>CM058230.1:46405110-49307183 GCA_030180135.1 Orychophragmus violaceus
ACTCACCATGCCATTATAATGATTCATCATGTTCTTAATAGATTCTAACATGTGCTCACAGGATAATCTCCCCCAATGAAATGTCACGCATAACCTAAGATCATTCACAAATCTTTGAAAGATTTCCAACACGGGTGTAGCGTCTTTTCCTTGTTTTGTCAGGCTATAAAATGTTGGATAATAAATACAAGACCGCCATATTCAACCTATCTCTATTCCTATCAGGTCCCATTTCCTCTAGCTTAGCTTTCACGTCTTGCAGTCTTATACGTCCTTCGAAATGCTTGTTCACGAATTCCATACTGCCTAGTCGCCGCCAGATCAGTGGGTAGTTCTGGCAGTTGAGTCCCGATATCAATGTGTGCTTCTTAAACCATATCGGATGGGAACGCCATTAATGACAAACCAAGCTTCTTTTTTCTTTTGGATTTCTGTCGGACGAAGAAGGAGCATCCACATGGGTTGAACCTTGTGATTTTCGTCCCTTCGCATGTGAAAAAGGTGCGAGAATTGTGGATGGTTCTCAAACCAGAACCTCTCCTTATTAGTGAGCTTCACTTTATCAAACGTATTCAAAACGTCCTCGATATAACACCTCGTGGATAACTTGACACTCTTACTATACTCCGTAAGTGGAAAGTACATTCTCAGAGGTCGTAAAACTTCGTTTCTACCGAGAAATCCTGCAACAACATAAAGTTTTACTATATGCCAGTATTACCAATAAAATCACATTAGTTTTCCTTAGTTCTACCATTATTACTTATCAATACATCCTACATCTACCTAGTTTTCCCAATATTACTTATCAATTGAACATAATTTTACCAAGTTTTATCAGTTTCACCAATAAATTCAACATAGTCTTCTCTACTTACCACTGGATGGCCGTCGCTCTCGGTTTCCTCCTCCTCGGTTGCGTCTCCTCCATCTACAATTGTTGCTTGCAAGTTTTCTTCTCCACTTTCATCGGCTTCGGATTTCAAAAACATCGGATTCAACAACATCAGTCTTGCCATCATCATTCTCTTTCTCAAAGGGGGTTTCTCCTTCCCCTTTCTCTTCATCGGACTCCGCCTCCTCGTCGTCATCATCGGATTTTTCTTCAGGCTCCTTCTACTCTTCCTCTTCTTGTTCTTCATCCGACTCCGCCGCATCGGACTTCTCCTCTTCTTGTTCTTCTACGGTTTTGGATTTGTCGGGCCGCTCTGTTTCTGGGTTATTGACTCCACCCTCAGGATCAATAGTCGGAATCGCCGATGAACTCACCGGTGAGGGCTCAACTTCTTCTTCTTTTTCTACAACAGTCATCTTAGCCTTATTCGATGCATTCTCTTCTTTTGAAAGAGTCGTTGACGACTCTCTCCTTAACTTCGAATTCGGATTCTCCATTTTCTTCTTATCTTTCTTTCCGTCGTCTTTAGGATTTTCTCTTGTCGCCTTTTGATGGAATTCCTAGCAGTTCCTAATCCGATTAGGAAACCCTAAGTCTGAATTCCGAGCCTAGGATCTAAGGGTTTGTGTTATTGAATCATGGATCTCGCGTTTACCTTGTTCTGGCAGCGGAATGAATGGTAAGACAAGATCAAAAGCGATTCAGATGCCTCGACTCTATCGTAGTCCACACGCACACAACCTGGAAAGCCGGGATGCTAGTGCCGGATCTGGGAATCGAAGAGAGAGAGATTTCTGCTTTTCCGATCAAGAAAAACTGACGGCTCACTTTCCAGGTCGATCATATAAGCCTATATATATGACATGTTATGGCTAAACCATCTTACATGTTTAACCGAAAAAGTCTAAGTTATAAACCGAAACATCAGTTTCGGAATCGACCCCGTGTCGATTGATACACGTACTGTGTCGATCGACACACCTCTCTTTAATCGATATTGACATGTATCCAACACACATCATCTTGATCACCACCATGATGATCATTCCCATATATATACTTCCAGATTGCTTAGGTGTGTGACCCTTTATGATCATATAATACTGGCAGTAAGTCTACAACTTACAGACTGCGAGAGGCTTCTAGCAAAACATTGCAACCGCCCAGTATCATACAACATGTCTGATCTCGACACACAACTATCGTTAGAGTAAGTACAATGTGATTTCAGTACATAATCCCAACAATCTCCCACTTGTACTGGAATCACTTATTCATATAATCCCTTCGTCTCTATATCTCGATATGGCATAAGGCAAGAGACTGTGTCATCCTTATTATAGCCAATATCATGTTCATCGAACTCCTGATCTATACTGATAAAACAAACGACTGACAATCACCTCGTTTGAGCACGGCCATGCATTTTCTCAGTATCAAATCTTCGATGGGCCCTGAGATATTTATCTCCTGTTATATAGGAGGGACAAATCCCTTCTTGTTCCATCCCTGTTTCTACACACACTTCATGATACGCATAAGCAATGTCGTTATAGCCGCCAATTACGGGTCAAAGCGCACCAATTCATATGCTAGAAAGCATGATGAATTCAGGTCCAAGGACTATACTCTATAGTCGTAATGAGAACCTCCCATGACACTGATATAACTATCCTGTGGAGTTCTCATTAGCGGGTCATGTCCGATCATATGTTCACCAACATATATCTATGTGATTGACTGTGATAATCATATCATTGACTCCATGAAACTTAGTCCAACAGTCACCTCACACGCTAGTCTCGTGCGGTTGTTGGTGTCCCACTTCAACAACCTCGACTAGGGACAATCATAATTTATGTCATCTTTTACTTATAGGGTTTCATGATCAAGTCCTCAACTTGATGACCTGTAAGATGAACATAAAATACTTTGGAACCATTATTTAATCATCCAATAATTAAATAATACCGATGTCAGTTTTAACTTACACAAACATTGCCATAGCATGTATATGTAAAGATTATAACATAACTAAAATAACTCCCACTAGAATCAAGATCATCTCTTCAGATATCTAATACCTACAGCAACAGAATAAATCTCGTGCTTAGGTTGTGGGAGAGGCTGCGGTGTTTTTGCTTGAAACAATTCTAACAAACCACACCGCCATTCAGATAAAAGCACTATTCTACGGTTCTCTGCTTGGAGCCCTTCCAACAGATAGTACCGTTATTCAGACAAAGAGACATGACCAAGTGGGAACCGGAAATCATCTTTCTCTATCTAACTACTCTCAACTGGTTCGTCACTTCCTCAGTTCACCACGAACCTATCCTTAGAGTTCCTCAAACACTTGAGATATTTCTGGCAACTGTTCAGCGACTTTTACCGGAACATATTGGTATCTTCTCGTCATGCTTTATGCGTAAGCTGTATTTAGACGAGCGCAAAATACGGCATTCATGATGGATTCCATTGCAGAAGCATAAGGAATCACACTCATACATACTAGCTCAGCCAGTGTTCAAAACACTTCATCTTGCTAAGATTATTGCCATAAGACCTCTGGTGTGAAGCCATTCTTGGAATAATGCATATTGGAAATGTCCAATACCTTATCAACATAAAAATTCTGACACGATCCAATTAGCCTTCCTTATCCATCTCAATGGATCCTTATTCCAAAAACTCACGCGGCTTCTCCCATGTCTTTTGATGAAAATGACTTCCGACTCACGTCTCATGAGACTTAAGTTACGGAACGTCGTTTATGAGAATGAGTATGTAATCTACATACAGAACGAGAAATGCAACTACGCTCCCACTAATCTACTTATAAACGCATGGTTTCATTTTGTTCCTGATCAAGTCAAAACTTTTGACCACTTTATCAGAATGTTGATTCCTACTCCAAGATGTTTGCTTCAATCCAGAAATAGATCGGTGAAGCTAACATGCATACCTAGCAAATTTTCGGAGTTGGGGCTCACCATCGCTTCTTGAATTTCGCATGCTCGTCACTTTTCAATGATCAAAAGATCACGGCAATCGGTTACGAGAAATCACTCTCGGGTTAGTGACGGATCCATTCGGATTTGCGAACTTCAGGCTCCACAGGTGTAGGTCCTACAGCACTTTGTAGATCTCACCGCTGCTCTCCCTCAACAGGTTGAGCAGCCTCCTGTGTTTATCGAATTTCTTCGATGTGTACTTTTACTCCCACTGTTCTTATTGGAAAGTATGATCTTTCTAAAAATACACAGTTCCGGACAACAAAACTTTGTTCTCGGATTGGTTATAAAAGTAATAAGCCTCGGTTTCCCTAGAACAATCTGCGAGGTAGAACTTATCAGATTTGGGTTCAAGCTTGCTAGCTATCATCCCCAAATGATCAGAAACAACATACTTGAAAAAAAAAAAAAAACTTCCAGTCCACATCCAATGTGGTGTCTTTCAATTGATTCTGAATGAAACCCTTTTCTGCGCAAACACAAAGACATTTTAGAGCGTATTCTTAAAGGAATTTGGAAAATTCGTGTGACTCATCATCGATCGGAACATATCCAATAAGGCCCGATAACTTTTCTTAGAAACACCATTCAGGTTTTTCAGAAGAATTGAATCGTGAAACAACTTCACACTTATTCAGATGGTCACTTATTTCTTGACTTAAGTATTCTCCTCCGCGATCCAATCGAGGATTTTAATACTTCTGTCATATCAGTTCTATACTTTATTCTGGAACTCCTTTGACTATTTCAAAAGATTCCGACTTGTGTCTCATCAAATGAACACAGCCATACTTGCTGAAGTCATCAATAAGGCTAATGAAGTATTGAATATTTCCTCTGGCACTTATGCTCATCGGACCACATACATCAGTATGAGCAAGGCCTAATAAGTCTCTGGCTCTTTTCTTTAGCTCAACTAAAGAAGCCTTAGTCATTTGGCCCAGTAAGCAGAATTCATTTCTCATATTGGTTCTATAATCAAATGAGCCCAAAAGCCCACAACTATGGAACTTCCGAATCTGCTTCACTTCTATGTGGCCAAAACAACTATGCCAAGGAAAGACTGGTTCGAGTCATCAGACTCAAACTTTTAGTATTTATGTTATATTCAAACTCACGCTGGTTTAAGATATAAAACTCATTCTAAACGGGGTGCTACCATAGAATATTTCATTTAGATCAAAAGAGCAAAACTTGTCTTTTATCAGAATGAAAAACATCCAAATCCTTACAAGAAAATGAAAGACATCTCTTCATAAAGCAGGTACATAGTAGCAATTACTTAATTCAAAAACCAAGCTTGAAAGGCTCATACAAGTGGAGAATCTTTACGGCTCATGCAGCAACCATTGCTCCATACCAGACACGCAGTTCCACTTGTCCTTTCTTCAACGTTCTACTGTTGTTCAGGCCCTGCATATTTCAAAAATATCAGTACCACAACTAGTATCCAATACTCACGTAGAACTTGAAATAATAACACAATACCTGAAGAAGAAGTCCCATACATCTTCTCCATCTCTTGTGAATCTTCCAAGAATTTAATGCAATTTCTCTTCCAATGCCCAAACTCTTTACAGTAGCAGCATTTACCAACATTAGATGGGCCTGACTTGGGCTTAAAGGATGACACAGGCTTATCCCGATTCCAAATCTGAACGGCCTTGCCTCCACCCTTGTCTATACTATATTTCTCAAATCTTTTACCCTTTATGATGTTTTGCTCTGCTGTCTTGAGCATGCCATGCAGCTCAGTCAACGTCTTCGTCAAGCCTTTCTTGATATAGCTCTTTATAAACTTATCATAGCTTGACGGCAGTGACTGCAAAATGATCTCAGTAGCCAACTCTAGGCTAACAGGACAATCCAGTTTCCCCAGGTTATCAATGTAACCCATCATTTTAATGACATGAGGACTCACTGGAGCATCCTTTGGTAGCTTGCACTCAATGAGAGACTTAACCGTCTGGTATCTCTCAACTCGTGCATGTTCCTGAAACATCAGTTTCAGACTGGTGATCATCTCTATTGGCGACTCCATGTTCTCGTATTGACTCTTCAAGTCCGATTTCATGGTAGCCAACATCAGACCACACACATCTACCACATCAATATAATGCTTATTCCAAGCATCATATATTGTATGCGAGGCATTGGTCCCAAGCCTTTTGGGGAGAGCTTTCTAAAGGACATAGTCCTTACTCTCTTGCTTGAGAACTATTCTCAAATTCCGATACCAATCCAGGAAATTTAATCCATTTAACTTGTCCTTCTCAAGGACGGATCGCAATGAGAAAGTAGTCTTAGACATAAGCAGAAATCCAAGAAAAACAAAGATTTAGTTATGTATTCCATGAAATGAGAAATCTTATCTAATAAGAAAACTCGCATTATATTCAAACAATGTTTCCTCTATGAATATAATGATCCAAGATCCATACTTCACCAAAATCTGAGGGGACGACTCGCCATCACCCAAAATTTAGTTATCTAGGTAAGCAAATCATTGCTGATTGTACCCAGTACAACTCTTGGTCGCAAATAAGACAATCCATGTCTCATCTACTCTGACGTCTCTGGGCCCAGAACTTCTGATAGCGCAGTCAAGTAAACCAATTTCTTCAGTCTTGTGATCACTGACAGTCGCACTGCAAGTCTATCAATGATCACCTGTCTTACTCATGTAATTGTGGATACCAAGGACTCCAAGACTATCCAACAACGAAACGAGTCTTGACACTTGATATTTAGTCGAAGAAACGAAACTCTAAAAGGTTAGCAAATCAATCTCTTAGGTCATGTAATTGTTGATGTCAAGCACTGCAAGTCCATCAACATAATTACCTGCCTTACTCAGTAATTGTGGACACCAAGCTCTTGGCTAGACCATCACACAACGAAATGAGTCTTGACAGTTGACCATATTGAAGCTAAGCTTTGATCTAATACACATCCAATACGTATCAAAATGGATTTAGAACATTTAATCTTGATACATATCCAATATGTATCCAAAAAGTGTTTTAAAATGTTCTTTATCAACAGGGTTTAAGTCGAGTTTGGTTTTGCAAATTCAAGGTTCAATAACCAGAATTGTGAGCACTGTGTCGATCGACGCAGACCATGTCTGTCGATCGACACCACCAAACAAAACCGGACTTCAATAACCGATTAATCCAATTAACCCGGTTCATTGAACCGATCATGTCGATCGATACAACCTATGTGTGACGGTCGGCATAGACCTAAACCGGATACAGTTTTGATAACCGGTCCAATCCAATTGAACCGACTTATCAGATCAAACTGATCTTAACCGATCAAATCGGTTTATTCTAACTGAGATAATCAGTTCAATCCAATTGAACCAATTCATCCAATTTAAAACGATCTGATCGGACTTAACCAAGCATGATAACCGGTCCAATCCAATTGAACCGATTAACCAATCGCAAGGTCTGTGTCGACGGACACTCAACCTGTGTCGATCGACACAGTAGGCTTTCAGGTTTTCTTCGCGAAAAAACCCTAGCCGCCGATTCTGACGAATTCACTATTCTGTGTCGACCGACACACCTTTTGTGTCGATCGACACCATACGAAAAACAGAATCGTTTCTGATCAAAATCGATCTAACCTGTTCTTATTCATACTATCTTATGAACGAATTTAAATCATCAAATTCTATTAAACAGGCTGATTCAATGGACAACCCTAAGGCTCTGATACCACTGATGGAATTCCTAGCAGTTCCTAATCCGATTAGGCAACCCTAAGTCTGAATTCTGAGCCTAGGATCTAAGGGTTTGTGTTATTGAATCATGGATCTCGCGTTTACCTTGTTCTGGCAGCGGAATGAATGGTAAGACGATATCAGGAGCGATTCAGATGCCTCGCCTCTATCGTAGTCCACTCGCACACAACCTGGAAAGCCGGGATGCTAGTGCCGGATCTGGGAATCGAAGAGAGAGAGATTTCTTCTTTTCTGATCAAGAAAAACTGACAGCTCACTTTCCAGGTCGATCATATAAGCATATATATATGACCTGTTATGGCTAAACCATCTTACAGGTTTAACCGAAAAAGTCTAAGTTATAAACCGAAACATCAGTTTCAGAATCGACCCCGTGTCGATAGATACACGTACTGTGTCGATCGACACACCTCTCTTTAATCGATATTGATATGTATCCAACACACATCATCTTGATCACCACCATGATGATCATTCCCATATATATACTTCCAGATTGCTTAGGTGTGTGACCCTTTAGGATCATATAATACTGGCAGTAAGTCTACAACTTACAGACTGCAAGAGGCTTCTAGCAAAACATTGCAACCGCCCAGTATCATACAACATGTCTGATCTCGACACACAACTATCGTTAGAGTAAGTACAATGTGATTTCAGGACATAATCCCAACACCTTTCTCACTGTCGACATCGACCGCCTTGTAGACACCATTTTCGTAATCGAGTAGAATTAAGGGTAGTTTTACGAGAGGAAGAACTGTTTGGGGGAAGAGGGAACAATCGAAAATTAGGTTTTTACCTGATTTTTCTCTCCAGTTTCCTTAAGTTTCTAATCTTCATATTAGATCCGTAAACAGTGGCGGAACTAGCTTATTAAGAGGGGTGTCACATGACCCATGTAGATTTTTGTTTTTATATTAAATTTATATGTGTTTTGAAAGAAAATCTGATAAAGTATTGAAAAAATAGCTTACTGACCCATGTAAAATATAGTTGTAATATTAAGTTGATCCTCTTAAAAGATTTTCCTACCTCCGCCACAGTCCATAAAGGTTGGATCGGTTGGGTTTTGGTTAGATTTGACCCAAATATGAATTGTAATTTTTAGATATTTATTAAGTTTTAGGATCATTTACCTCATTTAAATCAATACTATAATAAGAGAAGTGTCTCTCCTGGTGTTGACAACTCAGCACATGTATTGTTGACACATATATTAATGAGAAAAGACTTCCTCCAATCATATTATAACATTCTTCCAAGTCATTGGCCACCTGTTCCAAAAAAAAAATCATATTAGTCTAAGATCAATCGTCCATTAGCAACGCTATCTTTTGACGTTCCATCTCTCTTTCTCAGACAAATTTTCAGGCGATCTCCACTTCGTCTGTCCTACGGTCGTCGGCCTTCAATTCCCCGTCGGTAATCGCATTCACCTAGGTCTAGCAAACCTTCGACCAGGACCCTCTGCTGCAATCGTCATCTTCCAGAGGTTTGCGCCTCGCCGAACACGGTCGTAGCTTTTACCCGTCTTCCGTCACAAACAGGTACACGATCTAACCCTTTAGATTCCGATTAACACTTATGTCTCCTTGATTCTTAGCTGGTGTTTTCTTCTCTTAGAGCCGAGAGCCCACTCACGATCTCTTCATATTCTTTAGGTCTTGTGCTCCTCTGACCACGACGAAGCTTTCTTACAAGTTCTGACCATTTGTATGTATCAAACATGTACACGATCTTACTGTTCAACTCTCGATTCCTCCGTTTTCACTCCGGATACTTATAACGTTTTTTGCTCTTCACAAATCAGTATCATCTGCAGACTCACCTCACTTATTAAGGTAATCCAGACAAATTGTCTTCTCAGGTTTCTGGCTTTAAGAGTTGATTATTTGTTTTGAGTAGAGCTTGTTTGCAATGTCTTATTGTCCGATTGAGTTTCGCTTTTCATTACCCTTCACTTGTTTGGGTAGATTGATTTTAAGTTGTTTGTGAAATTCTTGTCTGCTCATGACTGATTTGATAGCCACAGCCGTCCTGATCTTAGGCTTTGTTTTGTTTGCTAGAGTTGATCCAAACTACCTCCTAGGTGAAGAGAATGCATTTGACATTTCTCAGTACGGAGCTTCTGCAGTTCGTCCTTGCTCCTGTGGAAGGTAAAAAACCCATCAACCATTTCTTTTCGATTTAGTTTGCAATTGACATCACGTTAGAATGATAAGGAGATTATTTATCTCTGTAGAAGATATTGGAGACTGAAAAGTTTCATAATTTTGTTCATAAGGTCTCTTTGTTGGACTGTTTAAGATACAAGATGAAAGAAACACTCTTCGTTACTCGAGAAGAAGAAATTGAATGTCAAATTAGTCTAACTTGACATATATAATCTCTGCCACAGATTGAGAAATGCTGCATATGTGGATTTCAAGAATGAAGCTTTTGCCTCACAAGCACATCGTCAATTAAATGGTACCAGTTTCCTCCTGAAATTACTCATCTTCCATTAATATCTTGGAGTTTCCCTGCTCATTTTTTCCCTTTTTTGATAATTAAGCTAATGTTGAGCTGTTTTAATCATTTTATAGTTGGGCAGGCTGAGGTTTCTTGGCAAGGTTCTTCAAGTACAGAGAGCCAATAAACCCAGCGAGAAGAAGAAGTCAAGGTTCTTCAAGCAGCAACGATGATTCAAAATCTGGGCAGGTACTTGGTGGTGAGCCGATAGCTCCAAAACTTGACATAAACTACCCATTTCCTCCTCACCTGCAGTAAGTTTTACTGCTCATACTCTTTTAGATTTGTTTCCAGTTCGTATCACTCATTTTTTAAAACATTGGTAAGTGTATTTGTGTGTGTGTGTGTGTGTGTGTGTGTGTGTGTGTGTGTGTGTGTGTGTTTTCTCCTCATCCTTCTAAAACACAATGTAACAACAGATTTCAAAAGGATTAGCATTTTCTTGATTGTTTCATGTGATGTTTAGACTTTGTTTTATCTCTTGAGTTTGAACTCTTTATAAACTTACTAAATTCAACCCAAGTCATTTCAAAAGTTTGATTGTGTACTTTTTTCATGTGATTCAATGAACATGCATCAACTTCACGTTTTTTGTATGTTATGATTTTTAGGCTATCACTACCATTGGAACAAACCTGGGAGATTTTTTGTGTGGGTGATGTAGCTACCCAAGTGAAGAACAAGAACTTCACAGCTGCTACTAAAGTTGCAACTGATTCTTTGGTAAGCATATTTAACCCAAAAATCATCCCATCGCTTTAGATGAGCTTTGCCTTGACATGTTGTTTTCTGCTTACTTGACCATTTGTGAATATTGTTGTTTTGGGTGCTCTCTTATGCTTTTGTGGTGCTCTTACCATTACCAATTTATGCAGTTTTGTGCTCTAAATGTGATCTAAAGTGACATACGTTTGTGCACAATGTACATTAGCTATGCCTATGCATCACTGGGGACGACTCCTTGATGCAGATATGTGGTGATCACAAGGAATCTGGTGGCATCGTGAGCTTGAATAGTTTGCATCTCCGCTTTTCAAAGACACTGGTCTCACCAAAGTGGAAGAGAAATGTTGAGGTAGGAAGTACTTATTTACTTCTTAGCATCTCTGTTCCACATTATCTAACTTTTCAGTAACTATAAGCTTGCTCAATTCTATTTTGTCTCTTAGAAAGCTCATCTTCTACCAGCTCAACAGTTGCTGGTTTCGACGAGAGAATGTTGCTACACTCATAATTATGATCGACTGTTATATTTTTCTCAGAAACCTAGCAGCTGTGAGATGTCGGCATACGACAATGTTATTGGTGGGAAACTAAAGCTAAAAGAGAAGGCTTTAGATGTGAAAGCAGGTGGAGTTAAAAAAAAAGAAGAAACACGAAGAACAAGCTCTTAAAATTACTGAACATGAACTCGTAGAAGGTACCACATGACCACTTCATTCTCCTAATTTGTCTTAGCTGTTTTTTAACATTCATGGATTGACAGAATAAAATCTTGATATATTTTTGACTTAGCTATATCGGTTTTGGTTATAGGAGAAAACGCATAAGCATTAAGAAGAAGAAGAAGCGGGTAGGAGTGAGGATGTGAAAGTGCTGCAGCATGATGATGATCACTTAACCACTGTTATATTTTCCAGAATGAACAAAAGGTTTGATGCTTAGTTATGGATGTTCATAAATTGTTTAGATGGAAATGGAAATCGAAGAGCTTAGGAGACAAAGAGATGATGCACAAATCCAACCTGAGGAGTTACGCCAAAATCTTCAAGGGGATCAACAACAAAGTAAGCTCTCTCTCTCTCTCTCTCTCTCTCTCTCTCTCTCTCTCTCTCTCTCTCTCTCTCTCTCTCTCTCTCTCTCTCTCTCTCTCTCTCTCTCTCTCTCTCTCTCTCTCTCTCTATATATATATATATATATATATAATCCCACGCTTTTGGCTGAAGCTTAAACCTTTTGTTTGCATATCAGGGTCTAAATCCTTTTGAATCTCCAGAACCACCGGTCAGAAAATGTCTTTCTTATTCTGTACCCCTGACGCTCTGACGCCTAGCGGGGAGAACAACACTGCTAAACCGGAATGAGAGAGCAAGAACTATACGTCAATCTATGATACGCCAGTCATCAACGGCTCCTTTCACACTGATGCTTAATACTTATTTTTGTTTAAAATTATTAAATCCAAATCCCATAAAATCTACTAAATAAGTTTATATTGTTCTTATTACTAAAAAAATCTACAATAACAATTATATATATCATTTCGAGAAGATAAAAACTTTCAAATTCATCATGTATAGCAAAATATATAATCTTTTATATTAGCAAAAAATTATGATCTTATCCAAATCAAAGAAATGATCACATCCTATTATGCAATCTATTTCTTTCCTTCCATAGGAAATACCACTTGAAAAATGAGGCTACTAATTATTCGAACTTTACTATTTTTGAATGTATCAACCCAATATAGTACATCCGAGAGAAATGCCATTTAAATATAACATACAAAAACTGCAAGCAATATGGCTAGAACACACACCAAAAGTATTTTACATACCTATATAATATTAGATTTTTAGAGAAACTAATATTGCAAAAAATATAACTTGGAAATAAGCGAAGAATCACATGGTTAAGGCTGCAAATACAATACTAAATATTTTGGAAGAAATAAATACATTTAAAAAAAAAACAATATGATTACTAAGAACACAAAATAAAAGGTCATGTAAATGATTTTAACATCATGATAATGAAACATTCTTTTTTTTTTGTCTTGTCTAAGCAAGTTCCTAGCGAGGAATGTTGTCGAGGGAAGCTTCACAGTTTTTTGTTTTTGTCTTTGTCTTTGTTGAGCTCTTTTCTATTTGCGAGTTTGTACTTTGCCTGAATCTTTCGTATTAACAGGCGTACGAATTCTCTTTGTTGGTTCTGAACTATCAAATACAATGTCAAGTGCATCTTCTTTTACCATTTTGCCATCCGAAGTTACCTAAGCAAGATTCAGAATATGATATTGGAAACCGATTCTTGTCCACACTGATGCTAAGCATTTACAGAAGCTTTATCCTCAGAGCAAAGGTAAAGAAGACAAATACCGACAAGACATATTGAGAAGATGATGATGATAATGATATATTTCTTGATGTTCTTGAAGGCAGTACCCCACTGTCTTAGATAATGAGGAATCAGATTGCACTTGACGCAGCAAGAGGCTTAGAATATATTCATGAACATACTAAAACTCATTATGTTCATAGAGATATCAAGACAAGCAATATTTTGCTCGATGAGGCATTTAGGGCTAAGGTCTGAGTCTGAACTTATAAACCGCTACATGTTTTGATTCTTGTACTGGAAATTTGAGTTGATCTTATCTTTGCACATGTCTTAGATATGGTATTTTGGACTTGCGAAACTCGTTGAAAAAATTTGAGAGGGTGAAATTATGTTACTAAAGTTGTTGGTACATATGGTTATCTTGCGCCAGAGTAAGCATTTGAAAACCTGAAGCTACATCGAGTTTTCATACAAGAATAATTTAGTGAGTTCTTATCTTGAAGTTTCTGTCTTCTCTGCAGATATTGAGTGATGGTCTTCCCACCTCGAAAAGCGATATCTATGTCTTTGGTGTTGTTCTTTTTGAGATTGTTTCTGGAAGAGAAGTTGTTATAAGAACAAAGGCATTGGGAACTAAGAGTACTGCAATAGAGCATGATTATCCATGATACTCATCTTGTGTATCTTGGTATTTTTTAATTAATATTTTTTGTACTATTTAATTAATATTTTTTATCCTTTTAATTCTATCCACTCCGCACGCGACACCTAGCATGATACTAGTATCTTAAAACTCTTATTTAAGATATGCATTATGAGAAATACACATTTTTTCTTTTCTTTTTTCTTTCTCCTCCTTGGATACTGTGGTAAGATCCGGCTAAGATACATGGATAATCATGCTCTTAGATCGCCGTACAAACCCGTTTAGAGTACTCCATTAAAACTTTTACATATTTTTATCCCAAAAAAAAACACAATTTTTTTTTCAAAAAAAAAAGTCCCCGCTGCGTTGCACGGACCAATACCTAGTTTAAAATAATGTTGAAAGAAATTCAAATTAAAAATGGTCATTTGAGATTTTCCTTTTATTGTCATGAGATGATGATCCAAATTATTGGTCCTAATAAAAGCTTGTCCAGTGTCCCACACGTTTGTTTATTTCCTTTCTCCATTATTTCTCACTCTCAAGCTCAGAATATTCTTCTTTGATATTTATTTTTCTCGACAAACATGATTTTTCGAAATATCTTCTTCTAATCTTTCCAAACTCGGCGACGATTTGTTTAGTGGCTTTACTAACTATCCTATACTTCTACTCAGTTATCTGTTCATATTCATTTTTCCAGCTTCTCGCTTTTCATTTTAATATATTTCTTGGGTTTCTCAAAATTTGTCGTTAATCGATGAATTTGATGTTTTTCGAGAGTACCCATCTCTGGAAATCTCGAAATTTCTCTGCTTTCCGTGATTTCTGTAGTGGAAATTCATAAATTGATTAGTTTACAAATTGATTTGACAAAATTAGGGCTAAGAGGCAAAGCTTGTTCGATTTCAGACGATGAGTCATCGGCGTGATTCCGTCGGAGATGTAGTTCACGTGATACCCACAAACAACCCTCCGCCGGAGAATTGGTTTCCGAATATCGGCGATAGCGCCGTATGGGCGACAGAAGATGACTACAATCGCGACTGGGCGGTGAATCCGGATAGTTCCTCCGGCGACAATGGTCCTCCGAACAAGAAGACGCGAGGCTCTCCATCGTCTTCATCCGCCACTACTACTCCCTCCTCCGCAAGCAATCGTACCAAAGCGATCGGGAAAATGTTCTTCAAGACGAAGCTCTGCTGCAAGTTCCGCGCCGGGACTTGTCCGTACATCACGAATTGCAACTTCGCTCACACCGTGGAGGAGCTTCGTCGTCCACCGCCGAATTGGCAGGAGATTGTGGCGGCTCATGAGGAGGAGAGATCCGGTGCGGGAACTCCTACAGTTGCTGCGGCTGAGGCACGGGAAGAGTTTCAGATCCCATCGTTAGTGTCATCAACGGCTGAGAGTGGGAGATCTTTTAAGGGAAGACATTGCAAAAAGTTTTACACTGAAGAAGGATGTCCTTATGGAGAAAGCTGTACGTTTCTGCACGATGAGGCTTCGAGGAATAGAGAAAGCGTTGCGATTAGTTTAGGGCCTGGTGGTTACGGTGGTGGTGGTAGTGGAAGTGGCGGTGGTTCTGGTGGTGGTAATAGCAACGTCGTAGTGCTTGGAAGTGGAAGTGGAAGTGGAATTCATATTCTGAAGCCTTCAAACTGGAAGACAAGGATTTGCAATAAATGGGAGATTACTGGCTATTGTCCGTTTGGTGCTAAGTGTCATTTTGCTCATGGAGCTGCAGGTAATGATACTGCCTTTTCTTCGAGTTGGTTTGTTTGATGAATGGAATGGTTAGGCTTGAGTCTGTCGGGTTCTGTATTTTATGAAACCGCTTTCTTTGGGTTTTTTGTTGCAATATTTAAGATATGAGTAGTAGAATTTTTAGGCAGTGGTGAAGAGCTATAAGAGACTAACGAATGGAACTAAAAAGTTATTTGCGGAGGAGCTGTTGAAGAGCATTATTTGTTCATATTGGGTGTGAGATATAGTGAACTTGATGACCTTAGAAAGTTCCAAAGTCGTCTAGCTTTAAAGTTTTTGAGTCTTTTATGATTGGCAGAGTTGCATAGATTTGGTGGAGGACTCGTAGAAGGAGAAGGCAAAGACGGAGTATCGCCCAATCCAGAGATAAAGCAAACAGGACCAAACCCAACGACAGTTTTATCTCCGGGAATTCCTCATCATGCAGACGCTGGTTACCACAGTGTAGTCGCATTGCAACGAGCGTCTAGTGTGGTTACACAGAAGCCTGGGATCAGAACTCATCAGAAATGGAAAGGACCGGCCAAAATCAGTCGGATATATGGTGATTGGATTGACGATATTGAATGAAGTTATCTCCTTCTCTCTTTTTTTCGACAGGTCGGCTAGATAACTGGTACGTAAATTACAATCTCTTTTCGTCTTTCTGACTTTAAACTCCAGTGATGATGATGGTACAGTTCGTTTGTAGAGTTTGTGTATCTTTGTAATGGCTTGTATTTCCATTTGTTGTTGTTGTTGTCATGTAGATTATGACTCTTTTTTTACGTTGAAATCTTTTATTTCTTTGTTTTGTATCTTTCGGTATTTTGCCAATCCGAAAATGCATTTACTGGATCATGTTTTGAACTTGTAAACTGGACCATTTTTAAGTTGACACCTTACCTAAGCTAGCGTTTACAGATTTCAAACACAAACCTTTATAACCTGTAAATCCTTTTTTTGTTGGAATTACAAATGAATTCAAATACACAAACCGGTTCTTTGTTTTATATATATATATACGACCACTTAATCTATAACTGATCTCGACTGTGGCAGTGTGACTATATCGTTGAATTATAAGGAGTTAAAGTTTTTTTTTTTATCTTTTCATATTGAAAGCAAGACGATGATTACACCATGATAAATATTGAAATTAAACAAAGAATAACAACTATGGTTTAATAACAGGGAGCTTAAGAGGAAAGGCAAATGATACAAAAATGATATACACAAAAACAAATATATACACAGAAATAAACCATGAGGAGTAGGACGGGCCACAAAAAAGTAGAATGTGTAATGGCCCAATTAAAAAACTCTAAGGATTCTATCTCTTTTCTATAAAATGAGACAGCCACCTAAAAAAGAAGCAAGAGAAGAAGAGAAGTGAAGCCATGCATGTCTACTTTCGAAGCAAGTAGTCGTCCTCCGTCATTGACTATCGTCTGATCTTCTCGTCTATTCCTTCTTTTGTCTTTTTTTCCTGGCTAAGTGAATCCAAAACTTCTATCGAATCTTTTTTTTTATCTCTAGCCATCCTTTTTTATTGTCTCTGGTGATAGATCGGAGATCTAATCTCGTTTCTTCGGTCTTTCACTGTGTTGAATGCAGATCTAAGATCGGTGCAATCATGGTTATCAGATTGATTCGCATTTTTCCATTGATCCATAAGGATCCACGGAACGCACAATATATCGTTGGAAATCTTTCGGTCTCAGATTTTCAAAAAGGTAAGAATTTCCCAATTACGACTTGCCGTTTGGAACTTATGATCTGTTTTTTTAAATGTGTCTGTTCATGGCGAGTTTGTGTTTAGTCTAGTTATGTATGTGTTTCGAGTTAGGAAATCGGATTCTGCTTGACCTGAATCTTGCAATGACTTATTAGACACATAGATATAGCTTCTGGTTCAAGTATAATCGATCTAGAACTTTATATCATGGAGAGCCGTGTTCCTCTTCCACGATCTCAAACGCAGCCCGTTTGTGTTCGCTTGCGGTTCATCGTCGTCGTCAGCCAAGGCCAAGGTGAGGACTGGTTGTGGACTTTCTCAATCTCATTCATCCTTCTTCTGGGAATTAGTCCTTTATGAATGTTCGCTTCCTATGTGTAGCTATATGACTATGAATAGTTAAGTGTGATGTGTAAATACAATATGGGTCTAATCTATTATAGATTTATATGTATATTGTTATTGTTGTTGATTTGTGTTGACTGATGGAAAAACCTAGATATATATATTAATATATATATAGGATTGCTAAACTGAATATGGTTGATTGTATATGAATAGTGATTGTGGGGTGTTTCATTGTGTGGGGAAAGTATATCAAATATGGACTATGAGATATGAATATGGGATGGGTCATTGGGATAAAGAACGAAGAGATATGATAATGGAATATGATATATGATGAATGAGAAGAGTGTTCGAGTCGTGATAAGTTGATTGTGAAAGCGGAATGGTGGAGCCCGAGTCTGTTACCATATCCATTTGTTTGACTGGCTAGAGTTTGGGCCCGTGTCAGGCATCTTAGCCATCGTTGGGGGGCTTCGGCGAGCCCGTGTAGACGCTATGGATAGTGTGACGAGGTGGTAGGGCCCATGTCTAGTATCACTCCTGGCTAGTGCCCGTGTTTGTTGCCAACTATGGTAGTGCCCATGTCTGGTACCACGTATATATTGGGAATGTCCTGAAATCTATTGTACTTACTCCAAGTGAAAGTCGTATTGTCGAGATGAGACAATCATATGACACTAGGTAGTCATAATGCTTTGCTAGAAGCCACTTATGATCAATGAGTTGAGAACTCATTGCTAATGTTATATGATCCTACAGGGTCACACACCTAAGCAAACTGGGCGTTAAAGACGAGGTTGATCATTAATGTAATGATCTAGTGAATGCATATTTGATATGCATTCGATATCAATATTCTGGGGCAGTGTCGATCGATGCAGATAGTGCATCGATCGATGCAACTCGCGGATTAATCAGATTAATTCGGTTTAATCGTTGGTTAATTCCGTGATGGTTTAAGTCGACATAAATAAGATATATGGTCGACCTAAACTGATAGCTAACCCAATAGACAGCCACCAGAACTTGAATAGAAACCTCTGAAGAGATTGGATCTCTATAGGCACTAGCATCCCTCCTGTTCAGTTCGTGTGCGTGTGGATACCAGTAGAGGCGCAGCATTTGAGGCGCTCTAGATCTCGATTATCTGCAAATCTTCCGCTGCAAATCACCAGGTAAATCTGAGATCCCAATGATTCAATTATATGAACCTTAGATTCTAGGCTTGGAATTCAGACCAGGATTGCCTAATTGGATTAGGATCTGCTAGAAATTCCCGTCAGTGGTATCAGAGCTTTAGGGTTCCATTGAATCTGTAGCATGTTGATTAGATTGGTTGAATCTGGATCTCTGTATGATTGATACAAGCATGATAAAACTCGTTTTGATCAAAGTAACCTAGTTTAGGGTTTTGTTCGAAAAAACGTTTTAGGGTTTTTCGCATGGTGTCGATCGATGCCAATCCGGCATCGATCGACACAGGGCGAAAACCCGAATAAAACTTATGTTTCGCCTAGTGTCGATCGACACAATAGTTGTGTCGGTCGACACACACCTCACTAGATTGATGAATCGTTTCAATTGGATTGGACCGGTTATCAAGCTTGGTTAATGATGGTTAAACGCTAAGAATGGTTTATTGCGATTGGGTTGGTATCGACCGATGCTAATGTAGCATCGATCGACACCGACCGGTACTCAAAACCGGATCAATTGGGTTGATCGGTTATCGCAGATTGGTTTTGGTTAATCTGCATCGATCGACACTAAAGTAGTGTCGGTCGACACCAGATTCGATGGTTTAGGTTATGGAACCTGAAACCACAGAACCAAACCAAGACAAATCATTTAATTAGAAGAATTAAAACATAATAAAACTGAACGTTTTAAATAGTTATGTTCCTCAATCAAATATCAAGTGATACTTGATGTCTTTCCAATCTTGTCAACTGTCAAGACCCATTTAATTGTGCGATGGACTTGCAGTGCAAGATGTCCACAATTTCATGAGTAAGACAGAGCTAATCGTGTTGATGGATTTGTAGTGCAAGACATCGACAATTACATGACTGAAGAGATTGGTTGACTTGACTGGGCCATCAAAATCGTTTTGGACTCAGAGACATCAGGTGGATTGGGCATGAGATGTCAATCCACAACCAAGAGTTGTATTGGATATAACTAGCAAAGTTGTTGCTTACCTAGATAGCTAAATTAGGATGATAGCCAGTGGCTCAGTCAAGTTTAGTGAAGTATGGGTCTTGGATCATTATATTCATCTGAGGAAACATTGTTTGAATATAATGCGAGTTTTCTTAATAGTTAAGACTTCTCATTTCTTGAATATCATAACTAAAACCTCCCTTATTTTTCAGCTATGTCTAGCACAAACCATCGTAACAATTTCTCCCTGCGATCCGTCCTTGAGAAGGACAAGTTAAATGGATCCAACTTTCTTGAATGGTATCGGAACTTGAGAATTGTTCTCAAACAGGAGAAAAAGGACTATGTCCTTGAGAAAGTTCTCCCCAAGAAGTACCGAGCCAATGCCTGGCAGTCAGATAAGGATGCTTGGGATAAGCATTCTAATGATGTGGTGGATGTGAGTTGTCTCATGTTGGCTACCATGAACTCGGAATTGCAGAAGCAATATGAGTACGTGGAGTCGCCAATACAGATGATCACTGGCCTGAAAAGTATGTTTCAGGAGCAGGCACGAACTCAGAGATACCAGACGGTTAGATCTCTGATTGAGTGCAAGCTACCAAAGGGCGAACCAGTTAGTCCTCATGTCATTAAGATGATGGGTTATATTGATAACCTGGGGAAACTGGATTGTCTCATTAGCCAAGAGTTGGCTACTGACATCATTCTACAGTCACTGCCGTCAAGCTATGATCAATTTGTTATGAACTATAACATGAACAACTTGACGAAGACGTTGACTGAATTGCATGGGATGCTTAAGACTGCTGAACCTAACATCAAGAAGGACACCCCAAATGTCCTTATGGTACAAAAGGGTAAAAAGTTTAAGAAACTTGGTAAGAACAAAGGTGATGGCAAGACGAGCTCGATTGTGAATCCAAGCGAGTCTGGCCATGTTCCTAAGGTTAAAACCAGTCCTTCTGAAGAAGTTAAGTGCCGTTATTGTAATGGTTATGGGCATTTGAAAAGAAACTGCAATAAATTCTTGGAAGATTATGAGAAGCTGAAGAAGACGTACGAGACTTCTTCTTCAGGTATTATGTTATAGAAGTAAATGTTACTTCCTATAGTCCTACTTATTGGGTATTGGATACCAGCTGTGGTACTCATATTTTGTGAAAATGTGCAGGGCCTGAGCAAAAGTAGGACTATGGAGAAAGGACAAGTGGACCTATGAGTGGGAATGGAGCAAGAGTTGATGCATTAACCGTAGGAGTATTTCATTTGTTTTTCCTTTTATGGCATGTTTTGAACTTAAAACTGCTACTATGTACCTGCTATGAGCAGAAAGATTATTTATATTCCTTGTATGGATATGGAAGGATATCAGTTTTCAAATTATGAATAAGTGTTATTCATTTGATTACAATGATATATTTTATAGTAGCAATCTATTAGAGAATGGACTTTATGTTCTAAACCAGAATGTGCCTAACTATAACATTAATACCAAGAGATTCAAGTCAAATGATACGAATCAAACTTCTCTCTGGCATTGTCGTTTTGGGCCACATAAATGAGAAACAGATTCAGAAGCTCCATAGTGATGGACTTTTGGGCTCATCTGATTATGAATCATAATGAGTAAAGTGAATCTTGTTTATTGGGTAAAATGACGAAGGCTCCTTTCAACAAAGGTAGTATCGATCGACACAAACGATGTGTCGGTCGATACAGGTTGCGAACGAACAAAATGAAAGGGCCAGAGGCTTATTGGGCTTTATACATACGGATGTATATGGGCCGATGAGCACTAGTGCTAGAAGAAAATTTTAGTACTTCATTACCTTTACTGATATTTTCAGAAGGTACGGTTATGTCTTATTTATAAGACATAAGTCAGAATCTTTGAAAAGTTCAAAGAGTTCCAAAATGAAGTACAGAATCAACTTGGCAAAGGTATTAAACCTCTACGATGATATCATGGAGATGAATACTTAGGTCAAGAATTTAGTGATCATCTGAGAGATAGTGAAAGTGTTTCACAATTCACTCCCACTGAATCGGACTTTATTAGATATGGTTCGATCAATGATGAGTCACTTAGATCTTCCATTATCCTTCTAAGAATACGCTCTAGAAATTGTTTGATAGTTCAGTTGATCCTGATTCAATTCTCATATTGATATCAACCTAAACATGCATTAGATCTAGGTGTTCTTATTTAGAAACATAACATGATCTCACCTTTTACCTGTTTGTTGCAGCGGAAGGATTAGAACAGGTCAGAGATCAGATAGATGCACCGAGGGATGAATCCTCCAGAGGTTCACACACGCTTCACAAGGAAATGGCTGCTAGACCACGAGGAACAGAGGCGCAGGGAGAGAGAGGAATCGCGGCTGGGATTAGGGTTAGGGAGAAGAGACTTGGCTTTTAGTCATTAAAAGCCTTCTCTTTCCCTTTTGGGCTTTTGGGCCCAATCTGATTAAATCCCATTTAATCAGACCCATTAATTTCTCTCTTAGTACGACAAATGCCTAGCACTTTTGTCGTACTTCTGCTGAGCCGTTCCAACACATTTTCCTGTTAGCTTAGGCGTGTGACCCATATGGGATCATATAATAAAGGCAATAAGTCCAAGACTTATAGATCATGAGCGGACTCTAGCAAGCCATCATGATCCCCAGTATTATATGACTTATGTCTGATCTCGACATACTCTTACTTTCTAGAGACAGTACCGAGATTACTGGACACAATTCCAACAATCTCCCACTTGTACTGGAATCTCTGTATTCATAATCCTTTTGTCTCAATATCTCGATTAGTCATAAGGCAAGATTGGTGTCATCCTTATAAAGCCTAATCTTGTTCATCGGACTCTGATTTGATACTGACAATCCAAACGACTCGGGAAAGTCCGTTTGAGCATGGCCATGCGTTTTCCAGTATTCAATTCTCCGATTGGCCTAGAGATATTCACTCCATTTATATTGGAGGGACAAATCCCATCTTGTTCCATCACTGTAAACTACTCACTTCATGATGTACCCAAACAAGGTCCTTATAGCTATCACAGAACGATAGCGTTAGACAATGATCAAAGTACATCAGTCCATGTGCAGTCACATGCATGTGAACTCAGGTCTAAGGACTATACTCTATAGTCGTAGTAAGAATCTCTTATGACACAGATATAAATATCCTGAAGAGTTCTTATAAGCGGGTCTTGTCCGGTCGTATGTTCCCAACATACACCTATGTACTGACTTTGATGCCGTGCATCTATGACACACTGAGACTTTGTCATAAGTCACGTACCAATCCAGTCTCACACGGTTGTTGGTGTTCCAGTTTCAACAACCTTCGACTAGGGACATGATGATATAAAACATCTATCAAATATAGGATCTCATGATCAAGCTAAATGACTTCGATGACTCAAGATCAAATCATTTACTTCGATGACCTATAAAATGGTTCATATCATTTTGGAACGATTATTTCATCACAGTTAAAATAATCTTGAAATAATAATTTCATTAAAACATAAATAATGTTTTACAAGAACATATCAAATAACTAAAATGAAGCTCACAAAAACTCCCACTCAAATTTAGATTACATTTCAATGTTTCTAATGCCTACAGCTTCAGTCAGGAACTCGAGCTTAGGCCTTGGGAGTGGCTTTGTCAACGGATCAGCGACATTATCATCTGTCGGAACTCGGCTGATCTTGACTTCCTTTCTATTAATGATGTCACGTATCAAGTGATATCTTCTTTGAACATGCTTGGATTTCTGGTGTGATCTTGGTTCCTTTGCCTGAGCTATAGCACCATTGTTGTCACAAAACAGTGCCAGAGGCTCAGCCGCATCTGGTATCACACCTAGTTCCATAATGAACTTTCGTATCCAAACAGCTTCCTTCGCTGCTTCCGAGGCGGCGATATATTCAGCTTCTGTAGTGGAATCAGCAACGGTGTCCTGCTTGGAGCTTCTCCAACTTACTGCACCGCCATTCAGACAAAAGACATAACCGGACTGTGACCGGAAATCATCTGTGTCTGTCTGGAAACTTGCGTCCGTGAATCCACTGACTTTAAGCACATCACTTCCACCGTACACTAAGAACTTATCCTTAGTATGTCTTAGATACTTCAAGATGTTCTTTACGGCAATCCAATGGTTTTCACCTGGATTTGACTGGTATCTACTCGTCATGCTCAATGCGTAAGCAACATCAGGACGAGTACAGATCATGGCATACATGACAGATCCTATTGCAGATGCATAAGGAATATTCTTCATGCGCTCAAGCTCAGCAGCCGACGTAGGGCTCTGCTTCTTGCTTAGCGTTGTGCCATGTACCATTGGCGTGAAGCCCTTCTTGGAATCTTTCATGCTGAATCTTTGTAGGACTTTGTCAATGTATGAGTCTTGACACAAGCCTATCAGCCTCTTAGGTCTATCCCGATAGATCCTAATTCCAAGAACGTATGCGGCTTCACCCATGTCTTTCATGGAAAAACAACTTCCAAGCCAGTCCTTTACAGACTTCAGCATTGGAACGTCGTTTCCGAGAAGCAGTATGTCATCGACATACAGAATAAGAAATACAATCTTGCTCCCACTAGATTTCTTATACACGCATTGTTCTTCTTCGTTTCTGATGAAGTCAAATTGCTTGATCGCTTCATCAAAACGAAGATTCCAGCTCCTCGATGCTTGCTTCAATCCATAAATGGATTTATGAAGCTTGCATACTTTCCCAGCATTCTTTGGATCTATGTAACCGTCAGGTTGCGTCATATACACATCCTCTTCCAGAATACCATTCAGGAAGGCGGTTTTCACGTCCATCTGCCAAATTTCATAATCATGAAAAGCTGCAGTTGCTAGTAGAATCCGAATAGATTTCATCATAGCCACCGGTGAATAGGTTTCATCGTAGTCCACACCGTGAACTTGTCTGAAACCTTTTGCCACCAACCTGGCTTTATAAATCTGGACATTTCCATCCACGTCAATCTTCTTCTTGAAGATCCATTTGCACTCGATGGCTTTTACACCAGCGGGTAAGTCAACCAACGAAAATACTTGGTTGACCGACATGGAGTCCATTTCGGAATCAGTGGCCTTGCGCCACTTAGAGGAATCTGGGCCCATCATGGCTTGATTGAAGTTCGATGGTTCATCACCATCAATGATCAAAAGATCATGACAGTCAGTCACGAGGAATCCCTGATATCTCTCGGGTTCGTGACGGATCCTCCCGGATCTTCGAACTTCAGGTACTACAGGTTCAGGCTCTACAATTTCTTGTAGATCCTCCTGCTGCTCTTCCTCATTAGGTTGAGCAGTATCCTGTTCATCTTGAATTTCTTCAAGCAGTACCTTACTCCCACTGTCTTTCTTAGAGAGAAACTCTCTCTCAAGAAAGTTACAATCCCGGGCAACAAAGATCTTGTTCTCGGAACGTAGATAGAAGTAATAAGCCTTGGTTTCCCGTGGATAACCAATGAAGTAGCATTTATCAGATTTTGGTGTAAGCTTATCTGAGATTAATCTCTTAACATAGGCTTCACAACCCCAAATTCTTAGATAAGACAGCACTGGAGCTTTTCCAGTCCATAATTCATATGGTGTCTTTGCTACTGCTTTTGATGGCGCTCTATTTAGAGTGAACACTGCTGTTAGCAGAGCATATCCCCAAAGGGATATTGGAAGGTCTGTGTGACTCATCATAGATCGAACCATATCCAATAAGGTCCGATTTCTCCTCTCAGACACACCATTCCATTGAGGTGTTCCAGGAGGAGTGAGTTGGGATACGATCCCACACTCTCTCAGATGATCACTGAATTCCTGGCTTAAGTATTCTCCTCCTCGGTCGGACCGAAGAGCCTTAATGCTTTTGCCAAGTTGGTTCTGTACTTCATTTTGGAATTCTCTGAACTTCTCAAAAGATTCAGACTTATGTTTCATCAAATAAACATATCCATACCTACTGAAATCATCAGTGAAAGTTATGAAGTACTGATAGTTTCCTCTTGCATTTGTGGACATTGGGCCACACACATCAGTGTGTATCAGGCCCAATAAGTCACTGGCCTCTCGTTAGGTTTATTAAAGGGGGCCCGTGTCATTTTGCCCATCATGCAGGATTCGCATTTCTCACATGACTCAAAGTCAAATGAGCCAAGAAGTCCATTCGAATGGAGCCTCTTGATGCGTTTCTCGCTGATGTGCCCTAAACGACAATGCCATAGAAACGTTCGGTTTTCCTCATTAGGTTTAAACCGTTTTGTATTAATGTTATAAATTGGCGCGGATAGATCGAGTATGTAAAGCCCATTCGTAAGAGGGGCAGAACCATAGAACAAATTGTTGCGATTGAAGGAACATAATTTATTCTTAACTGAAAAATCATAACCTTCCAAATCCAACAAAGAAATTGAAATAATATTTCTGCTTATAGCAGGTACAAAATAACAATTATTAAGTTCTAAAATCAATCCCGAAGGTAAAGACAACAAGTATGTGCCTACAGCTAGTGCTGAAACTTTCGCTCCATTCCCAACTCGTAGCTCCACTTGTCCTTGCTTCAGCCTTCTACTGTTGCTGAGTGCCTGCATATTAGTACAAATATGAGCCCCACAACCAGTATCCATGACCCATGAGGTATTATCAGAAGTAGTTGTATTAACTTCTATAACAAAAATACCTGATGAAGAAGTCTCGAAAGTCTTCTTCTTCAATTCCTTTAGACCTTCCTGGAATTTCTTACAATCTCTTCTCCAATGCCCCAGTTCTTTGCAGAACCTGCACATGTCAGTTGGCCCAGCCTTGGACTTGGGCTTGGGCTTTGGCGTGTCCTTGTCCGCGACATGGACAGCCTTGGCCGCTCCCTTATCCTTAGCAGAGGATTTCTTAAACCCCTTGCCCTTTTGCACCATAAGCACATTGGGGTCCTTGGCGTTTTTCCTCAAGTTGGGCTCTGCAGTCTTGAGCATTCCGTGAAGCTCAGGTAGTGTCTTACTCAAGCCATGCATGTTAAAGTTCAGAATGAACTGATCATAGCTTGCAGGTAAAGACTGCAGAATGATGTCGCAGGCAAGTTCCTGGCTGATTGGGCAGTCGAGTTTCTGAAGATGATCGAGATAACCCATCATCTTCAAGACATGAGGACTCACTGCCGCATTCGCAGCCAACTTACAGTCCAAGAGGTTCTTAACTGTCTGGAACCTCTCAGTCCTAGCCTGCTCCTGAAAAAGCGATTTCAGGCTTGCCATGATCTCGATGGGAGACAATACACTTTCGAACTGTTTTTGCAGCTCAGGAGTCATTGTCACCAACATCATGCAATAAACATCATTTTCATCTGACGAATGCTTTTCCCAAGCATTGTGCAGAGTCCTGGCAGCATTGGCAAGAGGCCTCTCGGGGAGGGGATCTCGAAGGACATAATCCTTCTTCTCCTGCTTGAGGACCAGCCTCAAGTTCCTTGACCATGTCAGGAAGTTCGTTCCAGTCAGCTTCTCCTTCTCGAGAACAGACCGGATCGAGAATGTGTTTTGTGTGCTTGTAGTAGTCATATCTGAAATATATAAATAAAAAGGTTATTAGTTATATGTTCAAAATGATTAATCTCGTATTAAAGTTTAATATGATTAATCACGCATTATATTCAATAAGCTAAGTTACCCTCAATAGAATATAATGATTCCAAGATCCACATATAACTAAAATTAAAGTGGGCCACTGGCCGTCACCCAACCTTAGCTTATATCGGTAAGCCATATATCGGCTAATTATATCCGTGATATAACTCTTGGTTGTGAATCTGGGCCCGAGGCCCAATCCACTCTGATGTCTCAAGGCCCGGGACTCCCGATGGCCTAGTCAAGAAAACCGGACTATACAGTCATGTAATCATTAATGTCTGGGACTCCCAATGACATTTATGAATCACAAACCGTCTTACCCACGCAAAAGCAGACATCCTCACACTGTAAGGCCATGAATGCAATTGAATGGGCTTTGACAGCTGACATAGCCTGGACAAGACATCCAACGCTTGATATTATTTGAGGTTCGTAGGTTTATTAAAATCATTCCCAAAATAGAAGATTACTATTTCGGGAAACTTTCTATTTATGGAAACCTACTATTTTTGGAAACTTTCTAAAACTGGAAACTTTCTAACTTTAGAAACTTCTTTAAAATCCAAAACCCGCAAATTCAGAAACTTCTATTTTAAGAAACTTTCTAATTATAAAATTTCGGAAACTTTAATTTAAAAACGACTTTATAATTTTATAAAATAGATTTTAAATTAATCTGAAGAAAGACTCAATTAACTGGCCCAATTGTTTTAACTTCTTGGCCCGAGGCCCAAGAATTGGTCCATGTCCAAGACATGACCCAATTGTCCAATTAATTGACATAACCGGTCTGGTTCATTAAAACTGGTCTAACCAAGTTTCAATTACTACGATGACCACAATTGTCAACCGGTTATTTACTAAACCGGAATTTCTCAATTTATTTGGTCCAACCAAATCAAATTAGAAATTCCTGGTTTAGGCACTAAATCCAATATTTCTTTCGACATTGGATTTCTTATTCCGGTTTAACCAGATTTAATAAAATTATTAAAATCTGTTTATTAAACCAGAATGATGATTTTAATTAAGTTTTGAACCGAACCGTCAAAACGAACCGGTCACGAACCATCCATGGCCGTGACCTAATCCATACGACCACAGCCGACCAGCCGCGTTCAATCCACGATCCACGGACGGCCGAGCCTCACGCGATCGGGATGCAGCTGGACGGGACGATGATCGGACGAGCTCGGGACGTGAGACGGTACGATCGCAGACGGGACGAGGCGCGACGATCCGATCGTTATCGATCGTGCGATCCTCGGCTGATCGGATCGACCACGCGACGCGATCCGTGATCCGTCCGTGCGTCGTGTCCGATCCAGTCGCCCATGAGCCGATCCCGACCCAACCGGCCATACCTCTCGGCCGTAAAACCAACCGGCCAAGCCGGTCGATCCATCTTTGGCCGATCGCAAATCTGAGTCATATAGCTCATGTTTTGCGATTTTTCTTGTGTGTTTAGAGTTCAATAATGTTTCTTAACTGTTTTATCTTATCAGTAATTGATTCAAAAACAATTCTAAACAGATTAAACAACCTAAACATGAATCTAAAACAAGAAACCTAAGAACCAATGGCTCTGATACCACTGTTTGATAGTTCAGTTGATCCTGATTCAATTCTCATATTGATATCAACCTAAACATGCATCAGATCTAGGTGTTCTTATTTAGAAACATAACATGATCTCACCTTTTACCTGTTTGTTGCAGCGGAAGGATTAGAACAGGTCAGAGATCAGATAGATGCACCGAGGGATGAATCCTCCAGAGGTTCACACACGCTTCACAAGGAAATGGCTGCTAGACCACGAGGAACAGAGGCGCAGGGAGAGAGAGGAATCGCGGCTGGGATTAGGGTTAGGGAGAAGAGACTTGGCTTTTAGTCATTAAAAGCCTTCTCTTTCCCTTTTGGGCTTTTGGGCCCAATCTGATTAAATCCCATTTAATCAGACCCATTAATTTCTCTCTTAGTACGACAAATGCCTAGCACTTTTGTCGTACTTCTGCTGAGCCGTTCCAACACATTTTCCTGTTAGCTTAGGCGTGTGACCCATATGGGATCATATAATAAAGGCAATAAGTCCAAGACTTATAGATCATGAGCGGACTCTAGCAAGCCATCATGATCCCCAGTATTATATGACTTATGTCTGATCTCGACATACTCTTACTTTCTAGAGACAGTACCGAGATTACTGGACACAATTCCAACAGAAATGTCTGAGTTTACTTTAAATAGAGTTCCATCAAAATCAGTTACAGAGATACCACATGAGATGTGGAATGTAAATGTTTCTGATTTATCCATCATGGAGATTTGGAGTTGCGAGACTTATATAAAACGTTTAATCTCTGATAAGCTCACACCCAAATCTGATAAGTGCTACTTTATTGGTTGTCCTAACAAAACCAAGGCATGTTACTTTTACAACCAGTTCGAGAACAAATTGTTTGTTGCTCGAAACTATGTTTTCTTGAGAAAGACTTTCTTTCCAAGAAGAACAGTGGGAGTAAAAGTACAACTCGAAGAAATTCGAAAATCACAGGAGACTGCTCAACATGATGAGGAAGAGCAGCAGTTGGATCTACAAAGAGTTGTAGAACCTGCACCTGTGGTGCCTAGAGCTTATAAAGGATCTGGTGAATGTATATTCGATATACATTTAAATGGCGAATTTCTGAAGAAGTGTCGATCGACACAAAAGTTGCATCGATCGACACAGATCGCGAACCAAATATTGATTTTGGTTTATGACTTAATTAACTACGGTTTAAATCTTGGTTAATTAGGTCGTGATAAAAGTATACATATGAGATATGTGTGCGCGACTTTTATAGAAAACTGAAGCTCGCAGATCCGAAAGGATCCGTCACGAACCCGAGGAATATGGATTTCTCGTAACCAATTGCCGTGATCTACTGATCATTGAAAGTGACGGGCCTGCGAATTTTGAAGAAGCAATGATGGGCCTAGATTCCGGAAGTGGCTGAAAGCCGCTGAATCCGAAATGGGATCCATGTCACAGAATCAAGTATGACTTGGGCTGATTTACCCGATGGTGTAGAAACCATTGTGAGTAAATGGATTTTCAAGAAGAAAAGTTGACATGGATGGTTATATTCAGATGTACAAAGCAAGGTAGGTGGCAAAAGGTTTCAAGTAAATTCATGGCATCAACTGTGAAGAAACCTAATCCCAGTCACCGTGCTTATGTTCATTCGGATTCTCCTAGCAACCGCCACTCATAATGGTTATGAGATCTGGCAGATGGATGTGAAAACAGTTTTCCTTAATGGAATTCTGGAAAAGGATGTGTACATGACACAACCTGAAGTTTTTCATTGATCCTAATGAAGCTAGGAAGATATGCAAGCTTCATCAAACCATTTATGGATTGAAGCAAGCATCTCAGAGTTGGAATCTTCGTTTTGATGAAGCAGTCAAAAGGTTTGACTTCGTCAGGAACGAAGAGGAACCGTATGTTTACAAGAGACTAGTGGGAGCGCAGTTGCATTTCTAGTATTGTATGTTGATAACATACTACTTCTCGGAAATGAAGTTCCATTGTTTCAGTCTGTTAAGACTTGATTCGAAAGTTGTTTTTCGATAAAATTATGGGAGAAACAGTATACATTCTTGGAATAAGAATCTATAGAGATAGATTGGATAAGCTAATTGGATTGTGTCAAGATACTTATAGTGATAAGGCCTTGCACATGTCCAATATGCAGGATTCCAAAAGGGGCTTCGTGCAAATGACTCTTGGTATTACTCTTAGCAAGACGCAGTGTCTTTCGACACACGCTGAGCAAGGGCGAATGAGGGTCAGGCTACTGCTAAAGGCATTAGATGTCTTAAGATGTGATCTTGATTTTAGTGGGAGTCATTGTTATTAATTTTAGTTATGATATGATGTTCGTGTAAATATAATTTGATTATGTTATTGAAATCTGACATCTGTATTATTTAATAATGGTTATTAAATAATAGTCTCAAAGTAATTTATGACATTTTATAGGTCATCAAGTATGTGACTTGATCATGAAACCCTATAGATAATAAATGACATAAATTATGATTGGTCCCTGGTCAAGGTTGTTAAAATGGGACATTAACAACCGCGTGAGACTAGTATGTGAGGTGACTGATGACTAAGTTTCATGGAGTCATTAATAAAAGTATTAAAGTCAATCACATAGATATGTGTTGGAGAACACAGGATCGGACATGACCCACTGATGAGAGCTCTACGGGATAGTTATATAAGTGTCATGAGAGTTTTCATTACGACTATAGAGTATAGTCCTTGTAGGAATATATGGGACGATATGAGTCCCAAGCACTAGCTAACACCAATCCCTTGCTAGGAGACCGAAACCACAGCCGAAACACAAACCCAAGAACAAATCGATGCATCGAGCTAGCTAGTCTTAAAAACAGAGCATAAAAGCCCAAACCCTAACTGCAAACCACAAAAAGCCATAAAAAAAACCACAAAACCATGATCCGGCAGGCTACAAACCGGATCCATAGTACACAACGCAAGCATAAAGAAAGGTCTATCCATACCTCAAAGGAATCCAAAACGGAAAACCAGAAAACCACGGAGAAGAAAAGGCGAGTAAACCAGAGAATAAATCACCTAAGAAAAAAGACCAAAGCCGAGCATGGAGGGGAAGGGTAACCACTAAAATCTGTCACAGCGAGAAGGAGGAACGAGCAAGACATCGAACACAAACTCCCGGAGCTAGCCATCCTCGAGCAAAATCACCGAAGAGAAATAAAACAATGACCACCTACTGGACACAAGAAGAACAAGCTGCTACATAACACCAAGGCATGACACAGAAGGATGTGAGAGAGAAAACCTGTGAGCTTTAAGACGGCATAACCAACAACCAGCCATAGCCACCGTCCTTGAGAAGCTAGAGCAAGATTGAGAGGTTTTTGTTGGAATTGTGTCCAGTAATCTCGGTACTGTCTCTAGAAAGTAAGAGTATGTCGAGATCAGACATAAGTCATATAATACTGGGGATCATGATGGCTTGCTAGAGTCCGCTCATGATCTATAAGTCTTGGACTTATTGCTTTTATTATATGATCCCATATGGGTCACACGCCTAAGCTAACAGGAAAATGTGTTGGAACGGCTTAGCAGAAGTACGACAAAAGTGCTAGGCATTTGTCGTACTAAGAGAGAATGAATAATGGGTCTGATTAAATGGGATTTAATCAGATTGGGCCCAAAAGCCCATTAGGGAAAAGAGAAGGCTTTTAATGACTAAAAGCCAAGTCTTTTCTCCCTTAACCTGAACCCTAGCCGCGATTTCTCTCCTCTCTCTGCGCCTCTCTTCCTGGTGGTCTAGCAGCCATTTCCTTGTGAAGCGTGTGTGAACCTTTGGAGGATTCATCCCTCGGTGCATCTATCTGATCTCTGACCTGTTCTAATCCTTCCGCTGTAACAAACAGGTAAAAGGTGAGATCATGTTATGATTCTAAATAAGAACACCTAGATCTGATGCATGTTTAGGTTGATATCAATATGAGAATTGAATCAGGATCAACCGAACAATCCTACAGTGGTATCAGAGCCATTGGTTCTTAGGTTTCTTGTTTTAGATTCATGTTTAGGTTGTTTAATCTGTTTAGAATTGTTTTTGAATCAATTACTGATAAGATAAAACAGTTAAGAATCAGAATTAAAATCTAAACACACTAGAAAAATCGCAAAACATGAGCTATATGACTCGTTTGTTTTTGCGATCGTCCGAGAGAATGGCCGGTTGGGTCGGGATCGTTGAACCGGTCGGACGGACGGGATCGCGGGTCGGGCAGTCGGGATGGTCGGATTGGATCGATCGCAATCGATCATCGCGACGCGTCCGATCGCTCGTCCCGATCGCTCGTCCGATCGCTCGTCCCGTCCAGCTCGCGTGCGGAGCGTCCCGATCGCTCGGCGATCGTGGAGCGTCCGTCCGAGCAACCCGTCCGCGTCCCGTGTACCGTCCTTGTCCCGTCCCGTCCGCGCCGTCTTGATCTCGGATCATCACATGCGGCTGGTCGAGAGTGATGGAAACTAGGTCACGACCAACTTGGTTCGGTTCGTGACCAATTCGGTTCGGTTCGGTTTAAAATTTTAATTAAAATTGATTCGTTCTGGTTTAATAAACAGATTTTAATAATTTTATTAAATCTGGTTAAACCGGAATAAGAAATCCAATGTCGAAAGAAATATTGGATTTAGTGCCTAAACCAGGAATTTCTAATTTGATTTGGTTGGACCAAATAAATTGAGAAGTTCCGGTTTAGTAAATAACCGGTTGACAATTGTGGTCATCGTAGTAATTAAAACTTGGTTAGACCAGTTTTAATGAACCAGACCGGTTATGTCAATTAATTGGACAATTGGGTCATGTCTTGGACATGGACCAATTCTTGGGCCTCGGGCCAAGAAGTTAAAACAATTGGGCCAGTTAATTGAGTCTTTCTTCAGATCAATTTAAAATATATTTTATGAAATTATAAAGTCAGTTTTAAATTAAAGTTTCCGAAATTTTATAATTAGAAAGTTTCTTAAAAAGAAGTTTCTGAATTTGCGGGTTTTGGATTTTAAAGAAGTTTCTAAAGTTAGAAAGTTTCCGGTTTTAGAAAGTTTCCAATTTTAGAAAGTTTCCAAAAATAGTAGGTTTCCATAAATAGAAAGTTTCCCGAAATAGTAATCTTCTATTTTGGGAATGAATTTTAATAAACCTACGAACCTCAAACAATATCAAGCGTTGGATGTCTTGTCCAGGCTATGTCAGCTGTCAAAGCCCATTCAATTGCATTCATGGCCTTACAGTGTGAGGATGTCTGCTTTTGCGTGAGTAAGACAGTTTGTGATTCATAAATGTCATTGGGAGTCCCAGACATTAATGATTACATGACTGTATAGTCTGGTTTTCTTGACTAGGCCATCGGGAGTCCCGGGCCTTGAGACATCAGAGTGGATTGGGCCTCGGGCCCAGATTCACAACCAAGAGTTATATCACGGATATAATTAGCCGATATAGGGCTTACCGATATAAGCTAAGATTGGGTGACGGCCAGTGGCCCACTTTAATCTTAGTTATATGTGGATCTTGGAATCATTATATTCTATTGAGGGTAACTTATGTTATTGAATATAATGCGTGATTAATCATATTAAATTTAATACGAGATTAATCATATTGAACATATTAACTAATAACCTTTTATCTTATATATATTTCAGTTATGACTAGCACAAACAATCAAAACACTTTCTCGATCCGGTCTGTCCTTGAGATGGACAAGCTGATCGGATCAAATTTCTTGACTTGGTCGCGGAACCTGAGGCTAGTCCTCAGACAGGAGAGAAAGGACTATGTCCTTGAGAGAGCTCTCCCCGTAAGGATCGGGTCCAATGCTTCTCATGCAGTATATGATGCTTGGAATAAGCATTATAATGATGCGGTAGATGTGCGTGGTCTGATATTGGCTACCATGGATTCAGACTTGCAGAAGCAATATGAGAACATGGAGTCGCCAATAGAGATGATCAGCAGCCTGAAATTGAAATTTCAGGAGCAGATAAGAGTGGAGAGATACCGGTTGGTTAAGTCTCTCACTAGCTGCAAGCTACCAAATGATAATCCAGTAAGTCCTCATGTCAGTAAAATGATGGGTTACATTGATAACCTGAGGAAACTGGATTATCCAGTTAGCCAGGAATTGGCAACTGAGATCATTCTGCAGTCACTGCCGTCAAGCTATGATAAGTTCGTAAGGAACTATATCAAGAAAGGCTTAACGAAGACGTTGACTGAACTGCATGATATGCTCAAGACAGTTGAGCCAAACGTGAAGAAGGGTAGGTTTACTAAACCTAATGCTGACAAGGGTGAAGACAAAGTTGTCCAGATTTTGAATCATGGCAAGCGTGTGTCTTCTGAGCCCGAGTCAGATACCTCTTACGTTGGTAAGTGCTGCTACTGTAAGGAGACAGGGCATTGGAAGAGAGATTGCATTAAATTCATGGAAGATGATGAGGAATTAAAGTCGATGTATGCGACCATTACCTCAGGTATTCATGTTATTACTTCAAGTTCTACCTTAAAGGTATTGAATACTGGTTATGGCACTGATATTTGTGATAATATGCAGAGCCTAAGCAACAGTAGAACGTTGAAGAAAGGGCAAGTGAAACTACATGTCTGGAAGGAGCTAGGGATGCTGCCTCAGCCGTAGGGTTTTTCACTTATAGATCCCTTTGAGGCTTGTTTTTGTATTAAGTAATTGCTACAAAGTACCTGCTTTAAGCAGTGTTGTCTTTCATTTTCTTGTAAGAATTTGAATGTTTTTCATTTTGATAAAAGACAAGTTTTGTTCTTTTGATCTTAATGAAATATTAATTGTAGCACCCTATTCATGGAATGGGTTTTATATCTTAAACCAAAGAGTGCTTAAATGTAACATAAATACCAAATTGGTTTAAATCTGATGAATTAAACCTGATTTTCTTGGCATAAATGTCTTGGTCACAGAGAGTAAGTCGGATTCTGAAATCCCATAGTTATGAACTGTTGGGCTCATTTGAATGAATGTCTTATGAGACTTGAATTCTGCTTACTAGACCAAAAGACAAAGGGCCCATCTTAGCCAAGCTAGAGAAAGGCCCAAAGGCTTATTGGAGATTGAACATACTCATGTATGTGGTCCGATGAGCAGTAATGCCGAGAAAATTTTCTGTACTTCATTGTCTCGACTGATTAATTCAGTGAGTAAGAATGTGTTCATTTGATGAGACACTAGAAGAAATTCTTTGACATGGTCGAAAGAGTTTTAGAATGAGGTATAGAATGTAAGTGACAGAAGTATTGAGACTTTGGAGAAAATCCAAGTGAGAATACTTAAGTCATCGAAGGTGTGATCATCTGATTAAGTGTGAAGTCGTTTCACAGCTCATTTCTCCTGAAAAACTGAAGGTTTTTCTGTGAGAAAGAATCAGATCTTATAAGAAATGATTAAAGATGAGTCACACGAATCTTCCATGATATTATTTAAGAATAACGCTCTAAAATATCTAAGTTTACGCTGAAATAGTTCCACAAATATCAGTTGAAAGACACCACGTTAATGTGGATTGGAATCGATCCAAATTTGTCTTTACTGAGTATTTGTAGTTGTGCTACTTCGCTGGCTGTCCTAGAGAAACTAAGGCTTGTTACTTTTACGTCCAATCTGTTTTCTAAAAAGGGAAGTGATTTTCCAAGAAGAACAGTGGGAGTAAAAGCATAACTCGAAGTTTTCTTAGGGAAACCAAGGCTCGGTATTTTTACGACCATTCTGTTTTCTAAGAAGGGAAGTTACTTTCCAAGAAGAACAGTGGGAGTAAAAAAAAAAAATATAACTCGAAGTAATTCGAGATATACAGGAGGCTGCTCAACCTGTTGAGGGAGAGCAACGGATGGATTTACAGATTTCTGTAGAATCTACACCCGTGGAGCCTAAAGTTCGGAGATATGAATGAATCAGTTACTAATCCGAGAGTGATTTCTCGTTATTAGTTGAACCTGATAATCATTGAAATCTGCACCTGTAGAGCCTGAAGTTCGCAGATATGAAAGAGTCAGTCGCTAATCCGAGAGTGAATTCTCGTCATTAGTTGAACCTGATGATCATTGTAAGTTCGAATGATCTGATGATCATTGAAAACGACAAATCTACGAAATTCAAAGAAGTGAGCCCGGACTCCGAAGAATTACACTTTGTGTAAGTTGGCTTCATCAATCCATTCATGGATGGAAGCAAACATATCGGAGTTGGAATCTTCGTTCTGTTGAAGTAGTCAAGGTTTTGACTTGAACAGGAACGAAATGGAACTGAGCGTTTACTAATAGATTGGTGGGAGCGATATTGCATTTCTCATATTGTATGTCGATGACATACTGATTCTCGGATATAACGTCCCAATGCTGTAGTCGGTAAAGGACTAGCTTGGGAGTTGGTTTAGTGATTGACATGGGTAAAGCCACGAAAGTCTTGGATTCTGGATCTAAAGATAGAGATCCAGAAGAGCTGGTAGGACAAAGTCAGGATTCTTGAATTGACAAAGTCCTACACGTTTTCAGCACTCCAAGAAGGGTTTTTAAGCCAATGTCACATGGCAATACGTTAAGCAAGAAGCAGTGTCCTACGATAACTGCTGAGCTAGAATACATGGATAGGATTCATATGCCACGGCAATTGGATCTATCATGTATGCCATGACACGTACTTGTTTTGATATTGCTTTCAAAGTTAAGCAAGACAAGTAAAGACCAGTCAAATCCAGCAAAGAATCAAGTTTCCTAAAGTATGTCCTAAAGTATTTGAGGAATACTAAGGATAAGTTCTTGATTTACGGAGAAAGTGAGGTGCTATAAGTCCATAGAGTCTGAAAGTCAAGTTTCCAACAGACAAAGATGATTTCCGGTCACAGTCCGGTAATATCTTGTGTTTGTCTGGAGGTGCACGGCACTGTTGCTGACTCCATGACTTAAGCTGAATATTTCGCAGCTTGGAAAGCGGCGAAAGAGGTTGTTTGGAAAGAAGAGTTCATCACTGAACTTGATGTGATTCCCAGCATAGATGAGACTAGCTGCACATCAAAGATCCAAACACCTTAAAGATAGGTATAACCTATTCCGTGAGATAAATGACAGAGATGTTAAGTAGATCAGCAAGTTTCAACGAATGAGAACGTTGCTAATCTATTAACGAAGCCACTCCTTAGCCCTAAGCACAAGTCACGGACTGTAGCTGTAGGATAAGTGAAGTTAAGATGTAGTCTTAATTTCAGTGGGAGTTAGTAAAGGGCTTTATTTAGTTATTGATATGTTCTTGTAAAACATTTTGATGTTTAATGAAATTATTATTTCAAGATTATTTTAACTGTGATGAAATAATCGTTCCAAAGTGATATGAACCATTTTATAGGTCATCGAAGTAAATGACTTGATCTTGAGTCATCGAAGTCATTTAGCTTGATCATGAGACCCTATATTTGATAGATGTTTTATGTCATCCCGTCCCTAGTCGAAGGTTGTTGAAATTGGAACACTAACAACCATGTGAGACTGGATTGGTACGTGACTTATGACAAAGTCTCAGTGTGTCATAGATGCGCGGCATCAAAGTCAGTACATAGGTGTATGTTTGGGAACATACGACCGGACAAGACCCGCTTATAAGAACTCTTCAGGATATTTATATCTGTGTCATAAGAGATTCTTACTACGACTATAGAGTATAGTCCTTAGACCTGAGTTCGCATGCATGTGACTGCACATGGACTGATGCACTTTGATCATTGTCTAACGCTATCGTTCTGCGATAGTTATAAGGACCTTGTTTGGGTACATTATGAAATGAGTAGTTTACAGTGATGGAACAAGACGGGATTTGTCCCTCCAATATAAATGGAGTGAATATCTCTAGGCCAATCGGAGATTTGAATACTGGAAAACGCATGGCCATGCTCAAACGGACTTTCCCGAGTCGTTTGGATTGTCAGTATCAAATCAGAGTCCGATGAACAAGATTAGGCTTTATAAGGATGACACCAATCTTGCCTTATGACTAATCGAGATATTGAGACACAAGGATTATGAATACAGAGATTCCAGTACAAGTGGGAGATTGTTGGAATTGTGTCCAGTAATCTCGGTACTGTCTCTAGAAAGTAAGAGTATGTCGAGATCAGACATAAGTCATATAATACTGGGGATCATGATGGCTTGCTAGAGTCCGCTCATGATCTATAAGTCTTGGACTTATTGCTTTTATTATATGATCCCATATGGGTCACACGCCTAAGCTAACAGGAAAATGTGTTGGAACGGCTTAGCAGAAGTACGACAAAAGTGCTAGGCATTTGTCGTACTAAGAGAGAATGAATAATGGGTCTGATTAAATGGGATTTAATCAGATTGGGCCCAAAAGCCCATTAGGGAAAAGAGAAGGCTTTTAATGACTAAAAGCCAAGTCTTTTCTCCCTTAACCTGAACCCTAGCCGCGATTTCTCTCCTCTCTCTGCGCCTCTCTTCCTGGTGGTCAAGCAGCCATTTCCTTGTGAAGCGTGTGTGAACCTTTGGAGGATTCATCCCTCGGTGCATCTATCTGATCTCTGACCTGTTCTAATCCTTCCGCTGTAACAAACAGGTAAAAGGTGAGATCATGTTATGATTCTAAATAAGAACACCTAGATCTGATGCATGTTTAGGTTGATATCAATATGAGAATTGAATCAGGATCAACCGAACAATCCTACAGTTTTAGTCACCACATGACAAGCGAGGAGCCAACTCGCACGACCTGAAGAGCACCCGCCGCCAGAGAAATCCATGAGAACTACCAATACGAAAACCCAGATCTGCAAAAGCCAGAAGAGAAAAACCCAACGAAGTGGAGTTAAAGTTAAATGGCTTGTTCACACTATTTCCCAACAGATTTATCAATTGTATAATTTGGATGCTTATATACCTTTTATGCCACCTTGGCTTATTCAATGTCTGTTTGTTTGACAATGTAAATTCTATTTCATTTTAATAAAAAAAAAATATCTTTTGTCGGGGGAAAAGTTAAGGGCAAATCGAAAAAATGGCACAAAAACATGTCTTGTCACAAATATAACATCAAGGAAGAAAAATCATAAAAATAGCACAAAAACATGTTTTGTCACTAAATTAGCCCAACCCTTAACCTTAAATACTAAATCCTAAACCCTAAATACTAAACCCTAAACCTTAAATAATAAACCCTAAATCCTAAATACTAAACTCTAAACTCTAAATAATAAACCCTAAACTTTAAATAATTAACCTTAAACTTTAAATTATATAATGCTATAAAAGTCTTTGTAATTAAAATAATGCTAAAAATATGAATTATTTTCCTTGATGCTATATTTATGATAAGATATGTTTTTGTGCTATTTTATGCCTTTTCTCAAAAGTTAAATAGTTAAATGGCTTTACCCATCAAATTATTTTTTTTAGCAAAGTGTTTTCTTCAATTAATAAATAAAGGTTACAACAGAAAAATAAAGGTCAAATCCAAATCCCAAATGGACTTTGGTCCAAAACAAAAATTACATGGGAAACCCAAAAGTGGCCCAAACCTAAAAAACCCTAATCCACAGCAAAACCGTTGCCCCCTCCAACGACAGTGCCACCAGCTCGTCGGGAGGAGTCGCTCGACTTGAGCCATAATTGTGTCCACCGTAGTAATCACCACACCCTGCAAAGAGTAAATGACCCACTGGAGATTGACTATGCCATGAGATGGCCGACAGAGAAGCCTACTGGAAGCGGAAGAGTAGAGGGATGGAAAATATGGGATATCGCCGACTTTCACGCTTCAACGCCGCCCTCAAGCACCGAGCTTACCGGAATACTTCACCCCATCACGCGTCACCTAACATACCTACCTCGCCACCGCCACCGGAAGACTCGCAGAACACCGTCCATGCAACCTCTGGAAGAAGCACAAACCAAAACGGGGAGCAAGATCTGACGGACAGTCGAACGCCTAACCCTCTTGAGGAAACCGAAATGCCCCATCCTCAAAAGGACAAGATTCGCTTAGAGGGCAAGCGCCAGCCGCTATAGATCCACTACCATGCACACCGGAGAAACGAGACCTGCCACTAACCACCATACAGAGAACCGCATGGAAGTGGAACAAAGAAGAAAGACCAAGTGCGAAGAAAAAAAGAAAAGGAGTCAGTGGATCTATCCACAAATCCGAAATCGAAGCCAAAAATAAAGAGAAGACCACCGATGAAAACTTTTAGTCGGCGCCTGCAAGAAGAAGAGAGAAGGCAGAGGAAAAAGAAGAAAGAGAGAGAGGATTCGTAAAAAAAAATCGACCTATCAAATTATTCGAACAATTGTAGTGTAATCCAAATATTCTTAGAATTCGTTTGTAAAATTATACTAAACAAATAAGGTTAAGGGGTTGATTGGAAGGCTTTTATTTTTTTGCTGTATAAATCATATTGTAGGTTCTTTTGCTTTAACTTTAAATTTAATTGATGTAGGTTTTTAGCTATGAAAATATTTTCATTTTTGACGGCTCAATTTTTTTCCTTTACATATTTAGCTTTGTACAGCTAAGAAAAAAAAAAGGGTTGTGAACAAAAAATATTTACAAAGCATGATTGGATTAGATTGTGTGCTTTGGATAGAAATAAGATTATAGAGAGATTCTTAAGGCATATTTCTAATAAGTAGCCCTAACATAACCCCTAAGACTTAAGAGATTTGGTTAAATTAATAAGTAGCGCTAACATATTTGTCTTAACTAAAAGTTGATATTTTTCACAACTTTTTTTTTAATTATATTATATTATATTTATATAACCGACCAAATCGGAGAAAACCAGGATTACAATGAAGTTAACCAGGCGCAAAATACCAAACCAAATGACAAAATTAACAGGACATCAAAACCGGGAATTTGTCTCCGGTTAGGTTAAACTGTTGGGAATATCCTGAAATCTATTGTACTTACTCCAAGTGAAAGTCGTATTGTCGAGATGAGACAATCATATGACACTAGGTAGTCATAACGCTTTGCTAGAAGCCACTTATGATCAATGAGTTGAGAACTCATTGCTAGTGTTATATGATCCTACAGGTCACACACCTAAGCAAACTGGACGTTAAAGACGAGGTTGATCATTAATGTAATGATCTAGTGAATGCATATTTGATATGCATTCGATATCAATATTCCGGGGCAGTGTCGATCGATGCAGATAGTGCATCGATCGATGCAACTCGCGGATTAATCAGATTAATTCGGTTTAATCGTTGGTTAATTCCGTTATGGTTTAAGTCGACATATATAAGATATATGGTCGACCTAAACTGATAACTAACCTAATTCACAGCCACCAGAACTTGAATAGAAACCTCTGAAGAGATTGGATCTCTATAGGCACTAGCATCCCTCCTGTCCAGTTTGTGTGCGTGTGGATACCAGTAGAGGCGCAACATTTGAGACGCTCTAGATCTCGATTATCTGCAAATCTTCCGCTGCTAATCACCAGGTAAATCTGAGATCTGATAGATTCAATTACATGAACCCTAGATCCTAGGCTTGGAATTCAGACCAGGATTACCTAATTGGATTAGGATCTGCTAGAAATTCCTTCAGTGGTATCAGAGCTTTAGGGTTCCATTGAATCTGTAGCATGTTGATTAGATTAGTTGAATCTGAATCTGTGTATGGTTGATACAAACTTGCTAAAATTCGTTTTCATGAAAACCTAGTTTAGGTTTCTGTTCGAAAACGTTTTAGGTTTTTTCCGCATGGTGTCGATCGATGCCAATCCGGCATCGATCGACACAGGGCGAAAACCCGAATAAAATTTAGGGTTTTTCGCATGGTGTCGATCGATGCCAATCCGGCGTCGATCGACACAGGGCGAAAACCCAAATAAAACTTAGGTTTCGCCTAGTGTCGATCGACACAAGTGTTGTGTCGGTCGACACAAACCTCGCGAGATTGATGAATCGGTTCAATTGGATTGGACCGGTTATCGAGCTTGGTTAATGATGGTTAAACGCTAAGAATGGTTTATTGCGATTGGGTTGGTATCGACCGATGCTAATGTAGATTGGTTTGATCGGTTATCGCAGATTGGTTTTGGTTAATCAGCATCGATCGACACTAAAGTAGTGTCGGTCGACACAAGATTCGATGGTTTAGGTTATGGAACCTGAAACCACAGAACCAAACCAAGACAAATCATTTAATTAGAAGAATTAAAACATAATAAAACTGAACGTTTTAAATGGTTCCGTTCCTCAACCAAATATCAAGTGATACTTGATGTCCTTCCAATCTTGTCAACTGTCAAGACCCATTTGATTGTGCGATAGACTTGCAGTGCAAGATGTCCACAATTTCATGAGTAAGACAGAGGTAATCGTGTTGATGGACTTGCAGTGCAAGACATCGACAATTACATGACTTAAGAGATTGGTTTACTTGACTGGGCCATCAAAATCGTTTTGGGCTCAGAGACATCAGGTGGATTGGACATAAGATGTCAATCCACAACCAAGAGTTATATTGGATATAACTAGCAAAGTTGTTGCTTACCTAGATAGCTAAAATTTGGGTGATAGCCAGTGGCTCACTCAAGTTTAGTGAAGTATGGGTCTTGGATCATTATATTCATCTGAGGAAACATTGTTTGAATGTAATGCGAGTTTTCTTAATTGTTAAGACTTCTCATTTCTTGAACATCATAACTAAACCTCCCTTGTTTTTCCAGCTATGTCTAGCACAAACCATTGTAACAATTTCTCCCTGCGATCCGTCCTTGAGAAGGACAAGTTAAATGGATCCAACTTTCTTGAATGGTATCGGAACTTGAGAATTGTTCTCAAACAGGAGAAGAAGGACTATGTCCTTGAGAAAGTTCTCCCCAAGAAGTACCGAGCCAATGCCTGGCAGTCAGATAAGGATGCTTGGGATAAGCATTCTAATGATGCGGTGGATGTGAGTTGTCTCATGTTGGCTACCATGAACTCGGAATTGCAGAAGCAATATGAGTACGTGGAGTCGCCAATACAGATGATCACTGGCCTGAAAAGTATGTTTCAGGAGCAGGCACGAACTCAGAGATACCAGACGGTTAGATCTCTGATTGAGTGCAAGCTACCAAAGGGCGAACCGGTTAGTCCTCATATCATTAAGATGATGGGTTATATTGATAACCTGGGGAAACTGGATTGTCCCATTAGTCAAGAGTTGGCTACTGACATCATTCTACAGTCACTGCCGTCAAGCTATGATCAATTTGTTATGAACTATAACATGAACAACTTGACGAAGACGTTGACTGAATTGCATGGGATGCTTAAGACTGCTGAACCTAACATCAAGAAGGACACCCCAAATGTCCTTATGGTACAAAAGGGTAAAAAGTTTAAGAAACTTGGTAAGAACAAAGGTGATGGAAAGACGAGCTCGATTGTGAATCCAAGCGAGTCTGGCCATGTTCCTAAGGTTAAAACCAGTCCTTCTGAAGATGTTAAGTGCCGTTATTGTAATGGTTATGGGCATTTGAAAAGAAACTGCAATAAATTCTTGGAAGATTATAAGAAACTGAAGAAGACGTACGAGACTTCTTCTTCAGGTATTATGTTATAGAAGTAAATGTTACTTCTTATAGTCCTACTTGTTGGGTATTGGATACAAGCTGTGGTACTCATATTTTGTGAAAATGTGCAGGGCCTGGGCAAAAGTAGGACTATGGAGAAAGGACAAGTGGACCTATGAGTGGGAATGGAGCAAGAGTTGCTGCATTAACCGTAGGAGTATTTCATTTGGTTTCTTTATGGCATAATTCTAGAACTTAAGAACTGCTGCTATGTATCTGCTATGAGCAGAAAGATTATTTATATTCCTTGTTTGGATATGGAAGATATCAGTTTTCAAATGAAGAATAAGTGTTATTCATTTGATTACAATGATATATTTTATAGTAGCAATCCATTAGAGAATGGACTTTATGTTCTGAACAAGAATGTGCCTAACTATAACATTAATACCAAGAGATTCAAGTCAAATTATACGAATCAAACTTCACTCTGGCATTGTCGTTTTGGGCCACATAAATGAGAAACAAATTCAGAAGCTCCATAGTGATGGGCTTTTGGGCTCATCTGATTATGAATCATAATGAGTAAAGTGAATCTTTTTTATTGGGTAAAATGACAAAGGCTCCTTTCAACAAAAGGTAGTGTCGATCGACACAAACGGTGCGTCGGTCGACACAAGTCGCGAACGAATAAAATGAAAGGGTCAGAGGCTTATTGGGCTTTATACATACAGATGTATATGGGCCGATGAACACTAATGCTAGAGGAAAATTTCAGTACTTCATTACCTTTAGTGATAATTTCAGTAGGTACGGTTATGTCTTATTAATAAGACATAAATCAGAATCTTTGAAAAGTTCAAAGAGTTCCAGAATAAAGTACAGAATCAATTTGGCAAAGGTATTAAACCTCTACGATGATATCATGGAGATGAATACTTAGGTCAAGAATTTAGTGATCATCTGAGAGATAGTGAAAGTGTTTCAAAATTCACTCCCACTGAATCGGACTTTATTAGATATGGTTCGATCAATGATGAGTCACTTAGATCTTCCATTATCCTTCTAAGAATACGCTCTAGAAATATTTGAGTTTACTTTAAATAGAGTTCCATCAAAATCAGTTACAGAGATACCACATGAGATGTGGAATGTAAATTTTTCTGATTTATCCATCATGGAGATTTGGAGTTGCGAGACTTATATAAAACGTTTAATCTCTGATAAGCTCACACCCAAATCTGATAAGTGCTACTTCATTGGTTGTCCTAACAAAACCAAGGCATGTTACTTTTACAACCAGTTCGAGAACAAATTGTTTGTTGCTCGGAACTATGTTTTCTTGAGAAAGACTTTCTTTCCAAGAAGAACAGTGGGAGTAAAGGTACAACTCGAAGAAATTCGAAAATCACAGGAGACTGCTCAACCTGATGAGGAAGAGCAGCAGTTGGATCTACAAAGAGTTGTAGAACCTGCACCTGTGGTGCCTAGAGTTTATAAAGGATCTGGTGAATGTATATTCGATATACATTTAAATGGCGAGTTTCTGAAGAAGTGTCGATCGACACAAAAGTTGCATTGATCGACACAGATCGCGAACCAAATATTGATTTTGGTTTATGACTTAATTAACTACGGTTTAAATCTTGGTTAATTAGGTCGTGGTAAAAGTATACATATGAGATATGTGTGCGCGACTTTTACAGAAAACTGAAGCTCGCAGATCCGAAAGGATCCGTCACGAACCCGAGAAATATGGATTTCTCGTAACCAATTGCCGTGATCTACTGATCATTGAAAGTGACGGGCCTGCGAATTTTGAAGAAGCAATGATGGGCCTTGACTCCGAAAATGGCTGAAAGCCGCTGAATCCGAAATGGGATCCATGTCACAGAACCAAGTATGACTTGGGTTGATTTACCCGATGGTGTAGAAGCCATTGTGAGTAAATGGATTTTCAAGAAGAAAAGATGACATGGATGGTTATATTCAGATGTACAAAGCTAGGTTGGTGGCAAAAAGGTTTCAAGTAAATTCATGGTATTGACTGTGAAGAAACCTAATCCCAGACACCGTGCTAATGTCCATTCGGATTCTCCTAGCAACCGCCACTCATAATGGTTATGAGATCTGGAAGATGGATGTGAAAACAGTTTTCCTTAATGGAATTCTGGAAAAAGGATGTGTACATGACACAACCTAAAGTTTTTCATTGATCCTAATGAAGCTAGGAAGATATGCAAGCTTCATCAAACCATTTATGGATTGAAGCAAGCATCTCGGAGTTGAAATCTTCGTTTTGATAAAGCAGTCAAAAGGTTTGACTTCGTCATGAATGAAGAGGAACCGTGTGTTTACAAGAGGACTAGTGGGAGCGCAATTGCATTTCTAGTATTATATGTTGATAACATACCACTTCTCGGAAATGAAGTTCCATTGTTTCAGTCTGTTAAGACTTGATTCGAAGGTTGTTTTTTCGATAAAATTATGGGAGAAACCGTATGCATTCTTGGAATAAGAATCTATAGAGATAGATTGGATAAGCTAATTGGATTTTGTCAAGATACTTATAGTGATAAGGCCTTGCACATGTCCAATATGCAGGATTCCAAGAAGGACTTCGTGCAAATGACTCTTGGTATTACTCTTAGCAAGACGCAGTGTCTTTCGACACACGCTGAGCAAGGGCGAATGAGAGTCAGGCTACTGCTAAAGGCATTAGATGTCTTAAGATGTGATCTTAATTTTAGTGGGAGTCATTGTTATTAATTTTAGTTATGATATGATGTTCGTATAAACATAATTTGATTATGTTATTGAAATCTGACATCTGTATTATTTAATAATGGTTATTAAATAATAGTCCCAAAGTAATTTATGACATTTTATAGGTCATCAAGTATGTGACTTGATCATGAAACCCTATAGATAATAAATGACATAAATTATGTTGGTCCCTGGTCGAGGTTGTTAAAGTGGGACATTAATAACCGCGTGAGACTAGTATGTGAGGTGACTGATGACTAAGTTTCATGGAGTCATTAATAAGAGTATTAAAGTCAATCACATAGATATGTGTTGGAGAACAGAGGATCGGACATGACCCACTGATGAGAACTCTACGGGATAGTTATATAAGTGTCATGAGAGTTTTCATTACGACTATAGAGTATAGTCCTTAGACCTGAGTTCATCATGTTCTCTTACATGTGAATTGGTCCGCTTTAACCTTGTCAAACGTCAGCCGTAACTGGTGACTATAAAGGCATTGATTGGGCGTATCATGAAGCGTGTGAAGAGACATGGATGGAACAAGATGGGATTTGTCCCTCCTATATAACAGGAGATAAATATCTCAGGGCCCATCGAAGATTTGATACTGAGAAATGTGTGGCCACACTCAAACGAGGTGATTGTCAGTCGTTTGTCTTGTCAGTATAAATCGGAGTTCGATAAACATGATCTTGGCTCAATAAGGATGACACGGTTCTTGCCTTATGCTAGATCGAGATATAGTGACGAAGGGATTGAAGGAATAGATGATTCCAGTACAAGTGGGAGATTGTTGGGAATGTCCTGAAATCTATTGTACTTACTCCAAGTGAAAGTCGTATTGTCGAGATGAGACAATCATATGACACTAGGTAGTCATAACGCTTTGCTAGAAGCCACTTATGATCAATGAGTTGAGAACTCATTGCTAGTGTTATATGATCCTACAGGGTCACACACCTAAGCAAACTGGACGTTAAAGACGAGGTTGATCATTAATGTAATGATCTATTGAATGCATATTTGATATGCATTCGATATCAATATTCTGGGGCAGTGTCGATCGATGCAGATAGTGCATCGATCGATGCAACTCGCGGATTAATCAGATTAATTCGGTTTAATCGTTGGTTAATTCCGTTATGGTTTAAGTCGACATATATAAGATATATGGTCGACCTAAACTGATAACTAACCTAATTCACAGCCACCAGAACTTGAATAGAAACCTCTGAAGAGATTGGATCTCTATAGGCACTAGCATCCCTCCTGTCCAGTCTGTGTGCGTGTGGATACCAGTAGAGGCGCAGCATTTGAGGCGCTCTAGATCTCGATTATCTGCAAATCTTCCGCTGCTAATCACCAGGTAAATCTGAGATCTGATAGATTCAATTACATGAACCCTAGATCCTAGGCTTGGAATTCAGACCAGGCCTAATTGGATTAGGATCTGCTAGAAATTCCTTCATAAACAGCATCTTGAGATGCTTTCATGGGATACCAAATCCGCCGCCGGCGACTATGAGTCTCTTGAATTTGCGTCCTCACCGGAACACCTTCCCAGTCCACCGGAGAGCCGACCCCGGCAACCGGTCCATCGTCCGGAGGGCCTGATCCCCTCCTCACGACTGTTGGGAATGTCCTGAAATCTACCGTACTATCTCTAGAAAGTATGATAAGTGTCGAGATCAGACATAAGTCATAAATACTGGGTGATCATGATGACTTGCTAGAGCCCGCTCATGATCTATAAGTTTAGGACTTATTACCGGTATTGTATGATCCCTAAGGGTCACACACCATAGCTAACGGGAAAGTTAACAAGGAATTAATACGGTAAGATGCAAGGCATTTACTGTATTTGTACAGAGAATTGGGCCAGACAAAATACAGGCTTTTGTCTTATTTGTGTCTTGGGCCCAAAATCCTAATAGGCCATTAGTTTAATAACTTGGGCCCATATAAGGAAGAGGAGAGGCGCAGGAAGCCCTAATGCTTCTGGTCTGCGATTTTTGCCTCTCTTTTCTTCTCTCTCTCTGTTGATTCCAGCTTGGTCTAGCAGCCTGATCCAATAGCTTGTAAGCGTGTGGATACCTGAGGAGGAGCCGGTAATCATCAGCTCTTGCAGATCTCGATATTCCATTGATTAATCCGCTGCAATCATAAGGTAATGATCCTGATCTGTTTATGATTCAACTGCAAATCACCTAGATCCTAGATGATTATGTGCTAGGTTGTAACCTGACAATTACACCAAGAAAACACATAATCCTTCAGTGGTATCAGAGACAGGTCATTAGGTTTTTGCTTTTGGATCTATGAACTGGAATCGAATGTTAACTTTAGAGACAATCGCTTTTGAATGGTTAATGGTTCATGAGAGAATTGATATCTTTGATGTTGACTTTTTGGTTCGTATGATTAAGTTATTGAATTAAGTTGATGATCGATAATGTATGAACAAGCAATTGACTTTGTCTTTAGTAAATACCCCACGCGTGTGATTGCTTCATTGTTGAGGAAAATTAATTATCATACGTATTGATTATTGAATTGGAAAAGGTCAATAATCGCTTGAATAAATTAATCGATTAAGTGAATGTTGAAACCCTAAACTTGTTGACTTTGTTAATGTTCACAAGTCGTTTTGTCATTTAGTGCATGATAATTGAAATCCATCGATTGTTAATTAATTATCATGTGAATTTGGTAAAGGTCAAAAAAAACGTGTTTGTCTTCAATGTTCTGAATCGATTATTAATTTGCATAAGGTCAATATCGTTTGTCTTTGAGTAATGTCAAAAAAACGTGTTTGACTTTGCTTTAATGTTAATAAGAATTCGTTTGTTAACAAGGTTTGTTATTGAGTCGATTGTCGAACTGATATAAGTCAAAATCGATTGATAATTAATATAACAATCGATTTTGTTATAATTATGGTTTAAGCGGTTAACCCAAATCGCGGTTTGCTGGAAATTATTTAATACAATTAGTATTATTTAATTTCTGGTTAAACCGGATTTAAATTCAAAAATTGAATTTTAACCTAAACCGAAGGCTGGTCTAAGTTTGATTTGGTTGGACCAAATAATTTAGAGCTGGTCTGGTTTAGTGAATAACCAGTTGGATTTAGTAGTTAATTTGGTCTCGGACCAGAATTAATGAACCGACTCGGTTATGTCAAATTATTGGGCCAATTGGAATTCTGTGGTCTTGGGCCAAGAATTGGGCCTATAATTTGTGACCCAACCGAAAACTTTAATAAAATATTAAATTAGAAATTTCTATTTTTAGCATGTGTCTAAATTTAGAAAGTTTCTAAAATAAGTAAGTTTCCCAAAATAGTAATCTTCTATTTTTGGAAATAAAACCTAAAATCCTCAAAACCAATATCAAGCTTGGATGTCTTGCCCAATCTTGTCAGCTACTTAACGCTTATTCAATTACAGATATGGCTTACAGTGTGAGGTGTCTGTTTTTGCGTAAGTAAAGTAGTATATAGTCACTAATTTCATTGGGAGTCCCAGACTTTAGTGATTATTTGGCTGTAAGAGATTGGTTTCCTTGACTGGGCCATCGGGAGTCCCGGGCCTTGAGACATCTGGTGTATTGGGCCTTGGGCCCAATCCACAACCGAGAGTTATATAGTTATAACTAGCTGTGTGTATGCTTACCAAGTAAAGCTAATTCCGGGTGACGGCCAGTGGCCCACTTTGGATTTAGCTGAACATGGGTCTCGGAATCATTGCATTCTTATGAGGTTAAACAAAGAAATTTTGAATGCAATGCGAGTTTTCTTATAAGTTATTAAGATTACTCTTTTATGAACTAAATAACTAAAACTCTATTTATCTCTAAATTTCAGTTATGACTAGCACAAACAATCAAAACACTTTCTCGATACGGTCTGTCCTTGAGATGGACAAACTGAACGGATCAAATTTCTTGACTTGGTCGCGGAACCTGAGGCTAGTCCTCAGGCAGGAGAGAAAGGACTATGTCCTTGAAAGAGCTCTCTCCGAGAGGATCGGGTCCAATGCCTCTCATGCAGTATATGATGCTTGGAATAAGCATTATAATGATGCGGTAGATGTGCGTGATCTGATATTGGCTACCATGGACTCAGATTTGCTGAAGCAATATGAGAACATGGAGTCGCCAATAGAGATGATCAGCAGCCTGAAATTGAAATTTCAGGAGCAGGTAAGAGTGGAGAGATACCAGTTGGTTAAGTCTCTCACTAGCTGCAAGCTACCAAATGATCATCCAGTGAGTCCTCATGTCAGTAAAATGACGGGTTACATTGATAACCTGAGGAAACTGGATTATCCAGTTAGCCAAGAATTGGCAACTGAGATCATTCTGCAGTCACTGCCGTCAAGCTATGATAAGTTCAAAAGGAACTATATCAAGAAAGGCTTAACGAAGACGCTGACTGAACTGCATGATATGCTCAAGACAGTTGAGCCAAACGTGAAGAGTACCCTGTATAATCTCGTAATGGAGAAGGGTAGGTTTACTAAACCTAGTACTGACAAGGGTGAAGACAAAGTTGTCCAGATTTTGAATCATGGCAAGCGTGTGTCTTCTGAGCCCGAGTCATATACATCTTACGTTGGTAAGTGCTGCTACTGTAAAGAGATTGGGCATTGGAAGAGAGATTGCATTAAATTCATGGAAGATTATGAGGAGTTGAAGTTGATGTATGAGACTACTTCCTCAGGTATTCATGTTATTACTTTAAGTTCTACCTTATAGGTATTGGATACTGGTTTTGGCACTGATATTTGTTATAATATGCAGAACCTAAGCAACAGTAGAACGTTGAAGGAAGGACAAGTGGAACTGCGTGTCTGGAAGGAGCTATGGATGCTGCCTCAGCCGTAGGGTTTTCACTTGTAGATGCCTTTGAGGCTTGGTTTTATTAAGTAATTGCTACAATGTACCTGCTTTAAGCAGAGTTGTCTTTCATTTTCTTGTAAGAATTTGAATGTTTTCATTTTGATAAAAGACAAGTTTTGTTCTTTTGATCTCAATGAAATATGATTGTAGCACCCTATTCAAGGAATGGGTTTTATATCTTAAACCAAAGAGTGCCTAAATGTAACATAAATACCGAATTGGTTTAAATCTGATAAATTAAACCTGATTTTTCTTGGCGTAAATGTTTTGGTCACATAGAGTAAGTCGGATTCAGAAATCCCATAGTTATGGACTTTTGGGCTCATTTGATCGGATATCTTATGAGACTTGAATTCTGCTTACTGGACCAAAAGACAAAGGGCCCATCTTAGCCGAGCTAGAGAAAGGCCCAAAGGCTTACTGGACCTTGAACATACTCATGTATGTGGCCCGATGAGCAGTAATGCCAGAGAAAAATTTCATGTACTTCATTGTCTCTACTGATTACTTCAGTGAGTATGACTGTGTTCATTTGATGAGACACGAGTCGGAATTCTTTGAAATGGTCGAAAGAGTTCCAGAATGAGGTATAGAATCTGATTGACAGAAGTATTGAGACTCTGGATTAGATCACGAGTGAGAATACTTAAGTCATTGATGGTGTGATCATCTGAATGAGTGTGAAGTCGTTTCACAGCTCATTTCTCCTAAAAACCTTGAGGTGTTTCTGTGAGAAAGAATCAGATCTTATTAGAAATGATTAAAGATGAGTCACACGAATCTTCCATGATATTCTTTAAGAATAACGCTCTAGAAATATCTAAGTTTACGCTGAAATAGTTCCACCAATATCAGTTGAAAGACACCACGTAAATGTGGATTGGAATCGATCCAAATTCTTCTTTACTGAGTATTTGTAGTTGTGCTACTTCACTGGTTGTCCTAGGGAAACCAAGGCTTGTTACTTTTACGTCCATTCTGTTTTCTAAGAAGGGAAGTTACTTTCCAAGAAGAACAGTGGGAGTAAAAGTATAACTCGAAGAAATTCGAGAAATACAGGAGGCTGCTCAACCTGTTGAGGGAGAGCAACGAATGGATTTACAGATTTCTGTAGAATCTACACCTGTAGAGCCTGAAGTTCGCAGATATGAATGAATCAGTCACTAATCCGAGAGTGATTTCTCGTCATTAGTTGAACCTGATGATCATTGAAAGTTCGCATGATCTGATGATCATTGAAAGCGACGAATCTGCGAAATTCAAAGAAGCGAAGGTGAGCCCGGACTCCGAAAAATTACATTTTGTGTAAGTTAGCTTCATCGATCCATTCATGGATGGAAGCAAACATATCGGAGTTGAAATCTTCGTTATGTTGAAGTAGTCAAGGTTTTGACTTGAACAGGAACGAAATGGAACTGTGCGTTTACTAATAGATAAGTGGGAGCGATGTTGCATTTCTCATATTGTATGTCGATGACATACTGATTCTCGGAAATAACGTCCCAATGCTGCAGTCGGTAAAAGACTGGCTTGGGAGTTGGTTTTATGATTGACATGGGTAAAGCCACGTAGTTCTTGGATTTTGGATCTAAAGATAGAGATCCAAAAGAGCTGGTAGGACAAAGTCAGGATTCTTAAATTGACAAAGTCCTACACGTTTTCAGCATTCCAAGAAGGGTTTTATGCCAATGTCACATGGCATTACGTTAAGCAAGATACAGTGTCCTACGATAACTGCTGAGCTTAAATGCATGGATGAGATTCCATATGCGTCGGCAATTGGATCTATCATGTATGCCATGAAACGTACTTGTTTGATGTTGTTTTAATGTTAAGCAAGACAAGTAAAGACCAGTCAACTCCAGCAAAGAATCACTGGATTGCCGTAAAGAATATCCTAAAGTATTTGAGGAATACTAAGGATAAATTCTTGATTTACGGAGAAAGTGAGGTGCTACAAGTCGATAGAGTCTGAAAGGCAAGTTTCCAATAGACAAAGATAATTCCCGGTCACAGTCCGGCTATATCTTGTGTCTGACTGGCGGTGCAAGGCACTGTTGCTGACTCCATGACTTAAGCTGAACATTCCGCAGCTTGAGAAGCGGCGAAAGAGGTTGTTTGGAAAGAAGAGTTCATCACTGAACTTGATGTGATTCCCAGCATAGATGAGACTAGCTGCACATCATAGGTCCAAACACCTTGAGGGTAGGTATAACCTATTCTGTGAGATAAATGACAGAGGTGTTAAGTAGATAAGCAAGTTTCATCGAATGAGAACGTTGCTAATCTATTAACGAAGCCACTCCTTATGTCTAAGCACGAGTCGCGGACTGTAGCTGTAGGATGAGTGAAATTAAGATGCAGTCTTAATTTCAGTGGGAGTTTGTAAAGGGCTTTACTTAGTTGTTTTGAAAGGTTCATGTAAACATAATATTTTATGTTTATGAAATCTATGATTTCTGGATTATTTTAACTGTGATATAAATAATCGTTCCAAAATGATTCATGTCATTATATATGGGCCATCGAAGTACATGAGTAAGACTTGATCCTGAAACCCCATATTTAACGAAATGACATAAATCATAGTGTCCATAGTCGAAGGTTGTTGAAATTGGAACACCAACAACCACTTGAGACTAGATTGTGTTGAGACTTATGACCAAGTTTCGAGGGGTCATAGATGCGCGGCATCAAAGTCGACACATAGGTATATGTAGGGGAGCATATGACCGGACATGGCCCGCTGATGAGAACTCTACAAGATATTAATATCTGTGTCATAAGAGGTTCTCATATACGACTATAGAGTATAGTCCTTAGACCTGAGTTCGCATGCATGTGGCTGCACAAGGATTGATGCACTTTGATCATTGTCTAACGCTGTTTCGTAACTGGGAGATATAAGGACCTTGGTTGGGTGTATTATGAAGCGTGTAGTTCATAGTGATGGAACAAGATGGGATTTGTCCCTGCCGTTTAACGGAGGTAATATCTCTAGGCCAATCGGAGACTTGATAGCTGGTAAGAGAGTGGCCACTCCCAAACGGACTTGCCCAAGTCGTTTGTATTGTCAGTATCAAATCTGGTCCGATGAACATGGTCTGGCTATATAAGGATGACACGCATCTTGCCTTATGCCAGATCGAGATATTGGGACAAAAGGATTATGGAATGTAGGATTCCAGTACAAGTGGGAGATTGTTGGGAATGTCCTGAAATCTACCGTACTATCTCTAGAAAGTATGATAAGTGTCGAGATCAGACATAAGTCATAAATACTGGGTGATCATGATGACTTGCTAGAGCCCGCTCATGATCTATAAGTTTAGGACTTATTACCAGTATTGTATGATCCCTAAGGGTCACACACCATAGCTAACGGGAAAGTTAACAAGGAATTAATACGGTAAGATGCAAGGCATTTACTGTATTTGTACAGAGAATTGGGCCAGACAAAATACAGGCTTTTGTCTTATTTGTGTCTTGGGCCCAAAATCCTAATAGGCCATTAGTTTAATAACTTGGGCCCATATAAGGAAGAGGAGAGGCGCAGGAAGCCCTAATGCTTCTGGTCTGCGATTTTTGCCTCTCTTTTCTTCTCTCTCTCTGTTGATTCCAGCTTGGTCTAGCAGCCTGATCCAATAGCTTGTAAGCGTGTGGATACCTGAGGAGGAGCCGGTAATCATCAGCTCTTGCAGATCTCGATATTCCATTGATTAATCCGCTGCAATCATAAGGTAAGAGAGTGGCCACTCCCAAACGGACTTGCCCAAGTCGTTTGCATTGTCAGTATCAAATCTGGTCCGATGAACATGGGCTGGCTATATAAGGATGACACGCATCTTGCCTTATGCCAGATCGAGATATTGAGACAAAAGGATTATGGAATGTAGGATTCCAGTACAAGTGGGAGATTGTTGGGAATGTCCTGAAATCTACCGTACTATCTCTAGAAAGTATGATAAGTGTCGAGATCAGACATAAGTCATAAATACTGGGTGATCATGATGACTTGCTAGAGCCCGCTCATGATCTATAAGTTTAGGACTTATTACCAGTATTGTATGATCCCTAAGGGTCACACACCATAGCTAACGGGAAAGTTAACAAGGAATTAATACGGTAAGATGCAAGGCATTTACTGTATTTGTACAGAGAATTGGGCCAGACAAAATACAGGCTTTTGTCTTATTTGTGTCTTGGGCCCAAAATCCTAATAGGCCATTAGTTTAATAACTTGGTCCCATATAAGGAAGAGGAGAGGCGCAGGAAGCCCTAATGCTTCTGGTCTGCGATTTTTGCCTCTCTTTTCTTCTCTCTCTCTCTGTTGATTCCAGCTTGGTCTAGCAGCCTGATCCAATAGCTTGTAAGCGTGTGGATACCTGAGGAGGAGCCGGTAATCATCAGCTCTTGCAGATCTCGATATTCCATTGATTAATCCGCTGCAATCATAAGGTAATGATCCTGATCTGTTTATGATTCAACTGCAAATCACCTAGATCCTAGATGATTATGTGCTAGGTTGTAACCTGACAATTACACCAAGAAAACACATAATCCTTCAACGACTCCCAGCGACTTCGAACCCCTCCCTGAAACTCACGGACCCAACCGGTGGTAACCCGCATGCGCGAGAAACCGTGGCTGCTTTCTTCTCCGGAGACTCCTCCACCGGTCAATGTTTCTCTGCTAACTGTCGGCCTCAAGATACACCGTAGATCTGGCCGAGAAGAGCTGAGAAATCCCCGGCAAGCGACGACCTCACCAAGCGCCTCCGCCGCCTCGAACCCCCAGCACCGCGACAGTCTCACCAAGCCCCACCGCAGCTTCTCCTCAACACGCGACGCCTACCCACCTAACCCATCTCGCCGCCTTCCGCTGTGAACGACCGAGCCAACACGAACTGCTTCTCCGGACTCCGCGCCGCCCCCGAGCCACCGCAGTCCTCTAACGGCACCGGATCTGACGACTTAGTAAGATCCTTCGATTAAGCTCCGCCAGCGCCGTCGCTCACTTCGGCGAGAGGGTCGACCTCACCATACGCCGCCAGCTCTCAGAGATTGAGACATCACCTAGTCTTCGTCGAAATCCTGGTGAAGATTATCGCAATAAGACTTGAAAAAGGAGACTCTCCGACGCGAAAAAGCGATCGTCGGAGAGGAAATCGAAAACTGTCGGTGGAAAACTCTAGAGAGAGAAGAGAGAGAAAGAGTATGGAACGATTGTCCTTCCACAACTTTTATTTTTATATCTAACAAATTAGTTTAACAACTCTACAAATATCATAATCCTTTTTTTTTTGTCAACAACAAATACTATCATAATTTGCAGAGCCATTTCGAAGAGAACAATTTTAACTAATCTAGAGTTTCTTAGGTTAAGTTAATAAATTTATTTTAATTTTCTAAAAGTGTAAATTAGAAATCTTATTTAATCAGCCATAAAGAAAACCTAACTTTTCTCACCAAAAACTCGCTCAACAGCTCCATACATACCTTACCTTTCTCCTCATTTCTCTCTTCCTCATTGACATTACCCTTCCCACACACAACCCGAGAGCAAACATTTTTCTTATTCCTCAAGCAATCTATGAAACCAGTCACAATATTTCTAATCCGACCGTTTTCACTCCACGGTCTTCAAAATGTCTAAATCCACGACCGAAACAAATGATTTCAAACCAGTCCACACTCTTGTTTCCACGCCGGTCACCATAGTTTTGACCGGTGGTCTTCTCTTCATCATTCTCACCGGTTTCTTCTCCTTCTTCTTCTGTGGATCTATTCTAAAAAAACTCTTAACCGTTTGGAACAACTATCGAAACCGAAACCGTCCTAGTAACCTAATCGAACCGTCTATTGCACCTGAAAACGCCGGTCTCGACTCCAAAATCATTCAATCTTTCCCTGAGTTTCCTTATTCGGTGAAAGATCGTGGGATGGATAAATGTTCCATTTGTTTAACAGATTTTACGGATGATGACACCATGAGACTCATTTCTACTTGTAATCACTTCTTTCACACTATTTGCATTGATCTTTGGTTTGAATCACACAAGACTTGTCCGGTTTGCCGATGCGAGCTTGATGTAGAAAAGCCGGCCGATGTGTCTGAAATCAATACGGAGGAGCCTTTGTCCCGCGACACATTGACAATCATCGTTCAAGAGGAGCATCCTACTACTAGTCTTGATCAAACAGACGAAATTGAAAGCTATGAAAGACGAATGAAAGAATCGAATTTGCGGTTTTGGAGGTCACATTCTACTGGACATTCTATTGTTGTTAAAACCGAAAACGAGCAACAAGAAGAAAAAGAAGAATTTAAGATACATATTGAGATCTCTGGAGAATGTCAATTTGAAGATCACAAGAGGACTTTACCAAACAAAAATCTGTATTGCGTTAGGGGAACTTACTCAGTAGGATAGAGCCTAATAATGTTTCGTTTCAACAGTCCAATTTTGTAATTTTTTCATACCATAGGTTATACAAATAGAAGGTGTTGAAGATTGTAGTAATGTTTGTACTCAAATTCTGATTCCTCCATATACTTGAATGCAAACCCGAGATGTATTTGATATAAAAAAACCTCCACTAATGCGGTTTGGTTTTGATGTACGGAATGTGACAGGCAGTGTTCCGGTTTGATACCGGGTAAAGAAACTAATAATTAGGAAACATACGTGATCAATCAGAAGTAAAGGGGGAGCATTAGCAATGACTATTTGTTGTATTTACAAGTTGACACCTATTTTCTTTAAAAAAATATAGAAGGGCGAAAGCAGATATGGCGACGCCGTCGGAAAATGCAAGAGGAATCGGCGGAGGTGATCGAACGGCGAAAGCAGTCGTCGCCGATCAGATTTCGCAAGCCGTTAATTCTACTGCTAATCTTCTCCATCTGATGCGTCAGTCGTCTTCTGCTCAGGTACACTCTTTAAACCCTTAACGCGTGCTTGCATAGTACCGATGTTGATCGCGCGATTGGATGAATCAGAATATCAGATCGTGCGAACATTTGAGCCAAATCTGCATTCTCATGTGAAATACTATCTCGTAGTGAAATTTTAGTCTGGATCTTTGGCCTGATGTTACAAACTAAAAACACAGACTATGTTAACTACTCTGCAACAATGTCGTTGATGTTCTAAGCAGAAGATGACTAGCTATCTCCTCTTGGTTCGTGCTAATTTGCTACTGTGAATAAAGAAGCATCTAAACAAGTTGTATTAGGGTGAGATTTGGATTACCTTCACTTTCATCTGCTTCAACTTTGAATATTTGATGTGTGCAGACCCAGTTGGCAAAGCTCCCAAAGAATCTTTTGGCCAAAGCTTCTTTAACTAAGGCAACTGGACAAGTATGCATGTTCTAGTGGAGCATCTATAACATTAATAATGACAAGTCTCTTATGCATTGTCTCTTCTTTTTTTTTTTAAGGCGTTGGCGCAGCTTCCTCAAGTGATTTCATCTCTGGATGCCCATATAGAAAGCGGATTGAACAGGTTTGATCTCTTTTGAGATGCATGAATTATTACCTTAGCATAATCCAATTTCTTAAAACTAATGACTGATGATAAAGAGATTGCTCCCTTTAATGACTTGTAGCTCTTGTGTTCTAATCCAAGTTTCATTTCTCAACACAGCGGGGTTCATTTAAACACAGTAACCCAATTACTTGAAAACATGGAAAGCACGCAACTTCGTGCGCTTCGACAATCTAACATATCCCCTGTGGTATATAAATTCAGTCTCTTATTTACAATAATGGATTTCTTCATCATGTTACCTTTTTTTTTTTTCCTAACAAGCGATTGAGATTATCATATCTCTTGTGTGTTATTCTTCGGTTTCCTTAATAGGACAACAATCAATCTACAGAGGCCAGTTGAACATTTCAGACAGAATGGCAACTAGTGATCTCCAAGATAAGTACATATGTTCAACTCCTTAAACTGCTTCAAGAGTTATAGTCTCTCTAATCAATATTCCTATCTTTCTGGTCACAATTTTTACTTTTATTGGGCGTTCTTGACGTGTCAAAACAAGCCTTTCCCCTATCTCTATGATGTTTCCTAGTGTTTTAGAAGAAGTCTTTTGTAAGTTGATACCTTTCTGATTTAGAAGAAGAATCACGTCTTCACTTTTTGATTAACTGACTTGTTCTTTTAAAAGATGTTTCCATGTTTTCAATGGCCAATATTGATGAAGTGACCCAATCTACTTGTGTAGCGTTTCAAAAGGAACCCAAAACGAATGGTTCTTTTAATGGTCGGTTATTAATCAATGATGGCTTTAGGTGAATCCTAAAGTGGCAATAAAAAGAAGCAGACGAGAATGAGATTGTTTAGAATTTGTGTATGGATTCCTCTCACAAGTTGATAAGTACTTATGTACAGCTTGCTCTGCACACTCGCCTATAGATTATATATTTAAAAATTTGCGTTCAAATATAAAACTTATATTTTTTTTTCTCAAACGAAATAATTTAACATTGAATAAGGGTTGTATCATTTTTTTAACATTCATATTTCTACATCTTTGGTCTTATTTTCTAAAACTGGTATTTTAAAGATTTTCCTTTTAATCAAATCAAATAACATGTCAGCATCTAATGGATTTTAAGTTGATAGAACTATTTCATATAACTATCTCCTTGTTGTTTTACCAAAAGAACCATATCTTTGTACTTTGTAGTAGCTATAAAGACATTTGATGTTTTGTAGCATATTGAGAAAAACTAAGAAAAGTTAGCAAAATTTCCAAGTTGTTTGATATAATAATTTTATTTGATATCACAGAATCAATTAATTAGATCAAATAAATAATTGGATTATTTCTCTTAAAATTATTAAAAATGTCTTTTCCCCACGAAATCACTTTATTAATCAGTAAACATGTCATTGTAAACGAAAGGAACGTATCTGTCATATAGATGGAAATCATTGCTCTTTGGTAGAGATCTCATCAACAAAGGCATCAAGATTCAAATTGGAGATGGCCACGACGCACAACTCAACGATAACTGGATTGTCAATAAAGTTCCAACTAACACCACAATTACTTCCCTACACAAACCAAATTCTATCGATTAGCATCCTAATTGATCAGGCTTCCAGAACATGGAATGAAGAAGAAATGTGAAAGCTCATTGAAAAGAATGACCACCATCTCATCCACAAACAATTTTTAACTCCTTTTAACACTTATGACTTTTCTTGAATGGAGATTCATCCAAACATGATAATTACCGTTAAAACATGGTACTACTTGGCCATGATGAATAAGACATTACACTATCCAGAAAATCAATTCAAATTGGCGGCATTTTCATAACTGGCTTCCAGTATTTGGAAAACAAAACGGCTCCGCAAATCCATCATTTCTTGTGGAGAACGGCATCGAAAACATTGGTTGTTAATTCAAATTTACAGCAACGTCGAATCAATGTTGATCACACATGTCAAGATCATGTACTATTTATATGCCCGTATGCACAACAAATATGGAGACGTTCGGGGATCTCCTCTGAAAGGTTAAAAAATGAAACGAAGGAGATAGAGGACAAGTTGACTTTCCTCATTCAGTTGGAAAAGGACGGAAATATGACGAATCAATTAAAATTAATCTCTTTTTGGTTGTTGTGAAGACTTTGGAAAAGCAGAAATGAGTTAGTCTTCTCACGGGAAAGTATTTCAGAAGACGAATTATTACGTCGAGCAACAATTGATGTCATTGAATGGATCAATCTGGAATCTGGTGATCGAACCGGATCGGGCAAATCTTCCTTCGGTTATGCGGGCAAATAGACAAAAATAGAGAACACCACCGAAAGGTTATCTAAAATGCAACTACGATGCATCACACCACAAAAGAAATAAAGAATCATGCATGGGGTGGATAGTCATAGACGATAATGGAGAACTTGTGTGTGGAGAAATGGGAAGATTTGAAGGCCAAAATACACGAAAGAGTCAGAATGCTCTGCTTTAACCTTCCGCCACTCAGGTTCGATTCTTCCTGGCCACCGGGGAATTTACATTAGGGCATCGCCGGCTTTCAGTGACCACATGCGGCCGCCGCTAATGCACGGATGCAGCATGCTAGTCGGGACCCACCTCGGTGGGGGTCCAGATACACTGGGTTATTCAAAAAAAAAAAAAAAAATTGGACAATGCAAACAACTTGAGGTTTAAGCTACATAAACCTCATTTTTGAAGGATATAGTTTACTGGTTAATCATGCATTGAATTGTAAAACAGATAACTTGAAGCTCAAATCTTATATCCATATTATTCGATGTTTGTTTAATTCGGTGTTTGAAAGACGTGAATGTAATGAATGTGTTGATATTCTTGCTAAGAAATCAGTATCATCCTCCCTAAACTGGTATTTGTATGAACGGTATCCATCTTTTCTGGGATCGGTTACGTTTGGACAAAGATTGATAACAAAATCTTTAGACGGAAAGAAAAGAAATACGACTCAAATGGGACATTCCTGAAATTTCAAAACAATTACGTCTTTTGACTCTTTCAACGTTAAGTCCCTACTTGAGACACGTAAGCTGAGAGCCACCCGCAAAGACCAGTAGGCCTCGACCAAAACGACACAGTTTCCCTATTGAATATTTTATTTGTTTTCGTCTTCGCCCGCACCGCCTGAGATTAACAAAAAGAGAAGAAGAGTCCACATGAGAAGAACAAATCCACCACCAGCTTCTCACTGAAACGCTAACCCCAATTCCCTTTCGAATCAGTTTTCGTCTCTCCCGGAAATCTCTACGGCGAGAATCTGATACTGCGTGAGATTCCCTTCCCCGACGTATATATATTATATAATTCCCAGGCGTACAATTACTTATGGCTTCGCTGGCTCTCACTTCTCCTCCCAGCGTTAAGATTCCCTCCTCGTCTCTCTTCTCCCGCTCCTCCATTTCATTCAGGACTACTGAGTCTCGCTCCCGACTCTACGTTTCCGGTTCCGCGGTGAGCAGTTAATAGATGAATTCGATATATACATTACATAAACGTATGTCTTGTAATTGTTTTGGATGCTGGAGTATGCTTTTGATCTGTCAGAGTTTCTAGAATGTATGAGCTGTGCCATGTATACGGTGCTAATTGGAAACTAGTATATGAATCTTTGGCTAACCCATGTTTGTCGAGATATGAAGCAGAGATCTTGAGGTGGTCAAAATTTGGTTACTTACATTCAATTGCCTTTTTGTTTTTGTTTTTTTTGCCAGAAATGCAATTTGCCCAAGGTTGGAAACGGGAACGCTCGTATTCCAATTAGCAATGAGACGACACTTCCAAAACACTTTGGTTCGACATCCGTGAGTAGAACCAATACAAAGCTCAAGTTGTTCTCTGGTACTGCAAATCCAGCACTTTCTCAGGTAGTTTTCTCAACAACTCTTTTACTATTATTGTATACTTGCTAACTCTCTGGGGATTTTTGAAGGAAATTGCTTGGTACATGGGCTTGGAGCTTGGGAAGATTAGCATAAAGAGAGTGTTAGAGGCTGCGACGTGTTTTTGGTGCAGCCTACTTGCACTCCAACCAATGAGAATCTCATGGAGCTATTGATCATGGTAGATGCTTGCAGAAGAGCATCAGCTAAGAAAGTAACAGCTGTGATTCCGTATTTTGGATATGCAAGAGCTGATAGAAAGGTATGTGAATAAATCTCATACTCATTAGTAAATTCAAGCAATTTCATCTTATTGAAGACACAAGGGCGTGAATCCATTGCTGCCAAACTGGTTGCAAACCTTATAACGGAGGCTGGTGCGGATCGGGTTCTTGCATGTGATCTTCATTCAGGACAGTCCATGGGTTATTCTGACATACCGGTGGATCATGTCTATTGCCATAGCTCTCACAGTGACCCTTTCCAGTACAGTCGCGTCATCTTGATCCTCTCTAGGTCAAATATCCCTCAGCTTCGACCGCGTCCGCTCGATTCTCTATCTGATGATGAAATCTAACGTCAGGGGTCTTCGGATCCATGACAAGAAAGCTCCGTGGAGCCGATCTTGGGCTCCCGTAACCGCCGGAAGAAAATTCGAAAAAGATCGAAAAACAAAACCGAGCATCGAGCTCGGAGAAAAGAACAGAGAAAGATAACAATTTGGTGTTTTAATTGTATTACATTTTTTATTGTTTTAAATTTATATTATTCATTCGCTGCTTACAAAATATTTATTTCTTTTGTTTTTTTTTTTTTTGAAAAAAGGGCATTCATATTTAAAGCAAAAATAAGAAAATGTTTTACAAGCCAAAGACTTAAGTAGAGAAATTATAGCAGACCCATTAAGAGAGATCCAAGTAGAATCGAAAGCCCAAAGTTTAGCCCTAACCGAATTAATAGACATAGTAGGTGAGTCGTTGGTTGGTGGTGGTTAACATGCATTTCATTCAAGAGGGCAGAGACATTCTTCCAGGAAATTGAATCACCCTCAAAAACTAGCAGTTTCATATCATTTTACCTTCGAGATAGCTTAGTCTGGATTCGCCGGTGTCGGAGTAACTGATCGAGCCACCGTATCCGCCGCCAACCAGATTTGCAGGAGGTTGGAAGAGGCTACCGGGTTCTGTTCTCTGAAGCTATGGATCATGTCTTTAATCTGGCGAAGGATTAGGGTTAAGAGCACATCTGCAGATCTGTAAGAGTTTCTATGCAATCTACTATTCCTTTCATTCCAAATCCAATACATCGATGCTTGCCAAGCAATGAGTAGTAGTCGCTTTCTGAATTTGTTTCCTGATAGGTTCTTGAGCTGAGCTAAAGTGATAAACCATGAACGAGTAGGAGTGTAAGATAGCCGTGATGAGATGGAGACCCAAATTGTCCAGGAGTAGTCGCACATGAAGTAGATGTGGTCACGGCTTTCATCGTAAGCATTGCAGAGGAGACATAGAGAGTCATTGCCATAGCCCCAACGAAGCATACGATCTCGTGTTGGACAGCGGTTCAGGACTAGTAACCAGGTGTGAAAATTCTGTCTTGGGATACCACCTTTACACCAGACTTCATTTGCCCAAGGTACGGTTGCAATATCCCCACACAGTTCATGATAGACTTTACTTGTCGAGTAACGGTTTGTTTTTGATCCACTCAATTCCCATATGTATGAATCAGCTTCAGCAGAGAGGGATATAGTTGTTATGAATGCGTAAAGTTGAACTTGCTTATCTGAACGTGCATGAGGTAATTTCCAGTGGCCATTGTCATAGAGCGAAGCCAAAGTTGTCGTTGATCTGATTCCCAGTCTCGTGTTTCTGCCATCATTAAGGTAAGCTGCTACTGATCCCATAGGAGACCAATTGTCTGACCAAAACTTGATGGTTTCGCCATTCCCAATTACTGAATTTATCCATGGATACACTATCTCTCTCATTTTTAAAAGCCTTCTCACTAACCATGACTGGTTTGTTGACGAATTCAATCCCCAGAAGTTGTTTAGAGAACCATTTAAAATTTCCTTTATTTCTTTTGTTCATACTTCATATATACATTTTTATATTCTTTTTGTCAACAGTATATATTTCCCATCAATCCAAACTATTTTGTGTTCAAATATAAATTGCGTATCAAGTGTGGAAACCACGATGAAAATTAATGTTTTTACAATGTAATTGTTTATACAAATTAACGTCGGGAAGCATCAAGATCTTGGCTCGGGATTGCCTACGCCACATGGCGATCACCGATTGGCCAAGAAAGATTCATGCACCGTTGGGAAGTATAATTTCAACTCATCTTACACACGTAATTGGAAAGTGACACATATGTTTCGAGGTGTCGCAAGAGTTGAAGGAGATGGAGTTACATGTCCTTTTGCATTCAATGTATGTGGACGGTTCAATGCACCTCATGGAGATTCATTCCCCTTAAATCATCGAGTTCAATTCACTTCCATCTCTCTCTTCTTAGCGATGACACATAACCCCTCCATGTAGCACTTACTCATGAGAATTCACCCCCTTGCCTCTTTAATTCAATGAACCTTTGGGAAGATGCATGAACATTTCCACTTTAAATTAACCTTCACCTCAACATTCCTCTTCATTGCACCGAGAGAAACTCCAAAAAAAACCAGAACCTCATCTCTCCACTTTCACCTCTCTCCTCTCCCACGTCCATCTCTTTCCCTCTCTCCCCTCTCCCCCATGAAACCTCCCTTATAACTCTTCTTCGTCTTGTTACATAAAATGACTTCCTCCCTAAGTTATTGAAATAACTCCCAAACCATGATGAATCTGATCTAGCCACCTACGGATCTAGAATCACCTTCTCCTCCTCATCATTCGCTGCCGGATATCGCCTTTTCCGCCGAAAAATTCACAGCCGGCAAAGCTCCACCACGGCTCTACTTTATCTCTGACGTATCTCACCTTTATCACGCTAGATCTCTCCTCTTCCCGGTGATCTCCTCTCCACTCCGGTCATCACCTCACCAGAAGTCTCACGCCGTCGCCAGAGTCCGATCGCTGCCACCCGGAAATTTTTTCCATGAGTTTCTCCCCGCTGGATCTCCTCCTTATTGTGATCTCTCGTCGGATCTCCTCACCGGCGGTCAGTTTTTCAGCCGGTCACTCACCAGTGATCTCCTCTCTCAGTCGGTCAACCGCCAGCCAAGTTGGTGGGATTGGTAACGCCATGGTCAACGTCGTCAGCTCACTTGCCACCGTCGGCCAGCCTCCTCGTTGGTCAACGCCGAACGGCCGCTTCCTCGTCGAGGTCAACATTTGTTATATCTTTTATTTGCCGGTTAACTCATTGTGTGAGGGTAAACGGTCAAAGGTCGGGTCAACACCAAATAAAGCTTCGGATCAACGCGGTTCAGCTGGTCAACGCTCATATCAAGTATCGGTTAAGCTCGGGTTAAATACGGGTTTCAATTAGATCGGTTCGGGAAAAAGGGTTCCGGAAAGCATCACTTAGATCTCGGGTTTCAGAGTTTCTGTCAGACCGTCCATCCGTCACTGATAGCATTGTGAGTTGGTTAAACTTTTTATGGTGCATTTAGTTTAGGATCATATATACCTGAAATGATAAATTGTAGCATTAAGGCTTCATTCATTTATAAATGAATATGCTAGAACGGTTACATTGATTATATATCAATATGACCTATATGTGTTAATCATTTAGCCATATTATTTAGACTTGACTATATGGAAACTTAGGCTATCTAGGGCTAGCCTAGGTCACCGCCTACGATGGACAGAGAACGGTGTCCTAGATCGTAGGACTTTGTGTTTAGCTCTAGAAGTCGTGGGAGGTTTAGTTACCGTGGGGGTAGCTAAGTGTTCTCATGGAAGTTACTGAGTTCGCATAGTGGACCCAATGGTATGGAGTTGTGTTAGAACTGTGATAGATAGATCGAGTCTAATCGAAGTCATGTGACGCAGTGATCTCGATTTTCGTTGTTACTTTTATTGGTATAGAATGATTTTGTGTTGTGGAACTCATCACGCCGTGGTAGCACATGATTAACTATTCATTTTATTCTGTTTAATTTGTTTGTTATTGTGGGATTTTGGGGCGAGATTATTATTAGCATGTTTAACAGTCTGTTTAGTGGGTAGCCGATTCGCTGGGTAATCTTAGATTACTCATTAGACTCTTTTGTGTGTTTTCAGGTTTGACATAGCTCGAGAGACGCGTAAGCACTTGGAGTAGATTCAGGTTGGTATTTGGCTGCGGTTTTTTTCCTACTCATTTGTTTTTTTTTCAGTTTTGTATTTTCAGGGTACATGTAAAAGGCTTTTAGTAAACATGTGATATTAGTTAAAGTGATTTTAAAGGTTTAAAATAAAGTAAAACAAAATGATTCCCTGATATACGGTTAGTCCAAACCGAACATAATTCGTGGAAGTAGTACAAGTTGAAAAGTCTTGTATCGTGGAAACGAGGTAAATGGAGTCAAGAATGGTTTGGTTTGAGCATTTGACTCAAACCGGATCGCCTCTGGTTTCGTATTGTGACAAACTCTTCTCGTTTAGCCTACTTTGATTCAATCAGTCATGTTCTTGTTTGATTATTGACCGGTCAACTCGTCGATCAGCGGATAACCAGAAAGAGACGTTAAAGTTAGCCCTTTAGTTGCGTAGCACATTATCATCATTTCGATTGTACCATGTTCCTTTTTAATCTATTTGAACTTTCAATATTAAAATGTTTGTCGCCAAAAAAAATAAAAATATAATAATAATAATATTTTTGGATATTTCTGGCAGCTGATAGAAACCCTAGGAGCTAAAATTAGGGTTTTCTGAAGCCCGTCTTTGCATATAAATAGTCTTTACGCCGAAAGTTGTCCCAGATAAATGTTTCCTCGTCTCTCTTGTCTTTTTTTGGTTTTCGTTTGTTCAATTGGTTTTCTTCGAAATCCGTAGTGTAGCAGCTGTGATGAACAAAACCGTGTAGAGATGAAGTTCGATTCTTTATCGCTGACGGTAAACACATCCCTCTAAGAAGTTCTGAGCTTCTACACACATTTTTTTTCACAATTAGATTTTCAAAATCTGAAGAAATTTGGGGGTTTATTTTGGGTCGAAGTGACGATAAAAATTTCACAGTCTGTCAATCCACTGACAACATTTGAGTGATGTTATTGTGATATCTCGACAGGTTCTGATCGACTCCAAATGACTTTTGTTTGAATTTATTATTTGTTTTTAAATCGTAAATTTGTGTTTGGATGTGGGCATATGATGAATCTCATAAAACAAATGGGTAATTTGCGACTGAAATATCATTGATGCGTTTTTCACCTTGGAGAACTGATGTCCAGATTCCAAAATACTAATAATATTTTTATCCGATCTTTCTTGAATGTCGTGCTCTTAGTTGTACAAGGTCAAACTGATCTCTTATATAACCAACCATGAGTTTGTGGTAACACAACAATGTGAATGGCTCTGGTTCCGTTGGCTTTGAAGAGCAAGCTTCGTTGTTTCAGATCCTTAATTTAGCTATTTCATAACTATACCAAACCTTGTGTTGGTTGTTTCCAATTCATTCAATTGTTTTTTTTGGGTCTTATTCTCCAAAGATTGGTTAATTCATTGCTTGGATTGTGGAAGACAGAAAAATTGTCTTGGTTTGTCTTCAGACCGGCAGATCTATATAATTGGTTCCGTTAAATTTGATTGCAGCATCTCATGCCCATCCAGTCAACTTTCACACTGTTTTGCTCTAACTTCGCATTTGTGGCCAACCAAGTAGATCTATTTCTTGTTTATTCAATATTCCGATCTCCATATGTAATTTTTCAGTCAGTAAAATGATAATAATCTTCGTCAAACTGAATAATTGGACTTCCGACATATTTTAAGATGGTTAAGAATTAGATCTAAAAATATAAAAGTTAACTAATCAAGAGATGGTCGAGAAATTGACTACAGAACCGTTCTAAATAAAAATACTTGTAACCGAGTCCTTTTCCCAACTTTTTCTTACTGGAATAAAAGTGATAGCTCGCGATTATTTAGGTGATGATGCAATGCAAATATCTAATTAGATGTCAAAATTGAAAAAGAATCTAGTTAAGATTTTTATTCAAGATGCTGTAGTATTTTTGGCAAAATCGTAACTAAAATATGTCAGAAAATTTGGGGGCTACGAATTCTTATTGTACAATAAAATCTACCATTTGCAAACCTAACAAAATCCTGTATACAGTTATATTGTATGTATACATGAAAATATATAGCAAATTTAGCATTCGCAAAAGAAACTAATTTTGTATATGATTATCTGTATATATTAAAATAAATAATTTTTATTTGAGTCACATGTTTTTTTTTGGGTCTGAAGTCACATATGTGGAACGCAGTTTCTCTCTCTGGTGAGAGAAGGCGATTTCCGACTCCTCGGAATCGCTTCCGATGTCGGCGGCTCTTCCTTCCTCCTCCGTCGCTCGAGTTTTTTTCTGATTGCTTCCTTTTCTCTCTTCCAAATCTTTCAGAGGAAGCAATCTTTTTTCTCGATGTTTCTGGGTTTCTGCTTCTGTTTTGTTTCCGATCTGGTTCCGCTTTCGGCTTTTCTTTTCCGGTTGTTCCCGGTGGTTTTGATCGGATTGTTCTACTTCGGGCTTAATAAGTCCGATTTTGATTATAAGGCTGGCTGATCCTTGTCCGTTATCGGACCCTACCGGTTATCCAGTCACTTTCTAGCTTTTGCCAGTGATCTCCCTCCCCTTTTCTCTGCCTCACCGTCTCTGCTCTTTCGTTGTCTCCGGCTCGCCTCCGGTTGTCCGATTCTTAAGGATTAATATCGCTTTTGTTTTCACCAGCTTTAGAGGACAAGCGCATGGTGGTCTAGATGGGTCTTTTAGTCCCATCCGCAAAGGCGCCTCCTTGGCTTCGGGTGCTTCCGGCGGTGGTTTTGTTGACTTGGTTCTTTTGTTTGCAGGTGTGCGGTGGTTCTGGGAGGTGCATGATCGACGAACGGTATTTTGCTCCTACAACGAATTGGTCCGGTGCGGTGTGTCGGCGCTCTCCTCCGCGCATGCCACAGGTTTCCGGCGAAGCTTCCTTCTCTGACGCGTGTCCCTGCCGCCTCGTGGAGTTCGACGCGTGGATCTCATCCACATCCGCGGGTGTTTGGACTTTTTGGGCTTGTGTTGGATTGTTTGTTGTAGGGCTTAAAGCCCGTTTGTAAGATTAAAGGCATTGGTCCATTAATCAAAATCGTTGACAAAAAAAAAAAATCACATATGTTATTTCTCGTTTTTTCTGGGTCTAGTTTACTTTTTTTTCACTATCCGGTAACGTGTCGATAGCCGGATTTTATCTTTTCATCTAAAATTTCTGGTTTGTACCAACTTGGTTTTTGTTATGTAATAATTTTTGGTTTAATGCAATGATTCTTCACACAAAAAATGTTATTTTCTATATATATGTTAGTACTATAAATAGTTGAGTTAACGTATATCGTAGTTGTGTTAACATGTACATAACACATTGAGTTGACTCAATAAATATAAATAATTTCGTTGGAAATATCAGTAGGATTTCTCACATGATCGTTATAGAACTCACCCAAAAAATTAACATATAACAATTTCGTTATCGCGTTAAGCAAAAAACATTGGATGAGTTTTTATATTTTATATGATATATAGTACTTTGAAAAAGTGCCATAGAAACTCTCGGCGTTCGCCCTAAATAAAACTCTCCCAGACACGACTTACGAGACAGCCGCCCTCCTTCATTTGCAGATCCGTTGCTCCACCGGTGGCACGCGCCTCCCGCAGCTGCCGGTGGAGCCCCTCTACCCCTCTCTTGTTTTTCCTTTCGGCGTCCTCTGCGTCTTCGTCCTGTGTCGTCGGTGGTTCTCTGTATATTGTGTCTTCGTCGTCTCCTCTGCGTGTTGCGTTGTCGGCTTATCCATCGTGGTGTGGAGTCTCTCTTGGCCATGGTTGTGGTCTTCGTCAGTCTCTGGCGGCACGTTCGTCGAGCTTTACGGGTCTCCCTTCTCCTCCTTGGTTCCCGGCAGCCTTGAGCTTCCTGTAGCCTCTGTTCGTCTCCGGCATTCTCCGCACCTTGGTTCACGTCGCCTCCGTTGTTGTGTCTTCAGTCGAGATTTGTGTATTCATGCGTCCTGGTTCGCGTTAGTTTTGCAGATCCGGCGAGTGGTCGTTGTTGGTCCCTAACTCCGTCGGTGCGTTATGCAGCACTGTCGGTGTCTTTGTGTCTGAAATCTGTTGTTGTTGTTGCCAGTTTGGCGGCATGGCGATGCTCTAGTGTGGTCTCGATCGGTTTGGCTCGTTGCTCTATCTTTGTTGCTGTCGGTTTAGATCCTTGGCTAGGTGTTTAGTTTCTCGGGTAGATTTGGTCCCAATTAGTATTCGGTAAGTTCCTCTGTTGGTTTTAGCGGATCTTGGTTGGACGTGTTTGATGATGTGGATGGTCTTATCCTTTGTTTACAAGTCTGCTTTGGTCTCTAGCTACGGTTTTAATTTTAGGCAGGGCCTTGTTATCCGGCTTTTCGCTTTGCGGCTTGTTGCGCTTCTTTGGCTTGCCCTTTTCCTTGGCTCGGCTTTGCTTCCGCGTTGGTCTAAGGGGTCCGAGCTGAGTGTTATTCAGGTTCTGTTGAGGAGTTCGTTTGATGGTTGAGTTATTGTTGCGGGAGCATCTACTCTCCTTGCTCTGAGGCCCCTTGGCTTTAGTAGGGTGCTAAGCGTCGCAGTGGTTTCGGTTTTCAGCTCTTCTCTTGCGAGGAGGTGACCTCTCTTTAGTCGGTAGATGTCTGAGATTGGTGAGCGAGTGTCCGCGTGTAAGAGCTGGAAATCTTGTTGGGTGTCTTTTCCTCTCGGTGTTCAAGGTGTTCTATTTTGTGCATGATCGTCCTTCTTCGTCTTGGCTCCTTGTTCTGGTTGTGGCGTTTGAGTAGTTGCTTTCCTTCCTCGTCATTCTAGTGGTCGTCTCTGTCGGGATCTCGGCTGGTGGAGTTCGGTTTTGCTCTCTTTTAGCATAGTAGCAGAGGGGCACTGGTGCTCTTGTTTCTTTAGTCCAGGTTTCGCGTTATTCGGTTCTCTTGGAGTGGTTTATAGTGTGGCTTCGGAAGGCGTTGCAGCGTGAGTTTTTTGGTTTCGGGTCCATCTATCAACATTATTCGTTCCGGCTTAGTTTTTTCGCTCATTTTGGTTTAGTTTCTATGGCTCTTCTAATTCCGACAAGTTGTGTCTTGGTCGGCTTTGTTTCCCGGTAAAACTTTGGGCTTTGTCTCTTGTAATCCTTTCAGGCTTTGTCTCGCGTAATTCTCTCGGGCTTTATATTTCCATGTTGTAATATCTTATGATTAATATATCAATCCTTTAGACGGAAAAAGTACTTTGAAAACACATTCTAAAAGTTAACTAGTTATGAAAAACTTTTTTAAATAATTGATGTAGATTTCATTTGTCAGGAAAATATTCAAACTATTAAGACTTTCACAAAACTACACATAATGTTTTCTAATTCCAATTTAATGCACATAGTATATATCATTTCCAATTTGATATTTAAAATAATAATTATGTACGCTTTATACCCTATAGACATAATAAACTTTTGAAAGTCAGTTTTACCCATAAAAGACCAGTTTACTTAATTAAAATTATTTCATTTATTTAATTAAAAATTCTTTCTTTTACTTAAGTTAATTAAAATTATTTTATTAAATTTAATTAAAACGAAACTGCTTTATTCTTTTCTATGTTTTTCCTTTCCTCTTCCCCTTCATCAATTACAACCCTCAAATCCCTAGAATTAATTCTTGGGAAATTTATTTATCTAGTATAAAATAATAGAGCAATTACTAGCTTAGTACTAATCTTTTGACCTTTTTTTCCTCTATTTTATTGCCTAAACTACCCTCATAACCATTTGGAAGGAAAAAAAAAATTTACCGAATTGCCATTAATTCTTTTTTTCCATGTCTGGAAAAAAAAATCATTTATTTACGAAATTGCCACATTCCCTACGAATTTAAATCCGCAGCCATGTGTTGCAGATTTTTGTGGTTGCGGATTTATTTGAAAATTTACAGATTTTTGGTTGCAGATTTTAATTTATGTGTGGCAGATTTTTTTCTTTGTTGCGGATAAAATATTACTCCGTAACAAAGAGTAAAGTTGTTTTTTTATTACTAAGGTAGTATGTAGTGTTGCAGATTTATTTATTTTGTTACAGATTTTTTAATTTTCTACGGATTTTATTTGCCTTTTTCCGGCTAGTGTTGAAGATTTTTTAATGAGTTTGCAGTTTTTTCAAGACTTTGCGGATTTAAACTACATATTTTATTTTCAGTGTTACTGGTTTTTTTCATTTGTTGCAGATTTAAGAAACTCCGTTACAAAGACCAAAGGGTCAAAAAAATTATTAAACCAGTGTTATAGTGTTACAGATTTTATTCCTTTGTTACAGATTTATAATAATTTTTACTGATTTTGCAAACTTACTGACGTGGCGTGACATATTCTGAATTTTTTTTTTTAGGATTTATTAGTTGTTTCCTTATTTACTGTTTAACACTAATTTTAAATTTAAAATAAACTTAGGAAGAAATATTATTGTTTAGAAAATAATTTCTGAAACTTTTATTTTATTTTAATGTTTAGAGAATGATTTCTGAATTTTTAAATTTAAATTTTAATGTTTAAAATTATTTTTAAAATTTTAAAACATAATATCTTTAGAAAATAAGAAGGTTTATAGTTTTACAAATATATTGGAAAATTTTCTATTCTAAAATCCCAAAATTATATAATAATAAATTTTTTTAAGTAAGTATTTTATATTAATAATAAATTAATGAAAATACTCAAATCAGTCTATAAGTTTCTTATTAATTTTCCTAAAATTTATAAAATACTATTTTATTGTTTTATGGCAATTTTCGAAAAAATCATTTAAGGCAATTATATAAGTCGACTATTACAAAAAAGGAATTTAATTGTATTCAAAAAACGGAAATATTCCGTGTTACCATATAAGAAAACAATAATTAATGTTATTAATTATTGCTTTAAATGATTTCTGAAATTTTAGATTTAAATTTTAATATTTAGCAAATGATTTATGAAACTTTTAAAATATAACATCTTTAGAAATAAGTAGTTTTATAGTTTAAAAAAACAATTTGGAAAATTTTCAATTTAAAATCCCAAAAATTTATAAACTAATAATTTTGTAAATGTTTTTAATTAATAATAAATTTATAAAAATAACGAAATAAGTCTTTAAGTTTGTTATATATTTTTAAAATTTAGAAAATATTTTTTTATTAATTTTATGGAAATTTTCGAAAATATTGCTTAAAGGAAATTAAATAATATGATTATTTCAAAATTGGAAAGTTTAATCCTATTAAAAAAACGGAAATATTCTTCAATATCATTAATCCTTTTTTACCTTCCATTTTTTACCTTCCATTTTTTTAAATATTAATTTATTATTTCCTTTTTTTTTAAAAATCGGTTTTTATTTTTTTGGACATTTTCGGTTTTTATTTTGATATAAATATAATTTTAAAGATTTTATAAGGTAAATGTATTATAAATGGTAAGTGTTTAGAAATAGGTATTTATGTTATTTTCCACATCTTAAACACTAAGTTAGTAAACTTAGGGTTATGGATACTAAGTAAATAATTACTCTAAAGATTCATACTATTTAGAGTAAATTTCACTTAATTCTTTTGCAAATCTAACCCATAACTATAAAACCCTGAAATGAATTTTCTATCGACTTTAAATGTTAAAGAGAAACTTTAATGTTTTCAATTAGCCTTTCTCGGTAATTGATTTATAGGATATGTGCTCATTCTTGGGGATTGATTGGGTTTGGATAAACCAATTATTAAGGAGAGATTTTTTTTTTAATTAACGCCGGTGTGGGCCACAACGGGCCAACTCACTGACCCATGTTCCTCACAAAGAGGAAAGGTCTTCTAGTGGAATCGAACTCCAGACGATAAGGCTACAGAGGTGGACCCAAACCACTTGAACTACTTGCGCTTCACATTAAGGAGAGATCTTTAAATCATTTATTTGTCTTTCTCTTAGTAACGTGTGTAGCGAAAAGATTCAACTTGATCAATGAATAAAAATGAACACACAAGACAAATGCCATGCAAACATAATCTTTATTACTCTTTCAAGAACAGATTACTACTCTTTTAATCTCACCAACTCTCAAGAACAAGAGAAAGCCATGATCAATACACACATACAAGTTTGGGATTATATACTCAATTAACCATAAGAAAAGAGAACCGGTTTTATACTTAACTGATTAAACCAAGAAAACCAATTATACCAAATCAATTGAACAAACCATCTCTTGAACTGAACCAGCTTCTAGATAACAAAGCAGTCGGGTTTAAGATTCAAATTGAGTTAATATTCTTCATTAATGCTTCGACAAACTCTACCTTGATGATTTTCAACTTTAATCAGCTGCTCTTCTCTCTTAAGATTTGTAATGTGCCGAGACTTCATGTCAAAACGACTACTCAACAACTCTTTTGCCTTACTGATCTCATTCATATCTTTAGAAGCTACCAACATATCGTCTACATACAGAAGTAGATAGAAGAATGTACCATCCTTTGTCATATCAAACTGGCACATACAATTTGTCTGGAGGGCGTGAAAATTCTCTTGCGCAAGTAGAATATTATAGTTAATAAGTCATTTGGCCATAAAAGTTGTTTGTGTCTCTGAGATAAGCTTTGGAAAACCTTTCTTAAATATTTTGCGCATGATATTCGAAATGATATTGTAGCTCACGTTGCAGAGAATGATTGGTTTAAGTTCTGTCATTGCTCTTGGATGGTCTTTTTTGGAATTAGACAAATATTCGTCTGGTTTAGCCTTGGATCAAAACTCCCCATCGAAAATAAATCCTTGAACAGCTTCGTCAAATCATGACATATCACTTGCCAAAAGCTTTGGTAAAACCGACTAGTCATGCCATCCGAACCCGAAGCTTTATACGAGTTGATATTTAAAAGAGTCGTCTTAATCTTCTCAACTGAGGGAACTAAAAGCAGGATGTGGTTAGCATGTTGATGTACTTTCTCGGTAATAAACCGGTGGGAATCAATAAAATCTTAGGGATTTGATCTCGTGAATAGGTCTTTGAAGTAGTCGATCGCAAATCTTTCAATCGCTGCAATGCTTTCTGCCCAATTACCCTGATTTTCCTTAAGACAGATGATGTGGTTCCTAGCACGTCTTATTTTTGTGAGAGCGTGATGAATTTTGTCTTTTTTCACCATCTCTCTAAAAAAGAGTCAAGACTTTTTTTTTGTCTCCAAAAAGTTTCTTCTTCTCGGCATGCAGTACAAAGTTGACACCTAAAATCTTCTAATTCCTCCAAAGTAGTACTATCATATGTTGTGGCAATGTCTATCTGGACTTTGAGCTCTTTTATAAGACTTGATGTATTTGTCGGCAAAGATTGTACTCCTTCTGAGATAGATTTGGAGTGACATTGGGAGAACCCCATAAGTCTGCATGGACATATTTGAGAGCCTCCCCTGAATCATTCTTTCCAGTTCGAAAACCAGTTTTTTGTTTCCCATGACACAGCTCTCACAGAGATAAGGTCACTATTCCCCTCTTATCAATGATTCCCCTTCTAGCTAGTATCCTAAGATTTTGCATGATCATGTGTGCTAAGAACCTGTGCCACAACTTGGTTTCATCTTTTGATGATTTTTTAGACTCACACTGTTTTTGGTCTGACCAGTCACAGTTTCTCCATCTAAAAAATATAACGTTCCAGACAATGTTCCTTGAAGAGCTAGTCTACCATTTTTATAGATATTAGTCTTTCACTTTCCACCAGCATGACCAAAGCCTAATCTACCAATGTTCCAGTAGATATCATATTCCTTTTAAGTTTAGGAATGTCCCTTACATTGTTTAGATTTTTGATTCATCCTCCATAGTCTTTGACATTGATTGATCTGATTCCTTTTAATTCAAATGAGAAATCATCTCCAAGAAGAACTTGTCTTGAAGATAGCTCCTCTAACGTATTGAACCAATCTCTTATGGACGTCATATGGTAGGAGAAACCTGAGTCAATGACCCATTTATCTTGATGTCAATTCTCAAAAATAGTTAGTGCATCCATTGTCTATCCTGTATCTGTGACAATTGTAGTTACTGCATGATCGTTACTTTCAAAAAGTTTCTTATGAGCAGCAGTCAGCCTTCTTGTAATCATCCTTTTTACAAAACTAACATACAATTATTGATCTTTACCCAGACCTTGATCTGCTATTCCCCTTCTTGTGACTTTGATCTGTTTTCTCAGACCTACCGCGAGCAACATAAGCCTCTCCCCCCTTCTGTAATCCTATCAGATCCTTTACTTCTTTCAACTCAATCTCCTTTGACTTGCTGCATTCACTATGTCCTCAGGTCAGCGTTTCTCTGCAATACTTCAAGGTCTCCTTAACCGTGTTTTAATGCGAGGGTAATGAGCTTAACAAAAGAATTTCTTGAACTTCTTCCGAAACCGATACTTGAAACTACTCAATCCAAACACTACTTTCAAGAAATCATCAAAATTTTGATCAATCACCTTTGACTCAACCTTCTTACAAGTATAGTATTTATGATGTGTATGGATTCAATTCAGGAGAGTTTCGAGTTGTATAACCTTTCAAGAGCTGACCATATTGAATTGGCGTTCGCATATTCTTCGAATTTTCGAAGAACATGAGCACCAAGATTATGAATGATCATTTTCATCGCATTCTCATCCTTCTCCAATCTTTCACTCACCACCTTCTGCAATCTTTCTTTATACTTGTCTTCACCTCCACCCTTCTTTGGTATCTTCGATCGCGGTGAGGACGATTCAACAAAAGATTATTTAATCCCAGAAGCGACAAATGAGCTAACATCCGCTACTTCCACATCAAGAAGTCACCGATTCTGTCGAAGATTAAAATTTAAGCCTTCGCATTCACCATCAATTCTGTTTCAACGAAGCTCTGATATCACTTGTAGAGAAAGGATTCATCTTGATTGATGAATGAAAATGAACACATAAGACAATGCCCGACAAACATAGTCTTTATCACTCTTTCAGGAACACATTGCAACTCTCTCAATCTCACCAACTCTAAAGAACAAGAGAAAGCGATGATCAATACACATATACAAGCTTAAACTTATATATCAAGTTAAACATAAGAAAAGAAAAGTGGTTTTATACTTAACCGACTAAACCAAGAAAGCTAATTATACCAAATCAATTGAACAAAACATCTCTTGAATTGAACCAGCTTTGAGATGAAAAACCAGTCGGGTGCTTAGTCACTTGCAGACCGAGCTTAGCAACCATGTTCCTGCTGGCCACGTTAGTACAAGACCCACCATAAATAATAAGACTACATACCTTGCTGTTCACGGTACAACGAGTGTGGAAGATGTTCTCACGTTGAACCATCTCGGGATCAACAAGCGCACTGAGAGCTCTCCTGATCACCAATAACTCTCCAGAGTCGGGATACTCTATGGGCATCCCTGTATCAAGTTCCTCCATGTCTTCATCCTCCTGTTCATCCTGAGACTCGTACTCGCCGGCTTCATTTAAGATCATGACTCTCCGGTTTGGGCAGTCTCGAGACATATGTCCTTTACCCTGACACTTAAAACATATGATATCTCTAGAACGGGACGTACTAGTAAACTTACCTGGGTCTGGTCGGTTGGGCTTAGACGTCTCAATGGTCGGCTTCTTGAACCTGGACTCGACCTCAACCGATTTACCTTTGTCAACGGGCCGTGGAGCTGGTGCAGTCCAAGGCGTGTTGGTCCTAGGCCGGGTTGTGGTCGCGGACTTCCGCTTGTTGTGATGTTCAACCTGTATACACAAGTGCAACAACTCGGGCATATCGTGATAAGGGTGAATTTCTACCTTTCTAGCGATCCGCTCGTTCAGTCCGTCCACGAACTGAGCCATCAGAGTCTCTTCTGAATCGTCTAGCTCAAGCCTATTCCGCAATTGCTCGAACTCCTCGAAGTACTCTTCCACCGTCTTAGTTCCCTGCATCAACTTACGAAAACGTTTATGCTAATCTCTATGGAAATGGGCAGGAACATACCTTCGCCTTAACTGGAACTTCATATCAGTCCACGTAGCGATCGGTTCGTACCGATGGCGCCTTCGTTCCGCAGCGTCCCGATATCACCATGATAGTGCATGTCCTGTGAACTGGGCCACTGCTAAAGATATCTTCCTGGCTTCGGGATATCCGTAATGGTCGAAGATGTGCTCCATCCTCCGCTCCCTGTCTAGATATGCCTCCGGGTCCACTTTTCCTGCAAAAGTAGGCGGCTTTAGTTTGATATCATTAGGGTAAGGACGTTGTACCTCCTGTTCTCGTATGCGCCCTCTGTGAATAGGGTCACGCTGGTGTGGTGGTCGAGGCCAGTGGTGTCCATCCTCAAACTCGTCCGTATCATCGTCCAAATCGTCCAGTCGGAAGTCCTGGAAGCGTCCGAGTCGCTCAACTCGTCCATGGTGCTGGTCCGGCCGACGTTGCTGGTAGTTCTGAGGACGTGGGGCCTCTGGTACGTGTGGACGTTCTCCTGGCCGAGGCTGAAAGGCGCCGGGCCGAGGTTGCTGATCTGAGTGAGGTCAGTTGGAGCGCCTTGCTGGTTTTGTTTGTCTGCCATTAATCCATGCGCACTTAAACAAACAGATCAAACGCACCAGAGAAGAGAAACGAGCAGAACAAAAAGGAAACGAACAAATGCAAACAAATCGGAAAGAGAACAAGGCAATGAAAAATCCTTTTTTTTTTTGACTAATGAACTGAAAGCAAACACTAAAACAAAACAAGAATGAAAAGCTCACTTAAATCAGATTAGTAACCAAGCAAACATACCGCAATACTCAAAGCACAATCAAGACGAGCAAAGAACAAAACAGCCGGGTTTTTTTTAATTTAAATTCTATCAACCGATTTTTTTTTTTAAAACTAAAGACTATAAAAAAGAGCTAAACCAGGATTTAATGAAAGAGATTAACCAAAATTAAACCAAGTTTCAGACCAATTAAACCGCAAACATCAAAGAACCCTAGCTCTCTAAACTTGCGGCCGCAAATGATCTCCCACCTAGCACTCGATTTCTAATCAGGTTCTCTTGAATTCTCAGCTTAAATCACAACAGGAGCAAAACAAGTTCAATAATGTTCAACATCAACTTCTAACAATCCAAATTCAAATCCAGATTGAGCGAATCACTAACAACCTAGCTTCTCTCTATTTTTTTATTGATTTCGATTTTGAAAAGGAAGGACAGCAAGCAAACAAGACTAAAACTGAGTAAAGGAGAGAGATAACCTGACTGGTCAGGATCTTTTAGCTCTGATACCAGATGATGTGAGATGGTATGATGGTAGAGAGAGAGAGATGGACCGAGAATGGAGAGAAGAGAAGAGTGATGGTCGAATGGAACGAGAAGCTGGCCGATGGCACTCTCTTCTCGTCAAGGGATGGTTGAGTGATGGTTTGTGAGATACTGATTGCTAGGAACAATGAGGAAGATCGAGGAAGCAAGCAAAGCCAAGAGTCCCACTCGTCTAAGGGGCAGCCGCGCAGAGAGAGTGAAAACAAAAACCTGTAGGGTTTTTCTTGGTTCTAACTTGCTTAATGTTTCATAAAACCAAAAGAGTGTTTAAGTAATACAACTGGAAACAAATGGGCCAAAAGAAACAGTGGCCATCGAAAATTACTAAGAAAATAAGAGAAGTAAGACTTAAAACGAAAAAGGAAAGTCTTGGTCGAAAATAGAGAAGAGGCCGGTCTGTCTCTCTAATGAATGGGCCTCGGATCATCTCGTTAAAAACCTTGTGAAGAAAACCCATTTGGGACAAAACTTCACAAAGGAAAAAGAGTATGAGCTTTATCCCAGAGGCAGACCGGTCAAAGAATCATTTGGCTCGATGCAGAAGATCATGGTCGGTCCGTGCGTCCGGAGTAAGGCCAGGGCGTGGTCTGCTCAAATGGGACGTCAAATTCGGTATGGATCATCCTCCGGGCCAACTGGTTCAGGACAGGTTGTCCTTGGTCGAGATGGCCTAGCTGGGTCATGATGTCTTTTAGGCTTGTCCTCGAGATCAGCTGCTCCATGGCATTGTTGAATTCGGCCTGTATCTGTCGTTGTCCCGAACGCGTCCTTGGTACATCTCGCATAGTCGGGAACAAGTCGGTCAGCTTCTTGGTAGAGCCTGGTCCGTCTTGTTCGTCCAACTCAGTGTCGGCCAAGCTGATGTCCTCATCATTCCCACCCTCTTGAAGAGGTTCTGGCCTCAGAACGGTATCACCTGCACAATAAGGAGACAAATCAGCAACATTAAAACTCGACGATATGCTCATTTCACCTGGGAGTTCCAATTGGTAGGCGTTGTCGTTGATCTTCTTTAGAACCCGAAATGGTTCATTTCCTCGTGGAGCAAGCTTGGACTTCCTCTTGTTTTTGAACCGTTCGGGTCGCATGTGAACCCAAACCCAGTCGCCTGGCCTAATGTCAATCTCCTTCCTGTGTTTGTCGGCTTGCTTCTTGTACTGCTCCGTCCTCTTCTCGATGTTCTCCTTGATCGCCTAGTGTAGCTTAGCAACGGCCTCAGCCTTGCGCTCTCCATCAAGATTGATGAACTCCAATGCTGGCAGTGGCTTCAGATCAAGTGGCGTATCTGGCTTAAATCCATAAACAACCTCAAAAGGAGACATCTTAGTAGCAGAGTGTTTGGCACCATTATAAGCAAACTCAACAAAAGGAATGCAATCCAACCAATGTGATAATTTTTTACCAACCGTGGCCCTTAAGAGGGCTGAGAGAGTCCGGTTCATGACCTCGGTCTGTCCATCAGTCTGTGGATGACAAGTGGTCGAGAACAGTAGTTTGGTACCAAGCTTCCTCCACAATGTCCTCCAAAAGTGACCTAGGAAGGTCGGGTCACGGTCCGAGACGATGGTCCGTGGTAGTCCGTGCAATCTGACCACTTCTTTGAAGAAGAGATCGGCTTTCTGGGTCGCATCATTCGTCTTAGAACACGGTATGAAGTGAGCCATCTTTAAAAACCGGTCGACCACAACAAAGATCACATCCTTGTTCCTGATCTTAGGCAAACCAAGCACAAAATCCATAGAAATATCGACCCATGGTCGGTTAGGTATAAGCAAAGGTAAGTAAAGACCGTGAGGATGTGACATGGACTTGGACTTAAGGCATGTGATGCACTTGGAGCAGAAACGCTCCGTGTCTCGCTTCTGATGTTGCCAATAGAAGTGCTCTACTAGGACACTCAGTGTCTTTTCCACGCCAAAGTGTCCCATCAGTCCTCCTCCATGGGATTCTCGGATCAGGAGCTCCCTCATCGATCCCTGAGGAATGCACAGCCGCTTGCCTCTGAACAGGAAACCGTTATGCAAGTAGAAAACTCCTTCTGGTCTTTGCTACATTCCTGAGAAATTTCACCAAAATCAGGGTCTGTATCATAATCTTCTTTAATAAGTTCAAACCCCAAAACTTGGCCTCCATGGTGCTGATCAGTGTGTATCTCCTGGACAATGCATCAGCTACCACGTTCTCCTTTAACTTCTTGTACCTGATGATGTACGGAAAGGTCTCAACGAACTCAAGCCACTTAGCGTGCCTCCTCTTCAGATTTGTCTGACCTCTCAAATGCTTGAGCTTCTCGTGGTCGGTGTAGATAACAAACTCGTTGGCCAGCAAGTAATGCTGCCAAGTCTCCAAGGATCTAACCAACACATACAACTCCTTGTCATAAGTAGGATAGTTGAGCGTGGCTCCACTCAACTTCTCGCTGAAGTAGGCGACCGGTCGCCCACCTTGCGTCAGAACAGCTCCAATCCCTAAACCTGAAGCATCACACTCAATCTCAAACGTCTTATCAAAATTAGGCAAAACCAAAATAGGAGCATGGGTTAACAAATCCTTGAGTTTCTGAAATGCGGCCTCCTGCGACTGGCCCCATTTGAACGGGACGTCCTTCTTGATCACGGCTGTGAGTGGGGCGGCCATTGTGCTAAAATCCTTCACAAACCGTCTATAGAAGCTGGCTAAACTGTGGAAGCTCCTGACATGACCGATCGTGGTCGGGGTCGGCCATTCCTCAATAGCTTTGATATTTTCTTGGTCAACTTGTAAGCCCTGCGAACTCACAACAAAATCTAAAAAGACAAGCTTATCAGTGCAGAAGGTGCACTTCTTGAGGTTCGCATAAAGGCCCTCCTTTCGAAGAGTATCTATTACTTGCTCAAGGTGCACCAGATGATCAGCAAAACAAAAACTATAGATCAAAATATCATCGAAGTAAACAACGACAAACTTACTGATGTAGGCCCTCAAGACCTGGTTCATGAGGCGCATGAACGCACTGGGCGCGTTGGTAAGGCCAAATGGCATGACCAACCACTCATAAAGACCCTGCTTAGTCTTGAAAACCGTCTTCCACTTGTCGCCTTCCTTCATTTGAACCTGATGGTACCCACTGCGTAGATCGATCTTAGAGAACACGGTCGCTCCGTGTAGCTCGTCCAACATGTCGTCCAGCCGTGGTATGGGATGTCGGTACTTGATGGTGATGTTGTTGATAGCCCGACAGTCGACGCACATCCTCCAAGATCCGTCTTTCTTAGGAACCAACAAGACTGGTACCGCACACGGGCTGAGGCTCTCGCGAATGTAACCCTTGGACATGAGGTCATGCACTTGTTTCTCCAGCTCCTTGGCCTCAGTCGGATTCACCCTGTATGCAGGCCGTTTGGGCAGAGCCGCTCCTGGCACGAGATCGATCTGATGCTCAATGCCTCGTATGGGCGGTAGACCGGCTGGTATCTCGTCCGGAAAGACATCCTTAAACCTGTCCAACAAAGAAACAACTTGTCGGGGAAGCTCAACATCGTCTGAACACGAATGTAAAGCCTCCTTGAAGACCATTAGTAGCACCTGCGTGTTCTGATCAATAGATTTAGAAACAGAGTGTGAAGAAATAATTAAATTGGTCTTACGGTTCTTCTTATCCTTGGCAAGGTGTAGTTGCATCTCATGCACTTCCTGCGGTGTAAGAGGCGCGAGCTGATACTTTCGCTTGTCGTGCATGAATGAGTAGTGATTGGTCCGCTCGTTGTGCAAGGACTCCTTGTCGAACTGCCACGGTCGGCCGAGCAATAAGTGTCCAACCTTCATAGGAACCACGTCGCATACTACCTGATCGTGATATCGCCCAATGCTGAAGGGTACGGTTACTTGATCTGCGATCCGGATCTCCGTGTCATCGTTCAGCCACCGAAGTCGGTACGGTCGCGGGTGCTTAGTCACTTGCAGACCGAGCTTAGAAACCATGTTCCTGCTGGCCACGTTAGTACAAGACCCACCATAAATAATAAGACTACATACCTTGCTGTTCACGGTACAGCGAGTGTGGAAGATGTTCTCACGTTGAACCATCTCGGGATCAAGAAGCGCACTGAGAGCTCTCCTGATCACCAATAACTCTCCAGAGTCGGGATACTCTATGGGCATCCCTGTATCAAGTTCCTCCATGTCTTCATCCTCCTGTTCATCCTGAGACTCGTACTCGCCGGCTTCGTTTAAGATCATGACTCTCCGGTTTGGGCAGTCTCGAGACATATGTCCTTTATCCTGACACTTAAAACATGTGATATCTCTAGAACGGGACGTACTAGTAAACTTACATGGGTCTGGTCGGTTGGGCTTAGACGTCTCAATGGTCGGCTTCTTGAACCTGGACTCGACCTCAACCGACTTACCTTTGTCAACGGGCCGTGGAGCTGGTGCAGTCCAAGGCGTGTTGGTCCTAGGCCGGGTTGTGGTCGCGGACTTCCGCTTGTTGTGATGTTCAACCTGTATACACATGTGCAACAACTCGGGCATATCGTGATAAGGGTGAATTTCTACCTTTCTAGCGATCCGCTCATTCAGTCCGTCCATGAACTGGGCCATCAGAGTCTCTTCTGAATCGTCTAGCTCAAGCCTATTCCGCAATTGCTCGAACTCCTCGAAGTACTCTTCCACCGTCTTAGTTCCCTGCATCAACTTACGAAAACATTTCTGCAAATCTTTATGGAAATGGGCAGGAACATACCGTCGCCTTAACTGGAACTTCATATCAGTCCACGTAGCGATCGGTTCGTACCGATGGCGCCTTCGTTCCGCAGCGTCCCGATCCCACCATGATAGTGCATGTCCTGTGAACTGGGCCACTGCTAAAGATATCTTCCTGGCTTCGGGATATCCGTAATGGTCGAAGATGTGCTCCATCCTCCGCTCCCAGTCTAGATTTGCCTCCGGGTCCACTTTTCCTGCAAAAGTAGGCGGATTTAGTTTGATATCATTAGGGTAAGGACGTTGTACCTCCTGTTCTCGTATGCGCCCTCTGTGAATAGGGTCACGCTGGTGTGGTGGTCGAGGCCAGTGGTGTCCATCCTCAAACTCGTCCGTATCATCGTCCAAATCGTCCAGTCGGAAGTCCTGGAAGCGTCCGAGTCGCTCAACTCGTCCATGGTGCTGGTCCTGCCGACGTTGCTGGTAGTTCTGAGGACGTGGGGCCTCTGGTACGTGTGGATGCTCTCCTGGCCGAGGCTGAAAGGCGCCGGGCCGAGGTTGCTGATCTTCCGGCCGAGGCTGATGATCGCCGGGACGTTCCAAACGGTCCAGTCGGGCTCCAATCGTCTGGATAGCAGCTAGGATCTGAGTGAGGTCAGTTGGAGCGCCTTTCTGGTTTTGTTCGTCTGCCATTAATCCATGCGCACTTAAACAAACATATCAAACGCACCAGAGAAGAGAAACGAGCAGAACAAAAAGGAAACGAACAAATGCAAACAAATCGGAAAGAGAACAAGGCAATGAAAAATCCTTTTTTTTTGACTAATGAACTGAAATCAAACACTAAAACAAAACAAGAATGAAAAGCTCACTTAAATCAGATTAGTAACCAAGCAAACAGACCGCAATACTCAAAGCACAATCAAGACGAGCAAAGAACAAAACAGCCGGTTTTGTTTTTTAAATTCTATCAACCGATTTTTTTTTTTAAACTAAAGACTATAAAAAGAGCTAAACCAGGATTTAATGAAAAATATTAACCAAAATTAAACCAAGTTTCAGACCAATTAAACCGCAAACATCAAAGAACCCTAGCTCTCTAAACTCGCGGCCGCAAATGATCTCCCACCTAGCACTCGATTTCTAATCAGGTTCTCTTGAATTCTCAGCTTAAATCACAACAGGAGCAAAACAAGTTCAATAATGTTCAACAGCAACTTCTAACAATCCAAATTCAAATCCAGATTGAGCAAATCACTAACAACCTAGCTTCTCTCTATTTTTTATTGATTTCGATTTGGAAAAGGAAGGACAGCAAGCAAACAAGACTAAAACTGAGTAAAGGAGAGAGATAACCTGACTGGCCAGGAGCTTTTAGCTCTGATACCAGATGATGTGAGATGGTATGATGGTAGAGAGAGAGATGGACCGAGAATGGAGAGAAGAGAAGAGTGATGGTCGAATGGAACGAGAAGCTGGCCGATGGCACTCTCTTCTCGTCAAGGGATGGTTGAGTGATGGTTTGTGAGTTACTGATTGCTAGGAACAATGAGGAAGATCGAGGCAGCAAGCAAAGCCAAGAGTCCCACTCGTCTAAGGGGCAGCCGCGCAGAGAGAGTGAAAACAAAAACCTGTAGGGTTTTTCTTGGTTCTAACTTGCTTAATGTTTCATAAAACCAAAAGAGTGTTTAAGTAATACAACTGGAAACAAATAGGCCAAAAGAAACAGTGGCCTTCGAAAATTACTAAGAAAATAAGAGAAGTAAGACTTAAAAACGAAAAAGGAAAGTCTTGGTCGAAAATAGAGAAGAGGCCGGTCTGTCTCTCTAATGAATGGGCCTCGGATCACCTCGTTAAAAACCTTGTGAAGAAAACCCATTTGGGACAAAACTTCACAAGGGAAAAAGAGTATGATCTTTATCCCAGAGGCAGACCGGTCAAAGAATCATCTGGCTCGATGCAGAAGATCATGGTCGGTCCGTGCGTCCGGAGTATGGGCCAGGGCGTGGTCTGCTCAAATGGGCCATCAGCTTCGGTATGGATCATCCTCCGGGCCAGCTGGTTCAGGACAGGTTGTCCTTGGTCGAGATGGCCTAGCTGGGTCATGATGTCTTCTAGGCTTGTCCTCGAGATCAGCTGCTCCATGGCATTGTTGAATTCGGCCTGTATCTGTCGTTGTCCCGAACACGTCCTTGGTACATCTCGCATGGTCGGGAACAATTCGGTCAGCTTCTTGGTAGAGCCTGGTCCGTCTTGTTCGTCCAACTTAGTGTCGGCCAAGCTGATGTCCTCATCATTCCCACCCTCTTGAAGAGGTTCTGGCCTCAGAACGGTATCACCTGCACAATAAGGAGACAAATCAGCAACATTAAAACTCGACGATATGCTCATTTCACCTGGGAGTTCCAATTGTTAGGCGTTGTCGTTGATCTTCTTTAGGACCCGAAGTGGTTCATATACTCGTGGAGCAAGCTTGGACTTCCTCTTGTTTCTGAACCGTTCGGGTCGCATGTGAACCCAAACCCAGTCGCCTGGCCTAATGTCAATCTCCTTCCTGTGTTTGTCGGCTTGCTTCTTGTACTGCTCCGTCCTCTTCTCGATGTTCTCCTTGATCGCCTAGTGTAGCTTATCAACGGCCTCAGCCTTGCGCTCTCCATCAAGATTGATGAACTCCAATGCTGGCAGTGGCTTCAGATCAAGTGGCGTATCTGGCTTAAATCCATAAACAACCTCAAAAGGAGACATCTTAGTAGCAAAGTGTTTGGCACCATTATAAGCAAACTCAACAAAAGGAATGCAATCCAACCAATGTGATAAATTTTTACCAATCGTGGCCCTTAAGAGGACTGAGAGAGTCCGGTTCACGACCTCGGTCTGTCCATCAGTCTGTGGATGACAAGTGGCCGAGAACAGTATTTTGGTACCAAGCTTCCTCCACAACGTCCTCCAAAAGTGACCTAGGAAGGTCGGGTCACGGTCCGAGACGATGGTCCGTGGTAGTCCGTGCAATCTGACCACTTCTTTGAAGAAGAGATCGGCTGTCTGGTGATAGGTCTCGAGTTTTACCCTATGCTAACTGCAAGCGCACAGTAAATCAATTGTAGTATTTAGGGATCAAATCCACGAGGACTCTAGGCAACGATAGGATTGGAACTAAAGAGATTAAACTAGGAGAAAGCAAATTGTATTGAATTAACTAAAAGGCAAGCAAGAAAGTAAATCAGTAGCAAGTTGTGGTTGTAAGCAATAAACTAAGGGCGCTAAGTCTAAGGCATTCTCAGGAAATCAGACAAGCAGATAAATCATTCAGCCAGGATCTAATTAAACTCAGTTCTAGAACTCAAACACAGATATAGAATTAACCAAATTCCTTTGCGAGAATTCTCTAAGTCTAAGTGCAGCAATCCAAATTCCTTTGCAATTACTAACAGATTAAACCAGCTTTAATTTCAAGTTTGATATGTTTACAATCTAATTAAACCAAATTCCTTTGCGAGTAATTAAATTGCTCAACCTAAATAGTTCAGATTCTAAACCACACTGTCATGTCGTATTTAGCAACCTAAGATCTAGATTCTAATTGATCAGGTTAGAACTAGCATTAAACACAATTTAGTTTGAAGAACATTCTATTGATGTGAATCCTTAACTGAATTAATTAAATCTAGCAAGTCATGAAATCCATATGAGAAACCCTAAACCTAACTATGAAACTACTCAGACATGGATGATGTAAACATAATCAATGAATTAATAGAAATCATAAAAGAGATTAGAATATTAAAGGGGTTCGAAAACTTCTCCAAAACAAATGTAGTACATGATCAGATCAGCCCCAAAAGCTCTAAAAACTCTCTGCTCTAAGTTATTATAGCGTATCTAAATAAAACACCAAAATCCTAATTATATAGGCTAAATCTCGGCTGGGGCTTCTTTGTAAATACTGGAAACTTCTGGGACAAAGTGTAATATCTTCATTCTTCATTAAACCGCCGAGTTTTGCCCATCTCGCTTGTGTGTCTATCGATGCACAATGTGTGTCGATCGATGCAATCCTGTTTTCTGGACAGTGAGCTCAAGCTCTCGGCCAAACACTCCAAAAATCTCCAAAATGCTCCAATATCTCCAATTCTGCTCCAAACCTGATTATACCTGTAATAGACTCTAAAAGAACACAAAAAGACTCTAAAACACACTTATATCATGGTCTAAAACTAGTAAAAACCATGATATATAAACTTCCCCACACTTAGCCTTTGCTTGCCCTCAAGCAAAACAGAGAACTAGACATGGTGAAGAGGTTTGAAAACTTTCAGAAACTCTTTTTGTCCTAGAAGCAACAACACTCAGATTCCCCTTAGTAAACCACATGAATGATTTCACCTGCAGACATCAAGACCAACATATACTTCCCCCACACATAGCAAATGTCCTAAGTAAACTCCACAATCACATTCATGCATTCAAATTCACCCTACTGACTTCTGCAAGTATTTAAGTGCGGTCTCACCTAAGGAGTATCGATCAAAGGGCACATGGACTCTTACCTTGCCAGCTCTAGACCACCATACTATCTTTCTTTGGTCCCTTTCTTCTCTTTTCCCTTCCTTAGCATTCTGATTTTTCCCCATTGTGTATCATTTTATTTTTTTTATCAGTGCTCTTCCCGTTAAGGGGTGTACTTTGGACACATTCCATGGATGCAAAGGAGGTAATAGTTGTAGCTACCACTCCCAGAGACCACTTCGGAGTTACTAACTCATCCTCAGTTTATTATCTTTTTTTTTTTACTTTATGGAAGGGGAGAAGGGAACCAAATAGGACATGTTTACATGCTGTGTCAGAACTAACAAAGGAATCCGACTCAAGGTATTCCAAGCCCTTAGGTGAGAAAATTAAGTCAGTATTAAATTTGAAGTCAGTAAAAGGATCCTCTGATACCTGAAGTGATGTGGGTGTTCTCAGTAGGTTGATCCGTGTCTGAGTTTTCTAATAGTCATAGATAATCTGCAACTTCATCCCAATGGTTACTTAAGTTCCTGCAAGTGTTGTTAATCTTCTCAAAAATTCATTGTTTCTTACTTAAAACTGTTTTGACTCGATAAAACAAATTTTGAAAAACTGAACTGACTCTAAGAAAACAAAAAGATAGGAGTCAGTAACACCTCCCCCCACATTTAAGACACACTGTCCCCAGTAGTGTCAAGCGAAAGATTGGTAAAAATAAAGAAAAATATGTAATTGGATTGGTTGAGTTCTGTCGGATTTTACCTCTGTCGCACATGCATCGACTGTTGCACTAGGTGCGTCGATCGTTGCTGTGCGATTTTTCGTCGTGTGTCAATCGTTGCTCAGGACAGCAACGATCGCTGCAATGCGATTTATTTCGTTGTGACGATCGACACAGTGGTGTGTCGATCGACGCACTGCGAATACTCGATCAGTCAGCAAGTTAGCAGGTTAGTCCGTTGGAAAATCTAAGATTTCGATCCTGCAAGCTGAAAACACTGAAAACATGTAAAATTAAAGCAACTAATAGTCTCAATGCAAACACACAATCCAAACATAAGTATCCTAAGGAAAACAAAAGAAAAATGCAAGAAGAAAAAGAAAAAATAAGAGAATACAGAACCGAATGTCTAGAGATGATCGCTACTCTCACTCGTCCTCAGCTATGCGATCAGTACCATTCGAAGAACCGGGAGTTGGAGATCGTCGTTTGCGTCGAGAAGGTGCTGGATGGTGTATCTGTGGCTGTCTCCTGCAAGTGCAGGTACGCATGAAGTTCCAGATGACCCGTAGAATACCATCCTCACGCTCTCTCCACTCCGCCTCAGACATATCACCATAAGGCATCGTAGGCTCGGGAAAAGGTCCAACGTCATCGACAGGGGCAGCAGGCGCAGGTGCAGGAGGTGCAGAGGAAGTAAAAGCTCTCGTAGAAGGCTCTCCCAGCGGATGAGCCATCGTGGGGACTCTGCGCTGCTCGGTCGCAGGAGGCTGGAACCTCAAGGCATCCAGTGTATCAATATGTGTAAGACTAGGAGCAGGAAGATCCACACCACACTTCTCAGTAGCAGGATCATAATAGACCCAAACGCGTCCCTCCTTGAGCCATGTAGCGCTCTGCAAGTGGCTGAAATCAAGGAACTCCTTGGCAGTATTACACTCTGTACCCTCTAAGGGAATCCTGCAATGCATAAAAATGGGAGTAAGCAGGCTCCCCACTGTCTCAGTATCCACACCATCAAATGGCTTCTTCTGCAGGTCGCATAAGTGCTGAGCAAAAACAGCTCCCAAGTTGAGTCCCTTAGTGGGATCTCTCAAAGGGGTATCTTCAAACTGATCCCTCAGTCCAATGAATAACATCTCCATCTCAAGATTGCGCATCTTGTTGGCTTCAAACTTGCACAACAAACATGCGCAGAACATATCTTAGAACCGGATGCCTAACCTGCTTCACCGGTGTCTGTCTCGAGTTGTATCGACCATTGCCAATACACTCCCAGAAAAACTGAGCTTCCTCCATATCCCACTCAAGACTCATGCCAATACGTCTCGGCTCAGTGCTGAATCCATAAATCCTGCAGATATCGAGAAGAGGTATTCGATACCTGGCTCCTAAGCACATGTAGGTAAAGATACCTCCTGAAGCACTCCTGCTGTCTGGGTCCGGGTAAACCACTCTGCAAGTGGCTAGCAGCTATCTCACCAACTCAGGGTACAAGTCGTAAGGCAGCATAGGCATTGTCCCTAGACCAATGCCCTTACACAGTGTAAGAACCTGCTCAGCAATACCCAGACTCTTACAAGTAGAGTAATCTGCAAACTTGGTTGGTTTAAGCGTCATGCCACACCAACCGTTGTAAAGCAACGTGTCAAAATCATCCCAATGGTCAAGTAGTGGCCTCTCTATAAAAGTGTCGGTCTTGAGGAACTCAGCAATATCGTTCGGCCACTCTCTGTGTGACGGGATCTCTGTCTGGTCTGCTCTAGGCCAAGGCGGTGCTATTGCCTAACCAACTCTCACATAAGGCTCAGGATGAGGTGATTCTCGATGGAACCACTCTGGTGGTGGAGCATGATGAGCTGCAGTAGCTGCGGCGGTGGCTCTGCGTTTGCGAGACGGTCGAGGAGGCATCTGCAAGAAATGTTTAAACCATATAAGTCTCGGCAGAAAACTCCCTGTGAAATCGTAGAGCAACGACCGTTGCACAACTGCAACGACCGTTGCTAGGCAATTTCACAGCCGATAGCAAATCCTAAAAATCGTTTCCAAATTCGTTCAAGAGCCACACAATCAGCTTAATACCATCACCAATCAATCCTAATCAAGTCTAATTAGTACGGGTTCATCAATTTCAAGCCAAAAATTCTCTATTCCTAAAACCCTAAAAACGAATCCGGAAATCATGAAATTGAGACACATTACCTTGAATTTGTGACAAATGGGTTATAGGAATGGATTAAGAGTGTAAAAACAAGAGAAAAGCACTTGGAATTAGTGAAAATGACGAAGAAATGAGAGATTTAGAAGTGTGGAGTCGCTGTTGTACGGACGGCGGAGTGGAGAAGAAAAGAGGAGAAAAGGGTTTAAGGTACTTACCTCGATCGTGGGTGCAACGACCGTTGCAGATGAGCAACGATCGTCACTTGTTGAACCAAATTGATTTCGGTTTAGCGCGCGTACCTTAATTTTGCAATTTAAACCAATTGCAACGACCGTTGCACAGGACCGCAATGATCGTCACAATGCGACCCATCTCCTCGTCAAAATCTCCTTGCAACGACCGTTACAATGAAGCAACGATCATCACACGTCTCCAGACTCGAGTTCTGTATCTGAAACTTAGCAAAAACAAACAAAAACGTGAAATCCTAAGAAAAAAACCAAAAATAAGAAAGAAAAACACTTAAACCTAACAGTGGGTTGCCTCCCACTCAGCGCTTGTTTAAGGTCATTAGCTTGACCGGACGAACAAGAATCAGGCTCCAAGAGATCTTGACAGAGACTTTGATTGTCTCTGTTCAAGTCTCCTCATCCAAGGCGGTGAGTAGGCTGTATCAGAATGTCCTTGTCCAAGAAAAGTAGGAGTAAAATGTTCTCCATGATCTAAAATCACAGTATCACTTGGTTGCTTATCATCTCCATCCATAATGGTGAATGTCTGCCCATCAATCAGCGGTCTGCGCAGCTTATCCATCTCATAATGCAGCGGCTCATGTCCCAGGTGGAGATCAATAAAACTGTGTCTAACATCTATTACCGCTCCTGCTGTAGCCAAAAATGGTCTCCCAAGTATCAATGCGTCATCAGGATCACTGTCATATTTCAGCACTAAGAAGTCTGTTGGAACTAAGTAGTTTTCAACTCTCACCGGGATGTCCTCAAGGAGTCCTTCTGGAACCCTTATAGACTGATCAGCTAGGACTAGAGAGGTCCTAGTAGGCGAAAAATCCAGCATACCCAGCTTCTCTGCCACATAATATGGCATAAGACTTCCAGCAGTTCCCAGATCACACAGAGAACGCCTAAAACTATCTTCAAAGATAGAACATTTAGCACAAAGACACCAGGGTCAGACAACTTCTTTGGGATCTTGGTCAAGAGCACATCACTTATCTGTTGAGGAACAACTACAACCCAATCTTTCACCTCTTCATCCATAGGCATCATCTTCTTCAAGTACCTCTGCACACAAGGGTGATAAGGTGGATCATCAGATGTTGGAATTTCTTCCAACTCTTCACCAATCTCTTCCAGCTGCTTAAGCTCTTCAATTTCTTGCTTAATTACTTCAGACACTGAAGGATATAATCGAATGGATTGTGCATAAATCTCCTGCTGAGTAATCTCAGATACTCCAAGGAATAAACGATCAAGCTCTAAATCTGTATCAATGCCTTCAGAATCCTGCGAATCTGTCTGTTCACGACCTGCAACGATCGACGCTAAGGGTGCGTCGATCGATGCATCACTGTTTTCACAGTTTCTACCCGAGAGATTTTCCCCAAAATCCGAAATTTCAGCCTCTTCTACCAACTCAGCTGTGTTTAGCTCAAATCTCTCACCTCGGTGTGATCCATCATCAATGTACACTGACCAGACCTTAATATGGGTGTCTGCTACTCCTTTTCCTGTAACAGAACTAGAGATCTGGCTCACATGAGTGTCCAACTGCTTCACATGAGTGTTTAGAGACTCAAACTTCCCATTGAGATCCTCATAGACAACATCCAACTTCTTATTGCAGTCCACAACAATCTTGGTCTGACTTTCCAGCATCTGCTCCATCATTGCCTCCATCTTGCTCTCATGAGCAGTAGATACAGGAGGTGCTTGGTAAGAAGATGATCCATAGGTTCTCTGATTACCTTGTCCAAAAGGTTTCTGAAAACCACTAGTCTGTCCAAAGCCAGAGGAGTTATGATTGCCTGTGAAGGCACTCCTATGTCCTCCATTGAAGAACCTGTTTCCCTGCTGATTACCAAATCTATTACCTTGGAAACCAGATCCTCCGATGTAATTCACATCTTCTTCCTGAGTGTCCTCCTCAGTCTGAATCACTTCAACATCTTGGGCAAAGTGGACAGCTTTCTTACCAGCTAGGAGATTACAAACTGTGTCCAGCTTAGATCTAATATCAGCGATCTCCAAATTCTCTACCTTTCCACCAGATTTCTTCCTCCTCTCATCAGTAGTCTTGCAACTGTTGCTGCTCACTAAGTTATCTATCAGCTGCTTTGCCTGCTCGGGAGTCCTGGTGTTGAAGTTCCCATTGCTGGAATTATCCAGCGCAGTCTGATATGGAAGATCTATGCCTCTAAAGAAGATACCAAGCAGTGTTACCTCAGTGAATCCATGGTGTGGGAAATCACGCTGGTACTTCTTGAATCGCATCCAGGCAGTCTTAAGAGGCTCTGTCGGTCCTTGAGTGAAGGTGAGAATGTCCTGTCTAGATTGATCAGAACGAGCATCATCATAGAAGTGGCGCAGGAACTCACTCTTCAAAGCATCCCATGTAACAAACTTCCCAGGTGGAAGTTGTTTCAGCCATGCAGCAGCATCTCCAGCGAGAGAGTATGGGAAAGCTTGAGGAACAGATAGTCATAATGCACTCCATCGTATTTCATACCTGTGACTATGTCCTCAAAGTCATCTATGTGGTCCATAGGCTGCTCATTAGGGTAACCATGGAAGGCATTCTGCTTCAGCAAAGAATAATAGATGGTCTTGATCTCAAAATCACTTCTCTCAAAACCAGGAGGCACAAGAGCTGTCCGGTTAGCATGAAACTCATCTGGTCTGTTGTAGTCAACTAAATTCCTCTCATGAATAACCATCCTCTGTTCCTGTCTACCTTGGGCCTGTCCTTGGCCTCGGTTCTGCTCCTGTTGTGGTTGCTCAGGAGGATCAGGGATTACATTCCCTTCAGCATCAATCCGCTGCCCAACAGCATTGTACAGATTGTTCTGTTGGTCCCTCAGGGTACCTTGAGCATCAGTCATTATAATCACTCGTTGTACAACCATCCTTGCTCTTCTTTCTCTTCGGTTAGTCCTCTCTAGTCGTCCAAGTTCGTCAAGTCCGAGATTGACGAGATTCAAGTTCTGATTACTTCTGGTTTCACGCGTCTGCATAAACCGTCGGTAATCGCAGTGCAACGATCGATGCACGATATGCAACGATCGACTCAACTCAGAATCGCCTGGTAACGATCGACACAGAATATGCAACGATCGATGCTAGGCGAATGTCGTACCTGCGACGGAGAGAAAACAGAGAAAAAAATCAGTAAACAAAAATAAAAATAAAAAATAAAAAAATCCTAGTAAAAACCCTAAGTTCGAAGCTATCGAAGACTCTAATGTTGGGATTATGTCCTGAAATCACATTGTACTCACTCTAGAGATAGTTGTATTGTATTGTCGAGATCGGACAATTCATGTGATACTGGGTAATCATAACGTTTTGCTAGAAACCGCTTATGACAAATGAGTTGTAACTCATTTCCAGTATCGTGTGAACCTACAGGGTCACACACCTAGGCAAGTTGGACATAGTCCATATGGGATTGATCATTGGCAAATGGTCTGGTCGATGTGTATTGGATACACATAGCATATAAGTTTCAAAGAGGTGTATCGATCGACACCATTGGGTGCATCGGTCGATACAGGACGTGTGTCGATCGACATCACTAAGTGTGTCGGTCGACACAAGGGCGAAACCGAAACTGAAGTTTCGGTTCACCTCGAGGTCAATATATAAACGTGTTTATAGACTCGACGTGGATGGAAGAGAAGTGCGCCGCCTAGAGTGTTTTCTCAGAGAGAAAACACAGAAACCTCTAGAAACTGAGTTCCCAGGAGATCTGAGCCCCGGTACTAGCATCCCGGTAGATTCCAGCTTGTGTGCGTGTGGACTATCAGTAGAGGCGCAACATCTGAGGCGCTCAAGAGATCTCGTTTACCTGACCCTATTCCGCTGCCAGAACAAGGTAAACGCAAGACCTGATCCATGATTCAATTAACTAGACCCTAGATCCTAGGCTATCTGGAACTCGCGAGGATTCTGAATCTGGTAGAATTGGCCAGAAGTTCCATCAGTGGTATCAGAGCCTTAGGGTTTTATCATTGAATCAAACCTGTTTATTGAATTTAATGATTTAGATTCGCAAACTAGGTTGTTTGGTTAGAACAGGTCAGATCGATTTCGATCAAGATCGGGTCTATGTTTTCGCACAGTGTCGATCGACACACTAGGTGTGTCGGTCGACACAGAACAGCGAAATCGACAGATTCGGCGGCTAGGGTTTTTCGCGAAGAATAACCGAAAGCCTACTGTGTCGATCGACACAGGTTGAGTGTCGGTCGACACAGAACAGATTCGGTCCAGTGTCGATCGACACAGGTTAGTGTCGGTCGACACATACTTAGCGAATGGTTAATTGGTTCAATTGGATTGGACCGGTTATCATGCTTGGTTAAGTCCGAATAGATCGGTTTAAATTGGATGAATTGGTTCAATTGGATTGAACTGATTATCTCAATTAGCATAAACCGATGGTTTGAATCAGTTTGATTGGATAATATGGTTCAATGGAATTGGACCGGTTATCACAATTAGTTGAAACTGGTTAAAACGGTTTAAATTGGATGAATTGGTTCAATTGGATTGAACTAATTGTCCCAATTAATATAAACCGAATGGTTAAGATCAGTTTGATCTGATAAGTCGGTTCAATTGGATTGGACCGGTTATCAAAACTGTCTTCGGTTAAGGTCTATGTCGACCGTCACACACGGGTTGTGTCGATCGACATGACCGGTTCGATGAACCGGGTTAATTGGATTAACCGGTTATTGAAGTCCGGTTTTGTTTGGTGGTGTCGATCGACAGACATAGTCTGCATCGATCGATACAATGCTCGAAATTCTGGTTATTGGACCTTGAATTTGCAGAAGCCAAATGATAGGTCAAGAATTAATCCCTATACTAAACTGCAAGTGCACAACAATATCAATGTAGTATATAGGGTATCGAAATCCACAGAGACTCCGGTATTCAATAGCTCAAGAACAGGAATTTAACTAGGAAGAAAGCAATGTAATTGAATTAAAAGTGGTGCGAGAAAGTAAATCAGTAGCAGAGATTAACGGTTGTGAAAACAAGTTATTAAGAGCGTTAGGTCTAGGGCGTTCTCAGGAAATCAGACAAGCAGACAGTTCATTCAGCAAGGATCTAATTAAGCACAGTTCTAGAACTCAAAACACAGGTATAGAATTAACCAAATTCCTTTGCGATAATTCTCTAAGTCTAAGTGCAGCAAACCAAACTTTCGTTTGCAAGAACTAACAGATTAAACTAGCATTAATCCCAAGTTTGATATGTTCACAATTATCCTAAACCAAACTTCCGTTTGCGCAAAGTTTAATTGCCCAATTTAATTAGTTCAGATTCCTAAACCCCACTTCCGTGACGTATTTAGCAACCTAAGATCTAGATTCTAATTGATCAGGTTAGAACTAGCTTTAAGCACAATTAAATTGAAGAACAGATATAGTTTGAATCCTTAACTGAAATTGAACAAGTCTAGCAGGTCATGAAATCCTATGTGAGAAACCCTAAACCTAACAAGGAATCTACTCAGACATAGATAATGAAAACATAATCATATGATGAATAAATTGCATAAAAGAATAAGAGTAAAAGGGGTTCGAAATCTTCTCCAAATACAGATGATGTAACAGGTTCAGATCAGCCCCAAAAGCTCTAAAAATCCTCTGCTCTTAATTATGAAAGCGTAATGTAAAGCGTCTCTAATTAAAACACTAAAAACTCTATTATATAGGTCTAATCTCGGCCAAGGGCTTCTTTGTAAATATCAGGAACTTCTGGATCAAAGTGCAATATCTTGATTCTTCTAAACCGCCGAGTTTTGGCCCATCTCGCTGGTGCATCGATCGATGCTAGGCATGCAACGATCGACACCTTTCTCTGTTTCGGACAGTGAACTCTATCTCTCGGCCAATCACTCCAAAAATCTCCAAAATGCTCCATAATCTCCAATTTAGCTCCAAACCTGATTATACCTGTAAAAGACTCTAAAAGAACACAAAAGACACTAAAAACACAACTATATCATGGCATAAAACCGGTAAAAACCATGATATATCAACTCCCCCACACTTAGCCTTTGCTTGCCCTCAAGCAAAACATAGAACTAGAACATGGTGAAGAGGTTTGAAAACTCTTCAGAAACTCATTTCATCCTAGAAGCTACAATACTCAGATTCCCCTTAGTAAACCACTGCAAGAATCAATCACAGGATATCAAGACCAACATGTACTTCCCCCACACTTAGCAACTGTCCTAGGTAAACTCCACAATCACATTCAAGCATTCAAATTCTCCCTACTGACTTCTGCAAGTATTTAAGTGCGGTCTCACCTAAGGAGTATCGATCAAAGGGCACATGGATTCTTACCTTATCAGCTCTAGACCACCATACTATCTTTCTCTAGTCCCTTTCTTCTCTTTCCCTTCTTTAACAACTGATTTTTCCCCATTGGGTATCATTTTTTTTTTTATCAGTGTTCTTCCCGTTATGGGGTGTACTTTGGACACATTCCATGGATCACATGAGAGAAAATAGTGTTTGCTACCATTCCCATGACCACTTCGGAGTTACTAACTCATCCTCAGTTTATTATTATTATTATTATTTTTACTTTATAGAAGGGGAGAAGGGAACTAAATAGGATAGGTTGATAGGCTGTGTCAGAACTAACAAGGGAATCCGACACAAAGTATACCAAGCCCTTAGGTGAGAAATCTAAGTCAGTATTAAATTGAAGTCAGTAAAAGGATCCTCTGATACCTGAAGTGATGTGGGTGTTCCCAGTAGGTTGATCTGTGATGGGGTTTTCTAATAGTCAGAGATAGATCCTGCAACTTCATCCCAATGGTTACTTAAGTTCCTGCAAGTCTTGTAAATCTTCTCAGAAAATCATAGTTTCTTACTTAAGCAATTTTGACTCAATAAAACAAATTTTTTGAAAAACGGACTGACTCTTAAGAAAACAGAAAACAAAAGTCAGTAGCACCTCCCCCACACTTAAGACACACTGTCCCCAGTAGTGTCAAGCGAAGGATTGGTAAAAATGAAAATAAAAAATTGAAAAGATGAAATTATGTCTGTCGGGTTACCTCTGTCGCTCATGCATCGACCGTTGCACTAAGTGCATCGACCGTTACTTGGCGATATTCGTGTATGGTCGATCGTTGCTCAAGAGCGCAACGATCGCTGCAATGCGATTCCTTTCGTGTTGTGACGATCGACACAGAAGTGAGTCGATCGTTGCACTGCGATTTTGTCCGAGACCTGCAAACATAAACTCACCAGAAACAAAAACAAACATAAAATCCTAACAAAAACACCAAAAATTAAGTAGAAAAACACCAGTACCTAATGGTGGGTTGCCTCCCACCCAGCGCTTGTTTAAGGTCAATAGCTTGACCGGACGGATGGGAATTTTCAGGTACCAGGAGGTCCTGACAGAGACTTTTTCTGTCTCTGTTCAAGTCTCCTCATCCAAGGTGGTGAGTAGGCTGTTGCGGAATGCTCATGTCCAAAAAAAGATGGAGTGAAATGTGCTCCAGGATCTATAACCATGGTATTATCCGGCTGCTCAAAATCTGCGTCCCTTATGGTGAATGTCTGCCCATCTATCAGTGGCTTTCGCAGCTTATAGTGCAGCGGTTCATCTCCCAGATGGAGGTCTATCAAGTTGTTCCTAACATCAATCAACGCTCCTTCTGTAGCCAAAAAGGGTCTCCCAAGCAATAATGCTTCATCCGGATCACAGTCATATTTCAGCACAAGGAAGTCCGTTGGAACTAAGTAGTTTCCAACTCTCACCGGAATGTCCATAAGGAGCCCTTCAGGAACTCGTATGGACTGATCAGCTAGGACAAGAGAAGTCCTAGTAGGAGTAAAATCCAACATACCCAGCTTCTCTGCCACAGAGTAAGGCATTATGCTTCCAGCAGCTCCTAAATCACACAGAGAGCGTCTAAAGCTATCCTCAAAGATAGAACAATCCAGCACAAAGACTCCAGGATCAGGCAGCTTCTTCGGGATCTTAGTTAGCAGAACATCACTAATATGCTGAGGAACTATTATCACCCAGTCTTTCAGATCATCATCCAGGGGCAACATCTTGTTTAAGTACCTCTGCACACATGGATGATAAGGTGGATCATCAGAAGTTGGAATTTCTTCCAATTCTTCACCAATCTCCTCTAGCTTCTTAAGCTCTTCAATTTCCTGCCTAATCACTTCAGACACTGAGGAGTGTTGTCTAACAATCTGTTCGTAGGTCTCCTGTTGAGTAATCTCAGAGGCTACAGTGAATAGGTGATCAAGCTCCAAGTCAGCATCTATGCCATTATCATCCGACAGTTCTGTCTGTTCACGCCCTGCAACGACCGACACTGAGGGTGTGTCGATCGTTGCCATCCCGACTGGTGTATCGATCAACACAGATGTTGCATCGATCGACGCACTGCAGCAGATTTCACCCGAGAGTTTTTCACAAATGTCTGAAAATTCTTGTTCTGTCACCAACTCAGCTGTACTTAGCTCAAATCTTTCACCTAGGTGAGATCCATCATTAATGTACACAGACCAGGCCTTAACATGAGTGTCTGCCACTCCTTTTCCCTTCAGTGAGTTGGACATCTGGTTCACCTGAGTGTCCAACTGCTTCAAGTGAGTGCTCATAGACTCAAACTTCCCATTTAGGTCTTCATAGATAGCGTCCAACTTCTTGTTGCAGTCCACAAAAATCTTGGTCTGACTCTCAATCAGTTGTTCCATCATAGCCTCCATTTTGCTCTCATGGGCTGTAGGTGCAGGAGGAGTCTGATAGGATGTAGATCCATAGGTTCTCTGAGTACCTTGTCCATAGGTCTTCTGAAAACCACCAGTCTGTCCTCCATTGGAGAATCTGTTCCCCTGTTGATTACTAAATCTATTACCTTGGAAACCAGAACCTCCTATGAAATTCACATCTTCTTCCTGAGTGCCCTCTTCAGTTTGAATCACCTCTACATCTTGGGCAAAGTGGACAGCTTTCTTACTTGTCAGGAGATTGTAAACTGTGTCCAATCTGGATCTTATATTAGCTATATCAGAATTCTCTACAGTTCCACCAGATTTCTTCCTCCTTTCATCCATTGTCTTGCAACTGTTGCTGCCAATCAGGTTCTCAATCAACTGCTTAGCTTGTGTAGGAGTCCTGGTGTTGAAATTAGCATTACTGGAATTATCCAGCGCAGTCTGATAAGGGAGATCTATGCCTCTGAAGAAGATACCAATCAGCTGTACTTCTGTGAATCCATGGTGTGGAAAGTCACGCTGATACTGCTTAAATCTCATCCAGGCAGTCTTCAAGGGCTCCACAGCTCCTTGGGAAAAAGTGAGTATGTCCTGTCTGGACTGATCTGAGCGCGCATCATCATAAAAGTGACGCAGGAACTCACTCTTTAAGGCTGCCCAAGTAGTATACTGACCAGGTGCCAGTTGTCTCAGCCATGCACTAGCGTCTCCAGCAAGACTGTGCGGAAATAGCTTAAGGAACAGATAGTCCGGGCATACTCCTTCATACTTCATGCCAGTGACTATGTCCTCAAACTTGTCAATGTGATCCATAGGCTGCTCTGCTTGAAGACCATGAAAAGCAATCTGCCTCATCAGCTGGTAGTAGATGGTCTTGACCTCAAAATCATTCCTCTCAAAAGCAGGAAGCACTAGAGCTGCTCGGTTTGCATGAAACTCATCAGGTCTGTTGTAGTCAGCTAGTGTCCTCTCATGAACCACCATCTCTCTACCTTGGGCCCGTTCCTGACCCTGTTGCTGTTCCTCAGGAATGACATTCCCTTCAGCATCAACCCTCTGCCAGTCGGCATTGTAGCGGTTGTTATCTCGGTCCCTCAGGACACCTTCAGCATCGTGTTCCAGAATCAAACGCTCTCGCATCATTCTTTCTCTTCTTTCTCTTCTGTTAGCTCTCTCTAAACGTCCAAGCTCCTCAAGATCGAGATTAACCAAGCTCGAGTTCGGATTACTTCTAGTTTTCTGCGTTGGCATAAACTGTCTGTAATCGTCCAGCAACGATCGATGCTATCAGTGCAACGATCGGTTCAATCTCAAATCGCCTAGTGACGATCGATGCAAGGGTGCAACGATCGACGCAGTGCGATATTAGTACCTGCGACAGAGAGAAAAACCGAGAAAGTCAGTAACTTAAAAAAAACAAAAATAAAAACGAAAAGAAAACGAAAAATCCTAGTAAAACCCTAGGCTCGAAGCTATCGAAGACTCAAAAAGTCCCCGGCAACGGCGCCAAAAACTTGATAGGTCAAGAATTAATCCCTATACTAAACTGCAAGTGCACAACAATATCAATGTAGTATATAGGGTATCGAAATCCACAGAGACTCCGGTGTTCAATAGCTCAAGAACAGGAATTTAACTAGGAAGAAAGCAATGTAATTGAATTAAAAGTGGTGCGAGAAAGTAAATCAGTAGCAGAGATTAACGGTTGTGAAAGCAAGTAATTAAAAGCGCAAAGTCTAGGGCGTTCTCAGGAAATCAGACAAGCAGACAGTTCATTCAGCAAGGATCTAATTAAGCACAGTTCTAGAACTCAAAACACAGATATAGAATTAACCAAATTCCTTTGCGATAATTCTCTAAGTCTAAGTGCAGCAAACCAAACTTTCGTTTGCGAGAACTAACAGATTAAACTAGCATTAATTCCAGGTTTGATATGTTCACAATTATCCTAAACCAAACTTCCGTTTGCGCAAAGTTTAATTGCCCAATTTAATTAGTTCAGATTCCTAAACCCCACTTCCGTGACGTATTTAGCAACCTAAGATCTAGATTCTAATTGATCAGGTTAGAACTAGCTTTAAGCACAATTAAATTGAAGAACAGATATAGTTTGAATCCTTAACTGAAATTGAACAAGTCTAGCAGGTCATGAAATCCTATGTGAGAAACCCTAAACCTAACAAGGAATCTACTCAGACATAGATAATGAAAACATAATCATATGATGAATAAATTGCATAAAAGAATAAGAGTAAAAGGGGTTCGAAATCTTCTCCAAATACAGATGATGTAATAGGTTCAGATCTTCCCCAAAAGCTCTAAAAATCCTCTGCTCTTAATTATGAAAGCGTAATGTCAAGCGTCTCTAATTAAAACACTAAAAACTCTATTATATAGGTCTAATCTCGGCCAAGGGCTTCTTTGTAAATATCAGGAACTTCTGGATCAAAGTGCAATATCTTGATTCTTCTAAACCGCCGAGTTTTGGCCCATCTCGCTGGTGCATCGATCGGTGCTAGGCATGCAACGATCGACACCTTTCTCTGTTTCGGACAGTGAACTCTATCTCTCGGCCAATCACTCCAAAAATCTCCAAAATGCTCCATTATCTCCAATTTAGCTCCAAACCTGATTATACCTGTAAAAGACTCTAAAAGAACACAAAAGACACTAAAAACACAACTATATCATGGCATAAAACCGGTAAAAACCATGATATATCACCAAACTCGACCTAAACCTTGATCAAAGCTTAGCTTCAATATGGTCAACTGTCAAGACTCATTTCGTTGTGTGATGGTCTAGCCAAGATCTTGGTGTCCACAATTACGTGAGTAAGGCAGGTAGTTATGTTGATGGATTTGCAGTGCTAAAACATCAACAATTACATGACCTAAGAGATTGATTTGCTAAACTTTTGGGTTTGGTTTCCTCAACTAAATATCAAGTAACCTTGATATCTTTCCCAATCTTGTCTACTGTCAAAACTCGTGTCGTTTGTTGGATAATCTTGGAGTCCTTGGTATCCACTGCAACATGAGTAAGACAGGTGGTCATTGACAGACTTGCAGTGCAACTGTCAGTGATCACAAGACAGAAAAGATTGTTTTTTACTTGACTGGGCTATCAGAAGTTCTGGGCCCAGAGACATCAGAGTGGATTAGACATAGTTTGTCTCATCCACGACCAAGAGTTGTACTGGGTACAATTAGCAATGATTTGCTTACCTAGATAACTAAAGTTTAGGTGATGGCGAGTCGCCCACTCAGATTTTAGTGAAGTATGGATCTTGTATCATTATATTCATAGAGGAAACATTGTTTGAATATAATGCGAGTTTTCTTATTAGATAAGATTTCTCATCATATACATAACTAAATCTTTGTTTTTCTTGGATTTCAGCTTATGTCTATGACTACTTTCTCGTTGCGATCCGTCCTTGAGAAGGACATGTTAAATGGATACAACTTCCTGGATTGGTATTGGAATCTGAGATTCATTCTCAAGCAGGAGAGCAAGGACTATGTCCTTGAAAAGGCTCTTCCAGAAAGGCTTGGGACCAATCGCTCGCATGCAGCATATAATACTTGGAATAAGCATTATATTGATGTGGTAGATGTGCATGATCTGATGTTGGCTACCATGAACTCAGACTTGAAGAGTCAGTATGAGAACATGGAGTCGCCAATAGAGATGATCACCAGCCTGAAACTGAAGTTTCAGGATCTGGCACGAGTTGAGAGATTCCAGATGGTGAAGTCTCTCACTGGGTGCAAACTACCAGAGGATGCTCCAGTAAGTCCTCATGTCATTAAACTGATGGGTTACATTGATAACCTGGGGAAACTGGAATGTCCTGTCAGCTTAGAGTTGGCCACTGACATCATTCTGCAGTCACTGCCGTCAAGCTATGACAAGTTCGTTAAGAACTATATCAAGAAAGGTTTGACGAAGACGTTGACTGAGCTGCATGGCATGCTCAAAACAGCAGAGCATGACATCATAAAGGGTAAAAGATTTGAGAAATCTTGTGTTGGTAAGGGTAGAGGCAGGGCCGTCCAGATTTGGAATCAGGATAAGCCTGTGTCATCTTATAAGCCCAAGTCAGGCCCATCTGGTGTTAGAAAATGCTTCTACTGCGATGAGTCAGGGCATTGGAAGAGAGATTGCATTAAATTCTTGAAAGATTCACAAGAGATGAAGGAGATGTATGGTACTTCCTCTTCAGGTATTGTGTTATTAATTCAAGTTCTACGTTAGTATTGGATACTAGTTGTGGTACTAATATTTTGGAAATATGCAGGACCTAAGCGACAGTAGAACGTTGAAGAAAGGACAAGTGGAACTGCGTGTCTGGTATGAAGCAATGGTTGCTGCATGAGCCGTAGAGATTCTCCACTTGTAGGAGCCTTTCATACTTGGTTTTAGAAATTAAGTAATTACTACTATGTATCTGCCTTGTGCAGAAATGTCTTTCATTTTCTTGTAAGAATTTGGATGTTTTTCATTTTGATAAAAGACAAGTTTTGTTCTTTAGATCTTAATGAAATATTTTATGGTAGCACCCCATTTGGAATGGTTTTTTTTTATATCTTGAACCAATGTACGCTTGTACACATAACATAAATACCAAACACTTTAAGTCTGATGACTTGAAGTCGATTTTTCCTTAGCATAGTCATTTAACCACACAAAGTGAAGCGGATTCAGAAGTTCCATAGTTTTGGACTCATTTGATTATTAATCATTTGAGATATGAATTCTGCTCACTGGGCCAAATGACTAAGGCCCTTTTAGCAGAGCTAAAGGAAACGGGCCAGAGGCTTATTGGGCCTTACACATACTGATGTATGCGGCCCGATGAGCATTAGTGCAAGAGGAAATCTTCTGTACTTCATTACCTTATTGATGACATCAATAAGTATGGCTGTGTTCATTTGATGAGACACGAGCAGGAACCCCTTGAGGAGTTCCAAGATGAAGTGTAGAACCGATTTAACAGAAGTATTAAGATCCTCGATTGAATCGCGGAGGAAAATACTTGAGTCAAGAATTGGGTGATCATCTAACAGAATGAATCGGATCTTATTAGATATGCTCCGATTAATGATGAATCGCAGGAATCTTCCATAATCATTTAAGAATACGTTCTAAAATGTCTATGTTTCTATCAGAATCAGTGAAAAACACCACATTGGATGTGGACTGGGTGATTTCCAAAATTTGTTTTTCTGATTAATTGGGACTGCAAGGTTTGTGTAAGACAGTAGTCAATAAACAAACTTGAACCCAAATCTGATAAGTTCTACATCGCTGGTTGTCCTAAGGAAACCAAGGCTTAATACTTTTGTTGTCCGGAACTGTGTCTTTTAAGAAAGATCATACTTTCCAAAAGAACAGTGGGAGAAAAGTACACATCGAAGAAATTCGATAAACACAGGAGGTTGCTCAGCCTGTTGAGGGAGAGCAGCGGTGAGATCTACAAAGTACTGTAGGATCTGCATCTGTGGAGCCTGAAATTCGCAGATCCGAAAGGATCCGTTACTAACTCGAGAGTGATTTCTCGTAGCCGATTGTCATGATCTGTTGATCATTGAAAAGTGACGAGCATGCGAAATTCAAAGAAGCGATGGTGAGCCCCAAATCCAAAATTGGCTGGGTATGCATGTTAGCTTCACCGATCCATTTCTGGATTGAAGCAAACATCTTGGATTTGGAATCAACATTCTGATAATGTGGTCAAAAGTTTTGACTTGATCAGAAAGAAAAGAAACCATGCGTTTACAAGAAGACTAGTGGGAACGAAATGGCAATTCTCACACAGTATGTAAATAACATACTTAAATCTCATAAACGACGTTCCGACGCTAAAGTCTTGTTAAGATTTGGGTCGGAAGTCAAATTTAAACAAAAAGACATGGGAGAAGCCGCGAGAATTCTTGGAATAAGGATCTATTGATATAGATTGAGTAGGCTAATTGGATCGTGTCAAGATCCTTATGATTGATAAGGTATTGGACAGATCTAATGTGCTTGATTCCAAGAATGGCTTCATACCAAAGGTCTTATGGCAATAATCTAAGCAAGATGAAGTGTCTTGGACACTGACTGAGCTAGTAACAATATTAGCAAGAAGAAGTGTTTTGAACACTGTCTGAACTAGTATTAATGAGTGTGATTGCTTATGCTGATGCAATAGAATCCATCATGAATGCCATATTTTGCGCTCGTCTAGATGCAGCTTAAGCATAAGGCATGACAAGAAAATACCAATATATTCCGGTAATGGTCACTGAACAGTTACCAGAAATATCCCAAGTGTTTGAGGAACACTAAGGATAGGTTCGTGGTGAACTGATAAAGTGACGAACCAGTTGAAAGTAGTTAGACGGACAAAGACGATTCCCGGTTTCCACCTGGTTATGTCTCTTTGTCTGAATAGAGGTGCCAACTGTTGGAAAGGCTCCAAGCAGTGGACCGTAGAATAGTGCTTTTATCTGAATGGCGGTGTGATTTGTTAGAATTGTTTCAAGAAATGACACCGCAGTCTCTCCCACAACCTAAGCAAGGAATTTATCCTAGTTGCTGTAGGTATAAGATATCTGAAGAGATGATCTTGATTCTAGTGGGAGTAATTCTAGTTATGTTATAATCTTAACATAGACATGCTATGGTAGTGTTTATGTAAGTTAAACTGACATCAGTATTATTTAATTATTGGATAATTAAGTAATGGTCCCAAAGTACTTTATAGTCATCATATAGGTCATCAAGTTGAGGACTTAATCATGAAACCCTATATGTAAAAGATGACATAAATTATGATTGTCCCTAGTCGAGGTTGTTGAAGTGGGGCACCAATAACCGCGCGAGACTAGTATGTGAGGTGACTGTTAGACTAAGTTTCATGGAGTCAATGATATGATTATCACAGTCAGTCACATAGATATATGTTGGTGAACATATAATCGGATATGACCCGCTTAATGAGAACTCCACATGATAGTTATATCAGTGTCATGGGAGGTTCTCATTACGACTATAGAGTATAATCCTTAGACCTGAGTTCATCATGCTTTCTAGCATATGAATTGGTGCGTTTTTGACCTTGTCAAACGTCGTTCCGTAACTGGCGGCTATAACGGCATTGCTTATGCGTATCATGAAGTATGTATAGAAACAGGGATGGAACAAGATGGGATTTGTCCCTCCCAAGTAACGGGAGACAAATATCTCAGGGCCCATCGAAGATTTGATACTGAGAAAATGCATGGCCGTGCTCAAACGAGGTGATTGTCAGTCGTTTGTTATATCAGTATTGATCAGGAGTTCGATGAACATGATGTTGGCTATAATAAGGATGACACAGTCTCTTGCCTTATGCCATATCGAGATATAGAGACGAAGGGATTGTAGGAATAGGTGATTCCAGTACAAGTGGGAGATTGTTGGGATTATGTCCTGAAATCACATTGTACTCACTCTAGAGATAGTTGTATTGTATTGTCGAGATCGGACAATTCATGTGATACTGGGTAATCATAACGTTTTGCTAGAAACCGCTTATGACAAATGAGTTGTAACTCATTTCCAGTATCGTGTGAACCTACAGGGTCACACACCTAAGCAAGTTGGACATAGTCCATATGGGATTGATCATTGGCAAATGGTCTGGTCGATGTGTATTGGATACACATCGAATATAAGTTTCAAAGAGGTGTATCGATCGACACCATTGGGTGCATCGGTCGATACAAGACGTGTGTCGATCGACACCACTAAGTGTGTCGGTCGACACAAGGGCGAAACCGAAACTGAAGTTTCGGTTCACCTCGAGGTCAATATATAAACGTGTTTATAGACTCGACGTGGATGGAAGAGAAGTGCGCCGCCTAGAGTGTTTTCTCAGAGAGAAAACACAGAAACCTCTAGAAACTGAGTTCCCAGGAGATCTGAGCCCCGGTACTAGCATCCCGGCAGATTCCAGCTTGTGTGCGTGTGGACTATCAGTAGAGACGCAGCATCTGAGGCGCTCAAGAGATCTCGTTTACCTGACCCTATTCCGCTGCCAGAACAAGGTAAACGCAAGACCTGATCCATGATTCAATTAACTAGACCCTAGATCCTAGGCTATCTGGAACTCGCGAGGATTCTGAATCTGGTAGAATTGGCCCGAAGTTCCATCATCTAAGAGTCCCCGGCAACGGCGCCAAAAACTTGATAGGTCTCGAGTTTTATCCTATGCTAACTGCAAGTGCACAATAAATCAATTGTAGTATTTAGGGATCGAATCCACGAGGACTCTAGGCAACGATAGGATTGGAACTAAAGAGATTAAACTAGGAGAAAACAAATTGTATTTAATTAACTAAAAGGCAAGCAAGAAAGTAAATCAGTAGCAAGTTGTGGTTGTAAGCAATAAACTAAGGGCGCTAAGTCTAGGGCGTTCTCAAGAAATCAGACAAGCAGATAAATCATTCAGTCAGGATCTAATTAAACTCAGTTCTAGAACTCAAACACAGATCAGTGACAAAAAAAAAGAACTCAAACACAGATATATAATTAACCAAATTCCTTTGCGAGAATTCTCTAAGTCTAAGTGCAACAATCCAAATTCCTTTGCAATTACAAACAGATTAAACCAGCTTTAATTTCAAGTTTGATATGTTCACAATCTAATTAAACCAAATTACTTTGTGAGTAATTAAATTGCTCAACCTAAATAGTTCATATTCTAAACCACACTGTCGTGTCGTATTTAACAACCTAAGATCTAGATTCTAATTGATCAGGTTAGAACTAGCATTAAACACAATTTAGTTTGAAGAACATTCTATTGATGTGAATCCTTAACTGAATTAATTAAATCTAGCAAGTCATGAAATCCATATGAGAAACCCTAAACCTAACTATGAAACTACTTAGACATGGATGATGTAAACATAATCAATGAATTAATAGAAATCATAAAAGAGATTAGAATATTAAAGGGGTTCGAAAACTTCTCCAAAACAAATGTAGTACATGATCAGATCAGCCCCAAAAGCTCTAAAAACTCTCTGCTTTAAGTTATGATAGCGTATCTAAATAAAACACCAAAATCCTAATTATATAGGCTAAATCTCGGCTGGGGCTTCTTTGTAAATACTGGAAACTTCTGGGCCAAAGTATAATATCTTCATTCTTCATTAAACCGCCGAGTTTAGCCCATCTCGCTTGTGTGTCGATCGATGCACAATGTGTGTCGATCGATGCAATCCTGTTTTCTGGACAGTGAGCTCAAGCTCTCGGCCAAACACTCCAAAATCTCCAAAATGCTCCAATATCTCCAATTCTGCTCCAAACCTGATTATACCTGTAATAGACTCTAAAAGAACACAAAAAGACTCTAAAACACACTTATATCATGGTCTAAAACTAGTAAAAACCATGATATATCATCTGGGTCGCATCATTCGTCTTAGAACACGGTATGAAGTGAGCCATCTTTGAAAACCGGTCGACCACAACGAAGATCGCATCCTTGTTCCTGATCTTAGGCAAACCAAGCACAAAATCCATAGAAATATCGACCCATGGTCGTTTAGGTATAGGCAAAGGTAAGTAAAGACCGTGAGGATGTGACCTGGACTTGGACTTAAGGCATGTGATGCACTTGGAGCAGAAACGCTCCGTGTCTCGCTTCTGATGTGGCCAATAGAAGTGCTCTACTAGGACACTCAGTGTCTTTTCCACGCCAAAGTTTCCCATCAGTCCTCCTCCATGGGATTCTCGGATCAGGAGCTCCCTCATCGATCCCTGAGGAATGCACAGCCGCTTGCCCTTGAACAGGAAACCGTTATGCAAGTAGAAAACTCCTTTCGGTCTTTGCTACATTCCTGAAAAAATTCACCAAAATCAGGGTCAGTATCATAATCTTCTTTAATAAGTTCAAACCCCAAAACTTTGGCCTCCATGGTGCTGATCAGTGTGTATCTCCTGGACAATGCATCAGCTACCACGTTCTCCTTTCCCTTCTTGTACTTGATGATGTACGGAAAGGTCTCCACGAACTCAAGCCACTTAGCGTGCCTCCTCTTCAGATTTGTCTCTCCTCTCAAATGCTTGAGCTTCTCGTGGTCGGTGTAGATAACAAACTCCTTGGCCAGCAAGTAATGCTGCCAAGTCTCCAAGGATCTAACCAACGCATACAACTCCTTGTCATAAGTAGGATAGTTGAGCGTGGCTCCACTCAACTTCTCGCTGAAGTAGGCGATCGGTCGCCCACCTTGCGTCAGAACAGCTCCAATCCCTAAACCTGAAGCATCACACTCAATCTCAAACGTCTTATCAAAATTAGGCAAAACCAAAATAGGATCATGGGTAACAAATCCTTGAGTTTCTGAAATGCGGCCTCCTGCGACTGACCCCATTTGAACGGGACGTCCTTCTTGATCACGGCTGTGAGTGGGGCGGCCACTGTGCTAAAATCCTTCACAAACCGTCTATAGAAGCTGGCTAAACCGTGGAAGCTCCTGACATGGCCGATCGTGGTCGGGGTCGGCCATTCCTCAATAGCTTTGATTTTTTCTTGGTCAACCGGTAAGCCTTGCGAACTCACAACAAAACCTAAAAAGACAAGCTTATCAGTGCAGAAGGTGCACTTCTTGAGGTTCGCATAAAGGCCCTTCTTTCGAAGAGTATCTATTACTTGCTCAAGGTGCACCAGATGATCAGCAAAACAGCAACTATAGATCAAAATATCATCGAAGTAAACAACGACAAACTTACTGATGTAGGCCCTCAAGACCTGGTTCATGAGGCGCATGAACGTACTGGGCACGTTGGTAAGGCCAAATGGCATGACCAGCCACTCATAAAGACCATGCTTAGTCTTGAAAACCGTCTTCCACTCGTCGCCTTCCTTCATTCGAACCTAATGGTACCCACTGTGTAGATCGATCTTAGAGAACACGGCCGCTCCATGTAGCTCGTCCAACATGTCGTACAGCCGTGGTATGTGTTGGATCTCCGTGTAGCTCATGATCTTATATTGAACAATCCAAACAACTGAACTACAGTTTGTTTGAGTGCGGCCACACATTTTCTAAGTACAAAATCTTCGATAGGCCCTGAGATATGTATCTTCCGTTATTCAGGAGGGACAAATCCCTTCTTGTTCCATCCCTATTTCAACGCACACTTTGTGATATACCTGAACAGTGCCGTTATGGTCGGCAGTTATGGGTCGACGTTTGACAAAGTCAAGGTGTACCAATTCATATGCAAGAAACAATGATGAACTCGGGTCTGAGGACTATACTCTATGGTCGTAATGAGAACCTCTTATGACACATATATAACTATCTTGTAGACTTCTCATTAGCGGGTCATGTCCGATCATATGTTCACCAACATATATCTATGTGACTGACTGTGATACTCATATTATTGACTCCATGAAACTTAGTCAACAGTCACCTCACAATCTAGTCTCTCGCGGTTGTCATTGTCCCACTTTGACAACCTCGAATAGGGACAGAACATAATTTATGTCATCTATGACTTATAGGGTTTCATGATCAAGTCCTCAACTTGATGACCTATAATATGTCACAAACTTATTTTGGGACCATTATTTAGATCACAATAAATAATGCTGAAATCAAATTTCATTAAACATATCCAAAAGTATGTTTACAAGAGTGTCTTATTATAACTAAAATAAAACTAAAACTCCCACTAGAATCAAGAGTACATCTTAAGATCTCTAATGCCTACAGCAGTCGTATGACTCTCATGCTTAGGCCTTGGGAGTGACTTAGTCAGAGGATCAACGACATTCTCGTCTGTCGGAACTCGGCTGATCTTCACATCACCTCTATTAATCAGGTGATATCTCCTCTCTACGTGTTTGGACTTCTGGTGTGACATGGGTTCTTTCGCCTGAGCAATGGCTCCGTTGTTATTACAAAACAAAGCCACTGGCTCCAAGATACTAGGAACCACACCAAGTTCAGTCATGAACTTCTTGATCCAAACAGCTTCCTTTGCCGCTTCTGAAGCATCACCATATTCAGCTTCCGTCGTGGAATCAGCTACAGTATTCTGCTTAGAGCTCTTCCAACTCACTGCACCGCCATTTAGACAGAAGACATATCCAGACTGTGATCGGAAATCGTCTCTGTCCGTCTGAAAACTCGCATCGGTGAATCCATTCACCACAAGTTCTTCACTCCATCCATACACCAGGAATTTATCCTTAGTATGTCTCAAATACTTGAGAATATTCTTGACAGCTGTCCAGTGAACTTCACCTGGATCAGATTGGTATCTACTCGTCATGCTTAACGCGTAAGCTACATCTGGACGAATGCAGAGCATGGCATACATAATAGGTCCTATTGCAGAAGCATAAGGAATCCTATTCATGCGCTCCCGCTCAGCATGTGTCACCGGACACTGCTTCTTGATGAGACTAATGCCATGAGACATCGGTATGAAGCCCTTCTTGGAATCATGCATCTTAAATATGTGCAACACCTGATCAATATAAGTGTCCTGGCACAATCCAATCAGCCTATTCACTCTATCTCTGTAGATTCTGATTCCAAGAATGTACGCGGCTTCTCCCATGTATTTCATGGAAAAACAACTTCCGAGCCAAGTCTTAACAGACTGAAGCAACGGAACGTCATTACCGAGGAGGAGTATGTCATCGACATACAGTACAAGAAACGCAATTCTGCTCCCACTAGTCTTCTTGTAAACACATGGTTCCTCTTCGTTCTTGATGAAACCAAATTGTTTTACTGCTTCATCAAAACTAAGATTCCAACTCCGTGATGCTTGCTTCAATCCATAAATGGATTTATGAAGCTTGCATACCTTCCCAGCGTTCTTAGGATCAACAAAACCTTCAGGCTGTGCCATATACACATCCTCTTCCAGAATACCATTCAGGAATGCGGTTTTGACATCCATCTGCCAAATCTCATAGTCATAATGAGCGGCAATTTCTAGAAGAATCCGAATGGATTTAAGCATAGCGACTGGGGAATAGGTTTCATCATAGTCAATACCATGAATTTGCTTGAAACCTTTAGCCACCAACCTCGCTTTGTAAATCTGTACATTGCCATCCACGTCGATCTTCTTCTTGAAGATCCATTTACACTCAATGGCTTTTGCACCACTAGGTAAATCGACCAAGGACCATACTTGGTTTTCTGACATGGATTCCATTTCGGATTTAGAGGCTCCAAGCCACTTTTCGGAGTCCGGGTCCATCATTGCTTCCGCGAAGGTCGCTGGTTCTTCACTATCAATGATCATCAGATCATTGGAATTGGTCACGAGAAATCCATAGTATCTCTCGGGTTCGTGACGGATCCTTCCGGATCTGCGAACTTCAGGCTCCACAGGCGCCGGTTCCACTGAACTTTGTGGATCCAACTGCTGCTCTTCCTCAGCAGGTTGAGCAGTCTCCTGTGCATCTCGAATTTCTTCAAGATGTACTTTACTCCCACTGTTTTTCTTAGAGAGAAACTCCCTCTCAAGAAAAGAACAGTCCCGAGCAACAAATACTTTGTTCTCACATTGGTTGTAAAAGTAGTTTGCCTTGGTTTCCCTAGGATAACCAACGAAGTAGCATTTATCTGATTTGGGTGCGAGCTTGTCTAAGATTAAACGTTTGACATAAGCCTCACAACCCCAAATCTTCAGGAAAGACAGACTAGGGATGTTCCCAGTCCACAATTCATGTGGTGTCTTTTCCACTGATTTAGATGGCACCCTATTTAGTGTAAACGCAGACGTTTCTAGAGCGTATCCCCAAAAGGATAATGGAAGATTTGAATGACTCATCATAGACCGAACCATATCCAATAAGGTTCGATTCCTCCTCTCTGACACTCCATTCCATTGGGGTGTTCCAGGAGGAGTGAGTTGTGAAACAATTCCACACTCGCTCAGATAGTCGCTGAACTCTTGACTCAAGTATTCTCCTCCGCGATCCGACCGCAGAACTTTGATACTTTTGCCAAGTTGGTTCTGTACTTCATTCTTGAATTCCTTGAATCTATCAAAGGATTCTGACTTGTGTCTCATCAAATAGACATAGCCATACCTACTGAAATCATCAGTGAAGGTAATGAAGTACTTGTAATTTCCTCTGGCAACAATGCTCATTGGCCCACATACATCAGTATGAATAAGGCCCAATAAATCACTGGCCCTTTCATTCAGTTTGTTGAAAGGGGCCCTAGCCATTTTGCCCATCAAGCAAGATTCGCATTTCTCACATGATTCAAAATCAAATGAGCCCAGAAGCCCATTTCGATGGAGTCTCTGAATGCGTTTCTCATTGATATGGCCCAAACGACAATGCCATAAGAAAGTCGGGTTTTCGTCATTTGACTTAAACCGCTTTGTATTTATGTTAAAGACATGCATTTCTTGGTTTAAAACATATAACCCATTATCTAATGGGGCGCTACCATAATACGTACCATCACGATTAAAAGAACAAACTTATTCTTAACAGCAAAATCAAAACCTTGCAAATCCAAAACGGAAACTGAAATTATGTTTCTGCTAATCGCAGGTACAAAGTAGCAATTATTCAAAGCTAAAACCATGCCTGAAGGTAAGGACAAATCGTAAGTGCCTACGGCCAGTGCAGCAACCTTAGCTCCATTCCCGACCCGTAGCTCCACTTGTCCTTTCTTCAGCGTTCTACTGTTTCTTAGTGCCTGCACATCAGTACAAATATGAGCACCGCAGCCGGTATCCAATACCCACGAAGTAGAACTAGAAGGCATAACATTAAGTTCGATAACATAAATACCTGAGTCAGACGCATCATACGTCTTCTTCAGCTTCTTGTAATCTTCCATGAACTTCTAGCAGTCTCTCTTCCAATGCCCTAACTGTTTGCAGTAGATGCATTTATCCTCAGGAGAAGGCCCGGATTTGGGCTTCGGCTTGGGCTTGTACTGACTCTCAGTCTGGACAACTTGGTCCTTTCCCTTATCCTTCTTAGGTTTCTTAAACCTTTTACCCCCTTGTACCATCAATACACTGGGAGTTGCCTTCTTGAGATTCGGCTCTGCTGTCTTCAGCATGCCGTGCAACTCAGTCAATGTCTTAGTCATGTTTTGCATGTTGTAGTTCATGATGAACTGATCAAAACACGACGGCAAAGACTGCAGAATCATGTCAGTGGCTAGCTCCTGGCTAATGGCACAGTCCAGTTTCCCCAGGTTATCAATGTAACCCATCATTTTAAGGACATGAGGACTTACTGGACTATCCTTAGCCAGCTTGCAATCCATGAGAGATTTAACCGTCTGGTATCTCTCTGTGCGAGCTTGCTCCTGAAACAAAGCTTTCAGGCTGTTAATCATCTCAATGGGTGACATCACGTTCTCATATTGCTTCTGCAGCTCAGAGTTCATAGTCACCAGCATTAGACAATTAACATCTTTGACATCAGCTGAATGCTTATCCCAAGCATTCTTTTCTGTCTGCGGGGCATTGGAACGTGGCCTCTCAGGGAGAACTCTTTCAAGGACATATTCCTTGTTCTCCTGCCTGAGAACTATTCTCAGGTTCCGATACCATTCCAAGAAATTAGATCCATTTAACTTGTCCTTCTCAAGGACGGATCTTAGGGAGAAAGTGTTGATGTGAGTTGAGACAGACATAGCTGTAATTAAAAGAGGTAGAGTTTTTAGTTATAATGCTCAAGGAAATGAGAATTCTTATCTAATAAGAAAAACTCGCATTGTATTCAAAACTATGTTTCCTCAGATGAATACAATGAGCCAAGATCCATACTTCACCAAAATCTGAGTGGGCGTTTCGCCATTACCCAAACTTTAGTTATCTAGGTAAGCAAATCATTGCTAATTGTACCCAGTACAACTCTTGGTCGCAGATGAGACAAACTATGTTTAATCCACTCTGATGTCTCTGGGCCCAGAACTTCTGATAGCCCAGTCAAGTTAAATTAATCCCTTCTGTCTTGTGATCACTGACAGTCGCACTGCAAGTCTATCAATGACCACCTGCCTTACTCATGTTGATGTGGATACCAAGGACTCCAAGGCTATCCAACAAACAAAACGAGTCTTGACAGTAGACAAGATCGGGCAAGACATCAAGATCACTTGATATTTAGTTGAGGAAAAGAACTATTTGATCTTGATGTATATCCAATATACATCCAAGAAGTTATTAATTTAATTAAAACATTTAGTTTTATTAAGTTTAAGTTCATCTAGAACTTTAGGATTAAATTTGGTCTGGTATATGCAAATTTATGGTCCAACCAGTAATTCTGCGAATGGTGTGTCGATCGACGCCAACCATTGGCATCGGTCGACACAACCCAATTTAAACCGGTCTTCGATAACCGGTCAAACCGGATCGAATTTCCTTAACCGATTCAATCTAATTGAACTGGTTCGGTTTAACGGTCCATGTCGATCGTCATACAACTCTGTGTCGATCGACATTACCAAACCAGAACCAAATTGGTTAATTAAAATTAACCGAGTGAATTAACCGGTTCAATCCAATTGAACCGATCTATCTAATCGCTTTGCCTGTGTCGACCGACACACCCAGTGTATCGATCGACACAGCAGGAATACATGTACTCGATCTCAGATCGAAACCCTAAAATTATTTACGAGTTTTCGCTCTGTGTCGACCGACACACGCTTTGTGTCGATCGACACTCTGCGACAAACCCTAAAAAATTTATGCGTTTTCGCGGCGTGTCGACCGACACAAGCTTAGTGTCGATCGACACAGTGCGATTTTAACAGTTCATCATTTTTCAACAGGAACAAAATCCGAGATTAAAACCTTGAAAACACGATTTAGCAAGCATCAATCTAATCAATTACATCAGTATTCGATTTAAATGCTCCAGATTCAATAGACTAAACTCTAACATGCTCTGATACCACTGTTGGATCTCCTAGGATCTAGGGTTTGATATATTGAAATTTACCAACCTCGTTCATACCTTGAACTGGCAGCGGAATAAATTGGTGAACGAGATCAGTGAGCAACGCAGACGCCTTGCCTCTACCAGATACACACGCACACAAGCTGGAAAACGGGATGCTAGTGCCGGATCTATGGGATCTGAGAGTTTCTATTGTTTCTGCTTTTCTGTTAGAGAAAAACATGATGGCTTGGGTTCCATGTTGAAACTATATCACTATATAATGACCTGGAATGACTTAAACCGAACCATGATTAATTAGATTCATTTTAATTCATAAAACCGAAACTCAGTTTCGGAATCGACCCTGTGTCGATCGACACACATAACGTGTCGATCGACACATTATTCGAAAATCAACATTGATGTGTATCCAATACACATTAATACGATCATTACCATAATGATCATCCCCATATTTTAGCTTCCAGTTTGCTTAGGTGTGTGATCCTATAGGATCATATAATACTGGTAGTAAGTCTACAACTTACAGATTGCAAGAGAACATTGCAACCGCCCAGTATTATACGAATGTCTGATCTCGACACACAACGATCATCATGAGTGAGTACAAGTGTGATTTCAGGACACTATCCCAACAGTATGGGATGTCGGTACTTGATGGTGATGTTGTTGATAGCCCGACAGTCGACGCACATCCTGTTGGGAATGTCCTGAAATCTACTGTACTATCTCTAGAAAGTATGATAAATGTCGAGATCAGACATAAGTCATAAATACTGGGTTATCATGATGGCTTGCTAGAGTCCGCTCTTGATCTATAAGTTTAGGACTTATTACCAGTATTGTATGATCCCGAAGGGTCACACACCATAGCTAACGGGAAAGTTAAATGGAATTAATACGGTAAGATGCAGTGGCATTTACTGTATTGGATCAGAGAATTGGGCCAGACAAAATGCAGGCTTTTGCCTGATTTGTGTCTTGGGCCCAAATGATTAATGAACCATTAGTCTAATGACTTGGGCCCATTAATGAGAGTTTAAGGATTTCGAAAACCCTAAGGGATTGATAATCCCACACGATTTTCTGCTTGTGGCCGCGTGTGTCTCTCTCTCTCTAACTCTCTCTTTCTGATCTGATCCATCTCTTTAGTCTAGCAGCCATCCCTTGCTTGTAAGATTGTGGATACTCAAGGAGGAATAGGTGATTCATCTGTTCTAGACTGATCTTGTCATTACCATCAATCCGCTGTGCAATCAATAGGTAATGTTACAGGTTTGGTTTTATGATTCGTTTTGCAAGAACCTAGATCTGTTAAGATTATGTGTTAGGTTGTAATACGAGAATTAAACCTAGAAAAACACTATAATCCTTCAGTGGTATCAGAGCCTAGGCATTAGGTTTCTTGTGAAATTGGATCATAAGATTTTAATGGTTTTTGAATCAATTAAGGAATTAAAATTGATTAAAACCTTATAAACCCTAATCGCTTGGATGATGATCACTCGGCCGTGTACTATGATGATCATTAATTCGCTTGTTTGACAAGGAATTTGATCGCTTGTTATGCAAGCATAAGGTCTCGGCTATGATCGTGTGATCGATCAACTGAAAACCGTCGATCGCTTGATGCGTGAGCCTTATGTTATTTTGGCCGCGTGATCTTGTGGGGTGATCGATCGGATGATCGTTTCATCACGTGTGATCGTGATGCCATGATGCGGTAATGGGCCAAGAGGATCGTGTGACGATCGGATCGTATGATGAAGGCTTGCGATCATCACGGCTCAATCAACCTCACGATCGTGAGATCATGGATCGATCGATGATCGATCGTGATGGGCCTAGGGTTGGATCGTGGGTCCATGATCCGATCATGGATACGATCGTTTGGCCCGTTAAATTATTACGTCCCGCGAATAGTCAATCGGTTAAACCGAGCTTCGTGGTTCGTTGCCCAAAACCACACCGATTTAACCGGTCCATTTAATTGGCGATTAATCGTGTGTTTAAAGCCTTAAACCGCAAGTTAAATTAAATTGGCTAAAACACTAGGTGTTTCTTCCCGGTTTTGGATTTAACTGAACCGATCCAATTTAATTGGTGGTTCAAGCGGTTAACCCGAATCGCGGTTTGCTGGAAATTATTTAATTTCTGGTTAAACCGGATTGAAATTCAAAAATTGAATTTTAACCTAAACCGATGGCTGGTCTAAGTTTGATTTGGTTGGACCAAATAATTTAGAGCTGGTCTGGTTTAGTAAATAACCGATGGTTTTGATAGTTAATTTGGTCTTGGACCAGAATTAATAAACCGTATCGGTTATGTCAAATTATTGGGCCAACTAGAATTCTATGGTCTTGGGCCAAGAATTGGGCCTATAATTTGTTACCCAACCCAAAATATTTAATAAAATATTAAATTAGAAATTTCTATTTTTAGTAAGTTACTAAATTTAGAAAGTTTCTAAAATAAGAAAGTTTCCCAAAATAGTAATCTTCTATTTTTGGAAATAAAACTCAAAAACCCCCAAAAACAATATCAAGCTTGGATGTCTTTCCAATCTTGTCAGCTACTTAACGCTTATTCGATTACAGATATGGCTTACAGTGTGAGGTGTCTGTTTTTGCATAAGTAAAGTAGTATATAGTCACTAATTTCATTGGGAGTCCCAGACTTGAGTGATTATTTGACTGTAAGAGATTGGTTTCCTTGACTGGGCCATCGGGAGTCCCGGGCCTTGAGACATCTGGTGAATTTGGGCCTCGGGTCCAATTCACAACCGAGAGTTATATGAGATATAACTAGCTGTGTGTATGCTTACCAAGTAAAGCTAATTCCGGGTGACGGCCAGTGGCCCACTTTGGATTTAGCTGAACATGGGTCTCGGAATCATTGCATTCTTATGAGGTTAAACAAAGAAATTTTGAATGCAATGCGAGTTTTCTTATAAGTTATTAAGATTACTCTTTTATGAACTAAATACCTAAAACTCTATTTATCTCTAAATTTCAAGCTATGACTAGCACAAACAATCAAAAACACTTTCTCGATCCGGTCTGTCCTTGAAATGGACAAACTGAACGGATCAAATTTCTTGACTTGGTCGCGGAACCTGAGGCTAGTCCTCAGGCAGGAGAGAAAGGACTATGTCCTTGAGAGAGCTCTCCCCGAGAGGATCGGGTCCAAGGCCTCTCATGCAGTATGTAATGCTTGGAATAAGCATTATGATGATGCGGTAGATGTGCGTGGTCTGATATTGGCTACCATGGACTCAGATTTGCTGAAGCAATATGAGAACATGGAGTCGCCAATAGAGATGATCAGCAGCCTGAAATTGAAATTTCAGGAGCAGGTAAGAGTGGAGAGATACCAGTTGGTTAAATCTCTCACTAGCTGCAAGCTACCAAATGATCATCCAGTAAGTCCTCATGTCAGTAAAATGATGGGTTACGTTGATAACCTGAGGAAACTGGATTATCCAGTTAGCCAAGAATTGGCAACTGAGATCATTCTGCAGTCACTGCCGTCAAGCTATGATAAGTTCAGAAGGAACTATATCAACAAAGGCTTAACGAAGACGCTGACTGAACTGCATGATATGCTCAAGACAGTTGAGCCAAACGTGAAGAGTACTATGTACAATCTCATTAAGGAGAAGGGTAGGTTTACTAAACCTAATGCTGACAAGGGTGAAGACAAAGTTGTCCAGATTTTGAATCATGGCAAGCGTGTGTCTTCTGAGCCCGAGTCAGATACCTCTTACGTTGGTAAGTGCTGCTACTGTAATGAGACTGGGCATTGGAAAAGAGATTGCATTAAATTCATGGAAGGTTATGAGGAGTTGAAGTCGATGTATGTAAATACTTCCTCAGGTATTCATGTTATTACTTCAAGTTATACCTTATAGGTATTGATTACTGGTTGTGGCACTGATATTTGTTATAATATGCAGAGCCTGAGCAACAGTAGAACGTTGAAGGAAGGGCAAGTGGAACTGCGTGTCTGGAAGGAGCTTGGGATGCTGCCTCAGCCGTAGGGTTTTCACTTGTAGATGCCTTTGAGGCTTGGTTTTGTATTAAGTAATTGCTACAATGTACCTGCTTTAAGCAGAGTTGTTTTTCATTTTCTTGTAAAGAATTTGAATGTTTTTCATTTTGATAAAGACAAGTTTTGTTCTTTTGATCTTAATGAAATGTTAATTGTAGCACCCTATTCAAGGAATGGGTTTTATATCTTAAACCAAAGAGTGCCTAAATATAACATAAATACCGAATTGGTTTAAATCTGATGAATTAAACCTGATTTTTCTTGGCATAAATGTTTTGGTCACATAGAGTAAGTCGGATTCAGAAACCCCATAGTTATGGACTTTTGGGCTCATTTGAATGGATATCTTATGAGACTTGAATTCTTCTTACTGGACCAAAACACAAAGGGCCCATCTTAGCCGAGCTAGAGAAAGGCCCAAAGGCTTATTGGACATTGGACATACTCATGTATGTGGTCCGATGAGCAGTAATGCCAGAGAAAATTTTCTGTACTTCATTGTCTCTACTGATTACTTCAGTGAGTGTGACTGTGTTCATTTGATGAGACACAAGTCGGAATCTTTGATATGATCGAAAGAGTTCCAAAATGAGGTATAGAATCTGAGTGACAGAAGTATTGAGACTCTGGATTAGATCACGAGTGAGAATACTTAAGTCATTGATGGTGTGATCATCTGAATGAGTGTGAAGTCGCTTCACAGCTCATTTTCTCCTGAAAAACCTAGAGGTGTTTCTTCAGTGGAATCTTCCAAGATATTCTTTAAGAATAATGCTCTAGAAATATCTAAGTTTACGCTGAAATAGTTCCACCAATATCAGTTGAAAGACACCACATAAATGTGGACTGGAATCGATCCAAATTCGTCTTTACTGAGTATTTGTAGTTGTGCTACTTCGCTGGTTGTCCTAGGGAAACCAAGGCTTGTTACTTTTTACGTCCATTCTGTTTTCTAAGAGGGAAGTTACTTTCCAAGAAGAACAGTGGGAGTAAAAGCGTAACTCGAAGAAATTCGAGAAATACAGGAGGCTGCTCAACCTGTTGAGGGAGAGCAGCGGATGAATTTACAGATTTCTGTAAAATCTACACCTGTAAAGCCTGAAGTTCGCAGATCTGAATGAATCAGTTACTAATCCGAGAGTGATTTCTCGTCATTAGTTGAACCTGATGATCATTGAAAGTTCGCATGATCTGATGATCATTGAAAGCGACGAACCTGCGAAATTCAAAGAAGCGAAAACGAAGCCCGGACTCCGAAAAATTACACTATGTGTAAGTTAGCTTCATTGATCCATTCATGGATGGAAGCAAACATATCGGAGTTGGAATCTTCGTTCTGTTGAAGTAGTCAAAGTTTTGACTTGAACAGGAACGAAGTGGAACTGTGCGTTTACTAATAGATAAGTGGGAGCAATGTTGCATTTCTCATAGTGTATGTCGATGACATACTGATTCTCGGAAATAACGTCCCAATACTGCAGTCGGTAATGGACTGGCTTGGGAGTTGGTTTTGTGATTGACACGGGTAAAGCCACGTATGTTCTTGGATTTTGGATCTAAAGACAGAGATCCAAAAGAGCTAGTAGGACAAAGTCAGGATTCTTAAATTGACAAAGTCCTACACGTAATCAGCAATCCAAGAAGGGTTTTATGCCAATGTCACATGGCAATACGTTAAGCAAGAAACAGTATCCTACGATATCTGCTGAGCTTGCAAGCATGGATAGGATTCCATATGCGTCGGCAATTGGATCTATCATGTATGCCATGACACGTACTTGTTTTGATATTGCTTTAATGTTAAGCAAGACAAGTAAAGACCAGTCAAATCCAGCAAAGAATCACTGGATTGCCGTAAAGAATATCCTAAAGTATTTGAGGAATACTAAGGATAAGTTCTTGGTTTACGGAGAAAGTGAGGTGCTACATGTCGATAGAGTCTGAAAGGCAAGTTTCCAATAGACAAAGATAATTCCTGGTCACAGTCCGGCTATATCTTGTGTCTATCTGGCGGTGCAAGGCACTGTTGCTGACTCCATGAATTAAGCTGAACATTTCGCAGCTTGTAAAGCGGAGAAAGAGGTTGTTTGGAAAGAAAAGTTCATCACTGAACTTGATGTGATTCCCAGCGTAGTTGAGACTAGCTGCACATCAGAGGTCCAAACACCTTGAGGGTAGGTATAACCTATTCCGTGAGATAAATGACAGAGGTGTTAAGTAGATAAGCAAGTTTCATCGAATGAAAACGTTGCTAATCTATTAACAAAGCCACTCCTTAGGCCTAAGCACGAGTCGCGGACTGTAGCTGTAGGATGAGTGAAATTAAGATGTAGTCTTAATTTCAGTGGGAGTTTGTAAAGGGCTTTTCTAGTTGTTTTGAAAGGTTCATGTAAACATAATATTTTATGTTTATGAAATCTATGATTTCTGGATTATTTTAACTGTGATATAAATAATCGTTCCAAAATGATTCATGTCATTATATATGGGCCATCGAAGTACATGAGTAGACTTGATCATGAAACCCCATATTTAACGAAATGACATAAATCATAGTGTCCATAGTCGAAGGTTGTTGAATTGGAACACCAACAACCACTTGAGACTAGATTGTGTTGAGACTTATGACCAAGTTTCGAGGGGTCATAGATGCGCGGCATCAAAGTCGACACATAGGTATATGTAGGGGAGCATATGACCGGACATGGCCCGCTGATGAGAACTCTACAAGATATTAATATTTGTGTCATAAGAGGTTCTCATATACGACTATAGAGTATAGTCCTTAGACCTGAGTTCGCATGCATGTGGCTGCACATGGAGTAATGCGCTTTGATCATTGTCTAACGCTGTTTCGTAACTGGGAGCTATACGGACCTTGGTTGGGTGCATTATGAATTGTGTAGTTCATAGTGATGGAACAAGATGGGATTTGTCCCTGCCGTTTAACGGAGGTAATATCTCTAGGCCAATCGGAGACTTGATAGCTGGTAAGAGAATGGCCATTCCCAAACGGACTTGCCCAAGTCGTTTGCATTGTCAGTATCAAATCTGGTCCGATGAACATGGTCTGGCTATATAAGGATGACACGCATCTTGCCTTATGCCAGATCGAGATATTGAGACAAAAGGACTAGGGAATGTAGGATTCCAGTACAAGTGGGAGATTGTTGGGAATGTCCTGAAATCTATTGTACTATCTCTAGAAAGTATGATAAATGTCGAGATCAGACATAAGTCATAAATACTGGGTGATCATGATGGCTTGCTAGAGTCCGCTCTTGATCTATAAGTTTAGGACTTATTACCAGTATTGTATGATCCCGAAGGGTCACACACCATAGCTAACGGGAAAGTTAAATGGAATTAATACGGTAAGATGCAGTGGCATTTACTGTATTGGATCAGAGAATTGGGCCAGACAAAATGCAGGCTTTTGCCTGATTTGTGTCTTGGGCCCAAATGATTAATGAACCATTAGTCTAATGACTTGGGCCCATTAATGAGAGTTTAAGGATTTCGAAAACCCTAAGGGATTGATAATCCCACACGATTTTCTGCTTGTGGCCGCGTGTGTCTCTCTCTCTCTAACTCTCTCTTTCTGATCTGATCCATCTCTTTAGTCTAGCAGCCATCCCTTGCTTGTAAGAGTGTGGATACTCAAGGAGGAATAGGTGATTCATCTGTTCTAGACTGATCTTGTCATTACCATCAATCCGCTGTGCAATCAATAGGTAATGTTACAGGTTTGGTTTTATGATTCGTTTTGCAAGAACCTAGATCTGTTAAGATTATGTGTTAGGTTGTAATACGAGAATTAAACCTAGAAAAACACTATAATCCTTCACATCCTCCAAGATCCGTCTTTCTTAGGAACCAACAAGACTGGTACCGCACACGGGCTGAGGCTCTCGCGAATGTAACCCTTGGACATAAGGTCCTGCACTTATTTCTCCAGCTCCTTGGCCTCGGTCGGATTCACCATGTATGCAGGCCGATTGGGCAGAGCCGCTCCTGGCACGAGATCGATCTGATGCTTAATGCCTCGTATGGGCGGTAGACCGGCTGGTATCTCGTCCGGAAAGACATCCTTAAACATGTCCAACAAAGAAACAACTTCTCGGGGAAGCTCAACATCGTCTGAACACGAATGTAAAGCCTCCCTGAAGACCATCCGTCTCGCATAGCTTGGTCAGCGGCGAGGTGAGAGTTTTTGGAGAAGTTAGGTCGGCCCATCGGAGCTCTTGCTTGCCCCATCTAGATCCCCCATCCGGCTTCAACTTCACCCCTGATCTTATTCGTGTAGCTGACTATCATGGACGAGCCTTACAAGTGACAGACGACGAAATCGTCTTTCAAGAAAGGTCATCGGTGGTGAGATGACAGTTTCGAAAACGGTTCTTTAATTTTCTCTTATCTTGAGGAGAACATTGGTTCCGGTGTTGATTTCGCTAACTGTTTCTTTCTCTTCGGAGACCTTGCTGGAGAAGACGATTCAATCGTCTTGTCGAGAAAGTAGTTCGGTTTCTGGGGAGGGGGGAGAGACCGAACTTGGACGGAAATCGTCTTTCAATAAATTAGTTTCGCTTCTATTTTGTAGCTCAAATTGTAATAATATTTTTGATTAAAAATAAAACGAACGATTTCTTCATTTCGCTTTATTCCACTTATATTATTGTACTTCAGCTTTGATCTTTGTTAGTAAAAGAGTTTACTTTCCTTTCTTCTGATGGGTGTTGATCTTTATATTCAGTCAACTGTATCTCAGCGAACTTATCCTACCGAGCTTACATAATATTTGGTTTATTCTGTCAGCAAGAACTTATCCTACCGAGCTTACATAATATTTGGTTTATTATGTCGTTGCTGGCGTATTTGAGTATTTCCTTCGATTTTTGCTTTTGGCCGGGATATACATCGGCATGATTTTTAGCCCTCTTGTGGACAACTTTTTCGGAGTTAATTCCTTTTTGTTGCGAAAGAGGGGGGGGGGGGGTTGCTAAAGTTTACCTAGGCACCCTTCTTTTTGTTGTGATACGAGTGGTTATGAATGCCGACTTTGTATCACACTTATCACTTAGCCCGAAGTCGGTTATGCGAATCGGGTCGGCTTATTTGTCGCGACTTAGACTTAAGCGAGCGGGGGCGGTCTCGACTTATTTATTCATCAATGTGGTTTTAATTTATGACTCGTTACACATGTGATTAAGGTGCAGATTATTTCACCACGGCACTCGTGGAGCGCGTTTGGGTCATTCATCTAGTTAAGATGCTAACGTGGTTGTATCTTTTTTGCAAGATGTGATTTTATTAAAAATATAGCTGAATCGTGTAAGGACTGCCTACGTACCACGTTTGAAAGGGGATCAAGCCATTCGTAGTTCATGTTACATAAGTTGTAGCTCGGTGAGCACCTTTTTTTGTGACTGGACGATCTAGTACACAAAACGCTTAAGGTGAATCGAGTTCCATGGAAGTCAACGGGGTTTCCGTCTAGTTCGGAGAGCTCATAGAGCCCAGGTTTGGTGACCTTTGATATTTAATAGGGTCCTTCCTAGTGTATGCCGAGCTTGCCAGCATTCTTTTCTTTGGTTCCTTGATGAACTTCGCGTAAGACGAGGTGTCCTTCTTTTAGGTGTCGTCCTTTGGTATTTTTGTTATAATATCGAGCATAAAGGTGCTTGTAATTTTGAATCCTTAAGAGGGCCTCGTCCCTTTTCTCTTCAATCGAAACAAGGTTATCAAGAAGCATTTTGTTGTTGAGTTCTGGATTCTGAATGAGCATGGATCGCCGAATGGTCGGTAGGTTTATTTCGGCCGGTGACATAGCTTCCACTCCATGGGCTAAGGAGACTGAGGTCTGATTAGATGGTTGTATCCGGGTGATTCGATGTGACCACAAAACTCCGTCTAACTCATCAGCTCAATTCCCTTTGTGCTCGTCGAGCCGCTTTTGAGTCCAGCAATGATTGTTTTTTTTGTGGCCTCCGCTTGGCCGTTTCCTTGTGGGTAATACAGTGTCGACTTGCTCAGTCTGATGTTCCACTTGTTGAAAAATTGACTAAGCATGATTGATGTGAATTGTTTTCCGTTATCGGTCACGATCTCGTAGGGAACCCCGTGTCTGCAGATGATGTATTTCCACAGAAATCTGGTAACATCCCGAACTTTCACCGTCTTGTAAGCTTTAGCTTCTACCCATTTGGTGAAGTAAACGGCTAAGATCAGGATGTGCTCGTTTTGCTTGGATTTGTGCATTGGTCCGACTATATCCATTGACTATCGCATGAATGGGTAAGGTGCCATGGCGAACTAAAAATCTTTCGTAGGTGCGTGTATTGCCGGGGCATGTTTTTGGCATGGTTGGCGTGTTTCACACTTTGCAATGTACCTTACACAATCTTTTTTCATGGTTGGTGAAAAGAAGCCGAGCTTTCTGATTTTTAGCGCCAGCGATCGTCCTCCGGCATGGTTTCCCCTACTCCTTCATGACTTTTCTTGATTACTTCCTCGATCTCCTTTCCTTCTACGCATCATAGTGCTGCTCCGACAGCGTTGTATCGAAAAAGGTCTTCTTCCATCATAACGTACCGAGCTGTCTTTTCCCTGGGTCTCTGATCCTCCCATATGTCCTTAGATAGTTCTCCGTTTAGTATGTAGGCTTTTATTTTCGAAATCCAATTTACTCCTTGTATTCCATCGTCATGAATTTTGTTTGTCGTGACATCTTCGTCATTTACGTCTCCGTCAATGACGTTGCAAGTGTCATGGGGACTTATACTCGGCTTGTCTATAAGTTCCACTGGGATCGTTCGTTTCAGGTGTGCATCCGAGCTCGAAGCTAAGGCCGCGAGGGCATCTGCTGATGTGTTCTCCTTTCTCGGAATCCTCGTTAAATCGAAGAAGTTAAGATCAATGGTCAGCTTCTTGGCTATGCCGAGGTAGGCATCCATGCTATCGTTTTTGGCTTTGTACTCGCCATTGAATGGGTTTACGACAAACTGTGAGTCACAGTAGGTTTGGATGCGCCTCGAAACGATGGCCTTGGCCAATCGTAATCCGGCGATCAGGGCTTTGTACTCGGCTTCGTTGTTGGGGGCTGTAAATCCTAGCCTGAACGATTGCTCGAGCACTTCTCCCGTAGGTGATTCGAGCCGAATTCTGATTCCTGAGCCGGCCTTTAATGAAGACCCATCTACGTGGAGGATCCAATTTGTTTCTTCCGACTGATCATCTTGTGTCAACTCAGGTGGGAGTTGGACGATGAAATACGCTAGGACCTGGGCTTTTACGCCAGTTCGTCATTTGAATTCGATGTCATACTCGTTTAGTTCGACAACCCATTTAGCCAATATGCCAGATTGAGTTGGGCTGTGCAAGATCGATCACAAGGGCATAGTAGTTAGGACGATGACCGGGTTACGATTGGAAGTAAGGTATGAGTTTCCTCGCTGACGTCACGATCGCCAGAGCCACCTTTTGGATCGTTGGATATCGAGTTTCTGCTCCATCCAACGTTTTGCTGATGTAAAAGATTGGTCTCTGATCACCGCGATCTTCCTTTACTAACACCCCGCTTACGGCTGCGCTTAATACTGCTATGTAGAGGTAAAGCGCCTCTCCTTCTTTTGGCTTAGATAGTACCGGAGGCGTCGTAAGGTATTATTTCAACTGTTGGAAGGCTTCTTCGCACTTCTCGTCCCACTCGAACTTTTTGTTCCCCCTCAGGAGTTGATAAAAGGGTGTCAATCTGGAAATGAACCGGTTCTGTGCGCCGATTCTGTCGGTCAGCCTCTGTACCTCGCGAGTTTTGGTTGGGGACGGTAGGTTCATTATCGTTGTTATTTGTTTCGGGTTCGCTTCGATCCTATGTTTGGTAACGATATATCCCAAGAATTCTCCTGAGGTAACACCAAATGTGCATTGTGCTGGGTTTAGTTTCATTCTGTAATCGTTCAAGAAGTCAAAACATGTTTTGAAGTGGGTGACGTGGTCCGCCGTAGCCAATGAATTTACAAGCATGTCATCGATGTAGATTTCCATGGTTCGGCCGAGTTACACTGCGAACATTTTGTTAACAAGGCATTGGTACATCGCTCCCAAGTTTTTATGGCCGAATGGCATGAACTTATAGCAGAAGGTTCCTAGATCCGTTATGAACGACGTTTTTGTTGGGAATGTCCTGAAATCTACTGTACTATCTCTAGAAAGTATGATGAATGTCGAGATCAGACATAAGTCATAAATACTGGGTGATCATGATGGCTTGCTAGAGTCCGCTCTTGATCTATAAGTTTAAGACTTATTACCAGTATTGTATGATCCCAAAGGGTCACACACCATAGCTAATGGGAAAGTTAAGATGGAATTAATACGGTAAGTATGCTAAGGCATTTACTGTATTTGTACAGAGAGTTGGGCAAACAACAATTGGGCTCTCATGCAGTATATGATGCTTGGAATAAGCATTATAATGATGCGGTAGATGTGCGTGGTCTGATATTGGCTACCATGGACTCAGATTTGCTGAAGCAATATGAGAACATGGAGTCGCCAATAGAGATGATCAGCAGCCTAAAATTGAAATTTCAGGAGCAGGTAATAGTGGAGAGATACCAGTTGGTTAAATCTCTCACTAGCTGCAAGCTACCAAATGATCATCCAGTAAGTCCTCATGTCAGTAAAATGATGGGTTACATTGATAACCTGAGGAAACTGGATTATCCAGTTAGCCAGGAATTGGCAACTGAGATCATTCTGCAGTCACTGCCGTCAAGCTATGATAAGTTTGTAAGGAACTATATCAAGAAAGGCTTAACGAAGACGTTGACTGAACTGCATGATATGCTCAAGACAGTTGAGCCAAACGTGAAGAGTACCCTGTACAATCTCATGAATGAGAAGGGTAGGTTTACTAAACCTAATGCTGACAAGGGTGAAGACAAAGTTGTCCTGATTTTGAATCATGGCAAGCGTGTGTCTTCTGAGCCCGAGTCAGATACCTCTTACGTTGGTAAGTGCTGCTACTGTAAAGAGACTGGGCATTGGAAAAGAGATTGCATTAAATTCATGGAAGATTATGAGGAGTTGAAGTTGATGTATGAGACTACTTCCTCAGGTATTCATGTTATTACTTCAAGTTATACCTTATAGGTATTGAATACTGGTTGTGGCACTAATATTTGTTATAATATGCAGGGCCTGAACAACAGTAGAACGTTGAAGGAAGGGCAAGTGGAACTGCGTGTCTGGAAGGAGCTTGGGATGCTGCCTCAGCCGTAGGGTTTTCACTTGTAGATGCCTTTGAGGCTTGGTTTTGTATTAAGTAATTGCTACAATGTACCTGCTTTAAGCAGAGTTGTTTTTCATTTTCTTGTAAAGAATTTGAATGTTTTTCATTTTGATAAAGACAAGTTTTGTTCTTTTGATCTTAATGAAATGGTAATTGTAGCACCCTATTCAAGGAATGGGTTTTACATCTTAAACCATAGAGTGCCTAAAATGTAACATAAATACCGCAATTGGTTTAAATCTGATGAATTAAACCTGATTTTTCTTGGCATAAATGTTTTGGTCACATAGAGTAAGTCAGATTCAGAAACCCCATAGTTATGGACTTTTGGGCTCATTTGAATAGATATCTTATGAGACTTGAATTCTGCTTACTAGACCAAAAGAAAAAGGGCCCATCTTAGCCGAGCTAGAGAAAGGCCCAAAGGCTTATTGGAGATTGAACATACTCAAGTATGTGGTCCGATGAGCAGTAATGCCAGAGAAAATTTCCTGTACTTCATTGTCTCTACTGATTACTTCAGTGAGTAAGACTGTGTTCATTTGATGAGACACAAGTCGGAATTCTTTGACATGGTCGAAAGAGTTCCAGAATGAGGTATAGAATCTGAGTGACAGAAGTATTAAGACTCTTGATTAGATCACGAGTGAGAATACTTAAGTCATTGATGGTGTAATCATCTGAATGAGTGTGAAATCGTTTCACAGCTCATTTCTCCTGAAAACCTTGAGGTATTTCTGTGAGAAAGAATCAGATCTTATTAGAAATGATTAAAAGATGAGTCACACGAATCTTCCATGATATTCTTTAAGAATAACGCTCTAGAAATATCTAAGTTTACGCTGAAATAGTTCCACCAATATCAGTTGAAAGACACCACGTAAATGTGGATTGGAATCGATCCAAATTCGTCTTTACTGAGTATTTGTAGTAGTACTACTTCGCTGGTTGTCCTATGGAAACCAAGGCTTGTTACTTTTACGTCCATTCTGTTTTCTAAGAAGGGAAGTTACTTTCCAAGAAGAACAGTGGGAGTAAAAGTATAACTCGAAGAAATTCGAGAAATACAGGAGGCTGCTCAACCTGTTGAGGGAGAGCAACGGATGGATTTACAGATTTCTGTAGAATCTACACCTGTGGAGCCTGAAGTTCGCAGATATGAATGAATCAGTTACTAATCCGAGAGTGATTTCTCGTCATTAGTTGAACCCGATGATCATTGAAAGTTGCCATGATCTGATGATCATTGAAAGTGACGAACTTGCGAAATTCACAAAAGCGAAAGTGAGCCCGGACTCCAAAAAATTACATTTTGTGTAAGTTAGCTTCATCGATCCATTCATGGATGGAAGCAAACATATCGGAGTTGGAATCTTCGTTCTGTTGAAGTAGTCAAGGTTTTGACTTGAACAGGAACGAAATGGAACTGTGCGTTTACTAATAGATAAGTGGGAGCGATGTTGCATTTCTCATATTGTATGTCGATGACATACTGATTCTCGGAAATAACGTCCCAATGCTGCAGTCGGTAAAGGACTGGCTTGGGAGTTGGTTTTATGATTGACATGGGTAAAGCCACGTAGTTCTTGGATTTTGGATCTAAAGATAGAGATCCAAAAGAGCTGGTAGGACAAAGTCAGGATTCTTAAATTGACAAAGTCCTACACGTTTTCAGCATTCCAAGAAGGATTTCATGCCAATGTCACATGGCATTACGTTAAGCAAGACACAGTGTCCTACGATAACTGCTGAGCTTAAATGCATGGATGAGATTCCATATGCGTTGGCAATTGGATCTATCATGTATGCCATGAAACGTACTTGTTTGATGTTGTTTTAATGTTAAGCAAGACAAGTAAAGACCAGTCAAATCCAGCAAAGAATCACTGGATTGCCGTAAAGAATATCCTAAAGTATTTGAGGAATACTAAGGATAAATTCTTGATTTACGGAGAAAGTGAGGTGCTACAAGTCGATAGAGTCTGAAAGGCAAGTTTCCAATAGACAAAGATAATTCCCGGTCACAGTCCGGCTATATCTTGTGTCTGACTGGCGGTGCAAGGCACTGTTGCTGACTCCATGACTTAAGCTGAACATTTCGCAACTTGAGAAGCGGCTAAAGAGGTTGTTTGGAAAGAAGAGTTCATCACTGAACTTGATGTGATTCCCAGCATAGATGAGACTAGCTGCACATCAGAGGTCCAAACACCTTGAGGGTAGGTATAACCTATTCCGTGAGATAAATGACAGAGGTGTTAAGTAGATAAGCAAGTTTCATCGAATGAGAACGTTGCTAATCTATTAACGAAGCCACTCCTTATGCCTAAGCACGAGTCGCGGACTGTAGCTGTAGGATGAGTGAAATTAAGATGTAGTCTTAATTTCAGTGGGAGTTTGTAAAGGGCTTTACTTAGTTGTTTTGAAAGGTTCATGTAAACATAATATTTTATGTTTATGAAATCTATGATTTCTGGATTATTTTAACTGTGATATAAATAATCGTTCCAAAATGATTCATGTCATTATATATGGGCCATCGAAGTACATGAGTAAGACTTGATCCTGAAACCCCATATTTAACGAAATGACATAAATCATAGTGTCCATAGTCGAAGGTTGTTGAAATTGGAACACCAACAACCACTTGAGACTAGATTGTGTTGAGACTTATGACCAGGTTTCGAGGGGTCATAGATGCGCGGCATCAAAGTCGACACATAGGTATATGTAGGGGAGCATATGACCGGACATGGCCCGCTGATGAGAACTCTGCAAGATATTAATATCTGTGTCATAAGAGGTTCTCATATACGACTATAGAGTATAGTCCTTAGACCTGAGTTCGCATGCATGTGGCTGCACATGGATTGATGCACTTTGATCATTGTCTAACGCTGTTTCGTAACTGGGAGCTATAAGGACCTTGGTTGGGTGTATTATGAAGTGTGTAGTTCATAGTGATGGAACAAGATGGGATTTGTCCCTGCCGTTTAACGGAGGTAATATCTCTAGGCCAATCGGAGACTTGATAGCTGGTAAGAGAGTGGCCACTCCCAAACGGACTTACCCAAGTCGTTTGCATTGTCAGTATCAAATCTGGTCCGATGAACATGGTTTAGCTATATAAGGATGACACGCATCTTGCCTTATGCCAGATCGAGATATTAAGACAAAAGGACTAGGGAATGTAGGATTCCAGTACAAGTGGAAAATTGTTGGGAATGTCCTGAAATCTACTGTACTATCTCTAGAAAGTATGATGAATGTCGAGATCAGACATAAGTCATAAATACTGGGTGATCATGATGGCTTGCTAGAGTCCGCTCTTGATCTATAAGTTTAAGACTTATTACCAGTATTGTATGATCCCAAAGGGTCACACACAATAGCTAATGGGAAAGTTAAGATGGAATTAATACGGTAAGTATGCTAAGGCATTTACTGTATTTGTACAGAGAGTTGGGCAGACAACAATTGGGCTTTTGTCTGATTTGTGTCTTGGGCCCAAAAGACTAATGAGCCATTAGTTTAATTAATTAAACTTGGGCCCATTAGTAAAACTAGATTGCAACAAGGGTTAATAAACCCTAATGGTTGGCGATTTGGAAGAGGGTGGCCGCAGGCTCCTTCTCTCAAAAGTCTCTCTCTCTTTGTTGTTCTTCCATCTCGGTCTAGCAGCCATCTCTCCCTTGTAAGAGTGTGGATACCTAGGAGGAACAGGTATTCATCTGTTCTAATCTGATCTTGTCATTACCACCAATCATTCCGCTGCAAAGGTAAAGATCAGGTTTGTTTTATGATTCGATTACAGGAACCTAGATCTGTTTAAGATTATGTGCTAGGTTGCAATCTGAGAATTGAACCATGGAAAAACTCATAATCCTTCAGTTTTCTCTCTATCATCTGGATGCATGAGTATTTGGTTGTATCCGAAGAAGGAGTCCATGAATGACAAGAGTTCGTTGCCGGCGGTCGCTTTGACAAGTCGGTCGATGTGCAGTAGCGGGAAGCAGTATTTAGGGCAAGCTTTTTTCAAGTTTATGAAGTCCACACATACTCTCCACTTGCCATTTTTCTTCTTTACTACCACTGTATTCACGAGCCACTCGGGTTACTTTACATATGTGATGTATCCGGCCCCAATAGCTTATCCACCTCCTACTTATACGGGTAGCCTAATTGTTCTGAGGGTCATCGTTGTGTCTCCTGTGAATCCTGATAATTTTTTTGGGAATGGAGACACTTCGGATAAGCCGATGTTCATCCTTGTTAGAGTGTCGCTGAAGATTATATCCACAGAACTTCAGTATCGACCATGATCCTTGCTACATCATGATTTTTGATGATTAGTTCGATGACGAGCGAATCGTTGTGCGGTCAATTAATTCCCCGCAGTTTCGTACTCCTCAGACTTTATCGCGTCGTTTGGGACCTGAGAAGAAGCGGATCAATGAACGCTCATTCCTATTCGTCTCTGGTAAGCTCTGATTTAGGATATTGTGTCTCAGCAGTACTGCGATCCTCTGATGATCATATTATTGGTCGTGTTATTTTCCCTCTCATGATCCTTAACCTTCCGCACCAGTACTGCTACCATCTCTTTTAACTCAGTCAGCGCTATGTTAGTTGTTGTTGCATCAGTTGCGACTGCGTCTGTTGCAGTTGTCTGTCACAGCGTTGTTTGTCGTGGTGTCATGTGCTGCGGCTGCAACTGATGCAGCGTTGATCGCCGGTGGGTGATTTGTTCTGTCTTCGTTTCCATTTCCTTTGGTGGCCATCTCCTCGGATCTACTAATTGGTTGTTTTTAGTTGTAAGAAAACTTCTCTTCCTCACAGTTGGCACCAAACTGTGCGAGTCGGAACTCACACGGTCGATTCTTGTAGAGTTAAATTTTAGAAAACAAAAGATTCTAAGTAAACAACACGAAAAGAGATCCGAAAAACAATTTTATTGATTTGTTTGACAGAAAACAGAGTACAAAAGCGTAAGAGCCAAAGAAAAAGTCTAAGTGTTTATGCTAGGGTTTTCAGCCTGTCTTGATCGTAGGAAGTCTCTCGTCTTATATAGTCACGGCGAGTCGGTTTAGAAGATATTCGCTTGTAAGATTTTCAGAGTTCTTCTTGCTATTGAATATTCCATTTTCGTTCAGATTTACTTTTCTGCTTGGTTTTTCCTCTTCTTGCTCATATTTATCTTTCTCTTTTATTGTTCAGAGTTTATCCTCCCATTTTGTATATATTTTTGCGTGACGTAGTTTTATCTTCTAAATGGGCCAAAAAGGGACGATCCGAGTCTATTTGAGTATATGTATTCTTAATCTTGCACAAAGTATATAGAGTACGAACCTTGTGGGTTTGGCTCAAGTCCTTATTTCATATAGCTTATTCGAAAATTCTGTCAACGACTACTAGTGTGTAAGTTGTCGTTACAAAGATGGGTTGCCGCTTGTCGCGTATTATGAAGAAAATATCAACAAATATCCGAGCAGTTGGCCCGAGGAATGTGTTCTGCTTGGACTATCCGAGGATTGTGTGCTCGGATTATCCGAGGACTGTGTGCTCGGATTATCCGAGGACTGTGTTTTGTTCGGAACGTCTGAGGACTGTGTTATGCTTGAAACTTTTGAGGACTGTGTTATGTTCGGAACGTCTAAAGACTGTGTTATGTTCGGATTATACGAGGACTGTGTTCTGCTTGGATTATCCGAGGGCTGCGTTCAGCTCGGATTGTCCGAGGACTGTGTTCTGCTCAGAACGTCTGAGGACTGTGTTTTTCTCGGATTATCCGAGTAGCTTGGTCTTCTTGGATTTTCCGAGCAGACTTGCTTGCTTGCTTTTAACAAATTATCAACAAAGAATACAATTGGTAACTAAAATTTATTTGTCAGAATTTTTTTCGTCATTTCAGTAGGAGTATAACTTTTTATTAGAATAGAACTTAAGAGTATTTTTCTAATAAGAAGACCCATAAATAAATAAAACACTAATATTTAACAGAAAATAGGAAAAATCGATATAAGAACATCTGTATTGGTGAGAAACCCATTAAATTTTTCATCAATAAAATATTATTAGTTTTAATATAATTTAGTTTGAGAATTCCTTCTTAATTTTTTTGTCTTCATTAGTAAGAGACTCATTAGTATAATACACTATAAATTTAATTTAAATATTTATTTTAAATTATTAAAGTTCTAATTAATATTTTTTATACACATAAAATTATATACGACTTCTTCAAAATTCAGAATCTTTTTCTTGTATTTAATATTATTGTTTTTAGTTTAATATTATTCTATTATGTTAATTAATATTAATAAAATACATTACTTAAATATTATTTATCAAAATGTAGAAAATCTAAGTCTATATAATATATTTATTTTATATTTTGTATTATTAGCTTATATTAAAATAATATTTATATATACAAAATGGAGTTTAATACTTAGATAATTTGACCTTCTCCACATTCCATTGATCTGAGCCAGGGATTAGAAGATCAGCAACCATAAGATGCGGAGCTCATCCTCACTCTCCGACCGAGTACCACACGAGTGGATGATACTTTAATCTGGAACTTTGCGCAAGATGGTGATTACAGTGTAAAATCAGGCTACCATATCTACCATCAACCTAACCTACCCCACGAGGAAGGACAGAGCTTGACAGATCACTCAGTACAAACAGCTGACATACGAAGCTTAAGTCGCCAAGTATGGAAATTAAACGCCCCTCCGAAGTTCAAGCATTTTTGTTGGCGAATCACTCACAATAGCCTTCCTGTGATGGGAGCCCTGAGACATCGCGGAATCAAAATAGACTCCTTATGCTACTTCTGTGGAGAGAAGGAAGAAACTGTTAATCACTTACTCTTTCAATGTAGGATTGCTCGGGAACTCTGGGAGTTGTCTCCCATGCCTTCCCTATCCGGTGAGCAGTTTCTCACTAATACGCTTTCTCAGAACCTGCACTACCTTTTGGATTCGGCAGGGCACACGAATTATATGTTCCACTTGTTCCCCTTTCTCATCTGGAATATCTGGAAGATGCGTAATAACCTTCTCTTTCACAATCGAAAAGATAGTATACCATCAGGCTGACCTGGAGTCCTCTTTTAAAGCTCTTGATCCTACTGAAACTTTTCAGTTGGACAATCAGCTTCACTGTTTGGTAGATGCGTCATGGATTTCACCTCACAAACCAGGTGGTATTGCTTGGATTCTTCACAAGGATGGGCACCCGATCATCCAAGCCTCCTCTGCAATCCAAGCTGCGCATTCTGCCCTCGAAGCCGAGGCAATCGCTCTTCGCATGGCAGTCCAAGAATTGCATAAGCTCGGCTACAAGCCTGTCACCTTTCATGGTGATGTTAAGAAACTGTATGATAGTCTCCACAAGGCAGCTACTTCACCTCCTAGACATGCTAAGTGTGACCCTCAAGTCATTATGTACGTTCAGGATGTCTTTAATATCTCCTCATTGTCTCATAGTTCGTTCTCTTATATGCCTAGGGAAGCTCTTACGAGTGTGGACCAGTTAGCTAAGTCAGCCCGTATCTCCAATTCGGGTTCTGTAATTAAGTGGACATGTGTGTAATATGTTGTCATGTTTAATATTACAAAGCAGACAAAAAAAAAATACTTAGATAATTTTATTTTATAGTTTGACAAACAATAAAAAAGTTTGTGAACTATATAATTAGATAAATTAAAGGATATCAGATTTATATAAAAAAATATGAATCACTTATAAGATAACAAATGTCAATGTTTTAAAGAGAGAGAGTTTTTAAGGTTTTTCAAATGGGAACATATTCTAAACTTTTACTGTTTAAAAATATTATTTTATTAATATTAATTTAGATTTTAGTGAAAAAATTTCAAAGTAGGCTTTCAATAAAGATGTTCTAAGAAAATATCTTTATCTTTTAGCGATAGAAAAAAAAAAAGATCTTCAATAATTCACTTAATTCACAAGTATAAAAAAATAATTCAGAGACATAAAGAGGCAAAGTCCAAAGGAAAACACACTGGAACTATTGATTTTAATGAATTTGGAAATATGAATCAAATTCAGTGTTACTAATTCTATAATTTTATAAAAATTATTGGTTGTATGATTTATAAATATTAGTTTAAATCATGTGTTATCAATCTTACATATTTATTTATAAATATGTTTCATAATATATTTTACATGGACTTTGAAAAGAAAAAAAATCATATTAAAAGACTTAGATTTAAAAGAAAACCTATAGATTGTTGACATAAAAATACCTATACATAACGAATGCACAAATATTAACTAAAATATACAACTAAACTTGAAAATCAATAAAAATTTAAAAGATTCGGAAATCTTTTATATATATAAGAAGTGATTTCGGAGGCCAAAGTTAAGTTGTCATCACCAGAATGAGTTTAAGAAGAAAAAATGTGACATGACTTTCATCACATGACATTCTAAGAATTATACAAATGGGTCTAATTCTAGAGTTAATTACGTTGAATTCCATTTATTAATCTAAAATAGATAAAAACATGAATTTATTTTTTTCGGTTGAATATTTCATAATTAATAAATATATTATTCAATGCAATATTATAAGAAATCGTAAATGCAATATTATAGGAAATATATAGCTTTCAAATCTAATAATATTTTTAAATCGAGTAATACATTATTGGCAAAATATTCATTAAACTCATCTGTGTAATAAATTGTGCTAATTACTTTAATTGTCATTAATCCAATAGAGCATTTTATTTAAAATTATGTAATATTTATTAGATTTCCGAAAATATATCAAAATATCTTATTGAATATCTTATTTAGTTCGATTGTTTAGAATAAAATATCTTAGTGAATATTTTAATCTTATAATAGAATATTTTTAGTATTAACACTAATCTTATATAAGTTTGCCTTTGGTGGTGTATAAACCTAATCAATTGCATACATTTTTTGTGGACGTTTCATCTAATTTTCGTTGGCAATAAACCTTTCGGACGATTAAGAGTTTAATCAGATGATCCGTCATCATTTCGATTACTTCTTTTCGATCCATGATAGATTTTTATGCTTTCTTTGTTAGTGAGTTTTATTCGTAGTCACATGAATAATAAGAAACCTAATCTCGAGGTTTGTCAATGTTAAAAGGTAATTATTATGATACATAAACATATTCGGAACAACCCTTGTTCAGAATATTGGGACTTATGGATCAACTGGATGTCGTGGCAACAACCCTTACTCAGACTTTTCGGACTCATGGGATCAACCGGAAATATTAAAGAAAATTGCAAATACCCTAATAACTAACTATATCTAAAAGTAGTTATCATAATATTTAACTACATTGATTGTAAAGCTAGTGTTAGGTTTTTATTGACCGTTTTGTGTAATTAAAAAAATACGTTTTTTGGTTTGAATCAATAGTTTCAAAAAAACCTTTATCTTTAAAATAAAATAGGACAGTAATTTAATATTTTCACATTAAAATAAATATATTTTTTGATATAAATGAAAATGTAATTGACATATACCTACATTTTTGATATAATTATACTCATTTTTTTTTTTTACATTAGATAGACATGTACTTACAAAATTTATTATATTTGTAAATAATTTTTTTAATGATTAAACAAACTTAGATTTGGTACTTTTATATGTCTGTTTATGGTTACATTTTGGTTTTCACCAACAAAAAAGAATTAACTTTTTTTCCGTTTCATTCTCTGAAATTTCAAACAACCCAAAAAAATTTGAATCATTTCAATTAATAATTTGGAAATTTCACAATTTCACAAAATTTCTTATCTTAGCTTGAAAAAGATCCATTGGAATCTTAGTGTTAAGGTTTTAAAATCTTATAATTAATAGAATATTTAAACCCACTAAATTATTTAATAATATTTATGAATATAGTTTATGTCAAATATATTTATTATTTTTTATAACCAACTTCTGATAAATATTCTAAATTTATTAACGTGATTATATATGTTAAAGATATGCATTTGATATTTTTTATAAACGTTTGAGTTTGTCGTTGGTAAAATAACAAACTTAGCAACCATTAAAATCTATTAATATAGAATATGAAAAGTAGGAATATATATATTTATTTCTTTAACCGAATGAAGTTGTTTGATTTGGTAGAGATATTGAAAGAATAAATTATAACCATAAAATCATACCAAAAATATATATTCATATAGATTTAGGCGATATACTACAAATATCTAATATTGAATTCAAATTTAAGAAACATGTTAAATATTTTAAACAATAACATAATCGTATCTATAACGATTCATATAATATTGCGTAAATATTTTACGAGTAACTACTCTTTATTCGAATTTATTTATACTACGAGTAACTATTCTTTATTCAAATTTATCTATACATTGTAAGTATAAACAAATATATATACGAATATGAAAGCCTAAATAAATATACATGTAAAAATCTAGAGATTTAGATAAAACGATAAGTGAAAATTTATACCACGTATATATTTTAACACACAAATTGAATAGATAACTTATATCAAATTCGAAAAGTATTACACTTGTACATATATATATATATATATATATTCTCAAACCGAATATATATAGACACTTACACAAACCGATCATATATTATATATAAACTTCAGTTAAAATCAATTTCTTAACTTTTAAGCTATTATAGGTTTCAATCATGTTCTTGGCTAATCTCAACATACAACATAAACTCTATATATTAAGGTGTGATAGATTAATAATTTGATTAATTAATAAACTAATTTGATTTTAAATTATGTTTTCAATTCAATTAGTTGTTTCTTTATAAATAAATAGTTCTCTAAATTAATAATATATTAGTATTCTAATGTTATTAGTTTATATAGTTTTACTGCATTTGATTTTCTTATTCTCCATTCTGATGTAAGTTACTGAATCCATCTTTCTTTCTTTTTTTCTTTTCGAAATACTTGAATCTATTTTCCTAATACCATTTTCTTTGAAATCGATATCTGATTTAATTATGAAATAATATTTTATACAACATACTAAATAATCATACATGGTAAAGCGTAAACAATAACAGTTTATGATGAAACTTCAAAAGAAAATCCTTAGTTAACTGAGATTTATTTTAGTATAACATATTTATCACTAAGTATTGTCTTTTTTTTTTTGTTGAAAATCAAGAGGCCATATAATCAATAAAATTTCTAAAACACGTTAATTAGTCATTATTAATAATAGAAGTAATCATGAAAGATAAAACGTGTACTCATCTATATGTTATGAATAATTTATTTATGTAAAGTAAACAAAAAGAATAGGCAAAAAGGTGTAATGATAACCTATGAAAGACAGTAAAACGTGAGAACTCTCAGTAGAAGCATACTCTTCGAGAATATAGTACCTATAAAGTTATAATAAGTACTAAAAACCCTAGAATGTAGCTTTATATATAGAGAAGCTTGTCAAAATACTGAAATACTTCCTTTGAATACTAAAAAAAAAGTCATCAAAACAGCTCTTTAAAAGACTTTAAAGAGGACTTTTTTTTTTTTTTTTGATCAAATCTAAAGAAAACTTTAAAGAGGACTTTTAGTTAACAACTACTCCGTAGTCTAGTAGTTCTAAAAACCATAAGATTTGAAATTTTAAATGTACACAATATTAAATGGGCAAATCGCATTAATAGCACAAAAAACATGACTTGTCAAAAATATAGCACCAAGGAAGAAAAATCATAAAAATAGCACAAAAACATGTTTTGTCACTAAATTAGCCCTAACCCTAAATCTTAAATACTAAACCCTAAACCCTAAATACTAAACCCTAATCTTGAATAATAAACCCTAAACCCTAAATACTAAACCCTAAACTCTAAATAATAAATCCTAAACCCTAAATAATTAACTCTAAATCCTAAATTATATAATGCTATAAAAATCTTTGTAATTAAAATAATACAATGTGAATTATTTTCCTTGGTACTATATTTATGATAAGGTATGTTTTTTGTGCTATTTTATGACTTTTCTCATATTAAAATGTAGAAAGGAAATATCAAACATCTCTTAGCCATTGTACTAAAGAAGTAGCATGCATACATAAACCAAATACAAATAACAAACGCGCAATCTAAGATTGAAACTAATAAAGAAGCGAGAGAAAGTTATGTTTCCATTTCACCCAAGTCGTGAAGTCACGTCATCGGGAGATGAATGAAAACAAGGATGCTCTTCTTGGAAACCCTAAAAGATCAAGCGAGCTGGCTGCGACGTGTACCGACTCTGTGTCCGAGGGTATTGAGGCTGTAACCTGTGAAACCATCACTTGACGGCGAGAGAATCACCGGAAGATACTCGTCGGTGTGGCAAGGAAACCTCGAGTCCTTGAAATGTTGACTAAACTCTTCTTTCCCCTATTATATATTAAATCAAACACGAAATTAGGAACTTTCATTTCTTATTAACTCTTGATACACAAACATCAATGACCATACTACACGAACTTTACTAAATCTAAAAGTTAATCTCCATTACTCTAAATAAGCAATCATATATAACTACTAAAGCAAGAAAGAAACCTGACTTAAAAAAAAAAAAAAAAAAAAAAAAAAAAAAAAAAAAAAAAAACCTGATATTTAGCTACAGAGATTTCGCAAATCTTCTTGGACCCAAAGGCGCTCCAAGAGAAATTGTCGAATTCTCTACGGAATCTCTCGGCTGCGACTGAGCTCGTGAAGTTCACAAAAGCGTAACCCAAATTCTTGTGTATCCTATTCCACACAAGAAAAAAAAAATGTTCATCCATCGCCGATACAAAATCCAAGAAAAATTGAGAGAGAGAGAGTGAAGATATTGAATTTTAATGTCAAATACTTAATAATAATTTTAAAAGGCAGAGTCATTATTCCATTGTTGTACAATAATAACAAAAAGGACTTAATATTTAATTTTAACCAAAACAGAAAGTTGTAGCATTTACTTACACAAAATCCATCGGCAAATAAAGAAAGTCATATGAAGAAAGAGTTTGTTGTTGTTCTTTGTTCTCTCTTCGACAATGATTATCCAAAATCCTCAGAAGATCCTTTCGTCTGACCACACAAAAAAAAAACATATTTTCCTCAGACATCGGCAGTTAAAAGAAACACATAACAAAACCGGATTTTGAGATTGGAAACTGACCCGAATATGTTTGGAATGTTTCGAATCATCACAGATGTTTTGTCACAAAACAGAGATTCGAGCTTCGCTTCTTCAAGAGGAGGAAGAGGCTTTTTTGAAGAAAAGTTGAGATCTTTTTGGACCCAAACCTTTTGCTTCAACAGTCTAGGAGGGAGACATTTGCTATTACAAAACCAGAAACGGTGAGTGTGTCTGAGTTTTCCAGGGTTAACATTAAAAGGGCAGTAAGGAAACTGATTGTGACGAGGAGAATAGAGAGATCTAGGTTTCTGTGAGATTTCTTGAGCTGGAGGTTTAGGATAAAATTCCGGAGCGTTTGGGTTGAGAGGTGCCATGGAAATGAGAAGCCCTAGAAAGAAAGAAAAAAAAACCTTGAAGTGAGAGAAGTGAAAGTTTAGAAGAAAAAGAAGAGTTTTTGAACAAGATAAAAGAAGAGGCTTTGGGACGAATGAGGGTGAAGAGAAGTTGCAGTTTTAGTGATTGAAAATGGGTCAGAAGGTAAAAAAGTAGAAGAAGAAGACATGACACTCATTTGAGTATTGTTTTTTCGATTTTTTTTTTTACAGTTATTGCATTTAATGTCTCTCTTGTTCCAATACACTTCTTTTGCTTTAAAAAAAGTAGGCTTTTATGGTCTATTGAATATCTTTGATCTGGCGGCGTGATTGAGAGTTGTTTATCCACTGGTCTATGAACGTATTGTCGACCAGACGGGTACATTTCTCGATTCACACAAATTTATGGGTCAATTTGCAAAACAAGTCAGGTTTTTCTTCTTTTTACAGAAATTTGCATATTCCATGTTACAAATTGTTGTATAGCTGTTAGGATGTGCTTAGAATTAGCAAAAAAATATTCGAACATTTACAATTTTATGGTTTCATTATCTTTCTCGTTTCTCATTGGGTTTAAATAATAATTACCATTAGGGTGGATTAGTTGACAAATATTTTTTTTACCATTCATAATTTTTGATCAAATTCACTTCTATTTTTTTATGACCGAGTTTGGAGTGTGAACACAAAGCTCCCCTGAATCGAGAAGAAAATATTCACCTTTCTTGAAAAAAATTTGTGAGGTACCGTTAACATTATTTTGCTAGGATGGCTTGATGTGTACAATCTGCCATGAGATTTAAAAAATATAAATATTTTAGTATAAATTTATTTTTGTTTATAATTTGAGACCATAAAACTTATATATTAATTATATAAAATTTGGATACTAAGACAATTGTTTCATATGACTATGCACATGGCCGCCCATGGTTGTATAGCAGGAGCAAAGTCTGACTCGAGTTGGAAGGACGCATGAAGCAGGCTAAGTTTTTACTGAAAAATTCAGAGAGATCAACTGGATTCGTGTAACCTTTAAGGCAACTTTATTTAGCATTTCATAAATAGATACAAAGGTCTTTACTCTTTACCGCTGTCGAGGTCATCAAGGGGGGATGACGAAGTTTAGGCGGAGTCTTAGGTTTTGACGAGGAATAAGCATCGATCGAGGCAAAGGGGGAGGTGTATGATGGTTGATGGGTTTTTCAGTGGGTTTTTCAGAGGGTTTTTCTTCTTTTTGGCCTTGGGTTGAGACCGACGACGGATGCCATGGCTTACGTCGATGATCCAAGGAGGTTTGGATCGTGTTTTCAAAACTCCTTTTAATCGCTTAAAGTATCATCGCCTTTTAATTGTTTTAGAGCATGTTTTTGAAACTTTTTTTTTGTCTTTTCCACTTGTTGATACTGATGATCATATATCGCATCAAATACAAATAAAACAAAAGGAAAAAGTAAATCAACCCACCAATCGAGATGAGTATTACAATGAGAAGTTAGCTTAAACAACCTTGGAGAATCCTTTTATTACTTAAAATATCTTGGAAATTTGTTATTACATAGATAATATTTTGTATTCCTATTATTTTTTCTGAGTGAATATTCAAAAAACATATTATAAAGCTACTACTATTGAATTTTTTTTTACTAGATTTGGAAATAAATTTACAAAATTAAGTCTATTAGTCTTTGATAGTAGATTTGTTGTTTGGGCTGTAGATTTAACGATTGGGTTGCAAATTTGTTTTTAGGATTGCATATTTATTTTTGGATAGTAGACTTGATTTTAGAACTATAAATTTATTTAGAAATTTGTAAATTTATTTGGTGGTCGGAAGACTTGTTTTGTAAACTTATTTTAAGTGTTCGTAGACTTTGTGAATTGGTGTAGATTTGTTATAAATCTTGAAGAGTTATTATGTATGACAGCAGATTTGTTTGAAAAAACGACCAATTTGTAGACTTGTTTTGTAAATTTGTTAGCCGACTGGTAGATTCAATTTATACGATAGCATAATTACTTAGCCTTGCAGACTTAATCTTGAAGTTTAGAGACTTTCATCAAGTGGTGGAAGATTTGTTAAGGAAGATGAAGAAATTGATATAGGGGCAGAAATATCATGCGTGATCGTAAATTTATATTGCCATATTAGAACTTCATATAGTTGTAGCATATTTTTCAGCGAAGATGAAAACGTCGTAGTTGGGACAAATTTATCATACATTATAGTATATTTATATAAACGTTTTAGACTTAAATAGTGTTTGGAGACTTGTTTACTGATACTTCATAACAATCGATTAACTCGATCCATGATTGTTCGTACACCAAATGACTACTTACAAAACAAGATTTTGGAAAAAAGGAATTTGGTACATTGGCGACTCTATGTTCTACACTGCTCAGTGGACTTTTTCTCATGCTGAGTCTCCAACTCCCTAGGTGTCAATCAAGCTTTGAGCACACCTAATAGGAATTCCCTTAGATTTGAGGCATCAGGATGAACTAAATTTAGTAGCAGGGTTGTTTGGTGACCCCAAAAAAATAAATGAATTCACTAAAAACCTAGTAAGTCTGACCATATATCATATCAAAGTTGAGGTGGATTTGACAAAACCACTTCTTGACATTGTTGAATTTGAGGGTGAGAGTGGAGAAGTAGTGGAGGTTAGAGTGACTTACCCATGGCTGCCTCTTATGTGTTCTCATTGTAAACAGATGGGACACATTGCTCGTAATTTCTGGATGCTGCCTCCACCTTCAATGCCTCATTCAACTTCAAAAGCTCTTTTTAAGGGTCGCCAAACTGACCAGCCTGAAACTTGAAAAGAAAATCCATCACAAAAAATATATGAGGAGAAAACTGCTTTAACAATGACCTTTGTCCCGATTATCACAACATCAACTTAAGTTTTTGAGTCGAGCATGTTACATCATACTTATGTTGAGTTGAATGACACTGTTATGCACGAGGAGATGGCTTATGTTCCTATTCAATCCACAAATGTATCATCCTCGAATGTCAATTCTGGTATCAAAGTTGGGAGTCTGGTTCAGGTTATTCGTAATGCATCCTTCTTTGATTATTTGCCACCTCTTCCTTCTCCTTTTCCTTATGTTATTGTGGTTATTCCAGCTATTATAACTCTTTCTAAGGACCCATATCCTTATAGTTGATATATCATGGTTTTTACCGGTTTTATGCCATGATATAATTGTGTTTTAGTGTTCTTTTGTGTTCTTTTAGAGTCTTTTACACGTATAATCAGGTTTGGAGCAGAATTGGAGATGTTGGAGCATTTTGGGGATTTTTGGAGTGCTTGGCCGAGAGATTGATCTCAATGTCAGATTTTGAGATCATGCATCGATCGACACACCTTTGGTGTCGATCGACACACTTGCGAGATGGGCCGATTTGGCGGTTTAATGAAGAATAAAGATTTTGCACTTTGGCCCAGAAGTTTCCAGTATTTACAAAGAAGCCCCAGCCGAGATTATGCCTATATAATTAGGATTTTGGTGTTTATTTTAGATACGCTTTCATACTTAGAGCTAAGAGATTTTTAGAGCTTTTGGGGCTGATATAATCATGTACTTCATCTATTTTGGAGAAGATTTCGAACCCCTTTATCTATTTAATTTATTATATGCAATCTATTAATTCTATGATTTCTGTTTCATTAATCATGTCTGAGTAGATTCATAGTTAGGTTTAGGGTTTCTCATTAAGGATTTGATGACTTGCTAGACTTGTTTAATTCAGTTAAGGATTCACATGAATAGAATGTTCTTCGATCTAAATTGAGTTTAATGCTAGTTCTAACCTGATCAATTAGAATCTAGATCTTAGGTTGCTAAATACGACACGAGAGTGTGGTTTAGAATCTGAACTATTTAGGTTGAGCAATTAAATTATTCGCAAAGAGATTTGGTTTAGTTTAATTGTGAACATATCGAACTTGAAATTAATGCTGGTTTAATCTGTTAGTAATTGCAAAGAGATTTGGATTACTGCACTTAGACTTAGAGAATTCTCGCAAAGAGATTTGGTTAATTCTATATCCGTGATTTGAGTTCTAGAACTGTGCTTAATTAGATCCTGACTGATTGATTTGTCTGCTTGTCTGATTTCCTGAGAACGCCCTAGACTTAGCGCCTCTAATTAATTGCTTTCACCACTACCAATCTGCTACTTGTTTACTTTCTTGCTTTGCTATTTAGTTTAATACAAATTGCTTTCTTCTTAGTTTAAATTCCTACGGTTCTTTATCTATCGAGACCAGAGTCTCTGTGGATTTGATACCCTATATACTACAATCACTTAACTGTGCAATTGCAGTAGAATAGGATTAAAACTAGACCTTATCAAGTTTTTGGCGCCGTTGCCGGGGACTCTTAGAGTCTTCGATAGGATCGAACTTAGGGTTTTTACTAGGATTTTTTTATTTTTGTTTCGTTTTGTTTTTATTTTAAGTTACTAATTTCTCTCTGTTTTCTCTCTATCACAGGTACCGATTTCGCTTTGCGTCGATCGTTGCACCTTTGTGTCGATCGTCACTAGGCGATTCTGAGATTGAATCGATCGTTGCACCTATAGCATCGATCGTTGCTTGACGATTACATACAGTTTGTGCAGACGCGTGAAACTCGAAGTAATCAGAACCTGAACCTCGTTAATCTCGGACTTGAAGAACTTGGACGTCTAGAGAGGACTAATAGAAGAGAAAGAAGAGCAAGGATGGTGGTGCATAAGTTAATCATTATGCCTGATGCTCAAGGTACCCTGAGGGACCGAGACAACAATCCGTACAATGCTGCTGGGCAACGGATTGATGCTGAAGGGAATGTAATCCATGATCCTCCTGAGCAACCGCAACAGGAGCAGAACCAAGGTCAAAGACCGGCCCAAAACAGACAGATGGTTGTCCATGAGAGGACTTTAGCTGAATACAACAGACCGGATGAGTTTCATGCAAACCGGTCAGCTCTTGTGATGCCTGGTTTTGAGAGGAATAATTTTGAGATCAAAACCATCTACTACTCGCTGATGAGACAGAATGCCTTCCTTGGTCATCCCACGGAGCAGCCTATGGATCACATTGATCAGTTTGAGGACCTAATCAATGGCATGAAGTATGATGGAGTCTGCCAGGATTATTTGTTCCTTAAGCTCTTTCCATACAGTCTCGCTGGAGAAGCTGCTGCATGGCTGAAGCAACTGCCACCTGGGCAGTTTGATACTTGGCAGCCCTGAAGAGTGAGTTTCTGTGTCACTTCTATGATGATGCGCGTTCCGATCAGTCCAGACAGGACATTCTGACATTTACCCAAGGTCCTACTGAGCCTCTTAAGACTGCTTGGTTGAGATTCAGGAAGTACCAGCGTGACTGCCCACACCATGGATTCACTGAGGTCACATTGCTAGGTATTTTCTTCAGAGGCATAGATCTGCCATATCAGTCTGCGCTGGATAACTCCAGTAATGCAAACTTCAACACCAGGACTCCTGCACAAGCTAAGCAGTTGATTGAGAACTTAGTGAGCAGCCACAGTTGCAAGACTATGGATGAGAGGAGGAAGAAATCTGGTGGAAGTGTAGAGAATTCAGAGATGGCCGAATTTAGATCTAAGCTGGACACAATTTGCAATCTCCTGGCTGGAAAGAAGGTTGTCCACTTTGCCCAAGATGTTGAGGTAATTCAGACTGAGGAGGACACTCAGGAAGAAGATGTGAATTACATTGGGGGATCTGGTTTCCAAGGTAACATATTTGGTAATCAGCAGGGAAACATATTTTTCAATGGAGGACAAAAGAGTGCCTTCGCAGGCAATCAAAACTCAGCTGGTTTTGGACAGACTAGTGGTTTTCAGAAGCCTTTTGGACAAGGTACTCGGAGAACCTATGGATCTTCGTCTTATCAGACTCCTCATGCAGCCACTGCTCATGAGAGTAAGATGGAGACAATGATGGAACAGCTGCTGGAGAGTCAGACCAATATTTCTGTGGACTGCAATAAGAAGTTGGATGTTGTCTATGAGGATCTCAATGGAAAGTTTGAGTCTCTGAATACTCATATGAAGCAGTTGGATACTCAGGTGAATCAGATTTCGAGTTCTATGAAAGGAAAAGGAGTAGCAGACACCCATATTAAGGCATGGTCTGTGTACATTGATGATGGATCTCACCTGGGTGAAGGATTTGAGCTAAGTACAGCTGAGTTGGTAGAAGAGGTTGAATTTTCGGATTTTGGAGAAAATCTCTCGGGTGAAAACTGTGAAAACAATGTTGCATCGATCGACACACCCCTAGTGTCGGTCGATGCAGGTCGTGAACAGACAGACTCGCCGGATGTTGATAGCATTGATGCAGATTTGGAGCTTGATCGCTTGTTCCCTGGAGTGTCTGAGATTACTCAGGAGGAGATTTATGCACAATTTACTAGATTATATCCCTCAGTATCTGAAGTGATTAAGCAGGAGATTGAAGAGCTTAAGAAGCTAGAGGAGATTTGTGAATAGTTGGAAGAAATTCCATCATCTGATGATCCACCTTATCACCCATGTGTGCAGAGGTATTTGAACAAGATGTTGCCTTTAGATGAAGAGCTGAAAGATTGGGTGATTGTAGTCCCTCCACAGATAAGTGATGTGCTGTTAACCAAGGTTCCCAAGAAGCTGCCTGATCCTGAGATTTTTGTGCTAAGTTGTTCTATCTTTGAGGATAGTTTTAGGCGCTCTCTTTGTGATCTGGGAGCTGCTGGAAGTCTCATGCCATATTCTGTGGCAGAGAAGCTGGGTATGCTGGATTTTTCTCCTACTAGGACCTCTCTTGTCCTAGCTGATCAGTCTATACGAGTTCCGGAAGGACTCCTTGAGGACATCCTGGTGAGAGTTGGAAACTATTTAGTTCCAACAGACTTCCTAGTGCTGAAGTATGACAGTGATCCTGATGATGCGTTGATACTTGGGAGACCATTCTTGGCTACATCGGGAGCATTGATAGATGTCAGACACAGTCTGATAGACCTCCACCTGGGAGATGAGCCGCTGCATTTTGAGATGGACAAGCTGCGCAAGCCACTGATAGATGGGAAGACCTTCACCATTATGGATGGAGACGATGAGCAGTCAAGACACACTACGGTTTTGGATCCTGGAGAGCAGTTTACTCCTTCTTTTCTTGGACAGGATCATTCCGATACAACTTATTCTCCACCATGGATGAGGAGGCTTGCACAGAGGCAATCAAAGTCTCTGTCAGGATCTCCAGCAAACTGATCTTGTTCGTCCGGTCAAGCTAATGACCTTAAACAAGCGCTGAGTGGGAGGCAACCCACTGTTAGGTTTAGTTGTTTTTCTTTCTTATTTTTGGTTTTTTTCTTAGGATCTCACATTTTTGTTCGTTTTTGCTAAGTTTCAGATACAAACTCGAGTCTGGAGATGTGTGACGATCGATGCACTTGTGCACCGGTCGTTGCAAGGAGAATACGACGAGGAGAGGTGATCGCATTGTGACGATCGTTGCGGACCTGTGCAACGGTCGTTGCAATTGGTTCAATTGCAAAAATTAAGGTACGTGTGCTAAACCAGAATCAATCCGATTCAACCAGCATCGATCGTTGCTATCTAGCAACGGTCGTTGCACCCACGACCGAGGTAAGTTGCCTTAAACCCTTCTCTCCTCTTTTCTTCTCCATTTCTCGCCGTCCGTACGAACCAAAAAACCTCAAAACTCTCATTTCTTCATCATTTTCTTCGAATTCAAGTGCTATTCTCTCGATTTTACACTGTCAATTCATCCTTATAGCCCACATATCACGAATCCAAGGTAATGTGCCTCTATTTTATGATTTTCGGATTCAATTTTAGGGTTTTAGAAATTGAGCTTTTTGGATTGAAACTGATGAATGCATGCTTAAATGGACTAAATTTAGGATGGTTGGTGATGATTTAGGCTGACTAGTGCAAATGTGAACGAATTTAGAACGATTTATGGATTTTGATTGCGGCTGGAATTGCCTTGCAACGGTCGTTGCACTTGTGCAACGGTCGTTGCTTTGCGATTTTGGGGAAATGTTCGATAATGCGAAATCGCCTTGCAACGATCGATGCCTTAGGTACAACGGTCGATGCTTCGCGATTTCACATAGAGTTGGCCGAGACTTATTGGTGTTTGAATTTCTCTTATGCAGATGGCAACTCACAGACAACCCCGCAAGCGCCGAGCAACAGCAGCAACAGCCACACGACAGTACATTCCACCACCAGGGTGGTTTCATAGAGAGTCTCAGCCACCTGAGCCTTATGTTAGAGTTGGTCCAGCAGTAGAACTGCCTTGGCCCCGAGCAGACACGACAGATATCCCGACAGTCAGACAGTGGCCACAGAACATTTCCGAGTTCCTCAAGACTGCGGATTTTACAGAGAGGCCACTGCTTTACCAGTGGGATGAATTTGACTCGCTACTATACAACGGTTGGTGTGGGATGACTATCAAACCAACCAAGTTTGCAGACTAATCTACCTGTAAGAGTCTGGAGATCGATGAGCAGGTACTCGCAGTGTGCAAGAGCATTGGTGTAGGGACAATGCCTATGCGTCCTTATGATTTGTATCCAGAGCTGGTCAGACAGTTGCTAGCCACTTGCAGAGTGGTTACCCATCTCCAGAAAGCAGGAGCGCTACAGGAGGTATCTTTACCTTCATGAGCTGGGGAGTCAGGTATCGGATTCCTCTACTAGATATCTGCAGGATCTACGGTTTCAGCACTGAGCCGAGACGCATTGGCATGCCACTTGAGTGGGATCCAGAGGAGGCTTGGGTATTTTGGGAGTGTATTGGCAGTGGTCGATACAACTCGAGAACTACACCGGTGAAGCAGGTGAGGCATCCTGTGCCGAGATATGTCTTGCGTATCTTGTGTTGGAGCTTGCTGTGCAAGTATGAGGCCAACAAGATGCGCAAGTATGAGATGGAGATGTTGTTTATCGGGCTGCGAGATCAGTTTGAGGATTCTGGCGTGAGAGATCCTACTAAGGGTCTCAACTTGGGAGCTGTTTTTGTCCAGCATCTATGTGACCTGCAGCTGAAGCCATTTGATGGTGTTCGTACTGAGACAGTAGGGAGCCTGCTTACTCCCATCTTTATGCACTGCGGGATTCCTTTAGAGGGCACAGAGTGTGAAACAGCCAAGGAGTTCCTTGATTTCAGCCACTTGCAGAGCGCTACCTGGCTCAAAGAGGGGCGCATTTGGGTTTACCACGATCCGATCTCGGGGAAGTGTGGATTGGAGCTTCCTACTCCTGGATTGACACAGATTGATACACTGGAGGCCCTGAGATTCCAGCCTCCTGAGACCGCGCAGCTGTTGGAAGTTTCGGTTGATCCTGATTCAATTCTCATATTGATATCAACCTAAACATGCATTAGATCTAGGTGTTCTCATTTAGAAACATATGATCTCACCTTTTTGCCTGTTTGTTTGCAGCGGAATTGATGAACAGGTCAATGATCAGGGAGATACACCGAGAGATGGATCCTCCAAAGGCTCACACACGCAATCACCGGAAACTGGCTGCTAGACCACAAGGAGGCTGGCGCAGAGAGAGGAGAGAGGCGCGGCTAGGGTTGGGTTAAGGGAGAAGAGAATTGGCTTTTAGTCATTTAAAAGCCTTCTCTTTCCCTTTTGGGCTTTTGGGCCCAATCTGATTAAATTCCATTTAATCAGACCCATTAGTCTTTCTCTCTTAGTATGACAAATGCCTAGCACTTTTGTCGTACTTCTGCTAAGCCGTTCCAACATTATTTCCTGCTAGCTTAAGCGTGTGACCCATATGGGATCATACAATAAAGGCAATAAGTCCAAGACTTATAGATCATGAGCGGACTCTAGCAAGCCATCATGACCCCCAGCATTGTATGACTTATGTCTGATCACTGACATACTCTTACGTTATAGAGACAGTACAGAGATTGCTGGACACAATTCCAACAATCTCCCACTTGAACTGGAATCTCTGTATTCATAATCCCTTTCGTCTCAATACCTCGATTAGTCATAAGGCAAGATTAGTGTCATCCTTATAAAGCCTAATCTTGTTCATCGGACTCTGATTTGATACTGACAATCCAAACGACTCGGGAAAGTCCGTTTGAGCATGGCCATGCGTTTTCCAGTATTCAAATCTCCGATTGGCCTAGAGATATTCACTCCATTTATATTGGAGGGACAAATCCCATCTTGTTCCATCACTGTAAACTACTCATTTCATGATGTACCCAAACAAGGTCCTTATAGCTATCGCAGAGCGATAGCGTTAGACAATGATCAAAGTGCATCAGTCCATATGCAGTCACATGCATGCGAACTCAGGTCTAAGGACTATACTCTATAGTCGTAGTAAGAATCTCTTATGACACAGATATAAATATCCTGAAGAGTTCTTATTAGCGGGTCTTGTCCGGTCGTATGTTCCCAACATACACCTATGTACTGACTTTGATGCCGAGCATCTATGACACACTGAGACTTTGTCATAAGTCACGTACCAATCCAATCTTACACGGTTGTTGGTGTTCCAATTTCAACAACCTTCGACTAGGGACAGGATGATATAAAACATTTATCAAATATAGGATCTCATGATCAAGCTAAATGACTTCGATGACTCAAGATCAAATCATTTACTTCGATGACCTATAAAATGGTTCATATCATTTTGGAACGATTATTTCATCACAGTTAAAATAATCTTGAAATAATAATTTCATTAAAACATAGAATAATGTTTTACAAGAACATATCAAATAACTAAAATAAAGCTCACAAAACTCCCACTCAAATTTAGATTACATTTCAATGTTTCTAATGCCTACAGCTTCAGTCAGGAACTCGAGCTTAGGCCTTGGGAGTGGCTTTGTCAACGGATCAGCGACATTATCATCTGTCGGAACTCGGCTGATCTTGACTTCCTTTCTATTAATGATGTCACGTATCAAGTGATATCTTCTTTGAACATGCTTGGATTTCTGGTGTGATCTTGGTTCCTTTGCCTGAGCTATAGCACCATTGTTGTCACAAAATAGTGCCAGAGGCTCAGCCGCATCTGGTATCACACCTAGTTCCATAATGAACTTTCGAATCCAAACAGCTTCCTTCGCTGCTTCTGAGGCGGCGATATATTCAGCTTCTGTAGTGGAATCAGCAACGGTGTCCTGCTTGGAGCTTCTCCAACTTACTGCACCGCCATTCAGACAAAAGACATAACCGGACTGTGACCGGAAATCATCTGTGTCTGTCTGGAAACTTGCGTCCGTGAATCCACTGACTTTAAGCACATCACTTCCACCGTACACTAAGAACTTATCCTTAGTATGTCTTAGATACTTCAAGATGTTCTTTACGGCAATCCAATGGTTTTCACCTGGATTTGACTGGTATCTACTCGTCATGCTCAATGCGTAAGCAACATCAGGACGAGTACAGATCATGGCATACATGACAGATCCTATTGCAGATGCATAAGGAATATTCTTCATGCGCTCAAGCTCAGCAGCCGACGTAGGGCTCTGCTTCTTGCTTAGCGTTGTGCCATGTACCATTGGCGTGAAGCCCTTCTTGGAATCTTTCATGCTGAATCTTTGTAGGACTTTGTCAATGTATGAGTCTTGACACAAGCCTATCAGCCTCTTAGGTCTATCCCGATAGATCCTAATTCCAAGAACGTATGCGGCTTCACCCATGTCTTTCATGGAAAAACAACTTCCAAGCCAGTCTTTTACAGACTTCAGCATTGGAATGTCGTTTCCGAGAAGCAGTATGTCATCAACATACAGAATAAGAAAAACGATTTTGCTCCCACTAGTTTTCTTATACACGCATTGTTCTTCTTCGTTTCTGATAAAGTCAAATTGCTTGATCGCTTCATCGAAACGAAGATTCCAGCTCCTCGATGCTTGCTTCAATCCATAAATGGATTTATGAAGTTTGCATACTTTCCCAGCATTCTTTGGATCTATGTAACCGTCAGGTTGCGTCATATACACATCCTCTTCCAGAATACCATTCAGGAAGGCGGTTTTCACGTCCATCTGCCCAATTTCATAATCATGAAAAGCTGCAGTTGCTAGTAGAATCCGAATAGATTTCATCATAGCCACCGGTGAATAGGTTTCATCGTAGTCCACACCGTGAACTTGTCTGAAACCTTTTGCCACCAACCTGGCTTTATAAATCTGGACATTTCCATCCACGTCAATCTTCTTCTTGAAGATCCATTTGCACTCGATGGCTTTTACACCAACGGGTAAGTCAACCAACGAAAATACTTGGTTGACCGACATGGAGTCCATTTCGGAATCAGTGGCCTTGCGCCACTTAGAGGAATCTGGGCCCATCATGGCTTGATTGAAGTTCGATGGTTCATCACCATCAATGATCAAAAGATCATGACAGTCAGTCACGAGGAATCCCTGATATCTCTCGGGTTCGTGACGGATCCTCCCGGATCTTCGAACTTCAGGTACTACAGGTTCAGGCTCTACAATTTCTTGTAGATCCTCCTGCTGCTCTTCCTCATTAGGTTGAGCAGTATCCTGTTCATCTTGAATTTCTTCAAGCAGTACCTTACTCCCACTGTCTTTCTTAGAGAGAAACTCTCTCTCAAGAAAGTTACAATCCCGGGCAACAAAGATCTTGTTCTCGGAACGTAGATAGAAGTAATAAGCCTTGGTTTCCCGTGGATAACCAATGAAGTAACATTTGTCAGATTTTGGTGTAAGCTTGTCTGAGATTAATCTCTTGACATAGGCTTCACAACCCCAAATTCTGAGATAAGACAGCACTGGAGCTTCTCCAGTCCATAATTCATATGGTGTCTTTGCTACTGCCTTTGATGGCGCTCTGTTTAGTGTGAACACTGCTGTTAGCAGAGCATATCCCCAAAGGGATATTGGAAGGTCTGTGTGGCTCATCATAGATCGAACCATATCCAATAAGGTCTGATTTCTCCTCTCAGACACACCATTCCATTGAGGTGTTCCAGGAGGAGTGAGTTGGGATACAATCCCACACTCTCTCAGATGATCACTGAATTCTTGGCTTAAGTATTCTCCTCCTCGGTCGGACCGAAGAGCCTTAATGCTTTTGCCAAGTTGGTTCTGTACTTCATTTTGGAATTCTCTGAACTTCTCAAAAGATTCAGACTTATGTTTCATCAAGTAAACATATCCATACCTACTGAAATCATCAGTGAAGGTAATGAAGTACTGATAGTTTCCTCTTGCATTAGTGGACATTGGGCCACACACATCAGTGTGTATCAGGCCCAATAAGTCACTGGCCCTCTCGTTAGGTTTATTAAAGGGGGCCCGTGTCATTTTGCCCATCATGCAGGATTCGCATTTCTCACATGACTCAAAGTCAAATGAGCCAAGAAGTCCATTCGAATGGAGCCTCTTGATGCGTTTCTCGCTGATGTGCCCTAAACGACAATGCCATAGAAACGTTCGGTTTTCCTCATTAGGTTTAAACCGTTTTGTATTGATGTTATAAATTGGCGCGGATTGATCGAGTATGTAAAGCCCATTCGTAAGAGGGGCCGAACCATAGAACAAATTGTTGCGATTGAAGGAACATAATTTATTCTTAACTGAAAAATCATAACCTTCCAAATCCAACAAAGAAATTGAAATAATATTTCTGCTTATAGCAGGTACAAAATAACAATTATTAAGTTCTAAAATCAATCCCGAAGGTAAAGACAACAAGTAAGTTCCTACAGCTAGTGCTGAAACTTTCGCTCCATTCCCAACTCGTAGTTCCACTTGTCCTTGCTTCAGCCTTCTACTGTTGCTGAGTGCCTGCATATTAGTACAAATATGAGCCCCACAACCAGTATCCATGACCCATGAGGTATTATCAGAAGTAGTTGTATTAACTTCTATAACAAAAATACCTGATGAAGAAGTCTCGAAAGTCTTCTTCTTTAATTCCTTTAGACCTTCCTGGAATTTCTTGCAATCTCTTCTCCAATGCCCCAGTTCTTTGCAGAACCTGCACATGTCAGTAGGCCCAGCCTTGGACTTGGGCTTGGGCTTTGGCGTGTCTGAGTCCACGACTTGGACACCCTTGGCCTTTCCCTTATCCTTAGCAGAAGACTTCTTAAACCCCTTGCCCTTTTGTACCATAAGTACATTGGGGTCCTTGGCGGTTTTCTTCAAGTTGGGCTCTGCAGTCTTGAGCATTCCGTGAAGCTCAGGTAGTGTCTTACTCAAGCCATGCATGTTAAAGTTCAGAATGAACTGATCATAGCTTGCAGGTAAAGACTGCAGAATGATGTCGCAGGCAAGTTCCTGGCTGATTGGGCAGTCGAGTTTGTGAAGATGATCGAGATAACCCATCATCTTCAACACATGAGGACTCACTGCCGCATTCGCAGCCAACTTACAGTCCAAGAGGTTCTTAACTGTCTGGAACCTCTCGGTCCTAGCCTGCTCCTGAAAAAGCGATTTCAGGCTTGCCATGATCTCGATTGGAGACAATACACTTTCGAACTGCTTTTGCAGCTCTGGAGTCATTGTCACCAACATCAGGCAATAAACATCATTTTCATCTGACGAATGCTTTTCCCAAGCATTGTGCAGAGTCCTGGCAGCATTGGCAAGAGGCCTCTCGGGGAGGGGATCTCGAAGGACATAATCCTTCTTCTCCTGCTTGAGGACCAGCCTCAAGTTCCTTGACCATGTCAGGAAGTTCGTTCCAGTCAGCTTCTCCTTCTCGAGAACAGACCGGATCGAGAACGTGTTTTGTGTGCTTGTAGTAGTCATATCTGAAATATATAAATAAAAAGGTTATTAGTTATATGTTCAAAATGATTAATCTCGTATTAAAGTATAATATGATTAATCATGCATTATATTCAATAACCTAAGTTACCCTCAATAGAATATAATGATTCCAAGATCCACATATAACTAAGATCAAAGTGGGCCACTGGCCGTCACCCAACCTTAGCTTATATCGGTAAGCCCTATTTCGGCTAATTATATCCGTGATATAACTCTTGGTTGTGAATCTGGGCCCGAGGCCCAATCCACCCTGATGTCTCAAGGCCCGGGACTCCCGATGGCCTAGTCAAGAAAACCGGACTATACAGTCATGTAATCATTAATGTCTGGGACTCCCAATGACATTTATGAATCACAAACCGTCTTACCCACGCAAAAGCAGACATCCTCACACTGTAAGGCCATGAATGCAATTGAATGGGCTTTGACAGCTGACATAGCCTGGACAAGACATCCAACGCTTGATATTGTTTGAGGTCCGTAGGTTTATTAAAATCATTCCCAAAATAGAAGATTACTATTTCGGGAAACTTTCTATTTATGGAAACCTACTATTTTTAGAAACTTTCTAAAATTGAAACTTTCTAAAACCGGAAACTTTCTAACTTTAGAAACTTCTTTAAAATCCAAAACCCGCAAATTCAGAAAATTCTATTTTAAGAAACTTTCTAATTTCAAAATTTCGGAAACTTTAATTTTAAAACGACTTTATAATTTTATAAAATAGTTTTTAAATTAATCTGAAGAAAGACTCAATTAACTGGCCCAATTGTTTTAACTTCTTGGCCCGAGGCCCAAGAATTGGTCCATGTCCAAGACATGACCCAATTGTCCAATTAATTGACATAACCGGTCTGGTTCATTAAAACTGGTCTAACCAAGTTTTAATTACTACGATGACCACAATTGTCAACCGGTTATTTACTAAAACGGAATCTCTCAATTTATTTGGTCCAACCAAATCAAATTAGAAATTCCTGGTTTAGGCACTAAATCCAATATTTCTTTCGACATTGGATTTCTAATCCTGGTTTAACCAGACTTAATAAACTTATTAATCTGTTTATTAAACCAGAACGAAGATTTTAATCAAGTTTTAAACCGAACCAGCTAACCGAAATCGAACCGGCCCATTAGACCCAAAACCCTAACCGGCCAGCCGTAAGCCTCACGCAAAACATGACAGCCGCAAGCCAGCCGCGTTTCATCGGGTCGGTCCGGTGCGTTCGCTCGGCAGCTCGGGTCGGGATGGACGGGACGAGGCGGACGAGATCACGGACGATCGCCAAACGATCGTGGTCGATCTCTCTCGCTCGCCAAGCATCGATCGGGACGATCGGACGAGATGCGATCGGGACGTTCGATCGGCCCATCTCTCGCGATCGTTCGCGATCCGATCCCGCCATCGGCCGTGATCAACAACCGGCCTAGCCGATCATCTTTCAACCCGGCCTATCGCAAGCTTGAGTCATATAGCTCAGTTTGCGATCTGATTTAGTTTGTTCAGGATTTAATTCAGTTTCTTATGTGTTTTTCTTATCAGTAATGGATTCAAAACACATCTAAACAGAATAAACAACCTAAACAATGAATCTAAAACAAGAAACCTAAGAACCAATGGCTCTGATACCACTGTTGGAAGTTTCGGTTGATCCTGATTCAATTCTCATATTGATATCAACCTAAACATGCATTAGATCTAGGTGTTCTCATTTAGAAACATATGATCTCACCTTTTTGCCTGTTTGTTTGCAGCGGAATTGATGAACAGGTCAATGATCAGGGAGATACACCGAGAGATGGATCCTCCAAAGGCTCACACACGCAATCACCGGAAACTGGCTGCTAGACCACAAGGAGGCTGGCGCAGAGAGAGGAGAGAGGCGCGGCTAGGGTTGGGTTAAGGGAGAAGAGAATTGGCTTTTAGTCATTTAAAAGCCTTCTCTTTCCCTTTTGGGCTTTTGGGCCCAATCTGATTAAATTCCATTTAATCAGACCCATTAGTCTTTCTCTCTTAGTATGACAAATGCCTAGCACTTTTGTCGTACTTCTGCTAAGCCGTTCCAACATTATTTCCTGCTAGCTTAAGCGTGTGACCCATATGGGATCATACAATAAAGGCAATAAGTCCAAGACTTATAGATCATGAGCGGACTCTAGCAAGCCATCATGACCCCCAGCATTGTATGACTTATGTCTGATCACTGACATACTCTTACGTTATAGAGACAGTACAGAGATTGCTGGACACAATTCCAACAGCAGCGCGGAGTCCCTTCTATGGCTCATCCGCTGGGAAAGCCTTCCACACGAGCTTCATCTTCTTCTGCCCCTGCGCCAGCTGCTGCCCCTACTGACGATATTGGCCCTTTTTCAGAGCCCACAGTGCCTTATGGAGATATGATTGAGTCAGAGTGGAGAGAGCGCTCAGATGGTATTCTACGGGTTGTCTGGAACTTCATGCGTACCTGCACTTGCAGGAGACAGCCACAGGTCCATCAGCCCGTCCCTACTACTCGACGCAGACAGCGTTCTCCTGAGGACTCCGGTGGTACTGATCCATATGCTGGGATAGATGATGATAGCGAGTGAGCGTAGCCTCCATCTCTAGACATTCAGTTCTGTACTCTGATTATCTTTTTCTTTTCCTTTGCACTTTTTCTTTTGATTTTTAGGATGCTACTATGTTTGGATGGTTGTGCTTGATTAGATACATTTGTTGCCTTGATTTTACTCTGTTTTTAGTGTTTTCAGCTTGCAGGAACGAAAATTTGGTTTTACCATCGGACTAACCTGCTAACTTGCTGACTGATCTGATATACGCAGTGCGTCGATCAACACACTACTGTGTCGATCGTCACAACACGATCGAAATCGCATTGCAGCGATTGTTGCAGTCCTGAGCAACGATCGATCATACACGAAAAATCGCCTAGCAACGGTCGAGGCACCTAGTGCAACGATCGATGCCTGAGCGACAGAGGTAAAACCCGACAGAACTTAACCATTCCTTAAACAAAATTTTCTTTCATTTTGCCAATCCTTCGCTTGACACTACTGGGGACAGTGTGTCTTAAGTGTGGGGGAGGTTCTACTAACTTCTTTCTTTTGTTTTCTTAGAGTCAGTTAAATTTTTCAAAATTTGTTTTATTGAGTCAAAACTTTTAAGTAGGAAACAATGACTTTTTGAGAAGATTAGCAGCACTTGCAGGAACTTAAGTAACCATTGGGATGAAACTGCAGATTATCTCTGACTATTAGAAAACCCAGACACGGATCAACCTACTAAGGACGCCCACATCACTTCAGGTATCAGAGGATCCTTTTACTGACTTCAACTTAATACTGACTTATATTTCTCACCTAAGGGCTTGGTATACTTTGTGTCGGATTCCCTTGTTAGTTCTGACACAGCCTGTAAACATGTCCTATTTAGTTCCCTTCTCCCCTTCCATAAAATAAATAAAATATAAAAAAAGATAATAAACTGAGGATGAGTTAGTAACTCCGAAGTGGTCATGGGAATGGTAGCTACAACTTTCATATCCTGTGCATCCATGGAATGTGTCCAAAGTACACCCCTTAACGGGAAGAGCACTGATAAAAAAATAAAATGATACCCGATGGAGAAAAATTAGAATGCTAAGGAAGGGAAAAGAGAAGAAAGGGACTAGAGAAAGATAGTATGGTGGTCTAGAGCTGATAAGGTAAGAGTCCATGTGCCTTTGATCGATACTCCTTAGGTGAGACCGCACTTAAATACTTGTAGAAGTCAGTAGGGTGAATTTGAATGCGTGAATGTGATTGTGGAGTTTACTTAGGACAGTTGCTAAGTGTGGGGGAAGTATATGTTGGTCTTGATGTTTGCAGGTTGATTCTTTCATGTGGTTTGCTAAGGGGAATTTGAGTGTTGCTGCTTCTAAGATGAAAAGAGTTTCTGAAGAGTTTTCAAACCTCTTCACTACATTTTAGTTCTCTGTTTTGCTTGAGGGCAAGCAAAGGCTAAGTGTGGGAGAGTTGATATATCATGGTTTTTACCGGTTTTATGCCATGATATAATTGTGTTTTAGTGTTCTTTTGTGTTCTTTTAGAGTCTTTTACAGGTATAATCAGGTTTGGAGCAGAATTGGAGATATTAGAGCATTTTGGGGATTTTTGGAGTGCTTGGCCGAGAGATTGAGCTCACTGTCCGATTTTGAGATCATGCATCGATCGACACACCTTTGGTGTCGATCGACACACTAGCGAGATGGGCCGATTTGGCGGTTTAATGAAGAATGAAGATTTTGCACTTTGGCCCAGAAGTTTCCAGTATTTACAAAGAAGCCCCAGCCGAGATTATGCCTATATAATTAAGATTTTGGTGTTTATTTTAGATACGCTTTCATACTTAGAGCTAAGAGATTTTTAGAGCTTTTGGGGCTGATCTAATCCTGTACTTCATCTATTTTGGAGAAGATTTCGAACCCCTTTATCTATTTAATTTCTTATATGCAATCTATTAATTCTATGATTTCTGTTTCATTAATCATGTCTGAGTAGATTCATAGTTAGGTTTAGGGTTTCTCATTAAGGATTTCATGACTTGCTAGACTTGTTTAATTCAGTTAAGGATTCACATGAATAGAATGTTCTTCGATCTAAATTGAGTTTAATGCTAATTCTAACCTGATCAATTAGAATCTAGATCTTAGATTGCTAAATACGACACGAGAGTGTGATTTAGAATCTGAACTATTTAGGTTGAGCAATTAAATTATTCGCAAAGAGATTTGGTTTAGTTTAATTGTGAACATATCGAACTTGAAATTAATGCTGGTTTAATCTGTTAGTAATTGCAAAGAGATTTGGATTACTGCACTTAGACTTAGAGAATTCTCGCAAAGATATTTGGTTAATTCTATATCCGTGATTTGAGTTCTAGAACTGTGCTTAATTAGATCCTGACTGATTGATTTGTCTGCTTGTCTGATTTCCTGAGAACGCCCTAGACTTAGCGCCTCTAATTAACTGCTTTCACCACTACCAATTTGCTACTTGTTTACTTTCTTGCTTTGCTATTTAGTTTAATACAAATTGCTTTCTTCTTAGTTTAAATTCCTACGGTTCTTTATCTATCGAGACCAGAGTCTCTGTGGATTCGATACCCTATATACTACAATCACTTAACTGTGTACTTGCAGTAGAATATGATTAAAACTAGACCCTATCAATAGTCCTCCTGAAACAAAACCAAAACAAACGCAATATATTAAACGCTCTGGATCTAATCCATATATTTCCAAGTCCCCTCCTTTAAATTATGACATTTTTCTTATGTTTTAGCCCCTTCTCAAACACTTCTTAATCATGCTTTATCATTACCTATTACTTCTCCTAGCTTATCAACATCCTCTTTTACAAGTTCTCCTTTATCTAAAGGTGAGCTTTCCCCATCTTTCCTATGAGTACAAACCTCTTTTTTTGGAATTATGTGGTCTAAATGGCTCAGACAAACATCATCCTTTCTGTCAATGGCTTAAATATCATCAGCCTATTTTTGGGGTTCTATTAGAAACTCATGTTAAGGATAATAATCTGAACCAACTAATGTCTACTATATGTCTTGGATTTTACCTTGAATCATTTGTCTGATGAGTATGGCAAAATTGTGATTATATTGTGTTCTCCTGCTTCTGTCTAGATCTTGCACCAATCAAAACAAAAAATAATTTGTGAAGTGCGACTTTCGGCTTCTCACCAGTTTTTTTATATTGCAGTCTATGCCTCAAACACTCTGGTTGAACGGGTTGAGCTGATATATCTTCAACAAGCTTTCTCACTGGATACTCTACCTTTGATAGTGAAAGGTGATTTCAATGATATCACTCACCACAATGAACATTCTATGCGTGAAGTAAATTCAGTGAGTCAATAAATGCTAAAGTTTAGGGATACTATATCTCAATTGAGTTTGTTTGACATGCGATTTCAAGGATCCTTATATACATGGAAAAACAATCGACCAACTTCTCCTATATCTAAGAAACTTGACAGACTACTCATCAATAACCTCGTTACAGATCAGTTTCAGTACTCTTCTTCAACCTTTTTGCCCTAGTTAATTTCTGACCATTGCCCTTGCTTAACAGACCTAGCTCACCAACTACCCAAAATAGGAACCCGGCCTTTTAAATTCCTAAAATATCTAACTAAACATCCAGACTTTAACCGTGTGGTTTCTGAGGCATGGATTCATGCCAAATGCTTTTCGTTCAATCTTACATCACTATGTTAGAAGCAAAAGTTGATCAAGAGAGCATTAAGAAATTAAACAGAGATAACTTTTCACATATTCAAATGAGGGTTAGCTTATCTAACGACGGTTGAACTAAGTGAAGAAAAAGATCATTATGAATAGGAAATTGATGATTCAATGAGAAACAAGTTTCGTACCGGGATTGTCTACACAAAGATGAAAGAGGACATACCATTAGTAACTTGGATTCATGCTATTTGGATTGTTTGAGGGATTTTTAAACACAATTTTCTTGCCTGGCGTTTTGTTCTAAGTAGGTGCCCTTCTCGAGATCGATAGGAAGGTTGGGGATTAAACACAGATACAAACTTTCTGCTATGAAACATTGAAAGTGAAACCAGGGACCACTTAATGTTTGAATGTAGCTTCAGCTGAGCGATCTGGTCGACAATAGCGAGGAAGTGTTCATTTGCGCCTACAAGACAATATAGTTCCTCTATATTACAGATATACAATCTTCAAGGAAACAAATATTCAAGGAGTTTTGTATGATGGGATGGAAAGGGACTATTTATTAAACGTGGGGTGAGAGGAATGGTCGATTGCATATAAACTGCTTCAGATCAGTGGTGAGCTTAAAAGGAGATTGAACGACAAGTGAAGAACAAGATTTTCAGTTTTATAGAAACTATCCCGACGTTATCTTAAAACCTGATGCATATGCGGCTACTATGCGGATCGAATGACCAAGGCACTTAAGGATTCAGACTGGATCGCTAGATCGATAGACCGAATGTTCAAACTGGGGGAAAATTCAGCGATCAACTTCCTTGACCACTTTGATTTCTTCTGCGACTAATATTTTGCAAAAGAGTAATGGGCTCTGAGCCTGGCAAAAAACTTGTTCAGAATAATTATTCAAACAATGGATGTTATTCTTGGTGGTGTATTGAGCCTTTTTCTTTAAACCTTGGCCTTTAGGCATCTAATATTTTCTTTTCTTTTGCATTTTTAATATGAAATTCAATAGTAGAAAAAAACAACAATATGTCAGGTGGACGTTTTCACCCAATCAACCATTTTTCAGTCGCACAATTTCTACTTCATTTTCCTTTGACTATATATCTTTCACTTGAAACATGTGGGTGGTCTCTTCTCATCGTATTATTAGCTAGGAAGCTCATTTTTCAAAAATGAAGTTGTTGAAATTCTTCCATACGTCCAAAAACATCAAATAGATTTTCTAAAATAAGGTATGGTTTAAGAAGTTAGAGTCGTGCTATGGATGGAGATGGGAAGAAATAGGAAGCGCAAACTTTTTTCTTTTAAATATAATTATATTAATAGTTAACCCATTTAAACCGAAAATTCAACCTGGAATTAATAATGAGATTTAACCCAAAAGTAAAAACATTCGAACCGAAAACTCTAGCAAACTCTAAACGCCGAACCGAATCTCGGTTTAGTTCCTTAAAATATATATATATATATATATATATATTTAGGAAAATATGAATAAAATGGTATTGTGCTCAAATAGTTTTTAAGACAAAATTACAAAAAAAAAACACATTGTTACATTTAAGGATAATCAGGTGCTAAAATTCATTCTTATACAGTGGAGCTTAATTCATTCTTAATTACTGGTTTTCTAAGAATTATTTTCAGCGATTCTTCTTCAGTTTAAGGATAATCAGGTGCTAAAAATTTTATACAAATAGTGTAAATGTTAAAAATATTTAAAAATAAGAAAAAGCAAAAAGTGACGTACCTTAGAAAAGCTGGAGGGAGAAAGAAAATCGGAGTATATGAAGGAAAAATCTTTTTTTTTTTGTTTTCTATCAACGTAAAAGGAAAGATCTTTTGTTCTTCAAACGCAAATATTGATGTCTATTTCCTTCTGCCTTGTCTCTTTAGGTTATGTTTTGTCTTAATTTTTTCTTTCTTTAAACTACTTAATCCATGGGATAACAAAACAAAACACCATTCCCGGGTTCGAGCCCAGGCGGAAACAAAAATGCCTCCTCTGCTCACCCACACGGATATGGGCTCATTGCTTACGGCCCATTTGCATACCCGGAGAGAGGGTCTATCCGTGGGCTGCACCTCCCCTTGGGGATTAGTCTGGGCCCTTCCATAGGCCCGGGATACCCCCAGGTTAATCAAAAAAAAAAAAAAAAAAAAAAAACAAAACAAAAATTCCAGAGGCGCTGAGAGAGCGACAGAGTCCGAAGAACTTTTGATCTTACAGCCTTTTTTTCCCGCGTGCGTGCGTGTCAATTCACATATTTGACTTCTCTTTTAACATTTAAGGGTACTATTTTGACGTATGTTAGACATATTTTACGTATGGTTCTTCTCTTTGAGTTCATCTTTTCTTTGTGCTAAAAATGTCAAGATAATAACTTTGAGACAATCTTATACTTTTAAAAACGAATTCTAATTTTGTTATAAAAAACAAATATACACAAAAGTAATTATATATGGTAAAATCTACCAATTTATCTAAATCTTCAAAAGATTCTTAATTAACTGAGTTTTATTTTTATATAACTTATTTTAACGGGTTTTACACATAAAATATCATCTAAGACTTCGTTCTTTTGAGTTTAAAACTCTTTCTTTAAAAAGAGTCTTTCTGTTCTTTAGGTAAGTGCTTTATTTTGAAAAAATCATTTTCCGCTTGATCACGACCGTTTATTGGTTGTAGAACAGTGTTTGTTATAATATTCTCGATAAAAAATAAATTTTGACGGCGTCTTTGGACTTTTTATTATTATTTTTATGTTGGAAAATTTTAGAATCGATTCAGAGTTTGTAGAAAGCTTTCACGAGATTTAATGCTTTTCTATTCTTCTAAGTGTTTTAATCGGTCCTTTATTTGTTCTAAAGGCGCGTGAAGGCTCAATTTTAAATCCTAATGTGTGTTAGTTTGGCTGGGATCTTTTGGTATCTGATTGAGATGTCTTCAGCGATGGATAAAACCATGCTTGCAATGTCTATTGGAGAAGAAAAGGATGAACCGTTCGATATGCCATACTTACCGGAGTTTTATTCTACTGAAAGAAATGTTTTCAGCTGAATATGAAGACTTTTAAACCCGGATTGTCAGAAAATGGAAAGACTAATTCTTGATATGCTAAGGATGTGGCAGAAGTATGAGAGAGATGATGGTACGAGAGTGTCTGATATGGCGAACAAGTCGCTTTTCAGACTGCATAGACATGTATATATCACTCACGATAGCCTTTCCAATATGCGAAAGCTTTGCAGGATTTTCGAGGAGATTCAACTAGATGTACAGTCGACATGGGAAACGCAGAATTCAGTGCGACTGGGCTGGGTTTACGCCAACACGGTATATTTCAAGTCGTGTGGGCTCACCTTCTGATCCCAAACTTCTTGCGTAAGGTGATATGCGGTCTCAAGATCGGTTTCCCTCAGATGTGTCTTAACTTGGTGAGGCATGTCATCATGTTCAAGGTGAGAGCCCTGGAGGAAGGCCAAGATATCTCAATTGCCAATCTACTGGTTTTAGTGAAACATAACATGAGGTACAAGAGAAAATTTTATGCCTTACCTCGGCCATAGTGTATGGTATTCGAGGAAACTCATGAACGCCATGCTGATTGGTTTGGATTTTTTTTATTTTTCGAGTCATTTCAGCTTCAATAAGAGGATTTGAGTTCGAGAAGATCTCGACTACATGGACCGTCAGCGTTGGTTAACTCGGGCGTCCGAATGTAGATATAAGTTAAATCTTTGATTCTGGTTTGACATTTTTTGTTTCGTTTTGCAATATCGTCTGGAAAATCCCCTTAAACCAAAGAGCTACATGACTTGCTCGCTATGTTGAACGGAGCACTACGATAATACATCGATTTGACCACTATGTTTTTAGTGACAAAACATCGAAATCAATGGCTATATTTGAACTATATCCATGATAGGGGCCTTCCCAATTGGTCCCTATCATTCCGACAATTTGCTCTTTAGTTCTTCATATACCTTTTGGCATGACATAATTTCCTACGTTAAACCTATTGGGAGTTATGGATTATGATTAAAGCTTATCACATCTTTCATTGGTACGTTCTTAGTGATCCATATGCATATGTTCATTGAGTGCTTCATGTCAAGGACAAAGAGTCTCTGAAAACTCAAGACGTGCCTTTCGGCTTGGATGACTACCTCCAGGACGTGTTCTAGCGAGAACCCAATCTCATTGGTGGATTTGCGAGGTGTAATGCAACCTTCCCAGAATACTCAAGGAGCTCTTCACTCCATATCTTTTCCTTATCGTCAAGTTTTTTCTTAAGATTTTCTAAGATCAACGTGTTCGCTGGTTCAGCCAGATCGTTTCCCTGGGGATAGATTGGGGGTTGAGATGGTCAAGCGTATGTTTCACATTTCGCTGAACATTATGAACCTCTTTGGGGTGAGTTAAGTTCCGATTTTCTAACGATCTCGTAAGGAAGACTGGGAGATATAAGATGTTATTTCATATGAAATTTTGGACATGGATATCGGTCCTTTTCTAGAATGATTCCACTTCTATCCATTTAGTGAAGTGGTTAGTTATAACTAGTGTAAAGTGGTGTCTTTTCCCTCCGAACTTGACGAGAGGTCATATAATATATGTTGACCATTTCATAAATGGATAGAGAGCTGAAATTGATGATAGCTTTTCATATGGTTGGTGGATTATAGGACCTAAGACTTGGCACAAGTTCTAGTTTGAATAATTTATGTCATATTCACTAAGCTCAGTGGCCACTTTGAACAATATATTAGATTAGATCGGACTTTAGAGTAATGTGCGAAGTGGTTGCAAGATAATAACTATGATCGAGTGTTATTGAAAAATTGGATAGAGCTTACCGAGTTGACATGAACAGGGCTAACACATGTTTCCGTTCATTGCTAGACATCTGGTTTCTGCGTCTATTAGTGTTTTACTTATCTAAAATACTGGTTTTTGCTTGTTTTGTTCTTTGCTAACTAGCACTCCACATATTGCAGTTGGTCAATGAAGAGGTAGAGCGGCTCTCCTTCTACTGATTTCACTATAATGGGAGGTTCACTTAGATATGTTTTAAGCTGATGGAATAACTCTTCACACTTTTCGTCTCAAACGAATTTTTCCCCCCTTGAGGAGCTGATAGAATGGGAGACAATTATCTAGATCATGATATGAAACTATTGAGATATGATATTATCCAGGCTAAAAGTTGTAATTCTGAAGTTTCCTTTAGAGATGACATCTTGAGGAATGATGTGATATGTTTTGGGTTAGCTTCAATTCCTCCTTGGGTATGAGGTAGCCGAGGAACTCGTCATAAAATACTCGTAATGAGATTTTTTTTCCAGGGTTTGGCTTCATCATATATCTGTTTACGATGAGAAAATGTTATTTTAGATGAGAAACGTGATTGCATTCCCGTGAAGATTTAAACATCATGTCAACGATGTAAATTTTAAGAGTTTACTGAGCTGCTCTGTAAACATTCGATTTACTAGACATTGATAGATTGCACCTGCATTCTTGAGTTCGAGTTGCATTACATTGGTATTTTTTCTTGATCATATGGGTCATCAAGATATTATTGTACGCTGAAAATGCATCCATGAAGGATATGAGCTGCTGAACGGATGTTTCTTCTACCAAATGGACAATGTGAAAGTATGGAAAGTTGTCTTTAGGATAAGCTTTGTCCAATGCGGTGAAATCGATTCACACTCTCCACTTCCTATTTTTCTTTTTGACGACTATTGGATTGGCGAGCAGGTCAAGTATTTTACCTCCCTGATCTGATTTACCTGGAGTAGCTGATCGACCTCATCATTTACTATATTAGCTCGATCAGGTCCGAGCTTGCACCATTTTTGTTTTATGTATTTGTAGACGGGATCGTTATTTAGGTCGTATGAGGTCACTTACAAGTTGATTTCTTTCATGTCTAATGTGGACCACATGAAGGTATTCAAGTTGTATGAGGAAATTTACGAGATAGTTTTTATCGGGTTAGTTAGGTCAGCTCTGATGCCAACACACCGTTCAGGGTAATCACATATTTTTACGAACTGCCACAAATGGTGAGGTTCTGAAAAATGAGTCTGATACACTATCTATGACCTGGAGGTGGGGACTCGGGGGTTTTGAATTTGGCAGTCTAGTTTCTCTTACTCGAGGAAGTTTTCTTTGTATCATGCTTATGTGGGAGCTCATCCTCTTCAGAAATTTTACTCTACTGAAGTTTTGGATTTAGCTTTTCACCTAAGATATGATTTCTAACTCAGTATTCCCCAGTGGAGTGCCCTTTTTCTTATGATGCATGCATAATTAGCTTGGATCATAATTTTTGGGGGACTGAGTGCGCCTTTCACATTGTAGTTGTGTTGGCCCTATATTTTGTATTTTGATTCGGTTTTAGGTGTCTTGTTTGAGGCGGCATTTTCCGGAGATATAGCCTTTTTATAGCTTAATATGAGGGCTTTTATCTCTTTCTTGAGAAGCGCGTAAGCTGAAGCTCGGTGCAGAGCATTTTTGAGAGATAATATAGATCGGATCATGAGCTCCTCGCAGAAATTCGAGGGAAACTATTGTCCGTTTCTCAGAGCTCTAAGGGTTATACACTCATTATATTTCTATTCTGGGTTTACCTCTTTGAATCTATTGATGTACTTCCCAAGTGATTCGATGGGTCCTTAAGTGATTGACCAGAGATCGACCTCCAATGTTTTTTCTTGTATGAACACGAAGTACTGTTTCACAAAGGCTAAAGAGAACTGATTGAAATTGTCAATTTAATTTCCTTCCACAATTGCGAACCATTCCGGAGCTGGTACAATGAGGCCTCGTAAAAAACACAGCAGTACCATGTTTCTTATTCGTGATCGTTTAAATCAACAAGATCTAATGCCAGTCTGAAAGACCTGATGTGAGCTTGGGATCACTTTTCCATGCGTACTCGAAGAATTTGGTCTATGAGGCATTTGGGATGTACATGTTGGCCTGTTAGTGATGAGATTTCATTGAGTTTCTTGATTACCCTATCAATGTATGATGTTGAACTCATGGCCATATGAACCGAGAGCTCATTTACTGGAGTTTGGCATTAGTGTGATAGCATATCTTTGAAAAGATTCAAGGACAGTCCTACATTTCTTGTTTACAGGTTGACATCCCCGTTTATTTGATCGTTATCCAATTTTTGGATTTCAGAATCGAACTGCATTTCCGAAATCGACATGGTGGGAGCTTGGGAGCTTGTCTCGACGTGGAGGTAAAATCAAACAATCTGAGCCACTAGGATATAGGCGGCTAATTTCTTAAAGGCATTAATGGTATAGAAGGCAACCATGTGGTGGGGCGATCTACAGTTGCCATAACGTTTGAACTCATAGGTTCATTCTCGAAAACGGTGGAAACCTTCATCTTGTGATGGTGTCGTGAAATGTCTCGATGTGCCAGGACTGTATATCCCTCTGAGAAGTTCAAACAGGTCGCAGAAGTGGACTTCCTCTGTTCGGGAAAGTCACAAACTGCTAGGAATGTTAGATTGGAGATTTATGTGAGTATGCTTGCGAGATATAGCTCTTGTCAATTTAATCAAGCCAATAGATCTCGGTTTGAGACTTTGTAACTTTGTGCCTTGTTGACTAACAAAGAAAGCATACTGAAGATCTCTGATATATCGTTAAGGTTATGTCTAGTACGTCAAGTGGCCCAGGTAGAGATGGGCCTAGGACCATCCTAGTATGGGTTTGTCCTGGACCCGAGTTGTTTTTGTATGTTTTCTAGATCTGAGATATTGCGCGATCAACAACATGAGGATTTGAGTTAGGAGGATTCACTGGTGTTGCGACGTACGATCTTGAGGGTCTGGATCTATTGCAACGCTTGGAGGCTGGATTGTATTTCCATTACCTGGTGAATTAGTTTCGGTGGGAGCATTCACTCTTGAGTTCGACTGCTCGTGGTATTTTGAGAATGACTGTTTTGAGCCGGATCTCATGGATTCTATTTTTTCATGACCCATTTCGTTTTTGAGATGTTTTATTAGACTTATTGATCAGAGGATACTATGATCTCTCCCAATAAACATCACCAAAATGTGGATCTAGACATTCACACTAGGTATTTGTAATGAGTTAGGGAAGTAATTGGCGGCTAACTCATCAAATGTCACACGATGCACTAAAGAACTATCCAAATGAATTGAGTTTTTGTGATTGCATTGTATTGAATGGATGAGTTGTTACAATGAGATCTCGAATGAGATAAACTACAAGAGCTTGTAGAGCGATTATGGTTTAAAAATGAGTGAAAAGTCCTCCTTAGAACTAAGGCTTCAAGGTCCTTTTATAGTTATGCGCCAAGTTCTATCCCGCATATCTCGAACGACACATACTTGACCGACTCCCGTAATCTTTGGGCTGTTTGAATGATTTTGAGCTGATCGGTTTTGATGAGCCAGCTCGTTGCATGATCTCCACGTCTGTACAAAACGAGACCATTTCAGCGAAGTTGAAATAGAGGTATGTTGGGCTTTAGCTTGGGCCGAGAGACTTGGGACTTAATTCAGATTTTATTGTTGGCAGTTTTAGTGGCCTACATGGGCTGAATCCGGAGTTGATTCTAACACCAACACAAACAAATAATCAAAATGTATCTAAAATTAAACTAACTGATTTTAACCAAAATTACTTGAATTTTTAACCAACTTTAACCAAAATTTAACCAAAAATTATAAGTTCGGTTAATTTGACAGAATTTACCAACCAAACTAACCAAAAACCAAACCAATTTTTTTGTTCGTTTCAATTCGGCTAAATTTTGTGCAAACCGAATTTACCGGCTGAACTAACCAAACTAACCGAACCTGCAGGCATAGTTTAAAACATAGGACCTAATCTGCCTTATTATTGGCTACGGTTTTTAATTATAATATTGAATAAGAGTTATATACAAAAGGACGTGAAGCATTTGAGGCGGAACAATGGCACAAATGCCACTTTCTCATAAATTAATGGCCAACATGCCACTCCATAATCAGCATGCCACTCTTTTTTAATGGAATGACGAAACTACCCCTGAATTTTTTTAAATGAAAAACTCATCTCCCGTGTGGTACAACTGCCCCCCAGATGTACCAGATGTACACCAGTACAACGCCTCCCAGATGTACCAGTTGTACCAGTACAACTGACATAATAATCATCCAGTTGTACCAGTTGTACCGCAATAGGAGGATTCGAACCCTGGACGCGACGCACGCACAGGGACGCGCGCGACCACCTGAACTACTGTGTGTTTTACAAATGTATACCGATTCAATGCTATTTAACCCTGACAAATCATTTATTAAGGGTAAAATTGTAATTTTAGCTGAAAGTGGCATTTGTGATCACTTTTTCTATAGAAGTGGCAGTTAAGCCTCTTACTCGAGGCGGAACAATGAGATGACATGACAAAAATGAACTTTTATGTATAATAAATTATAGGACTTGAAGAAGCAGACAACCAAGATGAATATTCATGATGGTTAATACTTTGAAAAGACTACACAGACCAAAAAGAGTTTCAGAAAACGTGACTAGGTTGATTATAGAGATGGCCAATGCTAGATTCATCATCATCAACCCACAAACAATAACTCTTTGATTTGTTGCACACGAACCAAAGAACATGCAAATAAAATTGGTGGCATTGATGGTGCATCAGCTCTTTTCTTCATTTGGTCGTGTTGCCATTTGCTGACCGTTGTGACTCTTTGAGGGTTAAGGAAAATGTGATTAAATTTACTGGTCGATGCGTTAGAGTGCGGTGAGCGTCTTTTTCTTGTTCTTTATGACAAAACAGAGCCACGCCGATACCAATGAACAAGCACTATACTTGATAAAACAAAACCAGAGATCAGTCAGAACTATTGCTTCATCGACCATTTCAGTTATATTTACTGGTCGATTCGTTAAAGGCAAGCGTATTTTTTCTTGTTCTTTATGAAAACTAGACGAAAGAACAAAATGCTAAGCCGACGGAGTGACAAAACTCACACAAAACTATAGAGAAGATATGAAATGTAATTCCTTGAATGAATAAGGAGAGAGTCTGAGTACAACATATATAGGAGCTAGCTAGAGAATATCGTACAGAATATACGGCACAATCATAGGAGATTTGATAGTGGTAATTACAATAGAATATATCGTATCAAGGATATTTTCATATCTTCTATACGCCCCCTCAAGATGAACGACCGGAGGAGTATCCCATCTTGGAAGAATGAGACGCCAGTAGCATGTGTGGGACTGGTTTTGTCAGTGCTCTGAAAGTTGATCTTTCAATGAGATATGATAGACCCATAGGTAGCCGGACTGAACTAGCTAGCTCACAGATGAAGTGATAGTCTAGCACGACGTGTTTCATTCTTGAATGGAAAACCGGATTGGCACATAGATAAGTTTTTCCTACATTGTCACAGAATATGACTGGTTGAGAGGAGGAGCTGGCGCCTAGTTCGCCCATCAATTTGATGATCCAGATGAGTCCGGATGCGATGTCAGCGACGCAGCGGTATTCTGCCTTTGTTGAGGAGCGTACTACTGTTTGTTGCTTTCTAGATGACCATGTCACTGGATAGGCTCGCATGAAAACTATATAAGCGTTCATAGATGTGTAATCATCGCGATCACCGGCCCAGTCGACGTCAAAGAAGTCATGAAGAGCGAGATTTTTTTGTGCTCAAAGAGCAATGCCTAGCTCTTGTGTACCTGCAAGATAACGAAGTATTCGTTTCACAGCTAGCAAGTGTAAATCTGTAGGACGGTGCATGAAATGCGACAATTTGTTGACAGCGAAGGCAATGTCGGGGCGAGTAAAATGTAGGTACTACATGCTCCTACCACCGTCCTATTTTAAGCACCATCAGAGAGTGTTGTTCCTGATAGGAGCTGTATACGATCACTTGTAGCCATTGGCGTCAGTCATACCAGTCTTCGCAGGCAAGTCATTGATATATTTCCTTTGAGTAAGTAGCAAGCAGAAGGGGTTCGTTGAACTTCAATACCCAAAAAAAATAAGAGAGCTCACCGAGATCTTTTAGCGAGAATCGTGTACTGAATTTGTCGATGAATCGTTGAACAACTGTGGAATTGTTGTTTGTAACTATGATGTCATCAACATAAATCATGACATAGAGAGTGACTGACCTAGAGATAAAAATGAAGAGTAATGCATTTGCGTGTGAATTTTTGAAGCCGGACTCAACGAGGAAATTTCGCAGCTCAATGTACCACATACATGGAGCTAGTTTGAGGCCATAATTTGTGTTTTGAAGTTTGCATACATGATGGGGTTTATCCTTTTCAACGAATCTTGGCGGTTTCTCTATGTATACATCCTCAGTTACGCATCCTTATCGAAACACTTTGTGATACACGACAGAGTATGGATAGGAGTTTGGGTCGCCCAGCTGGTCGGAGACGCTTTCTGGGCAGCACAGAGGTCGAGGAATGGTCGAACGCAAAACGTGGACGAGGGCTGGTCGGGAACGGGATGATGTCGAGCGGAAACCTTGCAGTGTCCGAGGGGTCTCTTGCTTGGTTCAAGGGATGATTCTATGGAGGTTTAGTAACATAATAAAGAACAAGTAACCACGATCTTTCAAACAGAGGGGAAACCGCACATATGCTTGAGAGAACACGCCATCTTAGGGAAAATAAACACTTAGGTTTTCCATAAAAGTGTTGCTTAACATTAAAAAATAAAATAGAGGCTTTAAATAGCCTTGAGTTTTAGGTTACAAGATGGACTAATGGGCCATCGAAAATGCAAAAAGAAATAAAGGCAAAAGACTTTAGAAAATCGAAAGGAAAAAGTCTTAAATGAGTAAAATGGGCCGTCCTATCTCTTCTAATGGACATGCCTATGATCACCTCATTAAATACCTTATAAGGAAAACCCAATTGGGACAAAACCTCACAAGGAAAAACGAGTATGATCTTCGGTCCAAGAGACAGTCCGGCCTAAGGCTCGTCGGACTCGATGCTGAAGATCTAGGTTGGTCGAACAGTCTTGAGTAACGGCCATGGGATGGTCGGGTTGAGTGGGTCGGCTTCTGTCTTGATCATCTTCTGGGCCAACTGGTTCAGGACAAGTTGGTCATGGTCAAGTTATCCAGATGGGTCCTCATATCGTCTATGCTCGTACTCGAGATTAGTTGTTCCATAGCTTGGTTGAAATTATCCCGAAGATGCCTCTGTCCTGATCGCGTCTGTGGTACGTTCCGCATGGTCGTGAACTGGTCGACCAACCTCATGGTCGAGAGCGGTACGTCCCGCTTGGTCGACGACGGTTCGTCCGGGTCGGGTTCGGATGATCCGATGTCCACATCATTCCCTCCTCCTTGAGAAGGTTTTGGCCTCAGAACAGCATCACCTGCACAAATGGAGACAAATCAATAGCATTAAAGCTCGAGCATATACTCATATTACCTGGGAGTTCAAGTTGATAAGCGTTGTCGTTGATCTTTTTCAGGACTCTGAATGGTTCGTCTCCTCATGGTGCAAGCTTCGATCGTTGTTAGTTCTGGAACCGTTCAGGTCGCATATGAACCCAAACCCAATCTCCCGATTGGAAGGTAATCTCCATCTGGTGCTTGTCGGCATGCTTCTTGTATTGGGCCGTCTTCTTCTTTATGTTCTCCTTGACCGTCTGATGTAACTTGACAACTGCTTCAGCTTTTCATTCTCCATCCAAGTTGGTGAACTCTAGTGGCGGTAAGGGCTTGAGGTCGAGGGGCGTGTCGGGCTTAAAACCATAAACAATCTCAAACGGTGATAGCTTGGTAGCTGAGTGGTTAGCGTGGTTATAAGCAAACTCAACAAATGGAATACAATCTAACAACCTAGACAAATGTTTACCGACCGTGGCCCTTAATAAGGCTGAGAGTGTACAGTTGGCGACCTCAGTCTTTCTATCCGTCTGTGGATGACAGGTCGTGGAGAACAGGAGCTTCGTCCAAAGTTTCCTCCACAATGTTCTCCAGAAGTGACCAAGGAATGTTGGATCGCTGTCTGAGACGATGATCCTGGGCAGTCCGTGCAATCTCACCACTTCTTTGAAGACAAGGTCGGCCATCTGGGTCGCGTCTTTGGTCTTGGAACACGGTATAAAGTGAGCCATCTTGGAGAACCGATCGACCACCACAAAGATGGAATACTTATTCCTGATCTTAGGCAGTTCAAGCACAAAATCCGTAGAAATATCGACCCAAGGTCGGTTAGGAATAGAAAATGGCATATATAAACCGTAAGGATGTGACATGGACTTGGCCTTAAGGCATGTGATGCACTTGGAACAGAAGCGTGTTGGGATTATGTCCTGAAATCATATTGTACTAACTCTGATAGATAGTTGTATTGTCGAGATCGGACAATTTATGTGATACTAGGCGGTCATAATGTTTTGCTAGAAGCCTCTTATGACTTATGAGTTGTAACTCATAACTAGTATTATGTGGACCTACAGGTTCACACACCTAAGCAAGCTGGATACACTTTGTATGGAATTGATCATTGGCATATGGTCTGGTCAATGTGTATTAGATGCACATTGAATTCGAATTTTAAGAGGAGTGTCGATCGACACCATTGGGTGTGTCGATCGACACAGATCGGGTTTTGAACATGATGTTTCGGTTTGATGACTTAAACGAATTGGATTTATCCAATGATCGGTTTTGGTCATTCCAGGTCTATATATAAAGGCTTATATGGACGACCTGGAACCTCAGCCGTTGTTGAGATCCTTTCTTGACAGAAAAACACAGCCACCTCTCTAAACACAGGGATTCCCAGGAGATCCGATTCCCGACACTAGCATCCCGGCGGATTCCAGCTTGTGTGCGTGTGGACTGCAGTAGATGCGCAGCATCTGAGGCACTCTCGATATCACTTACCTGTTCATTATTCCGCTGCAGATCTCCAGGTAAACACGAGATCATCGGTAAGGATTCAATTAACTAAACCCCAGATCCTAGGCTTAGAACTTGTGGAATTCTGAAACTGTTAGAATTGGCCCAAGTTCCTTCAGTGGTATCAGAGCCTTAGGGTTTTAATCATTGAATCTGTAGCATGTAATTCGAATAATGAAGTATTTGAATAGGTTGATGCATGCTAGTTTTCGTTTTGATAAAAATAATCTCGGATTTTGTTTCTTATCGAAAACGAAGAACCTGTATTTTCGCACAGTGTCGATCGACACAAGTTTGTGTCGGTCGACACACCTCAAAAACGATCATAAAATTTAGGGTTGACACTAAGTTTGTGTCGGTCGATGCACCGCGAATACGCTTATTAAAATTTGGGTATCGATCTTAGAGATCGCACTGTGTCAATCGACACATTGGGTGCATCGATCGACACAGGCTGTTCGAAAGGATATATCGGTTCAATTGGATTGAACCGGTTATCTCGCATGGTTAAATTTCCTGATACCCTACTGTGTCGATCGACACAGAATAAGTGTAGGTCAACACAGGCCTTGCGATTGGTTGATCGGTTCAATTGGATTGAACTGGTTATCATGCTTGGTTAAGGTAGAACAGATCGGTTTAAATTGGATGAATTAGTTCAATTGGATTGGACTGGTTATCTCAATTAGTATAAACCGATTTGATTGGATATGATCAGTTTGATTGGATAAGCCGGTTCAATTGGATTGGACCGGTTATCACGATTAGTTAAAACTGATTGAATCGGTTCAATTGGATGGACCGGTTGAATTAGATTTGACCGGTATCTCCAATTGGTCTAAAACCGGTTCATTTGGTCAATTACCGGTTCAATTGGATTGACCGGTTATCGGGTTTTGTTAAGGTTGGATGCGAACCGTAATCGTTTGGTTATTGAACCAAATGATTGAGAAACCGAACCAAATGACCTAACCCACTTTTGTTAGAATAATTAAAACTCAATTAAAATTAAAAGTTAAACATGTTCTAAACCTATCGAATACACATTGGATGTGTATTAGATCAAAGTTTAGTTTTCAATACGGTCAACTGTCAAGACTTATTTCGTTGTTGTGATACTCTTGCCAAGAGCTTGGTGTCCACAATTACATGAGTAAGGCAGGTAGTTGTATTGATGGTCTTGCAGTGCTTGACATCAACAATTACATGACCTAAGAGATTGATTTACTAACCTTTTAAAGTTCCGTTTTCTCAACTAAATATCAAGTGACCTTGATGTCCTGCCCAATCTTGTCTACTGTCAAGACTCATTTCGTTGTTGGATAGTCTTGGAGTCCTTGGTATCTACAATTACATGAGTAAGGCAGGTGATCATTGATAGACTTGCAGTGCGACTGTCAATGATCACAAGACTAAAGAGATTGGTTTACTTGACTGGGCTATCAGAAGTTCTGGGCCCAGAGACGTCAGAGTGGATGAGACATGGATTGTCTTATCTGCGACCAAGAGTTGTACTGGGAACAATTAGCAATGATTTGCTTACCTAGATAACTAAGATTTAGGTGATGGCGAGTCGTCCACTCAGATTTTGGTGAAATATGGGTCTTGGATCATTATGTTCATAGAGGAAACATTGTGTGAATATAATGCGAGTTTTCTTATTAGATAAGATTTCTCATTTCATGAACTTCATAACTAAAATTTTCTTTTCTTAGATTTCAGCCTATGTCTAAATCTACTTTCTCGTTACGATCCGTCCTTGAGAAGGACAAGTTAAATGGATCAAATTTCCTGAATTGGTATCGTAATTTGAGATTGATTCTCAAGCAAGAGAGTAAGGACTATGTCTCATTACCGGGTCTTCCGAATGGAGTGACTCGACTTTCTAAATTCATATAATTTCATGGAGAATATGATTTTGGGGATTTGAAGATTTATGGGAACATCCAGAGGGTTTTTAAAATATTAAACCCAAGATCGAGAAGAACCGAAGCTACGGGTTAAGGCGGTTTAAGGGTTGGTTAAGCATAGTTTAGGAAGGGTTTTGGGCAACAAAAACACCCAGAAGGTACATGTGTCATTGCCCAGGGTCGCCACATACCCTAGTGATGTGTCAATGCATGGTTTTGGTTCATGCATCTTGTTATATGCAAGGATTAAGCAAGTATGTGAGGAGAAAAACTTCATTTTTGCTATCAAAAACCTCTCTCTAAACACAATCCACGCCCTTACCCCTCTCCTCTCTCTCCAGATTCATCTCGAAAACCCAGAAATTCCCTATGCATCTTCAAAGAAACTCAAGAACATTCAAAGTGTTCTTGAGTGTTCTTCATATCCTTTTACACCAAAAATCCCATAACTCTCTCAATATAAACCCAAATCAACTTCTGCAAAGTGCTATAGCTTCCTCTCTCCCTCCTCTACAATCTCCAGCCAGCCACCGTCGTCGTCGTCGCCGGAGCTCGCCGGAATATGGCCGGCAAGAATCCGCGGATTAGGATTTTGGGGAATCTCTCTCTTCCTTCATCAGATCTGAATGTTTTGAAGCCATGTATGGCTAGATCTCTTCTTTGCGGTCAGTTTGATAGGTGGATCATCTTCTGAGTCACCAGAAAAAGGGGTGAACCGGCTGGTCAACGCCGGACCACCGCCGGTCAACGCCGGAGAAGTCGCCGGAGAAGCCCAACCGCCGCCAATCTTCAGCCGGTTCTTCAAGGAGTGTGATGGGATGGTTTGATTCAAGATTTGGGTTGGTTTAAGGCTGGTTTAGCCGTGGTCAACGGTTAGGTCAAACCGGTCAATGTTTGACCAAAACCGGTTTAACCTAACCGGTTCTAATTAGACCGGTTCAGTTGGTTCTGATGGTTCAGTGGTTCAACCGGTTTGTTTTGGGAAGTCAACCGGTTCAAGTCAAAGTCAACGGTCAACAGTCAAAGTCAATGGTCAACCAGAGGTCAAAGTCAATGCCGGTCAACGCCGTGGTCAACGCCGGTCAACGCGTTGACTCCGACCATTGACTACTTGATGTCCATGTCAGGGTATTCGGGAAGCCTCGGGGTTCGAGTTCGTGCGTACGGGAAGTTCGGGTTTTAGTTCGGAGGTCTCGGGATTCATACCGCGTCAGACCGTCATTCTGCGCCTATCTCACTGTGAGTCGGCTTACAAACCTTTAGATTCATTTAGACCGAGAATCGAGAAACTGTAGTGCTAGGATTGCATACCCGTTAATTATCTTGATTAGTAATTAATAATTAATTGGATGTTTAATGTTAAACCGGTTAGGATCGGATAAGCATGTTAGGGTTTAAAGAATTACAAAGGTTAATCAATTGTGTGCCGCTAGGTTGTTAGTAATGATTGGGTGATGCATTCATATAGACCGTTGTTTAGGACCGTATATGCATCTATATATGTATAAGAACGATGATTAATGAATCTCTATACGGGAATTAAGACGACATTAAAATATGAGTTAAACATAAATGGGCGTATAGAATATTGTAACAGGATCGGGGTTTAGGTTTAATAGCGGGATTGGGAAATGAATAAAGTTAAGTAATAATGAGACGTCGGGAGTTAGTAAGTTTACTAACTCTAAACCGACAGATCGAGAAGTTAATAAAAGACATATAGAATGGGTTAAATAAGGAATGTGGTGAGTTTGTAAGCCGTCTACGGGTTAGCAATCCGCTAACCCAAGGTAGCGGATGAGAATGGATTAAAAGACTTAGAAACCCTAATAAGCATGCTTGTGTTGTGATTGTGTGATTGTGTGATTGATTGTGATTGCGTGATTGTATTGTTGTTGTTGTGAGCTTTGTGTGCAAGCTTGTTAGACTGCTCGGTGTTGGGCCGAGCAGTTGTTGTGGATACTTACTCCGGTCATGGAACCGGGTAAGTTAGTGGTCCTGACTAGGTATCTTACCTAGTCAGAGCGGTGAGATTGGTAGTGTAGAGGCTTGCGGAATGGTTGGGGTTTGCTATTATTATTGATATTGACTGCGTGATCTGTGCTAGAGTCCCAGCGAGTCTGCGTGTTTATATTTCTGCACTAGGACTCTAGGGTGCGATAGATTCCGCAAGCCTAGGTTTTGTTTACGTTCCGGTACTTCCGACCCGATTGGATCCTCGGGTTTTACCTAATCGGATCATGGTGATTCCGGTTATGGTGTTAACCTATTGGGTGACGCTGGTAGGTGTGTGATTCGGAGAATACGGGGTCATGTCCTAGGGCCGAATCATATGGAAACTCAGGTTACCGGGGGTAACAGGAGTCACCGCGTATCGATGGACGGAGAACGGTGTCCTATACGTGGGACCTTGTGTGCACGTATAGGAGTCGTGGGTTAGTTACCATATAGGTAACGATGTAAACCCGTGGAAGTTACCGAGTTCGTAGGGCCCAGTGTTGTTTGATATTTCTTTTGTTGCGCGATAGATAGATCGAGCCCAATCGAGGAAATGTGCCGCAGTGCCTTCGATTTCCCTTAATTCTCTTTATCTTTGACATTGGTTGTGTGTGCGTTTATCACGACATGGTAGTGCGTGATCGACCATTTATTCCTGTTGATTGTTATTTTGGGTTTTGGGACGGGAATCTGTAGTTCTAAATAGACTAGAAGCCATTAGTGGGTAGCCGATTCACTGGGTGATCTTAGATCGCTCATTAGACTCTTTTTGTGTTTTTGAGGTTTAGCAGCGACGGACGCGGGAGATCCTCGGTGTAGTGTCGGGATTGCTTGTGGCAAGATTTGATTCGGGATCTGATTGTTTTATTTCGGTTCGGCTTTGGCGCCATTTTGTGATTTTGATTGGTTGTGCATTTGACTATTTTGTATATTTGACTTGACGATTGTTTGTGAAATTCTATTAAACGTTGTGCTTAACGTTTGATTACTCAAAAATGAAATTTTTTCCCTGATATGAGGTTACGTCCGAACCGACACAACTCACCGAAGTGGTACAAGGTGTACAACTTGTATTACGGAAGTGAGGATAGCGAGGTCAAAGATGGATTAGTGCGAGCCTTTGTCTCAAACCGATCCGTCTCTGACTTCGTCCTGTGACGAACTTTTCCTGTTCGACTTGCTCGGGTTCGATCGGTCATGTTCTTGTTTGATTGTTGACCGGTCAGCTCGACGGTCAGCGGAGAATGGGAAAGGGGCGTTACACTGCTGATCATCTCGATTGGCGACTCCATGTTCTCGTATTGACTCTTTAAGTCTGAGTTCATGGTAGCCAATATCAGACCACACACATCTACCACATCAATATAATGCTTATTCCATGCATCATATGCTGCATGCGAGGCATTGGTCCCAAGCCTTTCGGGGAGAGCTTTCTCAAGGACATAGTCCTTACTCTCTTGCTTGAGAATCAATCTCAAATTACGATACCAATTCAGGAAATTTGATCCATTTAACTTGTCCTTCTCAAGGACGGATCGTAACGAGAAAGTAGATTTAGACATAGGCTGAAATCTAAGAAAAGAAAATTTTAGTTATGAAGTTCATGAAATGAGAAATCTTATCTAATAAGAAAACTCGCATTATATTCACACAATGTTTCCTCTATGAACATAATGATCCAAGACCCATATTTCACCAAAATCTGAGTGGACGACTCGCCATCACCCAAATCTTAGTTATCTAGGTAAGAAAATCATTGCTAATTGTTCCCAGTACAACTCTTGGTCGCAGATAAGACAATCCATGTCTCATCCACTCTGACGTCTCTGGGCCCAGAACTTCTGATAGCCCAGTCAAGTAAACCAATCTCTTTAGTCTTGTGATCATTGACAGTCGCACTGCAAGTCTATCAATGATCACCTGCCTTACTCATGTAATTGTAGATACCAAGGACTCCAAGACTATCCAACAACGAAATGAGTCTTGACAGTAGACAAGATTGGGCAGGACATCAAGGTCACTTGATATTTAGTTGAGAAAACGGAACTTTAAAAGGTTAGTAAATCAATCTCTTAGGTCATGTAATTGTTGATGTCAAGCACTGCAAGACCATCAATACAACTACCTGCCTTACTCATGTAATTGTGGACACCAAGCTCTTGGCAAGAGTATCACAACAACGAAATAAGTCTTGACAGTTGACCGTATTGAAAACTAAACTTTGATCTAATACACATCCAATGTGTATTCGATAGGTTTAGAACATGTTTAACTTTTAATTTTAATTGAGTTTTAATTGTTCTAACAAAAGTGGGTTAGGTCATTTGGTTCGGTTTCCCAATCATTTGGTTCAATAACCAAACGATTACGGTTCGCATCCAACCTTAACAAAACCTGATAACCGGTCAATCCAATTGAACCGGTAATTGACCAAATGAACCGGTTTTAGACCAATTGGAGATACCGGTCAAATCTAATTCAACTGGTCCATCCAATTGAACCGATTCAATCAGTTTTAACTAATCGCGATAACCGGTCCAATCCAATTGAACCGGCTTATCCAATCAAACTGATCATATCCAATCAAATCGGTTTATACTAATTGAGATAACTAGTCCAATCCAATTGAACCAATTCATCCAATTTAAACCGATCTGTTCTACCTTAACCAAGCATGATAACCAGTTCAATCCAATTGAACCGATCAACCAATCGCAAGGCCTGTGTTGACCTACACTTATCCTGTGTCGATCGACACATTAGGGTATCAGGAAATTTAACCATGCGAGATAACCGGTTCAATCCAATTGAACCGATATATCCTTTCGAACAGCCTGTGTCGATCGATGCACCCAGTGTGTCGATTGACACAGTGCCATCTCTAAGATCGATACCCAAATTTTAATAAGCGTATTCGCGGTGCATCGACCGACACAAACTTAGTGTCGATCGACACTGTGCGAAAACCCTAAATTTTATGATCGTTTTTGAGGTGTGTCGACCGACACAAACTTGTGTCGATCGACACTGTGCGAAAACACATGTTCTTCGTTTTCGATAAGAAACTAAATCCGAGATTATTTTTATCAAAACGAAAACTAGCATGCATCAACCTATTCAAATACTTCATTATTTGAATTACATGCTACAGATTCAATGATTAAAACCCTAAGGCTCTGATACCACTGAAGGAACTTGGGCCAATTCTAACAGTTTCAGAATTCCACAAGTTCTAAGCCTAGGATCTGGGGTTTAGTTAATTGAATCCTTACCGATGATCTCGTGTTTACCCGGAGATCTGCAGCGGAATAATGAACAGGTAAGTGATATCGAGAGTGCCTTAGATGCTGCGCATCTACTGCAGTCCACACGCACACAAGCTGGAATCCGCCGGGATGCTAGTGTCGGGAATCGGATCTCCTGGGAATCCCTGTGTTTAGAGAGGTGGCTGTGTTTTTCTGTCAAGAAAGGATCTCAACAACGGCTGAGGTTCCAGGTCGTCCATATAAGCCTTTATATATAGACCTGGAATGACCAAAACCGATCATTGGATAAATCCAATTCGTTTAAGTCATCAAACCGAAACATCATGTTCGAAACCCGATCTGTGTCGATCGACACACCCAATGGTGTCGATCGACACTCCTCTTAAAACTCAAATTCAATGTGCATCTAATACACATTGACCAGACCATATGCCAATGATCAATTCCATACAAAGTGTATCCAGCTTGCTTAGGTGTGTGAACCTGTAGGTCCACATAATACTAGTTATGAGTTACAACTCATAAGTCATAAGAGGCTTCTAGCAAAACATTATGACCGCCTAGTATCACATAAATTGTCCGATCTCGACAATACAACTATCTATCAGAGTTAGTACAATATGATTTCAGGACATAATCCCAACACGCTTCTGTTCCAAGTGCATCACATGCCTTAAGGCCAAGTCCATGTCACATCCTTACGGTTTATATATCCCATTTTCTATTCCTAACCGACTTTGGGTCGATATTTCTACGGATTTTGTGCTTGAACTGCCTAAGATCAGGAATAAGTATTCCATCTTTGTGGTGGTCGATCGGTTCCCCAAGATGGCTCACTTTATACCGTGTTCCAAGACCAAAGACGCGACCCAGATGGCCGACCTTGTCTTCAAAGAAGTGGTGAGATTGCACGGACTGCCCAGGATCATCGTCTCAGACCGCGATCCAACATTCCTTGGTCACTTCTGGAGAACATTGTGGAGGAAACTTTGGACGAAGCTCCTGTTCTCCACGACCTGTCATCCACAGACGGATAGAAAGACTGAGGTCGCCAACTGTACACTCTCAGCCTTATTAAGGGCCACGGTCGGTAAACATTTGTCTAGGTTGTTAGATTGTATTCCATTTGTTGAGTTTGCTTATAACCACGCTAACCACTCAGCTACCAAGCTATCACCGTTTGAGATTGTTTATGGTTTTAAGCCCGACACGCCCCTCGACCTCAAGCCCTTACCGCCACTAGAGTTCACCAACTTGGATGGAGAATGAAAAGCTGAAGCAGTTGTCAAGTTACATCAGACGGTCAAGGAGAACATAAAGAAGAAGACGGCCCAATACAAGAAGCATGCCGACAAGCACCAGATGGAGATTACCTTCCAATCGGGAGATTGGGTTTGGGTTCATATGCGACCTGAACGGTTCCAGAACTAACAACGATCGAAGCTTGCACAATGAGGAGACGAACCATTCAGAGTCCTGAAAAAGATCAACGACAATGCTTATCAACTTGAACTCCCAGGTAATATGAGTATATCCTCGAGCTTTAATGCTATTGATTTGTCTCCATTTGTGCAGGTGATGCTGTTCTGAGGCCAAAACCTTCTCAAGGAGGAGGGAATGATGTGGACATCGGATCATCCGAACCCGACCCGGACGAACCGTCGTCGACCAAGCGGGACGTACCGCTCTCGACCATGAGGTTGGTCGACCAGTTCACGACCATGCGGAACGTACCACAAACGCGATCAGGACAGAGGCATCTTCGGGATAATTTCAACCAAGCTATGGAACACCTAATCTCGAGTACGAGCATAGACGATATCAGGACCCATCTGGATAACTTGACTATGACCAACTTGTCCTGAACCAGTTGGCCCAGAAGATGATCAAGACAGAAGCCGACCCACTCAACCCGACCATCCCATGGCCGTTACTCAAGACTGTTCGACCAACCTAGATCTTCAGCATCGAGTCCGACGAGCCTTAGGCCGGACTGTCTCTTGGACCGAAGATCATACTCGTTTTCCCTGAAGGATTGTTTAGTTGATCCTGATTCAATTCTTAGATTCATATCAACCTAAACATGCGGATCTAGGTTCTTCTCAGAATAGAAACAAATGATGATCTCACCTTATACCTGTTTGCAGCGGAAAGAGATGGTATGTCTGAGATCAGAGAAACACCGAGGGATGAATCCTCCAAAGGTTCACACACGCGATCACAGGAAACAGCTGCTAGACCACTAGAGGAATTCGGCGCAGAGAGAGAGAGTTTTCGGCTGAGGGGCTAGGGTTAATCATCCAGAAACTCGAGTTTTACCTTATAAAACTTGTCCGGTTCCGTTTGGGCCATTTGGCCCAAACACCAATTAACTCTACGGTATTCGCGCACTGTGTCGACCGACACACCTTGTGTGTCGATCGACACACAGTGCCTAAACCGTTTTATTCTCTCTAAATACAGTAAATGCCTAGCACTTTTACCGTACTTCTGCTAAACCGTTCCTACACATTTTCCTGTTAGCTTAGGCGTGTGACCCATATGGGATCATATAATAAAGGCAATAAGTCCAAGACTTATAGATCATGAGCGGACTCTAGCAAGCCATCATGACCCCCAGTATTATATGACTTATGTCTGATCATTGACATACTCTTACTTTCTAGAGACAGTACCGAGATTACTGGACACAATTCCAACAATCTCCCACTTGTACTGGAATCTCTGTATTCATAATCCTTTTGTCACAATATCTCGATTAGTCATAAGGCAAGATTGGTGTCATCCTTATAAAGCCTAATCTTGTTCATCGGACTCTGATTCGATACTGACAATCCAAACGACTCGGGACAGTCCGTTTGAGCATGGCCATGCTTTTTCCAGTATTCAAATCTCCGATTGGCCTAGAGATATTCACTCCATTTATATTGGAGGGACAAATTCCGTCTTGTTCCATCACTGTAAACTATTCATTTCATAATGTACCCAAACAAGGTCCTTATAACTATCGCAGAACGATAGCGTTAGACAATGATCAAAGTGCATCAGTCCATGTGCAGTCACATGCATGCGAACTCAGGTCTAAGGACTATACTCTATAGTCGTAGTAAGAATCTCTTATGACACAGATATAAATATCCTGAAGAGTTCTTATAAGCGGGTCTTGTCCGGTCGTATGTTCCCAAACATACACCTATGTACTGACTTTGATGCCGCGCATCTATGACACACTGAGACTTTGTCATAAGTCACGTACCAATCCAGTCTCACACGGTTGTTGGTGTTCCAATTTCAACAACCTTCGACTAGGGACGGGATGATATAAAACATCTATCAAATATAGGGTCTCATGATCAAGCTAAATGACTTCGATGACTCAAGATCAAGTCATTTACTTCGATGACCTATAAAATGGTTCATATCACTTCGGAACGATTATTTCATCACAGTTAAAATAATCTTGAAATAATAATTTCATTAAACATAAGAATGTTTTACAAGAACATTTCAAATAACTAAATAAAAGCCCTCAAACTCCCACTCAAATTTAGATTACATTTCAATGTCTCTAATGCCTACAGCTTCAGTCAGAAACTCGAGCTTAGGCCTTGGGAGTGGCTTTGTCAACGGATCAGCGACGTTATCATCTGTCTGAACTCGGCTGATCTTGACTTCCTTTCTATTAATGATGTCACGTATCAAGTGAAATCTTCTTAGAACATGCTTGGATTTCTGGTGTGATCTTGGTTCCTTTGCCTGAGCTATAGCACCATTGTTGTCACAAAACAGTGCCAGAGGCTCAGCCGCATCTGGTATCACACCTAGTTCAATAATGAACTTTCGTATCCAAACAGCTTCCTTCGCAGCTTCTGAGGCGGCGATATATTCAGCTTCTGTAGTGGAATCAGCAACGGTGTCTTGCTTGGAGCTTCTCCAACTGATTGCACCGCCATTCAGACAAAAGATATAACCGGACTGTGACCGGAAATCATCTTGGTCTGTCTGGAAACTTGCGTCCGTGAATCCACTGACTTTAAGCACATCACTTCCACCGTACACTAAGAACTTATCCTTAGTATGTCTTAGATACTTCAAGATATTCTTTACGGCAATCCAATGGTTTTCACCTGGATTTGACTGGTATCTACTCGTCATGCTCAATGCATAAGCAACATCAGGACGAGTACAGATCATGGCATACATGACAGATCCTATTGCAGATGCATAAGGAATATTCTTCATGCGCTCAAGCTCAGCAGCCGTCGTAGGGCTCTGCTTCTTGCTTAGCGTTGTGCCATGTACCATTGGCGTGAAGCCCTTCTTGGAATCCTTCATGCTGAATCTTTGTAGGACTTTGTCAATGTATGAATCTTGACACAAGCCTATCAGCCTTCTAGATCTATCCCGGTAGATCCTGATTCCAAGAACGTATGCGGCTTCACCCATGTCTTTCATGGAAAAACAACTTCCAAGCCAGTCCTTTACGGACTTCAGCATTGGAACGTCGTTTCCGAGAAGCAGTATGTCATCGACATACAGAATAAGAAATACAATCTTGCTCCCACTAGATTTCTTATACACGCATTGTTCTTCTTCGTTTCTGATGAAGTCAAATTGCTTGATCGCTTCATCAAAACGAAGATTCCAGCTCCTCGATGCTTGCTTCAATCCATAGATGGATTTATGAAGCTTGCATACTTTTCCAGCATTCTTTGGATCTATGTAACCGTCAGGTTGTGTCATATACACATCCTCTTCCAGAATACCATTCAGGAAGGCGGTTTTCACGTCCATCTGCCAAATTTCATAATCATGAAAAGCTGCAGTTGCTAGTAGAATCCGAATAGATTTCATCATAGCCACTGGTGAATAGGTTTCATCGTAATCCTCACCGTGAACTTGTCTGAAACCTTTTGCCACCAACCTGGCTTTATAAATCTGGACATTTCCATCCACGTCAATCTTCTTCTTGAAGATCCATTTGCACTCGATGGCTTTTACACCAGCGGGTAAGTCAACCAACGAAAACACTTGGTTGACCGACATGGAGTCCATTTCGGAATCAGTGGCCTTGCGCCACTTAGAGGAATCTGGGCCCATCATGGCTTGATTGAAGTTCGATGGTTCATCACCATCAATGATCAGAAGATCATGACAGTCAGTCACGAGGAATCCTTGATATCTCTCGGGTTCGTGACGGATCCTCCCGGATCTTCGAACTTCAGGTACTACAGGTTCAGGCTCTACAATTTCTTGTAGGTCCTCCTGCTGCTCTTCCTCATTAGGTTGAGCAGTATCCTGTTCATCTTGAATTTCTTCAAGCAGTACCTTACTCCCACTGTCTTTCTTAGAGAGAAACTCCCTCTCAAGAAAGTTACAATCCCGGGAAACAAAGATCTTGTTCTCGGAACGTAGATAGAAGTAATAAGCCTTGGTTTCCCGTGGATAACCAATGAAGTAGCATTTGTCAGATTTTGGTGTAAGCTTGTCTGAGATCAATCTCTTGACATAGGCTTCACAACCCCAAATTCTGAGATAAGACAGCACTGGAGCTTCTCCAGTCCATAATTCATATGGTGTCTTTGCTACTGCTTTCGATGGCGCTCTATTTAGAGTGAACACTGCTGTTAGCAGAGCATATCCCCAAAGGGATATTGGAAGGTCTGTGTGACTCATCATAGATCGAATCATATCCAATAAGGTCCGATTTCTCCTTTCAGACACACCATTCCATTGAGGTGTTCCGGGAGGAGTGAGTTGGGATACGATCCCACACTCTCTTAGATGATCACTGAATTCTTGGCTTAAGTATTCTCCTCCTCGGTCGGACCGAAGAGCCTTAATGCTTTTGCCAAGTTGGTTCTGTACTTCATTTTGGAATTCTCTGAACTTCTCAAAAGATTCAGACTTATGTTTCATTAAATAAACATATCCATACCTACTGAAATCATCAGTAAAGGTAATGAAGTACTGATAGTTTCCTCTTGCATTTGTGGACATTGGGCCACACACATCAGTGTGTATCAGGCCCAATACGTCACTGGCCCTCTCGTTAGGTTTATTAAAGGGGGCCCGTGTCATTTTGCCCATCATGCAGGATTCGCATTTCTCACATGACTCAAAGTCAAATGAGCCAAGAAGTCCATTCGAATGGAGCCTCTTGATGCGTTTCTCGCTGATGTGCCCTAAACGACAATGCCATAGAAACGTTCGGTTCTCCTCATTAGGTTTGAACCGTTTGGTATTAATGTTATAAATTGGCGCGGATTGATCGAGTATGTAAAGCCCATTCATAAGAGGGGCAGAACCATAGAACAAATTGTTGCGATTGAAGGAACATAATTTATTCTTAACTGAAAAATCATAACCTTCCAAATCCAACAAAGAAATTGAAATAATATTTCTGCTTATAGCAGGTACAAAATAACAATTATTGAGTTCTAAAATCAATCCCGAAGGTAAAGACAACAAGTAAGTGCCTACAGCTAGCGCTGGAACTTTCGCTCCATTCCCAACTTGTAGCTCCACTTGTCCTTGCTTCAGCCTTCTACTGTTGCTGAGTGCCTGCATATTAGTACAAATATGAGCCCCACAACCAGTATCCATAACCCATGAGGTATTATCAGAAGTAGTTGTATTAACTTCTATAACAAAAATACCTGTTGAAGAAGTCTCAAAAGTCTTCTTCTTCAATTCCTTTAGACCTTCCTGGAATTTCTTACATTCTCTCCTCCAATGCCCTGGTTCTTTACAGAACCTGCATATGTCAGTTGGCCCAGCCTTGGACTTGGGCTTGGGCTTTGGCGTGTCCTTGTCCGCGACTTGGACAGCCTTGGCCTTTCCCTTATCCTTAGCAGAGGATTTCTTAAACCCCTTGCCCTTCTGCACCATAAGCACATTGGGGTCCTTGGCGGTTTTCCTCAAGTTGGGCTCCGCAGTCTTGAGCATTCCGTGAAGCTCAGGCAATGTCTTACTCAAGCCATGCATGTTAAAGTTCAGAATGAACTGATCATAGCTTGCAGGTAATGACTGCAGAATGATGTCGCAGGCAAGTTCCTGGCTGATTGGGCAGTCGAGTTTCTGAAGATGATCGAGATAACCCATCATCTTCAAGACATGAGGACTCACTGCCGCATTCGCAGCCAACTTGCAGTCCAAGAGGTTCTTAACTGTTTGAAACCTCTCAGTCCTAGCCTGCTCCTGAAAAAGCGATTTCAGGCTTGCCATTATCTCGATGGGTGACAATACACTCTCGAACTGTTTTTGCAGCTCCGGAGTCATTGTCACCAACATCAGGCAATAGGCATCATTTTCATCTGACGAATGCTTTTCCCAAGCATTATGCAGAGTCCTGGCGGCATTGGCAGGAGGCCTCTCGGGGAGAGGATCACGAAGGACATAATCCTTCTTCTCCTGCTTGAGGACTAGCCTCAAGTTCCTTGACCACGTCAGGAAGTTCGTTCCAGTCAGCTTCTCCTTTTCGAGAACAGACCGGATCGAGAATGTGTTTTGTGTGCTTGTAGTAGTCATAGCTGAAATATATAGATAAAAAGGTTATTAGTTAAAATGTTCAATATGATTAATCTCGTATTAAATTTAATATGATTAATCACGCATTATATTCAATAACATAAGTTACCCTCAATAGAATATAATGATTCCAAGATCCACATATAACTAAGATTAAAGTGGGCCACTGGCCGTCACCAAAACTTAGCTTATATCGGTAAGCCCTATATCGGCTAATTATATCCGTGATATAACTCTTGGTTGTGAATCTGGGCCCGAGGCCCAATCCACTCGGATGTCTCAAGGCCCGGGACTCCCGATGGCCCAGTCAAGAAAACCAGACTATACAGTCATGTAATCATTAATGTCTGGGACTCCCAATGACATTTATGAATCACAAACCGTCTTATCCACGCAAAAGCAGACACCCTCACACTGTAAGGCCATGAATACAATTGAATGGGCTTCGACAGCTGACATAGAATGGACAAGACATCCAACGCTTGATATTATTTGAGGTTCGTAGGTTTATTTAAAAATTCATTCCCAAAATAGAAGATTACTATTTCGGGAAACTTTCCATTTTTGGAAACCTACTATTTTTGGAAACTTTCTAAAATTGGAAACTTTCTAAAAACGGAAACTTTCTAACTTTAGAAATTTCTTTAAAATCCAAAACCCGCAAATCCAGAAACTTCTAATTTAAGAAACTTTCTAATTTCAAAATTTCGGAAACTTTAATTTAAAATCGACTTTATAATTTTATAAAATAAATTTTAAATTAATCTGAAGAAAGACTCAAATAACTGGCCCAATTGTTTTAACTTCTTGGCCCGAGGCCCAAGAACTGGTCCATGTCCAAGACATGACACAATTGTCCAATTAAATGACATAACCGGTCTGGTTCATTAAAATTGGTCTAACCAAATTTTAATTACTACGATGACCACAATTGTCAACCGGTTATTTACTAAACCGGATTTTCTCAATTTATTTGGTCCAACCAAATCAAATTAGAAAATCCTGGTTTAGGCACTAAATCCAATAATTCTTTCGACATTGGATTTCTTGTCCCGGTTTAACCAGACTTAATAAAATTATTAAATCTGTTTATTAAACCAGGACGAATTAATTTTAATCAAAATTAAACCGAGCCTTTAAACCAACCATGTCGATCGATGAACCAACCGTGTCGATCGATCCATCAACCACATCGGTCGATGCTCTCAGCATCGATCCTGCATCGATCGTGCATCGATCCTGTATCGATCGATGCTCTTACGCATGCACTGAACCGAGCCAAAACCCTAACCGTGTCGATCGATGTGCACCAACCGCATCGGTCGATGCACCAATATCGAACCTGCATCGATCCTGCATCGATCGATGCTTTCACGCGTTAACTGGTTTTGCCTATAGACTGTATCGACCGATCCATGCGATCGTATCGATCGATCCATGCGATCGCAGTCGATACAGACCTCTTGAAATCGCATTCTACCAAATCATATAGCTTGGTTTCTGCAATTTTATGTGTGTTTAGGTTTCAATTCTTGTTGCTTAAGTGGTTTCTCTTATCAGTAGTTGATTCAAAACACTTTTAAACAAGAAAACAATCCTAAACATTGAATCTAAACAAGAAAAACCAGTACCATTGGCTCTGATACCACTGAAGGATTGTTTAGTTGATCCTGATTCAATTCTTAGATTCATATCAACCTAAACATGCGGATCTAGGTTCTTCTCAGAATAGAAACAAATGATGATCTCACCTTATACCTGTTTGCAGCGGAAAGAGATGGTATGTCTGAGATCAGAGAAACACCGAGGGATGAATCCTCCAAAGGTTCACACACGCGATCACAAGGAAACAGCTGCTAGACCACTAGAGGAATTCGGCGCAGAGAGAGAGAGTTTTCGGCTGAGGGGCTAGGGTTAATCATCCAGAAACTCGAGTTTTACCTTATAAAACTTGTCCGGTTCCGTTTGGGCCATTTGGCCCAAACACCAATTAACTCTACGGTATTCGCGCACTGTGTCGACCGACACACCTTGTGTGTCGATCGACACACAGTGCCTAAACCGTTTTATTCTCTCTAAATACAGTAAATGCCTAGCACTTTTACCGTACTTCTGCTAAACCGTTCCTACACATTTTCCTGTTAGCTTAGGCGTGTGACCCATATGGGATCATATAATAAAGGCAATAAGTCCAAGACTTATAGATCATGAGCGGACTCTAGCAAGCCATCATGACCCCCAGTATTATATGACTTATGTCTGATCATTGACATACTCTTACTTTCTAGAGACAGTACCGAGATTACTGGACACAATTCCAACATTCCCTTGTGAGGTTTTGTCCCAATTGGGTTTTCCTTATAAGGTATTTAATGAGGTGATCATAGGCATGTCCATTAGAAGAGATAGGACGGCCCATTTTACTCATTTAAGACTTTTTCCTTTCGATTTTCTAAAGTCTTTTGCCTTTATTTCTTTTTGCATTTTCGATGGCCCATTAGTCCATCTTGTAACCTAAAACTCAAGGCTATTTAAAGTCTCTATTTTATTTTTTAATGTTAAGCAACACTTTTAAAGCCTCTAAACATTCTTTTTGTTGAAACATAAGAATATTTGGCCCATCTCGGCTTCCGTCTCGAACTTTGGTAAAATTACCATTTTACCCCCGACTTTGGTAAAATGACAATTTTGCCCCTGGTTGACTTTCTGCTGCCCGTTGACCGTATTTCTGATACGGGGTATCACAACCAGCCTGAAACCGATGTTTCAGGATCAGGCACGAGTTGAGAGATACCATATGGTTAAGTCTCTCATTGGGTGCAAGCTACCAAAGGATGCTCCAGTGAGTCCTCATGTCATTAAAATGATAGGTTACATTGATAACCTGGGGAAACTGGATTGTCCTGTTAGCCTTGATTTGGCTAATGAAATCATCCTGCAGTCACGCCGTCAAGTTATGATAAGTTTATCAAGATCTATATCAAGAATGGCTTGACGAAGACGTTGGCTGAGCTGCATGGCATGCTCAAGACAACTGAGCAGAACATCATAATGGGTAAAAGGTTTGAGAAATCTTGTATAGACAAGGGTAGAGGCAAGGCCGTCCAGATTTGGAATCAGGATAAACCTATGTCTTCTTATAAGCCCAAGTCCGGCCCATCTGATGTTAGTAAGTGCTGCTACTGTGAAGAGTTTGGGCATTGGAAGAGAAATTGCATTAAATTCTTGGAAGATTCACAAGAGATGAAGGAGATGTACGAGACTTCTTCTTCAGGTATTGTGTTATTACTTCAAGTTCTACGTAGGTATTGGATACCAGTTGTGGTACTGATATTTTTGAAATATGCAGGGCCTAAGCAACAGTAGAACGTTGAAGAAAGGACAAGTGGAACTGCGCGTCTGGAATGGAGCAATGGTTGCTGCATTAGCCGTAGAAATTCTCCACTTGTAGGAGCCTTTCAAGCTTGGTTTTTTTTTTTGAATTAAGTAATTGCTACTATGTACCTGCTTTATGCGGAGATGTCTTTCATTTTCTTGTAAGAATTTGGATGTTTTTCATTCCGATAAAAGACAAGTTTTGCTCTTTTGATCTTAATGAAATATTATATGGTAGCACCCCTTTTGATAATGGGTTTTATATCTTAAACCAATGTACGCTTCTATATATAACATAAATACCAAACGGTTTAAGTCTGAAGACTCGAATTCGATTTTCCTAAGCATAGTCGTTTCAACCACATAGAGTGAAGCGGATTCAGAAGTTCCACAGTTATGGGCTTTTAGGCTTATTTGATTATAAATCATATGAGATATGAAGTCTGCTTGCTGGGCCAAATGACTAAGGCTTCTTTAGCAGAGCTAAATAAAAGGGCCAGAGGCTTATTGGGCCTTGCACGTACTGATGAATGTGGCCCGATGAGCATTAGTTCCAGAGGAAATCTTCAGTACTTCATTACCTTATTGATGACTTCAGTGAGTATGGCTGTGTTCATTTAATGAGACACGATTCAGAATCTTTTGAAATGGTCAAAGAAGTTCCAGAATGAAGCATAAAACCGATATGACAGAAGTATTAAAGATCCTCGATTAGATCGGTGGAGGAGAATACTTGAGTCAAGAATTGAGTGATCATCTAAGTGAGTGTGAAGTAGTCTCACAGCTCATTTCTCCTGGAAAACCTGAATGGTGTTTCTGAGAATGAATCGGACATTATTGGATATGCTCCGAATAATGATGAGTCACATGAATCTTCCATTATCCTTTGAGGAATACGCTCTAAAATGTATGTGTTTACGCCAAATAGTTTTCTATCAGGATCAGTTGAAAGACACCACATTGGATGTGGACTAGAGTTTTCCAAGTATGTTTCACTGATTAATTGGGATTACAAGGTTTATGTAAAGCAATTGTCAACAGACAACCTTGAGCCCAAATCTGATAAGTGCTGCTTCGCTGGTTGTCCTAGGGAAACCGAGGCTTATTACTTTTGCAACCAATCCGAGAACAAAGTTTTGTTGTTCGGAACTCTGTTTTTCTAGATAGAAAGATTCTTTCCAAGAATAACAGTGGGAGTAGAAGTACAGGTCGAAGAAATTCGAGAAACACAGGAGGCTGCTCAACCTGTTGAGGGAGAGCAGCGGTTGGATCCACAAAGTGCTGTGGGACCTACACCTGTGGAGCCTGAAGTTCGCAGATCCAAATGGATCCGTCACTAACCCGAGAGTGATTTCTCGTAACCAATTGCCGTGATCTGTTGATCATTGAAAAGTGACGAGCATGCGAAATTCAAGAAGCGATGGTGAGCCCCAACTCCGAAAAAACTGCTAGTTATGCATGTTAACTTCACCGATCTAATTCTGGATTGAAGCAAACATCTTGGAGTTGGAATCTACGTTCTGTTAAAACGGTCAAAAGTTTTGACTTGATCAGGAACGAATAGGAACCGTGCGTTTACAAGTAGTCTAGTGGGAGCATAGTTGCATTTCTCACACTGTATGTATATAACATACTTAATCTCATAAACGACGTTCCGACGCTTAAGTCTTATCAGGACTTGGGTCGGAAGTCATTTTAACGATAGACATGGGAGAAGCCGCGTGAGTTCTTGGAATAAGGATCTATTGAAATAGATTGGGATAGGCTAATTGGATCGTGTCAGAATCCTTATGTTGATAAGGTATTGGACAGTTCCAATATGCATGATTCCAAGAATAGCTTCACACCAAAGGTCTTGTGGCAATAATATTAGCAAGAAGAAGTGTCTTGGACACTGGCTGAGCTAGTATCTATGAGTGTGATTCCCTATGCCTCTGCATTAGAATCCATCATGAATGCCACATTTTGCGCTCGTCTAGATGCAGCTTACGCATAAAGTATGACGAGAAGATACCAAAATGTTCCGGTAAAAGTCACTGGACAGTTGTAAGGAATATCCCCAAGTGTTTGAGGAACACTAAAGATAGGTTCTTATTCAACTGAGAAAGTGACGAATCTGTTATGAGTAGTTAGACGGACAAGGACGATTCCCGGTTCCCATCTGGTTATGTCTCTTTGTCTGTGTAGCGGTGCTATCTGTTGGAAGGGCTCCAAGCAGGGGACCGTAGAATAAGGCTTATTAAAGAATAGCGATGTGGTTTGTTGGAATGGTTCCAAGCAAGAACACCGCAGGCTCTCTCACAATCTAAGCACGAGTTTTATATTGTTGCTGTAGGTACTAGATATCTAAAGACGTGGTCTTGATTCTAGTGGGAGTTAAGTTAGCTATGATGTTCACATAGACATGCTATGGTCATGTTTATGAAAAACTGACATCAGCATTATTTGATTATTGGATAATTAAATAATGGTCCCAAAGTATTTTATGTTCATTTTATAGGTCATCAAGTTGAGGACTTGATCATGAAACTCTATAAATGAAAGATGACATAAAATTATGTTTGTCCCTGGTCGTAGGTTGTTAAAGTGGGACACTAACAACCGTTAAGACTAGTATGCGAGGTGACGTATGGCTAAGTTTCATGGAGTCATTGATATGAGTATCAACGTCAATCACATAGATATATGTTGGTGAACATATGATCGGACATGACCCACTAATGAGAACTCTACAGGATAGTTATATCAGTGTCATGAGAGGTTCTCATTACGACTATAGAGTATAGTCCTTAGACCTGAGTTCATCATGCTTTCTAGCATGTGAATTGGTGCGCTTTGACCTTGTCAAACGTCGTTCCGTAACTGGCGGCTATAACGGTATTGCTTAGGCGTATCATGAAGTGTGTGTAGAAACATGAATGGAACAAGAAGGGATTTCCTCCTATATAACAGGAGATAAATATCTCAGGGCCCATCGAAGATTTGATACTGAGAAAATGCATGGCCGTGCTCAAACGAGGTGATTGTCAGTCGTTTATTTTATCAGTATAGATCAGGAGTTCGATGAACATGATGTTGGCTATAATAAGGATGACACAGTGTCTTGTCTTATGCCATATCGAGATATAGCGATGAAAGGATTAGGGGAATAGATGATTCCAGTACAAGTGGGAGATTATTGGGATTATGTCCTGAAATCATATTGTACTAACTCTGATAGATAGTTGTATTGTCGAGATCGGACAATTCATGTGATACTAGGCGGTCAAAATGTTTTGCTAGAAGCCTCTTATGACTTATGAGTTGTAACTCATAACTAGTATTATGTGGACCTACAGGGTCACACACCTAAGCAAGCTGGATACACTTTGTATGGGATTGATCATTGGCATATGGTCTGGTCAATGTGTATTGGATGCACATTGAATTCGAGTTTTAAGAGGAGTGTCGATCGGGTTTCGAACCTGATGTTTCGGTTTGATGACTTAAACGAATTGGATTTATCCAATGATCGGTTTTGGTCATTTCAGGTCTATATATAAAGGCTTATATGGACGACCTGGAACCTCAGCCGTTGTTGAGATCCTTTCTTGACAGAAAACGCAGCCACCTCTCTAAACACAGGGATTCCCAGGAGATCCGATTCCCGGCACTAGCATCCCGGCGGATTCCAGCTTGTGTGCGTGTGGACTGCAGTAGAGGCGCAGCATCTGAGGCGCTCTCGATCTCACTTACCTGTTCATTATTCCGCTGCAGATCTCCAGGTAAACACGAGATCATCGGTAAGGATTCAATTAACTAAACCCCAGATCCTAGGCTTAGAACTTGTGGAATTCTGAAACTGTTAGAATTGGCCCAAGTTCCTTCAAAGCGCTCCACGTCTCGTTTCTGGTGTGGCCAGAAGAAGTGGTCGGTCAGGACAATCAGTGTCTTGTCCACGCCAAAATGGCCCATGTGTATGCCTCCATGGGCTTCTCGGATCAGCAGGTCCCTCAGTGACCCTTGTGGGATGCACAAACGCTTGCCTCAGAAGAGGAACCCATTGTGTATATAGAACAATTCCTTAGTTCCTTTTTGACAATCCTGAAAAATCACACCAAAATCCGGGTCAGATTCATATTCATCTTTAATCAACTCAAAACCCAACACTTTGGCCTCCATTTTGATGATCAGTGCGTGTCTCCTGGACAAAGCATCAGCTACTACGTTCTCCTTTCCCTTCTTGTACTTTATGATGTACGGGAATGTCTCCACAAACTCAAGCCACTTGGCGTGTCTCCTCTTCCAAGTGGTATATTTGTGTAGGTGCTTCAAGGTCTCGTGGTCGGTGTGGATCACAAACTCTTTGGCTAGGAGATAGTGCTGCCATGTCTCCCAGGATCGCACTAATGCATACAATTCCTTGTCGTCGGTTGGGTAGTTCAAGGTGGCGCCACTGAGCCTCTCACTAAAATAAGCCACGGGTCGGCCTCCTTGTGTCAAGACAGCTCTAATCCCCAAACCCAATGCATCACACTCAATTTCAAAGGTTTTATCAAAGTTAGGCAAAACAAGAATTGGGCGTTGGTGAGGAGGTACTTGAGCTTCTATAACGCCTCAGCCTGTGTGGCTCCCCATTTGAACGGGACATCTTTCTTGATCACGGCTGTAAGAGGGGCAGCCACAATGCTAAATTCCTTCAAGAACCGTCAGTAGAAGCTGGCCAGTCCGTGGAAGCTCCTCACGTAACCAATGCTGGTCGGGGTCGACCACTCTTGGATGGCCTTGACCTTCTCTGATCCACCTGTAATCCTTGTGAAATTACAACAAAACCTAAAAAGACAAGCTTATCATTGCAGAATGTGCACTTCTTGAAGTTCGCATAAAGACCTTCTTGTCAAAGAGTCTCCATTACTTGCTCAAGGTGCAACAAATGATCAGCAAAAACATTGATTATAGATCAAAATATCATCAAAATAAACAACGGCAAACTTACTGATGTAGGCCTGTAAGACCTGGTTCATGAGTCGCATGAACGTGCTAGGGGCGTTGGTAAGGCTGAATGGCATCTCCAGCCACTCGTACAGACTCTGCTTGGTCTTGAACGCAGTTTTCCATTCGTCCCCTTCTTTCATTCGGAACTGATGGTAGCCACTCCGTAGATCTATCTTTGAGACGACAGACGCTCCGTGTAGTTCGTCCAGCATGTCGTCAAGGCGTGGTAGGGGATGGCAGTACTTGATCATGATATTGTTGATTGCCCAGCAGTCCACACACATTTGTCATGATCCGTCCTTCTTGGGCACCAACAGGACGGGAACAACACACAGACTTAGGCTTTCGCGGATATATCCTTTTGTCATAAGGTCCTGAACCTGCTTCTCCAACTCCTTGGACTCGGTCGGATTCATACGGTAAGCTGGTCGGTTCTGTAACTTGGATCCTGGTACGAGGTCGATCTGATGCTCGATGCCTCGAATGGGTCGCAGACCGGCTTGGATTTCCTCTGGGAATACGTCCTTAAACATGTCCAACAAAGAAACCACATCTCGGGAAAACTCTACGTCATCAGCAGATGAATGTAAAGCCTCCCTAAAAATCATTAGCAATACCTGCGTGTTCTGACTAATAGCCTTAGACACATAATGGGAAGAGATAAGCAGGTTTGTCTTATTTTTTTTTGCGGTCCTTGGCATGTTTCAGTTGCATTTCGTGGACCTCCATTGGTGTAAGCGGTGCAAGTTGGTACTTACGCTTGTCATGGACGAACGAGTAGTGGTTGGTGCGTCCGTTGTGAAGTGACTCCTTGTCAAACTTTCATGGTGGGCCTAGAAGTAGGTGTCCGACCTGCATTGGGACGACATCGCATAGCACTTGGTCGCAATAGTTACCAACACTGAACGGGACAATGACCTGGTTGTCTATCCGCAGCTCGGGGTCGTCATTCAACCACCTAAGTCGGTATGGTCGAGGATGCCTCGTGACTTGGAGACCTAGCTTATCGACCATGTACCTGCTAGCAACGTTAGCACACGAACCACCGTTTATAATAAGACTACATACCTTCCTAATAACAGTGTATCGGGTGTGGAAAATTTTCTTCTGCTGGACCGTCTCGGGGTCGACCAGGGCGCTGAGGGCTCTCCGTATCACCAACCATTCGCCCGAGTCTAGGTACTCTACGGGCGTCCCGCTGGAACGTCTCTTCATCTTGTTCGTCTTGCTCGTCCGGAAACTCGTACTCGCCAGCCTCGGTGAGGATCATGACTCGTCGGTTCGGACAATCTTGGGCCATGTGTCTTTTTCCCTGACACTTGAAACATGTAATATCTCTAGATTGTGATGTACTAGGAAACTTACTTGGATCAGGATGTATGGTCTTGGAAATTTCTGGGGTCGACTTCTTGTACCAGGAGTCGATCTTGACAGCCTTGCCTTTGTCGACGGGTCGGGGCGATGGTGTCGACGATGTCGGGTTCGTACGGGTCCGGTTCTTGGTCTCGGACTTCTGCTTGTTGTGATGTTCTATTTGGATACTCAGATGCAGCAACTCTGACATGTTATGGCACGGTTGGATCTCGACCTTTCGGGCGATCCGTTCGTGCAATCCGTCCACGAACTGTGCCATGAGGGTCTCCTCTGAGTCATCCAAATCAAGCATGTTTCATAGTTGTTCGAATTCCTCGAACTATTCATGTACCATCCGGCTTCCCTGCATCAACTTAAGGAAACATTTTTGTAAATCTCTATGAAAATGGGTCGGGATGTACCTTCGTCTCAGATGGTACTTCATGTCGGACATGTGGCGATATGTTCGTGGTGGTGGCGTCTACGCTCCGAGATGTCTCGATCCCACCAAGATAGGGCATGTCTGGTGAACTGGGCAGAGGCTAGGGATATCTTCCTACGGTCGTTGTAGGCATAGTAATGAAAGATATGCTCCATTCTTTGTTCCCATTCGAGGTAAGCTTCAAGGTCGACCTTACCTGCAAAATTGGGAGGTGTAAGCTTAACATCACTGAAATTGGGACGTTAAACCTCATTGTTGCACATGTGATATACTTGTGTTTTCATTGCACTTAGGACAGTGATTTGTTTATGTTTTGACTTCTTTTCCTTACTTTCTTCATTCTTTGTTGCTCTTTGTTACATTTAGAGTATAGGATCATCTAGAACTAGAATTAGACATTCTAGGCTTGCATTTGGAGTGTTTTTGGTGTGTTACAGGTGCAAGGAGTGTTGGTGAGCTAAGGAATGGAGAATGGAGCTTGAAAGATGAGGAAAGAGCCAGCAAGAAGTTCATATCGGCCACCATATCGGTTGAGGAGGCCGATACTTTTTGCTCAGGAGTCACGAAGAAAAACAGACAAAACGTATCGGCCACCATATCGGTCTGCAATACGTTCCTTGATGCAGATGAAGAAATTAAACAAAGAAGATGTATCGACCACAGTATCGGCTTCCCCAAGCTGTTCACGAGCAGCCTCCAATTCACAAGCAGCACCGCGCAATTCATCGACCTGCTCCCTAAGAACGCCATATGTCGACCCGGCCTGTTTTATGTCAAGCTCGTAAAACTCCCTAAGCTGGTTAAAAACAGCGGCCGACTACAAAAAGAGAGGGAAGCGGTCAGCCGAATACCTAGCCAAACAAAACAATAAGCGAGACCAACAAAACATACATTAACAACATGATGACTCAAATCCTCCTGGAGGTCGGGCCTGAGCATCTCGGCGATAGGAATTAACTTCCGGGAAGGCTTTACCGCAATCAGCTGAACAAGATCGGCGCAATAACGTTTATCATCACCGACCCTCCCCTGTATGACAATACGACTAAGTAAAATCCATCGGATCAGGTTCCCGACCGGTCCCCAACCCACCACCACGATGAGAGACGGGACTTAAATTCGCACGACGGGAACGATCAACGACATTCCCATAGCCCTCGTCAACAAATTCGAAATGCAAAGTATCAGAAGCTTAAGAACCAACACATCCCCTCTAGGGAAGCGCATACTCCGAACCCAGAGCGTCAACTCCGGAAACGGGCACTCGATCAAACTCGACTTCCCGATCCCGTCCGACGTCGCAGTCAACCTCCATCTCCAACAAAGCTGCCTCCCCGCCCTGACTCCCACCACCAACAGGCTACTTCGCGACAACCCGATCATCAGCGACAGGAATCCCCTCAATATCGATAACAGGCGGACTCCCTGCAAACGAAATAAACTCCCCAGCAGAATGACTAGCAGAACTCACAGCCGGACGATCACGATCATCAATCGAAACCTTACGTCTCCTCTTACAAATATGAGGAGACAACGACCCACCCACCGGAAGAGGACGACAACCCCAAAAACTCTGACAAAACAACCAAAAGATCAACAAGGAGGCGCGTTCCCACAATAACAAAGAAGGGGGGAGTGAGAAGGATCCATACCTGAATCAGCTTTCTCAAAACAAGCCTGAACCCTCAAATTAAAGAGAGCCTTTTCCTCCTTTTTCTTCTTTGAAGGCCAGGATATCGGACGATAAGCCCTCATCTTCACCAAATTCTCAGAGAAACCCGCAGTCCAAAAACCAGAAAAGGGCAAGCTGCAGAACAAACAGCAGACGCGAGACGAGCCACATCAACAACACCAAACAACAAAACAGAAAAGAAGAACAAAAGGAAAAGAACTACCACGGTCAATATTCCAAGCCGAAAAGAAGACCCTGTCCACATCGAACGTCAACGCACTGTTAACCCGCGCAAAGAAGTAGCCGTCCTGCCAATGATCCGTCTTATCCAGAGGATCGGACACAATCTTCTCAACGTCAATCTACAAAAGAAGTCGGTGGACATGTCGAAGCCATCATCAGCCGCCATAATCAAAGCACCCACCATATTACGAATGGCCCCCGGGCAAAGCTGAGATATAGCCATTTTCTTTGCTTCACAGTACTCGACCAGAAGCCTCGGGAGAGGAAACAACAGATGACATTCAGAGAATAAACTCTCGTACAAGCAAACCCATACAGGAGGAGCATCCCAAGCTTCTCATCCGGGGTCGGCAAACGAAATTTGAGACCAGAAATACGAACACGATCTCGCAACAGGACACCCAGGGAATCCTGCTTATAGATGGACAAACGAATTGGGCGAGGAACCACATTCCTCCTAGGTTCCTCCCTTCACTCGCCGCAGCTTCCCCCGTTTCTTCTTCTTCTTCTTCCCTTTCGGAATCGTCGATGGAGAGCGACTGCTAGAAGCGGAAGCACTAGGCCCCGAAGCACTGCCTACAGGCTCAACCAAATCATCGCTATCACCCTCACGATCCAGCGTGTCTACACCAATACCCGAATCACGCCCATTCCCGTCACTTTGTTCTTCACCAACAGGCGAGCCCAAGTTTCCCCCCTCTAAAAGCGGAGGAAGAAAAGCATCAGAGAACGGCTGGCAGGCAAGAGGTTTTCTCACCATCGGATTACCACAAAAAGGACGAGGTACCCACCCGCTGCGCGAATAAAAGAATACCTCGTCGTCCCGAGAAAACCTAGACCAAACAAGGTTCACACCCTGCGAACTGGAAGAATCCGAATTACTACTGCTAGAAGACAGATAAAAAGTTTTTCTTGCTCGCATACCAAACCAAAGAAATCTAAAAAAAAGAATAATCAACAAATATTGGCAACTGGAGAAGAAGAAGAAATGAAGCAGAAATTACAAAAGAAAGGCACGGAAATCGAAGAGGCAAAATTTGGAATAAAAAGGATTTCACAAAACACTCGGGAATCACGCCCCCTACAGATCGTGTCGTTTCGCTAGAAATGCAATAAAAACCAAAGGCACGAACAACATCGGTCAAAGCAAAGCGACCTAACAAGATTCCGCCTGACTTAAGCACCCAAAGAAATTCGACGACCTCGACTAAACACCTCGGCTCGGCGAACTGGGGGGGGGGAATAACTGTTGGATATGGATTTAGCACCCATCCATAAGCCCATTAGAAATCTTGTAAAACCAATAAGATCATTTCGGCCCAAGAAGACAAGTCCGCTAAGGAGTTAACGGTCCAAAGAGAAGTCAGCATCCAAGCACTATAAATAGGACCATTCGCTCTTCATTTTGCACACATTGTAACTTGCGAGAGTGCCGTGCTACTTCTATAAAGCTCCGACCTCAAGCAATATTTAGGGGGCACGTCATTTGACGGACTCCCACCTTGTACCATCCTGTTCATAGCTCGGCTTCGGCCTTAAGATCAATAAAGAACAGTTTCAACCTCACTTTAAGTTTATATCTCACCTCGTAATTCGGACATTGCAGATCGTAGCCCGTACAAACAATTAGCAATGAAGAGATACATAATTTATATCTCTTCTTCAAAATATATACACATATATTCAAATAATGGTTTGTATGTTTATACAAATCCATTTTTAGTCTCCTATATAAGTTTAAAACTCCCAATCGAAAATAGTTTGCTCTAATCTCTTCAAGCCCAAGGTCTTAAAAATTCTGAGAACACAAACGCTTATGTCATGATTATGGTGATGTCTATACTTGGTAGGTCTTAAACTCTCTCTCTCTCTCTCTCTCTCTCTCTCTCTCTCTCTCTCTCTCTCTCTCTCTCTCTCTATACATATATATATATATATATATATATATATATATATGTATATTCAATCTCCACGTCCATCTCTTCAAATATTTTTTGTAGATTCCTATAATCAAGTAGAATAATCATAAATTTCTTATTCTTTTTTTCTTATTATAAATCTCCAGAAGGTACACGAACGTCCTTTTCAACTCGGTGACGATGTGCTTCGCAAAGTGTATGAGAATACCAAAGAATGGAGAGCAGGGAAACTCGGCGCAAAATGGGAAGGACCCTACAAGATAACAAAGGTCGTCAAACCCGGTGTGTATGAGCTCGAATCAATGAAGGGAAAAGCTTTGCCGCGATCGTGGAATTCATCAAGTCTGAAGGAATACTTATAGGCGGTTATCTCACCTCAGCGTGAACTGCGCCAAAAAACAAAATACTATGTATGAACTACGATTGACTTGATTCTTCTCCGGAAGATACGTAGGCAGCCCTCACCGGCACAATCACAAACTTAATAAAGTTTTCATTTTCCAGCTTATGCCGAGTTAGAAGCCTCGCCAGCCGAGTAAACATTATTTTATGCCAAGTTAATTCTCTTTACCGAGTTATTACACTTTTAACTCTGCCGAGTTATTACACTTTTAAGAGTCATTACGCTTTTTAACTTATGCCGAGTTATTACAGTCTTTAACTTATGCCGAGTTATTTCTCTTATCAATCCTTTAACTTATGCCGAGTTAAAGGCCATAAAAGTAAAGCCGAGCTCCTCAGTTCGCAAAAGTCAAGCAATACACGCCTTGACTGTAAGTCGAGCATCCATAAGACTCGCATTATTAGCATCACGCTTCCTGGCCAGGGGTGTGGTCTTCCTTGCACGTCGAGATGCATATCGCGGTGAGGAAAAGCCGAGATTCGTCTCGCACCAAAAAACCGGGTCCTTACCCATATGTTCTCTGAGATGGGCGATAACAAATAAGCCAAACACGTAAGCCTTGCACATTCGCCTCGTCCCTAGAACGAGTAAGCCGAGCACGCATAAGCCTCGCAATCATTGATCCGGTGGAGCGTAACCCTTGAAATAAATTCGCTCATTTACACCGATCTGTATCTTAATCGTTCTGCACCGAAGATCCGTACAAACGGATCAAAATATTAAGCGGCCCGATTAACTTAACTACGGGAAAGAATGCTTTCATGAAAGAATTTATATAGAGGAAAAGAAAATTTTATTCCGATAAATATTATAAAAAGTACCTCCTTCAAACAAGGAGAAGTTCTTACAACACAGGAAATACAAAACAAGTTACAAAATACTTAAAACAAAAAGGAAAGCTAGAGGATTATTCGGCCCAAACCCCGGTCTCTGCCGCCTTTTCCGATTCAACGGCCTTCTCGGTTTCTCCATCCTTAGCGCTCGCGTCTTGTACTGAGGATGCGCCGGCTTGAACCTCAGTCTTCGGATTATCGATCGTCAACCGGACAAGATTTTTGGGAGGAACCAGGGAAATCACCCCGCGGTTAGTCCCGAACTCATCGATATTTTTCGGAAAAGGGGGTGGAGAGTCGCGATGAAGAGAACCCAGTAGAGGATGGCGAGTCGGGGAAAGAACGAATTTCAGCTCTTCCTTTGTCACGACATCCAACACGTCAATCTTGGCATCGATCTCCACCTCATCCGCAGTGAGCTGGTCCAAGACTGATTGAGGAATCGACACGCCTTCCCCGCTGAGCTTCACCAAACACTTCTTGAGACCGGAGATTTGACCTTGCTCGATCTGTTTCGCCGTAGCATCTTCCTATTCGTCGACAAACCGACGGAAAAGGTCGAAGTAAGATTGGGCCTTCGCCCTCATCGCGGCCTCCACGCGATTCCTCTCTTTCAAAATCAGCTCGCCACAGAGCTTCTGTTGGCGCCGTCCTTCGGACTGATACGCAAGAAATTTGGCTTTCGCCTTCTTGTCGGCCTTGTGAAATTTCTCTTCAGCCTCACAGAGTCTATTCGAGAGCTCCAGATTGCTGGCCTCCAGCACGTCCTTCTCTTCCCTAAGTTTTTCGAGAAGAGCATCTCTCCTCTTTACCGCGTCCGAGAGTTTCTGCGAGCCCCATGCACTCTCAAGGGCCACACGGTTCAACGCCGCAATCATCTAAAAAAGAAAAAGAAAAACCTTTACTAAAAGGACCCATGAATGAAGTTTGTAGAGTATAAAAGAAAAAAATACTTAGGTTCACCCCTACAGGTGAACCCATTTGTTCACCCCCTCCTTTTTAACCAATAAAAATATGCCATGTAATATTATTTTTAAATAAAATTATAAAATTAAAATTAAGAAATTAAAGACATTCAAATATTTTATAAAAATAGATAATAATATATATCGATATCTATATATTTTTAGAGTTCACAAATTGGAGTTTAAAGTCTACGAATTATGGTTTAGGGTTTACGGCTTAGGGTTTAAGACCTTTAGGGTTTAGAGTTTAGGGATTATTGTTTAAATTCTTTTGGGTTTAGGGTTTAAGGATTATGGACCCTTTGGATCTAAAACTTTTGGGGTTTAGGGATTAAGGACCCTTTGAATGTAAACCCTTTGGGGTTTAAGGTTTAGGGATTATGGTTTATGGTATATGATTTAAGCTCTTTGGATTTAGGGTTCAGGGATTAGGGTTTAAGCTCTTTGGGTTAGGGTTTAGGGATTAGGGTTTATTTTTTTATTTTTTAAGATTTACATATTGGGTTTAGGGATTAGGGTTTATGGTATAGGGTTTAAGCTCTTTGGGTTAGGGTTTAGGGTTCAGGGATTAGGGTTTATTTTTTTATTTTTTAAGATTTACATATTGGGTTTAGGGATTAGGGTTTAGTTTTAATTTTAATATTTTAGGTACAAATTATCGTTTAGGGTTTAGAATTTAGGGTTTAGGTTTTAGTATTTTTATAAAAAAAAATATTTTTAAGTTTTGTCTAAAATAAAATATATTTTCTTTTCTTTTATTTTCGTTTTTTATTTTCTTATTTTTAAAACATTTTTAAAATTTTAATTATTTTTAATAATAAATTATGTAGAATTATTTGATTGGTTAAAAAAAAGTGGAGGTGAACAATAGGGTTCACCTCTAGGGGTGAACCCAAGTATTACTCATAAAAGAACTTATTGCTGCCTCGGCTTGCTTCAAATTGAGAATTGCATTAGAGTGAGGGAGCTCCTTCAAAGGCGGCCAATCCGAATCATTCCCCCTCAGACACGTGAGCAAGTCAAAACACGCCCGAGTATTTTGAATAAAAGGAATTTCGCTTTCGTACTGATAGTCGAAATTGTGGATTGAAGGCCGAGTACTCACGTCTGCATCTCTCTGCGAGCTGCGAGGAAGAATGTGATACCCCGTATCCAAAATACGGTCAACGGACAGCAGAAAGTCAACCAGGGGCAAAATTGTCATTTTACCAAAGTCAGGGGTAAAATGGTAATTATGCCTAAGTTCGAGACGGAAGCTATGACGGGCCAAATGTTCATGTTTAATCACATAAAGAACATTCAGAAGACCAGGAACGGAAGAAACGGAACGGAAATGTGTTTTACGGCTTGTCGGGAATGGAAACCGACAAACTCGAAGAAACTTCAAAAATTCATAACTGGAGCTACGTAAGTCCGAACGGAGTGATTCGAAATGCTAAACTCATCAAATAGCATGGAGAATCTGATTGTGGAGGTTTTAGGATTTATAGGATTATACGGAGGGCTTCTAAAAATATTAACGCAAGATCGAGGAAACCGAAGCTACGGGTTTAAGCGGTTTAAGAGAATGGTTAAGGCTGATTAAGGAAGGGGTTTTGGACAACAAAACACTCAGATGGACAGATGTTACCGCTGTGATGGCGCCACCTATGGATTTTTGGTGCAAAGAATGGGTTGCATGCACAAAAACAAGTTTATGCATATAAGAAAACACCTCATCACTTGATGCATGCACAAAACACTCTCAACTCTCTCTCTCTACCTCACACCCACGGCCACTACCCTCTCTCCTCTCTATCTATTCATCCCATTTACCCAAAAAAAACCCAGAAGACTTTGAAGATTCAAAGAAAACCAAGAACACCTTCATAGTGTTCTTCATACCTTCCAACACCAAAAATACCATAACTTCTTCATTATAAACCCAAATCAACTTCTGCAAAGTGCTATAGCTTCCTCTCTCCCTCCCCTACAATCTTCAGCCAGCCACCGTTGTCTCCGTCGCCGGAGCTCGCCGGAATCTTCTCGAAAAGCATCCGCGGATTAGTTGATGGATCTCTCTATTCCTTCACCAGATCTGAACGTTTTGAAGCCATGGATGGCTAGATATTTTCTTTGCGGTCAGTTTTATAGGTGGATCGTCTTCTGAGTCGCCGAAAAAAGGGGTGAACCGGCCGGTCAACGCCGGACCACCGTCGGTCAACGCCGGAGAAGCTCCACCGCCGCCGTATATTCAAGCCGGTTCTTCAGTGGTTGGGTCAGCATGGTTTGGTTCAAGATTGGGTTTGGTTTGGGCTTGGTTTAGCCTTGGTCAACGGTTAGGTCAAACCGGTCAACCTTTGACCAAACCGGTTCTAATTAGACCGGTTTAGTTGGTTCAGATGGTTTAGTGGTTCAACCGGTTTGGTTTGGGAAGTCAACCGGTCCAAGTTAAGTCATCGGTCAACTCTTCGGTCAACGGTCAACGCCACCGGTCAACGGTCAACGCCGTTGTCAACACCGGTCAACGCGTTGACTCCGGCCATTGAAGACTTGCGGTTCTTGTCAGGGTGTTCAGGAATCTTCGGAGTTCGAGTTCGGGCATTCGGGAAGTTCGAGTTCCAGTTCGGTGGTCTCGGGATTCATACCGTGTCAGAGCCGCCATTTCCGCACCTATCTCACTATGAGTCGGCTCACAAACCTTTAGATTCATATAGACCGGGAATCGAGAAACCGTAGTACTAGGATTGCATACCCGTTAATAACCTGATTAGTAATTTATAATTAAATGGACGTTTAAAATAAACCGGATAATTAAATGGACGTTTAAGCAATTGCGTGCCGCTAGGTTGTTAGTAACGATTGGTTGATGCATTCATATAGACACCGTTGATTAGGACCGTATATGCATTATATATGTATAAGGACGATAATGAATGAATCTATATATTGGAATTAAGATGACATTAAAATACGAGTTAAACCTATACGAACGTATAGAATATTATAACGGGATTGGGGTTTAGGTTTAATAGCGGGAATGGGTAATGAATCAATTAAATGATAATGAGACGTCGGGGAGTTAGTAAGTTTACTAACTCTAAACCGACGGATCGAGGAGTTGTTAAAAGATATCTAGACTGAGATAGTAAAGGAAGTGGTGTGTGTTGTAAGCCGTCTACGGGTTAGCAATCCGCTAACCCAAGGTAGCAGATAAGAATGAATTAAAAGACTTAGAAACCCTAATAGGCCTGTTTGTGTGGTGTTGTTTTGATTGATTGTGATTGTGTGATTGTTGTGCTGTTGTTGTGAGCTTTGTGTGCAGGCTTGTTAGACTGCTCGGTGTTGGGCCGAGCAGTTGTTGTGGACACTTACTCCGGTCACGGGACCGGGTAAGTTAGTTGGTGCTGACTAGGTATCTTACCTAGTCATAGCGGTGGTAGCGTAGTGGCTTGCGGAATGGTGAAGGAACTTGTGCCAATTCTAACAGTTTCAGAATTCCACGAGTTCCAGATTGCCTAGGATCTAGGGTTTAGTTAATTGAACCCTTAGGAGTGATCTCGTGTTTACCTGGAAATTTGCAGCGGAATAGTGGTCAGATAAACAAGATCTCCAGCGCCTCAGATGTTGCGCCTCTACTGCAGTCCACACGCACACAAGCTGGAATCCGCCGGGATGCTAGTGCCGGGAATCGGATCTCCTGGGAATCCCTGTGTCTAGAGAGGTGGCTGCGTTTTTCTGTCAAGAAAAATCACTAATCAAAGTCGTGCCTCATATCCTATATATATAGGCCTTTGAGTCGACCTAATTACCCAGTTAGTAAACCGGGTCAATTTAAGTCATTAAACCGAAACGTCAGTTTCGGTCTGCGCCTTGTGTCGATCGACACATCAATAGTGTCGATCGACACACCTCTTAAACTTGAGTTCAATGTGTATCCAATACACATTGACCAGACCATTTGCCAATGATCAATCCCATACAAAGTGTATCCAGCTTACTTAGGTGTGTGACCCTGTAGGTTCACATAATACTAGCAATGAGTTACAACTCATTTGTCATAAGTGGCTTCTAGCAAAACATTATGACCATCTAGTATCACATGAATTGTCCGATCTCGACAACTCGACTATCTATCAGAGTTAGTACAATATGATTTCAGGACATAATCCCAACAATCTCCCACTTGTACTGGAATCAAATATTCCACTAATCCTTTTATTGCTATATCTCGATATGGCATAAGGCAAGAAACTGTGTCATCCTTATTATAGCCAACATCATGTTCATCGAACTCCTGATCTATACTGATGAAACAAACGACTGACAATCACCTCATTTGAGCACGGCCATGCATTTTCTCGGTATCAAATCTTCGATGGGCCCTGAGATATTTATCTCCTGTTATATAGGAGGGACAAATCCCTTCTTGTTCCATCCCTGTTTCTACACACACTTCATGATACGCCTAAGCAATGCCTTTATAGCCGCCAGTTACGGAACGACGTTTGACAAGGTCAAAGCGCACCAATTCACATTCTAGAAAGCATGATGAACTCAGGTCTAAGGACTATACTCCATAGTCGTAATGAGAACCTCTCATGACACTGATATGACTATCCTGTAGAGTTCTTATTAGCGGGTCATGTCCGATCATATGTTCACCAACATATATCTATGTGATTGACGTTGATACTCATATCAATGACTCCATGAAACTGAGTCATACGTCATCTCACATGCTAGTCTTAACGGTTGTTAGTGTCCCACTTTAACAACCTATGACCAGGGACAAACATAATTTTATGTCATCTTTCACTTATAGGGTTTCATGATCAAGTCCTCAACTTGATGACCTATAAAATAAACATAAATACTTTGGGACCATTATTTAATTATCCAATAATCAAATAATGCTGACGTCAGTATTTCATAAACATGACCATAGCATGTCTATGTGAACATCATAACTAACATAACTCCCACTAGAATCAAGACCACGTCTTCAGATATCTAATACCTACAACAACAGTAGAAAACTCGTGCTTAGGTTGTGAGAGAGACTGCGGTGTTCTTGCTTGGAACCATTCCAACAAACCACACCGCCATTCATTAATAAGCACTATTCTATGGTCCTCTGCTTGGAGCCCTTCCAACAGATAACACCACTACCCAGACAAAGAGACATAACCAGGTGGGAACCGAAAGTCGTCTTTGTCCGTCTAACTACTTTTAACGAACTCGTCACTTCCTCAGTTGTACAAAAACCTATCCTTAGTGTTCCTCAAACACTTGGGGATATTCCTTATAACTGTCCAGTGACTTTTACCGGAACATATTGGTATCATCTCGTTAAGCCTTATGCGTAAGCTGCATTCAGACGAGTGCAAAATATGGCATTCATGATGGATTCTACTGCAGAAGCATAAGGAATCACACTCATGCATACTATCTCAGCCAGTGTCCAAGACACTTCATCTTGCTAAGATTATTGCCATAAGACCTTTGGTGTGAAGCCATTCTTGGAATCATGCATATTGGAACTGTCCAATACCTTATCAACATAAGGATTCTGACACGATCCAATTAGCCTACCCAATCTATTTCAATAGATCCTTATTCCAAGACCTCACGCGGCTTCTCCCATGTCAATCGGTGAAAATGACTTCCGACCTAAGTCACATAAGACTTAAGCGACGGAACGTCGTTCATGAGAATTAGTATGTTATATACATACAATGTGAGAAATGCAACTACGCTCCCACTAGTCTACTTGTAAATGCACAGTTCCTATTCGTTCCTGATCAAGTCAAAACTTTTGACCGTTTTAACAGAACGTAGATTCCAACTCCAAGATGTTTGCTTCAATCCAGAAATGGATCGGTGAAGCTAACATGCATACCTAGCAAATTTTCGAAGTTGGGGCTCACCATTGCTTCTTGAATTTCGCAAGTTCGTCACTTTTCAATGATCAACAGATCACGGCAATTGGTTACGAGAAATCACTCTCGGGTTAGTGACAGGTCCATTCGGATCTGCGAATTTCAGGCTCCACAGGTGTAGGTCCTACAGCACTTTGTGGATCCTACTGCTGCTCTCCCTCAACAGGTTGAGCAGTCTCCTGTGTTTCTCGAATTTCTTCGAGCTTTACTTCTACTCCCACTGTTCTTCTTGGAAAGAAACTTTCTATCAAGAAAAACAGAGTTCCGAACAACAAAACTTTGTTCTCGGATTGGTTACAAAAGTAATAAGCCTCGGTTTCTCTAGGACAACCAGCGAAGCAGCACTTATCAGATACGGGTTCAAGCTTGTTTGTTGACAACTGCCTTATACAAACCTTGCAATCCCAATTAATCAGGAAAACATACTTGGAAAACTTCTAGTCCACATCCAATGTGGTGTCTTTCAACTGATTCTTATAGAAACCTATTTGGCGCAAGTACATACATTTTAGAGCATATTCCTCAAAGGATAATGGAAGATTCATGTGACTCATCATTATTCGGAGCCTATCCAATAAGGTCCGATTCATTCTTACAGAAACACCATTCAAGTTTTTCAGGAGAAATGAGCTGTGAGAAGACTTCACACTCAGTTAGATGATCACCCAATTCTTGACTCAAGTATTCTCCTCCGCGGTCTAATCGAGGATTCTTAATACTTCTGTCATATCGGTTCTATACTTCATTTTGTAACTCCTTTGATCATTTCCAAGGATTCCGACTCGTGTCTCATCAAATGAACACATCCATACTTACTGAAGCCATCAATAAGGTAATGAAGTACTGAAGATTTCCTCTAGCACTGATGCTCATCGGGCCACATACATCAGTATGTGTAAGGCCTAATAAGCCTCTGGCTTTTTTCTTTAGCTCTGCTAAAGAAGCCTTAGTCATTTAGCTCAGCAAGCAAAATTCATATCTCATATGATTTATAATCAAATAAGCCTAAAAGCCCATAACTATGGAACTTCTGAATCCGCTTCACTATATGTGGTTGAAACGACTATGCTTAGGAAAATCGATTTCGAGTCTTCGGACTTAAACCGTTTGGTATTTATGGTATATTTACAAGCGTACATTTGGTTTAAGATATAAAACCCATTTTCAAAAGGGGTGCTACCTTATAATATTTCATTAAGATCAAAAGAGCAAAACTTGTCTTTTATCAAGATGAAAAACATTCAAATTCTTACAAGAAAATGAAAGACATCCCTGCTTGTAGCAGGTACATAGTAACAATTACTTAATTCTAAAACCAAGCTTGAAAGGCTCCTACAAGTGATGAATCTCTACGGCTAATGCAGCAACCATTGCTCCATTGCAGACGCGCAGTTCCACTTGTCCTTTCTTCAATGTTCTCCTGTTGCTTAGGCCCCTGCATATTTCAAAAATATCAGTACCACAACAAGTATCCAATACTTACGTAGAACTTGAAGTAATAACACAATACCTGAAGAAGAAGTACCGTACATCTCCTTCATCTCTTGTGAATCTTCCAAGAATTTAATGCAATCTCTCTTCCAATGCCCAAACTCATCGCAGTAGCGGCACTTACCAACATCAGATGGGCCGGACTTGGGCTTATGAGATGATATAGGCTTATCCTGATTCCAAATCTGGATGGCCCTGCCTCTACCCTTGTCAACACAGGGTTTCTCAAACCTTTTACCCTTTATGATGTTTTGCTCAGTTGTTTTGAGCATGCCATGCAGCTCAGTCAACGTCTTCGTCAAGTCATTCTTGATATAGCTTTTCCTAAACTTATCATAACTTGACTGCAGTGACTGCAGAATGATCTCAGTAGCCAACTCTAGGTTAACAGGACAATCCAGTTTCCCCAGGTTATTAATGTAACCCATCATTTTAATGACATGAGGACTCACTGGAGCATCCTCTGGTAGTTTGCACCCAATGAGAGACTTAACCATCTGGTATCTCTCAACTCGTGCCTGATCCTGAAACTTCAGTTTCAGGCTGGTGATCATCTCTATTGGCGACTCCATGTTCTCGTATTGACTCTTTAAGTCCGAGTTCATGGTAGCCAACATCAGACCACACACATCTACCACATCAATATAATGCTTATTCCAAGCATCATATACTGCATGCGAGGCATTGGTCCCAAGCCTTTCGGGGAGAGCTTTCTCAAGGACATAGTCCTTACTCTCTTGCTTGAGAATAAATCTCAAATTACGATACAAATCCAGAAAATTTGATCCATTTAACTTGTCCTTCTCAAGGACGGATCGCAACGAGAAAGTAGTTTCAGACATAGGCTGAAATCTAAGAAAATAAAATTTTAGTTATGAAGTTCAGGAAATGAGAAATCTTATCTAATAAGAAAACTCACATTATATTCAAACGATGTTTCCTCTATTAATATAATGTACCAAGACCCATACATCACTAAAATCTGAGTGGACGACTCGTCATCACCCAGATTTCAGTCATCTAGGTAAGCAAATCATTGCTAATTGTACCCAGTACAACTCTTGGTCGCAGATAAGACAATCCATGTCTCATCCACTCTGACGTCTCTGGGCCCAGAACTTCTGATGACCCAGTCAAGTAAACCAATCTCTTCAGTTTCGTGATCATTGACAGTCGCATTGCAAGTCTATCAATGATCACCTGCCTTACTCATGTAATTGTGGATACCAAGAACTCCAAGACTATCCAACAACGAAATGAGTCTTGACAGTAGACAAGATTTGGGCAAGACATCAAGGTCACTTGATATTTAGTTGAGGAAACGGAACTTTAAAAGGTTAGTAATTCAATTTCTTAGGTCACGTAATTGTTGATGTCAAGCACTGCAAGACCATCAACACTACTACCTGCCTTACTCATGTAATTGTGGACACCAAGCTCTTGGCTAGACTATCACAACAACGAAATGAGTCTTGACAGTTGACCATATTGAAAACTACACTTTAATCTAATACACATCCAATGTGTATTCGATAGCTTTAGAACATGTTTAACTTCTAATTTTAATTGGGTTTTAATTGTTCTAACAAAAGTGGGTTAGGTCATTTGGTTCGGTTTCTCAATCATTTGGTTCAATAACCAAACGATTTGGGTTCGCATCCAACCTTAACAAAAACCCGATAATCGGTCAATCCAATTGAACCGGTAATTGACCAAATGAATCGGTTTTATACTAATTAAGATAACTAGTCCATTCCAATTGAACCAATTCATCCAATTTAAACCGATCTGATCTATCTTAACCAAGCATGATAACCAGTTCAATCCAATTGAACCAATCAACCAATCGCAAGGCTTGTGTTGACCGACACTTAACCTGTGTCGATCGACACAGTGGGGTATCCGGAAATTTTAACCATGCGAGATAACCGGTTCAATCCAATTGAACCGATCTATCCTTTCGCACAGCCTGTGTCGATCGATGCACCCATAATTGGCACAAGTTCCTTCAGATTGCCTAAGATCTAGGGTTTAGTTAATTGAACCCTTAGGAGTGATCTCGTGTTTACCTGGAATTTTGCAGCGGAATAGTGGTCAGATAAACAAGATCTCCAGCGCCTCAGATGCTGCGCCTCTACTGCAGTCCACACGCACACAAGCTGGAATCCGCCGGGATGCTAGTGCCGGGAATCGGATCTCCTGGGAATCCCTGTGTCTAGAGAGGTGGCTGCGTTTTTCTGTCAAGAAAAATCACTAATCAAAGTCGTGCCTCATATCCTATATATATAGGCCTTTGAGTCGACCTAATTACCCAGTTAGTAAACCGGGTCAATATAAGTCATTAAACCGAAACGTCAGTTTCGGTCTGCGCCTTGTGTCGATCGACACACCAATAGTGTCGATCGACACACCTCTTAAACTTGAGTTCAATGTGTATCCAATACACATTGACCAGACCATTTGCCAATGATCAATCCCATACAAAGTGTATCCAGCTTGCTTAGGTGTGTGACCCTGTAGGTTCACATAATACTAGCAATGAGTTACAACTCATTTGTCATAAGTGGCTTCTAGCAAAACATTATGACCACCTAGTATCACATGAATTGTCCGATCTCGACAATTCGACTATCTATCAGAGTTAGTACAATATGATTTCAGGACATAATCCCAACAAATGGTTGGGGATTTATTATTGATATTGATTGTGTGATATGTGCTAGAGTTCCAGCGAGTCTGCGTGTTTATATTTCTGCACTAGGACTCTAGGGTGCGTTAGATTCCGCAAGCTTAGGTTTTGTTTACGTTCCGGTACTTCCGATCCGATTGGATCCTCGGGTTTTACCTAATCGGATCATGGTGATTCCGGTTATGGTGTTAACCTACTGGGTGACGCCGGTAGGTGTGTGATTCGGAGAATACGGGGGTCCTAGGGCCGAATCACATGGAAACTCTGGCTATCTAGGGGTAGTCCGAGTCACCGCGTATCGATGGACGGAGAACGGTGTCCTAATCGTGGGACCTTGAGGAGTCGTGGGTTAGTTACCATATAGGTGACGATGTAAACCCGTGGAAGTTACCGAGATCGTAGGGCCCAGTGATGTTTTGTTATTTCTTTCGTTGCACGTTTGATAGACCGAGTTTAACCGAGGACACGTGCCGCAGTGCCTTCGATTTCCACATTTCTCCTTATCTTTGGCATTGATTGTGTGTTGTGGGTTTATCACGACGTGGTAGTGCGTGATCGACCGTTTATTCCTGTTGATTGTTATTTTGGGTTTTGGGGCGGGAATCTGTAGTTCTAGATAGACTAGAAGCCATTAGTGGGGAGCCGATTCACTGAGTGATCTTAGATCGCTCTTAGAGTCTTTTTGTGTTTTTCAGGTTTAGCAGCGACGGATGCAGGAGGTCCTCGGTATAGTTTCGGGATTGCTTGTGGCGGGATTTGATTCGGGGTTTTGATTGTTTTTATTTCGGTTCGGCTTTGGCGCCATTCGTGTGTTTGATTTAATTGTATGTTTTGAATTGGAGATTGTTCGTAAAAATCTATTAAACGTTGTGCTTGACGTTTGATTACTCAAAAATGAAATTGTTTCCCTGATATTGGGTTTCGTCTGAACCGACACAACTCATTGAAGTAGTACGAGTTGTATAGCTTTGTAATATGGATATGAGGATAGCGGAGTCAAAGATGGGTTAGTGCGAGCCTTTGTCTCAAACTGATCCGTCTCTGGCTTCGTCCTGTGGCGAACCTTTCCTGTTCGACTTGCTCGGGTTCGATCGGTCATGTTCTTGTTTGATTATTGACCGGTCAGCTCGACAGTCAGCAGAGAATGAGAAAGGGGCGTTACAAAGAACCGTGATAACTTCCTTGCGAGAGAGAAAGCTTTTCTTTTCGCCAGAGTCGGCGTCGGGTATTTTCCCATCCTCTGAGTAAAACCGTCTCCACCGATCCAAAGTCTTGGTTTTGACGGGTTTATCAACAGCCGCTTTCTTCGCGGGATTCTCCTTGACCGATTTACCCACCACGGCCGCATTCTTCGCCGGATTCTCCTGATCCGGCTTCTCTACAGCGCCCTCTTTTTAGACTGGGTCTTCAAAGGAGCCTTCCCAGGGGGAGCCGCCATACCCGACTTGACCACCGCGTTTTCTGGGAGATCAGAAGTTTCTCACTAACAACGGCGGACGGCTCACCGCTGCTTCGGGATAAAGGAATTGTCTCAGCTTCCTTAGACGGCGCATCCGAGCTCGAAGGGTTTGAAGTTAGCCTTTTCGAGTAGTCGACTGTAATCTTCTTCACCTTACCCATCTTCGGCTTCTTTAAATTGGTTGGGTTCACCTTCTCTAAAGTATTCCACTTGACTAAGAAGAAAAGGGAAGAATTCAGAACTCAAGAAGAAAACACGATTGATCTAACTTTGGAAATCCTCGGAAGAGATCGGCTAATGCGTTCTCGAGTGAGATGTTTCCACTTACGATGGCTGAGAGTTCGGATGGATTCAACGATCGAGAAGAAGTCATCCGGATAAGGCTTAAAGAACGAATGACGCACTGCAAAAGTAAAAGAAAAATAAGTAAATTATCCGCGTCAAAAATTGTCAAGTTCGGAACGACATCTACCAAAATTTGTATTCCATGATGATCTAATAAGCTCCCTATGCTTCTAGGGCACGACTAAAGGAGTTATCTCGGCATAGAATTAATATCTTTGCCAAACACGGACTTTGCTCGGCGCTCCCAAAACCACTCCTTGATCTCGTCTCATTTTGACCGTGAAACACCCTGGACTGCTATTAGTCATCGGGCTAATCGACGTCATTTCTTCGAATATCCTAACAGTGATCGTGATATCAGCTTCAACGGCTAAAACAAGAAGTCCCACCATGTGACGGACCGCAGTGGCTGAAAGCTGGGAAATTGCAATCCCACGCCGAGCACAGTAAGAGACAAGCAGGTCGGGAAGTGGGAGCCAAAGTCAGCAACCCGCGGTGTCAGTATTAAGAAAGTAGGACTCGTACAGGCAAATATAGCCAGCTGGAGGAGTCCAAGCTCGATCCGTCAGGCTAGGAATAATAAACTTGATCTTCGGGTCGGCTCCTTAGCCTTGTAACGTGGAAACCACCGACTCTTCAGTAGACCGAGTCGAGAAGACATTATCGTACGATTCACTAGGAGCAGCCGACAACCCGAAAGGAGGGAGGTAGCATCCTCATTTTTGGATAAGACAATTTCGATATCATCCTCGTCAGTATCATCTTTCTCAGCTTCATCTCCTTCAGGTTCTTCAGATTCCGAATCTCGGAGTTGCAGGGCTCGAAACTCGCTCTGGCAAGAACTTTCGACGGCTTCCGAGAGTCGAGATAACTAACAATGACATTCTAACTCCTCAAACACCCGGTGACCAGGATGATCCCTCAAACCAGAAGATGTGCTATAAAACGACGAGCTAACATGATTATTTCGCCGATTTGGAGATCCGTGCCGACTTGACGAATCATCCCCAGATGACACAGGAACGACCTCTTTGTCTTTACTCCCCGAACAACGGATCAAAGACATTGTAGACGAAGAACAAAGCAATAACAACAGGGAAATTTTTTTTTTCGATCTAGATTCCTAAAAGGATTACGACTGAGCAGCAACAGAGGATAATCGGAAAATAAAACCGGTGGAAAGCGAAAAGAAGATTACCTTTTTTCTTCACTGGAGCGGAAATGAGAAAGTGAGAGTGAAAATGGAGAATATATAAGGGAAATGGGAGTCGTGCCCGAGAAGTCATAATTACCTAGGGCGACGCTTCGTTTCCTGCACCTATAGGCCGGTTCAACCAAAATTCAATTCGGTACTCCGACAGTTTAATTGAGTCAGCTCGATTAAACCGGAATGATGGTGGCAAACCCGACCAACCTAAATCACTTCTTATTGTAGAGATTAATGGGCTATGAGGCCTTAATCTCTAGAGAGTGTGTAATTGTCCCACATTGGAAGTGGGAAGGACATTGACTAATATGTAAAGGACTTGGGCTAATCCACTTATCACCAATTGATTTTAGGTTGGAAGCCCAGGAAACTTAACATGGTATCATAGCCTAATCCACACACTCTCGTAACCCGGCCCAAAAAGTGGCCCGTGCCTTCGGACCCTAGGATTGATGGTCTGTCGAGATTAATGGCTAAAAGGGCCATTATCTCGAGGGGAGATATTGAGATATTGTAGAGATTAATAGACTATGAGACCTTAATCTCTAAAAAGTGTGTAATTGTCCCACATTGGAAGTGGGAAGGGACATTGACTAATATATAATGGACTTGGGCCAATCCACTTATCACCCATTGATTTTAGGTTGGAAGTCCAGGAAACTTAACATCAACAACGAGCAAAGAAGGTTATTGATTTACCATCGTATCTCTCGGCTTGTTCATTCAGTTTCGCCAAGTAAACTTGCTTCTCTCTCTCCTTCTCCTCCATAGTCTTCCTTCTGATCAAAAAACTCTTTGTCACGAATATAAAAGAAATTTGGCGGTTGGGTTTCAGACAGGAGAAAGCAGAATCGACGGCTGAGAATAAGATTCTGATACTGACGAAATATCAACCGTCGGATATATGGGCCCCACGTAGCTTGTGTATTCATTGGCTTAGAGCGATGAAACCCTCTTACTGAATCAGAGACTGTTTCGCCTTGTATCTTTTTTCTTTCACCCGCCAATTCATTTACCATAAATTAGGGTTTATAAACCTTAATCGTCTCCGATTCTACATCTCTCGCCCTCCCCCAATTTCTTCAGGTGAATGAATCTCTAGCGATTTCTCTAATCGTTCTCGCTTTAATATGTATAATTTACGCCTAATATTGTTAAACCCAGTTTCAGAATGGCTGACGAAGCAGATGTTCTTTCTCAATTTGATATATCGAAAGAGGTACTGTTCCTAAATTGGGCATTTTGATTCTATATTTCGTGTTTTTGAAAATCTGAAATTAGGAAACGGATAAGCTTGTTTCGGAGGTGATTAGATTCATACTATTCAAGTCGCATCAAAACTCAGGATGCCCAATTAAAAGAGAAGATTTGACTCAGATTGTTACTAAGAACTATCGTCAGCGTAATCTCGCGACTCACGTTATCAACGAAGCAAAGAACAAGCTCTCGAGTGTGTTTGGTTATGCTTTGAAAGAGCTTCAACGCTCTAGAACTTCTTCTAATGCTCAAACACAAAGTAAGACATTTGTTTAATAAAGAAGCAGACTTTTGTTCAAATTCGGCGCTGAAATCTTCTTGTCCTAATCTCAGGTAATGCTGACTCGAAATCCTATGTTCTTGTGAGTCAATTGCCTATCCAAGTGTTTAGGAAACACGTCGTTGAAGGAACCACGAGTCCTATGACCGGGCTCACATTTGCGGTTCTTGCTATTGTGCAGCTTGCAGGAGGTAAAATCCCTCAAGGTATGTTTGCATTCTATTACTTAATCTCTTAAGACAATCTTTTGGTTCGTCTCTACTGTTTCAAGAATTTGATTGTTGACGTCTTTCCATAGAAACCCTTTGGCATCATTTGAGGAGAATGGGACTGCACGAAAGCGATGAGCATAATCCTGTGTTTGGGAACAACAAGCAGGCCCTGGAGACGTTAGTCCAACAAAGGTAAGACCTTTCTTTAACCCGAGGAGTAATGACTGAGGCCAAGATATCATTATGTTTTCCTTTTTTGTCATTTGGACAGGTTCTTGCACAAGGAGAAAGTGAGTGGCCCAGAGGGTAATACTCTGTTTTACGATCTTGCTGAGAGAGCGTTAGATGCACAAGTTAGCGAGAAAGTAAAGGATTATATTTCACAGGTACACATAAATTCTGTGGATTTTGATCATCTTTAATCAACTTTGACTAAGAGTATGCTTATGTGAAATTGCAGATCCTGAAGAATGATGTCTCAGTTGTAGAGCTTGAATAGTGGAAGATTTCCTTGGATTATTCAATGTGATATGTGAAACTGCTTGATGAAACAAGTTAATGATGCAAAGACCAATTCTGATATAATATTACTTAGATAAAATTGCCATCTTATAGCATATACACAATATGTTTAGCTATGAATTAAGCCATCTCCAGAGGAACTGCTATTTGCTATCTGTCACTGAGTGGCTGAACTTCCTCTGTTTGATGAGCTTGAATCCCCAATTGAGACCGTGGCCAAAGATTTAGAGGCCCATGCTCTAGCGTTCATGGCTCCTCCCTGCATATTGCTCCTCTTGCAAGGCTCTTTAAGATGCAGGCATAATTGTACAGTTCGGCTAAGAAACCCGACGGTGTGTTCTTGCAAGCTTTCCAATCTCATGTTCTGAGCAATCCGTCTCCAAATGGATTTCATATACACAACGAGTGTAGGGAAAACCAAATGGAGCAATCTCAACAGGACAAATACGACAGCAAGAGTCAAATAGGTCTCTTGTCGAAGCATATTCTCAGGCGATCTTGCCCACGTGAAGGGGCAGTTCTCTGGCTCAGTGTTGTTTTCGTTCCCGAGATGAGGAACTGATATGGTTTTCTCGAGAGAGGTCTTATCCAGCGTTTCAATGCCTAGAATCCCATGAACTTTCCTTGTTAGTTCCACTGATTATGAGATGGTAAAAAAAGATCATGCAAGAACAAAACACCTTACCGGTAACATCGCTGTAGAAAGCAACAAGAGAATCAATCATTCTAGTCCCTCGGTATCGTGCCCGCATAGTTGAATTCAAAAGCAAGAGAGTGGGGAATCCATGAACTCCATACTTGGAGAGGGTGCTGCACCACAAACATCATAAGAGAAAACAAAAAGAAACCAGATTATTCAAAGCAACTAACCTCGGCTTAATTGATGGTTCCTTAATTGCAAAGTGAGGAATTGAGGAGTAAAGAGAAGAGATGACATCGAAGCTCGGTCTAAATAACTTTGAGAACGGACACCATGATGCATAGAAGAGCAAAGCCACATAGTCACACTTGTTCTTATGAATCATATCCAAAGCAATTTGCAACCAACGCTCATCACCCTTCACAACGAAACAAATGCCAATGAATATTCAGACAGATTATTCATATTTCAATCGAAACTTTCTTGCGAAACGTACCTCGGTGATGGCAACAAAATGAGGACGGTCGGCTAATTCATCAGAAGCAGGGCAAGTCTGATCTCGAAACCCAAAGGTGTAATCTTTAACAGACCTCGTAGCACAAATCGGAACCCTAACGGAGAAGGCGGCAACGGGAGTGAATGTTAGATTCCCAAACACAATCACCAACAACAAGATCCACTTCTCCATTAACGAATACTAATTGATACCCAGCCCTTAGAGATCGCAGGAAAAAAAAAAAATGCTGCAGAATCAAGCGGGACTATTTGTTTTGTTGCCTACAAATTCAAAAAAGAGCTGAGAAGTCAGATGTATCTGCGAGCGAATCGAATTTATCGAGCGGCAATGATTTTTTTTTTTTTGTGTGTGATGGGGGAGGTATTGGAGGATATCAATGGTGAAATTGTGGAGAAGAAGAAGCGGTTGTGGTTGCTGGGCACTGCAATTGCTCGCAAGGAACAAATCAAAACTTTTTCATGACAAAAATTTATCTAAACCGGATTTGTTTTAAGCATAAACTAGATTTTGACCCGCGCTAAAGAAGCGCGGGTTTATGTTTTCATTCTTAGAATATATACTTTTATCTTAAATTTATATTTTTATAAATTAATTTCGTTACCTATTTCGTCTAATCTATATCAAATGAAAATAAGATGATATAGTGCTAAATATGAGAAGAAATTTAATAAATTTTGTTTTTGTTTTGATATTATTAACTTGTCTATTATATATTAGTAGTTGTATTTTATTGTTATTTTTAGTATACGATTAGTCATGCTTGAACTTGGTTAATCTATTTTTCAACACGTGTTGTAATGATATATAATTTGAAAATTTGATGGAACAACCCGTTAAAAATTGCATTCAAACATGAACTATAATTTGACGCATCATATATTTGAATAATATAAATATTAAATAATTTAAATATTTATATTAAATTTAAAATATATCAATTGGAATTAGTTACTCGTCCAAATTTTTTTTTTAGAAATCGAAATTGGTTAATTTATTTTCAGCCCATTTTATTATAATTTAAATATTTTAAAATTTGATGAAACAACCCGTTAAGAAGTACAATCGTAAAAACGTTTCTTACAAAATAAATAATTTATATCCGCACGCTAGTACAATATTATATACTACTTTCTTATTTTAATAATAATTTATTAATTTTAATGATTATATAATTTATAAAATAATTATGTATTAAATTATATAATTATATGTACCAATTGATTTAGTAACTTAATTATGCTTGATTTTATTTCTTTAAGTTAAATTTTAGTTAAGAATAATTTATAATTTTATTTTAATATTAATTTCGAAATTAATTATTATTTTTATTAAATTTTTGAAAAAGATTTTCGTTAGATATGATTATGATAGAAAAAAGAAAACAAAAGATATTATAAGATATTATGAATAAATCAAATATAAATTTTTTTACAATTTTACCCTTAATGAAGGTTACAAATCCTAATAATATCAAGGGTAAATTCCGGAAACAACATTTATGTACCATGGCAAACCTTCTTGTTTTAATAGTATTGATGGTGTTTAATCCAATTTCGATTCTGATTTCTCTTTCGGTTTAGGATTTTTAGGTCTTTTATTATTTGAAAAATATATGAAATTTATTACTCCACCGAGGATCAAATTCTCGAGGGCTCTTTGATTCAATGTCAAAGTCCCAAATACTCCTTCCCAATTATTTTTTATTTTATTTTTTAAATCGTTAGAAGGTGTAAAAGACAGCAAAACCTTGATTTTTAGACTTATTTACAACCCAACCTGGGTTGGCCCATAGAGTTTGGTCGATCCATTTGACTCGGGTCGGACCTACTCCTCAAATTGACTTAAGTAAAAAATCAAATTATCCTTTTCACCATATTCCTTCACCGTTTCTCTCCAAAACCGTTCAAGTTCTTCTTCTTTCTTTCCTTTTCCGACAAAACTTTCCGACAAACAACCTCCAAAGATCCAAAGTCCAGTCCCTTTGTAGAAGCAAATCATGAAGACTTATGGGAGAAAGAAATCGCGAAAGTCGAAGAGAGTAGAGGAGACTCCAACCGAATCCCCAACCAAGAGAGACGAGGCGATTCGGCAAGCAGATGAAGTGTGGAAAAAAATTGATGAAGAAGAAGAAATAGATTTGGAAAAGGCCTCCGAAAATGAGGAGGAGGATGACAAGGAAGAAGAGGAAGACGACGAAGACGACGAAGAGACTGAGAATGAGGAAGATAAGGACGAGCAAGCCGTAGACGACGAGGACGAGCAAGCCGTAGACGGTGAGGAGGAGGAAGCCGTAGACGATGAGGAGGAGGAGGAAGCTACGCGCGTTCCGGGACTAAGGTTTCACGAAGAAGAAGAGTGGTACCCAGTGAAATCCGCTCTCTAACCCACGGATCCCCAATCCACCACAGTCGTCAACACGAGGAAGCATGTCTAATTTTTGTAGATTTCGAATACGTAAAACTTTGTAGGAAATAATGAAACTTGGATTTTGAAAAGAGAGAGTACTTGGTAAAACTTAGTGAAATTTGATGTCAACCTTGGTAAAACTCAGTAGAACTTAGTAGAACTTTTCTGTAAAACTTGGTAAAACTTATTAGAACTTCTCTGTAAAACTTCGTAAAACTAAGTAAAACTTGGTAAACCTTGGTGAAACTCGGTAGAACTTTTCTGTAAAACTTGGTAAAACTTAGTAAACCTTGGTCAAACTTAGTAGAACTTTTCTGTACAACTGGGTAAAACTTGGTCAAACTTTTTGTGTGTGCAGAATCCAGAGGATAAAACCGAACCGATGCAGCCCCTCAAGATGGGTTTTCCTCCCACAGAATATGTGAAGACTATAAAGCTCTCTGGTAAGTGCTACATCGCCAAAGCCGTGAAGATGATAGAAGGCATTGTCGAGAAAGATGAGCTTCAGTGGTTCTATGACCATCCCCAATTCAAGAATTTCTTCCACATGGGTAAGAAGACAATCACTAAATGGATGGGATTGTGGATGATTCTTGTTAGGGTCGTGGTTGTTGACAAAAAGTTGGAGCTATGGTTTATTGTCAACGGCGTACCAATCTGCTACTCTATCAGGGAGCATGCTCTCCTTTCTGGGCTATTCTGCCACTCCTAGCCAAACCACTACGAAACCCTTGGTGGTGGCTGATATATCATGGTTTTTACCGGTTTTATGCCATGATATAAGTCTGTTTTAGTGTCTTTTGTACAACTGGGTAAAACTTGGTCAAACTTTTTGTGTGTGCAGAATCCAGAGGATAAAACCGAACCGATGCAGCCCCTCAAGATGGGTTTTCCTCCCACAGAATATGTGAAGACTATAAAGCTCTCTGGTAAGTGCTACATCGCCAAAGCCGTGAAGATGATAGAAGGCATTGTCGAGAAAGATGAGCTTCAGTGGTTCTATGACCATCCCCAATTCAAGAATTTCTTCCACATGGGTAAGAAGACAATCACTAAATGGATGGGATTGTGGATGATTCTTGTTAGGGTCGTGGTTGTTGACAAAAAGTTGGAGCTATGGTTTATTGTCAACGGCGTACCAATCTGCTACTCTATCAGGGAGCATGCTCTCCTTTCTGGGCTATTCTGCCACTCCTAGCCAAACCACTACGAAACCCTTGGTGGTGGCTGATATATCATGGTTTTTACCGGTTTTATGCCATGATATAAGTCTGTTTTAGTGTCTCTTGGTGTTCTTTTAGAGTCCTTTGCAGGTTTTATTAGGTACAAGCACATTTGGAGCAGAAGTGGAGATTTTGGAGCTATTTGGTGCATTTTGGAGAATTGGTCCGAGATACAGAGTTCACTGTCCAGATTTGAGGATTGCGTCGATCGTTGCACACCTGCATCGATCGATGGATAGCGCGAATGGGCCAGACTCGGCGGTTTAATGAAGAATGCTGATATTGCAGAAAAGCCCAGAAGTTCCAGATATTTACACAGAAGTCCAAAATGTGTTTTAGCTATTTAATTAGGTTTTTAGATCAGTTTTTAGATACACTTACATATGCTATCATAACTGAGAGCAGAGATTTTTTTAGAGTTTTTGGGGCTGATCTGATCCTGTACTACATTCGTTTTGGAGAAGTTTTCGAACCCCTTTATTATTCTAATCTCTTTTATGATTTCTACTAATTCATTGATTATGTTTACATCATCTATGTCTGAGTAGTTTCATAGTTAGGTTTAGGGTTTCTCATAGGGACTTCATGACTTGCTAGATATAATTAATTCAGTTAAGGATTCACATCAATAGATGTTCTTCAAACTAAATTGTGTTTAATGTTAGTTCTTGTTGGGATAGTGTCCTGAAATCACACTTGTACTCACTCCTGATGATAGTTGTGTGTCGAGATCAGACATTCGTATAATACTGGGCGGTTGCAATGTTTTGCTAGAAGCCTCTTGCAATCTGTAAGTTGTAGACTTACTGCCAGTATTATATGATCCTATAGGGTCACACACCTAAGCAAACTGTAAGCTACGACATGGGAATGATCATTATGGTAATGATCATATTAATGCGTATTGGATACACATTATTATCGACGAAATGGTGTTGTGTCGATCGACACAGCTTGTGTGTCGGTCGACACAGTTCGGGTTTCAAAAGGGCTTTTCGAAATTAAGACTTAATCAAGTCTGGCCCGTTAATGTTTGAGGTCGAATAAAACTTGATAGTTTTCGACCTAGAACGTGAGCCGTCGAGTTTTTCTCAGTGAGAAGAGCAGAAACACCAGAAACAGAGGATTCCCATTGATCCGGCACTAGCATCCCGTTTCCAGCTTGTGTGCGTGTGTATCTGGTAGAGGCAAGGCACCTGCGTTGCTCCACTGATCTCGTTCACCATTTCATTCCGCTGCCAGTTCAAGGTAAGAACGAGGTTGGTTCAGATTCAATATATCAAACCCTAGATCCTAGGAGTTCCAACAGTGGTATCAGAGCGTGGTTAGAGTTTAGCTATTGAATCAGATGCAATTAATTCGAAAACTGATGTTATTGATCTGATTATTGCATGCTAAATCTGAAGGATTATGTGTTTTTCCATGGTTCAATTCCCAAATTGCAACCTAGCACATAATCTTAAACAGATCTAGGTTCTTGTAAATGAATCATAAACACAAACCTGGACATTACCTTTGCAGCGGAATTGGTGATGTCGAGATCAACAGAACAGATGAGATACCTGTTCCTCCTTGAGTATCCACACTCTTACAAGCCGGGGTGGCTGCTAGACCGGATGGATCAACCGAGAGTGAGAGAGATTAGAGAGAGAGGGAGGCCACGGCTGCCACTCTCAAAATCGCCAACCAGCATTAGGGTTTCATAACCCATGTTGCAATTTATTAACTCACTAATGGGCCCAAGTTTAATTAATTAAACTAATGGTCCATTAGACTTTTGGGCCCAAGACACAAATCAGACAAAAGCCCATTTGTTGTCTGCCCAACTCTCTGTACAAATACAGTAAATGCCACTGCATCTTACCGTATTAATTCCATCTTAACTTTCCCGTTAGCTATGGTGTGTGACCCTTTGGGATCATACAATACTGGTAATAAGTCCTAAACTTATAGATCAAGAGCGGACTCTAGCAAGCCATCATGATCACCCAGTATTTATGACTTATGTCTGATCTCGACATTTATCATACTTTCTAGAGATAGTACAGTAGATTTCAGGACATTCCCAACAATCTCCCACTTGTACTGGAATCCTACATTCCCTAGTCCTTTTGTCTCAATATCTCGATCTGGCATAAGGCAAGATGCGTGTCATCCTTATATAGCCAGACCATGTTCATCGGACCAGATTTGATACTGACAATGCAAACGACTTGGGCAAGTCCGTTTGGGAGTGGCCACTCTCTTACCAGCTATCAAGTCTCCGATTGGCCTAGAGATATTACCTCCGTTAAACGGCAGGGACAAATCCCATCTTGTTCCATCACTATGAACTACACAATTCATAATACACCCAACCAAGGTCCTTATAGCTCCCAGTTACGAAACAGCGTTAGACAATGATCAAAGTGCATCACTTCATGTGCAGCCACATGCATGCGAACTCAGGTCTAAGGACTATACTCTATAGTCGTATATGAGAATCTCTTATGACACAGATATTAATATCTTGCAGAGTTCTCATCAGCGGGCCATGTCCGGTCATATGCTCCCCTACATATACCTATGTGTCGACTTTGATGCCGCGCATCTATGACCCCTCGAAACTTGGTCATAAGTCTCAACACAATCTAGTCTCAAGCGGTTGTTGGTGTTCCAATTTCAACAACCTTCGACTATGGACACTATGATTTATGTCATTTCGTTAAATATGGGGTTTCAGGATCAAGTCTACTCATGTACTTCGATGGCCCATATATAATGACATGAATCATTTTGGAACGATTATTTATATCACATTTAAAATAATCCAGAAATCATAGATTTCATAAACATAAAATGTTATGTTTACATGAACTTTTCAAAACAACTAAGTAAAGCCCTTTACAAACTCCCACTGAAATTAAGACTACATCTTAATTTCACTCATCCTACAGCTACAGTCCGCGACTCGTGCTTAGGCCTAAGGAGTGGCTTCGTTAATAGATTAACAACGTTCTCATTCGATGAAACTTGCTTATCTACTTAACATCTCTGTTATTTATCTCACGTAATAGGTTATACCTATCCTCAATGTGTTTGGACCTCTGATGTGCAGCTAGTCTCATCTATGCTGGGAATCACATCAAGTTCAGTGATGAACTTTTCTTTCCAAACAACCTCTTTCGCCGCTTCTCAAGCTGCGAAATGTTCAGCTTAAGTCATGGAGTCAGCAACAGTGCCTTGCACCGCCAGTCAGACACAAGATATAGCCGGACTGTGACCGGGAATTATCTTTGTCTATTGGAAACTTTCCTTTCAGACTCTATCGACTTGTAGCACCTCACTTTCTCCGTAAATCAAGAATTTATCCTTAGTATTCCTTGAATACTTTAGGATATTCTTTACGGCAATCCAGTGATTCTTTGCTGGATTTGACTGGTCTTTACTTGTCTTGCTTAACATTAAAACAACATCAAACAAGTACGTTTCATGGCATACATGATAGATCCAATTGCCGACGCATATGGAATCTCATCCATGCATTTAAGCTCAGCAGTTATCGTAGGACACTGTATCTTGCTTAACGTAATGCCATGTGACATTGGCATAAAACCCTTCTTGGAATGCTGAAAACGTGTAGGACTTTGTCAATTTAAGAATCCTGACTTTGTCCTACCAGCTCTTTTGGATCTCTATCTTTAGATCCAAAATCCAAGAACTACGTGGCTTTACCCATGTCAATCATAAAACCAACTCCCAAGCCAGTCCTTTACCGACTGCAGTATTGGGACGTTATTTCCGAGAATCAGTATGTCATCGACATACATTATGAGAAATGCAATATCGCTCCCACTAATCTATTAGTAAACGCACAGTTCCACTTCGTTCCTGTTCAAGTCAAAACCTTGACTACTTCAACAGAACGAAGATTCCAACTCCGATATGTTTGCTTCCATCCATGAATGGATCAATGAAGCTAACTTACACATAGTGTAATTTTTGGAGTCCGGGCTCACTCTCGCTTCTTTGAATTTCGCAGGTTCGTCGCTTTCAATGATCATCAGATCATGCGAACTTTCAATGATTATCAGGTTCAACTAATGACGAGAAATCAATCTCGGATTAGTGACTGACTCATTCAGATCTGCGAACTTCAGGCTCTACAGGTATAGATTCTACAGAAATCTGTAAATCCATCCGCTGCTCTCCCTCAATAGGTTGAGCAGCCTCCTGTATATCTCGAATTTCTTCGAGTTACACTTTTACTCCCACTGTTCTTCTTGGAAAGTAACTTCCCCTCTTAGAAAACAGAATGGACGTAAAAGTAACAAGCCTTGGTTTCCCTAGGACAACCAGCGAAGTAGCACAATTACAAATACTCAGTAAAGACGAATTTGGATCGATTCCAGTCCACATTTATGTGGTGTCTTTCAACTGATATTGGTGGAACTATTTCAGCGTAAACTTAGATATTTCTAGAGCATTATTCTTAAAGAATATCATGGAAGATTCGTGTGACTCATCTTTAATCATTTCTAATAAGATCTGATTCTTTCTCACAGAAACACCTTCAGGTTTTCAGGAGAAATGAGCTGTGAAACGACTTCACACTCATTCAGATGATCACACCATCAATGACTTAAGTATTCTCACTCGTGATCTTATCCAGAGTCTCAATACTTTTGTCACTCAGATTCTATACCTCATTTTGGAACTCTTTCGATCATATCAAAGAATTCCGACTTGTGTCTCATCAAATGAACACAGTCATACTCACTGAAGCAATCAGTAGAGACAATGAAGTACAAGAAATTTTCTCTGGCATAACTGCTCATCGGACCACATACATGAGTATGTTCAATCTCCAATAAGCCTTTGGGCCTTTCTCTAGCTCGGCTAAGATGGGCCCTTTGTCTTTTGGTCTAGTAAGCAGAATTCAAGTCTCATAAGATATCCATTCAAATGAGCCCAAAAATCCATAACTATGGGGTTTCTGAATCTGACTTACTCTATGTGACCAAAACATTTATGCCAAGAAAAATCAGGTTTAATTCATCAGATTTAAACCAATTGCGGTATTTATGTTACATTTTAGGCACTCTATGGTTTAAGATATAAAACCCATTCCTTGAATAGGGTGCTACAATTAATATTTCATTAAGATCAAAAGAACAAAACTTGTCTTTTATCAAAATGAAAAACATTCAAATTCTTACAAGAAAATGAAAGACAACTCTGCTTAAAGCAGGTACATTGTAGCAATTGCTTAATACAAAACCAAGCCTCAAAGGGATCTATAAGTGAAAACCCTACGGCTGAGGCAGCATCCCAAGCTCCTTCCAGACACGCAGTTCCACTTGCCCTTCCTTCAACGTTCTACTGTTGCTCAGGCTCTGCATATTATAACAAATATCAGTGCCACAACCAGTATCCAATACCTATAAGGTATAACTTGAATTAATAACATGAATACCTGAGGAAGTAGTTTCATACATCAACTTCAACTCCTCATAATCTTCCATGAATTTAATGCAATCTCTCTTCCAATGCCCAGTCTCTTTACAGTAGCAGCACTTACCAACGTAAGAGGTATCTGACTCGGGCTCAGAAGACATACGCTTGCCATGATTCAAAATCTGGACAACTTTGTCTTCACCCTTGTCAGCATTAGGTTTAGTAAACCTACCCTTCTCATTCATGAGATTGTACAGGGTACTCTTCACGTTTGGCTCAACTGTCTTGAGCATATCATGCAGTTCAGTCAACGTCTTCGTTAAGCCTTTGTTGATATAATTCCTTCTGAACTTATCATAGCTTGACGGCAGTGACTGCAGAATGATCTCAGTTGCCAATTCTTGGCTAACTTGATAATCCAGTTTCCTCAGGTTATCAATGTAACCCATCATTTTACTGACATGAGGACTTACTGGATGATCATTTGGTAGCTTGCAGCTAGTGAGAGATTTAACCAACTGGTATCTCTCCACTCTTACCTGCTCCTGAAATCTCAATTTCAGGCTGCTGATCATCTCTATTGGCGACTCCATGTTCTCATATTGCTTCAGCAAATCTGAGTCCATGGTAGCCAATATCAGACCACGCACATCTACCGCATCATTATAATGCTTATTCCAAGCATTACGTACTGCATGAGTGGCCTTGGGACCGATCCTCTCGGGGAGAGCTTTCTCAAGGACATAGTCCTTTCTCTCATGCCTGAGGACTAGCCTTAGGTTCCGCGACCAAGTCAAGAAATTTGATCCGTTCAGTTTGTCCATCTCAAGGACAGACCGGATCGAGAAAGTGTTTTGATTGTTTGTGCTAGTCATAACTGAAATTTAGAGATAAATAGAGTTTTAGTTATTTAGTTCATAAAAGAGTAATCTTAATAACTTATAAGAAAACTCGCATTGCATTCAAAATTTCCTTGTTCAACCTCATAAGAATGCAATGATTCCGAGACCCATGTTCAGCTAATTCCAAAGTGGGCCACTGGCCGTCACCCATAATTAGCTTTACTTGGTAAGCATACACACAGCTAGTTATAACCATATAACTCTCGGTTGTGAATTGAGCCCAAGGCCCAATTCACCAGATGTCTCAAGGCCCGGGACTCCCGATGGCCCAGTCAAGGAAACCAATCTCTTACAGCCAAATAATCACTAATCTCTGGGACTCCCAATGAAATTAGTGACTATATACTACTTTACTTACGCGAAAACAGACACCTCACACTGTAAGCCATATCTGTAATCGAATAAGCGTTAAGTAGCTGACAAGATTGGAAAGACATCCAAGCTTGATATTGTTTTTGAGGATTTTTCAGTTTTATTTCCAAAAATAAAAGATTACTATTTTGGGAAACTTACTTATTTTAGAAACTTTCTAAATTTAGTAACATACTAAAAATAGAAATTTCTAATTTAATATTTTATAAATATTTTGGGATTGGGTCACAAATTATAGGCCCAATTCTTGGCCCAAGACCATAGAATTCCAGTTGGCCCAATAATTTGACATAACCGAGTCGGTTCATTAATTCTGGTCCAAGACCAAATTAAATACTAAATCCAACTGGTTATTTACTAAACCAGACCAGCTCTAAATTATTTGGTCCAACCAAATCAAACTTAGACCAGCCTTCGGTTTAGGTTAAAATTCAATTTTTGAATTTAAATCCGGTTTAACCAGAAATTAAATAATACCAATTGTATTAAATAATTTCCAGCAAACCGCGATTTGGTTAACCGCTTGAACCACCAATTAAATTGGACTGGTTCGGTTAAGTCCAAAACCGGGAAGAAACGGGTTACGTTTTAGCCAGTTTTGACCTAACTTGCGGGATAAGGCTTTAAACACACGATTAACCGCCAATTAAATGGACCGGTTTAATCGGTGTGGTTTGGGCAACGAACCGCGAAGCTCGGTTTAACCGATTGACTATTCACGGGACGTAATGGTTTGACGGGCCAAACGATCGACCACGGCCCATGAACAACACAATCGATCCACGATCGTTGCGTCCAGCCATGGCCGATCGATCCTTGCCCATCCGTGATCCACGATCACACGGCCACACATACCGATCGATCACATGGCTTACACTCGATCACATTGCCGTGATCCAATGATCCGAGATAATTAGTGCCCTAAGCCATGATTCATTAACCGATCGATACACGCGATTCTCGGCCCATTGCCGATCGATCTTTGCACAGCACAAACAATTGTCGGCGACTATGCATCACGATCGCATGAGCATGATCGGCCCATCATCACTCGGCATGTGATGATCCGATCGAATGATCATCGCCGGATCCAGCTTTGCACGCGATCGTCGGCTGCAATGAATCAAAACCGATTCATGCCGAGACCTTGTGCACATGATCCTTGCGGCTCAAGCATGATCGATCAAAGGATCACACGGTCACGCAGCCCCAATGATCATCGATCCAATTGCCCGATCAAACGCTATCGATCGAAAACGATCGACCAATATCATTAACAGTTGCTTTTGGATCACGGCTACAAGCTTTAAAATTGATCCGAGACCAATTAGATTAGGGTTTTAATTAGTTTAATCATTTTTCTTTCAAAATTGATTCAAAACCTTTAAATCCCATATTAGATCCAAATTACAAGATACCTAATGACCTAGGCTCTGATACCACTGAAGGATTATGTGTTTTTCCATGGTTCAATTCCCAAATTGCAACCTAGCACATAATCTTAAACAGATCTAGGTTCTTGTAAATGAATCATAAACACAAACCTGGACATTACCTTTGCAGCGGAATTGGTGATGTCGAGATCAACAGAACAGATGAGATACCTGTTCCTCCTTGAGTATCCACACTCTTACAAGCCGGGGTGGCTGCTAGACCGGATGGATCAACCGAGAGTGAGAGAGATTAGAGAGAGAGGGAGGCCACGGCTGCCACTCTCAAAATCGCCAACCAGCATTAGGGTTTCATAACCCATGTTGCAATTTATTAACTCACTAATGGGCCCAAATTTAATTAATTAAACTAATGGTCCATTAGACTTTTGGGCCCAAGACACAAATCAGACAAAAGCCCATTTGTTGTCTGCCCAACTCTCTGTACAAATACAGTAAATGCCACTGCATCTTACCGTATTAATTCCATCTTAACTTTCCCGTTAGCTATGGTGTGTGACCCTTTGGGATCATACAATACTGGTAATAAGTCCTAAACTTATAGATCAAGAGCGGACTCTAGCAAGCCATCATGATCACCCAGTATTTATGACTTATGTCTGATCTCGACATTTATCATACTTTCTAGAGATAGTACAGTAGATTTCAGGACATTCCCAACAAAATCATGTTTTCAAAGTGTTAATCTCGGATTATGTGCCTGTTGAAAACGATGAAACTGTTGAAATCGCACTGTGTCGATCGACACAAAGCGTGTGTCGGTCGACACGCCACGAAATAACACGTAAAATTTTTAGGGTTTGTCGCAGAGTGTCGATCGACACAAAGCGTGTGTCGGTCGACACAGAGCGAAAACTCGTAAATAATTTTAGGGTTTCGATCTGAGATCGTGTACCCGTAATCCTGCTGTGTCGATCGATACACTGGGTGTGTCGGTCGATACATGCAATGCGATTAGATAGATCGGTTCAATTGGATTGAACCGGTTATCTCGCTCGGTTAATTTTAATTAACCAATTGGTTCTGGTTTGGTAATGTCGATCGACACAGAGTTGTGTGACGATCGACATGGACCATTAAACCGAACCGGTTCAATTAGATTGAATCGGTTAAAGAAATTCGATCCGGTTTGAACGGTTATCGAAGACCGGTTTAAATTATGTTGTGTCGACCGATGCAAATGGTTGGCGTCGATCGACACCCCATTCGCAGAATTATTGGTTGGACCATAAATTTGCATATACCAGACCAAATTTAATCTTAAAGTTCTAGTTGAACCTAAAATTAATAAAACTGAATGTTTTAATTAAATTAATAACTTCTTGAATGTATATTGGATATACATCAAGATTAAATAATTATTTTCCTCAACCAAATATCAAGTGATCTTGATGTCTTGCCCGATCTTGTCTACTGTCAAGACTCGTGTTGTTGTTGGATATCCTTGGAGTCCTTGGTATCCACAACAACATGAGTAATGCAGGTGATCATTGATAGATTTGCAGTGAAACTATTAGTGATCACAAGACAGAAGAGATTGGTTTTACTTGACTGGGCTGTCAGAAGTTCTGGGCCCAGAGACATCAGAGTAGATTAGACATAGTTTGTCTCATCTACGACCAAGAGTTGTACTGGGTACAATTAGCAATGATTTGCTTACCTAAATAACTAAAGTTTGGGTGATGGCAAGTTGCCCACTCAGATTTTGGTGAAGTATGGATCTTGGCTCATTGTATTCATCTGAGGAAACATAGTTTTGAATACAATGCGAGTCTTTCTTATTAGATAAGAATTCTCATTTCCTTGAGCATTATAACTAAAACCTCTACCTCTTTTAATTACAGCTATGTCTGTCTCAACTCACATCAACACTTTCTCACTAAGATCCATCCTTGAGAAGGACAAGTTAAATGGATCTAATTTCTTGGAATGGTATCGGAACCTGAGAATAGTTCTCAGGCAGGAGAACAAGGAATATATCCTTGAAAGAGTTCTCACCGAGAGACCACGTTCCAATGCTCCGCAGACAGAAAAGAATGCTTGGGATAAGCATTCAGCTGATGTCAAAGATGTTAATTGTCTAATGTTGGTGACTATGAACTCTGAGCTGCAGAAGCAATATGAGAACGTGATGTCACCCATTGAGATTATTAACAGCCTCAAAGCTTTGTTTCAGGAGCAAGCTCACACAGAGAGATACCAGACGGTTAAATCTCTCATGGATTGCAAGCTGGCTAAGGATAGTCCAGTAAGTCCTCATGTCCTTAAAATGATGGGTTACATTGATAACCTGGGGAAACTGGACTGTGCCATTAGCCAGGAGCTGGCCACTGACATGATTCTGCAGTCTTTGCCGTCGTGTTTTGATCAGTTCATCATGAACTACAACATGCAAAACATGACTGAGACATTGACTGAATTGCACGACATGCTGAAGACAGCAGAGCCGAATCTCAAGAAGGCAACTCCCAGTGTACTGATGGTACAAGGGGGTAAAAGGTTTAAGAAACCTAAGAAGGATAAGTGAAAGGCCCAAGTTGTCCAGACTGAGAGTCAGGACAAGCCCAAGCCGAAGCCCAAATCCGGGCCTTCTTCTGAGGATAAGTGCAACTACTGCAAGCAGTTAGGGCATTGGAAGAGAGACTGCAAGAAGTTCATGGAAGATTACAAGAAGCTGAAGAAGACGTATGATGCGTCTGACTCAGGTATTTATGTTATCGAACTTAATGTTATATCTTCTAGTTCTACTTCGTGGGTATTGGATACCGGCTGCGGTGCTCATATTTGTACAAATATGCAGGCACTAAGAAACAGTAGAACGCTGAAGAAATGACAAGTGGAGCTACGGGTCGAGAATGGAGCTAAGGTTGCTGCACTGGCCGTAGGCACCTACGAGTTGTCTTTACCTTCGGGCATGGTTTTAATTTTGAATAATTGCTACTTTGTACCTGCGATTAGCAGAAACATAATTTCAGTTTCCGTATTGGATTTGGAAGGTTTTGATTTTGCTGTTAAGAATAAAGTTTGTTCTTTTAATCGTGATGGTACATTTTATGGTAGATCCCCATTAGATAATGGGTTATATGTTTTAAACCAAGAAATGCCTAACTTTAACATAAATACAAAGCGGTTTAAGTCAAATGACGAAAACCCGACTTTCTTATGGCATTGTCGTTTGGGCCATATCAATGAGAAACACATCCAAAGGCTCCATCGAAATGGGCTTCTGGGCTCATTTGATTTTGAATCATGTGAGAAATGCGAATCTTGTTTGATGGGCAAAATGGCTAGAGCCCCTTTCAACAAACCGAATGAAAGGGCCGGTGACTTATTGGGCCTTGTTCATACTGATGTATGTGGGCCGATGAGTACTGTTGCCAGAGGAAATTACAAGTACTTCATTACCTTCACTGATGATTTCAGTAGGTATGGCTATGTCTACTTGATGAGACACAAGTCAGAATCCTTTGATAGATTCAAGGAATTCAAGAATGAAGTACAGAACCAACTTGGCAAAAGTATTAAAGCTCTGCGATCGGATCGCGGAGGAGAATACTTGAGTCAAGAGTTCAGCTACTATCTGAGCGAGTGTGGAATTATTTCACAACTCACTCCTCCTGGAACACCCCAATGGAATGGAGTGTCAGAGAGGAGGAATCAAACCTTATTGGATATGGTTCGGTCTATGATGAGTCATTCAAATCTTCCATTATCCTTTTGGGGATATGCTCTAGAAACGTCTGCGTTTACACTAAATAGGGTACCATCTAAATCAGTGGAAAAGACACCACATGAATTGTGGACTGGGAACATTCCTAGTCTGTCTTTCCTGAGGATTTGGGGATGTGAGGCTTATGTCAAACGTTTAATCTCTGACAAGCAAATCAGATAAATGCTACTTCGTTGGTTATCCTAGGGAAACCAAGGCATACTACTTTTACAACCAATCTGAGAACAAAGTATTTGTTGCTCGGGACTGTTCTTTTCTTGAGAGGGAGTTTCTCTCTAAGAAAAACAGTGGGAGTAAAGTACATCTTGAAGAAATTCGAGATGCACAGGAGACTGCTCAACCTGCTGAGGAAGAGCAGCAGTTGGATCCACAGAGTTCTGTGGAACCGGCGCCTGTGGAGCCTGAAGTTCGCAGATCCGGAAGGATCCGTCACGAACCCGAGAGATACTATGGATTTCTCGTGACCAATTCTAATGATCTGATAATCATTGATAGTGACGAACCAGCGACCCTCGCGGAAGAAATGATGGGCCCGGACTCCGAAAAGTGGCTTGGAGCCTCTAAATCCGAAATGGGATCCATGTCAGAAAACCAAGTATGGTCCTTGGTCGATTTACCTAATGGTGTAAAAGCCATTGAGTGTAAATGGATCTTCAAGAAGAAGATCGACGTGGATGGCAATGTACAGATTTACAAAGCGAGGTTGGTGGCTAAAGGTTTCAAGCAAATTCATGGTATTGACTATGATGAAATCTATTCCCCAGTCGCTATGCTTAAATCCATTCGGATTCTTCTAGCAATTGCCGCTCATTATGACTATGAGATTTGGCAGATGGATGTCAAAACTGCATTCCTGAATGGTATTCTGGAAGAGGATGTGTATATGACACAGCCTGAAGGTTTTGTTGATCCTAAGAACGCTGGGAAGGTATGCAAGCTTCATAAATCCATTTATGGATTGAAGCAAGCATCACGGAGTTGGAATCTTCGTTTTGATGAAGCAGTAAAATAATTTGGTTTCATCAAGAACGAAGAGGAACCATGTGTTTACAAGAAGACTAGTGGGAGCAGAATTGCGTTTCTTGTACTGTATGTCGATGACATAATCCTCCTCGGTAATGACGTTCCGTTGCTTCAGTCTGTTAAGACTTGGCTCGGAAGTTGTTTTTCCATGAAAGACATGGGAGAAGCCGCGTACATTCTTGGAATCAGAATCTACAGAGATAGAATGAATAGGATGATTGGATTGTGCCAGGACACTTATATTGATAAGGTGTTGCACAGATTCAGGATGCATGACTCCAAGAAGGGCTTCATACCGATGTCTCATGGCATTAGTCTCAGCAAGAAGCAGTGTCCGGTGACACATGCTGAGCGGGAGCGCATGAATAGGATTCCTTATGCTTCTGCAATAGGATCTATTATGTATGCCATGCTCTGCACTCGTCCAGATGTAGCTTACGCGTTAAGCATGACGAGTAGATACCAATCTGATCCAGGTGAAGTTCACTGGACAGCTGTCAAGAATATTCTCAAGTATTTGAGACATACTAAGGATAAATTCCTTGTGTATGGAGGAAGTGAAGAACTTGTGGTGAATGGATTCACCGATGCGAGTTTTCAGACGGACATAGACGATTTCCGATCACAATCTGGATATGTCTTCTGTCTAAATGGCGGTGCAGTGAGCTGGAAGAGCTCTAAGCAGAATACCGTAGCTGATTCCACGACGGAAGCTGAATATGTTGCTGCTTCATAAGCGGCAAAGGAAGCTGTTTGGATCAAGAAGTTCATGACTGAACTTGGTGTGGTTCCTAGTATCTTGGAGCCAGTGGCTTTGTTTTGTGATAACAACGGAGCCATTGCTCAGGCGAAAGAACCTAGGTCACACCAGAAGTCCAAACACGTAGAGAGGAGATATCACCTGATTCGTGATATCGTCAATAGAGGTGATGTGAAGATCAGCCGAGTTCCGACGGACGAGAATGTCGCTGATCCTCTGACTAAGTCACTCCCAAGGCCTAAGCATGAGATTCATACGACTGCTGTAGGCATTAGAGATCTTAAGATGTAATCTTGATTCTAGTGGGAGTTTTAGTTTTATTTTAGTTATAATAAAATGCTCTTGTAAAACATTCTTTTGGATATGTTTAATGAAATTTGATTTCAGCATTATTTATTGTGATCTAAATAATGGTCCCAAAATGAGTTTATGTCATAATTATAAGTCATCAAGTTGAGGACTTGATCATGAAACCCTATAAGTCATAGATGATATAAATTATGTTTTGTCCCTAGTCGAAGTTGTCAAAGTGGGACAATGGCAACCGCGAGAGACTAGATTGTGAGGTGACTGTTGGCTAAGTTTCATGGAGCCAATGATATGATTATCGCAGTCAGTCACATAGATATATGTTGGTGAACATATGATCGGACATGACCCACTGATGAGAAGTCTACAAGATAGTTATATCTGTGTCATAAGAGGTTCTCATTACGACTATAGAGTATAGTCCTCAGACCTGATTTCATCATGCTTTCTTGCATATGAATTGGTACACTTTGACTTTGTCAAACGTCGACCCGTAACTGGCGACTATAACGGCACTGTTCAAGTATATCATGAAGTGTGCGTTGAAATAGGGATGGAACAAGATGTGATTTGTCCCTCCTGATTAACGGGAGATAAATATCTCAGGGCCTATCGAAGATTTAATACTGAGAAAAATGTGTGGCCGCACTCAAACGAACTGTAGTTCAGTTGTTTGTAATGTTCAGTATGAGATCAGGAGTTCGATAAACACGATGTTGGCTTAATAAGGATGACACTAATCTTGCCTTATGCCAAATCGAGATATAGAGACAAAAGGATTATAGGAATTGATGATTCCAGTACAAGTGGGAGATTGTTGGGATAGTGTCCTGAAATCACACTTGTACTCACTCCTGATGATAATTGTGTGTCGAGATCAGACATTCGTATAATACTGGGCGGTTGCAATGTTTTGCTAGAAGCCTCTTGCAATCTGTAAGTTGTAGACTTACTACCAGTATTATATGATCCTATAGGGTCACACACCTAAGCAAACTGGAAGCTACGACATGGGAATGATCATTATGGTAATGATCATATTAATGCGTATTGGATACACATTATTATCGACAAAATGGTGTTGTGTCGATCGACACAGCTTGTGTGTCGGTCGACACAGTTCGGGTTTCGAAAGGGCTTTTCGAAATTAAGACTTAATCAAGTCTGGCCCGTTAATTATGTTTGAGGTCGAATAAAACTTGATAGTTTTCGACCTAGAACGTGAGCCGTCGAGTTTTTCTCAGTGAGAAGAGCAGAAACACCAGAAACAGAGGATTCCCATTGATCCGGCACTAGCATCCCGTTTCCAGCTTGTGTGCGTGTGTATCTGGTAGAGGCAAGGCACCTGCGTTGCTCCACTGATCTCGTTCACCATTTCATTCCGCTGCCAGTTCAAGGTAAGAACGAGGTTGGTTCAGATTCAATATATCAAACCCTAGATCCTAGGAGTTCCAACAGTTCTAACCTAATCAATTAGAATCTAGATCTTAGGTTGCTAAATACGACACGCCAGTGTGGTTTAGAATCTGAACTATTTAGGTTGAGCAATTTAATTACTCGCAAAGGAATTTGGTTTAATTAGATTGTGAACATATCAAACTTGGATTTAAAGCTGGTTTAATCTGTTAGTAATTGCAAAGGAATTTGGATTACTGCACTTAGACTTAGAGAATTCTCGCAAAGGAATTTGGTTAATTCTATATCTGTGTTTTGAGTTCTAGAACTGTGTTTAATTAGATCCTGACTTATTGATTTATCTGCTTGTCTGATTTCCTGAGAACCCCCAAGACTTAGCGCCCTTAGTTTATTGCCTACAACAACAACCTGCTACTGTTTACTTTCTTGCTTGCTTTTCAATTAATCAATACAATTTGCCTTTTAATTTCTCCTAGTTTTAATCTCTTTAGTTCTAGTCCTATCGTTGCCTAGAGTCCTCGTGGATTCGATCCCTAAGTACTACAATTGATATACTGTGCACTTGCAGTTAGTATAGGGTAAAACTCGAGACCTATCAAGTTTTTGGCGCCGTTGCCGGGGACTCTTAGAGTCTTCGATAGCTTCGAACTTAGGGTTTTTACTAGGATTTTTGTTTTTATTTTTGTTTACTGATTTTTCTTCTCTGTTTTCTCTCTGTCGCAGGTTTCAAAATCGCATAGCATCGACCGTTGCACTTCTTGTGTCGATCGACACTAGGCGATTGAAGTTGAATCGATCGTTGCACTGTTAGCATCGATCGTTGCTGGGCGATTACAGACGGTTTATGCAGACGCGTGATACCAGAAGTAATCCGAACGCTAATCTCGTAAACCTCCAACTTGAAAAACTTGCTAGACTAGAGAGGACAAACAGAAGAGTTCAAAGAGAAAGGATGGTTGTTGAACGTGTGATCATATTGCCTGATGCTCAAGGTGTCCTGAGGGAGAACCGATAGATGCTGAAGGGAATGTCATCCCTGATCCTCCAGAGCATCCACAGCCGCAACAGGAGCAGAATCAAGGACAGAACCAAGGTAGACAGATGGTTGTCCATGAGAGGACTTTAGCTGACTATAACCGTCCAGATGAGTTCCATGCTAACCGGTCAGCTCTTGTACTTCCTGAATTTGAGAGGAATGATTTTGAAATCAAAACCGTCTACTACTCTCTCCTGAGGCAGAAAGCCTTCCATGGCTCTCCAAGTGAGCAGCCGATGGATCACATAGATAAGTTTGAGGGCATAGTTACTGGGATAAAGTACGATGGAGTTAACCAAGACTATCTGTTCCTAAAGATTTTCCCCTACTCTCTAGCTGGAGATGCTGCAGCCTGGCTAAAACAACTTCCATCTGTGACGTTTGTTACTTGGGCAGCCCTGAAGAGTGAGTTCCTGCGTCATTTCTATGATGATGCTCGCTCAGACCAGTCCAGGCAGGACATTCTCACCTTCACCCAAGGTCCTACAGAGCCTCTTAAGACAGCCTGGATGAGATTCAAGAAATACCAACGTGACTGTCCGCACCATGGATTCACTGAGGTAACACTTTTAGGCATCTTCTTTAGAGGAATAGATCTTCCATATCAGACTGCGTTGGACAATTCTAGCAATGCCAACTTTAACACTAGGACTCCTGCTCAAGCTAAGCAGTTGATAGACAATCTGGTAAGCAGTAATAGCTGTAAGACCACCGATGAGAGAAGGAAGAAGTCCGGTGGAAAGATTGAGAATTCTGAAATAGCTGATATTAGATCTAAGTTGGACACAGTTTGCAATCTTCTAGCTGGGAAGAAAGCTGTCCACTTTGCTCAAGATGTTGAGATGATCAATGATGAAAGAGAAGAGCAGGAAGAGGATGTGAATTACATCGGAGGATCTGGTTTCCAGGGAAACAGGTTTGGTAATCAGTCTGGTAACAGGTTCTTCAATGGAGGACAGAAGAGTGCTTTCAACAGCAACCAAAACTCTTCTGGGTTTGGACAGACTAGTGGATTTCAGAAGCCTTTCCAGCAAGGTAATCAGAGAACATATGGATCCTCCTCTTACCAAGCACCTCCTGTAGCTACTACTCATGAGAGTAAGATGGAGGCTATGTTGGAACAGCTGCTGGAAGGACAGACCAAGATTGCTGTGGACTGCAACAAGAAGTTGGATGCTATTTATGGGGATCTAAATGGGAAATTTGAGTCTCTGAACACTCATGTGAAGCAATTGGACACTCAGGTGAGCCAAATTTCAAACTCCATCAAAGGGAAAGGTGTTGTAGACACCCATATTAAGGCCTGGTCAGTGTACGTTGATGATGGATCACATCTAGGTGAAAGATTTGAGCTAAGTACAGCTAAAGTGGTAGAGGAAGGTGAAATTTTGGATTTTGAGGAAAATCTCTAGGGTAGAATCTGTGAAAATTTGACTGCATCGATCGATGCACCCTTAGCGTTGATCGTTGCAAGGCGTGGACAGACAGATTCACAGGATTCTTATGACATTGATGCAGATTCAGAGCTTAACCGCTTATTCCCTGGGGTGTCTGAGATAACCCAACATGAGATTTATGCACACTCTATTCGCTTATATCCTAAGGTATCTGAAGTAATTCAACAAGAGATTGATGAGCTTAAAGAGCTAGAGAAGATTGGTGAAGAGTTGGAAGAAATTCCACCGTCTAATGATCCACATTATCACCCTTGTGTGCATAAGTACTTGGGTAAGATGTTGCCTTTGGATGAAGAGCTGAAGGATTGGGTTATAGTTGTTCCTCAGCATATAAGTGATGTGCTATTAACCAAGGTTCCTAAGAAGCTACCTGATCCTGGGATTTTTGTGCTAAGTTGTTCTATCTTCGAGGATGGTTTTAAGCGCTCTCTTTGTGATTTAGGAGCTGCTGGAAGTCTTATGTCATACTTTGTGGCAGAGAAGCTGGGACCCACTAGGACCTCTCTTGTCCTAGCTGATCAGTCGATAAGGGTTCCAGAAGGAGTTCTTGAGGACATCCCGGTGAGAGTTGGAAACTACTTGGTTCCAACAGATTTCTTAGTTCTTAAGTACCACAATGAGCAGGATGACGCTTTGATATTGGGTAGACCATTCCTGGCTACAGCTGGAGCAATAATAGATGTGAGACACAGTCTGATAGATCTCCATCTGGGAGATGAGCTGTTGCATTTTGATATGGACAAGCTGCGCAAGCCACTGATAGATGGGCAGACCTTCACCATTATGGATGGAGATGAAGAGCAGTCGAGTCATACTACGGTTTTGGATCCTGGGGAGCAGTTTACTCCTTCTCTTCTTGGACAAGTTCATTCTGATACAGCTTACTCTCCGCCTTAGATGAGGAGACTTGCACAGAGACAATCAAAGTCTCTGTCAGGATCTCACGGTGCCTGATTCTTGTTCGTCTGGTCAAGCTAATTACCTTAAACAAGCGCTGAGTGGGAGGCAACCCACTGTTAGGTTTTAGTGCTTTTCTTTTTGATTTTTGGTGTTTTTGTTAGGAACTTGATATACTTGTGTTTTCATGCACTTAGGGAATTGTTTAGATCAAATTTTTGCTTCATTTGGTTTTCTTTCTACCAATTTTCCTTGTTCTTTGTTTCATTTTTAGATAGTTGCATTTAGGGTTGTGTTCTAGTTTGTTTAGGTGCATTTTGCACTTGCATTTGTGTTTTTCAGGTGTTGGATGACTTCTTGGAGCATTGGGAGCATTTGAAGATGATGGAGTGGAGGAACCCATAATGTGGACGAACTAGAGGACGTCGCGGTTGGACCAGCGGTCTGAAGCAAACTGCGAGCAACCCACCAATTTCATCCGTGACGATCAGCGGTTGGACTCGTGGTCACAAAGCAAACCGCGAGCCTTTGCAAAATTTCGTCCGTGATGGCCAGCGTTTAGGCTAACGGTTGGGGGACAAACCGCGAGAGCCCGCCGAATCTCATGCGTAAAGACTCGCGGTTTGCCCAGCGGTTGGGTGCAAACCGCGAGAGTCCCGAATTCTGTTGACTTCCCGAACTTTGATCAAATTTAACCCATGGATCCGGGTCAACACCCGGTTTGTTCCGGGTTGATCCGGTTTCGAACACTGTTCATTTATAAGCTAAAAACCCTCATTTTGGGGATCTTAAGCTTTGTTTTTGTTCTAAGTACTTGTAAGACAAAATTTGAATCTTTTCTTAATCTAAGAGTTGTTTTGCTTTGATTCTTCATCTTTTCCTTTTAATCTTTCACAAATCATCATGCTTAACATCTTTCTTATGGATTTTGTTGGGCTAAGCATGATTTGTGAGTAGTTTCTCATAGGGTTTATGGGTTGGGTAGGATTAGGTTGATTAGGGTTGATTGAGGGATGTCTAATGTTTAATCTATCTTAAATCTCTTCTATCTAAGTGTGCTTAATGCCTAGTTAGCCTTGATCAAGTTGATTAGGATGTTTAGGATTTCTTGCCCACCATGTGTTCGATGAAATGCCAGTTTTCGCTTAGATAGGATTTTCACATTCTAGCTCATGGAAATGAATGTCTAGAGTGATTGTTGGCTATTTGGAACTTGATTGAATTCTTGCTTGATCTTAATTCACAAACGAGAGTTTGTTCTTGGATTAGGATTAGGTAAAGAGATTAGGCTAATTGGCTCATTGTGTTCCTTGCTAGGAGGTTAGCTTGTTTGAAGCTTGATTAGCATCCCAAAATCATCCCAAGCCACCAATACAATTACCTCAACTCATAGCCCTAGCTTCCTTATATTGAATTTTAGTTTGCTAAGTTTTGTTTGCTTGTTGATTGCTTATTTGAATTGTATTTTGTTAAGATTGGTAGAAACTTGAATCTTATAAATTGACTTGTCTAAAACGGTTCTGTGCATTCTTATTGGTTTTATCTACCCCAAAAAGGTTTGATACCTCTTACTAAACCTTACAATGCTGCTGGAGAACCGATAGATGCTGAAGGGAATGTCATCCCTGATCCTCCAGAGCATCCACAGCCGCAACAGGAGCAGAATCAAGGACAGAACCAAGGTAGACAGATGGTTGTCCATGAGAGGACTTTAGCTGACTATAACCGTCCAGATGAGTTCCATGCTAACCGGTCAGCTCTTGTACTTCCTGAATTTGAGAGGAATGATTTTGAAATCAAAACCGTCTACTACTCTCTCCTGAGGCAGAAAGCCTTCCATGGCTCTCCAAGTGAGCAGCCGATGGATCACATAGATAAGTTTGAGGGCATAGTTACTGGGATAAAGTACGATGGAGTTAACCAAGACTATCTGTTCCTAAAGATTTTCCCCTACTCTCTAGCTGGAGATGCTGCAGCCTGGCTAAAACAACTTCCATCTGTGACGTTTGTTACTTGGGCAGCCCTGAAGAGTGAGTTCCTGCGTCATTTCTATGATGATGCTCGCTCAGACCAGTCCAGGCAGGACATTCTCACCTTCACCCAAGGTCCTACAGAGCCTCTTAAGACAGCCTGGATGAGATTCAAGAAATACCAACGTGACTGTCCGCACCATGGATTCACTGAGGTAACACTTTTAGGCATCTTCTTTAGAGGAATAGATCTTCCATATCAGACTGCGTTGGACAATTCTAGCAATGCCAACTTTAACACTAGGACTCCTGCTCAAGCTAAGCAGTTGATAGACAATCTGGTAAGCAGTAATAGCTGTAAGACCACCGATGAGAGAAGGAAGAAGTCCGGTGGAAAGATTGAGAATTCTGAAATAGCTGATATTAGATCTAAGTTGGACACAGTTTGCAATCTTCTAGCTGGGAAGAAAGCTGTCCACTTTGCTCAAGATGTTGAGATGATCAATGATGAAAGAGAAGAGCAGGAAGAGGATGTGAATTACATCGGAGGATCTGGTTTCCAGGGAAACAGGTTTGGTAATCAGTCTGGTAACAGGTTCTTCAATGGAGGACAGAAGAGTGCTTTCAACAGCAACCAAAACTCTTCTGGGTTTGGACAGACTAGTGGATTTCAGAAGCCTTTCCAGCAAGGTAATCAGAGAACATATGGATCCTCCTCTTACCAAGCACCTCCTGTAGCTACTACTCATGAGAGTAAGATGGAGGCTATGTTGGAACAGCTGCTGGAAGGACAGACCAAGATTGCTGTGGACTGCAACAAGAAGTTGGATGCTATTTATGGGGATCTAAATGGGAAATTTGAGTCTCTGAACACTCATGTGAAGCAATTGGACACTCAGGTGAGCCAAATTTCAAACTCCATCAAAGGGAAAGGTGTTGTAGACACCCATATTAAGGCCTGGTCAGTGTACGTTGATGATGGATCACATCTAGGTGAAAGATTTGAGCTAAGTACAGCTAAAGTGGTAGAGGAAGGTGAAATTTTGGATTTTGAGGAAAATCTCTAGGGTAGAATCTGTGAAAATTTGACTGCATCGATCGATGCACCCTTAGCGTTGATCGTTGCAAGGCGTGGACAGACAGATTCACAGGATTCTTATGACATTGATGCAGATTCAGAGCTTAACCGCTTATTCCCTGGGGTGTCTGAGATAACCCAACATGAGATTTATGCACACTCTATTCGCTTATATCCTAAGGTATCTGAAGTAATTCAACAAGAGATTGATGAGCTTAAAGAGCTAGAGAAGATTGGTGAAGAGTTGGAAGAAATTCCACCGTCTAATGATCCACATTATCACCCTTGTGTGCATAAGTACTTGGGTAAGATGTTGCCTTTGGATGAAGAGCTGAAGGATTGGGTTATAGTTGTTCCTCAGCATATAAGTGATGTGCTATTAACCAAGGTTCCTAAGAAGCTACCTGATCCTGGGATTTTTGTGCTAAGTTGTTCTATCTTCGAGGATGGTTTTAAGCGCTCTCTTTGTGATTTAGGAGCTGCTGGAAGTCTTATGTCATACTTTGTGGCAGAGAAGCTGGGACCCACTAGGACCTCTCTTGTCCTAGCTGATCAGTCGATAAGGGTTCCAGAAGGAGTTCTTGAGGACATCCCGGTGAGAGTTGGAAACTACTTGGTTCCAACAGATTTCTTAGTTCTTAAGTACCACAATGAGCAGGATGACGCTTTGATATTGGGTAGACCATTCCTGGCTACAGCTGGAGCAATAATAGATGTGAGACACAGTCTGATAGATCTCCATCTGGGAGATGAGCTGTTGCATTTTGATATGGACAAGCTGCGCAAGCCACTGATAGATGGGCAGACCTTCACCATTATGGATGGAGATGAAGAGCAGTCGAGTCATACTACGGTTTTGGATCCTGGGGAGCAGTTTACTCCTTCTCTTCTTGGACAAGTTCATTCTGATACAGCTTACTCTCCGCCTTAGATGAGGAGACTTGCACAGAGACAATCAAAGTCTCTGTCAGGATCTCACGGTGCCTGATTCTTGTTCGTCTGGTCAAGCTAATTACCTTAAACAAGCGCTGAGTGGGAGGCAACCCACTGTTAGGTTTTAGTGCTTTTCTTTTTGATTTTTGGTGTTTTTGTTAGGAACTTGATATACTTGTGTTTTCATGCACTTAGGGAATTGTTTAGATCAAATTTTTGCTTCATTTGGTTTTCTTTCTACCAATTTTCCTTGTTCTTTGTTTCATTTTTAGATAGTTGCATTTAGGGTTGTGTTCTAGTTTGTTTAGGTGCATTTTGCACTTGCATTTGTGTTTTTCAGGTGTTGGATGACTTCTTGGAGCATTGGGAGCATTTGAAGATGATGGAGTGGAGGAACCCATAATGTGGACGAACTAGAGGACGTCGCGGTTGGACCAGCGGTCTGAAGCAAACTGCGAGCAACCCACCAATTTCATCCGTGACGATCAGCGGTTGGACTCGTGGTCACAAAGCAAACCGCGAGCCTTTGCAAAATTTCGTCCGTGATGGCCAGCGTTTAGGCTAACGGTTGGGGGACAAACCGCGAGAGCCCGCCGAATCTCATGCGTAAAGACTCGCGGTTTGCCCAGCGGTTGGGTGCAAACCGCGAGAGTCCCGAATTCTGTTGACTTCCCGAACTTTGATCAAATTTAACCCATGGATCCGGGTCAACACCCGGTTTGTTCCGGGTTGATCCGGTTTCGAACACTGTTCATTTATAAGCTAAAAACCCTCATTTTGGGGATCTTAAGCTTTGTTTTTGTTCTAAGTACTTGTAAGACAAAATTTGAATCTTTTCTTAATCTAAGAGTTGTTTTGCTTTGATTCTTCATCTTTTCCTTTTAATCTTTCACAAATCATCATGCTTAACATCTTTCTTATGGATTTTGTTGGGCTAAGCATGATTTGTGAGTAGTTTCTCATAGGGTTTATGGGTTGGGTAGGATTAGGTTGATTAGGGTTGATTGAGGGATGTCTAATGTTTAATCTATCTTAAATCTCTTCTATCTAAGTGTGCTTAATGCCTAGTTAGCCTTGATCAAGTTGATTAGGATGTTTAGGATTTCTTGCCCACCATGTGTTCGATGAAATGCCAGTTTTCGCTTAGATAGGATTTTCACATTCTAGCTCATGGAAATGAATGTCTAGAGTGATTGTTGGCTATTTGGAACTTGATTGAATTCTTGCTTGATCTTAATTCACAAACGAGAGTTTGTTCTTGGATTAGGATTAGGTAAAGAGATTAGGCTAATTGGCTCATTTTGTTCCTTGCTAGGAGGTTAGCTTGTTTGAAGCTTGATTAGCATCCCAAAATCATCCCAAGCCACCAATACAATTACCTCAACTCATAGCCCTAGCTTCCTTATATTGAATTTTAGTTTGCTAAGTTTTGTTTGCTTGTTGATTGCTTATTTGAATTGTATTTTGTTAAGATTGGTAGAAACTTGAATCTTATAAATTGACTTGTCTAAAACGGTTCTGTGCATTCTTATTGGTTTTATCTACCCCAAAAAGGTTTGATACCTCTTACTACACGATAAGTAAGAGGAATTGATACCTCAAGGAATTGTCAAATTCCTGTTATCAATTTGGCGCCGTTGCCGGGTTGGGACATTGGATAGATCAATTCGATTTATGAACCTATTTAGTTCAAGTATTGGTTACTAACTTCACTTCTTCCTCTCTCTTTGATGTCAGGTTTATGAACTTGCGCAGTCGAGGCCCTACAAACCTTGTTGCACGAGTTGAGGATATCAAGGCACACGAGAGGAGATTAGCAAAGGAGCGACGTGCTTTAGAGAGAGCTGTGCATTTGGAAAGACTCGGGTTGGAACATGAAGAAGTGGTTCAGCCTCAGTTTGAGCCTATAGAGCAACCAGTTATGGATCTAGATGGTCAACAGGACCAACAGGGCCATCCGGGCCATCAGGAGCAGCAGCATCATCAGGATGATGATGCTAGAGATGGACAGGGAAACATGATCCCGGTTCATCCCGAGAGACCTTTTAGGGCCATTGGTGACGGAGATGCACCGGATACAAATGCAAACCGCCAAGGAATCATTCCACCACCGGTGAACAACAACAACTTTGAGATCCGGGCTATGGTGATGAACATGGTGCAGAATAATCAGTTTCATGGGCTTGCATCTGAAGATTCCTTGCAGCACTTGGATACATTCGATAAAATCTGTGCTACAACAAGGCTAAATGGCGTGACTGATGATGGCTTGAAAATACGCCTATTCTTCTTCTCCTTGGCGGATAGAGCTAAAGATTGGGAAAGCGCAATCCTTCTGGGATCCATTACCACTTGGGCAGACCTTAAGAAAGCTTTCTTGAAGAAGTTTTTCTCTCCTACTAGGACTGTCCGTTTTCGCAATGAGCTATCCGGGTTTGTGCAACGCAACAATGAGAGCTTCGCTGAAGCTTGGGAGAGGTTCAATAAGCTCACTACTCAGTGCCCTCACCACGGTTTCACTAAGGAAACGCTACTCAGTAACCTCTATCGTGGAGTGCTTCCTAGAATGAGGGCGATGCTAGACTCTTGTAGCAATGGACACTTCCTAGGGAAGGGAGTTGATGAGGCTATGTAATTAATTGAAAACCTTGCTACAAGCGACGGGAATTACAATGAGGATTATGAACGGAGTAATAGAGGATCATCTTCTACGGATGAGAAGTACGAGAAGGAAATACAATCTCTAAATGAAAAGATAGACAAGATGATCTCATCAAGCCAACAGCAAATCAGTTTTGTGGGCAACCATGATGACTCCCAACCCGTCCTCTTTAGTCTTGAAGGAGATATGACCCAAGAAGAGATAAACTTCATTGCGGGCCAAGGAGGTTTCAACAAGGGTTTCAACCCAAACTATCGAAACCATCCTAACTTCTCTTATCGAAACCCCAATGTGGCGAACCCACAAGATCAAGTTTATCCCCAAGCCCAACCCCAAGGACAAGCTCCACAACAAGGGCAACAAGGCTTCACTCAAGCTCAACAAAAAAAGCCTTTTGTACCTTACACTAACCAACAAGGGTTTGGCAATAAACCTCAGTTTCAAGGGCAACAAAGCTATGCTCCAAAGGAACAATACCCACCCGGTTTTGGACAACAACAGCCCCAAGCTTCCTCTTCATCGGGTTTGGACAATGAGTTAAAAAGTATGATGCAGAAACTTCTTCAAGGGCAAGCCTCAGGAGCTATGGAAGTACGGGATCTCAAGAGTGAGCTTCAGAACTTGACCTCAAGGGTCACAAACATGGAAAACAAAACAGCCTCTACATCCCGCACTCAAGGTACTTTACCCGGAAAATCTGAGCAAAACCCAAAGGAGTATATCCATGCTATCACATTGAGATGTGGCAAAGAGGTGCAACCTCATCACGTACCCAAACCTAAGGTGATTACTACATTCAATGAGGACATTGAAGTTCAAGGAGGGGAGGAGAATTCTGAAATATCTGCTCTAAACAAGGAGAGTGATAGTGAGATTGCTAAAGGGAAAGGAAAAGCTGTAGTCGAAGAAGTAGTAGAGGACACACTCAAGAAGAAGGATAGTGTGTTTATCCCACCACCATATGAGCCTAAGCTACCCTTTCCAGGCAGATTCAAAAAGCAGCTCCTAGAGAAGTATAAAGCCCTTTTCGAAAAGCAAATGAAGAATGTTGAGCTCACAATGCCCTTGATAGATGCATTCCTACTTGTTCCTCAATACAACAAGTTCTTAAAGGATGCTATTAAGGAAAGGACTAAAGAGGTACATGGAATGGTCATGCTTTCCCATGAGTGTAGTGCATTCATTCAAAGGACTATTGTACCAAGGAAGCTTGAGGATCCGGGCAGTTTTACTCTACCATGTGCTATTGGTCCTTTTCGATTTGAGAGTTTCTTATGTGATCTTGGAGCAAGCGCAAGTTTATGCCATTTTCAGTTGCTAAAAGGCTAGGCTTCTCTACCTACAAATCTTGTAGGATCTCTTTAGTGCTAGCCGATAGATCAGTGAGGTATCCAATTGGTCTCCTAGAAGATCTTCCGGTGAAAATAGGAGGATTTGAAGTACCGACAGATTTTATAGTCTTGGAGATGGATGAAGAACCAAAGGTTCCTTTAATTCTCGGGAGACCATTCCTTGCCACAGCTGGTGCAATTATTGATGTCAAGAGAGGGAAGATAGACCTCAACCTTGGTAAAGACATAGTGCTCAACTTTGACATCAACAAGGTGATGAAGAAACCAACCATACAAGGGCAGATGTTCTACATAGAGGCTATGGAAGAGCTAGCAGATGAGCTCTTGGAAGAGTTAAAAATGAGTGATCCCTAAGAAGTTGCTTTGACAAAAGACTGTGGGGAGTATGGATATCTTCGCGATGAGAGCTGGGCTTACATGAAAGCTCTTGATTCACACAAGCCATTGCTAGGAGAGGTTGAATACTTGGAGTTTGGATCAGATTCAGTGGGTAAAGAGCAAGAAGTCTTCGCCGTGGGTATAGGAGCTGATGGCGCCAAGGGAGTTGAGCTGTACAAGGAGCAGCTTGTAGCTGATGATTGGAGTGAGCTCAAAGCGCCAAAGGTTGAGTTAAAGCCCCTTCCGCGGGGGCTTCAGTATGCATTTCTCGGCCCTAATTCTACCTATCCTGTCATTGTGAATGAGTTGTTGAGTGATGATGAATTGATTGCTTTAACTACTGAATTGAAAAAGTTTAGAAAAGCAATAGGCTATTCACTTGACGATATCAAAGGATTGTCACCTAGTTTATGCACTCATAGGATCTACCTTGAAAATGAATCCATGTCTTCTATTGAGCATCAAAGAAGGTTGAATCCTAATCTTAAGGAAGTGGTTAAAAAGGAAATTCTTAAATTGCTTGATGCAAGGATAATCTACCCTATCTCGGACAGCACATGGGTTTCTCCCGTGCACTGTGTTCCGAAGAAAGGAGGGATTACGGTAGTTAAAAGTGAAAACAATGAATTAATCCCAACTAGGACTATCACCGGACATAGGATGTGTATAGATTATAGAAAGTTAAATGCAGCATCTAGAAAAGATCATTTTCCGCTTCCGTTCATTGATCAAATGCTTGAGCGTCTTGCTAACCATCCTTTTTATTGTTTTCTCGATGGATATAGTGGGTTCTTTCAGATCCCGATACATCCAAATGATCAGAAGAAAACGACATTCACTTGTCCTTATGTCACCTTTGCTTATCGAAGGATGCCATTTGGCTTGTGTAATGCACCGGCTACCTTTCAGCGGTGCATGATGTCTATTTTCTCGGATCTTATCGAGGATATCGTACAAGTTTTCATGGATGATTTCTCTGTCTATGGCTCTTCCTTCTCTTCTTGTTTGTTGAATTTGTGCAGGGTATTAAAGAGATGTGAAGAGACAAACCTTGTGCTTAACTGGGAAAAATGCCATTTCATGGTCAGAGAAGGGATTGTGTTGGGTCATAAGATATCCGAGAGCGGTATTGAGGTGGATAAGGCCAAGATAGAAGTCATGATGAGCCTACAACCGTCGAATTCAGTTAAGGGTATTAGAAGCTTTCTTGGACATGCAAGTTTCTATAGAAGATTCATCAAGGATTTCTCTAAGATTGCAAGGCCTCTCACACGCCTTCTTTGCAAGGAGACCAAATTTGCATTTGATGATGAATGTCTGAAGGCCTTCAACGAGATCAAAGAAGCCTTAGTGAGCGCTCCTATTGTGCAAACACCTGACTGGGAATTACCATTTGAGATCATGTGTGACGCGAGTGACTATGCAGTTGGAGCAGTTTTGGGACAGAAGAAAGACAAGAAGCTGCATGTTATTTACTACGCTAGTCGGACATTAGATGATGCGCAGGTGAAGTATGCAACAACCTAGAAAGAGCTTCTAGCTGTGGTTTTCGCCTTTGAGAAGTTCAAATCTTACTTAGTGGGTTCTAAAGTGATAGTTTATACCGATCATGCGGCTTTGAGGTATCTTTTGGCAAAGAAAGATGCAAAACCGAGACTCCTAAGGTGGATCTTACTACTTCAAGAATTTGATCTCGAAATCAAGGATAAGAAAGGGATAGAGAATGGTGTAGCAGATCATCTTTCAAGGCTGCGAATCGAAGATAATGTTCCCATTGATGACTCACTTGCGGAAGAGCAACTAATGGCTGTTAAAACTGTGAGAGAAGCTCATGATACGAAGCGGAAGTTGGAAGAGGTTAATTCTCTTGATGATAAGGAGCCATGGTACGCTGATCTTGTGAACTACTTAGCTTGTGGGAAAGAACCTCCAAGTCTTGACAGCTACCAAAGAAAGAAGTTCTTTCGGGATGTCAATAGGTACTATTGGGATGAGCCATATCTCTATACCTTGTGTAAGGATCAACTCTACAGGATATGTGTAAAGGATGAAGAGGTAGAAGGCATCCTTTTTCACTGTCACGGATCAGCATATGGAGGTCACTTCGCTACCTTCAAGAAGGTTCAAAAAGCTCTACAAGCTGGGTTTTGGTGGCCTACAATGTTTAAAGATGCCCAAGAGTTCATCTCCAAATGTGATCCTTGTCAAAGAAAGGGGAGCATAAGTAGAAGGAATGAGATGCCTCAAAACTCCATTCTTGAAGTTGAAGTGTTTGATGTTTGGGGAATTGACTTCATGGGACCCTTCCCATCCTCTTATGGGAACAACTACATCTTAGTGGATGTGGATTATGTTTCCAAATGGGTAGAAGCAGTGGCGAGCCCGACTAATGACACCAAGGTTGTGATTAAGCTATTCAAGAGCATCATCTTCCCAAGGTTTGGGATACCGAGGATAGTAAAAAGTGATGGAGGTTCACACTTCATCAACAACCTCTTTGAAAGTCTCTTGAAGAAGTATGGAGTTAAGCACAAGGTAGCAACTCCATATCACCCTCAAACGAGCGGGCAAGTTGAAGTATCCAATAGGCAAATCAAGGCAATCTTGGAGAAGACTGTGGGAGCTTCTAGGAAGGATTGGTCTAAGAAGCTCGATGATGCGTTATGGGCTTATAGGACGGCATTCAAGACTCCTCTTGGAACCACTTCTTTCAATATGCTATACGGAAAGTCTTGCCACTTACCGGTTGAAGTAGAATACAAGGCTATGTGGGCTGTCAAATTACTAAACTTCGATATCAAGACCGCAACTGAGAAGAGATTGATTCAGTTGAATGAGCTAGATGAGATAAGGCTCGAGGCTTTCGAGAGTTCAAAAATCTACAAGGAGAGAACCAAGCTCTTCCATGACAAGCTCATCTTGAAGAGGGAGTTTAAAGGAGGAGATCTTGTGTTGCTGTTCAACTCCCGATTGAAGCTTTTTCCCGGGAAGCTCAAGTCTAGATGGTCGGGTCCGTTCAAGGTGAAGGAAGTGAGGCCGTATGGAGCTGTTGTGCTTTGGGGTAAATCCGATGAAGAGTTCACAGTTAATGGTCAAAGGCTCAAACACTACTCAGCTTCCGATGCTATTGAGGAAGGGACTTCAGTTCCGCTCTCTAGCCCTCCCTCCTCCTAAAACCCGGTTTGCAAAAGTCGAGCTTACCGACTTTAAACAAAAGCGCACTTGGGAGACATTCCCATGTTTATCTTTGTAAATATTCTTTTATTGTCATTGTTGAAGTTACGCTTTAGTTTTTAATGTTTTAAGGTGTTTAAATTGGTCAAGGACAGGTTATGGGCACATTTGGAAGATACCCCATCGTATTTAGATCCCAGCGGTTTGCCCCGCGGTTTGGAACGAAACCGCTGGGACCTAAGCATTTTCATGCGTGATGGTTAGCGGTCAGGGTAGCGGGTAAACACTAACCGCGAGACGAAGCCGCGGTTAACCTCGTGGTCTCTGAGGCAACCGCGAGCTTCGTTCCGAAACCACCCGTGATAACCCGCGGTTCAGCTAGCGGGTAAACACGAACCGCGACACAACCCAGGTAAGTCCCCACGAACCGAAAATCGATTTTGACCAAGCGGGTCCCACCGTTTACCTTGTTTTCTTCATTCCGCGTGACTCCTTCTCTCTCCCCTGCCTCCTCTGCGATTTTGAACAAGAAAAAATCAGTTTTCCTCTCAAGTTTCAAACTCACTATTTTCACTCAATTCTTAACCAAAATTCGGGATTTCTAGCTCTAAATTCAAGGTTTTCTTTGCTCCATCACTTGTAATCACTCTCTACCATCATCTCTCATCAACAAACCAAGGTATAACTTCCTCTCTTTCAATTTTGAAATTTCTCAAAATTTTCAGATTTAAGAAACTAGAAATTGTGACTTTTTGTTTGATGAATATGGTTAGAAACCTTTGCTAGACTGTTTCTAGATGATTACCCAACTCAATTACACCCTAGGATTGCTTGAATTTGATTTTTGGAGATTAGGGTTCTTGAGAAAATATGGTTTTTGGAAATTTTGGGGTAAACTCGAATTGATGGTTTCTAAAGGTGCAATTGATAGTTTCTAGGTCATAGAAGTAAGACTACTTGATTTGGTTGAACTTCGTTTCACAAAATTTTCGAAAATTGCTTGTTAGGAGTCTTTTGCAAAGTGAAAATGAGTTTGGTGATGTTTTGAAGATAAATGAGTGATTGACTGTGTACTTGAAAGCTTGTGAGAAGTTTATATGAAGTTTGACAACTTGTGTGATTATTCAAATAGCAAAATTTCACTTTTTAAGCTAGTTGTCAATGTGTTTAATCTTGGAGATGAATGAAGTGTCTTGTGGTGTGTATGTGTGTCTCTTGATGCTATCATGGCCTTGTGATTTCATTGTTCTAATGCATTGCTTGAGAAATATATGTGCTATCAAGTTGAATGGTAAACTAAGACATTTCTGAGCTTTGTTGTTTTGTAGGATCATTATGGTTAAGACACGAAAACAAGCTGGTGCACCGCAAGACAAGGGCAAGGGAAAGGTATCCGAGGCACCGGTTCAGCAACCAAGTAAAAAGAAAACGGGTGAAAGCTCCGGAACAAAGAAGAAAGCCACCTTACCAAGGGACAAATCAAAGCTCCCATCATACAAAAGGTTGTACAACCACCTCAATGGAATGACATGGGTCCCAACCAGATTCGGAGATTCGGAGACACTTGCAAAGCTCGGAATCCTCGAGGATGTGCGAAACCTTCTTCGCATCCTCAAATTGGACTGTTTCATCCGCATGGCTTACCCCACTCATCAGGATGTGGCAAGCCAATTTCTAGCCTCCCTCGAAGTACAAAAGGAAGATATCGAACATGATCCCCATGACGGATTTGGCTCCCTTCTTTATAGGGTCAACGGGCAGGATTATGAGACCACATTTGACGAGTTGGTTGAGATCTTTGGGTTTGAAGATGAGCAACTCTCCCAAGTTTCTACGGTACCAGGGTTATCGGCAGGAGCATGGGAAGTAATTGGTGCAGGAGTTTGGCGGCTGGCTCGCAGCAAAAGCACCCATATCGGCCACCCCGGGATCCGCTATGTTCATCAGGTTTTAGCCCATACATTGTACGCCAGACATGATCTTGGAGGACTTGTGGAGGAAGAAATGGGGTTAATTGCATGGATGATACATCAATACCTCCCGTTGGAGAATTTGCAGGAAGGTGCACTAGCAGATTTCGCTAGGCTTGGAACTGCCGGACTATTCGCAAACCGCTTGTTACACTATAAGCAATGGGCTTGGACCACTTCAGATAAAGATCCCCAGATGCGCATTGGTGGTTTCATCACACCTATTATGATGCAGAAAGGGATAGACTTGGGCCCAGAGACTTGTGGATATGAATTGCTGGACATACCTCACCTGAAGAAGGCTCGTTTCCTGTACTCTAAGCTGATGAGGCGACTTGCTTACATCTACTACATGAGCCTCTCAGAGAAAGCAAAGGTTTTCCTCCCGAATGCTTCTATCACGTCGCTCTCTAACCCGAGAAATCTCCGGTTTGTATTGGATCCGTCACTGCACATCACTGAGGCCGATGAGATGATGGAACGCATTCGCGCTTCCAAGAGTAGAAGGGGAGATCCTTCCCAAGAAGAAATAGATGAAGAGATGCTTCATGAGCTTGAGGAGCTTGAGGAAGAAGAGTCTCCCGAGCGCCTATACGGGAGTGTGCGATATCATTTCCAGCCCTACCAAGATGCTCTTCCACCGGGCCCAATCTGTGATGCCCACACTCATATCAGAGTGCTCCAACGTTGGAGCAAGTTCCAAGACAGAGTGAACCTGAAGGTGATCAAGGGATGCAAAGACTTGAAGAAAGGGTATGAGGAGCTGAAGAAGGGGTATGAGCATATGAAGAATGGTTGCAAGGAAATGCAGAGACAGCTGAAACACCTCACGGATAAGTTTGGTTGTGCATCTTCTTCCGCGACAGACGCCTCAGCGGGACAGCCCATCCCTTTGCCCATGCCGATGTTCGATTTTAATGAGCCTCCAGTAGAGAGGAGACACTCCTATCAAGGAGAAGGAGCATCGAGTTCAGCACCCCGTCAGCGACGCCGAGTTTCCATCATCGGCCCGAGATACAGTGCTCGCTACTCACCCGAGCCTCCTGAACCAACATCCAGCAACGAATCTCCATCGCTATCCACACCGCCAACTCGGGAACCATCTCCCGAGTCTCCACAATTCTGAGGTACCAATCCAACACTATCTTGTAAATACTTGCATTTTAGATTTTCTTTTCCTTTCTTTTGAGTCTCTTTCTCAAGTTTGCTTTCACACCGAGCCGGTGTGAAGTAAGTTTGGGGGAGAGACTAGTCGCTAATCTCGTTTTCCTTGCTCTTATTTTTCGTTTTCTATCTTGAGTCTCATGCATTTCACTTATGGCATAGAAAAAACCAAAAAAATCAAAAAAATTTCAAAAAATTTCAAAAAGAAATCATTTAGTTGCAATAGCATAGTAGGATCGAGTCTAGTTGCATCATATAGAACGCATGCATAGAGAGCAATGATTAAATTTCCTCGTAAGGTTAATTGAGTAAAACTTGTTTCTTACGCTAGCTTAATGCTAGATAGATCACACTAAGGTTGTAACTCGAGAATTGCATGAAAGCTAGAACGAACCATGCTTGGATAGCTTGCTTTGAACCTTGATTTGATGCTGAAACTTGTTGTGATTTGAAGCTAGCTCCATCTAAGTGAGAACTTTAATTGAATCATCTAATTATCCTTGTTCATGCTTTGTGTGATAATGATGTAGCCCTGGAATCAAAGTGATGCTCTGATACCAGATGATGTAGCCCCGGAGCGGAAGCTTGAGTTATGGATTGATGGAGGACAAGCACTGGCTTAAAAGCTCTCTTACTTGACCGAGATGGATGGAATGGATGAATGAAATGATTGACTCTCTCAACCGGTGGATTTGATTGACTCTCTCAATCGGTGGTGAACTAGTTCTGCTTGAGTCACACAAGCAATACTAATCCAACAATCTTCGGAAACAATTGAATCACTCAATGAATTCCTAAGACAAAAGATCTCTACAAAGAACACTCTTTGAAGAACTGAATAATACTTTGATTAATTGAAAGGTTGAAAGGTGAATAATACAATGAGCTAAGCTATGCCTTTATAGGCTCTTTACAAACGGTCATATTGACCTTGAACTAGAAGGAAATCGCAAACTTAATGAAAAACTAGCCGTTAGGCTGAAAATGGCAAGAATCCAAGCTCTTGATGATTTCCTTGTATCTGGATGGCTTTAAGGGATAAGTTAGGATCTCTGGAACATCTTGACAGGCAAAGAATTCGCAGCTCTCATTCTTGGAAAGGAGCCGTTGGATGATCTTCTCCTTGAATGTGCTTGTGTCGGAATAAGGAAAGTTGAACAAGCTGAGCCTCCAATTGATTCTGAGCATTCTGGATGAGTTGTGGACATCTTCTATATTCTTGGCCTCGTGGTAAATGTCTCCTGGTCGCCAAATCTTGGTTTGAGAGGTGGCAAACCAATTGTTCTTCATAGCTTCCATAAATAGCTTCGGTTGAGTTGGTTTATGTTCCAATAGGATCCGCCTGATCCTGTGTGGGCTGGTGCTTCGTAAGGTGTTGTAGAGTGCTTCTAGGAGTAGTAACAAGCCTCTTGGTCGCCAAATTCGAGTTTGGAAACATTTGAACTCATGATCTTCCAAATAAGGCAAGTGTAGCATCTCCTGATTTGGAAGTTGAATATCTTTCAAACCATTACTCCTTTTGGTTCGAATCCAATTCTCCTTGGTCCTCTGATGAGTTGGGAATCCAGAACAATTGGATTTGTTGATTGGTTTCTCTTGGATTGGTCGGAGTGCTTCATTTTCTGACTGTTGGTCTCCATCGGGTCTGGTTGCGCTGACTGACGTAGTGGTTGAGTTAGTCAGCGTGCTGACTGACGTAGTGACTGACGTAGTGCTTGAGTTAGCGAGCGCCTGGTCTAGTATGGTTTTGATGACCGCATCATACCCTCCCTCTTCAAGAAGTTTTGACCTCAAAACTTGATAACCTGCACATAGATAAGTCAAGTTAGTCCAGTGAAGTGAATGAGGGTTTAGAAGATTACCTTTGGAATCATTTTGATTCCGGTTGAGTTGTTGAGCATCCGGTGGTTCTTCTTTGAGTAGATAGGATAGCAATGCTCCTCTGCTTTTAGCTGGTGTGACGTCTCCTTTGCTTATCTTGCCCCTGCTCTCCTTAAGACCTGAAATATTCTCAACACTTTGGCAAAGAGACAAGTGCATTATGGGCTTCTTATGAAGAGATAAACTTGAAGCTATTTCACTATCCCTAGTTGTAGTAACTTCTGGGAAGTTTAACAAGTCATTCAACAGAGCTGTTGGGTCATTAGAAATGAGGTGGAGTATCAATAGACTTACCTGGCTAACATCCTGATGGTGGTGACTTTCTTCAGTGGGCATGATGGTAGATCCAAGTGATGTTTGGTCCGGTGGATTTTTCTTGATCTCCCATTTGGCCTTATCTTTGGCTCTAATCCCTGTCTCAACACTTGACTCAAGAAACAAGTGTATTATACCAGTGGGTTGATAGTCAAGAATACTCATTTTAAGTTCAGAAATAACCCCATGTTTGGTTGAAGCATGATATACGTCAAGCCCTTGATTTGCTTGTGGCTCATGTGTGGAAACATGGCTCGGTTTTGGTCTCTCTTTCAAGACTCCGTCTACCCTTGGCTTCTTGATATTTATCAGACCTGTACCTAAGTCAACTCTTAAGGAAAAGAGCAAGTGTATTATATCTGAGTTTGAGACTTTAAAGACAGGTTGCACAAGGTTGGAGCTTAACATTATGGATGTGACAAGCTGGTTCAGAGTCGCATCTCCCCTGGTGCATGTACTACTAAAAGTTTTATGCTCTAGTTCATCATTGGTTGAAGCTCCATGATCTTCTTCATCTTGATTCCTTTGTATTGATGGTTCTGTCCGAAACTTGACTCCATGACCTATACCTTTCTCAAGTTCTTTTGGACAAGACAAATGCATTATCATATCCTTGGAATCAGTATGAACAATTTGAGTAAGATATTGACTTACCTTGTCTTGTTTATGTCTTGGTGCATCAGTCATGATGGTACCTTGAATGTACTCTTGTCCTTCACTAGCTCGTGTATCATGACATTGATGTTGCTCCACTTCTTCTTTGACACCTAAACTTTCATGAACCTTTTGGTCCAGACACAAGTGCATCATAACAGTGGTTGGACAAACAAGTTTATTCACTTTAAGTTCAGAATTCACCTTGTTTGCTTGCACCTCACGGTTGATGTCCTTTTGACTTGTGTGCTCTTCTTCTTGTCTTATTCCTGGATCAAAACTCTTTGGCAAAGACAAGTGCATGAGTCTTGAATTGGAAATTAAAATATCAGATTGCACAAAATTATCATTTGTGTCAGTTACTTCCAATTTCAACTCTGATGTTATATCTTTGATCAACTTTCTAGATGGACAAATTGTAGCAAAATGCCCTCTCATATGACACCTATAACATGTTGGCTCTTTGGAATTTACAAGGTTGAAACACTTACCTTGTGTTAGCGTGTCTCGCAACTTGAGTGATGCATCAAAGATGGGTCCGGTTGCATTGGTTGAAGCTTTGTGGCTCCGCTTCTGCTCTTGCTTCTTTGGGTACAAAATCTCCATGATCTCCTGCCATTGTTGATCCTGCTTTGCTTGAAGAGTCTCCTTAGATTCTGGATAGCAATCAAAATTGGGCTTAGGATCAGCTTGTGCTTTGGATGCAATCTTCACTCTCTTGGTTGTGGTTTGAAGCTTCTCCACAAATTCCTTTTTTCATCCTGGACTTGAGATCTCTCCAATCCAGTATTGGCTTCTTAAGGATGGTTGGTGTGCTCTCCTTTAGCCACCATTCATAAGCCTTTTCTGTGAAGGCTGAGACAGCTTGTACTAGCCTCCTTTCCTTTGGAACTTTGTTAACTTGTAACCACTGCTCCATGTTGCTTTCCCACTGCAAGTATACTTCAGGGTCTTTGCTAGTTCCTGAGAAGATTAGGGAACCTCTTGTTCTGGTGGTTGGCTGCCTTGTGCTTGCTTGTTGGGCTGTAGCTTTCCTTGTATCAGTGAGCTGACGTTGAGCTAGTACATGGTATGAAGTAACTCCATGGTTTTCGAATGCACTCTTGTGCCTAGGTGGGTGATACTCTCCATACATGTTTGCTGCTGAATCTTCACGATCCTCCATGTCACTGATTCAATACCTGAAACAATAAGTTTAAAGTGTATCAATGGATTCTAAAACAAAGAAGTAAAGTTCAGAAAATTGCAAACTTTCTTTAATTAAAAAGAATCCACACGATTTGGTGTAATATGGAAATAAAATTCTGCACAAAAGAAATGGAAACAAGACTTGTGACACAAAGATTTAAGGAAATTTTTTTTTTTTTTTTTAATTTCGAATTGACACAAAACTAATATGGAAAGAACACTTTTTTTTTTTTTGGCTTTTGGGTTTAAGAAATCGAATTCAAAGGAATGAAAACTTTTTTTTTTGAACTTTTAAAACAATCTAAGAACACTATGAAAAACTTTGATACTTTTTTTTCTTTTTGGTTTTGAAGTTTTTTTTTTAAACAAAAATAATTGCTGCAAGTAATAAACTGAAGCAAAAGAACACAAAACAAACTTTTTTTGATTTAAGTTGCAAAACAAAACAAAGAATGATATAGATGAATCAAATGCAAAACAAAAGATTTTTATGGCTTTTTTTTTTTTAAAGATGCAAACAAAAATCAGAAACTATAAACTAAGCAATATGATGAAACAAGCAATTTTTATGGGTTTTTGATTTAAGATGAAATGAAAACAAAAACTAAATGCAATAACCGAAAGGATAAAGGATAGAATACACCTGATGTAGGAACCTTTCGGCTCTGATACCAGATGATGTAGCCCTGGAATCAAAGTGATGCTCTGATACCAGATGATGTAGCCCCGGAGCGGAAGCTTGAGTTATGGATTGATGGAGGACAAGCACTGGCTTAAAAGCTCTCTTACTTGACCGAGATGGATGGAATGGATGAATGAAATGATTGACTCTCTCAACCGGTGGATTTGATTGACTCTCTCAATCGGTGGTGAACTAGTTCTGCTTGAGTCACACAAGCAATACTAATCCAACACTCTTCGGAAACAATTGAATCACTCAATGAATTCCTAAGACAAAAGATCTCTACAAAGAACACTCTTTGAAGAACTGAATAATAATTTGATTAATTGAAAGGTTGAAAGGTGAATAATACAATGAGCTAAGCTATGCCTTTATAGGCTCTTTACAAACGGTCATATTGACCTTGAACTAGAAGGAAATCGCAAACTTAATGAAAAACTAGCCGTTAGGCTGAAAATGGCAAGAATCCAAGCTCTTGATGATTTCCTTGTATCTGGATGGCTTTAAGGGATAAGTTAGGATCTCTGGAACATCTTGACAGGCAAAGAATTCGCAGCTCTCATTCTTGGAAAGGAGCCGTTGGATGATCTTCTCCTTGAATGTGCTTGTGTCGGAATAAGGAAAGTTGAACAAGCTGAGCCTCCAATTGATTCTGAGCATTCTGGATGAGTTGCAGACATCTTCTATATTCTTGGCCTCGTGGTAAATGTCTCCTGGTCGCCAAATATTGGTTTGAGAGGTGGCAAACCAATTGGTCTTCATAGCTTCCATAAATAGCTTCGGTTGAGTTGGTTTATGTTCCAATAGGATCCGCCTGATCCTGTGTGGGCTGGTGCTTCTTAAGGTGTTGTAGAGTGCTTCTAGGAGTAGTAACAAGCCTCTTGGTCGCCAAATTCGAGTTTGGAAACATTTGAACTCATGATCTTCCAAATAAGGCAAGTGTAGCATCTCCTGATTTGGAAGTTGAATATCTTTCAAACCATTACTCCTTTTGGTTCGAATCCAATTCTCTTTGGTCCTCTGATGAGTTGGGAATCCCGAACAATTGGATTTGTTGATTGGTTCCTCCTGGATTGGTCGGAGTGCTTCATTTTCTGACTGTTGGTCTCCATCGGGTCTGGTTGCGCTGACTGACGTAGTGGTTGAGTTAGTCAGCGTGCTGACTGACGTAGTGACTGACGTAGTGCTTGAGTTAGCGAGCGCCTGGTCTAGTATGGGTTTGATGACCGCATCAGATAAACTCATGGGTACCCCAAAATATTTGAGCGTTTTTATCCTTTCTACCTTTCTCAACTCGCTCAAATAGACTTCCACGCCTTTCACCACCCTTATTTCAAACCCCAAACACTATCTTGAGTGGTAGGCCTATTTGGAACAAGCTCGGTAAAAAGTGTTGAGTATGAGGCGACTAGGAAAGATTTCCATTTTTAGATGCAAGCTCAACGTCTTTGGCTTTGCAATAGGCTAGGGTTTAAGTTTGGGGGAAGATTTGGGAAAGGAAAAAGAGGGTAAAGAAAAGAAAGAAGTTTGAATGTGGGATCAAAGTTGTTTGGTAAGCAAAGAATGAAAGCTCTTAAGTATTTTGAAATAAGAAAGTGTCTCAATGTTTTGAAGTGAAAAGAAGCCAAATGGCTCGCCAAAAAGAAAAGAAAGTTAGTGAAAAGAGACCAAAGAAAAGAAAAGAAACGTTTTGAGCTAAGTTGAAAAGAGTAAAGTTGCCAATGTTTTCAAAGTGTTTTGAATGATCCTTGGGGGTTTCTTGAAGGGTTTTTGATTGTGAAAGAAAGATAAGGCAAGAATGGCCTTGAAAAAGGGTAGATCTCATTTAGGAAGGGTTAGTCTAGGAGAAGAAGCTCTTGGGGTTTGGGTAGATGGGAATCTATCCTAGTATGCACCAATTGCCTCTAACTCTTAGCATTTTACTATAGCTTGTTCATACTTCTTCTGAGAGAACCTAAATGAATGTGAAGAAGCCTTTCCTTCATTTGAGACCATTTTGTCTCAAGACCTTGTCCCTTAAACCAAATGAGTTTGATCACATTGCTTTGAATAGGATTCACTTGAAAATCTAATGAATGTCAAGGAGCTAGTGGATTTGAATGCTTGTGTAGGTTGAGGGTTAAGCTAGAAGTATTGTCTTGATGAGTATGGCTATATACTTGGAGTAGGCTTTTCTCGGTTGCCCTTTGGTTGTATAGACTTGAAACTTGTTGAAACTTGATTGAACCTTTGGATATGAGCTCTCACCTTCAAAACTCTTCCCCAACTCGTTTTGATTGCCTTATGCTTGCTTGAGGTCAAGCAAGATTCAAGTTTGGGGGAGTTGATATACTTGTGTTTTCATGCACTTAGGGAATTGTTTAGATCATATTTTTGCTTCATTTGGTTTTCTTTCTACCAATTTTCCTTGTTCTTTGTTTCATTTTTAGATAGTTGCATTTAGGGTTGTGTTCTAGTTTGTTTAGGTGCATTTTGCACTTGCATTTGTGTTTTTCAGGTGTTGGATGACTTCTTGGAGCATTGGGAGCATTTGGAGATGATGGAGTGGAGGAACCCATAGTGTGGATGAACTAAAGGACGTCGCGGTTGGACCAGCGGTCTGGAGCAAACCGCGAGCAACCCACCAATTTCATCCGTGACGATCAGCGGTTGGACTCGCGGTCACAAAGCAAACCGCGAGCCTATGCAAAATTTCGTCCGTGATGGCCAGCGTTTAGGCTCGCGGTTGGGGGACAAACCGCGAGAGCCCGCCGAATCTCTTGCGTAAAGACTCGCGGTTTGCCCAGCGGTTGGGTGCAAACCGCGAGAGTCCCGAATTCTGTTGACTTCCCGAACTTTGACCAGATTTAACCCATGGATCCGGGTCAACACCCGGTTTGTTCCGGGTTGACCCGGTTTCGAACACTGTTCATTTATAAGCTAAAAAACCCTCATTTTGGGGATCTTAAGCTTTGTTTTTGTTCTAAGTACTTGTAAGACAAAATTTGATTCTTTTCTTAATCTAAGAGTTTTTTTGCTTTGATTCTTCATCTTTTCCTTTTAATCTTTCACAAATCATCATGCTTAACATCTTTCTTATGAATTTTGTTGGGCTAAGCATGATTTGTGAGTAGTTTCTCATAGGGTTTATGGGTTGGGTAGGATTAGGTTGATTAGGGATGATTGAGGGATGTCTAATGTTTAATCTATCTTAAATCTCTTCTATCTCAGTGTGCTTAATGCCTAGTTAGCCTTGATCAAGTTGATTAGGATGTTTAGGATTTCTTGCCCACCATGTGTTCGATGAAATGCCAGTTTTCGCTTAGATAGGATTTTCACATTCTAGCTCATGGAAATGAATGTCTAGAGTGATTGTTGGCTATTTGGAACTTGATTGAATGCTTGCTTGATCTTAATTCACAAACGAGAGTTTGTTCTTGGATTAGGATTAGGTAAAGAGATTAGCTCTAAGAGATTAGGCTAATTGGCTCATTGTGTTCCTTGCTAGGAGGTTAGCTTGTTTGAAGCTTGATTAGCATCCCAAAATCATCCCAAGTCACCAATCCAATTACCTCAACTCATAGCCCTAGCTTCCTTATATTGAATTTTAGTTTGCTAAGTTTTGTTTGCTTGTTGATTGCTTATTTGAATTGTATTTTGTTAGGATTGGAAGAAACTTGAATCTTATAAATTGACTTGTCTAAAACGGTTCTGTGCATTCTTATTGGTTTTATCTACCCCAAAAAGGTTCGATACCTCTTACTACACGATAAGTAAGAGGAATTGATACCTCAAGGAATTGTCAAATTCCTGTTATCAGAACTTACGTTTTGATTTTGTTTTGCTAAGTTTTTAGATACCGAACTCGAGTCTGGAGATGTGTGAGGATCGATGCACTTATGCATCGGTCGTTGCAAGGAGATTTTGACGAGGAGATGGGATCGATGCACTTATGCAACGGTCGTTGCAATTGGTTTAAATCGCAAAATTAAGGTACACGCGCTAAACCGGAATCGATTCGGTTCACCAGCATCGATCGTTGCTCATATGCAAAGGTCGTTGCACCCACAATCGAGGTAAGTACCTTAAACCCTTTTCTCCTCTTTCCTTCTCCATTCCGCCGTCCGTACAACCGCGACTCCACACTTCTAAATCTCTCATTTCTTCGTCATTTTCACTGATTCCAAGTGTTATTCTCTTGTTTTTACACTCTTAATCCATTCCTATAACCCATTTGTCACAAATCCAAGGTAATGTGTCTCGATTTCATGATTTCTGGATTCGTTTTTAGGGTTTTAGAATTTGAGAATTTTTGATTTGAGATTGATGATTCCGTGCCGTTATTAGCCTGATTTAGGTCGATTGTGATGAATGCATGCTGAATTTGAGTTTGATTTACGATTTTGGATCGATACGTAGCATCTGTAAAAATCGCCCTGCAACGATCGATGCATTAGTGCAACGGCCATTTTTTGCGATTTTAGGGATTTGTTCGATGCTGTGGAATCGCCTTGCAACGATCGATGCCTTAGTGCAACGGTCGTTGCTTCGCGATTTCAAAGAGAGATTTCTGCCGTGACTTATATGATTTATTGATTTCTTGCAGATGCCTCCTCGACCATCCCGTAAACGCAGAGCCACCGCAGCCGCTACTACAGCACATCATGCTCCACCACCAGAGTGGTTCCATCGAGAATCACCGCACCCTGAGGATTATGTGAGAGTTGGTCCGGCAATAGCACTACCTTGGCCCCGAGCAGATATGACAGAGATCCAGTCAGATAGAGAGTGGCCAAATAACATTGCTGAGTTCCTTAAGACTGATGAGTTCACAGAGAGGCCATTGCTTAACCAGTGGGACGAGTATGACACATTGTTGTACAATGGTTGGTGTGGCATGAAGCTTAAGCCAACCAAGTTTGCAGATTACTCGACTTGCAGGAGTCTGGGGATAGATGAGCAGGTTCTTGCACTGTGTAGGGGCATTGGTCTGGGGACAATGCCAATTCAGCCTTATGAGATGTACCCAGAGTTGGTAAGACAGTTGCTCGCCACCTGCAGAGTGATATACCCTACACCAGACAGCAGGAGGGCTTCAGGAGGTTTCTTTACCTTCATGTGCTTAGGAGCCAAGTATCGGATTACCCTTCTCGATATCTGCAGGATTTACGGATTCAACACCGAGCCGCAGCGCAATGCTATGTCACTTGAGTGGGACGTGGATGAGGCTCAGTATTTCTGGGAGTGTATCGGCACTGGTCGGTACAACTCGAGGACCACACCGGTGATTCAGGTTAGGCATCCGGTTCTTAGATACGTCTTGCGCATCTTAAGATCTACTCTGTTGTGCAAGTTTGAGGCCAACAAGATGCGTAAGAACGAGATGGAGATGCTGTTTATCGGGCTGAGGGACCAGTTTGAGGATACAGTTCTGAGAGATCCCACTAAGGGACTCAACTTGGGAGCTGTTTTTGCTGATCATCTGTGCGAGCTGCAGAAGAAGCTATTTGATGGCGTGGGCACTGAGAGAGTAGGGAGTCTGCTTACTCCCATTTTCAGACATTGCAGGATTCCCTTAGAGGGAACGGAGCGTAATGACAGCTTGGAGTTCCTTGATTTCAGCCATCTGCAGAGTGCTACGTGGCTGAAGGAGGGACGAGTATGGGTCTACTACGACCCTGCCATGGTGAAGTGTGATGTGTATCTTCCTGCTCCTGGTCTTACATAGATAGATACGCTGGATGCCTTGAGGTTTCAGCCTCCTGAGAGTGAGCGGCGCAGAGTCCCTTCTATGGCTCATCCGCTGGGAGAGCCTTCTACACGAGCTTCTACCTCTTCTGCACCTCCTGCGCCTGGTGCTGCCCCTGTTGATGAAGTCGGACCTTTTCCCGAGCCTACGATGCCTTATGGAGATATGTCTGAGGCAGAGTGGAGACAGCCACAGATACACCATCCAGGACCTTCTCGACGCAGACGACGATCTTCGACTCCCGGTTCTTCGAGTGGTATTGATCTCATAGCTGAGGATGAGTAGCGATCATCTCTAGACATTCGGTTCTGTATTCTCTTATTTTTCTTTTGCATTTTCTTTTGAATTTCTTAGGATTTCATATGTTTGGATGTTGTGCTTGATTTGATACATTAGTTGCTTTGATTTTATTCTGTTTTCAGTGTTTTCAGCTTGCAGGATCAAAAACTTAGATTTTCCAACGAACTAACCTGCTAACTTGCTGACTGATCGAGTATTCGCAGTGCGTCGATCGACACACCTTGTGTCGATCGTCACAACACGAAAGAAATCGCATTGCAGCGATCGTTGCGGTCCTGAGCAACGATCGACACACGATGAAAAATCGCCTAGCAACGGTCAATGCATTTATGCAACGATCGATGCATATGCGACAGAGGTAAAAATCAGACAGAACTCAACACATCCATTAACATTTTTCTTTTTCTTTTTGCCAACCCTTAGCTTGACACTACTGGGGACAGTGTGTCTTAAGTGTGGGGGAGGTGCTACTGACTTTATCTTTCTGTTTTCTTAGAGTCAGTCCAGTTTTTCAAAAATTTTGTTTTATTGAGTCAAAACCAGTTTAATTAGGAAACAGTGAATTTTGGAGAAGTTAACAATATCTTGCAGGAACTTAAGTAACCATTGGGATGAAGTTGCAGGATCCATCTATGACTATTAGAAAACCCAGACACAGATCAACCTACTGAGGACACCCACATCACTTCAGGTATCAGAGGATCCTTTTACTGACTTCACTTTAATACTGACTTAATTTTCTCACCTAAGGGCTTGGTATACCTTGTGTCGGATTCCCTTGTTAGTTCTGACACAGCCTGTAAACCTGTCCTATTTGGTTCCCTTCTCCCCTTCCATAAAAAAAGATAATAAACTGAGGATGAGTTAGTAACTCCGAAGTGGTCTCTGGGAGTGGTAGCTACAACTATCATATCCTGTGCATCCATGGAATGTGTCCAAAGTACACCCCTTAACGGGAAGAGCACTGATAAAAAATTAAAATGATACCCAATGGGGTAAAATCAGAATGCTAAGGAAGGGAAAAGAGAAGAAAGGGACCAAAGAAAGATAGTATGGTGGTCTAGAGCTGGCAAGGTAAGAGTCCATGTGCCTTTGATCGATACTCCTTAGGTGAGACCGCACTTAAATACTTGCAGAAGTCAGTAGGGAGAATTTGAATGCGTGAATGTGATTGTGGAGTTTACTTAGGACAATTGCTAAGTGTGGGGGAAGTATATGTTGGTCTTGATGTCTTGCAGGTGATTCTTTCAGTGGTTTACTAAGGGGAATCTGAGTGTTGTTGCTTCTAGGACAAAAATAGTTTCTGAAAGTTTTCAAACCTCTTCACCATGTTTTAGTTCTCTGTTTTGCTTGAGGGCAAGCAAAGGCTAAGTGTGGGGGAGTTGATATATCATGGTTTTTACCGGTTTTATGCCATGCTATAAGTCTGTTTTAGTGTCTTTTGGTGTTCTTTTAGAGTCCTTTGCAGGTTTTATTAGGTACAAGCACATTTGGAGCAGAAGTGGAGATTTTGGAGCTATTTGGTGCATTTTGGAGAATTGGTCCGAGATACAGAGTTCACTGTCCAGATTTGAGGATTGTGTCGATCGTTGCACACCTGCATCGATCGATGCATAGCGCGAATGGGCCAGACTCGGCGGTTTAATGAAGAATGCTGATATTGCAGAAAAGCCCAAAAGTTCCAGATATTTACACAGAAGCCCAAAACGTGTTTTAGCTATTTAATTAGGTTTTTAGATAAGTTTTTAGATACGCTTACATACGCTATCATAACTGAGAGCAGAGAGTTTTTTAGAGTTTTTGGGGCTGATCTGATCATGTACTACATTCGTTTTGGAGAAGTTTTTGAACCCCTTTATTATTCTAATCTCTTTTATGATTTCTATTAATTCATTGATTATGTTTACATCATCTATGTCTGAGTAGTTTCATAGTTAGGTTTAGGGGTTCTCATAGGGACTTCATGACTTGCTAGATATAATTAATTCAGTTAAGGATTCACATCAATAGATGTTCTTCAAACTAAATTGTGTTTAATGCTAGTTCTAACCTGATCAATTAGAATCTAGATCTTAAGTTGCTAAATACGACACGACAGTGTGGTTTAGAATCTGAACTATTTAGGTTGAACAATTTAATTACTCGCAAAGGAATTTGGTTTAATTAGATTGTGAACATATCAAACTTGGATTTAAAGCTGGTTTAATCTGTTAGTAATTGCAAAGGAATTTGGATTACTGCACTTAGACTTAGAGAATTCTCGCAAAGGAATTTGGTTAATTCTATATCTGTGTTTTGAGTTCTAGAACTGTGTTTAATTAGATCTTGACTGATTGATTTATCTGCTTGTCTGATTTCCTGAGAACGCTCTAGACTTAGCGCCCTTAGTTTATTGCCTACAACAACAACCTGCTACTGTTTACTTTCTTGCTTGCTTTTCAATTAATCAATACAATTTGCCTTTTAATTTCTCCTAGTTTTAATCTCTTTAGTTCTAGTCCTATCGTTGCCAAGAGTCCTCGTGGATTCGATCCCTAAGTACTACAATTGATATACTATGCACTTGCAGTTAGTATAGGGTAAAACTCGAGTCCTATCAGTGGCTCAAACTTTGTTTCTAAGTATTTCGGTGAAGATAAGGTTACACATGAAGAAGTTGTGTAGCAGTTCTGAGGTCTGAAAGGGAAACAAAATGTTGGCAAGGATCGTTTGAGGATGGCTGTCCTGTACTTCTTGTCATCCGTGATCATTGGGAAGAAGAAGACAGGAAAAGGAGCTCCTTCCGTTGAGAGTTTCTTCCTCAGAGCCATTGACGATCTCAAGATGTGCAAGACTTTTCCGTGGGGGCGTTTGTCATTCGAAGAGAATGTCAAAGACATATTGCACTTCATTGACCGTAGCGGAGGAGTGGCACCCACTTCATGGGTATTTCCAGGATGCATTGTTCCTCTGGAGGTAAAAAAAATTATTTCTAGCAAATTAAATTGGCTTTTTCAAGTTGTTTTTAGCTGTCTGACTTGTAAAGAATTTGTGTTGTAGGTCCTACCATTTGAGGCCATCCCAGTTCTGAACAACAATTTCCGAGAAAGGGTTCAGGGTGGGGATCATGATTGCCCGCGAATGTGCAAGATGAGGTACAAAACTGTAGGGACGAGGGCTTTTAGTATCTCAGAGATAAATGAGAAGCTTGGAACCACCAAGGTTAGTATCTCATATCATACTACTAAGGTTAGTATCTCATATCATATTTTGAGCTTGATATTAAATTGTTTCTTTATTATATTTCCAGGATATTCAAAGCATCTTGGAGCCATCTCCCAAGGAAATGGCTATGCTAGAGAGAAACATGGACCCTGATTCTGGATGGAATGATGTGGATGACCCAATAGTCGATGGTTGGAACAGGCTGCTCAAGAAGAAGAAGATAATCTGGTTTGAAGAACTTTTCAAACAAGATGTGTCTGGTCGTGCGTCTCAGGCGGATGCTCAAGAGCCACCTCGTGCTATTCATGATGCGGCAAGTATGCATGAGACTGAGAGTGATGCTGGGGCTCCTACTCCTACTGTTTTAAGCCTTGCGGATGTGGAGGCATTAATCAAGAAGAGAAACGAGGAAACAAAGTCTCGATTGAAGATGTACTATGACGCTCAGTTGAAGGAGTTGACAGAGATGTATGACCGTAGACTAACCGATATGGAATCGGGTTTGAATGCACTAAGAGCGGGTATTAAGGAGACAGTACCGAAAGAGCCAGAGGCTACTGCCGATGATGGTGTTTTTGAAGGTGTTGGGTTTCTTGGTACCAGCTTTCGTGAGCCGAGTGGTGTTAAGGATAAAGAGGGAAAAAGAAGAAATCGAAGAAAAACAGTAAGAAGAAGAAGAAGTTGAAAGCAACTGGGGAAGAGATGGAAGTCCAAGCGGAAGAGAAGGAGAAAGAGAAGGAAAAAGAGCAGGAGAAGGAAGAAGAGGAGGGAGAGAAAAAGGAAGCGAAGGAAGAAGAGGAGGGAGAAAAAGAGGAAGAGAAGGACAGAAAAGGTATGAAGAGAGGTGTTGAACCTGTTAAGGAAGTGTCAGTAAAAAGGATTAAGGTTATCAAGAAGGGGATGGGGAAAGGTTCTACAACCATGGTTAGGAGTCTCGTGGTTACTAGGAGAATGAACCAAGCTGCTGAAAGAACCACAAAACCATGAACTTTTATGTAATGTCGAATTGTGTTTGGAGTATCCATCTTTTTAGTACTTTTGTTTATGAATTATGTAATGTCAAATTATGTTTGAATACTTTGGATATTTTGGTTTGAATTATCTATGTTTTTTGCATAATAGTTTGTATCATGTTAAGAATTTGGCTTGTATTTGGGTTATACTCTACACATTATTTTACCAAGTTTTCCTAAGTCTAACCAAGTTATCCTTGATTTCACTAATTTGTACCATCCAGAATACATCCATTCAAACTTAAACATTAGCATAAATAAGGATTCAAACATAAATATCTCTTAAACACTAGAAAATCCCATAGAAACAAACACAGAATTCAAACTTAAACATTAGCATAAATAAGGATTCAAACTTAAATATCCTTTAACTTGGCAAACATAGTAGATCTTAAAGCACATCAGCTTTGCAGCCCTTCGATTGTCTCCTTTAACTTGGCAATCTCTCTTTGGTTCCTTAGAATCTCCAGATTCATGGTTGCGATTCTAACCTCTTGCATATCAATCTTGTGCAGCATCTTCTCAAACTCTTGCTAGACACCATGCACCCATGGTTGCCGAAAATGGAGTCCATCGGCCTACAAAAAAAGAATTCAAAAGATTTCGGAGTTATACCAAATACATGGAAAATGGAGTCCATAATAAAAAAACCAAATCCATTTACCTTGTATTGCTGACAAGTAAAGAAGGTACGGCCCGGTGAAGTATCCACAGGCGTAACATTATCGACCTCTCGTTTGATTCCGCCACCACATGGGCATTTATTTGGGATGCCGTATTCCGCATCGGCGACATAGGAAATACGATCGAAGTATTTCTTGTGTCTCCTTTCCTCTTCATAGGGATCGAGCCCGAAATTCTCTGTAGCCATCGGAGATAGATCCGAAAGGGAGAGAGATAGAAGAATGAAAGGTAGAGAGAGAGAGAGAGAAGAGAGAAGAGAGAAGAGAGAGATGAGAGATATTCTGGTTAGAGAGAGAAGGAGAAGACCGAAAATGAGAGAAAAAAGAAAAGTAGATAAATATTAGGTTTTTTGAAAAAAGGGGGGGGGGATTTTAATTTTGGAATTTGGGAGGCGGGAGTTTCAAATTTTTAGGGGAGAATCAAAGTTTTACCTAGTTTCCAGTTTTACCAAAAACTGTCAAGTTTTACTTCTGCCAAAATTCAGTTTTATTGGTTATACTCTATATTTAAAAAAAAAAAATTGGGTATACTCATGATCTATGGCTGTTTATAAGTATTTAAAATTAATTCATGCAGTAATATTTGAAAATACATATATTTGGAGATAAAGATGATTCACATAGATAAATAACTCTTAAATGTATATGATATTTGCTTGCTAATAACAAGTCTACAATATTTACCTTGATTTCTAAAAGCGTATATTTTGTTTTAGCAAGATATATGCAATATAGTTTGTATTTTAGTTTGATTGTTATATTTAACATTATTATAAAAATTGAATTTCACAAAGAATTATAGTTATACAAATCTTGGTTTTACCGAGTTTTCCAAAGTTATACAACAAATGATAACAAATGTAAATTGAAGAAATAAAAATACAACTAAATTCCTTATTGGCTCACATCAGCTTGGCTCTCATTACTGCAATTAAACCAGCTCTCTAAATTCTTTCTTGCCTTTCTCTTGCTCCTTCTCCGTCCGTGCTCCCCAACTGACGTATATCTTATTTCTTGGACTCTTCCCTTTCTTTTCACATAGTTTGGAGGAAAAGTGTACAACTTTTCTATCTCTTCCGGAATAATCCACTCAGACATATGCGGAACTGGAAAAATTGTCCTCGTATAAGCCAATGCCCATAATTCTATCATGTAGTAACGCGAACACAGATCATACAAATCCTTCAATTCCGTTGGCCTAATGTCTTGCTTCAAGAATTTAGTAGTAGCAGATATTGCGTGGACACATGGGTACCTGTCAATATCAAAGAGTCTGCAGCTGCATTTGTTATGTCTCAAATCCACCACATAAGTAATGCCTTCGTCTCCAACAACACCGTATTCAAGCTCGAATGCATTAAGCTCAAATGTCGTGAGTTTGCCCGCTTTCACAATTCTAGAGTGCAACACAAGTTCTACTTCCGGCACCAATTTTCGCGCGCTCGATCCAGAAACAGAATCTTTCCTATGACTGTTAAACCACTCTGCAAATTTTCAAATAAGTGCATCGATCATAGGTAGTAGATGATACCTTCTGGCCTTCTTAAAAACTGCATTCATAGACTCCACACAATTAGAGGTGTCTATGTTGTACCTTGCACCGGGAGAATAACACCGTGCCCATTTCTTCACTTCTAAACTTTTGTCAAGATATTCAGCTGCTTGAGGATATCTGTTCCTAAAATCGCCATATTGTCTTAGGAAATCAGCCTCGGAGTATATCCGAGCAATTTCCCTAAATAGTTTTCCAACTTCTTCCTTGTTCTTGTAGGAAACTGCTCATTTCACATTCTGGGACAGGTGGTAGATGCAATAACCATGATCCGAGAGAGGGTACATTAGACCTATTGCCTTGATGAGACTTGCATTTCTGTCGCTAATAAAAACTAACTCACGACTATCCGGTATTACGGTTTTCAGCGTATTGAAGAACCACATCCAACTTTCTTCCTTTTCACCATCAACTAGAGCAAAAGCAATGGGATAGTGGTGATGATTCGGATCTTGCGCTGTGGAGAATATTAAACAACCTCCATATACATTCTTAATGAAAGTTGCGTCAACGATGAACACTTTCCTCATGGCTACAAACCCTTCGATGGAAGCTCCCAAAGCCACAAATAGATACATGAACCTTCTTTGTTCATCCAACACCAAATCGTTTTTTGTTCCATGATTCACCTTCTCCAACATATGCAAATAAGAAGGCAACGTCTTGAAACCATCAAATGGACTACCATGGATATCAGAAACAACAAGGTTTTTCCCTCTAAAAGCCGTAGAATACGACACTTCCACACCGGCTCTTCTTTGGACAAGCTGCACAATAGTTTTAGGACATGGAGTATCAAAGTTACCGGGATAGTCTTCGTTTAAGATGCTTGCAACTAACCGTGGTGTACCTTTCCTCTTGTTGCTTACTCCACTAGAACTTGTCCGAGAGCATGAATGCATCTTCGTGTATGTTCTAACCGAGACCATGGTTGAATTCTTAATCTTCACAGCTCTCAACTGCCATTTACAACCTTGCTTCGCTTCACGGCATTTCACCACGTATCGACTCTTATCTGAATTGCCTATTAAGATCCCAAAACAGTTCAGATTTGCGGCTTTATCAACCAAATACTGCACATCTTCTTTACAATTAAATTCTTGACCTATTTCAAAACCCAGGCCATCTTCCCATTCATCTAAACGCCTTGTCTCTTCCACAACCCGGGGAAGCTCAACTGATTCAACCATATCCAAATCATGCATATTATCATGTTGTACAATATCACCATCGCCAATAGCAACATTCTCCAACCGCTCAATCGGCTCAGTAGGCTCAATAGGCTCAATAGGCTCAATAGGCTCAATAGGCTGTTCTGTTGATTCCTCGCCAGTAACATGAGTAGCATCATCAGCATTAATTACCCCAATATTATCCCGGGCACTAGAAATAAGCTCACCATAACTCCCACCATCTCGTTTCCTCCTCTCTACTCTTGAAAGTTGCTTGGTAATCGGAAATATTTCCAAATCTGTGACAACCTCTACATGCAAAACACTTCTTCGTTGCTCTTTATCCAAAGAGGTTAGATACACGTAAACATCCTCGTCATCAAAAATATACGACTGCCTTTGAGGTTTCACTACCAATGGAATATAACTCAAATTCAGCCTCTTTGTAGAATCATCTATTGAAATCTTTCTGCGTGTCCTATCCACTAGCAACGAATACGTTATCTCCTCCATAGATGAGGTCTTAAACGATATACCATACAACCGAGCTTCTCTAGGAATCCATTCATAGTCATCTCCGATTTTTGAATAATGTCCTTCATAATCAAAATGTATGTTTATGAAAGGAGAACCCATCCTCTTCTGAAAATGACATAAAACTATGCATTAGATTACAACAGTAATACCAAGTTATACCAATTCTACCACAATAGTTTTACTCAGTTTTACTAAGTTGTACCAGTTCCACCAAGTAGTTTTACTAAGTTATACCAGTTCTACCACAGTAGTTTTACTCAGTTTTACTAAGTTGTACCAGTTCCACCAAGTAGTTTTACTAAGTTGTACCAGTTCTACCACAGTAGTTTTACTAAGTTGTACAAAGTTGTACTAGTTCCACCATAGTAGTTTTACCAAGTTGTACCGATTCTTACGAATCTATTATTACCAAGTTTTACTAAGTTGAGCAACTTTATCAGACCCAAAATATCCCCAAATTGCCAAATCGCCAAATGCGATAACAACAATAGGATTCAGTACGATTAATTATCGATTGAGTTGTCTAATTCACCAAAAAAACACGGATACAAACACAATGTTCTTAATCCAGAAATTAAAATCGACCTTCAATCGAGCTCAAGCAAAAAAGAGAAAAAATAGAGAAACGAACGACAAGAAAAGGGAGGAACTTACCTGTGATGATCGGAATCCCGAATAGAAGTGGTTGGGATGGTACAATTGGGATAGATTTGAGGAAATCGAATTCAAAATAGCTGCAAAACCAAGCTGAAAATCGACCAAGTTGAACAGGAGAGAGAGAGCGTGGTCGGAGATGGAGGAGAGAGAAACTCTTCTCTGATTGGTTGATTATTTGGTTTATTTTAATTTTTTTTAATTGATTCATTAAGGGTAAAATGAGGATAACATTAAAAAGGGATGAGTAGGGGAGTATGGTAGATTAGGGAGGAGTATGTGAGAAATTGACTTTGAGTCAACGAGCTTTTGAGAATTTGACCCACCCAAAAACGATACTTTTATAAGTGGGAAGTAAGAGGAAGACAGTTGCGAGAGTATCAAAATTAAATAGAGAAGAACATAGCAAAAATGAATAAGCTGTTCCAGCGAATTGTAGGCTTGTTGGAAGAGAATGAAATGCAATCTATCCCGGGAGCAAGAAGTGATACAGGTGGAAGTGTACCAATTTGGATTAGATGGAAGATATTTCAAATGAAGACTTCCTAACCTTTAAGTGTGTGAAACCATGTATTTTTAATTTAAAACCATTTGATAATGGATGAATTGATCCATGTTATATACTACTATATGAATCTTTCATATTTTTGGATGTGAGATTCAAAATATAAAAACATGGAAAGTGTGAGAGTCGAAACTCGCACTGTCAAAATTTGTAGAGCTAACTTTTAGGGAACATAAGTTTCAAGAGTAAATACACCGAAATAGAAAACTCGGAGGATGTTTTATTAATAATAGGTCGGAAAAGAGAGTACAAAGAACGAAAAAGGCTTAACGAAATTCTAAGTTCTAAGTCTAGATGCTAGGATTTTTCGAGATGCCTAAGTCGTAGGAAGTCCATCTCCTTATGTAGCTGCGACAAGTCGGCTTCGAGGATCTTTGTCCACAAGATATTCAGAAATCTTCCTATTATCGTCTTCTTCCATTTCCGTTAAGATTTACATTTTCAGCTCGAATTTTCGTCTTCTGCTCGGAGATATCCTCTTCTTCCCTTCTTCGAGTTTATCTCTTCTTTTGGCGATTATCTTTCCGTTGCTTAACCTATTTTGCCGAATGGGCCGAGAACGATGATCCGAGTCCGTTTGAACATAGACTTCTTGATTCGGCCCAAGTATTGGAAGTATGAGTTTCGTGGGTTGGGCCTAAACTTATTTCATATGACTTTATCCGACAATTCTTGTTAACGGCTAAGAACGTATGCGTTGATGTTTCAAAGATGGGTTGCGGCTAGATGCGCGTCCGGAGAAGAAGATATCGGCAAATATTCGAATGTATGATCTAAGTGGAATATCCGTTTGGAAAGGTTGAGAAGTAAATCCAGCTCGAACGTTTCCAAGGAATGCATTCAGCTCGGAACTTCCGAAGGAATGGATGTGCTCGGAACTTCCGAAGGGATGGATTGTGTTCGGTAAAGGAGAAGGGAAATGTTCGGATCCGATCTGGTTTAGCTCGGAAAGTCCGAGCTGGTTCAGCTCGGAAGTTCCAATCTGGTTCAGCTCGTAATTTCTGAGCTGGTTTAGCTTGGATCCGAGCTGGTTTAGCTTGCATCCGAGCTGGTTCAGCTCGGAATTACCCTGTTCGGATGTTTCTCCCTATCCGTAGTAGGTCTTGTCGAGTGATTTGTTTGTCCGATTGATCCGTTCGGATGTTTTGTTGAATAATTTTGTCCGTTTCGTATGAAATGTTATCCGTTTGAAGCTTTCGTATAAAATCCAGATGCTTCGTATAAAATATTAACTATAAGGAGCTTCGTTCGTATGAAATATGATGAACATCAGTGTCCGATTGCTTAACTATGCTTTTCGGCCAATATTTTCGTTGAGGGTATTTTGACCCCAACAGTTAGCCCCCAGCTCGTCAGACTCGAGTGCGATGATGGCGAGGTTATTTAGTACTCAGGGCAAAAAAATTGTCCGAAAAACTAGATTCGGCCATTTTTGTTTTGTGACTCTTCCGTTTGCGACGAAGGGTTATCCGAATAATTCGTCGTACTTTGGCCGTTATCGATTTTCTTGTGCAAAGCCAAGCCGATTCCGACACAATGCCTAATCATGATCAGCTTCATCATGATTTGCTTAAGCATGCTTACGCTCAAGTGATTAAGTATAATCATCCCAAAGTTCCATGCCTTTGTAAAATCTATAAGTAATCACTTCTCGTCACTTCATTTTTCACTCTTTCACTCCAAATAAAATAACTCAAAGGTAACTCCTCTCTCTAATTTCCTCCTAGTTTTGTGAGTTTTGTCAAAGTTTTCTTTCTCGTTCTTGTGAAATTTGACGCTTTGGATCTTTTCCAAGTTTAGTTTTGCTGCATTTTTGGGGGACGTACATGTCGGTACGACGAATCATGCATCAAATTATGGACGTGCCAATTTCTCTTCCAAAGGGGAATCTCCTGGGGTCTGGCAGTCGACCAGGTCTCATGCTAGCCGACCAGGTCTCATACTAGCCGACCATGCTCCTCGACCGGACCGAATGCAGCGTTTCTGGATAATGGTCAATGCTTCGGTGCAACGATCAAGGAGGAGTTCGAGGACACCCGTGTTAGTCCGGAGGAAGCTTTGCGCCCTTGGGATCTTTCTCCGGAAAAGCCGAAAGCGGCTCGTCCGAGAAAAAAAGAAAGAGACCCCTAATTCTCCCGGTTTAACTTTATCTACATCAAAGTCGATCGAGGAGCTTCAGTGCGATTTCAGAATTCCTTAAAATGTGATGATCATGGTGCCATCTTCCAGCGACTGAGTTAACTCTCCGCCGAATGGTTATTTCTCGGTGTACGAGTATTTCTTCAGATCATGCTTCCTCTGGTTTCCAGTCCATGGGCTCATAGTCCGCTACCTTCGGCGTCATGAACTGGCCCTTACGCAGCTTACTCCCTGTAGCTTGCACCATTTGATCGGTATGCTAGTCCGCAATTTTGAGTGTGATGTCGATCTTCGAGTATTACATCTTCGGAACTTGTTGATTGTGATTCCGATAAAGGGCGGCCCCGAGTATTACCTCAAGCCTTATCCGCATCGGACGATCGTTTCAGATTTTGAAAATCACGATCGTCAATGGATGCACCATTTTTTCTACGTTTTGATTGACGAGGCGTCTGTTGAGGGGGATTTTATTCCGCTGATGAAATCAAAATGGGGAAAACTCGGTAGCCGATTTGGTCACTTGGTTTCGCGTTGTTTATGTCCGTTGTTGGCTGATCTTTTAATAGTTTTTGTTTTCTAATCTTTGCAGAAAAAGATATCTGCTTAAGGTGTCCGCCGAACTTGATCGACCTCATCGGGAAGTTACAGAACGGGAATACAAACTGGAAAAGACATTTCTCCCTTGAGCGTGTTATCCAAGCGAGGCGAATGGATATGATCCGTCGAGCGATGAGGACCGATGAACGGGTGGATGACGATGAATGTCATGACGATGAACGTCATGACGATGTGTTACTTCAAGATGATGATTCGATTTCCGCATGGCTCAGTAGTGGAGCAAGGCTTCCTGACTTTGACTACTACGGACCTGAAGAATGGATCAGTCAAGATCCTACATTGGGCGAGAGTATTCCCGTTGCATGTACCAACACATGTGACAGTGAAGAGATAACCATCCCCCCAGTACCACTCTTCGAATCGTCGGATCAGGTCGTCATGTCCGAGTCCAGTCGAAGGTGGAAAAAGAGACATGGAAAGGATGTTGAAGTTCCGCAGCCTAATTCCGATCCGAGCCGGTTTGATCGCGGTAATGGCAGTTTTATGTATTCCAATGCTGCCGAGGTTGCCAGCTTCTGCGCGGGCGTCCGTCATCCTGGAGACTATCCAACGAAGTACGAGGATATGGTCTATGGCGATTCTCTCGTCAATGCAGGACAAGATATGATAAGGGTTAGTATCTTCCTTCGGCGTAAGACAGTCTTTTCTTTTCCCGCAACTTGATTGATTTGATCGTAAAAAATTTCGTTGCAGGCGTGGGCTTCGATCAATCGTCATGCCACCGAGTCTGACGGAAAGTTTCGAAGAATTCAAGGTCGCATTGCAAGGCATTCCGTTGATAACGCAAACTTGGTGAATTCTGTCACCGCTTCAAAGGCTTCCATCGAAGACAAGAAAAATGAATTTGAGGCGGCAAGACTTTCCCTTGACACCAAGAGAAATAAAGCTTTTACTAAAGCTGAGGTTTTGAGAACTCAACTCGCGAAAAGTGGGATTTCTCGTGAGGCGCCTCTTCAGAGTACGATTGAGAAAGGAAAGAAAGGAATGCTCAAGAAGATTGCGTCTCGATTATCCAAATTCCGCAAAATCTACTCGAAACTGTCGTCGGCCATAGAGAGGCAAAGTCGGTTCGTCGTGGTGAGAAGAAACCTTGATTTGATTGCCGATTTGAAGGCTGAGGGTCCTTCCGCGTTTGAGTCTGAAGAAGCGGACCTGAGGTCAAGAGCTCGTTTGGATGAGGATGGCGTTCCCGAGTATGACCGGTTGATATCCGAAGAGGAAAGCTATTTTGATATGTTTATGTTTTCAGGCGATGTTTCCGACTCATCCCACAGAGATTTGTAGTTCTGAAATATGGGTTTAGTGGCGTTTTCCTTATGTAGTGGTTCATTTCCTCGGACGGTTGGTCGTTCCGATATGAACTAACTACCTTGTATGTTTTCAAAGAGTTGATTATTTTAAGTATTCAGAGTTATTGTTGAGTGTTCTTCAACGCATCAGATCGTTCACCAAATGCTAGAGGTTCGTAATGACCGTCCTAACTATGTAGTCATGCTTTACTTAGAATTTCTAGAAACGTCCGAACTGTTTAGCTCGTAAAGTCGGAGATGGTCGACCTCGAAGATCTGAACTGTTTAGCTCGGAACTTCCGAGCTTCATCTCGGAGTTTTCGAGCTCTATCTCGGAATTTCTGAGCCGGTTAGCTCGGGATTTCCGAGCTTATTAGCTCGGATCCGAGCTCCCTCTCGGAGTTTCTGAGCTAGTCGGCTTGGATCCCAGCCGGATCGCTCCGATCTCCGGATATGCCGGGTCCGCGAGGGAACGCGTAGTTGTTTCGTTGTTGTATCGATCAGTTCGTCCGAAGGTGGATTTGTTCTTTCGGTTTCTGTTTTGCGGGCGTGAGATGAATAAAATCAATGTGCTTAGAAGCTTTTAATTAGGTTTCAGAACTAAGTTCGAAGATTGGCAAGACATACTCTTCTTGCGAACTTGTGATGAGTTTAGACCAGTGTGCCTGGAAGCGTCTTACTGGGTTTCGTGAGTAAGTCCGAAGATTAGCGAGACGTACTCTTCTTGCGGACTTGTAATGATTTCAGACCAGTGTACTCGGAAGCGTCTTACTGGGTTTCGAGGTTAAGTCAGAAGATTAGCGAGACGTACTCTTCTTGCGGATTTGTAATGATATAGACCAGTGTGCTCGGAAGCGTCATACTGGGTTTCAGAACTAAGTTCAAAGATTGGCGAGACGTACTCTTCTTGCGAACTTGTGATGAGTTTAGACCAGTGTTCTCGGAAGCGTTTTACTGGGTTTAGGAGCTTTACTTTTGACTTCAGTACTAGTGCGGGGGTCTCCCGGCTTATATTCCCATTGTCGGTCGTATGCTCAATAACGACGACGTCGAGACCAGCGTGTTGTGTTTACTGGGTTTGGACTTCGATTTCGTTGTTCCGTGAGTCTTTCGTCTTACATTCTCTGTTATCGATAGTGAGCCGTTATCCTGATATATCATGGTTTTTACTAGTTTTAGACCATGATATAAGTGTGTTTTAGAGTCTATTAGTGTTTCTTTAGAGTCTTTTGCAGGTCTTATTAGGTACACGTACGTTTGGAGCAGAAGTGAAGATTTTGGAGCTATTTGGTGCATACTGGAGATTTGACCCGAGAGGTGAAGCTCACTGTCCAGGTTTGAGATCTGTGTCGATCGTTGCACATTAGCATTGATCGATGCACAGCGAGTTGGGCCAGTCTCGGCGTCGGTTTAATGAAGAATGTTTAATTTGCAAAGATGCCCAGAAGTTCCAGATATTTACACAGAAGCCCCAAGTCGTGTTTTAGCTATTTAATTATGTTTTTAATATCAGTTTTAATTACGCTATCATAATTTAGAGCAGAGAGTTTTTAGAGCTTTTGGGGCTGATCTGATCCTGTACTACACTTTGTTTTGGAGAAGTTTTCGAACCCCTTTATTATTCTAATCTCTTTATGATATCTATTAATTCATTGATTATGTTTTCATTATCTATGTCTGAGTAGTTTCATAGTTAGGTTTAGGGTTTCTCATAGGGATTTCATGACTTGCTAGATATAATTAATTCAGTTAAGGATTCACATCAATAGATGTTCTTCAAACTAAATTGTGTTTAATGCTAGTTCTAACCTGATCACTTAGAATCTAGATCTTAGGTTGCTAAATTGACACGACAGTGTGGTTTAGAATCTGAACTATTTAGGTTGAGCAATTTAATTACTCGCAAAGGAAATTGGTTTAATTAGATTGTGAACATATCGAACTTAGAATTAAAGCTGGTTCAATCTGTTAGTAATTGCAAAGGAATTTGGATTGCTGCACTTAGACTAAGAGAATTCTCGCAACGACATTTGGTTAATTCTATATTTGTGTTTGAGTTCTAGAACTGAGCTTAGTTAGATCCTGACTGAATGATTTATCTGCTTGTCTGATTTCCTGAGAACGCCCTAGACTTAGCGCCCTTAGTTTATTGCTTACAACCACAACTTGCTACTGATTTACTTTCTTGCTTGCTTTTTAGTTATTCAATACAATTTGCTTTCTCCTAGTCAAATATGTTCAGTTCTTGATCCTATCGTTGCCTAGAGTCCTCGTGGATTCGATCCCTAAGTACTACATTGATATACTGTGCACTTGCAATTAGTATTGGGTAAAACTTACAACCTATCAAGTTTTTGGCGCTGTTGCCGGGGACTCTTAGAGTCTTCGATAGCTTCGAACTTAGGGTTTTTACTAGGATTTTTATTTTTATTTTTGTTTACTGATTTTTTCTCTGTTTTCTCTCTGTCGCAGGTTTCATAATCGCATAGCATCGACCGTTGCACTTCTTGTGTTGATCGTTACTAGGCGACTGGAGTTGTATCGATCGTTGCACTGCTAGCATCGATCGTTGCTTGGCGATTACAAACGGTTTATGCAAACGCGTGATACCAGAAGTAATCCGAACACTAATCTCGTAAACCTCCAACTTGAAGAGCTTGCTAGACTAGAGAGGACTAACAGAAGAGTTCGAAGAACAAGGATGGTTGTTGTTGAACGTGTGATCATAAAGCCTGATGCTCAAGGTACCCTGAGGGACCGACACAACAATCCATACAATGCTGCTGGAGAACCGATTGATGCTGAAGGGAATGTAATCCCTGATCCTCCTGAGCAGCCGCAACAGGAGAAGAACCAAGGCCAAGGACAGGGCCAAGGTAGACAGATGGTTGTCCATGAGAGGACTTTAGCTGACTATAACTGTCCGGATGAGTTTCATGCTAACCGGTCAGCTCTTGTACCTCCTGATTTTGAGAGGAATGATTTTGAGATTAAGACCATCTACTACTCTCTCCTGAGGCAGAAGCCTTCCATGGCTCTCCAAGTGAGCAGCCAATGGATCACATAGATGAGTTTGAGGACATAGTCACCGGAAATAAGTACAATGGAGTGAGCCAAGACTATCTGTTCCTCAAGCTTTTCCCCTACTCTCTGGCTAGAGATGCTGCAGCCTGGCTGAAACAACTTCCATCTGGGACGTTTGTTACTTGGGCCGCTCTGAAGAGAGAGTTTATGCGACACTTCTACGATGATGCTTGATAGGTCTAAAGTTTTACCCTATAATAACTGCAAGTGCACAGTATATCAATGTAGTACTTAGGGATCGAATCCACGAGGACTCTAGGCAATGATAGGATCAAGAACTTAAAGAGATTAAAACTAGGAGAAAGCAAAAAGCAAATTATATTGAATTAACTAAAAGTAAGCAAGAAAGTAAACAAGTAGCAGGTTGTTGTTGTAGGCAATAAACTAAAGGCGCTAAGTCTAGGGCGTTCTCAGGAAACCAGACAAGCAGATAAATCATTCAGTCAGGATCTAATTAAACTCAACTCTAGAACTCAAACACAGATATAGAATTAACCAACTGTCGTTGCGAGAATTCTCTAAGTCTAAGTGCAGCAATCCAAATTCCTTTGCAATTACTAACAGTTTAAACCAACTTTAATTTCAAGTTCGATATGTTCACAATCTAATTAAACCAAATTCCTTTGCGAGTAATTAAATTGCTCAGCCTAAATAGTTCAGATTCTAAACCACACTGTCGTGTCGTATTTAGCAACCTAAGATCTAGATTCTAATTGATCATGTTAGAACTAGCATTAAACATAATTTAGTTTGAAGAACATCTATTGATGTGAATCGTTAACTGAATTAATTATATCTAGCAAGTCATGAAATCCCTATGAGAAACCCTAAACCTAACTACGAAACTACTCAGACATGGATGATGTAAACATAATCAATGAATAAATAGAAATCATAGAAGATATTAGAATATAAAAGGGGTTCGAAAACTTCTCCAAAACAAATGTAGTACATGATCAGATTAGCCCCAAAAGCTCTAAAAACTCTCTGCTCTAAGTTATGATAGCGTATGTAAAACTGAAGCGAAAAACCTAATTAAATAGCTAAAACACGACTTGGGGCTTCTGTGTAAATATCTGGAACTTCTGGGCATCTTTGCAATATTAGCATTTTTCATTAAACCGCCGAGAATCTGGCCCAACTCGCTGTGCATCGATCGTTGCACACCTGCAACGATCGACGCAGTACTCTGTTTCGGACAGTGAACACAACCTCTCGGGTCAAATCTCCAAAGTGCTCCAATTAGCTCCATAATCTCCACTTTTGCTCCAAACGTGCGTGTACCTAATAAAACCTGCAAAAGAATCTAAAGAAACACTAATAGACTCTAAAACAGACTTATATCATGGCATAAAACCGGTAAAAACCATGATATATCAATTCCCCCACACTTAGCCTTTGCTTGCCCTCAAGCAAAACAGAAAACTAAAACATGGTGAAGAGGTTTGAAAACTTTCAGAAACTCTTTTTGTCCTAGAAGCAACAACACTCAGATTCCCCTTAGTAAACCACTGAAAGAATCACCTGCAAGATATCAAGACCAACATACACTTCCTCCACACTTAGCAACTGTCCTAAGTAAACTTCACAATCACATTCACGCATTCAAATTCTCCCTACTGACTTCTGCAAGTATTTAAGTGCGGTCTCACCTAAGGAGTATCGATCAAAGGCACATGGACTCTTACCTTGCCAGCTCTAGACCACTATACTATCTTTCTCTAGTCCCTTACTTCTCTTTTCCCTTCCTTAGCATTCTAATTTTTCCCCATTGGGTATCATTTTATTTTTTTTTATCAGTGCTCTTCCCGTTAAGGGGTGTACTTTGGACACATTCCATGGATCGCACAAGAGATAATAGTGTTTGCTACTACTCCCATGACCACTTCGGAGTTACTAACTCATCCTCAGTTTATTATTACTTTTTTTTTATTTTATGGAAGGGGAGAAGGGAACCAAATAGGACAGGTTTACAGGCTGTGTCAGAACTAACAAAGGAATCCGACACAAGGTATACCAAGCCCTTAGGTGAGAAAATTAAGTCAGTATTAAGGTGAAGTCAGTAAAAGGATCCTCTGATACATGAAGTGATGTGGGTGTCCTCAGTAGGTTGATCTGCGATGGGGTTTTCTAATAGTCATAGATAGATCCTGCAACTTCATCCCAATGGTTACTTAAGTTCCTGCAAGATATTGTTAACTCCTCCAAAATTCATTGTTTCCTACTTAAACTGGTTTTGACTCGATAAAACAAATTTTTTTGAAAAACGGGCTGACTCTAAGAAAACAGAAAGATGAAGTCAGTAGCACCTCCCCCTGACTTAAGACACACTGTCCCCAGTAGTGTCAAGCTAAGGGTTGGCAAAAAGAAAAAGCAAAAATGTTAATGGATGTGTTGAGTTATGTCTGATTTTTACCTCTGTCGCACAGGCATCGATCGCTGCATAAATGCATCGACCGTTTCTAGGCGATTTTTCGTAGTGTGTTGATCGTTGCTCAGGACCGCAACGATCGCTGCAATGTGATTTCTTTCGTGTTGTGACGATCGACACAGGTTGTGTCGATCGACGCACTGCGATTTTGGCTGAGACCTGCAGACAAACCTCACCAAAAACATAAACAAAACGTAAAATCCTACAAAAACACCAAAAATCAAAATGCAAAAATGAAACAGTGGGTTGCCTCCCACTCAGCGCTCTTTTAACGTCAATAGCTTGACGTTTCAGCTCATCTAGGCAGAGGGTGCATCATCCAGAGGCAGAATTTGTCCTACTGGAATCTCGGCCTTAGCCCAATAGTGTTTCACCCTTTGTCCATTCACAGTGAATTCATTACCTTCCTTACTGATTAGAACAATAGCTCCGTAGGGACGCACCTCTTTGATCTTGAAAGGACCAGACCACCTTGATTTCAGCTTACCTGGGAACAAATGCAAACGTGAGTTATACAAAAGTACCTGATCGTTGGGTGCAAACTGTCTAGAGACAATCTTTTTGTCATGATAGGCCTTAGTCCTCTCTTTGTACAGCTTTGAGTTCTCATAGGCAAGATGTCTAATCTCATCCAACTCATTAAGCTGCACCAATCTCCTCTCTGCAGCAGACTTAAGATCAAAATTCATCTGTTTTACAGCCCATGCTGCTTTGTGCTCAAGCTCCACTGGCATATGACATGCTTTTCCTTATAGAAGATGGAATGGAGTGGTCCCAAGAGGTGTCTTAAATGCAGTCTGGTAAGCCCATAGTGCATCATCTAGCTTTGCTTCCCAATCCTTCCTTGTCTTCCCAACTGTCTTTTCTAAGATCTCCTTGATCTGTCTATTAGAGACCTCGACTTGTCCACTAGTCTGAGGGTGATAAGGAGTAGCAACTCGGTGATGAACTCCATGCTTTCTTTGGAGCTTCTCGAAGACCTTGTTAATAAAGTGGGATCTTCCATCACTAATCACAATCCGAGGTACTCCAAATCTAGGGAATATGATGGTCTTAAACAGCTTAATAACCACCGAAGAATCATTGGTTGGACTAGCTATTGCTTCTACCCACTTAGATACATAGTCCACAGCAACCAAGATAAACTTATTCCCATAGGATGAGGGAAAAGGACCCATAAAGTCTATGCCCCAGCAATCAAAAACCTCAACCTCAAGAATGAAATTCTGAGGCATCTCATGTCTCTTGCTGATTTTCCTTCTCCTTTGACAGACATCACATTGGGAGACAAAAGAATGTGTGTCTTTAAACATCGTAGGCCACCAGAAACCTGCTTGCAGAACCTTAGACACAGTCTTGAAAGTAGCAAAATGTCCAGCATAATCTGATCCATGACAGTGGAATAGGATGTCTGGAACCTCTGATTCAGCAACACATCTCCTGTAAAGACCATCTGAATAGTGTTTGTAGAGATAAGGCTCATCCCAGTAGTATCGTCTGAGCTCCCTGAAGAACTTCTTCTTTGCATACCCCTTCAAATCATCTGGTTCAGTCTCCGCGGCCAGGTAATTAGCTATATCCGCGTACCAGGGTCGATCAGTGGTTGCGACAACACCTACCTCGAAGACATTGTCTCCAATTTGTATCGTGAAACGTTCTGCTTCTGTTTCCGCATTGCAACGATCGTCGCATAAGGTTGCATCGATCGTCGCATCCTCGACACCTGCATCGATCGTCACAGATGTGGCATCGATCAACGCTGTGCGATTTATCCGACAGTTCTGCAGATTTTTGCCCAAATCCGCCTGAAACACTGTCCCGACCATATTGACGTTTTCCTCAGGCAAGTAATCATCAATAGGCACGTCTTCCTCAACCAGCATCCTTGAAAGATGATCAACAACTCCATTCTCAACCCCCTTCTTGTCCCTCACTTCAATGTCAAACTCCTGAAGCAACATAATCCATCTCAACAATCTTGGCTTAGCATCCTTCTTCTGCATCAGATACTTCAGGGCTGAATGATCAGTGTGCACAATCACCTTGGAGCCAACAAGATAGGGGCGGAATTTCTCAAATGCAAAGACAACAGCCAACAGCTCATTCTCTGTAGTGGCATAGTTTCTCTGCGCATCATCTAGTGTCCTACTAGCATAATAGATAGCATGAAGGTTTCTATCCTTCTTCTGCCCCAGAACAGCTCCTACAGCATAGTCACTTGCATCACACATAACCTCAAAAGGTAGATCCCAATCCGGTGGCTGAACTATTGGAGCGCTCACTAATGCCTGCTTAATCTGCTCAAATGCAGTCTGACAATCTGCATTGAACTCAAATTTGGTATCCTTACACAGCAAAGCAGTTAGTGGCCTAGCAATCTTACTGAAGTCCTTGATAAACCGTCTATAGAAACCATCATGTCCAAGAAAGCTTCTTATAGACTTAACAGAATCAGGCGCCTGAAGACTGGTCATTACCTTAATCTTAGCGCGGTCTACTTCAATCCCTGCTTCAGACACTTTGTGTCCAAGTACAATGCCATCTCTGACCATGAAATGACACTTTTTCCAGTTAAGAACCAAGTGCTTTTCTTCGCATCTAGTCAGTACCTTGCACAGATTATCTAAGCACTCATTATAAGATGATCCATAGACTGAGAAGTCATCCATAAATACCTCCATAAAGTTCTCAATCATATCAGTGAATATGGACATCATGCATCTCTAGAAAGTAGCAGGTGCATTGCAGAGTCCAAAATACATCCTACGGTATGCAAATGTGCCATTTGGACAAGTGAAGGTGGTCTTTCCCTGATCCTCTGGGTGGATAGGAATCTGAAAGAAACCTGAATATCCATCGAGGAAGAAATAGTAAGGGTGATTTGCTAACCTCTCCAGCATCTGATCAATGAAGGGTAAAGGGAAATGATCCTTCCTTGTTGCAGCATTGAGTTTCCTGTAATCTATGCACATCCTGTGTCCAGTCACAGTCCTAGTAGGGATCAGCTCATTCTTCTCATTACTTCACGACCGTAACTCCTCCTTTCTTAGGCACCACAAGGACTGGACTCACCCAATCACTGTCTGAAATAGGATAGATAATCCCAGCATCTAGTAGTTTCATAATCTCCTTCTTAACCACTTCCTGTAAATTAGGATTATTCTCTGATGCTCAACATATGTCTTAGACTCATCCTCAAGATGTATCTGATGCATGCACAGCTCTGGAGAGATACCTGAAATGTCATCAAGAGAATAGCCAAGAGCTTTGTGATGCTTGCGGAGCTTGCTTAGCAGTAAAGTGAGCTCTGCGTTGTTCAAACTAGCGTTAACAATCACTGGATAAGTTGAATTAGGTCCAAGAAACGCGTACCTTAGCCCCGATGGAAGTTGTTTCAGTTCAATTTTCGGAGCCTTTTCCTCTGCCCAATCTCTGTCGACTTGCAACGATCGATGCTTAGTCTGTGTCGATCGATGCAAAGTCGCGGCAGACACTTCTAACTTCATCACTTGCTTGGCAGAATCCATCAGTTTTGCATAGCAGATTGCATGCTCGTCTTGCAGGTGTTCCAGCTCCATTATAGAGCTCAGTAAAGCTCTTTCTAGTGGATCTTCAGCATGTGACTTGTAAAAGTACTCTGCAGCCAAATCACCCAGTGTGTCCACATAGAAGGTCTGTCCGTCGATGGTTGGTCTCTTCACTAGTTTGTCCATATCAAAACTCATCTTCAGTTCACACACATTCAGAATTATTCTACCTCCTTGGCAGTCAATCATCGCACCAGCAGTAGCTAAGAAAGGCCTTCCCAAAATCAGTGGATCCTTCGGTTCCTCTCCATACTGCAGAACCACAAAATCAGTAGGTATCACACATTTACCAATCATTATAGGTACATCTTCTAACACTCCTTCATGGATCCTAATAGTTCTGTCTGCTAAGACTAGTGAGATCCTAGTTGGCAAGAAATCAGTCATTCCAAGTCTCTTAGCTACAGAGAAGGGCATAAGATTCACACTAGAACCAAGATCACATAGGGATCTTTCAAATCTTTCCCTGTAGATGGCACAATCCAACACAAAGCTCCCTGGATCTTTCAGCTTCTTAGGAATTCTGCCCTGAACTACCGCACTACATACCTCCGTGATCATCATTACACTCTCCTCATCAGACCACTTACCAACAAGCAAGTCCTTAAGACATCTCCTCATCGCAGGAGAAGTCTCCATAGAGTCAATCAAAGGCACTTCGACTTTCACCTTTTTAATGATCTCCTTGCATTTGGTATACTGCTTATCATTCCTAGCTTTCCAGGAATTTTTGGGAAAAGGTACTTTAGGTTTGTAAACCCTTTCACTTGACTGCTTATGTTTCTCTGGTTTTGATCTCTCTGCAGTCGCCTTGCGTCGATCGTCGCTGGCGTTGTGTCGATCGTTGCTGGGCGACTTTGTTACGACAGGTTCTTCGTTTTCGCTTTGCATCGACCGTTGCTGAGTAGCGTCGATTGATGCATTGCGTATATCACGGATCCCATCTTCCAATTCTTCAATTTCCACGAGTACTTCAACACTCAACTGCTTTTTCTGGCCAGGAGACAGCTCCTTACCACTTCTCAAAGTTACCGCATTGCATTGATACTTGGGATTAGCATCAGTTCGCCTTGGGAGATATCCATCTTCCCTCTTAACATATCCAGCAGTCTGTGCAACTCGAGCATCAAGCCTTTTCACATGTGAGTTCAAGGATTCGAATTTCCCATTCAAATCATCATACACCCAATCCAGTTTCTTGTTGACATCCACAGAGATCTTGGTTTGTCCCTTTAGCAGCTGCTCCATCATTGCCTCCATCTTAGTCTCATGAGTAGTAGCTACAGGAGGTGCTTGGTAAGAGGAAGATCCATAAGTCCTCTGATTACCTTGTTGGAAAGGTTTCTGAAATCCACTAGTCTGTCCAAATCCAGAAGAGTTTTGGTTGCTGTTGAAAGCACTCTTCTGTCCTCCATTGAAGAACCTATTACCATACTGATTACCAAACCTGTTTCCTTGGAAACCAGATCCTCCGATGTAATTCACATCCTCCTCTTGATCAACTCCTTCATCATTGATCATCTCAACATCTTGAGAAAAGTGGACAGCTTTCTTCCCAGCTAGAAGATTGCAAACTGTGTCCAACTTAGATCTAATATCAGCTATCTCAGAATTCTCCATCTTCCCACCGGACTTCTTCCTTCTCTCATCAGTGGTCTTGCAGCTATTACTGCTTACCAGATTATCTATCAACTGCTTAGCTTGAGCAGGAGTCCTAGTGTTGAAGTTGGCATTGCTAGAATTGTCCAACGCAGTCTAATATGGAAGATCTATACCTCTAAAGAAGATGCCTAAAACTGTTACCTCAGTGAATCCATGGTGCGGGCAGTCACGTTGGTACTTCTTAAACCTCATCCAAGCTGTCTTAAGAGGCTCTGTTGGACCTTGGGTGAAGGCGAGAATGTCCTGTCTGGACTGGTCTGAGCGGGCATCATCATAGAAATGACGCACGAACTCACTCTTCAAAGCTGCCCAAGTAACAAACGTCCCAGATGGAAGTTGTTTCAGCCAGGCTGCAGCATCTCCAGCCAGAGAGTAGGGGAAAAGCTTGAGGAACAATAGTCCTGGTTAACTCCATCGTACTTTATTCCAGTAACTATGCCCTCAAACTCATCTATGTGGTCCATCGGTTGCTCACTTGGAGAGCCATGGAAGGCTTTCTGCCTCAGGAGAGAGTAGTAGACGGTCTTGATTTCAAAATCATTCCTCTCAAATTCAGGAAGTACAAGAGCTGACCGGTTAGCATGAAACTCATCCGGACGGTTATAGTCAGCTAAAGTCCTCTCATGGACAACTACCCGTCTATCTTGGTTCTGTCCTTGGTTCTTCTCCCGTTGTTGTGGTTGCTCTGGAGGATCAGGGATGACATTCCCTTCAGCATCTATCGATTCTCCAGCAGCATTGTGAGGATTGTTGTGTCGGTCCCTGAGGGTACCTTGAGCATCAAGCTTTATGATCACACGTTCAACAACCATCCTTGTTCTTCTAACTCTTCTGTTGGTCCTTTCTAATCTATCAAGCTCTTCAAGTTGGAAGTTTACGAGATTAGTGTTCGGATTAACTTCTGGTATCACGCGTCTGCATAAACCATCTGTAATCGCCAAGCAACGATCGATGCTAAGAGAGAAACGATCGATACAACTCCAATTGCCTAGTGTCGATCGACACAAGAAGTGCAACGGTCGATCCTATGCGATTTCGAAACCTGCGACAGAGAGAAAACAGAGAAAAATAAAAATCAGTAAACAAAAATAAAAATAAAAATCCTAGTAAAAACCCTAAGTTCGAAGCTATCAAAGACTCTAAGAGTCCCCAGCAACGGCTCCAAAAACTTGATAGGTCTAAAGTTTTACCCTATACTAACTGCAAGTGCACAGTATATCAATGTAGTACTTAGGGATTAAATCCACGAGGACTCTAGGCAACGATAGGATCAAGAACTTAAAAGAAATTAAAACTAGGAGAAAGCAAAAAGAAAATTGTATTGAATTAACTAAAAGCAAGCAAGAAAGTAAACAAGTAGCAGGTTGTTGTTGTAGGCAATAAACTAAAGGCGCTAAGTCTAGGGCGTTCTCAGAAAATCAGACAAGCAGATAAATCATTCAGTCATGATCTAATTAAACTCAAATCTAGAACTCAAACACGGATATAGAATTAACCAGCTGTCGTTGCAAGAATTCTCTAAGTCTAAGTGCAGCAATCCAAATTCCTTTGCAATTTCTAACAGTTTAAACCAGCTTTAATTTCAAGTTCGATATGTTCACAATCTAATTAAACTAAATTCCTTTGCGAGTAATTAAATTGCTCAACCTAAATAGTTCAGATTCTAAACCACACTGTCGTGTCGTATTTAGCAACCTAAGATCTAGATTCTAATTGATCAGGTTAGAACTAGCATTAAACACAATTTAGTTTGAAGAACATCTATTGATGTGAATCCTTAACTGAATTAATTATATCTAGCAAGTCATGAAATCCCTATGAGAAACCCTAAACCTAACTATGAAACTACTCAGACATGGATGATGTAAACATAATCAATGAATAAATAGAAATCATAGAAGAGATTAGAATATAAAAGGGGTTCGAAAACTTCTCCAAAACAAATGTAGTACATGATCAGATTAGCCCCAAAAGCTCTAAAAACTCTCTGCTCTAAGTTATGATAGCGTATGTAAAACTGAAGCTAAAAACCTAATTTAATAGCTAAAACACAACTTGGGGCTTCTGTGTAAATATCTGGAACTTCTGGGCATCTTTGCAATATTGGCATTCTTCATTAAACCGCCGAGAATCTGGCCCAACTCGCTGTGCATCGATCGATGCAGGTGTGCAACGATCGACGCAGTACTCTGTTTCGGACAATGAACACAACCTCTCGGGTCAAATCTCCAAAGTGCTCCAATTAGCTCCATAATCTCCACTTTTGCTCCAAACGTGCGTGTACCTAATAAAACCTGCAAAAGACTCTAAAGAAACACTAATAGACTCTAAAACAGACTTATATCATGGCATAAAACCGATAAAAACCATGATATATCAATGCTCGCTCCGATCAGTCCAGGCATGACATTCTTGTTGGGAATGTCCTGAAATCTACTGTACTATCTCTAGAAAGTATGATAAGTGTCGAGATCAGACATAAGTCATAAATACTGGGTGATCATGATGACTTGCTAGAGCCCGCTCTTGATCTATATGTTTAGGACTTATTACCAGTATTGTATGATCCCAAAGGGTCACACACCATAGCTAACGGGAAAGTTAAATGGAATTAATACGGTAAGATGCAAGGCATTTACTGTATTTGTACAGAGAATTGGGCCAGACAAAAGACAGTCTTTTGTCTGATTTGGGTCTTGGGCCCAAAAGCCTAATAGGCCATTAGTTTAATTACTTGGGCCCATATAAGCAAGAGAGAGGCGCCATTAAGCCTAAGGGTCTGCAATTTCTTTTAGGTCTGGCCGTCCTCTCTCTCTCTGTTGTTCCAACTTTGGTCTAGCAGCCTGATCCAGTAGCTTGTAAGAGTGTGGATACCTAGGAGGAGCCGGTTATCATCAGCTCTTACAGATCTCGATATTCCTTTGATCAATCCGCTGCAATCACAAGGTAATGATCCTGATCTGTTTATGATTCAACTGCAAATCACCTAGATCCTAGTTGATTATGTTAGGTTGTAATCTGATAATTACACCAATGAACACACATAATCATACAGTGGTATCAGAGCCTAGGTCGTTAGGTTTTTGCTGTTTGGATCATATTTAGGTTGTTTTAATGTTTAGAATCGAATTTGGCTTAAGAAATTTGATTAGAAAACTTAAAACCTAAGTATATGAATCGCATAATCCGATTGAAACCCATCGGTATGCGATGTGATCGCCCGTGTCGATCGACGAGGGAGCGAGATATCGATCGATATGAATCGGATCGATTGCTTCTCACTGTCCCGATGACCCGATCGCAACGAGCTGATGCACGCCGGTATCGATCGACGCAGGAGCGTGATATCGATCGATACACTGGCGAAAGATACGGTCCGCGAGTAGCCAATCGGTTCAACCGAGCTTCGCGGTTCGTTCTTCCCAAACCCGCGACAATGAACCGATCAAACCGATTGTGGTTCATTGTCAGCTTTAGCTTAAACCGCAGGTTAGGTCAAAATTGGCTAAAACACAAGGTGTTTCTTCCTGATTTTGGACTTAACCGAACCGATCCAATTTAATTGGTGGTTCAAGCGGTTAACCCAAATCGCGGTTTGCTGGAAATTATTTAATACAATTGGTATTATTTAATTTCTGGTTAAACCAGATTTAAATTCAAAATTGAATTTTAACCTAAACCGAAGGCTGGTCTAAGTTTGATTTGGTTGGACCAAATAATTTAGAGCTGGTCTGGTTTAGTAAATAACCAGTTGGATTTAGTAGTTAATTTGGTCTTGGACCAGAATTAATGAACCGACTCGGTTATGTCAAATTATTGGGTCAATTGGAATTTTGTGGTCTTGGGCCAAGAATTGGGCCTATAATTTGTGACCCAACCGAAAACTTTAATAAAACATTAAATTAGAAAGTTTCTTTGATTAGAAGTTTCTAATTTTGGCATGTTAAGAAAGTTTCCATATTTAGTAAGTTACCTGAATTGGAAAGTTTCCCAAAATAGTAATCTTCTATTTTTGGAAAGAAAACCTAAAATCCTCAAAACCAATATCAAGCTTGGATGTCTTGCCCAATCTTGTCAGCTACTTAACGCTTATTCAATTATAGATATGGCTTACAGTGTGAGGTGTCTGTTTTTGCGTAAGTAAAGTAGTATATAGTCACTAATTTCATTGGGAGTCCCAGATTTTAGTGATTATTTGGCTGTAAGAGATTGGTTTCCTTGACTGGGCCATCGGGAGTCCCGGGCCTTGAGACATCTGGTGAATTGGACCTTGGGCCCAATCCACAACCGAGAGTTATATAGATATAACTAGCTGTGTGCATGCTTACCAAGTAAAGCTAATTCCGGGTGACGGCCAGTGGCCCACTTTGGTTTTGGTTGAACATGGGTCTCGAAATCATTGCATTCTTATGAGGTTGAACAAAGAAATTTTGAATGCAATGCGAGTTTTCTTATAAGTTTTTAAGATTACTCTTTTATGAACTAAATAACTAAAACTCTATTGTCTCATAATTTCAGCTATGTCAAGCACAACAACTCAAAACACTTTCTCGATCCGGTCTGCCCTTGAGAAGGACAAACTGAACGGATCAAACTTCCTGAACTGGTCCAGGAACCTGAGACTTGTGCTCAGGCAGAAGAAGAAGGCTTATGTCCTTGAAAGAGTTCTCCCCCCTAGACCTGCGAATAATGCCACACAAGCTGTGAAGAATGCTTGGGATACGCATTCTTCAGATGCTAATGACGTGGTTTGCCTAATGTTGGCGACAATGGCTCCCGATCTGCAGATTCAGTGGGAAGGCCTGACTTGTCCCATGGAACTGATGGCAAACCTGAAAGCGTTGTTTCAGGAGCAGGCTCGTACAGAGAGATTCCAAACTGTTAAGAATCTCTTGGACTGTAAAATGGCTAAGGATGCAGCAGTGAGTCCACATGTTCTGAAAATGATGGGTTATCTCGATCATTTGACTAGACTCGACTGTCCTATAAGCCAAGAGCTTGCTTGTGATATCGTTCTGCAGTCTCTTACTCCTGCATATGACCAGTTCACCTTGAACTATAATATGCATGGGTTGACAAAGACTTTGCTTGAGCTACATGGTATGCTCAAGACTGCAGAACCGAATCTGAAGAAGGCCAAGGACCCGTCTGTACTCATGGTGCAGAAGGGCAAGGGTTTTAAGAAATCTGCTGCAGACAAGGGAAAGGGCAAGGCTGTCCACAACGAAAAGGCCAAACCCAAGCCCGTGTCTAAAGTTGGGCCTTCTGATATCTGCCACTTTTGCAAAGAGGCAGGGCATTATCGCAGGGACTGTAAGAAATACCAGGAAAGTCTAAAGGAGAAGAAGAAATCCTTCGCGACTACTTCTTCAGGTATTTTTGTTATTGAAGTAAATACTACTACTTCTGATAATACCACTTGGGTATTAGATACTGGATGTGGGGCTCATATTTGTACTAATGTGCAGGCGCTCAGCAACAGTAGAAGGTTGAAGCAAGGGCAAGTAGAGTTGCGGCTTGGCAATGGAGCGAAGGTTACAGCACTGGCCGTTGGCACTTACTTGTTATCTTTACCTTCTGGATTGATTTTAGAACTTGAGAATTGTTATTTTGTACCTGTTATAAGCAGAAATATCATTTCAGTTTCATTGTTGGATTTACAAGGATTTGATTTTTCTATTAAGAATAAATTGTGTTCCTTTAATCTCAATGATATGTTCTATGGCTGTGCCCCTCTTGTTAATGGGCTGTACATGCTGGATCAATCTACTCCAGTATATAACATTAATACAAAACGGTTCAAATCTAACGAAGAAAATGAAACGTTTCTCTGGCATTGTCGTTTGGGGCACATTAGTGAGAAACGCGTCAAGAGGCTCCATTCAAATGGACTCTTGGGCTCATTTGACTTTGAGTCTTGTGAGCAATGCGAATCTTGCCTAATGGGCAAAATGACAAGGGCCCCTTTTAATAAACCCACAGAAAGGGCCAGTGAACTATTGGGCCTGATACATACTGACGTGTGTGGCCCAATGTCCACAAATGCTAGAGGAAACTATCAGTACTTCATTACATTCACTGATGATTTCAGTAGATATGGATATGTCTACTTGATGAAACATAAGTCGGAAACCTTTGAGAAGTTCAAAGAATTCCAGAATGAAGTACAGAACCAGCTTGGTAAGAGTATTAAGGCTCTTCGGTCGGACCGAGGAGGAGAATACTTGAGCCAGGAATTCCGTGATCATCTGAGTGAGTGTGGGATCATCTCCCAACTCACACCTCCTGGAACACCTCAGTGGAATGGTGTATCTGAGAGAAGGAATCGGACATTGTTAGATATGGTCCGATCCATGATGAGTCACACAGACCTTCCTATATCCCTTTGGGGATATGCTTTGCTGACCGCAACGTTCACACTGAACAGGGTGCCATCAAAATCAGTAGCAAAGACACCATATGAGTTATGGACTGGAAAGGCTCCAGCAATGTCTTTTCTCAGAATTTGGGGTTGTGAAGCATATGTCAAAAGATTAATCTCAGACAAGCTTACACCAAAATCTGACAAATGCTACTTCATTGGTTATCCTAGGGATACCAAGGCTTATTACTTCTATCTGCGATCTGAGAACAAGATCTTTGTTGCTCGGGATTGTACTTTTCTTGAGAGGGAATTTCTCTCTAAGAAAGATAGTGGGAGTAAGGTACAACTTGATGAAATTCAAGAAGGACAGGAACCTGTTCAACCTAATGAGGAAGAACAGCAGGATGAATTACATGAAGTTGTAATAGAACCTGAACCTGAAGTACCTGAAGTTCGAAGATCCGGAAGGATCCGTCACGAACCCGATAGATATCAGGGATTCCTCGTGACTAATTGCCATGATCTTTTGATCATTGACGGTGATGAACCCTCGAACTTTGCAGAAGCCATGATAGGCCCTGACTCCTCAAAGTGGCGTGAAGCCACTGAATCCGATATGGACTCCATGTCTGTCAACCGAGTGTTTTCACTGGTTGATTTACCCGCTGGTTCTAAAGCCATCGAGTGTAAATGGATCTTCAAGAAGAAGATTGACATGGATGGAAATGTCCAGATTTACAAGGCCAGGTTGGTGGCAAAAGGTTTCAAGCAAATTCATGGTATAGACTATGATGAAACCTATTCACCAGTGGCCATGATGAAATCAATTCGGATTCTCCTAGCAACTGCCGCTTATTATGATTATGAGATTTGGCAGATGGATGTGAAAACCGCCTTCCTGAATGGAATCTTGGAGGAGGATGTGTATATGACACAGCCTGACGGTAACATTGATCCTAAGAATGCTGGGAAAGTATGCAAACTTCATAAATCCATTTATGGATTGAAGCAAGCATCCAGGAGTTGGAATCTTCGTTTTGATGAGGCAATAAAGAATTTTGACTTCATCAGAAACAAGGAAGAACAATGTGTGTATAATAAAACTAGTGGGAGCAAAGTGGCGTTTCTTATCCTATATGTCGATGACATATTGCTTCTTGGAAATGATATTCCAATGCTGAAGTCTGTTAAAGACTGGCTGGGAAGTTGTTTTCTATGAAGGACATGGGTGAAGCCGCGTATGTTCTTGGAATCCGAATCTTTAGAGACAGATCTAAAAGGCTGGTTGGACTTTGTCAAGATTCTTATATAGACAAAGTCCTGCATCGATTCGGAATGGATAAATCCAAGAAAGGATTCACGCCAATGATACATGGTGCTACACTAAGCAAGGATCAGTGTCCTAAAACACCTGATGAGCTTAAGCGCATGAATAGGATTCCTTATGCTTCGGCTATAGGATCTATCATGTATGCCATGATCTGTACTCGTCCTGATGTTGCTTATGCACTAAGCATGACGAGTAGGTACCAGTCTAATCCAGGTGAGAGTCACTGGATTGCCGTAAAGAATATCCTGAAGTATTTGAGAAATACTAAGGATAAGTTCTTGGTTTACGGAGGAAGTGAAGTGCTTGAAATGAGTGGATTCACGGATGCAAGTTTTCAGACATATAAAGATGATTTCCGGTCACAGTCTGGTTACATCTTCTGTCTGAATGGCGGTGCAGTAAGTTGGAAGAGCTCCAAGCAGAGCACCGTGGCAGATTCCACAACTGAAGCTGAATACATCGCTGCTTCAGAAGCTGCGAAGGAAGGAGTTTGGATAAGGAACTTCTTGATTGAACTCGGTGTATTCCCAAATGCCACTGAGCCTCTGACACTGTATTGTGACAACAATGGTGCAATTGCTCAAGCCAAGGAACCGAGACATCATCAGAAATCCAAACATATTATGAGAAGGTATCACTTGATTCGTGATATAGTGAATAGAGGTGAAGTGATGGTCAGCAGAGTTCCCACTGATGAGAACGTGGCTGACCCGTTGACAAAGCCACTCCCGAGACCTAAGCACGAGTTGCATACTGCTGCTGTAGGAATTAGAGATATTCAAATGTAATCTCTTTTTGAGTGGGAGTTGTGAGGGCTTTATTTTAGTTATTTTGATTGGTTCATGTAAACATTTTAAATGTTAATGAGATTTTATTTTTGGATTATTTTTAACTGTGATATAAAATAATCGTTCCAAAATGATTCATGTCATTATATATGGGCCATCGAAGTACATGAGTAGACTTGATCATGAAACCCCATATTTAACGAAATGACATAAATCATAGTGTCCATAGTCGAAGGTTGTTGAAATTGGAACACCAACAACCACTTGAGACTAGAGTGTGTTGAGACTTATGACCAAGTTTCATGGGTCATGGATGCGCGGCATCAAAGTCAACACATAGGTATATGTAGGGGAGCATATGACCGGACATGGCCCGCTGATGAGAACTCTACAAGATATTAATATCTGTGTCATGAGAGGTTCTTATTTACGACTATAGAGTATAGTCCTTAGACCTGAGTTCGCATGCATGTGGCTGCACGTGAATTGATGCGCTTTGATCATTGTCTAACGCTGTTTCGTAACTGGGAGCTATAAGGACCTTGGTTGGGTGTGTTGGAATTGTGTCCAGTAATCTCGGTACTGTCTCTAGAAAGTAAGAGTATGTCAATGATCAGACATAAGTCATATAATACTGGGGGTCATGATGGCTTGCTAGAGTCCGCTCATGATCTATAAGTCTTGGACTTATTGCCTTTATTATATGATCCCATATGGGTCACACGCCTAAGCTAACAGGAAAATGTGTAGGAACGGTTTAGCAGAAGTACGGTAAAAGTGCTAGGCATTTACTGTACTTAGAGAGAATAAAACAGTTTAGCCACTGTGTGTCGATCGATACACAAGGTGTGTCGATCGACACAGTGCGCGAATGCTGTCGAGTTAATTGGTGTTTGGGCCAAATGGCCCAAACGGAACCGGACAAGTTTTATATATAAAACTCGAGTTCAGAACCAAAAAAAACCCAACGAGCCGCGCCTCTCTCTCTCTCCTGCGACTTCTCCTAGTGGCCTAGCAGCCTTCTTCCTGCTCGGTGTGCGTGTGTGAACCTCTGGAGGAGTTATCTCTCGGTGGCTCTCTGATCTCAGACATACCGTCCCTTTCCGCTGCAAATCAGGTATAAGGTGAGATCATCTATTGTTTCTATTCAAGAGAACCTAGATCCGCATGTTTAGGATAATCTGAATCAGAGAATTGAATCAGGATTGATCTAAGCATTCCTTCAGTGGTATCAGAGCTATTGGTTCTGGTTTTTCTTGTTTAGATTCATGTTTAGGATTGTTTTTCTTGTTTAAAAGTGTTTTGAATCAACTACTGATAAGAGAAAACATTTAAGTAACAAGAATTGAAATCTAAACACATGAAAAATCGCATGATCAAACTATATTGATTTGGTATGCGATCTGATCCGAGAGAATGAGAATCGGCTGCGATCGCATGTATCGATCGATACGATCGCATGGATCGGTCGATACAATTCGAAGATCGCATGGATCGATCGATACGATCGCATGGATCGGTCGATACAGTTCGAAAATCTCTCGGCTAAACCTAATAACCGTCCGTGCATTCGTGGGAGCATCGATCAACACAGGATCGGTGCACGATCGATGCAGGATTCGATGCTAAGAGCATCGACCGATGTGGTTGATGGATCGATCGATGCGATTGATGGATCGATCGATGCGGTTGGTTCATCGATCGACATGGTTGGTTTGAGGCTCGGTTTAGTAATTTTAATTAAATTATTCGTTCTGGTTTAATAAACAGATTTAATAAATTTATTAAGTCTGGTTAAACCGGGATAAGAAATCCAATGTCGAAAGAAATATTGGATTTTGTGCCTAAACCAGGATTTTCTAATTTGATTTGGTTGGACCAAATAAATTGAGAAAATCCGGTTTAGTAAATAACCGGTTGACAATTGTGGTCATCGTAGTAATTAAAATTTGGTTAGACCAATTTTAATGAACCAGACCGGTTATGTCATTTAATTGGACAATTGGGTCATGTCTTGGACATGGACCAATTCTTGGGCCTCGGGCCAAGAAGTTAAAACAATTGGGCCAATTATTTGAGTCTTTCTTCAGATTAATTTAAAATTTATTTTATAAAGGATATAAATCGATTTTAAATTAATGTTTCCGAAATTTTGAAATTAGAAAGTTTCTTAAATTAGAAGTTTCTAGATTTGCATGATTCGGATTTTAAGAAATTTCTAAAGTTAGAAAGTTTCCGGTTTTAGAAAGTTTCCAATTTTAGAAAGTTTCCAAAAATAGTAGGTTTCCTAAAATGGAAAGTTTCCCGAAATAGTAATCTTCTATTTTGGGAATGAAATTTTAAATAAACCTACGAACCTCAAATAATATCAAGCGTTGGATGTCTTGTCCATTCTATGTCAGCTGTCGAAGCCCATTCAATTGTATTCATGGCCTTACAGTGTGAGGGTGTCTGCTTTTGCGTGGGTAAGACGGTTTGTGATTCATAAATGTCATTGGGAGTCCCAGACATTAATGATTACATGACTGTATAGTCTGGTTTTCTTGACTAGGCCATCGGGAGTCCCGGGCCTTGAGACATCAGAGTGGATTGGGCCTCGGGCCCAGATTCACAACCAAGAGTTATATCACGGATATAATTAGCCGATATAGGGCTTACCGATATAAGCTAAGGTTGGGTGACGGCCAGTGGCCCACTTTAATCTTAGTTATATGTGGATCTTGGAATCATTATATTCTATTGAGGGTAACTTATGTTATTGAATATAATGCGTGATTAATCATATTAAATTTAATACGAGATTAATCATATTGAACATATTAACTAAAAATCCTTTTATCTTATATTTCAGTTATGACTAGCACAAACAATCAAAACACTTTCTCGATCCGGTCTGTCCTTAAGATGGACAAGCTGAACGGATCAAATTTCTTGACTTGGTCGCGGAACCTGAGGCTAGTTCTCAGACAGGAGAGAAAGGACTATGTCCTTGAGAGAGCTCTCCCCGTGAGGATCGGGTCCAATGCTTCTCATGCAGTATATGATGCTTGGAATAAGCATTATAATGATGCGGTAGATGTGCGTGGTCTGATATTGGCTACCATGGATTCAGACTTGCAGAAGCAATATGAGAACATGGAGTCACCAATAAAGATGATCAGCAGCCTGAAATTGAAATTTCAGGAGCAAATAAGAGTGGAGAGATACCGGTTGGTTAAGTCTCTCACTAGCTGCAAGCTACCAAATGATAATCCAGTGAGTCCTCATGTCAGTAAAATGATGGGTTACATTGATAACCTGAGGAAACTGGATTATCCAGTTAGCCAAGAATTGGCAACTGAGATCATTCTGCAGTCACTGCCGTCAAGCTATGATAAGTTCTTTTTTTTTTTTTTTTGAATGAATGTAAAATTGTATTCAATCAAAAATCTGCTTTACATCTAGTGCTTCCTTATTGGGTTTAAGAGTTAAAGAATAATTGAATCATGAATTGTAGAGAAGATAGTCTAAACTATTGAGATTAGCACTATTGGATCCTGGTGCCAAACCAGACTTGCAGCCCCTCAATCAGATCATTGTTTCCTTCTTCTCGCAGAGAAAGAAGCTTATTTCTGACCTCTTTATCAATGTGTCTAGAGATTAGTTGACTGCTTCTTGGTGGCTCTCCGTGTCTTCGTGAGTTCCTTTCCCTCCATATGCAATGTATAGAGGTTTGGAAAGCATACCTTACTAAGAATAAGGCTGTTTTAGCAAGGGCTGAGGTTGATAGAAGGCTGACGATGTCTGACCAATTGCAGGTGTAGCGATGTTGAAGAAGACCGCTTACTTGCTGTTTCCATATTTCGTTAGCGAAGGGGCATGAAAAGAACAAATGCTCTCGAGTTTCCAGTGGTTCGTTGCACAGAACGCAGCTTACATCAGAGGTACCATTCCACTTCTGCATCCTGTCTCCAGTAGACAGCCTGTTGTGCATTGCAATCCAAGCTAGCATAGAGTATTTAGGAGTGTGGTGTTTGAACCAAACACTTGTGTACCAGTCACAGTTCGGATGTGTTCTCCTGATTTGAATCCAAGTTTCCTTTGAGACAAATCTGTTTTTGTATTTATTATCCTTATATCTCCACAACGCCTCATCTTCAGCACTCGAATTCACAGACCCACGCATCTGATTTATCGTATCCTCTATCTCATTCAGTTGCAGAGTTCTGTGACGTCTTCGTCTACGGGTATCAAGAATGTCTGCAACCATAGCTTCTTTCCTCACACCCAAGTCTATCATTCCTCTATCTCCCAATATGTCGTTAAGCCGTCCCTGTGGAAGCCAAGAATCATACCAAAAGGAAGTTTGCTGACCATTGTGAATAGACATTTTATGAAATGGCTTGGCCTTGTCCTTTAGCTTCAATATTTTTCTCCATATCCATGATCCAAGAGTTGACTTTGCTTCCATTGACCAGAATGTTCCTTTCTTTATAAGATACACTTTAACCCATCTAACCCATAAAGATGGCTGTGATGATGTGAGTCGCCAAATAAGTTTCAGACCTGCAACTTCATTTACCTCTTTCAGAGCTCTGATTCCCACTCCTCCCTCTTGTTTCAGCTTGCACACATCTTCCCAACAGATTTTTGCTTTCTTTGTATTAAGCTCAGGCCCTGACCACAAGAATGCAGAACACAACTTTTCAATTTCTTTCAAGCAGCCATTTGGTAGTCTGAATGCCGCAAGCCAGAAGTTGGCTAAGCTCATTATTACTGAATTAATCAGTTGCAATCTCCCGGCATATGACAGAAACCGACCTGTCCATGATTTCATTCGTTTCCTTATCTTTTCTATTAGAGGCATATAATCAGACACTGTCATTCTCTTTGTAAGCAGAGGCAGGCCTAGATACTTCACTGGAAGCTGTCCGGTACTGAATGAGAATGTTTCCAGAATCGCAGACTGGTTTGATTGGTTGACACCAGCTATGAACAGCTTAGATTTTTCCAAGCTAATTCTTAATCCAGACATCCTCTCAAACTTCAGAAAAACATCAAGTACTCCTTCTATAGATCTCTTTTGACCATCTGTGAAAACCATCAGATCATCCGCAAAGCAAAGATGTGTTAGGGAAATATTCTGACATTTAGGGTGGAAACCAATCATCTTGTCCATTGCAGCTTTATCAAGTAATCTGGAGAGGACGTTTATGCAAATCACAAACAGATATGGTGAAAGAGCACACCCCTGTCTCAGACCCCTTTTGCTTCTAAAGAAGCCTGCCAACTCTCCATTGACTTGAACAGAGAACGAAGCTGAAGTGATACAGAGGTTTATCCATCTTATAAACTTAGTTGGGAAGTGTAAGGCTGTCAGAACATTTATGAGAAAACTCCACTGCACTGAATCAAAAGCCTTGGAAATGTCAATTTGCATAGCACATCTCGGTGATACAAGCTCCTTGTGGTAATCTTTGACAAGTTCAGTGGCAAGTAACACATTCTCAACCAACAGTCTATCCTTGATGAAGGCAGATTGATTCCAAGATATGAATTTAGGGAGCATACCTTTGATCCGATTAGCTAGGATTTTAGAGATCACCTTATAGAGTACATTGCAGCAGGAGATCGGTCGATAATCACTCATCTCCAGTGCACACTCCTTCTTTGGAATCAGAGCTAATATAGTTGTGTTTACCCCCTTTGGAAGAAACCCCTTCTGAAAGAATGACTGGATCGCTACGGTAAAGTCCTGTCGGATAACTGGCCAGGCAGATTTAAAGAACTCACAAGTATACCCATCGGGGCCAGGGGATTTGTTGTTGGGCATGCGAAATAAAACTTCCCAAACTTCCTCTTCCGACACATCCCTCTCCAGTTTGACTTGATCTTCCTCTGCACATCTAAACTCCAAGAGCTCCTGTAACTGTTCAACCTCAATTCCTTCAAATTCCGGTGGCTGGTATGAGAGAAACTCACTGAAAAATCTTTCTGCTTCAGCCTTAATACCCTCCTCAGTATCAACTATCTCACCTGAGGGACATTTGACTTCATGAATTGCATTTTTGATTTGCCTTAATTTCACAGCATTATGGAAGGCCTTATGGTTGCGATCCCCAACTTTGAGCCAGTGCAGCTTGGATCTTTGCTTCAGAAATTTTTCTTCTAAATCACTCACTCTTTGCCATCGGACTTGTGCTTCTATTTCAGATTTAATGTTGCTGGTTGATGGGTCACTTAAAGTTGCTTCTTGCCTGGCACAGAGGATATCGAAAGCTTCCTTAGATTTCTGAACAAGACCTCCCAGTTTATCCTTGCTCAGAAGTCGAATTTTTGGCTTGAGATTCTTGAGTTTCTTCGAGAATCTAAATAGCGCAGAGGTAGAGTGGAACAAGCTTTCCGTGTCCTTCCAATAAGAATCCATTAGAGGCAGGAACTCATCTGTAGTTGCTATCGCATTGGTGAATTTAAAAGGCTTACGCTTTTTCATTTCCACCTGATTTAGATGGAATCTACATCTCAAATGGTCTGAACATCCTCCTGCTTCAAACACTCCGTAAGATTGTGAGTAATGGTGCATCCAGATATCATTGATCAGAATTCTGTCCAGTTTCTTACATATCAAACCGTCCTCCCTTTTGTTGCACCAAGTAAAGCGAGATCCATGATAGCTCATGTCAGTCAATCTACAATGCTGCACCACTGATTCGAAATCTCGCATACCTGCAGTAGGTATGAGAGCGCTGCCAAGTTCAGAATGTTCATCAGCAAATAATATTTCATTAAAATCACCCATGATCATCCATGCCTTCCCTCGAAACATTGGTGAGTCGTGGTGAATCTTAATGTCTGTCCATAGTTCCTTCCTTTCCTCATTAGTGTTTGCAGCATACACACATGAACAAAGAAATTCCTCTTTACTACCTTCCAGCAATACAGAGACTGTGATCATCTGATCACTTCTGAATACTGGTGTTACTCTCGTGGTTGGGCTCCACACTACCCAAATTCGACCCTTCCTGTTACATTCATAGTTCTCCATATACGACCAGCCATTAAAAACCTCAGAGATTATTTTACCGGCCTTTCTTTCCTTGACTCTAGTCTCTAGAAGGCATCCAAAGTGTAGAGACTTACTTCTTATCCATTTCTTTACTACAGTCTGCTTATTGACCTTATTAAAACCCCTTACATTCCAGAAGAACCCAGTCATTGAGAGGGCTTTCGAGAACTTTTCCGAGAATTGTTTGGCTTCTCCTTGTTTGATGTTGTTCCTTCACCAAGGAACTTATGATTATTTTTTGAGATTCTAGGCAGTGTTGGTCTGTGAGGAGGGACCTCCACTTCCTTTTCTTCATCATGTTGAACTTCCTCATCTTGATTGAGTAACTCTCCATTCTCATCAGACAGATCTAAGGCTGCATAGCGTGATGGTGAGACTATTCGATCCTGCCCAGTCTCCAATTTGTTAGGACTTCTTACTCCTTTAATCGCATCAGACCACTTTGTTCCTTCCTCTGAATTTTCAATCTGCCCCTCTTCTAGTTCCTCATTGGTAGATTCATTTCTGGCACTTTTACTTCCTTCAATATCCTCTTCCGTTACATTTGTTGCACACGCCTTCTCTCCCACAGAGCTCGTATCTTTCCCTTCATTCTTCCCTGTCCCACTCCCTATCGCCACGTTCTCAACTTCCTTTTCCTTCTCTTTCTCCCCTTCCTTCTCTGATAATTCTTCTATCCCTGTTCTAGTAAGATCCACTAGTTGATCCACCACTTGATCATTTACTAAATTCACCACTTGGTCAACAACGTTATTGTCTTGAACCTTTCTCAATAAAAGCTTGTGAGGGCTTGACTTTTTCTGATTCGCAATACAGACAGTGTCTAAATGTCCCCATTTTTCACAGATTGTGCAACGTTGAGGTAACCAAGGGTATGAAAACTCCACTAAAAAAGTATTTCCATTCCTTGAGAAGTTAATTTTCCGAGGAAGCTCCTTCGATAAGTCTGCGTTCACAAATATTTTTGCCTTCTCCAAGTCTGAACATGAAGTTGTGTCTGGGTGAGGCCTTATCGGTACACCTACGGTGCTGGTGATGAAGCTCAACCCATCCCATGAATACATGTTCAGTGGCACATTCTTGAGGTGAACCCATAGAGGAATCGATTTCACCTCTGGGACTTCTTCTTCTTCTGCTAGTGGAGACCATTTAGAGACCATCATAGGAACACCCGCAATATTCCACATACCTCGCCTCAATATTCGATTACGCAGTTGGGAGTTTGGGATTCGAAACTTCATCATCTTCGAATCAACTGCATATACATCTACCTTCTGAGTTGTGTCACCATTCTGAACCCAAATCCTATTCACTATCATGTGAACTTTAGCAATATGAGGGGCAGTAGATAAGAATCTACCTAGAATGAAATTTTCCCACAAGGGAACTCCTTTCTCGAAGATTTCCTCTGGGACTTCTACCAAATTTTGACCATCTTTGACAGTAATGTCCACCTCATACTTTCTCAATTGATGTTTCTTCTGCACAGCATCGGCATAAGATCCCTTACCCACTTCTCCTACCGATCCCGATGTGCCAGATTCACCCTCTGTTTGCGATTTCTGAACCGCATCAGCCCACGATCCAACTGCCTTCTCCTTCACCGTTTCTACTACCCTCTGACCCCCACGGAAGCCTGTCGGAGACGATGGCGGCATAGCCATCGACGTGGACCAAGCTCTTAAACCCTAATCGCCTTGCAATCGCCAAATCGCCTAATTTGTCAAAACGCCTCTTCAAGCTATCGAAAGTCGTCCCTTCATAAAGGAACTATATCAAGAAAGGCTTAACGAAGACGCTGACTGAACTGCATGATATGCTCAAGACAGTTGAGCCAAACGTGAAGAGTACCCTGAATAATCTCATGAATGAGAAGGGTAGGTTTAATAAACCTAATGCTGACAAGGGTGAAGGCAAAGTTGTCCAGATTTTGAATCATGGCAAGCGTGTGTCTTCTGAGCCCGAGTCAGATACCTCTTACGTTGGTAAGTGCTGCTACTGTAAGGAGACAGGGCATTGGAAGAGAGATTGCATTAAATTCATGGAAGATGATGAGGAGTTAAAGTCGATGTATGCGACTACTTCCTCAGGTATTCATGTTATTACTTCAAGTTCTACCTTAAAGGTATTGGATACTGGTTGTGGCACTGATATTTGTGATAATATGCAGAGCCTAAGCAACAGTAGAACGTTGAAGGAAGGGCAAGTGAAACTACATGTCTGGAAGGAGCTTGGGATGCTGCCTCAGCCGTAGGGTTTTTCACTTATAGATCCCTTTGAGGCTTGGTTTTGTATTAAGTAATTGCTACAATGTACCTGCTTTAAGCAGTGTTGTCTTTCATTTTCTTGTAAGAATTTGAATGTTTTTCATTTTGATAAAAGACAAGTTTTGTTCTTTTGATCTTAATGAAATATTAATTGTAGCACCCTATTCATGGAATGGGTTTTATATCTTAAACCAAAGAGTGCTTAAATGTAACATAAATACCAAATTGGTTTAAATCTGATGAATTAAACCTGATTTTCTTGGCATAAATGTCTTGGTCACAGAGAGTAAGTCGGATTCAGAAATCCCATAGTTATGAACTGTTGGGCTCATTTGAATGAATGTCTTATGAGACTTGAATTCTGCTTACTAGACCAAAAGACAAAGGGCCCATCTTAGCCGAGCTAGAGAAAGGCCCAAAGGCTTATTGGAGATTGAACATACTCATGTATGTGGTCCGATGAGCAGTAATGCCAGAGAAAATTTTCTGTACTTCATTGTCTCGACTGATTAATTCAGTGAGTAAGAATGTGTTCATTTGATGAGACACAAGAAGGAATTCTTTGACATGGTCGAAAGAGTTCTAGAATGAGGTATAGAATGTGAGTGACAGAAGTATTGAGACTTTGGATTAGATCCAAGTGAGAATACTTAAGTCATCGATGGTGTGATCATCTGATTGAGTGTGAAGTCGTTTCACAGCTCATTTCTCCTGAAAACCTGAAGGTGTTTCTGTGAGAAAGAATCAGATCTTATTAGAAATGATTAAAGATGAGTCACACGAATCTTCCATGATATTTTAAGAATAACGCTCTAGAAATATCTAAGTTTACGCTAAAACAGTTCCACCAATATCAGTTGAAAGACACCACGTAAATGTGGATTGGAATCGATCCAAATTCGTCTTTACTGAGTATTGGTAGTTGAGCTACTTCGCTAGTTGTCCTAGGGAAACTAAGGCTTGTTACTTTTACGTCCATTCTGTTTTCTAAGAAGGGAAGTTGCTTTCCAAGAAGAACAGTGGGAGTAAAAGTATAACTCGAAGAAATTCGAGACAAACAGGAGGCTGCTCAACCTGTTGAGGGAGAGCAACGGATGGATTTACAGATTTCTGTAGAATCTACACCTGTGGAGCCTGAAGTTCGCAGATATGAATGAATCAGTTACTAATCCGAGAGTGATTTCTTGTCATTAGTTGAACCTGATAATCATTGAAATCTGCACCTGTGGAGCCTGAAGTTCGCAGATATGAATCAGTTACTAATCCGAGAGTGATCTCTCGTCATTAGTTGAACCTGATAATCATTGAAAGTTCGCATGATCTGATGATCATTGAAAGCGACGAATCTGCGAAATTCAAAGAAGCGATAGTGAGCCCGAACTCTCCGAAAATTACATTTTATGTAAGTTAGCTTCATCGATCCATTCATGGATGGAAGCAAACATATCGGAGTTGGAATCTTCGTTCTGTTGAAGTAGTCAAGGTTTTGACTTGAACAGGAACGAAATGGAACTGTGCGTTTACTAATAGATAAGTGGGAGCAATATTGCATTTCTCAAAGTGTATGTCGATGACATACTGATTCTCGGATATAACGTCCCAATGCTGTAGTCGGTAAAGGACTAGCTTGGGAGTTGGTTTAATGATTGACATGGGTAAAGCCACGTAGTTCTTGGATTTTGGATCTAAAGATAGAGATCCAAAAGAATTGGTAGGACAAAGTCAGGATTCTTAAATTGACAAAGTCCTACACGTTTTGAGCAATCCAAGAAGGGTTTTATGCCAATGTCACATGGCATTAAGTTAAGCAAGATACAGTATCCTACGATAACTGCTGAGCTTAAATGCATGGATGAGATTCCATATGCGTCGGCAATTGGATCTATCATGTATGCCATGAAACATACTTGTTTGATGTTGCTTTAATGTTAAGCAAGACAAGTAAAGACCAGTCAAATCCAGCAAAGAATCAAGTTTCCTAAAGTATGTCCTAAAGTATTTGAGGAATACTAAGGATAAGTTCTTGATTTACGGAGAAAGTGAGGTGCTATAAGTCGATAGAGTCTGAAAGGCAAGTTCCCAACAGACAAAGATGATTTCCGGTCACAGTCCGGTTATATCTTGTGTTTGTCTGGCGGTGCACGGCACTGTTGCTGACTCCATGACTTAAGCTGAATGTTTCGCAGCTTGGGAAGCGGCGAAAGAGGTTGTTTGGAAAGAAGAGTTCATCACTGAAATTGATGTGATTCCCAGCATAGATGAGACTAGCTGCACATCAAAGATCCAAACACCTTAAGGATAGGTATAACCTATTCCGTGAGATAAATGACAGAGATGTTAAGTAGATCAGCAAGTTTCAACGAATGAGAACGTTGCTAATCTATTAACGAAGCCACTCCTTAGGCCTAAGCACGAGTCGCGGACTGTTGCTGTAGGATAAGTGAAATTAAGATGTAGTCTTAATTTCAGTGGGAGTTAGTAAAGGGCTTTATTTAGTTATTGATATGTTCTAGTAAAACATTTGAAATGTTTAATAATGAAATTATTATTTCAAGATTATTTTAACTGTGATGAAATAATCGTTCCAAAATGATACGAACCATTTTATAGGTCATCGAAGTAAATGACTTGATCTTGAGTCATCGAAGTCATTTAGCTTGATCATGAGACCCTATATTTGATAGATGGCTTATATCATCCTGTCCCTAGTCGAAGGTTGTTGAAATTGGAACACCAACAACCGTGTGAGACTGGATTGGTACGTGACTTATGACAAAGTCTCAGTGTGTCATAGATGCGCGGCATCAAAGTCAGTACATAGGTGTATGTTTGGGAACATACGACCGGACAAGACCCGCTTATAAGAACTCTTCAGGATATTTATATCTGTGTCATAAGAGATTCTTACTACGACTATAGAGTATAGTCCTTAGACCTGAGTTCGCATGCATGTGACTGCACATGGACTGATGCACTTTGATCATTGTCTAACGCTGTCGTTCTGCGATAGTTATAAGGACCTTGTTTGGGTACATTATGAAATGAGTAGTTTACAGTGATGGAACAAGACGGGATTTGTCCCTCCAATATAAATGGAGTGAATATCTCTAGGCCAATCGGAGATTTGAATACTGGAAAATGCATGGCCATGCTCAAACGGACTGTCCCGAGTCGTTTGAATTGTCAGTATCGAATCAGAGTCCGATGAACAAGATTAGGCTTTATAAGGATGACACCAATCTTGCCTTATGACTAATCGAGATATTGTGACAAAAGGATTAAGAATACAGAGATTCCAGTACAAGTGGGAGATTGTTGGAATTGTGTCCAGTAATCTCGGTACTGTCTCTAGAAAGTAAGAGTATGTCAATGATCAGACATAAGTCATATAATACTGGGGTCATGATGGCTTGCTAGAGTCCGCTCATGATCTATAAGTCTTGGACTTATTGCCTTTATTATATGATCCCATATGGGTCACACGCCTAAGCTAACAGGAAAATGTGTAGGAACGGTTTAGCAGAAGTACGGTAAAAGTGCTAGGCATTTACTGTACTTAGAGAGAATAAAACAGTTTAGCCACTGTGTGTCGATCGATACACAAGGTGTGTCGATCGACACAGTGCGCGAATGCTGTCGAGTTAATTGGTGTTTGGGCCAAATGGCCCAAACGGAACCGGACAATTTTTATATATAAAACTCGAGTTCAGAACCAAAAAAAACCCCAACGAGCCGCGCCTCTCTCTCTCTCCTGCGACTTCTCCTAGTGGCCTAGCAGCCTTCTTCCTGCTCGGTGTGCGTGTGTGAACCTCTGGAGGAGTTATCTCTCGGTGGCTCTCTGATCTCAGACATACCGTCCCTTTCCGCTGCAAATCAGGTATAAGGTGAGATCATCTATTGTTTCTATTCAAGAGAACCTAGATCCGCATGTTTAGGATAATCTGAATCAGAGAATTGAATCAGGATTGATCTAAGCATTCCTTCAGGGTGTATTATAAAGTGTGTAGTTCATAGTGATGGAACAAGATGGGATTTGTCCCTGCCGTTTAACGGAGGTAATATCTCTAGGCCAATCGGAGACTTGATAGCTGGTAAGAGAGTGGCCACTCCCAAACGGACTTGCCCAAGTCGTTTGAATTGTCAGTATCAAATCTGGTCCGATGAACATGGTCTGGCTATATAAGGATGACACGCTTCTTGCCTTATGCCAGATCGAGATATTGAGACAAAAGGATTAGGGAATGTAGGATTCCAGTACAAGTGGGAGATTGTTGGGAATGTCCTGAAATCTACTGTACTATCTCTAGAAAGTATGATAAGTGTCGAGATCAGACATAAGTCATAAATACTGGGTGATCATGATGACTTGCTAGAGCCCGCTCTTGATCTATAAGTTTAGGACTTATTACCAGTATTGTATGATCCCAAAGGGTCACACACCATAGCTAACGGGAAAGTTAAATGGAATTAATACGGTAAGATGCAAGGCATTTACTGTATTTGTACAGAGAATTGGGCCAGACAAAAGACAGTCTTTTGTCTGATTTGGGTCTTGGGCCCAAAAGCCTAATAGGCCATTAGTTTAATTACTTGGGCCCATATAAGCAAGAGAGAGGCGCCATTAAGCCTAAGGGTCTGCGATTTCTTTTAGGTCTGGCCGTCCTCTCTCTCTCTGTTGTTCCAACTTTGGTCTAGCAGCCTGATCCAGTAGCTTGTAAGAGTGTAGATACCTAGGAGGAGCCGGTTATCATCAGCTCTTACAGATCTCGATATTCCTTTGATCAATCTGCTGCAATCACAAGGTAATGATCCTGATCTGTTTATGATTCAACAGCAAATCACCTAGATCCTAGTTGATTATGTTAGGTTGTAATCTGATAATTACACCAATGAACACACATAATCATACAATTATCACCTTCACCCAAGGTCCAACATAGCCTCTTAAGACAGCCTGGATGAGGTTTAAGAAGTACCAACGTGACTGCCCGCATCATGGATTCACTGAGGTAACACTATTAGGCATCTTATTTAGAGGTATAGATCTTCCATATCAGACTGCGTTGGACAATTCTAGCCAACTTTAACACTAGAACTCCTGCTCAAGCTAAGCAGTTGATAGATAATTTAGTAAGCAGTAATAGCTGCAAGACTACTGATGAGAGAAGAAAGAAGTCCGGTGGGAAGATGGACAATTCTGAGATAGCTGGTATTAGATCTAAGTTGGACACTGTTTGCAATCTTCTAGATGGGAAGAAAGCTGTCCACTTTGCTCAAGATGTTGAGGTGATCAATGCTGAAGAAGATGATCAGGAAGAGGATGTGAACTACATCGGAGGATCTGGTTTCCAAGGTAATAGGTTTGGTAATCAGCAGGGTAATAGCTTTTTCAGTGGTCAGAAGAGTGCTTTCACAAGCAATCAAAACTCTTCTGGCTTTGGACAAAATGCTGGTTTTCAGAAACCTTTCCAACAAGGTAATCAGAGGAATTATGGATCTTCCTCTTACCAAGCACCTCCTGTAGCTAGTACTCATGAGAGTAAGATGGAGGCTATGATGGAATAGCTGCTAAAGGGACAAACCAAGATTGCTGTAGATGTCAACAAGAAACTGGATTGGGTGTATGATGATTTGAATGGGAAATTCGAATCCTTGAACTCACATGTGAAAAGGCTAGATGCTCAAGTTGCACAGACGGCTGGACATGTTAAGAGGGAAGATGGATATCTCCCGGGGCGAACTGATGCTAATCCCAAGTATCAATGCAATGCAGTAACATTGAGAAGTGGTAAGGAGCTGTCTTCTGGCCAGAAACGGCAGTTAAGTGTTGAAGAACTCGGAGAAATTGAAGAATTGGAAGATGGGATCCGTGATATTCGCAATGCATCGATCGACGCTACTCAGAAACGGTCGATGCAAAGTGAAAACGAAGAACATGTCGTAACAAAGTCGCCCAGCAACGATCGACGCAACACCAGCGACGATCGACGCAAGGCGACTACAGAGAGTTCAAAACCAGAGAAGCCAAAACAGTCGAGTGAAAGGGTTTACAAACATAAAGAACCTTTTCCCAAAAATTCGAGGAAAGCTAAGAATGATAGACAATATACCAAATGCAAGGAGATCATTAAAAAGGTGAAAGTCGAAGTGCATTTGATTGACTCAATGGAGACTTCTCCTGTGATGAGGAGATGTCTTAAGGACTTGCTTGTTGGTAAGTGGTCTGATGAGGAGAGTGTAATGATGATCACGAAGGTATGTAGTGCGGTAGTTCAGGGTAGAATTCCTGAGAAGCCGAAAGATCCATGGAGCTTTGTGTTGGATTGCGCTATCTACAGGGAAAGATTTGAAAGATCCCTACGTGATCTTGGTTCTAGTGTAAATCTTATGCCCTTCTCTGTTGCTAAGAGACTTGGGATGACTGACTTCCTACCCACTAGGATCTAACTAGTTCTAGCAGACAGAACAATCAGAATCCCTGAAGGAGTATTAGAAGATGTGCCTATAATGATTGGTAAATGTGTGATACCTACTGATTTTGTGGTTCTTTAGTATGGAGAGGAACCAAGGGATCCACTGATTTTGGGAAGGCCTTTCTTAGCTACTGCTGGTGCGATGATTGACTGCCAAGGGGGTAAAATAATTCTGAATGTGGGTGATCTGAAGATGAGTTTTGATATGGACTGTTGGATTATATTTGTGTTCATGGTTCAATTAACAGATTGCAACCTAGCACATATAACTCAGATCTAGGTTCTTGCAGAACGAATCATAAGAACCAAACCTGATCATTACCTTTCAGATTGCAGCGGATAGATGGATGGTAATGATGAGATCAGCAAGAACAGATCAGATGCCTGTTCCTCCTTCAGTATCCACACTCTTACAAGCCGGGATGGTTGCTAGACCAAAGCAATGGATTGATCAGAGAGAGAAGAGAGACGGCTCAAGTTTTAGGTCGCAGACTGTTGCGGTCGAAATTATAAGACGACTCCTATAAATATCGACTCTGTCATAAACCTAAACCGATATCTCGGTTTCGCAACTGTGTCGACCGACACATACACTTGTGTCGATCGATACAAGTCATTTATCTCGATATGGGCCCAAGTGATTAAACTAACGGCCCAACTCTCTGCATAAATACAGTAAATGCCTTGCATCTTACCGTATTCATTCCATGTTAACTTTCCCGTTAGCTATGGTGTGTGACCCTTTGGGATCATACAATACTGGTAATAAGTCCTAAACTTATAGATCAAGAGCGGACTCTAGCAAGTCATCATGATCACCCAGTATTTATGACTTATGTCTGATCTCGACACTTATCATACTTTCTAGAGATAGTACGGTAGATTTCAGGACATTCCCAACAATCTCCCACTTGTACTGGAATTCTACAAAGGACATTCCCAACAATCTTCCGATTGTACTGGAATCCTACATTCCCTAGTCCTTTTGTCTCAATATCTCGATCTGGCATAAGGCAAGATGCGTGTCATCCTTATATAGCCAGACCATGTTTATCGGACCAGATTTGATACTGACAATGCAAACGACTTGGGCAAGTCCGTTTGGGAATGGCCATTCTCTTACCATCTATCAAATCTCCGATTGGCCTAGAGATATTACCTCCGTTAAACGGCAGGGACAAATCCCGTCTTGTTCCATCACTATGAACTACACAATTCATAATACACCCAACCAAGGTCCGTATAGCTCCCAGTTACGAAACAGCGTTAGACAATGATCAAAGCGCATTACTCCATGTGCAGCCACATGCATGCGAACTCAGGTCTAAGGACTATACTCTATAGTCGTATATGAGAACTTCTTATGACACAGATATTAATATCTTGCAGAGTTCTCATCAGCGGGCCATGTCCGGTCATATGCTCCCCTACATATACCTATGTGTCGACTTTGATGCCGCGCATCTATGACCCCTCGAAACTTGGTCATAAGTCTCAACACAATCTAGTCTCAACAGGTTGTTGGTGTTCCAATTTCAACAACCTTCGACTATGGACACTATGATTTATGTCACTTCGTTAAATATGGGGTTTCAGGATCAAGTCTACTCATGTACTTCGATGGCCCATATATAATGACATGAATCATTTTGGAACGATTATTTATATCACAGTTAAAATAATCCAGAAATCATTAGATTTCACAAACATAAAATGCTATGTTTTCATGAACCATTCAAAATAACTAAGTAAAGCCCTTTACAAACTCCCACTGAAATTAAGACTACATCTTAATTTCACTCATCCTACAGCTACAGTCCGCGACTCGTGCTTAGGCATAAGGAGTGGCTTTGTTAATAGATTAGCAACATTCTCATTCGATGAAACTTTCTTATCTACTTAACACTCTGTCATTTATCTCGCGGAATAAGTTATACCTATCCTCAAGGTGTTTGGACCTTTGATGTGCAGCTAGTCTTAACTACGCTGGGAATCAAATCTAGTTCAGTGATGAACTCTACTTTCCAAACAACCTCTTTCGCCGCTTCTCAAGCTGCGAAATGTTCAGCTTAAGTCATGGAGTCAGCTACAGTGCCTTGCACCGCCAGATAGACACAAGATATAGCCGGACTGTGACCAGGAAGTATCTTTGTCTATTGGAAACTTGCCTTTCAGACTCTATCGACTTGTAGCACCTCACTTTCTCCGTAAATCAAGAACTTATCCTAAGTATTTTTCAAATACTTCAGAATATTCTTTACGGCAATCCAGTGATTCTTTCCTGGATTTGACTGGTCTTTACTTGTCTTGCTTAGCATTAAAGCAACATCAAAACAAGTATGTGTCATGGCATACATGATAGATCCAATTGCCGTCGCATATGGAATCCTATCCATGCATTCAAGCTCAGCAGATATCGCAGGACACTGTATCTTGCTTAATGAATTGCCATGTGACATTGGCATAAAGCCCTTCTTGGATTGCTGATTACGTGTAGGACTTTGTCAATTTAAGAATCCTGACTTTGTCCTACCAGCTCTTTTGGATCTCTATCTTTAGATCCAAAATCCAAAAACTACGTGGCTTTACCCAATGTCAATCATACAATAACTCCCAAGCCAGTCCTTTACCGACTGCAGCATTGGAACGTTATTTTCGAGAATCAGTATGTCATCGACATACACTATGAGAAATGCAATATTGCTCCCACTTATCTTTTAGTAAACGCACAGTTCCACTTCGTTCCTGTTCAAGTCAAAACCTTGACTACTTTAACAGAACGAAGATTCCAACTCCGATATGTTTGCTTCCATCCATGAATGGATCGATGAAGCTAACTTACACATAGTGTAATTTTTCGGAGTCCGGGCTAACTTTCGCTTCTTTGAATTTCGCAGATTCGTCGCTTTCAATGATCATCAGATCATGCGAACTTTCAATGATCATCAGGTTCAACTAATGACGAGAAATCACTCTCGGATTAGTAACTGATTCATCCAGATCTGCGAACTTCAGGCTTTACAGGTGTAGATTCTACAGAAATCTGTAAATCCATCCGCTGCTCTTCCTCAACAGGTTGAGCAGCCTCCTGTATTTCTCAAATTTCTTCGAGTTGTACTTTTACTCCCACTGTTCTTCTTGGAAAGTAACTTCCCTTCTTAGAAAACAGAATGGACGTAAAAGTAACAAGCCTTGGTTTCCCTAGGACAACCAGCGAAGTAGCACAACTTCAAATACTCAGTAAAGTCGAATTTTGATCGATTCCAATCCACATTTACGTGGTGTCTTTCAACTGATATTGGTGGAACTATTTCAGCGTAAACTTAGATATTTCTAGAGCGTTATTCTTAAAGAATATCATGGAAGATTCGTGTGACTCATCTTTAATCATTTCTTATAAGATCTGATTCATTCTCACAGAAACACCTCTAGGTTTTCAGAAGAAATGAGCTGTGAAGCGATTTCACACTCATTCAGATGATCACACCATCAATGACTTAAGTATTCTCACTCGTGATCTAATCCAGAGTCTTAATACTTCTGTCACTCAGATCTATTCTTCATTCTGGAACCCTTTCGACCATGTCAAAGAATTCCGACTTGTGTCTCATCAAATGAACACAGTCACACTCACTGAAGTAATCAGTAGAGACAATGAAGTACAGGAAATTTTTCTCTGGCATTACTGCTCATCGGACCACATACATGAGTATGTTCAATCTCCAATAAGCCTTTGGGCCTTTCTCTAGCTCGGCTAAGATGGGCCCTTTGTCTTTTGGTCTAGTAAGCAGAATTCAAGTCTCATAAGATATCCATTCAAATGAGCCCAAAAGTCCATAACTATGGGGTTTCTGAATCTGACTTACTCTATGTGACCAAAACATTTATGCCAAGAAAAACCAGGTTTAATTCATCAGATTTAAACCAATTCGGTATTTATGTTATATTTAGGCACTCTTTGGTTTAAGATATAAAACCCATTCCTTGAATAGGGTGCTACAATTAACATTTCATTAAGATCAAAAGAACAAAACTTGTCTTTATCAAAATGAAAAACATTCAAATTCTTCACAAGAAAATGAAAAACAATTCTGCTTAAAGCAGGTACATTGTGGCAATTACTTAATTCAAAACCAAGCCTCAAAGGCATCTACAAGTGAAACCCTACGGCTGAGGCAGCATCCCAAGCTCCTTCCAGACACGCAGTTCCACTTGCCCTTCCTTCAACGTTCTACTGTTGTTCAGGCTCTGCATATTATAACAAATATCAGTGCCACAATCAGTATCCAATACCTACAAGGTATAACTTGAAGTAATAACATGAATACCTGAGGAAGTAGTCTCATACATCAACTTTAACTCCTCATAATCTTCCATGAATTTAATGCAATCTCTCTTCCAATGCCCAGTCTCTTTACAGTAGCAGCACTTACCAACGTAAGAGGTATCTGACTCGGGCTCAGAAGACACACGCTTGCCATGATTCAAAATCTGGACAACTTTGTCTTCACCCTTGTCAGCATTAGGTTTAGTAAACCTACCCTTCTCATTCATGAGATTGTACAGGGTACTCTTCACGTTTGGCTCAACTGTCTTGAGCATGTCATGCAGTTCAATCAACGTCTTCGTTAAGCCTTTCTTGATATAGTCCCTTACGAACTTATCATAGCTTGACGGCAGTGACTGCAGAATGATATCAGTTGCCAATTCTTGGCTAACTGGATAATCCAGTTTCCTCAGGTTATCAACGTAACCCATCATTTTACTGATATGAGGACTTACTGGATGATCATTTGGTAGCTTGCAGCTAGTGAGAGATTTAACCAACTGGTATCTCTCCACTCTTACCTGCTCCTGAAATTTCAATTTCAGGCTGCTGATCATCTCTATTGGCGACTCCATGTTCTCATATTGCTTCCGCAAATCTGAGTCCATGGTAGCCAATATCAGACCACGCACATCTACCGCATCATTATAATGCTTATTCCAAGCATTATATACTGCATGACTGGCTTTGGATCCGATCCTCTCGGGGAGAGCTTTCTCAAGGACATAGTCCTTTCTCTCATGCCTGAGAACTAGTCTCAGGTTCCGCGACCAAGTCAAGAAATTTGATCCGTTCAGTTTGTCCATCTCAAGGACATACCGGATCGAGAAAGTGTTTTGATTGTTTGTGCTTGTCATAGCTGAAATTTAGAGATAAATAGAGTTTTAGTTATTAAGTTCATAAAAGAGTAATCTTAACAACTTATAAGAAAACTCGCATTGCATTCAAAATTTCTTTGTTCAACCTCATAAGAATGCAATGATTCCGAGACCCATGTTCAGCTAAATCCAAAGTGGGCCACTGGCCGTCACCCAGAATTAGCTTTACTTGGTAAGCATACACACAGCTAGTTATAACCAATAACTCTCGGTTGTGAATTGGACCCGAGGCCCAAATTCACCAGATGTCTCAAGGCCCGGGACTCCCGATGGCCCAGTCAAGGAAACCAATCTCTTACAGCCAAATAATCACTAAAATCTGGGACTCCCAATGAAATTAGTGACTATATACTACTTTACTTACGCGAAAACAGACACCTCACACTGTAAGCCATATCTGTAATCAAATAAGCGTTAAGTAGCTGACAAGATTGGAAAGACATCCAAGCTTGATATTGTTTTTGAGGATTTTAAGTTTTATTTCCAAAAATAGAAGATTACTATTTTGGGAAACTTTCTTATTTTAGAAACTTTCTAAATTTAGTAACTTACTAAAAATAGAAATTTCTCATTTAATATTTTATTAAATATTTTGGGTTGGGTCACAAATTATAGGCCCAATTCTTGGCCCAAGACCATAGAATTCCAGCTGGCCCAATAATTTGACATAACCGATCCGGTTTATTAATTCTGGTCCAAGACCAAATTAACTATCAAAACCATCAGTTATTTACTAAACCAGACCAGCTCTAAATTATTTGGTCCAACCAAATCAAACTTAGACCAGCCTTCGGTTTAGGTTAAATTCAATTTTATGAATTTCAATCCGGTTTAACCAGAAATTAAATAATACCAAGTATTAAATAATTTCCAGTAAACCGCGATTCGGGTTAACCGCTTGAACCACCAATTAAATTGGATCGGTTCAGTTAAGTCCAAAACCGGGAAGAAACACCTTGTGTTTTAGCCAATTTTGACCTAACTTGCGGTTCTTGCTAAAGTAGACAATGAACCACAATCGGATTGATCGGTTCATTGTCTCGGTTTAGGGAAAGATGAACCACGAAGCTCGGCTGAACCGATTGGCTACTCGCGGATCATCTGCATCGCCTTCGTATCGATCGATATGAGTCTTTCATGTCGATCGATACCAGCGAATATCAGCTCGGGTCAATCGGGTCATCAGGACCGCGAGATGTCAATCGGATCGATCTATATCGACCGATACCTCGCTCCCTCGTCGATCGACACGGGCGACCAGATCGCACACCAATGGTTTTCAATCGGATTGATGCGATCTAATTCTTAGGTTTTCATGTTTTCTGATCAAATTTCTTAACCAAATTCGATTTTAAACAGTAAGAACAACCTAAATCAGATTCATAAAGCAAAAACCAATAACCTGGCTCTGATACCACTGTTGGATTATATTTGTGTTCATGGTTCAATTAACAGATTGCAACCTAGCACATATAACTCAGATCTAGGTTCTTGCAGAACGAATCATAAGAACCAAACCTGATCATTACCTTTCAGATTGCAGCGGATAGATGGATGGTAATGATGAGATCAGCTAGAACAGATCAGATGCCTGTTCCTCCTTCAGTATCCACACTCTTACAAGCCGGGATGGTTGCTAGACCAAAGCAATGGATTGATCAGAGAGAGAAGAGAGACGGCTCAAGTTTTAGGTCGCAGACTGTTGCGGTCGAAATTATAAGACGACTCCTATAAATATCGACTCTGTCATAAACCTAAACCGATATCTCGGTTTCGCAACTGTGTCGACCGACACATACACTTGTGTCGATCGATACAAGTCATTTATCTCGATATGGGCCCAAGTGATTAAACTAACGGCCCAACTCTCTGCATAAATACAGTAAATGCCTTGCATCTTACCGTATTCATTCCATGTTAACTTTCCCGTTAGCTATGGTGTGTGACCCTTTGGGATCATACAATACTGGTAATAAGTCCTAAACTTATAGATCAAGAGCGGACTCTAGCAAGTCATCATGATCACCCAGTATTTATGACTTATGTCTGATCTCGACACTTATCATACTTTCTAGAGATAGTACGGTAGATTTCAGGACATTCCCAACATGGACAAACTGGTGAAGAGACCAACCATCGACGAACAGACCTTCTATGTAGACACACTGGGTGATTTGGCTGCGGAGTACTTTCACAAGTCACATGCTGAAGATCCACTAGAAAGAGCTTTACTGAGCTCTATAATGGAGCTGGAACACCTACAAGACGAGCCCGCAATCTGCTATGCAAGACTGATGGATTCTGCTGAGCAAGTGATGAAGTTAGAAGTGTCTGCCACGACTTTGCATCGATCTACACAACCTTCGCATCGATTGTTGCAAGTCGACAGAGACTGGGCAGAGGAAAAAACTCCGAAAATTGAGCTGAGACAACTTCCATCCGGGCTAAGGTACGCATTTCTTGGACCTAATTCAACTTTTCCAGTGATAGTTAATGCTAGTTTGAACAATGCAGAGCTCACTTTACTGCTAAGCAAGCTGCGCAAGCATCACAAAGCTCTTGGCTATTCTCTTGATGACATTTCAGGTATCTCTCCGGAGCTGTGCATGCATCGGATACATCTTGAGGACGAGTCTAAGACATCTGTTGAGCATAAGAGAAGACTTAATCCTAATCTACATGAAGTGGTTAAGAAGGAGATTATGAAACTCCTAGATGCTGGGATCATCTATCCTATTTCAGACAGTGATTGGGTGAGTCCAGTTCATGTAGTGCCACTACAAGAAAATTCGCTATTCTTAGCACACGAAAAACGCCATCGTATGTATATGATAGCGTTTTTGAAATGGCTATGTCTGCCCCAGCTATAATAGATCGGCTATATATGATAGCGTTTCGTCCGTGCTATTATATCTTGCATCAATAATAGCGATAATTTCCCTTGCTGTAGTTGGATCTATCTATAATAGCTTTTTGTAGCCGAGCTGAGCCGAGCCAAGCCATATTAAATTATTATTATATATATGTTATTTTATAGTTTATAATCAATTTGATTAAACAAATAAAAAATTGAAATTTAACTCAAAATATTACTTTTCATTAATATTCCAAAACATGTCTTATACAAATATCATTACCAAAACATATATAATTTAACAATAAGTCTTAAACTAAACATCTTGCATGTACTAAGCAAAACATCATTCCTAAGTCCTATACTATTATCATAAGTCTGGCCAAGTCCTAAAAAAGAAAGAAAGAAGAGCCCTTAATCGTAAGTGAATGTACTTCATGTGTAATGTCGCTTGTTGTTGTCAATGTAGCAGACCTCTCTGTGATTAAGATGATCCCATGGAGAGACCTCTCTATGATTGTTCCCCTATATAAAGAAAGAACTGAGTCAAATAAAAATCCATTAGAAACTCTCACAGAGTCACCAAAATTTGTTCTTGAGTCAATCACAGTTTTCAGTTTTCAAAAGATTGGTATAGTAAAATGTCTTGAGAAAAAGACAACTAACCGTAGGTCAACTTCTCTGGCTGCATCACGAACTTCAGGCTTCTATGCTCTCTTCTTCTGAATTTTGTGGCCACTGAATCGACAAAGCTCAGTCCTACATGTCAAAACGTAGTCAAGGGCTTAGGAGATATTACAAAACTTGTCTCACTCGAGACCATCTCGGATAGCTGGTAAGAGAGTGGCCACTCCCAAACGGACTTGCCCAAGTCGTTTGAATTGTCAGTATCAAATCTGGTCCGATGAACATGGTCTGGCTATATAAGGATGACACGCTTCTTGCCTTATGCCAGATCGAGATATTGAGACAAAAGGATTAGGGAATGTAGGATTCCAGTACAAGTGGGAGATTGTTGGGAATGTCCTGAAATCTACTGTACTATCTCTAGAAAGTATGATAAGTGTTGAGATCAGACATAAGTCATAAATACTGGGTGATCATGATGACTTGCTAGAGCCCGCTCTTGATCTATAAGTTTAGGACTTATTACCAGTATTGTATGATCCCAAAGGGTCACACACCATAGCTAACGGGAAAGTTAAATGGAATTAATACGGTAAGATGCAAGGCATTTACTGTATTTGTACAGAGAATTGGGCCAGACAAAAGACAGTCTTTTGTCTGATTTGGGTCTTGGGCCCAAAAGCCTAATAGGCCATTAGTTTAATTACTTGGGCCCATATAAGCAAGAGAGAGGCGCCATTAAGCCTAAGGGTCTGCGATTTCTTTTAGGTCTGGCCGTCCTCTCTCTCTCTCTGTTGTTCCAACTTTGGTCTAGCAGCCTGATCCAGTAGCTTGTAAGAGTGTAGATACCTAGGAGGAGCCGGTTATCATCAGCTCTTACAGATCTCGATATTCCTTTGATCAATCTGCTGCAATCACAAGGTAATGATCCTGATCTTTTATGATTCAACTGCAAATCACCTAGATCCTAGTTGATTATGTTAGGTTGTAATCTGATAATTACACCAATGAACACACATAATCATACAATTCTCACCTTCACCCAAGGTCCAACAGAGCCTCTTAAGACAGCCTGGATGAGGTTTAAGAAGTACCAACGTGACTGCCCGCATCATGGATTCACTGAGGTAACACTATTAGGCATATTATTTAGAGGTATAGATCTTCCATATCAGACTGCGTTGGACAATTCTAGCCAACTTTAACACTAGAACTCCTGCTCAAGCTGAGCAGTTGATAGGTAATTTAGTAAGCAGTAATAGCTGCAAGACTACTGATGAGAGAAGAAAGAAGTCCGGTGGGAAGATGGAGAATTCTGAGATAGCTGGTATTAAATCTAAGTTGGACACTGTTTGCAATCTTCTAGCTGGGAAGAAAGCTGTCCACTTTGCTCAAGATGTTGAGGTGATCAATGCTGAAGAAGATGATCAGGAAGAGGATGTGAACTACATCGGAGGATCTGGTTTCCAAGGTAATAGGTTTGGTAATCAGCAGGGTAATAGCTTTTTCAGTGGTCAGAAGAGTGCTTTCACAAGCAATCAAAACTCTTCTGGCTTTGGACAAAATGCTGGTTTTCAGAAACCTTTCCAACAAGGTAATCAGAGGAATTATGGATCTTCCTCTTACCAAGCACCTCCTGTAGCTAGTACTCATGAGAGTAAGATGGAGGCTATGATGGAATAGCTGCTAAAGGGACAAACCAAGATTGCTGTAGATGTCAACAAGAAACTGGATTGGGTGTATGATGATTTGAATGGGAAATTCGAATCCTTGAACTCACATGTGAAAAGGCTAGATGCTCAAGTTGCACAGACGGCTGGACATGTTAAGAGGGAAGATGGATATCTCCCGGGGCGAACTGATGCTAATCCCAAGTATCAATGCAATGCAGTAACATTGAGAAGTGGTAAGGAGCTGTCTTCTGGCCAGAAACGGCAGTTAAGTGTTGAAGAACTCGGAGAAATTGAAGAATTGGAAGATGGGATCCGTGATATTCGCAATGCATCGATCGACGCTACTCAGAAACGGTTGATGCAAAGTGAAAACGAAGAACATGTCGTAACAAAGTCGCCCAGCAACGATCGACGCAACACCAGCGACGATCGACGCAAGGCGACTACAGAGAGTTCAAAACCAGAGAAGCCGAAACAGTCGAGTGAAAGGGTTTACAAACATAAAGAACCTTTTCCCAAAAATTCGAGGAAAGCTAAGAATGATAGACAATATACCAAATGCAAGGAGATCATTAAAAAGGTGAAAGTCGAAGTGCATTTGATTAACTCAATGGAGACTTCTCCTGTGATGAGGAGATGTCTTAAGGACTTGCTTGTTGGTAAGTGGTCTGATGAAGAGAGTGTAATGATGATCACGAAGGTATGTAGTGCGGTAGTTCAGGGTAGAATTCCTGAGAAGCTGAAAGATCCAGGGAGCTTTGTGTTGGATTGCGCTATCTACAGGGAAAGATTTGAAAGATCCCTACGTGATCTTGGTTCTAGTGTAAATCTTATGCCCTTCTCTGTTGCTAAGAGACTTGGGATGACCGACTTCCTACCCACTAGGATCTAACTGGTTCTAGCAGACAGAACAATCAGAATCCCTGAAGGAGTATTAGAAGATGTGCCTATAATGATTGGTAAATGTGTGATACCTACTGATTTTGTGGTTCTCTAGTATGGAGAGGAACCAAGGGATCCACTGATTTTGGGAAGGCCCTTCTTAGCTACTGCTGGTGCGATGATTGACTGCCATGGGGGTAAAATAATTCTGAATGTGTGTGATCTGAAGATGAGTTTTGATATGGACAAACTGGTGAAGAGACCAACCATCGACGGACAGACCTTCTATGTAGACACACTGGGTGATTTGGCTGCGGAGTACTTTCACAAGTCACATGCTGAAGATCCACTAGAAAGAGCTTTACTGAGCTCTATAATGGAGCTGGAACACCTACAAGACGAGCCCGCAATCTGCTATGCAAGACTGATGGATTCTGCTGAGCAAGTGATGAAGTTAGAAGTGTCTGCCGCGACTTTGCATCGATCGACACAACCTTTGCATCTATCGTTGCAAGTCGACAGAGACTGGGCAGAGGAAAAAACTCCGAAAATTGAGCTGAGACAACTTCCATCCGGGCTAAGGTACGCATTTCTTGGACCTAATTCAATATTTCCAGTGATAGTTAATGCTAGTTTGAACAATGCAGAGCTCACTTTACTGCTAAGCAAGCTGCGCAAGCATCACAAAGCTCTTGGCTATTCTCTTGATGACATTTCAGGTATCTCTCCGGAGCTGTGCATGCATCGGATACATCTTGAGGACGAGTCTAAGACATCTGTTGAGCATAAGAGAAGACTTAATCCTAATCTACATGAAGTGGTTAAGAAGGAGATTATGAAACTCCTAGATGCTTGGATCATCTATCCTATTTCAGACAGTGATTGGGTGAGTCCAGTCCATGTAGTGCCACTACAAGAAAATTCGCTATTCTTAGCACACGAAAAACGCCATCGTATGTATATGATAGCGTTTTTGAAATGGCTATGTCTGCCCCAGCTATAATAGATCGGCTATATATGATAGCGTTTCGTCCGTGCTATTATATCTTGCATCAATAATAGCGATAATTTCCCTTGCTGTAGTTGGATCTATCTATAATAGCTTTTTGTAGCCGAGCTGAGCCGAGCCAAGCCATATTAAATTATTATTATATATATGTTATTTTATAGTTTATAATCAATTTGATTAAACAAATAAAAAATTGAAATTTAACTCAAAATATTACTTTTCATTAATATTCCAAAACATGTCTTATACAAATATCATTACCAAAACATATATAATTTAACAATAAGTCTTAAACTAAACATCTTGCATGTACTAAGCAAAACATCATTCCTAAGTCCTATACTATTATCATAAGTCTGGCCAAGTCCTAAAAAAGAAAGAAAGAAGAGCCCTTAATCGTAAGTGAATGTACTTCATGTGTAATGTCGCTTGTTGTTGTCAATGTAGCAGACCTCTCTGTGATTAAGATGATCCCATGGAGAGACCTCTCTATGATTGTTCCCCTATATAAAGAAAGAACTGAGTCAAATAAAAATCCATTAGAAACTCTCACAGAGTCACCAAAATTTGTTCTTGAGTCAATCACAGTTTTCAGTTTTCAAAAGATTGGTATAGTAAAATGTCTTGAGAAAAAGACAACTAACCGTAGGTCAGCTTCTCTGGCTGCATCACGAACTTCAGGCTTCTATGCTCTCTTCTTCTGAATTTTGTGGCCACTGAATCGACAAAGCTCAGTCCTACATGTCAAAACGTAGTCAAGGGCTTAGGAGATATTACAAAACTTGTCTCACTCGAGACCATCTCGGATCATACAAAACATGAGGCACATTAAGCACTCTCATTTTGTAATGTCCTAAAGTGACACGATTTATTAGAATCACAGTGAAGTATATCAATGGCAGGGCAATGATGTTTCAGACGCACCTTGAGCCTTATCTGATACTCTTGTCTTTGTCATAGGCAAGGCGTACAGAAACGTTGGATACTCAGCTTCTAAGCTCCGAAATTTCTGGTTTGTATAATCTCTGCTTGGAAATCATATGCTTCAGTTCTCTTCCGGAATGCGAGTCCAATAAAAGCATGTCGAACACGACCATCTGCAATGCTTCGAATAAGTATACTAAAAAAACAACGACTACAATGTTACATCTTGGTATATCTTCATGGTAAGTAAAGTATCTATCTTTTCTTTAACACGGAGAACAAAATATCTACAAGACAAAACATAGCTTTTATGTTAGACTAGTTGTACATCATGAGAAGACCAAGTTAAGCTCTGCGGTGTTACCTGCTACTGTCGATTACGGCTTCTACTGGATGAGGTTCACCATCTCGCAGAAAGACTTGCAGACCTTATTGTCTCAAGTGGTGCAAGAACAACTTTAGCCATTGCTCCAGCTAAAGCCCCACTAAGAAATTCATGGGCTTCCCTATACTTGAAGAAATCCTGAATCAACAAAAATCAAAAAGCATAACACTCGTATTACAACAGTTTCACCAAATCATGTAAACAATCCGATAGGGATTAGCAACAGCCGCTTATTGTGTTTCTATCACTTGCATATCAAAATCAGACAAATACCAGAACACAACACAGATTGTCAAAACTCACAGAGCCGTTTGCGAATATTCTCATCAGCGAATCAGAGAGAATGAAGCAGAGGATAGAAAGGAACTCACTTTAACAGGAATCGTAAAGTCAGGAAATTGAGGTTGGAGATGAAGAGGAGCAAACCCTGAAACGATGATGCAAACAAAAACAAGTAGTAAACACGATTCTGAATCAGATTTAGCAGCAAATCCAAAATCAAAAGCTCAAACCCAAAAATCCAGTTCTTACAATAAAATCGAAATCAATAAAGTCGAAATCAGATTGAGCCTATTTCAATCGACAGAGAGAAGCAGAGGGAGAGGAGCTGGGCCGGCTTCTTCAGAGACGAAGAGACGGAGGCGGAGATGGAGTTAGGGTTTGGGTGATGGGGGTTTCACGACCTGACATGGACGAATTAACCCGACTCTATTTGAGAGAGGCTCGAACCAGAGACAAAATAAGTAGCAAAGGATGAAGATTGTGGTGTAGGATCGAGCAGAAATGGACTGTAAAAAGAGGAAGAAGAAGAGAGAACCAGAGAAAATAGGGAAAATAGGGAATCGTCTTTTGTTCAGGAATAAAGAGAAAAAAAAACTTAAAGAAAATGAAATAAAGTTTCCGCCAAAACACGAAAAATTGAGGTGCCAAAACCAATTTTTTCTAAGTGTTGGCGTTTAAAGTAAAAACTAGGCTCTGAAACTCATTTTTCGTTTTCCGCTTGATGAAATTTCAGCTTAGCATTGATAAAATGCTATAATATAGTATAAAAACCCCGTAGATCCTATTTAATAGCAGTTTATGAAACCGTGCTATCGTAATGTGCTATCAATATCCAATTTTTTTGTAGTGTGCCTAAGAAAGGCAGAGTTACAGTTGTGAAGAATGAGAAGAATGAACTGATCCCTACTAGGACTGTGATTGGACACAGGATGTGCATAGATTACAGGAAACTCAATGTTGCAACAAGGAAGGATCATTTCCCTTTACCCTTCATTGATCAGATGCTGGAGAGGTTAGCAAATCACCCTTACTATTGCTTCCTCGATGGATATTCAGGTTTCTTTCAGATTCCTATCCATCCAGAGGATCAGGGAAAGACCACCTTCACTTGTCCATATGGCACATTTGCTTACCGAAGGATGCCTTTTGAACTCTGCAATGCACCAGCCACATTCCAGAGATACATGATGTCCATATTCACTTATATGATTGAGGACTTTATGGAAGTATTTATGGATGACTTCTCAGTCTATGGGTCATCTTATAATGAATGCTTGGATAATCTGTGCAAGGTACTGACTAGATGCGAAGAAAAGCACTTGGTTCTTAATTGGGAGAAGTGCCATTTCATGGTCAGAGATGGCATTGTACTTGGACATAAAGTGTCTGAAGCAGGGATTGAAGTAGACCGCGCTAAGATTGAGGTAATGAACAACCTTCAGGCGCCTGATTCTGTAAAGTCTATAAGAAGTTTTCTTGGACATGCTGGTTTCTATAGACGGTTCATCAAATACTTCAGTAAGATTGCTAGACCACTAACTGCCTTGCTATGTAAGGATACCAAATTTGAGTTCAATGCAGATTGTCAGACTGCATTTGAACAAATCAAGCAGGAATTAGTGAATGCTCCTATTGTTCAGCCACCAGATTGGGATCTACCTTTTGAGGTTATGTGTTATGCAAGTGACTATGTTGTAGGAGCTGTTCTGGGGCAGAAGAAAGATAGAAAGCTTCATGCTATCTATTATGCTAGTAGGACACTAGATGATGCGCAGAAAAACTATGCCACTACAGAGAAGGAGCTGTTGGCTGTTGTCTTTGCATTTGAGAAGTTCCGCCCCTATCTTGTTGGCTCCAAGGTGATTGTGCACACTGATCATTCAGCCCTGAAGTATCTGATGCAGAAGAAGGATGCTAAACCAAGATTTTTGAGATGGATTCTGTTGCTTCAGGAGTTTGACATTGAAGTCAGGGACAAGAAGGGGGTTGAGAATGGAGTTGCTGATCATCTTTCAAGGATGCTGGTCGAGGAAGACGTTCCCATTAATGATTACTTGCCTGAGGAAAACGTCAATATGGTCGGGACAGTGTTTCAAATGGATTTAGGCAAAAATCTGCAAAACTGTCGGATAAATCGCATTGCGTCGATCGATGCCACATCTGTGACGATCGATGCAAGTGTCGAGGATGCGACGATCGATGCAACCTTATGCGACGATCGTTGCAATGCGGATACAGAACCAGAACCTTTCACGGTTCAAATTGGAGACTATGTCTTCGAGGTACATGTTGTCGCAACCACTGATAGACCCTGGTACACGGATATAGCTAATTACCTGGCCGCGGAGACTGAACCAGATGATTTAAAAGGGTATGCAAAGAAGAAGTTCTTCAGGGAGCTCAGACGATACTACTGGGATGAGCCTTATCTCTACAAACACTGTTCTGATGGTCTTTACAGGAGATGCGTTGCTGAATCAGAGGTTCCAGACATCCTATTCCACTGTCATGGATCAGATTATGCTGGACATTTTGCTACTTTCAAAACTGTATCTAAGGTTCTGCAAGCAGGTTTCTGGTGGCCTACGATGTTTAAAGACACACATTCTTTTGTCTCTCAATGTGATGTCTGTCAAAGGAGAGGGAAAATCAGTAAGAGGCATGAGATGCCTCAGAATTTCATTCTTGAGGTTGAGGTTTTTGATTGCTTGGGCATAGACTTTATGGGTCATTTTCCCTCATCCTATGGTAATAAGTTTATCTTGGTTGATGTGGACTATGTATCTAAGTGGGTAGAAGCAATAGCTAGTCCAACCAATGATTCTTCGGTGGTCATCAAGCTGTTTAAGACCATCATATTCCCTAGATTTGGAGTACCTCGGATTGTGATTAGTGATGGAGGATCCCACTTTATTAATAAGGTCTTCGAGAAGCTCCTAAGAAAGCATGGAGTTCATCACCGAGTTGCTACTCCTTATCACCCTCAGACTAGTGGACAAGTCGAGGTCTCTAATAGACAGATCAAGGAGAACTTAGAAAAGACAGTTGGGAAGACAAGAGAGGATTGGGCAGCAAAGCTAGATGATGCACTATGGGCTTACCGGACTGCATTTAAGACACCTCTTGGGACCACTCCATTCCATCTTCTGTATGGAAAAGCATGTCATCTGCCAGTGGAGCTTGAGCACAAAGTAGCATGGGCTGTAAAACATATGAACTTTGATCTTAAGTCTGTTGCAGAGAGGAGATTGGTGCAGCTTAATGAGTTGGATGAGATTAGACATCTTGCCTATGAGAACTCAAAGCTGTACAAAGAGAGGACTAAGGCCTATCATGACAAAAAGATTGTCTCTAGACAGTTTGCACCCAACGATCAGGTACTTTTGTATAACTCATGTTTGCATTTGTTTCCAGGTAAGCTGAAATCAAGGTGGTCTGGTCCTTTCAAGATAAAAGAGGTGCGTCCCTACGAAGCTATTGTTCTAATCAATAAGGAAGGTAATGAATTCACTGTGAATGGACAGAGGGTGAAACACTATTGGGCTAAGGCCGAGATTCCAGTAGGTCAGATTCTGCCTCTGGATGATGTACCCTCTGCCTAGATCAGCTGAAACGTCAAGCTATTGACGTTAAAAGAGCGCTGAGTGGGAGGCAACCCACTGTTTCATTTTTGCATTTTGATTTTTGGTGTTTTTGTAGGATTTTACGTTTTGTTTCTGTTTTTAGTGAGTTTTGTCTGCAGTTCTCGGCGAAAAATCGCAGTGCGCGATCGTCACAACACGAAAGAAATCGCATTGCAGCGATCATTGCGGTCCTGAGCAGCGATCGACACACGACGAAATATCGCCTAGCAACGGTCGATGCATTTATGCAGCGATCGATGCATGTGCGACAGAGGTAAAATCAGACAGAACTCAACACATCCATTAACATTTTTTTTATTTCTTTTTTTTACCAATTCTTTGCTTGACACTACTGGGGACAGTGTGTCTTAAGTGTGGGGGATGTAGCTACTGACTTTATCTTTCTGTTTTCTTAAGAGTCAGTCCAGTTTTTCAAATTTTTTTGTTTTATTGAGTCAAAACCAGTTTAAGTAGGAAACAGTGAATTTTTGAGAAGATTAACAACATCTTGCAGGAACTTAAGTAACCATTGGGATGAAGTTGCAGGATCTATCTATGACTATTAGAAAACCCAACACGGATCAACCTACTGAGAACACCCACATTACTTCAGGTATCAGAGGATCCTTTTACTGACTTCACCTTAATACTGACTTAATTTTCTCACCTAAGGGCTTGGTATACCTTGTGTCGGATTCCTTTGTTAGTTCTGACACAGCCTGTAAACCTCTCCTATTTGGTTCCCTTCTCCCCTTCCATAAAGTAAAAAAATAATAATAAACTGAGGATGAGTTAGTAACTCCGAAGTGGTCACGGGAGTAGTAGCAAACACTATTACCTCCTGTGCGATCCATGTAATGTGTCCAAAGTACACCCCAAAACGGGAAGAACACTGATAAAAAAATAAAATGATACCCAGTGGGGAAAAATCAGTTGTTAACGAAGGGAAAAGAGAAGAAAGGGACCAGAGAAAGAAAGTATGGTGGTCTAGAGCTGACAAGGTAAGAGTCCATGTGCCCTTTGATCGATACTCCTTAGGTGAGACCGCACTTAAATACTTGCAGAAGTCCGTAGGGTGAATTTGAATGCGTGAATGTGATTGTGGAGTTTACTTAGGACAGTTGCTAAGTGTGGGGGAAGTATATGTTGGTCTTGATATCTTGCAGGTGATTCTTTCAGTGGATTACTAAGGGGAATCTGAGTGTTGTTGCTTCAAAGATGAAAAGAGTTTCTGAAAGTTTTCAAACCTCTTCACCATGTCTAGTTCTTTGTTTTGCTTGAGGACAAGCAAAGGCTAAGTGTGGGGGAGTTGATATATCATGGTTTTTACTAGTTTTAGACCATGATATAAGTGTGTTTTAGAGTCTATTAGTGTTTCTTTAGAGTCTTTTGCAGGTCTTATTAGGTACACGTACGTTTGGAGCAGAAGTGAAGATTTTGGAGCTATTTGGTGCATACTGGAGATTTGACCCGAGAGGTGAAGCTCACTGTCCAGATTTGAGATCTGTGTCGATCGTTGCACATCAGCATCGATCGATGCACAACGAGTTGGGCCAGTCTCGGCGTCGGTTTAATAAAGAATGCTGAATTTGCAAAGATGCCCAGAAGTTCAAGATATTTACACAGAAGCCCCAAGTCGTGTTTTAGCTATTTAATTAGGTTTTTAGCTTCAGTTTTAATTACGCTATCATAACTTAGAGCAGAGAGTTTTTAGAGCTTTTGGGGCTGATCTGATCCTGTACTACACTTTGTTTTGGAGAAGTTTTCGAACCCCTTTATTATTCTAATCTCTTTTATGATATCTATTAATTCATTGATTATGTTTTCATTATCTATGTCTGAGTAGTTTCATAGTTAGGTTTAGGGTTTCTCATAGGGATTTCATGACTTGCTAGATATAATTAATTCAGTTAAGGATTCACATCAATAGATGTTCTTCAAACTAAATTGTGTTTAATGCTAGTTATAACCTGATCACTTAGAATCTAGATCTTAGGTTGCTAAATTGACACGACAGTGTGGTTTAGAATCTGAACTATTTAGTTTGAGCAATTTAATTACTCGCAAAGGAATTTGGTTTAATTAGATTGTGAACATATCGAACTTAGAATTAAAGCTAATCTGTTAGTAATTGCAAACGAATTTGGATTGCTGCACTTAGACTTAAAGAATTCTCGCAACGACAGTTGGTTAATTCTATATTTGTGTTTGAGTTCTAGAACTGAGCTTAGTTAGATCATGACTGAATGATTTATCTGCTTGTCTGATTTCCTGAGAACGCCCTAGACTTAGCGCCCTTAGTTTATTGCTTACAACCACAACTTGCTACTGATTTACTTTCTTGCTTGCTTTTTAGTTATTCAATACAATTTGCTTTCTCCTAGTCAAATCTGTTTAGTTCTAATCCTATCGTTGCCTAGAGTCCTCGTGGATTCGATCCCTAAGTACTACATTGATATACTGTGCACTTGCAGTTAGTATAGGGTAAAACTTACAGCCTATCATATCTGCAGGACATACCTTTCAAAATATTAGACCAAGATATACTTGGCTATGACGTCATTTTACCAGTGTGCTGAGTAGAGTCATACTGGATTTTTGGGGTCTACTATCGACTCTAGTACTGGTGCGGGGGTTTGCTCGACTTATGTTCCCCTTTCCGACAATAAACATACCTAGGGGGTATTTAAAATTTATATAGCGCACTTTTATCTATTTTCTGGATATATAGAGCCTCAATCCGTATAGGACATGTTGGCTAATATCCATATATGTTTATCTGTTGTGGCCATCAACAGACAAGATAAACAATTCCAATAAAATCATGAGATCGTACTAGACTCGACTAGGTATGATGCGATAGTAAATCAATTCGAACTAGTTTGTTAAGTTACGAGATTCGGATCCTAATTTTAATTCTATGAAATGTAAATTAAACAAAAAGCGAGAATGAGTTTATTTTTGTTACCGGACACATCCAAGCGTATGGTGTGGATTTGAACTTTTGCGGATATGTTGCGTTTGCGGTTATGATCCATCATCTTGAGTTATTTGAAAAGACGTAGAATGAATCGGCTCTGCGTCACGGAGGCTGTCCGAGCGTGTTTTGAAGTTAATCGGATAGATTTTGTTTTCGGTCTAGAGAGGTGTCTTGCTCGGATGTCCGAGCTGGTCTGCTCGGAATTCCAAACTGATTTGCTCACAAAGTTCTGAGCTGATCTGCTCGGGTTTGAACGGGAATTCCGAGCTGACTTGCCTTGAGTTTCTGAGCTGAACTGCTCGGATTGCTTGATCTTGCCGTGCTGATCTACTCGGATTTTCGAGCTGGAATGCTCGAAGTTTCCGATATGATGTGAGGACGGTCTTGTGTGTCCAAATGTTTCCGAGTAACTTTTGTCCGAAAAGCTTCTGCTGAGCCCAATTTTGTTGTTGAAATTTCTGTATTCCGTTGTGGAAGTATAGATATATACGGACCCACTCCCCCCCTTTTTTTTGGGGGGGGGCAGCTGAACCGATCAAAAGATCGGCTGCCTACATACCCTTTTCGGGGATCAAACCGTCCCGTAGTTCAAAGCATTTCGAGTTATTATTTTTAGACGTTTCGAAGTCTGTAGTAGCGGAATTTCCTTAGATGCATCATGTTATATCCTTTCATTATCCTAGTGTTGTCCATGGTTTCGAGCTCGTACACTTCAGGGCGGATTTCTCTTGTGATCATGTATTCCCAATCCGATCTGGTGCTTCGAAGAGTCGGATTTTGCCATACTCTCCTTAGGACAAAATCTCCCATGGAAAAACGTTGACCGTGGTTGTTCATCCGGCGGGGCGAATAACTTCTCTCTGGCAAGTCTGTTTGTCGACCTGATTCGTTTCTTCGGAGGTTACTTAGTGTTCGCTGCCCTCGGCTTCCCAAAATTTTCCTTATACCGGAAAAGGTTGGGAACTTCATGCAGAGATGATAAGTTGACGGGATAGCTTTCATGGAGTTTATCCATGGAATTCCCATCCGTAGATTGCCGGACGGTCAATGACTGAAAATTCGACGACCTTGGTGATTCCTCCAACGAGTATCGGTAGCTTGATCTTTCCGAAAATGGCTATGGCGTCACCAGAAAATCCTGCTTGGGATGATTGGAAAGGTGTTACCTCGTTCAAGCTTATGTTCATCCATTTCAAAGATTCACTAAAGATTACGTCCACGGAGCTTCAAGTGTCGACTGGGATTCCCGGCACATGGCAAGCTTTGATGATTAGCTCAATAACATGAGGTTTGTCGCGCGGTTGATTGAATCCTGGGATCCAATTGTCTTTGAATGATATTGGGTTGTTCGGGAATTGATACCACATGCTCCGCTGGACTCTTTTCCTCTATCCTTTTCATCGAACGTCGACTCTCCATGGCCGTCTCAGATAAGGGTCGACGGATGGTCTGGTACTTCGGCGGTCTTGCCGTCCTCTATGATCATATTTATCCTTTGTCGGTTCAGTGATATTTACTTTCGGAAGTCCGATTTGTACCAAAGTGCCTTCTTTAGCGCACCGATGCCCATCTTATCGCTTAAGCCCTCGATTCTTGTTGCTACCTTTTTGAATCGTTCGATGAATTTCCTCAGGCTTCGTGTTGGGCCTCAGCACATCGACCATAGATCGACGTCAGAAATATCTCTATCCATGAAGATAGAATATTGTTTCATGAATTCCTCGGACAGCTGTTGAAAAGCTTCCTATGGAATCTCATTCCAGCCTGGATAACCACTCGAGCGCCGCTCCTTTCAGATGCTCTATGAACATGAGGCAAAAACTGGCGTTCTTCTGTGGCTCTTCGGATCGTGATACGGAAAGCAATCATGTGAGCTTTCGGATTAGTCGTCCCGTCATAGGTTGGGATTTTGAGCTTGCCTGGATTGGAGATTCGTGTTTCAGTGATTTGGGATTTGAATGGTGTCTTCCTTGTTTCTTCCATGACGTGATCAATCTTCGGCGCAGCGCTCGTCGCCCGGTGAACTTGTGATCGTACGGTTTTAATCTTTGCAGTCGTTTGAGCCACTGCATCTCCGAGCTCATCGTGTTCACTTCGTTTATTTATTCATCGTCATTCCGTTGACTCGTTCGGTTGAGTCCGCTGGATGTCTTCTTCCTCCGAAAACTCATCGTCTCACGGTTCAGGGACATATCTATCCGCTTCAATCCTTTCTTCATTTTTCGTCACAATGCGGTTCAGTTTGGTTTCTAGGCGGGATTTGATCTTCGTTTCCGCAATCATCTGCGCCATCTGGCGTTGCGAGTCTTCGTGCTCGGATCAAAGGGGTGGATCCATCACGTTAGGTCTAGTTGTTGGAGGAGTTCGTTCGCCCGTGGTTTGCACATGGTGTTGTGACAGGTTTCTTCCTGATTCGCCGAACGTCGAGAAATCGAGTCGTCTGTATTCAGTTGGAGCGAAGTTCACCGTTCAGGTGTTACGCGTTTGGTTTCCGGTTTTTAATCTCTCGATCTTCTCCATGAGAGTACAATTTGCCTTATCTTGTTTTTCAGTCCTCTGTCTTAGTGCAGCCACCATCTCTTTCAACTCGGACAACATTGTGTTGATTGTTGGATCTGGCGAGGTTGTGTTTGTTATGGTGCCGCTTGCTGTTGTGTTGCCCGTAGTGATGTTAGTTGTGGTGGTATTATCTTTCGTTCCGTCGGTTGCCAACGAGAGATCCATTCTGTTTCTGTCAGTGGTCATATCTTTGGATCCGTTAATCGGTGGTTTTTATATGTTGGAAACTTCTATTACCCACAGACGGCGCCAGACTGTGAGAGTCGGAACTCGCACTGTCAAAACTTGTAGAGCTAAACTTTTAGGGAACAAAATTCTCAAAAGTAAACACACCGAAATAAGAACCCGGAGGATATTTTATTGATAATAGGTCGGAAAAGAGAGTCCAACGAACGAAAAAGGCTTAAAGAAATTTCTAAGTTCCAAGTCTAGATGCTAAGGTTTTTCGAGATTCCTAAGTCGTAGGAAGTGCATCTCCTTATATAGCTGCGAAAAGTCGGCTTCGAGGATCTTCATCCGCAAGATATTCAGAAATCTTCATGTTATTGTCTTCTTCCATTTCCGTTAAGATTTACATTTTCAGCTCAAATTTTCCTCTTCTGCTCGGAGATATCCTTTTCTTCCCTTTGCTTCTTATTCTTATCTCTTAAAGCAATAAATAATAACATTAATTATTGCTTCTTATATGGTAACACGGAATATTTCCGTTTTTTGAATAGAATTAAATTTCCTTTTTTGTAATAGTCGACTTATATAATTGCCTTAAATGATTTTTTTCCCGAAAATTGTCATAAAACAATAAAATAGTATTTTCTAAATTTTAGGAAAATTAATAATAAACTTATAGACTGATTTGGGTATTTGCATTAATTTATTATTAATATAAAATACTTACTTACAAAAATATATTATTATATAATTTTGGGATTTTAGAATAGAAAATTTTCCAATATATTTGTAAAACTATAAACCTTCTTATTTTCTAAAGATATTATGTTTTAAAAATTTAAAAATAATTTTCTAAACATTAAAATTTAAATTTAAAAATTCAGAAATCATTCTCTAAACATTAAAATAAAATAAAAGTTTCAGACATCATTTTTTAAACAATAATATTTCTGTCTAAGTTTATTTTAAATTTAAAATTAGTGCTAAACAGTAAATAAGGAAACAACTAACAAATCCGCAAAAAAAAAAAAAATCAAAATATGCCACGTCAGTAAATTTGAAAAATCTGTAAAAATTATTATAAATCTGTTACAAAGGAATTAAATCTGTAACACTATAACACTGGTTTAATAATTTTTTTGACCTTTTGGTCTTTGTAACGGAGTTTCTTAAATCTGCAACAAATGGAAAAAAACAGTAACACTGAAAATAAAATCTGTAGTTTAAATCCGCAAAGTCTTGAAAAAACTGCAAACTTATAAAAAAATCTTCAACACTAGCCGGAAAAACGCAAATAAAATCCGTAGAAAATTAAAAAATCTGTAACAAAATAGATAAATCTGCAACACTACATACTACCTTAGTAATAAAAAAACAACTTTACTCTTTGTTACCGAGTAATATTTTATCCGCAACAAAGAAAAAAATCTACCACACATAAATTTAAATCTGCAACCAAAAATCTGTAAATTTTCAAATAAATCCGCAACCACAAAAATCTGCAACGCATGGCTGCGGATTTAAATTCGTAGGGAAGGTGGCAATTTCGTAAATAAATGATTTTTTCCAGACATGGAAAAAAGAATTAATGGCAATTCGGTAAAAAAAAATTTTCCTTCCAAATGGTTATGAGGGTAGTTTAGGCAATAAAATAGAGGAAAAAAAGGCCAAAAGATTAGTACTAAGCTAGTAATTGCTCTATTATTTTATACTAGATAAATAAATTTCCCTTTAATTCCTCAAATATTTGCAATTAACGAATTTACTCTTCAACTATCCTGTGCACAGGTTAAATCTCCAAGTTAACGTTGAATTCATCAATCTAGGCATGAGAAAAGTCAACATTATCAAAGAAAACAGAGACGTTGGCGTTGATTTTTTATGAGTCCAATTTTGTGAAGTTAACGCAAAGTTGATGAATTAATTCGCCAGTTTAAAAGATTGAGAATTAATTTGTGAAATTGTAAAACTTGGGGAAATAAATGATCATTTCCAAACGCAAGTGTTGTGTGTGGAATTATAAAATCGTGTAAGTTTAGAATATACACTACATCAATCACTTATTATTATTAATTTTCAGTTAATAGGATGATTAGATAACATATTACATAACACACAAAACCGTAAAACCATTAACTAGACTGAGAAAAATAATTCTAGAAACTTAAAAAAAGTATTATGAAAAGATAAAATAGTTAAACAATCTCTACACGCCATTAGCATATCGTCGTCTTTTTGTGTTACCTAGTTGGTACCAAAATCCGCACCCGGATTTGGGCCAATAAGGCACAATGGCCTTATCTCTCAAAAATGTCAGCATTAAAGACATTACTCCGGTCCAAGATCAAAGCCCATCACTCTCTTGAGATCTTTTTGTAATCATTCTTTCATCAATACAAGATAATTACGAAACCCATTGTTTGTTTTAGATAGTTCTTTGAAGCATCATATGATCTTTGAGGTGCTATCCCTACGAAACTCACAATTCCAAATTAAAAATCTCTAGTGTGGATTTCCGGATCCACACTAACCGCCTTATTCATAAAAATGAAGACAGAGAGACACAAATGATTTTGAACTTCTTCTGAAATAAATGATTTTGAATTTCTTCTTAACAAGTGATTATGAATGTATTTTTAAATTATTATGTACAAATATTAATAATTTATGTGTCTTTTTGAGTTAACACAAATTTCTATAAAACATATTATATTTTGAAAATGATCATTTAATTCTCCAAGTTTTATAATTTTATAGATTAATTCTCAAACTTTTAAATTGACGAATTAATTCATCAACTTTGTTTTGACTTCACAAAATTGGAGTCATAAAAAGTCAACGCTAACGTCTCCATTTTCTTTGATAACATTGACTTTTTATGCCTAAATTGATGAAGTCAACGTCAACTTGGAGACATAATTTGTGCACATTATAGTTGGGGAATAAATTCGATAATTACAAATACTTGAGAAATTAAATGAGCATTTTTCCACCTATAACACAATTAGTTTATGAGTTATCGGTATAGTTATTTATAACATATTATGATAACAAAGTTAATTATACAACAACTCACATTTTCTTTGATGATAATTGGATTAACAAGATGATTTGTATATGTTTATATGTATATATTATGATATCTAAGTTAACATGATAATCTTATTATATAATAACTGATATAACATAGTTGTATCAATTATTATATAACGATAAGTAGATTAACATAATAATTTCAAAAAATTGTGATATGATAACTCGTTTAACATGTTTACACCTTAGAATGCCACTGCCGATGATATTAATACGATTAATAGTTAATTTTGTTTACCAATAAACAATGTCACCACCAATGAACAGTGTTACCATTAATGAATAGTTCCCATAAGAATTATTTTGAGACCAATGGCATTCTAAGTAATTAACTAAAATCATAAGGATATAATTGGTTTTGACAAGCTTTTCTCTTTCCTAAATAACTAATTTTCAAATTATCTTTCTTACTCACTTAATTATACTATTATCTATTCCTTTCTAGTACTATCACCCTATTGTCGATAAGGATATGTTCCATATTCTTGGAGATTTCCCTATATTGTTTTGGGTTCACATTATGTATAAATACTCTTCTATGTGAATCAATAAAAGCACCTTTTACCCAAATTATTTCATGGTCAGAGCTAAAAGCGATCTAAGAATTTTCTTCTCGCCTTTTCTCTGCTACATCTCTTCTTTACGAATTCTCCTTCAGCCTCGATTAATCGAGCACTGATTTCTATATTACATCTACGATTATTGTTTTGACGATATAAACATGTATATCGAATCACAAACACCTACCGCCGAATCATGATCAACAACTCCAGCTTCTTCGGCCGATCTATCACCTTACCAACTCAATACTTCTTGTAATCCTGATGCTCTAATTACTTCAATTCTTCTTACCGGAGAAAACTATCAAGAATGGGCAACTGAACTATCGAATTCTCTACAAGCAAATCTCAAAATCGGGTTCATCAATGGGACCATCAAGAAACCAAAGGTGAATCCTGATCTTGCTCGATGGTTAGCTGCCAATTCTATGATAGGGGCCTGGATCCGTACCTCTATTGACCCTAAAGTACGATCAACGGTGATATTTGTTACATAAGCTCATAAACTTTGGGAAACATTATGATTTCGTTTCTCTATAAAGAATGGCGCTCGAATTCATCAAATCGAATATGAGATTACTAATTTAGACAAGATGGCAAGCCGATTTTGGAATACTTTGGAAAGCTTACAAAATTAGGGAAGAACTTCAGAACCTACGTACTTCTCGTGCCTACACATGTGCAGCTGCGGCCAATATCGAAAAAGTGCGAGAGGATGCTAAAGTTCATAAATTCTTATTTGTTATGGACGACTCTCAATTCCGTGAAATTCGATCTTGCATAACTGATGAATATCCTATTCCTGATCTTAACATTGTCTATTAGCGAGTGGTGAGAGAAAGAACAAAATTTTCTTACCTCACGCAACGCAGAGCAGAAATCTGAAATTGTGGGATTCTATGTTCAAACAGAGTTATCCAAAGATCACAATCCAACTATGGCGAACATGTCATCTACTCGATAGTGTGATCCGAACCGTTCATGTACTCATTGTGTACGGAAGGGTCATGAGATAATATAATGTTTCTTGGTACATGGGTATCCAGAGTGGTATTAAGAACAACAACAACAACAACGACGGCAAAGTACTTCTAGTTCTGGGAATTCTTTCAGCACTCCTAGAGGTCTTGGAGGACGCAATATTAGTGGATGAGGCAGAGGCCAAAACAATGGCTCTCGAAGAAATTCAGTTCAGGCGCCCGCTCATTCAGACCAAATTGCTTCTTTGATTTCATTGCTTCAGAATCAACAGAGTAATTTTTTATTCGGAAAGTTTATCGAGTAATACAAATCTTACTGATGTTATCATTGATACATGGGCATCACATCACATGCCAGGTGATGTCTCTTTTAACCGATATTCATGATAATACCCCCTCCTCGATCACATTCCCAGATGGGAAACCTTCATCTGCTACCAAGCAAGGGATTTATGATTTGTAAAGGGGAGTTTCATAGGGCTAGAACCCCTAATATCATACAATGCTTCAAGAAATATCTAAAAAAAAAACAATGGTTTTCGTAATTATCTTGTATTGATGAAAGAATGATTACAAATGAGATCCCAAGAGAGAGTTACAGTGAGCTCGTAGAGCTGTTTTGTGTGTAAAAATAATGGGAAAAGAAGGTTTTCCAGTTAAAGCCATTTAACTCCTTTTATAGTCTTTGTGACGAGCTCTGCATCCGTATAACTCGTGATCCTCTCGTTGGAATGACCTCCGAGATCTCCGAACTGTTGAGCTGATCTCGAAGTGATCCGTTTGACTAAACCAGCTAGACAGTTGACATAAATATTAGGCACTTCCTTCCTTGATACGCAGTCGTTTTCCAATTGATAAGGCAGAGATATGATGGACTTCGGTTTGGGCCGCAAGAATGTCTTTACTGTCGACATGTTTTTTTTTTCCTGCAAAATACTTTATTATACTGAATCTTTAAGTACAAAACTTCTTAGGAAAGATGGAAATGTATGAAATAATAAGTATTATTCATCTATCATTAACGCTTTCTTAGAAAGAAGATACACGCATTGGTTCGTCTTGCGATTACGGTACTCAAACGTGACTATCATCAGTGCCCACGCCTTGATTGTATCCAGATAATGGCGGAGCTTCAAAGTACAGTTATCCTCACGCAATAGCTTGACAAGATTGAGATAGTCACCTTCAAAGATGATATTAGTATAACCATAAGACCAACATGATTGCATTGCTCATATTAGAGCAGAAGATTCAGATTCGATAGCAGAGTGACGTCCCTGGAATTTCCCCAATCCATATTCCAATACCACACCTTAGCTGTTTCGTTGATGGGATGTATCATAATTACATTTTACCCATCCCCGAGGAGGTGGTGACCATTTTTGAGGAAGCACTGCACCATTCGAATTATTGTTTATGACATTGGCAGGCCGAGAGATTAACCATTCAATAACGTATGCCATAGCCTTGAGTACAGTGTCCTCTTCAGTGAGACAACGTTTTCAGAATATGAGTTCATTCCTGGATTTCCACAACCTCCACAAGACCCAAATAGGTAGTAATCGCCCTTCCTCTAGGAGCTTTACATTTTTTGCAATATGTAATATGTGCAGAAGTTTGTCCTCAATGGAGATCAATGGGTTTTGTAAGAAATTATTATGCCGTCCTGCTAATCGCCATACTGAAACAACATACAGGCATGCCCAAAAGAAATGGTTATTATGTTCATCCTGAAGATCACATCGGGGACAAGTCGCAGATTGAATAATCTTCCGTCGACGAAGCGTGTCTCTCACGGAAATGGCTTGTGAACCAATTCGCCAAAGAAAATGTTGTAGTTTTGGTGGAATGGAAGCATACCAGATAGTTGTGTTCAAAGTTTGGTGATGAAATAATCTCGGGGTATCAGCAGGAGCTTGAGCATGTTCATGGTTTGCTAGATGGTAGCCTGATTTAACTGAATAGCTACCAGACTGCGTATAAGGCCAAATAATCGAATCTGGTGTTAGACACATTGGTAGGAAGACCTTCCGAATCAGATGATGATCTTCAGCCTCGATCAGATCATTTAATGGCTCAGACGACCATGACCTCACATGTTGATCCACAAGCATAGCGACTGGTAGAACATGGTTAGTATATGGGAGGAGTTTGGGAGCGCGAGGTGGGACTGTTGGAAGCCATGGATATGTTATTTGGGTAGATGCTCCATCCCCAATCTGATACTGAGCTCCCTGAAGCAGTAGATCACGCCCTGGGATTGTCGACATGTTTATGAGATAAGGCCATTGGGCCTTATCGGCCCAAATCCAGGTGCAGATTTTGGTACTAGGAATTCCTCCCAGACCATTAATTAATTTAATATAATAATTTATTAGCGGGAAATGTGAACAGCCCTCCCGACTGCGGAGGTCTATTCTGCTGGCGTCAGCTTGCGGATGCTGAGATTCAAAATCATTATTTGATTTCTTATCTGACGGTCGAGTTTTTTTCGAAATAGAAAATCTAAGTAATCTACATTGTTGACATGATTTGAAATCAGAGAGATCTGAATCTGATGGTTAAGATCCGCGGGAGGTGGGAGATCCCCGCGACCTCAAATTTTTTTTATTGAGACAGAATCTAAAGTAGATATGTTTACTTTTTTGAAAAAGATAATCTAACGGTTATGATTAATTTTGGCAAGAGATCCATGAGATCTCGAGAACCGACGCACCCAATCGGCTTTAAAAGAGTTCCCACGTCTCCCATTAATGGATTTGGCACGCCATCTCAAGATAAAAACTTTCAAGTGCCCCTTTCTTTATCGCGTATATAAATTGTTTCTAGTTTTGAGAAAACTTAGAGTAGAATTTCGATTTTTTGCAAAAAATTGTTCCTTTCTCGTTTCTTTCCCTTGATTTCCGTTTTCGACTTCGATTTTTTCTTCCTAATCTTATGGCGTCCAACCAAGAAATATGAGACGGCACGAGTACTTCCGGCGTAACAAGGAAGTTGTTGTTTGGTCTGTGGCGACCGTCTAGGGTGACTGAAGCAGACCTCGAAGACATGAGGCGGAGTCATAATTTTGGTAGGCGAGTCCAAACTGTCGTCCCTTCCCAATACGAGAATCGGGAATCGGTTCTTCCGGGTTGGTGTTGCGCCTAAACGAGTTAATTCGACTCATGCTGGCTCACCTTCCTGATTCCACACTTTTTTTTGGAGGTGTTGGCTAGCTTAGAGCTGGCCTTTCCTCAGATGTGCCTTAGCCTTTTGAGACAGATTATTAGGCTTCAAGTGAGAGCGCTCGAGATGCGCCATCCTATTTTCGTCCATGACTTCCAGTATTTGGTGTTGGCAAAGAGGAATACAAGACGTGAGGGAACGTTCTCCGCTTCCCCCTGAAGGAATTTCTAGCAGATCCTAATCGAATTAGGCAATCCTGGTCTGAATTCCAAGCCTAGGATATAGGGTTCATGTAATTGAATCTTTGGGATCTCAGAATTACCTGGTGATTAGAAGCGGAAGATTTGCAGATAATCGAGATCTTGAGCGCCTCAAATGCTGCGCCTCTACTGGTATCCACACGCACACAAACTGAACAGAAGGGATGCTAGTGCCTTTAGAGATCAGATCTCTCAAGAGGTTTATGTTTCTTTTCTGGTGGCTGTGAATTAGGTTAGAATCGAGTTTAGGTCGACCATATATCTTATATATGTCGACTTAAACCACAACGGAATTAACCAACGATTAAACCGAATTAATTTGGTAATCCGCGAGTTGTGTCGACCGACACACTCTTTGTGTCGATCGACACGGCCGATCTGTGTCGACCGACACACTTAGTGCGTCGATCGACACTGCCCAGAAAAGTTGGTATTGAATGCATATGAAATATGCATTCACCCGATCATTACATTAATGATCAACCTCACATACAATGTCCAGTTTGCTTAGCTGTGTGACCCTGTAGGATCATATAACACTAGCAATGAGTTCTCAACCCATTGATCATAAGTGGCTTCTAGCAAAGCGTTATGACTGCCTAGTGTCATATGATTGTCTCATCTCGACAATACGACTTTCTCAGAGCAAGTACAATAGATTTCAGGACATTCCCAACAATCTCCCACTTGTACTGGAATCATCTATTCCTTTAATCCCTTCGTCACTATATCTCGATATGGTATAAGGCAAGATTTGTGTCACCCTTATTTAGCCAAGATCATGTTCACCGAACTCCGATTTATACTGACAAGACAAATGACTGACAATCACCTCGTTTGAGTGTGGCCACACATTTCTCAGTATCAAATCTTCGATGGGCCCTGAGATATTTATCTCCTGTTATATAGGAGGGACAAATCCCATCTTGTTCCATCCCTGTTTCTTCACACACTTCATGATACGCCCAATCAATGCCTTTATAGTCACTAGTTACGGCTGACGTTTGACAAGGTTAAAGTGGACCAATTCACATGTAAGAAAACATGATGAACTCAGGTTTAAGGACTATACTCTATAGTCGTAATGAAAACTCTCATGACACTTATATAACTATCTCGTAGAGTTCTCATCAGTGGGTCATGTCCAATCATGTGTTCTCCAACACATATCTATGTGATTGACTTTAATACTCTTATTAATGACTCCATGAAACTTAGTCATCAGTCACCTCACATACTAGTCTCACGTGGTTGTTAATGTCTACTTTAACAACCTTGACCAGGGACCAACATAATTTATGTCATTTATTATCTATAGGGTTTCATGATCAAGTCACATACTTGATGACCTATAAAATGTCATAAATTACTTTGGGACTATTATTTAACAACCATTATTAGATAATACATATGTCAGATTTCAATAACATAATCAAATTATGTTTATACGAACATCATATCATAACTAAAATTAATAACAACGACTCCCACTAAAATTAAGATCACATCTTAAGACATCTAATGCCTTTAGCAGTAGCCTGACCCTCATTCGCCCTTGCTCAGCGTGTGTCGAAAGACACTGCGTCTTACTAAGAGTAATACCAAGAGTCATTTGCACGAAGCCCTTCTTGGAATCCTGCGTACTGGACCTGTGCAAGGCCTTATCACCATAAGTATCTTGACACAATCCAATTAGCTTGTCCAATCTATCTCCATAGATTCTTATTCCAAGAATGTATACGGTTTCTCCCATATTTTTATCGAAAAAACAACTTTCGTATCAAGTCTTAACAGACTGAAACAATGGAACTTCATTTCCGAGAAGTAGTATGTTATCAACATACAATACTAGAAATGCAACTGCGCTCCCACTAGTCCTCTTGTAAACACACGGTTCCTCTTCGTTCCTGACGAAGTCAAACCTTTTGACTGCTTCATCATAACGAAGATTCCAACTCCGAGATGCTTGCTTCAATCCATAAATGGATTGATGAAGCTTGCATATCTTCCTAGCTTCAATAGGATCAATGAAAACTTCAGGTTGTGTCATGTACACATCCTTTTTTTTAGAATTCCATTAAGGAAAACTGTTTTCACATCCATCTGCCAGATCTCAAAATTCGCAGGCCCGTCACTTTCAATGATCAGTAGATCACGGCATTTGGTTACGAGAAATCCCCATTTCTCGGGTTCGTGACGGATCCTTTTGGATCTGCGAGCTTCAGTCTTGTGTTAAAAGTCACGCACATATCTTATATGTAGACTTTTACCACGATCTAATTAACCAAGATTTAAACCGTAGTTAATTAAATCATAAACCAAAATATTTTGGTTCGCGATCTGTGTCGATCGATACAACCTTTGTGTCGATCGACACTTCTTCAGAAACTCGCCATTTAAATGTATATCGAATATACATTCACCAGATCCTTTATAAACTCTAGGCACCACCGGTGCAGGTTCTACAACACTTTGTAGATCCAACTGCTGCTCTTCCTCATCAGGTTGAGCAGTCTCCTGTGATTTTCGAATTTCTTCGAGTTGTACTTTTACTCCCACTGTTCTTCTTGGAAAGAAAGTCTTTCTCAAGAAAACATAGTTCCGAGCAACAAACCATTTGTTCTCGAACTGGTTGTAAAAGTAACATGCCTTGGTTTTGTTAGGACAACCAATGAAGTAGCACTTATCAGATTTGGGTGTGAGCTTATCAGAGATTAAACGTAATATATAAACCTCATAACTCCAAATCTCCATGATGGATAAATCAGAAACATTTACATTCCACATCTCATGTGGTATCTCTGTAACTGATTTTGATGGAACTCTATTTAAAGTAAACTCAGACATTTCTAGAGCGTATTCTTAGAAGGATAATGGAAGATCTAAGTGACTCATCATTGATCGAACCATATCTAATAAAGTCCGATTCAGGAGGAGTGAATTGTGAAACACTTTCACAATCTCTCAGATGATCACTAAATTCTTGACTTAAGTATTCACCTCCATGATCTCATCGTAGAGCTTTAATACTTTTGCCAAATTGATTTTGTACTTCATTCTGGAACTCTTTTTGAACCTTTTTCAAAAGATTCCGACTTATGTCTCATTAATAAGACATAACCGTGCCTTCTGATATCATCAGTAAAGATAATGAAGTACTGAAAGTTTCCTCTAGCACTAGTGCTCATTGGCCCATATACATCCGTATGTATAAAACCCAATAAGCCTCTGGCCCTTTCACTTTGATCGTTCGCAACCTATATCGACCGATGCACCTTTTGTGTCGATCGACACTACCTTTTGTCGAAAGGGGCCTTTGTCATTTTACCCAATAAACTAGATTCATTTTACTCATTATGATTCATAATCAGATGAGCCCAAAAGCCCATCACTATGGAGCTTCTGAATCTATTTCTCATTTATGTGGCCCAAAACGACAATGCTAGAGAGAAGTTTGATTCATATCATTTGACTTGAATCTCTTGGTATTAATGTTATAGTCAGGCACATTCTGGTTTAGAACATAAAGTCCATTCTCTAATGGATTGCTACTATAAAATTATATCACTGTAATCAAATGAATAACACTTATTCTTAATTTGAAAACTGATATCCTTCCATATCCAAACAAGGAATAGAAATAATCTTTCTGCTCATAGCAGGTACATAGTAGCAGTTTTAAGTTCAAAACATGCCATAAAAGAAAGCAAATGAAATACTCCTACGGCTAATGCAGCAACTCTTGCTCCATTTCCCACGCATAGATCCACTTGTCCTTTCTCCACAGTCCTACTTTTGCTCAGGCCCTGCACATTTTCACAAAATATGAGTACCACAGCTGGTATCAAATACCCAATAAGTAGGACTATAAGAAGTAACATTTAGTTCTATAACATAATACCTGAAGAAGAAGTCTCGTACGTCTTCTTCAGCTTCTCATAATCTTCCAAGAATTTATTGCAGTTTCTTTTCAAATGCCCGTAACCATTACAATAACGACACTTAACATCTTTAGAAGGACTGGTTTTAACCTTAGGAGCATGGCCAGACTCGCTTGGATTCACAATCGAGCTCGTCTTGCCATCACCTTTGTTCTTACCAAGTTTCTTAAACTTTTTACCCTTTTGTACCCTAAGGACATCTGGGGTGTCCTTCTTGATGTTAGGTTCAGCAGTCTTAAGCATCCCATGCAATTCAGTCAACGTCTTCGTCAAGTTGTTCATGTTATAGTTCATAACAAATTGATCATAGCTTGACGGCAATGACTGTAGAATGATGTCAGCAGCCAACTCTTGGCCAATGGGACATTCCAGTTTCCCTAGGTTATCAATATAACCCATCATCTTAATGACATGAGGACTAACTGGTTCGCCCTTTGGTAGCTTGCACTCAATCAGAGACCTAACCGTCTGGTATCTCTGATTTCGTGCCTGCTCCTGAAACATACTTTATAGGCCAGTGATCATCTCTTTTGGCGACTCCACGTACTCATATTGCTTCTGCAATTCCGAGTTCATGGTAGCCAACATGAGACAACTCACATCCACCGCATCATTAGAATGCTTATCCCAAGCATCCTTATCTGACTGCCAGGCATTGGCTCGGTACTTCTTGGGGAGAACTTTCTCAAGGACATAGTCCTTTTTCTCCTGTTTGAGAACAATTCTCAAGTTCCGATACCATTCAAGAAAATTGGATCCATTTAACTTGTCCTTCTCAAGGACGGACTGCAGGGGAGAAATTGTTACGATGGTTTGTGCTAGACATAGCTGAAAAACAAGGGAGGTTTAGTTATGATGTTCAAGAAATGAGAAGTCTTAACAATTAAGAAAACTCGCATTATATTCAAACAATGTTTCCTCAGATGAATATAATGATCCAAGACCCATATTTCACTAAACTTGAGTGAGCCACTGGCTATCACCCAAATTTTAGCTATCTAGGTAAGCAACAACTTTGCTAGTTATATCCAATATAACTCTTGGTTGTGGATTGACATCTCATGTCCAATCCACCTGATGTCTCAGAGCCCAAAACGATTTTGATAGCCCAGTCAAGTAAACCAATCTCTTTAAGTCATGTAATTGTTGATACCTTGCACTGCAAGCCTATCAACACGATTACCTCTTGCCTTACTCATGTAATTGTGGACACCTTGCACTGCAAATCTATCACACAATGAAACGAGTCTTGACAATTGACAAGATCGGGAAGACATCTAAACATACTTGATATTTAGTTGAGGAATGGAACCTTTAAAACGTTCAGTTTTATTATGTTTTAATTCTTCTAATTAAAATTGATTTATCTTGCTTTGGTTCTGTGATTTCAGGTTCAATAACCTAAACCATCGAATCTGATGTCGACCGACACTACTATAGTGTCGATCGATGCAGAATAACCAAAAGCAATCCGCGATAACCGATCAATCCAATTGATCCGGTTTTGAATACCGGTCAGTGTCGATCGATGCTACACTAGTATCGGTTGATACCAACCTAATCAAACCAATCGCAATTAAACCATTCACAGTATTCAACCATTATAAACCAAGCTCGATAACCGGTCCAATCCAATTGAACCGATTCATCAAATTCTCGCGAGGTTTGTGTCGACCGACACAACTCTTGTGTCGATCGACACTAGGCGAAACAAATTTTATTCGGGTTATCCTTCTGTGTCGACCGACACCGGATTGGTGTCGATCGACACAGGGCGATAAACCCTAATCGATTTTCAATCAAAAAACCTAAAAACTAGATTTTCATGAAAACGAATTTTAGCATGCTTGTATCAACTATACAGAGATCCAGATTCAACTAATCTAATCAACATGCTACTGATTCAATGGAACCCTAAAGCTCTGATACCACTGAAGGAATTTCTAGCAGATCCTAATCGAATTAGGCAATCCTGGTCTAAATTCCAAGCCTAGGATCTAGGGTTCATGTAATTGAATCTTTGGGATCTCAGAATTACCTGGTGATTAGCAGCGGAAGATTTGCAGATAATCGAGATCTTGAGCGCCTCAAATGCTGCACCTCTACTGGTATCCACACGCACACAAACTGAACAGAAGGGATGCTAGTGCCTTTAGAGATCAGATCTCTCAAGAGGTTTCTGTTTCTTTTCTGGTGGCTGTGAATTAGGTTAGAATCGAGTTTAGGTCGACCATATATCTTATATATGTCGACTTAAACCACAACGGAATTAACCAAAGATTAAACCGAATTAATTTGGTAATCCGCGAGTTGTGTCGACCGACACACTCTTTGTGTCGATCGACACGGCCGATCTGTGTCGACCGACACACTTAGTGCGTCGATCGACACTGCCCAGAAAAGTTGGTATTGAATGCATATCAAATATGCATTCACCCGATCATTACATTAATGATCAACCTCACATACAATGTCCAGTTTGCTTAGGTGTGTGACCATGTAGGATCATATAACACTAGCAATGAGTTCTCAACCCATTGATCATAAGTGGCTTCTAGCAAAGCGTTATGACTGCCTAGTGTCATATGATTGTCTCATCTCGACAATACGACTTTCTCTCAGAGCAAGTACAATAGATTTCAGGACATTCCCAACACCCCCCGTCCTGGTCGGAGAGTCCTGCTGGCGGCCTCAACGCGAGATGGAGGTGACTGTCACGAAAAGCATTTCATCTTTCGTGTCACTCCCGCCACCATCGGAGGGTTTAATTTTGGGAGGATTCGATCTGTCTGGGCGTTGGCGCCGGTTAGACAAGGCGTCTATTAGATCTCTTTATAATTGTATTGCGCTTGGCATAGCTTGGTAAATAATTCTCTTTCTTTATTTTTCAGCTACTATTACAGAGTCTCTGCTTCCTAATAGGCTTTTTGACTCATCGAATTACTCTGGAGAGGTGACGTCAAATGTGCCTCGTTTACCTTAGACCATGTTAAGCAAGCTTTCGGGATCATTTATCGTCTGGATCACTTGCGTCTTGATAAAGGTACGTCTTTTGCGAGCTATTTTAGTTTAGGATTGATGTGCGGGTAATTGACAGGTTTTTTGTGATGTATGGACGCAACTCCTGCTTCCGAGCAATCCAATTCGAGCTCTTCAGCAATCATCACGCATATTTTGACCAGTTTAGCCAGACTGCCATGCCGTTCGAGGAGTAACTTAAGGGAAACATTTGTGGGTGCGGGGAGAGTTTGACCTGGAGACGTGGTGTCCGCTATTAACATGGCGCTCAGTGCTCTGCTTGTTATCTCTGACAGAGAGGTAATTCCTCCTCGTCTGCCAGCTGCTGGCGAAGGTGATATTGAGATGGCCAGCTCATGCTGTGGCTGCCCATGGTGGGATAGGTGTCCAGCGAGCTGTCGATACAGCTCATGCAGTGGCTGCCCCGGAGACTATTTCTCTGGAAGCGATGGTTGTCCCGGAGGCTGCTACTCTAGTGGTGGGGCTTTCGTGGCGAGCTTTGCCGCTGTGCCGCAAGATTGAGAAGGCCATCAGCCTAAGCGTTAAAGGACGGGAAGAGGATGTCGCGGCACCTCGAATGAAGGTGATACGAGGTCAAACTCGTCTGGTGGGTCGAACATGATTCGCCCCTTCCAATGGAAGTTAGAGCACTCTAAGGACTACCCGATTGTTGAGGATCATGAGGGTATGGCTCTTCTTCTGAGACATTTCAAGGGTGATGGCTGTCAACTCCCGGCCATGAGGAACATGATGGAGCGATAGGCCTACATTGATTCTCAGGCTGCTATTGGCAAGTTAAATTTCGTGACCCTTTGCCTGTTTCAGGACTGTGTGCGTGATCAATTTTGACAATTTTTCCTTTTATGTTTTCAAGCGTTGGAAGCGTATCATCGCTATGTCGCCATGATTGAGAAAAGATTGAGGGACGTGCCTTGTGCGGAAGAGCTCGAGAAGATGAAGAAATTGATCGAGGAGTTGCGGCTTGAACCGCACGTTCAGGGATTTTCTAGTAGCGCCCTGTCCAGCCGACTCGCCGATGCGACTGCTGAGGTCAAAGCTCTCCGAGATCATGAGGTTCGGATCCAGGCGGAGAGGATGGCTATGATGGACGTCCATAAGAGGCTGGAGATGGTCGAGATAGAGCACGATAGGCTTCTTCCCGAGAGCCTCAAGCTCTCCGAGGAGAAGCGAAGGATGGTCGCAAGTTGCAGTAAAGCGGTGGCAGAGGGCATGAAGGAAGCCAGGGCCAAGCATCACACTCAGTACCACGAGTTTCTTGATTCCCTGAAGGCCAAATCGGCCCAAGGACCTGCAGATGGATGTCCTGATTGTGATGCAAGAGATCCATGCCAACCTTGAATTGATTCAGGAGTTGGAGGCTGGAGCTGATGTTGCATCCGAGAAGGCAAACCTGCTTAAGGAGAAAGAAGAAGCTGCCATCAACCTTGCTGCCGCAGAGGTTTCAGACTTCTCGATCAACAAGCTTCCTTGCTCGGGCTTTCAGAGGAGATCGAGCAGCCCATTTGAGCTGATCCGGTGATAAGCGCTCCGAAGGGATTGTACCAGCACAGTTCAAACGACGGTGTCGAGCTCTCCTCGATCGCAGGAGAGAGGAGGGATAATGCGTAGTGATCTCGGCCTCTTTTTCTCTCTTTGCTTAGTTTTTTTGTTTTCTTTTGGACTTAGGTACCCGAGAAGGTTTTTATCTCTTTTTCTTTTGTTTATTCTAAACTGGTTTTACCCAAGAGGCCCTTTGAATAAATAGCTTATTTTTCTCAAGTTTCGTGGTTCGAAATTCTTTGAAGGAAACTTTTTCAGGGTAGTGCTCGTGCGAGCCTATGCAGCTCAATGTCTAACTTTTGTACTTGCTTTCAAGTTTAAGTCAAGATCAAGTTTGAGCTATCGAAGAGCTGGTTCTTAAGCTTGGATCAGGGATCGACGAGCTGATAGGTCGATTAGCTCGATTGTAGGAATCAAGACGAAGTGTCGAATCTTGATGTGTTCCGAGTGTTGTTAATTCAATGCAAGGATGTCCCAATGTTTGAAGGAACTTCCTGAGCTTAGGAGATTTGGCAAGATATGCACTCATCACTCGGCGTACTAGGTAGCCGAGTGATGTGAAGACATCTTCTTGGGTGTTTTCGAAATACCTTTATCGAGACTTATTTCGGGTAAGGCTCGTGGAATTGGTTCTTCATATTTGTTTTGACTTGTATCTGATCGTTTGTTTAGTCGTTTTGAGACTGAGATCGAAGGTTTAATTCGACAAAGTGTAAATAAGACGAGTTATTGTAAAAGAGTTATTTTATTCAATCAGATTTTGTACAAGAGAGACTAAGCTCGTTGATGAGGACATCAAGTCATCATCAAACAAGGAGCATGTAGAGGACATAAATCAACCAACCAAGATCCTTGGAGAGAAGCAGTTTGAACCCACCAGACACATATGTGCATGTCTTGGAACATATCTACCCAACCAGGAAGACTTAAGCAACAAATCAACCTGTTCAAGAAACTTAACTCATCAAGAAATCATCACGAATTGGAAGTCTTGCAAAATCTTTCTAGATGAAGAAGATATGCAAGTTACAACTCAAGAAGATTTCTAGGGAACCCTCTGGAGACCAACTGCCACTTATTGGAGAGCTCAGATCGAATCAGGATGAATCAAGTTGTGAAACAACTTGTTCTAGAGACCCAACTCATCAGGGAACACGTCAAATTGGAATTGGTACAAAAGGGATTATGGTTTAAAAGTTATTCAACTTCTAAATCAGGAGATGCTGCACTTGCCTTATTTGGAAGTTCATTGGTTTAATCAATTTCAAACAAGACTTTGGCGACCAGGAAAGGATACAAACCAAAACTACAGTGTTTTGGTACTTGACTTACTGTATCTATACGACCTCCTATGCACCAGACCTCACCAAATCATTCAGATCAACAAAGAGTCACACTTGCCTTTTTCGGACCCATTTAGCATTCAAGTCCAATAGCTCTTTCAAGATCAAGACAGCAACGATTTGAATGAATTAATTTGCAATCAGGGAGTTCCAGAGATCCTCACCTATCCCTTAAAGCCATCCAGATACAAAGGAATCATCAAATCCCTTTCATTCAGCCAAACCCCCACATTATCTCCTAACGGCTAGTTTTTCATTCAAAGTAGTGATTTCTTTCTTTCCTTACATTTCCTTAGATCATTGTACATGAGTTCTATATAAACTCATCCTCATTCACATTGTAAACGCACCTTTCAATCTATTCAGAAATAATCATAGTAATTTGTTTCTTTTTAAAGTTGTGTTCTTTGGAGAGTTGTTCTTCTTAGAGTTTTTTGAGTGATTCACATCCTCTTAGGAGTTATGGTTCAGACTATTCTTGAGTGATTCAGATAGTTTTCAATCTGATTGAGAGAGTCAACCAAGCCCACTGAGCAAGAGAGTTGCTTACCATCACTTTTTATCTCACAAATCCATCAAATCATCCACCGGCTTGCTAGAGAGAGTTGTACAACCAGCTACCATCCCTCATCCGTCCATCATTGTGAGATCAAGGTTTTGTTCTTACATCAGCTGGTATCAAAGCCGAAAGGTTCCAATCAGGTGTATTCTATCTCATTACCTTTCGGTTTTACTGCATCTAGTTCTATTAGATCATAGTTTTTAGTTTCTGTTATTTATTTCATTTGAAAACCAAAAAAAAAAGTCATTGCATCTAGTTTAGTTTCTGTTTCATTGCATTCTCATCCAAAAAAAAAAAAAAAGTGATTGCATTCATCTAGTTTATAATCTAAGTTTTATTCAATCAAAAAAAAAAATCCCTACAAGAAAAGTTGTTTACATCGAGTTTATGTGATTTTGTTCCTGCATCAAAAAACCAAAACAAAATAGCATGTTTCTGTTTTTTTTAGCATTTGTTTTGCATTCCTAAACGAAAAACCCAAACAAAAGTAGTTTCTTTGCAAGTTCTGTTCTTAGTGTTCTTCAAAGGTCTTATTTCGAGAACCAGAAAAGTTAAACAAAGAGATAGAGTTTTTTTTTTAGTTTGATTTGATTTCCATTTGTTTTAAGTTGGAAAGTGTTCTTGCCTTTTTTATTCTTTGCTATTTCGAAATTTCCAAAAGAAACCAAGAGCCTCTTAAAAGTTTTGATAACCCAACCATCTAGTTTCCATTTCTAAAGCAAAATTCGTGTGGAAATATTAGGCAAAGGGAAAATTGCATAAAGACTGGTTTTCCTATTCTTCGCAATTGATTTTTGCATTTGTTACATATTGATTTTGTGGGAACAAATTGATACAACTATTTTTAACTGTTTACATGAACAATACCATGGAAGAAGAAGGCAATTGGGAACAAGAAGACCCATATGAGGACAATTGGGAACAAGAAGAAATCATGTCAGAAGAAGAAGGTTCCTATGGAGAGCCATGGTCTGAAGATTGTTCCATTGTTGATTATGAGGAGGATCCAACTGACGCAGAACCTGACCCGGAACCACCAGACAATTGTCTTGATGAAACAAGTTATGGAGAATGGTCTGGAGAAGAAGCAGAGGAAGGCTGTGGAGAAGAGTATGGTCATGGATCAGAAACGGAGTGTGGCTTCAATAGGGATATTGAACCAGAAGAAGATCATGAACCATGGGAGCATCAAGCAGAAGAAGATTTTAAACCAGAAGAAGAACCAGAACCATGGGAGCATCAAGCGTATGAAAAGATTCATTTTCATCAAGAAGAAACCACTGAGGATGCATAGGAGAATAACACCATCTCTGAAATTTATCAAGAAGAATGGCAGGAGGAAGAAGAAAGTTCAGAGTATAATCATGTAAATGAAGATGAACTACAACCAGGCTATGACTCCACAAGTGAGGATGAAGAAGAGGAGACCAAGCAAAAGTCATATCATATATGTTTTTCAGGACATGGTCAAGGACCATAAGCATATCTAAGGTGGGAAAGAGATTTGGAGGATTGGTTTCAATCAAACCAAATCCCAGAAGAAGATAAGACATCTTATGCTGAAGAAACTCTCACCGAGGATGGCTTCATGCATTGGGATTAAGACGCCAACCTCAGGCATAAGTATGAAGCACCAGATTGCTCTTGAGAAGAAATGAAAGAGCTGCTGCACAAAGAGTTTGTGGAGGAAGTTGAGGTCAACCGACAGTACTATGTGAAGATTTATTCTAATCCAGAACCAAGAAGATGGATCTTAGCAAGCAGACCAAGTCAAAAGGCTAAGCCAAAGAGGGGCACGTCCAACACTTCTGGAAGAGATAAATGCTAAGGAAGTAATTGCACTCAGGAACAATACACAACAATGTAAGATGGGGCAGAAGAAAGTAACTCAACAAAGGATCAGTTTACAACAAATGATAAAGCCTCAAACAACTTGTCAGTGGTCTAAAGGAGCTGTACAACTAAGTAAAGAGAAGTCTGGGGCACGAATTGCCTCTCAAGTAAAGAAAGTTCAACCCGAACCAGATCATCAAGCAGAGAAGTACAAGAAAATCCCTCAACCATTTCTGGAACAACAAAGCAAAATAGAGCAATATAAGCCTTCCAAACTTTTAAAAACCGCTAGCACAATCTGTTATAGGTGTCATAAGAAAGGTCATTATGCTGTAGCTTGTCCAACTAGAACAATAGATAATTCACATTCACTTGAACTAAAATCGGTTTCATCTAATGATAATCTAGTTAAATCAAGTTCTGAAATGTTTATTTCTAGTATAATGCACTTGTCTTTGCCAAAGGCTATTGACACAGGACACACTAAGGAGCAAGGAGATCAAAAATGCATTGAGGAGCAATGTGCTGGAGCATTCACACTCCAAACAGAACGAGACAAGGAGCTTGAACAAACAGCCCTCAGAACATGTGTGGTGAACAAGTCTCATCCAACATAAGCATACTTCGTCTCTAAGGTCTTCAATCTCAAGGTAGGTATGTTACCAAACCCCACACTTGGTACTCTAGTAAGTGAAACATATAAACTTGTTCAATATTGGAATAATCTCTTAACTAGTCATAGTTTCAAATATTCTATTTTCAATGATTCAAGTTCTAGTATATTACACTTGTTCTTTTCTCTAAGTGTCAAGGAAGAAGCAGGTACCACAGAAGCATACAAATACTGGAGAGAAACTAGAACTAGTCAGACATTAGCTTTGAAGCAAAAGGAGAGACCAGTAAAGCATGAAGATGGAAAAGAAGTTGTAACCAACAACATCTTGATTCAAAGAAAGCCACCAGACAAAACACCAGTCACAAAAAAATCAAAGTAAAACAGAGGAGTAATCATGGCATTCCTGCTCAAAGAAGATCCACCAGATCTGCCAATCAATAACAAACCGAGAATATACCAAGGTAAGGTTCTAAACTCCCAAAATAGAATGAAAGCTAACTTGCTTTCTCTTGGTGCATATTGTATAGTTTCGAGGTCGAAACTTCTTCAAGAGGGAAAGTATGATGAGGACATCAAGTCATCATCAAACAAGGAGCATGTAGAGGACATAAATCAACCAACCAAGATCCTTGGAGAGAAGCAGTTTGAGCCCACCAAAGACATATGTGCATGTCTTGGAACATATCTACCCAAACAAGAAGACTTAAGAAACAAATAAACCTTTTCCAGAAACATAACTCATCAAGGAATCATCACGAATTGGAAGTGTTACAAAATATTTCCAGATGAAGAAGATATGCAAGTTACAACTCAAAAGATTTCTAGGGAACTCGCTGGAGACCAACTGCCACTTATTGGAGAGCTTAGATCGAATCGGGATGAATCAAGTTGTGAAACAACTTGTTCTAGAGACCCAACTCATCAGGGGAACACGTAAAATTGGAATTGGTACAAAAGGAATTATGGTTTAAAAGTTATTCAACTTCTAAACCAGGAGATGCTGCACTTGCCTTATTTGGAAGCTAATTGGTTTAATCAATTTCAAACAAGACTTTGGCGACCAGGAAAGGATACAAACCAAAACTACAGTGTTTTGGGACTTGACTTACTGTATCTATACGACCTCCTATGCACCAGATCTCACCAAATCATTCAGATCAACAAGGAGCCACACTTGCCTTTTTTGGACCCATTTAGCATTCAAGTCCAACAGCTCTTTCAAGATCAAGACAGCAACGATTTGAATGAATTAATGGGCAATTAGAGAGTTCCAGAGATCCTCACATATCCCTTAAAGCCATTCAAATACAAAGGAATCATCAAATCCCTTTCATTCAGCCAAACCCCCCACATTATCTCCTAACGGCTAGTTTTTCATTCCAATTAGTGATTTCTTTGTTTCTTTACTTTTCCTTAGATCATTGTACATGAGTTCTATATAAACTCATCCTCATTCACATTGTAAACCCTGTTAGATTTAAGAAAGATTTAAGCTTGAGAGATTTGAGAGATGAGAGAATTTGAACAAGAGAAAATTGGGGAGAATTGTTTCCCAACGTCACTTTTTTCATTGGTGGCTGCAAGGCCTTTTAAAGGATACAAAAGAACCAAGTTTAGATCTAATTAGATACAAGACAAAATAGACAGCCTGTCAAGACTCCATGTCGCCGACACTGTCAACAACACATGTAGTTCAGAATTCTTTTCTGTATATCCATGTCGCCGACACTGTCAACAACACATGTAGTTCAGAATTCTTTTCTGTATATCCATGTCGCCGACACTGTCAACAACACACAAACTCAGGATTTTCTTCCATGATCAATACTCCCCCTCAAGTTCAGACTTTGGAATCACCCTAAAGACTGAACTTGGAATGATCATGGCAACACCTCATTAAAAACCTTGATATGGAAAACCACTTGGGACAAAACCATACCAAGGGAAAAAGAGTATGCTGCACATGAATCAGGGAAGTTCTAATCATGAGTAGGGAGGTCTACAAGTCCTAGTTTGCTAAAGATATGATCGCAAACTTTGAGACTTGCAGCCTTGGTGAAGATGTCTGCTAGCTGATCTTCGCTCTTTGTGTAGCAAGGTAGAACCGTCCCATCTTCAATCTTCTCCGTTACCTTGTGACAATCTATCTCAATGTGTTTAGTCCTTTCATGAAACATAGAGTTGGTAGCAATGTGTATTGCAGCCTGATTGTCACAATGAAAGGTAATGGGACTTGATTGCTCAATGCCAAAGTCCTTGAGTAGAGCCTTCAACCAAGTTAACTCTGTTGTCAGCTTCCTCATAGCCCTATACTCAGCTTCAGCACTTGAACACGAGACCACTTTCTGCTTCTTCGTCTTCCAAGTCACTAAGTTACCTCCAATGAAGGTGCAATAACCGGTTGTGGATCTCCTGTCACTCTTATCACCAGCCCAATCTGCATCACAGTAGCCGACAATCTCAGTGCTATCATTCTTACCCATCCAAATTCCTTGTCCTGTTGAGCCTTTGAGATATCTAAGGATCCTCTCAATCAAACTCCAATGATAAATTGTGGGTGATTGCATATGCTGGCTGACTTGATTCACAGCAAAACATAGGTCTGGTCTAGTGAGAGTTAAATAGATAAGCTTCCCAACCAGTCTTCTATACAAGGAGACATCCTTGAACTTCTCCTCATCTGATTTCTCCCCCTTTCTATTGACTTGGTAGCCATCTTCAAGAGGAGTCTTTGCTATCTTGCAATCATTCATTCTTGTTTCTGTCAGCAAGTCTTTAACATACTTCCTTTGGGACAAAAACAACCCATCATTGAATCTGCATACTTCAATACCCAAGAAATACTTCAACTCTCCAAGGTCTGTGATGTCAAACGAACTTTTGAGAAAAGCCTTTGTGGACTGAATTCCCTCATTATCACTTCCAGTAATGATTAAATCATCCACATAGATAAGAACCACCACCACTCCTAAAGAGCTTTGAAGAGTAAACAATGTGTGATCAGATTGAGACTTCTTGAATCCATAGTCCATGAGTGTATGGCTTAGCTTATGGTACCATGCCCTTGGTGATTGCTTCAAACCATAGATTGCTCTCCTTAGTCTCAATGCTTCACCAGATTTACACAAATGCTCTAGTCCCGGTGGTGGAGTCATGTACACTTCCTCTTCAAGCTCTCCTTGTAAAAAGGCATTCTTAACATCCATTTGCCATAGGTTCCATGAAAGGTTTGTGGCCAAGGACAGTGTAAATTTTACTGTATGGAGTTTAGCTACTGGTGCAAAGGTATCAGTGTAGTCTTCTCCATATGTTTGCGTGAACTCTCTTGCAACCAACCTTGCCTTGTACCTTTCAATGTCTCCATTGCTCTTATACTTGATTGTGAAGACCCATTTTGAGCTGACAGTCTTCTTTCCCTTTGGCAGCTTCTCCACATTCCAAGTGTGATTCTTTTCCATAGCTCCCTTCTCATCAATCACAGCATCCATCCACTCCTTGGTGTCTTTAGCCTCTTCATAGGTTTTAGGAACATGATTCATCTCTATCTTCCCAAGAAAAGCGCAATGACTTGATGGCAACAAGTCAATAGAACACACGGTCTGGTTGGGATGAGCAACAGCCTGATTGTTGAAGTAGAACTTCTTGTTGATGTAGCTTGATAGATCCGTCTTTTCTCTAGTACTTCTTCTGAGTTGTTGGACCGGTTGAGTAGCTTCCTCTACACCCATCTCTTCTTCTTCATGATGAATAATCTCCTCATCATTCATATTCAAGTTGTCTTGATCTTGATTCTGAGGTAGAACTTCCTCTTGAGTTTGAGTGGGTTCTTGATTAGCTGTCAACTGTTCTTCTTCTTGCAACTCTTCTTGATGACTTCTCGTTTCTGTTTCCCCTTGTCTTGGTACTTTAGTAGGATCATTTCCCAAATGATTCAAGAGAAACCTCAGACTTGTAGCAAGGTCAGACGGTGATCTTGAAAGATCCTTCAATCCTTCCCAATCCCTTTTCTCATAGTACCCTTGCCCCTCAATGAACTTGACATCTCTTGACACATATGTGCGGTTGTTGCTTGGATCAAAACACTTATAACCCTTCTGAGTTGTAGAGTATCCCAGGAACATACACTTTGTGCTCTTAGCCTCTAGCTTATTTCTTTGATCACCTGAAATATGTACAAAACACACACACCCAAACACACGTAAGTGTTCAATAAAGGGTTGAGTTTTGTTCAGAACCTCAAATGGTGAGATGTCTTGGAGAACTTTCGTTGGAATCCTATTGATGAGATAACAAGCTGCTAAGACTGCATCTCCCCAAAATTATTTAGGCACATTGGTATAGAACATCATGGACCTAGCCACTTCCATGAGATGTCTGTTCGTTCTCTCAGCCACTCCATTTTGTTGAGGTGTATGTGGACAGCTTGTTTGATGTAGGATTCCATGTTTGTTCAGATTAGCCTTGAATCTTTGACTTGTGTACTCTCCCCCATTGTCTGATCTAAACACTTTGATCCTTTCATTAAACTGATTAGTAATGTAGTTTTGAAAATGAATGAAAGCTTCATAAACTCTATCTTTCGATGGGAGCAAGGTGACCCAAGTATATTTTGACTTTTCATCTATAAATGTCACAAAATACTTGGTCCCATCTCTAGACTGGCAAGGTGAAGTCCAAACATCAGAATGCACTAGATCAAAGCAGCTTTCATAGATAGTGGTAGATTTAGGGAAGACTGTTCTGCAGTGTTTGCCAAGAATACAAGCTTCACAAGTCGAATGATCAAAAGTAGCGTTAGGCAACATCAAGTTCAGAGCTCTAGCATGAGGATGTCCAAGTCTAGCATGCCACAAACTGTTTTGATTAACTGGAAAACAGGAATTGAAAGCTAAGGAACCCAAATTGCTTGGAGAGGTGTTTTCAATGAGATAAAGTTCATCTTGTGTTCCACCTCTGCCAAGTACCCTTCCATTCTTAATATCCTGAAAGCACACCTCATTAGGTCCAAAGATAACATTGCAGTCCAAGTCTTTAGTAATCCTTTTAACTGATAGCAGATTGGATTTAAACTTAGGCACAAAGAAGGCATCACTATCCTTGTTAAGGCATCACTATCCTTGTTAAACAGTCTTAACTTTCCTGTCCCTTCAATGGGAATACCTTGACCATCAGCAATAGTTACTCTTCCTAGGGCAGGTTTGATGTCTTTTAACAACTTAGCATTATTAATCATGTGGTGAGATGCTCCTGAATCTACTACCAAGTTCTGATCAGTTTTAGCAAGTAGTTTATGAGACAATAAGGTGATACCAGAGAGTTTGGAGGCATAAGCCTTGATGAGGTCCTCCAAATCACTCCTTCTCACATAATCAGTGTTGGTGAAGAGTGCAAGCTTTCCTCCTTGAGAGGATGAAGTCGTCTGCTCATTCACATTCTCTTGAGAGATGTTGGCACTTGAGTCTTTGAACTTGGATGGCTTGAGATAAGGGTGAAGGGTCCAACACTTGTCCTTCGCATGTCCTTTCTTCTTGCAATGGTCACAGAAGACACCCTTCCTTTCTTCTTGCTTGAACACGCTCTTGTTGGCAGTGACAAGGTCCCCTTTTCCTCTAAACAATCCAATGTTTCCCTGCTCCTTTTGGATTCTTGAACACACCTCTTCAAAGTCAGGGAGTGTAGTCTCCCTTAAGATAGACTTGATAACATCATTGTAGAACGGGTTCAGATTGAGGAGGAGACCAAAGATCTTGTCTTGCTCCTTCCTTTCATTGAGAACCTTTGGGTCCATGGTGCTTGGCCTTAACATGTCAAGCTCAGACCAAGCAGATGAGAACTTTCCAAGATACTTGGTGAACTCACAATCCTCTTGGTGAAGGTCACTGATTTTCATCTTCACTTCATACACACGGCTGAGGTTAGAGGCATCACCATACACCTTCTTCAGAGTGTCCCAAAGTGATTTAGCAGTTTCACAATATGAGTAAGCTTCAAGGATGGAAGGATCTAGTGAGTTTTGAAGAAAACCCAGAACTGATTGGTCTTCTTGAAACCACCTTGCCTCCTCCTTCTTTGTTGCCTCATCTTTCTTCTCCTTTGGATCTTCATCAGGCGGTGTCTTGTCCTCAAGAATATGCTCCCAAAGTCCTCTGCCACAAATTGCGGTCTTGGTTGTTCTCTGCCATGTCCTGTAGTTTAAACCCTTGAGAACCACCGGAATGACAGTAGGCTTGAGGCTTGAGTTTACTTGGACAGTGTCTTCCATTGATGAAGCTTGAAGGTTTCAGAAAAGAGAAACAATTTGAAGAGCAGAGATGAAGAGAAAAACACAAATTTAGAACTAAGAATGAGTAGAATCAGTAAGAGAATAGAGAGAATCAAAGAACAATAACTCTATTGCTCTGATACCATGTTAGATTTAAGAAAGATTTAAGCTTGAGAGATTTGAGAGATGAGAGAATTTGAACAAGAGAAAATTGGGGAGAATTGTTTCCCAACGTCACTTTTTTCATTGGTGGCTGCAAGGCCTTTTAAAGGATACAAAAGAACCAAGTTTAGACCTAATTAGATACAAGACAAAATAGACAGCCTGTCAAGACTCCATGTCGCCGACATTGTTAACAACACATGTAGTTCAGAATTCTTTTCTGTATATCCATGTCGCCGACACTGTCAACAACACATGTAGTTCAGAATTCTTTTCTGTATATCCATGTCGCCGACACTGTCAACAACACACAAACTCAGGATTTTCTTCCATGATCAATAAACCCACCTTTCAATCTATTCAGAAATAATCAGAGTAATTTCTTTCTTTTCAAAGTTGTGTTCTTTGGAGAGTTGTTCTTCTTAGAGTTTTGTGAGTGATTCACATCTTCTTAGGAGTTTCGGTTCAGACTATTCTTGAGTGATTCAGATAGTTTTCAATCTGATTGAGAGAGTCAATCAAGCCCACTGAGCAAGAGAGTTGCTTACCATCACTTTTATCTCACAAATCCATCAAATCATCCACCGGCTTGCTAGAGAGAGTTGTACAACCAGCTAGCATCCCTAATCCGTCCATCATTGTAAGATCAAGGTTTTGTTCTTACATCATCTCCGTCATTGAGACTGATGAGATCAAATAAAGAAGTGAAAGGATGTGGGGGCTGCTTTCTAGGGGAGAACTACTTACGTACCCTGTCAAGGGATCAAGCCTCAAAGCAGTTCGATTTTTAGAGAATTAATTAGTGGTAGTACCTCTTGAGATTCATGGCATTCCATGGTCGTAACTATGGTTTGTCGTTTAGGACATTTTTGAGCCGGTAGACTCCGTTACAGACTTCTTCGGGACTAAGTATGGAGCTTCCCAATTGACTCCTAGTTTCCCAACACCTGGCTCTCTAGTAAAGAATTTAAGCAAGATGTAGTCTCCTACCTTGAATCTCCTCGATCTGACTTTGGAGTTGTAGTAGCGAGATGCGGCCTGCTGATAATTTTGGATTCGAATTAGAGCTTGATCGCGTCTTTCATCGATCATCTCTAAGTCATCCAGGAGCATATGTTCATTGAGCTCGACGTTTTAAGGAAAATGTATCATCCAAAGGCTTTGAACGTGTAGCTCGGCGGCAACTACCGCTTCCATTCTGTATGTGAGCGAGAACGTGGTCTCGTTAGTAGCTTTGCGAGGTGTAGTGCGGCACACCCATAGTAATCCAGGGAGCTCTTCTCTCCATCTTTTTTTTGGCAACGAGTCTTTTATTGAGGTTGTCAAGAACCAACTTGTTTGCTGCTTTAGCCTGACCATTTCCTTGAGGATATCTCGGGGTCGAGGTGGTCAGGCGAATGTTGAATGTTTCCAAGAAACTTCTTAACCTTTTGGAGGTGAGATTAGTTTTGTTGTCTGTTACGATCTCATAGGGAACACCGTGGCGATATACAATGTTTTTCCAGATGAAGTTGTGTTTGGAACTCGGTTATTTTTTGGTAGGACTCTGCCTCTATCCATTTGGTGATTAGTATGTTAGGACTAGTACGAAGCGATGTCTCTGTTTTACAGATGGCACGAAAGGTCCGCTGACGTCCATAAACCATCTCATGAATGGATAGTAAGATGATATAAAAGACAGTTATTCAGCTGGTTGGTGGATTATAGGCGCATGCCGTTGGCATTTATCGCACCTTGTTGAGTAAGTTTTGCAGTCTGCGACCATGATGGGCCATAAGTAGCCTTTTCGTTTGATTCGTACAGCCAGTGATCGACCTCCGAAGTGATTTCCGCATGTTCCCTGGTGCGTTTCTTTCTGTTAAAGCAGACTAAGAGTGGTTCGGATAGGCTGCGCTTGTATAATCGGTTTTGTATTATATAGCATTTTGCGTTTTTTGCTTTGACTTTGCGAGCCTCTCATTTTTCTAGGGGCACAAGTCCGTGCTGGATGTACTCGTAGATGGGTTGTTCTCCGATCGAGTCTCATCTCGAGGTGATCTTACGAGGAGGTCCGGTGGTTCCTCCTCGACGGAAGGTCCCTGCCCGGGGAGAACAAACTCATTATCTAGAAGAGGTATGTCAGATGTTCCCATTAGGGGGTTAGACTTAACGGATTATTGGTAGTCGCTTGGACTTATGTCATTGATAGTCAGTGCTTTTAGCTCTATGTCAATATTGGGACTTTCTATTCATTATATATGAATTACTCTTTTGACCAGTGGGTCTAAGATTGCAGCTAGAGCTGCCAGAGCATCTGCGGAGGTGTTTTCATCTCGCGGGATCCTGGTCAGATCGAATGAGACAAATTTATCTGTTAATCCGTGGACGACTTTTAGGTAGGCGTCCATTATGTCATCCTTTGCATCGTATTCGCTGTGGTACTGGCTAGTAACGATCTGGAAATAACTGAAAGCCGATATTTATCGAGCTCCAACCCCAAGCGTGAGCTTGAGACCGGCAATGAGAGCTTCATACTCTGCTTTGTTATTGGATACTACGAAGCCGAGTATGAAGGATTACTCTAGCACCTCTCATGTCAGAGTTAATTGTTTGATGCCAACTCCCGATCCATGCATGGAGAATTCTTCGTCGACATGGAGTATCCATTTCTTGACGGGAATGGCTTCTTCTGCGGACTGCGGCGATAGATCGATGACAAAGTCAGCCAAGCCTCGAGCTTTCGCACAGGTCCAAGTGCGGAATTTGATGTCGTACTCTCTGAGATCGATGGCCCATTTAGCTAGTCAGCCAGATTGGCTCGGACTGTGGAGTATAGCTCGAATTGGTTGCGAGGTCATTACTACGATGGAGTGCGATTGGAAATAAGGTCAGAGCTTGCAAGCTGACATGACTAAGGCTAGAACTAGGTTTTCTATGCTGGATACCAAGTCTCTGCATCTATTAGCATTTTCCTTACATAGAATATTGGCTGCTTGTAACACCCCCATCCCGTTTATCCGTTGACCGACGAGCTGGCCGGCCAACAATCAAACATGAACATGACCGGCTGAACCCGTTCAAGTAAAACGAGAAGGGTTCGCTACATACGAAAGCCGGATATGGTCCGGTTTGAGCCACTAGCTCGAACCAATCCATTCTCGACTCCGTTTACCTTGCTTTCATGATACAAGTCTTTTCCACCCGTACTGCTTCCACTAGTTGTGTTTGGTTCGGACTAAACCGTATGTCAGAGAATAATCTCGTTTGTAGTCTTTTAAATATTTTCTTTTAATCTAATTTTAACTAATTTTAAGGGTTATCTAAATCAATTTGCGGGTTCCCAAAAATCTGAAACCAAAAATAATGAAAACGTATACGAACAAACAATAACCAAATGCAACCCGAATCTACTCCGATTGACCTACGTGTTTGCCGTGCTACTCCGAAACCTGAAAAGAGGGAAAATAGTTGGATGAGCAATCTAAGATCACCCAGTAAGCTTACTCCCAATTAATAGGCTAAAAACCCCCACCCGAGAAAACAAAAATAACAAGCAATAACAATTAATGAAGTAAAACAGCCGATCACGTATTACCACGACCTAATAGGCTCCATATAACACACATGCATTCTCTACCAACACAAATTATCAACTAAGGAAATCGAGAACACTGCAGCACATGCCCTCGATTAGACGCGATCTATACTAACGCATCTCTAATGCAATATCAACACCATGGGCCCCAATCGTGAACTCGGTAAACTTCCATGGAAACACTTAGATACCCCTTTTTCATGATAACTAAAACCTCCCACGACTCCTAGACAAAAACACAAAGTCCTATGACGGACACTTTTCTCTGTCCATCGATACGCGGTAGCTCGGACTACCCCATGATAGCCAAAGTTTTCATGCAGCCTGACACTAGGACACGGCCCCAATTCTCCGGACTACACACCTACCGATGTTAGCCGCGTAGGTTAACACCTAACTAGAACCACTACCCGAAGATACGTGAAATGACCAGGATCTCCAAAGGATCCAATCAGGAAAGAAGCACCGGAATGCCAAACACAAGACTCGCAGGATCTAACGCACCCTACACAATTCAAGTAGACTTACTAAGACTCTACAACTCCACACAAGGCCGATAAGGTCAAACAATCAATAACGATTTAATCCAATACCCAAAGGTGTCTCGCAAGTCCTAATTATAACATCACCAATAACACAAACCACTAACTCAACCCGTCCTATCCGGCCCACACTAGAATAGGTATTCACAACCAAAATCTATCCGGCCGTATAGCAGAATAGGTACCAATCAACACACCTACCCGACTCAACACCGGAATAGGTAAAACAACAACACAACAGTAAATTCACAGATCAAACACTCAACTAATTAACATGCAAACATGAAAATACTTAGATTCATTCAAATTACTTAATTCAATTAATTCCATTAATTCATTTTAATTTTTAGTTTAATTCTCAGATTTAATCATCCAATTTTGGTTTACTTATGTTACCTTTGAGTTGATAAACTTACTAATCCTGTAGCCCCAATAATTATTTAAATTCATTGTAACTCTTAGATTTAATTTCACTTTAGTTCTTTAATTTAATTCTACTTTAATTATTTAATTAACTAACCGCTAGATTGGTGTTAGTAAACTTTACTAACTCCCTAGACGGCTTAGCCCCAGTTCTTATGTCTTTTAATTTCATAATTCTTTAATTTCTAGTTCAAATTATTTATCTGCCAGCTTGAGGTTAGTAACCTCATGACCCCGATTTTATTTAATTCATTCTTTAATTATTTCAATCCGATTAACTATGTTTAACGCTAGCCCGGTTATTTAATATTCTAAGATTTGTTAAGCTTTAGTCCGTATTTTAATCATTTCTTAAATCCCTTATATAGATTCATTTATATTGTTCATGCCTATATTTTCCTTAGACATGTCATTATATATGCAATGCAACATTCAACGATCATGGAATCATTCAACAATCATTACTCTCTATGACATAATCAATCATGCCATTTACCGATATCTCGCTTCTCCGGCGAGAATGGAGAGGACCAGCGAGAAGATAACGAGGCGGAAGGGGCTACGACGAAATTACGGTAAACTCTGGCGGCTTTTCCGACGACAGCAAGACTTTCCTACGAGGATTAGGTGAGTGTTTAAAAGTTCATTTATGGAATTAGGGATTATTTAATGTTTAGGAAAGGTTTAGGATTTATTTGGGAAGGTTTAGGGGTTTTGTGAAGGATTTAAGGTTAACTTTCTAAGCAAGAAACCAATGGAAGGGAGGATGAGAGGTTTCTGGGGTGAGGGGAGGAGAAGGAGAGGTGGTTTGAGGTGTGAGGATTTGATGGAGCTGAATGCTTCTATTTATATTTTATACACAAAAATATAGCTTGCACCCCAAGTTTGATCAACTCATGACATTTTGCATGCATAACACATCACCATGCTCATATTCAATTAATCATGTGCTAATATTAAATTAACCATGAGGTTAATTGAATCTTTCTAGCAGCTTCAAAATGGCGAGCTCAGCCACTCATGGCTTGCCATGTGTTCCGATGAGCCTGAGACACAATTCCGACACTTCTTGAAATATCCATAAAATCTCTAAATGCCATTTTTTTTTCGGAACTTCTAAAATACTTCTCTGTAATTTATTAGGTCCGTTATGACCTTTCGTAGCTCCCAAATCTCCAAAAGATATATTTCCGACCATTTCCCTCCAAACCTGAAAACCCTTGTAAAATCTATCTTCTGTATTTTTCGTCTTCTAAATAATATTAATTAATAAAAGTAAGATTATTTTTTCCTTCGTTGCTTCCCAGCTCCTTATTATTCAAAATTATCAAAATACCTTTCTGCTTCCAAAATTACAAAAATGCCTTTCTAGTGATTTTCTCTGATCTCGAACTTGCCCGTTGATGGTAATACGAGACGTAGTATTACATTGCTGCTCTTTTTTCTCTTCCTGATCTAGTACTCTACTTACTGTAGCAGATGATACTTTTAGAGGTAGAGCGGTTTGTCCTCCACTGGTTTGGCTAGGATGGAGGGCTCGCTCAGAGAAGATTTTAGTTGTGTAAATGCCTCTTTCCATTTTTCATCCCACAAGAATTTCTTGTTTCCTTTGAAGAGCTGATAAAATGGGAGACATTTATCAGTTGATCGGGAGATAAAGCGATTGAGAGCTGATATTTTCCCATTTAGTCGTTGCACCTCGCAAGTGGTCTTGGGAGACTGTTTAGGGTTGGTTTTGATTCCTCTTTCGGTTACAATGTAACCGAGGAACTCACCAGAGAATACTCCAAGGAGCATTTAACTGGATTTAATTTCATGTTATATTGATTCAGGATCAAGAAGCATTCCTTTAGTTGAGGTACGTGGTCGCATTATCGAGATGACTTGACCAGTATGTCGTCTGTATAGACTTCCATGGTTTTATGGAGATGGTCTGCAAACATTTTGTCTAATAGGCGCATATAGGTTGCACCTGCGTTCTTTAGTCCGAAGGGCATTACCTTGTAATAATAAATGCTTTGGTCTGTGATAAAAGCTAATTTTTCTTGATCTTCTGGGGTCATCAAGATCTGATTATACTTGGAGAAAGCGTCCAGGAGGATAGGAGCTGATGGCCAGCTGTAACTTCTACCATACGGTCTATATGAGGGAGTGAAAAGCTGTCCTTGGGACAAGCCTTGTTTAGGTCGGCGATATCCAAATACACTCTCCACTTCCCGTTCTTCTTTTTGACGACTACCGGGTTAGCGAGCCAGTCAGGGTATTTGAGTTCCCTGATTTGACCTACTTTGAGTAGTCGGTTGACCTTATCGTTAACTGCTTTAGTTCGGCCGGGACCGAGCTTCTTCCGTTTTGCTTGATGGGCTTGTAAGTAGGGTCAACGTTTAGGTCGTGAGAGGTCACTTCCAGGCTGATCCCTTACATATCTGATTTTGACCAAGCGATGGTGTCTACATCGCCTTTAAGGAAGGTTATAAGTTCATCCTTGATCCGGTTCGTTAGGTCTGCTCCGATACCGAAGCACCTCTCAGGGTTGGTATCCTCGATGCAGATTTGCACAACTAGCTCTTTTCGAGGTTTGCAGACCGTTGGGTCTTTGTTGGGTTTGACCTCTCGTTCTGTGAACTCATGCTATACATTATGCAAAATTTAGTAAGCCAAGAACAATTATACCCTTCCAAAGTGTATTCTATTTTCCCAATCAAGTCAACTCATTTTTTCTCTTATCTCAAATCAAACCTCTGATCTATTTTCCTCTTTACCTTTGAGAAGTTTTATATATATATTTATTTTATTTTTTTTCTTTTTTTTAACACATAGCTCTTTTCTTTCCTTTGTGATTTTTACATATGAACTTAGAGCTTTTCAAAAACAATTCTCTACTTCCCAAGTTTCTTTCCTTTTTATGTACTTAATCCTTTGGTTTTTTTCTTTTCTTATTTTTCTCCCCACTTCACTCGTTTATTTTCCTCTCATTCCCCATTCCTATGAGCTATCCCTCTTAAAGCTAACCATATGATGAATTCATAAACTAGCCTAATGACAGCTAATCATTGTCATTCTCATACTATTAAGATTTTGCACATGTTAGCATCATCAAAAAGAGACCTCACTCAAATAAACATGGAAGGTCTAAAAAGGGAAAGGTTTAAGGTGTGGAAACTATTCTAATAGTGAGAATGGTCACTTGGGTTAACAAGGGTGGTGAAAAAGATGAAAGATAACCCAAGTGTGTATGTGGTGATCATGATCAAGTATCAAGAGCCCATAAGTGAGAGAAATTAAAGTTCAGTAGACTAAAGTATAAGGAGTTGGTTTCAAATTCAAGGCAAACATCAAACAAGACAATGGTTTCAGTTGGAGAGATCAAAGCACAAAATGTACAAGTTTTTTAAGAGATGTTCAAGCAACATACTATGATTAACAAGGGCATCATGTTGAGTTCTAAGCATAAATCATTTACAAGGCAATTATATCATTATCCCCTATGCCAATGCAAATGAAATCCTAATATGCAACTAGACTCAATCCTAGATGAATATATATTTTATTTTTTTTCAAAAAAAATTCAGATTCTTTTTATATGATGCATGATACTCAAACAAGTGAAAATAAGATCATTGAAAACATGATTAGCTACTGGTCCATTCCCCCAAACTTAAATCACACAGTCTCTTGTGTGATAGAAGAGTGAAGAAAAGGACGTAAACAAAAAGAAAAATTCAAAGATAAAAAAGAAATAGGAATATGTACAATATGAAGTGGTACCTTGATTTAGATGGAGGATGAGTATGTGGAGAATTTCATTCAGCTGCCATGTAGCTTCCCCAAAACTTGTTTGCTGACCTCAAACACACAAAAAACAAAATAAAGTAAAACAAATAAAAGTGTAAGAAAGGATACCATGGGACTTCCTCTCAAGTGAGCTTGTTTTAAGTTTCTAGCTTGACTATCCCTTCACTTTTTTTTTTTGTTTGGAATGTGGCATGACTTTGGATCGCCAGGATCATATTCATCATAGAACCATCCCCTAAACTCATTCATCCTAATCTCTTCAAAATTGAACTTCCTTGGACCATCAATGCTCATTGTTTTGGTGGAAGTTATACCAAGATGCTTGTCAAAAGGTTGTGCCATTTGAAATTCATCTTCTCCACCATCCATGGAGATTTCTTTAATGAGACTCTCTTGTTTCTCCTTATGCATTTCACTCTCTGTCTCTTGCTTGGAATTAGGTTGTATATGCATTTCTTCCTTGGTTGAGAATTCATCATCCATTGAGCTCTCCTTTATGCTCTCTATGCATCCAAAAACCAAGCCATCTTCATGAGGGTCTTAAATAGTTCTTACCACCATGTCTACTTCTTCCTTGTTGGATGACTCATGAGTGCTCCAACGTAAACTTGTTCTTCATGTCTTATCTCAAGAGTTTCATCAACATTGCAACCAAGAAGTGCTTCACATTCTCTTTCATACATTTTAGCTTCTTGTAAGAACTCATCCTTGATTTGAGAATCCTCTTCATATGACTAAGGATGACAAGCTAGAGGCTATTTTAAAAAAATTTGCATTCATGTTAGCGTGCATCTCCTTGGTACTCTACAAAATTTGTTCCAGAAGTTTTTGCATTGTATCCTCCTTGGATTGTTGGTTTGAATAACTCCCTTGACCTTGGAATTGTTGGTCTCCTTGGTTTTGATAAAAACCTTGATTGTTGAGAATCTCTTCTTCATTAGAGTTTGGGGAGTAATATTCCATTCCATGCTTGTGCTACATGTCCAAAGATTGATATATCTCATCATATACATATTGATACTCTTGAGAATAGTTTCCATATGAGATATCTTCTTGATAGGTGGGTGAGCTTTCAAAACCGTGGTGGCTTGTAGGGTCCCACGATTGACATCCTTCACCATATCCATAGTGGTACTCTTGATAAAAGTTTCCATATGGAAGATCTTCTTGATAATTGGATGAGCATTCAAAACTGTGGTAGCTTGTAGGGTTCCAGGCCATCTCTCTCTCTTGAACTTTCTCCCTTGTGATTATTGAAGGATTATGGTGTTTTCCATGGTTTAATTCTCAATTACAACCTAACACAAATCCTTAAACAGATCTAGGTTCTTGTAACTGAATCATAAACACAAACCTGGACATTACCTTTTGCAGCGGAATGATTGTAATGTCAAGATCAACGAACAGATGAATCACCTATTCCTCCTTTGGTATCCACACTCTTACAAGCAAGGGACGGCTGCTAGACCAAAGAGATGGATCAGATCAGAAATATCGGACCAGATTTGATACTGACAATGCAAACGACTTGGGCAAGTCCGTTTGGGAATGGCCATTCTCTTACCAGCTATCAAATCTCCGATTGGCCTAGAGATATTACCTCCGTTAAACGGCAGGGACAAATCCCATCTTGTTCCATCACTATGAACTACACAATTCATAATACACCCAACCAAGGTCCGTATAGCTCCCAGTTACGAAACAGCGTTAGACAATGATCAAAGCGCATTACTCCATCTGCAGCCACATGCATGCGAACTCAGGTCTAAGGACTATACTCTATAGTCGTATATGAGAACTTCTTATGACACAGATATTAATATCTTGCAGAGTTCTCATTAGCGGGCCATGTCCGGTCATATGCTCCCCTACATATACCTATGTGTCGACTTTGATGCCGCGCATCTATGACCCCTCGAAACCTGGTCATAAGTCTCAACACAATCTAGTCTCAACAGGTTGTTGTTGTTCCAATTTCAACAACCTTCGACTATGGACACTATGATTTATGTCACTTCGTTAAATATGGGGTTTCAGGATCAAGTCTACTCATGTACTTCGATGGCCCATATATAATGACATGAATCATTTTGGAACGATTATTTATATCACAGTTAAAATAATCCAGAAATCATAGATTTCATAAACATAAAATATTATGTTTACATGAACCTTTCAAAACAACTAAGTAAAGCCCTTTACAAACTCCCACTGAAATTAAGACTACATCTTAATTTCACTCATCCTACAGCTACAGTCCGCGACTCGTGCTTAGGCATAAGGAGTGGCTTCGTTAATAGATTAGCAACGTTCTCATTCGATGAAACTTGCTTATCTACTTAACACCTCTGTCATTTATCTCACGGAATAGGTTATACCTACCCTCAAGGTGTTTGGACCTCTGATGTGCAGCTAGTCTCAACTACGCTGGGAATCACATCAAGTTCAGTGATGAACTTTTCTTTCCAAACAACCTCTTTCGCCGCTTTACAAGCTGCGAAATGTTCAGCTTAAGTCATGGAGTCAGCAACAGTGCCTTGCACCGCCAGACAGACACAAGATATAGCCGGACTGTGACCAGGAATTATCTTTGTCTATTGGAAACTTGCCTTTCAGACCCTATCGACTTGTAGCACCACACTTTCTCCGTAATCAAGAACTTATCCTTAGTATTCCTCAAATACTTTAGGATATTCTTTACGGCAATCCAGTGATTCTTTGCTGGATTTGACTGGTCTTTACTTGTCACGTGTCATGGCATACATGATAGATCCAATTGCCGTCGCATATGGAATCCTATCCATGCATTCAAGCTCAGCAGATATCGCAGGACACTGTATCTTGCTTAATGAATTGCCATGTGACATTGGCATAAAACCCTTCTTGGATTGCTGATTACGTGTAGGACTTTGTCAATTTAAGAATCCTGACTATGTCCTACCAGCTCTTTCCAAAATCCAAGAACTACGTGGCTTTACCCATGTCAATCATAAAACCAACTCCCAAGCCAGTCCTTTACCGACTACATCATTGGAACGTTATTTTCGAGAATCAGTATGTCATCGACATACACTATGAGAAATGCAATATTGCTCCCACTTATCTTTTAGTAAACGCACAGTTCCACTTCGTTCCTGTTCAAGTCAAAACCTTGACTACTTTAACAGAACGAAGATTCCAACTCCGATATGTTTGCTTCCATCCATGAATGGATCGATGAAGCCAACTTACACAAAATGTAATTTTCCGGAGTCCGGGCTCACTTTCGCTTCTTTGAATTTCGCAGATTCGTCGCTATCAATGATCATCAGATCATACGAACTTTCAATGATCATCAGGTTCAACTAATGACGAGAAATCACTCTCGGATTAGTGACTGATTCATTCATATCTGCGAACTTCAGGCTCTATAGGTGTAGATTCTACAGAAATCTGTAAATCCATCCGTTGCTCTCCCTTAACAGGTTGAGCAGCCTCCTGTATTTCTCGAATTTCTTCGAGTTGTACTTTTACTCCCACTGTTCTTCTTGGAAAGTAACTTCCCTTCTTAGAAAACAGAATGGACGTAAAAGTAACAAGCCTTGGTTTCCCTAGGACAACCAGCGAAGTAGCACAACTACAAATACTCAGTAAAGACGAATTTGGATCGATTCCAATCCACATTTACGTGGTGTCTTTCAACTGATATTGGTAGAACTATTTCAGCGTAAACTTAGATATTTTTAGAGCGTTATTCTTAAAGAATATCATGGAAGATTCGTGTGACTCATCTTTAATCATTTCTAATAAGATCTGATTCTTTCTCACAAAAATACCTTAAGGTTTTCAGGAGAATTGAGCTGTGAAACGACTTCACACTCATTCAGATGATCACACAATCAATGACTTAAGTATTCTCACTCGTAATCTAATCCAGAGTCTTAATACTTCTGTCATTCAGATTCTATACTTCATTCTGGAACTCTTTTGACCATGTCAAAGAATTCCGACTTGTGTCTCATCAAATGAACACAGTCACACTCACTGAAGTAATCAGTAGAGACAATGAAGTACAGGAAATTTTCTCTGGCATTACTGCTCATCGGACCAGATACATGAGTATGTTCAATCTCCGATAAGCCTTTGGGCCTTTCTATAGCTTGGCTAAGATGGGCCCTTTGTCTTTTGGTCTAGTAAGCAGAATTCAAGTCTCATAAGATATCCATTCAAATGAGCCCAAAAGTCCATAACTATGGGGTTTCTGAATCTGACTTACTCTATGTTACCAAAACTTTTATGCCAAGAAAATCAGGTTTAATTCATCAGATTTAAACCAATTGCGGTATTTATGTTACATTTTAGGCACTCTATGGTTTAAGATATAAAACCCATTCCTTGAATAGGGTGCTACAATTAATATTTCATTAAGATCAAAAGAACAAACTAGTCTTTTATCAAAATGAAAAACATTCAAATTCTTATTAGAAAGTGAAAGACAACTCTGCTTAAAGCAGGTACATTGTAGCAATTACTTAATAAAACCAAGCCTCAAAGGCATCTACAAGTGAAAACCCTATGGCTGAGGCAGCATCCCAAGCTCCTTCCAGACACGCAGTTCCACTTGCCCTTCCTTCAACGTTCTACTGTTGCTCAGGCTCTGCATATTATAACAAATATCAGTGCCACAACCAGTATCCAATACCTATAAGGTATAACTTGAAGTAATAACATGAATACCTGAGGAAGTAGTTTCATACATCAACTTCAACTCCTCATAATCTTCCATGAATTTAATGCAATCTCTCTTCCAATGCCCAGTCTCTTTACAGTAGCAGCACTTACCAACGTAAGAGGTATCTGACTCGGGCTCAGAAGACACACGCTTGCCATGATTCAAAATATGGACAACTTTGTCTTCACCCTTGTCAGCTTTAGGTTTGGTAAACCTACCCTTCTCCTTCATGAGATTGTACAGGGTGCTCTTCACGTTTGGCTCAACTGTTTTGAGCATGTCATGCAGTTCAGTCAACGTCTTCGTTAAGCCTTTCTTGATATAGTCCCTTACGAACTCATCATAGCTTGACGGCAGTGACTGCAGAATGATATCAGTTGCCAATTCTTGGCTAACTGGATAATCCAGTTTCCTCAGGTTATCAATGTAACCCATCATTTTACTGATATGAGGACTTACTGGATGATCCATCGGTAGCTTGCAGCTAGTGAGAGATTTAACCAACTGGTATCTCTCCACTCTTACCTGCTCCTGAAATTTCAATTTCAGGCTGCTGATCATCTCTATTGGCGACTCCATGTTCTCATATTGCTTCCGCAAATCTGAGTCCATGGTAGCCAATATCAGACCACGCACATCTACCGCATCATTATAATGCTTATTCCAAGCATTATATACTGCATGACTGGCTTTGGATCCGATCCTCTCGGGGAGAGCTTTCTCAAGGACATAGTCCTTTCTCTCATGCCTGAGAACCAGCCTCAGGTTCCGCGACCAAGTCAAGAAATTTGATCCGTTCAGTTTGTCCATCTCAAGGACATACCGGATCGAGAAAGTGTTTTGATTGTTTGTGCTTAGCATAGCTGAAATTTAGAGATAAATAGAGTTTTAGTTATTAAGTTCATAAAAGAGCAATCTTAACAACTTATAAGAAAACTCGCACTGATTCAAAATTTCTTTGTTTAACCTCATAAGAATACAATGATTCCGAGACCCATGTTTAGCTAAATCCAAAGTGGGCCACTGGCCGTCACCCAGAATTAGCTTTACTTGGTAAGCATACACACAGCTAGTTATAACCAATAACTCTCGGTTGTGAATTGGGCCCGAGGCCCAAATTCACCAGATGTCTCAAGGCCCGGGACTCCCGATGGCCCAGTCAAGGAAACCAATCTCTTACAGCCAAATAATCACTAAAATCTGGGACTCCCAATGAAATTAGTGACTATATACTACTTTACTTACGCGAAAACAGACACCTCACACTGTAAGCCATATCTGTAATCAAATAAGCGTTAAGTAGCTGACAAGATTGGAAAGACATCCAAGCTTGATATTGCTTTTGAGGATTTTTAAGTTTTATTTCCAAAAATAGAAGATTACTATTTTGGAAAACTTTCTTATTTTAGAAACTTTCTAAATTTAGTAACTTACTAAAAATAGAAATTTCTAATTTAAATATTTCATTAAATATTTTGGGTTGGGTCACAAATTATAGGCCCAATTCTTGGCCCAAGACCATAGAATTCCAGCTGGCCCAATAATTTGACATAACCGATCCGGTTTATTAATTCTGGTCCAAGACCAAATTAACTCTCAAAACCATCGGTTATTTACTAAACCAGACCAGCTCTAAATTATTTGGTCCAACCAAATCAAACTTAGACCAGCCTTCGGTTTAGGTTAAAATTCAATTTTATGAATTTAAATCCGGTTTAACCAGAAATAAAATTATTTCCAGCAAACCGCGATTTGGGTTAACCGCTTGAACCACCAATTAAATTGGATCGGTTCAGTTAAATCCAAAACCGGGAAGAAACACCTAGTGTTTTAGCCAATTTGATTTAACTTGCGGTTTTAGGCTTTAAACACACAATTAACCACCAATTTAATGGACCGGTTTAATCGGTGTGGTTTTGGGAAACGAACCGCGAAGCTCGGTTTAACCGATTGACTATTCGCGGGACGTAAAATTTTAACGGGCCAAACAATCGGATCCAAGATCCAACTCGGCCCATTAACGCAATTTGTGGCCCATAATCCATCCGAGGCCCATGATCCAACAGCGGTCGCTCACGATCGCAAACGATCGATCATCGCAACCCATGATCACGCTCGGCACTCGGCATCATGGATCACGCATCACGTACCACGGCTCACGCACGATCCCATGCCAGCCTCACAATCGGATGATCGATCTCGGCTATAGGGCATCACACGCGATCGCATCATCTATCGGCTCATCTCATTCGATTATTAATAATGATCACAAGCGATCGCATTTAACAATGATCATCTCATTCGATTATCAACACAGCATCTCGCACATCGTGAGCCAACTTAGGGTTTAATAAATCGGCTCAACAAGATTACACGCCACACGCATACCACAAGCCACATGCGATTGTTATCAAAGACAAACACGATTATTAACAAAGTCAACATCGATTCTATTGATACACATAAAGTCAACAAGCACGATTCAATAATGACTTTCACATTATTAATAATTCGATCGTGATAACAACAATAGACAAAAACGAATTGACCTTACAAGGCCATTAACACGTTTACAAGCGATTAACGTGTGAAGCGATTACAAGCGATCGTGATATTTCTAGGGTTTTTAAAGTCAACATCCAAGATGCGATTAACAAGCGATTATTACAAAGCTTATGATTACGACTTTAAACAATCATTATGATCCAAATTACAAGAATCTAATGAACCTTGGCTCTGATACCACTGAAGCATTATGGTGTTTTCCATGGTTTAATTCTCAATTACAACCTAACACAAATCCTTAAACAGATCTAGGTTCTTGTAACTGAATCATAAACACAAACCTGGACATTACCTTTTGCAGCGGAATGATTGTAATGTCAAGATCAACGAACAGATGAATCACCTATTCCTCCTTTGGTATCCACACTCTTACAAGCAAGGGACGGCTGCTAGACCAAAGAGATGGATCAGATCAGAAAAAGAGATTAGAGAGAGAGAGGCTCGCGGCCACAGAGGAGAAAATCGCAAGAGCTTGGCTCTTCCTTAGGGTTTCTCATTCTTTTATCTCTCATTAATGGGCCCAAGTCATTAGACTAATGGCTCATTAATCTTTTGGGCCCAAGACACAAATCAGACAAAAGCCTGTATTTTGTCTGGCCCAATTCTCTGATCTAATACAGTAAATGCCATTGCATCTTACCGTATTAATTCCATTTAACTTTCCCGTTAGCTATGGTGTGTGACCCTTCAGGATCATACAATACTGGTAATAAGTCCTAAACTTATAGATCATGAGCGGACTCTAGCAAGCCATCATGATCACCCAGTATTTATGACTTATGTCTGATCTCGACACTTATCATACTTTCTAGAGATAGTACGGTAGATTTCAGGACATTCCCAACAATTATGCCATGCAAAAAGAGCAAACACTTGAAAGAAAATCACTAACCAAACAAACAAAACAAAAGAAAGCTTAGTCTCAAGAAAATTTTACACACCAATTAAAACCTAATGTGCACGCTACCACAATCGAATGGTTTGTCGATGTAACACTTCAGGATCGAATCCACATGGAGCTAGTGATCTATAACACCAAGAATACACAAAGTTCCTTAATCTAAGCAAATACAAGAGATTTGGTTTTATACTAACAACCTTAGTGAAATAAAAATCAAAGAAACTAAAGTGAAAATGAAGTAGATAACAAAAGTACAATAAAACAAGAACAAACCATTCACTAAGAAAGATACTAAAGTTCACAAACAGAGTAAAAACAGAGGTGTGGTGAGTTTGAGCAAAAGATAAAACAACTAGTTCTTGGTTTAAGATTATTGACTTGGGTGATTGAATACTAATCTAAGAATGATAAACAACACAAGAATGATTCTCAAGCTAAGAACAATCATATGAAGTTGCTCCACTCTCTTGATAATAACCCTATACTTATCAAACATTAACATCAACTCTCGTTGGCAATTTCAAGGTAAGCATGCATGAAGATCATGTTCTTAATACCACTAAACACCTTAAACATCAACTCTCATTGGTTAAGTATGCAAAGCAATTGATAGAGTTTCAAACATTAATCTACATTTCTCAGTGATAGCAACATTTAAGATCAAGAAATTGATTAGCTACTTCAATCCTAGCATTAAGAACATCTAGCAAGTGAGAATACAAGATATCCATGTTCTAAACATCCTAGATCATTATTCAATCACCCTCATCTAATCAACCCATAAACCTATGAAGAACTACTCACTAATATTCATAGAAACACAAAAAGACATAGTTGAGATGATGTAATACGAGAGAAATAAATGAATCAACAAGAACAATACAATAAATTCAAACCAAACTTCAAAACAAGATAAGAGAAAATAAAGTTATGATCTAGATCCATAAATGGATCAAGAAGTAGATCATGTCTCTCCTAATACACCAAGAGGCCTTAAAATAAAAAAAAAATAAAGTGGCTTGGTCGACCTCAGAGCATGGGAGGGTCTACAAGCCAAAAAAAAAAAAAGTAACATGTGGGCAAAAGTAGGTCTCACATCGGCATTAGAACCTCGCTGTGGGAGGTCGTTGTGGTTTTTTTTTCACGCAGCGGGATGCTGAGGCCGCTGCACAGGTCGCTGTGGCTTACGGATTTTCTCTGATGCTTCCTCTTCGCGGAAGGGTTGATATGTGTTCAGTAAATCGGTCAGAACACTTTGTGTATAACTCCAAATTACTTCAAACAACCTCCATTAGAAAGCTAACTAAATTTTATATAACTTAGGTATGAAGATCAAAAGATAAATATGAACCTAAGGTCTTCCTATGACTCAATATTTCAAGGGTAAATCTCATAGCGACATTTGGAGGTCCATGTATGAGGCTGCTGCATGTTGTTTCTCCTCACAGCGGCTCCATCTCGATGTGGATGGCCGCTGCACGTGGTTTTCGTGATAATTAGTTGTTTTCCACTTGGTTTTGGGTGTTTTTCAGTCTCTACCTCCTCCACTATGTCTTTGATGCTCCATTATGTCTTCCACCACCTAAAGCAAAAGAAAAAGAAAAAAAATGCAACCTAATGATGTCTAAATGCACATCCTAAAGCTAAAATGCAATGGAAATCATGATAAAATATGCTAAAAAAATACAACACATCAATGACCAGTCATGGTGGTTTGTGCGATTAGTGGCAGAGATGCTCCCATTAGGGAGGTTATCTCCAACCGTGGTGCTAGATCGTGGTGGAGCTGAATTTGCGACAGCGCCAGAGGGCGGAGTCGGGTTTCCACAGTTTGTCAATTCTGTTTATGTGGGAGCGTTGCTCGTGGGGTCTACTGCTTGAGATTTGTTGTGATAGGTCGTTTCGTGCAAGCTTTCATGAGTTTTTGTTGTTCAGCACCCATTTCATTTTTTGAGATCTTTTATCGGATCTTTTTGATAGAGGATACTATGATCGTCCCCACAGACGGCGCTAAAATGTGGATCCGGAAATTCACACTAGAGATTTATGATTTGTAAAGGGGTGTTTCGTAGGTCAAGCACCTCAGATATCATACTATGATGCAAAGAAATATCTAAAACAAACAATGGGTTTCGTAATTACCTTGTATTGATGAAAGAATGATTACAAATGAGATCTCAAGAGAGTGTTTACAGTGAGCTCGTAGAGCTGTTTTTGTGTGCACAATGAATGGAAAAAGGTCTTCCAGTTAAAGCCATTAAACTCCTTTTATAACCTTTGTGACGAGCTCTCCATCCATATATCTTGTGATCCTCACGTTGGAACAATCTTCGTGATCTTCGGACTATTGAGCTGATCTAGAAGTGATCTGTTTCACTAAATCAGCTCGATGGTTCACTTAAATATCAGGCACGTCCTTCCTTGATACACAGTCGTTTTCCAGTTAATAAGGCAAATATATGATGGGCTTCGGTTTGGGCTGGATTAATGTCTTTATTGTCGACATTTTTGTGAGATATCCAATTACGGGTGTGTACTTTGGTAACACTACTCTTTTATAAAATTTATGTACAATGGCCGAAATCCAATTTGGTCAAAAGGTTAAGGTTATCCGCAATGATAATTGTACAAAATTCATGGTCCTTGCTCCATACTTCCGCAAACATGGCATCATTCATCATACATCTTGTGGTTATATTCCTCAGCAAAATGGTTGTTTCGAACACAAGCATCGTCATATTTTGAACGTGGCCCACACATGTTTGTTTCATGCAAAGCTTCCAGTCACATTTTGGGGAGAAAGCATAGTAACGACGACTCATATTATCAATCGTACACCAACTATGGTCTTGGAGGGAAAATCACCATATGAACATCTTCATAGATCCAAACCAAATTATGTTTGGATGTCCATGTTACACTCATCGACGAGCAAGGGATAAGGATAAATTTGGAGATAAAAGTCAGAAATGTATCTTTGTTGGATATATGTTTGGCAAGAAAGCATGTCAACTTTATGACATAGAACACAATGAATTATTTGCTAGTCGCGATGTCATTTTCGTTGAGGACCAGCTCTACTCCAGCAATGCCACAGTGTTACGATACTATGGATGAATGGTGAAGGATGTTTTGGTTGTTAATCCTGATTCAATTCACAGATTCAACAGTTCCTAAACATGCGGATCTAGGTTCTCTTGATTAGAAACTTTATTGATCTCACCTTTTACCTGTTTATGCAGCGGAAAGAGAGAACATGTCAGAGATCAGAGAAACACCGAGAGATGAATCCTCCAAAGGCTCACACACGCGATCACAGAAAACGGCTGCTAGACCGAGCTGATGGGAGGCGCAGGGAGAGAGAGATTTCGGCGCTGAGGGGCTAGGGTTAGGGAGAATAAGATTTGGGTTTTAGTTTATAAAACCCTTCTCTTTCCCTTTTGGGCTTTTGGGCCCAAATACCAATCTGATTAAATCCCTTGGATTTAATCAGACCCATTAATCTCTCTCTAAGTACGACAAATGCCTGGCACTTTTACCGTACTTCTGCTAAGCCGTTCCTACACATTTTCCTGTTAGCTTAGGCGTGTGACCCATATGGGATCATATAATAAAGGCAATAAGTCCAAGACTTATAGATCATGAGCGGACTCTAGCAAGCCATCATGACCCCCAGTATTATATGACTTATGTCTGATCATTGACATACTCTTACTTTCTAGAGACAGTACCGAGATTACTGGACACAATTCCAACAATCTCCCACTTGTACTGGAATCTCTGTATTCATAATCCTTTTGTCTCAATATCTCGATTAGTCATAAGGCAAGATTGGTGTCATCCTTATAAAGCCTAATCTTGTTCATCGGACTCTGATTCGATACTGACAATCCAAACGACTCGGGACAGTCCGTTTGAGCATGGCCATGCATTTTCCAGTATTCAAATCTCCGATTGGCCTAGAGATATTCACTCCATTTATATTGGAGGGACAAATTCCGTCTTATTCCATCACTGTAAACTACTCATTTCATAATGTACCCAAACAAGGTCCTTATAACCATCGCAGAACGATAGCGTTAGACAATGATCAAAGTGCATTAGTCCATGTGCAGTCACATGCATGCGAACTCAGGTCTAAGGACTATACTCTATAGTCGTAGTAAGAATCTCTTATGACACAGATATAAATATCCTGAAGAGTTCTTATTATCGGGTCTTGTCCGGTCGTATGTTCCCAACATACACCTATGTACTGACTTTGATGCCGCGCATCTATGACACATGAAACTTGGTCATAAGTCACATACCAATCTAGTCTCACACGGTTGTTGGTGTTCCAATTTCAACAACCTTCGACTAGGGACAGGATGATATAAGCCATCTTTCAAATATAGGGTCTCATAATCAAGCTAAATGACTTTGATAACTCAAGATCAAGTCATTTACTTCGATGACCTATAAAATGGTTCATATCATTTTGGAACGATTATTTCATCACAGTTAAAATAATCTTGAAATAATAATTTCATTAAACATAAAATGTTTTACAAGAACATATCAAATAACTAAATAAAGCCCTCAAACTCCCACTCAAATTTAGATTACATTTCAATGTCTCTAATGCCTACAGCTTCAGTCAGGAACTCGAGCTTAGGCCTTGGGAGTGGCTTTGTCAACGGATCAGCGACGTTATCATCTGTCTGAACTCGGCTGATCTTGACTTCCTTTCTATTAATGATGTCACGTATCAAGTGAAATCTTCTTAGAACATGCTTGGATTTCTGGTGTGATCTTGGTTCCTTTGCCTGAGCTATAGCACCATTGTTGTCACAAAACAGTGCCAGAGGCTCAGCCGCATCTGGTATCACACCTAGTTCAATAATGAACTTTCGTATCCAAACAGCTTCCTTCGCTGCTTCTGAGGCGGCGATATATTCAGCTTCTGTAGTGGAATCAGCAACGGTGTCTTGCTTGGAGCTTCTCCAACTGATTGCACCGCCATTCAGACAAAAGATATAACCGGACTGTGACCGGAAATCATCTTGGTCTGTCTGGAAACTTGCGTCCGTGAATCCACTGACTTTAAGCACATCACTTCCACCGTACACCAAGAACTTATCCTTAGTATGTCTTAGATACTTCAAGATATTCTTTACGGCAATCCAATGGTTTTCACCTGGATTTGACTGGTATCTACTCGTCATGCTCAATGCATAAGCAACATCAGGACGAGTACAGATCATGGCATACATGACAGATCCTATTGCAGATGCATAAGGAATATTCTTCATGCGCTCAAGCTCAGCAGCCGTCGTAGGGCTCTGCTTCTTGCTTAGCGTTGTGCCATGTACCATTGGCGTGAAGCCCTTCTTGGAATCTTTCATGCTGAATCTTTGTAGGACTTTGTCAATGTATGAGTCTTGACACAAGCCTATCAGCCTTCTAGATCTATCCCGGTAGATCCTGATTCCTAGAACGTATGCGGCTTCACCCATGTCTTTCATGGAAAAACAACTTCCAAGCCAGTCCTTTACCGACTTTAGCATTGGAACGTCGTTTCCGAGAAGCAGTATGTCATCGACATACAGAATAAGAAATACTATCTTGCTCCCACTAGTTTTCTTATACACGCATTGTTCTTCTTCGTTTCTGATGAAGTCAAATTGCTTGATTGCTTCATCAAAACGAAGATTCCAGCTCCTCGATGCTTGCTTCAATCCATAAATGGATTTATGAAGCTTGCATACTTTCCCAGCATTCTTTGGATCTATGTAACCGTCAGGTTGCGTCATATACACATCCTCTTCCAGAATTCCATTCAGGAAGGCGGTTTTCACGTCCATCTGCCAAATTTCATAATCATGAAAAGCTGCAGTTGCTAGTAGAATCCGAATAGATTTCATCATAGCCACTGGTGAATAGGTTTCATCGTAATCCACACCGTGAACTTGTCTGAAACCTTTTGCCACCAACCTGGCTTTATAAATCTGGACATTTCCATCCACGTCAATCTTCTTTTTGAAGATCCATTTGCACTCGATGGCTTTTACACCAGCGGGTAAGTCAACCAACGAAAACACTTGGTTGACCGACATGGAGTCCATTTCGGAATCAGTGGCCTTGCGCCACTTCGAGTAATCTGGGCCCATCATGGCTTGATTGAAGTTCGATGGTTCATCACCATCAATGATCAGAAGATCATGACAGTCAGTCACGAGGAATCCTTGATATCTCTCGGGTTCGTGACGGATCCTCCCGGATCTTCGAACTTCAGGTACTACAGGTTCAGGCTCTACAATTTCTTGTAGGTCCTCCTGCTGCTCTTCCTCATTAGGTTGAGCAGTATCCTGTTCATCTTGAATTTCTTCAAGCAGTACCTTACTCCCACTGTCTTTCTTAGAGAGAAACTCCCTCTCAAGAAAGTTACAATCCCGGGCAACAAAGATCTTGTTCTCGGAACGTAGATAGAAGTAATAAGCCTTAGTTTCCTTCGGATAACCAATGAAGTAGCATTTATCAGACTTTGGTGTAAGCTTATCTGAGATTAATCTCTTGACATAGGCTTCACAACCCCAAATTCTTAGATAAGACAGCACTGGAGCCACTCCAGTCCATAATTCATATGGTATCTTTGCTACTGCTTTCGATGGCGCTCTATTTAGAGTGAACACTGCTGTTAGCAGAGCATATCCCCAAAGGGATATTGGAAGGTCTGTGTGACTCATCATGGATCGAACCATATCCAATAAGGTCCGATTTCTCCTCTCAGACACACCATTCCATTGAGGTGTTCCGGGAGGAGTGAGTTGGGATACGATCCCACACTCTCTTAGATGATCACTGAATTCTTGGCTTAAGTATTCTCCTCCTCGGTCGGACCGAAGAGCCTTAATGCTTTTGCCAAGTTGGTTCTGTACTTCATTTTGGAATTCTCTGAACTTTTCAAAAGATTCAGACTTATGTTTCATTAAATAAACATATCCATACCTACTGAAATCATCAGTGAAGGTAATAAAGTACTGATAGTTTCCTCTTGCATTTGTGGACATTGGGCCACACACGTCAGTGTGTATCAGGCCCAATAAGTCACTGGCCCTCTCGTTAGGTTTATTAAAGGGGGCCCGTGTCATTTTGCCCATCATGCAGGATTCGCATTTTTCACATGACTCAAAGTCAAATGAGCCAAGAAGTCCATTCGTATGGAGCCTCTTGATGCGTTTCTCGCTATAGAAACGTTCGGTTCTCCTCATTAGGTTTGAACCGTTTGGTATTAATGTTATAAATTGGCGCGGATTGATCGAGTATGTAAAGCCCATTCGTAAGAGGGGCAGAACCATAGAACAAATTGTTGCGATTGAAGGAACATAATTTATTCTTAACTGAAAAATCATAACCTTCCAAATCCAACAAAGAAATTGAAATAATATTTCTGCTTATAGCAGGTACAAAATAACAATTATTGAGTTCTAAAATCAATCCCGAAGGTAAAGACAACAAGTATGTGCCTACAGCTAGTGCTGGAACTTTCGCTCCATTCCCAACTCGTAGCTCCACTTGTCCTTGCTTCAGCCTTCTACTGTTGCTGAGTGCCTGCATATTAGTACAAATATGAGCCCCACAACCAGTATCCATAACCCATGAGGTATTATCAGAAGTAGTTGTATTAACTTCTATAACAAAAATACCTGTCGAAGAAGTCTCGAGAGTCTTCTTCTTCAATTCCTTTAGACCTTCTTGGAATTTCTTACATTCTCTCCTCCAATGCCCTGGTTCTTTACAGAACCTGCATATGTCAGTTGGCCCTTGACTTGGGCTTGGGCTTTGGCGTGTCCTTGTCCGCGACTTGGACAGCCTTGGCCTTTCCCTTATCCTTAGCAGAGGATTTCTTAAACCCCTTACCCTTTTGCACCATAAGCACATTGGGGTCCTTGGCGGTTTTCCTCAAGTTGGGCTCTGCAGTCTTGAGCATTCCGTGAAGCTCAGGCAATGTCTTACTCAAGCCATGCATGTTAAAGTTCAGAATGAACTGATCATAGCTTGCAGGTAATGACTGCAGAATGATGTCGCAGGCAAGTTCCTGGCTGATAGGGCAGTCTAGTTTCTGAAGATGATCGAGATAACCCATCATCTTCAAGACATGAGGACTCACTGCCGCATTCGCAGCCAACTTGCAGTCCAAGAGGTTCTTAACTGTCTGGAACCTCTCAGTCCTAGCCTGCTCCTGAAAAAGCGATTTCAGGCTTGCCAATATCTCGATGGGTGACAATACACTCTCGAACTGCATTTGCAGCTCAGCAGTCATTGTCGCCAACATCAGGCAATAGGCATCATTTTCATCTGACGAATGCTTTTCCCAAGCATTATGCAGAGTCCTGGCGGCATTGTTAGCAGGCCTCTCGGGGAGAGGATCACGAAGGACATAATCCTTCTTCTCCTGCTTGAGGACCAGCCTCAAGTTCCTTGACCACGTCAGGAAGTTCGTTCCAGTCAGCTTCTCCTTCTCGAGAACAGACCGGATTGAGAATGTGTTTTGTGTGCTTGTAGTAGTCATAGCTGAAATATATAAGATAAAAGGTTATTAGTTAATATGTTCAATATGATTAATCTTACATTATACTTAATATGATCAATCATGCATTATATTCAATAACCTAAGTTACCCTCAATAGAATATAATGATTCCAAGATCCACATATAACTAAGATCAAAGTGGGCCACTGGCCGTCACCCAACCTTAGCTTATATCGGTAAGCCCTATGTCGGCTAATTATATCCGTGATATAACTCTTGGTTGTGAATCTGGGCCCGAGGCCCAATTCACTCTGATGTCTCAAGGCCCGGGACTCCCGATGGCCTAGTCAAGAAAACCAGACTATACAGTCATGTAATCATTAATGTCTGGGACTCCCAATGACATTTATGAATCACAAACCGTCTTATCCACGCAAAAGTAGACACCCTCACACTGTAAGGCCATGAATACAATTGAATGGGCTTCGACAGCTGACATAGTCTGGACAAGACATCCAACGCTTGATATTATTTGAGGTTCGTAGGTTTATTAAAATTTCATTCCCAAAATAGAAGATTACTATTTCGGGAAACTTTCTATTTTTGGAAACCTACTATTTTTGGAAACTTTCTAAAATTGGAAACTTTCTAACTTTAGAAATTTCTTTAAAATCCAAAACCCGCAAATCTAGAAACTTCTATTTTAAGAAACTTTCTAATTTCAAAATTTCGGAAACTTTAATTTAAAATTTATTTTATAAAATTATAAATTAATCTGAAGAAAGACTCAAATAATTGGCCCAATTGTTTTAACTTCTTGGCCCGAGGCCCAAGAATTTGTCCATGTCCAAGACATGACCCAATTGTACAATTAAATGACATAACCGGTCTGGTTCATTAAAATTGGTCTAACCAAATTTTAATTACTACGATGACCACAATTGTCAACCGGTTATTTACTAAACCGGATTTTCTCAATTTATTTGGTCCAACCAAATCAAATTAGAAAATCCTGGTTTAGGCACAAAATCCAATTTTTCGACTTTGGATTTTTTATCCCGGTTTAACCAGAATTTAATAAAATTATTAAATCTGTTTATTAAACCGAGACGTTTAATTTTAATCAAAATTTTAAACCGAGCCATTAACCGAACCGAACCGATTGAACCGTTCATGATCACGTTGCCCTAGCTTTGCGATCAAGGAACGATCGTCCAGCCGCAAGCCGTGCGCCAACGATCCGAGATCGAGACGATGCCCAGCTGCGGACGGGACGCGACAGTCGGGAGAGCTCGGGTCAGGCGGGACGATCGCGGGACGATGCTGGTGGGACGAGACGCGATCCATGCGATCGGCTGTCGCACGATCCATGCGATCATCGGCCCCTTCTCCACGCGATCGTTCGGGACGCCTCTTGGTCGATTGATCGACCGATCCATGCTATCGGTTTGGTCGATACATGCGATTGGTTTGGTCGATCGGATCAAACCTTGGCCGATCACAAAACAAGTCATATAGCTTGTTTGCGATTTGATTAGTGTGTTTAGGGTTCAATTCTTGTTCCTTAAGTGATTTATCTTATCAGTAGTTGATTCAAAAAACACTTCTAAACAGATTAAACAACCTAAACATGAATCTAAACAAGAAATCCTAAGAACCAATGGCTCTGATACCACTGAAGGATGTTTTGGTTGTTAATCCTGATTCAATTCACAGATTCAACAGTTCCTAAACATGCGGATCTAGGTTCTCTTGAATAGAAACTTTATTGATCTCACCTTTTACCTGTTTATGCAGCGGAAAGAGAGAACAGGTCAGAGATCAGAGAAACACCGAGAGATGAATCCTCCAGAGGCTCACACACGCGATCACAGAAAACGGCTGCTAGACCGAGCTGCTGGGAGGCGCAGGGAGAGAGAGATTTCGGCGCTGAGGGGCTAGGGTTAGGGAGAAAGAGATTTGGGTTTTAGTTTATAAAACCCTTCTCTTTCCCTTTTGGGCTTTTGGGCCCAAATACCAATCTGATTAAATCCCTTGGATTTAATCAGACCCATTAATCTCTCTCTAAGTACGACAAATGCCTGGCACTTTTACCGTACTTCTGCTAAGCCGTTCCTACACATTTTCCTGTTAGCTTAGGCGTGTGACCCATATGGGATCATATAATAAAGGCAATAAGTCCAAGACTTATAGATCATGAGCGGACTCTAGCAAGCCATCATGACCCCCAGTATTATATGACTTATGTCTGATCATTGACATACTCTTACTTTCTAGAGACAGTACCGAGATTACTGGACACAATTCCAACAAATGGCTGCTCCGGTACTCTGACGAAAAGGGGAGTCACTTATCGACTGACCAGACTGCATCATTGGACTCTCCTACTCATGCTTAAAATTCACTTGTACCTATTGCAGTCGAAACCAATATGTATCGTATCTGGATATTACATCATAGCTTGGGAAATCATCTGCTACGTCTACTCCTACAACTACAAATACAATTGCTTCGTCCTCGCCAACATCTTCGACCACAGAACAAGAAACCATATATGATTCTTCTTCTCCTCGTATTTTGGAATTACTTGGTCGGGTACATTGACAAAATAAACAGTCAGTGTTGCTCAAAATTTTTGTCACTCATGCAGTGGTGGCAGCTAGTACCCCTCTCACGCTTCTTCCACCTTCGATCTCGGTTCTTCTAATCTAGTTTCAAGTAAGACACATTATCCTAATGTTAACTATATGTCCTCGTCTGTGTTTTCTGCTCAAATCCAGGCGTTTCTTGCATCTATCATGTCGGGTTACACTCTGACCACTTATTCAGAGGCAGTTCGGATCCTCGATACAACAAGGCCATGAATGTAGAAGTAACCACTTTGAAACTCAACACACTTGGGATATTACTTATCTTCCTCCAGGAAAGAAATCTATAGGGTGTAAATGAATTTAAACTATCAAATATAAGTCCAAGAGTCAGATTAAATGCTACAAAGCTCGACTTGTGGCTCTTGATAATCGTCGAAAAGAGGGCAGCGATTACAAAGAGACATTTTCTCTAGTTGCCAAGATGACTACAGTTCCGTTTCTTCTGGCTGTTACTTCTGCATAGTGTTGGGAGGTTCATAAGATGGATGTTCACAATGCATTCTTACACGAAGAACTCGAGGATGCTGATTCTCGAAATTCAGTCAAGCACTCAAGTCGTTTGGCTTTACTCAAGAGTTATGAAGATTACTCCCTCTTTTCTTCTTCAATAACAACATTTGTCTCCATATTCTGGTATATGTTGATGATTTCATCATAGACAGTAATGATATTGCTACTATTCATAGATTCAAGAATTATTTGCACAAGTGTTTTCATATGAAAGACTTGGGTAAACTAAAGTATTTCTTGGGACTCGAAATCGCCTGTGGACCTAAAGGCAATTTGTCTCACAACGAAAATATAATCTCGAAATTATCAACAAATACGGCTTGCTTGGTGAAAAACGTCTCCCGTGCCTACAAAAATGAATCACAAGTTAGCTCTTGCTAACGGCAAGCCTCATTTGGATATTCATTAAATTGGTGTTTGATAGGTCGTCTAATCTATCTTACTTTTACTCGATCAAAATTGAATTATATTGTTCATATCCTGTCCAAATTTATGAAGAAGCCCTTGGAAGAACATTGGCTGGCGGCTTTAAGGGTCGTTCATTACCTTAAGAGATGTCCGGAGCAGGGTATTATGCTGAGTTCAGACTGCAACATGAAACTTACGCATTTTGCGATACAGACTGGTCGGCGTGTTCACTAACAAGAAAACATAAGATAGTTTCAAGATCGACAGCGGATGCAGAGTATCGATCGATGGCAGATGCAACGTGTGAACTCAAATGGCTAAAGGACCTACTTGCTACATTCGTATTTCCGCATTAGGGACCAATGCGCTTATTCTGCGAAAACCAGGCGGCAATACCATAGCTGCGAATCATTAAACCAATGCAGACAACTTGCTCAAACAAATAAATCCGGCCCAAAAGAAGGCTGAAACAAATCGGCAAGCCATGAAATACACATACTCACTCTGTTTCATATTAGTTGTCGTTTTATGATTGTTTTTTCGTTTCAACTTAGTTGTCATTTTAAATTTTCAACGCAAAATTTTGAATTAAATTCCAATTTTAACCCTATTATTTAATGTACAAATTATATGAAAGAGATGAAAGATGAATTTATATACTATATTAACTAAGGGTATAAAAGAAATTTAAATATATTTTTTAATATGTGTGTAAGGTTTTAAAACGACAACTATTTTGTAATGAAGTGGGTATTGTTAGCTCCCTAGTGGTTAGCATAAGTACTCAGTTTCTACTTTTGCAAAAAAAAAAGAGTAAATAAACAAAAAGCAACTGCAACTTCGGCGTAAATCACATACATCAACAATCCCTTAAGTTTTTGGCGTTCGCATTGTATTCCAATCCTCCAAAAGAAAGTACCAATGCTAGAAGATAACAACCTAGCATATATAATATTAGAACAACGTCGACAATGAATCCTCCCGAGTGAAGTTGACCCAACAAATAGTACAATGGCTAGAAGATAACAAGCAATATCTACAAAAGACATGTAAGTAAACATATTAAAGAATGTTATTATTAGTCTTACTTTAACATAAATTGCCATTTCTTATAGGAGGTATCACTAGAAAAGTGTCACTGGGGGAGCGGATAATAACAAGGGTCCTGCCGTGAATACAGAATGAAACAATGTTAAAAACTTTGTAATACATATATTTTGTTTGACAAATATAGAACAAAAGAAAACTGAAGAAAGGGCCATCGACCTTAATCTAAGGTTTGTACACATATATTATACCAACAAAATAAACAAATAGTGAGTTAGACGTGATTAAGAAAAAATATTAAATAAAAACTTCCTACGAAAATAGGTTTCGAAAACACTAGAAAAAATACTAGCGTCGAGGAGCACTAACACTTAGTGAGCGAAATATAATTTTAAAGAGGAATCCAACTTAGATAAGAAAATTAGAGAACCATGACAGAAACTTCAACTCCAAACAACTATTACATTTCGATACAAACATATATACCCGTCATCAAATGGGTGCGAAAAACAAACAATAACATAAAAGAAACCAAAGAAAAAATATACACATAATAGGAGGAAAAAAAATGTTGACAGAAAATAAAATACCATCCGTGCGTGCGCGGAGTTTCAATCACTAGCAAATAAAAATGGGATACAAATGATGGAAAAAACGATATTATAGAATAAAATAAATGATATAAATAATTAGAAAGAAATATTTTTATAATACAAATGGTAACTTTTTAAATGCATGAAATGGAATATAAATAAATATGGTTATATTAAATAAAAATAATACATAAACATCAGTATATTAATAAAATATATGTGATATTAATATATATTTGAATAATAAATAATAATAAATTATATTAAAAATATTTATTTAAATTTCAGTTCTATACTAAATTTTATATATTGCTAAAACTAATATCTAACCTTGAAAACGAGATACACAATATTTGGCAATCCAAATATCTTTAGCAATTTAATCACGAACAATTTTCACATAAACTCCGGCTTCTGTGTCAACATCAACTCGAGCATTTTGTTCATCGTTTCTATCATCGCTAATATTTTGGTGACCATGTAAAACGTCAATTCCTGTTTTTGCTTGCTCGAACTCAACATCTCCAATATTACTTCGACAAATGCAATTGTGAAGTCCTATTGTAGCAAATATAACACGCATTTGCACGAAAATATCATATTTTGGAAATACGTTTAAAATCCTCTATTTATTTTTCCAAACTCCAAAGGTGCGTTCAATTAAAGAACGGAGAGATGCATGACATCTATTAAACATCTCTTTTTGGGGATGCCTAGCAGCCCGCGTTTCACGTTTTGGGGACGGGGACGGCTTGAGGATGTGGTAGAGATGTCTTCATCACGCTTTGTTGGACAGAGATAGGGACGGCAATCATTGGACGAGGACGCCAATTGTTGAAGTTGGGGACGTTTCCTTAACGTTTCACGTTATAGTTTTGATCAAGTTTTTACTTTATTTTTTCAAAATGTTAATTTTCCAATAAAAATAAATAGAAAATGTATTGAATACTAAACCTAATTGGAATGCAAAGAGTCTACAAATTTTAACTCTATTCTCTCATCATCTCTTTAGCAAGGCTATTTTGTCTCTTGGGCTCGTGAATCAGTATTTCATCTTCCTATGTTTTTTTATTCGATTCGATTCGGATTACTCTGTAAAGCCTCAATCAATGATATATGTGCTTTTCCTTTACTTAGAGTTTACTGATTCAATATATGTGTTTCTAGGGATTTGAAGATCTGAGATGGATCCATGAGTTTTTATATTGATTTCACTCACTTCTTTATGAAGAGAGCTCGCATGATTTTTTTTTTTTTTTTTTTTTCTCACTTTATTTGATGATGTGTAGATGATGCAATGGCGATAATCGTGGCTCTAAACTCACCAGAAGATGATGTCCACTATCTATGGGAACGTTTACACCACTTTCGCCACTCAAAAAGTCTTGCACTTGTTATCATTTATACATACATACCAAACCGTCATTTATTCTACACTCTCTCGGCTACAATGCACTACACACGTATAACCTTCACTAATGGACATTATATTTATCTGGTATAGAGAATCTGTTCCTCAACTCCACAGCCACGACGAGGTTCTACTTTGACTCGAAAATTCAAGCTATCCAGGATTTCACACAAACGTAAGCTTAAATAATTGATTACAAAAACACTATTACACCAAACACTAATATCTCACTCTAGGTTGTGCATTAAAGCTGGTGCAACATTCGCCAGGGGTGACACATCGGAAAGCATCAACAAAATAGAAATTGTGAGCCTAAAAGAATTGAGCCTTACATCACACAAACCACAGAACATGTATCGGTTAGCATTCTCGCCTCCCTCTATGTAACACCCGTCTCCCGGGTAAACCGGATTCGCGGCATTAGGACGCCCGTTGAACCGGATTCGGTCCAACCGGGACGCCACCTGAACTTGTTCCAGGTCCCAGGCGCTTTCTTCGTATTCAAAAGCACCAACTATGTCACGTGACCGATCAATCCCGCATCCGGACCTGCAAGAAAAACGGGGACAGGGAAAGCAAAGAGACCTGAGTAATTGTTTCAAACACAATTACCCAGTGAGGGCAGATTTATGGAACCCGTTATCCCGGCTTACGCCACACAATTACGACTCACAAGTCCTAAGCTAATATCACCTTGCAAATAGGCCCGAAGGCTTTCACCACGCAATCTACATCCACTCGTGCTTTCACACTCATGAACACCTCCCCCAGCCCGAAGGCTCACACAACCGGCTCACCCAGCATAACACTTGGCTCATACGCGGCCATTTTTCCCGGGGAGGCTCGCCAACACCTCCCATCCGACGATTTAAAGGACGCATACCAAAACTCGATATACGCGCCCTGGCACAAAACACCCTTTCGGGGGCCCTACCACAAATCTAATCAAAACTTATCCATCACGCACAAGTATAGTTTTCGGGCTAAGCGATAACCTAGCAATTCTATGTTCCACAATCAATCACATCAGACGTCTTACTACTCTATACTACCTAGGGAAGACAACATTAACAAAGGACTATCATCCGGAATTGAATGAAGCAAGGGAGATCACATTCGGTCCTCACCTTAGCCAAAGAAGAGGGCATAAAGGTAATTTATAAGCTCCATTAGCCCAAACGGACATCAGATCTGGAAAGAGGATGAGAAATCGAGTGAGATAGGCTTTCGTTTTGTTCGAATCGGGTTTAGGATGGTCAAGTTATGGTCCACCGAAGTTTTATTGACTAAAAGTCAACGGTCAGGTTAAAGTCAACCGGTTGACCCGGTCAACCCAACCCAGACCCAAGCCCAGACTGAACCAGGCCCAACCCATAGCTGGCCCAATTGCCTAAACCAGATCCTAACCAAACTAAACCGGGAACTGAATTGGAATTGGGATTTAAACCGAAAATCGAATTGAACCAACTAAACCGGAAATCAAATTAGGATAAGAGATTAAACCGGCCGGTCAACCCTGTCAACGACCGGTCAACGAGTTAACTCAGTCACCGGCCGAGTTGACTCGGCGGCGGCAGAGCTTTGGCGGCGGGCGGCGACGGACAGCGCCGACGGCGCCTGTTCTCCGGCGACGGCGGTGCGTGATCTCTGGCGACGGCGCGTGATCTCTGGGGCGTGGCTCCATCAGCGCCCGTAGATCTCACGCGCCCGGCTTCCTCCGGCGCGTGCGGGCGCGTGCGGCGGTGCGTGGGGTTCGGCTCGGCGGCTCAGGCTTTGTCTCGTCACGACGGTCACGATGGTAGGCTCGGTTTCTCGAGGTTTTGGGTATTTTGGAAGTTACGAAAAGAGGAAAACGTTTTTGGGTTGAAAACACAGATCCGAGATTCCGAGTGTTACCTGGTGAGAGGGGAGAGAAGGAAAACGTGAATAGTGCTTTTGGTTACTTCGAACGGCCCACGATCTCGACAGAGCTTCGCCGAAAAGAAAGAGATTGAGTTTTCTGAAGAGAAGAGGTGGTATTTATAAGAAAAGGAAGGGGAAAGCCCTAGGGTTTTGGGAAAAGGCTATTGGGCTTGGGCTTTCTCCTTTCTTTAAAAATTTTTTTTTGGTTTTGGGCCAAGGCCATTACAAATTCTCCCCCCTTGAAAAGAATTTGTCCTGAAATCTGAGGTGTACGGTTTCCCGATCACTTCTGACTCAAGGGCACTGTTCTATTTAGGGTGAAAAGACTGTACTACGGAAGGTTCGTTCGGAAGGTCCGTTCGGAAGGCATGATGTAATGAAAGAATAAATATAATAAGGAATAGGGCTGCATAGTTTTGAAATAATAGAAGTAAAACCAGCTACGCGAAAACCGCGGAAATAATACCCAACAAAAGAAAATCCCAACACCTAGAAAGAATAACTACGCCCTACTCCTACCAAATCCCCAAGGTCCCCCGATCATAGCCACGTGATGATCCTGGGGTCCGGTACTCAAGATCCTGGTCTCCTCGGTACAACTAGTCGTACTCGCTCCCGTACTCCTCTGGGTCAGAATCTGACTCTGAATCTGAGATGGTGATCACTGGTGGTGCCACCTCCTGCTCCTGCATCTGTGCAGCCTGCTGCTGCTGTCTCTGCTCCTGCTCCCAGGCGGCCTGCTGCCGATCCAATCTCGCATGCACTCGCTCTCGGGTGGTCCACTGCTCATCCAACCAAGCGTAGTCTCGGGCATCCTTCTCCCATCGTATCCTCTGCTCCTCATCCCAAGCCTTCTGCTGTTCCGCCATCACTTGACGCCTGATGGCCTCATTCCTCTGAATTCGTTCCCTCTCTTGCTGTCCGTAGGCCATGTCCCTCTGGTTCCTTTCCATAACTTCTGCATAACTAGCAGCCATCACAACCAAACCGTACTCTCCATACTCTCCACCATCTGTCGTCCCCTGGCGGATCTCCGGTAACAGACCATCCATGAACGTGGTCATCATGTGGATCGGCGTCCGAGGGTATGTGCATCCTGCCCTCCAGATGAATAAGTCCCGGTACTCTTCCACCCTCATCCCAACCATCTGGAATGGTCGGGGCACATCCCGAGTAAGCTCCTGTGCCTGAGGCCTCACTGTCGATGCTCCTGGTGTGTCGTCCGCCTGCGGTATTTCCTCGGGTCCAAAATCCGGATAAGTCGGGTCACGCTGGGCTGAAGGTCTCACAGTCATGAACCACACATGGGCTGGTGGGTCGGGATGGCTCTCCTCCACTACATGCTCCTTCCCTGGCCTCCTAACTCTGGGTGCATCCGCAGATGTCGATGGGGCCACTACCGGCGTCTTCCGGGGTCGACCTTTACCTCTCACTGGTCTCAAAAGTGCCTCAACTAGAACTGATGCAGGTACATATCTGCCAACCGGGTATCAGATGGGTGACTGGGCGGCGCCGGGAATCGCAACTGGTGCTCCGATCGTGAGACGTCTCCTCTGTCGTCGAGGAATACTCCTACCGGTCACAGCACGTGTGCGCAAAACACTGGTGGGGCTAGGGGCGTACTCGGATCCAAAATCAAAGCTCGAATCGGTGGACATCCTTCATAAAACGAATCTAAGTAAGGTCACAATAGGAGATAATCAGTGATATATCAGTGTTTGAAAAGACTTTCGCAAAGTAACAATTTTATAAAAAAATTTGCAAACATTTTGAAAAGACTTGAAAACAGGGTTTTGGGTAAACAACGAAAGCTTATCTCCCATGATAGGACTGGAAGATCTTAACCTAGGCTCTGTTACCAAAATGTAACACCCTTCTCCCGGGTAAACTGGAGACGCGCAAACCGGATTCGGTCCAACCGGGACGCCACCTCAACTTGTTCCAGGTCCCGGGCGCTTGCTTCGTATTCAAATGCACCAACTATGTCACGTGACCGATCAATCCCGCATCCGGACCTGTAAGAAAAACGGGGACAAGAAAAGGAAAGAGGCCTGAGTAATTATTTCAAACACAATTACCCAGTGAGGGCGGATTTAAGGAACCCGCTATCCCGACTTACACCACACAATTACGACTCACAAGTCCTAAGCTAATATCACCTTGCAAACAGGCCCGGAGGCTTTCACCACGCAATCTACATCCACTCGTGCTTTCACACTCATGAACACCTCCCCCAGCCCGAAGGCTCACACAACCGGCTTACCCGGCATAACACTTTGGCTCCTACGCAACCATTTTTCCCGGGGAGGCTCGCCAACACCTCCCATCCGATGATTTAAAGTACGCGTACCAAAACTCGATATACGCTCCCTGCCACAAAACACCCTTTCGGGGGCCCTACCACAAATCTAATCAAAACATATCCATCACGCACAAGCAACGTTTTCGGGCTAAGCGATAACCTAGCAGTTCTATGTTCCACAATCAATCACATCAGACGTCTTACTACTCTATACTACCTAGGAAAGACATTATTAACAGAGGACTATCGTCCGAAATTGAATGAAGCAAGGGAGATCACATTCGGTCCTCACCTTAGCCAAAGAAGAGGGAAAAACGGTAATTTAGAAGCTCTATTAGCCCTAACGGACATCAGATCTAGAAAGAGGATGAGAAATCGAGTGAGATAGGCTTTCGTTTCGTTCGAATCGGGTTTAGGATGGTCAAGTTATGGTCCACCAAAGTTTGATTGACTAAAAGTCAATGGTCGGGTTAAAGTCAACTGGTTGACCCGGTCAACCCAGACCCAAGCCCAGACTGAACCAGGCCCAACCCACAACTGGCCCAATTGCCTAAACCAGATCCTATCAGGTAGGAACGAAACTTCTCAAATGCAAACACAACTGCCAACAGTTCCTTCTCAGTGGTTGCATAGTTCCTTTGAGCATCATCAAGAGTTCTACTGGCATAATAGATAGCATGGAGCTTCTTGTCCTTCTTCTGCCCAAGAACAGCTCCTACTGCATAATCACTAGCATCGCACATTACCTCAAAATGTAGACTCCAATCTGGAGGTTGCACAATTGGAGCAGAGATTCAAGCTTGCTTCAGCTCTTTGAATGCAACATGACACTCATCTGTGAACTCAAATTTCACATCCTTGCAGAGAAGTGCAGTGAGTGGCCTAGCTATCTTGCTGAAGTCTTTAATGAACCTCCTATAAAAACCAGCATTCCCAAGGAAACTTCTTATACCTTTGACTGAATCAGGCACCTGCAGCCCTGTCATTACCTCAATCTTAGCTCTGTTCACCTCAATTCCTGCCTCAGAGACTCTATGTCCAAGCACAATGCCATTCTTGACCATAAAATGTCATTTCTCCCAGTTCAAAACCAGTTGCTTTTCCTCACAGCGAGCTAGGACCTTGCATAGATTATCCAGACAGGCATGGTAAGATGGTCCGTAGACAGAGAAATCATCCATGAAGACCTCCATAAAATCCTCTATCATGTACGTGAAGATGGACATCATGCACCTCGGAAACGTCGCAGGAGCATTACATAGTCCAAATGGCATTCTGCGGTATGCAAAGGTACCATAAGGACAGGTAAATGTGGTCGTCTCCTGGTCCTTTGGGTGGATAGGAATCTGAAAGAAACCCGAATAGCCATCCAAAAAGCAGTAGTATGGATGACTTGCTAACCTCTCCAACATCTGATCAATAAAAGGAAGTGGAAAGTGATCTTTCCTGGTGGCTGCATTCAACTTCCTGTAGTCTATGCACATCCTGTGACCAGTGATTGTCCTTGTAGCGATCAACTCATTCTTCTCATTCCTAACCACAGTGACTCCTCCCTTCTTTGGAACCACATGAACTGGGCTGACCCAATTACTGTCGAAGATAGGAAAGATGATCCCAGCTTTCAGCAGTTTCATGATCTCCTTCTTTACGACCTCTTGCAGGTTGGGATTTAAACGCCTCTGATTCTCAATTGACGACATGCTCTCATCCTCAAGGTGTATCCTATGCATGCACAAGTCTGGAGAGATACCTGAAATATCATCAAGAGAATAGCCAAGAGCCTTGCGATGCTTGCACAGCTTGCTTAGCAGTAAGGTGAGTTCTGCGTTATTCATATCAGCATTGACTATAACAGGATAAGTGGAGTTTTAACCTAGGAATTCATATTTGAGGCCCGCAGATAGCTGTTTCAGCTCGACCTTTGGAGCTCTCTCCTCGCTCCAATCTGTCGCGACTGGTGTCGACCAATTACCATGTGGTGTCGGTCGACACTGTACGTCCTCAGCGACTTCTAAATTCATCACTTGCTCGGTAACGTCCATCAACCTCAGGTACCCAGCAACATCATCATCCTCCAACTCCAAGTCACTCTCAAAACTCATCAGAGCTCTCTCCAAAGGATCAGCATGATGCATCTGATTGAAGAATTCTACAGCCATATTCTCAATCGTATCAACATAGAAGGTCTGCCCATCAATGGTAGGGTGTCTCATTAGCTTATCCATGTCAAAATTCATCACCAGATCACCCACATTGAGACCAATCTTCCCTCCTTTCACATCAATGATGGCACCACCTGTAGCCAAGAATGGTCTTCCTAGGATAAGAGGATCCTTAGGCTCATCATTATACTGCAAGACTACGAAGTCAGTTGGAATAACACATTCGCCAATCTTTACCGGTACATCCTCCAAAAGGCCCTCGGGAATCCTTATGGAGCGATCTGCTAGAATCAAGGATATCCTAGTAGGTGTGAAATTTGTCATTCCCATCTGCTTAGCAACTGAATATAGCATCAAATTGACGCTGGATCCCAAATCACACAATGATCTCTTAAATCTGTCTCTAAAGATGGTACAGTCCAAGACAAAGCTCCCTGGATCCTTTTGCTTTTCTGGAACTCTGTTTAAGATGACAACACTACAGACCTCAGTGATCATCATCACACACTCGTCATCTCCCATATCAGAAGTCAAACATCTGCTTCAAACACCTCTTTAACACTGGGTTATTGCTGACAGCGTCCATCAATTTCATTGGAAGAGTTAGCTTGCTCAGCATAGCCATATACTTAGCCTTGAACCGTTCAAACTTAGACCGCTTTGGGTTCCTAGGGAAAGGTACTTTGGGCTTGTACACTTTCCCTGCAGCTACAGGAGCTTTCGTCTGAGTTTCTGCCTCTGTATGCGTCTGGTGTCGACCGACATCGTCTTGGTGTCGATCGACGGTAGTCGATTTTGTTCTGGCGTCGACCTCAAAATCGACCTCGGTCAATTTCCGTCCGTCACGATAACTCGAAGAAGCTGGTGTCGCCCGATTACCAGTGGTAGTGTCGGTCGATGCCCGTTTCGCAGCTTCATACTCTTCTTCAAATTCCTCCATCTCCGCGATCTCCTTATCAGTAATTTGCCTATTAGGGATGGGTTGCAGCTCTTTCCCACTCCGCAGTGATATAGCATTGCAGTGATGCTTTGGATTGGTATATGTACTTCCATGAAGGAATCCGGCTTGCCTCTTAAGAGCTCCAGCAGTTTGAGCAACTTGAGAATCCAACTGCTTCATATGTGTACTCAAAGATTCAAACTTCTCATTCAGATCTTCATACACCGCATCCAGCTTCTTGTTGAAGTCCACAGTAGTCTTAGTCTGACCCTCCAGCAACCGCTCCATCATAGCTTCCATCTTGCTTTCATGAGCACTAGCAGTAGGAGGTGTCTGATATGAAGATGATCCATAATTTCTCTGATAAGAATTACCTTGCTGAAAGGGTTTCTGATAACCAGCATTCTGACCATATCCAGAAGAGTTTTGGTTGCTTGTGAAAGCACTCTTCTGTCTACCATTAAAGAACTTGTTGCCTTGCTGATTTTCAAACCTGTTTCCTTGAAATCCAGAGCCACTGATGTAGTTCACATCCTCTTCTTGGCAGTCTTCTTCAGCCTCAAACACTTCAACTTCTTAAGCAAAGTGAATAGCCTTCTTACTAGTCAACAAGCTATGAACAGTGTCCAGCTTGTTCATGATATCATTAATCTGTAGATCATCAATCTTTCCACAATATTCTTTCCTTCTTCTATCAGCAGTATTGGTGTTGTTACTGCTCACCAAGTTATCAATCAGCAATCTAGCTTGCTCAGGAGTCTTTGTGTTGAAATTGCCATTGCTGGAAGCATCCAATGCAGACTGGTAATTGAGATCAATTCCCCTGAAGAATATGCCCAGCAGCGTTACTTCAGAGAATCCATGATGAGGACAGTCACGTTGATACATCTTAAACCTCATCCAAGCAGACTTAAGAGGCTTTGTAGGACCTTGAGTGAATGTCAAAAGATCCTGTCTGAGCTGATCTGAGCGAGCATCATCATAGAAGTGTCGCAGGAACTCTCTCTTCACAGCATCCCAAGTAGTCAACTTCCCAGGTGGAAGTTGCTTCAGCCAAGCAACAACCTCTCCAGCAAGAGAGTATGGGAAAAGCTTCAGATACAAGAAGTCATAATCCACCCCATTGTACTTCATTCCAGTGATGAAGGCTTCAAAATCCTCAATGTGGTCCATGGGTTGCTCATGTGGGAGACCATGGAAGGGTGCTGTCTCAGCATAGAGTAGTAAACAGTCTTGATCTCAAAGTCATTCCTCTCAAAATAAGGAGGAACAATTGATGACCGGTTAGCATAAAACTCATCAGGACAGTTGTAGTCAGCAATAGTCTTCTCAGCAACAACCATCTGCCTCTGACCTTGAGGCTGTTCATGTTCAGGGATCACTCGTCCCTCAGCATCAATCCTCAGAACTCCTCCAGCATCTGGTCTCAAAATCAAACGATTTTTCATTATTCTTGTTTTTTGACCCTTTTTGTTCGTTCTCTCTAGTCTAGCAAGCTCCTCAAGTCTGAGGTTCAAAATTTCTTCGCTCTGGTTGCTTCGGGTATGTCGACTTGGCATACACTGATCTCAACACTCTGTCTCGAGGTCAATGTCGAGCGACACTAAAGAAGAAATCGGTCGACACTGAATGCGTCTGTCGAATCCTGCACAACAAAAAACAAGCCAAACAAGAGAAAAATCAGTAACAAAGAAAATAAAAACGACCTAGACTCAACTCTAAAACAAAATCTATCAGCTAACTCAGTTGAGTCCCCGGCAACGGCGCCAAAAACTTGATAGGTGTAAAGTTTTATCCCTATTCTACTGCAAGTGCACATTTATGCTATTGTATTATTTCAGGGTATCGAATCCACAAGGACTCACGGTCACACGATAGATTATATGCCGTCAATTTAAGCTAAATCAAATCTTAAGAAAGCAGTAAACAAAAGCAATTAAACTAGTAGGTGAATTCAAATAGAGAAAGGCGTGAGACTTAGGAAGTTCTCGGGAATTATGCTATGTAAGAAACTTAACTAACCAGATTCAGATTAACCACAGGTTCAAGAACTAGAAACACAATGCTAAATAATCCAACTCTCGCTGAGATTATTTCTATATCTAGCAACCTAGCGATCCAAATCTCTTTGTGATCCTAGAGTTCTAAACAAGCATTAAGAACAGGTTCTATCGGTTCACAATTCTCCTAAACCAAATCTCTTTGTATCTAGTCAAATTGCTCACTCTAAGTTTGTTCAGATTATAACTCACACTCTCGCGCTATTGTTAATTATCTCAGATTTAAACCCTAGGTGATCAGTCCAGAATTTAGTATTAAGCAAAACTTAGGTGATGAACAATAGATGGTGAATCCTAATCAATCAGGTATCAAACAAGCATAAAACCTTTGTGAGAATTCGTAAATCTAACTAGTTTACTACTCAGACATATTAGCAATCAAACAACACATCATGAATAAAAAACCAAAAGACTGAATAGATAAAGTAAAAGGGGTTCAAAATCCTTCTCTCAAGGTTACAAGTAGCAAGAATCAGCCCCAACTCAATATCTCTCAATCTCTCAAGCAAGAACAAAGTAAGAACAAGATAAAAGGTAGAATGAGTCTGAAAACCTAATTAAACTCTCTAAACACATTTTGGGGTCAGTTTAGAATTAGGGGAAACTTCTGGGTAATTCTGCAAATTTTCAAAACTTGTCTTTAACTCTCGGTTATTGTTCTGTCGCGCTCAATGTCGACCGACATCTAAGTCAGTGTCGGTCGACACTCAATCGTGGTCGAGACACCAACTTCAGCTCGTTGCACAAATCACCAGAAACGTCCTATAATCCTATCATTTTCTCCAAACGCAAGCCTACCTGTAGAAGACTCAATAGACTCTAAAAACCAGGTTAAAGACTCAATATATACAACTATATCATGGTTGAAAACCTAGAAAAACCATGATATATCACTTAACCTTTCCTAAGTATCTTTTATCAAATCCCCGATCCGTCGGTTTAGAGCTAGTAGCTTACTAAACTCCCCGACGTCTCATCTTTCAATTACTTAAGTCATTTCTTTCTCTTTAACGCTTATTAAACCTAATCCCGATCTCATTCTTTACGTTATACGTTTGTTAGGTTTAATTTCGTATTTTAACATCGTCTTAATTCTCGTACTTAGATTGATTCGATATCGTTCTCTAATACATATATATTCATATACGGCCCTATCATACAACGACTATATGTATGCATCAAACAATGTTACTACCAACTTAACGGCACACAACATATTTAATCCGTTTAATTCTCACGATCCTAACATGTGTCTTAAACCCTAACCGGTTAATCAATCAATTCCATTCTCAACCATAACCAAGTCACATCCGGGTATGCAAACACCTAATTCTACAGTTTCTCAATTCCCGAACTATATGTTTCTATCTACGGTGTTTGAGCCGACTCACAGTGATTTCGGTTGGATTATTAGATCGAATGCGGATACCAATCCCGAGACCCCGAACTAAGACCCGAACCTCCCGAACACACGAACTCGAACCCCCAAACACTCTGGATCACTGAACGGCCGTTTAACCGGGCGTTGACCGGCATGGTTTCCGGCGTTGTCCGGCGTTGACCGGCGGCGTTGAACATTGACCTGATCGTTGACCTGACCTGAACCGGTTAACCTAATCTCTGAACCGGCTGAACCAATGAACCGAAATCCAATTGACCGGTTTAGGTAAACCGGGTCAAAATCAACCGTTGACCGAGAGTTGACCGGTTAACCTAAACCAATCCAAATTCAACCAAACCAACTTCAATCCAATCCCAACCCAATACTTAGCCAATAACAGTGAACCGGCGGAAGAGAGACACGGCGGAGGAAGAATTCTGGCGGCTTCTCCGGCGTTGACCGGCGGCGGCGGAACGTTGACCACGGCGGAGGAGGTGTTTTCCAGCAAATCAAGTGATGATCTACACTCCAAACTTATCAGAATAAGGAGATCTTTCCATTGGTAGCTTCAAACAGCCAAGAACCAGCGGGAGGAGAGAGGGAGGAGGAGATCTAGCCGGCGGCCCTCTTCTCACGGAAGCTCCGGCGAGATTTCGGCGACGGTGGTTACTGGCTGGCGGCTGTAGGGGAGAGTTAGAGGAAGCTACTGGGATTTACAGAAGTGAATTTGAGTTTATAGTTTATGAGTTATGAGGTTTCCTGTGATAGAAGATATTAAGAACACTTGATGTTCTTAAGGTGTTCTTGAGTTCTTCAAAGGGATATCTGGGTTTTTGAGTGTTTCTGGAGAGAGTAGAGAGAGTTTTCGACAGAGAGAAGCTAGGGAGAGAGTGAGACTAACCAGAAATGAGTTTAGGTGCATGAATAGTTGAAATGATAGGAGATTCTTTTGCATGTAACAAGAGTCATGCACCAAATATGGTCTTGACACCTCAACAGGGATGGCTGACGACCTAGGGGTGAGACACCTGTCTCTGTAGCTTCATCTGATCCACAAAACCAAGCCCTAAACCGGCCCAAACCAGTTCTAAGTCTATCTTGCAATTTGTCCTGGTTTCCTTGGTTTCGCGTTTAATGTTTTAGAAAATCCTTCACCATTTGCATAAATCCCAAAACTTCCAGAAACTGATTCTCCCTGATTTTAGATGAATTTTGAAAGTTGAATCACCTCATTTCGAGTTTCCAAGCTCCTGTTATGAATTTCCGAAGTTTTCTCGGTTTTCACTCCGATAAGCCGAAAACCCCGTTTCTGCTCCATTTCTCCCAATTCTGGTCTTGTAAATGTTCTTAATGTTTTAAAATGAGAAACTTACAATTTTGCCCCTCTTGACTTTTCTTCCGCCTTTGACCATATTTTTGAATACAAGGTATTACATTCTTCCCCACTTACAGGAATTCGGTCCCCGAATTCTCCGTCTCTAACAGACTTCGAATCGGCACCAAACTTCCGCAAGTTGCTTCACCATGTCCTTTTAATGCTCCTTTCTCATAAACCAATGTCTCGTTACTTGACCTTTGACACTCATAATCCGCTTCCAATACTCTCTGGCGCTTTGCTATCTCATCCCAAAATTTCCATTGTCCTTCGTACTGCTCATTCGGCTGCTACTCTATTACTCGATCCCTGATCTTGATGGCACTCCTTCACTTGCTCTTTAGTCTTCCCACTTAACAACAGCTTTGTTCCGTGATCTCTGGTCCTGCTTCACTTTTCGATATCCCGGTGTCGATTCATTTTACCACTTTTCTCTTTAACTTATCTCTCTTGACCCTTGACCTTCTGCGATTAGCTACTTTGCTCTGATTCTCACTTCTGACTTCCCGCTTCGCTTCGACTTCCACGTCCTTCCAGATACTGGTTTGTCTCCCCAAGACACTCTTCAAGAACCCGTATTCCAAACATGACGTCCCTATGGCTCCAACTCCATCCGTACTGATAACTCCACTCTGTTCCCGATACTGATTCTTCCTTCCCGAACGCTCCCCAAGAATTTTTGGATCTATGAATCCGACCCTTCTCAGACTCCATTCAATTCACACTGATCGCTTCACTCTGGTTTCCACACTGTCGCTGACGTTCCCTCAAATCATTTCGCTAACTCAACATACCAACAGCTTCATTCTTCCAGTTGCCTTGCACTGATACATTTTCCACTGACGATCTATACCAAGTGCTTCACTTCCCTGGTCAACTTGTCTCACGGCTTCTTTACACTCCATCTCGCTTTCGGGTTCGGGTTCGGTATCGTATTCAATCGCATCATCCATTCCGTCCTACATTCAATTCAACAACTTTCAATGGAGCGGTGAAATTCAAATCAATCCATCCCTCGATATCACTTCCTTATAGAGATATAGTTAGTTAATCATGTACCCAACGGTTACCCATGATTAAGTAATGATATTCTATAATTCCGCTCTCTCGTGAATTGACGGTCGAATACAACCATTCTCGAGTTATCTCAATACCTTAATGAAAAGGTTCTAACACTTTTTATTTCTAACAACTTAACGATTGCGATAAAATTCAAACTACTCAAGCCAACAACACGCAACTAGCAATCGAACGGCTTACCAACACCATCAACAATCATCAAATGCTATGCATGCCATAAACGAAAACTAGCAACCTAACAGCGCTACACCAACGAACGAAACACAACCCTACTTATCCAGTGCACCACACAAGCATTAAATAAAGCACGCAAGCAATAAACACAAAAGGAAACAATTACCACACACAACCACGCAATCACAAGATCGCTCCGGATATGTCGTCAGTCTGGGTTTAGGTTATCATGAACGGTCGTCAATTACGCTCATCATCAGACTTCACATGGTAATTCGTTTGCATCCCAAAACCATCACACGCATGCAAACAATCACTACGCAAGTGATAATGATAAGTTGAACATTCGGCGTCATACATATATACAAAAACAACATAACATACATATCGAAGTTTTTAATACATAGTCGAAACAGAAATACAACAGGACGTCTGTCATCATCACCATAACCTCAAACCGTACCACCATACCCAGGAGATGTCAGAAACGACACGCAAAGGTTGCCGATCTATATACACAGGAAAAACAACATAGTTAGTGCCCACACTTACCTAGCCTAACTATCCTAACCCTAACAACCCCAACAAGACCGGAATACCCAACACAGGCGGCATCGCGGCTCGCGGCAGTAACCACTGGCAGGTGTGCCGGGAGGGTGCGGTGGGTGTGCATCTCTGGATGGTACTCCAACCTGCTACGGCTCGGCCATCGGGCATAGACGAGCGACGTGTCCCTCGCGATCACATAACTGACACACAACAATAGGCACTGAGTGAGACCTCCTGGAACAAACAGATGCTCGGTGTCCCTCATCTCCACATCTCTGGCAAATCCTCACTGGTCTCGGTGGCTGCACTAGTGGCGGCTGTGCTACAGGTAACTGGGTGGCTGGTGGCTAAATGATGGGCTGCGGAATGAGCTCGGTATCTCGGCGACTAGGTCCGGGTCTGTAGGCCTCAGGCAATGGGGCGAGATATGGCTCCGCATCAGACATACGCCGCAATCATACAGATCGGTGCAAGGTGGCCATCCATGCCACACACCTGACAGTAATAAGGACTTGGTATCGGCTGGTACAGCTCACGATAGCGTGGGTCGACTGGTCGAGGACACCAATACAAGTGGAACCCCTGAACTCCGCCTGCACTACACGCCTGGTATGCCGGTATCGCTGGTGGCGACTCCGTCATGTCTACTGGTGGAGTATCTGGCGGCGCAACTGGCTCGGACGGCGGTGTACCTGGTTTTGTAACGGGCTTGAACTGCGTATTCGACTCCGACATCGGCTCAGCCCCAGATAATGGCTCCATCGCAGAAAGTGGCTCGGTAGAGTCGGGTGACAATGATGCAGACCTATCAAGTGGTGTGCGAGGCGATCCTGGCTGTGGATCGTGCTGGTGGTGCGGTCCATTCTGCTGCTCTAGAACATCCCCGAGCATCGCCATCTGCTCATCAACGTGCTGCTCCCAATACGGATGTTGTTATGGGTCTATCGGCTCCATGTCCATATCAACTGCTGCATGTAACGGGTCCAACATAAAGTCCATCCCACTGAGCGGAATGAAATCTGACGCATGCAAGCTAAAGGGTAACGGCACATCATGCGCCTCGAGCATCGGTGGCTGAATCACTGACGGTACCATTGGTGCCTCTAACTGTGGCGGTAATGGTGGCAATCCACTGTCTGCGTATCTCAGGTAACCCATCATCCCTGCGAACAAGTCTGTGGTACCCGCATCGTCCTGTAAAGCTGGAGGTAATGGATCAGGCAACTACCTCCAATCTACGGCGGCTGCTCTCGCTCCCTAAGGTACTCGCGGAGGAACTGATGGTCGGTCAGATGTCTGTGAACCCTGTGACTGTCTAGGCTGCGCTCTCAAACTCGCCTGGTACTGCTCTAACTGAGCCTGATAATGTGCGGCAATCCTCCGATGATGACTCATGCTGCTCGCTGAAACTCCACTATACACCCACACCCACACACCACCCGTCCAAGGACACTCTGCTGCTGACAGCAAACAAAAACACAGATAAGCATTAGTACAGATAATACAAATTCCTATGCCCATCCCAACCCAGAATTTATAGACGCGGCTCGGTTTCCTAATGGATGCTTAGGTAAAACAAAATTTTGACTCGATAAAACACGGAAAACACTCAGAAATAAACAGTTTCGAAACCCATGACGAAATCCATAAATTTTACACATTCAAACAATTATCTAGCCTTAGAGCATGGGTGGCAATAAATAGTCGTGACTACTGTTTGGAACAAAATAATTTCAAATATAACTTTTCTACAAACGTACATACCATGAAATTGAAAGGAAAAAAAAAATCGTAAGTTCGTTGCAAAGATCTTTAATTTGGAACTATTGCATTCTTTAATAGCTAAAAGAGCTTTGAAGATGATTTATGCCTTTGATCTGACAAATGAGAGCAAAACTCTTCGTTAGAATAGATGCAACACCGAAATGAAATTTAAATTAATTCGGTCATGAGAGTTTGAAGAATTACTAATATTAAACCAGACAAAATAAACTTTGTATTCTCATTAATTTAGAATGTTGAATGTACATGCATGAGTTTATATACAAGTAGCCTCTACTCTACTATTTACACGTATACAGTATGTATGTAAGCTAATATACCCCCCTCAAGCCTATGAAGTGGAATCATCAGATGGAATGAATAGGCTTGAAATAGACATACGGCTGACAAGTGTGTTGAATGGACCAGGATGTAGAGGTTTAGTCAGTATATCAGCATGCTGGTTGGCGCTAGAGACATGCATCAAATTCAGAAATCCATTTTTGACTTGATCTCTAACCGTATGACAGTCAATCTCCACATGTTTCGTTCTCTCGTGGAAGACGGGGTTATTAGCAATGTGCATTGCAGATTTATTATCACAGAAGAGCTTGGCCTTTATTTGTACCTGTATCTGCAAATCAGTGAGCAACTGTTGGAGCCATAAGAGTTCACAAGTAGCATGGGCCATACTTCGATATTCTGCTTCAGTACTACTACGGATCACAACATCTTGTTTCTTTAATTTCCAAGTAACCAAAGAGCTGCCAAGGTAGACGCAATAGCCAGTTACGGATCGTCTGGAGTCAGGGCAAGTTGCCCAATCAGCATCAGAAAAAGCGTTGAGGCATAAGTCTGATGATGCTGAGTAAAATAAGCCTTGGCCTGGATTATTTTTGAGATATTGGACCACCTTATGAGCAGCCTGAAGATGGATATCAGTCGGAGTTTGCAGAAACTGACTCAAGCTGTGGACAGCAAAAGTTATATCTGGCCGTGTTATGGTCAAGTACAACAGTCTGCCAATGAGAGCTCGATAGGGTGTGGGATCAGATAGAAAAGTCCCTGAGGTCTTGGAAAGCTTGAGAGTAGGATCCATAGGAACACTACTTGGTTTACATCCTAACAGCCCTGTATCAGCCAATATATTAAGTGCATGCTTACGCTGAGATACAGAGATACCAGCTGAGCTTCTGGCTATTTCTAGACCCAAGAAGAAACGTAGGCTTCCCAAATCTTTGATCTTGAACTTGGAATGTAGAACTTTCTTAAGAGCAAGGACCTCGGTGTCATTGTTGCTGGCAATCATTATATCATCAACATAGACCAATATAGCAGTAAACATAGAGCCATTCTTCTTGATAAAAAGAGTATTATCAGCCGGAGATTGAGTATAACCAGCAGACATAAGAACATCAGAAAGGCAGTAATACCATTGCCTTGATGCTTGCTTCAAGCCATACAAGGACTTATGTAACCGGCAAACCGGATTTGGTGGTAAAGTACCTGCAGTTGGTGTATATCCTTGAGGCATGGTCATGAATATCTCTTCATCAAGATCGCTATGCAGAAAAGCGTTCGAGACATCCATTTGGGATAAAGTCCAGCCTTTGATTGCAGCAAGACTGAGAAGTAACTTGACACTGGCCAACTTAGCAACATGTGAGAATGTATCAGTAAAGTCCACTCCCTCTTGCTAAGTGAAACCCTTGGCAACTAAACGTGCTTTGTATCTTTCGATACTACCATCAGCATTATACTTAATAGTATAAACCCATTTGCATCCTACAACGTTCTTCCGGGAGGCAATGATTCAACAGTCCATGTTTGATTTGATTCCATAGCATGTAGTTCCTCATTCATGGCTTTGGTGAAATGAGGTGATAATATGGCTTGTTTGAAAGAAGTTGGTTCTGTTTCGAGAGAATAGGAAAGCACATAGGACTGATAAAGTGGTTACAGTTTAGAATAAGAAAGAACAGATGAAAGTGGGTAAGGGGTAGAGGAAAAAGTGGGTGAAGAAGTAGGTGAAATTTGAGTAAGAGAGCAATGGAAGTCAGCTAAGTAACCTGGAGCTTTATGCGTACGTTTTTGCCGAGCATTGAGTAGCTGGACTTGACCTGTACTTTGTGTAACAGTCTCTCGTGATAAAGGTGTGGTGTTAGAGTGTGATGCAGATGAATGAGATGGTGCAGATGCATGTGTATGAACAGGTAATGAATCCTGAGAAGAATGAATGGATGGGTCTAATGATACCGGAATGGGTAATGGCAATATGACAGAAGGAAAAGGATCTATGACATGTGTAGGAGTAATACCATTCCTGAATGGGAAAACAGTCTCATGAAAAATCACATTGCGAGACACAGAGATAACATTCGTATCTAAATGCAAAACCTTATAACCCTTGTATCTGGATGAGTATCCTAGGAAAACACATGCTTCAGATCTTGGGGAGAAGTTATGTCTATCCTTAGACAATGTAGACACGTAACATAAACAACCAAAGGATTTAAGAAATGAATAATCAGGTTGCTTATGATTCAGACGTTCGTATGGTGATTGTTTACCTAAAAGCAGATATGGGGTTCGATTAATGAGAAACACAGCTGTACAAATGCAATCACTCTAATACACAGCAGGAACATTAGACTGAAATAGCTGTTGGATAGTTTAGTTGATCCTGATTCAATTCTCATATTGATATCAACCTAAACATGCATCAGATCTAGGTGTTCTTATTTAGAAACATAACATGATCTCACCTTTTACCTGTTTGTTGCAGCGGAAGGATTAGAACAGGTCAGAGATCAGATAGATGCACCGAGGGATGAATCCTCCAGAGGTTCACACACGCTTCACAAGGAAATGGCTGCTAGACCACGAGGAACAGAGGCGCAGGGAGAGAGAGGAATCGCGGCTGGGATTAGGGTTAGGGAGAAGAGACTTGGCTTTTAGTCATTAAAAGCCTTCTCTTTCCCTTTTGGGCTTTTGGGCCCAATCTGATTAAATCCCATTTAATCAGACCCATTAATTTCTCTCTTAGTACGACAAATGCCTAGCACTTTTGTCGTACTTCTGCTAAGCCGTTCCAACACATTTTCCTGTTAGCTTAGGCGTGTGACCCATATGGGATCATATAATAAAGGCAATAAGTCCAAGACTTATAGATCATGAGCGGACTCTAGCAAGCCATCATGATCCCCAGTATTATATGACTTATGTCTGATCTCGACATACTCTTACTTTCTAGAGACAGTACCGAGATTACTGGACACAATTCCAACAATCTCCCACTTGTACTGGAATCTCTGTATTCATAATCCTTTTGTCTCAATATCTCGATTAGTCATAAGGCAAGATTGGTGTCATCCTTATAAAGCCTAATCTTGTTCATCGGACTCTGATTTGATACTGACAATCCAAACGACTCGGGAAAGTCCGTTTGAGCATGGCCATGCGTTTTCCAGTATTCAATTCTCCGATTGGCCTAGAGATATTCACTCCATTTATATTGGAGGGACAAATCCCATCTTGTTCCATCACTGTAAACTACTCACTTCATGATGTACCCAAACAAGGTCCTTATAGCTATCACAGAACGATAGCGTTAGACAATGATCAAAGTACATCAGTCCATGTGCAGTCACATGCATGTGAACTCAGGTCTAAGGACTATACTCTATAGTCGTAGTAAGAATCTCTTATGACACAGATATAAATATCCTGAAGAGTTCTTATAAGCGGGTCTTGTCCGGTCGTATGTTCCCAACATACACCTATGTACTGACTTTGATGCCGTGCATCTATGACACACTGAGACTTTGTCATAAGTCACGTACCAATCCAGTCTCACACGGTTGTTGGTGTTCCAGTTTCAACAACCTTCGACTAGGGACATGATGATATAAAACATCTATCAAATATAGGATCTCATGATCAAGCTAAATGACTTCGATGACTCAAGATCAAATCATTTACTTCGATGACCTATAAAATGGTTCATATCATTTTGGAACGATTATTTCATCACAGTTAAAATAATCTTGAAATAATAATTTCATTAAAACATAAATAATGTTTTACAAGAACATATCAAATAACTAAAATAAAGCTCACAAAAACTCCCACTCAAATTTAGATTACATTTCAATGTTTCTAACGCCTACAGCTTCAGTCAGGAACTCGAGCTTAGGCCTTGGGAGTGGCTTTGTCAACGGATCAGCGACATTATCATCTGTCGGAACTCGGCTGATCTTGACTTCCTTTCTATTAATGATGTCACGTATCAAGTGATATCTTCTTTGAACATGCTTGGATTTCTGGTGTGATCTTGGTTCCTTTGCCTGAGCTATAGCACCATTGTTGTCACAAAACAGTGCCAGAGGCTCAGCCGCATCTGGTATCACACCTAGTTCCATAATGAACTTTCGTATCCAAACAGCTTCCTTCGCTGCTTCCGAGGCGGCGATATATTCAGCTTCTGTAGTGGAATCAGCAACGGTGTCCTGCTTGGAGCTTCTCCAACTTACTGCACCGCCATTCAGACAAAAGACATAACCGGACTGTGACCGGAAATCATCTGTGTCTGTCTGGAAACTTGCGTCCGTGAATCCACTGACTTTAAGCACATCACTTCCACCGTACACTAAGAACTTATCCTTAGTATGTCTTAGATACTTCAAGATGTTCTTTACGGCAATCCAATGGTTTTCACCTGGATTTGACTGGTATCTACTCGTCATGCTCAATGCGTAAGCAACATCAGGACGAGTACAGATCATGGCATACATGACAGATCCTATTGCAGATGCATAAGGAATATTCTTCATGCGCTCAAGCTCAGCAGCCGACGTAGGGCTCTGCTTCTTGCTTAGCGTTGTGCCATGTACCATTGGCGTGAAGCCCTTCTTGGAATCTTTCATGCTGAATCTTTGTAGGACTTTGTCAATGTATGAGTCTTGACACAAGCCTATCAGCCTCTTAGGTCTATCCCGATAGATCCTAATTCCAAGAACGTATGCGGCTTCACCCATGTCTTTCATGGAAAAACAACTTCCAAGCCAGTCCTTTACAGACTTCAGCATTGGAACGTCGTTTCCGAGAAGCAGTATGTCATCGACATACAGAATAAGAAATACAATCTTGCTCCCACTAGATTTCTTATACACGAATTGTTCTTCTTCGTTTCTGATGAAGTCAAATTGCTTGATCGCTTCATCAAAACGAAGATTCCAGCTCCTCGATGCTTGCTTCAATCCATAAATGGATTTATGAAGCTTGCATACTTTCCCAGCATTCTTTGGATCTATGTAACCGTCAGGTTGCGTCATATACACATCCCCTTCCAGAATACCATTCAGGAAGGCGGTTTTCACGTCCATCTGCCAAATTTCATAATCATGAAAAGCTGCAGTTGCTAGTAGAATCCGAATAGATTTCATCATAGCCACCGGTGAATAGGTTTCATCGTAGTCCACACCGTGAACTTGTCTGAAACCTTTTGCCACCAACCTGGCTTTATAAATCTGGACATTTCCATCCACGTCAATCTTCTTCTTGAAGATCCATTTGCACTCGATGGCTTTTACACCAGCGGGTAAGTCAACCAACGAAAATACTTGGTTGACCGACATGGAGTCCATTTCGGAATCAGTGGCCTTGCGCCACTTAGAGGAATCTGGGCCCATCATGGCTTGATTGAAGTTCGATGGTTCATCACCATCAATGATCAAAAGATCATGACAGTCAGTCACGAGGAAACCCTGATATCTCTCGGGTTCGTGACGGATCCTCCCGGATCTTCGAACTTCAGGTACTACAGGTTCAGGCTCTACAATTTCTTGTAGATCCTCCTGCTGCTCTTCCTCATTAGGTTGAGCAGTATCCTGTTCATCTTGAATTTCTTCAAGCAGTACCTTACTCCCACTGTCTTTCTTAGAGAGAAACTCTCTCTCAAGAAAGTTACAATCCCGGGCAACAAAGATCTTGTTCTCGGAACGTAGATAGAAGTAATAAGCCTTGGTTTCCCGTGGATAACCAATGAAGTAGCATTTATCAGATTTTGGTGTAAGCTTATCTGAGATTAATCTCTTAACATAGGCTTCACAACCCCAAATTCTTAGATAAGACAGCACTGGAGCTTTTCCAGTCCATAATTCATATGGTGTCTTTGCTACTGCTTTTGATGGCGCTCTATTTAGAGTGAACACTGCTGTTAGCAGAGCATATCCCCAAAGGGATATTGGAAGGTCTGTGTGACTCATCATAGATCGAACCATATCCAATAAGGTCCGATTTCTCCTCTCAGACACACCATTCCATTGAGGTGTTCCAGGAGGAGTGAGTTGGGATACGATCCCACACTCTCTCAGATGATCACTGAATTCCTGGCTTAAGTATTCTCCTCCTCGGTCGGACCGAAGAGCCTTAATGCTTTTGCCAAGTTGGTTCTGTACTTCATTTTGGAATTCTCTGAACTTCTCAAAAGATTCAGACTTATGTTTCATCAAATAAACATATCCATACCTACTGAAATCATCAGTGAAAGTTATGAAGTACTGATAGTTTCCTCTTGCATTTGTGGACATTGGGCCACACACATCAGTGTGTATCAGGCCCAATAAGTCACTGGCCCTCTCGTTAGGTTTATTAAAGGGGGCCCGTGTCATTTTGCCCATCATGCAGGATTCGCATTTCTCACATGACTCAAAGTCAAATGAGCCAAGAAGTCCATTCGAATGGAGCCTCTTGATGCGTTTCTCGCTGATGTGCCCTAAACGACAATGCCATAGAAACGTTCGGTTTTCCTCATTAGGTTTTAACCGTTTTGTATTAATGTTATAAATTGGCGCGGATAGATCGAGTATGTAAAGCCCATTCGTAAGAGGGGCAGAACCATAGAACAAATTGTTGCGATTGAAGGAACATAATTTATTCTTAACTGAAAAATCATAACCTTCCAAATCCAACAAAGAAATTGAAATAATATTTCTGCTTATAGCAGGTACAAAATAACAATTATTAAGTTCTAAAATCAATCCCGAAGGTAAAGACAACAAGTATGTGCCTACAGCTAGTGCTGAAACTTTCGCTCCATTCCCAACTCGTAGCTCCACTTGTCCTTGCTTCAGCCTTCTACTGTTGCTGAGTGCCTGCATATTAGTACAAATATGAGCCCCACAACCAGTATCCATGACCCATGAGGTATTATCAGAAGTAGTTGTATTAACTTCTATAACAAAAATACCTGATGAAGAAGTCTCGAAAGTCTTCTTCTTCAATTCCTTTAGACCTTCCTGGAATTTCTTACAATCTCTTCTCCAATGCCCCAGTTCTTTGCAGAACCTGCACATGTCAGTTGGCCCAGCCTTGGACTTGGGCTTGGGCTTTGGCGTGTCCTTGTCCGCGACATGGACAGCCTTGGCCGCTCCCTTATCCTTAGCAGAGGATTTCTTAAACCCCTTGCCCTTTTGCACCATAAGCACATTGGGGTCCTTGGCGGTTTTCCTCAAGTTGGGCTCTGCAGTCTTGAGCATTCCGTGAAGCTCAGGTAGTGTCTTACTCAAGCCATGCATGTTAAAGTTCAGAATGAACTGATCATAGCTTGCAGGTAAAGACTGCAGAATGATGTCGCAGGCAAGTTCCTGGCTGATTGGGCAGTCGAGTTTCTGAAGATGATCGAGATAACCCATCATCTTCAAGACATGAGGACTCACTGCCGCATTCGCAGCCAACTTACAGTCCAAGAGGTTCTTAACTGTCTGGAACCTCTCAGTCCTAGCCTGCTCCTGAAAAAGCGATTTCAGGCTTGCCATGATCTCGATGGGAGACAATACACTTTCGAACTGTTTTTGCAGCTCAGGAGTCATTGTCACCAACATCAGGCAATAAACATCATTTTCATCTGACGAATGCTTTTCCCAAGCATTGTGCAGAGTCCTGGCAGCATTGGCAAGAGGCCTCTCGGGGAGGGGATCTCGAAGGACATAATCCTTCTTCTCCTGCTTGAGGACCAGCCTCAAGTTCCTTGACCATGTCAGGAAGTTCGTTCCAGTCAGCTTCTCCTTCTCGAGAACAGACCGGATCGAGAATGTGTTTTGTAGTAGTCATATCTGAAATATATAAATAAAAAGGTTATTAGTTATATGTTCAAAATGATTAATCTCGTATTAAAGTTTAATATGATTAATCACGCATTATATTCAATAAGCTAAGTTACCCTCAATAGAATATAATGATTCCAAGATCCACATATAACTAAAATTAAAGTGGGCCACTGGCCGTCACCCAACCTTAGCTTATATCGGTAAGCCATATATCGGCTAATTATATCCGTGATATAACTCTTGGTTGTGAATCTGGGCCCGAGGCCCAATCCACTCTGATGTCTCAAGGCCCGGGACTCCCGATGGCCTAGTCAAGAAAACCGGACTATACAGTCATGTAATCATTAATGTCTGGGACTCCCAATGACATTTATGAATCACAAACCGTCTTACCCACGCAAAAGCAGACATCCTCACACTGTAAGGCCATGAATGCAATTGAATGGGCTTTGACAGCTGACATAGCCTGGACAAGACATCCAACGCTTGATATTATTTGAGGTTCGTAGGTTTATTAAAATCATTCCCAAAATAGAAGATTACTATTTCGGGAAACTTTCTATTTATGGAAACCTACTATTTTTGGAAACTTTCTAAAACTGGAAACTTTCTAACTTTAGAAACTTCTTTAAAATCCAAAACCCGCAAATTCAGAAACTTCTATTTTAAGAAACTTTCTAATTATAAAATTTCGGAAACTTTAATTTAAAAACGACTTTATAATTTTATAAAATAGATTTTAAATTAATCTGAAGAAAGACTCAATTAACTGGCCCAATTGTTTTAACTTCTTGGCCCGAGGCCCAAGAATTGGTCCATGTCCAAGACATGACCCAATTGTCCAATTAATTGACAAAACCGGTCTGGTTCATTAAAACTGGTCTAACCAAGTTTCAATTACTACGATGACCACAATTGTCAACCGGTTATTTACTAAACCGGAATTTCTCAATTTATTTGGTCCAACCAAATCAAATTAGAAATTCCTGGTTTAGGCACTAAATCCAATATTTCTTTCGACATTGGATTTCTTATTCCGGTTTAACCAGATTTAATAAAATTATTAAAATCTGTTTATTAAACCAGAATGATGATTTTAATTAAGTTTTGAACCGAACCCTGAACCGAACCGATTTGGTCACGAACCAAACCGAGTTGGTCGTGACCTAGCTTCCTTCCCAAGAAACCATCGGCCAGCCGCTCAGCCGCCAGCCAACCGATCCGAGATCGAGGCGATACGCAGCCGGGACGGGACGCTTCCACGATCGCCGAGCGATCGGGATGCCGAGCACGCGAGCGGGACGGGACATTGCCGGGACGCGATCGAGACGAGCGATCGGACGCGACGAAACGATCGATCACGATCGATCGTATGATACGATCCGATCCAATCCGACCATCCCGACCGTCCGACCCGCGATCCATCCGTCCGACCGGTCCAATCCGACCAACCGGCCATGCCGGTCAATACTCACTCGGCCGATCGCAAATCTGAGTCATATAGCTCATGTTTTGCGATTTTTCTTGTGTGTTTAGAGTTCAATTATGTTTCTTAACTGTTTTATCTTATCAGTAATTGATTCAAAAACAATTCTAAACAGATTAAACAACCTAAACATGAATCTAAAACAAGAAACCTAAGAACCAATGGCTCTGATACCACTGTTGGATAGTTCAGTTGATCCTGATTCAATTCTCATATTGATATCAACCTAAACATGCATCAGATCTAGGTGTTCTTATTTAGAAACATAACATGATCTCACCTTTTACCTGTTTGTTGCAGCGGAAGGATTAGAACAGGTCAGAGATCAGATAGATGCACCGAGGGATGAATCCTCCAGAGGTTCACACACGCTTCACAAGGAAATGGCTGCTAGACCACGAGGAACAGAGGCGCAGGGAGAGAGAGGAATCGCGGCTGGGATTAGGGTTAGGGAGAAGAGACTTGGCTTTTAGTCATTAAAAGCCTTCTCTTTCCCTTTTGGGCTTTTGGGCCCAATCTGATTAAATCCCATTTAATCAGACCCATTAATTTCTCTCTTAGTACGACAAATGCCTAGCACTTTTGTCGTACTTCTGCTAAGCCGTTCCAACACATTTTCCTGTTAGCTTAGGCGTGTGACCCATATGGGATCATATAATAAAGGCAATAAGTCCAAGACTTATAGATCATGAGCGGACTCTAGCAAGCCATCATGATCCCCAGTATTATATGACTTATGTCTGATCTCGACATACTCTTACTTTCTAGAGACAGTACCGAGATTACTGGACACAATTCCAACAATAGCAAAGCCCGAGCAACATTCAAGAGATGTTGATGCTTGCGCTCCACAACAGAGTTCTGCTGTGGAGTATAAGCACAAGAAAATTGATGCAAGATGCCTAGTTTCTGTATAATGTAAGGAAATGCAAGCTCAGGGGCATTATCACTGCGAATCATTTTGATATTAGCATTGTATTGAGTTTTCACATGTTGAATAAAAGCTGGAAAAAGTCTAGAAACATCACTTTTATTCTTCATCAGATAGATCCATGTAAATCATCTACCAAGGTAAAGAAATACTTGTAACCTTCTATAGACTCAATGCTAAAAGGACCCCAAGTATCTAGATGAATAAGATCAAATGGTGATTGAGACAGATGATTATAAGAAACAAACGGTAGACGTTTTTGTTTAGCTAAGGGATAGACTTGACAATGATCAGAAGAGAGCATACTTGATTTAGGAAAAGACAAAGTACTTGACAAATGTTATAACTTGGCAGATGATGGATGTCCAAGGCTTTGGTGCCAGAGATGTCCATATGTCCATCAGCTAGCAAGGATCCACAAAAGTTAGAAGAAGATAGTTGAACTCCATTCTCTAAACTTTGTATTCTCATTAATTTAGAATGTTGATTGTACATGAGTTTATATACAAGTAGCCTCTATTCTACTATTTACACGTATACAGTATGTATGTAAGCTAATAACTAACCATAGTGAAAGTCGTCTCCGTTTCCCTTCGGTAAAATGACAATTGTTTACACTGACCAGTGAAAGCCATAATCCCTCTCAACTCACCGTAATAGTCCCAGATATTTCTGGAGATGAAGCATTGCGTTCTTACGGTCTTACCACAAACCAGACACACTTTCATTGTCGGTTTACTTTGTCTCCACTCCATTGAAACCTTACCTTGACATTTCTTGTCAATGTTAAGTAAGATCCTTGCAAATATGTTGTTAGGCTGAGCTCTTCTATGAGCTTTTCTCAGTTTTTCCACGCTTCTAAGAGCGTTAGGTTCGGTAGAGCTAAATACCTGAATAGTTACCTCACATAATAGGTATTAAAGTTAAATAGTCCACTGCAATATAGTAAAGTTATAAAACAATGGACATCTCGTGAGCATCTCAAGAGATGATAAAGTAAGGAACCTGAATCAGTTGTCGAATGTAGTGCACACATCTCTTGTGAAAACAGGGGCGACGAGTTGGCACATTATGCATTGATGAAAAAGCTATACATGATTATATTGTCATGATCAAGGTTTTTTTGTACCTGCAAAACAGAATCAAAGTGTTCACAGCACACGTCAACAGAGATGGTACTGGTTTAAGGGATATAAGGAAGGTGTCAGAAAGAGATTCAATATAAAGAACTTAAAATGGTTGACATTGAGGCCTTCATCCATGATGAATATATTTTCGTATGTTGGTAAAATAGTCAACAACATGTATTGTTCCTCTGAATCTATGTCCATAACAAACATGCCATAGGTGGGACAACTTTTTCATAAAATAGAATGGCTCATAACACAAATCAAATATTCTGCTTATCCTTTTGCCATGGAGACATGAAAATTCCAACATTTAATACTAATTTTTTTTATCAGAGGATCAGAATATGGGAAAACGTCTAATCAGTATGTTATATGACATAAAAGCTGACCTTTTCAGTAAATAATTTGAGTTCGAAGAAAAATATATCATGAAACCATCTCTGATAGTTTGATCAGTTCCATGAAGACGTATTTATTTCGATCAAAGAATAAATATATTTTTACCTGACCTCGTTATTCTTTGAGCCTCCTAGCAAGGAGTTGCTAAGACAGCCACTTAACAAAATGAATCAACTGTAAATCAATCACCTAACTCAAAGCCTTTCATCAGCCAAAAGCCCAAAACCCAAAATGGTCATGTATGGAAAATAAACATATGTAATTATAATTTGAGAAACCTTAAAGCTATATAAAATTTCAAATACAACGATTACCTAACTAAAGAATCTATATTAATAATGAGGATTGAATCGATCAACTTTCGCTCCCTTCAAGGATATAGATTCAAAAGAATCCATAGAAAGGAACTCATGGTACATCCTGATTATTTAAAAAAAAAAGCATCATTCAGACACATACATATATGCTTTGTACCTTGTTAGTTACTGTGTTGTTATAGAGCATCAACTTCCCCTTGCCACTAGAGTGCGGTCTCGGAGCTTTGGTTTTGCGAGGACCTTTACTTGAGTTTGAAAGTGTTCTAGTTACTATTTTAAGGTTACATATAGGGAATGTTACTTTAGGATCTCGGGTGAAAGCGTTTTCACAAAGCTCAACTAGAGATTGGCTTAGATTTGCTTTAAATTCTCCAACGAATATAGAGTCAATATATAGAACCCTGTAAATAACAAAAGAAAGCATAAGAATCCGAGTAGTTAAAACCATAAGACTTCAAGTTACAAAATGGAAAACAGAATACAAACCTTGATGAAATGCAATACAACATCTTTGAAGCAGTTCGATCCATCAAACTGAAAATCGAGAGTTATTGCAGCGAAACGCAGGAGAATCCGAGGGAGTGGCCTATTACGGTTTGAGTTCGAAAAGGTCAAAACTCAACTAAAATGGCTGGAGAAATCAACTAGAATATAATAAGATTCTGTAGAACATCATACTATACGCAGCTATACTCAAGTTTCAACTTTTTCTAAATCAGCAAATGGATTAATCTCGATTAATATTATCTTAAAACAGTTGGAATTATGAAACTAAACAGGAATCAGAAGTGGGTAAAAGGTGAAAGCGTTTGAAATGATTTGAACACCAACATAGAGAAACGAAGAGCACATACTTAAAGAAAATCTGACAAATCTATGAATGAATGAATGTTCAACCTGTTTATTCACAACTCCTTTGTTCCATATTTATACAACATCATTGGCAATATGCCCTAGAGAAATCAGGAAACTAAATCCTAGAGAATATAGGAAAATATACAAGTATCAATTTAGGATATATCAGAGTATCTTGGTTGTATCTCGATACCCCCCCCCCCCCCTTTGATTTATGTTGTGTGCATAAGCAAGACAACCGAAGACTTTGAGATGATTATATGATGGTTGACGAACATATAGCTTCTCAAGAGGTGTTTTCCCGTCGAGTAGTGGCGATGGTGTCCTGTTTATCGAGTAAACTGCAGTTAAGACACACTCTCCCCAATAACCTGTCGATAGGTGAGCTTGGAATCGCAATGCTCGAGCAACATTCAAGATGTGTCGATGCTTCCGTTCTACGCGTCCGTTTTGTTGAGGTGTATGGACGCAAGATGTCTCATGATGGATGCCATTGTTTGGGAAGAATCTGGACAGAACCATAAACTCTGTGCCATTGTCGGAGCGAATAGTCTTGACTTTCTTCGTAAACTGTCGATCAACCATGGCAAGGAAATCCGTTAAGATGCGCGAGACTGATACTTTATCCAGCAACAAATATATCCACATAACACGAGTATGATCATCGACAATAGTTAAGAAATATCGTTAGCCACAAGTAGATTTAGTGCGATAAGGACCCCATAAATCGCAATGGATCAAATCAAAAACTGAAATTGCATTATTAGAACTGTCGGAAAAGATTTGACGTTTCTCTAAAACAGACATCACAATCCTTAAAAGAAAACTCAGTACAACTAGGAAAACCACTGACGCCAGGGACCATGCCAGTAACACGAGAAGACGGATGACCAAGATGCCTATGCCATAATGATGAATCATTACGGATACTAGTCTGAGAAGAGATCACATCCGGAAGTGCTCGGTATCGATACAGTCCCTCTCTCTCTCGTTCACCCAATCCAATAAGCGTCCTCGTAATGAGGTCCTACAAAAGCAAAAGCTTATCAGTGATTTGCCCGACCAAAAAATTATTGGTAAGAAGCTGTCCAAAGGATATCAAATTCGAATCAAAGCCATCAACAAGATAGACATCATTCAAGATTAATCGCTCTGTGAGCTGAACAGTTCCCTGTCGAGAGGCAGCAGCAAAAGATCATGTAGGCTGTTTAACCGAAACAGGTAATATTGGTTGAAAATTGGTCAGGAATTCAACACAACCAGTCATGTGATGTGTTGCTCCTGTGTCCAAAATCCAAGAGTTTTCGATAACATTACCACTGAGAGAGTCTTGTTTGGTCACCATCTTTTGAATGATGTTCCACTGATTATCCGTAATTCCACATAGACCTTGGCGATCATTCTCGGAAAGCACGATAGAGGAGGAAAGGCAGGTTGAATTTGCACCAACAATCTGCGTGTTGTTAGCTTTTGGACCGGAACCTCGACCACGTCCATTGAATCCGCGACCTCGGCCAGTACCATACCATTCAAGATATCCAACTATTTTGAAACATGAGCTTGCTTCATGACCAGTACGACCACAAGCAATGCACTTGCAAGATGGGTCATGATTTATCGGTCGCTGAGATGGAACCGGAGGAGTTCCAGTCACCTCGTGAGTGAAAAAGGATGGCAAAGAAGGTGCCTGATGACTGTAAGTCGGTTTCAACTGAGATACGAAGCTCATCACCGGTAGTTCATGAACAGTGTTTGAGTGGAGCGTCTCGTTTTGTAGAATCATTTGATAAACACTGTCGAGATCCGGAAGTGGGGAAATGACACATATCTGAGACCGGATCACGCCATTAGTCGAATCATCAAGACCTGAAAGGAAATCGTGCACGCGGTATGTTCATACGCTGTATTAAAGTCGCAAGTACAATTTCCGCAGGTACATCATTTCGACACCATACCTTCAGAGATTCCGTCCCAGATTTTTGCCAAGCGTCCAAAATAATCATCGACGGTTGAGCCATTCTGTTTACAAACAGCCAGTGAGTTACGGAGCTATTGAAGCCGAGCTCCGCTTTTAATGGAGAATCACCTCTTTATCAAGTCCCACAGATCCTTGGCTACCTCGCGCGTGGATATGCACGAACGAATTTTTGGTTCGATGGTGTGTTTTATCCATCCAACCAAAAGATGATTGATGGTGGTCCAATCTTCGAGATTTGAGGAATCTGCAGGTGGTTTCGGGATGCTTCCATCGATGAAGCCAAACTTTTTGCGAGAGCTGAGAGCCATACGCAAGTTGATTGCCCATTCATCGTAGTTAGCTCCATTGAGAAGCGCTGTTGAGATGATTACCCCTGGATTGTTATTAGTCGAGAGATCAAAGGGCGAGATGGTTTTATGTGTTTTCGGTGTCGATGTTGAATACGACATCGTTCACAGTTATGAAAAGAACTATGTTTTTGTGAGTAAAGAATAGAGGACGAAGAGAACAAGTATGGCGGCTCTGATAAGTTCGTGAATGAACTCAGAGGCAGCCGAAGAAGATCAGTTTCGGTGAAGAGAACGACGCTGATCTAGAAAAAGAAGGAATTGAAAGAAAATCGAAAATGTGAACGTATTAGAGCAGGTCACGATTAGCGGATCTAAGCTTTGATACCATGACAAAACTATGAATGAATGAATGTTCAACCTGTTTATTCACAACTCCTTTGTTCCATATTTATACAACGTCATTGTCAATATGCCCTAGAGAAATCAGGAAACTAAATCCTAGAGAATATAGGAAAATATTCAAGTATCAATTTAGGATATATCTGAGTATCTTGGAGTTATCTCGATAAAATCCAAACGATAGCGATGACGATCGCTAAGATAAACATGATTCCAGTGGGTTTTTTCTTTCTTGACAGCTTTGTCCTAAAATATAATCAACCTAACCATAAGACCAAATCACTCAGAGATATCAACCAAATATGCAATTAACCCAAAATCGGACACATTCAATCTGAATATAAATCCTGTTAAAACAAATCACATAAAAGCTCTCGGTTGAAATTCTCTCTACTGTTACATGATCATACTTAACTACAATTAAATTCCGAGTTCTGCTTAGTTATTAAAATCATCATCACCTAGAGGAAGTGATATTGAAGGAATCTCGAAAGGTCTGAGAGAGAAGAACGGGAAAAAGTAGGATAAACTGTAAAAGAAAATTCGAGGTTACAATCTCACACGTGGAAACTATTTAGAAAGGTACATATCTAGCTTACGTTTTTGTTTGTTTTTTTGTAGCTTTTGTTTCTTTAGTAACATTTACATGAAAATTATAATTGCTGATGTGACATAATTCTAGAGAGTTTTTTAAATTGCTGATGTGGATGGTCACTCTAGCCCCAAACATCAACTTTTATATAGTATAATTGTTCTAAATGTTTAAATACAATATTGATTTAAAACATCATAAAATCTTTGTAGATATTGTTTTCGAAAAATTATAACTCCATAACATCCTTAGTATGTATGTAACAAAAAAAGTAATTATACAAATAAGACTTATGGCATTAAATCTCATATTGCAAGAATTATTTTACATGTATATTACTAAATGACATTAGTACAGAAATATAAAATTTGTGATATCTCTAATCAATTAAAATAGAATATCAAAGTAAAATTAATTAAAAAATAACATTTAATCATGTATTATATTATAGAGATGCCATCGAATATTAATGATTTAACTAAATTTCATTGATGTTAATTATATAATATAACATTACTTATATTTTCAAACAATACAATTATTAAATTTGTATCCAAACAATCTAAATTAATGGATCTCATTTCCCTAATTAGTTAATATATAGGACTTCGAAAAATAACAACATCACTGCCATTTTCTTCGGAAAAAACCATGCAAAATAATGGGTCCCATTTCCCGGTGGATTTACAATCTTCAGTCTCGTGTCTCTCCTTATGGGTATGCTTTTATGTAACCAATTTCTACTTCCAAAATACGAAATCTACAATTCAGGTATGCAGATGTCGGTTATTAATAACTTTTATTTCTCTCCAAATGAGAGTAGTTTCAGAGATGGAGAAGATGGACTTACTAACACAGGTATAACCACGGCGAATCACGGTAACATCTTCATGTTTCTGTGTAATCTTCCATTTAAATGGATGTGTTTTTGGATAATTTTGTTAAAGCAAAGTTATCCACAAATTCTCTGGCATTCTGGTCATTTATTCAAAATCAGATGGGTTTTTGATCCAAGTATTAGAACCGAAAAATTTAGATATTGGGTATGTGATTTATGGGCATATTTATCATGGAGATGAAAGATTACATAAGGATTTCCTGGAAAGGAAAGCTTTTTTATCAAAATTTCAAGACCGTACTTCTACTGTTGTGGATTAAGGGGCTGATAGTGATATCATTCCATGGAGAGATAGAGGCAGTGCTATTTTTTTGTGTGGGGAAGATAGTTATATTGGATAATATCCGTGTAAGGTTAAGGTCAATGATATTTAAAAAGACACTGATGTGGACTAACTGGTATCATATCGTCGGACTTCGAGGATTAATATCAAGCATAATAGGTTTTACTAATACGATTAAAAAGTAGCCTCAAGGTAAAGAAAGATAAAATAACGTATTGGAGCAAGATGGTATCTGAAGAAATACTACGAATATGTGTATTCGTTAGAAAGTAAGGCTTTCTCGACTAGAAAGCATCGTGAAACTTATTTTTTATACTATTTAGGCGTACATATCTTCTTGTGTAATAATTACGTTTTGTAATTCTCTATAAATGCAACATATGGTAACTTCGTTATAATAGAATGATATATATATATATATATATATATATATATATATATATATATATATATATATATATATATATCATGAACCTATTAAATCACATGATCAATATAATTAAATAATTTGATATATCAATTATTTTCAGAAATTATAAATAAAATTTTGGTAAATATAAAAATATAATAGCATAAATAAATATATTTTGGACATATTTCAACTAAAAAAATAAAAAAATGAAAAAAATTAAAACTTAAGATAAATAAGTTTCTAATTTATAAAATGGAAAATTTTAAATTTGAAAAAATTAAAATACAAAAATTAGGTCGATATATATCTATCTTAATAAAATTAAAATATTAAAAATAAGTCAATATATATATTGAAACATTTTGATGTTTATAAAATCACATATTTTTACAGTTTGTTCCATCAATATATGTAAAATATTAAGTCAATTGCAAAACAGGTTAAAAGACTAATTAACTCGTTTTCATTATAAAAACACTAAAATAACTAATAAACAACTTTAATAGATGGATTTCAATATTTTAATTTTCATAAATATTTGATTATAATTATATAAAATATAACTTTAATTATAAAATATTAAAACAAAAACAAATATAATAAATTAATAGAATATATTATATAGTACCATTACCTACTTATAATTAAAACTATCAGCACATCACAAATATATTTATTTAAAAATAAACTTTTCATATCTTAAATTTAAAATTTATAAATACACATTATTCAAAAAGATAATTAAACAATAAAAAATCCTTCTTTAGGAAGATTAATTATATAATAAATAAACAATTTCTATATAATAATTTGGTAAAATAATTTTGATTCAAATGTAAAGTATTAAATCTTAATTATAAAAATCGTAGATGAAACCCAATTAACTAAAACCTTAGCTCCGAATATTGAATACTTGAAATACAAAAACAATTAAATCCAGAAAACACATTAAAAACCAAACAAAATGGCTAAACCATAGTATTTAAAATTTTAAAATCAAAACCAAACCAAAGATAATGAATTTCTAATATAATAAAATAATAAAAATCATAAATGTTTTTTTCAAAAATATAAAGTTTTAAATATAAATAAAATACTCGCTCTTAGTTTTATTATTTGTTTTATAGTAAAATAGACGATTTGATACAATCCCACATAATAGTCCAAATAAAAAGGTTAATTATAACATAAATAAATATATTATATATTATAATTTGGTAAAATAATTTTAATTCAAATATAAAGTTTAAAATTTTAATTATAAAATCATAGATGAAACCTCATTGACTGTTGACCAAAAAGAATACCTCATTGACTAAAATTTAAATTCAGAATATTTCAAAAATCCTTGAAACAAAAAACAATGAAATCCAAAGCAAAAAAAAAAAAACTAAATGTATAAATCATAGTATTTAAAAATAAATCAAAATCAAACCAACAATAATGAATTTCTAATATAATAAAATTGATATAAATCGTAAATTTTTATTTCAAAAATATAAAATATCATATCTAAATATAAACTATCCACGCGCGCTTACTCTAGTGTTTAGTTAAAATTGAATTATGATATCATACATTCTATTATTAGTGGTTAAAGTTTATATAGAAATTAACTTTACTAACTAAATCAAACTATTTGTTTAAAAAATGTGGCCCTTAAGTTTAAATTTATTTGGCCCTAGATTGAGTGGTTTGTTGTTGTCAGTATTAGAGCCCTGATTTGATTAGGTTTATTCTTGTCAGTTGGGTTTTAGGTAGTGTATGCTCTTTAGCTGTGGGTTAGATTTTGCAAATTTCAGATCTTGATCTCGATCTTCAGCTTCGGTGTTGGTGGCCGTGTTCCTAGCGTTTCTGGATTGTTCGGCGGATGACTTGTCTGTCTTAGTCCGGCTTTGTTTATATTAGTTTTTCTTATTTCTATTGCAACTTCAGAGGTTGTCTTTGTCTCTTGCAATCTTCCAGTCTTCGTTGTGATGTGTGTTGGGAGTGTGCTTTTCCTATCTGTTTACTGCAACAATATAGTTCATGCAGTGTTCTACCTTATCTTCTGCCTCTAAGCAAGGGTTCTCTGGCTCAATCTTTTGGATTTGGGGCTTCGGTTCTTTTCGCATCTGGTCGTCGGTTGTCGAATGGTTAAATGTATGTTCTTTCGTCTTCATCGGGTTATCAGCAAACGGTTATCTCGTGGCTCCTAATATGTTGGAAGAATATAATAAGAGATGATGGATCTGCCCCAATAAAGTTTGGTTGTGGGTGCTTCTCTCCTCTCCTCTCGCGATTCATGGGTGTTGGAGTCAAGATTGGCACTTTCCTTAAAAGGCCTATTCAGGAATTTAGGTCGGCCCAGAAAGGAAAGACGGTTTAGAGCCCAAGTCGGTAAAACACGGTTAACTCCGACCTGGTTCAACCGGCTTACATCTAGGGTTTTGGAGAGTGTGAATCATATAAGGAAATACAGTGTAAAAACATAGTGGCGTCAAGATTCGGAAATATGCCTTAAATCGGAGACGAGATATTAGGAAATATTCATGTTTATCTTCTATTTCTTTATCTGTTAAACCGACTTGTAACCCTATAAAAAGGGACCTAGTTAATGAATAACATTCACACTTTTCATAATATTCTAGCCTGAGAGACTTTAGAGCCAATTTAACCTAAAACTCTCTCCGGCGACTTGAAACTTCTTTTCACCGCTTTATTCCATCTCGGAAACCTAAAGCGAAACCCTAATTTCCTAACTCTCACCGTGTTCTTAAATTCTTCTTTTAGAATCCCTAATTCAAAACCCTAAAACTCTTGCTATCTTAGGATAGACCGAGTTGAGATCTTACAATTGGCGCCGACTGTGGGGATTTCTAAGAGAAATTTCTGAACGAGATGCCTGGAAATGACAACAAAATCGATCCGGAAAACCCGAGGGTTGAAACCAAAAAAAGTGATTACGACCTAAGTGATCACGAAGACGACAACGCGGTACTTTACGGCGAACAGCCGCGGAAAGCTAAGTCAAAGAAGGCTCGAGACGACGGTAAACGTATCCCGTCACTCGGCAAAAGATCAGAACAAGTCGAACAAGACGAAGTTCTGGCCACTTTAATGGCCAAAATCGATTCACAGAACGATTTAATCAAAGATTTTTCGGAAAGAATTGACATGTTGCAGTCGGAACAAGCTCAAATCCGTTCAGACCAACAGTCAAGAAAATCCAAGCGGGAAGTGCCTCCAAAGGTGAAAGATAAAGTCGCCAGACGACTAATCTACGATACACCTGAAGGAGACCTTCAAGGACAAAGCCGAGATAGCGAGTCCAGAAGCAACTCATGCAGAGAACGCGATGAGGAGGATAAGCATGAACGGAGCTCGCATCGAAGGAGGGACTCAGAAGAGCCCAAGCAGAGTACACACCAAGAGCAGGACGACTGGTACGAAGAAAGGTACTCACCCAACAAGGACGAGCGCACGGATCGAGAGGCACAGAATGAACGAGGTTTGCGTCACAGACGGAATTAACGACATGAGAACGACTCGCACCGGGATAACCATCGCCACGAGCGAGGTATGTCCCACGAGGAAGCTCATAGGACGTCTATCCGCGGAGTGAGCCACAACCAAGTTGAGAAGCAGTTGACCGAGCTCAGAGATACCCTAAAGGAATTAAAGGGCGAGGTTCACAGTGTCAAAGGATCCGCTCCCGAGATTGACCGGATCATCGAGGAGACTCAAAGGACACCTTTCACGTCACGCATCACAGATACATATATACGCCAGAAGGAAAAGCTCAGGCTGCCGATGTATGACGGGAGGAAGGATCCTGCCACTCATCTAACAACTTTCAAGATCATGGCGGCCAAAGCGCGGTTCTCATCATCCAGAGAACGCGACATCGGTTTTTGCCAACTATTTGCTGAAACCCTAGAAGGAGATGCGCTGACCTGGTTCTCAAGGCTACATCCTAAGTCGATTAACGATTTTTCATGCTTAACAAGAGCGTTTGTAAGGCATCACTTCGCCTACGTAAACAAGGATACATCGCTAAACGCACTGATGTCCATGTCGCAAGAGAAGAAGGAGACGTTAAGAACCTTCGTAGACCGGTTTAAGGCAACGATGATGCGCGCGGAAGCTTCATATAAATTCACCATCGCGGCTCTGACAAACTCCGTCTGGCATGAGTTGCCGTTTTATCAGGACCTGGTCGTCAATCCACCATTGACCATCGAGGACGCCCTTCACAGAGCAAACAAATTTGTGGAGTTGGAAGAGAAGAAGGTGGCCCTGGCAAGGAAAAGCCGAGATCCGTCTCGCACTAAAAAATTGGGCTCGTACCCGTACGTTCTCTGTGGGGGGCGATAACAAATAAGCCGAGCATTTTAAGCCTCGCATATTCGTCCGTCCTCTGAACAAATCCGAGCACACATAAGTCTCGCAAACCGCCTTACGGCAAAAACGTATTAAGTCGCTAACTGTTTAAATTTGTTAATAACAAATTTAATACAAGATTAGTCCGATTTAATTACAAGTACGTACTTAAGTCGCTAAACTGTTTAAAATTGTCGAGAACAAGTTTAATACAGGATCAGTCCGACTTAATTATAAGCGCGTGTTTCAAGTCGCCACCTACTCGAGTTTGTCAAGAACAACTTTAAATACAAGAATAGACCGACTTAATTACAAGCATAGCAAAATGTAATTCAAGTCGCTATCGGTTTTAAAGTATTGGAACGCAAACTTAATGTAGACTTGGATTAGAATTAACTTAAACTGTCCTCTCGATAGAGGACGAAAGTCTTACAAATAAAAAAAAAAAAAAAACCATTACAAAAACAATACAAAATATAAGGGGAATTTAGGCGGCCTCCGCTGACGACTTCTCTGGCTCTTCGACCTTCTCAGCTTCATCTCTCTCAATCGCATCCTGCGCCTTGGCAAAACCGTCTAAAGCCGCAATCTCCGAATTAACAGACTGAATAAGATCGGCAGGGACCGCCTCTGGGATCACACCGCGATTAGTCCCGAACTCATCAATCATATGCGGAACGGGAGGAGGAGAATCATAAAGGAGATTGAGGAGCGGATGATGAATCGGCGAGAGAAAAAATGTGAGCTCTTCTTTCATCACGACCTCCATCTCGTCGAGTTTCGCAGTCACCGCGACCTCGTCGGCAGCAACCTGGTCCAAAAGAGCCTGAGGCACCGACAGACCTTCTCCGCTAAGCTTTATCAAGCATTTTTTGAGTCCGGAGATTTGGGCTTGCTCGACTTGTAAGGCGACAGCGGCCCCTTGATCCTTCACATAACGTTGAAAGAGATCAAAGTGAGTCTGCGCCTTCGCCCTTACCGCGGCTTCGACTCTCTCTCTCTCTCTCTCTCCTTCCGGACCAGGTCGACATAGAACGTTTGCTGACTCTTCTTCTCTGATTGAAGCTTAAGAAGGTCGGCTTTCGACTTCTCCGTCACAAGACTTAGCCTTTCCTCCGCACCACGAAGCTTGTCCGCAAGAACCAAGTTATTTGCCTTGAGAGCCTTCTTCTCTTCTTTAGATTTCTTGAGAAGCTCATCTCGCTTGGTCACTGCATCAGCCATCTTCTTAGCACCCCAAGAACTATCAAGGGCCACGCGATTCGACGCCGCGATCATCTGAAATCAAAACAAGGGTTTCGTCAAAAACAAGAAGACTAAACATATAGGATTCCACAATAGGAACTTACCATTGCCTCGGCATGCTTCAACTTGAGAATGGCATCTGAATGAGGAAGCTCTTGCAGGACCGGCCAATCTTTCTCGTTCCCCCGAACACAAGTCAGCATATCAAAGCATGCTCGCGGATTATCAATCAGTGGGACTTCACTCTCGTATTGGTAAGCAAAGTTGTGGATTGAAGGCCGGGATTCTCCTTCCTTTAATGGAGCATGAGGAAGGACATGAACAATTTCTTTGCGGGAAACAACAGGCTTCATGATACCTGAAGCATCGGAAACGTCCCCGGTCTCTTGGTAATACCGCTTCCACGGATTCAGATTTTTCTCAGGCTCACCAGCAGCCGTCTTATCAGAAGCGACATCCTTGACAGGCTTATTGGCTATAGCAGCCCTCTTTGCCGGTTTCTCCTTAACCGACTTGTCATCAGTTACCCTTTTCCTAGAAAGGGTCTTAGGAAGAACCTTATCAGCGGGAGCCGCCATATTTGTCTAAGCCGACTTAACGGCCTGCGGAGTGGCTGACTTATCAGCAACCGATCCTTCACCATTGTGAGGTAACACGAGTGCGTCCTTCTTCTCCGATGACTCGACGGGAGTCGAGGACTTGGAAGAGATCTTCTGCGAGTAATCGACTGATGCAATCTTCTGGACCTTGCCCATCCTCTTCGGCTTTACCAACTGATCGGGAGTAACCTTTGCCTTGGTTATCCACTTAACTGAAAAGGAAAGGAAAACTTAAAACCAACAATAAGGCGCCGACTCTCACAAAGTCGATGTACAAGATATTGCCTTTGGAGATCCGCGGTAGAGACTTGGTGATACCTTTGGAGGTCTGACCACTTGCGTAGGCCGAGGGCTTAAATCTGCTCAAGAATCGGAAAGAAGTTGTCCGGGTACGGCTTGAGAAATGGATGGTGCACTGCAATAACAAAACAAGGAATTAAGTAAATCATCTATATCGAAAAACGGCAAATATAGAACGATATCTACCAAAGTTTGTATTCCAAGACGATCTGATAAGATCCCAATGTTCCTCGGGAACGACCGAAGGAGATATCTCACCATAAAAATAATGCCTCTGCCAGTTGTTGATCTTGCTCGGTGCATCCATGAGGACGCGATGACCCCTCTTCGACTTAACTGCGAAGCATCCCGGGCTGGTGTTCGTCATGGAGTTAATCGAAGTCATCTCTTCAAACATACTGATGGAGATCGTTATGTCAATCTCGTCTCCTAGTCCAAGGAGACCCACCATGTGACGAACCGCGACAGCAGAAAGCTGGGAAATGGCGATCTCGCGACGATGGCAATAGGAAATAAGAAAATCGGGAAAGAAGCCAATAGCGACTTCCCGTAGTATCGCCATTGATAAAATATGACTCGTACAAAGTCATATAACCATGAGGAGGATTCCAAGGACGGTCGAGTGTACAAGGGATGAGAAATTTGATTTTCGGATCGGCCCCGCATCCCTGAAGCGTAGCGATCACTGACTCCGTGCTAGATCGGGTTTCAAACACATTACCATAAGCCTCCTTCGGAGCAGCCGACAATGGCGCAGGCGGCTCACTGGCATCGTCGGAATCATTCCCTTCGATATCGACATCTTCATCAGACTTATCATAGTCTGAATCTCGAAGCTGGGGAATCACGAATTCTCCCCGACCAGAGCTTTCCGCAGCATCGGTTTGTCGCGATAACTCACGACGACGCTGGAGCTCCTCAATCTCAAAATGAACGGGATGATTCTTCAAGTCGGAGGAAGTGCCCGAAGATGACGAATCGGACGAGGTACCATGACGACTTGTAGAATCGTCTGCTGATGAGACAGTGACGACTTCCTTATCCTTGCTTCCTGAGCAACGAACCAGCGACATACTTAACGAAGAACAGGTAAAACGATAAAGGATGGAAAGATCTAATCCTAAAAACCTACGACTGAGCAACGCCGGAAAAGCTAATCGAAAATAAAACCGGTGGAGAGCGAAAATGACCTCAAATCTTCTTCACTCGAGCAGAAATGAAGAAGTGAGGAATGAAGGGAGAATATATAGAGAAGATGGGAGCATCGTGTTCGAGAAGCTGCTAGAGGAAACGCTTCGTTTCTCGCACCCATTAATAGGGATCATGATTACCTAGACGACGCCTCGATTCCCACACCTCTCGGACGGTTAGGTTAAAAACCGATACAGTTCTGGCAGTCGAAATCAAATCAAAATGGTTCTTCACCGAACCAAATCAATTTTGGTCTCACTCTGGTTTGTCTGTCAGTTTCTGGGCCTAAAGAGGTTCGCCCACGACAAGAGAATGGGCCCACGAAAATTACTTCCTAAACCATAAGTTAACTCCTCGTAATGCCGACTTGGATAAATTCAAGTCGCCACACTGGGGGGCTTATTGTTGGAGTCAAGATTGACACTTTCCTTAAAAGGCCTATTCAGGAATTTAGGTCGGCCCAGAAAGGAAAGACGGTTTAAAGCCCAAGTCGGTAAAACACGGTTAACTCCGACCTGGTTCAACCGGCTTACATCTAGGGTTTTGGAGAGTGTGAATCATATAAGGAAAGACAGTGTAAAAACATAGCGGCGTCAAGATTCGGAAATATGCCTTAAATCGGTGACGAGATATTAGGAAATATTCATGTTTATCTTCTATTTCTTTATCTGTTAAACCGACTTGTAACCCTATAAAAAGGGACCTAGTTAATGAATAACATTCACGCTTTTCATAATATTCTAGTCTGAGAGACTTTAGAGCCAATTTAACCTAAAACTCTCTCCGGCGACTTGAAACTTCTTTTCACCGCTTTATTCCATCTCGGAAACCTAAAGCGAAACCCTAATTTCCTAACTCTCATCGTGTTCTTAAATTCTTCTTTTAGAATCCCTAATTCAAAACCCTAAAACTCTTGCTATCTTAGGATAGACCGAGTTGAGATCTTACAATGGGTGTTTGTTTTGCTTGGGCGTCCTTGTTTGATGATCTTGATTGGTTTTTTGTTGATATCTTGCTTGGATGTTTTTTATTTGTTTTCTGTTTGTTTAGTTTTTGGGGACTAACTATTTGTTCGCTGTCTTTTGACTCTTTTATGGGTTTTGTCTTCGAAACTGGGTTTAGTTTAGTTTCGGTCTTAACATATGTAATGATCTTGGGTTTATCTTTGGAATAAATATAATCCTTCAGTGAAAAAAAAGTTTATTTTGGTGACCTAAGCAATTGTCTTTTTGTACAAGGGAAGGCGCTCTGTTTGCGATTTGCCCCAATTCCTTGAAAGTCTGCATGTCACGGTAGATTTAAATCAAAGTGATAAACTGAATCTTCACACATTTAATGCGGAAAGCAGAAAACTTGACTCCATGTAATATGAACATTTCGTATCTTTATCTTCCCAAATTTTTAGTAAGGAAAAAAATAGTTTGTAATAATACTGCACTTGCCTCCATGATATATATTAGGACACACTCACAACTGAGACGAAGAGGTTGTCATAATCCAATCGATATGAGGGTGGACACCATAACACCAATGATTGGGAGTGGCTCATTTTGCAGGATCCTTATCAAGCATAAGTTCACCTCCACTTTTTCTAACCAATCAAATAATTCCACATAATCTAATATTAAAAATAACTAAAATTTTAAAAATGTTTTAAAAATAAAAAAATAAAAAACGAAAATAAAAGAAAAGAAAATATATATTATTTCGGACAAAACTTAAAAATAATTTTTTTATAAAAAATACTAAAACCTAAATCTTAATCTCTAAACCCTAAATTCTAAACCCTAAACCCTAAACGATAATTTGAACCTAAAATATTAAAATTAAAACTAAATCCTAATCCTTAAACCCAATATGTAAATCTTAAAAAATAAAAACTAAACCCTAATCCCTAAACCCTAAACCCTAATCCAAAGAGCTTAAACCCTAATCCATAAACCCTAAACCCAAAGAGCTTAAACCCTATACCATAAACCCTAATCCCTAAACCCAACATGTAAATTTTAAAAAATAAAAAACTAAACCCTAATCCCAAAACTCTAAACCCTAATCCAAAGAGCTTAAACCCTAAACCCAAAGAGCTTAAACCCTATATCATAAACCCTAATCCCTAACCTTAAACCTCAAAGGTTTACATTCAAAAGGTCCTTAAAATATTTGAATATCTTTAATTCCTTAATTTAAATTTTATAATTTTATTTAAAAATAATATTACATGGCATATTTTTATTGGTTAAAAAAGAGGAGGCGAACAAATGGATTCACCTCTAGGGGTGAACCTAAGTATTTTCTTAAAAACAATATGTTTTCAATTGGAGCGAAAAGAGCCCCTTCTCCACATGGATTAACAACAATTTTCTATCAACAATATTGGAATATTGTTAGACCAGCAGCCGTGAGTGAGCTCAGTTTATTTTTTGAAATCAGATCGTTTACAAAAACTCTTAACCATACAAACCACGTTCTCATCTCAAAGATTGATACTCCCACCACAATGAAAGATTTTAGACCTATAGCGCTCTAAAATGTTATATACAAGGTTATTTTGAAGATTTTAGTTTGGCGACTAAATTTTTTTTACCGGATGTGGTTTCAAAAAACCAGGCATCATTCATAACGTGACGACAAATCACTGATAACGTCATAATCGCACATGAATAATTTCATTCACTGAGAGTGAGAAATGTTGTGCAACATCATTCATGGCGTTAAAGACTAACATTAGTAAAGCGTACGATAGGATTGAGTGAAACTTTTTGGAGGAAGTTCTAAGAAAAAAGGATTTTGTGAGAAGTGGACGCAATGTATAATGGCTTGTGTGAGGTCAGTTTCCTGCTCAGTCTTAATAAATGGTATTCCATATGGTCACATAGCTCCCTCGAGAGGTATTCAACAAGGGGACCCTTTATCACTGTATCTATTTATCTTGTGTACTGACATACTTAGTTCCATGTTGTATAATGCCGAAACAAAGAATAAGATTTAACATCTAGGTATAGGAGGACCTATTGTTTCACATATGTTGTTTGCTGACGATTCAATATTGAAATTCTTCATTAAAGCTGATTATCAGAATAGTTGGGCATTGTATAACATTTTCAAGAAATATGAAGCAGCATCTGGACAGCTTATCAATTAAGATAAATCTACTATCACGTCCGGGGATAAGGTCTATGCTCATACTCGAAAAGGGATAAAAGATAAATTAAAAATCGCAAATATAGGTGGTGGAGGAAAGTATTTGGGATTACCGAAACAGTTCGGAAGGAAGAAGAAAGAAATGTTTAAGTACATTAAAGATTCTGTTCAAGGAAAGGTTAATTAATGGTTGGCAGAACAAGTTTCTATCAATAGCCGGAAAACATATTAAAAAAATCAGTAGCATTTTCAATGCTCGTGTACTCTATGAATTGTTTCCAGTTACCAAATGAGGTTTTTTGGAACTAGATAGTCTAATATCAAAGTTCTGGTGGGGCTCTACAAAAGAAAGAAGAAAGATGTCATAGATGTCATGAAAGAAAATGACTATATCAAAAATGGAGGTATGGGTTTTCAGGTTTTACATAAGTTCAACCAAACATTGCTAGCAAATACACTTTGGAAGATAACGCAACGACGAAAATTTTTGATCTACAAGGTCTTAAAGCATCAATACTTTAAGAAAATAACGATTTTGGATGCAAGTAAAGGGCGTAAGCCTTTATATGCTTGGCGGTCGCTTCCATTTCGCTGGAGTCTCCTAGAATAGGAATACAACATAGTATAGGGGATGGTAAAGATATGTGATTAACTGATTCGTGGCTACCTACCAACCCCCGAGAAGTACACATTTACTTCCTTATATGAACCTGACACTGCGTGTACATTGTTTGATTGATGATCACATGTGACAATGGAGCCAGGAGGTACTGAATGACCTGATAGAAAGAGACGATCACTTACTTATTGTAAAATATACATTCCGCCATGGACAGCTCATGATCACATGATTTGGAGTTATAACCAAGATGGTAATTACACGGTCAAATCAGGCTATCATCTTGCCAATGTGTCATCAACGGAGGAAATGAAACCTCCTTTAGCAGATTCCTGGATTTGGCGCAATTAACTAGTGTGGAAAATAGATGTAGTTCCAAAGATCATACACTTTATTTGGTGCCTTCTCTCGCGAGCATTGGCTACTAAATCTAACCTTAACCATCAACATATTCCCGTAGAACCTTATTGTCCATGATGTTGTGACCACAAAGAGACAACATATCATGTGCTCTTCACATGCCCTTATGCTTAACACACTACAAGAAAATAGCATTTTTTTTTCGACTGAAACTTGCGACTATACTTGTAGTCATAACATTTTGATACTATTTAAAGACACAATTGTGATAACTTTGCGACAACAAATATATGGTTATCTATTAGTCTCTTATATACGACCAAAAATGATTGTCGCCAATTTAGTCGATGATTTATGACTGATTAACGACTATTGTCGAGACCGGAAACATTAGTCACAACATAGTCGGTAATTTGGCGACTACGCTGCGTCTGCTGTGAAGGGTCATATAAAAGTCGCAAACTAGTCACTATTTGGGAAATCAATTTGCAACTCCGTTTATAGTAGTAACAAAGTCGTTAATTTGTCGCTATTGTTACGACTAATATGTGACTCGTTAATGTTGTCGCAAAATAGTCGGGTATGGATCGTATCATATAGTATGTTTTTGATTTAGAAATAATAATATAATATAGTTTTGTTATATTTGCTAATAATCTTAACTAAGTATCAAAGTTAATATATATTACAATCATAAGTAAATAAGAATGACCCATGTACGCTTTTCATAATCTCAAATTATTAAGCGTGAAATGTAGCATAAGAAACTGATAGTTCATAATCCTTGCTGCGGTTTAATGAAATACATTGATTTTTTCTTCAAAAGGGAACATATTCTGATGTGAATAGAAAAAAACAGAAGAAAAAAGCTTAAAGGCATGTTCTTCTAACTTCTAAGCATGAAGAACACGAAGATCTCTACTTTAGTAGTACATCCTGCCTAGAATCACTCGAGTCTGGCTATCTGAATACGCATCATAGAAGAGCGAAAACAACATCAAACTTTGACTAATTTTCTGGGAAAATATAATTGAATTCAATATTGCAGATTCATTTCTCACCTTGGAGATTGTTCCCGTAGTTTGCATGGATATCAGCTTAGAGTTGTATCTTGCAATTGGAAATTAGACAAACCCAGAAAATCTTAGCCGTCTTCAAATCGAATGTTCAAAACACAAAAGGATTTGTGAAATACCCTGGGAATATGCTCGATATCGAATGACTTGAATTGGCTGGTAAACTCTTTTGCTTGATTATGTTGTTCAGCCGTTTTTGGGTTTCTGACTTGTCATTCAACCCACATTTGTTTAATGATAGCTATCAGAAAGTCTAGAGATAAAGATTCTAGAGAGAAAACAAACATTAGCTGTAAATTAACTGATCTTATTAATGACAAGCTGAGAGTCTCCATAGGCCTTCACGTGAGTGTAACCTTTTTCTAAAGCAGACTCCAAACTACGATTCAAACCTCTATATTCTGCAACACTGTTTGTTGTATTGCCTAATCCTTCATGGTAGGAAGAGATGACAGTTCTATATGAATCACACATAACAACTTCTGAACCATCTCTTCCAGGGTTTCCTTTTGAAGCTCCATCAAACTCAATGGTACAATACTTCTGAAAACAGACATTGCAATGTAAATAAGATGTAAACATGAATCTCGAAGTTCAAACTAGAGTGTCTCATGCTTCATAATCGGCTATTTTTATACGTTAAGAATAACTATTTTTACTATATGTAATCACATTGGCAAGATAAGATCAACAGAAGAAAATGATTAAATAGATAAGAGAAGAATCAAAATCAGAAACGATGTACTAAGGGACTTAAGGGGTTCTCGCCTTTCCCTTGTCAATTTCTCTTGTCGTCTCTGTTTTCTCTGCTATAGGAGAGCAAAAATTCCAAGGTTATGATGGTTGGGGTATTTCGTTCGGTTAATGATAATATACCAAAATATTTGGTTTAGGTGCCGCGCAGATGCGCGGAATTTCCAAAATATAATTTTTTTTTTATAATTGTGCATAATCTTTTCATGTTTAATATCATAACCGACTATTTTTATACGTTAAGAATAGCTATTTTTATCATTATTAGTATATTTTTTCCAAACTATTTATGTTTTTAAACATTATGGTCATAATTTATTATTTGTTTAATTTTTGGATATTATGCAATATGATTAAAAACACTAAATTACTAAAGAAAGCCATAAACAAAGTATGGACTATAAATACAAATTTAATTTAAATTCATAAACCATAAGTATGTTCTTAATTTCATAAATCCAGCAAACCACACCCAACATTCCTAACATAGAAGAGTCTTTGGGAACCTGAAGGAAAAAATCATATTAAAACAATAACACTATCCCAAAAACGCATAAACATCTATATTATATGATTATGAGGTGTTAGATAAATACCTCTAGACAAAATAACGGAAATCTTCAACTTCATACGCATCAAAGCGTATCTTAGAAAATCGTTGAATAGCCTCCAACCTCATCAACCCTAATCGAATTTTTTTTTAATTATTTGTCATTTTACAGTAACTGGATTAAATTTACAAAAGGTTTGAAATTTCATCATACCACCTCTGTTTTTGACGATATTAAAGCACTCGAATAAGCTGAACAATATCTCATTTGGACTTTTGCCCCATGCCCTCACCAACCTAACAACAAGATCACCATTAACCACAAAATCCAATTACTTATTTCTGCCAATATTTACTACAAATAAGCTTTCAGACATTCTAAAAATATTCTACATGAAATAAATGAAAGTTATACTTACTCTAAATATCTAGTTGGGAATTTTACTTTAAGACGCTTCCAGAAATAAGTTTCCAGATCATTGGTAGGAACCACTACTCTTACGAAGCCATCAATTACAAGAACAACACCAATTAAATATATATCTCAAAAAAATAAACACCAAACAAATCCATAGCCAAATCATATTAAAACAATAAAGTCACATATAACTTATAAACTTAAAACAGAAATTATATTGATTGGATAAGTGCTAGTTATAGTGCCGTTTGAAACGCCATGTATAGGCTTCAAGTCTAAGTAGTGTTGGCCATTAGGGAATGTAATTCTCCAGAGTATACTCGAATTGATTCGACACAAAGAGAATAAAATATCTGTCAAGCGGCCTAACATTGGCCTATCAAGGATATAAACATTACCCATTGAACCCAGTGGCCCTCAGATTCCAGCAGCCACTCGAAGATTTTAACATAATCACCCCATATTTCTCCTTCTATCCTCTAGCCCTATAGTTATAAAGTGCAAGACTTAAAACTTTATACAGCGTAAGAACAAAACTTTATACATCGTAAATAACAAAACTTTATACATCGTAAAGAACAAAATTTTACCATTATACTATAGAGATAACATGTTCATCCACCAAAAGTAGTTTGATGGTTTTTCCGGTGAAAACCTCTTGAAACATCCAAAACCGAAGGACCTTCAATCTCAACCTCCATTTCGTTTTTGACTTGTTGATCTCCGAAAGAAATTGGTATTGCCGTTGAGCCATTGTTTTTTGCAATAGATTTTGCGTAGAGAAAATAAATAGAAGACGAAAGGAATTTGAGAGACTCTGAATTTGAGAGAGGTTCTAATGGTTAAGGTATTGGTGGTTTATGATAATTTAGACGGGTAATTTTTTTTGGGATGGACGGGCCTTATAAGATTCTCCCTTAACTTTGTTATCGGTTAATGTAAATATTGTACACATAATGGTTTATTGGTGTCACTTAATGGCTAAGGCATGAACTATTCTTTACACATGGCATATTAAACAACTAATGTTTAACACTCGTCCTCAAACTTGTCACTCATGAATTAGATGTTTAAAGATCATAGGATTCATGTAAATAAATCTTGCATGACATAATGTTCGTAAAGCTAACAATATCAACCACCAATTAGAGCAACTCCAATGCAACGGTAAAACACCATGTATGCAGTCTTGTTAATGCAACTGCAAATTGGACTGTAAATTTGTGTTTTGTGAACAGTGTCGTATCATATTTGGTGTTCCACTGTTCACAAAACAACTAAAAATATGTATATCTTATTCTTCTTTTTAATTTAAAATATATGTAAATTGTTTTTTTATCTATTGATTAAACTGCAGTCGTGTAACTAAATTTTTGTTTTCCAAATGATTAACAGTTTACTTTTTATAATTAATTTTTAATAATAATTATTATAGAGTATTAATTTTAAAAACTATACTAACAACCAAATTAATTAAAAATAAAAATACTTTAAATACTAAAGATTGGTTCAACGTACATATGAGTATCAAAACATCAAATTTGGTATAAGTTTAAGATCAAAACCAAATTTGGTATAAGATTAAGATCAAACACCAAATTTGGTATAAGATTAAGATCAAAACACCAAATTTGGTATAAGATTAAGATCAAAACATATTTTGCTAGTTTTGACATCAGTCTTACGACGGCTATGTTAAGAAGATTTGACGTAAAGTAGGTTAATAATTATATTACTTAACATATAGGGTCTACATTCACATTTATGCACACACGCAACCGTTAATATTGAACAGTTGATTATCTAGTGAACTGCCAAATACATGATAATCTAGGTTATTAAAGTTAAGTAGCAATTTTGGTTCATTAATTTATTAATTAATTGTGTGAGAGGGGAATGAATGGTCGTGTCTTTATGGAAGGATATAAAGAAGAAGAAACTCATTCAGTCATCTGCCCATGTTCTAAATACGACCCATGGTGCTCTGGGTAGCTAGAGGAAAACAACGTTTTCGACCAATGTTTCTGGGTTATGCATACCGCTTTCTTCTGCAAAATGATAGCAGACTTCTACCAATTTCGCTATAATCGGTGATGCCGTATATATGTATGTTTTGCCAATTTCACGTTAGATGTTTTCATGTAAACATAATTATCTAGTATTTTTTTTAGCGGTTCACTTTATTGCATCCGAAAGCTAACACTTAAAACAATGAAATACTTAAATAAATTAAACACTTAATAATTAACAACGTAACTTGGTTATTAATTATACTATTTAACACATATCAGACAGTTTGACCAACATACAAGGAGTTACCCTAAACCCTAAATATTAAACCCTAAACCCTAAATACTAAACTCTAAACCCTAAATACTAAACATTGAGCATCTGCAAAAGAGACCTCATATTTGAGGTTTCATAAACCTCAAATTTGAGGTTTCAAGGTGTTTGTCTCCAAAAAAAAACTTCAAATTTGAAGTTTTATAGATTAAAAGTTTTGCATTAAAGTCCTTATTAATAATAATAATTAAATTGTATCACTGAACTTTTAAATAACTATAAAATGTACATTAAAATATCACAAAATATTAATTCAAAAAATATTATACTGAAATATTAAATTACATAAAATAATAATAAAAATACAAATTAGAATCTTAATTTACAACTAAAATTTTAAATCTTTCAATGAAATTTATGTTCGTTATGCCCTCAAATATGATGAATCAATGCATTTCGAAGTGATAAATGAGTCTTTTATTTTTTATCTGAAGATTACGAAATAGAAAATGTTGAAATCAAATATTTTTATAAGATATAAAATTATTTAAATACTAAAACTAATAAAGTATATAATTACAAGGACTAGAATGTAAAAGAAAATATGAAACCTCAAATTTGAGGTTTTTTTGGAGTGAGAAAAACCCTCAAAAAGAAGTTTTGAGATTTCTTTTGTAGTGAGAAAAACCTCAAAATGAGGTTTTGAGGTTTCTTTTGGAGATGCTCAGATTTTGAGGTTTTTGTCGTTCCAACAAAATTTTAAATCCTTAAATTTGGAAGTTTTGAATAGTGAAATACTAGTATTCATCTAGTGAACCGGATCCTAAACATTCAAGATCACCGAAATATTGTCGATAAATATTCGGATCATCAAATGAATATTGTACTCTCTTCAAAATGAGGTGCTTGGTTGGAGATGCCCTAAACCCAAACATTAAACCATAAACCCTAAAGACTAAACCTTAAACTCTATACCCTAAACTCTAATCCCAAACATTAAACCCTAAACCATAATCTCTAAACTCTAAACTCTAATCGAAAGACAAGAAGACAAGAAGAATATTAAATGTTCATCTCAACCGATATTTTCAAATTTCCTTAGCATGGTAAGTACATATATACGCAAACAATAAATTAGGTATGTAGAAAAATTCACAAAATCAGAATTTCCTCATGTTACGGTAATTAGAGAATATCTTAGGATAATCTTTGATGGGATATATCATACGGATTCTACTTGTTATATATATATATATATATATATAGATATCATGTAACGTTAAATATCAAAACAACACACACACACACATATACACGTATATATTTTCCTTTCCTTAGCACCATGAAATTGCTTTTCGGTATGAAACATATATGGGGACATTACCAAAATGCAATGTTTAATGTATGTTGTCCAAACGAAACCAAAAGAAACCTTAAAACCTCAAAATCTAAAGTTTCATATTTTCTTTAACATTCAAGTCCCAATACTATATCTAAATTTTTCTGTGTACTATTTTTTAATTTTAGGGTTTCAAAATGCGCAAAACTCTTTTTAATTTGTTTGTGATTTATAGTTTTATAATCAGAGAAGTATATCTAAAACTTTCATAATAGATAAGTATACTAGATCCCGACCAAAAAAAGATAAGTATAATAGATAAGTTTAAATTTAAAAAATGGAGAGAATAAAAAATGAATATATTACGACTACGTTACGCCTACAAGTGAGTAAAAATTCAAAAATTCGACAAATTAATCCGGGAAACCAAAACCCAATTTTATAGCCCAAAACATTTCAATTACCCGCCTATACCCAAGAATTTTTGATAAAGTATCAAGAAATCATCAAATACGACAAACCCTAATTTTATTATGTTCTTCCCCTTTTCAGAAACCTCATTCGAATCATCTCTCTAATCTATCTCCAAATCCTCTTCTATGACCACTCATCTCAAACTGATATCTCTTCTTTGAATCTCTTATTCGAGGCTCTCAATTTCATCGCTAACTTTGCGGAAACCCTATCGACCCTCTCATACTCTTCTTTGAATCTATCAATCATGAAACCCTCCGTGATACTAGGCCTACATCTACAGGTAAGATATGACGTTAGGGTGTGTGTTAAAACGTCTAGTTTGATTCTGCTTTGCTTTGCTTTTCAAGCAAGATTTCTTCTGAGTCTGATTGTTGGTTTGCTTATGATTTTCTTGTGGTTTGCTTGTGCTGGAACAATTAATGTTGTTTCTACAGGTTGTAAACGACTACTATATTCCTCTTTCAGCTTCAATATGGTCTCCACATCCTGGATATGTTGGTTGTTTTGTTTTTAATGAGTGTTTGATGAGTTAGAGTCTGATGGTTATGATATTAATCTTATAGTTAGCAAGCAATTGAGTTTGATGTCTCTGTTTAACTACTCTCTGTGTTTTGTTAAGTTCAAGTGTCTGAGAGTTTACAAGATAACTAGATTTTGACCCGCGCTCAGCGCGTATATTAGTTAGTTGATTTTGTTTTTTGTTTAGACATTTCTTCTTGATCCGTGAATTATCTAACATGTGATATCAAAGACATGATCTCTCACTATATTTTTATCAAAGCTCAGCATGGGATATTAGTTAGATGATTCTTTTTTTTTTCAAGATCGTTTTATTGATTCGTGTTTTATTTAACCTGTGATTTCGAAAATAAATGGCACAATCTATCACTATATATTTGACCAACATTCAAAGCTAGCATGGTATGAGTAAGATGACTTTTCTCGATATTGTTTTCTTGACCCATGCTTTATTTGATATCTGATCTCGAAAATAAAAAACATAATCTCTCACTATATATTTTAACCCGCGATCAGTGTGAAGTATTAGTTAGATGATTTTTTTTTCAAGATATTTTATTGACGTATGCTTTATTTGAAATGTGATCTCAAAAGTGAATGGCATATCTCTCTCTATATATATTGATTTGTGCTCAGTGTGAGGTAATAGTTCGATGATTTTTTTCTTCCTCGAGATCGTTTTTTTTATCTGTGTTTTATTTGACCCGTGATCTCATAAATGAATGGTGCAATCTCTCACTGTATAGTTTGATCTGTGATCTCGTAAATGGTATTAGTTAGATTATTTTCGTTTTTTGAAATCGTCTTTATAGTATTTTATCGTAATGTTGATTTTAATTATTTTGGATATATAATAGTATATTGTTGTAGCTTTTTCTCTTATTATGTAATTTTTTTTATATTTACATTTGTATATTCAAAAACATATATGTTAATTCACAGGTGATTTATAGAACCAATTCAAAACCATAGAGAAATTGTCGTTCATATACTAATTTTATAAAAATATATTTTATTTTCCTAAATCATATTTAATTAGAAAATATATATTTTTTGGTATTTACAACGGATTAAGGGCTTAGATATCTGTTAGAGAATTTTGATTCTTTTTTACATTTTTAATTTATTTTCCTCTTCATCAGTTTTAATGAATGATACAACTACAGCCGATGATAACTACATCCGATTAAGCATTTTTTAGAAAATTAATATAAATTTTATTTTCATTGGGACCAAAAAAAATTTTCATTATTTGTTTTTGAGACTTTTTGAAAGAAAATGTGGTCAAAGCAATAATTTAACAATTATTTATTATAATGAAAATAACCCAATGTGAAACCCAAAATTACTTATGCAGATTCAAAACTATAACAATGGAATGTCAAAGAAGAAAAACAAACAACAACAAAGTTAACTTTTCTTATGCTTTAGCTTCGCCGGTCAGAGAAAATTACTCCCCGATGATCACAAATAACACAGCAGAAACCATATGAAACAGTGTATAAAAAATACATAAAGGCAAATCTGTAAAAGTTGTGTGCTAAGAACATGTTGATTACCATTAGTGAAAGCATTTGAGTGTTTCCGACAATGCTCAAAGACAGGTTTTGGGGCATAGCATTGTCACTAAACTGTCATGGGTTCATGCATTTATTTATTCCGCTGCTGCTAGTCGCAGAGACATTTACCGACATTGAACATGATTGGTTTTGGATCTCGTTTGGGTTTAAAGGGATGAAATTTACAGTCGTTGTTTGCCCATCCGATTCTCTGACCGACCATATCATAAACAAAGATTTTGTCTTTAAGAATTAAATCTGCAAAGCAAAAGATGAAAACTGATGTTTTTGTGCTACAGAACGTAGATTTCAAATAATAAAGAATTAAGCTTTGGGTGTTACCTCCAAGTATCATTATATATCCACTAAACCAACGCACCAAACTTCAGTACCTACCTAGAAAGTAGAGTAAAAATACTAATGTTATACTGATAAAAAGGATTCATGGAAGCATAGTTAATTTATTTACGACGTTATTTTACTGCATGAGGTATCATGAGGATTCAAGAACATAGATGCTCCACCAGAAAAAGTTTAAGCTGAATGGAGAAAATACGTCTGCGACACTGATCATTACAATACCAAAGAATGTTCAAATTTGTCCACTCCATTGATACTAATAAGAAGACATGGTTAGTGAAGGTAGAGAATACCAGAAACGATACATTATCCATGGATTTGGTTGATTCCGCCTTCCGGATATGCAAAACCCATAAAAAATTTTGAAGTTAAGTAGAGAACATGTGGTGTCATCATTCCTACATATATTATGCTTTAGATTCTAAAACTTACAACTCCATTGTTTTGGCTTCGTGGTGGATGGCATCGCAAAACAACCATAAACTTTCTCTTGTTTGTAAGGCGGAAATCACAGTAGCACCACGATTAGATTTCTTTAAGCCCTTACATCCTTAACTCTATTGCGTTGATAGCGGAAATCACAGTAGCACCACGATTAGATTTCTTTAAGCCCTTACATCCTTAACTCTATTGCGTTGATAGTCTGCCCATAAACAAAATAAATAAATTAGTGCTGAGATTTCATCAATCCGAACAATGGCAAATCTTATATAGTGATGAAAATTTATAAGATATTTTTAGCCTGCTATGAAAGCTTTAGTATTTTTGGAAAAAAATAAAGTAAAAATATACGGAAGATATGAATTGAAAATCTTCCAATGGAAAATTCTCATCGATATATTCTATAAATCTTCGATTTTGAGAATGTGTTAAATCGTGCTGTCCAAAATTTTAAAGCTTTTGGGTGGAGTGGTATGTCATAATATTGACTAATATATTAGTAGAAGATATGCGGAGATACAGTTAACTATAAATAATACTAAGATATGGATGAAATATATTATATATAGCATGTGATCTTATAATTATACTACGGAGGGGTTATTGAAAATAGAATTTGTGTAGACTTTGATGATTTTAAAAGTTAGAAAGATTTTAAAAGTTTATAGATTTAACAAATATTTTAAGAATTCTTATCAAATATTTTCTACGGATTATCATTGATTTTTGTTGATTATTATGGACTTGCATATATTTTTGTTTCTCAAAGAGTTCTCTTGAAAAGGAAATGAACAATGTTTTATAGAAACATTCCAAAAATTTTGCACACCTAAAAACTCATATAACATAAACATTGTGGTAGATTATTTACACACAAATTGGTTCGTCGGCCAAAAACAGAGTCCAAAAACAGAGGTAATTTTTTTGTCTCCATTATTTATAGTGTTTTATATATTCTTCAGCCACCATAGTTGACCATAGATTTCCTTCAATGAAAATACTGTATTTTGTTTGGGCAGAAGCAGATTCAAATCGTATATTTTATATCAGCTCTGATTTAATCGATACATGTCATCTTTTTTTGCCAATTGCCGTTATGTTTATTATTCTTCTAGCTTCGTTTTATGTTTCAGTTTTGTTACTAATTTTAAAGCATGGTAGTTTTGTTATCCTACCTCGCCCAAAACGGCTTTATGTATTGCAAGTCAACGATGAATTTCGATCTTTATATTAGTTGAATATTTTAATTAGTGTTAGCTCTTTGGCTTTTCTATAATAATAATGGAAGAGCAGAGAAAGACTCGTTGGTTTTAACATGGCTATGGTATGCGGCTATATGGTATAGAGAAAGACTCGATGTGATGATTTTTTAATAATAATAGATTTGAGAATGGCTATGGTATGTGGTGAGACGAACATGAAGGATAGTCTCAAGTGGTGGGCTCGTTCAGTAGCTTCTTACGGACAGAAAGGTGATGTAATACCCATTAAAACTCAAAAAGAACAAGATGTTATGCTTATGATGCTATTCACGCATCACTAGACTATTCTACGTTTTATGTTTATGCTTTTGAACCTAGTTTTTTCCGTGTGTTTAGTTGGATTTTAAAAGTTTTATGGATATACATGATATTGTTAAAGTTTAGTTTTATGAGTAAAAATATAGAGAATCTCAATTCCAATAACAATAAATTTTAATTGAATTACCAAATCAGTAATAGCTAAACTTTTCCAATAACAAAAGATTTGGAATAGAATCTAAACATCCTCAAACCGATAACAATAGATTTTATTAAGATTTTAAAAATTCATCAACCAATAATAATAGAATCTTAGAATTTTAAAAATTATTCAAAATTCTTCTACCAATAACCCCTCCTACATTTTATTGCTTAATACATCATGCATATTATAATTTATTAAAACCCTAATTTTAGGCTGGTCAATATAGATTCTCTGATTGGTGTAAATGTCCTCTACTCTCGTTTAGTTAATAAAATATTACATCATAACTGCATTACATTAGTTTAGATACTGCTTTTAATTAAATTTTATTAGTGCATGGATAGTAACGATTTTAGTTAAAATAAATCGATAAGGATTATAACTAAACACACAATTTTAGGAAAGATCACAATGACGTTTTACCCTCAAAAAATTTTAGAATTTAACAAAAAAAATAAAGTGGCACACTTTGTAATTATAAGAATAATCAGTGGCAATTTCTGTTTCGTACTTCTCTTTTAATAATATAGATGTTTGTATCATTTGAGACATGACCAATCCATCCATAACTTTCTTCTTAAACATTTTTTGAGGATATCTGTCAACGACAGATGAAAAACATTGTCAGCACTCCAAAGGACTGCAGAAGCACTGCAAAGGACTGTGACCTCGAAAGATCTCATCAGATGAATATAACTACATCTTTGCTCAGGGAAGGTAACATTTTTCACAATCCATGTTTATAAAGTCATCTCATGTTCTTTATTTATTTACTTTTTCTTACTGTCTTTAATTATCACAGGCCGCTTCGAAGGATGGACAGGTAAATCCTTATGGAATAGAAAAATCTATTAATGTGCAAGCGCAAGCAGCACATACACTTTCTAGCGTTTGTGGCCCACCATGAGCAACTGAAGGAAGCTCAACGTAAAACTATAATACCATCTCCTTCATAGATTACTTATCTCAGTCTTTTGCACTTGTTAATTTTTTGGGATATGATTTGGCAACTCCTTAATACTGGAGTTTGCGTATGTAGATCGTTTGTGTCTATATGCTACACATAAGTATTATAAGTAGTCACAAAATAGTTACCATCAGCGTATTTTGATTTTACGAATAGACGCTGAATGATCTTAAATTAGTCATTAAACCCTCGCCAAAAAGTCACCATATATTACGACTAAGTTGTGACTATATTAGAAAGTCAGACATTAGTCACCAAAATAGATGTTGTGTAGTCGTTAAATTAGTCATACAATAGTCGCTAATTAATAGCAAAATGTTTACCATTATAATATTTTGATGTTCATGTTAGTCGTCAGATCATCAGTAACATAGTCAACAAACAGTAACCAAATAGTCACCTTATATTATGACTACGTAGTGACTATTTTAGACAGTCACGTAATAGTCGACAAGTAGTGGTTGAATCAGTACCATACTCGTATATGGATGTTCTGATTAGTCGATGGATATTCGTTAAAATGGTCATTACACATTTGCTACATAGTTGTCAATTGTTACGACTACGTGGTGACTATATTATACAGTCACATATTAGTCGCCCATTAGTCATCTTGTTAAAGGACTATTTGATGAATAAATTTATCCGTTTGCATCTGGCCACCCTCTTTAGTCGCACAGTTATCGTCGTGTAGTCGGAAGTTAGTCCCTATATTTTGCGACTACGCTACGTCTAAGATACGACTACTGCTGTTAGTCGTAAATGTAGCATAATTTGCCGACTATTTTGCGACTATGCAATTTAGCGACTATGGATTTATAACTACCATATTTAGTCGTAAACCGCGTTTAAAGACTATGCTGCGACTAAAAGTGCAGTCGCAGAAACGATGTTTTCTTATAGTGACATGTATGGCGTCATACTGGATTATTTTCCTCAAATTTGTTAAAAGATGGTGATTCCTTGGAAGGGAGAATGTAGATACTACTAAATATCGCGGTCGATAACAAATCACAGTATGAAGAAAAAACACTTCTGCTCGTATCATGGTGATGTAAGATCCAAGGAAGATCTCACACTAAGCTGGAAGTGGGCAAGAATCTGTTCGAAGAGCTCTCTCTTCTTGTACCGTGGATAGGCTGGATGGACGATGCGATTCAAGCAACTGGGCGATGGGCTCTCTTTGCAATGATCAATGGGTGGGTGATGGAAAATGAGCAGCTGGCCGAAGGGAACTCTCTGATGGTGTCAAGGGATGGCGTGGTGAACAGGAAACATAACAAGATGATTCAAGAGCAAGGGGAAGCCTCATGAGTCGTTGAAACCGGCAGCCATTTTAGGAAAACAAACACTTTGTCTGAAAATTAATTTGTATTAAAATGCTTAACTCTTTACAAATTAATACAAGGTGGTTCTAAAAAAATAGGTAAAAATAAAGGACAATTCTTTTGAAGAATAGAAAAGGAAGAAGGATGGGCCATAAGACTATTTTGGTGATGTGGGCCTTAAGAGCTACCTCACTAAAAATCTTAGTAAGGAAAACCACTTGGGATAAAACCATACTAAAAGAAAAAGATTATATTCCTAGCCCAAAGCTTGTTGCAATGCCCCTCCTGGTCACAAAGTATAAGTTTGTAGTGCATTAAATCTGTGAGCTTCCAAATAAGGCAAGTCCAGAAATCATTGGATTATAATTTGCGTAACTTCTCCATTCTAACTGGGATTGACCTGATTCGAACTATCTTGGATTCTCTGATGAGTCAAAATTCCAGAACAAGTTACTTTGTTGTTTGATTCATCATGTTCCATTCTTAGCTGTCCAATAAGTGGAAGTTGGTCTCCAGCGGGTTCCTTGGAAATCTTATGTATTGTAACTTGTATAACTTCCTGATGTAAAAATATTTTTAAGCACTTCCATTCCGTGATGATCCCTTGATGAATTAAGTTTCTGTGACAGGTTGATTCGTAGCTTAAATCCTCCTGGTTAGGTAGATATGCTCTAAAACATGCACATAGGTCCTTTGTATGATCAAGGTCTCAAAAGGCATATACCAGTGAGTTGGACGAACCCTCCTCTAGTCTGCTTGGGTTATTATGACTTGATGTCTTCATCGTATGGAGACTATTGAAAAGCAGAAATGAGCTAATATTCGCGGCCAAGAACATCTCTGACTATGAAACTTTCATGAGGGCGAGATCAGATGTTACTAAATGAATATCGAGTCAACCAATTCAATAAGAGAACCATTTACCCTGGAATAGCTCGAGATCTACACAACTAAATGAGAACATCCGCGTAGATGATGAGTCAAGTGCAACTATGATACATCTCATCATTCCGGAGACAAAGATTCGGGATTAGGTTAGATTGTCATAGACAGTTTTGGAAATTTCTTGGAAGGTGGCATGGAAAAATCCGAGGGAAGAAATTCACCAGAAGAAGTAGAGTTCTCGGCACTAGTATTGGAAATCCGATCTTGTTGGTTAATGGATTATTCACAAATTGTCTTGGAAAGTGACAACTCCATGGTTAATTTGGCTATCAATTCTGGTTCAACAAATTTGAAGCTTAAACACTATGTGGATACAATCGAAGCATGAAAACCAATGTTCACATCAATCTCATTTAAACATAGCAACCGTACAATAAATGTTTGTGTAAATACTTAAGCTTAAAAAAGCAATAACGTCACCACATCAATGGATCTTATTCCATAGGTGTCCTTACTTTCTCGAAGAAATAGTAATATATGATGTTTCGTAATAAAATGATTTAGCCGGCAAAATTTTTTTGATAACAATGGCGTTCAAAAAATTTCCATAAAATATCTATTCACACTTGGTCCATTTCAATAGCTAAAGGTTTGCCAAATATTTGCTATTTTGACTTTACAATTATCTGTCAAGATTTTGCTATTTTTATTACCATTATTGGTATTAGTCTTGCAACAATTTTATAAAAAGCTCAGTTCTTTGCTATAGTAAAAATTAACCTTTGAATGAGTTAGAAACTGTAAGATCTCAGTTCCGCGTATCCAAAGATAGCAAGAATTTTAGTGTTTTTGAATTAGGGATTCTAAGAGAAAAATTAAAGAACACTGTGAGATTTAGGAAGTTAGGGTTTAAAGCCGGCGTTTCCGAGATGGAAGCCGGTAAGAGAATGCTGTAAGTCGCCGGAGAGAGTTTTAGGTTTAGGTTTGCTCTAAAGTCTCTCTAGCAAAAATATTATGAAAAGCGTGTGTTTATTGAATTATAAAGTCGCCTTTTATAAGGTTACAAAGTCGGTCAATAATAAGAAAAATCTAGATAAATATAAATATTTTCATAATATCTCGGTTCCGTTAAGATGGAATATTTCCATATCTCATAGTGCCGATTTTGCCCAAGTTTAACTAACACTTCCTAAACCCTAATGTAAGCCGGTCGTCCCGAATTCGGTTTAACTTAAGTTTTACCGCCTTGGGCTTTGTTCCGACTTTCCATTCTGGGCCGACCTAAACTCATGAATAGGCCTTTTAGGAAAGTGCTAATCTTGACTCCAACAATAAGCCCTCCCCCCAGTGTGGCGACTTGAATCCAAGTCGGCATTACGAGGAGTTAACCTATGGTTTAAGAGATGAGTTTATAGGCCCATTTCTTTTTATTTGACGAGCTTTGCTTCTGCTTAGGCCCATGTCTTATTTGTTGGAATTGTGTCCAGTAATCTCGGTACTGTCTCTAGAAAGTAAGAGTATGTCAATGATCAGACATAAGTCATATAATGCTGGGGGTCATGATGGCTTGCTAGAGTCCGCTCATGATCTATAAGTCTTGGACTTATTGCCTTTATTATATGATCCCATATGGGTCACACGCCTAAGCTAACGGGAAAATACGAAGGAACGGTTTAGCAGAGGTACGGTAAAAGTGCTAGGCATTTACGGTACTTGGAGAGACTAAAGGGCCTGATTAAATCCAAGGGATTTAATCAGAACTGAGAATTGGGCCCAAAAGCCCATGAGAACTAAAGGGAGTTTTAATGAATAAAACTTGACCTAAAAGCTCTCTAATTCTTCAGCTGATTTGCGCCACCCACAGCCTCTCTCTGCGCCTCCTCTCTGTCTGGTCTAGCAGCCAAATTCCCGATGTGCGTGTGTGAGCCTTTGGAGGATCCATCCCTTGGTGGTTCTGCTGATCTCTGACCTGTTCTATCTCCTTCCGCTGCATAAACAGGTAAAAGGTGAGATCTATATTGTTTCTATTCAAGAGAACCTAGATCTGGCATGTTTAGGATCTATTAATCTGATGAATTGAATCTGGATTAACATCGTAAGATCCTTCAGTGGTATCAGAGCTATTGGTTCTGGTTTTTCTTGTTTAGATTCATGTTTAGGATTGTTTTCTTGTTTTAAAAGTGTTTTGAATCAACTACTGATAAGAGAAATCACTTAAGTAACAAGGAATTGAAACCTAAACACATTTGAAATTGCAAAAACCAAGCTATATGAATCGGTCTTGCGATCGGCCGAGAGTTGGCTCGGGTGGACGGCTGGTCGATCAATCGACCGGATCGGTTTTGACGCACGGACGGATCAAGGATCACGTCGCGTGGTCGATCCGATCAGCCGAGGATCGTACGATCGATCACGATCGGATCGTCGCGCCTCGTCCCGTCCGTCCCGATTGCGTCTCGGCCAAGCATCGTCCCGATCGCTCAGCATCGTCCCGCGTATCGATCGCTCGGCGATCGCATGACGCACGACCCGGCTGTCCCGATCACTCGACGTCCGTCCAGTCCCGTCCCGTCCCGTCCTTCGCGCCGTCTTGATCTCGGATCGAGCGTGCGGCTTGACGGCTGACATGATCGCGTGAAACTTACGATTAGGTCGTAATCGGTTCACGTGATCAATCGTTTCGGTTCGGTTAATGGTTCGGTTTTAGAACTTGATTAAAAATCAATCGTCTCGGTTTAATAAACAGATTTAATAATTTTATTAAATTCTGGTTAAACCGGGATAAGAAATCCAAAGTCGAAATATTGGATTTTGTGCCTAAACCAGGATTTTCTAATTTGATTTGGTTGGACCAAATAAATTGAGAAAATCCGGTTTAGTAAATAACCGGTTGACAATTGTGGTCATCGTAGTAATTAAAATTTGGTTAGACCAATTTTAATGAACCAGACCGGTTATGTCATTTAATTGGACAATTGGGTCATGTCTTGGACATGGACAAATTCTTGGGCCTCGGGCCAAGAAGTTAAAACAATTGGGCCAATTATTTGAGTCTTTCTTCAGATTAATTTAAAATTTATTTTATAAAATTATAAAGTCGATTTTAAATTAAAGTTTCCGAAATTTTGAAATTAGAAAGTTTCTTAAAATAGAAGTTTCTAGATTTGCGGGTTTTGGATTTTAAGAAATTTCTAAAGTTAGAAAGTTTCCGTTTTTAGAAAGTTTCCAATTTTAGAAAGTTTCCAAAAATAGTAGGTTTCCAAAAATGGAAAGTTTCCCAAAATAGTAATCTTCTATTTTGGGAATGAATTTTAATAAACCTACGAACCTCAAATAATATCAAGCGTTGGATGTCTTGTCCAGGCTATGTCAGCTGTCGAAGCCCATTCAATTGTATTCATGGCCTTACAGTGTGAGGGTGTCTACTTTTGCGTGGATAAGACGGTTTGTGATTCATAAATGTCATTGGGAGTCCCAGACATTAATGATTACATGACTGTATAGTCTGGTTTTCTTGACTAGGCCATCGGGAGTCCCGGGCCTTGAGACATCAGAGTGGATTGGGCCTCGGGCCCAGATTCACAACCAAGAGTTATATCACAGATATAATTAGCCGACATAGGGCTTACCGATATAAGCTAAGGTTGGGTGACGGCCAGTGGCCCACTTTGATCTTAGTTATATGTGGATCTTGGATTCATTATATTCTTTTGAGGGTAACTTATGTTATTGAATATAATGCGTGATTAATCATATTAAGTATAATACAAGATTAATCATATTGAACATATTAACTAAAATCCTTTTATCTTAATTTTCAGTTATGACTAGCACAAACAATCAAAACACTTTCTCGATCCGGTCTGTCCTTAAGATGGACAAGCTGAACGGATCAAATTTCTTGACTTGGTCGCGGAACCTGAGGCTAGTTCTCAGACAGGAGAGAAAGGACTATGTCCTTGAGAGAGCTCTCCCCGTGAGAATCGGGTCCAATGCTTCTCATGCAGTATATGATGCTTGGAATAAGCATTATAATGATGCGGTAGATGTGCGTGGTCTGATATTGGCTACCATGGACTCAGACTTGCGGAAGCAATATGAGAACATGGAGTCGCCAATAGAGATGATCAACAGCCTGAAATTGAAATTTCAGGAGCAGATAAGAGTGGAGAGATACCGGTTGGTTAAGTCTCTCACTAGCTGCAAGCTACCAAATGATCATCCAGTGAGTCCTCATGTCAGTAAAATGATGGGTTACATTGATAACCTGAGGAAACTGGATTATCCAGTTAGCCAAGAATTGGCAACTGAGATCATTCTACAGTCACTGCCGTCAAGCTATGATAAGTTCAGAAGGAACTATATCAAGAAAGGCTTAACAAAGACGTTGACTGAACTGCATGATATGCTCAAAACAGTTGAGCCAAACGTAAAGAGTACCCTGTACAATCTCATGAATGAGAAGGGTAGGTTTACTAAACCTAATGCTGACAAGGGTGAAGACAAAGTTGTCCAGATTTTGAATCATGGCAAGCGTGTGTCTTCTGAACCCGAGTCAGATACCTCTTACGTTGGTAAGTGCTGCTACTGTAAAGAGACAGGGCATTGGAAGAGATATTGCATTAAATTCATGGAAGATGATGAGGAGTTGAAGTTGATGTATGAGACTACTTCCTCAGGTATTCATGTTATTACTTCAAGTTCTACCTTATAGGTATTGGATACTGGTTGTGGCACTGATATTTGTTATAATATGCAGAGCCTGGGCAACAGTAGAACTTTGAAGGAAGGGCAAGTGAAACTTCATGTCTGGAAGGAGCTTGGGATGCTGCCTCAGCCGTAGAGTTTTCACTTATAGATCCCTTTGAGGCTTGGTTTTGTATTAAGTAAATGCTACAATGTACCTGCTTTAAGCAGAGTTGTCTTTCATTTTCTTGTAAGAATTTGAATGTTTTTCATTTTGATAAAAGACAAGTATTTGTTCTTTTGATCTTAATGAAATATTAATTGTAGCACCCTATTCATGGAATGGGTTTTATATCTTAAACCAAAGAGTGCCTAAATGTAACATAAATACCGAATTGGTTTAAATCTGATGAATTAAACCTGATTTTTCTTGGCATAAAAGTCTTGGTCACATAGAGTAAGTCGGATTCAGAAATCCCATAGTTATGGACTGTTGGGCTCTTTTGATAAGATGTCTTATGAGACTTGAATTCTGTTTACTGGACCAAAAGGTAAAGGGCCTATCTTAGCCGAGCTAGAGAAAGGCCCAAAGGCTTATTGGACCTGGAACATACTCATGTATGTGGCCCAATGAGCGGTAATGCCAGAGAAAATTTCCTGTACTTCATTGTCTCTACTGATTACTTCAGTGAGTGTGACTGTGTTCATTTGATGAGACACAAGTCGGAATTCTTTGACATGGTCGAAAGAGTTCCAGAATGAAGTATAGGATCTGAATGAAAGAAGTATTAAGACTCTGGATCAGATCACGAGTGAGAATACTTAAGTCATTGATTGTGTGATCATCTGAATGAGTGTGAAATCGTTTCACAGCTCATTTCTCCTGAAAACCTGAAGGTGTTTCTGTGAGAAAGAATCAGATCTTATAAGAAATGATTAAAGATGAGTCACACGAATCTTCCATGATATTCTTGAAGAATAACGCTCTAAAATATCTAAGTTTACGCTGAAATAGTTCCACCAATATCAGTTGAAAGACACCACGTTAATGTGGATTGGAATCGATCCAAATTCGTCTTTACTGAGTATTTGTAGTTGTGCTACTTCGCTGGTTTTTCCTAGGGAAACCAAGGCTTGTTACTTTTACGTCCATTCTGTTTTCTAAGAAGGAAAGTTATTTTCCAAGAAGAACAGTGGGAGTAAAAGTATAACTCGAAGAAATTCGAGAAATACAGGAGGCTGCTTAACCTGTTGAGGGAGAGCAGCGGAAGGATTTACAGATTTCTGTAGAATCTACACCTGTGGAGCCTGAAGTTCGCAGATATGAAAGAATCAGTCACTAATCCGAGAGTGAATTCTCGTCATTAGTTGAACCTGATGATCATTGAAAGTTCGCATGATCTGATGATCATTGAAAGCGACGAATCTGCGAAATTCAAAGAAGCGAAAGTGAGCCCGGACTCCGAAAAAAAATTACATTTTATGTAAGTTAGCTTCATCGATCCATTCATGGATGGAAGCAAACATATTGGAGTTGGAATCTTCGTTCTGTTGAAGTAGTCAAGGTTTTGACTTGAACAGGAACAAAGTGGAATTGTGCGTTTACTAATAGATGAGTGGGAGCGATATTGCATTTCTCATAGTGTATGTCGATGACATACTGATTCTCGGAAATAACGTCCCAATGCAGCAGTCGGTAAAGGACTGGCTTGGGAGTTGGTTTTATGATTGACATGGGTCAAGCCACGTAGTTCTTGGATTTTGGATCTAAAGATAGAGATCCGAAAGAGCTGGTAGGACAAAGTCAGGATTCTTATCCCGACAAAGTCCTACACGTTTTCAGCATTCCAAGAAGGGTCTTATGCCAATGTCACATGGCATTACGTTAAGCAAGACACAGTGTCCTACGATAACTGCTGAGCTTAAATGCATGGATAAGATTCCATATGCGTCGGCAATTGGATCTATCATGTATGCCATGAAACGTACTTGTTTGATGTTGCTTTAATGTTAAGCAAGACAAGTAAAGACCAGTCAAATCCAGCAAAGAATCACTGGATTGCCGTAAAGAATGTCCTAAAGTATTTGAGGAATACTAAGGATAAGTTCTTGATTTACGGAGAAAGTGAGGTGCTACAAGTCAGTAGAGTCTGAAAGGCAAGTTTCCAACAGACAAAGATGATTTCCGGTCACAGTCCGGTTATATCTTGTGTCTGTCTGGCGGTGCAAGGCACTGTTGCTGACTCCATGACTTAAGCTGAACATTTCGCAGCTTTGAAAGCGGCGAAAAAGGTTGTTTGGAAAGAAGAATTTCGTCACTGAACTTGATGTGATTCCCAGCATAGATGAGACTAGCTGCACATCAGAGGTCCAAACACCTTAAGGGTAGGTATAACCTATTCCGAGAGATAAATGACAGAAATGTTAAGTAGATCAGCAAGTTTCAACGAATGAGAACGTTGCTAATCTATTAACGAAGCCACTCCTTAAGGCCTAAGCACGAGTCACGGACTGTTGCTGTAGGATAAGTGAAATTAAGATGTAGTCTAAATTTCAGTGGGAGTTATTAAAGGGCTTTATTTAGTTATTTGATATGTTCTTGTAAAACATTCAAGATGTTTAATGAAATTATTATTTCAAGATTATTTTAACTGTGATGAAATAATCGTTCCAAAATGATATGAACCATTTTATAGGTCATCGAAGTAAGTGACTTGATCTTGAGTTATCAAAGTCATTTAGCTTGATCATGAGACCCTATATTTGATAGATGGTTTATATCATCCTGTCCCTAGTCGAAGGTTGTTGAAATTGGAACACCAACAACCGTGTGAGACTAGATTGGTATGTGACTTATGACAAAGTCTCAGTGTGTCATAGATGCGCGGCATCAAAGTCAGTACATAGGTGTATGTTGGGTACATACGACCGGACATGACCCGATTATAAGAACTCTTCAGGATATTTATATCTGTGTCATAAGAGATTCTTACTACGACTATAGAGTATAGTCCTTAGACCTGAGTTCGCATGCATGTGACTACACATGAACTAATGCGCTTTGATCATTGTCTAATGCTGTCGTTAAGCGATAGTTATAAGGACCTTGTTTGGGTGTATTATGAAATGAGTAGTTTACAGTGATGGAACAAGACGGGATTTGTCCCTCCAATATAAATGGAGTGAATATCTCTAGGCCAATCGGAGATTTGAATACTGGAAAATGCATGGCCATGCTCAAACGGACTGTCCCGAGTCGTTTGGATTGTCAGTATCGAATCAGAGTCCGATGAACAAGATTAGGCTTTATAAGGATGACACTAATCTTGCCTTATGACTAATCGAGATATTGAGACAAAAGGATTATGAATACAGAGATTCCAGTACAAGTGGGAGATTGTTGGAATTGTGTCCAGTAATCTCGGTACTGTCTCTAGAAAGTAAGAGTATGTCAATGATCAGACATAAGTCATATAATGCTGGGGGTCATGATGGCTTGCTAGAGTCCGCTCATGATCTATAAGTCTTGGACTTATTGCCTTTATTATATGATCCCATATGGGTCACACGCCTAAGCTAACGGGAAAATACGAAGGAACGGTTTAGCAGAGGTACGGTAAAAGTGCTAGGCATTTACGGTACTTGGAGAGACTAAAGGGCCTGATTAAATCCAAGGGATTTAATCAGAACTGAGAATTGGGCCCAAAAGCCCATGAGAACTAAAGGGAGTTTTAATGAATAAAACTTGACCTAAAAGCTCTCTAATTCTTCAGCTGATTTGCGCCACCCACAACCTCTCTCTGCGCCTCCTCTCTGTCTGGTCTAGCAGCCAAATTCCCGGTGTGCGTGTGTGAGCCTTTGGAGGATCCATCCCTTGGTGGTTCTTCTGATCTCTGACCTGTTCTATCTCCTTCCGCTGCATAAACAGGTAAAAGGTGAGATCTATATTGTTTCTATTCAAGAGAACCTAGATCTGGCATGTTTAGGATCTATTAATCTGATGAATTGAATCTGGATTAACATCGTAAGATCCTTCATTATTATTTGACGAGCTTTGCTTCTGCTTAGGCCCATGTCTTATCGGATTCGTCCGTCCTAACTTAGACCGTTGGTAAATCTGATAATTTGACCTAAACCGGAGAAGATTAGACGAAACCGGAATTGATTCTCGGTTCAGTCAATTGGATAGGTGCGAGACACGAAGCGTCACCTAGGTAATTATTGCCTCGAATCATGCGCCATCATTTCCACCATAAATAGTCCCTTCTCACTTCTCATTTCTTCATTCTGCTCGAGTGAAGAATTTCAAAAGGTAACTTCTTCTCTCTGCCGTATTTATTTTCCGGTTGTCTCTCCGCCGTCACTCCTCCTTAGATCTCTAGGTTTTTAGATCAAACCTTGTTTGTTGTTAGTGTTCTTCGTTTGTTCTTCATCAATCATGTCGTTGATCCGCTGCTCGGGAAGCAAAGATAAGGAAGTCGTTCCTGTGTCTTCCGGTTCGTCAAGTCGTCACGATACTTCGTCCAGTTCGTCATCCACCACCACATCCTCCGATTTGATAGGTCATCCTGGCTATCACGCAGCTGAAGAATTTATCCGCCGTCGAGAGATTTCGCTCCAGCCGGACGCCGCAGAAAGCTCTGGTCAGGGTGAGCTTCTTATTTCGCAGCTCCGAGATTCGGATCCCGAAGGTTCTGACGAAGATGTAGACATCGAAGGGATCGAATCTGACATTGATGGTGGTGATACCGATACTGATATTTGCCCTCCTCAGATGTTTGATAATGTCTTCGAAACTCGGTCGGATGAGAAATCGATAACCTCTACGCTCCAGGGATGTGGAGCAGATCCGAGAATCAACTTTCTTGTTCCCGGTAGGCTTGACCGTCCTTGGAATATTCCGCCGGGCTATATGACCTTGTACGAGTTGATGGATTGTTTAGTGTTAATCCTGATTCAATACATCAGATTAATTGATCCTAAACTATCTGGATCTAGGTTCTCTTGCAGAATCATAAAGGATCTCACCTGTTACCTTGTTTTGCAGCGGAAAGAGGAGGTACGGGTCAGAGATCAGCAGAACCACCAAGAGATAGCTCCTCCAAAGGCTCACACACGCACGCACAGGAAATTGGCTGCTAGACCGAGCTGGTAGGAGGCGCAGAGAGATGCTGAGGGAGGCGCAGACTTAGTGAGAAAATAAGAGCTAGGGCAAGTTTTATTTATTAAAACCCTTGTCCAGTTCTTATGGGCTTTTGGGCCCAATTCTCAGTCTGATTAAATCCTTTAGATTTAATCAGGCCCTTTCGTCTCTCTAAGTACAGTAAATGCCTAGCACTTTTACCGTACTTCTGCTAAACCATTCCTACACATTTTCCTGTTAGCTTAGGCGTGTGACCCATATGGGATCATATAATAAAGGCAATAAGTCCAAGACTTATAGATCATGAGCGGACTCTAGCAAGCCATCATGACCCCCAGTACAGAGATTACTGGACATAATTCCAACAATCTCCCACTTGAACTGGAATCTCTGTATTCATAATCCTTTTGTCTCAATATCTCGATTAGTCATAAGGCAAGATTAGTGTCATCCTTATATAGCCTAATCTTGTTCATCGGACTCTGATTTGATACTGACAATCCAAACGACTCGGGAAAGTCCGTTTGAGCATGGCCATGCATTTTCCAGTAATCAAATCTCCGATTGGCCTAGAGATATTCACTCCATTTATATTGGAGGGACAAATCCCGTCTTGTTCCATCACTGTAAACTACTCATTTCATAATACACCCAAACAGGGTCCTTATAACTATCGCTTAACGACAGTGTTAGACAATGATCAAAGTGCATTAGTTCATGTGCAGTCACATGCATGCGAACTCAGGTCTAAGGACTATACTCTATAGTCGTAGTAAGAATCTCTTATGACACAGATATAAATATCCTGAAGAGTTCTTATAATCGGGTCATGTCCGGTCGTATGTACCCAACATACACCTATGTACTGACTTTGATGCCGCGCATCTATGACACACTGAGACTTTGTCATAAGTCACATACCAATCTAGTCTCACACGGTTGTTGGTGTTCCAATTTCAACAACCTTCGACTAGGGACAGGATGATATAAGCCATCTATCAAATATAGGGTCTCATGATCAAGCTAAATGACTTTGATGACTCAAGATCAAGTCACTTACTTCGATGACCTATAAAATGGTTCATATCATTTTGGAACGATTATTTCATCACAGTTAAAATAATCTTGAAATAATAATTTCATTAAACATCATAAAATGTTTTACAAGAACATATCAATAACTAAATAAAGCCCTCAAACTCCCACTAAAATTTAGATTACATTTCAATGTCTCTAATGCCTACAGCTTCAGTTAGAAACTCGAGCTTAGGTCTTGGGAGTGGCTTTGTCAATGGATCAGCGACGTTATCATCTGTCTGAACTCGGCTGATCTTGACTTCCTTTCTATTAATGATATCACGTATCAAGTGAAATCTTCTTAGCACATGCTTGGATTTCTGGTGTGATCTTGGTTCCTTTGCCTGAGCAATAGCACCATTGTTATCACAAAACAGTGCCAGAGGCTCAGCCGCATTAGGTATCACACCTAGTTCAATAATGAACTTTCGTATCCAAACAGCTTCCTTCGCTGCTTCCGAAGCGGCGATATATTCAGCTTCTGTAGTGGAATCAGCAACGGTGTCTTGCTTGGAGCTTCTCCAACTGATTGCACCGCCATTCAGACAAAAGATATAACCGGACTGTTACCGGAAATCATCTTGGTCTGTCTGGAAACTTGCGTCCGTGAATCCACTGACTTCAAGCACATCACTTCCACCGTACACCAAGAACTTATCCTTAGTATGTCTTAGATACTTCAGGATATTCTTGACGGCAATCCAATGGTTTTCACCTGGATTTGACTGGTATCTACTCGTCATGCTCAATGCATAAGCAACATCAGGACGAGTACAGATCATGGCATACATGATAGATCCTATTGCAGATGCATAAGGAATATTCTTCATGCGCTCAAGCTCAGCAGCCGTCGTAGGGCTCTGCTTCTTGCGCGTTGTGCCATGTACCATTGGCGTGAAGCCCTTCTTGGAATCTGCCATGCTGAATCTATGCAGGACTTTGTCAATGTATGAATCTTGACACAAGCCTATCAGCCTTTTAGATCTATCCCGGTAGATCCTGATTCCAAGAACGTATGCGGCTTCACCCATGTCTTTCATGGAAAAACAACTTCCAAGCCAGTCCTTTACCGACTTCAGCATTGGAACGTCGTTTCCGAGAAGTAGTATGTCATCGACATACAGAATAAGAAATACTATCTTGCTCCCACTAGTTTTCTTATACACGCATTGTTCTTCTTCGTTTCTGATGAAGTCAAATTGCTTGATCGCTTCATCAAAACGAAGATTCCAGCTCCTCGATGCTTGCTTCAATCCATAAATGGATTTATGAAGCTTGCATACTTTCCCAGCATTCTTTGGATCTATGTAACCGTCAGGTTGTGTCATATACACATCCTCTTCCAGAATTCCATTCAGGAAGGCGGTTTTTACGTCCATCTGCCAAATTTCATAATCATGAAAAGCTGCAGTTGCTAGTAGAATCCGAATAGATTTCATCATAGCCACTGGGGAATAGGTTTCATCATAATCCACACCGTGAACTTGTCTGAAACCTTTTGCCACCAACCTGGCTTTATAAATCTGGACATTTCCATCCACGTCAATCTTCTTCTTGAAGATCCATTTGCACTCGATGGCTTTTACACCAGCGGGTAAGTCAACCAACGAAAACACTTGGTTGACCGACATGGAGTCCATTTCGGAATCAGTGGCCTTACGCCACTTAGAGGAATCTGGGCCCATCATGGCTTGATTGAAGTTCGATGGTTCATCACCATCAATGATCAGAAGATCATGACAGTCAGTCACGAGAAATCCTTGATATCTCTCGGGTTCGTGACGGATCCTCCCGGATCTTCGAACTTCAGGTACTACAGGTTCAGGCTCTACAATTTATTGTAGGTCCTCCTGCTGCTCTTCCTCATTAGGTTGAGCAGTATCATGTTCATCTTGAATTTCTTCAAGCAGTACCTTACTCCCACTGTTTTTCTTAGAGAGAAACTCCCTCTCAAGAAAATTACAATCCCGGGCAACAAAGATCTTGTTCTGGGATCGTAGATAGAAGTAATAAGCCTTGGTTTCCTTCGGATAACCAATGAAATAGCATTTATCAGACTTTGGTGTAAGCTTGTCAGAGATCAATCTCTTGACATAGGCTTCACAACCCCAAATTCTAAGATAAGACAGCACTGGAGCTTCTCCAGTCCATAGTTCATATGGTGTCTTTGCTACTGCTTTTGATGGCGCTCTAATTAGAGTGAACACTGCTGTTAGCAGAGCATATCCCCAAAGGGATATTGGAAGGTCTGTGTGACTCAACATAGATCGAACCATATCCAATAAGGTCCGATTTCTCCTCTCAGACACACCATTCCATTGTGGTGTTGCAGGAGGAGTGAGTTGGGATACGATCCCACACTCTCTCAGATGATCACTGAATTCCTGGCTTAAGTATTCTCCTCCTCGGTCGGACCGAAGAGCCTTAATGCTTTTGCCAAGTTGGTTCTGTACTTCATTTTGGAATTCTCTGAATTTCTCAAACGATTCAGACTTATGTTTCATCAAATAAACATATCCATACCTACTGAAATCATCAGTGAAGGTAATGAAGTACTGATAGTTTCCTCTTGCATTTGTGGATATTGGGCCACACACATCAGTGTATATCAAGCCCAATAAGTCACTGGCCCTCTCGTTAGGTTTATTAAAGGGGGCCCGTGTCATTTTGCCCATCATGCAGGATTCGCATTTCTCACATGACTCAAATTCAAATGAGCCAAGAAGTCCATTCGAATGGAGCCTCTTGATGCGTTTCTCACTGATGTGCCCTAAACGACAATGCCATAGAAACGTTCGGTTCTCCTCATTAGGTTTGAACTGTTTGGTATCAATGTTATAAATTGGCGCGGATTGATCAAGTATGTAAAGCCCATTCGTAAGAGGGGCACAACCATAGAACAAATTGTTGCGATTGAAGGAACATAATTTATTCTTAACTGAAAAATCATAACCTTCCAAATCCAACAAAGAAATTGAAATAATATTTCTGCTTATCGTAGGTACAAAATAACAATTATTGAGTTCTAAAATCAATCCCGAAGGTAAAGACAACAAGTATGTGCCTACAGCTAGTGCAGGAACTTTCGCTCCATTCCCAACTCGTAGCTCCACTTGTCCTTGCTTCAGCCTCCTACTGTTGCTGAGTGCCTGCATATTAGTACAAATATGAGCCCCACAACCAGTATCCATAACCCATGAGGTATTATCAGAAGTAGTTGTATTAACTTCTATAACAAAAATACCTGATGAAGAAGTCTCGAGAGTCTTCTTCTTCAATTCCTTTAGACCTTCCAGGAATTTCTTACATTCTCTCCTCCAATGCCCTGGTTCTTTACAGAACCTGCAGATGTCAGTAGGCCCAGCCTTGGACTTGGGCTTGGGCTTTGGCGCGTCCTTGTCCGAGACTTGAACAGCCTTAGCCTTTCCCTTGTCCTTGGCAGAGGATTTCTTAAAGCCCTTGCCCTTCTGTACCATAAGCACATTGGGGTCCTTGGCTTTCCTCAAGTTGGGCTCTGCAGTCTTGAGCATTCCGTGAAGCTCAGGCAATGTCTTACTCAAGCCATGCATATTGAAGTTCAGGATGAACTGATCATAGCTTGCAGGTAAAGACTGCAGAACGATGTCGCAGGCAAGTTCCTGGCTGATAGGGCAGTCGAGTTTCTGAAGATGATCGAGATAACCCATCATCTTCAAGACATGAGGACTCACTGCCGCATTTGCAGCCAACTTACAATCTAAGAGGTTCTTAACTGTCTGGAACCTCTCAGTCCTTGCCTGCTCCTGAAAAACCGATTTCAGGCTTGCCATTATCTCGATGGGCGACAACACACTCTCGAACTGCATTTGCAGCTCAGCAGTCATGGTCGCCAACATCAGGCAATAGACATCATTTTCATCTGACGAATGCTTTTCCCAAGCATTATGCAGAGTCCTGGCGGCATTGTTAGGAGGCCTCTCGGGGAGGGGATCACGAAGGACATAATCCTTCTTCTCCTGCTTGAGGACCAGCCTCAAGTTCTTTGACCACGTCAAGAAGTTCGTTCCAGTCAGCTTCTCCTTTTCGAGAACAGACCGGATTGAGAATGTGTTTTGAGTGCTTGTAGTAGTCATAGCTGAAATATAAGATAAAAAGGTTATTAGTTAATATGTTCAATATGATTAATCCTGTGTTATACTTAATATGATTAATCTCGCATTATATTCAATAACATTAGTTACCCTCAATAGAATATAATGATTCCAAGATCCACATATAACTAAGATCAAAGTGGGCCACTGGCCGTCACCCAACCTTAGCTTATATCGGTAAGCCCTATCTCGGCTAATTATATCCGTGATATAACTCTTGGTTGTGAATATGGGCCCGAGGCCCAATCCACTCTGATGTCTCAAGGCCCGGGACTCCCGATGGCCTAGTCAAGAAAACCAGACTATACAGTCATGTAATCACTAATGTCTGGGACTCCCAATGACATTTATGAATCACAAACCGTCTTACCCACGCAAAAGTAGACACCCTCACACTGTAAGGCCATGAGTACAATTGAATGGGCTTCGACAGCTGACATAGACTGGACAAGACATCCAACGCTTGATATTATTTGAGGTTTGTAGGTTTATTAAAATTTCATCCCAAAATAGAAGATTACTATTTTGGGAAACTTTCTTTTTTTGGGAAACCTACTAATTTTGGAAACTTTCTAAAATTGGAAACTTCCTAAAATTGGAAACTTTCTAAATATAGAAATTTCCTAAAATCCAAAACATGCAAATCTAGAAACTTCTAATTTAAGAAACTTTCTAATTTCAGTTTTTGAAAAACAGATTAATTTAAAATCGATTTTAAATTTTATTTAAATAAATTTTAAATTAAATCTGAAGAAAAGACTCAAATAATTGGCCCAATTGTTTTAACTTCTTGGCCCGAGGCCCAAGAATTGGTCCATGTCCAAGACATAACCCAATTGCCCAATTAAATGACATAACCGGTCTGGTTCATTAAAATTGGTCTAACCAAAATTAATTACTACGATGACCACAATTGTCAACCGGTTATTTACTAAACCGGATTTTCTCAATTTATTTGGTCCAACCAAATCAAATTAGAAAACCACTAGTTTAGGCACTAAATCCAATTTTACGACTTTGGATTTCTTATCACGGTTTAACCAGATCTAATAAATTTTATTAAATCTGTAATTATTAAACCGTGACGATTAAGATTTTTAATTGTCTTAAACCGAACCATCACAAAACAAAAAACGAACCGACCATTAGGTCATGGCCGCAAGCATCACCGCGATCGTGAATGATCGGGACAGCCGCAAGCCTTACGATCGGGACGAGCTCGGCTTGTGATCGGGACGGGTCGATCGGGACGAGACGCGTCGTGAGCTTGACTCGATCGCATCGATCCATGCCATCGATCCGTGATCGATACATGCGATCGGCTCGCCGATCGGTTCATCACTCGCCGCGAGCATCATCGATCGGTATGACCACGCGATCGATCCATGATCGGTCCGTGCATCAAGCGATCCGCTCGGCCGACTCTCGGACGCATACCGATCCTTTAGCGATCGGTTCATGCGGTTTTAGTTTAGGTTTTAGGTTTTTAATTCCTTGTTTCTTAAGTATTTTCTCATCAATTCAAGCACAGATTGATTCAAATACTTCTAAACAACCTAAACATGATTCTAAACAAGAAATCCTAACAGAACCAACAGCTCTGATACCACTGATGGATTGTTTAGTGTTAATCCTGATTCAATTCATCAGATTAATTGATCCTAAACTATCTGGATCTAGGTTCTCTTGCAGAATCATAAAGGATCTCACCTGTTACCTTGTTTTGCAGCGGAAAGAGGAGGTACGGGTCAGAGATCAGCAGAACCACCAAGAGATAGCTCCTCCAAAGGCTCACACACGCACGCACAGGAAATTGGCTGCTAGACCGAGCTGGTAGGAGGCGCAGAGAGAGGCTGAGGGAGGCGCAGACTTAGTGAGAAAAATAAGAGCTAGGGCAAGTTTTATTTATTAAAACCCTTGTCCAGTTCTTATGGGCTTTTGGGCCCAATTCTCAGTCTGATTAAATCCTTTAGATTTAATCAGGCCCTTTCGTCTCTCTAAGTACAGTAAATGCCTAGCACTTTTACCGTACTTCTGCTAAACCATTCCTACACATTTTCCTGTTAGCTTAGGTGTGTGACCCATATGGGATCATATAATAAAGGCAATAAGTCCAAGACTTATAGATCATGAGCGGACTCTAGCAAGCCATCATGACCCCCAGTATTATATGACTTATGTCTGATCATTGACATACTCTTACTTTCTAGAGACAGTACAGAGATTACTGGACATAATTCCAACACGAGTCATATTTTATCAACACTGACACTGGGGGAAGTCGCTGTTGGTTCCCACTTCCCGATCTGCTGATATCTTACTGCCACCGCCGTAAAATTACCATTTCTCAATTATCTGCCGTCGCGGTTCGTCATATGGTTGGTCTCCTTGTGCTTGGTGCCGAGATCGATGTGACAATTACCGTCAGCTTCTTTGAGGAAGCGACTTCAATCAATCCGATGTCAAAGACCAGTCCGGGTTGTTTTGCAGTTAAGATGAAGAGCGGAAACCGAGTAGTGACAGACGCGCCTAGCAAAATTAACAACTGGCAGCGACATTACTTTTATGTCGAGATGTCTCCCTTGGTCGTTCCTGACGATCTTAGAGACCTTATCCGATCGTCATGGAATACAAAATTTGGTAGATGTCGTTCTGACCTTGCCGATATCAACGTGGATGATTTACTCAATTCCTTTTTGTTTTTGCAGTGCACCATCCGTTTCTCAAACCATTTCCAGATCACTTCTTTCAGATTCTTCAGAAGATCCAGTCTCTCGGTCTCCGTAAGTGGTCAGATTTCTCCCAAGATCGGATTGGCAAGTCTCTCCCTCGAATTTCCAAAGGTACTCCTATATCGATATTGTTGAAGTCGGTTTTCCGTCTTCTACAGTTACTGATTCCTTTTCTTTTTCTTTTGTTTCTTTAGTGAAGTGGAATACCAAGACGAAGGTTAAACCCGAACAGCTTGTGAAACCGAGGAGGATGGGCAAGGTGCAAAGAATTGAATCAGTTGATTATTCGAAGAAAATATCGTCCAAATCTTCGTCCCCTGCCAAACCGGTAAAAGAGAAAGATGTATCTGCGTCGTCTCAAGGTGGAAGTCAACTGGTAGATGTGGGAGATAAGTCGGTCGTTCCTCGGGCCGCGACGACTGTCCAACCGGAGGCGATGGTCCCATCTTCTAAAATTCCGCCAAAGGTTCCATCCAAGAAGCGACCTGCGGAAGGCAGAGCCGACCAAGAAAAGTCGGCAAAGAAGGCTGCTACAGCCGATAAATATGTTAGCTCCGATATGGCGGCTACCGATGAATCTGAGAAAAGCTTGGACCCGTGGAAACGATTTTATCAGGAAACCGGAGATGTCGTCGATTCTTATGGTAACACAAAACCTTTCGTTTCTAGCAAGGAGATTGTTCATGTCCGTCCTCCAGCCCCTATAAAGGAAGGAGATTCCCGACCTTCGATCCACAACTTCGCTTATCAGTATGAGAGCGAGGTCCCGCTAATTGATAACACGCGGGCGTGTTTTGACATGCTGACTTGTGTCCGTGGGAATGAGAGAGATTGGCCGGTTCTGCGGGAGCTTCCATACTCAGACGCCATTCTTAGGCTGAAGCATGCCGAAGCAACAGTAAGTCTTTATCGTTGAGCTTCGTTTGTTGGTCCTTTCTTTTTGTTGATAAAAAATCCTTGTTTTGTTTTCAGATGATTGCAGCGTCGAATCGTGTGGCTCTCGAGAGTTCTTGGAGCGCTAAAAGGATGGCCGACGCGGTAAGAAAGCGGGATGAGCTTCTCAAGAAGGCTAAGGAGGAGAAAAAGATTCTGGCGGCGAACAACGCGGTGCTTGTGGATAAGTTTCGTGGTGCTGAAGAAGAGTTTAACCTCGTTAAAGAGAAGTCGAAAGTCGATCTTCTTAAGTTGCAAAAGAAGATGGAGAGCCAACAAAAGTTTTACTCCGACATGGTTCGGAAGGAAAGAGACAGAGTCGAGGCCGCGGTTAGGGCGAAAGCACAAACTCATTTCGATCTCTTTCAACGGTATGTGAAGGATCAAGATGTCGTTGTTGCCCTGCAGGTTGAGCAAGCCCAAATTTCTGGTTTAAAGAACTGCTTGATAAAGCTCAGCGGAGAAGGCGTATCGTTCCCCCAGGCTCTCTTGGATCAAGTTGCTGCCGACGAGGTTGCGGTGAATGCCAAGATTGATGAGACAGAGGTCGTGACCAAGGAAGAACTTACGTTTGTTCTTTCTCCTATTCACCATCCTCTTCTCAACCTTCTCAACGATTCTCCTCCTCCTGTCCCGCGTACTATTGATAAGTTCGGAACTAATCGCGGGGTTATCCCAGAGGCTGTTCCTGCGGATCTTGTTCGATCCGTTGGCTCGGAGGTAGCGACTTTGGCTGGTGTCTCTAGGTCGCAAGAGGAGTCTGCTGAGAAAGAGAAGTCATTGTCGGGAGTCTGATAACTTTTCCTTCTGTAGTTACTATATATCGGCTTAATTTTAGTTTTTGTAAGACTTTTATTCCTCTTGTTTCTGAGGAAAGTTATGTCTATTGGATGATCTCCTATTGCTTTAAAGTCTTTGTTCTTGACAAATCTGGATAGCGAATGAAGTTGTCTTTACCTGTTTTTTATGAATTTAAACAAGTAGCGACTTTCATTAAGTCGTGCCATAGTATTAAACTTGTTCATTGACAAATTTTAAACAAATGGCGACTCGTATTATACTGCAAGATTAAGTCGTGCCATTGTATTACAACTTTTTCTTTGACAAATTTTTAACAAATGGCGACTTTTATGTTGTTTTGCCATAAGGCAGTTTTTGCGAGACTTATGTGTGCTCGGCTTTATTCTGGGGGCGGATGAATGTGCGATGCTGTGCTCGTCTTATTTGTTATCATCCACCGCGAAGAATTTGCGGGACGGATCCCGGCTTTTCCTTACCACGATGTGCACCTCGTGTGCAAGGAAGACCACACCCCTGGCCAGGAGGCATGATGCTAGTGCGAGTTACTTAGACCCGACTTTTGCGAACTAAGGAGCTCGGCTTTTTGCGAGTTACTTAGACCCGACTTTTGCGAACTAAGGAGCTCGGCTTTTTGCGAGTTACTTAGACCCGACTTTTGCGAACTAAGGAGCTCGGCTTTTTGCGAGTTACTTAGACCCGTCTTAGTTTTGCGAGTTAGAACTCGGCTTAAGTTTTGCGAGTTAGAACTCGGCTTAGGTTTTGCGAGTTAGAACTCGGCTTAGGTTTTGCGAGTTAGAACTCGGCTTAGGTTTTGCGAGTTAGAACTCGGCTTTGTTAGTATTAAGAATATTAACTTGGTGAAAAGACTGACCTGATTTGGCTTTTGATGAGCTTTTCAAGGCGGTATATGATCTGTAAAATGAAGATTTTATTATTTTTGCGACTGTGCCGGTTAAAGCTCCCTACATATCTGTTGGAATTGTGTCCAGTAATCTCGGTACTGTCTCTAGAAAGTAAGAGTATGTCAATGATCAGACATAAGTCATATAATACTGGGGGTCATGATGGCTTGCTAGAGTCCGCTCATGATCTATAAGTTTTGGACTTATTGCCTTTATTATATGATCCCATATGGGTCACACGCCTAAGCTATCGGGAAAATACGTAGGAACGGTTTAGCAGAAGTACGGTAAAAGTGCTAGGCATTTACTGTACTTAGAGAGACTAAAGGGCCTGATTAAATCCAAGGGATTTAATCAGAATTGAGAATTGGGCCCAAAAGCCCATAAGAGCTAGAGAAGGGTTTTATAAACTAAAGCCAAAAATCTCTTCTCCTCTAACCCTAACCCCAGCCGCGAGTTCTCTCTCTCCCTGCGCCTCCTCTCCTGCTCGGTCTAGCAGCCACTTTCCTGTGCGTGCGTGTGTGAGCCTTTGTAGGATCCATCTCTTGGTGGTTCTGCTGATCTCTGACCCGTACCTTCCATTCCGCTGCATAAACAAGGTAACAGGTGAGATCCATTATGTTTCTAAATAAGAGAACCTAGATCTGCATGTTTAGTAGGATTAATCAATCTGGGAATTGAATCAGTAAACACTAAACGCTTCAACAGTGGTATCAGAGCTATTGGTTCTGTGGTTTTTCTTGTTTAGAATCTTGTTTAGGATTGTTTAAGAAGTGTTTTTGAATCAATCTACTGATAAGGAAAAACACTTAAGAAACAAAGAATTAAAACCTAAACAAACAAGAAATCGCATGATCCAATCTATATGAATTGGTATGCGTCGGAGTGTTGATCAGTTTCGGATCACACGTCCGGATCAGATTGGTATGCGCGAGTGATCGACCGCGGGACAGCTGATCGCATGGATCGATCACGGATCGATGTCATGGATCGACAGCGATCGCGTCATGATCGCACGGTCCCGAGCGTCCCGATCGTGATCGAGAGATGGACCGATCGACCGCGATCGCGTCCGTGATCTCTCGGCATCGTCCCGATCGTCCCGACCCGTCCAGCTGCTTGCTCGATCGCGTGAGGCTCTCGGCCGTCCGGATCGTGTCTCGCTCGCGGACGTCCCGAACAATCGACCCGACTCCCGTCCCGTCCCGATCTCGTGTTGCGGCTGCCCGATTGTTGCTCGATCGTGTGAAGCCGTGATCGGTTCGTGACATAATTGGTCGGTTCGTTTTGGTCCAAGCCGTTTTGTTTTGGCTTGTGATGGTTCGGTTTAAAACTTGATTAAAAATCTTAATCGTCACGGTTTAATAAACAGACTTAGTAAATTTATTAAGTTCTGGTTAAACCGGGATAAGAAATCCAAAGTCGAAAAATTAGATTTTGTGCCTAAACCAGTGATTTTCTAATTTGATTTGGTTGGACCAAATAAATTGAGAAAATCCGGTTTAGTAAATAACCGGTTGACAATTGTGGTCATCGTAGTAATTAATTTTGGTTAAGACCAATTTTAATGAACCAGACCGGTTATGTCATTTAATTGGGCAATTGGGTTATGTCTTGGACATGAACCAATTCTTGGGCCTCGGGCCAAGAAGTTAAAATAATTGGGCCAATTATTTGAGTTTTTCTTCAGAATTAATTTAAAATTTATTTTTATAAAATTATAAAATCGATTTTTAAATTAATAAGTTTCCAAAATTTTGAAATTAGAAAGTTTCTTAAAATTAGAAGTTTCTAGATTTGCATGTTTTGGATTTTAGGAAATTTCTATATTTAGAAAGTTTCCAATTTTAGGAAGTTTCTAATTTTAGAAAGTTTCCAATTTTAGGAAGTTTCCAATTTTAGAAAGTTTCCAAAAATAGTAGGTTTCCCAAAAAGGAAAGTTTCCAAAAATAGTAATCTTCTATTTTGGGATGAATTTTTAATAAACCTACAAACCTCAAATAATATCAAGCGTTGGATGTCTTGTCCAGTCTATGTCAGCTGTCGAAGCCCATTCAATTGTATTCATGGCCTTACAGTGTGAGGGTGTCTACTTTTGCGTGGATAAGGCGGTTTGTGATTCATAAATGTCATTGGGAGTCCCAGACATTAATGATTACATGACTGTATAGTCTGGTTTTCTTGACTAGGCCATCGGGAGTCCCGGGCCTTGAGACATCAGAGTGGATTGGGCCTCGGGCCCAGATTCACAACCAAGAGTTATATCACGGATATAATTAGCCGACATAGGGCTTACCGATATAAGCTAAGGTTGGGTGATGGCCAGTGGCCCACTTTGATCTTAGTTATATGTGGATCTTGGAATCATTATATTCTATTGAGGGTAACTTATGTTATTGAATGTAATGCGAGATTAATCATATTAAATATAATACGAGATTAATCATATTGAACATATTAACTAAAATTCTTTTATCTTAAATTTCAGTTATGACTAGCACAAACAATCAAAACACTTTCTCGATCCGGTCTGTCCTTGAGATGGACAAGCTGAACGGATCAAATTTCTTGACTTGGTCGCGGAACCTGAGGCTTGTTCTCAGGCAAGAGAGAAAGGACTATGTTCTTGAGAGAGCTCTCCTCGTGAGGATCGGGTCCAATGCTTCTCATGCAGTATATGATGCTTGGAATAAGCATTATAATGATGCGGTAGATGTGCGTGGTCTGATATTGGCTACCATGGACTCAGACTTGCGGAAGCAATATGAGAACATGGAGTCGCCAATAGAGATGATCAACAGCCTGAAATTGAAATTTCAGGAGCAGATAAGAGTGGAGAGATACCGGTTGGTTAAGTCTCTCACTAGCTGCAAGCTACCAAATGATCATCCAGTGAGTCCTCATGTCAGTAAAATGATGGGTTACATTGATAACCTGAGGAAACTGGATTATCCAGTTAGCCAAGAATTGGCAACTGAGATCATTCTGCAGTCAAGCTATGATAAGTTCAGAAGGAACTATATCAAGAAAGGCTTAACGAAGACGCTGACAGAACTGCATGATATGCTCAAGACAGTTGAGCCAAACGTGAAGAGTACCCTGTACAATCTCATGAATGAGAAGGGTAGGTTTACTAAACCTAATGCTGACAAGGGTGAAGACAAAGTTGTCCAGATTTTGAATCATGGCAAGCGTGTGTCTTCTGAGCCCGAGTCAGATACCTCTTACGTTGGTAAGTGCTGCTACTGTAAAGAGACTGGGCATTGGAAGAGAAATTGCATTAAATTCATGGAAGATGATGAGGAGTTGAAGTTGATGTATGAGACTACTTCCTCAGGTATTCATGTTATTACTTCAAGTTCTACCTTATAGGTATTGGATACTGGTTGTGGCACTGATATTTGTTATAATATGCAGAGCCTGGGCAACAGTATAAATTTGAAGGAAGGGCAAGTGAAACTACATGTCTGGAAGGAGCTTGGGATGCTGCCTCAGCCGTAGGGTTTTCACTTATAGATCCCTTTGAGGCTTGGTTTTGTATTAAGTAATTGCTACAATGTACCTGCTTTAAGCAGAGTTGTCTTTCATTTTCTTGTAAGAATTTGAATGTTTTTCATTTTGATAAAAGACAAGTTTTGTTCTTTTGATCTTAATGAAATATTATTTGTAGCACCCTATTCAAGGAATGGGTTTTATATCTTAAACCAAAAGAGTGCCTAAATGTAACATAAATACCAAATTGGTTTAAATCTGATGAATTAAACCTGATTTTTCTTGGCATAAAAGTCTTGGTCACATAGAGTAAGTCGGATTCAGAAATCCCATAGTTATGCACTATTGGGCTCATTTGATCGGATATCTTATGAGACTTGAATTCGGTTTACTGGACCAAAAGACAAAGGGGCCTATCTTAGCCGAGCTAGAGAAAGGCCCAAAGGCTTATTGGAGATTGAACATACTCATGTATGTGGTCCGATGAGCAGTAATGCCAGAGAAAATTTCCTGTACTTCATTGTCTCTACTGATTAATTCAGTGAGTAGGACTGTGTTCATTTGATGAGACACAAGTCGGAATTCTTTGACATGGTCGAAAGAGTTCCAGAATGAAGTATAGAATCTGAATGACAGAAGTATTAAGACTCTGAATTAGATCATGAGTGAGAATACTTAAGTCATTGATTGTGTGATCATCTGAATGAGTCTGAAATCGTTTCACAGCTCATTTCTCCTGAAAAACCTGGAGGTGTTTCTGTGAGAAAGAATCAGATCTTATTAGAAATGATTAAAGATGAGTCACACGAATTTTCATGATATTATTTAAGAATAACGCTCTAGAAATATCTAAGTTTACGCTGAAAAAGTTCCACCAATATCAGTTGAAAGACACCACGTAAATGTGGATTGGAATCGATCCAAATTCGTCTTTACTGAGTATTTGTAGTTGTGCTACTTCGCTGGTTGTCCTAGGGAAACCAAGGCTTGTTACCTTTTACGTCCATTCTGTTTTTTAAGAGGGGAAGTTACTTTCCAAGAAGAACAGTGGGAGTAAAAGCGTAACTCGAAGAAATTCGAGCTCAACCTCTTGAGGGAGAGCAGCGGATGGATTTACAGATTTCTGTAGAATCTACACCCGTAAAGCCTGAAGTTCGCAGATCTGAATGAATCAGTTGCTAATCCGAGAGTAATTTCTCGTCATTAGTTGAACCTGATGATCATTGAAAGTTCGCATTATCTGATGATCATTGAAAGCGACGAACCTGCGAAATTCAAAGAAGCGAAAGTAAGCCCGGACTCCGAAAATTACACTATGTGTAAGTTAGCTTCATTGATCCATTCATGGATGGAAGCAAACATATCGGAGTTGGAATCTTCGTTCTGTTGAAGTAGTCAAGGTTTTGACTTGAACAGGAACGAAATGGAACTGTGCGTTTACTAATAGATTAGTGGGAGCGATATTGCATTTCTCATAATGTATGTCGATGACATACTGATTCTCGGAAATAACGTCCCAATGCTGCAGTCGGTAAAGGACTGGCTTGGGAGTTGGTTTTATGATTGACATGGGTAAAGCCACGTAGTTCTTGGATTTTGGATCTAAAGATAGAGATCCGAAAGAGCTGGTAGGACAAAGTCAGGATTCTTAAATTGACAAAGTCCTACACGTTTTCAGCAATCCAAGAAAGGTTTTATGCCAATGTCACATGGCATTACGTTAAGCAAGAAACAGTATCCTACGATATCTGCTGAGCTTGAATGCATGGATGAGATTCCATATGCGTCGGCAGTTGGATCTATCATATATGCCATGACACGTACTTGTTTTGATGTTGCTTTAATATTAAGCAAAACAAGTAAAAGACCAGTCAAATCCAGCAAAGAATCACTGGATTTCCGTAAAGAATATCCTAAAGTATTTGAGGAATACTAAGGATAAATTCTTGATTTACGGAGAAAGTGAGGTGCTATGAGTCGGTAGAGTCTGAAAGGCAAGTTTCCAACGGAAAAAGATGATTTCCGGTCACAGTCCGGTTATATCTTGTGTCTGTCTGGCGGTGCAAGGCACTGTTGCTGACTCCATGACTTAAGCTGAACATTTCGCAGCTTGGAAAGCGGCGAAAGAGGTTGTTTGGAAAGAAGAGTTCATCACTGAACTTGATGTGATTCCCAGCATAGATGAGACTAGCTGCACATCAGAGGTCCAAACACCTTGAGGATAGGTATAACCTATTCCGCGAGATAAATGACAGAGATGTTAAGTAGATCAGCAAGTTTCAATGAATGAGAACGTTGCTAATCTATTAACGAAGCCACTCCTTAGGCCTAAACACGAGTCGCGGACTGTTGCTGTAGGATAAGTGAAATTAAGATGCAGTCTTAATTTCAGTGGGAGTTATTAAAGGGCTTTATTTAGTTATTAGATATGTTCTTGTAAAACATTTAAGATGTTTAATGAAATTATTATTTCAAGATTATTTTAACTGTGATGAAATAATCGTTCCAAAAATGATATGAACCATTTTATAGGTCATCGAAGTAAGTGACTTGATCTTGAGGTATCAAAGTCTTTTAGCTTGATCATGAGACCCTATATTTGATAGATGGTTTATATCATCTTGTCCCTAGTCGAAGGTTGTTGAAATTGGAACACCAACAACCGTGTGAGACTAGATTGGTATGTGACTTATGACAAAGTCTCAGTGTGTCATAGATGCGCGGCATCAAAGTCAGTACATAGGTGTATGTAGGGTACATACGACCGGACAAGACCCGATTATAAGAACTCTTCAGGATATTTATATCTGTGTCATAAGAGATTCTTACTACGACTATAGAGTATAGTCCTTAGACCTGAGTTCGCATGCATGTGACTGCACATGAACTAATGCGCTTTGATCATTGTCTAATGCGGTCGTTAAGCGATAGTTATAAGGACCTTGATTGGGCATATTATGAAATGAGTAGTTTACAGTGATGGAACAAGACGGGATTTGTCCCTCCAATATAAATGGAGTGAATATCTCTAGGCCAATCGGAGATTTGAATACTGGAAAATGCATGGCCATGCTCAAACGGACTGTCCCGAGTCGTTTGGATTGTCAGTATCAAATCAGAGTCCGATGAACAAGATTAGGCTTTATAAGGATGACACTAATCTTGCCTTATGACTAATCGAGATATTGAGACAAAAGGATTATGAATACAGAGATTCCAGTACAAGTGGGAGATTGTTGGAATTGTGTCCAGTAATCTCGGTACTGTCTCTAGAAAGTAAGAGTATGTCAATGATCAGACATAAGTCATATAATACTGGGGGTCATGATGGCTTGCTAGAGTCCGCTCATGATCTATAAGTTTTGGACTTATTGCCTTTATTATATGATCCCATATGGGTCACACGCCTAAGCTATCGGGAAAATACGTAGGAACGGTTTAGCAGAAGTACGGTAAAAGTGCTAGGCATTTACTGTACTTAGAGAGACTAAAGGGCCTGATTAAATCCAAGGGATTTAATCAGAACTGAGAATTGGGCCCAAAAGCCCATAAGAGCTAGAGAAGGGTTTTATAAACTAAAGCCAAAAATCTCTTCTCCTCTAACCCTAACCCCAGCCGCGAGTTCTCTCTCTCCCTGCGCCTCCTCTCCTGCTCGGTCTAGCAGCCACTTTCCTGTGCGTGCGTGTGTGAGCCTTTGGAGGATCCATCTCTTGGTGGTTCTGCTGATCTCTGACCCGTACCTTCCATTCCGCTGCATAAACAAGGTAACAGGTGAGATCCATTATGTTTCTAAATAAGAGAACCTAGATCTGCATGTTTAGTAGGATGAATCAATCTGGGAATTGAATCAGGAAACACTAAACGCTTCAACAGTATCTTCCTAGGAAGAATCAAGTCGCTCGTAGTTCATACATAGGATGATATACTTTTTTTTTTTTTTTTTTTAGCGATATGCCGTCTTAGAAGTACTCCTTTAGGCTCGATGAATTCCAGGAACGCGGTAAGGCCTCGCCCTTCATCGATTCGAGCTCGTACACTCCGGGTTTGACGACTTTTGTCACCTTGTAGGGTCCTTCCCACTTTGCACCAAGTTTGCCTGCTCTCCATTCCTTTGTATTTTCGTAGACTTTGCGCAGGACGTAGTCACCGACTTGGAAATGTCGTTTTTTGACTTTTTGGTTGTAGTACCGAGTTGCGAGTTGCTGGTAATTTTGAATTCTGAGTAAGGCTCGATCTCGTTCTTCTTCTAAGGTATCAAGAGCTTGGATTAGCAGTTTCTCGTTGATCTTGGTATTTTGCGGCATGAGAGATCGGCGAAGTGTGTAGATGTTTGCCTCTGCTGGTACCATTGCTTTTACGCCAAAAGCCAAGGAAAACGGGGTAGCTCCTGTTGCGCGGCGTGGAGTCGTTCTATATGACCACAGGACTCCATCGAGCTCGTCGGCCCAAACTCCCTTTTTGCTTTCAAGTCGCTTCTTGATCTCTTCATCCGAAAGTCGGGAATAGAGTGAATTTCTGAGATTCTGACATTCAGCCGTGTCGTGCGACGTAGCTTGATGGTACTCGCAGTACTTATCCCCCGTAACGGGAGTTGCTTGTTGCGCCTTCCCCTTGGCTTCTTTGTTCCGTTTATTCCACGGTATCAGAGCCGTCCACAACCATTGTTGTTTTGGCCCCTTTATCGTAATGTTGTCTAGGTTCCCTCTCTTCCTTCTTATCTGCTTATTTACCGGAACCGAATCTCTTTGCTAACGCGACCTTTTTCTCTTCCAATTCTATGAATTTGTTTGCTAGATGAAGTGCATCTTCGATGGTCAATGGCGGGTTGACGACCAGGTCCTGGTAAAAGGGCGACTCGTGCCAGACGGCATTTGTTAGGGCCGCGATAGGGAATTTATCCGAAGCCTCCGCTCGCGTCATCACTGCCCTGAACCTTTCTATGAAGTCCTTCAAAGTTTCCTTCTTCTCTTGCGTCATGGACATCAACGCGCTCAGCGAAGTGTCCTTACGTATGTAGGCGAAGTGATGCCTTACGAATGCCCATGTGAGGTCGGAGAAACTATCAATTGATTTGGACGGAAGTCGGGAGAACCAGTTTAGTGCGTCCCCCTCCAGAGTTTCGGCGAACAGTTGGCAGAAACCGATTTCACGCTCTTTGCTTGATGAAAACCGTGCCTTTGCTGCCATGATTTTGAATGTCGTAAGATGGGTCGCTGGATCTTTCGTGCCATCGTACATCGGTAACTTGAGCTTTTGCCTTTGCCTGATGTATGTGTTTGTGATGCGCGAGGTGAAGGGTGTCCTCTGAGTCTCCTCGATGATTCGGTCGATCTCGGGTGCAGATCCTTTAACGCCATGGACTTCTCCTTTTAGTTCTTTTAGGGTGTCTCTGAGCTCAGTCAGCTGTTTCTCGACATGGTTGCGACTTGCTCCGCGAATAGACGCTCCATGAGTTTTCTCGTGCGACATACTTCGCTCATGGCGATAGTTATCACGGTGCGAGTCATTCTCATATCGCGAATTTCGTCTGTGATGCATGCCCCGTATCTGGCGATTGGTGCGTTCATCCTTGTCGGGTGAATACCTCTCATCGATCCAGTCGTCCTGCCTCCGACTTCCGCTCCGTTTGGGTTCTTCAGACCCTTCCTTCCGATGTGAGCTACGTTCGCGAGTATCTTCTTTATTGCGTTCTTTGCGCGAGCTGCTTCTGGATTCGTTGCTTCGGCTTTCTTCATGGTGGCTCTCCTCGGATGTATCATAGACTAGTCGTCTGGCGACATTGTCTTTTACTTTCGGAGGCACCTCTCTCTTGGACTTTCTAGACTGTTGATCCGAACGGATCTTTGCTTGCTCCGTTTGCAGTAGATCGATTCTTTCTGAGAACGTTTTGATCAGATCGTTCTGCGATTCGATCTTGGCCATCAGAGTAGCTAAGACTTTGTCTTGCTCGATTTGTGCTGCTGTTTCGCTGAGTGACGGGACATGTTTACCGTCATCTCGAGATTTCTTTGATTTAGTGGCGTCACGCGGCTGCTGACCGTCATGCGCCGTATCGTCTTCGTGATCACTTTGGTCGTAATCACTTGCTTCATGATCGCTTAGGTCAACCCTAGGGTTTTCCGGATCGATTTCCTTACGGTTTCCCGACATCTCGTTCAGAAATTTCTCTTAAAAATCCCCACAGTCGGCGCCAATTGTAAGATCTCAGTTCAGCGTATCCAAAGATAGCAAGAACTTTAGGGTTTTTGAATTAGGGATTCTAAGAGAAGAATTAAAGAACACGGTGAGATTTAGGAAGTTAGGGTTTAAAGCCGGCGTTTCCGAGATGGAAGCCGGTAAGAGAATGATGTAAGTCGCCGGAGAGAGTTTTAGGTTTAGGTTTGCTCTAAAGTCTCTCTAGCAAAAATATTATGAAAAGCATGTGTTTATTGAATTATGAAGTCGCCTTTTATAAGGTTACAAAGTCGGTCAATAATAAGGAAAATCTAGATAAATATAAATATTTTCCTAATATCCCGGTTCCGTTAAGATGGAATATTTCCATATCTCCTAGTGCCGATTTTGCCCAAGTTTAACTAACACTTCCTAAACCCTAATGTAGGCCGGTCGTCCCGAGTTCGGTTTAACCTAAGTTTTACCGCCTTGGGCTTTGTTCCGACTTTCCATTCTAGGCCGACCTAAACTCATGAATATGCCTTTTAGGAAAGTGCTAATCTTGACTCCAACAGAAACCAAAATGATTTTTCTTTTGGAGTTTCTCAAAGTTTGTTCTTTTTTCTTAATTTGTTGAAATCACTATTTTCAAAATAAGACATTTTGAGTTATATCAAGGGTTTTCCATAGTTTTTGTGGTGCTAATTAATCGACGTCTACAATCATATGTATTAGCATGAGCTCATCCGACAACAAAGACTAGCAGCAAAATATAAATGAAACAAATCAAGCCCACCAAGCAAAAATCAACTCAGTCAAAACCTGCAATTATTATGTTGACCAAAAGCAGAACAGCTCACACTAAATGTGAAGGATATACGGGTTTGTCGGTAGCCAATGTCACGGTTAAGAACAGATTTGCCACTCTTGAAGATAAGGATCAATGAGCTGGCACTACAACTGTTAGTTTATCTGTCTAGGATCTAAATTATTCCTTAAGCATATATAAGAACAATTGATGTAAAAAGAGGAATAATAGACGACAACATTTTCCTGTGAGGCAATACTTTTGGCGATTAGAATTTTCGATGGAATGCAAATTTGGATCCAACATATGCCTTTTGTCATGTTCAGGTAGAAACCCATGTTCATCTATACTTTCAATGCACATATGCAGAGGAGGTTTGGAGACACTTGGTTCAACGACTGCTTGGGGGAAAGTACACGACAAATTGGAATGACATATTTGAAGTCTTGTTTGATTATTCACAAGATAAAACACAACTTTACTTATGTCGTTACCTTTTCAAAGCTTTGATTCACTCTCGTTGGAGAGAAAGAAATGCACTGAAACATAGTGAGAACCATCTTCCCTCTGCAACTCTAATTAAGACAATCGACCAAATTTGTTCGCAACCGACTCTCCTTTGTTACGATGATGGGAATCACAAAACATTATGCAGCAATTCAGGCTTGGGTTCGTTCACAAGTTTCTTAAAGTTTTCATAGGAGTCCATGTCTAGAAGTTATCTTCTTTGAATCAAAAGAGTACCACCTTTTAAAAAACAGGAGTTATTTTTTGAATAAGTTTAACATATATTCAAAAAGGAAAAAAAACAATTGATGTAATTGTTACGATTATCAAATAAGAATGCATCTTTGAGATCAAATACTTTCATCATATTCTCTCTTATCTTAAGGTTTTGATTTAGCTTTTATGGTATTAGAGCTATTGACGTCTTCGGATGTTTTAACACTTGCTATTCTTTCTATCACTCAGGTTGTTATTCTCAAATTAAATGACACCAAATACATCTCGTGGAAGTTCCAATTTGAACAATTTCTGAATATTCAGATCCTGTTTGGCTATGTTACTAGCGTTATTCCTCGACCTTCTCCTACAATTTAATTTGAAATTGTGATATAGTCATGGAAACCAACAATCCAGTCTTTTTAAAATGGGTTCATAGTGATCAACTTATTATGGTGTGGCTGATATGTTCTCTCTCTGAAGACGCTCTGAAGAGTATCAATGGCCTTCACTCTTCGCATGAGATCTGGTTTGCCCTTGCTAAAAATACAACAAAGTGTTGGAACAATTATTTAATAATGACATGCTAAAGACATGGGATTTATTAAAAATGTGTTTGTGTGAAAAGAAATGAGTTAAGCTCATAAAGATATGGAAGGAAAATTTTCCAATTTGTGAAAACTTGCTAGACAAGTAAATTTTCAATTTGTGAAAACTTGCTAGGCAAGTAAATTTCTAATTTGCTAGACAAGTAAAATTTCCAATTTGTGGAAACTTGCTAGATAAGTAAATTTCCAATTTATGGAAACGTGCTAGTCCTATATAAAGGACCCCTAAGCCTCTCTTGTAGAGCATCTACAACGAAAATCACACAGAGAAAAACACAAACAAAAGTTCCTTCAATTCTCTTCTGTTTTAGGTTAGTGTCTAACTCGAGAGTATCATAGTTCATATGTTCGACAGAACCGATATCGAGTGTTGCGATACGGTTTCATATGGTTGTATCCTGGGACTCATGAATCTTGATTTGACCCGTCAGACTACGGGTGATACTAAGAACGTTATCAACGCTAAATGTAGCAAGGATTCGTTAATGTAGAGGCGGATTAAAACCTGTTTTCAAAACGGTTTTGAAGGTAAAATGCAGCGTATATTGTGAATCGTTTCGTAGCGATCTTCGTGATTACTTTGTGTGTTTCATACAAGTTTATTGATTGCGACCGATACTGTTTTCCTGCGATTTCTGAATGGTTTCTAATCGTTAGAATCGCAGTTTATTGAAACATACACCATTATCAAACGAGTTCTAAGCGCTTTGACAGATGCTCTGCGGAGATTCGATGTTGAGAATGCGCTTTTAGCGGTTCTAATTGGTTCGATATTGGTTAGTTAAATTGCGATTTAAATTCCGTATCGAAGCAAAGAGTGTATTCAGATTTTGATCGAATTCTCGTTCCGTTTAATTATCTATTAATTAAAACGGTATTGATTAGGGTTTTGAAAATCCTAAATATGTCATCGACATAATCGTTTATGAGAGATGCTAGATCTTAGTCTGGTTCTCTTTGGTTTAAAGATTTTGGTTAATTGGTCAAACTAAATCATTGAAACAAAGTGAGTGGACCAATTGAACTAATTTGCTTACGATTATTCCACGAACTGGATAATCTTCAACAATAAAACAATTTATTCTAATGGATAAAATTGTCTTATAGAGTTGTCTTTGCATTGTTTAAAGTGCTTAACCACTAGTAAATCACTAGTAAAGTGATGTGTTCGGGTTTTGGTTAGTATATTAATTCAGTTTTGTCCTTGTTAACGGACTTGAATTTCAATATAGCTAACCACACCTATTGAAGGAACTTGAGACAATTCTAACATCAGTTTGAATCCTGTCATGTTCCTGAAGCCTAGGATCTAGGGTCTATTTAATTGAATCCTTACCGATCTAGCATTTACCTGGAGATTGGCAGCGGAAGAATGAGCAGGTAAACGAGATTTGGAGCGCCTCAATCGCTGCGCCTCTATCGTAGTCCACACGCACACATGTTGGAATCCGCCGGGATGCTAGCGCCGGGAATCGGATCTCTTGGGATTTCTGTGTTTTTCGAGAAAGAGGATCAGTTTTACTGTCAAGAAAAACTGTCTGCGACCGCACACTCCCTGAGGTCGAAATACACAAGCGTTTATATATTGACCTCGATGTAAACCGAAACATCAGTTACGGTTTCGCACTTGTGTCGACCAACACACACAATTGTGTCGATCGACACACATCTTGTATCGATCGACGCACCCAATGGTGTCGATCGATACACCTCCTAAAACACGATATCAATGTGTATCCAATACACATTGATCGGACCATATGCCAATGATCAATCCCATACCAAGTGTATCCAACTTGCTTAGGTGTGTGACCCTGTAGGTTCACACGATACCAGAAATGAGTTACAACTCATTTGTCATAAGCGGTTTCTAGCAAAACATTATGACTACCCAGTATCACATGAATTGTCCGATCTCGACAATACAACTATCTTCAGAGTAAGTACAATGTGATTTCAGGACATAATCCTAGCAATCTCCCACTTGTACTGGAATCACCTATTCCTATAATCCCTTCGTCACTATATCTCAATATGGCATAAGGCAAGAAACTGTGTCATCCTTATTATAGCCATTATCATGTTCATCGAACTCCTCATCTATACTGATAAAACAAACGACTGACAATCACCTCGTTTGAGCACGGCCATGCATTTTCTCAGTATCAAATCTTCGATGGGCCCTGAGATATTTATCTCCCGTTATAGGAGGGACAAATCCCATCTTGTACCATCCCTGTTTCTACACATACTTCTTGATACGCCTAAGCAATGTCGTTATAGCCGCCAGTTACGGAACGACGTTTGACAAGGTCAAAGCGCACCAATTCATATGCTAGAAAGCATGATGAACTCAGGTCTAAGGACTATACTCTATAGTCGTAATGAGAACCTCCCATGACACTGATATAATTATCCTGCGGAGTTCTCATTAGCGGGTCATGTCCAATCATATGTTCACCAACATATATCTATGTGACTGACTGTGATACTCATATCTTTGACTCCATGAAACTTAGTCAACAGTCACCTCACAAGCTAGTTTCTCACGATTGTCAGTGTCCCACTTTGACAATCTCGACTAGGGACAATCATAATTTATGTCATCTTTTACTTATAGGGTTTCATGATCAAGTCCTCAACTTGATGACCTATAAAATGCACATAAAATACTTTGGGACCATTACTTAATTATCCAATAATTAAATAATACCGATGTGAGTTTTAACTTACACAAACATTTCCATAGCATGTTTATATAAAGATTATAACATAACTAAAATAACTCCCACTGGAATCAAGATCATCTGTTCAGATATCTTATACCTACAGCAACAGAATAAATCTCGTGCTTAGGTTGTGGGAGAGTCTGCGGTGTTTTGCTTGAAACAATTCCAACAAACCGCACCGTCATTCAGATAAAAGCACTATTCTACGGTCCACTGCTTGGAGCCCTTCCAACAGATAGCACTGTTATTCAGACAAAGAGATATGCCAGGTGGGAACCGGGAATCTTCTTTGTCCGTCTAACTACTTTCAACTGGTTCGTCACTTCCTCAGTTCACCACGAACCTATCCTTAGTGTTTCTCAAACACTTGGGATATTTCTGGCAACTGTTCAGCGACTTTTACCGGAACATATTGGTATTTTCTCGTCTTGCTTTATGCGTAAACTGCATCTAGACGAGCGCAAAATATGGCATTCATGATGGATTCTATTGCAACAGCATAAGCAATCACACTCATTAATAATAGCTCAGTATGTGTTCAAAACACTTCATCTTGCTAAGATTTATACTAGCTCATCCAGTGTCCAAGACACTTCATCTTGCTAAGATTATTGCCATAAGACCTTTGGTGTGAAGCCATTCTTGGAATCATGCATATTGGAACTGTCCAACACCTTATCTATATAAGGATTCTGACACGATCCAATTAGCCTATCCAATCTATATCAGTAGATTCTCATTCCAATAATTCACGAGGCTACTCCCATGTCTTTTGTTTAAATTTGACTTCCGACCCAAGTCTCTCAAGACTTAACCTACGGAACGTCGTTCATGAGATTAAGTACATTATGTACATACGGTGTGAGAATTGCAATTACGCTCCCACTAGTCTTCTTGTAAACGCATGGTTTCATTTCTTTTCTGATCAAGTCAAAACTTTTGACTACATTATCAGAATGTTGATTCCAACTCCAAGATGTTTGCTTCAATCCAGAAATGGATCGGTGAAGCTAACATGCATACCCAGCCAATTTTCGGAGTTGGGGCTCACCATCGCTTCTTTAATTTCGCATGCTCGTCACTTTTCAATGATCAACAGATCACGACAATCGGCTACGAGAAATCACTCTCGAGTTTAGTGACGGATCCTTTCGGATCTGCGAATTTCAGGCTCCACAGGTGTAGATCCTACAGCACTTTGTAGATCTCACCGCTGCTCTCCCTCAACAGGTTGAGCAGCCTCCTGTGTTTATCGAATTTCTTTGATGTGTACTTTTACTCCAACTGTTCCTTTTGAAAAGTATAATCTTTCTCAAAAGACACAGTTCCGGACAATAAAACTTTGTTCTCGGATTGGTTATAAAAGTAGCAAGCCTCGGTTTCCTTAGGACAACCCGCGAGGTAGAACTTATCAGATTTGGGTTCAAGCTTGTTAGCTTTCATCCCCAAATGATCAGAAACAACATGCTTGAAAAACTTTCAGTCCACATCCAATGTGGTGTCTTTCAATTGATTCTGATTGAAACCCTTTGATGCGTAAACACAGACATTTTAGAGCGTATTTCTTAAAGGATTATGAAAGATTCATGTGACTCATCATTAATCGGAGCATATCTAATAAGATCCGATTCGTTCTCTCAGAAACACCATTTAGGTTTTCCAGGAGAAAAGAGCTGTGATATGACTTCACACTCACCTAGATGATCACCCAATTCTTGACTCAAGTATTTTCCTCCGCGATCTAATCGGGGATCTCAATACTTCGGTCAAATCGGTTCTATACTTCATTCACATCTATACTTACTGAAATCATCAATAAAGGTAATGAAGTACAGAAGATTTCCTCTGGCACTAATGCTCATCGGGCCGCATACATCAGTATGTGTAAGGCCCAATAAGTCTCTGGCCCGTTTTCTTTTAGCTCTGCTAAAAAGGGCCTTAGTCATTTGGCCCAGTGAGCAGAATTCATACCTCATATGATTAATAATCAAATGAGCCCAAAACTATGGAACTTCTGAATCCTCTTCACTCTATGTGGTCAAAACGACGGTGCTAAGGAAAAATCGAGTTCAAGTCATCAGACTTAAACCGTTTGGTATTTATGTTATATTCTGGTGTATATTGGTTTAAGACATAAAACTCATTTATCAAAAGGGGTGCTACCATATAATATTTCATTAAGATATAAATAACAAAACTTGTCTTTTATCAAAATGAAAAACATTCAAATTCTTACAAGAAAATGAAAGACATTTCTGCACAAGGCAGATACATAGTAGCAATTACTTAATTTCTAAAACCAAGTATGAAAGGCTCCTACAAGTGGAGAATCTCTACGGCTCATGCAGCAACCATTGCTTCATATTTATATACCATGGATTTTAGGGCTTTTAACCATGGTATATGTCTTATTTATCGAGTCTATTATTGTGTTTTAGAGTCTTTTCAGGTACTTTACAGGTTTTATCACATTTGGAGTTTATTTGGACATTATGATAGTTTCTGGAGACTTTTTGAGCAATTGCCCGAGAAGAAGAAGTCACTGCCGACATATGATGTTGGTGTCGATCGACACACGCATTTGTGTCGGTCGACACAGTTCACGGACCAGAGAATTTGACCGGTTAATGAAGATCTGCAACTTGACCCAGAAGTTTATCTTAATTACAAAATGACCCAATTCGTGTTTTAGAATATAATTAGGTTTTTCAGCCACTTGTTAGGCTACGCTTTCAGAACTAAGTTTTATTTTTCTTAGGAGATTTTGGGGGCTGGTTTTGTTCTCGAGAGAGACTTGATTTTGAACCCCTGTTCTTATTCCTTTGATTATTTTATGATATCTATTTTGACTATGTTTTCTGTTATGATTGCTATGTCTGAGTAGATCTCTTGTTAGGTTAGGGATTCTCACTAAGGATTTGAAGGAATGTTAGATTAACTAATTAATTAAGATTTATCATCTAGTTCTTCATCTGATCTGTTCTTAACGCTTAATCTGAACTGGCCATTTAGATTACTGATTCTAGGTTGATTCTCGCAACGACAGTTGGTTTATTTAACTAGATCTGATTTAGATGAGCAATTTATCTATTCGCAAAGAGATTTGGTTTAGAGAAATTGTGAACGAACGAACTTGGAATTAATGCATGTTTAGAACTCTAGGATTCGCAAAGAGATTTGGCTTTCTAGGTTGTTAGACATAGATAATTATCGCAGCGACAGCTGGTTAGTTTTACCTTCGTGATTCTAGTTCAAGAACGCTATAGACTGAATCTGATTGATTGTTTATCTGATTTCCTGATATCCTGAGAACTCCCGAAACCTGGCGCCTTCGTTTGATTGCTTACATTCACCTCGCTTGATTTATTTATTTGCTATTTACTGCTTTACAAAATCTGCTTCGCTTAGTTTAATCTGAACTACTTATAATCTATCGTTGACCGGAGTCCTTGTGGATTCGATACCCTAAGTACTACATTGACATTACTGTGCACTTGCAGTTAGTATAGGGATAATTCTTGACCTATCAAGTTTTTGGCGCCGTTGCCGGGGACTCTTTGAGTGCGCCGATAGATTTAGTATTAGGATTTAGATTAAGCATTTTTTTATTTTTCTTGTTTACTCACGTTCCTGTTTCTTTGGTATTGCAGGAATCGCACTGCATCGATCGACACGGTCCTGTGTGTCGATCGACACTGATTCGCAATTGCATCGATCGACACTCTACTTGAATCGGTCGACACAAGGCGAAACCAGAGGTACCGAAAGCTTGGATGTATAACGGGTTTCGCTCTATGGACCTTGTGATTCTGATTCGCGGCGAGAACGGCATTCTACGAGACCAAGAGGGTCATATATTCAACGCGAAGGGTCAGAAACTGGATGGGGAAGGAAACCCCATCATACCATACGCAATGGTTGAGCAGATAGCTGAGATGCGAGAAAAGATTGATTCTATCCACAACATCCTACTTTGGAAGGAACAATTCCGAGCCGATGGAGAAGCTGAAGAGTTTGCAGGGGTGAATTGTATGGCTGGAGCTGATTATCCTAGACAGACGTATGGAAACCAACAGAGACAAGGTTCTAGTTATGCTCCGAGATCAAGAGATTATGGTTATCCATCTCACCAAGCACCTCCTGCACCTACACATAAGAGCAGATTAGAAGCCATGATGGAGCAGTATCTTGAGGGACAACAACAGTTCGCTGTGTCTTCCCAATCGAAGCTCGATGCCTTGTACACTAATTTCAATGGGAAGTTAGAGTCCTTGAACACTCATATAAAGCTGCTGGACACACAGGTGGATCAGATTTCAAGTTTAGCCAAAAGGAAGAATGCTCAGAATGCTCGCATCAATGACATCTCTGTTCAGGGTGAACACAGGGTGAATCAGGGATCATATCTTGAAGTTAAGGCTATGGAAATCATGGAAAACAGAGAAGAATCCGAGATTGAAAGCCCAGAGTTTGAGAATTTCGACGGACCAGAATCGACTGAGATTGATTTCGATCTCTTGATAAAATCCTTCGGTAGACACAATTCGGTGTCGATCGACACAATGGTCGGGCAGAGCTAATTTTGCCTAAATCTGATATTCTTGCTGAAGAAAGGGTCTACAAACCTCATATACCGTTCCCAAGAGTTCCTAAAAGGTCTAAACAGGAGCTGAATGTAGTCGAGTGCATGGTAGTGGTGGATAAGGAGATGAATGAAACTCCACCAGCTGAAGCTTCACGAGTTCATCCTAATAAGTTGGGATATACAAAAAAGATGATCTCCATTGATGGTCATGTGAAAGATGAAGTTCAGATTGGTGGAACTACAGTGTCCGATACTAGAGAAAAGAAGATGGTGGTTCATCAGGAATCCACTCTAACATCTTCAGAGCTTACAACTGCTCATAAGCAGAAAGCTCCGAACATCAGATCTCCACCAAAGGTAAGGCATAAATCATCTAATTATAAACCTCCTGGCCGCATTACTTTGAATGCAGGAAAACGCAGCTGCCCACCCAAGCTTCGCTCCCACCCTGAATCTCTTCCTATGTTCCTTGGACGATCTCATGCTGATACTGCTTACACACCACCGTGGATGAAAAGACATTCACAGAGACATTCCAAGTCTCTGTTGAAACCCCCATGAGTCTGATCCCTTCCAATAAGACAAGCTAATGACTTAAAACAAGCGCTGAGTGGGAGGCAACCCACTGGTGAGTCTGTACATATGAATTTTTGTTTAATTTTTCATTTTTGTTTTTCTTGAGTCTTTACAGGGAAATCTAGCGTCAGATTTACACTATATCGATCGACATATACTACATGTCGGTTGACACAATGGACATTAAGGTCGATATGGCTATTCAGGTCGATCGATCCACTTTTCCCAAATAACGAGGTTTGACCTCGGTTAGACCACTCTGGCCAGGTTCAAATTTCAAACACCATGTCGATCGACACGGATTGTATGGATCGATCGACATGAGGCGTCCCGAGGTAAGTTTTCTTTCTCTTCTTCGCGACTGTTCTTCATTATAACCCGACTCCATAGCCGAAAATCTCTCTCAAAACTCGTTCTCTCTCGTTTCTCAACCAAATTCGACGATTCCAAAGCCTAACCCAACCGAAATTTCACCCTCTATTCATATCTCCACTCCATTCACTCCATTTTCATCGAAACCAAGGTATGAGTTCTTAATCTCCAATTTTCAGTTTCGGTTCAAAAGGTAAAAACTCGATTTTGCCTCTCATTTCTTAACCCCATGATGAAATAGCTTTGATTTAGGTTGTTTGGTAGTAGAATGGTGATGCCTAGGTGGTTTTCATGACTGATTTTGCAAGTTTTTGAAAATTTTGGTTTTATGATTGAACTTGTGATTTTGTGCGAAAATGCGGAAATAAAAACGTGATTGAACTGTTCCTACCGCTCTGTTAGATGCTGCTCTTGCTGTTGATTGAGGTTTTGTTGAGTTTGTTTCTGATTTTTCAAATAATCTCATGCTTTTATTTTTATTCTTGCTCACAGATGCCTCCAAAGATGCCTCCAAAGAAAAAGACTCGCAAAGATGGAGCGAGTTCATCTGGTTCAGCACCAGCAGCACCAGCGGATCCACCTCCACCCATGACACCTCAATCACCTCCGGGTTCGCCACAGATACCTCCCGAGTTTCCTACACACCCATGGCCCAAGGATGAAGGAGTGAAGATACTGACAGATAAGGTGTGGCATCAAACACCCAGGCGGATTGTGCTTAGTAATGATTGTCTCCACAGGGAGGTGTTGGACACCTGGGATGAGTATGACACTCTGTTGTACAATGGGTGGTGCGATGTTACACTTGAGCCTACGAAGCTGGTAAGCCACGATTTCCTGAGGATGGCTGGTAAGCGAGAGCAGGTTTTGATATGTTTACGGAGGATGGGTCTGGGGACGATGCCTTATGTCCACTATCCTTTGTATCCGGAGTTGGTGCGTCAGTTTATTGCCACTGTACGAGTCACATACAGAGAAGGGAACGCAAAGAACGCGCAGGAAGGTTATTTATGCTTCATGGCACATGGTCGGAGATACAAATTGCCTATGCGAGATCTCTGTGCTATTTATGGTTTCAGGAAAGGCTACACACATGCTACGCTTCCAGAGAGCTTTCCTGACCTTGAGAAGTTTTGGGGTAATTTTGGTTCTATACCTTATTTCTCCAGCGAAACGAAGATGAAGGACTTACGACATCCGGTCCTACGCTATGTCGTACGCGTCTTGGCTAACACTCTCCAGTGCAAGATGGAACCGAATAAGATGAGGATGCAGGAGCTGGTACTACTCCATCCAGCAGTGGGACATCTGTGTTCGCATGAGTATGATCACAAGGGTCCTTTTGAGAGGACTAACCTGGGTGCGGTATTTGCAGAGCACTTAGTCTCGCTACAGGCGAAGCCATTTAGAGGTTCCGGGAGAGGCATGACTGAGTCAGTGGGGAGTCTTTTGACACCGATTTTCCGGCATTTCAGGATACCTCTACATGATTATAGATGTGAGCAGTCTTTTGCTGAGATTGATGAGGAGCACTTGTTGAGTGCAACCTGGCTGAAGCCAGATTTGATTTGGTGCTACAGAGAGGGGATTGAGGAGCGCATAGTTGACTTACGACACGCACCATTATCGATAGATACACAGGATGACTTGCGTTTCCAACCTGATCCGAGGTATGTGAGGCTGCCACGTGCTGCTCGTTTACGCAGAGGAGCTCCTTCCTCCCGGGCTGCTCCTACTCCTGCTGAAGACGAGCCTGTTCCTGACCCTGCTGGGGGTCCACACGCACATCCACATTGGGTTCTTCCATTAGATGCTCCTCCACCACTTCCCGGTTATGATGCAGATCCTCACATGAAGTTCCTGACAGATACGGTTCGATCACTTTGGAGTGGTCTTGCTAGAGCCTTCAGCTGCACCTGCACCTGTCCTTCGCACGGACGTCGACGTCAGAGATCACCCACACCACTAGAGGGAGCCGACGATGATTCTGATCCTTAGTTCGTCCATGATCTTAGCTTTCCCTGAGTTTGTTTCGTTTTTCATTTTTCATTTTTCTTGAGTCTGCTTTGCTTCTGTTTGAGTCAGTTTGTTTTCTTTCTCTTGCTTTGAACTCTGTGGAACTTATTTTTATATCTATTTTGTTGCTTCTGACTTGTTTCTGAGTGATCTGACAGCACTAACAATGGAGAGATTGTGTGACTAACACTAATATTTTCGGATCCTGTCCAAGTCTGGCGTGATGGTACTGATATTTTGGCATCGTGTCGACCGATACATATATCGTGTCGATCGACACAGTTAGCGACATAAGGTAATAATTGCAGTTTTCCCAGTTTTCACAGAATTTTCACCTTCTTTTACTTCCTCTATACTTGGTAACACTGGGGACAGTGTTATTCAAGTGTGGGGGAGGTGGTTACTGACATCGTGTTCTGTTTTCTTAGAGTCAGTTCTTTTTCAAAAATTTGTTTTTATCGAGTCAAAATTTTGTATGAAACTATGATTTTTCGAGGAAATTTTTCGCTTGAACAGGAACTAAGTGGCCATTGGACAGACTTGCAGAGCCTCTATGACTATTAGAAAACTCTAAACGGATCAACCTACCAATGACACCCATATCTAACCAGGTATTCAGAGGATCCATTACTAGTCTCACCTTAATATTGACTTTAATTTCTCGCTTAGGGGCTTGGTAATCTTTGGGTCGGATTCCCTTGTTAGTTCTGACACAGCCTGTAAACCTGTCCTATTTAGTTCCCTTCTCCCCTTCCATAAAATAAAAAAAAAGATAATAAACTGAGGATGAGTTAGTAACTCCGAAGTGGTCATGGGAATAGTAGCAAACACTATTATCTCTTATGCGATCCATGGAATGTGTCCAAGGTACACCCCTTAACGGGAAGAGCACTGATAAAAAAAAAAATGATACCCAATGGGGAAAAATCAGAATGCTAAGGAAGGGAAAAGAGAAGAAAGAGACTAGAGAAAGATAGTATGGTGGTCTAGAGCTGATAAGGTAAGAGTCTATGTGTCCTTTGATTCGATACTCCCTCTGTGAGACCGCACCTAATTGTATACAGAGGCTAGTGTGGTGAATTTGGATGTCCTAACTTGATTGTGGAGTTTACTTGGGACAATTGCTAAGTGTGGGGGAAGTATATTGTGGTCTTGAGTTCTGTAGGAAAGTTTTCAGTGGATTACTAAGTGAATGTGAATGCGAAAGTTCCTAGGACGAAATGAGTTTCTGTGTTTTCAAACCTCTTCTCCTGTATTTAGGTTCTTTACTTGCTTGAGGGCAAGCAAGAGCTAAGTGTGGGAGAGTTGATATACCATGGATTTTAGGGCTTTTAACCATGGTATATGTCTTATTTATCGAGTCTATTATTGTGTTTTAGAGTCTTTTCAGGTACTTTACAGGTTTTATCACATTTGGAGTTTATTTGGACATTATGATAGTTTCTGGAGACTTTTTGAACAATTGCCCGAGAAGAAGAAGTCACTGCCGACATATGATGTTGGTGTCGATCGACACACGCATTGGTGTCGGTCGACACAGTTCACGGACCAGAGAATTTGACCGGTTAATGAAGATCTGCAACTTGACCCAGAAGTTTATCTTAATTACAAAGTGACCCAATTCGTGTTTTAGAATATAATTAGGTTTTTCAGCCACTTGTTAGGCTACGCTTTCAGAACTAAGTTTTATTTTTCTTAGGAGATTTTGGGGGCTGGTTTTGTTCTCGAGAGAGACTTGATTTTGAACCCCTGTTCTTATTCCTTTGATTATTTTATGATATCTATTTTGACTATGTTTTCTGTTATGATTGCTATGTCTGAGTAGATCTCTTGTTAGGTTAGGGATTCTCACTAAGGATTTGAAGGAATGTTAGATTAACTAATTAATTAAGATTTATCATCTAGTTCTTTATCTGATCTGTTCTTAACGCTTAATCTGAACTGGCCATTTCGATTACTGATTCTAGGTTGATTCTCGCAACGACAGTTGGTTTATTTAACTAGATCTGATTTAGATGAGCAATTTATCTATTCACAAAGAGATTTGGTTTAGAGAAATTGTGAACGAACGAACTTGGAATTAATGCATGTTTAGAACTCTAGGATTCGCAAAGAGATTTGGCTTGCTAGGTTGTTAGACATAGATAATTATCGCAGCGACAGCTGGTTAGTTTTACCTTCGTGATTCTAGTTCAAGAACGCTATAGACTGAATCTGATTGATTGTTTATCTGATTTCCTGATATCCTGAGAACTCCCGAAACCTGACGCCTTCGTTTGATTGCTTACATTCACCTCGCTTGATTTATTTATTTGCTATTTACTGCTTTACAAAATCTGCTTCGCTTAGTTTAATCTGAACTACTTATAATATATCGTTGACCGGAGTCCTTGTGGATTCGATACCCTAAGTACTACATTGACATTACTGTGCACTTGCAGTTAGTATAGGGATAATTCTTGACCTATCACATACCAGACACGCAGTTCCACTTGTCCTTTCTTCAACGTTCTACTGTCGCTTAGGTCCTGCATATTTCAAAAATATCAGTACCACAACAAGTATCCAATACTCATGTAGAACTTGAAATAATAACACAATACCTGAAGAAGAAGTACCATACATCTTCTCCATCTCTTGTGAATCTTCCAAGAATTTAGTGCAATTTCTCTTCCAATGCCCAAACTCTTTACAGTAGCATCATTTATCAACATCAGATGGGCCTGACTTGGGCTTACAAGATGACACAGGCTTATTCTGATTCCAAATCTGAACGGCCTTGCCTCCACCCTTGTCTATACAAGATTTCTCAAATCTTTTACCCTTTTTGATGTTTTGCTCTGCTGTCTTGAGCATACCATGCAACTCAGTCAACGTCTTCGTCAAGCTTTTCTTGATATAGTTCTTGATGAACTTATCATAACTTGACGGCAGTGACTGCAGAATGATGTTAGTAGCCAACTCTAAGCTGACAGGACAATCCAGTTTCCCCAGGTTATCAATGTAACCCATCATTTTAATGACATGAGGACTTACTGGATCATCCTCCGGTAGCCTGCACCCAGTGAGAGACTTCACCATCTGGAATCTCTCAACTCGTGCCAGATCCTGAAACTTCAGTTTCAGGCTGGTGATCATCTCTATTGGCGACTCCATGTTCTCGTATTGACTTTTCAAGTCTGAGTTCATGGTAGCCAACATCAGACCACGCACATCTACCACATCAATATAATGCTTATTCCAAGCATCATATACTGCATTCGAGTGATTGGTCCCAAGCCTTTCTGGAAGAGCTTTCTCAAGGACATAGTCCTTGCTCTCCTGCTTGAGGATTAATCTCAAATTCTGATACCAATCCAGGAAGTTGGATCCATTTAACTTGTCCTTCTCAAGGACGGATCGTAACGAGAAAGTAGTCTTAGACATAAGTTGAAATCCAAGAAAAATCAAGATTTAGTTATGCATTCCATGAGAAATCTTATCAAATAAGAAAACTCGCATTGTATTCAAACAATGTTTCCTCAATGAATATAATGATCCAAGACCCATACTTCACCAAAATCTGAGTGGATGACTCGTCATCACCCAAAAATTTAGTTATCTAGGTAAGCAAATCATTGCTAATTGTACCCAGTACAACTCTTGGTCCCAGATAAGACAATCCATGTCTCATCTACTCTGACGTCTCTGGGCCCAAAACTTCTGATGGCCCAGTCAAGTAAACCAATCTCTTTAGTCTTGTGATTATTGACAGTCGCACTGCAAGTCTATCAATGATCACCTGCCTTACTCATGTAGTAGTGGATACCAAGGACTCCAAGGCTATCCAACAAACGACACAAGTCTTGACAGTAGACAAGATTTGGGCAAGACATCAAGGTTACTTGATATTTAGTTGAGGAAACTAAACTCTGAAAGGTTAGCATATCAATCTCTTAGGTCATGTAATTGTTGATGTCAAGCACTGCAAGTCCATCAACATAATTACTTGCCTTACTCACGTAATTGTGGACACCAAGTTCTTGGCTAGACCATCACACAATGAAATGAGTCTTGACAGTTGACCATATTGAAACTAAGCTTTGATCAAGGTTTAAGTCTAGTTTGGTTTCTGCAAATTCAAGGTTCAATAACCAGAATTGCGAGCACTGTGTCGATCGACGCAGACCATGTCTGTCGATCGACACCACCAAATGAAACCGGACTTCAATAACCGGTTAATCCAATTAACCCGGTTCATTGAACCGGTCATGTCGATCGACACAACCCATGTGTGACGGTCGACATAGACCTAAACCGAAGTCAGTTTTGATAACCGGTCCAATCCAATTGAACCGACTTATCAGATCAAACTGATCTTAACCAATCGGTTTATATTAATTGGGATAATTAGTTCAATTCAATTGAACCAATTCATCCAATTTAAACCGTTTTAACCAGTTTCAACTAATTGCGATAACCGGTCCAATTCAATTGAACCGACTTATCCAATTAAACTGATTTTAACCAAATCGGTTTATGCTAATTGAGATAATTAGTTCAATCCAATTGAACCAATTCATCCAATTTAAACCGATCTATTCGGACTTAACCAAGCATGATAACCGGTCCAATCTAATTGAACCGATTAACCATTCGCGAGGTCTGTGTCGACCGACACTCAACCTGTGTCGATCGACACAGTAGGCATTCAGGTTTTCATCGTCGAAAACCCTAGCCGCCGAATCTTTTCTGTGTCGACCGACACTCAAACTGTGTCGATCGACACTCGACCGAATCTGTTCTGTGTCGACCGACACTTAACCTGTGTCGATCGACACTGCAGCCTTTCTGTTTTTCTTCGCAAAAAACCCTAGCCGCCGATTCTGTCGAATTCACATCTCTGTGTCGACCGACACAAGCTTAGTGTCGATCGACACAGTGCGAAGACAGCAGTTCATCGTTTCAATTCACAGACAAAAACGAGTTTTTCTTGATCAAAACATGAAACAGCAATCATAAATCTATTCAAATACATCAGTTCTCGAATTATATGCTTCAGATTCAATGATTAAACCCTAAGGCTCTGATACCACTGAAGGAACTTGAGACAATTCTAACATCAGTTCGAATCCTGTCATGTTCCTGAAGCCTAGGATCTAGGGTCTATTTAATTGAATGCTTACCGATCTAGCATTTACCTGGAGATTGGCAGCGGAAGAATGAGCAGGTAAACGAGATCTGGAGCGACTCAATCGCTGCGCCTCTATCGTAGTCCACACGCACACAAGTTAGAATCCGCCGGGATGCTAGCGCCGGGAATTGGATCTCTTGGGATTTCTGTGTTTTTCGAGAAAGAGGATCAGTTTTTCTGTCAAGAAAAACTGTCTGCGACCGCACACTCCCTGAGGTCGAAATACACAAGCGTTTATATATTGACCTCGATGTAAACCGAAAAATCAGTTACGGTTTCGCACTTGTGTCGACCGACACACACAATTGTGTCGATCGACACACATCTTGTATCGATCGACGCACCCAATGGTGTCGATCGATACACCTCCTAAAACACGATATCAATGTGTATCCAATACACATTGATCGGACCATATGCCAATGATCAATCCCATACCAAGTGTATCCAACTTGCTTAGGTGTGTGACCCTGTAGGTCACACGATACCAGAAATGAGTTACAACTCATTTGTCATAAGCGGTTTCTAGCAAAACATTATGACTACCCAGTATCACATGAATTGTCCGATCTCGACAATACAACTATCTTCAGAGTAAGTACAATGTGATTTCAGGACATAACCCTAGCACCTATGTATGTGATTGGCAACGAATCTAGTGAGTCGATACTCCAATTTGCGGTTTGGAAGAGGTCAGCCACTTGTGATCCCATGTGTCTTATGAACTAATATGAAGTTCTTGAGAAAACGTCACAAATGTGACAAGGCAAGTCATAATGCTAACTCATTGCAAAGACAAGATTATGGCTCAAGCCAATTTGATCAAGATAGACATGTATGATGTTATCTCTGAAGTCAATATGGTTGAGCATAACCCACATGAGTGGAGGTATGATACCGGTGTGACGGTTCATATATGTTGATAAGGGAACGTTTCCCACATATCATAAAAAACTAGAAGTTGTTCATGGAAAAAATGTACTTTCAAAAGCTGCAGGTTGTGGTGAAGTGGTGATGAAGCTCACTCTCACCAATGTCAAGCATGTGTCAGATTTACGGAAAATCTGATTTATAGCACATTGCTAAGTAAACATGAATTCATTGTCAATTTCGAAGCTGATTAGCTTGTACTGACAAAGAATAGTGTCTATGTAGACAAAAGTTTGGTTAAGGATGGATTGATCCAAAATAATTTTGAGACAATCGTAACCAATTTAACCGAGGTTTCTATTTCGAAGAACATTAAGGTGAATGAAAAGAAACCAGTTGCTTATGTTGCGTAGTTTAGGACATGTTAATTTCAAGTCTATGAGTAGATTGATGAACATGAACTTGATTCCTAAAAGCAAGATAAGCAAATTTGAAGTTTGTGTCCAAGCCAAACTCACAAAAACGCCATGACCGAGCGTAGTAAGAACAACCGAACATCTAGGTTTATTCACACGGATTTGTGTGATTTAACATTTGTGCAAACTAGAGGTGGAAAGAAGTACTTCGCTTGCACTAGATACTGCTATGTGTATCTATTACGAAGTAAAGATGAAGCCTTGGAAAAGTTCAAAGAGTACAAGCTCGAAGTTGAAAACCAACTTGATAAAACTATCAAAATGGTTAGAAGTGATCGAGGAGGTGATTATTATGAACCTTTCGATGCGTTTTGTAGAGAACATGGTATCATTCATCAAAAAAACCGCTCCTTACTCACCAGAGTCTAGTAGAGTTGCGGAACAAAAGAACCGAACTCTTAAGGAGATGATGAATGCAATGTTGCAGGAATCTGGGTTAGCCCAGAACATGTGGGGGGAAGCGCTGCTTACCTCTCTAATTACATCCTGAATAAATACCACACAAAGTGACTGGAAAAACTCCATATGAACATTGGAAAGGTAAAGTACCTTTGTACAAATACTTGAAAATGTGGGGGTGCCTGGCAAAAGTTGGAGTACCTCTTCCGAAAAAGGTCACCATCGGGCCTAATAAGGTAGATTGCATATTCATCGGATATGCGCATAATAGCAACGCCTATCGTTTCTGGTATATAAATTTAATATACCAGATATCCGTGTGAACACGACAATGGAGTCAAAGAACGTTTCCTTCTTCGAATATGTGTTTTCATGTAGGGATAAGGGAAATCCTAAGAGAACTCGTGATGAACGAGATGCTAGAAATGAGGCAAGCACTTCTGGTACTTTTACAAACGAGGATGCAGAAGAAATTGAACTTAGACGAAGCAAGATAGCTCGTAAAGAAAAGACTTTCGGTTCAGAGTTTATAACGGCATTTCTAACAGAAAGTGGGCCAAGAACTTTCAGTGAAGTCATGTCTACACCTGATGCACCTTCGTGGAAGTTGGTTGATTTACCGCAAGAGTGTAAATATCTTGGGTGCAAATGGTTCTTTACTACAAAGATGAAAATAGATGGATCCATTGACAAGTACAAGGTCAGACTTGTGGTGCAAGGATTCCGACAAAAAGAAGGGTTGTATTACTTTGACACATATTCTCCTGTAACGAGAATAACTTTGATTTGTATGCTGATTGGAATTGCAGCATTAAGAAATCTTGAAATCCATAAAATGGATGTAAGAACTGCCTTCCTAAATGAAGATTTAGAAGAACAAATCTACATGCATCAACCTGAGGGTTATGCCGCTCCTGGAAAGGAGAATAAAGTGTGTAGACTTGTGAAGTCATAATATGGACTTAAACAAGCGCCGTAACAATGGCACAAAAAGTTTTATAATGTAACGATGTCAAATGGCTTTCACACTAATGAATGTGATAAGTGTATATACATCAAAAATACTCTTCATGGATACGTTTTTCTCTGTTTATACGTCGATGACATGCTCATCATGGGAAGCAGTAAGGATATCATCAAACAAACTAAGAACATGCTTAGTGGAAAGTTTGATATGAAAGACTTGGGACTAGCAAATGTAATTCTAGGAATTGAGATCACTCGAAATTCCAAAGGAATAATCCTGTCTCAAGATCACTATGCTGAAAAGATCATAGAGCGGTTTAAGAACTACTCAAACGAGATAGAAAAACTCCATTTGATCCTCAACTTCATTTGACAAAGAATTCAGGTGAACTTGTGTCACAGGTGGAGTATGCAAGAGTGATCGGCAGTCTAATGTACTTGACGAATTGTACTAGACCCGATTTAGCGCACTCAGTAAATGTACTAAGTCGCTACACGAGTAATCCAGGTCATACTCATTGGAAAGCCATAACTAGAGTATTCTGAGAAATAGTAAGAGTTATGGGCTTCATTTTGGAAAAGAACCAGCAGTACTAGAAGGGTACAATGATGCTAATTGGATTTCAGATTCTAGAAACACTCATGGTCCGATCACCAATGGAGTCAGAGTTCATAGCTTTAGACAAAGCAGCAGAGGAAGCAGAATGGCTTCAGAAGTTTCTGGAAGATATCCCGATGTAGGCAAAACTTGTGCCAGCTCTACGCGTACACTGTGATAGTCAGTCAGCTATCTCACGGGCACTAAGTAATTTGTACAATGGCAAATCTTGTCATATACGAAGACAACATAAGACCATTAGACATTTGATCTCAAGTGGTGTAATAACGATAGATTACATCAAGTCTGCTGATAATTTAGCGGATCCGTTCACAAAAAGCTTGCCGATAGATCAAATTGTGAAATCATCAAAAGGAATGGATTTAAAGCCTATGAACAAATATGACGTTTGACGGACACCCCACCTATGTGATTGGAGATCCCAAGATCTAGGTTCAAAGGAAAAACGAAATTGAGCACTATAATCAGGATTGAGCACTATAATCATGCCCAGTTCCCATGATGATAAATAGTGTTATATGTGTGTAATGAGGTTAATCGTTGGCTTTTAATGATTCCATAGCTTTGTAATAGTGGAGTACAGACGGATACTTCTGGAAAGAAAGCTGATGGCAGATCACCTAGTGAGTGTGAAATGGGGCCGTTTCTAGGAGAATGAATGTAAGGCTATATACTCTCCAACTTCACTCACGAATACCAGGCATGTTCAAGGCCACAATGAACACAATAGAGAACATAGTTCTACGAGCAAATGTCGATGTGCGATATATGTTTTCTCGGTTTATATCAAAGTTCGGGTGGTTCAAGACATCGCGTTCACCTCCTAGCCGAGTAAACCTGATAGATATCAAAAATGATTGGTTCAAAGCTGAAAAATGCTACCACTTAGATACAGTTACATTTTCGTATACTCACGAAAGTCTGTCTGGTCTAGTGACGTCTAGTCTGGTCAAGTCTATCTAGTTCACTGAGTTTGTCTAGATAGTTGCATTTGCATATGTTTAGAGTCATTTCTATTCATGTGGGGGATTGTTGAAACAATTATTTAAAAATGACATGTTAAAGACATGAGCTTTATTAAAAATGTGTTTGTGTGAAAAGAAATGAGTTAAGCCCATAAAGATATGGAAGGGAAATTTTCCAATTTGTGGAAACTTGCTAGACAAGTAAATTTGCAATTTGTGGAAACTTGCTAGGCAAGTAAATTTCCAATTTGCTAGACAAGTAAAATTTCCAATTTGTGGAAACTTGCTAGACAAGTAAATTTCCAATTTATGGAAACGTGCTAGTCCTATATAAAGGACCCCTAAGCCTCTCTTGTAGAGCATCCAGAACGAAAATCACACAGAGAAAAGCACAAACAAAAGTTCTTTCAATTCTCTTCTGTTTTAGGTTAGTGTCTAATTCGAGATTATTGTAGTTCATATGTTCGAAAGAACCAATATCGAGTGTTGCGATACGGTTTCATATGGTTGTATCATGGGACTCATGAATCTTAATTTGACATGTCATACTACGGGTGATTCTTTGAGTTAAGGAAAGAGATCAAATCTCGCCTCCATATATTCTGATTTCTACTCCTTCTGTCCAATCATTTTGATATCGTTTCCTTAATGCTTATGTTTTATTCGTGATTAAATCGCTTTTAACGTAGTGCTGTAAATTTTGGTTCTACACAAAGTTTTTGCAACACAGAGACTTGATATCCAGCGACACATCCTTACCACGACCAATGGAACCAAAACTTTATCTCGATACCTATCTGAAATCACGAAGAAAGTACGGCAACCACGAAGAGAGTTTAATTTAATTTTACAGAAACAATTGTTATTAATGAAAGTTTGAATTATATATAATTTCAAAAAAAATGTTTTTGTTTTAGATCATGTTTCCTCTATAGTTTTATTTTAGGAAAAAAAAACTATAGTGATACTAAAAACTAGGTTAATTACTATAAGAGAATATGAGTTATGAATATTTTGTAGCCAAAATTTTGGTCTAAAATTATCTTACTAGTCTTTATTACGAAAAAAATAATTACAAAATGCCATTATTATTTATTTTTTACATCAGGAAAAACGTATTTTATTTACAAAATGGCACATTCCCGTCTTAATAAATCCACACGGGTTTTATGACAGTCTTTGTTACAAATTTATTAAAATTACGGATTTTTGACTAAGGTCGTACGGATTTACTGTCGTTTGTTGTGGATTAATTTAATTTATTGCAGATTTTAAAAATCTGTAGCACGTTATAATGTTTTTTAAAATTACTATATTTTATTGCAGTGTTACATTTTTAAACGTGTCACAGATTTGTGTTCTAATGTTGCAGTTTTTTTCTGATGTGGCACGGATTTATAATAATAAGTTACATATTTTTGAAAATTTCCATATTTATTTTATTAGTTTTGAATAAATCTGAAAATCAGTGTTACAAATTTGTGGTACTTGTTACAAATTTATTAAAATCCGCTACACACGGGATAGTATTTAATAATTACTAGTTTAACACTACTATGTTATAGATTTTTTCCATGTGTTGCAGATTTGTTTCCAATGTTGCTGATTTTTGTTTTGTTACAAATTTATTGTAGTACAGATTTAATGAAAATATAACTAATTCAAAAAACTATCACAAGATCTTTTCCTGCTTTTTAGGAACAATTTATGGTAACATAATATTTACCGAATAAATTCTATATTTTCAAATAATGATAACCAACCAAATTTTTTAATTAGTTTCTTATTTAAATGACTTTTTATAAAATCAAAATAATTATAAAAAATAACCAACAAAAATCATTTTCTATTAAATTTTTATTTAAATAATTTATTTATTATTTTTGTATTAAACTCTTGTTTTCAAAATCAAAACATTAAAAATAACCAACAAAAAGACTTTTTGTATGAAATTTTATTTCAATTATTTATTTTTAAACATTCTTTTGTATTTATTTCTTAGTTTTGAAAACAAAATTTTAAAAAATTAGCCAAAGAAAAAAAAACATAATTGTCTTAATTTCTTATAAAAATGATTTATTTATAAAAGTATCTTTTGGAATTTGTTCTTTTTGTTTTTGGAAAAAATAATTTAGCATAGAAAATAATATTTTGTTTTGTATTTAAATAATTTATTTTTACTAGTTTCTTACTTTTCAAAACGAAATTTGAAAATTTATCAAACGAAATTTGAAATTAATATATTTGTATTATTTTCTTATTTTTCTTATTTGTTTTTGAAAATGAATTTTAGATTAATTATTTATTTTTCTAAAAAGAATTTTATATTATTTATTATGTTTAATTATTGTTTTATTTATATAAATATTAAATTACTTAAGTTACTTTGTAGGAAAACTTCAATGCTACTGTAGTAATTATAGTTAAAATTAATGTTATTGGAAGTAATTTTGATTTTATTTTATTCTAAGGGGTTTCATTTGTTCGGTATTTAGGTTGATGGCTTTGGTACTCTACTTGAAGTTTTGGGTAGCTTATGTTGGGTGGGTTTTAAGTTATTTTTAACCGTTGGCGATTTCGAAATCAAATTTTGGGTCAAATCAATTTTAAAGGGATTAAGCATATATATATTTCGTGAATTTAGTAGATTGAGATCAATACAATAAGACTCTGATAGATCTTTAATCACTAGGTTTATTAATGCTAAATGGCTAAATACTTTCAAATTCCATTTTGATTGTTGCTAGTTCATTCTAGATAGTAATTTATTGGCTTTTGTGTTTTGTTTTAGTGTTGTTTTTAAGTTCTCTGTAGTAATCTGTTCTGGCTTTTTTTGTTTGGGTTTTTGTTTTTAAGATGTTTGTTCAATAAATTCATTGACTTTATCTTTGGAAAAGTGTTGATCTTTTTCGGCTTAGCGTTGTAACTCATGTTTCAAATTTTCAAGGGGAAATTGCTTAAAATGCCCTCAAACTTGAATTTAAATAAAAGTGTACTCCCAAACTTGAATCAAATATAAAACTGGTTTTGCGGCCTTATGAAATTACCGCGCTGTCCTTACGACCAATCAAAAAAACGTCAAACGCAATTACCATTATAACCTTCGACTATTTCAGACTTCTATGGATGTCTGAGATGTCAGACTCCAATAGAAGTCTGACACAGAATTAATTACTAAATTTAAATTTTAAAATTATTAAAAAATATTTTGTCAAAACTTTTATATACATAAATTATATATAAACAATTTAGTAGTATATAAATTAAAATTTTATAAAATTGAGTCATATTAAACTATGTTAGTTAAGTATGCCTTAGAACCCTACTTTGTAATGGAACATAATGGAACATTTACATATAACTTACATATAACCTTAGGGTTAGTTAGACTCATGGTTTAAGAAATTCACATTTGAAAAAATATATTTGCACATGTATGTTATAATGGTGATATAATTAACGAATTTGATGTGTCCTAGGTGTTTTGTTTAAATATTTTTCGATGTTAAGTGATAAATACTAAATTTAGGGTTTATCAGACTTCTATAGAAGTCTGAATTTTGGGGTTTCGTAAATACATGGTGTTTTTAACCAAATATACCTTAAATGGTTAAAATTGACTAAATATTATGTAATTTTAATTTACATATGTCCAAAAGTCCCATATTTAATTTATGTATCCGAAATTTTCCTCAAAATATTTTTTAATAATTTTATAATTTAAATTTTCAACTTAATTATCTCTCAGACTTCTCGTACGTGTACTATATTAAACGAGTTTGATGTTTTTGCTAAGTTTTCTATATAATATGATGGTATTTAAGTAATAATTAGTAGATTTAGGGTATATCAGACTTCCATGTTAATCTGATTAACGTACATGATTTCTCAGACTACCGAAGAAGTCTGACTAATCTCGACCAAAAACTAAACCCTACTTGGGAATTTACCCCATATATAAACGGAAGTTACCGACATTAGATCGTAAAAGTCATTATCAAACTTCTCTCTCTAAAACGGAAACACACTCCCTCTCTAGATACTCTCTAAATACCCTCTAATAACTCTCCGCCAACCCTCAGTCGCCACCGCTACCGCCGTCGTCATCTTCTTCATTCTTGTAATTATCTCTTCTTTTCGTCTCTCCTGACCAGTCCATACACCGCCGCCATCATATTCTAAGCTCTTCGTTCTCTAAATGTTTGAGATCTATACGAAAGAAGTCATTTTTTCTTTGATATTTGTCTAGATCTAAACAAAAATTTGGTTTTTATATATTTCTCGTATTAGATCCGTACGGTTTTGAGTTCGAGTCATCCCCTTTTTCATATGTACTTTGTACTTCGTGTAGATCTGAATAAAACTAAAAATAGATAGATTTTTATATATTTCTCGTTTTAGATCCATGGGATCCATACGGTTTTGAGACCGAATCATCCCCGGTTTCACATGTCTTTTGTCTAGATCTTAACAAAAAAATTAGCAAAAAAATTGTTTTTTTAATATATTTCTCGTTTTAGATCCATACGGTTTTGAGTCCCAATCATCCTCTTTTTCACATGTCTTTTGTCTAGATCTGAACATCCCCAACAAAAAATAGATAGGTTCTAGGGCCCCTAGGTTTTATGCTTGAGTTAGACTCTATTAGAAGTCTGAATTTGGAATTGTTTTTGTTCAGACTGTTTTAGAAGTTTGACTTACAATCGTTTTATTGTACACAGGATGGGGCGATTCAGTCAGGTTCCAACCTCGAGTAGTAGTAGTTCATTCTCAACTTCCACATTCCGACAAAGATCCGGTTCATGCAATGGATTCCCCAAAAAATGTTTCTGCGGTCTGGACCCTGTCATGCGAACATCCACTACAGCCGATAATCCGGGAAGAAGATTCTTTGGATGTCGTAACTGGGATGTAATTGCCTTTCTCTTCTGTTTTGTTTCGTTTTGACTTATTCGAGCTTATTTTCGGAATTTGAAGATGATATTGCATATTTAAAATGTGGCTGTATAGGATGGTGGCTACCATATAATGAAGTGGTGGGATGAGGCTATGATGGAGGAGTTTCACGAGTTAAAGCTGAGTGTGGACCAACATGGCGAACAAGTTGATTACATCTTCCTTTGTTATGCTGAAATTGACTGTGTAACCAACTTGCACGATGAGATCAAGAAAGCGCAGGCAGAGATAGCTCAACTAAAGGAGCTCTTGACTGAGAAACCATCTAGCCAGACGGTGCATGGCGCCAAGTATGAGTATCTGATGGTTGCTGGTGCTGTTATCATCGTCCCGATTATCTTGAGGGCTTTTGGTTTCTTGTAATATAAGTCCTATGTATCCAAGTACAATTTTATGTATTATAAGACGAATTTTAGGGTTTTATCCAATTTCTGTTCATTCATCATCGTCCAATTTCATTCATCATCCAAATCTGCGAATTGTCAGACTTCAAAAGAAGTCTGACTAATAAATTATTTTCCTCAAACTCCGTATGGAGTCTGAATCTACAATAATTAGTTTTAAGACTTAAATGATTTTCCTCAGACTTCGTATGGAGTCTGAATCTACAATAATTAGTTTTAAGACTTAAATGATTTTCCTCAGACTTCGTATGGAGTCTGAATCTACAATAACTAATTTTCACCAGACTTCGCGTGCGTAACGACACGTGGCCTCTTGCATGCCCAAGAATTTAAATATTTTGTAAATTAAACGGGCGGGAGTTATGTAAAAAGGAGACGAAAAAAGCGCGGCAGTTACGTCTGCAGTAAAACCGTTCGCCAGTGGTAAAACCGTCTCGTTTTAACTGCCCCCTATGAGACATATATAAATATGATTTTTTAACCTTTTTTTTTACAGTTTCGCAGGAAAGATAAAAAAAAAAAACTATTCTCTCTCAAATCCACTCAATCGACACCGTGCACTTTTTCTGGGTATCGTTTCCAGATCTGGTTTCTCTCTGCTCCGCCGCTTACATTCGACGGTAAGATTAATCTAAAACTTCTTCGGGGGAATTCTAAGTTAAACTATTAGTAATCAGACGGCTGTTGGTGTCTGATTGTAGATCTCAGACCACATATGGAGTCTGATTACATCCTCAGACTCCAGGTGGAGTTTGAAGTCTGAAGTCTGAGCTTTTTTGTCTCATACTTGCGCTGAGCTTTTTTGTCTTTTTTCCTAAATTCCAGATCTTGTTGGGCCCCGATCTTGTTTTACTGTAGCTCCTCCGTCGTCTTCCTTCGACAGTAAGATTCCTCGACTCTTCTCCTCTTCTATATATTTACATAACTATAGTTGGCAGACGGCATAAGATGTCTGACTGTGTAAGGCCCTCGTTGTTTCAGGTTTCCGTTATGGAAGATGTTGAATTCCCACAAAGGATGTTCACTGCCGGTTATGAACCATCTCCGGATAAAAGCATACACTACTTTAGTGGAAGGAGAGATCTGATAACTGATGTTAAACTAGCGTTGTTACCGGCTGAATGGCAGGAACTCCTCGATTCAGAACTTGGCGTTTTTTTGAAATTCCATGAACTGAATTTCAAATGGTGTTCAAGGATGGTGCACTATATGCTCTGTCTGCAGTTAGACTGCAAGAAGAAGTATGAGTTATGGTCTCTTTTCGGCGTTAATCCAGTTAGGTTTTCCCTGAATGAGTTTCATGCTATAACCGGACTAAAATGCGACTATATCGAGAACCTCGAGTACCCTGAAATTCAGTATACCGATGAGATGAGAGAAATGTGGAAGCTTCTTAGGGTGGATTTCGATTTATGCCCAAGTTATACGCAACTAATGGATGCTTGTACAAGATGTTCTGAATGGGAACCGGAACAAAGGATATGGCTGGGCTATCTAGCGATCTATGCAACCTTCATTGAGGCTCATCACTGGACAACCTCCACAAGGGGTGACATATCCAAGCTTCTGCTGTTTCCAGGATCGATACAATCCTATCCATGGGGACGATTCGCCTTCAAGGTTCTGATAGATTCTGTTAAAGAGGCAAACAGAAAACTCGTGGATGGAAAAAATTATCAGATCGGAGGTTTTGCTGAGGTCCTGAACATCTGGATATACTGGGCATGTCCCGCTATGGCGACAACTTATGGAGAGCCCTTTCCGGATGCCCCAGACCTACCATTGCTGGCGTACCAGGGATCACAGAGTCGAAAGAAAGCCGACGAAGCCTTACGCAAACAGGTATTTCTTGTACTTATGAACTCTGACTTTTACGTCAGACTTCATATGAAGTCTGACACATAATGTCAGACTTTGTATGAAGTCTGACATAAAAGTCAGACTTCGTATGAAGTCTGACACACATAATGTCATACTTCATATGACCCAGTCTCGTATGATGTCTGACTGGTTGATATTACAAATGCTTATATTTGTTTTTCTATGTGACTTGTAATTTGCAGACCCGCGTCAACAGCTTCGTAATCAAGGAATACGATGACATGTTTCCCGTATGGGACAACCCTGATGAGGAGGACGACAAAGTTGAGAACATTGTGAAGGCAATGTTCGGACAGCTAGGGATTGTGCATTGGAGGTGGGGTTCAAAACACTGGAAGAGCGAAGGTGTGTTCAAGACCAGAGCTGGAGGTCCTGTTAAGCTTGAGATTAAGTCTGAGAAAGATGCTGATCAGACTGGTGAGAAAAAGCGTAAGGTTGTGGGAGTCAAGAGGAAGTTGTTGCAGGTTGTTTCTGATGATGAAGATGAGGAAGAAGAGGCTGAGGTAGTTAGCAAGAAACTTAGAGTAGGGAAGGCTGGTCCTACAAATGGGGATGTTGTTCAAATGATTGAGGGTTTGCAAAAATCACTTGAAACTCGGATTGATGTATTGGTAGATGTTTTCAACGATGGTTTGCGTCTGATGGGTATCAGAATTGATGATCTTGCCAAGATCGTCCAGAGTTTAAAGAAAGAGAGTGTTGGAGTTGAGCAGAAGGAGAAAGACCAGAAGAAAGATTCTTCTGAAGTGAAGGAAAAGGAGAAGAAGAAAGCTGGTACTGGAGGGAAAGGAAGAGTGAAGAACGCAGAAGCAAAAACTGCTGCTGCTGCTGCTGCCGCCGATGAGATGAAGAAGGCTGGAGTTGGTGAGGATGAAGAAGATCCAGCTGAAGATCTTCAGGTTCAAGAAGGGGTAAAAGCTGCTGCGGTTGATGAAGAGGGAGGAAGAAAGAAAAATGAAAGGCCTAAGAGGAACCTGAAGAAAGTTGTACTGAAGGTATCCGAACCTGAACATGCAGGGAAAGCGAGGCCTAAAGTAGCAGCAGATAAATCCGCCAATCCCTCTAAGGAAATCATACCGATTGCGACTGATGATGGGGTTAGTCTCCAAAACCCTCAATCTCTGGATACAAATAAGGAAAAGAACGTTGGGCCTAAGAGAAGTAGCAGGCTTATGAAGAAATCACTTGAGGGGAAGTAGCCTTCTATTGCTTTATGAACATTGTAAAGGCTGAAGCATAATAGTATTTGTTTTTTTCCCCATTGGTTCTTGTATTTGCTTTGAACATGGATTCCTGGCATTAGACTTATGTTGCATTGGCTTGCTATGATTTTTCGATGGCATTTAGCACATGTCAGACGTCTATGGATGTCTGACATGTTATGTATTCTAGTTACCAGACGTCTAGTGAAGTCTGGTTCTTGTGTGAATTTTAGTTCCAACATTATGTTTAACATGGGTTGTCAAATTGTCTATGCAGAGTATACCCGATGGCACAGATCCGAGTTTCATGGTCGTTGCACGGTCGGCTACGGGCATAAACTTCGATTCTACGCGGCAGTTTAAACAGGACACTAAGCAGGCGGCAGCTGAAGTTTACATGCAAGCAAAGGCAACCCAGGTTAAACAAAAGGAGAAGGTGAAGACTCCAGCTAAACCTGTTGTCCAAGCACAGGTTCCACCGAGATATGACCCTTGTGCTGCTATCACCATGATGCAAGTGAAGGCACTTAATGATTACAACAAAAGACAGCCGTATGTGTTGATACTCTGCTTAGATTGTAAGTATGTACACCTAACTCGATGTCTAACAAGTGTATTGTTCTTTTGTAGGGGTTATCCAACTAGGGAACTGAACACATCACTACAATGGTATTACGATCTTCGCACTCCAAAGGAATGGCTGCATGACACGGTCAGTATTACTCCAATGGTTATGAATTAAGAACTCCATTCCAATATGGATGTATATTCAGACTTCCAAAGAAGTCTGGTTGTTTATTCATACTTCCAAAGAAGTCTGGTTTTATACTCAGACTTCCAAAGAAGTCTGATAGTATATCCAGACTTCCATAGAAGTCTGATTGTATATCCAGACTTCCATAGCTGTCTGGTTGTGTTTTTTTTTATTTTATATTAACACATGCTTGGCTTAATGCAGCAAATTGATGCGGGTATTGATCTGTTGAGGCTTCGCCAACACAGCCATCCGGAATGGTTCAGGAGCGAGAGGCTGTGTTTCATTGACACACTCCTTCAAGCCTTGTGGCGTCAACACTATCCAACTTTTATTAGTAGTGGTGCTGGAGGGAATGCACCAGCCGCAACTAGAATGCTTCCTGCTGGTTGTTTTGATTACTTCACTGGTGACCTACCACTATTCTGCAAATCACCGAAGGCTTGGGCGGTGGATATTGATTATATTTACACCGCACTGCACACTGGCGGAAATCATTGGGTAGCAATTATGATTTCTATCCCGGATAGGCACGTAACAGTATGGGACATCATCATTAATGATAGGACTGATGAGTTGGTCGGAGCGGCAGTGGCACCAATTTGCGAGATGTTTCCTTATGCGATGCACATCTTGAAAATACCTGATGCTGATGGATGGCCTTACCCAGTCGATCGTTACACCCACTCGATTGTTAGGAGCGACGATCTTCCTCAAAACAAACAAACAGGTGACTGTGGAGTGTTCTGCTTGAAGTTCATCGAGTTCCATTCACTTGGAATGGAGTTTCCAAAGTATCTTTGTGATAAGAACATCAAGTCAATCAGGGACAGGCTAGCTTTTGACATATTGTTTGAACTCAAGCGAACAGGTGAAGAGCAACGTTCCGAGTATGCTTTGCTTGACACCTACGGTGATAAATAGACCGCCTTTATCTTTTGCATTCCTAAACAATACATATCTATGGTGGTTGTAAAAAACACATCAATCTTTTGGCCTACTTTTGTGCTTGTTTTTTAGTTATGTAACAAACTTAAGCACTAATTCAAGTTATGTTTATTACTACGCTTGTTGAAACAGAACCCAAACAATTGAGACAAGTTTAAATATTAGAGTTCTGGAATACATCACTACGTCAGACTTCAGTGAACCCTAAAAAAATATCAGACTTCTGTAAACCCTAAAACTTATCAGACTTCACTGAACACGAACACAAATCAGACTTCAGAAATCCCTAAAACATATAAGATTTCAACCATTTCTAATCAGCCTGAGGTTGTGGACATTTAGGTTGTTTGTGGCCTGGTTGTTTGCAGTTCGAACAACAATATTGCTTGTGTAGTTTCCGCGGTTTAGTGCTCTTCTTCTTGGCGATTTCTAGCATAGATTGCCACCTCAACTTCTTTTGTCTTACAGGCTTCCGCCTCTCTTCCGGCGGATAGACACGCACGGTGTCATGATTTGCCTTTCCGGTAACATTCTTTGGTAAGATGTTGCGCGAGTATGCAGCGTACAAGTAGTCCGTTCTGTAAGATGGACATACAAGGGTAGAAATGTGTAGCTCAAGTTCCGGTGCAGCGCATATGGCATGTGAGCAAGGTATCTTTTCGTAATCCCAAACACCACATTCACACTTCTGATGTTCCAAATCAACAACACAATCCCTATGTCCTCCCTTAACAACAAACTTATACGTATCTACTCGTTCTGCCGTCATCATATCTGCATAATATTCACGAATAGCCAGCAAATATTCAACTCCTCGGCTAAATGTTGTTGAGAGACTCATTGCATCTAGCCGCCTTTTACAAAACCACGTCCCTAGTTTCTCTTGTATAAACTCTAAAAGGAAAGATATGGGATATCCTTTTGCCTTCTTAACTGCGGAGTTTATAGACTCAGCAATGTTGCTCGTCTTTATGTTGTACCTGTATCCACCAATTTGAAAGAGGTTAACCCAAGTAAGAATTAGAAAGTATCATAAAAACATTATGCTTTCAGACTGCTCCAGTCGTCTGGAAAAATAATCAGACAGCAAGAGAGGTCTCATAATTGTATCAGACATCATTAGAAGTCTGATAACTATTGTCAGACCGCTAAGTACCTGTCTCCGTTGAAATGCACGCGTGACCATAGACTCACATCCGCCTCTTCCAAGTAATCAGCAAGTTCAGGATTTGCCGCTCGTAAGGAAGCCATGTTTCGGTCGAAATCGTAAATTGTATAAGCGTAAGCCGCGTTTTTCACCAAGTACATATGATGTTTTCCCCTGAACTTGGTAACAATATTATTTTGTAGATGGTAATAGCATATCCCTCGCTGTGCCCAAGGGAAAACTGCTTCACACGCATTCTTGATCGACTCACATCTATCCGAGACTATGACCAAAGGATATTGGTCTGAAATGCATTCTTTCAGTTTGGTGAAAAACCATTTCCACGAGTCATCGTTCTCAGAGTCTACAATTCCAAAAGCCAACGGAAATATTTGAAAATTTCCGTCTTGTGCGGCCGCCACTAGCATAACACCGCCATACTTTCCATTAAGATGAGTACCATCCACCACAATGACTCTTCTAAGGTACGTAAACCCATGTATGGAAGCTCCAAATGCTATAAATAGATACTTAAATCTATTCTTCTCATCTAGCTCAAGCCCAGTTACTGTTCCCGGGTTTGTTTGCCTGATTCCATGCAAAAAAGAAGGCAGTCTCGCGTACCCATCTTCCGTTGTTCCTCTCACAATCCTTTGAGCATGTAACAATGCTCTGTATGCGGTTGTGTAGCTCATCCTAATCTCAAACTGCTTCTTCATTGATACTTTGACATGCTTTGGTGTTATCCCCTCAATCATACCAAAAGTTTCAGTAAACAACCAACCAATATAAACTGGAGTAAAACGTTTGCGCGTAGACATCCGGTCCGCCATCGAGCATGAATGTGTTTCTGAATAGATCATCACCCAGTACTTGTTTGGTTCGCTCTTCACACATGCTCGAAGCATCCACTTGCATCCTTCCACACGACATTTAGCCACAAAACGTGTCTTATCAGACTTCTCTGTCCTAAATGCGAATTTCTTCATTATCGCCGTCAAACGTAGCTCTGATATTAGGTCTTTCTTGCTATCAAAACACTTATTGAGAATGATACCCTCAGATAAGTCCCTTTTGCGAACACTCTGATTATTCATACTCTCCAACTCATATTTCTTATAATCTTCATCTTCTTCCACATCTACATCTTCATGTTTAACTTTCCCATATAGGGTATAATCAGCATCGTCATGGTAAGCCTCAGCGTGTTCCATGAAAACATTCTCAAGCACATCCAAGTTACCAACACCATCATTACCACCACCACCACAAACAGAATCCTCCGAGACTGAGTCCACATATTCCGCATTCCAGTCTTCTTCTTTGTCATCTTCGTCTACATCTTCAGATTCATATTTGTCATCATGATTCACAGCATCTTCATCATCCATACGGGATCGGCTCGAGACACATAGACGGATTAAATGCGTATTAGCTAACTCAACCATGCTCCTTACTTGCCTATCATTTGTGACATAAACCGGAGGGCTATCCGGATCCATTTGTTTCAAGAGTGCTTCCGGCAATGGATATGATAACTCCACCAGGTCGGTTTTCTTGTCCAGCATATAATCATCTTGTACCATCTCAACTAGTTCTTGATGTGTAGAACCATCACGCAGAGTGATAAACCGCCCTCCTTTGAGCTTATCAACCACAAAATGCCAAATCTGGTCTCTCACAACCCATTCACCAAAATTAACAGGTAACTGAACCATTATCTGTATAAACAAACACGTATAAACAACATTAGAGATCTTTTAGGAAAAGCCAAACTTCTTTGTGAAGTCTAATGGGGATGCTATTAGCTACATTGCCAATATTATTCAAAAATTTATTTAAAAATAATTACCATATATAAGAATGTAAAACTCACGCAGAAGGAACATATAACACTAACACACATTTAAAAAAATTAATGTCAACGAAATTAATCACAATTATACAATAAAAATGTATTTTAAAAGTTTGACATATTTCAGACGTCTATAGAAGTCTGCTTTCTATATAACCAGACGTCTATGGTAGTCTGAAAAGAGGGTATTTTTTGCAATTGATTTTGAAATGCCAGACAGCGGATGCAGTCTGAAACAATTCAGACAGCGCAGGCTGTCTGCTTTGGAAGTTTTAAAATTTTTTGTCAGACAGCTCAAGAAGTCTGAAAAAAAAGGGTAGTTTTGCAATTGATTTTGAAATGTCAGACTTCTCGCAGAAGTCTGAAGAAAAAGTAGAGGGTAGTTTTGCAATTGATTTTGAAATGTCAGACATCTTCGGAAGTCTGATATCTCATCAAACTTCTTATGCTGTCTGACAATTTTTTCAGACAGCGAATGAAGTCTGATGAAATACACAAGCGTTTATATATTGACCTCGATGTAAACCGAAACATCAGTTACGGTTTCGCACTTGTGTCGACCAACACACACAATTGTGTCGATCGACACACATTTTGTATCGATCGACGCACCCAATGGTGTCGATCGATACACCTCCTAAAACACGATATCAATGTGTATCCAATACACATTGATCGGACCATATGCCAATGATCAATCCCATACCAAGTGTATCCAACTTGCTTAGGTGTGTGACCCTGTAGGTTCACACGATACCAGAAATGAGTTACAACTCATTTGTCATAAGCGGTTTCTAGCAAAACATTATGACTACCCAGTATCACATGAATTGTCCGATCTCGACAATACAACTATCTTCAGAGTAAGTACAATGTGATTTCAGGACATAATCCTAGCAATCTCCCACTTGTACTGGAATCACCTATTCCTATAATCCCTTCGTCACTATATCTCAATATGGCATAAGGCAAGAAACTGTGTCATCCTTATTATAGCCATTATCATGTTCATCGAACTCCTCATCTATACTGATAAAACAAACGACTGACAATCACCTCGTTTGAGCACGGCCATGCATTTTCTCAGTATCAAATCTTCGATGGGCCCTGAGATATTTATCTCCCGTTATAGGAGGGACAAATCCCATCTTGTACCATCCCTGTTTCTACACATACTTCTTGATACGCCTAAGCAATGTCGTTATAGCCGCCAGTTACGGAACGACGTTTGACAAGGTCAAAGCGCACCAATTCATATGCTAGAAAGCATGATGAACTCAGGTCTAAGGACTATACTCTATAGTCGTAATGAGAACCTCCCATGACACTGATATAATTATCCTGCGGAGTTCTCATTAGCGGGTCATGTCCAATCATATGTTCACCAACATATATCTATGTGACTGACTGTGATACTCATATCTTTGACTCCATGAAACTTAGTCAACAGTCACCTCACAAGCTAGTTTCTCACGATTGTCAGTGTCCCACTTTGACAATCTCGACTAGGGACAATCATAATTTATGTCATCTTTTACTTATAGGGTTTCATGATCAAGTCCTCAACTTGATGACCTATAAAATGCACATAAAATACTTTGGGACCATTACTTAATTATCCAATAATTAAATAATACCGATGTGAGTTTTAACTTACACAAACATTTCCATAGCATGTTTATATAAAGATTATAACATAACTAAAATAACTCCCACTGGAATCAAGATCATCTGTTCAGATATCTTATACCTACAGCAACAGAATAAATCTCGTGCTTAGGTTGTGGGAGAGTCTGCGGTGTTTTGCTTGAAACAATTCCAACAAACCGCACCGTCATTCAGATAAAAGCACTATTCTACGGTCCACTGCTTGGAGCCCTTCCAACAGATAGCACTGTTATTCAGACAAAGAGATATGCCAGGTGGGAACCGGGAATCTTCTTTGTCCGTCTAACTACTTTCAACTGGTTCGTCACTTCCTCAGTTCACCACGAACCTATCCTTAGTGTTTCTCAAACACTTGGGATATTTCTGGCAACTGTTCAGCGACTTTTACCGGAACATATTGGTATTTTCTCGTCTTGCTTTATGCGTAAACTGCATCTAGACGAGCGCAAAATATGGCATTCATGATGGATTCTATTGCAACAGCATAAGCAATCACACTCATTAATAATAGCTCAGTATGTGTTCAAAACACTTCATCTTGCTAAGATTTATACTAGCTCATCCAGTGTCCAAGACACTTCATCTTGCTAAGATTATTGCCATAAGACCTTTGGTGTGAAGCCATTCTTGGAATCATGCATATTGGAACTGTCCAACACCTTATCTATATAAGGATTCTGACACGATCCAATTAGCCTATCCAATCTATATCAGTAGATTCTCATTCCAATAATTCACGAGGCTACTCCCATGTCTTTTGTTTAAATTTGACTTCCGACCCAAGTCTCTCAAGACTTAACCTACGGAACGTCGTTCATGAGATTAAGTACATTATGTACATACGGTGTGAGAATTGCAATTACGCTCCCACTAGTCTTCTTGTAAACGCATGGTTTCATTTCTTTTCTGATCAAGTCAAAACTTTTGACTACATTATCAGAATGTTGATTCCAACTCCAAGATGTTTGCTTCAATCCAGAAATGGATCGGTGAAGCTAACATGCATACCCAGCCAATTTTCGGAGTTGGGGCTCACCATCGCTTCTTTAATTTCGCATGCTCGTCACTTTTCAATGATCAACAGATCACGACAATCGGCTACGAGAAATCACTCTCGAGTTTAGTGACGGATCCTTTCGGATCTGCGAATTTCAGGCTCCACAGGTGTAGATCCTACAGCACTTTGTAGATCTCACCGCTGCTCTCCCTCAACAGGTTGAGCAGCCTCCTGTGTTTATCGAATTTCTTTGATGTGTACTTTTACTCCCACTGTTCCTTTTGGAAAGTATAATCTTTCTCAAAAGACACAGTTCCGGACAATAAAACTTTGTTCTCGGATTGGTTATAAAAGTAGCAAGCCTCGGTTTCCTTAGGACAACCCGCGAGGTAGAACTTATCAGATTTGGGTTCAAGCTTGTTAGCTTTCATCCCCAAATGATCAGAAACAACATGCTTGAAAAACTTTCAGTCCACATCCAATGTGGTGTCTTTCAATTGATTCTGATTGAAACCCTTTGATGCGTAAACACAGACATTTTAGAGCGTATTTCTTAAAGGATTATGAAAGATTCATGTGACTCATCATTAATCGGAGCATATCTAATAAGATCCGATTCGTTCTCTCAGAAACACCATTTAGGTTTTCCAGGAGAAAAGAGCTGTGATATGACTTCACACTCACCTAGATGATCACCCAATTCTTGACTCAAGTATTTTCCTCCGCGATCTAATCGGGGATCTCAATACTTCGGTCAAATCGGTTCTATACTTCATTCACATCTATACTTACTGAAATCATCAATAAAGGTAATGAAGTACAGAAGATTTCCTCTGGCACTAATGCTCATCGGGCCGCATACATCAGTATGTGTAAGGCCCAATAAGTCTCTGGCCCGTTTTCTTTTAGCTCTGCTAAAAAGGGCCTTAGTCATTTGGCCCAGTGAGCAGAATTCATACCTCATATGATTAATAATCAAATGAGCCCAAAACTATGGAACTTCTGAATCCTCTTCACTCTATGTGGTCAAAACGACGGTGCTAAGGAAAAATCGAGTTCAAGTCATCAGACTTAAACCGTTTGGTATTTATGTTATATTCTGGTGTATATTGGTTTAAGACATAAAACTCATTTATCAAAAGGGGTGCTACCATATAATATTTCATTAAGATATAAATAACAAAACTTGTCTTTTATCAAAATGAAAAACATTCAAATTCTTACAAGAAAATGAAAGACATTTCTGCACAAGGCAGATACATAGTAGCAATTACTTAATTTCTAAAACCAAGTATGAAAGGCTCCTACAAGTGGAGAATCTCTACGGCTCATGCAGCAACCATTGCTTCATATTGATATACCATGGATTTTAGGGCTTTTAACCATGGTATATGTCTTATTTATCGAGTCTATTATTGTGTTTTAGAGTCTTTTCAGGTACTTTACAGGTTTTATCACATTTGGAGTTTATTTGGACATTATGATAGTTTCTGGAGACTTTTTGAGCAATTGCCCGAGAAGAAGAAGTCACTGCCGACATATGATGTTGGTGTCGATCGACACACGCATTTGTGTCGGTCGACACAGTTCACGGACCAGAGAATTTGACCGGTTAATGAAGATCTGCAACTTGACCCAGAAGTTTATCTTAATTACAAAATGACCCAATTCGTGTTTTAGAATATAATTAGGTTTTTCAGCCACTTGTTAGGCTACGCTTTCAGAACTAAGTTTTATTTTTCTTAAGAGATTTTGGGGGCTGGTTTTGTTCTCGAGAGAGACTTGATTTTGAACCCCTGTTCTTATTCCTTTGATTATTTTATGATATCTATTTTGACTATGTTTTCTGTTATGATTGCTATGTCTGAGTAGATCTCTTGTTAGGTTAGGGATTCTCACTAAGGATTTGAAGGAATGTTAGATTAACTAATTAATTAAGATTTATCATCTAGTTCTTCATCTGATCTGTTCTTAACGCTTAATCTGAACTGGCCATTTAGATTACTGATTCTAGGTTGATTCTCGCAACGACAGTTGGTTTATTTAACTAGATCTGATTTAGATGAGCAATTTATCTATTCGCAAAGAGATTTGGTTTAGAGAAATTGTGAACGAACGAACTTGGAATTAATGCATGTTTAGAACTCTAGGATTCGCAAAGAGATTTGGCTTTCTAGGTTGTTAGACATAGATAATTATCGCAGCGACAGCTGGTTAGTTTTACCTTCGTGATTCTAGTTCAAGAACGCTATAGACTGAATCTGATTGATTGTTTATCTGATTTCCTGATATCCTGAGAACTCCCGAAACCTGGCGCCTTCGTTTGATTGCTTACATTCACCTCGCTTGATTTATTTATTTGCTATTTACTGCTTTACAAAATCTGCTTCGCTTAGTTTAATCTGAACTACTTATAATCTATCGTTGACCGGAGTCCTTGTGGATTCGATACCCTAAGTACTACATTGACATTACTGTGCACTTGCAGTTAGTATAGGGATAATTCTTGACCTATCAAGTTTTTGGCGCCGTTGCCGGGGACTCTTTGAGTGCGCCGATAGATTTAGTATTAGGATTTAGATTAAGCATTTTTTTATTTTTCTTGTTTACTCACGTTCCTGTTTCTTTGGTATTGCAGGAATCGCACTGCATCGATCGACACGGTCCTGTGTGTCGATCGACACTGATTCGCAATTGCATCGATCGACACTCTACTTGAATCGGTCGACACAAGGCGAAACCAGAGGTACCGAAAGCTTGGATGTGTAACGGGTTTCGCTCTATGGACCTTGTGATTCTGATTCGCGGCGAGAACGGCATTCTACGAGACCAAGAGGGTCATATATTCAACGCGAAGGGTCAGAAACTGGATGGGGAAGGAAACCCCATCATACCATACGCAATGGTTGAGCAGATAGCTGAGATGCGAGAAAAGATTGATTCTATCCACAACATCCTACTTTGGAAGGAACAATTCCGAGCCGATGGAGAAGCTGAAGAGTTTGCAGGGGTGAATTGTATGGCTGGAGCTGATTATCCTAGACAGACGTATGGAAACCAACAGAGACAAGGTTCTAGTTATGCTCCGAGATCAAGAGATTATGGTTATCCATCTCACCAAGCACCTCCTGCACCTACACATAAGAGCAGATTAGAAGCCATGATGGAGCAGTATCTTGAGGGACAACAACAGTTCGCTGTGTCTTCCCAATCGAAGCTCGATGCCTTGTACACTAATTTCAATGGGAAGTTAGAGTCCTTGAACACTCATATAAAGCTGCTGGACACACAGGTGGATCAGATTTCAAGTTTAGCCAAAAGGAAGAATGCTCAGAATGCTCGCATCAATGACATCTCTGTTCAGGGTGAACACAGGGTGAATCAGGGATCATATCTTGAAGTTAAGGCTATGGAAATCATGGAAAACAGAGAAGAATCCGAGATTGAAAGCCCAGAGTTTGAGAATTTCGACGGACCAGAATCGACTGAGATTGATTTCGATCTCTTGATAAAATCCTTCGGTAGACACAATTCGGTGTCGATCGACACAATGGTCGGGCAGAGCTAATTTTGCCTAAATCTGATATTCTTGCTGAAGAAAGGGTCTACAAACCTCATATACCGTTCCCAAGAGTTCCTAAAAGGTCTAAACAGGAGCTGAATGTAGTCGAGTGCATGGTAGTGGTGGATAAGGAGATGAATGAAACTCCACCAGCTGAAGCTTCACGAGTTCATCCTAATAAGTTGGGATATACAAAAAAGATGATCTCCATTGATGGTCATGTGAAAGATGAAGTTCAGATTGGTGGAACTACAGTGTCCGATACTAGAGAAAAGAAGATGGTGGTTCATCAGGAATCCACTCTAACATCTTCAGAGCTTACAACTGCTCATAAGCAGAAAGCTCCGAACATCAGATCTCCACCAAAGGTAAGGCATAAATCATCTAATTATAAACCTCCTGGCCGCATTACTTTGAATGCAGGAAAACGCAGCTGCCCACCCAAGCTTCGCTCCCACCCTGAATCTCTTCCTATGTTCCTTGGACGATCTCATGCTGATACTGCTTACACACCACCGTGGATGAAAAGACATTCACAGAGACATTCCAAGTCTCTGTTGAAACCCCCATGAGTCTGATCCCTTCCAATAAGACAAGCTAATGACTTAAAACAAGCGCTGAGTGGGAGGCAACCCACTGGTGAGTCTGTACATATGAATTTTTGTTTAATTTTTCATTTTTGTTTTTCTTGAGTCTTTACAGGGAAATCTAGCGTCAGATTTACACTATATCGATCGACATATACTACATGTCGGTTGACACAATGGACATTAAGGTCGATATGGCTATTCAGGTCGATCGATCCACTTTTCCCAAATAACGAGGTTTGACCTCGGTTAGACCACTCTGGCCAGGTTCAAATTTCAAACACCATGTCGATCGACACGGATTGTATGGATCGATCGACATGAGGCGTCCCGAGGTAAGTTTTCTTTCTCTTCTTCGCGACTGTTCTTCATTATAACCCGACTCCATAGCCGAAAATCTCTCTCAAAACTCGTTCTCTCTCGTTTCTCAACCAAATTCGACGATTCCAAAGCCTAACCCAACCGAAATTTCACCCTCTATTCATATCTCCACTCCATTCACTCCATTTTCATCGAAACCAAGGTATGAGTTCTTAATCTCCAATTTTCAGTTTCGGTTCAAAAGGTAAAAACTCGATTTTGCCTCTCATTTCTTAACCCCATGATGAAATAGCTTTGATTTAGGTTGTTTGGTAGTAGAATGGTGATGCCTAGGTGGTTTTCATGACTGATTTTGCAAGTTTTTGAAAATTTTGGTTTTATGATTGAACTTGTGATTTTGTGCGAAAATGCGGAAATAAAAACGTGATTGAACTGTTCCTACCGCTCTGTTAGATGCTGCTCTTGCTGTTGATTGAGGTTTTGTTGAGTTTGTTTCTGATTTTTCAAATAATCTCATGCTTTTATTTTTATTCTTGCTCACAGATGCCTCCAAAGATGCCTCCAAAGAAAAAGACTCGCAAAGATGGAGCGAGTTCATCTGGTTCAGCACCAGCAGCACCAGCGGATCCACCTCCACCCATGACACCTCAATCACCTCCGGGTTCGCCACAGATACCTCCCGAGTTTCCTACACACCCATGGCCCAAGGATGAAGGAGTGAAGATACTGACAGATAAGGTGTGGCATCAAACACCCAGGCGGATTGTGCTTAGTAATGATTGTCTCCACAGGGAGGTGTTGGACACCTGGGATGAGTATGACACTCTGTTGTACAATGGGTGGTGCGATGTTACACTTGAGCCTACGAAGCTGGTAAGCCACGATTTCCTGAGGATGGCTGGTAAGCGAGAGCAGGTTTTGATATGTTTACGGAGGATGGGTCTGGGGACGATGCCTTATGTCCACTATCCTTTGTATCCGGAGTTGGTGCGTCAGTTTATTGCCACTGTACGAGTCACATACAGAGAAGGGAACGCAAAGAACGCGCAGGAAGGTTATTTATGCTTCATGGCACATGGTCGGAGATACAAATTGCCTATGCGAGATCTCTGTGCTATTTATGGTTTCAGGAAAGGCTACACACATGCTACGCTTCCAGAGAGCTTTCCTGACCTTGAGAAGTTTTGGGGTAATTTTGGTTCTATACCTTATTTCTCCAGCGAAACGAAGATGAAGGACTTACGACATCCGGTCCTACGCTATGTCGTACGCGTCTTGGCTAACACTCTCCAGTGCAAGATGGAACCGAATAAGATGAGGATGCAGGAGCTGGTACTACTCCATCCAGCAGTGGGACATCTGTGTTCGCATGAGTATGATCACAAGGGTCCTTTTGAGAGGACTAACCTGGGTGCGGTATTTGCAGAGCACTTAGTCTCGCTACAGGCGAAGCCATTTAGAGGTTCCGGGAGAGGCATGACTGAGTCAGTGGGGAGTCTTTTGACACCGATTTTCCGGCATTTCAGGATACCTCTACATGATTATAGATGTGAGCAGTCTTTTGCTGAGATTGATGAGGAGCACTTGTTGAGTGCAACCTGGCTGAAGCCAGATTTGATTTGGTGCTACAGAGAGGGGATTGAGGAGCGCATAGTTGACTTACGACACGCACCATTATCGATAGATACACAGGATGACTTGCGTTTCCAACCTGATCCGAGGTATGTGAGGCTGCCACGTGCTGCTCGTTTACGCAGAGGAGCTCCTTCCTCCCGGGCTGCTCCTACTCCTGCTGAAGACGAGCCTGTTCCTGACCCTGCTGGGGGTCCACACGCACATCCACATTGGGTTCTTCCATTAGATGCTCCTCCACCACTTCCCGGTTATGATGCAGATCCTCACATGAAGTTCCTGACAGATACGGTTCGATCACTTTGGAGTGGTCTTGCTAGAGCCTTCAGCTGCACCTGCACCTGTCCTTCGCACGGACGTCGACGTCAGAGATCACCCACACCACTAGAGGGAGCCGACGATGATTCTGATCCTTAGTTCGTCCATGATCTTAGCTTTCCCTGAGTTTGTTTCGTTTTTCATTTTTCATTTTTCTTGAGTCTGCTTTGCTTCTGTTTGAGTCAGTTTGTTTTCTTTCTCTTGCTTTGAACTCTGTGGAACTTATTTTTATATCTATTTTGTTGCTTCTGACTTGTTTCTGAGTGATCTGACAGCACTAACAATGGAGAGATTGTGTGACTAACACTAATATTTTCGGATCCTGTCCAAGTCTGGCGTGATGGTACTGATATTTTGGCATCGTGTCGACCGATACATATATCGTGTCGATCGACACAGTTAGCGACATAAGGTAATAATTGCAGTTTTCCCAGTTTTCACAGAATTTTCACCTTCTTTTACTTCCTCTATACTTGGTAACACTGGGGACAGTGTTATTCAAGTGTGGGGGAGGTGGTTACTGACATCGTGTTCTGTTTTCTTAGAGTCAGTTCTTTTTCAAAAATTTGTTTTTATCGAGTCAAAATTTTGTATGAAACTATGATTTTTCGAGGAAATTTTTCGCTTGAACAGGAACTAAGTGGCCATTGGACAGACTTGCAGAGCCTCTATGACTATTAGAAAACTCTAAACGGATCAACCTACCAATGACACCCATATCTAACCAGGTATTCAGAGGATCCATTACTAGTCTCACCTTAATATTGACTTTAATTTCTCGCTTAGGGGCTTGGTAATCTTTGGGTCGGATTCCCTTGTTAGTTCTGACACAGCCTGTAAACCTGTCCTATTTAGTTCCCTTCTCCCCTTCCATAAAATAAAAAAAAAGATAATAAACTGAGGATGAGTTAGTAACTCCGAAGTGGTCATGGGAATAGTAGCAAACACTATTATCTCTTATGCGATCCATGGAATGTGTCCAAGGTACACCCCTTAACGGGAAGAGCACTGATAAAAAAAAAAATGATACCCAATGGGGAAAAATCAGAATGCTAAGGAAGGGAAAAGAGAAGAAAGAGACTAGAGAAAGATAGTATGGTGGTCTAGAGCTGATAAGGTAAGAGTCTATGTGTCCTTTGATTCGATACTCCCTCTGTGAGACCGCACCTAATTGTATACAGAGGCTAGTGTGGTGAATTTGGATGTCCTAACTTGATTGTGGAGTTTACTTGGGACAATTGCTAAGTGTGGGGGAAGTATATTGTGGTCTTGAGTTCTGTAGGAAAGTTTTCAGTGGATTACTAAGTGAATGTGAATGCGAAAGTTCCTAGGACGAAATGAGTTTCTGTGTTTTCAAACCTCTTCTCCTGTATTTAGGTTCTTTACTTGCTTGAGGGCAAGCAAGAGCTAAGTGTGGGAGAGTTGATATACCATGGATTTTAGGGCTTTTAACCATGGTATATGTCTTATTTATCGAGTCTATTATTGTGTTTTAGAGTCTTTTCAGGTACTTTACAGGTTTTATCACATTTGGAGTTTATTTGGACATTATGATAGTTTCTGGAGACTTTTTGAACAATTGCCCGAGAAGAAGAAGTCACTGCCGACATATGATGTTGGTGTCGATCGACACACGCATTGGTGTCGGTCGACACAGTTCACGGACCAGAGAATTTGACCGGTTAATGAAGATCTGCAACTTGACCCAGAAGTTTATCTTAATTACAAAGTGACCCAATTCGTGTTTTAGAATATAATTAGGTTTTTCAGCCACTTGTTAGGCTACGCTTTCAGAACTAAGTTTTATTTTTCTTAGGAGATTTTGGGGGCTGGTTTTGTTCTCGAGAGAGACTTGATTTTGAACCCCTGTTCTTATTCCTTTGATTATTTTATGATATCTATTTTGACTATGTTTTCTGTTATGATTGCTATGTCTGAGTAGATCTCTTGTTAGGTTAGGGATTCTCACTAAGGATTTGAAGGAATGTTAGATTAACTAATTAATTAAGATTTATCATCTAGTTCTTTATCTGATCTGTTCTTAACGCTTAATCTGAACTGGCCATTTCGATTACTGATTCTAGGTTGATTCTCGCAACGACAGTTGGTTTATTTAACTAGATCTGATTTAGATGAGCAATTTATCTATTCACAAAGAGATTTGGTTTAGAGAAATTGTGAACGAACGAACTTGGAATTAATGCATGTTTAGAACTCTAGGATTCGCAAAGAGATTTGGCTTGCTAGGTTGTTAGACATAGATAATTATCGCAGCGACAGCTGGTTAGTTTTACCTTCGTGATTCTAGTTCAAGAACGCTATAGACTGAATCTGATTGATTGTTTATCTGATTTCCTGATATCCTGAGAACTCCCGAAACCTGACGCCTTCGTTTGATTGCTTACATTCACCTCGCTTGATTTATTTATTTGCTATTTACTGCTTTACAAAATCTGCTTCGCTTAGTTTAATCTGAACTACTTATAATATATCGTTGACCGGAGTCCTTGTGGATTCGATACCCTAAGTACTACATTGACATTACTGTGCACTTGCAGTTAGTATAGGGATAATTCTTGACCTATCACATACCAGACACACAGTTCCACTTGTCCTTTCTTCAACGTTCTACTGTCGCTTAGGTCCTGCATATTTCAAAAATATCAGTACCACAACAAGTATCCAATACTCATGTAGAACTTGAAATAATAACACAATACCTGAAGAAGAAGTACCATACATCTTCTCCATCTCTTGTGAATCTTCCAAGAATTTAGTGCAATTTCTCTTCCAATGCCCAAACTCTTTACAGTAGCATCATTTATCAACATCAGATGGGCCTGACTTGGGCTTACAAGATGACACAGGCTTATTCTGATTCCAAATCTGAACGGCCTTGCCTCCACCCTTGTCTATACAAGATTTCTCAAATCTTTTACCCTTTTTGATGTTTTGCTCTGCTGTCTTGAGCATACCATGCAACTCAGTCAACGTCTTCGTCAAGCTTTTCTTGATATAGTTCTTGATGAACTTATCATAACTTGACGGCAGTGACTGCAGAATGATGTTAGTAGCCAACTCTAAGCTGACAGGACAATCCAGTTTCCCCAGGTTATCAATGTAACCCATCATTTTAATGACATGAGGACTTACTGGATCATCCTCCGGTAGCCTGCACCCAGTGAGAGACTTCACCATCTGGAATCTCTCAACTCGTGCCAGATCCTGAAACTTCAGTTTCAGGCTGGTGATCATCTCTATTGGCGACTCCATGTTCTCGTATTGACTTTTCAAGTCTGAGTTCATGGTAGCCAACATCAGACCACGCACATCTACCACATCAATATAATGCTTATTCCAAGCATCATATACTGCATTCGAGCGATTGGTCCCAAGCCTTTCTGGAAGAGCTTTCTCAAGGACATAGTCCTTGCTCTCCTGCTTGAGGATTAATCTCAAATTCTGATACCAATCCAGGAAGTTGGATCCATTTAACTTGTCCTTCTCAAGGACGGATCGTAACGAGAAAGTAGTCTTAGACATAAGTTGAAATCCAAGAAAAATCAAGATTTAGTTATGCATTCCATGAGAAATCTTATCAAATAAGAAAACTCGCATTGTATTCAAACAATGTTTCCTCAATGAATATAATGATCCAAGACCCATACTTCACCAAAATCTGAGTGGATGACTCGTCATCACCCAAAAATTTAGTTATCTAGGTAAGCAAATCATTGCTAATTGTACCCAGTACAACTCTTGGTCCCAGATAAGACAATCCATGTCTCATCTACTCTGACGTCTCTGGGCCCAAAACTTCTGATGGCCCAGTCAAGTAAACCAATCTCTTTAGTCTTGTGATTATTGACAGTCGCACTGCAAGTCTATCAATGATCACATGCCTTACTCATGTAGTAGTGGATACCAAGGACTCCAAGGCTATCCAACAAACGACACAAGTCTTGACAGTAGACAAGATTTGGGCAAGACATCAAGGTTACTTGATATTTAGTTGAGGAAACTAAACTCTGAAAGGTTAGCATATCAATCTCTTAGGTCATGTAATTGTTGATGTCAAGCACTGCAAGTCCATCAACATAATTACTTGCCTTACTCACGTAATTGTGGACACCAAGTTCTTGGCTAGACCATCACACAATGAAATGAGTCTTGACAGTTGACCATATTGAAACTAAGCTTTGATCAAGGTTTAAGTCTAGTTTGGTTTCTGCAAATTCAAGGTTCAATAACCAGAATTGCGAGCACTGTGTCGATCGACGCAGACCATGTCTGTCGATCGACACCACCAAATGAAACCGGACTTCAATAACCGGTTAATCCAATTAACCCGGTTCATTGAACCGGTCATGTCGATCGACACAACCCATGTGTGACGGTCGACATAGACCTAAACCGAAGTCAGTTTTGATAACCGGTCCAATCCAATTGAACCGACTTATCAGATCAAACTGATCTTAACCAATCGGTTTATATTAATTGGGATAATTAGTTCAATTCAATTGAACCAATTCATCCAATTTAAACCGTTTTAACCAGTTTCAACTAATTGCGATAACCGGTCCAATTCAATTGAACCGACTTATCCAATTAAACTGATTTTAACCAAATCGGTTTATGCTAATTGAGATAATTAGTTCAATCCAATTGAACCAATTCATCCAATTTAAACCGATCTATTCGGACTTAACCAAGCATGATAACCGGTCCAATCTAATTGAACCGATTAACCATTCGCGAGGTCTGTGTCGACCGACACTCAACCTGTGTCGATCGACACAGTAGGCATTCAGGTTTTCATCGTCGAAAACCCTAGCCGCCGAATCTTTTCTGTGTCGACCGACACTCAAACTGTGTCGATCGACACTCGACCGAATCTGTTCTGTGTCGACCGACACTTAACCTGTGTCGATCGACACTGCAGCCTTTCTGTTTTTCTTCGCAAAAAACCCTAGCCGCCGATTCTGTTGAATTCACATCTCTGTGTCGACCGACACAAGCTTAGTGTCGATCGACACAGTGCGAAGACAGCAGTTCATCGTTTCAATTCACAGACAAAAACGAGTTTTTCTTGATCAAAACATGAAACAGCAATCATAAATCTATTCAAATACATCAGTTCTTGAATTATATGCTTCAGATTCAATGATTAAACCCTAAGGCTCTGATACCACTGAAGGAACTTGAGACAATTCTAACATCAGTTCGAATCCTGTCATGTTCCTGAAGCCTAGGATCTAGGGTCTATTTAATTGAATGCTTACCGATCTAGCATTTACCTGGAGATTGGCAGCGGAAGAATGAGCAGGTAAACGAGATCTGGAGCGACTCAATCGCTGCGCCTCTATCGTAGTCCACACGCACACAAGTTAGAATCCGCCGGGATGCTAGCGCCGGGAATTGGATCTCTTGGGATTTCTGTGTTTTTCGAGAAAGAGGATCAGTTTTTCTGTCAAGAAAAACTGTCTGCGACCGCACACTCCCTGAGGTCGAAATACACAAGCGTTTATATATTGACCTCGATGTAAACCGAAAAATCAGTTACGGTTTCGCACTTGTGTCGACCGACACACACAATTGTGTCGATCGACACACATCTTGTATCGATCGACGCACCCAATGGTGTCGATCGATACACCTCCTAAAACACGATATCAATGTGTATCCAATACACATTGATCGGACCATATGCCAATGATCAATCCCATACCAAGTGTATCCAACTTGCTTAGGTGTGTGACCCTGTAGGTCACACGATACCAGAAATGAGTTACAACTCATTTGTCATAAGCGGTTTCTAGCAAAACATTATGACTACCCAGTATCACATGAATTGTCCGATCTCGACAATACAACTATCTTCAGAGTAAGTACAATGTGATTTCAGGACATAACCCTAGCACCTATGTATGTGATTGGCAACGAATCTAGTGAGTCGATACTCCAATTTGCGGTTTGGAAGAGGTCAGCCACTTGTGATCCCATGTGTCTTATGAACTAATATGAAGTTCTTGAGAAAACGTCACAAATGTGACAAGGCAAGTCATAATGCTAACTCATTGCAAAGACAAGATTATGGCTCAAGCCAATTTGATCAAGATAGACATGTATGATGTTATCTCTGAAGTCAATATGGTTGAGCATAACCCACATGAGTGGAGGTATGATACCGGTGTGACGGTTCATATATGTTGATAAGGGAACGTTTCCCACATATCATAAAAAACTAGAAGTTGTTCATGGAAAAAATGTACTTTCAAAAGCTGCAGGTTGTGGTGAAGTGGTGATGAAGCTCACTCTCACCAATGTCAAGCATGTGTCAGATTTACGGAAAATCTGATTTATAGCACATTGCTAAGTAAACATGAATTCATTGTCAATTTCGAAGCTGATTAGCTTGTACTGACAAAGAATAGTGTCTATGTAGACAAAAGTTTGGTTAAGGATGGATTGATCCAAAATAATTTTGAGACAATCGTAACCAATTTAACCGAGGTTTCTATTTCGAAGAACATTAAGGTGAATGAAAAGAAACCAGTTGCTTATGTTGCGTAGTTTAGGACATGTTAATTTCAAGTCTATGAGTAGATTGATGAACATGAACTTGATTCCTAAAAGCAAGATAAGCAAATTTGAAGTTTGTGTCCAAGCCAAACTCACAAAAACGCCATGACCGAGCGTAGTAAGAACAACCGAACATCTAGGTTTATTCACACGGATTTGTGTGATTTAACATTTGTGCAAACTAGAGGTGGAAAGAAGTACTTCGCTTGCACTAGATACTGCTATGTGTATCTATTACGAAGTAAAGATGAAGCCTTGGAAAAGTTCAAAGAGTACAAGCTCGAAGTTGAAAACCAACTTGATAAAACTATCAAAATGGTTAGAAGTGATCGAGGAGGTGATTATTATGAACCTTTCGATGCGTTTTGTAGAGAACATGGTATCATTCATCAAAACAACCGCTCCTTACTCACCAGAGTCTAGTAGAGTTGCGGAACAAAAGAACCGAACTCTTAAGGAGATGATGAATTCAATGTTGCAGGAATCTGGGTTAGCCCAGAACATGTGGGGGGAAGCGCTGCTTACCTCTCTAATTACATCCTGAATAAATACCACACAAAGTGACTGGAAAAACTCCATATGAACATTGGAAAGGTAAAGTACCTTTGTACAAATACCTGAAAATGTGGGGGTGCCTGGCAAAAGTTGGAGTACCTCTTCCGAAAAAGGTCACCATCGGGCCTAATAAGGTAGATTGCATATTCATCGGATATGCGCATAATAGCAACGCCTATCGTTTCTGGTATATAAATTTAATATACCAGATATCCGTGTGAACACGACAATGGAGTCAAAGAACGTTTCCTTCTTCGAATATGTGTTTTCATGTAGGGATAAGGGAAATCCTAAGAGAACTCGTGATGAACGAGATGCTAGAAATGAGGCAAGCACTTCTGGTACTTTTACAAACGAGGATGCAGAAGAAATTGAACTTAGACGAAGCAAGATAGCTCGTAAAGAAAAGACTTTCGGTTCAGAGTTTATAACGGCATTTCTAGCAGAAAGTGGGCCAAGAACTTTCAGTGAAGTCATGTCTACACCTGATGCACCTTCGTGGAAGTTGGTTGATTTACCGCAAGAGTGTAAATCTCTTGGGTGCAAATGGTTCTTTACTACAAAGATGAAAATAGATGGATCCATTGACAAGTACAAGGTCAGACTTGTGGTGCAAGGATTCCGACAAAAAGAAGGGTTGTATTACTTTGACACATATTCTCCTGTAACGAGAATAACTTTGATTCGTATGCTGATTGGAATTGCAGCATTAAGAAATCTTGAAATCCATAAAATGGATGTAAGAACTGCCTTCCTAAATGAAGATTTAGAAGAACAAATCTACATGCATCAACCTGAGGGTTATGCCGCTCCTGGAAAGGAGAATAAAGTGTGTAGACTTGTGAAGTCATAATATGGACTTAAACAAGCGCCGTAACAATGGCACAAAAAGTTTTATAATGTAACGATGTCAAATGGCTTTCACACTAATGAATGTGATAAGTGTATATACATCAAAAATACTCTTCATGGATACGTTTTTCTCTGTTTATACGTCGATGACATGCTCATCATGGGAAGCAGTAAGGATATCATCAAACAAACTAAGAACATGCTTAGTGGAAAGTTTGATATGAAAGACTTGGGACTAGCAAATGTAATTCTAGGAATTGAGATCACTCGAAATTCCGAAGGAATAATCCAGTCTCAAGATCACTATGCTGAAAAGATCATAGAGCGGTTTAAGAACTACTCAAACGAGATAGAAAAACTCCATTTGATCCTCAACTTCATTTGACAAAGAATTCAGGTGAACTTGTGTCACAGGTGGAGTATGCAAGAGTGATCGGCAGTCTAATGTACTTGACGAATTGTACTAGACCCGATTTAGCGCACTCAGTAAATGTACTAAGTCGCTACACGAGTAATCCAGGTCATACTCATTGGAAAGCCATAACTAGAGTATTCTGAGAAATAGTAAGAGTTATGGGCTTCATTTTGGAAAAGAACCAGCAGTACTAGAAGGGTACAATGATGCTAATTGGATTTCAGATTCTAGAAACACTCATGGTCCGATCACCAATAGAGTCAGAGTTCATAGCTTTAGACAAAGCAGCAGAGGAAGCAGAATGGCTTCAGAAGTTTCTGGAAGATATCCCGATGTAGGCAAAACTTGTGCCAGCTCTACGCGTACACTGTGATAGTCAGTCAGCTATCTCACGGGCACTAAGTAATTTGTACAATGGCAAATCTTGTCATATACGAAGACAACATAAGACCATTAGACATTTGATCTCAAGTGGTGTAATAACGATAGATTACATCAAGTCTGCTGATAATTTAGCGGATCCGTTCACAAAAAGCTTGCCGATAGATCAAATTGTGAAATCATCAAAAGGAATGGATTTAAAGCCTATGAACAAATATGACGTTTGACGGACACCCCACCTATGTGATTGGAGATCCCAAGATCTAGGTTCAAAGGAAAAACGAAATTGAGCACTATAATCAGGATTGAGCACTATAATCATGCCCAGTTCCCATGATGATAAATAGTGTTATATGTGTGTAATGAGGTTAATCGTTGGCTTTTAATGATTCCATAGCTTTGTAATAGTGGAGTACAGACGGATACTTCTGGAAAGAAAGCTGATGGCAGATCACCTAGTGAGTGTGAAATGGGGCCGTTTCTAGGAGAATGAATGTAAGGCTATATACTCTCCAACTTCACTCACGAATACCAGGCATGTTCAAGGCCACAATGAACACAATAGAGAACATAGTTCTACGAGCAAATGTCGATGTGCGATATATGTTTTCTCGGTTTATATCAAAGTTCGGGTGGTTCAAGACATCGCGTTCACCTCCTAGCCGAGTAAACCTGATAGATATCAAAAATGATTGGTTCAAAGCTGAAAAATGCTACCACTTAGATACAGTTACATTTTCGTATACTCACGAAAGTCTGTCTGGTCTAGTGACGTCTAGTCTGGTCAAGTCTATCTAGTTCACTGAGTTTGTCTAGATAGTTGCATTTGCATATGTTTAGAGTCATTTCTATTCATGTGGGGGATTGTTGAAACAATTATTTAAAAATGACATGTTAAAGACATGAGCTTTATTAAAAATGTGTTTGTGTGAAAAGAAATGAGTTAAGCCCATAAAGATATGGAAGGAAAATTTTCCAATTTGTGGAAACTTGCTAGACAAGTAAATTTGCAATTTGTGGAAACTTGCTAGGCAAGTAAATTTCCAATTTGCTAGACAAGTAAAATTTCCAATTTGTGGAAACTTGCTAGACAAGTAAATTTCCAATTTATGGAAACGTGCTAGTCCTATATAAAGGACCCCTAAGCCTCTCTTGTAGAGCATCCAGAACGAAAATCACACAGAGAAAAGCACAAACAAAAGTTCTTTCAATTCTCTTCTGTTTTAGGTTAGTGTCTAATTCGAGATTATTGTAGTTCATATGTTCGAAAGAACCAATATCGAGTGTTGCGATACGGTTTCATATGGTTGTATCATGGGACTCATGAATCTTAATTTGACATGTCATACTACGGGTGATTCTTTGAGTTAAGGAAAGAGATCAAATCTCGCCTCCATATATTCTGATTTCTACTCCTTCTGTCCAATCATTTTGATATCGTTTCCTTAATGCTTATGTTTTATTCGTGATTAAATCGCTTTTAACGTAGTGCTGTAAATTTTGGTTCTACACAAAGTTTTTGCAACACAGAGACTTGATATCCAGCGACACATCCTTACCACGACCAATGGAACCAAAACTTTATCTCGATACCTATCTGAAATCACGAAGAAAGTACGGCAACCACGAAGAGAGTTTAATTTAATTTTACAGAAACAATTGTTATTAATGAAAGTTTGAATTATATATAATTTCAAAAAAAAATGTTTTTGTTTTAGATCATGTTTCCTCTATAGTTTTATTTTAGGAAAAAAAAACTATAGTGATACTAAAAACTAGGTTAATTACTATAAGAGAATATGAGTTATGAATATTTTGTAGCCAAAATTTTGGTCTAAAATTATCTTACTAGTCTTTATTACGAAAAAAATAATTACAAAATGCCATTATTATTTATTTTTTACATCAGGAAAAACGTATTTTATTTACAAAATGGCACATTCCCGTCTTAATAAATCCACACGGGTTTTATGACAGTCTTTGTTACAAATTTATTAAAATTACGGATTTTTGACTAAGGTCGTACGGATTTACTGTCGTTTGTTGTGGATTAATTTAATTTATTGCAGATTTTAAAAATCTGTAGCACGTTATAATGTTTTTTAAAATTACTATATTTTATTGCAGTGTTACATTTTTAAACGTGTCACAGATTTGTGTTCTAATGTTGCAGTTTTTTTCTGATGTGGCACGGATTTATAATAATAAGTTACATATTTTTGAAAATTTCCATATTTATTTTATTAGTTTTGAATAAATCTGAAAATCAGTGTTACAAATTTGTGGTACTTGTTACAAATTTATTAAAATCCGCTACACACGGGATAGTATTTAATAATTACTAGTTTAACACTACTATGTTATAGATTTTTTCCATGTGTTGCAGATTTGTTTCCAATGTTGCTGATTTTTGTTTTGTTACAAATTTATTGTAGTACAGATTTAATGAAAATATAACTAATTCAAAAAACTATCACAAGATCTTTTCCTGCTTTTTAGGAACAATTTATGGTAACATAATATTTACCGAATAAATTCTATATTTTCAAATAATGATAACCAACCAAATTTTTTTAATTAGTTTCTTATTTAAATGACTTTTTATAAAATCAAAATAATTATAAAAAATAACCAACAAAAATCATTTTCTATTAAATTTTTATTTAAATAATTTATTTATTATTTTTGTATTAAACTCTTGTTTTCAAAATCAAAACATTAAAAATAACCAACAAAAAGACTTTTTGTATGAAATTTTATTTCAATTATTTATTTTTAAACATTCTTTTGTATTTATTTCTTAGTTTTGAAAACAAAATTTTAAAAAATTAGCCAAAGAAAAAAAAACATAATTGTCTTAATTTCTTATAAAAATGATTTATTTATAAAAGTATCTTTTGGAATTTGTTCTTTTTGTTTTTGGAAAAAATAATTTAGCATAGAAAATAATATTTTGTTTTGTATTTAAATAATTTATTTTTACTAGTTTCTTACTTTTCAAAACGAAATTTGAAAATTTATCAAACGAAATTTGAAATTAATATATTTGTATTATTTTCTTATTTTTCTTATTTGTTTTTGAAAATGAATTTTAGATTAATTATTTATTTTTCTAAAAAGAATTTTATATTATTTATTATGTTTAATTATTGTTTTATTTATATAAATATTAAATTACTTAAGTTACTTTGTAGGAAAACTTCAATGCTACTGTAGTAATTATAGTTAAAATTAATGTTATTGGAAGTAATTTTGATTTTATTTTATTCTAAGGGGTTTCATTTGTTCGGTATTTAGGTTGATGGCTTTGGTACTCTACTTGAAGTTTTGGGTAGCTTATGTTGGGTGGGTTTTAAGTTATTTTTAACCGTTGGCGATTTCGAAATCAAATTTTGGGTCAAATCAATTTTAAAGGGATTAAGCATATATATATTTCGTGAATTTAGTAGATTGAGATCAATACAATAAGACTCTGATAGATCTTTAATCACTAGGTTTATTAGTGCTAAATGGCTAAATACTTTCAAATTCCATTTTGATTGTTGCTAGTTCATTCTAGATAGTAATTTATTGGCTTTTGTGTTTTGTTTTAGTGTTGTTTTTAAGTTCTCTGTAGTAATCTGTTCTGGCTTTTTTTGTTTGGGTTTTTGTTTTTAAGATGTTTGTTCAATAAATTCATTGACTTTATCTTTGGAAAAGTGTTGATCTTTTTCGGCTTAGCGTTGTAACTCATGTTTCAAATTTTCAAGGGGAAATTGCTTAAAATGCCCTCAAACTTGAATTTAAATAAAAGTGTACCCCCAAACTTGAATCAAATATAAAACTGGTTTTGCGGCCTTATGAAATTACCGCGCTGTCCTTACGACCAATCAAAAAAACGTCAAACGCAATTACCATTATAACCTTCGACTATTTCAGACTTCTATGGATGTCTGAGATGTCAGACTCCAATAGAAGTCTGACACAGAATTAATTACTAAATTTAAATTTTAAAATTATTAAAAAATATTTTGTCAAAACTTTTATATACATAAATTATATATAAACAATTTAGTAGTATATAAATTAAAATTTTATAAAATTGAGTCATATTAAACTATGTTAGTTAAGTATGCCTTAGAACCCTACTTTGTAATAGAACATAATGGAACATTTACATATAACTTACATATAACCTTAGGGTTAGTTAGACTCATGGTTTAAGAAATTCACATTTGAAAAAATATATTTGCACATGTATGTTATAATGGTGATATAATTAACGAATTTGATGTGTCCTAGGTGTTTTGTTTAAATATTTTTCGATGTTAAGTGATAAATACTAAATTTAGGGTTTATCAGACTTCTATAGAAGTCTGAATTTTGGGGTTTCGTAAATACATGGTGTTTTTAACCAAATATACCTTAAATGGTTAAAATTGACTAAATATTATGTAATTTTAATTTACATATGTCCAAAAGTCCCATATTTAATTTATGTATCCGAAATTTTCCTCAAAATATTTTTTAATAATTTTATAATTTAAATTTTCAACTTAATTATCTCTCAGACTTCTCGTACGTGTACTATATTAAACGAGTTTGATGTTTTTGCTAAGTTTTCTATATAATATGATGGTATTTAAGTAATAATTAGTAGATTTAGGGTATATCAGACTTCCATGTTAATCTGATTAACGTACATGATTTCTCAGACTACCGAAGAAGTCTGACTAATCTCGACCAAAAACTAAACCCTACTTGGGAATTTACCCCATATATAAACGGAAGTTACCGACATTAGATCGTAAAAGTCATTATCAAACTTCTCTCTCTAAAACGGAAACACACTCCCTCTCTAGATACTCTCTAAATACCCTCTAATAACTCTCCGCCAACCCTCAGTCGCCACCGCTACCGCCGTCGTCATCTTCTTCATTCTTGTAATTATCTCTTCTTTTCGTCTCTCCTGACCAGTCCATACACCGCCGCCATCATATTCTAAGCTCTTCGTTCTCTAAATGTTTGAGATCTATACGAAAGAAGTCATTTTTTCTTTGATATTTGTCTAGATCTAAACAAAAATTTGGTTTTTATATATTTCTCGTATTAGATCCGTACGGTTTTGAGTTCGAGTCATCCCCTTTTTCATATGTACTTTGTACTTCGTGTAGATCTGAATAAAACTAAAAATAGATAGATTTTTATATATTTCTCGTTTTAGATCCATGGGATCCATACGGTTTTGAGACCGAATCATCCCCGGTTTCACATGTCTTTTGTCTAGATCTTAACAAAAAAATTAGCAAAAAAATTGTTTTTTTAATATATTTCTCGTTTTAGATCCATACGGTTTTGAGTCCCAATCATCCTCTTTTTCACATGTCTTTTGTCTAGATCTGAACATCCCCAACAAAAAATAGATAGGTTCTAGGGCCCCTAGGTTTTATGCTTGAGTTAGACTCTATTAGAAGTCTGAATTTGGAATTGTTTTTGTTCAGACTGTTTTAGAAGTTTGACTTACAATCGTTTTATTGTACACAGGATGGGGCGATTCAGTCAGGTTCCAACCTCGAGTAGTAGTAGTTCATTCTCAACTTCCACATTCCGACAAAGATCCGGTTCATGCAATGGATTCCCCAAAAAATGTTTCTGCGGTCTGGACCCTGTCATGCGAACATCCACTACAGCCGATAATCCGGGAAGAAGATTCTTTGGATGTCGTAACTGGGATGTAATTGCCTTTCTCTTCTGTTTTGTTTCGTTTTGACTTATTCGAGCTTATTTTCGGAATTTGAAGATGATATTGCATATTTAAAATGTGGCTGTATAGGATGGTGGCTACCATATAATGAAGTGGTGGGATGAGGCTATGATGGAGGAGTTTCACGAGTTAAAGCTGAGTGTGGACCAACATGGCGAACAAGTTGATTACATCTTCCTTTGTTATGCTGAAATTGACTGTGTAACCAACTTGCACGATGAGATCAAGAAAGCGCAGGCAGAGATAGCTCAACTAAAGGAGCTCTTGACTGAGAAACCATCTAGCCAGACGGTGCATGGCGCCAAGTATGAGTATCTGATGGTTGCTGGTGCTGTTATCATCGTCCCGATTATCTTGAGGGCTTTTGGTTTCTTGTAATATAAGTCCTATGTATCCAAGTACAATTTTATGTATTATAAGACGAATTTTAGGGTTTTATCCAATTTCTGTTCATTCATCATCGTCCAATTTCATTCATCATCCAAATCTGCGAATTGTCAGACTTCAAAAGAAGTCTGACTAATAAATTATTTTCCTCAAACTCCGTATGGAGTCTGAATCTACAATAATTAGTTTTAAGACTTAAATGATTTTCCTCAGACTTCGTATGGAGTCTGAATCTACAATAATTAGTTTTAAGACTTAAATGATTTTCCTCAGACTTCGTATGGAGTCTGAATCTACAATAACTAATTTTCACCAGACTTCGCGTGCGTAACGACACGTGGCCTCTTGCATGCCCAAGAATTTAAATATTTTGTAAATTAAACGGGCGGGAGTTATGTAAAAAGGAGACGAAAAAAGCGCGGCAGTTACGTCTGCAGTAAAACCGTTCGCCAGTGGTAAAACCGTCTCGTTTTAACTGCCCCCTATGAGACATATATAAATATGATTTTTTAACCTTTTTTTTTACAGTTTCGCAGGAAAGATAAAAAAAAAAAACTATTCTCTCTCAAATCCACTCAATCGACACCGTGCACTTTTTCTGGGTATCGTTTCCAGATCTGGTTTCTCTCTGCTCCGCCGCTTACATTCGACGGTAAGATTAATCTAAAACTTCTTCGGGGGAATTCTAAGTTAAACTATTAGTAATCAGACGGCTGTTGGTGTCTGATTGTAGATCTCAGACCACATATGGAGTCTGATTACATCCTCAGACTCCAGGTGGAGTTTGAAGTCTGAAGTCTGAGCTTTTTTGTCTCATACTTGCGCTGAGCTTTTTTGTCTTTTTTCCTAAATTCCAGATCTTGTTGGGCCCCGATCTTGTTTTACTGTAGCTCCTCCGTCGTCTTCCTTCGACAGTAAGATTCCTCGACTCTTCTCCTCTTCTATATATTTACATAACTATAGTTGGCAGACGGCATAAGATGTCTGACTGTGTAAGGCCCTCGTTGTTTCAGGTTTCCGTTATGGAAGATGTTGAATTCCCACAAAGGATGTTCACTGCCGGTTATGAACCATCTCCGGATAAAAGCATACACTACTTTAGTGGAAGGAGAGATCTGATAACTGATGTTAAACTAGCGTTGTTACCGGCTGAATGGCAGGAACTCCTCGATTCAGAACTTGGCGTTTTTTTGAAATTCCATGAACTGAATTTCAAATGGTGTTCAAGGATGGTGCACTATATGCTCTGTCTGCAGTTAGACTGCAAGAAGAAGTATGAGTTATGGTCTCTTTTCGGCGTTAATCCAGTTAGGTTTTCCCTGAATGAGTTTCATGCTATAACCGGACTAAAATGCGACTATATCGAGAACCTCGAGTACCCTGAAATTCAGTATACCGATGAGATGAGAGAAATGTGGAAGCTTCTTAGGGTGGATTTCGATTTATGCCCAAGTTATACGCAACTAATGGATGCTTGTACAAGATGTTCTGAATGGGAACCGGAACAAAGGATATGGCTGGGCTATCTAGCGATCTATGCAACCTTCATTGAGGCTCATCACTGGACAACCTCCACAAGGGGTGACATATCCAAGCTTCTGCTGTTTCCAGGATCGATACAATCCTATCCATGGGGACGATTCGCCTTCAAGGTTCTGATAGATTCTGTTAAAGAGGCAAACAGAAAACTCGTGGATGGAAAAAATTATCAGATCGGAGGTTTTGCTGAGGTCCTGAACATCTGGATATACTGGGCATGTCCCGCTATGGCGACAACTTATGGAGAGCCCTTTCCGGATGCCCCAGACCTACCATTGCTGGCGTACCAGGGATCACAGAGTCGAAAGAAAGCCGACGAAGCCTTACGCAAACAGGTATTTCTTGTACTTATGAACTCTGACTTTTACGTCAGACTTCATATGAAGTCTGACACATAATGTCAGACTTTGTATGAAGTCTGACATAAAAGTCAGACTTCGTATGAAGTCTGACACACATAATGTCATACTTCATATGACCCAGTCTCGTATGATGTCTGACTGGTTGATATTACAAATGCTTATATTTGTTTTTCTATGTGACTTGTAATTTGCAGACCCGCGTCAACAGCTTCGTAATCAAGGAATACGATGACATGTTTCCCGTATGGGACAACCCTGATGAGGAGGACGACAAAGTTGAGAACATTGTGAAGGCAATGTTCGGACAGCTAGGGATTGTGCATTGGAGGTGGGGTTCAAAACACTGGAAGAGCGAAGGTGTGTTCAAGACCAGAGCTGGAGGTCCTGTTAAGCTTGAGATTAAGTCTGAGAAAGATGCTGATCAGACTGGTGAGAAAAAGCGTAAGGTTGTGGGAGTCAAGAGGAAGTTGTTGCAGGTTGTTTCTGATGATGAAGATGAGGAAGAAGAGGCTGAGGTAGTTAGCAAGAAACTTAGAGTAGGGAAGGCTGGTCCTACAAATGGGGATGTTGTTCAAATGATTGAGGGTTTGCAAAAATCACTTGAAACTCGGATTGATGTATTGGTAGATGTTTTCAACGATGGTTTGCGTCTGATGGGTATCAGAATTGATGATCTTGCCAAGATCGTCCAGAGTTTAAAGAAAGAGAGTGTTGGAGTTGAGCAGAAGGAGAAAGACCAGAAGAAAGATTCTTCTGAAGTGAAGGAAAAGGAGAAGAAGAAAGCTGGTACTGGAGGGAAAGGAAGAGTGAAGAACGCAGAAGCAAAAACTGCTGCTGCTGCTGCTGCCGCCGATGAGATGAAGAAGGCTGGAGTTGGTGAGGATGAAGAAGATCCAGCTGAAGATCTTCAGGTTCAAGAAGGGGTAAAAGCTGCTGCGGTTGATGAAGAGGGAGGAAGAAAGAAAAATGAAAGGCCTAAGAGGAACCTGAAGAAAGTTGTACTGAAGGTATCCGAACCTGAACATGCAGGGAAAGCGAGGCCTAAAGTAGCAGCAGATAAATCCGCCAATCCCTCTAAGGAAATCATACCGATTGCGACTGATGATGGGGTTAGTCTCCAAAACCCTCAATCTCTGGATACAAATAAGGAAAAGAACGTTGGGCCTAAGAGAAGTAGCAGGCTTATGAAGAAATCACTTGAGGGGAAGTAGCCTTCTATTGCTTTATGAACATTGTAAAGGCTGAAGCATAATAGTATTTGTTTTTTTCCCCATTGGTTCTTGTATTTGCTTTGAACATGGATTCCTGGCATTAGACTTATGTTGCATTGGCTTGCTATGATTTTTCGATGGCATTTAGCACATGTCAGACGTCTATGGATGTCTGACATGTTATGTATTCTAGTTACCAGACGTCTAGTGAAGTCTGGTTCTTGTGTGAATTTTAGTTCCAACATTATGTTTAACATGGGTTGTCAAATTGTCTATGCAGAGTATACCCGATGGCACAGATCCGAGTTTCATGGTCGTTGCACGGTCGGCTACGGGCATAAACTTCGATTCTACGCGGCAGTTTAAACAGGACACTAAGCAGGCGGCAGCTGAAGTTTACATGCAAGCAAAGGCAACCCAGGTTAAACAAAAGGAGAAGGTGAAGACTCCAGCTAAACCTGTTGTCCAAGCACAGGTTCCACCGAGATATGACCCTTGTGCTGCTATCACCATGATGCAAGTGAAGGCACTTAATGATTACAACAAAAGACAGCCGTATGTGTTGATACTCTGCTTAGATTGTAAGTATGTACACCTAACTCGATGTCTAACAAGTGTATTGTTCTTTTGTAGGGGTTATCCAACTAGGGAACTGAACACATCACTACAATGGTATTACGATCTTCGCACTCCAAAGGAATGGCTGCATGACACGGTTAGTATTACTCCAATGGTTATGAATTAAGAACTCCATTCCAATATGGATGTATATTCAGACTTCCAAAGAAGTCTGGTTGTTTATTCATACTTCCAAAGAAGTCTGGTTTTATACTCAGACTTCCAAAGAAGTCTGATAGTATATCCAGACTTCCATAGAAGTCTGATTGTATATCCAGACTTCCATAGCTGTCTGGTTGTGTTTTTTTTTATTTTATATTAACACATGCTTGGCTTAATGCAGCAAATTGATGCGGGTATTGATCTGTTGAGGCTTCGCCAACACAGCCATCCGGAATGGTTCAGGAGCGAGAGGCTGTGTTTCATTGACACACTCCTTCAAGCCTTGTGGCGTCAACACTATCCAACTTTTATTAGTAGTGGTGCCGGAGGGAATGCACCAGCCGCAACTAGAATGCTTCCTGCTGGTTGTTTTGATTACTTCACTGGTGACCTACCACTATTCTGCAAATCACCGAAGGCTTGGGCGGTGGATATTGATTATATTTACACCGCACTGCACACTGGCGGAAATCATTGGGTAGCAATTATGATTTCTATCCCGGATAGGCACGTAACAGTATGGGACATCATCATTAATGATAGGACTGATGAGTTGGTCGGAGCGGCAGTGGCACCAATTTGCGAGATGTTTCCTTATGCGATGCACATCTTGAAAATACATGATGCTGATGGATGGCCTTACCCAGTCGATCGTTACACCCACTCGATTGTTAGGAGCGACGATCTTCCTCAAAACAAACAAACAGGTGACTGTGGAGTGTTCTGCTTGAAGTTCATCGAGTTCCATTCACTTGGAATGGAGTTTCCAAAGTATCTTTGTGATAAGAACATCAAGTCAATCAGGGACAGGCTAGCTTTTGACATATTGTTTGAACTCAAGCGAACAGGTGAAGAGCAACGTTCCGAGTATGCTTTGCTTGACACCTACGGTGATAAATAGACCGCCTTTATCTTTTGCATTCCTAAACAATACATATCTATGGTGGTTGTAAAAAACACATCAATCTTTTGGCCTACTTTTGTGCTTGTTTTTTAGTTATGTAACAAACGTAAGCACTAATTCAAGTTATGTTTATTACTACGCTTGTTGAAACAGAACCCAAACAATTGAGACAAGTTTAAATATTAGAGTTCTGGAATACATCACTACGTCAGACTTCAGTGAACCCTAAAAAAATATCAGACTTCTGTAAACCCTAAAACTTATCAGACTTCACTGAACACGAACACAAATCAGACTTCAGAAATCCCTAAAACATATAAGATTTCAACCATTTCTAATCAGCCTGAGGTTGTGGACATTTAGGTTGTTTGTGGCCTGGTTGTTTGCAGTTCGAACAACAATATTGCTTGTGTAGTTTCCGCGGTTTAGTGCTCTTCTTCTTGGCGATTTCTAGCATAGATTGCCACCTCAACTTCTTTTGTCTTACAGGCTTCCGCCTCTCTTCCGGCGGATAGACACGCACGGTGTCATGATTTGCCTTTCCGGTAACATTCTTTGGTAAGATGTTGCGCGAGTATGCAGCGTACAAGTAGTCCGTTCTGTAAGATGGACATACAAGGGTAGAAATGTGTAGCTCAAGTTCCGGTGCAGCGCATATGGCATGTGAGCAAGGTATCTTTTCGTAATCCCAAACACCACATTCACACTTCTGATGTTCCAAATCAACAACACAATCCCTATGTCCTCCCTTAACAACAAACTTATACGTATCTACTCGTTCTGCCGTCATCATATCTGCATAATATTCACGAATAGCCAGCAAATATTCAACTCCTCGGCTAAATGTTGTTGAGAGACTCATTGCATCTAGCCGCCTTTTACAAAACCACGTCCCTAGTTTCTCTTGTATAAACTCTAAAAGGAAAGATATGGGATATCCTTTTGCCTTCTTAACTGCGGAGTTTATAGACTCAGCAATGTTGCTCGTCTTTATGTTGTACCTGTATCCACCAATTTGAAAGAGGTTAACCCAAGTAAGAATTAGAAAGTATCATAAAAACATTATGCTTTCAGACTGCTCCAGTCGTCTGGAAAAATAATCAGACAGCAAGAGAGGTCTCATAATTGTATCAGACATCATTAGAAGTCTGATAACTATTGTCAGACCGCTAAGTACCTGTCTCCGTTGAAATGCACGCGTGACCATAGACTCACATCCGCCTCTTCCAAGTAATCAGCAAGTTCAGGATTTGCCGCTCGTAAGGAAGCCATGTTTCGGTCGAAATCGTAAATTGTATAAGCGTAAGCCGCGTTTTTCACCAAGTACAGATGATGTTTTCCCCTGAACTTGGTAACAATATTATTTTGTAGATGGTAATAGCATATCCCTCGCTGTGCCCAAGGGAAAACTGCTTCACACGCATTCTTGATCGACTCACATCTATCCGAGACTATGACCAAAGGATATTGGTCTGAAATGCATTCTTTCAGTTTGGTGAAAAACCATTTCCACGAGTCATCGTTCTCAGAGTCTACAATTCCAAAAGCCAACGGAAATATTTGAAAATTTCCGTCTTGTGCGGCCGCCACTAGCATAACACCGCCATACTTTCCATTAAGATGAGTACCATCCACCACAATGACTCTTCTAAGGTACGTAAACCCATGTATGGAAGCTCCAAATGCTATAAATAGATACTTAAATCTATTCTTCTCATCTAGCTCAAGCCCAGTTACTGTTCCCGGGTTGGTTTGCCTGATTCCATGCAAAAAAGAAGGCAGTCTCGCGTACCCATCTTCCGTTGTTCCTCTCACAATCCTTTGAGCATGTAACAATGCTCTGTATGCGGTTGTGTAGCTCATCCTAATCTCAAACTGCTTCTTCATTGATACTTTGACATGCTTTGGTGTTATCCCCTCAATCATACCAAAAGTTTCAGTAAACAACCAACCAATATAAACTGGAGTAAAACGTTTGCGCGTAGACATCCGGTCCGCCATCGAGCATGAATGTGTTTCTGAATAGATCATCACCCAGTACTTGTTTGGTTCGCTCTTCACACATGCTCGAAGCATCCACTTGCATCCTTCCACACGACATTTAGCCACAAAACGTGTCTTATCAGACTTCTCTGTCCTAAATGCGAATTTCTTCATTATCGCCGTCAAACGTAGCTCTGATATTAGGTCTTTCTTGCTATCAAAACACTTATTGAGAATGATACCCTCAGATAAGTCCCTTTTGCGAACACTCTGATTATTCATACTCTCCAACTCATATTTCTTATAATCTTCATCTTCTTCCACATCTACATCTTCATGTTTAACTTTCCCATATAGGGTATAATCAGCATCGTCATGGTAAGCCTCAGCGTGTTCCATGAAAACATTCTCAAGCACATCCAAGTTACCAACACCATCATTACCACCACCACCACAAACAGAATCCTCCGAGACTGAGTCCACATATTCCGCATTCCAGTCTTCTTCTTTGTCATCTTCGTCTACATCTTCAGATTCATATTTGTCATCATGATTCACAGCATCTTCATCATCCATACGGGATCGGCTCGAGACACATAGACGGATTAAATGCGTATTAGCTAACTCAACCATGCTCCTTACTTGCCTATCATTTGTGACATAAACCGGAGGGCTATCCGGATCCATTTATTTCAAGAGTGCTTCCGGCAATGGATATGATAACTCCACCAGGTCGGTTTTCTTGTCCAGCATATAATCATCTTGTACCATCTCAACTAGTTCTTGATGTGTAGAACCATCACGCAGAGTGATAAACCGCCCTCCTTTGAGCTTATCAACCACAAAATGCCAAATCTGGTCTCTCACAACCCATTCACCAAAATTAACAGGTAACTGAACCATTATCTGTATAAACAAACACGTATAAACAACATTAGAGATCTTTTAGGAAAAGCCAAACTTCTTTGTGAAGTCTAATGGGGATGCTATTAGCTACATTGCCAATATTATTCAAAAATTTATTTAAAAATAATTACCATATATAAGAATGTAAAACTCACGCAGAAGGAACATATAACACTAACACACATTTAAAAAAATTAATGTCAACGAAATTAATCACAATTATACAATAAAAATGTATTTTAAAAGTTTGACATATTTCAGACGTCTATAGAAGTCTGCTTTCTATATAACCAGACGTCTATGGTAGTCTGAAAAGAGGGTATTTTTTGCAATTGATTTTGAAATGCCAGACAGCGGATGCAGTCTGAAACAATTCAGACAGCGCAGGCTGTCTGCTTTGGAAGTTTTAAAAATTTTTGTCAGACAGCTCAAGAAGTCTGAAAAAAAAAGGGTAGTTTTGCAATTGATTTTGAAATGTCAGACTTCTCGCAGAGGTCTGAAGAAAAAGTAGAGGGTAGTTTTGCAATTGATTTTGAAATGTCAGACATCTTCGGAAGTCTGATATCTCATCAAACTTCTTATGCTGTCTGACAATTTTTTCAGACAGCGAATGAAGTCTGATGAAAAACATCACATTCTCGAGCGTTGACCAAAATTCAATTGTTCAGATGTCTTTTGCCGTCTGGCAAAGTTTTGGAAATTCAGATGTCTATAGCCGTCTGAGATTATTTTTCTTATTTTCAGACAGATTTACATGTCTGACAATTTTTTCGCTTATTTTGGTCAACGTTTGAAAATTTGGGTCAATTGCAGTTTCTACCCCCCATTATTTTCAGACAACGGATTCCGTCTGATAAAAAGTCAAGAATCGGTCAATTTCTTGCCAAACTACATCAGAAGTCTGACAAAAAAAACAAATTTGAATCAATTGCAAAACTACCCTCTTCTTATTTGGACTTTTTAACGATGTATTTTTTTGTTTTCAAAGGAATTTAACAGATTTCTATGGAGGTCTGGCAATTGAAAGTCAATTGCAAAACTACCCTCTTGTTGACCATATTGAGGCTTACGAAAAGATGCAGACTACAAAACCGGATCTGAAAATCGACGATATGAAAATGTTCTTACCAATCTCCGATTTCCGTTTGTTTTTAGCCGCGTCGATTTCCCAGAACGTCTAAAATCACCGAAAGCCCCAAATCCGAGACGTGTTTTGCTGTTTTTATTAGATGATAAACGATTTTGCTACTTTTGAATCGAAAAATATCGAAAAATCCCACAAAATCAAAGGGGAAAAGATAAATCGGTGAGGAGAACGTCCGAGCTCAGATTCTTGAGCTTTAATTGAGCTTTAATGGTGAAAAAACGAGCTGTATTAAACATTAACTCGTCGGCGATGGTGGGTGTCGTGGTTGTTGAGCATTCATGGCGATGACATTTTCGTGAATATCCAAAAAAAATTTGGGTCCTTTTGTCTTTTGATTTCAAATATCAGACTTCAAATGAAGTCTGACGATAGCATTCCTGTGAATATCCAGATTAATAAAGGGATATATTAGCGATGGAGAGGAAGGAGAAGGCCGAGGGTATAAACAGGGTTGACTTCAATTTCGAAGGCATTTTTGCAAACGTCCCAATTTTCAATAATCAAATTTTTGATTAAAAAATTAATTAGTTTATCAACAAAGAAAAATCAGTCCTTTTTGTCAAAAACAAAAAAATCAAAAGTAATTTTTGTTATGGAATTATTATTTCAAGTGAGTTATATTATATATATATATATATATATATATATATGAGCATATGTATATTATTATAATATAGTATATATTTGGTGGTGGAAAGAAGACGTGAGAGAAATGGGACGTGAGATGGATAATCAAGTATCAAATCTCTTTTTTTTTCTTATTCATTTCTTGTGTGTATACTTCAAAGTAGAGCAATTTTATATTTGTAGCAAAATTACTTCCATAATATGGAAACAAGTGTTATCTACTTCATCTCCACTCTTTTTACAAATTGCCACGTCTCTTTCTATGAATCAATGAAGATTCATTTTATCATGCATGTGTTCAAACTATCATCTTGACATGTGATGTGTGTTTCCCTTAAGTATTCATCACTAGTATTTTGTGTTGTTTTGTTAAAAAAAAAATCATAAAAGATCCAGTGAAATAAAATATAAAACAAGGGGAAAAGTACATTAACCTAATCCTCTGAAATATAAAGATGATATTTTCTTTATAAATTTCGCAAATAGCGCATAACATATTTTGAATATGTTTTATAAAAAATTTAGTGGAAAGCATCTTTGTGAATTGATATGTGGCATTGTCGCTTGAGCGAATATATTGGATGTTCAGTTTCTGAATTTTCACGATCTCTTGAATATATGAGAAAAAACTTCGGCGGAATATGTTTCATCCTATTATTCTTAATATAACCTTCCTTGAGTAAGCAACACATACATCATTGTCTTCAAACAATTTTGTTGGTTCTTTATATGTGATTATCTCGCTAACTTCTTGTATATGATGAGTTATGGATATTAATCTCCGCATGATTGAAAAAATAGTGACTAAAGTCTTATATTGAGAACGCCATGAGATTGCACTTCCATTAATTTATGAAAATTTATCCACTCTATAATCGAGTTTTATGTAAATCTGATAAATATCTTGTATATGCAAAACCAACTAAAACAACCTCGAGGTTCTATAATAAATAATCAAAAATCAATCATACATGTGAGTTGTATCTTGCAAAATATATAAACTCAGAATTTCATAAATGCTTTAAATGCAAAATCTTTCCTAGGATCTTTTGAAACTAACATATTTTCAGCAAATGTCAAATTTAAGGATACTTCGAGATATTTTTCTTCTAAGGTCTTTTATCCTAATATATATTCATATATTATACGGCTTATGGTAATTATTTACGAGTTTTGATCGAGTCGAGTTCATGAGAACAAAATTTCTCGATATTATTAAAGACTTACTAGATTTTGACCCGCACTTAGAAAGTGCGGGTTAAATTTTCTTTACAAATTTTACTTTTTATTCATTTTGTTAATAGTAGTTTAGATTTTTAATTATGTAATCTAATTTTGATTATAATTGTTTAACCAACATTATAAACAGTGAGTTAGCAATTTAGTTTTTTTTTAAATGAATTATGTGTTATTTGGAGGAGATATATCGTAAGGATTAAGAGATTAAAATAACGATTTCACATTATATATTTTAATCTGTGTTGTATCGTAAGATCATAGTTTGGAAAAACCTGCTAAAAAGTACAATCATAAAAACATCAATCGTAATATGTGTATATATATATATATATTTGAAACAAAATAAAAATATATTAAAATATATTATAAATATATTTTGAATTAAATCATAAATTAGAGAATCTTAATTTATATAAAATAGTTGATGTATAAATTATTTATTATATTTATCAATTAATTTGTTTTGATTTTAATTAATTAGGAAAGTGGGACCCATTAGATTTTGGTTGTTTGGCTACATGTTTAGTAATTGTCTTGTTTGGAAACATGGATTGTAGAGATAATGTTGTATTCCCTAATTACCCTTAATGAAGGTTACAAATCCTAATAATATCAAGGGCAAATTTCGGAAACAACATTTATGTACCATGGTCAGTCATTTTACCATGCATGTGTTCAAACTATCATCTTGACATGTGATGTGTGTTTCCCTTAAGTATTCATCAGTAGTATTTTGTGTTGTTTTGTTAAAAAAAAAATCATAAAAGATCCAGTGAAATAAAATATAAAACAAGGGGAAAAGTACATTAACATAATCCTCTGAAATATAAAGATGATATTTTCTTTATAAATTTTGCAAATAGCGCATAACATATTTTGAATATGTTTTATAAAAATTTTAGTGGAAAGCATCTTTGTGAATTGATATGTGGCATTGTCGCTTGAGCGAATATATTGGATGTTCAGTTTCTGAATTTTCACGATCTCTTTAATATATGAGAAAAAACTTCGGCGGAATATGTTTCATCCTATTATTCTTAATATAACCTCCCTTGAGTAAGCAACACATACATCATTGTCTTCAAACATATTTGTTGGTTCTTTATATGTGATTATCTCGCTAACTTCTTGTATATGATGAGTTATGGATATTAATCTCCGCATGATTGAAAAAATAGTGACTAAAGTCTTATATTGAGAACGCCATGAGATTGCACTTCCATTAATTTATGAAAATTTATCCACTCTATAATCGAGTTTTATGTGAATCTGATAAATATCTTGTATATGCAAAACCAACTAAAACAACCTCGAGGTTCTATAATAAATAATCAAAAATCAATCATACATGTGAGTTGTATCTTGCAAAATATATAAACTCAGAATTTCATAAATGCTTTAAATGCAAAATCTTTCCTAGGATCTTTTGAAACTAACATATTTTCAGCAAATGTCAAATTTAAGGATACTTCGAGATATTTTTCTTCTAAGGTCTTTTATCCTAATATATATTCATATATTATACGGCTTATGGTAATTATTTACGAGTTTTGATCGAGTCGAGTTCATGAGAACAAAATTTCTCGATATTATTAAAGACTTACTAGATTTTGACCCGCACTTAGAAAGTGCGGGTTAAATTTTCTTTACAAATTTTACTTTTTATTCATTTTGTTAATAGTAGTTTAGATTTTTAATTATGTAATCTAATTTTGATTATAATTGTTTAACCAACATTATAAACAGTGAGTTAGCAATTTAGTTTTTTTTTTAAATGAATTATGTGTTATTTGGAGGAGATATATCGTAAGGATTAAGAGATTAAAATAACGATTTCACATTATATATTTTAATCTGTGTTGTATCGTAAGATCATAGTTTGGAAAAACCTGCTAAAAAGTACAATCATAAAAACATCAATCGTAATATGTGTATATATATATATATTTGAAACAAAATAAAAATATATTAAAATATATTATAAATATATTTTGAATTAAATCATAAATTAGAGAATCTTAATTTATATATAATAGTTGATGTATAAATTATTTATTATATTTATCAATTAATTTGTTTTGATTTTAATTAATTAGGAAAGTGGGACCCATTAGATTTTGGTTGTTTGGCTACATGTTTAGTAATTGTCTTGTTTGGAAACATGGATTGTAGAGATAATGTTGTATTCCCTAATTACCCTTAATGAAGGTTACATATCCTAATAATATCAAGGGCAAATTTCGGAAACAACATTTATGTACCATGGTCAGTCACCTGTTTTAATAGTATAGATATAATGTTAAGACTCAATCAATTCATTCATGTTAGACATATCGAATGTATTAAAATTATTACTTCCAATATTTCTCAAATGACCTTATAATAAGCCGTTTTTATTTTTCATATTGTAAGGTCATTTTCTCATTTTATGCATAATGTATATCATTTGGATGCTTAAATTGTTGGTCCAATAATATTTCGTTTTTTCATACGAGCTTAATATAAATTGATTGCCTCTTTTCATTTCTGGGCAATATTTTCTCATTTTACTCTCATTCATAGAGATAGATTCATGGTCCTCATTAATTTATTTATATCGTGCTATCTCATTTATTGTCAACAATTATTGTATTTGGTTCCATCTTTTTACTCATAATGATATGATTAATGGATATGTCTTTATTATTATCAATGGCTTCATTCAGGTACTTGATTATACTATTAACCATATTACCGGCCTCTTCAAGAGGTTTATCTTTTATTCATATATTTGCTTCTTTTTATTTTTGAATATTTTTATCTTTGGAACCAATGTAGTCTATCACGTTTCTAACGTGTCATAGACTCATAGATTATCCTTTAATGACATATATTCTCATGAAGTATTTACAGCTAAAATGTGAGATTATTTATTTCAGTAATGACTGCAGTTATTTAAGACATTTTGTAAGTGGATTATCCTTTAAACTTAATGTTCATTTTCACTTATATGAAGATCTATAATTTTTAATGATAATCCATTTCTACAATTTTATCCATCAGCTGTTTACAAATGCTTTATGGCATTTGATTTGCAATTTATTATGAATAGTGATCAAAACATTTAACTTCAAGTTTACATTTATTTGTTTAAATACACGATTCTCCACATAATAATATGCAATGTTGCAGTAAGCACATCTCTTATTGATGATTCAATATACATTATTCTTTCGGAATTTTAATCCTTTTGACATTGCATATATCATTACTGCATGCACCTGTGCATGTTTCAGATCATCAAAATGATATTTCACCATAGTTGGTTTATAACCACATAGATTTATTAAGTTTGTATTCAGTGAGAACATAACTTCAAGATGTTCCACTTACTGAGATTCTTTAATTCTCCTCCTTGAGATGATGATATTACATGCCCATCTATCTCGTACTGAATCTCACTTCATGGACCAATTACATTTCAATCACCCATTTGGGTATGTACTATGTATCAAATCCAAGACCAAAAACAATTACAATTACCCATTTTGGGCATGTACTATGTATCAAATCTTTTTAATGTGGAACACTAGATTTAGGACATGCTTAAAGAAATTAAAATATCATGATTAATGAATTTATTTATCTCTCATGATGGTCATTTTTTGTGTGATGCTATGTGTAGAAAAAACTTCTGATTTTTTAACTTAACATTTGAATAATATTGATGTCATTATGTAACTGGGATGTCTTAAATGAGTTACAACATATACTAGTAAACTTGAAGTTTACTATCGTATATATATTTTCCATTATACATGAATATCTCTTCATCATGTGCTTTTTTGGAGCATTCGCTTTACTAGAACGTTTTATTTTTCTCATGATATATTTTATTTTTATAAAACAATTATAAATATGGTGTAAAAATACCACGGTTTTTACTATTTTCTCATTCGGTATTGTTTATGATTTATCGATTGTATTTAAGGAGGAGTTATACTCCGATAATGACCAATCAAGGAGGAGATTTAACCATCAACTCTATAAAATTTATTGGTATAATTTAAGATAAAATTTAAAAGTAGAAATTTAAAAGCAAGAATTTAAATGCATAATTTAAAGACAATAATTTAAAATAATTGAGGAGGCATTACCTATTATAAATTCAAGGAGGAAGCATAGCTTTCCACTTCACAAACTTTTGATCAAGGAGGAGTTTAACTCAACTCCATAATTATATAAACAAGGAGGAGACTTAACCTTTCACTATGTATAATTTTAAAATTATAATTTAAAGACATAATTTAAAGACAATAATTTAAATCATTGAGGAGGCATCGTGTAATGGTCGTGTTCCATGAACTGGTTAGGGCGAGCCAAGCTTGCTAGCTCAGTCCAGGATTTATGGGCCATGAGACTGTTATTCTGACCATACAATTGGGAAATCTGGTAGGATTCATAAAAGGTTGGTTGGGATTTGACAAGAAAAATCAGTCCGCGTCAACAAATTGGCGGGAATGGTTAATGGGTCAAACACATACTGAATTGCCACAGAGAATGGGCGGGAACATTTATTTGAATGAAAACCGTGTGGTCAATAAGTAAAGGTGAGGGAGCGGTTAATCGAAAAGGGAGCGATTATGGCATTCGCTGGTTCATTAATTGAACCCGCGTTATGACGTGAGAATAACGCCCCAATTGCCCTTCTTAATAGACTGGCTGGGCATTCGATTGAGGGACATAACAGAACGGAAGGAACAAAAATAAAAAGAGAGAAAACTGACAAAAATCAGAGGGAGCGCGATGGGAGTCAGGTGATCGAGCTCAACTGGGAAATTTGTTGGATAAAGGATCACAATGGCAATCAACATAATGGATGATCGATCGCGTTGGAGAAATCTGTGGGCGGTTATCGATGGTAATTGACAGACCGTGACTGACAATCTATTGGACATATGTCGACGAGCAATGTGATTGGACGGTTATGGGTAATCGGAATTGTGATATGACGGATCGACAGACCGTGACTAGTGATCCTGAGAGATCAACTATTGCGATTAGTGGAGATCATGTCTGGGTGAGAATATGATTGCCTATATGGATTCAATGGCAATGCCGAGTGATATCCATGTCAAGCACGTGCATGGAAATCTGAAAAGGGTTAAGGAGATAAAATCATGATTCTAATAACCGCTGAGTTCGAGGATGAATTCATTCTAAGTGGGAGAATATTGTAACGCCATGTGCCACGAATTGATCAAGACGAGCCAAGGTTGTGAGTTCAGTCCGAGATTTCAGGCCATTAGACGGTTATTCTGACCATACAGTTGGGCAATGTGGTCGAATTTAGACAGGGTTGGTCGTGATTTGACAAGGCAATTGAATCAATATGCATCGGGTCAAGCGCGTACTGAGTTGCATATAGAATGGGCTGGAACATCTATTTGAATGAAAACTGTGTGGCAATAAGTAAAGGCAAGAGAGCGGTTACTAGAAAAGGGAATTGTTTCATTAAATGGAACATAAAGCGCTTACGGAAATCAATGGTTCATTAATTGAACGCGCGAATGGTTAAAGGAGTTATGAAATGGTAGTAACTATCTAACTGCCCGTCTTAATAAACTGGCTGGAAAATCGGTCGAGGGACATAACAAAACGGAGGGAACAAAAAATAAAAAGAGAGAAAACTGACAAAAATCAGAGGGAGCGCGATGACAATCGAGTGATCGATCGCAACTGGGAATCGGTCAGATGAACAATCACGATGGCAACCGACATAATGGATGATCGATCGCATCAAAGAAATCTGTGGGCAGTTATTGATGGTAATCGATAGACCGTGACTGGCAATCTATTGGACGTATGTCGACAAGCAAACGCGATTGGACGGTTATGGGTATCGGCGCATTTTGATCTGACTGATTGACAGACGGTGACTAGTGGTTCTAAGCGATCAACTATAGCGATTAGGCTGTGCAGTGGTTCGCTACTGGGCGAAGAGATGGGAAACCACAACTAGTAAGTTCTTGTTAATTGGCATAGAGGTTGGTCGATAGGCAATTGACAACCCAATGCGATGGCAGTTTCCAGAGCAGTTGATCGCGATGGTAATTAGTTGATCTCAATAGAAAATCGTCATGGTGGTTATAAAGTGGGCAATAAATAGACTGCAACTCAGCAATCGCCAGACTATGGCTGGGCAAGCTGACGACAGTTTTTCGATGAAAATTGACAGAAGTGACATGACAATCTGATGAACGGTTGGTCGAAGGTAAATCTGATGGATGGTTTGTGGGAAATTGGCCGAACTTTGGTCGATTGTGGGAGGCTGGCCGGACTGTGGTTGTATATGGACAACGACTGAACATATCTAAGTCAAAGCAATCGGTTGGCGAAGGCCGAGTTAGAGGCGATCGGTTGAGAAATTGTTTAGTCTGGGCAATCTGTTAGACGATGGATGAGTTTGGTTGATCTGAGACTAATGGTTGACATATGTAACAGTGGTAAAGTAAGCATGTGACTGTTGGTTAAGAGCAATTCATCAGATGGATGAATGTGAGACTGAAGAATATTGGATCTGAGCCATCTCTCTTTGTTACTTGGTTATGTGGGGATGGTTGGCTATGTAACTAAGTAACGAGGAGAGATGGTGGTGCATTGCATTAGCTGATAGAAGAATAAAGACCGGTGCTTGATCGATTGGATCATAGTGCGAGTCATAACACAAGTCAGGGAGCAAACTAAAATCTGCAATGGCTCATGTATTTGTTAAGTACAACTGATCTTATTATTAATCTGATAGGTTGCTTGGTTAGGTTAAGTGGTTATATGGAATCGATCCAAACCTCGTAGAGGTATTGTGTAGAGAAACTTTCAGGGAGTTCGATCGCGAGTGGACTGGACAACATTTTTGCTTTCGCAAGTTAAAGAAAAATCCGTGTCGGGGTGTTTCAATTTGGTATCATAGAGTGATCGGTTCTTTGACAGATTCTTGAACGATTTGGACTTGTCTAGAATGTTGAACTCAGGTAGTGCTCAGAAAGAGCGTTGGTGATCTGACAAAGTATCTTAATCCGAGAGCGGTAAAATACTTGGTAGACAAATCCATGAATGGAAAGTCTATCATGTAGAGTAATCTGAGTTAAGATCATTTAGACAATGGTCGGGTAATGGGTATATGTTTGGACTGAATATGGAAATGTTAGACTAATGAGTTTAGGAAGAGAGAATAGGAGACAACCACCAAGAAACCGATTAGGGTTCTTGGTAGCCGAGAGAGAGAGAGAGAGTTGAGAGAGAAAGAGACTGGCCGCTTAAGGGAAGTGTAAATCCCAAAGTATCTTATTCATAAGTGTTTACAAGAGTATATATGAGATATACAACTAGGACAACTGAAGAATAAACAAAGAATATGTAGTATAAGACAAAATGAAACTCGGCAGAAGAGAAAGAGGAGGTAACGGTCACAAGGGACAGTGACATGTCCTTCCTTGGTTCTAAGCTGAGTGACTGGTCTGTATGCGGTTCAGGCTGCTTGGGATTGATGCTCTGTGTTCCTGATCCTCATAGAGATTGTCTAGATAGCCAAGCAGACGTCTGTACAGATGATCACATGTTTTGCATAAGATAATACTTAGCCCGGGTTTTGCACTTTGATCATTATCACAAAGTGCACAATATTTGCACATTTCACTTTGTGATCTCCATCTCAATACTCCCCCTCAAGCTTGAATTCAAGAATTTGAAACTAGCTTGGAACACAATGGAGATCTACCTCATTAAAAACTTCATGAAGAAAACCACATGGGATAAAACTTCATGAAGGGAAAAAGAGTGTAGACTCCACGGTATTAGAGGATTCAAGAAGGTCTATGAGCCCAAGCTTTGTGTGAATGGACTCACACACCTTCAAACTGGCTGCCTTGGTGAAGACATCAGCAAGTTGATCTTCACTCCTTGTATAACACGGCATAATTACTCCTTGTTCAACCATCTGCTTAACCTTATGTCAATCCACTTCTATGTGCTTTGTACTCTCATGGAAGACTGGGTTTGAAGAAATATGGATGGCTGCTTGATTGTCACAATGCATGGTGATTGGCTTTGATGTTTCAATACTCAAATCCTTGAGAAGAGCTTTGATCCACACCAACTCGGTTGTCAACTTCCTCATGACTCTATATTCAGCTTCAACACTTGAGCATGAGACCACCTTCTGCTTCTTGCTCTTCCAAGTGGCCAGATTACCTCCAATGAAGGTGCAATAGCCTGTGGTAGACCTCCTTTCCACTCTATCTCCTGTCCAATCAGCATCACAGTACCCAACAACCTTTGAGCTTCCATTGCATCCCATCCAAATGCCTTGACCAGGAGCTCCATTCAGATACTTCAGTATCCTTTCAACCATATTCTAGTGATGCATCTTGGGAGATTGCATATGCTGGCTAACTTGATTCACTGCAAACAGATATCAGGTCTGGTTATGGTTAGATAGATAAGCTTACCAACCATCCTTCTGTATTGTGTGATATCTTCAAATGGTCTGTCTTCAATCTCCCCCTCTCTTATGACTTTGTAGCCTTCTTCAAGAGGTGTTTTAGCCAGTTTTGATCCTAGATTTCCTGCTTCAGTCAATAAATCAAGTGTGTACTTCCTTTGAGATAAGAAGAGTCCATCCTTAGATCTACAAACTTCTATCCCAAGAAAGTACTTTAGAGCACCAAAGTCTTTTATATCAAACACAGATTTAAGATAAGCCTTAGTGTCTTGTATACTTGCCTTATTGTTTCCTATTATGATGATATCATCAACATACACAAGAATAACAATGATACCTTCCTGGCTTTGAAGAGTGAGTAAGGTATGGTCTACTTCAGACTTCCTGAATCATGTATCCTTGAGAGTTGAACTCAGCTTGTGATACCAAGCTCTAGGGGATTGTTCCAATCCATAGATAGTATTCTTGAGTCTGAGCACTTTCCCTGGTGTAACCATGTCTTCAAGACCAGGAGGTAGTGTCATATACACCTCATCTTCAAGCTCACCTTGAAGGAATGCATCCTTGACATCCATTTGCCAAAGCTCCCAATCAAGGTTTGTTGCCAAAGACATGATGATCCTAACTGTGTGGAGCTTAGATACTGGTGCAAACGTATCCAAGTAATCCTTTTCATAGGTTTGAGTAAAACCTCTTGCAACCAGCCTTGCCTTGTATCTCTCAATCTCCCCATTACTTATGTACTTGATAGTGAATACCCATTTAGAACTCACAGCTCTCTTTCCTTTAGGAAGTTCTGCCTCATACAAAGTCTCATTGTGTTCCATGGCCTTGGTTTCCTCATTCACAGCTTCCATCCATCCTTTGTCTCCCTTAGCTTCTTCATAAGTTGTTGGTACTTGTCGTTGATCCAATTGCCTAATAAACACTTAATGTTCCAAAGGGAAATGAGCTAAGGTGCAAAATGCTTGAGTAGGATGAGCCACTGCATTGCTATTGAAGTAAACCATTGTATTCTTCTATTCTGATGGATCCTTCTTCACCCTTATGCTTCTTCTTAACACTTGAACCGGTTGATCAGACTCTCTATCATGCTGATCAGACCCATCAGACCCCATATCCTGCTCTTCTTGATGTTCTTCTACACCATCTTGATCATGGATGAAAGAATCAGATTGATGCGGTTGTGATTCTGATTCTTGTGTGTCCCCCTCATGATCAAGATGGGTATCATGATCAACTTCTAGAGATGTATCAGCCACAAGAGGTGTATTAACCTTCTTTGCATTCTCCTTTGGTTGACTAATTCCAAGACTCTCCATAATGGGCCTTAGGTTAGTAGCACGATCAGATAGAGCATTAGAGAGATCCTTCAGGTTGTCCCAATTCTTCTCATCATAATAGCTCTTTGACTCCATAAACTTAACATCCCTTGAGATCGAGACCTTTCTGGTTTCATGTACATATCACTTTTATCCTTTCTGTGTTGTGGAGTATCCAATGAACATAGCTTTGATGCTCTTAGAATCTAGCTTATCTCTTTGTTCTCCTAGGATTAACACAAAAATGCACCTAATAAAACGTAAGTGATCAACTGAGGTATTGGATTTGTTTAATACATGAAATGGTGATTGATCAAGAAGAACTTTGGTGGGTGTTTTGCTGATCAAGTAGCAGGCTGTCATGACTGCATCTCTCCAAAAATGTTTTGGAACATTTCTATAGAACATCATGGACCTTTCCACCTCCATCAAGTGTCTTTCCTTTCAGATACCCCATTTTGTTGTGGAGTGTAAGGACAGCTGGTTTGATGGATGATTCCATGCTTGGATAGTTGTTGTTTGAATGCATGGCTAGTATACTCTCCACTATTGTCTGATCTAAATTTTTTTTATCTTAGCATTGAAATGGTAAGTAACATGGTTCTGAAAGTTTATAAATGCTTCTAAAAACATATCCTTAGTTTGAATCAAGGTTATCCAAGTGTACTTAGATTTCTCATCAATGAAGGTCACAAAATATTTATGGTTTTCTCTAGATACACAAGGAGCAGTCCAAACATCAGAGTAAACAAGATCAAAGCATTTCTCATTGATAATTTTAGAAGTAGGAAAGATAGACTTGCAATGTTTTCCAAGAATACAAGCCTCACAATCATCATTTTAAAAAGAAACAGAAGGTAATAAGAGTCTTAAAGCACGAGAGTGTAGATTTCTTAGTTTAGCATGCCAAACAGAATCATCAACACCAACAGAAGTACAAGAAAAAGCAGTAGATATCTCAGAAGATGGGTTGATGTCTTCAATTATATAAAGCTCATCCTTTGTCACACCTTTCCCAAGCAACTTTCTTGTCTCAATATCCTGAAAGACCACATCATTAGGACTGAAAATAACAATGCAATTGAGACCATTAGTTACTCTTTTCACAGATAACAAGTTAGATATGAAACTAGGCATATAGAAAGCTTTTGATTCTTTATCAAATAACCTAAGGTTTCCTATGCTTGAATTGGAATATTATCACCATTTGCAATCATTACATTTCCTAGAGAAGATTTAACATTGTCTATCAACTTAGAGTCACTTATCATATGATGAGAGGCACCTGAATCAACAATCAATGGTATGGTTATATTTGAAGCATATAGTGAGTTACCAAGGACCATACCAGAGTTCTCCTTGAGTGCTTTGATAAGCGCTTCAAGGTCTGACCTCCTTACCATCTCATTATGAGCAGCCATGGCAGGAGCTTGATGAACCACCATGCCCTGCCTTCCTCACCAGACCGTATTGAAGATGAGCTAGGTTCAACTGCTCCATTGGAGAATTTTTCAATTTGCTCCTCGAACTGGTTTGGGAATGATGATGGCTTGAGATGTGGATGAAGGCGCCAACATTTGTCCTTGAGAGGACCCCTCCTCTTGCAATGATCACAGAACCATACTACTCTCTTGTCACCACCATTTCCCTGCCTTTCTTCATACCTGAATGCACTCTTGTTGGCAGTAACAAGCTCACCCTTTCCACCAAACATCCCAAATGAGCCTTATTCCTTTTGAATCTGTCCACACACATCATCCAAAGAAAGAAGTGTGTCTGCTCTTAGGATGTGCTTAATCAGGCTGTTGTAGGATGGATTCAGGGTCAGTAGGAGAGGAAATACCTTATCATACTCTCTTCTTTCATTGAGAACAAGAGGATCAACACTGGCTGGTCTTAACATCTTCAACGCTGCCCATAAGGATCTGAACTTCCCAAAATGTGCCTTGAACTCCATGTCTTCCTGTTGGAGGTTGTTTATAGCCAGCTTAACTTCAAAACCCTCCTCAGGTTGGACATGTTTCCATAAACCTTACTCCTTATAAGTCATGCAATAAGAGTAAGCCTCCAAAAGATATTGATCAAGAGAACTTTGAAGTATGGACAACACATTATGATCTCCTTGTGTCCATGCTTCTTCATCAGCAACAACCATCTCCATACCTCCTTCAGCTTGAACTTGTTGGAATGGAGCTTCACTGCTGAGCATATACTTCCACAGCCCACGACCTCCTAGAGCAGACTTCACCATTTTATTCCAGACCAAGTAGTTAATACCCTTAAGGGTCACATGAATCACAACTCTTGAGTTATTCGTTGCTAAAACCGGTTAGGAGCAGAAGGAGGGAGTTTCAGGAGTGAGAAAGATGAAAAACAAGGTTTCTTTAGACTTAGAATGAGAGAGTGAAAGATACAGAACCGAGATTGAAGCCAAAGACAGAGATAAGAACAAATCGCTTCAAGAACAGATTATAGCTTCAAGAACAGAACAAGAACAAAATTTGAGAGTTTCAAAACAGAGATTTGCGGAAGAGAATAAGGTATAAGAGCTTATTGCTTTGATACTATATTAGAATAATGAGTTTAGGAAGAGATAATAGGAGAGAACAACCAAGAAACCGATTAGGGTTCTTGGTAGCCGAGAGAGAGAGAGAGTTGAGAGAGAAAGAGAGTGTCGGCTTAAGGGAAGTGTAAATCCTAAAGTATCTTATTCATAAGTGTTTACAAGAGTATATATGAGCTATACAACTAGGGAAACTGAAGAATAAACAAAGAATATGTGGTATAAGACAAAATGAAACTCTGCAGAAGAGAGATAGGAGGTAACTGTCACAAGGGACAGTGACATGTCCTTCCTTTGTTCCAAGCTGATAGTGACTGGTCTGTATGCGGTTCAGGCTGATGGGATTGATGCTATGTGTTCTTGATCCTCATAGAGATTGTCTAGATAGCCAAGCAGACGTCTGTACAGATGATCACAAGTTTTTCACAAGATAATACTTAGCCCGGGTTTTGCACTTTGATCATTATCACAAAGTGAACAATATTTGCACATTGCACTTTGTGATCTCCATCTCAATAGGAAAGTCATTAGGAAGTTCCTAAGTAATACTCGCCTCGAAGGGTGAGTTGAATTAGAAACGGTTCTAAATCTGGAGGTTCATCCAAGAGGTAGCCAGATTATTAGATGCTTCGACCGCGACCTTTGAAGGTCGGGACGAGTGTTACTGGTTTGTTCTGGATAGTGATTTTGACGATCACAAAAAGAGATGAGATGGTGGTCCGGTAAGTAAAACTGGAAGTCTCACTGAAAAATATGTGAATTCTGTGAGTACACGGTTAAGATAATGGGTTTACGAAATGTGGAGTTAGAGAGAACCTAAATTCACGAGTAATGAATTTCGAGGAGAATGTTCATATGGAGATCAAACACTTCCACAAACAGAATGTACAAGTTGGTCCTAGTAATGGAACTGTAAGTTTCATGAAAGGATTGAGAAAATTTGAAGTAAGGTTTAAACGATTGAAAGCCGTAAATGGGATCGTGCCGAAAAATATGGATGTAAACCGCAAAAGGACAACTTAATAGTGGGATGACTAAACTCGATCATTGTAGTAGTCATGTACGGTTTGAGAGTTGAGATCTATAGGAACAAGATATTGGGAGTCTAGAGTTCTCGCCAAAGACTTGTTTGATGGTCTAGAAACTACTCGGAAGTACTTGTTGCCATAGATGATGGGTTGAGTCTATGTAAGTGCATGACCATGATTGCATGTTTGGGGTCGCATTTAAGGTTTGGTAGGGTTAGAACATATGATCAGGTTCCTTTCACTTGAGCGTATGGATCAGACAATGCGCTTTGGGGCTGTGGTGCTCGCCAAGGCTTGGTTGGATCACGAGAAGACGAATCAATGACTTGGGACGGTCAAGTCGGCAATATGACCTTGGGGACCAGGTGAGTTCGCCGAGGAATAATTGTGACAACATCTATGAAACCGGTAGTTTGCCAAGACGTATGTGATCGCGTTAGCGGGAACTATATGAGTTTGCCATTGCGTCTATGATCACGTTAGTGAGAACTAGATGAGTTCGTCATTGCGCGTCTTTAATCGCGTCAGTGAGAATTACATGATTTCATCACTGCGTGTATGTGATCACGACCTTGGGAACCAGTGGTTTTTTCCAAGGCGTGTGTGTGAATATTTTTATGGGAACTGGTAAGTTTGCTAAGGCGTGTATGTGATAGTGACTGTGGGAATCAGTGGAATTGCCAAGTCATAACTGGTGGACTGGACTGATAAATCTGTGAGGATCGAGGATGATCAAGAAATGTTACATGGACCATAATAATCCAATAGATATGTCTAATGGATCTAAAGTGATCTTTGTAATTTCCATAAGCTTTGTGGGATCAAAAGTTATCCATAATTTACTGTAAAAATCAAGTGGGATCCATGGTCAACTGTTGGGATCAAGAGTGTGTGATTCATGGATAACTGTGATAAAGATTAAGAGGGATCCTTAAGAATCAATTATTTGGGATCGAGTTTGATGAGTGACTTGGATCGGGTAAAAAGGGAGTGGTCAACTCAATGAAGGTAGTGAGTTAAGCTCCTGAGAATTGAGATTAATCAGAACAACATGTTTGGGAGTCAAGTTTTCTTGCCAACGTTTGTGTGTCTGATAACCAAGATATTGCTTGGAGGTAAGAACTATTATGCTTAATGAGTTGAAACCTGAATCGGGTATGTTGAGATTTTGATTTAGTTAAGAGAAACAAGAATGAATGAATCAAGTAGTGGAGATCAAGTCTGGGTGAGAATGTGATTGCCTATATAGATTCATTGGGAATGCCGAGTGATATACATGTCAAGCACATGCATGGTAATCTGAAAAAGGGTTAAGGAGATAAAAAAAGATTCTAATAACCGCTGAGTTCTAGGATGAATTCATTCTAAGTGGGGGAGAACTGTAACGCCATATGCCAAGAACTGATCAAGACGAGCCAAGATTGTGAGTTCAATCCGAGATTTTCAGGCCATGAGACGGTTATTCTGACCATACAGTTGGGCAATCTAGTCGGATTTAGACAAGGTTGGTCGGGATTTGACAAGGAAATTGAATCAGTACCCGTCAGCGATTTGGTGGGAATGGTTAGTGGGTCAATCACGTACTGAGTTGCTTAGAGAACGGGCTGGAAAATTTATTTGAATGAAAACCGTGTGGCCAATAAGTAAAGGCGAGAGAGCGGTTACTAAAAAAGGGAATTATTTCATTAAACTAGAGCGGAAAGCGCTTATGACAATCAGTGGTTCATTAATTGAACGGCGAATGGTTAAAGGAGTTATGATGCGGTAGTAACTTCCTAATTTCCCTTCTTAATAAACTGGCAGGAAAACATGTTGAGGGACTGAATAAAACGGAGGGAAGAAAAATAAAAAGAGAGAAAACTGACGAAATCAGAGGGAGCCCGGTGACAATCGGGTGATCGATCGTGATGGCAAATGATGGAAGGGATGATCTATCGCGATAACAATCGATGTGCGATCGCGCCAGAGAAATCTATGGGCGGTTATCGATGGCAATTGAGAGACCGTGACCGGCAGTCTATTCGACAAATGTCAACGGGAAAAGTCAATCGGCATAGCGGTTGGTCGATAAGCAGTTGACAACTATTTGTGATGGCAGTTAGTTGATCGTAATAGGCAATCATCATGGTGGTTATCAAGTGGGAAATCAATGGTCTGTGACTTAGCAATTGACAGACCGTGGCTGGGCAATCTGACAAACAGTTGGTTGATGGAAAATCGGCAGACCGCGACTGGAAAATCTAATGAACGGTTGGTCGAAGCGTAATATAATGGATGGTTTGTGGGCAATTGTCCGGATTGTGGTTGATTGTTGACAGCTGGCCGGACTGAGGTTGAATATGGACAACGATTGAACGTAACCAAGTCAAGACAATAGGTTGATGAAGGCCGAGTTAGGGGCGATTGGTTAAGAGATATGTTGATGGCTGGCGTGTGGAACACTAGTACAATAAGTTTGTGACTGTTGATTGGACGCATATTCATCAGATGGATGAATGTGCGACTGAAGGATTGTGGATCCGAGCCATCTCTCTTTGTTACTTGTTCATATGGGGATAGTTGTCTGAGTAACTAAGTAATGAGGAGAAGTGGTGGTGCACTGCACTGGCTGATAGAAGAATCAAGACGGGTGCTCGTTCAAGTGGATCATGGTGCGAGTTATAACATAAGCCAGGGAGCAAACCAAAATCTGCAATGGCTCGGTTATTTGTTAAGTATAGCTGAGACTTATTATTAATCTGATGTGTTGGTTGGTTTGGTTAAGTGGTTAGATGGAATCGATCCGAACCTCATAGAGGTATTATATAGAGAAACTTTCAGGGAGCTCGGTCGCAAGTGGACTGGAAAGCATTTCTGCGTTTGTGGGTTAAAAAAATTTTGAGTATTTTTCTGGTTTTGAAAATCCGAGTATTGGTGTTTCACATCGTCTATAGTTAAATGAAGAGAAGGTATAATCTTCTACTCCAAATAATAATCATTAAGGAGATTTAGTCTACCACTATTATAGGCAATGAGGACGTTCATGTTGATAATGTATTGTATAATTATTATTTTAGGTGGATTTTATATATATATATATATATATAATATTTATATATTATTATAATATAATTAGAGTTTACCATCGCTTAACACGAATATTTTTTATTTATAATTAAACTTTTATATTTTTCTGAAACAAAATGATACGATTTTTATTAATTTTATTATATTAAAATTAATTATCTTTTATTTGCTTTTGATTTTAAATTTTTAAATACTATAATTTAGACATTTGGTTTAATTTTTATTGTTTTTTCTTTTTGCTTTGGATTTCAATGGTTTTTTCTGTTTCAAATATTTTTGAAATATTTCATGTTTATTTTTTAGTCAATTTATTTACATCTATGATTTTATAATAAAGATTTTAAACTTTATATTTGAATCAATTTTTTCAGTTATAATAAGGAATTTTGTATATATATTATATAATTAATCTTTCTATTTGGGTTATACTATAAGATTGTGTCAAATAATCTATTTTACTTGAATAAATAATTAAAATAAGCGACGTATTTTTGAAATAAAAATTTCTGATTTTTTATCAATTTTCTTATATTTGAAATTTATTATCTTTGGTTTGAATTTGATTTTAAAATTTAAACAATATGGTTTAGAAATTTGGTTTGGTTTAATTTTTTCTTTGGATTATTATTTTTTTTTGAGTATTTTTTAAATATTTCGAGTTTAAGTTTTAGTCTATTGGGTTTCATTTACCATTTATAGTTAACATTTTAAACTTTATATTTGAGTCAAAATTATTTTACCCAATTAAAATATATAATTTTGTTTATTGATTGTATAATTAATCTTTATATGCTTGAATTTTTTGATGCTTTTAATTTTTTTGTTAGTTTATAGATATTCAAAATATATTTATTTATGTTATTTTATATGTATATTTAACAAATTTTGATTTTATGATTTTATGATTATATATATATATATATGTGTGTATTTTATTTTTAATTAGTTATGGAAGTGAATCCCATTATTTTTAGATTGTTTGAATACATATTTAATAATTGTATTGTTTGAAAACATGTTTAGTATAGCTAATGTTATATTATATAATTACCATTAATGAAATTTATTCAAATCAGAATGCTCATTTATGTTAATAGATTAGATATATTGAACTATTTTATTTATATAATATTTTTTATGTAAATTTATTTTAATTTTAAAAAAAAATTAATTAAATTATTCAAGAAAATAATAATAGAGTAAGTCATCTAATTTTTATACCAAATAAAAATATTTTATAAAATTTGAAGAAATAACCTGCAAAAAATAAATCACGTAGCTAATTTAAAATTATAACCTTAAAAATATTCATTTTATAAATTAAAAAATAATTAATAATAATATAAGTACATATTTTATAATATTTATTTGTCAATTGATCGAAAAACATGACTAATATTGTTTTACGTATGGTTACTTTAATTTAGTTTTATAATTGATAAAAATAATTTATGTTTTAATTTTGTTACTTATCCATTAATTTAAAAACTTAATTATGCTTATATGTAGATATCATATTAATTTTATTTTTTTATATTTTAAAATTTATTTATATTAATTTACTGTAATATTTTTTTAATAATTATGAATTTAACTAATTATTTTCTAAATATATAAGATTTTATATGATACAAAAAATTATATTATTAGTAAATTAGTTATAAATTAAATTGATATTGTTATTTTTAATAAAACTGCAAAGATTTCATTAATTTACAGTCGTATATTCAGTAAATAACACGGTAGAGGAATGTTAGTTTCATAATAATCTTATATTTTAATAGATTTGATATATATTCAGTGGTGAAAATAAAATACTAGAGAAATTGGGATAGTCAAATACCAAATCTCTTTTTCTTATTATTCATTTCTTATGTGTATATTACAAAATAGAGCAATTATCTATTATACTCCCTCCGTTTCTTATAATTTAGGAGATTTTAAAGATTTACTTTTGTTTCAAAATATAAGAAGTTTTCACTTTTAAATTTACACTTTAAGTGTATTTAATGTCTTTTAACCAATTATATTACACAATATCTTTTATGATTGGTTGAATTTAATTTTAATTAACTATTAAAAACACATTTTGTAAAAACCAATAAATTTCTTAATGTATGTGCTTTTATTCAAAACCTCCTATATTGAGAAACAAAGGGAGTAGCAAAATCAGTTCTATGATATAGAGACAAATGTCATCACAAATATCACCACAAATGTGATCAATTTTATCTCCACTCTTTTCATAAATTGCTATGTATCCTTCTATGAATCAATCAAGATTCATTTTACCTTGTGATCAAATTATCTTTTTGCCATGTGATGAATTATTTACAACAACTTTGAGTTTTTGACTATATTAACCACGTGAGCCAAACCTCTATATATCACCGAAGTTAATTGGGCAAAGATTCAACTCAAAATATCATTCATGGAAACGATAAGAGTTTAAATCCTCGAGACTACGACTAAATTGATTTTAAAAGTTCAAAATTTATTATGCATTGAAAGTCAATATCATTAAAGAAAATATAATCATCTATTAACATGTATATAGCCGTTGAATACTTGTGCATATTAGTCTTGGTTAAGGACTCAGGAATGTCCAGTTTTATTGTTTAATTTATGATGTAATCCGGTTGGTTATTTTTTGGTTTAGATGTTGTACAAACTATAAAGTCTTGTAAAGACATTTTAGATCATTAATGAGAAATTTTGGTTTACATCAAAATGTTGTTATGGTATCAGAGCTCTTTCTGCTCAAATTTCTGATTTCTCTTTGATTCAGTCAAAATTTCTTCATTTCGAGCTTGTTTTTCACCGATTATTTGTTGAATAGAGTCGGAATATGTGTTCGTTTGACCTCAGAAGCATTCAAATCACCTTTGCAAGCTTCGATCTTCTTCAAACTTCATAGTTGAGCTTCGATTTTCTTCAGAATGGTGAAACAGAAGCGTCGCCAGAATTCTAGGCCTCTTTCGCCGGTGTTGGAGTACTCGCCGATGAAAACTCGAGCTGGTTCATCAAATACAGGCGAGGATGACATCACACCTCCTCGTTGCAATCTGAATCGCGATCAATCTTCGACAAATTCCGCGACATTGGAATCCTATGACAACACACATAGTCCGTTCTTCCTTCATTCTGCAGATCATCCAGGTCTTTCCATTGTTACTCATATTCTCGGTGGAACCAATTATAAAAACTGGTACATTGATATGCGAATGAGTCTAGATGCTAAAAACAAGTTAAGCTTCGTTGATGACTCACTTCTTAGGCCAGACATTGATGATAGGTTTTTCAAGATTTGGAGTAGGTGTAATAGTATGGTGAAAGCTTGGATGTTGAATGTGGTTAATCAGGATATCTACAATATCATTTTATACTATGATGATGCTGTTGAAATGTGGAATGATTTATTCTTGCGGTTTAGAGTCAGCAACCTTCCAAGAAAATATCAGTTGGAGCAGTTTATTAGTACTCTCAAAGCAAAGCTATCTTGACTTATCTGCATATTATACGAAGAAGAAAACATTGTGGGAACAATTAGCTAACACTAAAGGTCCTACGGTGAAACATTGTAACTGTGATCATGTTAAGGAGCTATTGGAAGAAGTTGAAACAAGCAGAAATGACAATTTTGCTAACATTAGAAGACAAATTCTGAATATGAAGCCTAGACCAGGTCTCACTGAAATCTACAATATTCTTGATCAAGATGAAAGTCAACGATTTGTGGGGAAAACATCATCCCAGAGTTTTTCCAACCCAACTGCTTTCCAAGTTCAAGATCTACCTGGTTCAGAGACTACTCAAGTGTTCCTTGCACAGGGCAATATTCAGAAGCCTAAATGTTCACATTGTCAGAAGGTGGGTCACACTGTTGATAAGTGTTATAAAGTACACGGTTATCCTCCTGGTTCTGGTCCTAAGTGGAAGAAGGCTCAGACCATAGGATCAACAAATGTTTCTACTACTCAAATTCAACAGTCTTTTGATCAACAAGTGGAGAAAACTTACCCTACATCTGAAGATATGTATGTGGATCAGATTTAATCTATGATTTCTTATCTTAGTTCCAAACTCCATGTTTCATCTAAGGATCATGTGTCATCCATAACCTCAAAGAATTGTGTATTGACTTCTACTTCCGCACCTGTAATCTCACATATTTCAGGTACATTTCTGGCTCTATACTCCAATGCTTATTATGACATGCTCATTTCTTCTATATCTAAAGAACCCGGCTGTGTCTCCTAGAGCTTGGGTAATAGATTCAAGAGCCACTCATCATGTTACATACAATAGAGACCTTATGTTGACTATAGAGCCTTAGATAATTACTTTGTCACTCTCCCTAATGGTTATACTATTAGAATTGTGGGCATAGGATACATTCAATTGTATGACTCTATCTATCTATATAATGTGCTTTATATTCCTGAATTTAAGTTCAACTTTATCAGTGTCAGTGTTTTAACTCAAAGTTAAAAATCTGAAGTTAGTTTAACATCTGATGCATGTTTCATCCAGGATCTTACTCAGGAGTTGATGATTGGTCAAGGTAGTCAAGTTGGCAATTTATATGTTATGGATTTCAATGAATCAAATCATATTGTTTCTTTAAAAGGTACCACTTCTCTTTGTTCTGTCTCACCTATATGTTCTAGTTTCATAGCTAGTTCTCATAGTTGGCAACTTAAAATCGGTTTGCTTTCTGATGTACTAAATGTCAAAATCATTAAAACTGCTTCACATGTTTTTCATGTTTGTCATTTGTCTAAACAGAAACATCTTCCTTTTAAATCTCGTCAAAACATGTGTTCAGAACCTTTTGATTTAGTTCATATTGACACATGGGGTCCCTATTCTACTACTAATGTTGATGGTTTTAAATACTTTCTAACTATAGTTGATGATCACAATAAAGCTACCTGGATTTTTTTGATGAAAACTAAATCAGATGTCTTACATGTTTTTCCTGGTTTCATTAACATGGTTGAAAATCAGTATAAGACTAAGATTAAATCTGTTAGATCAGACAATGCACATGAATTGAATTTCAATGACATTTTTCATGAAAAGGCATCTTATCATATCACTCTTGTCCTGAAACCCCTGAACAAAACTCTGTGGTAGAGAGAAAACATCAGCACATATTGCATGTAGCTAGAGCCCTCTTGTTTCAATCGAATGTTCCATTAGAGTTTTGGGGGGGGGGGGAGGGGGGGATTGTATTCTTACTGCTGTGTTTCTTATCAATAGATTGCCTACTTTTGTACTGAAAAATAGATCCCCTTTTGAGACGCCTTCGGGTAAGGCTCTTGATTATAATTATATGTTCTTGAAGAGTTTTGGGTGCTTATGTTATATCTCTACATCCTCTAAGCAGCGACAAAAATTTGAACCTAGAGCTAAGGCATGTATCTTTCTAGGATATCCTATAGGCTATAAGGGCTACAAGTTATTAGATATGGAGACACATGCTGTTTATATTTCGAGACATGTCATTTTCATGAGGATATTTTCTCTTTTGTCACATCAACTATTCATGATGATGCAAAAACTTTCTTTCCTCATTTTTCATCTCCTGCACCTTCTGATGTTTCGCCTCTTGTGCATTCATCTTCTGATGCACATCAACATCAAGATGTGTCATCATCTGAGGCACTTGTTCCTTATGAATTCAAACCTCGAAGACAAAAGAAACCACCTAAGAACATGCAGGACTTTCATTGTTATAATAATACTAGTACTATACTATATTCCATGATCAATTTTATTTCTTATTCAAAATTATCTCATCCTTTTCGTGCCTTTGTTAATATCATCAAAAATGACCATGTACCACAAAAGTATTTAGATGCCAAACCTTTTGAGGTATGGTGTGATGCAATGAAGTTGGAGATTGGTGCTATGAACATAACTCAGAATTGGAGTATTTGTACTCTTCCGGATAATAAGAAAGTTATTGGTTGTAAATAGGTATTTACAATCAAATATGATGATGATGGGAGTATAGAAAGACATAAGGCTAGGCTTGTTGCGAAGGGATTTACTCAGTAAGAAGGTTTGCACTATGAAGAAACCTTTTCTCCTGCTGCTAAGTTCACTTCAGTTCGCATGATGTTGTTGTTGGCAGCTGAGATGAATTGGTCTATTACTCAACTTGACATATCAAATGCCTTCCTCAATGGAGATCTTTATGAGGAGATTTAGATGAAGGTTCCTCCGGGGTATGCTGATCTTTTAGGTGAAGTTCTTCCTCCTAATGCTATATGCAGACTTCACAAATCCATTTATGGACTTAAACAGGCCTCAAGACAATGGTTTCTCAAGCTTTCCTCCACTTTGGTTAGTATGGGTTTTTCTAAATCAGTGAGTGATCATACACTATTCGTCAAGTTACATAATGGTGTTCTTATTGGCGTTTTAGTATATGTGGATGATATTCTGGTGGTAAGCAATAACGATGCTGCAGTAACTGAGTTTACTTCAGATCTATAGTCGTTTTTCAAACTCAGAAACTTGGTAGCAGCCAAGTATTTTCTTGGGTTAGAAATTGCTCGATCTTCTGCAGGCATCTCTGTTTGTCAGAGAAAATACACACTGGAGTTACTATCTATCACTGGTTTTCTTGGAAGCAAGCCTTCTTCTAAACCTCTTGATTCGAGTGTGAAGCTTTCAAAAGATGCATGAACTCTTTTGGAGGATTCGACATCTTACAGCAATTTGGTTGGCAAGTTGATGTATTTACAAACAACTAGGCCTGGCATTTCATATGTAGTTAACACTTTATGTCAGTTCTCTCATTCTCCACGAGATACTCATCGGACTGCTGTTCATAAAGTGTTACGATACTTGAAAGGTTCCATTGGTCAGGGACTGTTCTATCCGACATATCAAAATTTAGATTTGAGAGGATTTTCTGATGCTGACTGGGCTGCAAGTAAAGATCATCGATGTTTTATCTCTGCATAATGTATGTATATTGGTGATTCTTTAGTCTCATGGAAGTCCAAGAAACAACTGACTGTTTCTTGTAGCACTGCAGAAGCTGAGTTTCGGGCAATGGCTTTGGCAACAAAGGAAATGATTTGGCTTTCTCGGTTAGTGACTGATAAGAAGGTTCCCTTTACGCCTCCTGTCTATATCTATTGTCACAACACTGCTTCTATTCACATAGCGAATAACTCAGTGTTTGATGAACGTACTAAATCAGTGGATTTAGATTGTTACAAGATCAGAGAATCAGTTGAATCGGGTTTCTTGAAGACTATGTACATCAGAATAGGGCATCAACTCGCCGATGCTCTTACCAAGGCTTTATATCCAGCTCCATTCCAAGAACTGATTGGCAAGATGAGTCTTTGCAATATCTTTGCACCGCCATCTTGAGAGGAGATATTAACATATATATATAGCCGTTGAATACTTGTGAATATTAGTCTTGGTTAAAGACTTGGAAATGTTCGATTTATTATCTTTTGGTTTAGATGTTATACAAACTATAAAGTTTTGTACCGATATTTTAGACATTAATGAGAAAATCTGATTTACTTCAAAATGTTGTTATCAGCATCCAATCCATGTTCATAATAGTAGTCATAGTGGATCAGCACAAAACAAAATATAGTTTTCATGTGATCATTCTAATAATACTTTTTTGAAAGACGATTATCATAATTCAATCAAAATAACTAAGAGACAAGTACGTAGTCTTAACACATAGTATACGTAGTAATTCGCTACTATGAATATCAGTTGTGGAGATGCGATCTAATATTTGACCAAACAAAACATCTAAAAGAGAAGTAATAAGTTAATAGGCTCTCAATATTATTTTGGAAAGCAATTCACTCTAGCAAAATGTATAATTCAAGTTCTATATCTATAGAAACAAATTGATCTCAAAAATTTGAATTATAGCCTACAAATTAATGACAAATTTTCTCTTACTAGTATGTCAAATCTAGTGTTTACCAAACTGTATGAGGTGTTGACCGTTAGAGAGAATTAAATAATTTACAATAATAATAGTGCATATTCTCCATAATAATAATAATAACAAGTAAATTCAAAATTAGCATTTATTCCATTACCCAAATCCGAAAATTCATATGGTAGAAAAGCAAAAGCTTACGTAAATTCCAAAGATTGTCAAAACCCTGCAATGAAAAAGTTGCCAAAACTTGAAGAGGTTGGTCCACAAAATTTAAGGTTCTTTGCTTCACACTCTATTTATAGGCAAAGAGATGAAACAGAGGAGATTAAATTACTTCTTAACAAAGGTTGTTTTCACTCAACCACATGCATTCTCAAGTGTCTGCTCCTCACATTCCCCGAGATTCTCATTTACTTTTCTCCTCTATTTGGTACTATAATTATAATTTATCTTTTTCATCTTTCGTTTTGTTCACACTTTGTTTCATAAACATCTAAAGATAAACTTATATTATACGGTATATTCGATATTTTCTCTATCTTTATTCTCGCAGTTTAAAAGAGGATTGATACGTGGGATCTACTTACGTACCTGCATGATTATTAGTTATAAAAGTTATTGCAAACATTAAAATAATTTGATAGTTAGAGAGCAATCATTAATTATATAAAGCTATTTTTTTATTATAACTGTATCTAGTCGAAAGTTAAAAAAAAATGAAATCTATAAACAAACATTCCCAAATGTTTTCATCAATCTCCAACCACTGTTCACCACATTCAATGGAATCACCACAATACGATATCTCCTCAAGCTCTTCTTCTGAAAAACATAGAGACCACTTCAAATCCCTTGATCTCTTCCCTAACCTAACCCAAAACCCCAGTAACAAAAATACCCTAATCGAGTCTTTACAGCTTATCGATCGGATCAACTTAATCTCGAACCTTAACCTAAAACCTAAGCCATCATCGTATGTTAAAGAAGGAGACCACGACGGAGAAGAAGATGAAGAGGACGTTGCAGTGGACGTGAGCTTACACATCGGCCTTCCTGGTTCCGATAATTCAAGCAATGATGCTAAACAGCCGAAGAAGAAAAATGGGAAGGAGATCGTCACTTATGATGCCGGAGAAGACATCGAGAATGAAGTTTCCGGCAAGGAATACTGGATTCCGGCGGTGGAGCAAATTATAATAGGCTTCACCCATTTTTCTTGCCATGTATGCTTCAAGACATTCAATCGCTACAACAATCTTCAGGTACGAATCAATATATTTTACGCGCATTGTGTGTCCATGCATAACCAAATCCCAGATATGATTGCATATACAACTTATATCTACGAATTTAAGCAGTGGCGGAGCCAGAATTTTTTCTTATCCGGGGCAGAAAAATAAAATTAAAATATATTTTATAAATTATAAAAACATTACAAATTCATTATGCGTTTACTCATAGTCTGAAACCTTTTTATCACGGTTAAATGCATTTCCGATTCTTTTTTGGGGGAAAATATGACCATATGGTTGACACAGACCTCTAGTTAAGTACTTGCGTCTTATTTCGTTCTTTTGATTTGGATGATAGTCCAATATGTTTTTCCTTTGAGCTGGATCCCACGGTAAATCATCCAAGTTACTATTAGAATCTGAAGCAGATGTTTTCTTGAAATATCGCTCCATTGATAATTCTGCAAAATATTAAATCATATAAATAAAAAATATTCTCGTTCATATAAGAAAAACTTGCAAAGCATATGATCAACTTAAATTATCAAGCTAAATAAAAAAGAAACCAAAACAACTTGAAATAGATAAGAGAATTACATGAAGTGTGGAGACTTCGTATTAGATGATGGTGGATGTCTTAGAATTTGTGGTTAAAAACTAGAAAATTGAAATTTGCTCATGTGAACATACATATACATAGTAAAAGCATTAGCAAAATAAATGGAAAATTTCCATTCCTAATAAACTAATAGGATTAATTCCTTTTCCTCATATAAAGTATAATTTCCTATTCCTATGATATGCAATACTTCTTTTTCCTTATAAAGTCTAATTTTTTTTTTATTATATTCATATAAAATCTAATGGATCTTCAATAAAATCTAATGAATCTTCAAATTTTAATATTAAAAAAACATGTATAAAAATAGGGGCTTTGTTACAAAAAAAATAAGGGCAAAATATAATTTAGCAACAGGGGCATAATTAAAAATTTACATAAAATTACAACATATTTCAAAAATTTAGGGGTGGCAACTGCCCCACCCAATAGACACACACCTCCGCCCCTGAATTTAAGTGTTATGACTTTTCATATACATAATATATGAATTAACTTGCCAAAAGCTAAATAACCAATGTTTATCTGAATGAAAATCCCTTTATATTAGCATGTTAAATTTTTATTAAGTTGGTTAAGAGTGGCTGAATTATTTGTTTTAATAAAAATACTTACTATTTTTATGGTGATATTTTGATGCAAGTATTTCAACCAAATTAATTCTTACGTTTGTTTCATGTTTCAAACTAAACTTTGAATGAGTTACAAAAAAAAAAAAACTAAACTTTGAATAACACAAAAGATCTAATATAAATTTATTTACTCAAATTTGACTGGCTATCGTTTAATAGGTTTTCTCATATACAGTTACATTCTCGTTTAGTAGTAAAAAATATTTAGTCTACATTATAAGCAGTAAATTACTTTGATCCATCAGTAATTTTAATGAACCATGTTATCAGTTTTTGATATAAAATTTGATACAATGATAAGGTGGGTATATATTGTGAAAATCTATCTTCAAATCTCCAAACCATTTCATCTACTTCGTTTTTTTGTTTAATTTTATCTTGTTTTTACGTATGAATCCTGGTTGGCTCCATTACATATATGCAGATGCACATGTGGGGCCACGGTTCACAGTACAGGAAAGGATCAGAGTCACTGAAAGGGACTCAGCCACGAGCCATGCTAGGAATCCCTTGTTACTGCTGCGTTGAAGGGTGCAGGAACCACATTGACCATCCTCGGTCCAAGCCGCTCAAAGACTTTCGAACGCTCCAAACGCACTACAAACGCAAACATGGACAAAAGCCGTATGCTTGTCGCATTTGCGGTAAGCTCCTGGCCGTCAAGGGCGATTGGCGAACTCACGAGAAGAATTGTGGGAAACGTTGGGTTTGCGTTTGCGGTTCCGATTTTAAACACAAACGCTCCCTTAAGGACCATGTTAAGGCTTTTGGGCCTGGTCATGGGCCTTACCCGACCGGTTTGTTTGATGAGCAGGCCTCATACTCTTCTGTCTCTGAGACGTTCTTCTTTTAAAACTTTGTTCTGAAGACCATTTATTTCCTCTCGAATAATAATATGTACCTTATATTACGTGGTATTTTTTATTCGAATCATATATTATATTAGGAGAAGAGAATCCACGTATTTGCGCGGATTTTGTTTTGTTATTTAAATATTTAATATATTTTTAAATATTAATATTTTTATATGTCTTTTTTTTACAGATTTATAATTTTTTAATGATCATAATAATTTGAAAAAAATAACATGCGCTCACAAGCAATATTACTTTAAATTATATGTTTTACAATTTTTAGTTATCAATTTTCATGAATTTTTTATTTTGGAAATTTTATTTCCTTCAACCTTCTTATTATTTTTTAAAAATATTTTCATACATTATTTTAAATATATGTACTTGTTCATTCAGATCCTAATATTATAATAATATTTTAATATTGTTTATCATTTTTAATTTCGTTCAGTTATGAATATATTTCATTGATTTCATTTAATTTCTTACTTTTGTATTATTTATTTGTTTCTATTATTATCTTTTTCTTTTTATCATATTTTCATTATATTTCTAATAGTTATCATTTTCATTAGTTACTATTTTTTTTGTTATATGGTTTTTTCATCTAATTTTTCATTTGTTTTAAAAAAAATCATAATTGCATATTTATTTTTAGTTTTATAATTTGATATTTTCACTTATATTAATATTTAATTATATTCGAAATTAAATTTTAATTTTAATTTAGTTTATATTTATATTTAGTGATTTTAAATGATTACATTTAATTTAAAAAATTTGTTATAGATTTATTTGATTTAATGATGATGTTGAATTTTCTTACTGAAGTGGACCAATCTGGAGGGGCTGACGTCAACGCATAAGAGCCTCCTCCTCTTCTTTTATATATAGGATAATAATTAGCTATTTTTTTCAACAACTTTTTTTATGTAGGCTATCCACATCATTAAAAATCATTAATTTTACAGAAAATTTATTAATTGAATTCATTAACTCTATGATAGTTTGTTAATTTTACTCTTCATTAATGTTATAAAATCTAATTTTACTCTTCATATTTTGTAGAAGACTTATTTAAAAAACTATTAAATTGAAGTCATAAATTATAATTATATATGCACATATTTATTACTATGAATCCTATAATAGTAATTACATATTTCAAAAAGATAAAAAAATTTGAAATTATAATTAGAGCAATATATATATATATATATATATATAGAGAGAGAGAGAGAGAGAGAGAGAGAGAGAGAGAGAGAGAGAGAGAGAGAGAGAGAGAGAGAGAGAGAGAGAGAGAGAGAGAGAGAGAGAGAGAGATTTTTTTTTTTTCAACAGATACATACATTCATGGGCCGCGTTCGAATACAAGCGGGCCTAGGCCCAGCAGTGTTACAAATTTTCAGACGAAAAAGAATAAGATTGCCACGCGGGAGAAGTCACCACGTGTCGTCACCAGCGAATTGCCGGCATGCACCTTCAACGTCGCGTTTGGAAGAACCGTCAGAGAGCTGCAAATTCACGGCGAGGAAACCGAGATGAAGCCCGCCGAACCAGAACACCGAAACCACCAGGAGCCGCTTGCCGATCTATGCATCCCAAAGAACCATCCAAACACCTGCAACATAAAACCCGGTGAAGAAGCTCAACAGAAGACCGCCGGAGTGAAGGTGACGCCGCCGCTGTCAGGAGACTCTCCCGACAGGATCCACGAACGCTTGTCCTCAGAAGCTGTGGCACGGCCACGATATTAATTCCTACAACCGGAGAATCAAAAGCGGAGATCCACAACCCAAAGCAAAGGCGGACGGTTCGAAGACAGAGAATGGAAGCTAGATCGAAAGCCTCGCATCACGCAAGGCACCGGAAAATTCCGGAGAGGTCCGAGAAGTCGGAGAAGTTAGCGGCCATAGAAAGCGATCTGAGTTTATTCGACCGAGGCCAAAAGACAAGCCACGATCAACACAGAAAAAAACAATCGGTTAAAACCGAATTATTCAAGCCAAAACCCGATCGAGAAAGGAAGACATACAGCGAAGAGATCGGGAAGAAGCAAAAGCCGGAAGGGAAAAAGATCATCGCTCTGAAAGGTCAAGATGAGTGAAGAGCGGCGATCAGAAAAAAAACCCCTGTCGAAGGGGTGAAGAGAGAAAATTCTCTCACTAGAACAAGAGAGAGAAACCCCTTCTCTTACAAAATGATTTTAGAGAGAGAGAGAGATTATATCAGAAAAGTAACCAGAGACAAAAAAAAAATAAGAAAAATAAAAATGAAAATAATTATGTTACATGTACTGTACTACAACAAAATTAGGATATATATTATCTTTGGAACAAAAAATACATATAAATGAATATATAAAAACTACAACAAACATATCTATGAGAAAAGAAAAGACAAAATTTAAATATGCAATCGGAAAAAATAATTAAAAATATTTTACGCCACATATTTCAAAAAACAATTCACGTCACAAATAAAGGATAATGTAACTAGTAACTGGATCAACAAAAAAAATTATAAATATGGAATATATATTTTTCTAAAAAAATTGAATGCTCGTATAACTAAAATATACATAGTTAAGCTATACTGAGAAGACATGTCAAATACGAATCAATCACAAAAATCAGCATGTAAATTCTTTTATATAAAATAACACAAAGATATAAATAAAATAATTAAGAGTTGCTCGGCGAAATGAATGAAAAAAGAAAAGAACAATATTATGGCTTCGAATGGTGACAGCGGATCAGGTGGTGCGGAAAAGCGGATCCGCGGTGCAGAATGATTCAAGTGCGGTTTATACGGAAGAAACGCATTATGTGGAACAAGTGAATTACTGCGGAACAAGCATTACGTAAAAATGTTTGAATGATGAAAAAGCTGTATGCGGTACAAGATAAATGTTTGAATTGTAAAAATGATAAAAATATTATGGGATACATATTAAAGTAAATATTCGAAGAAAATATTAAAAATAATTTATTAGAAACTTAAATTAATTTTGGTTTAATCTAGTTCGAGTTTCAGTTATTTTGGCTATTTAAGATCTTACCGTAATTAAATGAACTTTTCAGCTTTTATAAAGAATTTTGAATAATTTGGTTTATTTCGGAAAAATTGGTTACATTTGGGTAAATTCGATTACTTCAAAATAATTGAGTTCGGTTCTGTTGAGTTATTTTTTTTTTGTATAATACGATATAATCCGATTTAAAACCGGTATAAATTAATTTAAATTCTAAAAAACTAAATAATGGTTTGGTTCATTCGAACCAAATCAATAACTGAATTCGGTTTTGGAATATTTTCTCGGTTTTTGGTTCGGTTCGGTTTTGATTATGGTTCTTTGAATATAGAAATTAGGATCCATTCAGATATTTTATCGGTTCAAATTCAAATTTGATTTTATTTTTTCTGTTTTGCATTTGGTTCGATACTTTAGTTCTGAGTATTTGTCTATGCTTAATTTTAAATAAAAAGTTATAATATTTTAGAAATAAAAATTATAATATTGTAAAATATAATATATTAAATTTAATATATAATATAAAATAAATTTAATATATAATATAAAATAAATTTAATATATGGAATTTAGATAATAAATTTGTGTAGAATTAAAGATTTATAATATTTTGGAAAAAGAGAAACCACCTATTACATACCAAATATGGTGTGTTTGTACTGTTAATGGCGGATCACGATTTTATCTTTTATTTGACCGCATGTGGATCAATTTTTAATTTAATAATTAAATGCACATAATCAATATTTGATGTTGGACGCACTCAGTGGGAAAAGAAACCACATCTCCCATTCACAGACTTTATTATTGAAAAATACATATAATAATATAGAATTAAAATATAACCATTTTTGACTATGACGAGCCACCTTCAATGAAATTGTTTTCATTTTTTTGTTGTTGTATCAACAAAAAGAAAAAATGGTTACAAGTTTGGTTTTGTCGGAGACGACCATGCCATAAGAGTTTCGAAAAATACAGGGAAATGTCAAACAAAAACAAAGTAGATTAATTTACTCATCGACCAATCTCGTTCCATCGAGTTAGGAGAGCATTCCCGGTCCCCCCCCCTTCTTCTAAATGTTGGGCAGTGATCCTGTTTCGCATCTTAAGCTTTATGTGTTTTGTCATCGAAGTTGTTGAGTTATGTTTTCTGTTATGGATTCGACCATTGCGTTCTCTCCACACCCAATAGATGACTGCTTGAAACAACATTTCCAGGAGCACCAAATCCAGTTTGGGGGGAGCCTGTTGCGCAACAAAGAAGTTGTTGTATGAGTCCAGTCAGGTTTTGCTCGAGTGCCAAGCAATCTTGCTCCAAGTGATATCCAAACCGTGTATAAGTAAGGACAAGCAAAAAAAAAGTGACCTCTGCTTTCCTCAGTCTCACCGCATAAGGTACAAGATTGAGTAAGGCCCCAATTCTTAGTCCGATCTCCTGTTGGTAATCTGTTGTGTAAGGCGAGCCAAGATATAAAAGCTTGTCGTGGAAGGGCTTGTTTGAACCATACAATATGATGCCAGGTTACCTTTGCGAGTGGAGCTCTGATTTGCTGGCAGATTTTCTTTGCATTGAATTTGCTTTCATAAGTATCAGCAGATTGCTTCCACTCGTAAAAGTCTGGACCAACATTAGGATTAGGGACCGGATGATATGGTGTTACATAAGTCCCGAAAGCGAACACCACTGCGTCTACACAAACTCCAACCATCCCCCAAATTTAATCCGCTAGTTTAGCTTTCCTACTGATCCCCAAATAACGAATACCATCTTCTCCTGCTAAATTGTATAAGGTATCATCCGTTAGCCATTTATCAAACCAGAAGAAAGCTTAAGAACCTCTCGTATAACAACACGCATGAAGGAAGCCGCAACATGTCTGAGCTTCAACAATTTTCGCCAAATCCACGAACCCCTTGTCGTTTTGTCAGATATATCCCAGAATGAAACATCTCGAATAAGATAGCGTTTAGTCCAGGCTACCCAGATAGAGAAATTGTTTTCATTAAACTGTAGTAACAATTGTTTTGGAGGGTTGTTGAACCTGTTGGAATATCCGCGGTTTTAATAAATCTTCAAAGCATTCAATAATTCATTCATGGATAAATAAAAGTTCTTTCAAGTTTGGAGGGTTGTTAGAAACAAGAATAAAAGATGGAAAGGTAATAAATTCAGGTTTCAAAGGTTGAGATGTAATGTATAACTACGAGTTCAATCAGCTTGGTAGAATTTGGATAGTATGACGATCAATAGTGAGAATGACTCCAATATTTAAAAGTGCCAAATGATTAGTTGCTCAGTGTTATTTAAAGGGATGTAAAATATTTTTTTTTTTATCCATTTGTGTACGCTTTTAACACGACAAAAGAGAGAAAATGGCTTGTGGGAAAACATGTGTAATTTTTATGATTCTCCTATGTTTTAGAAATATCATTATGGATTGGTATGGGAGATTTCAATGAGATTCTACAAGAGGAAGAGCATTATGGATTCTTAAGCTTGCCTCACATCTCTCAGGGAACAAGAGAGTTCTGAGATGTAATAAACTATTGTCATCTCTACAATATGGTCTGGCAAGGTCCTTTGTCTACTGGTGTAACAAGCGAGAGGAAGAAACACTGTGTAAGAAACTTGATCAAGTGTTAATCAGTGATGAGGGGGAGACATTTTGAAGCAAGTCATTGTGTCTATGAACTAGGGGGATGTTCTGACCAATTAAGATGTAGGGTTGTGATGCGAAGTGAATTTGAGAAGAAGGAACCTTTCAAGTTTGTAAACCAGGTTGCAAAGATGCTTGAATTCTCAAAGTTTGTGATATCTTACTGGAAAGAGGTATATTCCACTCAACATCTTCTCTCTTTCGGTTTACAAAGAAATTCAAAATGCTAAAACCTCATGTACGAGCTTTGAGTAAAACCAAGTTCTGAGACTTACCAAGAAGAACCAAGGAGGCTTACGATCAGCTTTGTGAGAAGGAGAAAATAAAATTGATGAATCCTTCTTCTGAGGCGGTGAAAGAGGAAGCTAAGGCGTGGAAGAGATGGAACTTATTAGATGATATTGATGAGGAATTCTATAAGAAGATATTGAGGAAGTATTTGTGGAAACTTTACAAAACTTGCTTGGTTTTAGCTATAGTTATGAAGACCAGACACAACTTGAAAGAGAAGTTACATAATAAGAAGTGAAGTATGTAGTATTCAAAATGCCACGAAATAAATCTCCAAGGCCCGTCGGTATCACAACTGAATTTTTCAAAGAGGTTTGGCCTATTGTTGGTAAGGATGTAACGATTCTGATACAATATTTCTTCATAAAAGGCATCTTACCAAATGGGTTTGAACTCTACAATTATGGCCTTGATACCAAAGAAAGAAAGAGCAAGAGAAATGAAAGACTATAGACCGATATCATGCTCTAATGTCCTACACAAGCTGATTTCTAAGATTATTACAAGTCACCTCAAGGTACTTATACCAAAGTTTATTGCTCTTAATCAGTCAGCTTTTATTAAGGACAAATTGTTTATGGGGTATCTTTTTTAGCTACTAATCTTGTTAAGGATTATCTTAAAGAAGCCATCTCATCATCCAAATGTATGATGAAAATTGACATATCAAAAACGTTCGACTCTGTGCAATGGCAGTTCCTATTAAACTCATTGACCGCTCTCAACTTCCCACAAAGGTTTGTGCATTGGATTAGACTTTGTTTCCACCGCTTCTTTTTCGTTCAGATTAATGGCGAGCTAGCTGAGAATTTACAAAGCACAAGAGGACTAAGACAAGGATGTCCCTCTCACATTACCTCTTTGTGATATGCATAAATGTGCTATCAAAAATTATATATGTTGCAGCTCTGAGGCGAGACATTGGTTACCACCCTCAGGGCCATTTACTAAACTTAACTCATCTTTGTTTTGCAGATGCTATGATGGTTTTCGATGATGGTACAAAAAGATCAATAGAGGGCATAATTTCGATATTTGATGAATTTGCGAGGATTTTGGGTTTGAAGATCAGTTTGGAGAAGTTAACACTCTTCATTGCTGGTATATCTGAGTTCATCAAGATGACATTATCTCACACTTCCCTTTCGGGATAGGAAACCTTTCGGTTAAATATTTGGGACTGTCCTTACCATTGAGATGGACGACAACATATGAGTTTCTTCCATTAAAAGAAAAGATTAGATCATTCATCAGATCGTAGATTAGTAGGTTTCTATCCTATGAGGGGCGGCTGCAGTTAATAAGTTAAGTGAGTATATTTTTTTGGCTCTCATCATTTAAAATACCCAGAGCATGTCTAAAAGAAATCAAAAGCTTTTGTTCTGCCTTCCTATGGTCTGGTCCTACTCTAAATGCAAAGAAAACAAAGGTGGCATGGAGTGAAGTATGTAAACAGAAAAAGAAGGTGGATTAGGTTTGAGATCACTACGTCATCTCTGTGGGTGAATTGGTTGTGAATAATTAAATAGGAAGGGTTACGTTTGGGCGGTAAAGCAAAACTCAATGTTAGGGTCTTGGATGTGGGGAAAGTTTTTGAAACATAGGGAGATAGATAAGGCTTTTCATCGGGTTGAAGTTGGTAATGGCAGCTCGACATCTTTTGCTATGACAGCTGGAGCTCGCTTGGGTGACTTATGGAAACACTTGGTAGACGAGGGTTCATTGACTTCAATGTTAAGGAATCTGCAACGATGGAGGAGGTGATGCAGTTTCATCGCATCGATTTTCTTAATGCAGTAGAAGATGAAATTACTGAAGAATGAATGCGCATAAGACAACGAAAGACATTTCTCTTTGGAATCATAGTAGTGAAATTTATAAAGCTGCTTTCTCGTTGAAGCAAATGTGGATTCAACTAAGAAATGAGAACCCGAGCTGCATCTGAAGTAAATCAATTTGATTTCCTTAAGAAACACCCAAATAGTCTTTTGAAGTTTGGATGGCGGTGAAAGACAGACTAACAACAGAGATCGAATGGTCAGCTGGTCGGGGCAAATAAACCCTTCTTGTGTCCTCTGCAATTGGCTACTCGAAAATCTGCACCACTTGTTCTTCTATTGTAGTTTCACATCAGAGATTTGGCGATCTCTTACCGTGGGGATTTTGTGGAATCATTATACAACGGCTTGGGCATACATTCTTCACCTGCTATCGGATCAGAAACACAATACCATGGAGACATTAGTTCTACATTACATATTTCAGGCCTCAGTACATTATATCTGGAGGGAAATAAATGCTCGACGACATGGAGATCAGACTTCTGAAGATGCATTTGATGTGTCAGTCACGATGTATACAAGTGATAGTACGAGACGTCACTCAAGACGTTGATATGTTCGATTGTTGAGATATGAACGGATCTTTATGATGTGATTCGGTTATGAGTTGGTTGCTGAGATGGATGAAGATATTAGAAAGAAGATTGTAGATTAAAGTGGATTACTTATTTTTAGGAGAAGATATATGAAAAAGAAAAGTTACAAAAAGGAGTAGGAAATATCTTAACAAAAATGATATTTTCTATATCTTTATTTAGGTAAACTTAAGGAGCAAGTTTAACCTAATATAAAGGAGAAAGGCGTGGCCTTATGAAGATGCATGAGCTAAGAGAATAAAAACTTAATAAAGAGCTTTTGTATTTGTGAGGTTGTGTGTTTGTTGAAGTCTAGGCTCAGGGTTTGGATGATTCTGAAGAGTTCATGGTATTGAATAGAGCGGTAGTTCAATAGAGTTTGATCTATGCGTTTGTGATTGGTGTAATTGCTTTCTATTCAAGTGAATTCGAGTTTGAGAAAGAAAACTTTGTGTTGTCTTACTTTCTGCACTTTATTATATTGTTTCACCTGCATTTTTACCTTCGATGTCTATACGACTTGCAAATCTGTTGGTTAAGATCATGGGAACATACTTATTTCAATCCAAAATCAGAAGGACAAGAAGTACATGGACTATTGGCTTTCTTGTTTTCGACAAGATGACTACCTAATGGACACCAACCTGATTAGAAATTGTTTTTGATTTATTAAAGGTGTAAAATACCAAACAAATATAGAGTGTTGAAATATAAATTAAGAGATGATTATGAAGTGAGATTGTGAAGTTATAGATCGAAGATCTCTGTTTTATAAAATGAGTTCGACGAGTAGTCAAGTTAGGGAAGGAATCGATGTTTAGTTGGGAGAGGAATCCCCATCTCAGGTTGGAGAGATCCATCCCCTTCTCTCTCAAACTGGTCTGAGTATTTATAGAGGATTACATAGAAAATAGATGCTTATTTCGTAATGATGATCTTAGGTCGGCAGTGATGATGACTCCAGTCTGTAAGACGGGACGTTACCGTGTACGTGGCGACCTTTCCCTTCCCTCGATGGTAGTTTAGGTCGGCAACAATGATGACTGAGTTGTGAGATGGGACGTTGGCGACTTTTCCCTTCCTTCGATGGCATCTCCGGTCGGCAGTGATGATGACTTAGTTGTAGGATGGGACGTTGGCGACTTTTCCCTTCCTTCGATGGCATCTCCGGTCGGCAGTAATGATGACTTAGTTGTGGGATGGGACGTTTGATGACTGCGAGCTCGGGACGTCCAGGTCGTGGACTGGCAGGTCGTAGACATCCATGTCGTGGAAGTCCAGGTCGTAGACGTCCAGGCCGTGGACGTTCAGGTCATGGACTGGCAGGTCGTAGACATCCATGTCGTGGACGTCCAGGTCATAGACGTCCAGGCCGTGGACTGGCAGGTCGTAGACGTCTAGGTCGTAGACGTTCAGGTCATGGAATGGCAGGTCGTAGATGTCCAGGTCGTAGACGTCCATGTCGTGGACTGGCAGGTTATAAACATCCAGGTCGTGGACCGGCAGGTCATAAACGTCCAGGTCGTAGACGTCTAGTTCGTAGACGTCCAGGTCGTGAACGTTCAGGTCATGGACTGGCAGGTCGTAGACGTCCAGGTCGTAGACGTTCAGGTCATAGATGTCCAGGTCGTGGACTGGCAAGTCGTAGACTGGCAGGTCGTAGATGTCCAGGTCGTGGACGTCCAGGTCATAGACGTCCAGGTCGTAGACGTCGAGGTCGTGGACGTTCAGGTCGTGGACTGGCAGGTCGTAGACATCCAGGTCATGGACTGGCAGATCGTAGAGGTCCGGGTCGTAGACGTCCAGTTCGTAGACGTTCAGGTCGTGTACTGGCAGGTCGTAGATGTCCAGGTCCTAGACATCCAGGTCGTGGACTGGCAGGTCGTAGACGTCCAGGTCGTGGACGTCCAGGTCGTAGACGTCCAGGTTGTAGACGTCGAGGTCGTGGACGTTCAGGTCGTGGACTGGCAGGTCGTAGACGTCCATGTCATGGACTGGCAGATCGTAGACGTCCAGTTCATAGACGTCCAGTTCATAGACGTCCAGGTCATGGACGTTCAGGTCGTGGACTGGCAGGTCGTAGACGTCTAGGTCGTGGACGTTCAGTTCGTGGACTGGCAGGTCGTAGACGTCTATGTCGTGGACGTCCAGGTCGTAGACGTTCAGGCCGTGGACTGGCAGGTCGTGGACTGGCAGGTCGTAGACGTCCAGGTCGTAGACGTCCAGGTCGTAGACGTCCAGGTCGTGGAAGTTCAGGTCATGGAATGGCAGGTCGTAGACGTCCAGGTCGTAGACATCCAGGTCGTGGACTGCAAGGTCATAAACGTCCAGGTCGTGGACTGGCAGGTAATAAACGTCCAGGTCGTAGACGTCTAGTTCGTAGACGTCCAGGTTGTATACGTTCAGGTCGTGGACTGGCAGGTCGTAGACGTCCAGGTCGTAGACGTCCAGGTCATAGACGTCCAGGTCATAGACATCCAGGTCGTGGAATGGCAAGTCGTAGACTGGCAGGTCATAGACGTCCAGGTCGTTGACGTCCAGGTCGTAAACGTCGAGGTCGTGGACGTTCAGGTCGTGAACTGGCAGGTTGTAGACGTCCAGGTTATGGACTGGCAGATCGTAGACGTCCAGGTCATGGACTGGCAGATCGTAGACGTCCAGGTCATAGAGGTTCAGTTCATAGACGTCCAGGTCGTGGACGTTCAGGTCATGGACTGGCAGGTCGTAGACGTCCAGGTCGTGGATGTTCAGGTCGTGGACTAGCAGCTCGTAGACGTCCAGGTCGTAGACGTCCAGGTCGTAGACGTCCAGGTCGTGGACTGGCAGGTCGTAGACGTCTAGGTCGTGGAGTTCGTGGACTGCTAGAGACAAAATGGGCCAAATGTTTTATGGGATGAGTAAATAACAATGGGTGTCAAACCCTCCACTAACAATAAGTCCCCCCCCCCCCCCCAGTTCGATGTATGGAGTTTCAGATGATTGCATCGAACTTTACTTCTGAGGAGTTATTTAGCTCGGGTCAAAAGAATATCAGACGAGCGCGGAGAGATAGAGAGAGAGAGAGAGTTAGGTAGAAATATTCCAGGCCATGAGTATGAATCAGTCATGTGGGTTTCTAGCTATGGAAAAATGGAGTCCAGGTCGACGAGAATGATATCTCACTTCACTTGGGGACTCGGAGAGACTTCAATTCGGGAGCTCAGAGAGGCCAGCTCGGGTGTCTCGTGGAGTTTTCAACTCGGGAAATATCTTACCTCGGGGAGCTCGTAGATCGGGTGTTTTGTATAGGTATTAGAGAGAGGTCAGCTCGGGAAATTTGGAAGGTCCTTAGGACTTTCAACGCTCACCGAGCGATGCTTCAGCTCGGGCAGTTCGGGATTAGAGGACCAGCTCGACATCTCGAAGAGGTCCAAGTCGTGAACCTGCAGAGAGCTTCAGATCGGGGTTTAGAGGATGCTTCAGCTCGGTCCACGGTGAAGGCTGTAGCTCGGCCATGGAGGAGACTTTAGTACGGGGGCACGAGATAGTCAGCTCGGGGAGATGGAGAAGCTTCAGCTCGTGCTATGGAAGAGCTCCAAATCGGCGCGATGGAGAGACTTCAGCTCGAAGAAGGCTGAGAATGCTCTTGGATCGAGACCGCAAAGATATCAACTCGAGTCACGGAGAGCTTCAGCTCGGCACCGCATAGGTATTAGCTCGGCGACTCGGAAAAGCTAGCCCGGTCCACGGTGGTCTTCAGCTCGGGGACTACGGAGATGCAGCTCAACGCCGTGGAGAATCCAGCTCGGCATCGTGGAGATGATTCAGCTTGGCACCGTGGAGAAGACAGCTCGGGGAACCGGGGATGCAGCTCGGCGTCGTGGAGAATCAAGCTCAGCACCGTGGAGATAAGAAATCTCGGATCCGTGGAGAAGCTCGGGACCGTGGAGATGAGTCAGCTTGGCACCATGGAGAAACCAGCTCGGCGGCGTGGAGAATACAGCTCGGGTCGCGGGAGAGTCATCTCGGCATGGCGGAGAGGCTTCAGCTCGGAAAACAGTTTGGGACCACGGAGATGGAGCTCGGCCCATGGAGGAGTCCAGCTCGGGGACTCATGGAGCTCAGGGAGCTCGGGGATTCTTCCTAAAACGTCAATTTTGGACTTATTTTTAGCTTTTAATGCGAGGCGATAGCTCGGCTTAACACTTAGTGAAATTATGTATTTTGTGCGAGTAGCGAGCTCGGCTTAAACACTAATTGTAAGTGTGTCTTGTGGTGCAAGTCGGAACTCGGCTTTTACTCTCTTGATCATAATAACTTTTTAGGTTTTTTTATTTAGGGAGTTTGCACTTTACGGAGTGCGCTTAAACACTTATGTGTGTTATTTTTATGAATAAGAACTCGAGGAGCTCGTCACGGAGACGTGGAGAGGTGTAGCACATTGTTCATTGGAGAGCTGGAGCCCGTCGGAAGTCGGAAGTCGGAACTCGTCGGAGAGCTGGAGCTCATCGAAGAGTTGGAGATCGTCGGAGAGCCGAAGCTTGTCTGAAAACTGGAGCTCGTTGAAAAGCTGGGGAGATCGTCGCAGAGCTGGAGCTCGTCGGAGACCTAGAGCTAATTGGAGTGTTGGAGGTCGTCGGACGACACTACCGAGGTCGTAGGTAGACAACACAGATAAGGACGTACATAGACAACGCGGGCAAGGTCCTAGCTAGGTAACGCTAGCAAGGCCATAGTTAGGCAACGCATGCTCGGTCGTAGCCAGGCAACACAAGCAAGGTCGCGATGATGTTCGAGAAAGGTTGTAGCTAGACGATTCAAGTGAGGCCGTATATTAGACGATGCGAGCGGGGTCGTAGCTAGACGATGCGAGCGGGGTCGTAACTAGACGATGCGAGGGGAGACCATACTAGCCGATGCGAGTATCTTTACCTTTGGAGTTTAGGGGAGATTTTGGTAATGTCAAAAAGTGTGAGTTCGGTTTGGAAGATGAGCTCGGTTCCATAGACGACGAAATGTGAGCTGAAGCGTGGGCGGATCATGTCTCATCTTGAAAGAAGGATGAGAGCTCGTCTTGTTTATGACATGCTGCTAGTGAAGAGATTTTTGGCCCTTGGCGTTGGATATGTCGGGAAATACTTAAACCTAGCGAGGGCTGAAAAGATCGTTCTTGATTTGAATGATAGCTCAGGTGTATCTTACGTTTTAACTTGGCTGCATCTTTGTAATGTTTTAGAGACGTCTTTCATCTTGCACTTGGGGTCGGAGTTTGAAGGTTGGGAAACTGTCGTACTCTTTCGTTGAATCACATTGGACTAGGGGCGCCAGTGAAGGAAGAGGAGGGTCAGAGACGAAGTCGAGCTATGGGACTTCGACGAACTGATTAGCTCGTTGGGCCTGATGATGTGACTTGGATGGAATCGGTCTTGACGTTGTAGCTTGGAGGTAGAGGTGAGTTCGGTCTTGTGGTTCACATGGATGGAGAGCTTGATTTGAGATAATTCCATATCATCTTCTCTTCTTCTTTCTTCTTTTTTTTTAGATGGACCCTTCTTGAGAAGTTTCTTCAAATTTGGTCTTGGGATTGAGCTCGAGCCTAATAGTGTAGATCGTGTACAGCCGCCAACACACGGGACGCACGAGCAGGAGAACTTGGGTTTGAGCTTGTGACATCATGGATGGTTGGCAGAGAAGGAGAGTCGTTGCTCAGCTTGGGAAGTGACGTGCTCGACATAGCTTGGGAAGTGACGTGCTCGACGTAGCTTGGGAAGTGACGTGCTCGACGTAGCTTGGGAAGTGACGTGCTCGACGTAGCTCGTGTTTGACGTGACCCGGGAACGAGGCATTATTCGGCGAAGCTTGGGCCGAGCTCAAGATTGTTCTCTTTCATCGGAAGAAAGCGTGGAGACGAAGCTCGAGCTTGTGAACTTCTCGGATTTTTGGGCGTATTCGAACTCACAGATGATCAAAGAAGAACTCGTTTTTCTTGAAGTGCGAGTTTGTTCGTCTCTTTGAGCTCGTTTTTAGAGCACATCTTGAAGGATTTGGAGCTTGTTTCGCGCTAGGGTATTGATTTCTTAATCTAGCTTTGTTGGTGAGTTCGGCTTTGAAGGAGAACTAACCATACAGATCTATCAAAGCACTTGTTTGAGAAAGTACGAGCTGGAGCATGTATGAGCAGATCGTGTAGAATTATCGGTGACTGAGCACAAGTTGTCTAACTCGGGAGAGGTATTTGGTTTTCTGGCCCATGGACTAGTAGTGCTGACTTCGATGTTGTTTGCGGTGGTGTCTCAGTCACTGTCGTGTTTGGAGCAAACGTGGGAGACCCGGTTGTTGACGGGAACAATGGCGGTATTCCTACCATCGTCGAACTATTTTTTTGCGTAAAGAAGAATCTCAGCCCCACGGTGGGCGCCAATTGTTAAAGGTGTAAAAGACCAAAAAAATATAGAGTGTTGAAATAGAAATTAAGAGATGATTATGAAGTGAGATTGTGAAGTTAGAGACGGAGATCTCTGTTTTATAAAATGAGTTTGACGAGTAGTCAAGTTAGGGAAGGAAACGATGTTTAGTTGGGAGAGGAATCCCCATCTCAGGATGGGGAGATCCATTCCCTTCTCTCTCAAACTAGTCTGAGTATTTATAGAGGATTACATAGAAAAATATATGCTTATTTCGTAATGATGATCTTAGGTCGGTAGTGATGATGAATCCAGTCTGTAAGATGGGACGTTATCGTATACGTTACGACTTTTCCCTTCCCTCGATGGTAGTTTAGGTCGGCAACAATGATGACTGAGCTGTGAGATGGGACATTGGCGACTTTTCCCTTCCCTCGATGGCCTCTCCAGTCGGCAGTAATGATGACTTAGTTGTGGGATGGGACGTTGGCGACTTTTCCCTTCCTTCGATGGCGTCTCCGATCGGCAGTAATGATGACTTAGTTTTGGACTGGGACGTTCGATGACTGCGAGCTCGGGACGTCCAGGTCGTGGACTGGCAGGTCGTAGACATTCAGGTCGTGGACGTCCAGGTCGTGGACGTCCAGGTCGTGGACGTCCAGGTCCTGGACGTCCAGGTCGTGGACTGGCAGGTCGTAGACTTCCATGTCGTAGACGTCCAGGTCGTAGACGTCCAGGTCGTAGACTGGTAGGTCGTAGACGTCCAGTTCGTAGACGTCCTGGTCTTGGACGTTCAGGTCGTGTACTGGCAGGTCGTAGATGTCCAGGTCTTAGACATCCAAGTCGTTGACGTCCAGGTCATGGACTGGCAGGTCGTAGACGTCCAGGTCGTAGACGGTCAGGTCGTAGACGTCCAGGTCGTAGATGTCCAAGTCGTGGATGTTCAGGTCGTGGACTGGCAGGTCGTAGACGTCCAGGTCGTGGACTGGCAGGTCATGTACTGGCAGGTCATAGACGTCCAGGTCGTAGACGTCCAGGTCGTGGATGTCCAGGTCGTGGACTTCCAGGTCGTAGATGTCCAGGTCGTAGACGTTTAGGTCGTGGACGTCCAGGTCGTGGACTGGCAGGTCTTAGACGTCAAGGTCATAGATGTCCAGGTCGTGGACTGGCAGGTTCGAGAACGTCCAGGTCGTGGACTGCTAGAGATAAAATGGGCCAAATGTTTTATGGGCCAAATAAATAACAAAGGGCGTCAAACCCTTTACTAACATGATTCTCATGTATTTGGTTTAAAAATCAAGCAGCTGCACTATGAAGTAAAAAAGTCTTTTTAATTGAATAAAAGTTTAACATTTTTTATATAAAAATACTTATTTTTCTGAATTGTATACCTAACCTAGAAACCATTTAGTAACTATTGGTAAACCACTAGGCCAATAATGCTTTTATAACAAAATAAATATTTTTTTTGTAACAAGGGTTTAACAAAATAATTTTTAGTACATAAAATTTTACTTAATGAAATTTCTTTGAAGTTTTAAAACTATTATTTTTAAGTCTTTTAAAATCTCAAGTTTATATTGCAAAGAAAAATGGGGCAATTGCAAAACTATCTCCGAAATTGAAGTCAACCGTAAAACTATTCTCTCCCTTCTCCTTCTTCTCTTTCGCTAATATATTCCCTTAATAATCTGGGTATTCACGTTAATGCCATCGTCAGACTTCATATGAAGTCGGATATTTTTACTTAAAGACAAAAAAGTCTTTCAGATCTAACTTAATTACGAAACTGCCATCTTCTCCAATTCACCTAACCACAATTAGCAACCAAATTTGAGCTCCTAATGCCTCACACAACCAATTTCGAGTCATCACAACCTTTTATTCACCTATTTTCTCTCTAATTTTATCCAAAAAAACCTTTTTAATTCACGTTTTTAAAATTTAAAAAATTGGATCTCTTGCGATTTTGGTTATTCTTGCATAAAAATGGTTGTGTTTGTTGGGTATTGGTGTGATTTATGTGATTTTTTCACAAGATCCCCCGATTTTCAGATCTGTTTCGCGATTTCAAACTTCCCATGAAGTCTGATGGAGTGTGATGGTCAACGAGAGGATAGTTTTGCAATTGACTTTCAATTGACAGACCTCCATTGAAGTCTGAGAAATTCCTTTGAATTTTTTTTTTATCAAACTTCACCAAGAAGTCTAAATAAGAAGAGGGTAGTTTTTCAATTGACTCAAATTTGATTTTATAGTCAGACTTCTTATGTAGTCTGGCAAGAAATTGACCGAATGTTGACTTTTTGTCAGACGGAATCCGATGTCTGAAAATAAAAAGGGATAGAAACTGCAATTAACCCAAATTTTCAAATGTTGACGAGAATAAGGGAAAAAACGCCAGACTTCTAAACATGTCTGAAAACAAGGGAAAAAATATCACACAACACTAGACGTATGAAATTCAAAACTTTTGCCAGACGGCTATAGAAGTCTGAAAAATTGAATTTTGGTCAACGCGGGATAAACCCCGAAAATGCGAAGTTTTTTATCAGACTTCCCTCGCTGTCTCAAAATCTTGTCAGACAGTAGTAGAAGTCTGTCACAAGAAATTCAATCCCATATTTTATTGGTCAACCCCAAAAATACCCCATACTTTTTGTCTGACAGCAGTAGAAGTCTGAAAATTATCAGACTTTTCCAAGATGTCTGATAAAAAAAATCAAATTTAAAAGTCAATTGCAAAACTACCCCTTTTGTTATTAGACTTCAAAAGCTGTCTGACAAAAATGTCAAGAAATTTCAAAGCAGACTGCATACGCTGTTTGATAGCTTTCAGACTGCATCCTCTGTCTGCCACTTTGCTTTCAATTGCAAAAATACCCTCTTTTTCAGACTGCCATAGAGGTTTGGTTTTACTACAATCAGACTGCTATAGACGTTTGAAATGTTAAAAACATTAAAAATGCATTTATTGTATATTTGTGATTAATTTCGTTGATTTTATTTTTGATAAATGAGTGTTAGTTGTATATGTTCCTCCTGCGTGAATTTTACATTCTTATGTTTGGTAATTATTTTAAATCAATTTTTGAATAATATTAGCAATGTAGCTAATAGCATCAGACTTCGCAAAGAATTCTGGCTTTTCCCATAAGATCTCTAATGTGGTTTATGCGTGTTTGTTTATAAATATAATGGTTTAGTTACCTGTTTTTTTTTGGGTAAAGATGCGGGGAATCATGATGAAATATATGTGAAGAACGAACCAAACAAGTATTGGGTGATGATCTATTCAAAAACCCATACATGTTCAGTGGTAGAACGGATGTCTACGCGTAAACGTTATACTCCACATTATATATGCTTTGGTATAATTGAACTGATTACACCAAAGCATGTCAAAATATCAATGAAGAAGCAGTTTAGGATTAAGATGAGCTACACAGCCACATGCAGAGTGTTTACATGCTGATTTTTCCAATAAGATTGCTAATGTGATGATGAGAGAATGGACTTGACATTTGGACTTGTTAAGTTTATAAACTTTTAGCTCACAAGAATCAGACAACAGTAGAGGTCTGACGACCATATCAACAGACTTCTTTGACAGTCTGGATATTACAAATGACCTATTCCCCCCCCCCCCCATTTTTCCAAATTTAAGAAAATTCTCGAGGGTTAAGGTGACACATTTTTCTCCAAGGTTAAGATGACTCATTTTTCCTAAGCGTAAGAAAATTCACCACCACTTAAGGTTATTTTAGTTTCTCATATGTTGGTGTATGTAATCTAAGGGGTATGTTTTCTAAAAAAAATTCTTAACTCATAGTTTTTCTTCCAAGGTTAAGGTGACCCATTTTTATGATGTTGTATACTTTCAATGAACAAAATTCCTTGTTGATTTGAGTAGACAAAAGTAAATTTATACAACTTTGTATTTTTCTACAAGCATAGTAGACAATGAGAGCTTCTTTCCTTTGATTTAATACAATACAATGTGTTCAATAAGAAGACTAACAACCATTAAAAATCTACAAAAATGAGAAAACACATAATCTAGTATCAGACTTCAAAAGTAGTCTAATATCAGACTTCATGTTGAATTTTCACTCTCAGACTTCGGTTGTAGTCTTCCATGTCTACAATGTAAGTGCCACCATAGACAATCCCTGATAGATGGTGAACCTATTTGGAAATTACCTTTCTCTTCTTCTACACCATAGCAATCTGAAATAAGACTTCATGAAAAATCTAAATACATGAACCAGATTTACCTGGAAGTCTGAGAGTTGCCCAAAATTCGGTTGTAGTTTGATATTAGACTCTAAGACTTCGTGTTCCTCGTATTCCAGTGAAATTTTAGGAGCCATTAGCAACATAAGAAGCCCCAACTCCAGCCTCTTTGGAGAGTCATCTGGCTCAACCTTAAATCAAGCACCTGAAAAAGCAAAAACACAGACCTCTTGCATTAGTTAGCGAAAAAGTTTCCAAAAATAGTTAATAAAGGATTTTTTGAGCAAATCAAATTGTATAATCAAAAGTCCCAATTAGTTAAATTAAAAAACTTTTGAAAACACTAAATTAGAACAGATTCACTCGCCTATTTCGCAGCTCAAAGAGAATCATCTATGAATCACATACATAAGAACTCATATGAGAGAATAAACTTGAGAACCTTTTTGGGTGAGAAATTTGAAAGAGGTTTTACAAAAGAGAGAGAAAGAGAGGTTGTAAGATAATGAAGAATGTGAAGATTTTTTGTTTTTGCTGTAATATGTGTGTACAAGATTAGGTTTAAATAAGTGGAGAGAAATTAGAGGAAAATTTTTCCTCCAGATTTTTAAAAATTGAAATTGTAAAATATCCGGTATCATACTTCATATGCAGTTTGAGAAGGAACTTTTGAATTGAGCGGGAATTCTGAAAATTTCAGGCAAAAATTTCTCGCATTTTTTTAAAAAATTTCGTGTGAAAATTTTAGAAAAAGTTTAAATTCCAGACTTCATATGCTCTGAAATAAGACTTCATGAGAAGTCTAAATACTTGAACTCTCAGACTTCGGCTGTAGTCTCATATTAGACTCTCATACTTCGTGTTCCTCGTACTACAATGAAATTTTAGGAGTCAGTAGCAGCATAAGAAGCCCCAACTCCAGCCTCTTTGGAGAGTCATCTGGCTCAACCTTTAACCAAGCACCTGAAAAAGCAAAAAAACAGACCTCTTGCATTAGTTAGCGAAAAAGTCTCCAAAAAATGGTTAACAAATGATTTTTTGAGAAAATCAAATTGTATAATCAAAAGTTCCAATTAGTTCAGTTAAAAACTTTTGAAAACACTAAATCAGAACAAATTAATTCGCCTATTTCGCAGCTCAAAGAGAATCAACTATGAATCACATACATAAGAACTCATATGAGAGAATAAGCTTGAGAACCTTTTTGGGTGAGAAATTTGAAAGAGGTTTTACAAAAGAGAGAGAAAGAGAGGTTGTAAGATAAGGAAGAATGTGAAGATTTTTTTTTTTGCCGTTATATGTGTGTACAAGATTAGGTTTAGATAAGTGGAGAGAAATTAGAGGGAAATTTTACCGCTAGATTTTTAACAATTGAAAATTGTAAAATATCCGGTATCAGACTTCATATGCAGTCTGAGAAGTAACTTCTGAATTGAGCGGGAATTCTGAAATTTCCAGGCCGAAATTTCTCGCCTTTTTAAAAAGTTTTTGTGTAAAAATTTTCAATTTTTTTTAAATTCCAGACTTCATATGCAGTCTGAAATTAGACTTCATGAGATGTCTAAATACTTGAACCATATTTACCTGGAAGTCTGAGAGTTTCTCAGACTTGCTCAGACTTCGGTTGTAATCTGATATTAGACTCTCAGACTTCGTGTTCCTCGTACTACAATGAAATTTTAGGAGTCATTAGCAGCATAAGAAGCCCCAACTCCAGCCTCTTTGGAGAGTCCTCTGGCTCAAGCTTAAACCAAGCAAAAAAGCAAAAACACAGACCTCTTGCATTAGTTAGCGAAAAAGTCTCCAAAATGGTTAATAAAGGATTGTTTGAGCAAATCAAATTGTATAATCAAAAGTCTATGTCAAAAGTCCAATTAGTTCAGTTAAAAAACTTTTGAAAACACTAAATCAGAACATATTCACTCGCCTATTTCGCAGCTCAAAGAGAATCAGCTATGAATCATATACATAAGAACTCAGATGAGTGAATAAGCTTGAGAACCTTTTTGGATCAAAAATTTGAAAGAGGTTTTATAAAAGAGAGAAGAGAGGTTGTAAGAGAAGGAAGGATGTGAATATTTTTTTTCTTGCTAATATATATGTGTAGAAGATTAGGTTTAGAAAAGTGGAGAGAAATTGGAGGGAAATTTTGCCGCCATATTTTTTACAATTAAAAATTGTAAAATATCCGGTATCAGACTTCATATGCAGTCTGAGAAGGAACTTATGAATTGAGCGGGAATTCTGAAATTTTCAGGCAGAAATTTACCTTTTTAAAAAGTTTTCGTGTGAAAATTTTCAATTTTTTTTTTTTAAATTTCAGACTTCATATGCAGTCTGAAATAAGACTTCATGACAAGTCTAAATACTTGAATCAGATTTATCTGGAAGTCTGAGAAACCCTAAATCTTATAATTACTACTTAAATATCATCATATTATAGATAATTTATAATAAACATCAAACTCGTTTAACATAGTCACAAACTAACCACTATATGTAAATGTAATAATATGAATGAAAATTCACAAATTTTGACTCTAACCCTACATATAAAAACATGATATTCAACTTCATATGTGAAACATTGATCAAACTACATGGTTTTAAAATCATATGAAGAATAATTTATTTGAACACTCATTATATTAATTTCATTCAAAAAAAAAAATTGGTCTTGAGTTTCGAATAACTACAAACAAAAAACATTAAAACATTTTATACATTTTGGAGCTAATAAAATATGTTTGAACTTAAAAATACAAGTTTAAAATAAATTAATTCAGAGAAAAAATAAAGCACAAACCCCAATATATTCTTTTCGAAATATAATTCCTTATCTTTTTATCTCTGAGTTTATTTGTAACGCTTCGCTCCCGGATAATTGGAAACGATAACATTAGGACACCCGTTTCACCAAAAATTGCTAAGAAGAATATCCTCCCATGGTCCTAAGAGTCCGCGCGCTACCTTTTGTTCAAAACCACCAATATACACCATCCGACCGATCATCCTGCTTTTGGACCTGCGAGGAGGAAAGAATGGGGAAAAGAAAAGGGACTGAGTAATTGATTAAAAAAATAATTACCCAGTGAGTGTAGGCTCTAGGAACCCACGAACTTATCTCGATCATACATCAATAACAAGCAAAAGTCATAAGCTAATATCTGCTAACAAACATCACCCCAAAAGGGGCACTCAAGTACCAAATAATGTCTCTCCTATTGTTCTATGTGGTACCAGACACGGGCACAACCACAAGTGGCACCAGGCACGGGCACTGCCACAGTTGGCACCAGACACGGGCACTTCCAAGGGTGATTCCAGACACGGGCACTACCACCCCGTCACGCTCTCTATAGCGTCTACACGGGCTCGCCGAAGCCCCCGAAGATGGCTAAGGTGTCTGACACGGGCACCACCTCTAGCCAATCAAACAAACGGACATGGCGCCAAACCCGAGCTCCACCATTCCGCATTCACAATCAACCTATCATGAGTCGACCACTCTTAACTCATTCCTCATATCTCATATTCCATTATCATATCTATTCTTTCTTTATCCCAATTACTCATTCCATATTCATATCTAATAGTCTGTATTTGATACTTTCCCCACACAATGCAAACACCCCGCAATCATTATTCATATACAATCAACCGTATTCAGTATATCAATCATATATATATATATATATATCTAGGCTTGTCCATCACATCAACACAAATCAACAATAATAACAATATACATATATATATATATACATATACATATATATATATATATATATACATATACATATATATATATATATATATATTTTTTTTGATAATGGGTAAGCACCATATTGTGTTTACACATCACACTCAGCTATGCATAGTCATATAGCTATACATATGAAGCATACATTAACAAAAGACTAACGCTCAGAAGAAGGATGAAGGATAGGGAGAGAGTCCACAACCAGTCCTCACCTTTGCCTTGGCTGACGACGAGAGATGGACCATAGACGAGCATGGAATTGGTCTACGATCGAGATCACGGAAGACACACACAACTATCCCTGATCTAAAGCTATAGATCGATTCTACTTGAACCAAAAGCTATATCCATGTTTCTTATAAGTCCCATCAAAGATTCGGGTCAATCGGAATTCTTTTGCCCAACTCGAAACACAGACATAACCAGACTAAACACAGATTCTTACTGAACAAACATGTTTTACAAAACAGATCATAACTTCCAAACGGTAAGTCGGAATTGGGCGATTATTACCTTTGTGGAAATCTGAGACCAAGAGCTTTCAAACTACATATTGTTTGTTCCATGGATCCTTACGGTTCAACAGGAAAACGCGAAACAATCTGATGGCCAGAATTGTTTCGATCCTATATCTGCATTCGGAAAAGTGAAAGATCGAAGAAACGAGATTAGATCTCCGTTCTAACAACACAAGGAATCAGATCTCGAAAAGGGGAAGAGTAATAAATTAACCCGTGGACGGTGGTGGCTCGCCACAGATGGCTGACGGCGGATTGTGGTCGACGGACGGGCAGGGCTTCGCCGGAGATCTCTTCTTTTCCTCTTCTCTTGGTGGCTACTCTATTTATAGAGAAGGGTTAAGGGAACCTAGGGTTTTATTAATGGAAAGTGGGCTTTTGGGCTTAATGGGCTAGGAAAAGGAAAGTTTTAAATCAGAAACAAAATTGAAGTTTCGGGTAATTACAATTCTCCCCCCCCCCCTTAACGGGAATTCGTACCGAATTCCAAGAGGAAAGATCCTTGGAACTCAAGCCCAAAACCCAACGGAACAAAAGGGTACTTAGAAAGGATATGCGAACTCATTTGAAGTCACACACTTTGTTTTGGAATCCAAGGAATGAAAAAAACGAGTAAGGAGTTGGACTTCCAAACCGTACATCCCAATTTTTTTTGACTTTGGACGATCGCTTGACCAACAATCAAACAAGAACATGATCAAACGACAACCCTTAGTCGGTCTAGAGATGTTAAGGAATGGCATCCGAAAAAGCCTCAACTTTCTCATTCTTATTCTCTCATCAAAGGAGGAAGGCAAGATGAGCTAAGGCTCACCAATCGAAACCACAGAGCGGGAAGGAATACAAGCCGTGAGGGAAAAGAGAGCAGGAAACCGGAAACGACTCCAAGGGAAAAGATCAGATCATGAAGCACTTAGGAGGAATCCATAACTGTTTCCCATTAGATAACTCTTCTAGGAACCAAGAAAAATAGATATGGGTTAAGATAAGGGCAATGACTGCAACAATCTAGGAAGGGAGCGCATGAAGAACGAAAGTACAACTTGAAGAATATTTAGAACTAAGAAAGAATGAAAGCACCAAGAAGAGAAAGGAGATTCGAAAATAGAAAAGAATAATGCACGAGAACAACAGAAGATGATCCCTCATGACAGAACTGAGGGATCTTAACCCAGGCTTTGGTACCAATTGTAATGCCCCGCTCCCGGAGAACCGGAAACGACTATGTTACGACACCCGTTAAACCAAAAATGGCTAACCGGAATATCCTCCCATGGTCCCAAGAGTCCACGCGCTCCCTTCTGTTCAAAACCACCAACGTACATCATCCGACCGATCATCCTGCTTTTGGACCTGCGAGGGGGAAAGAAAGGGGAAAAGAAAAAGGACTGATTAATTTATTCAAACACAATTACCTAGTGAGTGCAGGCTCTAGGAACCCACGAACTTATCTCGATCATACTTCAATCAACAAGCAAAAGTCACAAGCTAATATCTCCCAACAAACATCACCCCGAAAGGGGCACTCAAGTACCAAACAATGACTCTCCTATTCTTCTTTGTGGTACCAGACACAGACACTCTCACAAGTGGCACCAGACACGGGCACTGCCACAGTTGGCACCAGACACGGGCACTGCCACAGTTGGCACCAGACACGGCAATGCCAGGGGTGATTCCAGACACGGGCACTACCACCCTGTCACGCTCTCCATAGCATATACATGGGCTCGCCGAAGCCCCCGACGATGGCTAAGGTGCCTGACACGGGCCCCACCTCTAGCCAATAAAAAAATGGACATGGTGCCAGACCTGGGCTCCACCATTCCGCATTCACAATCAACCTATCACAACTCGACCACTCTTAACTCATTCCTCATATCTCATATTCCATTATTATATCTCTTCGTTCTTTATCCCAATTACCCATTCCATATTCATATCCCATAGTCCGTATTTGATATACTTTTCCCACACAATACAAACACCCCCACAATCACTATTCATATACAATCAACCGTATTCAGTTTACTAATCCTATATATATATATCTAGGTTTTTTCATCACATCAACACAAATCAACAACAATAACGATATACATATATATATATATATATATACATACATATATATATATATATATTTATAATGGATTGGCGCCATATTGTGTTTACACATCATACAGCTATACATAGGAAGCAAACATTAACAAAGCACTAACGCCCAAAAGAAGGATGAATGATAGGGAGAAAGTCCACAACCAGTCCTCACCTTTGCCTTGGCTGACGACGAGAGATGGACCATAGACGAGCATGGAATTGGTCTGCGATCGAGATCGCGGAAGACACACACAACTATCCCTGATATAAAGCTATAGATCGATTCTACTTGAACCAAGAGCTAAATCCATGTGTCTTATAAGTCCCTTCAAAGATTCGGGTCAATCGGAATTCGTTTGCCCAACTCGAAATACAGACATAACCAGACTAAACACAGATTCTTACTGAACAGACATGTTTTACAAAACAGATCATAACTTCCAAACGGTAAGTCGGAATTGGGCGATTATTACCTTTATGGAAATCTGAGACCAAGAGCTTTCCAACTACATATTGTTTGTTCCGTGGATCCTTACGGTTCAACAGGAAAACGCGAAACAATCTGACGACCAGAATTGTCTCGATCCTATATCTGCATTCGTAAAAGTGAAAGATCGAAGAAACGAGATTAGATCTCTGTTCTAACAACACAGGGAATCAGATCTCGAAAAGGGGAAGAGTAATAACTTAACCCGTGAGAAGAACGAAGAGAGATGCATGGAAGAGAAGAGAAGATTGGACGGTGGTGGCTCGTCACAGATGGCTGGCGGCGGATTATGGTCGACGAATGGGCAGGGCTTCGTCGGATATCTCTTCTTTGCCTCTTCTCTACGGTGGCTACTCTATTTATAGAGAAAGAGGAAGGGAACCTAGGGTTTTAGTAATGGAAAGTGGGCTTTTGGGCTTAATGGGCTAGGAAAGGGAAAGTTTTAAATCAGACACAATTGAAGTTTCGGGTAATTACAATTCTCCCCCCCCCTATCGGGAATTCGTACCGAATTCCAAGAGGAAAGATCCTTGGAACTCAAGCCCAAAACCCAACGGAACACATAGGGTACTTAGAAAGGATATGCGAACTCTTTTGAAGTCACACACTTTGTTTTGGAATCCAAGGAATGAAAAAGAATGAAACGAGTAAGGAGTTGGACTTCCAAACCGTACATCCCAATTTTTTTTGACTTTGGACGATCGCTTGACCAACAATCAAACAAGAACATGATCAAACGACAACCCTTAGTCGGTCTAGAGATGTTAAGGAATGGCATCCGAAAAAGCCTTAACTTTCTCATTATTATTCTCTCATCCAAGGAGGAAGGCATGATGAGCTAAGGCTCACCAAGTGAAACCACAAAGCGGGAAGGAATACAAGCCGTGAGGGAAAAGAGAGCAGGAAACCGGAAACGAATCCAAGGGAAAAGATAAGATCATGAAGCACTTAGGAGGAATCCATAACTGTTTCCCATTAGATAACTCTTCTAGGAACCAAGAAAAATGGATAGGGATTAAGATAAGGGCAATGACCGCAATAGTCTATGAAGGGAGCGCATGAAGAACGAAAGTACAACTTGAAGAATTTTTAAAACTAAGAAGGAATGAAAGCACCGATAAGAGAAAGGAGATTCGAGAATAGAAAAGAATAATGCAAGAGAACAGCAGAAGCTGATCCCTCTTGGCAGAACTGAGGGACCTTAACCTAGGCTGTGATACCAATTGTAACGCCCTGCTCCCAGAGAACCGGAAACGATGACGTTACGACATCCGTTAAACCAAAAATGACTAAGCGGAATATCCTCCCATGGCCCTAAGAGTCTGCGCGCTCCCTTTTGTTGAAAACCACCAACGTACACCATCCGATCGATCATCCTGCTTTCGGAGCTGCGAGGGGGAAAGAAATGGGAAGAGGAAAAGGACTGAATAATTGATTCAAACACAATTTCCCAGTGAGTGCAGGCTCTAGGAACCCACGAACTTATCTCGATCATAAATCAATCAAGAAGCAAAAGTCACAAGCTAATATCTGCTAACAAACATAACCCCGAAAGTGGTACTCAAGTACCAAAAAATGACTCTCCTATTCTTCTATGTGGTACCAGACACGGACACTACCACAAGTGGCACCAGACACATGCATTGCCACAGTTGGCACCAGACACGGGCAATGCCAGGGGTGATTCCAGACACGGGCACTACCACCCCGTCACACTCTCCATAGCGTCTACAGGGGCTCGCTGAAGCCCCCGACGATGGCTAAGGTGCCTGACACGGGCCCCACCTCTAGCCAATAAACAAACGGACATGGTGCCAGACCCGAGCTCCACCATTCCGCAATCATAGTCAACCTATCACGACTCGACCACTCTTAACTCATTCCTCATGTCTCATATTCCATTATTATATCTCTTCGTTCTTTATCCCAATTACCTATTCCATATTCATATCTCATAGTCCGTATTTGATATACTTTTCCCACACAATGCAAACATCCCGCAATCACTATTCATATACAATCAACCGTATTCAGTTTAGCAATCCTATATATATATCTAGGTTTTTCCATCACATCAACACAAATCAACAACAATAACGATATACATATATATATATATATATATATAATGGATTAGCGCCATATTGTGTTTACACATCACACTCAGCTATGCATAGTCATACAACTATACATAGGAAGCAGACATTAACAAAGGCCTAACGCCCATAAGAAGGATGAATGATAGGGAGAGAGTCCACAACCAGTCCTCACCTTTGCCTTGGCCGACGACGAGAGATGGACCATAGACGAGCATGGAATTGGTCTGCGATCGAGATCGCGGAAGACACACACAACTATCCATGATCTAAAGCTATAGATCGATTCTACTTGAACCAAGAGCTATATCCATGTGTCTTATAAGTCCCTTCAAAGATTCGGGTCAATCGAAATTCGTTTTCCCAACTCGAAACACAGACATAACCATACTAAACACATATTCTTCATGAACACATATCATAACTTCCAAACGGTAAGTCGGAATTGGGCGATTATTACCTTTATGGAAATCAGAGACCAAGAGATTTCAAACTACATAATTTTTTGTTCCGTGGTTTCTTACGGTTCAACGGGAAAGCGCGAAACAATCTGACGGCCAGAATTGTCTCGATCCTATATCTGCAGTCGAAAAAGTGAAAGAACGAAGAAACGAGATTCGATCTCCGTTCTAACAACACAGAGAATCATATCACGAAAAGGGGAAGAGAGAAAGAGGAGAATCAATGGAGAATGAATAATCACTTAACCCGTGAGAAGAACGAAGAGAGATGCATGGAAAAAAGAGAAGATCAGACGGTGGTGGCTCGCCACAGATGGTCGGCGGCGGCTGGTGGTCGATGGACGGGCAGGGCCATTCGCCGGAAATCTCTTCTTTGCTTCTTCTCTAGGGAAGCTACTCTATCTATAGAAAAAAGGGGAAGGGAACCTAAGGTTTTAGTAATGGAAAATTGGTTTTTGGGCTTAATAGACTAGGAAGGGAAAGTTTTAAATCAAACCCAAAACTGAAATTTCGGGCCATTACATTATTCACAAAGTTTTTTAATCAAAATTTTAAAACTATATAGTTTCTGTTTGGGCCCAAATTCAATCCCAAGTGAATTAGCTGGATAAGGCCTCATGTGTCTTCGACAAGCGGGCCCGGAAGCATTCACATCCAAGCCCAAATCGACAGAAGAGGCTCCGACTTCACAGCACAGCTCGGGAGATGACGACATGGGCCGTTAGCAACAAACCGACTAAGAAGGAGGAGGTGAGTTGACGTGCGATCCCGGGAATCTCGCGAGCGGTTGGAACTAACTCCTCAAGTCACGAAGAGTAGTTGTGAAGACCAAGGCTATATAAGGAGACTCCGGTGACTTGAGAAGGGATCCGATTCTTTACGATATACTCGAACCTAGCACTAAGACTTTGTAATCGCGATTCTCTCGAGTTCTTACTATTCTTATATAATAAATCAATACAAATATATTTTTCACCATTGTTAAGCTCCTTGATCTAGTTCAACCAAGAATCTAGCCCACCTACTTTGCAAATCAGCTCACTTGAAACACTCTAAATCTGAGTGTGGGTTTTAGGATCCACATTTTGGCGCCGTCTGTGGGGAAGATTCATAGATATTCTTTACACACGAACCTGATCAATAGCCCGCTTGCGTGGAAATGGATCCAAACGCAACAGCTCCGGTCGGATCGCCAAGGTCGCAAGACCTTGATCAAACGAACGCAAGCGTTCAAGTCGGGAATACCGGATCAGAGTCGACCCAGACTCAAGCAGGATCCGGAACAGGGGACCGCATCCCTATTTCCCAGTCTCTAGGAGTTGCGCCCCCAGGCTTAACTTCACAGACAACCGAGAGAACGAACTCTCGAACCTGGATACGATCCGAGGATCGCTCCCAAGGGGACGTACAAATCCCTCGGATTGTTCCGCAGACTCGCCCCGACTCGCCAAGTCTGACGAGATCCGTCACCGATGGCATGGCAGAGCTCCGTAAGATGCTAGCAGTCCTAATCAACAGATCGCATGATCAGGAAGCCACACAATGGACTGTATTAGCCCGGCTAGACATGCACGACAGGAGTCTGCTGAACCTCGGGAACAGACCACGGCCCGCCACAGGGACCACGGCAGACACCGCCACGAGGAGCCCGTTACCTCGCATGCGTCTGGACTTTGAGGAGGACTATATAACTCCCGAAGCCCCGAGACAGACTTTTGTGGCCGGAAACAGCGGCTACCCAGTGTTTAGTCCGATCTCGGGAAACGCACTTCCCAGCTCAAACACCGTGGCCTCAACTTCGACGGGTATTACGGCCCCTGAGGGAGCGCGACTGCCAACGCCCCCGCCCATGCCAACGAGCTATGAAACAAACAGGCATCGGGTGTTGGGGGCATCAGCCTTCGCCTCCGGCACGCGTCCTCCAGTGACGGAGCCAGGGACTAACACTGCTCGGCCTCCCCCGAGCGAGATAGCCCAACAAGCCGGAACTAGGGGACAAAACAACACGCGTCCGAGGAGCACGCAGCTCCCCATGTTCGACCAACGAACGGACATAGATGACGAAAGCATATATGCCAGGATCCAGCGTCTGCAAGCTGCGGTCCACTCGGCAACAAGCGCGGCTCCAGACATCGATCAAGTTATCGAGGAGACCCGCCGGACCCCATTCACGGATAGAATCGCTAGCGCGAGGATCCAGAACACTGGGAAAATCAAAATCCCGGAATATGCGGGAACTACAGACCCGAAGGCCCACGTTAGAGCTTTCAGGCTCGCGGTCTCCAGAGCGCACCTCACCGATGAAGAAAAGGAAGCAGGGTACTGCAGACTTTTCGCCGAAAACCTCACCGGTACCGCACTAGAATGGTTCGCCAGTCTAGAAGGAAACTCGATCGACAACTTCACACAGCTCGTATCGATCTTTCTAAAGCAATACTCGATATTCATCGAAGAGAAAACCTCGGAAGCCGACCTCTGGGCTCTGAAACAAGGGCCGGACGAAACTCTCAGAGCCTACATCGCAAGGTTCAGAGAAGTCAAATCGCGTATAGCCGACCCAAACGAAATCATAGCGATCGCGGCTCTAGAAAACGGACTCCTATACACATAGGAGTTCAGAAAGGAGCTCGCGGTCCGACCATGCACGTCCCTGGACGACGCGCTACACAAAGCTACTTACTACGCGAAGTACGAAGAAACCGTAGCTGCGGCAAAGGAAGAATCAAGCCAGAAGAAAACCAGCAAAAAGGAATCCTCTGGCAAGGGACAGCACTGTCTGACAGTAGAAGGCAAGCCTCAATGGCGCAAGCCTTACGATGCAAACAAATATTGTAAATACCACGACAAGAAAGGGCACTCCTCCGAAGAGTGCCGGTCCAAAGACCGCCTGCTGGCAGCTAAAAACGACATCAGCGAGGTTCCGGAACCGGAGGAGAAGGAGCCCGAAAAGAAAGATAAAGGAAAGAGCAAATCGAAAAACAAAAAGAATTCGCAATCTAAGCGCGAGAGGACTCCAGAAAAGGAGGGATCAGACTCCCCAGTCCCCTCTCGAAAACGCATAGATGCAATCTTTAGCTTAGCTCGCTGCGGGGGGTCAATGAGATCGGTCATCACGCCACCCCCAGCTCCTAAGAAACCAGCCAGCCGGTGCTTGCCTAAGCTCGGACTGTGTAGTTCGAACCTCCCCAAAACGATCAACTTCATATCGGGAGGTTCGAGGTTTTTCCGGAATTCGGTAAATTCGATCAAAGCTCACCAAAGACGAGTTGCAAATGAACTTAGGGAAATGGTCCCAATCGAAGGACCGGACACTCACATAACATTCTATGAGAGCGAAACCTTCAGACTCGACAAACCGCACGATGACGCTTTAGTGATCCAACTCGACGTAGCCGGATTCGAACTCTCCAGAGTCATGATTGACACCGGAAGCTCGGTGGATCTCTTGTTCTACGACGCCTTCAGAAAGATGGGCTTCAAAGACTCAATGTTGACCGGAGGGAAAACCCCATTAACCGGGTTCGACGCCGAAACCACCTACTCAATGGGAACTATAAAACTCCCATCCATCGCCGGGGGGCAACAGGAAATCCTGGAGTTTGTAGTAGTAAACAAACCGGCCCCGTACAACGCGATATTGGGTAGACCATGGATCTATACCATGAAGGCAGTGCCTTCTACCTATCACCAGTGTGTGAAATTCCCGACCCCTTCGGGGATCAAGACGATTTACGGGAATCAAAAAGCCGCAAGATCGTGCTACCTAACTTTCTTCAAGCAGCTAGAGACCTTAAACGTATAGCAATTACAGAAAGAGGAAGAGCTCGCTTCCTGGACCGCGAAACGCAGCAACGATCCAACTGTCCGAAGCCCGCGAAAAGATTTAGTCGTCTCAGTCTGTATTGACGACAAAGACCCGGAAAGGTGTGTAAAAATCGGATCGGAGCTACTGAACGCTACCAGGGAAGAACTCATTAAATTCCTCAAAGACATGAGAGGGATTGATATCGAGGTCACCTCACACGAATTGAACGTCGATCCAACTTTCAAACCCGTGAAACAGAAACGCCGCAAACTCGGTCCAGACCGAGCCAAAGCGGTTAACGACGAAGTCGACAGACTACTAAAGGTCGGGTCAATCAGGGAGGTGAAATACCCCGACTGGTTAGCCAACCCGGTCGTCGTCAAAAAGAAAAACGGGAAGTGGAGAGTCTGCATAGACTTCACAGACTTGAATAAAGCATGCCCAAAGGATAGCTTTCCACTACCGCATATAGACCGACTGGTGGAAGCCACTGCCGGACACGAACTACTATCCTTTATGGACGCGTTCTCTGGATACAACCAAATCCTCATGAACCCAGAGGACCAGGAGAAAATGGCCTTCATAACCGATCGCGGAACTTACTGCTACAAGGTGATGCCTTTCGGGCTGAAGAACGCCGGAGCTACCTACCAGAGATTGGTGAATAAAATGTTCGCCAATCAGCTCGGAAAGTCAATGGAAGTCTACATTGACGATATGCTGGTAAAATCTTCCAAAGAAAGTGATCACATAGAACAGCTCCGGGAATGTTTCAAGATCCTAAACCAATACGGGATGAAACTTAACCCCGCCAAGTGCTCTTTCGGAGTACCTTCGGGAGAATTCCTCGGGTACCTCGTAACAGAGCGAGGGATCGAAGCAAACCCGAAACAAATAGCAACCTTCCTGGAGATGCCTTCCCCGAGAAACACAAGGGAAGTGCAAAGACTGACAGGACGGATAGCATCTCTGAACCGCTTCATCTCTCGATCTACGGACAAGTGCCTACCATTTTACAACCTCCTCAAAGGAAACCGGAAGTTCCAATGGGACGAGAGCTGTGAAAACGCCCTAAACGAGCTCAAGAAATACCTCAGCGAACCTCCAATACTAGCCAAACCAGTGGAGGGCGAGCCATTGTATCTTTACATCGCAACCTCGCCCGCCGCCGTTAGTGCAGTCCTGGTCCGCGAGGAACAAAACGAGCAAAAGCCCATATACTACGTGAGCAAAACGCTCATAGACGCAGAGACGAGGTACCCAGCAATGGAGAAGCTCGCACTCGCAGTAGTGATGGCGGCAAGAAAGCTTAGGCCGTACTTTCAGTCACACGCCATAGTAGTGATGACGTCGCAGCCCATACGAACTATACTCCATAGTCCGAGCCAATCCGGCAGACTAGCCAAATGGGCAATCGAATTAAGCGAGTACGATATCGAGTACCGGACCAGAACGAGCGCTAAAGCCCAGGTCCTAGCAGACTTCATTATCGAGCTCCCGCCCATGGCTCCGGAGCAGGAAAATCAAGACGATCATTGGACTCTCCATGTAGACGGAGCCTCATCCAAACACGGCTCCGGGGTAGGAAACTCGTAACCCCCACAGGAGAGGTAATCGAGCAATCGTTCAGACTTGGCTTCAGTGCATCCAACAATGAGGCCGAGTATGAAGCCCTCATAGCCGGACTCCGACTCGCAATCGGAGTCGGAGCACAAGAAGTACGCGCCTTTAGCGATTCACAGTTAGTTACGAGCCAGTATCACGGCGAGTACGAAACTAAGGATGAGCGCATGGAAGCGTACGCCAAGGTAGCCCACGAGTTAGCAGATCAGTTAAAAGATTTCACACTCGAGAGGATACCTCGGGGGGAAAACTCCTCCGCCGACGCCCTGGCAGCATTAGCCTCGACGTCCGACCCTAAGGTCAAAAGAATAATACCCGTAGAAGGGATAGAAAAACCAAGCATCGACGTGGCACTCAAGGCGCACACCGCAGACCAGTCCACAACGATCCAGACAAAAAACTCAACGGGAACCCTGGAACCTGATGCCCGGGCAGAAACGGCCTCAGAATGCCACGAAGTCTACGACATTGGCCTCCGTAGTGGCCGGCAAATCCCCGAACCTCCCGTCGAGGAGGAGGAATCCGAGCCTGAAAACGAAGAACCGGACGCAGAATTCCTGAACAGGCCGGATTGGAGGGAACCAATTCTAAGCTACATCCGACACGGCCAAGTCCCCGATGACAAGTGGCAAGCCAGGAAGCTTAAAGCCCGAAGCGCCCGATATTGCATAATCAACGATTGCCTATTCAAACGTAGCACCGCAGAACCTTACTTGCGATGTGTGCATGCCACGGAAGCCCTCGCCGTAATGGGCAACACCCATGAAGGCACCTGCGGTAACCACTCCGGAGGACGGGCCCTAGCCATCGGCATCAAAAGACAAGGATTCTTCTGGCCGGCTATGATCGCAGATTGCGAGAACTACACCAGGCTGTGTGATAAATGCCAAAGGCCCGCACCGATTATTCACCAGCCTGCGGAGAAACTGTCCTCGATCTCTGCACCATACCCATTCATGAGGTGGTCAATGGACATAGTGGGGCCTCTCGTCTCTTCAGGACCAAAACAACTGAAATACCTCCTGGTCTTAACAGACTATTTCACCAAGTGGATAGAAGCTAAAGCCTACCAGCAAACCACCGAAATTGAAGTACAACACTTCATCTGGGAGCACATAGTCTGCCGGCACGGACTCCCCTACGAAATAGTAACAGATAACGGTTCTCAGTTCATCTCAAGGGCTTTCAGAAATTTCTGTAAGACCTGGAAGATACGCCTGACCACATCTACTCCGAGATACCCCCAAGGAAACGGTCAAGCAGAAGCTGCGAACAAAACTTTACTAAGTAGCCTCAAGAAAAGACTCGACGCTAAAAAATCAGCGTGGTCTGAGGAGCTACCGGGAGTCCTATGGGCTTCCCGCACCACACCTCACAGCGCGACCGGCGAGACTCCATTTTCGTCGGCTTACGGAATGGAGGCGGTGGTCCCCGCGGAGGTATCAGTTCCAACTATCAGGAGGGCACTAAGCCCCAGACACGAGGAACTAAACGAACAGATGCTCCGAGATCGTCTAGACATGATTGAAGAACAACGTGACCGGGCGCTAATACGAATACAAAACTACCAGCAAGCAACCGCCCGCTACTATAACTCCAGAGTCCGACTCCGGAAATTTAGCGTGGGGACTTGGTACTGCACAAGGTCTACTCAAACACAAGAGAGCCAGGAGCCGGGAAACTCGGGACAAACTGGGAAGGACCCTACAAAGTCACCGAGATAGTACGCAACGGCGTCTACAAGCTCACGAAAGTCAAAAACGGAGTGCCAGTGAAGAGGCCATGGAATGCCATGAACCTCAAGCTATACAACTCATAAGTACTCACAAAAATCGAACTACGTTAGGCTTGATCCCTTGGCAGGGTACGTAGGCAGCTCGAACTTCGAGTGCAGCCACTCTACCCAAAAACTTAGAAATTCTTGCATCCTACTTTTTCGTTTATTTTTGGGGGGAGTACAAGGTTATCACCCAATACATCAATGAAAACTCTGGAGAGTACATTAATGAAATTTTTTGGTATCTCTTCGTGTTCATATTTCTCGTGATAAGTAACATATGCTACTACGAATTCACCAAGTCTTGAAACCTTGGCAATGGCAAACATTAAAGTCTACATTGAATAAAGTATTACTTAACGCAAGTCTTACTCCGTAAACTCAACGCTACGCGTCGCTCCGAGTCCACACTAAACCTCACTGCAGCAGACGCGAAGCTACATACACAAACCACAAACACTTCAAGTCTTAAAACCTTAAGTGTTTCGTGAACCTCAACCTCAGAAGATCTCTCTGGAGCAATCTTCCAAAGCTCATAACTCGCGAACAAACTCGGAAGTAAACCCTAAACGAACCTTGCACGGGTTGAACAGGTATCCAAACAATGGCGAACCAAAAAGGGCTCTAAGTCGCGAAACGAACTCCAGAATACAAGAAACGTCTGGCCAGACTAAACAACAAAAATCAAGAGTTCTGTTTCACGACTCAAAGGTTCAACCTGCAAACTGACAACGCATAAACGAACCTCGATATTTTGCTAAACTCAGAAATCCAAACTCAAACGAAAACATAAACATAAAAACGTGCATTAAAAAGGCTCACCCGAGCCAAAGAGAGTTACGGATAAAAGCCCTCCCGGGCAACACCAAAAGCAAAATAAAAGAGTTCAACTTTAGCCCAAGAGGGGGCTTTAGGGAATTCAAAAAAAAAAAAAAACTGAAATAAAATTTTCTAAGGAACAGCCATCAGCCCTGCTCCTCACCGCCGGCCTTCTCACTTTCATCACCTTGTTGCTCCTGGACTCCGATCTCCGCCGCCTTTGTCGCTCCGGTACTCGCAGGGCCTGCCATCATCTCAGCATTCGAGCCGAACTCGTTGAAGCCTGCGGAGCGAGCCACGCGCATCACCGAATCCTCGGAGATCTGAGGAATAGCACGCAGCTCGGCGCTCAAAGAAAAGTCGGACACCTGCGCGGCCTCAAACTCCTTCGCGAAAGTCTCCCTCTGCTCCAAAAGCTTAGGAAGCTCCTCCTCGATAGTAGTCACCCCACTCTGCAGGAGGTTGATCAGTTCGATATTGGCCTCCACTTCCTGGACCTTCATCTTGCAGTCCGTCTCCTTCTTCTTCCTCTCGAACTTATCCTTGTGAGCTTCGAACATGTCAAAGTAATGACCGTCCCTTATCCTCATCCCGTCGTGCCTAGTCGAGTGAATTGCACCCTCCGCCTTCTCAAGGAGCACCTTGACCTTCTGCTCCAGAGTGACCGTCCTCTCTACGGCAATCGAACGCTCGGACTTCACAACGCTAAGCTGAGCATCGATAAGCTTCACTTCTTCCTGGCAACTCTTGAGGCTCGCGGTCAACTGGTGCACAACGCTCTGAGCTTGCTCGAGCTCTTCCCGTCGAGGGACACTCCTGAGGTTCTGCTCGTAGAAGGCTGCAAGCTGATTATCCGCCTCCAAAGACTGAAATATAAAACAAGCGTTAAAGACCGGAAAAGGGAAAAAGAAGCAAAGACTCGAAAAGTTACCTTCCCCTTAGCGGTCATTGCCTTGATGTACAGCTCTTGGCCTATCATGTTCTTTATCGAAGGGAGCGAGCATCCAGCGGCCTTGCAATGACGGAGCAAATGAGCGAGTCCCTCAGGATCATCTGTGATCGGGAAATCCTTCGTATGGTCAAACTTCCAGTGAAACGGTTTGGACCCCGGAGCATGCGACGAGCATGACCCAACAGCTGCCTCCTTTTCATATTGAGGCTTCTTGTTCAAAGGTTGCACCGAAGAATCACTGCCGGTGGCCCGTGAACTCAGATGAATCACTTGGTCAGGGCGTGCAGCCTTCGGGCCCTTTCCAGACTCCGTGTCCCAACGCGGAGGCGGCGGCGGAACACCTCCAGATCTCCCATCGTTAATTGCCCCAGCTAGAGCATCGCTCAGCTGGCCAGCACGGATGGGTGCGTATCCGCCAGACGTCCCCTTCTCAGAAGGCCTCTTAGATGATTCTCGGACAGTGGGACGTATCCTCATCTTTTTCTTTGATTGGGTTGTGCTTGACGAAGCGGCGTCAGAGGGTGAGTACTCTCTGGAAGCTGCAAAACAAAGGAAAACAGTCAAGACTCGCACCAAGGCTGTGTACACAGAGAATATATAAAAGAAAACACGCGTATACTCACCAAGAAGTGCCGGAGCAGGACGAATTTCCAGCGGCTCTATCACCTCCGGAAGCTCGAGCGCACGCTTGACTCTGTCAACAGTGAACGATGACCAGAGTACGTCTCTGGAGCCTAGAGTCGCTGCTAACTTTCTAACTGCAGGAGTTATTCCAAATCTCTCCGGGATCTCTGCAAACATAGAAAAACAAACGCTCAGATATCCCCAGATAAAGCCAAAATCAACATGCAATAGAAGAAACCCTAGCTAAACACTATCTCTAACCAACAGATTCCGACCACGCGGTCACGATTCTAGAGGGATCAAAATCCCCAATCGAATGACGGTCGAGCTTGAACCAAAAGGGGCGTTCTCTCCAACGATCCTCCCGGTTCGGCACAGCCACCAGAATCGCCAAACTCCTCCGAGGAGAGAGATAGAAAAGCCCTGTCGCCGAGTTGTGTTTAATCGAACACAAAGCATGGAGAACCGATAAGTCGAACGGAATCCTCTCCTCTCGAGCCCCAACCAGCAGGCCGATGAGGTAACGTATGAAATTCGGTGTTAGCTGCGGAAGCGTTATCCCAAGCTCGCCTATCACATCCAGCAGAAGCCGAGGGATCGGGAAAATCAGGTTACACTTCTCGAAGTAAGCCTTGTAGGCACAGCAATAGCCTGGTCTGACCGACTCCGGCGTCTCTCCCGGATCAAGAAACCTCAAGTCCACCGACCTCGGTACGCCGTGCGACGAGTATAGGTTCTCGATGTCCTCCGCCTTTGTAGTCGGGACGGGATACTCGAACTCCTCTTCTTCCATCACATGCTTCTCTTTCTTAACCTTAGCCAGACTCAACTTCGACATCGTTCAAAGCTTTCAAGAACAAAATTTCTTTATCGCAAGAAAAAGGAAAGAAAAACTGCAAAAGAAAGAGAGAAAACATCGCTATAAAGAGGAGTGGAGGAGTTACCTTGAGTTGACGGTTGAACCTTGGAGAGTGGATGCATGAAGAGGCGGAATATAAAGCAATCATAATTGCACAGCCTCGGGACTCCAAAGATATTTTGAGATCTCCGAGATCTAAACCGTTCGATCTCCTCGCTACTCCTCATGCGCCGCGATTACGCGTGGCATTCATTCCATGCTCTCATCTTAGCCGTTCAATTTGGCGGGATTCCTACTCGCTCGCCATCTGACGGTCCACATTAGAAGGCGAAGCGTCCTCGTATCTCGGATATAGCTCAAGAAAACAATATCCAAAAGAATGCTGTGGGCCTTTCACGAATATACTCCGCCCTTCAAGCTCGGATACTCGCTTAAAGGGCCGGGGGCAAATGTTTGGGCCCAAATTCACTCCCAAGTGAATTAGCTGGATAAGGCCTCATGTGTCTTCGACAAGCGGGCCCGGAAGCATTCACATCCAAGCCCAAATCGACAGAAGAGGCTCCGACTTCACAGCACAGCTCGGGAGATGACGACATGGGCCGTTAGCAACAAACCGACTAAGAAGGAGGAGGTGAGTTGACGTGCGATCCCGGGAATCTCGCGAGCGGTTGGAACTAACTCCTCAAGTCACGAAGAGTAGTTGTGAAGACCAGGGCTATATAAGGAGACTCCGGTGACTTGAGAAGGGATCCGATTCTTTACGATATACTCGAACCTAGCACTAAGACTTTGTAATCGCGATTCTCTCGAGTTCTTACTATTCTTATACCATTGTTAAGCTCCTTGATCTAGTTCAACCAAGAATCTAGCCCACCTACTTTGCAAATCAGCTCACTTGAAACACTCTAAATCTGAGTGTGGGTTTTAGGATCCACAGTTTTCAGTCAACAATCTTAACAGCTTAATTATTTCAACTTGTTTATGACATAGTCAACCATATATAAGACTATGAGATTAATTTTAAAAAATAATAGAAACAAACAAAAAAGAAAGATGACATTATTATGTAGTAGTATATGAATTAAGAGAACATTATCCATATTGTTCTGAAAATCCATTACCTCGTTAACTTTTTCTAATCTCTTTTGGTAAAACATCTTTTAAAAATTTAGATCCAAAAACAAATCAAATACCATTAAAACGAACATGAATTATAAACTATATGTAATATGATAAATTGTTATATTCATACAAGAATTATAGTACATGATTTTGTAAGAACCATAATAAAAGTAATAAAAATTGTACAAAACTAAAACAAGGGTTTAGAGATCATTTTTTGAATTTTTTTTAATCAACTAACATAGGTTAGATTAAAAGATCACTTTGGACCAGAACCAGTACAATAAAGAAGAGAGAATTTAGCTAAAAGGTCTGCTAATCCATTCAATGCCCGTGATGTGAACTGAAAAGACGAAAAAAAGAAACTAGAAGATAAATGCTCGATATCGACGAAGATCCCGTAGAGATTCATCGGGTTGATTTTCAAGGCGATTGCTCTAACGATCACTAAAGAGTTTGTCTTTATCCCAATCTTTGTGATTCCAACGAAGGTGGTGTGGAGTAAGGCAGATCGAATAGTGAGTGTTGATGCATGAAATCCAACAAGTTAATCGAACATAGCCAATAGTCAATGTAAGATAGAGGTTCAGAGAATCTCATGAAATTTGTGTTAAGTGATGATAGGACAATTTGGTGTGTTCTCTGTTTTGTGGCTGCACCTTGAGAAAGGCTGCCTACGTATTCTCGGAAGAGAGATCAAGCCATTCGTAGTTCATATAACGATATCAAATTTAGTGAGCTCGTTAGGCGAGCTCGGGTGAGCTTGTCAGGTGAGCTCGGATGAGCTTGTCGTTGTGCTCGTCAGAGAGATGAGCGTGTCGTCGTGCTCGGGGGCGAGCTCGGGTGAGCTTGTCGCTGTGCTCGTCGAGGAGATGAGCGTGTCGTCGTGCTCGGGGGCGAGCTCGGGTGAACTAGTCAGGCGAGCTCGGGTGAGCTTGTCGCTGTGCTCGGGGACGAGCTCGGGTGAGCGTGTTAGGTGAGCTCGGGTGAGCTTGTCAGGCGAGCTCGGGTGAGCTTGTCAGGCGAGCTCGGGTGAGCTTGTCAGGCGAGCTCGGGTGAGCTTGTCGCCGTGCTCGGGGTCGTATTTTTGCATGTTCTCCCAAATGTCTGATTATGCTCTCTTCTCTCTAGAAAGCCTTCTCTCCTCCCAAATTTTTTTCCCTGTGTAATGAATGACTATTTACTATCTATAGCCACAATGTTTGAACCTATTTGGTCTGGACTTTCATTAATCTTTATGGGCCAATCTTTATTTGTGTTGGGTTATTAAAGGGGTGCTAATCCCTGATATAACAATGCCCCCCCCCCCCCTCAGTTCGTCGGAAGAGAAGCGACAGACGAATTAAGAAGAAAAGAGGTTAGCTCGGCGTAAATCAATATTGGCCTGAATGCATGCTCGGCATCCCTGTGAAGGAATGTTGGACGCGAGTGCGTGCTCGGCGTTCCTGTTGGACGCGAGTGCGTGCTCGGCGTACCTGTTGGACGCGAGTGCGTGCTCGGCGTACGTGTTGAGCGCGATTGTTTGCTCGTCGTACCTGTTGAGTGCGAGTGCGTGCTCGGGTGAGCTTGATCGGGTGAACGTGCTCGGGTGAGCGTGCTCGGGTGAACGTGCTCGGGTGAGCGTGCTTGTCGTAGACTGTTGGACGCGAGTGCGTGCTCGGGTGAGCGTGCTCGGGTGAACGTTCTCGGGTGAGCGTGCTTGTCGTAGACTTTTTGACGCGAGTGCGTGCTCGGGTGAGCGTGCTTGGCATAGACTGTTGGATGCGAGTGCGTGCTCGGGTGAGCGTGCTAGGGTGAGCGTGCTTAGCGTAGACTGTTGGACGCGAGTGCGTGCTCGGGTGAGCGTCCTTGGCGTAGACTGTTTTGGGTGCGAGTGGTATGCTCGGCTTAAAGTTTGAGTTAGGTGCGAGTAGTATGCTCGGGTGAGCGTGCTTGGCGTAGACTGTTTTGGGTGCGAGTGGTATGTTCGGCTTAAAGTTTGAGTTAGTTGCGAGTAGTATGCTCGGCTTACCCTGTAAGGCCGACCAGGACAGTTATGCGAAACTGGGCTCGGCTTATTTTTTCTACCAGTTAGCCTTGTGCGGGACTGGCCGCGGCTTATTTTAATGGGTACGAAACTGTGTTCGGTTGGCTCATGATTCAGGTGCGAGTAAATGCTCGGCTTATCATGAAGGTCTGATCGGGACAGTTGTGCGAAACTGGGTTTGGCTTATTTTTTCTGCCAATCAGTCTTGTGCGGGACTGGCCCCGGCTTGTTTTAATGGGTACGAAACTGTGTTCGGTTGGCCCATGATTCAGGTGCGAGTAAGTGCTCGACTTATCCTTAAGGTCTGATCGGGACAGTTGTGCGAAAACTAGTTTCGGCTTATTTTTTCTGCCGATCAGCCTTGTGCAGGAACTGGGCCCGGCTTACGTGTTCGTGACACGTTTGTAGATCGAACATTTGGCCAGAATGTCAATGTTAGGAAGATTATTTGACTTTAATGAGCTCGGTACGACGAGCTAGAAATTTGACGAGCTATGATCACATTTCACTTTCCCTTTTTTTGGGGCTTGTGGTTAGCCTTGGCCCATATACCACTTGAGTCTAATTTTTGGGGCAAGGGTATATGACGACCTCGTGTCGATCTTGGGTTGACGACCTCGGTTAATGAGCTCCGAGGATTGAGACAAAGTTGACTTTTCATTGTTCTAAAAGGACGAGCTTGATCTCTTTTTTACTTGGATCTCTCTTCGTTCACGATCAACGCGAATACTAATGACGAGCTGGCGCACGATTTGAGGTCGTCTTGGATACTTTTTTTTATACTTTAGCAGATGACCAAGTGTTGAGTTGGTGAGCTGTGATGTAGATTAAGAGCTTGTTTTGTTTTGGTGAGTAGAGCACGAAAAGGAGCTGGTGATTTTTAATGACGAGACGACGAAGTCAAAGCTGTTGATGACGAGAGGATCCAAAGAAAACGAGCTGATGACGAGGAGGTGATGATGACGAGCTGACGTAGACGGGCTCGTGACGACGAGCTGACGGAGACGGGCTCGTGACGACGAACTCGGCGATGACGAGCTGACGGAGATGAGCTCGTGACGACGAACTCGGCGATGACGAGCTGATGGAGACGAGCTCGTCACGACGAACTCGGCGATGACGGGCTGACGGAGACGAGCTCGTGACAACGAACTCGGCGATGACGAGCTGACGGAGACGAGCTCGTGACGACGAACTCGGCGATGACGAGCTGACGGAGACGAGCTCGTGACGACGAACTCGGTGATGACGAGCAGACGGAGACGAGATCACAGGGACGAGCTCTTGACGAAATCGGTTTAGCTCCTAGGATTGAGAGAGGTCGTCGAAGTTTGAACTGCTCGGAAGTTACGAACATGATCTCTTCTTTGATGAGGACGAGCTAACATGGGGACAACGAGATCTTACGATGACGACCTCGGCAGTTGATAGAAGGTGAAGTAAAGAATGTGCTTGGATCAGCAACTGCGACGACGATGAGTGGAGAGCTCGAGCTAGGATGACACGACTTTAAGAGGAAGATTATGCTCGAGCTAACAATACGGCGACCTCGTTGAATTTTTGGACTTGGTAGATGATAGGAGATGAGGAGTTCATCGTAGACAAGTTGATAATGACGTGCTGATGGGGACGAGATCACGAGGACGAGCTAAATATGAGCGAGCAAAAGAGAGCTGCCGAAGATGGTAAGACGAGCTGACATGGAGGCGAGAAGACGTGGACGAGCTCGTGACGAGAATCGAGACCAAGACCGTACATACCCATATTGCAAACGTTCGTTAAGGTGGTAGTTGGTGTAGCGTCTTTTGTTGTGAAAAATATCATGATCGAGTTCTGTTGACGGAGAGCTCGTCATTTCTAGAGGAAGAATTGTTGAAGATGAGAGGAAGACAGGAAGTTGATCCCATCTTTTGAACGACGAGCTCAAACTTTAACAAATGATATTCTGAAGTTTGTTTCCCAAGTATTAGCTCGTCTAGGTGAGCTCGTCCCTTTTTTTTTTTTTTTTAGAACTCTCTTGCCCCCTCCTTCTAGCGCCAATTGTTGATGCATGAAATCCAACAAGTTAATCGAACATAGACAAAAGTCAATGTAAGATAGAGGTTCAGAGAATCTCATGAAATTTGTGTTAAGTGATGATAGGACAATTTGGTGTGTTCTCTGTTTTGTGGCTGCACCTTGAGAAAGGCTGCCTACGTACTCTCGGAAGAGAGATCAAGCCATTCGTAGTTCATATAACGATATCAAATTTAGTGAGCTCGTTAGGCGAGCTCGGGTGAGCTTGTCAGGTGAGCTCGGGTGAGCTTGTCGCTGTGCTCGTCGGAGAGATGAGTGTGTCGTCTTGCTCGGGGGCGAGCTCGGGTGAGCTTGTCAGGTGAGCTCGGGTGAGCTTGTCAGGCGAGCTCGGGTGAGCTTGTCAGGCGAGCTCGGGTGAGCTTGTCGCTGTGCTCGTCGAAGAGGTGAGCGTGTCGTCGTGCTCGGGGGCGAGCTCGGGTGAACTAGTCAGGCGAGCTCGGGTGAGCCTGTCGCTGTGCTCGGGGACGAGCTCGGGTGAGCGTGTTAGGCGAGCTCGGGTGAGCTTGTCAGGCGAGCTCGGGTGAGCTTGTCAGGCGAGCTTGGGTGAGCTTGTCGCCGTGCTCGGGGTCGTATTTCTGCATGTTCTCCCAAATGTCTGATTATGCTCTCTTCTCTCTAGAAAGCCTTCTCTCTCCTCCCAAAATTTTCCCCCTGTATAATGAATGACTATTTACTATTTATAGCCACAATGTTTGAACCTATTTGGGATGGGCTTTCATTAATCCTTATGGGCCAATCTTTGTTTGTGTTGGGTTATTAAAGGGGTGCTAATCCCTGGTATAACAGCGAGAGCTTCTGCTATTTATGGAGAGGAGACTGCATGTTGGATTTGGGTCCCCTGGAGTGAAGAATTTGTTGATCGATAATGGATTAACCAGCCTAAACCTGCGATTTGAAAGTCTTCAGTGAAATTAGTTAGAGGCAAGATCGGAGAGAATGAATCTGAGGTCGGGTGAGAAAGAGAGTCTCGTTTTGCTTCCCGCCATTCTATAGCTGATATGAGAGCTTTATGGAGGGTGTTTGCTGCACAATCCTGTCGATCGTCAAATACGAGATTGTTATGCGCTAGCCAAAGGTACCAAATCACCCAAGGAGAGATGTTGGAAGTTAATCCTGTTGGGGGGAGTTATGTAGATTTTGAGGCTTTTTAAACTCCCTCGGCAAAGGAAAAAGATCGGTTTTGCTGAAAGGTCGTATGGCACAAGACCAAGTTCCTGACATGTTACGCGAAAGAGTAGTGGAAGAAGAGGTGTGTGGTTGATTCGGTTTCACCACACCTCTTACATCGGATTCCAGCAACTAGTCCACGTCATTGTAAGTTCTCTCATATAGCTAAAGCCTCTTGTATAGCTTTCCATAGGAACATATTAAGTTGAGGACAACAAGATCTTACGATGACGACCTCGACAGTTGATAGAAGGTGAAGTAAAGAATGAGCTTGGATCAGCAACTGCGACGACGATGAGTGGAGAGCTCGAGCTAGGATGACACGACTTTAAGAGGAAGATTATGCTCGAGCTAACAATACGGCGACCTCATTGAATTTTTGGACTTGGTGGATGATAGGAGATGAGGAGTTCATCGTAGACAAGTTGATAATGACGTGCTGATGGGGACGAGATCACGAGGACGAGCTAAATATGAGCGAGCAAAAGAGAGCTGCCGAAGACGGTAAGACGAGCTGACATGGAGGCGAGAAGACGTGGACGAGCTCGTGACGAGAATCGAGACCAAGACCGTACATACCCATATTGCAAACGTTCGTTAAGGTGGTAGGTTGTGTAGCGTCTTTTGTTGTGAAAAATATCATGATCGAGTTCTGTTGACGGAGAGCTCGTCATTTCTAGAGGAAGGATTGTTGAAGATGAGAGGAAGACAGGAAGTTGATCCCATCTTTTGAACGACGGGCTCAAACTTTAACAAATGATATTCTGAAGTTTGTTTCCCAAGTATTAGCTCGTCTAGGTGAGCTCGTCTCTTTTTTTTTTTTTTTTGAGAATTCTCTTGCCCCCTCCTTCTAACAAGTTAATCGAACATAGACAATAGTCAATGTAAGATAGAGGTTCAGACAATCTCATGAAATTTGTGTTAAGTGATGATAGCACAATTTGGTGTGTTCTCTGTTTTGTGGCTGCACCTTGAGAAAGGCTGCCTACATACTCTCGGAAGAGAGATCAAGCCATTCGTAGTTCATATAACGATATCAAATTTAGTGAGTTCGTTAGGCGAGCTAGGGTGAGCTTGTCAGGTGAGCTCGGGTGAGCTTGTCGCTGTGCTCGTCGGAGAGATGAGCGTGTCGTCGTACTCGGGGGCGAGCTCGGGTGAGCTTGTCAGGCGAGCTCGGGTGAGCTTGTCGCTGTGCTCGTCGAAGAGGTGAGCGTGTCGTCGTGCTCGGGGGCGAGCTCGGGTGAACTAGTCAGGCGAGCTCGGGTGAGCCTGTCGCTGTGCTCGGGGACAAGCTCGGGTGAGCGTGTTAGGCGAGCTCGGGTGAGCTTGTCAGGCGAGCTCGGGTGAGATTGTCAGGCGAGCTCGGGTGAGCTTGTCGCCGTGCTCAGGGTCGTATTTCTGCATGTTCTCCCAAATGTCTGATTATGCTCTCTTCTCTCTAGAAAGCCTTCTCTCTCCTCCCAAAATTTTACGCCTGTGTAATGAATGACTATTTACTATTTATAGCCACAATGTTTGAACCTATTTGGGATGGGCTTTCATTAATCTTTATGGGCCAATCTTTGTTTGTGTTGGATTATTAAAGGGGTGCTAATCCCTGGTATAACAGCGAGAGCTTCTGCTATTTATGGAGAGGAGACTGCATGTTGAATTTGGGTCCCCTGGAGTGAAGAATTTGTTGATCGATAATGGATTAACCAGCCTAAACTTGCGATTTGAAAGTCTTCAGTGAAATTAGTTAGAGGCAAGATCGGAGAGAATGAATCTGAGGTCGGGTGAGAAAGAGAGTCTCGGTTTGCTTCCCGCCATTCTCTAAATTATATGAGAGCTTTATGGAGGGTGTTTGCTGCACAATCCTGTCGATCGTCAAATACGAGATTGTTATGCGCTAGCCAAAGGTACCAAATCACCCAAGGAGAGATGTTGGAAGTTAATCTTGTTGGGGCGAGTTATGTAGATTTTGAGGCTTTTTAAACTCCCTCGGCAAAGGAAAAAGATCGGTTTGGCTGAAAGGTTGTATGGCACAAGACCAAGTTTATGACATGTTACGCGAAAGAGTAGTGGAAGAAGAGTTGTGTGGTTGATTCGGTTTCACCACACCTCTTACATCGGATTCCAGCAACTAGTCAACGTCGTTGTAAGTTCTCTCATATAGCTAAAGCCTCTTGTATAGCTTTCCATAGGAACATATTAAGTTGAGGAGAGAAATCACCATTCCATATATAGTTTTCCCAGTCAAATTCGTGAGCATGATTCACATTGATAGAGTTAGATGACATCGAGTCAAGGAAAGCATATTAATTAACCGGATTCCGTTGTGTACGATCCTAATTTAGCTATGTACCATGTGTAGGAATCCTCGGCATCAGTAATGTTGGGCATGATGAGTAAGATATCATGCACAAATTCCGAAAAAGTGTCTCAACTCTTGCCACATTCCACGAGATCGTACCTCTAGTTAGAAGGCCATAGACTCTGAGGTTAGTGTTATTAGAGAAGAAGGTTATGCTATTGAATAAGAGCCACGTGAGATCCACGATTCATTAAGATTTTAGTTGTTCTTCCATTTCCAATCTTCTTACCCACATTGTTTTTAGCAGGTCATGACCTTCTAGAATTCTCCTCCAACCATGGGAGGCTGAGCTAGGAGCAAGAACATCAATAAAAATTATTTTGGCAATATTTTCCTTAAAGGATGCGTGCGAACAGACACTCTATGTGAGTAAGTATGCGCCATGACATCTTTGTAAGGAGAGCTTTGTTGAAGTGAACCACATCGCTGAAGCTTAATCCACCCTCCTTTTCTATTTGGTAAAACGATCCCAAAAGATCCATCACATTCTTTTTTCAATTCACTCACATCCCACCAGTAGTGTGTCAATGCTGATTGAATTATCTTGCACAAGCTCATATAGAGGAGGAAACATGGCATGGCATAAGTGGAGATTGCTGACAAAAATGATTTTAGAAGTGTCATTTTCCAGCACTATTGAGGAAGCGTGTAGACTTATTAATCGAACGTTGTTTGATTTTGTCTACAATGGAGGTGAATAAGTCTTTTTTTTCTGCGAGCAAAATGCTCGGGGAGGCCAAGGTAACTACCAATTCATCCTTCTTTCTCTATGTCTCAGGTAGATTTGATCCTGATTTGGATCTTCTGAGGCATTTTTGAAGAGAAGGTGATGGATGACTTGTTAGCATTGATAGTATGTTATGAGGTTCTCTCAAATACATGAAGTATATTTTTAAGAGTTTGGCAGCTTAGTGGGTCTTATCTTAGGAACAAAATTAGTATCACCCGCGAATAATAGATTATTCATTCGGGGGAATTGTCCAGCAACTTTTAATGTTGTTAGATGTCAACTAGTCTGAGCCTCTTTAAACAACCCTGAATAAACCTCTCCGCGTAGGATGAAGATATAAAGGGAGAGAAGATCTTCTTGCTTGATACTACACTGAGGAAGGACAATAACAAACATCGAGACATTGATCAGAAAGGAATAGGAAACCGTGCAAACGCATTGCATTATCCAGGTAATCCATTGATGATGAAATCCGATTCTTTCCAATAATTGTTGAATGAAAGGCTACTCAAGAATATCGTAGGACTTAATCATGTAAGTCTAGACAGCTAATCAAAAAAATTTCTTTGCCATTGAGGACTTGAGAAGATGAAGAACTTCGTGGGTGATTAGAACGTTATCAGAGATCGCCCTTCCAGGTATAAATACATACTGAGTTTATGATATTATATAATTCAAAATCGGCTTAAGTCTCAATGTTAAGAGTTTGGATATGATCTCGTAATACACATCACACAAGGCTATATGACGATGGTTAGATACTAGTCGAGGACTCTGAATCTTAGGATTGAGCCTGACATGAGTTACATTTATGGTTCTTGGCATGATATTGGATGAGAAGAAGTTATAGATCTCTTTAACTATCGATGGACCAACCGTTTCCCAATTAGGATGAAAGAAGCTCGCTAAAAATCCATTAGGACCAGGGGATTTGTAAGGGTGTATGGCAAGGAGAGCAGTCTTAATCTCAGAGGCATCTGGTAATACGATCAGAAGATCATTTTTGGATTTGGAAACTGGTTTGATCGCCCTTATAACTTTATTTGAACAATACGAGCCTGTAAATGTGAAGATGTTCTGGAAATACGAAGTAATTTCCTTGAAAGTTTGATCTTCTTCGAAGAGAGCATTAACATGTTGATCCTCTAACACATATAATCTGTTTTTAGCTCTCTTGCATTTTGCAATAGCGTGTAAGTAGCCATACTTGCGATCACCGAGAGTAAACCATATAATTATACTCCTTTGTCTCCAAAATTCTTCTTCTTTTTTATAAGCTTAGAGTAGAGATAGATTGAGAGTAGAAATGAGGTTGGCATTTACAATTTGGTCGGTCATATCCTAATCAAGCTTCAATTTCAGTTCCTAAATTGTCTTTTTGGCGTCTTGATGGCGTTTCCGGCTCCATTGTGATATTGTGCTTTTGCATCTAGAGATTTGTTGCCCAACTAGTAGGTTTGTACTCTCATTCCATGTTTCAGAAATGAACTTCTTAACTATTCATTATCTCTTAGACGTCTATCAAAGCAGAATAACTTACTACTCTTTTTCTTATTGCATCAAAAACTGAGAGTAGAGGTCGATGATCAGACCCTTCGTACCGCAACTAATGACATTTTCCTGTTAAGAAAAGGTCATACCAATCAATGTTGGATAGAGCTCGATCCAAGCGGAAATGCACAAGATGTTGGTGGTGTTTTCCGCTCAAGGACAAGAAGTTTTCTGTGTGTCAGTGGTCGAAGAGGTCATATTAGGATAAGAAAATTTTAAAAGCATTACTAGCTTAGTCAATCTATTGTTATAGGATTCTCTGAACCACAAAATTATAGCTGACAACAGCTAAGGAAGAGGAGGAGGTGGGTGGTGAAAATCCACCTTATCTCGGACAATTTTTGGTACTATCTGCACTCTAGGTGGCTGAGGGGCATTGGAGGAGCTTGCCATATCATGAGCGCGGTGAGATGGTGAATATCTTATCGCAGTTCCTCTAGCTGGTGAACCAAAGCCTAAGGAAATGTTGTGTTTTCGAGAGCTTTCTCCTACCAGTACACGAGGAATTGCTTTTGATTTGCCTTGTTTAACTGGTTTAGGAGGTCGTCCACGTTTCTTCCTCAATTGAGGAACCAGTGTAGTGTCTTCTACATATGCCCCATGATTTTCTGGAGAATCCCTAATATGAGGACGACTTAGAAGTAAGATAATAGCCAAAGAAGATGCAGACTGCTGCGGTGGTAAGGAGGAGAGTTGCTGAGCATGAGCAGATGCCGCTATAATACCGTTGTTTCTACCATTAAACCCCTAGTTTCACCCTGTAGAACTCTTTGACGACGAGCCATACTCCCAATAGGGTCTGCGTAACTAGTATATTGGATTATAACCTCCCTTAGCTCACTTAGAACTTCATCAATTGTAGGAGGTGGTGGAAGTGGTGGGAAATCACAACTATCAAGATTACGTTCTACTGGTTCTCTTTGAGGGTATGAAGTCACATTTACACTTTGCTTAGGAGTAGAATTTGAGGTTGGACGTTCCCTCCATTGGATATGAGGTTACTTGGAGGAGAAATTCCAGTTATGGTCCATGTTGGAGAGTTGTTGACAGTTGGTATTATATGGTGAGGTATCCCGTCTTGGAGGGGATTCCCTTCTGCTACTGGTATTGATAGGAGTGTAATCAAGATTTGCAGTAGGAGAAATCTTGTTCTTAAGAGGGCGAACCAAAGATTGTGAATTTGTGATTCGATCTCCGAAGGGTCTCCCATGCCGGTCCATTCTCTCATGGAAGGCTTGAGAAGGAGATGAGTCTCGGACTTGAGAACTTTGTTTCTCCTGCGTGTAATAAAAGTTGCTGGTATGCAACAGTGGATGAGATCGAGGTATAAGGAGATCTCTTGTTTGGTGAGATTGGACCTCGTTTCTCTTGTTCTTTGCTCCGTAAGTATGTTCGGGGAAAAGTGGGAGTGGTGAGTGAGCATGAGGCCGATGGAACATTGGTTCTCCAATCTTTCATAGTTTATAGTTACTAGAGTCTCCTCATCCAAAGAGAACTCGATGATGGTCTCTTTAGTAAGGAGTTTCAGTCCGTCCAGAGAAACTCGAATTCTAGCAGCTGTCTTTGTGATCTCGTAGTCCTCAAGAGTTCCAAGCTCATGGCCAATGTTTTTTTATCATTTTCTCATGCCAGTAATGGAGTGGGAGGCCTTTCAAGTTGATCCAAAATGGTTTATGAGAGGGGAAGGATGGCAAGATTATGGGCTTCCATCTATGTATAATGACCATCCATCTACCAATGTGGTATGGTCTGTTGTTGAGGACGGTGATGATATCTTCTTCTAAGTCAAAGCGGAACTGGAAACAATCTTGACATAGGTCAGATCCGTGGTTTTACCCCTGAGATTTCACTTTTTGGTAGAGAAGCAATAAGAACCAGATATGTTGTTCTCTGGGTTAGTGAGACAACCTATGAGAGTGAGAACATGGTCCTTAAACAGGTCGGAAGTGTCTAGTTCAGGTGCTTTGATGCGTTTTTGGTTTGTTTATAGGGGCTAACTGAGATGCCTTTTCCTTTTCTGTTGTAGTAAGTCTTGAAGCTTTCATGGTGATAGAACCCAAGTGATACCGGAAAGACCACAAGCTGATCGAAAGGGGAAGAATGACTGGTGCATGGTGTTGCTAGAGTCGGGGAGGAGAGAGAGATGCAGGAGAGTTGAACCCAAGTGTAAACCACCAAAACAATGTGGATCAGAGTAAACATCGACGCAACCACATGTTGAGGAGCTTACAGTGAACCGGAGTAAAGAGGAGAAAGGGTACCGGTATGAAGAGCCTCCGACGTGAATCGCATGGGGCTAGAACCCGGTGGTACGTTGTTCCCAAGGCTGTTGGAAAGATCAACTTTCTAAAAGAGGATAGAAACATGGTAGATATGTTGTTAGTTTTGCAAAACTCATTTTTTGAATATAATATGAAATCTTCTCTTAAAACTAGAAACAATAAAAACTTAGTTGGTGACATTAATGTGTGGTATGTTCACAACAGGAAATCATGCCGATAACTGAAGGATTTTATGACTGGTTATTAACAACGGATTAACGAAGAAAAAATAACAGATCGAGGCCCGTCTGTCAGGAAATATAGGTCGAGAATTCATCAAGACTATTAGCAATTAATGGATCCGTTTGTAGGGCCATTATAAAAATTTAAATTATCGACCGATTATTGATGCAACAGCTATATATGTCGGTGGTTTATCGGTAATTCATGGGTATGTTTTTCTATAAATATCCATTATCTCTTATTCTTCACACTCCACACTCAACTCTAAACTTAAATTACACGAAAATATCTTCTTCAAGTTATTTAGATCGTGGATGGACGAACAAATTGTGGATCCATAGTCGAACTTACTGGTTGATGATTATGCACAATCTAGATGTAGGGGAATTTATGGAATTAGCATGTAAGCAACTAGATGAGAGGAAAACCCGTAAGTTAAAATTTACATGTTCTCATTGTCGGAATTCTCATAATATTGTTTGATTTAGTATGACATAACTTGTATTGCAATGTGTTTATGTCGGGTTATAAAATTTGGTATATTAATGGAAAAGACCGGATAGTACTAGCTAACCTTATGGTAATACTAGCGAACATTATAATATCGAAGCCTTAAAAGACACTAGACCCGGATTAGATTTTGGTGTAGGTACAATTTAGATGGTGAATATTGCGTATCGGACAAATATTTTGTATGCGGTGAAGAACGAGATAGGGTAGAGGAACCTAATTTAGAAGCACATACTTTATATATATATATATATATATGTTAGAAGTAAATGATTGTAAAGAAGGTCATTCACTATTATTATTAGTGAAGGATTGTATGGATGCGATAACTAAATTCGTGAAAGATGTTTTCCATGAAGATAATCTTTCACCTGTTTAAACTATGTTTCAAGACACAAATAGCAAAGAAATTCTATACAAACGGATGTGGGATTTGCCATTGCCATTAACTAATAGGTTGAACTTTGTACTGTTTGGCGTGATCGTTTTCACATCACTCGTGAATCATATCACCTGAAAACGTCTATCAGCTACATGTTCATTCTTATTGCACACCGTGCACACCATCTTACTATGCGATCAAATATTGTTCATTTACTAATTGCAGCATCCTGCGATAGTCACAGTGATCAAATGCAGGCGAATGCGACTGGAATGTTCAGTCATCGGATTTTTCAGCAATCATGATTTAGCTCTTGCGATCAATTGCTGTGACTGATCAGGCGATTGTCAAACGAACAACCTTGCGATCATAAATAAATTAAAATAATATGTACATATATAAACGCAAATAAAACTAAATTGAAATATTAATATATAATAAGAATAAAAATGAAAATAAAATTAATTCAATTAAATGAAATTAAAAATTAAAAATAAACAAAATTAAATTAAAAATATTAAAATATAAAAATTAGTTAATTATTTAAATTAGGTGAAATTTAATAAATTAAAGTAAATTAAATTATGTGAAATTTAAAAATAATTAAAATAAAATATCAAAATAAGTTAAAATAAATAAATTAAATTAAAATATAAAATAAAGATTAATCGCGCGATTGTAAAACTAACAACTTTGCAATCAGTCACATCGATCAATCGCGCGACTGCAAAACGAACAATCTTGCGATCGGTCGTGCACGATTAATCGCACGAATGTAAAACGAACAATTTCTTTTGATTTACTAAACGCAGTCGTGATCATAATCGCAGTTGCAGTTAGTGCGATTGTCAAACGAACATAGTCATACTCTATTCTCGAAAAAACTTCTAGATTTGATGGAAAATGCAAATTTGATTCCTTGTTGCTCTCTGCGTCTTATCACTGATGTTTATTTTGTTTACCGATTTTACTTTAGAGTAAACTTGGTTTATGATTCTTGCTAATGATATAAGCCCGCAATAGTTTATATATATCATCATCAAGTCCCAGAAGAAAATGATGAATCTTGAATCTTTTCATCATCATGCTGCTTCTCCATTTCCACTCCTAGATTGCAAGTACATTTACCACAATTGTACATATCACCGTCTTGTCATAATTATTCAAATCATCCCCATAACTTCGTCAATCTTTCCAATTACTATATCACACTCGCGACTCTAAGGCATACCTGTTCAACCTTCATTTTTTGAATACAAAACTAGTGTCTTTCGGGGAACTTATCTTTGATTTCTTTTTACAACTCTTGCGGATCATCTTTATTAGTCAAAATTCTTCTCACATTTTCATCCACAATATTGAGAATCTATAAAACAATTACAAATATTTACATATATCTAAATTTCATAATCAAAGTCATTCGCCGTAAGTTTTACGACACTTTTTATCAATAAATTTATATATTTTTATACACCCAATGATGTTCTCACAACTTAGGCATGTTCACTATCATTATTACCATTAAATAAATATATATATATATAATACTTAGAATAGTCTCTAAAATATAACTACAAAATATGTTCTGAGATTTAAAAAACTACAAGTGTTAAAATAAAAAACTAAGCCTATTTCAAATTTAACTTTAGTTTTAAAAATGTCAAAGAAATTTATAAAACTTCAGCATCTACCAAAGGCCTATTAAAAATTTATGATGATTTTTTAGAGGGATAAAAAATAGAAAATTCAAAAACAAGTAAAAATTAGGCAAGTCAATACAAGTTATCAAAAACTATTTATGATCTAGCGAAATGACAAAAATAACCTCGTATCCCTTACATCACAATATTTGTCCACTGTTTTTTCTTTCTTCTACATTTTTCTCTCTTTTCTTGTTTCTTTCTTTCATTTTTTTTTCTCTTTCATCAAGAGAAATGAAATTTTTTTTTATCAATTTAAAAATTTAGAATGAAATGATTTTGAATATCGATTCATTAGTAAAAACGCTTCTCCATCAATGGTTGTGAATGACGATTTTTCTCAATCTTTTCGACCTTAGTTCCGCAGAAGCAGATCCGGAAGATTGAGAAATAGAAGCATCTGATTTGATTACATTTTCATTTTTTCTTTTATTTATTATTTTTTCTACAAAAATAAAGATTTGATTTTTATCATTTCAATCAAAATGAGAGAAAGCCTCGATTAAAATATATAAAAAATTCCCAATGAAGATTTAAGGAAATTCTGGTGAAAATCCAACAAATATCCGGTGAAGATTCAGTACAATTCTGACGCAGATATAGAATAATCTAGTGAAAGTCATGGTATAGAATAATCCATTGAAAGTCATGGTATACAATTCTGAAGCATATATAGAATAATCTAGTGAAAGTCATGGTATACAATTATGACGCAGATATAGAATAATCTAGTGAAATTCCCAATGATGTTTATCACTTGCTTAAATGATTTTTGAAAAAGAATTTGAAAAAGTGATGAACCACACCAAGAATTTGTCGATGGATTTGACCAAAAAGATTTTCATTAAAAATATTGAAAATTATTATTTTCATATACTTCTAAACTTCTCGTTTACCATTTAAGAGATATAATAAAGTTGTAAACTATACTTTTAACAATGAATGCTATTATTTTTTAAAAATTGTATATTTTGTTAACGAATTATATTTATTTTAAGGTTCTAAACAAATAAATAACACACATAATAGTCTATTCAAGTCAGTATTGATTATGAATCTAACATTTTATTTACCCTGCAAAACAATATAACTAACATTTAAAAATGCCAAAGCATTGCAGATTCTTCTTTCGATGTCTTATTGTACTTGATATTAAAAGAGATGTAAACCTTACTTAGTAAAGTTAAAATTATAGTTAGTATAGCTAACATTATAGTTAATATGGCTAACAATTTAGTTAGTGTGGTTAAAAATTTAATTAGTATTGCTAATATTTATATTTCTATGTGATGAGGTGATAGGGCTCAGAGTTTTAATCCTATTCTACTGCAAGTGCACAATTATGCAATGTAGAAATTAGGGTATCGAATCCACAAGGACTCACGGCTCACACGATATATTGTATGTTCTCGAATTAAGCTAAATCAATCAAGAGAAATCAGTAAACTAAAGCAAGTAAACAGGGAAGTGTTTTCAATAAGAGAAAGGCACTAGACTTAGGAAGTTCTCGGGAATTATGCAATGTCAGATACTTAACTAACCGGATTCAGATTAAACACATGTTCAAGAACTAGAAACACAATGCTAAACAATCCAACTCTCGCTGAGATTATTTCTATATCTAGCAACCTAGTGATCCAAATCTCTTTGCGATCCTAGAGTTCTAAACAAGCATTAAGAACAGGTTCTATCGGTTCACAATTCTCCTAAACCAAATCTCTTTGTATCTAGTCAAATTTCTCACACTAAGTTTATTCAGATTATAACTCACACTCTCGTGTTATTGTCAATTAGCAAGTAGCAAGAATCAGCCCCTTAGCAAATCTCTCAATCTCCAAAAGCAAGGACAAAGTAAGAACAAGATAATCTGAGTAATGAGTCTGAAAACCTAATTAAAAACACCTAAACTCGTTTTGGGGTCAGATTAGAATTAGGGAAAACTTTGGGGTCTTTGTGTAATTCTTCAAAACTTGTCTCAACTAGGCGTATAACTTCTCTCGCGCTCAGTGTCGACCAACATCAAGGTTAGTGTCGGTCGACATCCAGTCGTGGCCGAGAAACCAACTTCAGCTCCTTGCACAAATCACCAGAAACGTCCTATAATCCCGCTCTTCGCTCCAAACGAAAGTCTACCTGTAGAAGACTCAATAGACTCGAAAAAAACCAGGTTAAAGACTCAATATACACAACTATATCATGGTTGAAAACCTAGAAAAACCATGATATATCAACTCCCCCACACTTAGCTCTTGCTTGCCCTCAAGCAAGTGAAAGAACTAAAGCATAAAAAGAGGTTTGAAAACTCAGAAACTCATTTAGTCCTAGGAACTTTCGCATTCACATTCACTTAGTAAGCCATTGAAAACTTTCCTGCAGATGTCAAGACCACAATATACTTCCCCCACACTTAGCAACTGTCCCAAGTAAACTTCACAATCAAGTTAGGATATTCAAGTTCACCACAATAACCTCTGTATACAATTAAGTGCGGTCTTATAGAGGCAGTATTGATCAGAGAACACATGGACTCAACCCATTCAGTACTGACCACCAAACTGTTGGTTTCTAGTTCCTTTCTTTTCCCTTTCTCCTTTAGCACTGATTTTTCTCCACTGGGTATCATTTTATTTTTTCAATCAGTGCTCTTCCCTTTCCACTTGGGGTTTAACTTTGGATCTTTCCATGGATACACAGGAGGTAATAGGGGTCTCTACCACTCCCGTGACCACTTCGAAGCTACTAGCTTATCCTCGGTTTTAATCTTTTTTTTTTTTACTTTTAAGGGAGGGGAAAATCAAGAACCATACTCAAACAGGATCATAGGCTGTGTAAGCACATCAGAGGAATTCGATCCAGAGATCTCAAGCCCCTAAGTAAGAAATTAGAGTCAAGTTTAGAGATGAGGCTAGTGATGGATCCTCTGAATACCTGGTTAGAAATGGGTGTCCTTGGTAGGCTGATCCGTCTGGGGTTTTCTAATAGTCATAGAATTACTGCAAGTCTGTCCAATGGTCACTTAGTTCTTGTTCCAACAAAAAATTTCCTCGAAAAATCATAGTTTCATACACTTTTTGACTCAACAAAACAATTTTGAAACAATTGAAAACAAGGACTGACTCTAAGAAAATAAAACACAATGTCAGTAGCCACCTCCCCCACACTTAGACTGCACTGTCCCCAGTGCAACCGTAGTATGAGATCGGGAGAAATAAGGTATAAGTAACCGAGAACTAGAGAAACAGAAATCTTACCTGCTGTCGCAGTCGATGTCGACCGACACACAGGCTACGTCGGGCGACATTAGCCTTTGGTCAACATCGATTTACTCATAATCGAGCGTGGTCGATTTCCATCCGTGTTTTGAGTTTGTTGTTGGCCGACATCAATGGCGTTGTCGACTGACACTAATGTTTGCAAACCTGTTTCTTACGGCTCTGACATACAAAAACCAGAAAAATCAAAAGACTCAAGGACAAAGACTCAAAAAGAAACGAAAACTAACCTACTGTGGGTTTTCCCCCACTCAGCGCTCGTTTAACGTCAATAGCTTGACCGTAATGTGATCAGGCATTGGGTGGATTATCCAGATGGACAATGTTGCCTTCTGGAATTTCAGCTTTCACTCAATAATGTTTCACCCTTTGCCCATTGACTGTGAACTCCTTGCATTTGGAGTTCATCAGGATAACAGCTCCGTGAGGTCTAGCCTCCTTAACGGTGAATGGAACTGACCAACGAGAACGCAACTTCCCAGGAAACAATGTTAGACGAGAGTTGTAGAGAAGTACCTGATCATTGGGTTCGAAGTTGCGTGAGATGATCTTTTTATCATGATATGCCTTTGTACGCTCCTTGTACAGCCTTGAGTTCTCATAGGAATGGTGGCGAATTTCATCTAACTCATTGAGCTGTATCAGACGTCTCTCAACTGCAGGCTTGAGGTCATAGTGCATTTGTTTGACAGCCCATCTAGCCTTGTGCTCAAGCTCAACTGGAAGGTGATAGGCTTTCCCATAGAGGAGATGTAATGGTGTAGTCCCTAGTGGCGTCTTAAAAGCAGTTCTGTAGGCCCACAACGCATCATCCAGCTTAGCAGACCAGTCCTTTCTAGTCTTTCCCACTGTCTTCTCCAGAATCTCCTTGATCTGTCGGTTTGAAACCACAACCTGTCCACTAGTCTGAGGGTGATATGGAGTAGCCACACGATAATTAACACCATGCTTCTTAAGCAATTTCTCAAAGACCTTGTTGATGAAGTGAAAGCCACCATCACTTATCACAATCCTAGTCACTCCAAATATGGGGAAGATGAAAGTCTTAAACAGCTTAAGAACTACCGAGGAGTCATTGGTCGGACTTTCAATCGCTTCAACCCACTTGGACACATAGTCCACAACAACCAATATGTACATGTTCCCATAAGAAGATGGGAATGGACCCATGAAATCGATGCCCCAGCAGTCAAAGACTTCAATCTCAAGGATGAAGTTTTGTGGCATCTCATGTCTCTTGCTGATCTTCCCCTTCCTCTGACACATATCACACTGAGAGATGAATAACTGAGCATCCTTGAACATTGTAGGCCACCAGAAGCCTGCTTGAAGAATCTTAGACATTGTCTTAAATGTAGCAAAGTGTCCAACATACTCAGAACCATGGCAGTGGTATAACACATCATCAACTACACACTCAACAATGCAACGTCTGTAGATACCATCAGAGAAGTGCTTGTACAAGTAGGCTCATCCCAATAATAGCGCCTGATTTCCCTAAGGAACTTCCTCTTAGCATAGCCTTTAAACACTTCAGGCTCATCATCTGCAGCAAGGTAGTTGGCTATGTCAGCGTACCAAGGTCTAGTGGACAGAGAACCTTGGGCGACTGCAGCTATGAACGTGTCAGCTTCGTCGTCGAGAATTGCAGCCTACGATCGAAGCTGGTGTCGACCGACATCAGTGTTGATGTCGACCGACATCAGTGTTGATGTCGACCGACATCGTGCCTAATCGGCCAATTGGTGTCGAGGTTGATCGATTATCGTCCGCTTTTTCGAGTCGGGTGTCGACCGACATGAACTAGGTGTCGATCGACACTTTCTCTGCAACCCGTGTAGAAGGCAGTGAACTCGCAGAAACTGCCTAAAATCCTGTCTCAACCTTGTAGATGTTCTCCTCTGGTAGAAAATCATCGATAGGAACGTCCTCATCGATCCTAATCCTTGATAAATGGTCAGCAACACCATTCTCTACTCCTTTCTTGTCCCTCACCTCTATGTCAAACTCTTGGAGCAACAAAATCCATCTTAGTAGCCTTGGCTTAGCATCATTCTTCTACATCAGATACTTATGTGCGGAATGGTCAGTATGCACAAATACCTTGGATCCAATCAGATAGGAGCGGAATTTCTCGAATGCAAACACAACTGTCAACAACTCCTTCTCAGTGGTTGCATAATTCCTTTGAGCTTCATCGAGGGTTCTACTTGCGTAATAGATAGCATGGAGTTTCCTGTCCTTCTTCTGTCCAAGCACAGCTCCTACATCATAGTCACTGGCATCACACATTACCTCAAAAGGAAGACTCTATTCCGGTGGTTGCACAATTGGAGCCGAGATCAAGGCTTGTTTCAGCTCCTTGAATGCTGAATGACACTCATCGGTGAACTCAAACTTCACATCCTTGCAGAGCAGTGCGGTGAGTGATCTAGATATCTTGCTGAAGTCTTTAATGAATCTCCTGTAAAAACCAGCATGCCCAAGAAAACTCTTTATTACCTTGACTGAATTTGGAGCTTGCAGTCCTGTCATTACTTCAATCTTAGCTCGGTCCATCTCAATTCCTGCCTCATAAACTCTATGCCCAAGTACAATGCCATTCTTGACCATAAAATGGCATTTCTCCCAATTCAAAACCAGGTGCTTTTCCTCACAGCGAGTTAGCACCTTGCATAGATTATCCAGACAAGCGTGGTAAGATGGTCCGTAGACAGAGAAGTCATCCATGAAGACCTCCATAAAATCCTCTATCATGTCTGTGAAGATAGACATCATACATCTCTGAAATGTCGCAGGAGCATTACACAGTCCGAAAGGCATTCTGCGGTATGCAAAAGTGCCATAGGGATAGGTAAATGTAGTCTTCTCCTGGTCCTCTGGGTGGATAGGGATTTGAAAGAAACCAGAATAACCATCCAAAAAGCAGTAGTAAGGATGATTTGCCAATCTTTCCAACATCTGATCAATGAAAGGGAGTGGAAAGTGGTCTTTTCTGGTGGCTGCATTCAACTTCCTGTAGTCTATGCACATCTTGTGACCAGTGATTGTCCTTGTAGGAATCAGCTCATTCTTTTCATTCTTCACCACTGTGACTCCTCTCTTCTTAGGAACCACATGAACCGGGCTGATCCAATCATTGTCTGAAATAGGATAGATGATCCCATCTTGCAGCAGCTTCATGATTTCCTTCTTCACAACCTCTTTCAGGTTAGGATTCAAACGCATCTGGTTCTCAATTGACGACATGCTCTCATCCTCAAGGTGTATTCTATGCATGCACAAATCCGGAGAGATACCTGAAAATCATCAAGAGAATAGCCAAGAGCCTTGCGATGCTTGCGCAACTTGCTTAGCAGTAAAGTGAGCTCTGCATTATTCAAATCAGCATTGACAATGACAAGATAAGTGGAGTTCTTACCTAAGAATGCGTATTTGAGGCCTGCATGTAGCTGCTTCAACTCGATCTTTAGAGATTTTTCTTCGCTCCAATCCTACGCAACTGGTGTCGACAGATTAGCTTGTGGTGTCGGTCGACACTGGATGTCATCGGCTACTTCCAAGTTCATAACTTGCTCAGTAGCGTCCATTAGCCTCAAATATTCAGTAGCAGCTTCATCTTCCAACTCCAACTCATGCTTAGAACTTATTAGAGCTCTCTCCAAAGGGTCGACAAAATGCATTCGATTTAAGAATTCTGCAGCCCGATTCTCAATCGTATCAACATAGAAGGTCTTTCCATCAATGGCGGGATGTCTCATCAACTTGTCCATATCCAAATTCATCACCAGATCACCCACATTCAGTCCAATCTTTCCTCTCTTCACATCAATGATTGCACCGGCTGTAGCTAAGAATGGTCTGCCCAGGATAAGAGGGTCCTTAGGATCATCATTGTACTGCAGGACTACGAAATCAGTTGGGATAACACATTCACCAATCTTAACTGGTACATCTTCCAAGAGACCTTCAGGAATTCTCATGGAGCGATGAGCTAGAATCAAAGAAATCCTAGTAGGAGTGAAGTCTGTCATCCCCATCTGCTTGGCAACTGAATATGGCATTAGATTGACACTTGAACCCAAATCACACAGTGACCTCTCAAATTTGTCTCTGAAGATGGTACAGTCCAAGACAAAGCTTCCTGGATCGTTTTGCTTCTCGGGAACTCTGTTTAAGATGACAGCACTACAGACTTCAGTGATCATCCTCAAACTCTCTTCATCTCCCTTGTCAGAATTCAACATCTGCTTCAAACATCGCTTCAACATTGGGTTGTTGTTGATAGCATCCATCAATGGCATTGGGAGTGGTAGCTTGCTCAGCATAGCAATGTATTTAGCCTTGAATCGTTCAAACTTAGACTGCTTCGGGTTTCTCGGGAAAGGTACCTTGGGTTTATAAACTTTTCCACCAGCTATAGGGGCTTTCTGCGTAACATCAGTGTCTGCACGCTGATGATGTCGACCGACATCAGCTTGGTGTCGGTCGACATTAGTCGATTTTGATCTGGTGTCGATTTCCGTCCGTCATGAGGACTCGAAGAATTTGGTGTCGCCCGACATGCAGGGGTAGTGTCGGTGGACACTCGTTTCGCAGCTTCGTACTCTTCTTCAAATTCTTCTATCTCTTTGATCTCCTTATCACTGATCTGCCTATTAGGGATGGCGTGCAGCTCCTTCCCACTCCTCGTGATATGGCATTGCAGTGATGCTTGGGATTGGCGTCTGTGCTTCCAGGAAGGAATCCGGCTTGCCTCTTAACAGCTCCAGCAGTTTGAGCAACTTGAGAATCCAATTGCTTCATATGTGTACTCAAGGATTCAAACTTGTCATTCAAATCAGCATAGACCGCATCTATCTTCTTGTTGAAATCCACAGCGGTCTTTGTCTGACCTTCCAGTAACTGCTCCATCTTAGCTTCCAGCTTGCTCTCACGAGCATTGGTAGCAGGAGGTGTCTGATAGGAGGATGATCCATATGTCCTCTGATAAGAACTATTTTGCTGAAAAGGCTTCTGGTAACCAGCATTCTGACCATATCCAAAAGAGTTTTGATTGCTTGTGAAAGCACTCTTCTGTGCAGCCTTCTTCAAGTCCAAACTCTTCAACATCCTGAGCACAGTGTACATGCTTCTTACTAGTCAGCAAGTTGTGAACAGAATCTAACTTGTTCTGAATCTCAGCCATCTGTAGATGATCCAACTTTCAACCAGACTCTTTCCTTCTCTGATCTGCAGTCTTAGCACTGTTGCTGCTCACCAGATTCTCATTCAACACTCTAGCTTGTTCAGGAGTCTTTGTGTTGAAGTTGCCATTGCTGGCAGCATCTAACGCAGACTGGTACCAGAGATCCACACCTCTGAAGAAAATGCTCAACAGCTGAACTTCAGAGAATCCATGATGAGGACAATCTCGTTGGTACCTCTTAAACCTTACCAAAGCAGACTTAAATGGCTCTGTAGGTCCCTGAGTGAATGTCAGAAGATTTTGTCTGAGCTGATCCGAGCGAGCATCATCATAAAAGTGTTGCAGGAACTCTCTCTTTACTGCATCCCAAGTAGTTAACTTCCCAGGTGGAAGTTGCTTAAGCCAAGCTGCAGCTTCTCCAGCAAGAGAGTATGGAAAAAGCTTAAGGTATAGGAAATCATAACCCACTTCATTGTCCTTTATTCCAGTGACGAAGGCTTCAAAATCCTCAATGTGGTCCATGGGTTGCTCATTGGGAAGACCATAGAAAGGACGCTGTCTTAGAAGTGTGTAGTAGACAGTCTTGACTTCAAAGTCATTCCTCTCAAAAGGAGGAGGTACAATTGCTGACCGGTTAGCATAAAACTCATACGGTCGGTTGTAATCAGCAAGAGTCCTCTCAGCAGCATGAGGAATAGGTTGTTGTCCATTACCTCCAGCATTGACCATCTGCCCCTCACCTTGTGGCTGTTCAGGTTCAGGGATTCCTTGTCCTTCAGCATCAATCATTTTCCCCTGATCATTGTAGGGGTTGTTCTGTTGGTCTCTCAGAACTCCTTCAACATCTGGTCTCAAAATCAAATGATTGTTCATCATTCTTGTTCTTTGACCCTTTCTGTTCGTTCTCTCAAGTTTAGCAAGATCCTCAAGTCTGAGGTTCGCTCTGGTTTCTTTGGGTATGTCGACTTGGCATACACTGATTTCAATTCTGAAACCGTGAGTGGTGTCGGGCGACACTGAGAAGGGTGTCGGTCGACACTGAGAACTTATGTCGATTCCTGCAGCAACAAAACAAGCCAAACCGAGAAAAATCAGTAACAAATAAAATAAAATGACTTAGACTAAACTCTAAAACAAAATCTATCGGCGAACTCAGTTGAGTCCCCGGAGTATTAATCCTATTCTACTGCAAGTGCACAATTATGCAATGTAGTACTTAGGGTATCGAATCCACAAGGACTCACGGCTCACACGATAGATTGTATGTTCTCGGATTAAGCTAAATCAATCAAGAGAAATCAGTAAACTAAAGCAAGTAAACATGGAAGTGTTTTCAATAAGAGAAAGGCGCTAGACTTAGGAAGTTCTCGGGAATTATGCAATGTCAGATACTTAACTAACCGGATTCAGATTAAACACAAGTTCAAGAACTAGAAATACAATGCTAAACAATCCAACTCTCGCTGAGATTATTTCTATATCTAGCAACCTAGTGATCCAAATCTCTTTGCGATCCTAGAGTTCTAAACAAGCATTAAGAACAGGTTCTATCGGTTCACAATTCTCCTAAACCAAATCTCTTTGTATCTAGTCAAATTGATCACACTAAGTTTATTCAGATTATAACTCACACTCTCGTGCTATTGTCAATTATCTCACATCTAAACCCTAGGTGATCAATCCAGAATTCAGTATTAAGCACAACTTAGGTGATGACCAAATAGACTGTGAATCCTAATAAATCGGTTATCTAACATGCATAAAACCTTATTGAGAATCTCTAAATCTAACTAGGTTACTACTCAGACATATTATCAGTTAAACAACACATCTTGAATAGAAAACTGAAAGATTGAATAGATAAAATAAAGGGGTTCGAAATCCTTCTCTCAAAGGTTACAAGTAGCAAGAATCAGCCCCTTAGCAAATCTCTCAATCTCCAAAAGCAAGAACAAAGTAAGAACAAGATAAACTGAATAATGAGTCTGAAAACCTAACTGAAAACACCTAAACTCGTTTTGGGGTCAGATTATAATTAGGGGAAACTTCGGGGTCTTTATACAATTCTTCAAAACTTGTCTCAACTCGGCGTATAACTTCTCTCGCGCTCAGTGTCGACCGACATCAAGGTTAGTGTCGGTCGACATCCAGTCGTGGCCGAGACACCAGCTTCAGCTCCTTTCATAAATCACCAAAAACGTCCTATAATCCCGCTCTTCGCTCCAAACGAAAGTCTACCTGTAGAAGACTCAATAGACTCGAAAAAACCAGGTTAAAGACTCAATATACACAACTATATCATGGTTGAAAACCTAGAAAACCATGATATATCATGAGGACATCGCCATGACCGAGTGGATCCATCGCACATGACCGAGCCAGCCTATACACGCAATATTGAGACGCCCGAGCCATTCCATGCAATAAAGAATTCACCAAGGACACAATCATGCCACAAGAATCTATGAGAGGAATTCAACAAGGCCTTGACGACATTGATCACTCAATGCAGCCTAGACGACATTACAGAGCACTTAGACCAGCTTGCTCTTGATCAGCCCGTGCTAAACCAGTTAACGATGAGATGGCCGAGATGAGTCAAGTGGAAGCTACTGAGCCATCCGATCAAGATAAAGGACTTTTTCACCACCAAGACCATTCTTGACAGAAGACTTCAAGGCCAACACACTCATTCCAGGCTCAACCATTTGGCTCATGATTAAGGCTGAAGGCCCATTTGTGATCTTCACCATTCGAGCCATCGAGCCTTAGACCATGCAATCTCTTTGGACAAGGTTTATACTTTTTCCCTTGTATAGTTTTGTCACAAATGGGTTTTATATGCAAGATTTTTAATGAAGTAATCCGCGGCTCGTTTCATGAGAACGAGACACAGGGCCCATTCTTTTCCTTATAGTTTATTTCTTGTTTCCGCAAGGCCCATTATGTTTATGCTTTATTTTGTTAATTTCAACAGACCTAAGGCTATATAGCCACCCTTTGTATCGTTTGTGAAGGTTAAATTATTATTACATAAAATTCAGAAAGAGTTTCTCTTGTCTAAAACCCTAACCGCCGAATTCTTAGAGAGCAAAGCGAGGTTTCCCCTTTTTCCTTGTGAGATCATCTTGCCATTGTTCTATTCCATAAATAATCCACCGAGCTAAGCAAAGAGTGCCCATCGTCCAGTTGTGAAGCTTCCATCGTCCATCAACTATCCACTGTTTCAAGAGAAGAGTGCCCTTCGGCCAGCCTCTTGTTCCAAACAGTTCGTGTGCAAGATCCTTAACCTAGGATCTTACATCGTCTGGTATCAGAGCTAAAAATCTCCTGAAACAACCGGTTACATCTTTCCTTTTACCTTTTCTCTTTGTTCCTTTGCCTTTGTTCTTTGTTCTTGCTTTTAAAACTTAAAAATCATTTTTTCTTGCTTTTAAAACTAAAAAACCATAAAAATAATTGCTTTAGTTATGTTATTTGCTTCTGCTTTTGCTTTATTATTAAGAAAATAAAAAATAAAATTTGTTAGGGATGCTAGTTTGAATTCGCGGCCGGATATTAAACTTGCTATGTTGTTGTGTGAACAGCCTTGTAACTTGCTTGTCTTGCGCCTCCCAAGAATTCTTGCTAGGATTGCAGTCTGATTTCTTGTTCTAGTTTCATAAAAAGGTGTCTAGGTGATAAATTGCATATAGGTGCTGTATTAAGGTTCTAAGTTGCACCCGATTTTGTTTTATTGCTTACATTGATTTGTTGGTTCTTTCCTTTTTAGATTGCTAGTCGATTTGAGTTGTTCTTTCTTGATGCATCATAAAATGTAAAAAAAAAGAAAAAGAAAAAAACTGTCCACATTCATTTAAGAGAAAAAACATTGCTAGTTTGTGAATTTTTCCTTTTCTGTGTGTTTGGCTTTTTTCCTCATTGCTGATTTTCTTCTTTGTTATTTGCACTTTTTAGTTCCCTTTGCACTTGATTTCCTATATAGTCTTTCTTCTACAAGAATAGATAGAATGGTAGAATCTGACGCGCCCGTGGACCTAGCTCAGCTGCTTGGAACAATCCAAGCTCTCAGAGAGCATATGACCCAGCTGGAGCAACCGGCACCTCCAAAACCGCCTCCAGCACCTCCACAACAGCCAGGAAAATTACTCCAATCTAGAAGAGGACCACCCATACTTCCCAACCAACAAGAAGACTCAGATGAAGAAATGCCTGAATTAGAAAAAGAAATGCCCATGCCCAATAACTTGAACCACTGACCGTACAATTGGCTAAGAGATCCTATACCTAGGCCGCATGCGAGATGATGAGGTATAACCTGTTCAAAATGATATCAAACCAACTGCACCTGCTTTTACAGGAAAGTTCAACCCAGAAGCTTATCTGGAATGAGAAAGAAGGATGGAGTACATTTTAGAGTACTATGCATACAACGACCAGAAGAAAGTGGCCTTAGCAGCAGCTTAGCTCACAAACCATGCACTCTCTTGGTGGGACATAGACGTTTCAGAGAGAAGAAGGCACTGATACGAGCATATCACAACTAGGGCCGCCATGAATGGTCTTAAAAGAAGGTATGTGCCTCCACATTTCCATAGAGACTTACAAAAAAAATTCGGAAGCTTGTGCAGGGCAACATGTAAGTAAAAGAATAATTCGATGAATTTGAGCAACTAAGGAACCGGATCAAGCTAGATGACTCGGAGGAGAATATTAGGGCTCAGTTTATCTACGACATGCATGATCGTATTGTGAGGAAGGTCGAGATACAACTGTACCAAGAAATGTCCGAGATGCTCCATATGTGAAACCAAGTCGAGCAGCACCTCAAACGAAAGATGGCCGCCATGAGCCGAGCCAGAAACAACTCAACTTGGACGACACAAACACGTAAGGCCGTTGACAAGGGTAAAGCAATATAGGTTGTGTCACGGTTCAAGAAGTCTAATGTCGAGGCTTCTAAATTCAACCTACCAGAAGCATGTAAGTTTCCTAGTACTTATAGAGCTAGATACATTACTTGTTTTAAATGTCAGGGAAAAGGACACATGGCTCGAGAATTCCCCAACTGACGAGTCATGATCCTCATTGCCGACACCGGAGAATATGAGTCTCAACATGACTGGAAAGAAGAAGAAATGCCTGAGTCAAAAGATACCATTAAGTATCCAGATGCGGGCGAGTTGTTAGTAATCTGCACAGCCCTCGGTGCCTTAGTTGATCGAGAGACGATCTAACAAGAAAACATCATTCACACAAGATGTAGGGTGAACAATAAGGTATGTAGTCTCATTATAGATGGAGGTTATTGTGCTAACGTGGCTAGCAAATACATGATTGATAAGTTAGGCCTCAAGACCATAAATCACCCGCCGCCTTACCGACTGAGATGGCTCAATGATGTCAGGGAGATACGGAAACCGACAAAGCCACCGTGCCATTCATCGTAGGTAAGTACAATGACCATGTTGTGTGATGTAGTTCCCAGGCAATTAGGTCATCTACTTCCAGGAAGACCATGCAATTCAACATGGAGACAAAGCACAATGGTCGTACCAATCATTACTCCTTTAGCCACAACAAATGCAAGTTCCAGCTTGCTCATCTTACCCCATTGGAGTTCCATGAGATGCAGCTTAAATTTTCAAAGGACATCAAGGTTAGTAAGACTAACTTTTTCATTACGTCTGTCCATTTCTAGAGCTATTAACCAGAACACAGATGTGCTGCTAATGATCTTCAAACGAGGTTTGCTTTCTCGTCCGAATGATCTAGAGCTGCTGTCAGAAGTTGTTTCGTTGTTGGACATGTTTAAGGACGTGTTTTTGGACGACATACCAACCGGCCTTCCTCCAATCCGAGGCATCGAGAATCATATCGATCTAGTGCCCGGTTTCGCCCTACCAAACCACTCGGCCAACTGAATGAATCCTACGGAGTCTAAGGAATAGAAGAAGCAGATCCACGAATTGATTTTGAAGGGCTACATCTGTGAGAGTCTTAGCCCATGTGCCGTACCTGTTCTTGTAATGCCCAAGAAACACGAAACATGGAGAATGTGTATGGTCTGTCGGGCCGTCAACAACATTAATATCAAGTATCGGCATCCTATACCTCATCTGGACGATATGTTGTACGAGCTACATGGTGCATCCATATTCTTAAAGATTGATCTAATTATCATCAGGTAAGGATGAAGGAAGAAGACGAATGGAAGACCGCCTTCAAGACCAAGAAAGGTCTCTATGAGTGGCTTGTTATGTCATTCGGTCTTACCAACCATCCAAGAACGTTCATGCGGCTCATGAACCATGTCTTAAGGGCATACATCAATAAGTTTCTGGTTGTTTATTTCGATGATATTTTGATATACAATAGATGTTTTCCGACCACATTGGCCACCTTGAGCAAGTTTTAAAGACTCTTTGTTAAGAAGGTCTTTATACTAACCTTAAGAACTGTACCTTCTGCACTAATCAGATTATTTTCCTAGGTTTCATTGTGAGTTCACATGGTTTACAGGTGGGTCAAGAGAAGGTAAGAGCTATCCAAGATTGGCCCACACCAACTACCATCATACATGTTAGGAGCTTTCATGTATTAGCTAGCTTCTACATGCATTTTGTCAAGGACTTCAGCACTGTAGATGTTCCTCTTACACCCGTGATCAAGAAGGATGTGGATTTCAAATGGGGGCCAGCTCAGGACAAGGCGTTTCAGAAGCTCTATGATCTCTTAACTAACACACTTGTTTTAACTTTTATTGACTTTGACAAAAAAATTGAGATTGAATGTGATGCTTCAGGTTTAGGCATTGGAGCCATGCTCACTCAAGGAGGCAAACCTGTGGATTTCTTCAATGAGAAAATAAGTGGAGCAATTCTCAACTATCCCACTTACGACAAGTTGTTATATAGTTAGAAACTTGGCAGCACTACCTTCTAGAAAATGAGTTTGTGATTCATATCGACCATGAGATGTTGAAGCATCTGAGAGGCCAACCAACACTCAAAAGGAGGCATGCTAAATGGTTGGAGTTCGTTGAGACTTCCCCCTACATCATCAAATACAAAAAAGGGAAGGATAACATTGTGGCTGACGCCTTATACCAGCAATATGCTCTGATCAACACAATGAATGCCAAAGTTATGGTACTCGAGCATGTCAAAGAGAGCTATTAAAATGATCCAGATTTTGGTGGGATATTTCTAGAATGGAGCAAATGAGCGAAAGGAGTGTTTTATATCCATGATAGATTCATGTTCAGAGATAAACGGCTGTGCATTCCGCAAGGTTCCATGAGAGAACTCTTGATTTGTGAGTCTCATGGAGGAGGATTGATGGGAAAATCTGATGTGGACAAGATATTGAGTGTTCTGGTCGATCATTTCTTTTTGCCCCACCTAAAATGAGAAGTTGAGAGATTCTGCTCCAAATGCATCACTTGTCTTAATACAAATTCCATGTCACATCCCTATGGTCTCTATATGCCTTTGCCTATTCCTAACAAAACTCGGGTGTATCTTTCTATGGATTTCGTATTAGGTTTGCCAAAAATATGACACAAGGACACTATTTTTGTAGTTGTGGACCAATATCGAAGATGGCCAATTTCATCTCGTGTGCCAAGACAAATGATGCCACACATACGGCCGAGATGTTCTTCCGAGAGGTGGTAAGGTTACATGGGCTACCACGGTCCATTGTATCAGACAAGGACTTGAAATTCCTCAGCCATTTATGGAGGGCACTGTAGAGAAATCTAGGCAACAAGCTTCTCTTTTCCACTACTTGTCATCCTCGGACGGATGGTCAAACTGAGGTCATCAACATGACCATATCTACCCTGTTAAGGGCCACACTTGGTAATAACTTGAGTAACTGGTTAGATTGTCTTCAAGTTGTTGAGTTTGCTTATAATCATGCTAGCCACTCTGCTACTAAGTTGTCCACATTTGAGACTAGTGTATTGATTTAATCCAGAGACTCCTTTAGATTTGAATCCATTGCCACCTTTGGAGTATTAAAACCAGGATGGAGAAAGCAAGGTCGAGATTAAAAATCTTCATCAAAGTACCAATGATAACTTGGAAAAGAAGAAGGCCAAATACGAGCTTCAGGCAGAGAAAAGAGGAAGGAAATCTTCTTTGAAACCGAAGAATGGGTGTGGTTATACATGAGACCAGAGAGGTTTCCGAACCAAAGGAGATCCAAGCTTGCACCACGTGGAGATGGCCCATTCCGAGTCTTGGAGAAAATCAACGACAATGCCTACCGACTTGAATTTCTAGACGATGTTGTTCTAAGGTTAAAACCTTCTCAAGAGGTTGGGAATGATGAGGACATCGCCATGACCAATTCGGATCCATCGCGCATGACCAAGCCATCCTATACGCGCAATGACGAGCTGCCCGAGCCATTCTCGACGATGAAGAACGCACCAAGGACATGTTCGGGTCATATGAAGCTACGAGATAAATTCAAAAAGGCCATGACGACATTAGTTACTCAGAGAAGCCTATACGACATTACGGAGCACTTTGACCAGCTTGCTCTTGATCAGCCTGTGCTAAACCACCTAGCCATGAAGATGGCCGAGATGAGTCAACTGGAAGCTGCCTAGCCATCCGATCAAGACAAATACTTTTTCAGCACATAGAATTTTTTGGACCAGAAAACTTCAAGGCTAACACACTCATTCCAGGCTCGACCATTTGGCCCATGATTAAGGCTGATGGCCCATTCGTGATCTTCACCGTTCGAGCCATCGAGCCTTAGACTGCGTGATCGCTTTGAGACAAGGTTTAACCTTTTTTTCCCTTGCATTGTTTTGTCCCAAATGGGTTTTCTATGCAAGATTAATGAGGTAATTTGCGGCCTGTTTCATGAGAAAAACACACACAGCCCAAGATTTTTAATGAGGTAATCTGCGGCATGTCCCTTGGAGGATCACAGAGTATACTCACCGTCTTATGAGTGGCTTAGTATTATGGCTGTATGGGATGTTCTAAAACTCGTTTTAAGGGAGAGGAACAGTTCTAGATGTAATACTAGAGTGTGGTATGAATGGTGGATTCAAGATATTCCGGCCCGTGTGCCGCAAGGTGTTGACCCGATGGGGAAAGAAGACCCTGATATCCTGGTAAACCAACTTATGAGACGAGGGTAAAGCGAGTGGAACGAACCCATGATACGAGAACTTTTTCATCCCGAATATGTTCCTCTAATTCTTGGGCTAAGACCTAGTCGCAGACTCACATTAGATAGATACACATGGAACCATACAACTTATGAGGCTTACACTGTCAGATCGGGTTACGAGCTCCTACATAAGACTAACCTAGCACAAGAAAACTAGGAGGTGCTAGAACCAAGCATAACTCCTTTGAAGAGTCATGTTTGGACGATTAAGACCCCCCCCCCCCCCCCAAATAAGCTTAGACACTTAATGTGGGAAGGTTTATCGGGATGTGTAGCGACGTGCCAACATCTTGCCTACCGGCATATCGGGACAGATAAGAGTTTCCCCATATGTGGAGCACCAGAGGAAACAATTAATCATCTATTCTTTGAGTGTCCCCCAGCCTTGCAGGTGCGGGTTTTATTGGACTTTCCGTCCCTTTTGGGTTGCTTCCCGAGTACATCTATTTACCAAAACATTGACTTCTTGTTTTGGAGAACAAAAGAAATTGGTCTATATGTGCCACAAAGAGATAACTATCATTGGATAATTTGGTATATATAGAAAGTAAGGAATGATAAGGTTTTCAACGGCATCGAGATATCTCCAAGAGACACCCTCCAACATGCCACTCTTGAAGTGGAAAGTTGGAGGATAGCAAACGAGAAGGAATGTGAGGTGGATGTGGATATCTCTCTAAAGTGATTATTGTCAGAACATCCCCCTGAGACTTATTCTATCCCTACATGCCAAATTGATGCATCTTGGGTCGATCATGGTTTTATTAGTGGATTGAGATGGTGTTTATGGGAAAAGATGCATCAATTTGGCATGTAGGGATATAATATATCTCTTTACAGGTGTGTGTGTTTTATCGGACTTTTCGTCCCTTCTGGGTTTCTTCCCGAGTACATCTATTTACTGAAACATGGACTTCGTGTTTTGGAGAACAAAAGAAATGGGTTGCCACAAATAGATAACTATCATTGGATAATTTGGTATATATGGAAAGTAAGGAATGATAAAGTTTTCAACGGCATCGAGAGATCTCCACCTTCCAACATGCCACTCTTGAAGCGGAAAGTTGGAGGATAGCAAACGAGAAGGAATGTAAGGTGGATGTGGATATCTCTCCACAACGAACATTGTCAGAACATCCCCCTGAGACTTATTTTATCCCTACATGCCAAATTGATGCATCTTGGGTCGATCATGGTTTTATTAGTGGATTGAGATGGTGCGGGAAAAGCCTATTATCGCTTCATGCAGAATTGGACAGACTCATTTGGGATATGGCGAGTCTTTGTGACAAGGGTATTCTCAGTGTTAGAATCGAATGATTGGAGATCCGATGGATTGGCCGAGTTTCATGTCAGATTTGGATATCGTCGCCACTATTAGAGAGAGATTTTCATATTTTAGTCTGGTTCACATTGATCAAAATGATAATGTAGTTGCCGACTGAAGGATTATGTGTGTTCTTTGGTGTAATTCACAGGTTACAACCTAGCACATAATCATCTAGGATCTAGGTGATTAGCAATTGAATCATAAACAGATCATGATCATTACCTTATGATTGCAGCGGATTAATCAATGGAATATCGAGATCTGCAAGAGCTGATGATTACCGGCTCCTCCTCAGGTATCCACACGCTTACAAGCTATTGGATCAGGCTGCTAGACCAAGTTGGAATCAACAGAGAGAGAGAGAGGACGGCTTTGGTGCTCAGAAAAATCGCAGGGACAAGAAGCCTTAGGGTTTTCTGGCGCCTCCTCTTCCTTATATGGGCCCAAGTAATTAAACTAATGGCTCATTAGGCTTTTGGGCCCAAGACCCAAACCAGACAAAAAGACTGTATTTTGTCTGGCCCAATTCTCTGTACAAATACAGTAAATGCCTTGCATCTTACTGTATTAATTCCTTTTTAACTTTCCCGTTAGCTATGGTGTGTGACCCTTTGGGATCATACAATACTGGTAATAAGTCCTAAACTTATAGATCATGAGCGGGCTCTAGCAAGTCATCATGATCACCCAGTATTTATGACTTATGTCTGATCTCGACACTTATCATACTTTCTAGAGATAGTACGGTAGATTTCAGGACATTCCCAACAATCTCCCACTTGTACTGGAATCCTACATTCCCTAATCCTTTTGTCTCAATATCTCGATCTGGCATAAGGCAAGATGCGTGTCATCCTTATATAGCCAGACCATGTTCATCGGACCAGATTTGATACTGACAATGCAAACAACTTGGGCAAGTCCGTTTGGGAGTGGCCACTCTCTTACCAGCTATCAAGTCTCCGATTGGCCTAGAGATATTACCTCCGTTAAACGGCAGGGACAAATCCCATCTTGTTCCATCACTATGAACTACACACTTTATAATACACCCAACCAAGGTCCTTATAGCTCCCAGTTACGAAACAGCGTTAGACAATGATCAAAGCGCATCACTCCATGTGCAGCCACATGCATGCGAACTCAGGTCTAAGGACTATACTCTATAGTCGTATATGAGAACCTCTTATGACACAGATATTAATATCTTGTAGAGTTCTCATCAGCGGGCCATGTCCGGTCATATGCTCCCCTACATATACCTATGTGTCGACTTTGATGCCGCGCATCTATGACCCCTCGAAACTTGGTCATAAGTCTCAACACAATCTAGTCTCAAGTGGTTGTTGGTGTTCCAATTTCAACAACCTTCGACTATGGACATTATGATTTATGTCATTTCGTTAAATATGGGGTTTCAGGATCAAGTCTACTCATGTACTTCGATGGCCAATATATAATGACATGAATCATTTTGGAACGATTATTTATATCACAGTTAAAATAATCCAGAAATCATAAATTTCATAAACATAAAATATTATGTTTTCATGAACCTTTCAAAACAACTAAATAAAGCCCTTTACAAACTCCCACTGAAATTAAGACTACATCTTAATTTCACTTATCCTACAGCTACAGTCCGCGACTCGTGCTTAGGCCTAAGGAGTGGCTTCATTAATAGATTTAGCAACGTTCTCATTCGTTGAAACTTGCTGATCTACTTAACACCTCTGTCATTTATCTCACGGAATAGGTTATACCTACCCTCAAGGTGTTTGGACCTCTGATGTGCAGCTAGTCTCATTTATGCTGGGAATCACATCAAGTTCAGTGATGAACTCTTCTTTCCAAACAACCTCTTTCGCCGCTTTCCAAGCTGCGAAATGTTCAGCTTAAGTCATGGAGTCAACAACAGTGCCTTGCATCGCCAGACAGACACAAGATATAACCGGACTGTGACCGGAAATCATCTTTGTCTGTTGGAAACTTGCCTTTCAGACTCTACCGACTTGTAGCACCTCACTTTCTCCGTAAATCAAGAACTTATCCTAAGTATTTTCCAAATACTTGAGGATATTCATTACGTCTATCCAGTGATTCTTTGCTGGATTTGACTGGTCTTTACTTGTCTTGCTTAACATTAAAGCAACATCAAAACAAGTACGTGTCATGGCATACATGATAGATCCAATTGCCGACGCATATGGAATCTCATCCATGCATTCAAGCTTAGCAGTTATCGTAGGACACTGTTTCTTGCTTAACGTAATGCCATGTGACATTGGCCCTTCTTGGAATGCTGAATACGTGTAGGACTTTGTCAATATAAGAATCCTGACTTTGTCCTATCAGCTCTTTTGGATCTCTATCTTTAGATCCAAAATCCAAGAACATACGTTGCTTTTTCCATGTCAATCATAAAAACAACTCCCAAGCCAGTCCTTTACCGACTGCAGCATTGGAACGTTATTTACGAGAATCAGTATGTCATCGACATACACTATGAGAAATGCAACATCGCTCCCACTTATCTATTAGTAAACGCACAGTTCCACTTCGTTCTTGTTCAAGTCAAAACCTTGACTACTTCAACAGAACGAAGATTCCAACTCCGATATGTTTGCTTCCATCCATGAATGGATCGATGAAGCTAACTTACACACAGTGTAATTTTTTGGAGTCCGGGCTCACTTTCGCTTCTGTGAATTTCGCAGGTTCGTCACTTTCAATGATCATCAGATCATGGCAATTAATCACGAGAAATCACTCTCGGATTAGTGACGGATTCATTCAGATCTGCGAACTTCAGGCTCTACAGGTGTTGATTCTACAGAAATCTGTAAATCCATCCGCTGCTCTCCCTTAACAGGTTGAGCAGCCTCCTGTATTTCTCGAATTTCTTCGAGTTATACTTTTACTCCCACTGTTCTTCTTGGAAAGCAACTTTCCTTTTAGAAAACAGAATTCCGAACAACCTAACTTCGTTTTCGGAATGGACGTAAAAAGTAACAAGCCTTGGTTTCCCTAGGACAACCAGCGAAGTAGCTCAACTACAAATACTCAGTAAAGACGAATTTGGATCATTTCCAGTCCACATTTATGTGGTGTCTTTCAACTGATATTGGTGGAACTATTTCAGCGTAAACTTAGATATTTCTAGAGCGTTATTCTTAAAGAATATCATGGAAGATTCGTGTGACTCATCTTTAATCATTTCTAATAAGATCTGATTCATTCTCACAGAAACACCTCTAGGTTTTCAGGAGAAATGAGCTGTGAAACGACTTCACACTCATTCAGATGATCACACCATCAATGACTTAAGTATTCTCACTCGTGATCTAATCCAGAGTCTCAATACTTCTGTCACTCAGATTCTATACTTCATTCTGGAACTCTTTCGACCATTTCAAAGAATTCCGACTCGTGTCTCATCAAATGAACACAATCATCATCACTGAAGTAATCAGTAAATGTAATGAAGTACATGAAATTTTCTCTGGCATTACTGCTCATCGGGCCACATACATGAGTATGTTCAAGGTCCAATAAGCCTTTGGGCCTTTCTCTAGCTCGGCTAAGATGGGCCCTTTGTCTTTTGGTCCAGTAAGCAGAATTCAAGTCTCATAAGATATCCGATCAAATGAGCCCAAAAGTCCATAACTATGGGGTTTCTGAATCCGACTTACTCTATGTGACCAAAACATTTACGCCAAGAAAAATCAGGTTTAATTCATCAGATTTAAACCAATTCGGTATTTATGTTACATTTAGACACTCTTTGGTTTAAGATATAAAACCCATTCATTGAATAGGGTGCTACAATTAATATTTCATTAAGATCAAAAGAACAAAACTTGTCTTTTATCAAAATGAAAAACATTCAAATTCTTACAAGAAAATGAAAGACAACTCTGCTTAAAGCAGGTACATTGTAGCAATTACTTAATACAAAACCAAGCCTCAAAGGCATCTACAAGTGAAAACCCTACGGCTGAGGCAGCATTTATAGCTCCTTCCAGACATGCAGTTCCACTTGTCCTTCCTTCAACGTTCTACTGTTGCTTAGGCTCTGCATATTATAACAAATATCAGTGCCACAACCAGTATCCAATACCTATAAGGTAGAACTTGAAGTAATAACATGAATACCTGAGGAAGTAGTCTCATACATCAACTTCAACTCCTCATAATCTTCCATGAATTTAATGCAATCTCTCTTCCAATGCCCAGTCTCTTTACAGTAGCATCACTTACCAACGTAAGAGGTATCTGACTCGGGCTCAGAAGACACACGCTTGCCATGATTCAAAATCTGGACAACTTTGTCTTCACCCTTGTCAGCATTAGGTTTAGTAAACCTACCCTTCTCCTTCATGAGATTATACAGGGTACTCTTCACGTTTGGCTCAACTGTCTTGAGCATATCATGCAGTTCAGTCAGCGTCTTCGTTAAGCCTTTCTTGATATAGTTCCTTCTGAACTTATCATAGCTTGACGGCAGTGACTGCAGAATGATCTCAGTTGCCAATTCTTGGCTAACTGGATAATCCAGTTTCCTCAGGTTATCAATGTAACCCATCATTTTACTGACATGAGGACTCACTGGATGATCATTTGGTAGCTTGCAGCTAGTGAGAGACTTAACCAACTGGTATCTCTCCACTCTTACCTGCTCCTGAAATTTCAATTTCAGGCTGCTGATCATCTCTATTGGCGACTCCATGTTCTCATATTGCTTCAGCAAATCTGAGTCCATGGTAGCCAATATCAGACCACGCACATCTACCGCATCATTATAATGCTTATTCCAAGCATCATATACTGCATGAGAGGCATTGGACCCGATCCTCTCGGGGAGAGCTCTCTCAAGGACATAGTCCTTTCTCTCCTGCCTGAGGACTAGCCTCAGGTTCCGCGACCAAGTCAAGAAATTTGATCCGTTCAGTTTGTCCATTTCAAGGACAGACCGGATCGAGAAAGTGTTTTGATTGTTTGTGCTAGTCATAACTGAAATTTAGAGATAAATAGAGTTTTAGTTATTTAGTTCATAAAAGAGTAATCTTAATAACTTATAAGAAAACTCGCATTGCATTCAAAATTTCTTTGTTTAACCTCATAAGAATGCAATGATTCCGAGACCCATGTTCGGCTAAATCCAAAGTGGGCCACTGGCCGTCACCCAGAAGTAGCTTTACTTGGTAAGCATACACACAGCTAGTTATGTCCAATAACTCTCGGTTGTGAATTGGGCCCAAGGCCCAATACACCAGATGTCTCAAGGCCCGGGACTCCCGATGGCCCAGTCAAGGAAACCAATCTCTTACAGCCAAATAATCACTAAAGTCTGGGACTCCCAATGAAATTAGTGAGTATATACTACTTTACTTACGCAAAAACAGACACCTCACACTATAAGCCATATCTGTAATTGAATAAGCGTTAAGTAGCTGACAAGATTGGGCAAGACATCCAAGCTTGATATTGGTTTTGAGGATTTTAGGTTTTCTTTTCAAAAATAGAAGATTACTATTTTTGGAAACTTACTTATTTTAGAAACTTTCTAAATTTAGAAACATACTAAAAATAGAAATTTCTAATTTAATATTTTATTAAAGTTTTCGGTTGGGTCACAAATTATAGGCCCAATTCTTGGCCCAAGACCACAGAATTCCAATTGGCCCAATAATTTGACATAACCAAGTCGGTTCATTAATTCTGGTCCGAGACCAAATTAACTACTAAATCCAACTGGTTATTCACTAAACCAGGCCAGCTCTAAATTATTTGGTCCAACCAAATCAAACTTAGACCAGCCTTCGATTTAGGTTAAAATTCAATTTTTTTTAATTTAAATCCGGTTTAACCAGAAATTAAATAATACCAATTGTATTAAATAATTTCCAGCAAACCGCGATTTGGGTTAACCGCTTGAACCATTATTATTCAATAATTGCTTATCATTGAATATTGACAAATCTTAACAAATCGATTCTATATAATATCTTCAAAAAGAGATTTTGACTTTTCAAAAACAAAATCGTTCACATTAAGATCAAGACAATCACTTATTATTAACAAAGTCAACAAGCGATTACAAGCGATTATGACTTTAACCAAATCGATTATTTGATTAAACAATCGATTTCATTCACAATCCTAATGTCAAACATGTTTTTGTCCTTTTCTTATTCAACAATCGTTCACGTTCATGCTTCACTTAAGACAAAACTATATCAAAGTAAAGTCAAAAAGCGATTGACAACCTTAACAAACCAAATCAACACGATCGTTTCTTATTATTAAACAAAACAAAGTCAACATCGATCGCTTTCAAGCATTTGTATTATTCAATCAATTTCCAAATTGATTATTTAATTAAACAATCGATGTCATTAACTAAAGACCAAACGATTTTGACATTGATATCGTTACTTATGATTGCACAAAGTCATCATCACGATTAAAAAATCAACATGCGATTGATACATTCACTAAAGGACAAACACAATCTTGACTTTTCTAATTTAACAATCAATTAATACCAAGCGATTCATACCAAGCGATTAATCACTTATGATTGTTAAGCAAGGTCAAAATTCGATTCATATATTTCTAGGTTTTCCAAGTTTCAATCAATTTTACTCATTAAAATCGATTCATCAAACTAATAAACAACCTAGTATGATCCAAAAAACAAAAACCTAACGACCTAGGCTCTGATACCACTGAAGGATTATGTGTGTTCTTTGGTGTAATTCACAGGTTACAACCTAGCACATAATCATCTAGGATCTAGGTGATTAGCAATTGAATCATAAACAGATCAGGATCATTACCTTATGATTGCAGCGTATTAATCAATGGAATATCGAGATCTGCAAGAGCTGATGATTACCGGCTCCTCCTCAGGTATCCACACGCTTACAAGCTATTGGATCAGGCTGCTAGACCAAGTTGGAATCAACAGAGAGAGAGAGAGGACGGCTCTAGTGCTCAGAAAAATCACAGGGACAAGAAGCCTTAGGGTTTTCTGGCGCCTCCTCTTCCTTATATGGGCCCAAGTAATTAAACTAATGGCTCATTAGGCTTTTGGGCCCAAGACCCAAACCAGACAAAAAGACTGTATTTTGTCTGGCCCAATTCTCTGTACAAATACAGTAAATGCCTTGCATCTTACTGTATTAATTCCTTTTTAACTTTCCCGTTAGCTATGGTGTGTGACCCTTTGGGATCATACAATACTGGTAATAAGTCCTAAACTTATAGATCATGAGCGGGCTCTAGCAAGTCATCATGATCACCCAGTATTTATGACTTATGTCTGATCTCGACACTTATCATACTTTCTAGAGATAGTACGGTAGATTTCAGGACATTCCCAACACCGACACCTTTGCTAAAAGGACTAAGGCACATGATCGAAAGTTTTCGCTTGTAACTCGTAACCTGTCGGATTTCAGAATCCCATAAAAAAATCAAAATGTCCGGCCTATTTTGACTTCGGTTAAGAAGCGTAGATGACAAAACGTTATGTAGAGAAGAAAAATCTCCACTGATATATTTGAGATGATTACATATTAAAGCACAATGATTAGATGACAAATGAGGTTTAAGAAAATGAAAAAGTTGAAAAGGGAGAAGATATAAAACAAAAAAGAAAAAGAAAATATGCTTGTTTATTTATGAAGGAAAAAGATAAAAATATAATATAATATGTGAATCAATAGAAAGTAAAAGTAAAATAAGAATAAAAAGAGAGAAAATATTTGGTCAAGTATGGTATAACTCATATATATGCAATGAAATTAAAAAGGGGGAATTACTTAAAATGCCCCATAAATTGATTCTAAAGATAAAATTACCCTTTAATTTGAAAGTAATGTAGAATTGTCCATTCAGACTAAGAAAATTACAGTTACCTCTTTATAACCAAACAAAAAAAAACAGAAACCATAATTAACATTATAACATTTGTGCTGTGTCAAACTTTTATAGAAGTCTGATGCGTTAGACTCTAATAAAATTCCAAATGACTTTATTCTATCAGATTTCTACATGAAGTCTGATACCGAATACATTAGGAAATTTAAATTTTAAAATTATAAAATAATTTTTGTTAAAACTTATATATACTGAAATTAAATATAGACAATTTTGTAGTATATGTGAGATCCGGGATTCACACTGAGAATTTGTATTCGTGGATTTGGACTTTTGGATATTGAAATGGTATAGCTTCCTATGAATCAAAGAATTTATTGAGATTGATCGTCGAGATAGAACAAACACAGTCGAGAAGAGAGTACAAAGTATAAATCGAGCTATCTAATCGAAGTGTTCTTAGCCTAGGTTGGAATTGTCTTTAATGAGCCGCCACTTCTCTTCTTAAATAGCCTCGATTCTGATCTCTTCGTCCCGATCTTTCGGCCTCGTCGTTGTAACGATCTCCGAGATTTATGCGGATCAGTTGAACTGGCGAAGACCGAGTTGCTCTATCTCCACGTCATCCTCTGCCGAGCTCGAGCTCGATTGTCTCCGGCTTCGGCATCGTCTGGGCCTCTCCAAGGCGTTTGCTTCGCTTGGGCCCAACAAGAGAGTTGGCTCTCCCGTCTGTCTTTGATTCTGGAATGGGCTCGTAATTACGGGCCTTTGTCTTGTCTGTTAATGGGCCGTATTTCCTAGGGGGAAATCCAGTACCAACAATAGCCCCCCAGCCCATTGAATTCGAGAAGTCGAGGTTAATGGGCGGTGGACGTTCTTGGGAAGAGGCGCGTGCCTAGGATGTGACAAATCTAATGATTACTTTCGCCCCATCCGTAGATTTTATATCGACGGTTGAGATCGCACGGGACCGAAGGATCACAACTACCTCGATCTTTTTTCGTGATTATTTACAAATTTCGAATCGAGCGGTTGGGATTGTGGGATACCAAAAATCCCACGGATCTCGAGCACGAGGTAGTTTAAAAGGGGAAGTTACCTAGCACGATTCCCATTACTGCTCACGCCGCGAATCGTCAAGGTAACTTCTTCTCGCTCATATTCTCTTTTTCGTCGTTTCGAGATTTTCTTTCTCTGGAGATTTCGTTTTCCCTCTTTCCTTGAGAGAAATTATCGATATTCCGAGCTATCATGGTTCGAAAGAGTACAGCCAGGGCTAATCCTACTGTGGTGGCTGGTCCGATTGGTCCCCATCCACCGTCCAGTTTGACTGTTGACCAAGTACGGAAGTTGCGGGCGAAGTGCCAGATTCCGTCGGAGGTGGAGATACTTATCCCATCGCCGGACATGTCTCCGGAAACTGTCGTCGAAGGCCATTGTTGCGCTTCTTATAATTATTTCGATAAATGCGGATTGTTTTTTCCAATCCCTCGCATTATCTCATGGGTTTTAGCTCAGCTCCAACAGGCCTTTCACCAGATGACTCCGAATTTCGTTCGGTATGTCGTCGGGCTCGGGGTCAGAGCCGTCAAGGAAGGCATCGATTTTGGAGTCGAGGAGTTGATGAGGGTTTTTTCGGTAAAACATAACACCCGTTTTCCCGGAACCTACTACCTCTCTCCTCGTCATGGGAAGATCCTTGATGAGATCCCGACAAGGGATGTGTGGAAGAGTAAATACTTCTACTTCAGGATCAATCGTCACTCGGTCGAGGATTTTGATTACTCGGTTATACCGACGAGATGGGCGGCTAACGTTGGTTAGCTTATAGGGTTTACTAGTTTCCCTAGTTGCTACGGTGTCCTTTATTGATATCGAGCTGTTTGCTAATGACCTTTTTGGTTTCATTGCAGAGGCTCCCGAGTCATTACCTTTGGACCCTACTACGTCGAGTTTGATAGCTCGCCTACGGAGAGGGGATATTCGTTGGTGCAACTTCACGGATCAGCGAATCCGAGCTGCTTTAGGTCCTGCTGCTCGACAACCTCCTCTATACCAACCTCGCCTTTTGCGAGACGAATCACGCCTCCTTCACCAGCCCGATTCGACTCGAATCGTTCAGGCTCCGCTTCGGATTATCGAGCGGACCGGAGAAAGTAAGTGTTCCGGTTAGTCTTTCTGGGGGTTGTCGCGTGATATGCCCTTCATTTGCTGGGCTGACCCGAATCTGTTTCGTTTGCAGGTCGACCTGTTTTGGACGATAGTTCTACCGCAGGCACCCCTTCTCTCGGAAAGATGTCGCGAAGATCCAGCAGTCGTCGGAACGGGAAGGATCCCGTTGATCTGGCGAAGAAAATGAAGGCTGGCGACTTGAGCCACGCCCTTCTTTTTGCCATGGACGAGGGGCCTCCTCCTCCTCCCTCAATCCCTCCACCAAACCCTGTTCGGGTTTCTCTCCCTGAGGTCGCAGGGTCCGGAGAGGCAAATGTGGGGGTGGAGGATCTACCTCCTATTTCGACCGGTGAGGAACCGGTTCGGGCCTCGCCTGAAGAGCCTGCCTTGCGCAACTCTCGGTCGAATGGTTCGAGAGGGTCGAACGGTCGGAGCCAAGGCGGCCCTCCTCCGGCGGCAAAGCGTCGAAGGACTGACGCGGAGGTGAGATCGAGAAGATCGGGCCCGAGTGTTGAGGCGAGGCCTGCTTCTTCTGGGTCCTCGGGGTCTTTCAACTGGCGCTTCAGGCACCAGAAGGAATGCCCGATTGCAGATGACCCGAATGGTGTTGCTTATTTGCTAAGGCATTTTAAGCCCGCAGGTGTCCAGCTCCCGGCTGTCGGGGATATGGCTCCCGGCTGGCGGCTTATGGGAAGGTAATAATTTTCTTCCCTTCATTTTTTTTTTATTTGCTTCGTGCTTAATTTTCATCACACACATATTTTTTCTTTGGTAGGCCTTGGAGGCTGCGAACAGGTTTGCGGCTAGGGCCGAGCGCGAGCTGCGAGAGATACCGCAGGTGAGCGAGCTCGACACCGTCAAGACAACGGTCAGCGACCTGAAAGCGCAGTTGCAGGGGGCCTTGGCTCGGGAAGAGGAGCTAAGGAAGAAGGCGGGCGACCTGGATAAGCAATTGCAGGGTGCCTTGGCTCGGGTTTCGGTTGCGGAGGAAGCGAGCCAAACGGCCATTGAGATAGGTCGGGTTGCGGACGTGCGGGCTGCGCAATGCCAGGCTGACCTGGACAAGGTTCTCGCCGACCGGGAGTTTGATGTCAAGGTAGCAGCCCATGAGGCGAGGAATGGGCTAAACGGTGAATATCTCAAGATTCTCGAGGGGATCGCGGCGAAGGAGAGCCAGAGGAAGGTCGCCGTGAGCGCTGAGATGAGGCTCCAGGAGGCCTTGGCTAATATCGCGCTTATTGCCGAGTTTGCCTCTGGCGAATTGGACATGACCAAGGAGGTGATGGACTTGGCCGAGAAGAAGAGATTGGCCACGGAGGAGATGAATGCTGCGGCGGTGTCGGACTTCAGTATCAGCAAGCTTAATTTTCCGGTGATGTCAGACAATTCTGTGATCCTTGCGCGCTCCCCAAATCAGGCGGCTACTCGTCTTGATCAGTATGGGTCGAACCTCCCGACCGGAGTTAGCTCGCGAGTTAGCGATGAGGTCGAGGGTCAAATCGAGGAGGACAGGGCGACCGATGGTCAGACGGAGAATCAAGACGAGGCTTCCTCTCCTTCCAAGCAGTTCTAGTCCTTTTCATTTGTTGCCGCCCGAGAGGGTTTTTAATTCAGACTTTTCGTTGCCCGAGGGAGATTTTAATTTCTTTTCAGACTTTTGTTGCCCAAGGGGGCTTTTTTGTTCGATCTTGAGGACATTATGTCCCCCCTTTTTTTTATGAACTGCTTTTTAAATCTTTCATGCCTTAGCATATATTTTTATGTTTTTATGCCTTAACATAAAATTCGAGCCGTTGCGGCGATTCGAACTTCTCCAGGGGAATCGAGCAGATAACTTATTTTGAGTTGCCATAGGTAGTTCTTTGTGAACTTTAAGTCAATCACATTTGAGCTCGAGCTCTCTGCTAGGAATAGTCTGGAGCGCGACTACTTCGTAATGTAAGATTCAGGCTTAATCGCCGAATTGAAAAGAGAAGTATTAAGTATGAAAACGAATCGAAGTAAACTTACAAAGATCCGACTTGGAGTATGTAGAGGTTGCATGCTTGAATAGCTGTCTTGACCTCGTTATTTTGCTTAAGGGGTGGGGTAGCCCCCTGATTCTTTTAACCTGTATACGGTTTAGAAGAATTGTATTCTTAAGGGAGATCATTCTGGATCTCTTTCTTTGGAGCGATCATTTCGGTTCGTTCGCGGTGAGAGGACCGTTCTAGGTCGCTTATTTTGGGACGATCATTTCAGTTCGTTCGGCTTGGGGGGACCGTTTCAGGTCGCTTTGTTTGAAGGGATAATTTTATATCGCTTGGATTTTGGGGGAGACCGTCTGAGATCTCATTGGAAGGATAATTTCATATCGCTTTGACTTTGGGAGAGGCCGTTTCAGGTCGCTCGGAAGGGATATTTTCATATCGCCTTGAATTTGGGGAGGCCGTTTCAGGTCGCTCGGAAGGGATATTTTCATATCGCTTTGATATATTGGAAGAGGCCATTTCAGGTCACTTGGGAAGGATAATTTCATATCGCTTTGACTTAGAAGAGATAGTTTCATATCTTTCGTTTTGGGAGAGATAATTTCATATCTTTTGTTTTGGAAATGCTGTGATGAGATATTTCACAATGATTCTAACCTTCACGACAGAAAGAAGCATTGGATTAAGAGACTTATTTTGATTTCACAAAGATAAGTTGGGGTAACTTCCTCAGAAGCTGCTGAGCTCGGCGTGAGCTTTGTTTTTTGGGGGGCGGCTACGCTCGAGGTCGAGCTGCCCACGTACCATTTTTAAGGGGATCAAGCCATTTCGTAGTTCGATTATGTTGATGTACTCCTAGTGGAAATACTTTTTGAGGTTGATGATGTTCCAAGGTCGTAGTTCGGGCTTCTGGGTTTCCACCGACTTGAGTCGGTAGACCCTGTCCTTTACGACGTCGGTGACCTGGTAAGGACCTTCCCACTTCACTCCTAATTTTCCAGCGTGTTCTTCCTTTTTATGGTCGAACACTTTCAGCAAGACGAGCTCTCCTACTTGAAACCTTCGGGTTTTGATTCGGGAATCATAGTAGCGAGCTGCGGCTTGTTGGTAATTCTGGAGTCGAGCTAATGCGAGGTTCCTCCTTTCGTCGACGAGGTCGAGCTTGTCAGTTATCATCTTGTTGTTAAGTTCCTCTTGTCGTGGGCATTCTTCTTTGCGAATGCTTGACACGAGAATTTCAGCTGGTACTACCGCCTCGATTCCGTAAGCTATCGAGAAGGGAGTCTCGCCAGTGGATTTGCGGGGGGTAGTCCGGTAGGCCCAGAGTACGGCTGGGAGTTCGTCACTCCAGGTTGTTTTGCACTCGTTGAGCCTTTTCTTGAGTCCGTTCATAATCGCTTTGTTAGCTGCTTGTGCTAGCCCGTTCCCTTGGGGGTAGCATGGCGTTGAGTAAGTCAGTTTTATGTTCCAAGTTCTGCAGAACTCTTTGAACGTGTTTGATATGAACTGAGATCCGTTATCGGTGACGATCTCGTGGGGTAGTCCATGTCGGCAAACGATGTTTCGCCAGACGAACTCCTTAACGTGAACGTCCTTAATTTTCTGGTATGACTCTGCTTCGATCCACTTGGTGAAGTAGTCCGTCATCACCAACAGGTGTGTGGCTTTCTTTTTGCCAGATGCGACCAGCGGTCCAACGATGTCCATTCCCCACCGCATGAATGGGTATGGTGATGAGATAGAGGAGAGTTTCTCCGACGCTTGGTGGATAATCGGGGCATGCTTTTGGCATTTATCGCACTTGTTGGAGAAAGATTCGCATTCGGCGGCCATTGTAGGCCAATAGTAGCCTTGCCTTTTGATTCGCACGGCCAATGCTCGTCCTCCGGAATGGCTTCCGCAGGATCCGTCATGTGTCTGTGTAATCACGGCCAGGGCTTGCTTTTTTGTCAAGGCATTTAAGGTAAGGTCCGGAGAGGCTCCTTTTAAAGAGCTCTACTTGTGTGACACAGTACCTCGCACTCTGCGTTTTAAGTTTCCGCGCCTCCCATTTGCCGTCGGGAACTTCGCCGTTTGTGATGTATCGAATGATCGGAGTTCTCCAATCTTCGTCGTTGTTAGGCTCAGGTCCCTGACTAGTAGATGTGGTCTGAATTGGTCCGATGGGGACGTTCGCGACGTAAACGGTGCTTCTAGGATCAAGATCATCATCAATCTCGATGATGTCGCTATTAGTGTCTCCGGGACACTCTTTGCGTTTGACATCGTCCTTCACAGTGGGCTCGTCCTCTTTCAAGGACAGAGCTTTGAGAGCTATGTCGATGCTTGGTTTTTCTATCGCTTTGACTGGTATGATCCGTTTGAGGTTAGGATCTGATGTCGATGCTAATGCGGCTAACACATCGGCAGCGGTGTTTTCACCTCGTGGGATTCGTGTTAGATCGAAGGATTCGATCTGTTCGGCCAATGTATGGACTACCCGTAGGTATGCTTCCATTCGTTCGTCTTTGGCCTCGTAGTCGCCATGATATTGGCTCGTGATTAGTTGGGAATCGCTGAAGGCGTTTACTTCCCGGGCTCCTATGGCTATCGCGAGTCTGAGCCCGGCTATTAACGCTTCGTATTCAGCCTCGTTATTCGATGCGGCGAAGCCCAATCTAAACGATTGTTCTAGTACTTCACCTGTTGGGGAAACTAATTTCACTCCGACTCCGGACCCTTGTCTTGAGGAAGCTCCATCGACGTAGAGCTTCCATCTTTGGGCCGAAGTCGGGTCGAGTTCTATAGTCGGAGGGAGCTCGATTATGAAATCTGCCAGTACTTGTGCTTTTAGGCATGTTCGAGCTTTGTATTCAATGTCGTACTCGCTAAGTTCGATAGCCCATTTGACCAATCGACCTGATTGGCTCGGACTGTGAAGAATGGTTCTCAGTGGTTGAGAGGTCATCACTATGATCGAGTGCGATTGAAAGTACGGTCGGAGTTTCCGAGCCGACGTTACTAGCGCTAAGGCGAGTTTTTCCATGGCGGGGTATCTGGTTTCAGCGTCGATCAAGGTCTTACTGATGTAATACACCGGCCGTTGTTCGTTCTGTTCTTCGCGAACCAGGACTACACTTACTGCTGCCGTCGAGACAGCTAGGTAGAGGTAAAGGGGTTCTCCTTCTACTGGTTTCGCCAGTATGGGTGGTTCGCTTAAGTAGGCTTTGAGCTGAGTGAATGCCTCTTCGCACTTTTCGTCCCAGAGGAACTTTTTGTTTGCTTTTAACAAGTGATAGAAGGGTAGACATTTATCAGTCGACCTTGAGATGAAGCGATTCAGAGCAGCTATTTTGCCGGTTAGGCGCTGGACTTCTCGCGTCGTTCTGGGAGATTTCATCTCTATGAACGTTGCGATCTGTTTAGGGTTCGCTTCGATCCCTCTTTCGGTCACCAATTAACCGAGGAATTCTCCTGAAGGGACCCAAAGGTACATTTAGCTGGGTTGAGTTTCATCCCATACTTATTAAGAATGGTAAAGCATTCTTTTAGTTGGGGGATGTGATCCTCGTACCTGGAAGATTTTACCAGCATATCATCGATGTAGACATCCATGGTTTTGCCTAGGAGTCCTGAAAACATCTTGTTGACGAGGCGCTGGTAAGTTGCTCCTGCGTTTTTCAGTCCGAAGGGCATGACTTTGTAGCAGTATGTGCCTCGATCCGTTATGAACGAAGTCTTTTCTTGGTCTTCAGGGTTCATCAATATTTGATTGTACCCTGAGAACGCGTCCATAAAGGATAGCAGCTGATGTCCAGCGGTGGCCTCGACCAGTCGGTCGATGTGCGGGAGTGGGAAGCTGTCCTTTGGACATGCTTTGTTGAGATCCGTGAAGTCTACACAGACCCTCCACTTTCCGTTCTTTTTCTTAACCACCACGGGGTTCGCGAGCCAGTCGGGGTACTTGACCTCTCTGATCGATCCGATTTTTAATAACCGATCGACCTCGTCATTGACGGCTTTGGCCCGCTCAGGGCCTAGTTTTCGACGTTTCTGTCTTATCGGTTTGTAGGTTGGGTCGACATTCAGCTCGTGGCTGGTTACATCGATGTTTATCCCTTTCATGTCTGCTGAAGACCAGGCGAAGGAGTCGACGTTCTTTTTGAGAAAAGAGACCAGTTTGTTCTTAACAGGCTCTGATAGGTCGATTCCGATGCCAACGAGTCTTTCGGGATGAGCCTCGTCTATGCAGACCTGAGTCGTGAGGTCCTTTGGAGGTCCTATTTGATTGGGATCGTTCGACCTTTTGGTCTGCATGGTGGCGAGCTCCTCCTCTTCCTGTAATTGCTACGCAGGGGATTTCTCGATCTGCTTGTATCCGTTCATGTAGCAATGACGGGAAATCTTTTGACTTCCGTAAATGGTTTTGATCCCTTTGGGAGTTGGGAACTTTACGCATTGGTGGTAGGTCGATGGTACCGCTTTCATGTCGTATATCCATGGTCGACCTAGGATTGCGTTATAGGGAGCTGGCCGATCTACTATGACGAACTCCGTCATTCTCCGAACTCCTCCAGCAATTACTGGGGCGAAGACAGAGCCCATCGAGTATGTCGTTTCGCCAGCAAAACCTACTAGTGGTGTCTTCTCTTCCACAATCTCAGAGTCGTTGAAGTCCATCTTTTTGAACGCGTCGTAAAAGAGGACATCTACCGAACTTCCTGTGTCAATCATTATCCTTGAGAGTTCGACATCTCCCACTACTAGACAAACGAGGTGGGCGTCGTCAAGTGGTTTGTCGAGATTACTTGTCTCGCTCTCGTAGAAAATGATTTCGTGGTCTGGACCCAACATTGGGGTTTTTCCCCCTCTGTCGGTCTCGACTCTTCTTTGAAGAGCTTTGATCGAATTGACCGAGTCGCGGCAAAGCTTGGAGCCACCGAAGATGAAGTCGATTCGTTTAGGGGGTATAGCCCGTACACCCCCCCCCCCCCCCCCCCGCAGAGGCGAGGGAGATTGATTCTTGAGCGTAAACTCTTGGCAGGAGCCGGAGGCGGGGATAGCGCCGAACCTCCCGGAGTGCCGCTTAGGTTAAGCTCGCCGAGGATGAACTCAACTCGCTTCCGCGACCCATGAGGGAGAGTTTCGGGGGATTCCGGCTCTTTTGACCGTTCCCGTTTGTTTTGGGAGTGCTTTTTGGAGTTCGACTCCTTGGTCTGTTTGTTTTCCTTTTTGTCAGACAGAGTTTCCTCCTCGACTTCGGAGTCTTTTTTGCTTTCGGATTCCTGTTTTTGAGCCTCTGCTTTAGCTCGAGTATAACAATCCTCGGTCGAGTGCCCTCTCTTATTGTGGAAATCACATAATTTTTCCTTGTCGAACTCGAATTTCTTCGAGCTCTTTGGGCTCTCGACCGCGTTGACGTTCCCTGATTTACGAGAATCCTTTTTCGAGTTCGGATTTTGCGAGCCCGACGGATTCCTTTCTTTCCGGTGTTTTTCCCTGAGGGCCGTGGTTTCGTCCTCGAGGCGAGCAAAGGCCGATGCGCGATGGAGGGCGTCATCGAGCGTTTGAGGTTCGCTGACTGTTATTTCCTCGCGGAATCTGGTTGAGAACCATAGTCCCCGTCTTAACGCTTCTATAGCTACCTCATCTCGTGGGTTCGCGATTTTGGATTTTATTTCCTTAAATCGGTCGATGTACGAGCGAAGTGTTTCGTCGGGTTTTTGAGAGACGCCAAATAAGGCTGCCTCGGTAGTCTTTTCCTCGATGAAAACGGAGTATTGTTTGAGGAAAGCCGTCATGAACTGGGTGAAGTTGTCAATGGACCTTTCTTCCAGTCCGGCAAACCATTCTAGGGCAGAACCTGATAGGTTTTCCGCGAAGAGCCTGCAGAAGGCTGGCTCCCTCTCCTCATCGGTAAGGTACACCCTTGCCATCGCTAGTCGGAATGCCCTGATGTGCGCTTTCGGGTCTGATTTCCCAGAGAATTCTGGAAACTTAGTTTTCTTGATCTCTCGGATCCTTGCAAACGCAATCCGATCTGTGAACGGCGTTTGTTGTGTTTCTTCGATCACTCGATCGATGTCAGGAGCCGCGCTCGTCGCCATGTGAACTTTCGAGCTCAGACTGTTAAACTGGGCTTTAGCCTGTTCAATGTATTGTCTAAGCATATCGTGTTCATCGCCCTCTGCGGGTGCGAACTGGACTTGCGCCTGACCTGACGTTTGTTCCGGAAAAATGGGGTCGAGGAGATCGATCGTTGGGATCGACCTCGTCTGATCGACCTGGGGTGTTCGGAACTGAACTGAGTTTGATCCGTTAAGGAGTCCCGAGCTCGAGGCGAAGGCAGAACCTCCTAGTTGCCTCGGTCGGATGTTAGAGTTACTCGGGAAATGTGGTGGCCCGGGTAATGGTCGGTTTCTTGATCCGGTCGGGTCTGTGACCATTGAACTCGAACCAAATGGGGTCGGTATCGTGATAGGGGTCATGGTAGGGTGGAAGCCGCTATTTGACGCATTACCGAAATTTCCCAATGTTCCCGGAGGAGTTACTACCTGGGAGAAGTCCAAGCGGGTACACGGTGGAGGACTTATGGGAGTTCGCGTTGGTATGCCCCCTTGGCTTTGACTGGCGAGCTCTTCAAGGCGAGCGTTTAGACGCCGTTCTTGTTCGTCGAGCTGCGCTGCCAGAGAACGGTTTGCGATCTCTTAGGACCTTGCGCTTGCCTCGTTGTTTCTCGTTCGATCTACCAACAGGCTTAACATCGAACGGATCTCGGCAAGATCACTTGGCCCTTGTCTCTGTGGAGCAGAAGGTAGTGGCGAATTGGGTCTGGTTACTCCAGATCCTCCTCCTGGGGTGGGTATTGAGTCATTTCTCATCCACACCCAGTTTCTGCTCGGATCATTAGTTCCTGACAAAACATTTGTCGGAGTCTGGCTTGTCGCGATTGTTTGAGCGACGGAGCCGGCTGGTGCCGAGGTCGTGGAGACTGAGGCAGAGCTCGTCAACACGCCGTCGTTCTGACCCATGTTTCTTACCCCGGTAGTGTTCTGAGGAACATTGTCGACCGTTTGAGGGCGGTCAACCGGCGGTGTGGCGCTGGGAGAGCCAGTTTGGTCGGGATTCATCTCGATCTATCCGATCTAGGATCTGATTCTTAAGATAGGAAAGGCTATAGAATGTCCCCACAGTCGGCGCCAAATGTGAGATCCGGGATTCACACTGAGAATTTGTATTCGTGGATTTGGACTTTTGGATATTGAAATGGTATAGTTTCCTATAATCAAAGACTTTATTGAGATTGATCGTCGAGATAGAACAAACACAGTCGAGAAGAGAGTACAAAGTATAAATCGAGCTATCTAATCGAAGTGTTCTTAGCCTAGGTTGGAATTGTCTTTAATGAGCCGCCACTTCTCTTCTTAAATAGCCTCGATTCTGATCTCTTCGTCCCGATCTTTCGGCCTCGTCGGTGTAACGATCTCCGAGATTTATGCGGATCAGTTGAACTGGCGAAGACCGAGTTGCTCTATCTCCACGTCATCCTCTGCCGAGCTCGAGCTCGATTGTCTCTGGCTTCGGCATCGACTGGGCCTCTCCAAGGCGTTTGCTTCGCTTGGGCCCAACAAGAGAGTTGGCTCTCCCGTCTGTCTTTGATTCTGGAATGGGCTCGTAATTACGGGCCTTTGTCTTGTCTGTTAATGGGTCGGATTTCCTAGGGGGAAATCCAGTACCAACAGTATATAAATTAAAATTTCATAAAAATGAATCAAATTAAACAATATTAGTTATAATATGTAATTACCCCAAAAATTTAGACTTCTCGAAGAAGTCTGTAACAAATTAATTTAATAAATTTTAATTAAAATTATAAAAATATTTTGTTATAAACAAATTATATAGAAATTAAATATAGACAATTGTGACGTATATAAATTAAAATTACATAACTTTTGTCAAATTTAACCAGTGAAGGTATATTTGGTTCTTTACACCATGTAGTTTGATCTATGTTTAACATATGAAGTTGGATATCATGTTTTTATATGTACGGTTAGATTGAGAGTTTGTGAAATTTTCATTCATAATATTACATTTACATATATTGGTTAGTTTATAACTATATTAAACGAGTTTGATGTTTGTTATAAGTTTTCTATATAATATGATGGTATTTAAGTAGTAATTATTAGATTTGAGGGTTCTTAGACTTCCAGGTAAATCTGGTTCAAGTATTTAGACTTCTCATGAAGTCTTATTTTAGACTACAATGAAGTCTGAAATTTGAAAGTTCTTGAAAATTTTCAGATGAAAACTTTTTAAAAATGTAGAAAAATTTACCGCCTGGAATTTTCATAATTCCCGCTCGAATCAGAAGTTTCATCCCATATTGCATATGAAATCTGATACTCGAGATTTATAACCACAAAAAAATTTCCCTCCAATTTCTCTCTACCTATCTAAATCTAATCTTAAACAAAAATTAGCCACACACGCATATAACAACCAAAAAAAAATCTTCACATTTTTTATTTTCTTACAACCTCTCTTTCTCTCTCTTTTGTAAAACCTCTATCAAATTTCTCAGTACTATGCTGAAATTGAAGCTAAGGTTGGTATGAATTAAGCAATTTGAAGTTTTCTTTTTTTAGGTGTAACCATGATTCATTTATTTAATCATGTTCCTAAATGTTGTAGGAGCATTTTGAACGAGAGCTTGTAGTGGCTAAAGAAGAGGCGATGAAACTCTTGTGAGAGTTGAAAATCGCACTATCAATTCTTGTATAGCAAACTTTTAGGGAACAGAAGAATTTAAAGTAAACAACACGAAAAGAGGCCCGGAGGATATTTTATTGATATGTTTGACAGAAAACAGAGCACAAAAGCGTAAGAGCTTAAAGAAAAGTCTAAGTCTAGTTGCTAGGGTTTTTCGAGATGGTTTGATCCTAGGAAGTCGTTCATATTAAATAGTTGCAGAGTGTTGGTGTCGAGGATATTCACCTGCAAGATTTCCGGAAATCTTCCTATTATCGCATATTCAATTTCCGTTGGGATTTACTTTTTTGCTCGGATTTTCCTCTTCTTGCTCGGAATTATCTTCCTCTTTTCTTCTTCGAGTTTATCTTTCCGTTTTGGTGATTATCCTTCAGTATTTTAGCTTTATCTATTGAAATGGCCGAAAAGGGACAATCCGAGTCCATTTGAGTGTAAGTCTTCTTACTCCGGCCCAAAGTCTACAAAATACGAGTCTTGTGGGTTTGACACAAGTTCATATTTCATATAACTTTTTTGATGGTTCCGCTAACGGCTAGTAATGTATAAGCCATCATCACGAAAATGAGTTACAACTAGTTGCGTATTTGGAGGAAGATGTCGGCAAGTGCCCAAGAAGTTAGTCTAAGAAAAGTATCTGTTTGGAAGATGTCGAAAAGTATTCTTTTTCTTGGAAATTTCGAGGGAGCGTGTTTTGCTCGGAACTTCCGAGGGAGTGTGTTCTGCTTGGACTATCCTAGAAGGTTGTTCTGCTGGAATTGTCCGAGCAGGTTGTCTGAGCTTCTGCGCTTTTTCGTGGATTTTGTCAAGTGATATACTTGTCGGAGCGACTCATCAAAGCAGTTTTGATTGCTTGGGATTTAGGCCAAGTGGTTTCGTACGTTTTTCACAAAACGTTATTTGTACGACATATTATCCATACGAAGTGTTGTCTATCCGGAAAAATGGCTATTTCCGATTTTTTAAACCATTTTCGACTATTGATTTCATCGAAGGGGATTTTGACCTCAACAGTTAGCCCCCAGCTCGTCAGACTCGAGTACGATGATGGCAAGTTTTAGATAATCGTGCGAAAATAATTGTTCAAATTTTTATTTTAGCCGTTTCTCTCCTCGATGACAGTTTATCCACGACAGAAACTTATCCGAATTTATGTCATGGTTCTGTCGACGAATTGTGTGATGAGCAAGATTTGTCTTCGAAAAGGTATTTCTGAACAAGCTTCGCTACGATTTCTGATCAGGATGACTTGGACGGGTTAGTGCCAGGGTTCTCTTGGACTCATTGGTCGTAGACGGATCATCTTTGTGAAGTATTGCCGATTTTGAGGCCATGCCAAATTATGATGAGTTCTAGCATGATTAGCCTAAGCATGCTTATGACAAGGTAATTGAGTGTAATCATGATTAAGGTTCCATGCCTTTGTAAAATCTATATGTATTCACCATTCTTCACTTCAATCTTCACACTTTCACCACAAAGAAAATCTCTAAGGTAACTTCTCTCTCTAGCTTCTTTCTAGTTTTTGTGGTTTTTGCCAAAGTTTCCTCCCTTGTCTTCGACCCGTTCGTGGGATGACCGTAACCATTCACGGACGATCCGTTCATGGACGATCGTATCCATTCACGAGACGACCGTAACCGTTCATGGACGATCGTATCCGTTCGCGGGATGACCAAAACCATTCGCGGGACGATCTTGTCCGTTTGTGGGATTGACGCGTTTGTTCGTGGTTTGTCATCGGAGCATGATCAGACCTGACGGTTAATAATGGATAAGCATAAGGGGATAATGGAGTTTCATGACAGGATCAAGTAATGGCTTGACCAGCGAATGTGGTTTAAGTTCATGATCGACCAAGGTCAAGATCATGAAAGGGTACTAGCAGTCAGGTCGTTGGTAGCCGTCTGCAAACGTGTGCGAATGGGCTTGTGGTCGGGTCGCATATGGTCCTCTCAGGACGTCTGTGGGACGGTCCTGAAGATCAGCGGACGGTGATGCAGGTTGGCATGGACGTGGTGAACACTACAAGAAAACAGCGTTTTTGCGATTGGACCATGCGACTATACTTATATTCGTAACATTTGGCTACTATTAGGGGACAATATAGCTACAATTTTGCGACAACGGATTATTAGACTTGTATTAGTCGCTTATATACGACCAAAAATTATTGTCGCCAATTTAGTCATCGATTTACGACTAAATACGACCATTGTCGAGACCGGAAACAATAGTCGCAGGCTAGTAGGCGATATGGCGACTATTTTTGCGTCTGATGTTAAGAGTCGTAGAACAATCGCGAATTGGTCATTACATGGGCGATTAATTCGCTACTTCGGGTATAGTAGTAACCAAGTCGTTTATTTGTCGCTATTGATACGACAAATATTCAACTCATTATTCGTGTCGCAGAGTAGTCGGGTATGCATCGTATCATATAGTATTTTGGATTTTTTGAATGCAATATGAGATAGTTTGGTTATATTTTACCTGTTTGTGGTAGGTATACGGGTTTCAAAGCTAATCTATATTTGCAATATGTAAAGTGTATAATTGTTCTTTTCCAATTTCTAATAAACATGTATAAGTTGCAATATTATATATTAACTAAAATTTAAATCGAAGTTAATTAACCCTTAAAATAGAAACCAAACACTTAGCAATTTGTACACTGGTTTTAAGGAATCAAAAATTAAAATTCATAAGTTCTTAATTATAGAATAAGAGTGAAGGAGAGTTAGAAGCGATCGAGAGTCTGGTGCTCGTTTGAGTACCATGTCGGAAGAGGACTAGGGTAACTACACGAAATTAAAGAGGGAAATATGTTAGATGTTGTTAATAATTTATATGATCATAAGATGTTGAATATGACAAGTTCAAAAAAGTTCATATCGTTTCATCAAATTGTTCAACTCATCCAATGTTACACGATGATAATCAATTGAAGAAGGTCATTATATTCCTCTAAGCCAAGTAACCCCTACGTAAAAAAAAAATATATTCTCATAATTTTTCTCTATATTAATGTCTTACTCATATTTTCTAGAAAACATGTAAACATACCGTCAAATCTTTCGATCCAGAAAAATCGGAGCAAAACAAACAAATGCTTGTCTGGAACTTGTTCAAAACGCCTCGACAATTCCTCAGCGGGTGGTCCATAGGCAACGCATTCTATGGCCCTCTTCCTTCAATTCCAACATCATTATTTAGTAAGGTTTAATTATAAGGCGATTATAAAACTCCGAAACTTAAACTTACTCGGCATCTCTTAGCGTGAGTTGGACTTTAGCGCGTGTACGTGAATACAAATAGACCTTTGAAAAGCCATCTACCCATTCGAGCTCTCCAACCCATGTTATAGCACCAACAACATCTATAGGAAACAATTATTTTTAATATAACTTAATCCCCTAAAAACAACAACCACAATATCCACAATTCTTCCAAATCCGATGTTTGATTTTTCCATTTAATCTAATAATAATGTATTGTAAACAACACTTACCAATTGCATATTTATCTGAAACCGTCCCATGATTAATTCCTAGGATTGGTTTGATGCTCAAGAGGTCATTCAAAGTTGGAGGATCGAAGTTCTCAGTGATGTTTGTCTCGTCAGTTATATAAATATCATTATACGTTGGACATACTATGTCATACTTTGGCCCTAACGAAGCCCTAAACCCGAAAAATTAAGCCAGCAACCTTCTTTCTATAAAAGAAAAAGGAACTTCCGGGCGTTTTTTTCCAAAAGCTAAGGCTTGAATCCGACTTCCCTGTTAATTATAACCAGAGGTTACAAAAGGAAGTACACAAATAAAAATGTATGGATTTATGGGTGCCCCCAATAAAAAGAAAGTGGTAAAATTAATTCCAAGGGATAAAAAAATAGAAGAAGAATACCGTTTCATCGGAAAAATTAATCCCAAGGGAGCATCATATTGAGTAAAACACCACGCTCTCAAAACTTTGGCTCTAACATTCCAGCGATTATCCCTCAAAGTAATATCAGCAATTATGTGAAATTGTGAGTTTTCAGAATCACATGTTATAAGCGGATTCATTTTGTGGATATCTCTTTGAATATCAGATAATGATAGGGAAGAGGTAGAAGAAGAAAGTGAAGCGTTTTTAGGTTTATTGATATAAATACCCGGTAACTATTTTAACTCGATACGCAACAGTTGTGACTTTACATTAAAATCCACTTACTCGTTCTGGGATTTTCTCGAATGATCACATGAGAATAACCCATGTATGCTTTTGTTTCATAATCTCTCATTGTAATGCGTTAAATTTACCATAAGAAACTGATTGTTCATAATCCTCTCAGTTTAACGAAATACATTGATTTGTTCTTCAAAAGGGATGATAGTCATAACGTATATGGATTTATGGTTTTATGGTTAATAAGTTCATGTAATAAATTTTAATCAATGCTTAATACTCGTTGAATATTTTTCAATTTTTGGATATCATGGAATACAAGTAATTAATATACTAAGTTTATTAATGCTATACAGTAAATTAACCAAGTTGACAAAAAAGGGAAATACTAGAGAAAACCATACACAAAGTGTTGGTTATAAATACAAATTTAATTAAAATTCATAAACCGTAAGTATGTACTTCACTTCGCATAGCCAACAAACCACACCCAACATTCTTAACATAGAGGAGGATTAGGGTTCCTGAACAAAAAAAAAATCATATTAAAACAATAACACATAAGATCGCCAAAAACACATAGTCATCTATACTATATGATTAAGAGTTGGGAGATAAATACCTATGCACTAAATCACAGAACTCTTCAACTTCATATGCATCAAAGCGTATGTTAGAAACTCGTTGAATTGGCTTCAACCTCACCAACCCTAATCAACAAAGAAATTTTAATTATTTATCATTTTACACTAAATGGAACGAATTTACAAAAAAAAACTTTGATGTTTCATCATACCACCACTGTTATTGGCGATATTAAAGCATTGTAATAAGTAGAACAATATCCCATTCTGACTTTTGCCACATGCCCTAACCAGCCTATCAGCAAGATCGTCATTGGCCACACAATCCAATGATTCGTTTCTGCCATTATTTAATACAGTTGAGCTTTCAGACATTCTAAGAATATAGTACATGAAATAAATTTATGTCATACTTACTCCAAATCTCTGATTCTGAATTTTACTTGAAGTCACCTCCAGAAATAAGTTTCGGATCATTTGCAGTAACAACTGAATATCTTACGAAGCCATCAATTCCAAGCACAACACCAATCAAATCTATATCTCAAACAAATAAACATAACAAACAAATCCATAACAAAATCATATTAAAACAATAAAGTCACATAAAACTTGTAACCATAAATCCAAAATACTATACCGATTGGATATGTGCTAGTTATAGTGCCATTTGAAAGGCCATGTATAGGCTTCAAGTCTAAGTAGTGTTGTCCATTAGGGTATGGAATCTTCCAGATTACACTCGAACGGATTCGACACAAAGAGTATAAACTATCTGTCAAGCGGTCAAACATTGGCATGTCAATGATATGAACGTTATCCCATTTTACCCACTGGCCCTCGGATTCCACCAGCCGCTCGAAGATTTCAACGAAATCACCCCAAATTTCTCCCTCTATTTTTTTGCCCTATCGTTAGAAAGTACAAGACTTAAAACTTCAAACAGCGACAGAACATAAGTTTATACAGCGTAAGATCAAAACTTTATACAACGTATGAACTGTTATAGAGAGATAACATGTTCGTCCACCAAAAGTAGTTTGACGGGTTTGCCGGAGAAGACCCCTTCATACCTCCAACACCGAAGGACCTTCAATCTCAAACTCAATTTCGTCGTCGACTTGTTGATGTCCGAGAGGAATTGGTATTGCCTTTGTGACATTGGTCTTTTGCAATAGATTTTCCGTTGAGGAAATAAATGTATAACGCAAGGAGTTAGAGAGATGAAGTGAATTTGATAGAGGTTATAATGGTTAGGGTATTGGCAGTTTATGGTAATTCAGGCGCCATAAATATATTGGGTTTGGCGGGTCTTAATTTGTGTCACTTAATGGTTATTCATGAACTAATGCGTTACACATTGCATATTAAAGACCTACTGTTTGACACTTGCCCTCACACTTGTAACTACTGAATTGGACGTCTAAAGATCTTTGGGTAGATTTGCTAGATATGTTGAGTTCCTAATCAATCATCCATTTGATATTAATATGCATTTTTTAACTACTTATTTTAATTTAAATAAATTAAATCTAACCAACTACTAAAAAACAACATAATATTAATGATTGCATTTGAAGCACTTAAAATAATTATAACCCATTACTAAAAAAATACATTTAAATATGCATAGAAAATTGCAAATGTATATTGTAGGATTCACTTTTTCAAGTAATGGTAAGTTAAAATTTTGAAAAAATACACTGTACTAATTACCATAAGTAGTATATTTGAACCACGATATTTTAATGTTTAGTTTTGTATTAGTAACATATAGTGTTCTACTGTGAATACTGTTACACCAAAATTGCATTACCAATGTTGATAGCTAACAAAATCTTGCATGACATAATGACTATGTTAGCAAGATTTGACATAAAGTAATCTAATAATTACGACTACTTAACATATAGGGGTCTACAGTCGGCTTCCTGCACACACGCAACCGACATTAGTGGATAGGTGATTATCTAGAAAAATGCGCGCCAAATACACGATGATCTAGGTTATTAAAGAAAACAGTATTTTTCGTTTAATTATTTTTTTAATCACTTTTGTGCGGGAAAGTGAATAGTTGTGTCTATATGTACGGTTATTATGTAGAAGAAACTCAGTCAATCGAATTAGGGATTAATAAACACTCATTTTTAAGATCTTGAAACCACTGAATCAAAACCAGCAAAAGTTAACCTTTTCGCTAACCCACAGTACAACAACATGGCTATGGCTTATGCGTACTGGCCATGGCGTCGATACAATCAGCCTTACTATGAAACACGATCGTTAACAAGAAAACGTAGAGCAATCATCCCATTCGACCTTCTAGCGTTGCCTGATGATGTGATAACGAAGATTCTCGCTCGTGTTTGCGAACGGAACATGCCAGATCTCCGTCATTTGAAGATTGTTTGCAAAGCCCTGAAGGAGAAGACGAAAACACATGAGTTCTTCAACTTGGTCAATCTAACACAGATGTTGTTGGATCTCCTAGGATTTAGGGTTTGATATATTGAAATTCAACCAACCTCGTTCTTACCTTGAACTGGCAGCGGAATGAAATGGTGAACGAGATCAGTGGAGCAACGCAGGTGCCTTGCCTCTACCAGATACACACGCACACAAGCTGGAAACGGGATGCTAGTGCCGGATCAATGGGAATCCTCTGTTTCTGGTGTTTCTGCTCTTCTCACTGATAAAAACTCGACGGTTTACCTTTTTAGGTCGACACTTTCAAGTGTTTTATTTGACCTAAAACACAATTAACGGGTCAGACTTAATTAAGTCATATTTCGAAAAGCCTTTCCGAAAACCCGAACTGTGTCGACCGACACACAAGCTGTGTCGATCGACACAACACCATATTCTCGATAATAATGTGCATCCAATACACATTAATATGATCATTACCATAATTATCATCCCCATGTCGTAGCTTCCAGTTTTCTTAGGTGTATGACCCTATAGGATCATATAATACTGGCAGTAAGTCTACAACTTACAGATTGCAAGAGGCTTCTAGCAAAACATTGCAACCGCCCAGTATTATAAGAATGTCTGATCTCGACAAACAACTATCATCAGGAGTGAGTACAAGTGTGATTTCAGGACACTATCCCGACAATCTCCCACTTGTACTGGAATCATCAATTCCTATAATCCTTTTGTCTCTATATCTCGATTTGGCATAAGGCAAGATTGGTGTCATCCTTATTAAGCCAACATCGTGTTTATCGAACTCCTGATCTCATACTGAACATTACAAACAACTGAACTACAGTTCGTTTGAGTGCGGCCACACATTTTTCTCAGTATTAAATCTTCGATAGGCCCTGAGATATTTATCTCCCGTTATTCAGGAGGGACAAATCCCATCTTGTTCCATCCCTATTTCAACGCACACTTCATGATATACTTGAACAGTGCCGTTATAGTCGCCAGTTACGGGTCGGCGTTTGACAAAGTCAAAGTGTACCAATTCATATGCGAGAAAGCATGATGAACTCAGGTCTGGGGACTATACTCTATAGTCGTAATGAGAACCTCTTATGACACAGATATAACTATCTTGTAGACTTCTCATCAGCGGGTCATGTCCGATCATATGTTCACCAACATATATCTATGTGACTGACTGCGATAATCATATCATTGGCTCCATGAAACTTAGCCAACAGTCACCTCACAATCTAGTCTCTCGCGGTTGCCATTGTCCCACTTTGACAACCTCGACTAGGGACAAAACATAATTTATATCATCTATGACTTATAGGGTTTCATGATCAAGTCCTCAACTTGATGACCTATAATATGACATAAACTTATTTTGGGACCATTATTTAGATCACAATAAATAATGCTGAAATCAAATTTCATTAAACATATCCAAAAGAATGTTTTACAAGAGCATCTTATTATAACTAAAATAAAACTAATACTCCCACTAGAATCAAGATTACATCTTAAGATCTCTAATGCCTACAGCAGTCGTATGAATCTCATGCTTAGGCCTTGGGAGTGACTTAGTCAGAGGATCAGCGACATTCTCGTCCGTCGGAACTCGGCTAATCTTCACATCACCTCTATTGACGATATCACGAATCAGGTGATATCTCCTCTCTACGTGTTTGGACTTCTGGTGTGACCTGGGTTCTTTCGCCTGAGCAATGGCTCCATTGTTGTCACAAAACAAAGCCACTGGCTCCAAGATACTAGGAACCACACCAAGTTCAATCATGAACTTCTTGATCCAAACAGCTTCCTTTGCCGCTTCTGAAGCAGCAACATATTCAGCTTCCGTCGTGGAATCAGCTACGGTATTCTGCTTAGAGCTCTTCCAGCTCACTGCGCCATTTAGACAGAAGACATATCCAGATTGTGATCAGAAATCGTCTATGTCCATCTGAAAACTCGCATCGGTGAATCCATTCACCACAAGTTCTTCACTTCCTCCATACACAAGGAATTTATCCTTAGTATGTCTCAAATACTTGAGAATATTCTTGGCAGCTGTCCAGTGAACTTCACCTGGATCAGATTGGTATCTACTCGTCATGCTTAACGCGTAAGCTACATCTGGACGAGTGCAGAGCATGGCATACATAATAGATCCTATTGCAGAAGCATAAGGAATCCTATTCATGCGCTCCCGCTCAGCATGTGTCACCGGACACAGCTTCTTGCTGAGACTAATGCCATGAGACATCGGTATGAAGCCCTTCTTGGAATCATGCATCCTGAATCTGTGCAACACCTTATCAGTATAAGTGTCCTGGCACAATCCAATCAGCCTATTCATTCTATCTCTGTAGATTCTGAATCCAAGAATGTACGCGGCTTCTCCCATGTCTTTCATGTAAAAACAACTTCCGAGCCAAGTCTTGACTGACTGAAGCAACGGAACGTCATTACCGAGGAGGATTATGTCATCGACATACAGTACAAGAAACGCAATTCTGCTCCCACTAGTCTTCTTGTAAACACATGGTTCCTCTTCGTTCTTGATAAAACCAAATTGTTTTACTGCTTCATCAAAACGAAGATTCCAACTCCGTGATGCTTGCTTCAATCCATAAATGGATTTATGAAGCTTGCATACCTTTCCAGCGTTCTTAGGATCAACAAAACCTTCAGGCTGTGTCATATACACATCCTCTTCCAGAATACCATTCAGGAAAGCGGTTTTGACATCCATCTGCCAAATCTCATAATCATAATGAGCGGCAATTGCTAGAAGAATCTGAATGGATTTAAGCATAGCGACTGGGGAATAGGTTTCATCATAGTCAATACCATGAATTTGCTTGAAACCTTTAGCCACCAACCTCGCTTTGTAAATCTGTACATTGCCATCCACGTCAATCTTCTTCTTGAAGATCCATTTACACTCAATGGCTTTTGCACCATTAGGTAAATCGACCAAGGACCATACTTGGTTTTCTGGCATGGATCCCATTTCAGATTTAGAGGCTCCAAGCCACTTTTCGGAGTCCGGGCCCATCATTGCTTCCGCGAAGGTCGCTGGTTCGTCACTATCAATGATCATCAGATCATTAGAATTGGTCACGAGAAATCCATAGTATCTCTCGGGTTCGTGACGGATCCTTCCGGATCTGCGAACTTCAGGCTCCACAGGCGACGGTTCCACAGAACTTTGTGGATCCAACTGCTGCTCTTCCTCAGCAGGTTGAGCAGTCTCCTGTGCATCTCGAATTTCTTCAAGATGTACTTTACTCCCACTGTTTTTCTTAGAGAGAAACTCCCTCTCAAGAAAAGAACAGTCCCGAGCAACAAATACTTTGTTCTCATATTGGTTGTAAAAGTATTATGCCTTGGTTTCCCTAGGATAACCAACGAAGTAGCATTTATCTGATTTGGGTGCGAGCTTGTCAGAGATTAAACGTTTGACATAAGCCTCACATCCCCAAATCCTCAGGAAAGACAGACTAGGAATGATCCCAGTCCACATTTCAAGTGGTGTCTTTTCCACTGATTTAGATGGCACCTTATTTAGTGTAAACGCAGACGTTTCTAGAGCGTATCCCCAAAAGGATAATGGAAGATTTGAATGACTCATCATAGACCGAACCATATCCAACGCTCTGATACCACTGTTGGATCTCCTAGGATCTAGGGTTTGATATATTGAAATTCAACCAACCTCGTTCTTACCTTGAACTGGCAGCGGAATGAAATGGTGAACGAGATCAGTGGAGCAACGCAGGTGCCTTGCCTCTACCAGATACACACGCACACAAGCTGGAAACGAGATGCTAGTGCCGGATCAATGGGAATCCTCTGTTTCTGGTGTTTCTGCTCTTCTCACTGAGAAAAAAATCGACGGCTTACCTTTTTAGGTCGACACTTTCAAGTGTTTTATTCGACCTAAAACACAATTAACGGACCAGACTTAATTAAGTCATATTTCGAAAAGCCTTTCCGAAAACCCGAACTGTGTCGACCGACACACAAGCTGTGTCGATCGACACAACACCATATTCTCGATAATAATGTGCATCCAATACACATTAATATGATCATTACCATAATGATCATTCCCATGTCGTAGCTTCCAGTTTGCTTAGGTGTGTGACCCTATAGGATCATATAATACTGGCAGTAAGTCTACAACTTACAGATTGCAAGAGGCTTCTAGCAAAACATTTCAACCGCCCAGTATTATACGAATGTCTGATCTCGACACACAACTATCATCAGGAGTGAGTACAAGTGTGATTTCAGGACACTATCCCAACAGATGTCATACAATGTTTGGGCTCCGGGATTTGATAGGGAAAAATTCCATGAGAGGTGCTACTACGCAGGCAACACATCAGCAATCCTTCTCAAAGGAATCTCAGATTTCTTCTTCGATAACAAGAAAGATGAATGTCTTGCACGCATACAGTCTTCTGCAAAAGATGGATGCATCTTAAGCAAGTATGTGTACTGATGCAATCCAAAGTCTTCGGGGAAGACAGAGATGATGAACTCTTTGGTAGATAAGAATTTACTCGGGAACACGCAACGCAACTGCGATTAAAACTACCTCGTTTGGATCATAGTTCATGGGGAGGTTGGGTTCCTAATTGGTTCAAAGCAAAATGGGACGAAAATAGTATTAATCGTGTGCGACAATGCCGATGTTCTATCTTCGTTGCTTCTGGTGGCCTTTGTTTAAGGACAATTGTGACCAATGTTTCTGGATTATGCAGACCGCTTTCTTTTGCAGACTGATAGATAACAACTTCTCCCGATTTCGTGGTAAACGATGATGTCTTATTTATGTATGTTTTTCCTTTTTCACGTTTGATGTTTACCCGTACCAATATCTAGTATTTTGTATCTACCACAACTTCTACAGATTGCTTGTATCATGTTTATTACTTCTATAGCATAGCAACCCACCGTAATCAATTGAGATAGTGAATAACACAAATAAACTAAACACATAAATAATAACAAGATCAACGAGAACTTGGTTATAACTCTAAACTTTAAACCCAAACGGTAAACCCTAAACCATATATATACCCTAAACTCTAAACATAGACATTAAACCATAATACATGTACTCTATATAGTCTTTTATGTAATTTTATAATTATCAATATCTACAAATTCAATGCAAATGTCATTTACCTTAAACTCTAAACCCAAACATGATATCATATACATTATCTAGAGAACTGCAAATACACGATAATCTAGGTTATTAACGTTAAGTGGATTTTTCGTTTCATTATTTTATTAATTGTTTATTCCCTTTTAATTATCCCTTCCGAAATTCATTTTTTTGATTCGGTTTAAACTCTGTTTATATATGTAATTGAACTTAAGATCATTAATTCCATAAAAGATTTACCATTTGTCTTAAATTCTAATTTTTGGAATGGAATAGAGTGAAATAGTCATTCCATTTTATGTTTTCCATTTACACCCTAATTATTACGTGGGGATATCGAATAGTCACGACTGTATATATATATATATATATATATATATATATACATATGGAAAGGCCTCATTAAACAAAACCAACTAGATAACACCCATTCAATCAACTCTCAACTTCAAAAGCACTACCGATCCAGAACGAAACACAACAGCCATCCCAAATGTCAAACCCTCATGTATATTGGCCCTTGCCTCGTTTCAACAACCCGCCCTACGAAACACGGTCGGTGACAAGAAGGCGGAGGGAGGCAGCGAGACCATTCAACCTGCTCTGCTTGCCGGAAGATCTAGTAAGGAACATTCTTGTTCGTGTTTGCGAAAATGACATGCAGGATCTCCGCCACTCGAGGATTACGTGCACTCGGCTGAATGGAATGTCTCAAACTGACGAGTTCTACGCCTCTATTAATCTACAGAAGATAAGTCATTGGACTTGGACTCTCGGTTTTGACTGGAAAAAGTTCCATGAGAGGTGCTACGATTCAGGCAACAGAACCGCCATCTGCCTCAAAGGAGTCTCCAATTTGTTATTCGAGAACAAGCGGATTGAAGGAGTCGGTCAAATCAAGGTTGCTGTAGGAAAAGGATGCATCATGAGCGAGTATATCTATGGCATGATTTGCAAAATGATCAGGGACGACTGGGAGGGAGTCTTCGGTAAGTATCACTTTACTAGAGAACGTGCTACTCATCTTCGAAGCAAATTGCCTAAGATCATTGGGAATGGGTGGGAAACGGATATTCCAGATTGGTTAATTGCAAAACGTAACCAAAACGACCCTCATATGATCACCGACTGCAAATGTTCGAAATACGATAGAAGACAACTATGGTGGGAGAAGCCGAAGGGGGACGACATGTGTGATAAATGTTATTGGATTTTGCAGGTTGCCTATGATTGCAAAATGGTCGCGAAAAAGTTTATTCTCTTTGAGTGCAATCGTTGAATTTGGGGGTTGTTATTATAACTTTTTAATTAATTTCCTATTTATATGTTTGAAGAAAACTGCCTAAACCCTAAACCCATGTTTATAAACCCTAAATACTAAACCCTAAACCCTAAACTCTAAATGAGAGACAAGGAGAATATTCAATGTTTCTCTCTACCGATACTATTTAATTTCCTTAATATAACCACTTCATGTCGTTGAGTATTTTGATTAAGATTATTCGATGTAAAAAAAAAACGAAACCTCAAAAATTTAAGAGTATTTAATTAGTTTTGACCATTAATCACTACTTTGAAATGAATTAATTAATCAAATTTGAGAGTATCACGGAAATACGTTTGTTGAACCCTACAATGAAACCTCATAATGAATTGTTACAGATCCTTTTTAGGGTATAGGGTTTTGGTCACTACAAAAAGAACCTACAGTACCCTAAACCCTTAAAATATAAAGTTTCGTCTGTTCTTTAACATTCTAGTCCGAAAACTATTTCTTAGATCTTGATGTGTACTATTTTTAATATGTGTGTTACCAAAATTGCAAAACTATTTCAAAGAATTTAAAACACAAAATTTGCTTTCATAAAACCTGTATTCAATCGTTGTTTATACTGTGAGCAAAATTGTTCTGATTTTTTCAATAATAAAAAAGCAAAATAGATTAGTTAAATTTTTATAACAGAGTCAATAAAAAAGGAATATATCACGACCACGTTACGCATACAAGTGGGCAAAAATTCAGAATATTTTCCAAATAATTCCAAGAAATCTAAACCCAATTTAATAGCCCAAAACATTTCAATTACCGGCCTATGCCCAAGAATCGACAAAGTGCCGAGAAATCATCAAATTCGTCAAACCCTTATTTTCTTTTGTTCTTCCCCTTTTCAGAAATCTACTTCGAAGCATCTCCTCTTCTACGCCCACCCATCTAAAACTGATATCTCTTCTTTGAATCTCTTATTTGAAGCTTTCCATTTCATAGCTAACTTTCGCCGAAACCCTATCGACTCTCTCAAATTCTTCTTTGAATATCTCAATCACGAAACCCTCCGTGAATCGATGCATACGGCTACAGGTAGCTATATCGTTAGTTTCCTTATGCTTTGCTTTGCTTATGAAACGGGACAGGCTCTGAATCTGATTATTTGTTTACAACTAATTTTGGTTCTACAGGTTGTAAACGACTCCTAGAATCCCCAGTCTGGGTAAGTTGGTTATTTTTTAACGAGTGTTTGAGGAGTTAGAGTATGATGGTTAGGATGTTAATTTTATAGTTAACACGCAATTGAAGACACCAATCTCTGCTTAACTCATTAATTTGGTCTGCTAAGTTCGAGTGACTGAGCACTTACAAGATAATCAATGTATCATTTGAGACATGGCCAAATCATTCATAACTTTCTTCTGAAACATTTGTTGAGGAGATCTATCCACGACGTATGAAAGACATGGTTAGCATCACAAAGGACTGCAGAAGCACTGCAAAAAACTTTGACCTCGTGACATATCAACAGTTGAATATACAACATCTTTCCTCAGGTAAAGTAACATTTTTCACAATCCATGTTTATAAAGTCATCGCACGTTATTTATTTAAATGTTTTTCTCTTACTGTCTGTAATTGTCACAGGCCACTAAGAAGTATAGACGAGTAAATCCTTATCGAGTCGAAAGCCTGACAGCTAATCTTTTAATGCGCAAGCACAAGCAGCCCAGACACTTTTCAGCGGTGTCGCCCACCAAGAGCAACTGAAGGAAGCCAAAAGTAAGACAACAACACCATCTGATTCGTAGGTTACTTTATCATTGTCTCTTCCACTTGTTAATTTATTGTTATATGATTTGGCAAATCCTAAATTGTGGGAGTTTGCGTATGTAGGTCGTCTGTGTCTACATGTTACCATTGTTATTTTTGATGAAAGTGTTTGCTACGTTTGTTGGGCAATCCAAATTACTGTATCACCCATTACCAAATCGATAATGAAATTTATCCAAAATCTTAATTTTGCGGAAAAAAACCAGTAAACGGTCGTCAATTATTCGCACTTCACACACAATATAGTCACTAAATATTTACCATCAGCAAATCTTGTTTTTCCGATTAGTCGCCATTTCTTACGACTATGTTGTGACTATATTAGACAGTCAGATAGAAGTCAGCCAGACTGTACCATAATAATATATGGATGTTTCGTTTAGACGATGCATAGTCGTTTAACAGTCGACAATTAATAGCAAGATGTTTACCATAATCATATTTGGATTCTCCATTTAGTCATCTTATAATCGGTAAATTGGTCAATAAACAGTCGCCAAAACGTCACCCTGGTCTAAGACTAAGTCGTGACTATACTACTCAGTCACATAACAGTCTCCACATAGTGGCGAAATCATTACCATAATCGTATATGGATGTTCAGATTAGTAGTGGGATAGTAGTTAAAATGGTCGTTACCCAGTCGCTACATAGTGGTTAATATTTACGACTACTTTCTGACTATACAATACAGTCACATATTAATCGCCCCATGGTCACCTGAGTTAACGACTAAATGATGACAACATTTCTCCGACCGTATCTAGACTCCTTATATAGTCGCACAATTGTCACTACCATAGTCGCAGTTTAGTCCCTATATCTTCCGACGACACTGCGTTTATTTTACGATTACCTATATTGGTCGTATAAATAGTCATAACTCGCCAACTAATAATACGACTATGAGATTTAGGGATAATGGATTGACAACTACCATATTTAGTCGTATGTTTGTCGTAAAACCCCGATCAACGACTATTCTGCGATTAAAAGTGCAGTCGTAAAAACGATGTTTTCTTGTAGTGGAAGGAACGGAACATTCCAAAGGACATGAACGAATGGGTGCGTAGACACAAGGTATGATCCACCAGGACGGGCTGATCGGGCGATTGCGGTCGTCCAAGTGTCACTTGGTACGACCATGGCAGGTGTGCACGAACGCGGTACATGACCGTCCGAAGGTCGTGACCGGTTCAAGAGCTACACAACCGATTAAGGACTTAGACCGATTCAGGGAATTAGAATAATGCAGGGAGCAAACACGGTTCAGGCAAGGTGACGGTGATAAAGGGAATCAAAGGAATGAGCAAGAACGAATGGTTGTTAAAGGAAGGAACTAGAATATCTCTCTTGTGCTTGGTCATGTGGGGATGGTTGGTTGAATGACTACGTACAAGGGTGATACTTTATATGGGTTTCGATGAACGAATGAGATAAACGGTGAAAGTAAGCACATGGACAAAGGAAGAAGGACGTTCAACCGATTTCATACCAATTCGCTACAAAGGCTAAGGTACACGTTAAGTAGCCAAATGATATTCTAAGTAATGGTTAGAATAGAATAGGCGAATGGAACTATCTAAGTAACCTTAAGTGGTTAGAATGGAAAGATAGTATTGGAACCTCGGAAGAGTTATAAGGAAACCAAATAAGAACATAGGAGGTTCATGGATGGATCATTCTTGAGAAAGAACAGAATCAAAGTTAGATGAGGATTTCCGCTGCGTATTGTTAAGTATGAAGGATCTAAGACTAGAAGTCAATAGGAAGATCCGAAGAATACTTGTCCTAGAGGAAAATTTTAAAATAGGACGGATTCCGGGAACGGGTAGAATATGAGACAACCTACTAGACCCTATTGACGGAATAGGGTGTTTCAAGTTGGTATCAGAGCGGATTTGTTTCTAGGATGATGCGGTTCACTTCACGGAAGGAGACGTGCATAACTGGTGGCTTGCGGAGACGAGTGCACCAAGGACGCATCGATTCTTGGGCATGCTTTAAGATCAAGTCCAATAGGAAGTACTCTCCAGCTGAGTATGGGATCAAATGGAAGGTCATATGTTCCAGACAAGTATGGGATCGGTTGGAGGATTAGTTCTTGGACTTGGATAAAGGGGTCGCAAGATGGTGCCGAGGTAAACCGGAGGAGGGCGTAGTCACACGAAAACGTGGCTGGCTGAACCGGGAGGGACCTAAAGATGGAAATGGGATTGAGTCGGGGCTGATCACCATACCTCTAGAACCGCACCAAAGTATGTGTGAAGGCGGCAGTAAGGACCAAGGGATCGGAGACTGTCCGCAAAATAAAGAGGAAAATGGGATTGAGTTGGGGCTGATCGCCATCCTCTAGAAACCGCACCAAAAGTACCATTTGCAGAAACAATGGAAGCGCACTTTGGGGAGTGTAGGAAGGCAAGGAAGAGTATGAGTGAAGTGCAGAAGCAGGGACCACGGGATCCTAAGCTGTCTTCAAAATAAGAGGCAAGAAAGAGTGATAAATGGAAGACCAATGATATGCTTCCATTGTGTAAAGGCCGGGTATCACATGGGTGAATGCCCGAAGCTGCTAGAAGAAAACCAGAGATCAGAAGTAAACCGTGGGAAAGAAAGCCGAACGGCAAGTGCTAAGGGCTAGATCGGGACACCATGGGTTTGCGAACTTATTAAGGACATTGGTGTGGCTGACTCCTATAATGCGATTATTGGTCTGTCACTAAACCCCACTTCTTCCAATTGTTTTGCGTGGCATTACATTTGGGGAAAGGGTTAGGTTGCTTAGCATTGTGAATTAGTAAGAACCGTAACCATGGCCGAGTCCAAGGAGGACCAGGGCGAAGCTTCCCATGGTATTGGGGAAAGGGCTAAGTCCAAAGAGGACCCGAGCCAGCTTCTTCAATTGTTTCGTGTGGCATTTCATTAGGGAAAAGGGTTAGGTTGCTTAGATATTGTGAATATCTAGGAACCGTAACCATTGGAGGTGCCGAATAGTACGCTCTGTTGACTCCGGGGCTACACATAATTGTGTGAGATCGAGAATGATTGGAAAAGGCCGAGTCCAAGAAGGATCGAACCAAGCTTCCCATGGTAATGATGATAGGAAAGAGTCCAAGAAGGATCGGGCCAGGCTTTCCATAGTGTTGGAAAAAGGGTTAGGTCGCTTAGCATGGTGAATATATAAGGACCGAAACCATTGGTGGTGTGGAGACACAAACATTGGTTTACTCCGGGTCTACACAATGTTTTTGTGAGTCCGTAGATGATTGATAAAGGTTGAGTCCTACGGGGAACAGGGACTGAATTGTATATAGTAATAGACTTACTGATATCAGGAAACTAAGATCAAGTACGGGGAGGAAAAGGATCAAGAGTGGATCAAGTCCGTAAGGATTGTGATCAGAATCTGACTAAGTCCAAGGCAAGAAAAAAATATGGGAAAGGATTAATACTTGATGGACCAAGGTTAATGGAAAGGGAAAGCATATGAGGCCGGGGAAGAGAAAGTGGACACAAAAGTTAATCACCACCGAATTCGGGGAAGAATTCCCAATTAGTGGGGGAGACTTGTAGCATCCCCGTCCCCAGAACGCATGGAGCCTATTCTGTTCAGGAAAGCTTGAGGACGAAAGGAGCGTTAGGAGGATCAAGCATGGATCTCTCAATGGCTAATGAGTCTAATAAAGCAACTGTATTAGCCAAGGTGCGTACTGGTTACCCGACCGAAATGCGACCACGGCAAGGCCGTATGGTCGACAGTTGGTGGGTTATGGTTGGAACAATTCTCTCTTTTCTCGGAATCTATAACCGGTAGTTAAGCTTGTTGTGAAATAGGCTAAATGGGTCGGAATCCATATAAACCCATGATCGGCTAAGGATTGATCATGGGCGAGTGTCGTACATGGGTCCGCTGGTGTATGGACCATGGTCGAGGGAAGAATGGACTAAGGGACGGATCGTGTGCGAACCGAACGATACGTCCGTGGGACGGTACCGAAGGTCGACGGATGGCGCCCCTGGGTTTTCCGACTACGGGACGGATTGGTGCAATCCGACTACGCAGACGATCCACCGGTATAGGTCACTCGATACGATCGTGGTATGGATCGGCGCGATCGAGATGATCGTGGTCGGCCATGCGTGATGGTACAGAGTATAACTCAGATGATGGGACGAACGGACACAGATCAAGGAACGATCCGGGACCGAATTCGGTCATTGGCCATCAACCGTCCCAAACATGATTATGGACCCATTTAGAGAACCTTAAAACGGACTAGGGTATTATTGTGGCCAAGTGGGAATGTTGGTGCACATAGGATGATTTGCTAATGCATTCGGATGTTATTAGCCCCCAATGGTCCATAGAGTTTGAACGGGGTAAACACCTTGAGTCGGATTCGGGGATGAATCCCTTTCAAGGGGGTAGACTTGTAGCATCCCTGAACCTGGAAACCCCACCCTAGGAGGATTGGGGAAATGAGACATGGACCAAAAGATGTACAACCAGTCGAAGAGACTAAAAGGAAGTGTTCCATGGTGTAATTGTGGCTAAGTTCAGTGGGGAAGGAGCTTAGCCGTGATGAACCGAGAGTGTTCAGCTGAAACAAGTTGAATAGTCAAGCTGGTCAGCTGACAGTCAGCTCAACTTAGTTGGATGGAGTGCAGACTAGTTGGGTCAGCTAGTGAGCTACCAGGCGGATTGGGGCTTATAAATACCCCATTATGAGCCTCTTTTGCGCATCACCATACACACAAAGAAACCCAGAAAATGGCTAAGTCAATCAGTGAGCCTTCAAGGAAAGAGAACAAGGATTCATGGCCGGATTCACAAGGGAATGGGCCGGCCATGGAAAGAGAGATTGGGGACGATTTTCTGAAGGGAAAACCCTGATCTCCCACACGCCTGCACAAGCAATAAACACAAGAAAAATATCCAGAAGTAACTAAGAGAAATCGCAGTCAATGAAGGCAAGGGAGGAAGGGAGTTAGCCGGCCATATGAGGAATATTGGCCAGTGAATTGGACAAGCGTTTAGGAGATTTATTGAATGGAAAATCGAAAGGATACACACAAGGAGAAATCCCAGAGACCCCAAGGAAACCATTGAGGGTGAAGAAGAAGCAAGGACCTTGGCCGGAACCTTCAAAGAGAAGTTGGCTGGCGGTTTAAGGGGAAAAGTATGGGACGGATATTGACGGATTCATGGGAAGGAATCCGCTTAACAGCCTAGGAAAAAGAGAAGGAATCCATTGGGATTTAGTGAGAGGAGATGATCCGAATGGTTGGCAAAACCGAGCAACGACTTGGTACACGCGGGTCGACCGTAACCGTATGCGGATCGATCGTATCTGTCCGCGGGTCGATCGTATCCATTCGCGAACGATCGTACCCATTCCCGGGTGATATATCATGGTTTTTCTAGGTTTTCAACCACGATATAGTTGTATATATTAAGTCTTTAACCTGGTTTTTAGAGTCTATTGAGTCTTCTATAGGTAGACTTGCGTTTGGAGCAAAGGATGGGATTATAGGACGTTTCTGGTGATTTGTGCAACGAGCTAAAGTTGGTGTCTCGACCACGATCAAGTGTCGACCGACACTGACTTGGATGTCGGTCAACACTGAGCGCGACAAAACAATATCCGCGAGTTGAAGACAAGTTTTGAAGATTTACAGAATTTCCCAGAAGTTTTCCTTAACTCTAAACTGACCCCAAAACGTGTTTAGAGAGGTTAATTAGGTTTTCAGACTCATTCTACCTTTTATCTTGTTTTTAACTTTGTTCTTGCTTGAGAGATTTGGAAGGGCTGATTCTTGTACTTGTAACATTGAGAGAAGAATTTCGAACCATTTTTCTTTATCTATCAAGTCTTTTGGTTTTCTATTCATGATGTGTTGTTTGATTACTGATATATCTGAGTAGTAACCTAGTTAGATTTAGGGATTCTCACAAAGGTTTTATGCTTGTTTGATAACTGATTGATTAGGATTCACCATCTATTGTTCATCACCTAAATTGTGCTTAATACTGAATTCTGGACTGATCACCTAGGGTTTAGATCTTAGACAATTAACAATAGCATGAGTGTGAGTTATAATCTGAATAAACTTAGAGTGAGCAATTTGACTAGATACAAAGAGATTTGGATCGCTAGGTTGCTAGATATAGAAATAATTTCAGCGAGAGTTGGATTATTTAGCATTGTGTTTCTAGTTCTTGAACCTGTTTTAATCTGAATCCGGTTAGTTAAGTTTCAAGCATAGCATAATTCCCGAGAACTTCCTAAGTCTGACGCCTTTCTTCCTATTGAAAACTCCTTCTAGTTTATTGCTTTTGTTTACTGCTTTCTCTGGATTTGATTTAGCTTAGCTTGACAACATATAATCTATCGTGTTACCATTAGTCCTTGTGGATTCAATACCCTAAGTACTACATTGCATAACTGAGCACTTGCAGTATAATAGGATTAAAACTCTGAGCCTATCAAGTTTTTGGCGCCGTTGCCGGGGACTCAACTGAGTTCGCCGATAGATTTTGTTTTAGAGTTTAGGTCGTTTTTATTTAGTTTGTTACTGATTTTTCTCTTGTTTGGCTTGATTTTGTTGCTGCAGGATTCGACCGACGCATTCAGTGTCGATCGATTCCTTCTCCAGTGTCGCTCGACATCGACCTCGGAACAATGTTTTGAGATCAGTGTATGCCAAGTCGACATACTCGAAGAAACCAGAGCGAAGAACTTCTGAACCTCAGACTTGAGGAGCTTGCTAGACTAGAGAGAACGAACAGAAAGGGTCAAAGAACAAGAATGATGAATAATCATTTGATTTTGAGACCTGATGTTGGGGGTGTTCTGAGAGACCAACAGAACAACGCCTACAATGATGACGGGCATAGGATTGATGTCCAAGGTAATGTAATCCCTGAACCTGCGCCTGAACAGCCTCAAGGTCAGGGGCAGATGGTTATTGCTGAGAGGACTCTTGCTGACTACAACCGTCCAGATGAGTTTTATGCTAACCGGTCAGCAATTGTTCCTCCTTCTTTTGAGAAGAATGACTTTGAGATCAAGACTGTCTACTACGCTATGCTGAGACAGCACCCCTTCCATAGTCTCCCACATGAGCAACCCATGGACCACATTGAGGATTTTGAAGCCTTTATCATTGGAATGAAGTACAATGGGGTGGACTATGACTTCTTGTATCTGAAGCTTTTCCCATAATCTCTTGCTGGAGAGGCTACTGCTTGGCTGAAGCAACTTCCACATGGGAAGTTAACTACTTGGGATGTTGTGAAGAGAGAGTTCCTGCGACACTTTTATGATGATGCTCGCTCAGATCAGCTCAGACAGGATATTCTGACATTTGTTCAAGGTCCTATAGAGCCTCTTAAGTCTGCTTGTATGAGGTTTAAGATGTACCAACGTGACTGTCCTCATCATGGATTCTTTGAAGTGACGCTGCTGGGCATATTCTTCAGAGGAATTGATCTCAATTACTAGTCTGCATTGGATGCTGCCAGCAATGGTAATTTCAATACCAAGACTCCTGAGCAAGTGAGATTGCTGATTGATAACTTGGTGAGTAGTAACAACACCAAGACTACTGATAAAAGAAGGAAAGAGTCTGGTGGAAAGATTGATAATCTGGAGATTACTGATATCAGGAACAAGCTGAACTCTGTTCATAGTTTGTTGACCGGTAAGAAAGCTGTCAACTTTGCTCAAGAAGTTGAAGTATTTGAAGCTGAAGAAGACTGCCAAGAAGAGGATGTGAACTACATCAGTGGCTCTGGATTCCAAGGAAACAGGTTTGGAAATCAGCAAGGTAACAAGTTCTTTAATGGTGGACAGAAGAGTGCTTTCACAAGCAACCAAAACTCTTCTGGATATGGTCAGAACGCTGGTTATCAGAAACCTTTTCAGCAAGGTAATTCTTATCAGAGGACTTATGGATCATCCTCCTATCAGACACCTCCTGCTGCTAATGCTCAAGAGAGCAAGATGGAAGCTATATTAGAGCGGTTTCTGGAGGGTCAGACGAAGGTCACTGCGGACTTCAATAAGAAGCTAAATGATGTGTATGAAGATCTGAATGGTAAGTTTCAATCTCTGAGTACACATATGAAGCAGTTAGATTCTAGAGTTGCTCAAACTGCTGGAACTGTTAAGAGGCAAGCCGGATTCCTTCCTTGAAGTACATATACTAATCCAAAGCATCACTGCAATGCTATATCACTGCGGAGTCACCCCATCCCCAATAGGCAGATCACTGATAAAGAGATCGAAGAAATAGAGGAATTTGAAGAAGAATATGAAGCTGCAAGACGGACGAACGACCAACACTACCACTGGTAATCGGGCGACACCAATTTCTTCGAGTTCTCAAGACGGACAGAAATCAACCGAGGTCGATTGTGAGGTCGATGCCAGAACAAAATTGACCAATGTCAATTGACACCAAGATGATGTCGGTCGACATCAGACGCGTACAGAGTCAGAAACGTAGCCGAAAATCTTGTAGCTGCAGGGAAAGTTTACAAACCCAAGGTACCTTTCCCTAGGAACCCAAAGCGGTCTAAGTTTGAACGGTTCAAGGCTAAGTACATGGCTATGCTGAGCAAGCTAACTCTTCCAATGCCATTGATGTAGGTTGTCAGCAATAATCCAGTGTTGAAGAGGTGTCTGAAGCAGATGTTGACTTCTGATATGGGAGATGACGAGTGTGTAATGATGATCACTGAGGTCTGTAGTGCTTGTTGGAACGTTTAGATGAATCCTGATTCAATTCCAGATTCATATTATCCTAAACATGCGATCTAGGTTCTTCTCAGAATAGAAACAAATGATGATCTCACCTTATACCTGTTATTGCAGCGGAAGAAGATGGTATGTCTGAGATCAGAGAAACACCGAGGGATGAATCCTCCAAAGGTTCACACACGCTTTCACAGGAAACAGCTGCTAGACCACAAGGGGAAATCGGCGCAGAGAGAGAGAGTTTACGGCTCTAGTCTTAGGGTTAATCAGTCTGAAACTCGAGTTTTTATGACACAAAACTCGTCCTGTTCCGTTTGGGCCATTTGGCCCAAATACCAATTAACTCGTCGGTGTTTGCGCACTGCATCGATCGTTGCACCTTATGCATCGATCGATGCACAGTGGCTAAACCTTTTATTCTCTCTAAGTACAGTAAATGCCTAGCACTTTTACTGTACTTCTGCTAAAACCGTTCCTGCACATTTTCCTGTTAGCTTAGACGTGTGACCCATATGGGATCATATAATAAAGGCAATAAGTCCAAGACTTATAGATCATGAGCGGACTCTAGCAAGCCATCATGACCCCCAGTATTATATGACTTATGTCTGATCATTGACATACTCTTACTTTCTAGAGACAGTACCGAGATTACTGGACACAATTCCAACAATCTCCCACTTGTACTGGAATCTCTGTATTCATAATCCTTTTGTCTCAATGTCTCGATTAGTCATAAGGCAAGATTAGTGTCATCCTTATAAAGCCTAATCTTGTTCATCGGACTCTGATTTGATACTGACAATCCAAACGACTTGGGAAAGTCCGTTTGAGCATGGCCATGCGTTTTCCAGTATTCAAATCTCCGATTGGCCTAGAGATATTCACTCCATTTATATTGGAGGGACAAATCCCATCTTGTTCCATCACTGTAAACTACTCATTTCATGATGTACCCAAACAAGGTCCTTATAGCTATCACAGAATGATAGCGTTAGACAATGATCAAAGTACATCAGTCCATGTGCAGTCACATGCATGTGAACTCAGGTCTAAGGACCATACTCTATAGTCGTAGTAAGAATCTCTTATGACACAGATATAAATATCCTGAAGAGTTCTTATAATCGGGTCTTGTCCGGTCGTATGTTCCCCAACATACACCTATGTACTGACTTTGATGCCGAGCATCTATGACATACTGAGACTTTGTCATAAGTCACGTACCAATCCAGTCTCACACGGTTGTTGGTGTTCCAATTTCAACAACCTTCGACTAGGGACAGGATGATATGAAATATCTATCAAATATAGGGTCTCATGATCAAGCCAAATGACTTCGATGACTTAAGATCAAGTCATTTACTTCGATGGCCTATAAAATGATTCATATCATTTTGGAACGATTATTTCATCACAGTTAAAATAATCTTGAAATAATAATTTCATTAAAACATAAAATAATGTTTTACAAGAACATATCGAATAACTAAAATAAAGCTCACAAAACTCCCACTCAAATTTAGATTACATTTCAATGTTTCTAATGCCTACAGCTTCAGTCAGGAACTCGAGCTTAGGCCTTGGGAGTGGCTTTGTCAACGGATCAGCGACATTATCATCTGTCGGAACTCGGCTGATCTTGACTTCCTTTCTATTAATGATGTCACGTATCAAGTGATATCTTCTTTGAACATGCTTGGATTTCTGGTTTGATCTTGGTTCCTTTGCCTGAGCTATAGCACCATTGTTGTCACAAAACAGTGCTAGAGGCTCAGCCGCATCTGGTATCACACCTAGTTCCATAATGAACTTTCGTATCCAAACAGCTTCCTTTGCTGCTTCTGAGGCGGCGATATATTCAGCTTCTGTAGTGGAATCAGCAACGGTGTCCTGCTTGGAGCTTCTCCAACTTACTGCACCGCCATTCAGACAAAAGAAATAACCGGACTGTGACCGGAAATCATCTGTGTCTGTCTGGAAACTTGCGTCCGTGAATCCACTGACTTTAAGCACATCACTTCCACCGTACACCAAGAATTTATCCTTAGTATGTCTTAGATACTTCAAAATATTCTTTACGGCAATCCAATGGTTTTCACCTGGATTTGACTGGTATCTACTCGTCATGCTCAATGCATAAGCAACATCAGGACGAGTACAGATTATGGCATACATGACAGATCCTATTGCAGATGCATAAGGAATATTCTTCATGCGCTCAAGCTCAGCAGCCGACGTAGGGCTCTGCTTCTTGCTTAGCGTTATGCCATGCACCATTGGTGTGAAGCCCTTCTTGGAATCTTTCATGCTGAATCTTTGTAGGACTTTGTCAATGTATGAGTCTTGACACAAGCCTATCAGCCTCTTAGGTCTATCCCGATAGATCCTAATTCCAAGAACGTATGCGGCTTCACCCATGTCTTTCATGGAAAAACAACTTCCAAGCCAGTCTTTTACAGACTTCAGCATTGGAATGTCGTTTCCGAGAAGCAGTATGTCATCGACATACAGAATAAGAAATACAATCTTGCTCCCACTAGATTTCTTATACACGCATTGTTCTTCTTCGTTTCTGATGAAGTCAAATTTCTTGATCGCTTCATCAAAACGAAGATTCCAGCTCCTCGATGCTTGCTTCAATCCATAAATGGATTTATGAAGCTTGCATACTTTCCCAGCATTCTTCGGATCTATGTAACCGTCAGGTTGTGTCATATACACATCCTCTTCCAGAATACCATTCAGGAAGGCGGTTTTCACGTCCATCTGCCAAATTTCATAATCATGAAAAGCTGCAATTGCTAGTAGAATCCGAATAGATTTCATCATAGCCACCGGTGAATAGGTTTCATCGTAGTCCACACCGTGAACTTGTCTGAAACCTTTTGCCACCAACCTGGCTTTATAAATCTGGACATTCCCATCCACGTCAATCTTCTTCTTGAAGATCCATTTGCACTCGATGGCTTTTACACCAGCGGGTAAGTCAACCAACGAAAACACTTGGTTGACCGACATGGAGTCCATTTCGGAATCAGTGGCCTTGCGCCACTTAGAGGAATCTGGGCCCATCATGGCTTGATTGAAGTTCGATGGTTCATCACCATCAATGATCAAAAGATCATGACAGTCAGTCACGAGGAATCCCTGATATCTCTCGGGTTCGTGACGGATCCTCCCGGATCTTCGAACTTCAGGTACTACAGGTTCAGGCTCTACAATTTCTTGTAGGTCCTCCTGCTGCTCTTCCTCATTAGGTTGAGCAGTATCCTGTTCATCTTGAATTTCTTCAAGCAGTACCTTACTCCCACTGTCTTTCTTAGAGAGAAACTCTCTCTCAAGAAAGTTACAATCCCGGGCAACAAAGATCTTGTTCTCGGAACGTAGATAGAAGTAATAAGCCTTGGTTTCCCGTGGATAACCAATGAAGTAGCATTTATCAGATTTTGGTGTAAGCTTATCTGAGATTAATCTCTTAACATAGGCTTCACAACCCCAAATTCTTAGATAAGACAGCACTGGAGCTTCTCCAGTCCATAATTCATATGGTGTCTTTGCTACTGCTTTTGATGGCGCTCTATTTAGAGTGAACACTGCTGTTAGCAGAGCATATCCCCAAAGGGATATTGGAAGGTCTGTGTGACTCATCATAGACCGAACCATATCCAATAAGGTCCGATTTCTCCTCTCAGACACACCATTCCATTGTGGCGTTCCAGGAGGAGTGAGTTGGGATACAATCCCACACTCTCTCAGATGATCACTGAATTTTTGGCTTAAGTATTCTCCTCCTCGGTCGGACCGAAGAGCCTTAATGCTTTTGCCAAGTTGGTTCTGTACTTCATTTTGGAATTCTCTGAACTTCTCAAAAGATTCAGACTTATGTTTCATCAAATAAACATATCCATACCTACTGAAATCATCAGTGAAGGTAATGAAGTACTGATAGTTTCCTCTTGCATTTGTGGACATTGGGCCACACACATCAGTGTGTATCAGGCCCAATAAGTCACTGGCCCTCTCGTTAGGTTTATTAAAGGGGGCCCGTGTCATTTTGCCCATCATGCATGATTCGCATTTCTCACATGACTCAAAGTCAAATGAGCCAAGAAGTCCATTCGAATGGAGCCTCTTGATGCGTTTCTCGCTGATGTGCCCTAAACGACAATGCCATAGAAACGTTCGGTTTTCCTCATTAGGTTTAAACCGTTTTGTATTAATGTTATAAATTGGCGCGGATTGATCGAGTATGTAAAGCCCATTCGTAAGAGGGGCAGAACCATAGAACAAATTGTTGCGATTGAAGGAACATAATTTATTCTTGACTGAAAAATCATAACCTTCCAAATCCAACAAAGAAATTGAAATAATATTTCTGCTTATAGCAGGTACAAAATAACAATTATTCAGTTCTAAAATCAATCCCGAAGGTAAAGACAACAAGTATGTGCCTACAGCTAGTGCTGAAACTTTCGCTCCATTCCCAACTCGTAGCTCCACTTGTCCTTGCTTCAGCCTTCTACTGTTGCTGAGTGCCTGCATATTAGTACAAATATGAGCCCCACAACCAGTATCCATGACCCATGAGGTATTATCAGAAGTAGTTGTATTAACTTCTATAACAAAAATACCTGATGAAGAAGTCTCGAAAGTTTTCTTCTTCAATTCCTTTAGACCTTCCTGGAATTTCTTACAATCTCTTCTCCAATGCCCCAGTTCTTTGCAGAACCTGCACATGTCAGTAGGCCCAGCCTTGGACTTGGGCTTGGGCTTTGGCGTGTCCTTGTCCGCGACTTGGACAGCCTTGGCCTTTCCCTTATCCTTAGCAGAGGATTTCTTAAACCCCTTGCCCTTTTGCACCATAAGCACAATGGGGTCCTTGGCGGTTTTCCTCAAGTTGGGCTCTGCAGTCTTGAGCATTCCGTGAAGCTCAGGTAGTGTCTTACTCAAGCCATGCATGTTAAAGTTCAGAATGAACTGATCATAGCTTGCAGGTAAAGACTGCAGAATGATGTCGCAGGCAAGTTCCTGGCTGATTGGGCAGTCGAGTTTCTGAAGATGATCGAGATAACCCATCATCTTCAAGACATGAGGACTCACTGCCGCATTCGCAGCCAACTTACAGTCCAAGAGGTTCTTAACTGTCTGGAACCTCTCGGTCCTAGCCTGCTCCTGAAAAAGCGATTTCAGGCTTGCCATTATCTCGATGGGAGACAATACACTTTCGAACTGTTTTTGCAGCTCAGGAGTCATTGTCACCAACATCAGGCAATAGACATCATTTTCATCTGACGAATGCTTTTCCCAAGCATTGTGCAGAGTCCTGGCAGCATTGGCAAGAGGCCTCTCGGGGAGGGGATCTCGAAGGACATAATCCTTCTTCTCCTGCTTGAGGACCAGCCTCAAGTTCCTTGACCATGTCAGGAAGTTCGTTCCAGTCAGCTTCTCCTTCTCGAGAACAGACCGGATCGAGAATGTGTTTTGTGTGCTTGTAGTAGTCATATCTGAAATATATAAATAAAAGGTTATTAGTTATTATGTTCAAAATGACTAATCTCGTATTAAAATTTAATATGATTAATCACGCATTATATTCAATAACATAAGTTACCCTCAATAGAATATAATGATTCCAAGATCCACATATAACTAAGATTAAAGTGGGCCACTGGCCGTCACCAAACCTTAGCTTATATCGGTAAGCCCTATATCGGCTAATTATATCCGTGATATAATTCTTGGTTGTGAATCTGGGCCCGAGGCCCAATCCACTCTGATATCTCAAGGCCCGGGACTCCCGATGGCCTAGTCAAGAAAACCAGACTATACAGTCATGTAATCATTAATGTCTGGGACTCCCAATGACATTTATGAATCACAAACCGTCTTACCCACGCAAAAGCAGACACCCTCACACTGTAAGGCCATGAATACAATTGAATGGGCTTTGACAGCTGACATAGCCTGGACAAGACATCCAACGCTTGATATTATTTGAGGTTCGTAGGTTTATTAAAATTTCATTCCCAAAACAGAAGATTACTATTTCGGGAAACTTTCTATTTTTGGAAACCTACTATTTTTGGAAACTTTCTAAAATTGGAAACTTTCTAAAACCGGAAACTTTCTAACTTTAGAAATTTCTTTAAAATCCAAAACCCGCAAACTCAGAAACTTCTATTTTAAGAAACTTTCTAATTTCAAAATTTCGGAAATTTTTAATTTAAAATCGACTTTATAATTTTATAAAATAAATTTTAAATTAATCTGAAGAAAGACTCAAATAATTGGCCCAATTGTTTTAACTTCTTGGCCCGAGGCCCAAGAATTGGTCCATGTCCAAGACATGACCCAATTGTCCAATTAATTGACATAACCGGTCTGGTTCATTAAAACTGGTTTAACCAAGTTTCAATTACTACGATGACCACAATTGTCAACCGGTTATTTACTAAACCGGAATTTCTCAATTTATTTGGTCCAACCAAATCAAATTAGAAATTCCTGGTTTAGGCACTAAATCCAATATTTCTTTCGACATTGGATTTCTTATCCCGGTTTAACCAGACTTAATAAAATTATTAAATCTGTTTATTAAACCGAGACGTTTAATTTTAATTAAATTAAACCGAGCCAAAACCCTAACCGCATCGATCGATGCTCACAGCATCGATCCTGCAACGATCGTTCATCGATCCTGCATCGATCGATGCTCTCACGTGTGCACGAACGGTTATCAGGTTTGGCCGAGAGATTCTCGTGAGATCCATGCGATCGTTTGAACGATCCATGCGATCGCGGTCAATCTCTCGCGACTGCAACGATCGATCCTTGCATTGCATCGATCGATGCAATGCGATCTCAGTCGATGCAAAATCAGTTTAGATCACATACCAAATCAATATAGTTTGGTCATGCGATTTTTAAACAGTTTGTTTAGGATTCAATTCTTGTTTCTTAAGTGATTTATCTTATCAGTAGTTGATTCAAAACACTTTTAAACAAGAAAACAGTCCTAAACATGAATCTAAACAAGAAAAACCAGAACCTAAGTCTCTGATACCACTGTTGGAACGTTTAGATGAATCCTGATTCAATTCCAGATTCAGATTATCCTAAACATGCGATCTAGGTTCTTCTCAGAATAGAAACAAATGATGATCTCACCTTATACCTGTTATTGCAGCGGAAGAAGATGGTATGTCTGAGATCAGAGAAACACCGAGGGATGAATCCTCCAAAGGTTCACACACGCTTTCACAGGAAACAGCTGCTAGACCACAAGGGGAAATCGGCGCAGAGAGAGAGAGTTTACGGCTCTAGTCTTAGGGTTAATCAGTCTGAAACTCGAGTTTTTATGACACAAAACTCGTCCTGTTCCGTTTGGGCCATTTGGCCCAAATACCAATTAACTCGTCGGTGTTTGCGCACTGCATCGATCGTTGCACCTTATGCATCGATCGATGCACAGTGGCTAAACCTTTTATTCTCTCTAAGTACAGTAAATGCCTAGCACTTTTACTGTACTTCTGCTAAAACCGTTCCTGCACATTTTCCTGTTAGCTTAGGCGTGTGACCCATATGGGATCATATAATAAAGGCAATAAGTCCAAGACTTATAGATCATGAGCGGACTCTAGCAAGCCATCATGACCCCCAGTATTATATGACTTATGTCTGATCATTGACATACTCTTACTTTCTAGAGACAGTACCGAGATTACTGGACACAATTCCAACAGTGCTGTCATCCTAAACAGAGTTCCAGAAAAGCAGAAGGATCCAGGGAGCTTTGTCTTGGACTGTACCATCTTCAGAGACAGATTTGAGAGATCATTGTGTGATTTGGGATCCAGCGTCAATCTGATGCCATATTCGGTTGCTAAGCAAATGGGAATGACAGATTTCACACCTACTAGGATATCCTTGATTTTAGCAGATCGCTCCATAAGGATTCCTGAGGGCCTCCTGGAGGATGTACCGGTAAGGATTGGTGAATGTGTTATTCCAACCGACTTCGTAGTCTTGCAGTACAATGATGAGCCTAAGGATCCTCTTATCCTAGGCAGGCCGTTCTTGGCTACAGCTGGTGCCATCATTGATGTGAAGAGAGGGAAGATTGGTCTCAATGTGGGTGATCTGGTGATGAATTTTGATATGGATAAGATGATGAGACACCCTACCATTGATGGGCAGGCCTTCTATGTTGATACGATTGAGAATCTGGCTACAGAATTCTTCAATCAAATGCATCATGTTGATCCTTTGGAGAGGGCCCTGATGAGTTCTGAGAGTGGTTTGGAGCTGGAAGATGATATTGTTACTGGATATTTGAGGCTGATGGACGCTACCGAGCAAGTGATGAACTTGGAAGCAGCCGATGACATACAGTGTTGACCGACACCACAGGGTAATCGGTCGACACCTGTCCCGACAGATTGGAGCGAGGAGAGAGCTCCAAAGGTTGAGATGAAGAAACTACCTGCCGGCTTCAAATATGCATTCCTAGGTAAGAACTCCACTTATCCTGTTATTGTCAATGCTGATTTGAATAACGCAGAACTCACTTTACTGCTAAGAAAGCTGCGCAAGCATCGCAAAGCTCTTGGTTACTCTCTCGATGATATTTCAGGTATCTCTCCAGACTTGTGCATGCATAGGATACACCTTGAGGATGAGAGCATGTCGTCAATTGAGAGTCAGAGGCGTTTAAATCCCAACCTGAAAGAGGTTGTAAAGAAGGAGATCATGAAGCTGCTGAAGGCTGGAGTCATCTTTCCTATCTCCGACAGTAATTGGGTCAGCCCAGCTCATGTGGTTCCTAAGAAGGGAGGAGTCACTGTGGTTAAAAATTAGAAGAATGAGATGATCCCTACAAGGACAATCACTGGTCATAGGATGTGCATAGACTACAGGAAGCTAAATGCAGCCACCAGGAAAGACTACTTTCCACTCCCTTGCATTGATCAGATGTTGGAAAGGTTGGCAAGTCATCCATACTACTGATTTTTGGATGGTTATTCTGGTTTCTTTCAGATCCCTATCCACCCAGAGGACCAGGAGAAGACCACATTCACATGTCCTTATGGTACCTTTGCATACTCTAGAATGCCATTTGGACTGTGTAATGCTCCTGCGACGTTTCAGAGGTGCATGATGTCCATTTTCACGGACATGATAGAGGATTTCATGGAGGTCTTCATGGATGATTTCTCTGTCTACGAACCATCTTACCATGCCTGTCTGGATAATCTATGCAAGGTGCTGGTTGATATATCATGGTTTTTACCGGTTTTAGACCATGATATAAGTATGTTTTAGAGTCTTTTAGTGTTTCTTTAGAGTCTTTTACAGGTGTTATTAGATATATGCACGTTTGGAGCGGAATTGGAGTTATTGGAGATTTTTGGAGCATTTTGGTGCTTTGACCCGAGAGATAGAGTTCACTGTCCAAAACAGAGTAATGCATCGATTGACACACGAGCGAGTTGGGCCTTTCCTCGGCGTTTAATGAAGAATTAAGAAATTGCAGTCTTGCCCAGAAGTTCCTGATAATTACAAAGAAGCCCCAAGACGTGATTAGCTTATATAATTAGGTTTTTACATCAGTTTTTGAGATACGCTTTCATACTTTGAGCATAGAGTTTTTAGAGCTTGGGGCTGATCTAATCATGTACTGCTTTCTGCTTTTTGGAGAAGATTTCGAACCCCTTTACTTCTTTATTCTCTTTTATGCAATCTATTAATTCATTGATTATGTTTTCATATTCTATGTCTGAGTAGATTCATAGTTAGGTTTAGGGATTTTCATTAAGGATTTTATGACTTGCTAGATTTAATTATTTCAGTTAAGGATTCATATCAATAATTGTTTTTCGATCTAAATTGTGCTTAACACTAGTTTCTAACCTGATCACTTAGAATCTAGATCTTAGGTTGTTAAATTGACACGAAAGTGTGGTTTAGAATCTGAACTATTTAGGTTGAGCAATTGAATTACTCGCAAAGAAATTTGGTTTAATTGAATTGTGAACATATCGAACTTAATCTTAAAGCTATTTAATCTGTTAGGAATTACAAAGAAATTTGGATTTCTGCAATTAGGCTTAGAGAATTCTCACAACGAAATTTGGTTAATTCTATATCTGTGTTTGAGTTCTAGAACTGTGCTTAATTTGATCCTGACTGAATAATTTATCTGATTGTCTGATTTCCTGAGAACTCCCTAGACTTAGCGCTTTTAGTTAATTGCCTACAACAAATCTTGCTACTGATTTACTTTCCTGCTTTGTTTTTAGTTTCTCACTACATTGCTTTCTCCTAGTTTTCACTTGACTGTTCTTAATCTATTGTTGCCCAGAGTCCTTGTGGATTCGATACTCTAAAGTACTACATTCACATTACTGTGCACTTGCAGTTAGAATAGGGATAAAACCTGACCTATCAAGTTTTTGGCGCCGTTGCCATGGACTCTTTTGAGTCTTCGATAGATTTGAACTTAGGGTTTAGACTAGGACTTTTATTGGTTACTAATTTTATCTGTTTTTCTCTGTCGCAGGTTTGACATTCGCCTAGCATCGATCGTTGCATCCTTTTGTGTCGATCGTTACTAAGCGACTGGATTTGAGTCGATCGTTGCACCTTAGCATCGATCGTTGCACCTTAGCATCGATCGTTGCACTGCGATTATAGACGGTTTATGCAGACGCGTGATACCAGAAGTAATCCGAATACTAATCTCGTTAATCTCTAACTTGAAGAGCTTGCTAGACTAGAGAGGACTAACAGGAAAGTTCAACGAGCAAGAATGGTTCAAGAACGTCTGATTTTGAGACTTGATGCTCAAGGTACCCTAAGGGACCCACAAAACAATCCGTACAATGCTGCTGGGCATAGGATTGATGCTGAAGGGAATGTGATCCCTGAGCCTGAACAACAGCAAGGCCAAGGACAAGAGGAGAGGCGGATGGTTAATCCTCTTGTTGCTAATGAGAGGACCTTAGCTGACTATAACCGTCTGGATGAGTTTCATGCTAACCGGTCAGCTCTTGTGCCTCCTGGTTTTGAGAGGAATGACTTTGAGATCAAGACCATCTACTACTCTATTCTGAGGCAGAATGCCTTCCATGGTTTCCCTAATGAGCAGCCAATGGATCATATTGATGAGTTTGAGGACATAGTCACTGGGATGAAGTATGATGGAGTGAACTATGACTATCTGTTTCTCAAACTATTCCCCTACTCTCTCGTTGGAGATGCTGCTGCCTGGCTGAAACAACTTCCACCTGGGAAGTTTACTACATGGGATGCTGTGAAGAGTGAGTTTCTGAGACACTTCTATGAAGATGCTCGCTCTGATCAGTCGAGACAGGACATTCTCACTTTCTCCCAAGGTCCTATAGAGCCTCTTAAGGCTGCCTGGATGAGGTTTAAGAAGTACCAACGTGACTGCCCGCATCATGTATTCACTGAGGTAACATTGCTGGGTATTTTCTTTAGAGGAATAGATCTCCCATACCAGACCGCGTTGGATAATTCCAGCAATGGAAATTTCAACACTAGGACTCCTGAGCAAGCTAAGCAACTGATAGATAACTTAGAAGCAGTAATAGCTGCAAGACTGCTGATAGGAGAAGGAAGGAGTCTGGTGGGAAGATAGATAACCTGGAGATTGCTGATATTAGGACTAAGCTGTACACTGTCTGTAATTTGCTGGCTGGGAAGAAAGATGTCCATTTTGCTCAAGATGTAGAAGTGATCCAAGCTGAGGAAGATGGTCAGGAATAGGATGTGAACTACATTGGAGGATCTGGTTTCCAAGGGAACAGGTTTGGAGGACAGCAAGGTAATAGGTTCTTCAATGGTGGACAGAAGAGTGCTTTCACAAGCAATCAAAACTATTCTGGCTGTGGACAGCATGCTGGTTACCAGAAGCCTTTTCAACAAGGTAATCAGAGGACTTATGGATCTTCCTCTTACCAAACACCTCCTGCTGCTAATGCTCATGAGAGCAAGATGGAGAGTATGATGGAGCAGTTGCTGGAAGGACAGACTAAGATTGTTGTGGACTGCAACAGGAAGCTAGATGATGTGTATGAAGACCTTAATGGGAAGTTTGAGTCCTTAAGTACTCATGTGAAGAAATTGGACACTCAGGTGAGCCAAATTTCAAGCTCTATTAAGGGAAAGAGTGTCGCGGACACCCACATCAAGGCTTGGTCAGTCTATATCAATGATGGATCATACCAAGGTGAAAATTTCGAGTTAAATACAGCTGGATTGGTGGAAGAAGCTGAAAATTCTGAAATTGAGGAAAGTCTCTCGGTGGAATCTGTGAAAACTTATCTGCATCGATCGATGCACCTATAGCGTCGATCGTTGCATGCCGTGGACAGACAGATTCACTTGAGTTTCATGGCATTGATGCAGAGATGGATCTGGAGCTTATTAGATTATTCCCTGGAGTGTCTGAGATAACTCAACAGGAGATTGATGAGGTCCGACAGATATGAGAGATTGGTGAAGAGTTGGAAGAAGTTCCATCATCTGATGATCCACCTTATCACCCGTGTGTGCAGAGATACTTGAAGAAGATGCTGCCAATGGATGAGATGTTGAAAGATTGGGTGATAGTGGTCCCTCAACAGATAAGTGATGTGTTGTTAACTAAGATCCCGAAGAAGCTACCTGATCTTGGGATATTTGTGCTGAGTTGTTCTATTTTTGAGGATGGTTTCAAGCGCTCTCTGTGTGACTTAGGAGCTGCTGGAAGTCTCATGCCATACTCTGTGGCAGAGAAGCTGGGGATGATGGATTTTTCACCCACTGGGACCTCTCTTGTCCTAGCGTATCAGTCAAAAAGGATTCCGGAAGGAGTTCTTGAGGACGGCCCAGTAAGAGTTGGGAACTACTTGGTTCGACAGACTTCTTGGTGCTTAAGTACGACAATGAGCAGGATGATGCTTTGATACTTGGAAGACCATTTTTAGCAACAGCTGGAGCAGTGATTGATGTGAGACACAGTCTTGTTGATCTCTATCTGAGAGATGAGCCTCTGCACTATGAGATGGATATGCTGCGCAAGCCGCAGATTGATGGGCAAACCTTCAGGATTGATGATGGATATGGAGAGCAGACAAGTGAGACTTTGGTTTCAGATCCTGGAGATCATTTTACTCCCTCTTTTCTTGGACAAGCTCACAGTGAGACAGCTTACTCTCCACCTTGGATGAGGAGACTTTCGCAGAGACAATCACAGTCTCTGTTGAAACCTCCAGGAGCTTGATCTTGTTCGTCCGGTCAAGCTAATGAGCTTAAACAAGCGCTGAGTGGGAGGCAACCCACTGTTAGGTTTTAGTGTTTTTCTTATTTATTTTTGGTGTTTTTCTTAGGATTTCACGTTTTTATTTTGTTTTTGCTAAGTTTTGCTTACAGAACACTGTCTGGAGATGTGTGACGATCGTTGCCTACATGTGCAACGGTCGTTGCAGGGAGAAATGACGAAGAGATAAAATCGCCTTGTGACGATCGTTGCGGTCCTGTGCAACGGTCGTTGCAAGTGGTTAAATTGCAAAAATTAAAGATGCCTCCTCGCGGACAACCTCGCAAACGTAGAGCTACCACAGCAGCTGCAGCTACGGCTCATCATCCTCCACCCGTTGAGTGGTTTCCTCGAGACTCACCATATCCTGAGCCTTATCAGAGAGATAGTGAAGCGATACAGTTGCCTTAGCCTAAGGCAGACAAGGAGCTGATTCCGACAAACAAGGTCTGGGATATGGAGATTGATCAGCTGCTTAAGATTGACACATTCACAGAGAGGCCGCTACTTGACCATTGGGACGAGTTTGATACATTGCTCTACAATGGTTGGTGTGGCATGATGATTAAGCCTACCAAGTTTGCTGACTACTGGACTTGTAGAGGGCTAGGCATCGATGAGCAGGTGCTGACATTGGTTAAGGGCATTGGTCTGGGGACAATGCCTATGCAGCATTATGAGTTGTATCCTGATCTGGTGAGACAGCTGCTGGCCACCTGCAGAGTTATCTATCCTGACCCATAGAGCAAGAGAGCTTCAGGAGGTTTCTTTACCTTCATGTGCTTAGGAGCCAGGTATTGGATTCCCCTTCTTGATATCTGTCGGATCTATGGATTCAGTATTGAGCATGCGCGTATTGGTATGTCTCTTGAGTGGGATGTATCGGAAGCTCAATATTTTTGGGACTGTATTGGCAACGGTCGGTATTGCTCGAGGACGACGAAGCTGATACAGGTTAGGCATCATGTTCTCAGATATGTCTTGCGCATCTTGGGATGTACTCTGTTGTGCAAAGCTGAAGCCAACAAGATGCGTAAGAATGAGCTGGAGATGCTTTTCATTGGGTTAAGGGAGCAGTTTGCTGAGACTGATTTGAGAGATCCCACCAGAGGACTCAACTTAGGAGCTGTCTTTGCTCATCACTTGTGCTCACTGCAGAAGAAGTCATTCGATGGGAAGGATACTGAGACAGTAGGGAGTCTGCTTACTCCCATTTTCAGGCATTGCAGGATTCCCTTAGAGGGTACAGAGTGTAATGACAGCAAGGAATTCCTTGATTTTACCCACCTGCAGAAGGCTACATGGCTGAAGGAGGGACGTATATGAGTCTATTACGACACCGCTATGAAGCATGGTATAGATCTTCCTGCTGCTGGTCTGACACAAATTGATACGCTGGCTGCCTTGAGATTCCAGCCTCCTACGCGAGATCAGCGCAGTGTGCTTACGATGGCTCATCCACTGGGAGAGCCTTCTACACGCCCTTCTTCCTCATCTGCGCCTGCACCTGCTGCTCCTCCTGATGATATTGGTCCTTATCCTGAGCCTTCGGTACCTTTTGGTGAGATGTTTGAGGGAGAGTGGGGAGAGCGTGAGGATGGTATTCTACGGAGCATCAGGAACTACATGCGTACCTTCACTTGCAGGAGACAGCCGCAGATTCATCAGCCCGTACCTTCACGTCAACGTAGACAGCGATCTACGACTCCCGGTTCTTCGAGCGGTACTGATCGCTATGATGGCATAGATGACGAGTGAAAGTATTGGCATTCTCTAGACATCGGTTCTGTATTTCTTTTTCACTTTTCTTTTGCATTTTTCTTTTGATTTTCTTAGGATTCTTATGTTTGGATGATGTTTTACATTGAGACTATCTGTTGCTTTGATTCTACTTGTTTTCATTGATTTTCAGCTTGCAGGTTTGAAATTTGATAATTTCTCACGGACTAACCTGCTAACTTGCTGACTGTTCTCGGATATCGCAATGCAACGATCGACACGGTCCTGTGTGTCGATCGTCACAACACGAAAATTGCATTGCAGCGATCGTTGCGGTCCTGAACAACGATCGACTCATGATGCAAATCGCCTTGCAACGGTCGTTACATTTATGTAACGATCGATGCATGGGCGACAGAGGTAAAATCAGACAGAACTTAACACATCCATTAACAATTTTTCTTTCTTTTACCGATCCTTAGCTTGACACTACTGGGGACAGTGTGTTTCAAGTGTGGGGGAGGTGGTACTGACTATTATCTATCTGTTTTCTTAGAGTCAGTCCTGTTTTTTTTTTTTTTAAAAATATGTTTTATTGAGTCAAAACAAGTTTAAGTAAGAAACAGTGAATTTTTGAGAAGTTAATGTTGGAATTGTGTCCAGTAATCTCGGTACTGTCTCTAGAAAGTAAGAGTATGTCAATGATCAGACATAAGTCATATAATACTGGGGGTCATGATGGCTTGCTAGAGTCCGCTCATGATCTATAAGTCTTGGACTTATTGCCTTTATTATATGATCCCATATGGGTCACACGCCTAAGCTAACAGGAAAATGTGCAGGAACGGTTTTAGCAGAAGTACAGTAAAAGTGCTAGGCATTTACTGTACTTAGAGAGAATAAAAGGTTTAGCCACTATGCATTGATCGATGCATAAGGTGCAACGATCGATGCAGTGCGCAAACACCGACGAGTTAATTGGTATTTGGGCCAAATGGCCCAAACGGAACAGGACGAGTTTTGTGTCATAAAAACTCGAGTTTCAGACTGATTAACCCTAAGACTAGAGCCGTAAACTCTCTCTCTCTGCGCCGATTTCCCCTTGTGGTCTAGCAGCTATTTCCTGTGAAAGCGTGTGTGAACCTTTGGAGGATTCATCCCTCGGTGTTTCTCTGATCTCAGACATACCATCTTCTTCCGCTGCAATAACAGGTATAAGGTGAGATCATCATTTGTTTCTATTCTGAGAAGAACCTAGATCGCATGTTTAGGATAATCTGAATCTGGAATTGAATCAGGATTCATCTAAACGTTCCAACAGTGGTATCAGAGCCTTAGCATCTGGTTTTTCTTGTTTAGATTCATGTTTAGGACTGTTTTCTTGTTTAAAAGTGTTTTGAATCAACTACTGATAAGATAAATCACTTAAGAAACAAGAATTGAATCCTAAACAAACTGTTTAAAAATCGCATGACCAAACTATATTGATTTGGTATGTGATCTAAACTGATTTTGCATCGACTGAGATCGCATTGCATCGATCGATGCAATGCAAGGATCGATCGTTGCAGTCGCGAGAGATTGACCGCGATCGCATGGATCGTTCAAACGATCGCATGGATCTCACGAGAATCTCTCGGCCAAACCTGATAACCGTTCGTGCACACGTGAGAGCATCGATCGATGCAGGATCGATGAACGATCGTTGCAGGATCGATGCTGTGAGCATCGATCGATGCGGTTAGGGTTTTGGCTCGGTTTAATTTAATTAAAATTAAACGTCTCGGTTTAATAAACAGATTTAATAATTTTATTAAGTCTGGTTAAACCGGGATAAGAAATCCAATGTCGAAAGAAATATTGGATTTAGTGCCTAAACCAGGAATTTCTAATTTGATTTGGTTGGACCAAATAAATTGAGAAATTCCGGTTTAGTAAATAACCGGTTGACAATTGTGGTCATCGTAGTAATTGAAACTTGGTTAAACCAGTTTTAATGAACCAGACCGGTTATGTCAATTAATTGGACAATTGGGTCATGTCTTGGACATGGACCAATTCTTGGGCCTCGGGCCAAGAAGTTAAAACAATTGGGCCAATTATTTGAGTCTTTCTTCAGATTAATTTAAAATTTATTTTATAAAATTATAAAGTCGATTTTAAATTAAAAATTTCCGAAATTTTGAAATTAGAAAGTTTCTTAAAATAGAAGTTTCTGAGTTTGCGGGTTTTGGATTTTAAAGAAATTTCTAAAGTTAGAAAGTTTCCGGTTTTAGAAAGTTTCCAATTTTAGAAAGTTTCCAAAAATAGTAGGTTTCCAAAAATAGAAAGTTTCCCGAAATAGTAATCTTCTGTTTTGGGAATGAAATTTTAATAAACCTACGAACCTCAAATAATATCAAGCGTTGGATGTCTTGTCCAGGCTATGTCAGCTGTCAAAGCCCATTCAATTGTATTCATGGCCTTACAGTGTGAGGGTGTCTGCTTTTGCGTGGGTAAGACGGTTTGTGATTCATAAATGTCATTGGGAGTCCCAGACATTAATGATTACATGACTGTATAGTCTGGTTTTCTTGACTAGGCCATCGGGAGTCCCGGGCCTTGAGACATCAGAGTGGATTGGGCCTCGGGCCCAGATTCACAACCAAGAATTATATCACGGATATAATTAGCCGATATAGGGCTTACCGATATAAGCTAAGGTTTGGTGACGGCCAGTGGCCCACTTTAATCTTAGTTATATGTGGATCTTGGAATCATTATATTCTATTGAGGGTAACTTATGTTATTGAATATAATGCGTGATTAATCATATTAAATTTTAATACGAGATTAGTCATTTTGAACATAATAACTAATAACCTTTTATTTATATATTTCAGATATGACTACTACAAGCACACAAAACACATTCTCGATCCGGTCTGTTCTCGAGAAGGAGAAGCTGACTGGAACGAACTTCCTGACATGGTCAAGGAACTTGAGGCTGGTCCTCAAGCAGGAGAAGAAGGATTATGTCCTTCGAGATCCCCTCCCCGAGAGGCCTCTTGCCAATGCTGCCAGGACTCTGCACAATGCTTGGGAAAAGCATTCGTCAGATGAAAATGATGTCTATTGCCTGATGTTGGTGACAATGACTCCTGAGCTGCAAAAACAGTTCGAAAGCGTATTGTCTCCCATCGAGATAATGGCAAGCCTGAAATCGCTTTTTCAGGAGCAGGCTAGGACCGAGAGGTTCCAGACAGTTAAGAACCTCTTGGACTGTAAGTTGGCTGCGAATGCGGCAGTGAGTCCTCATGTCTTGAAGATGATGGGTTATCTCGATCATCTTCAGAAACTCGACTGCCCAATCAGCCAGGAACTTGCCTGCGACATCATTCTGCAGTCTTTACCTGCAAGCTATGATCAGTTCATTCTGAACTTTAACATGCATGGCTTGAGTAAGACACTACCTGAGCTTCACGGAATGCTCAAGACTGCAGAGCCCAACTTGAGGAAAACCGTCAAGGACCCCAATGTGCTTATGGTGCAAAAGGGCAAGGGGTTTAAGAAATCCTCTGCTAAGGATAAGGGAAAGGCCAAGGCTGTCCAAGTCGCGGACAAGGACACGCCAAAGCCCAAGCCCAAGTCCAAGGCTGGGCCTACTGACATGTGCAGGTTCTGCAAAGAACTGGGGCATTGGAGAAGAGATTGTAAGAAATTCCAGGAAGGTCTAAAGGAATTGAAGAAGAAAACTTTCGAGACTTCTTCATCAGGTATTTTTGTTATAGAAGTTAATACAACTACTTCTGATAATACCTCATGTTGGAAGTTTCGGTTGATCCTGATTCAATTCTCATATTGATATCAACCTAAACATGCATTAGATCTAGGTGTTCTCATTTAGAAACATATGATCTCACCTTTTTGCCTGTTTGTTTGCAGCGGAATTGATGAACAGGTCAATGATCAGGGAGATACACCGAGAGATGGATCCTCCAAAGGCTCACACACGCAATCACCGGAAACTGGCTGCTAGACCACAAGGAGGCTGGCGCAGAGAGAGGAGAGAGGCGCGGCTAGGTTTGGGTTAAGGGAGAAGAGAATTGGCTTTTAGTCATTTAAAAGCCTTCTCTTTCCCTTTTGGGCTTTTGGGCCCAATCTGATTAAATTCCATTTAATCAGACCCATTAGTCTTTCTCTCTTAGTACGACAAATGCCTAGCACTTTTGTCGTACTTCTGCTAAGCCGTTCCAACATTATTTCCTGCTAGCTTAAGCGTGTGACCCATATGGGATCATACAATAAAGGCAATAAGTCCAAGACTTATAGATCATGAGCGGACTCTAGCAAGCCATCATGACCCCCAGCATTGTATGACTTATGTCTGATCACTGACATACTCTTACGTTATAGAGACAGTACAGAGATTGCTGGACACAATTCCAACAATCTCCCACTTGAACTGGAATCTCTGTATTCATAATCCCTTTCGTCTCAATACCTCGATTAGTCATAAGGCAAGATTAGTGTCATCCTTATAAAGCCTAATCTTGTTCATCGGACTCTGATTTGATACTGACAATCCAAACGACTCGGGAAAGTCCGTTTGAGCATGGCCATGCGTTTTCCAGTATTCAAATCTCCGATTGGCCTAGAGATATTCACTCCATTTATATTGGAGGGACAAATCCCATCTTGTTCCATCACTGTAAACTACTCATTTCATGATGTACCCAAACAAGGTCCTTATAGCTATCGCAGAGCGATAGCGTTAGACAATGATCAAAGTGCATCAGTCCATATGCAGTCACATGCATGCGAACTCAGGTCTAAGGACTATACTCTATAGTCGTAGTAAGAATCTCTTATGACACAGATATAAATATCCTGAAGAGTTCTTATTAGCGGGTCTTGTCCGGTCGTATGTTCCCAACATACACCTATGTACTGACTTTGATGCCGAGCATCTATGACACACTGAGACTTTGTCATAAGTCACGTACCAATCCAATCTTACACGGTTGTTGGTGTTCCAATTTCAACAACCTTCGACTAGGGACAGGATGATATAAAACATTTATCAAATATAGGATCTCATGATCAAGCTAAATGACTTCGATGACTCAAGATCAAATCATTTACTTCGATGACCTATAAAATGGTTCATATCATTTTGGAACGATTATTTCATCACAGTTAAAATAATCTTGAAATAATAATTTCATTAAAACATAGAATAATGTTTTACAAGAACATATCAAATAACTAAAATAAAGCTCACAAAACTCCCACTCAAATTTAGATTACATTTCAATGTTTCTAATGCCTACAGCTTCAGTCAGGAACTCAAGCTTAGGCCTTGGGAGTGGCTTTGTCAACGGATCAGCGACGTTATCATCTGTCGGAACTCGGCTGATCTTGACTTCCTTTCTATTAATGATGTCACGTATCAAGTGATATCTTCTTTGAACATGCTTGGATTTCTGGTGTGATCTTGGTTCCTTTGCCTGAGCTATAGCACCATTGTTGTCACAAAACAGTGCCAGAGGCTCAGCCGCATCTGGTATCACACCTAGTTCCATAATGAACTTTCGTATCCAAACAGCTTCCTTCGCTGCTTCCGAGGCGGCGATATATTCAGCTTCTGTAGTGGAATCAGCAACGGTGTCCTGCTTGGAGCTTCTCCAACTTACTGCACCGCCATTCAGACAAAAGACATAACCGGACTGTGACCGGAAATCATCTGTGTCTGTCTGGAAACTTGCGTCCGTGAATCCACTGACTTTAAGCACATCACTTCCACCGTACACTAAGAACTTATCCTTAGTATGTCTTAGATACTTCAAGATGTTCTTTACGGCAATCCAATGGTTTTCACCTGGATTTGACTGGTATCTACTCGTCATGCTCAATGCGTAAGCAACATCAGGACGAGTACAGATCATGGCATACATGACAGATCCTATTGCAGATGCATAAGGAATATTCTTCATGCGCTCAAGCTCAGCAGCCGACGTAGGGCTCTGCTTCTTGCTTAGCGTTGTGCCATGTACCATTGGCGTGAAGCCCTTCTTGGAATCTTTCATGCTGAATCTTTGTAGGACTTTGTCAATGTATGAGTCTTGACACAAGCCTATCAGCCTCTTAGGTCTATCCCGATAGATCCTAATTCCAAGAACGTATGCGGCTTCACCCATGTCTTTCATGGAAAAACAACTTCCAAGCCAGTCTTTTACAGACTTCAGCATTGGAATGTCGTTTCCGAGAAGCAGTATGTCATCAACATACAGAATAAGAAAAACGATTTTGCTCCCACTAGTTTTCTTATACACGCATTGTTCTTCTTCGTTTCTGATAAAGTCAAATTGCTTGATCGCTTCATCAAAACGAAGATTCCAGCTCCTCGATGCTTGCTTCAATCCATAAATGGATTTATGAAGTTTGCATACTTTCCCAGCATTCTTTGGATCTATGTAACCGTCAGGTTGCGTCATATACACATCCTCTTCCAGAATACCATTCAGGAAGGCGGTTTTCACGTCCATCTGCCAAATTTCATAATCATGAAAAGCTGCAGTTGCTAGTAGAATCCGAATAGATTTCATCATAGCCACCGGCCACCAACCTGGCTTTATAAATCTGGACATTTCCATCCACGTCAATCTTCTTCTTGAAGATCCATTTGCACTCGATGGCTTTTACACCAACGGGTAAGTCAACCAACGAAAATACTTGGTTGACCGACATGGAGTCCATTTCGGAATCAGTGGCCTTGCGCCACTTAGAGGAATCTGGGCCCATCATGGCTTGATTGAAGTTCGATGGTTCATCACCATCAATGATCAAAAGATCATGACAGTCAGTCACGAGGAATCCCTGATATCTCTCGGGTTCGTGACGGATCCTCCCGGATCTTCGAACTTCAGGTACTACAGGTTCAGGCTCTACAATTTCTTGTAGATCCTCCTGCTGCTCTTCCTCATTAGGTTGAGCAGTATCCTGTTCATCTTGAATTTCTTCAAGCAGTACCTTACTCCCACTGTCTTTCTTAGAGAGAAACTCTCTCTCAAGAAAGTTACAATCCCGGGCAACAAAGATCTTGTTCTCGGAACGTAGATAGAAGTAATAAGCCTTGGTTTCCCGTGGATAACCAATGAAGTAACATTTGTCAGATTTTGGTGTAAGCTTGTCTGAGATTAATCTCTTGACATAGGCTTCACAACCCCAAATTCTGAGATAAGACAGCACTGGAGCTTCTCCAGTCCATAATTCATATGGTGTCTTTGCTACTGCCTTTGATGGCGCTCTGTTTAGTGTGAACACTGCTGTTAGCAGAGCATATCCCCAAAGGGATATTGGAAGGTCTGTGTGACTCATCATAGATCGAACCATATCCAATAAGGTCCGATTTCTCCTCTCAGACACACCATTCCATTGAGGTGTTCCAGGAGGAGTGAGTTGGGATACAATCCCACACTCTCTCAGATGATCACTGAATTCTTGGCTTAAGTATTCTCCTCCTCGGTCGGACCGAAGAGCCTTAATGCTTTTGCCAAGTTGGTTCTGTACTTCATTTTGGAATTCTCTGAACTTCTCAAAAGATTCAGACTTATGTTTCATCAAGTAAACATATCCATACCTACTGAAATCATCAGTGAAGGTAATGAAGTACTGATAGTTTCCTCTTGCATTAGTGGACATTGGGCCACACACATCAGTGTGTATCAGGCCCAATAAGTCACTGGCCCTCTCGTTAGGTTTATTAAAGGGGGCCCGTGTCATTTTGCCCATCATGCAGGATTCGCATTTCTCACATGACTCAAAGTCAAATGAGCCAAGAAGTCCATTCGAATGGAGCCTCTTGATGCGTTTCTCGCTGATGTGCCCTAAACGACAATGCCATAGAAACGTTCGGTTTTCCTCATTAGGTTTAAACCGTTTTGTATTGATGTTATAAATTGGCGCGGATTGATCGAGTATGTAAAGCCCATTCGTAAGAGGGGCCGAACCATAGAACAAATTGTTGCGATTGAAGGAACATAATTTATTCTTAACTGAAAAATCATAACCTTCCAAATCCAACAAAGAAATTGAAATAATATTTCTGCTTATAGCAGGTACAAAATAACAATTATTAAGTTCTAAAATCAATCCCGAAGGTAAAGACAACAAGTAAGTTCCTACAGCTAGTGCTGAAACTTTCGCTCCATTCCCAACTCGTAGTTCCACTTGTCCTTGCTTCAGCCTTCTACTGTTGCTGAGTGCCTGCATATTAGTACAAATATGAGCCCCACAACCAGTATCCATGACCCATGAGGTATTATCAGAAGTAGTTGTATTAACTTCTATAACAAAAATACCTGATGAAGAAGTCTCGAAAGTCTTCTTCTTTAATTCCTTTAGACCTTCCTGGAATTTCTTGCAATCTCTTCTCCAATGCCCCAGTTCTTTGCAGAACCTGCACATGTCAGTAGGCCCAGCCTTGGACTTGGGCTTGGGCTTTGGCGTGTCTGAGTCCACGACTTGGACACCCTTGGCCTTTCCCTTATCCTTAGCAGAAGACTTCTTAAACCCCTTGCCCTTTTGTACCATAAGTACATTGGGGTCCTTGGCGGTTTTCTTCAAGTTGGGCTCTGCAGTCTTGAGCATTCCGTGAAGCTCAGGTAGTGTCTTACTCAAGCCATGCATGTTAAAGTTCAGAATGAACTGATCATAGCTTGCAGGTAAAGACTGCAGAATGATGTCGCAGGCAAGTTCCTGGCTGATTGGGCAGTCGAGTTTGTGAAGATGATCGAGATAACCCATCATCTTCAACACATGAGGACTCACTGCCGCATTCGCAGCCAACTTACAGTCCAAGAGGTTCTTAACTGTCTGGAACCTCTCGGTCCTAGCCTGCTCCTGAAAAAGCGATTTCAGGCTTGCCATGATCTCGATTGGAGACAATACACTTTCGAACTGCTTTTGCAGCTCTGGAGTCATTGTCACCAACATCAGGCAATAAACATCATTTTCATCTGACGAATGCTTTTCCCAAGCATTGTGCAGAGTCCTGGCAGCATTGGCAAGAGGCCTCTCGGGGAGGGGATCTCGAAGGACATAATCCTTCTTCTCCTGCTTGAGGACCAGCCTCAAGTTCCTTGACCATGTCAGGAAGTTCGTTCCAGTCAGCTTCTCCTTCTCGAGAACAGACCGGATCGAGAACGTGTTTTGTGTGCTTGTAGTAGTCATATCTGAAATATATAAATAAAAAGGTTATTAGTTATATGTTCAAAATGATTAATCTCGTATTAAAGTATAATATGATTAATCATGCATTATATTCAATAACCTAAGTTACCCTCAATAGAATATAATGATTCCAAGATCCACATATAACTAAGATCAAAGTGGGCCACTGGCCGTCACCCAACCTTAGCTTATATCGGTAAGCCCTATTTCGGCTAATTATATCCGTGATATAACTCTTGGTTGTGAATCTGGGCCCGAGGCCCAATCCACCCTGATGTCTCAAGGCCCGGGACTCCCGATGGCCTAGTCAAGAAAACCGGACTATACAGTCATGTAATCATTAATGTCTGGGACTCCCAATGACATTTATGAATCACAAACCGTCTTACCCACGCAAAAGCAGACATCCTCACACTGTAAGGCCATGAATGCAATTGAATGGGCTTTGACAGCTGACATAGCCTGGACAAGACATCCAACGCTTGATATTGTTTGAGGTCCGTAGGTTTATTAAAATCATTCCCAAAATAGAAGATTACTATTTCGGGAAACTTTCTATTTATGGAAACCTACTATTTTTAGAAACTTTCTAAAATTGAAACTTTCTAAAACCGGAAACTTTCTAACTTTAGAAACTTCTTTAAAATCCAAAACCCGCAAATTCAGAAAATTCTATTTTAAGAAACTTTCTAATTTCAAAATTTCGGAAACTTTAATTTTAAAACGACTTTATAATTTTATAAAATAGTTTTTAAATTAATCTGAAGAAAGACTCAATTAACTGGCCCAATTGTTTTAACTTCTTGGCCCGAGGCCCAAGAATTGGTCCATGTCCAAGACATGACCCAATTGTCCAATTAATTGACATAAGACCAAGTCCATTGATGGTTTCTAAAGAGAATTTGGCCCAGTATCATAGAAGCTTTGGATTTAAAATAAATCAGAATGAATAATATAGCTAAGGATCGGTCCTTATTTAGGGAACTTAAGATCCCGTTTCTTAGCCACGTGTCAGCGTGGTATTGGTCTTTTTTTTTTTTTTTTTTTCAGTTGAAAGCCTCTGATGGGGTCAGAGTGTTTTGTCTCATTTCCATTTCCATTTTGTTTTCTGGCTATTCAGAGAAAGAGAGAGAGTTGATAAGGCGATTTTCATCATCACTCATCAGCTACGACGATGGTTCGATTAGGTTCTTAAGTGAGAGTAGAGACGTTGATGGCGGCGGTTGCGTAGCGATTCCAGATGTTTGGTGCGGTCCAGGATTAGGGTTCTCGACGGATGCTGTTTCGGTGGATCCTCCTGTCGTGTCAGTTCCTCCGAGAAGGAATCTTCTGTCGTCGCGTTGTAAAAATGACGTGGATAAGAACAATTCTATTCAGACAGAGGTAAATGTAGTAGATTTATGTTCAGTATATCTTCAATTCAAGCTCCAGAGAACTATATGATCTAATTGCAAGTGAAGTTTGAGTCTTTTTGGTGGTGAATTTAGTTTATTATTTAGTGTTATTAATTTGTTTCAGCAAATAGTATTTCGTTAGGCAGAAATTGTATGGAGTGGTTGGAGCTGAACCAACGTTGTTCTCAAGTAGATACCATGGCCATCTTCGACGCCCTTACGCTGATGATCTTACCGAGGTAGAATGTTCTATCTGGTTAATGTTATAGATTTGACTCATGACTTTATGAAGTGATCAAACTCAACACTTATTGAAGATTTGAGTTGTTCCTTGGCTGGATCCATATAAACTTAAGAGATTATTCTTGGCATGTTGTTGTCTCTTACATGTTCCAGTGACTAACAAAGGGGAAACCAAATACTGTAATCGTTTATTTCAGATAACTATTTTTCTAGTGGTGTTGTAATTTGGAAGGGTAATATCAGTGACTAAGTGAAGAACTAAATGGTTTTGTAATGGTGACGCAGATGATGATGCTCCAAAATGGTTTTGTAATGGGAAGGACAACAGATTCCCGCGATCACTTCCACAATTTGAGGCTTGATGTTGATAATATGTCATACGAGGTATGTTTCTCAAAGACAATCTCATGAGAAAAAGATAACAATTTCTTCTTCACAACTTTATTGAGTGTGTTTGCTTGGATCTACACAGCAACTTCTAGAGCTTGGTGATAGAATTGGTTATGTGAATACTGGACTAAAAGAGAGCGAGATACATCGTTGTCTTCGGAAAATCAATCCATTCGTATCACACACTCTTGCAGCATCTGTCAGGTACAGTCCATGCTTCAGATAGAACTTGTAGGATCATGAGTTGATCAATGTAAAAGTAATGAAGGATCTTCTGAAAGAGGGGATCAATGTCAACGCAAAGGACCACCATGGCTTCACAGCATTTCAGGTGGCTATAGCAGAGAATCAAATGGACATGGTGAATCTCCTAACTCTGAACGGTGCAGATGAGAACACACATGATTTCACACCATTGGAGAAGTTAAGAGAAGTGGGAGAAGAAGAAAGAGTGAGTATTTACAAAGAGCATCCATTGGAGAGGAAAGCAAGAAGTTGCAATGAAGCTGGGAAGCTTATTCTGCTTCCTTCTTCACTTGATGATCTCAAGAAAATTGCAGGTAAAATTACATGTTATTTTTCATCTATGTGGATGTTGCATCCGTGCTTTAGGAGTACCAAAACACATGAATTTTTTTTGGCAAGAGTAACAAGGGCAAAACATATGAGTTTTTTTGTTTGTCAAAAGTTGAATTTTTAAAACCCCAAATTGGGTTCACCAATGGAGAAGTAAAACAAGCACAAATTCTTAACTATTCATAAATCACAAAAATAATGATAAATTAATGCTAAGAACCCCAAGATGGGGTTCACCAATGTGGATGCTCTAACCGGTCTGGTTCATTAAAACTGGTCTAACCAAGTTTTAATTACTACGATGACCACAATTGTCAACCGGTTATTTACTAAAACGGAATCTCTCAATTTATTTGGTCCAACCAAATCAAATTAGAAATTCCTGGTTTAGGCACTAAATCCAATATTTCTTTCGACATTGGATTTCTAATCCTGGTTTAACCAGACTTAATAAACTTATTAATCTGTTTATTAAACCAGAACGAAGATTTTAATCAAGTTTTAAACCGAACCAGCTAACCGAAATCGAACCGGCCCATTAGACCCAAAACCCTAACCGGCCAGCCGTAAGCCTCACGCAAAACATGATAGCCGCAAGCCAGCCGCGTTTCATCGGGTCGGTCCGGTGCGTTCGCTCGGCAGCTCGGGTCGGGATGGACGGGACGAGGCGGACGAGATCACGGACGATCGCCAAACGATCGTGGTCGATCTCTCTCGCTCGCCAAGCATCGATCGGGACGATCGGACGAGATGCGATCGGGACGTTCGATCGGCCCATCTCTCGCGATCGTTCGCGATCCGATCCCGCCATCGGCCGTGATCAACAACCGGCCTAGCCGATCATCTTTCAACCCGGCCTATCGCAAGCTTGAGTCATATAGCTCAGTTTGCGATCTGATTTAGTTTGTTCAGGATTTAATTCAGTTTCTTATGTGTTTTTCTTATCAGTAATGGATTCAAAACACATCTAAACAGAATAAACAACCTAAACAATGAATCTAAAACAAGAAACCTAAGAACCAATGGCTCTGATACCACTGTTGGAAGTTTCGGTTGATCCTGATTCAATTCTCATATTGATATCAACCTAAACATGCATTAGATCTAGGTGTTCTCATTTAGAAACATATGATCTCACCTTTTTGCCTGTTTGTTTGCAGCGGAATTGATGAACAGGTCAATGATCAGGGAGATACACCGAGAGATGGATCCTCCAAAGGCTCACACACGCAATCACCGGAAACTGGCTGCTAGACCACAAGGAGGCTGGCGCAGAGAGAGGAGAGAGGCGCGGCTAGGTTTGGGTTAAGGGAGAAGAGAATTGGCTTTTAGTCATTTAAAAGCCTTCTCTTTCCCTTTTGGGCTTTTGGGCCCAATCTGATTAAATTCCATTTAATCAGACCCATTAGTCTTTCTCTCTTAGTACGACAAATGCCTAGCACTTTTGTCGTACTTCTGCTAAGCCGTTCCAACATTATTTCCTGCTAGCTTAAGCGTGTGACCCATATGGGATCATACAATAAAGGCAATAAGTCCAAGACTTATAGATCATGAGCGGACTCTAGCAAGCCATCATGACCCCCAGCATTGTATGACTTATGTCTGATCACTGACATACTCTTACGTTATAGAGACAGTACAGAGATTGCTGGACACAATTCCAACACCTCATGGGTCATGGATACTGGTTGTGGGGCTCATATTTGTACTAATATGCAGGCACTCAGCAACAGTAGAAGGCTGAAGCAAGGACAAGTGGAGCTACGAGTTGGGAATGGAGCGAAAGTTTCAGCACTAGCTGTAGGCACATACTTGTTGTCTTTACCTTCGGGATTGATTTTAGAACTGAATAATTGTTATTTTGTACCTGCTATAAGCAGAAATATTATTTCAATTTCTTTGTAGGATTTGGAAGGTTATGATTTTTCAGTCAAGAATAAATTATGTTCCTTCAATCGCAACAATTTGTTCTATGGTTCTGCCCCTCTTACGAATGGGCTTTACATACTCGATCAATCCGCGCCAATTTATAACATTAATACAAAACGGTTTAAACCTAATGAGGAAAACCGAACGTTTCTATGGCATTGTCGTTTAGGGCACATCAGCGAGAAACGCATCAAGAGGCTCCATTCGAATGGACTTCTTGGCTCATTTGACTTTGAGTCATGTGAGAAATGCGAATCATGCATGATGGGCAAAATGACACGGGCCCCCTTTAATAAACCTAACGAGAGGGCCAGTGACTTATTGGGCCTGATACACACTGATGTGTGTGGCCCAATGTCCACAAATGCAAGAGGAAACTATCAGTACTTCATTACCTTCACTGATGATTTCAGTAGGTATGGATATGTTTATTTGATGAAACATAAGTCTGAATCTTTTGAGAAGTTCAGAGAATTCCAAAATGAAGTACAGAACCAACTTGACAAAAGCATTAAGGCTCTTCGGTCCGACCGAGGAGGAGAATACTTAAGCCAAGAATTCAGTGATCATCTGAGAGAGTGTGGGATTGTATCCCAACTCACTCCTCCTGGAACGCCACAATGGAATGGTGTGTCTGAGAGGAGAAATCGGACCTTATTGGATATGGTTCGGTCTATGATGAGTCACACAGACCTTCTAATATCCCTTTGGGGATATGCTCTGCTAACAGCAGTGTTCACTCTAAATAGAGCGCCATCAAAAGCAGTAGCAAAGACACCATATGAATTATGGACTGGAGAAGCTCCAGTGCTGTCTTATCTAAGAATTTGGGGTTGTGAAGCCTATGTTAAGAGATTAATCTCAGATAAGCTTACACCAAAATCTGATAAATGCTACTTCATTGGTTATCCACGGGAAACCAAGGCTTATTACTTCTATCTACGTTCCGAGAACAAGATCTTTGTTGCCCGGGATTGTAACTTTCTTGAGAGAGAGTTTCTCTCTAAGAAAGACAGTGGGAGTAAGGTACTGCTTGAAGAAATTCAAGATGAACAGGATACTGCTCAACCTAATGAGGAAGAGCAGCAGGAGGACCTACAAGAAATTGTAGAGCCTGAACCTGTAGTACCTGAAGTTCGAAGATCCGGGAGGATCCGTCACGAACCCGAGAGATATCAGGGATTCCTCGTGACTGACTGTCATGATCTTTTGATCATTGATGGTGATGAACCATCGAACTTCAATCAAGCCATGATGGGCCCAGATTCCTCTAAGTGGCGCAAGGCCACTGATTCCGAAATGGACTCCATGTCGGTCAACCAAGTGTTTTCGTTGGTTGACTTACCCGCTGGTGTAAAAGCCATCGAGTGCAAATGGATCTTCAAGAAGAAGATTGACGTGGATGGGAATGTCCAGATTTATAAAGCCAGGTTGGTGGCAAAAGGTTTCAGACAAGTTCACGGTGTGGACTACGATGAAACCTATTCACCGGTGGCTATGATGAAATCTATTCGGATTCTACTAGCAACTGCAGCTTTTCATGATTATGAAATTTGGCAGATGGACGTGAAAACCGCCTTCCTGAATGGTATTCTGGAAGAGGATGTGTATATGACACAACCTGACGGTTACATAGATCCGAAGAATGCTGGGAAAGTATGCAAGCTTCATAAATCCATTTATGGATTGAAGCAAGCATCGAGGAGCTGGAATCTTCGTTTTGATGAAGCGATCAAGAAATTTGACTTCATCAGAAACGAAGAAGAACAATGCGTGTATAAGAAATCTAGTGGGAGCAAGATTGTATTTCTTATTCTGTATGTCGATGACATACTGCTTCTCGGAAACGACATTCCAATGCTGAAGTCTGTAAAAGACTGGCTTGGAAGTTGTTTTTCCATGAAAGACATGGGTGAAGCCGCATACGTTCTTGGAATTAGGATCTATCGGGATAGACCTAAGAGGCTGATAGGCTTGTGTCAAGACTCATACATTGACAAAGTCCTACAAAGATTCAGCATGAAAGATTCCAAGAAGGGCTTCACACCAATGGTGCATGGCATAACGCTAAGCAAGAAGCAGAGCCCTACGTCGGCTGCTGAGCTTGAGCGCATGAAGAATATTCCTTATGCATCTGCAATAGGATCTGTCATGTATGCCATGATCTGTACTCGTCCTGATGTTGCTTATGCATTGAGCATGACGAGTAGATACCAGTCAAATCCAGGTGAAAACCATTGGATTGCCGTAAAGAATATCTTGAAGTATCTAAGACATACTAAGGATAAATTCTTGGTGTACGGTGGAAGTGATGTGCTTAAAGTCAGTGGATTCACGGACGCAAGTTTCCAGACAGACACAGATGATTTCCGGTCACAGTCCGGTTATGTCTTTTGTCTGAATGGCGGTGCATTAAGTTGGAGAAGCTCCAAGCAGGACACCGTTGCTGATTCCACTACAGAAGCTGAATATATCGCCGCCTCAGAAGCAGCGAAGGAAGCTGTTTGGATACGAAAGTTCATTATGGAACTAGGTGTGATACCAGATGCGGCTGAGCCTCTAGCACTGTTTTGTGACAACAATGGTGCTATAGCTCAGGCAAAGGAACCAAGATCACACCAGAAATCCAAGCATGTTCAAAGAAGATATCACTTGATACGTGACATCATTAATAGAAAGGAAGTCAAGATCAGCCGAGTTCCGACAGATGATAATGTCGCTGATCCGTTGACAAAGCCACTCCCAAGGCCTAAGCTCGAGTTCCTGACTGAAGCTGTAGGCATTAGAAACATTGAAATGTAATCTAAATTTGAGTGGGAGTTTTGTGAGCTTTATTTTAGTTATTCGATATGTTCTTGTAAAACATTATTTTATGTTTTAATGAAATTATTATTTCAAGATTATTTTAACTGTGATGAAATAATCGTTCCAAAATGATATGAATCATTTTATAGGCCATTGAAGTAAATGACTTGATCTTAAGTCATCGAAGTCATTTGGCTTGATCATGAGACCCTATATTTGATAGATATTTCATATCATCCTGTCCCTAGTCGAAGGTTGTTGAAATTGGAACACCAACAACCGTGTGAGACTGGATTGGTACGTGACTTATGACAAAGTCTCAGTATGTCATAGATGCTCGGCATCAAAGTCAGTACATAGGTGTATGTTGGGGAACATACGACCGGACAAGACCCGATTATAAGAACTCTTCAGGATATTTATATCTGTGTCATAAGAGATTCTTACTACGACTATAGAGTATGGTCCTTAGACCTGAGTTCACATGCATGTGACTGCACATGGACTGATGTACTTTGATCATTGTCTAACGCTATCATTCTGTGATAGCTATAAGGACCTTGTTTGGGTACATCATGAAATGAGTAGTTTACAGTGATGGAACAAGATGGGATTTGTCCCTCCAATATAAATGGAGTGAATATCTCTAGGCCAATCGGAGATTTGAATACTGGAAAACGCATGGCCATGCTCAAACGGACTTTCCCAAGTCGTTTGGATTGTCAGTATCAAATCAGAGTCCGATGAACAAGATTAGGCTTTATAAGGATGACACTAATCTTGCCTTATGACTAATCGAGACATTGAGACAAAAGGATTATGAATACAGAGATTCCAGTACAAGTGGGAGATTGTTGGAATTGTGTCCAGTAATCTCGGTACTGTCTCTAGAAAGTAAGAGTATGTCAATGATCAGACATAAGTCATATAATACTGGGGGTCATGATGGCTTGCTAGAGTCCGCTCATGATCTATAAGTCTTGGACTTATTGCCTTTATTATATGATCCCATATGGGTCACACGCCTAAGCTAACAGGAAAATGTGCAGGAACGGTTTTAGCAGAAGTACAGTAAAAGTGCTAGGCATTTACTGTACTTAGAGAGAATAAAAGGTTTAGCCACTGTGCATTGATCGATGCATAAGGTGCAACGATCGATGCAGTGCGCAAACACCGACGAGTTAATTGGTATTTGGGCCAAATGGCCCAAACGGAACAGGACGAGTTTTGTGTCATAAAAACTCGAGTTTCAGACTGATTAACCCTAAGACTAGAGCCGTAAACTCTCTCTCTCTGCGCCGATTTCCCCTTGTGGTCTAGCAGCTGTTTCCTGTGAAAGCGTGTGTGAACCTTTGGAGGATTCATCCCTCGGTGTTTCTCTGATCTCAGACATACCATCTTCTTCCGCTGCAATAACAGGTATAAGGTGAGATCATCATTTGTTTCTATTCTGAGAAGAACCTAGATCGCATGTTTAGGATAATCTGAATCTGGAATTGAATCAGGATTCATCTAAACGTTCCAACAGTTAACAACATCTTGCAGGAACTTAAGTAACCATTGTAATGAAGTTGCAAGAACTATCTATGACTATTAGAAAACCCAACACGGATCAACCTACTAAGGACACCCATATCAATTCAGGTATTCTTAGGATCCTTTACCTACTTCACCCTTGTAAACCTGACTTAATTTTCTCACCTAAGGGCTTGGTATACCTTGAGTCAGACTCCTTTGTTAGTTCTGACACAGCTTGTAAACATGTCCGAGTATGGTTCCCTTCTCCCCTTCCATAAAGTAAAAAAAAAAGAGAGTAATAAACTGAGGATGAGCTAGTAGCTCCGAAGTGGTCACGTGAGTAGTAGCAATCACTATTACCTCTTGTGCATTCATGGAATGTGTCCAAAGTACACCCCTTAACGGGAAGAGCACTGATAAAAAAAAATGATACCCAATGGGGAAAAATCAGAATGCTAAGGAAGGGAAAAGAGAAGAAAAGGAACCAGAAAAGATAGTATGGTGGTCTAGAGCTGACAAAGTAAGAATCCATGTGCCCTTTGATCGATAATCCTTAGGTGAGACCGCACTTAATAGCTTATAGAAGTCAGTAGGGTGAATTTGAATCGTTTGGATTGATTGTGGAGTTTACTTAGGACAGTTGCTAAGTGTGGGGGAATTACATGTTGGTCTTGATGTCTTGCGGGTGATTCTTTCAATGGCTTACTAAGGGGAATTTGAGTGTGGTTGCTTCTAGGATAAAAAGAGTTTCTGAAAGTTTTCAAACCTCTTCACCATGTTTTAGTTCTCCGTTTTGCTTGAGGGCAAGCAAAGGCTAAGTGTGGGGGAGTTGATATATCATGGTTTTTACCGGTTTTAGACCATGATATAAGTATGTTTTAGAGTCTTTTAGTGTTTTTTAGAGTCTTTTACAGGTGTTATTAGATATATGCACGTTTGGAGCGGAATTGGAGTTTATGGAGCTTTTTGGAGCATTTTGGTGCTTTGACCCGAGAGATAGAGTTCACTGTCCAAAACAGAGTAATGCATCGATCGACACACATCGTGCATCGATCGACACACAAGCGAGATGGGCCTTTCCTCGGCGGTTAATGAATAATGAAGAAATTGCAGTCTTGCCCAGAAGTTCCTGATAGTTACAAAGAAGCCCCAAGACGTGATTAGCTTATATAATTAGGTTTTTACATCAGTTTTTGAGATACGCTTTCATACTTTGTGCATAGAGTTTTTAGAGCTTGGGGCTGATCTAATCATGTACTGCTTTCTGCTTTTTGGAGAAGATTTGGAACCCCTTTACTTCTTTATTCTCTTTTATGCAATCTATTAATTCATTGATTATGTTTTCATATTCTATGTCTGAGTAGATTCATAGTTAGGTTTAGGGATTCTCATTAAGGATTTTATGACTTGCTAGATTTAATTATTTCAGTTAAGGATTCATATCAATAATTGTTCTTCGATCTAAATTGTGCTTAACACTAGTTTCTAATCTGATCACTTAGAATCTAGATCTTAGGTTGTTAAATTGACACGAAAGTGTGGTTTAGAATCTGAACTATTTAGGTTGAGCAATTGAATTACTCGCAAAGAAATTTGGTTTAATTGAATTGTGAACATATCGAACTTAATCTTAAAGCTAGTTTAATCTGTTAGGAATTACAAAGAAATTTGGATTTCTGCAATTAGGCTTAGAGAATTCTCACAACGAAAGTTGGTTAATTCTATAACTGTGTTTGAGTTCTAAAACTGTGCTTAATTTGATCATGATTGAATAATTTATCTGCTTGTCTGATTTCCTGAGAACTCCCTAGACTTAGCGCTTTTAGTTAATTGCCTACAACAAATCTTGCTACTGATTTACATTCCTGCTTTGTTTTTAGTTTCTCACTACATTGATTTCTCCTAGTTTTCACTTGACTGTTCTTAATCTATCGTTGCCCAGAGTCCTTGTGGATTCGATACCCTAAAGTACTACATTCACATTACTGTGCACTTGCAGTTAGAATAGGAATAAAACATGACCTATCACTGGCTCGCTGTGAGGAAAAGCACCTGGTTTTGAACTGGAAAAAATGTCATTTTATGGTCAAGAATGGCATTGTGCTAGGACATAGAGTCTCTGAGGCAGGAATTGAGGTGGACAGAGCTAAGATTGAGGTAATGACAGGGCTGCAGGCGCCTGGTTCAGTTAAAGGAATAAGAAGTTTCCTTGGGCATGCTGGTTTTTACATGAGATTCATTAAAGACTTCAGCAAGATAGCTAGGCCACTCACTGCACTTCTCTGCAAAGATGTGAAATTTGAGTTCACAGATGAGTGTCTTGCCGCATTTAAGGAGCTGAAGCAAGCTTTAATCTCTTCTCCAATTGTGAAACCTCCAGATTGGAGTCTTCCTTTTGAGGTAATGTGCGATGCTAGTGATTATGCAGTAGGAGCTGTTCTTGGGCAGAAGAAGGACAAGAAGCTCCATGCTATCTATTATGCCAGTAGGACACTTGATGATGCTCAAAGGAACTATGCAACAACTGAGAAGGAACTGTTGCCAGTTGTGTTTGCATTTGAGAAGTTTCGTTCCTACCTGATTGGATCGAAGGTGGTTGTACATACTGATCATTATGCGCTTAAGTATCTGATGCAGAAGAAAGATGCTAAGCCAAGGCTGTTGATATGGATTCTATTGCTCCAAGCGTTTGACATAGAGGTGAGAGACAAGAAAGGAGTAGAAAACGGTGTTGCTGATCACTTGTCTCGGATTAGGATCGATGAGGATGTTCCAATAGATGATTCTCTACCAGAAGAGAACTTCTACAAGATTGAGACAGGTTTTCAAGATGTTTCTGCGAGTTCATTGGTTTCTATACGGATTACAGAGTCAGTGTCGATCGACACTCATATCATGTCGAACGACGCCCGACTCGAAAAAGCGGATGATAATCGATCAAGCTCGACATTGCTTGGCCGATTAGAGACGATGTCGGTCGACATCAACACTGATGTCGGTCGACATCCATTGCGGACAGAGGCAACAACCCCGGATGATGAGGCTGACATATTCATAGCTTCAATGACACACGACCCCCTCCCTACTAGACCTTGGTATGTCGATATAGCCAACTACCTTGCTGCAGAAGATGAACCTAAAGTGTTTAAAGGCTATGCTAAGAAGAAGTTCCTCAGAGAAGTCAGGCGCTATTACTGGGATGATCCCTACTTGCACAAGCACTGCTCTGACGGTATCTACAGACGATGCATTGCGGAATATGAAGTAGATAATGTGTTGTACCACTGCCATGGTTCTGAGTATGTTGGACACTTTGCTACGTTCAAGACAGTATCTAAGGTTCTTCAAGCAGGTTTCTGGTGGCCTATAATGTTCAAGGATGCCCAGTTATTTGTCTCTCGGTGAGATGTGTGTCAGAGAAGAGGGAAGATAAGCAAGAGACATGAGATGCCACAAAACTTCATCCTTGAGGTTGAAGTCTTTGATTGTTGGGGCATCGATTTCATGGGTCCGTTTCCATCCTACTATGGGAACAGGTATATATTGGTTGCTGTGGACTATGTATCCAAGTGTGTTGAAGCGATTGCAAGTCCAACCAATGACTCTTCGGTAGTTCTTAAGCTGTTTAAAACTATCATCTTCCCCAGATTTGGAGTCCCTAGAATTGTGATAAGTGATGGTGGAACTCACTTTATCAACAAAGTCTTCGAGAAGCTTCTTAAAAAGCATGGTGTTAATCATCGTGTGGCTACTCCATATCACCCTGAGACTAGTGGACAAGTGGAAGTCTATAACAGACAGATCAAAGAGATTCTGGAGAAGACAGTTGGGAAGACTAGGAAGGATTGGTCTGCAAAGTTGGATGATGCGCTGTGGGCTTACAGAACTGCTTTCAAGACGCCACTGGGGATTACACCATTCCATCTACTATATGGGAAAGCTTGTCACCTTCCAGTTGAGCTAAAGCACAAGGCTAGATGGGCTGTCAAACAGATGAACTATGATCTCAAACCTGCAGTTGAGAGGCGCTTGATACATCTAAATGAGTTGGATGATATTCGCCACCATGCCTATGAGAACTCAAGGCTGTACAAAGAGCGCACAAAGGCCTATCATGACAATAAGATCATCTCGTGAAAATTCGAACCGAATGATCAGGTACTTCTCTACAATTCTTGATTAACATTGTTTCCTGGAAAGCTGCGTTCTCGTTGGTCAGGTCCATTCACTGTCAAAGAAGCTAGACCCCACGGAGATTTAGTCTTGATGAGTTCCAAGGGAGAAGAGTTCACAGTCAATGGACAAAGGGTGAAGCATTACTGGGCGAAAGCTGAAATCCCAGATGGCAACATTGTCTATCTGGATAATCCACCCACTGCCTAATTGTACTACAGTCAAGCTATTGACTTTAAAAGAGCGCTGAGTGGGAGGCAACCCTGTATAGGTTAGTTTTCTTTTCTTTTTTGTTTTATTTCTTGTGTCTTTTGAATTTTCTTGCTTTTGTGTGTCAGACCCGAGAGGAACACAGGACTGCAGACATCAGTGTCAGTCGACACAGTCTGAGTGTCGGTCGACACCGACTGCGACCACAGGTAAGTTTCTGCTCAAAATCTCTTTGGTTCCAAATTTGATTTATACCGATCTCATGCTACAATTGCACTGGGGACAATGCAGTTTAAGTGTGGGAGAGCTGGCTACTGACATTGTATTTTATTTTCTTAGAGTCAGTCCCATATTTTCACTAGTTTTCAAAATTGTTTTATTGAGTCAAAATTTGTATGAAACTATGATTTTCCGAGGAATTTTTTCGCTGGAACATGAACTAAGTGACCATTGGACAGACTTGTAGGACCTCTATGACTATTAGAAAACCCAAACAGATCGACTTACCAAGGACACCGATATCTAACCTGGTATTCAGAGGATCCACCACCAGTCTCACGCTTAAATCTTGACTTTAATTTCTCACTTAAGGGCTTGGTAATCTCTGGGTCGGATTCCTTTGATGTGTTTGACACAGCCTATGATCATGTTCTAAAGTATGGTTTCTGATTTTCCCCTCCATTGAAAGTAAAAAAAAAGAGATAAAAACTGAGGATAAGCTAGTAGCTTCGAAGTGGTCACGGGAGTGGTAGAGACCCCTATTACCTCCTGTGTATCCATGGAAACGGGAGTGCTCTTCCCTATCAGTGATCGCTAGGTTTCTAGATATAGAAATAATTTCAGCGAGAGTTGGATTATTTAGCATTGTGTTTCAAGTTCTTGAACCTGTTTTAATCTGAATCCGGTTAGTTAAGTTTCTAGCATAGCATAATTCCCGAGAACTTCCTACGTCTGACGCCTTTCTTCCTATTGAAAACTCCTTCTAGTTTATTGTATTTGTTTACTACTTTCTCTGGATTTGATTTAGCTTAGCTTGACAACTTATAATCTATCGTGTGACCGTGAGTCCTTGTGGATTCGATACCCTAAGTACTACATTGCATAATTGTGCACTTGCAGTAGAATAGGATTAAAACTCTGAGCCTATCACCTGGAAAACCGTAACCATTCACAGACGATTGTATCCGTTCATGGACGATTGTATCCGTTCACGGGACGACCGTAACCATTCACGGACGATTGTATCCTTTCGGGGGGATGACCGTAACCGTTTGCGGGGGCGATCGTGTCCGTTCGTGGAATAGACGCGTCTGTTCGTGGTCTGTCATCGGAGCATGGTCAGACTGGACAGTTATCAATGGATAGGCGTAAGAGGATAATCACTACAAGAAAACTGCTCCATAGCCACGAACGCTCCATAGCCACGTAATTTTTCTTGGCTATGGAGCTTATTTCGTGGTTATTTTCGGTTTAGCCACGGATAGCCGCGAAACAAATTATGGCTATGGACTCGTGGCTATCGGCCATTCGTGACTATTCGTGGCCACGCTTCCACGGATAGCCACGAAACGCCACGAAAATTGTCGTGATTAATATAGCCACGAATGGATGCGAATAATGTTGTGGCTATAGCCACGAATTTTCTACGATAAATTTCGTGGCCTTCGCCACATATAGCCACGAATTTTTCCGTGGCTTTAAAACAAAAAAAATCATTAATTTTCTTTTTATAAATAAAATACAAAAATACAATATATATTTTATCAAAAAAAATACAATATATACAGATATATTCTGACCCAAAAGAAATACAGATATATACTTATATATACATATACATATATATATGTATGTATATATAAGTATATATATATATGTATATACATATACATATATATTGGTTTCCATAAAGAATTGCAGCGACTGCCATAGCCTCCGTCTTCGTAACCACCACCACAACCATTGCCTCCGCCTCCGTCTCCGTACAGATCAAAGGATGCATAGAACCAGAGAGATTGTTCACGTGGAGGGAGACTCCGACGACGATACATCGACCACCGCCTGCTTCGTCGTCTTCTCCGGTGGTCCATAACGCCTCCACCGCACGACGAATCTGTCATTCACCGCCACCGCACCACGAATCTGTCCTTCACAGCCTCCGCACCTTCGCCTGCTTCGTCGTCTTCTCTGGTGGTCCATAACGCCTCCAATAACATCGATTCTTCATTCTTCGTTGGCCACCAATTCTTCATTCTTTTTGGCCACCGATTCTTCTTCATTCTTCTCTGGCTTGAATCGTAAAATCGATTCTTGGTGAAGGAGTTATGGTTTGCATTTACACAGGGAGGCTTGAGGGAAGAGGATAACTAGGTTAGTAGATGTTGAATCTAACGGTCCAGATTTAGATCTGAATCAGATCTAACGGTTCTGATTTTAGATCAGAATCAGATTTTTTTTTTTGTAAACGAATCAGATCTAACGGTCGTAATTTGAGTAGATAAAAAGATCTAACGGTTCTCATTGCGATCCGCGTGATGAGCTGTTAACCAATCAAATTATTTTGCGGTTTAATTAATATATAATGCTTAAATATGATATTAAAAATAATAAAAATAGTTAAAATTAATTTTTAAACATATTGAATTTTAGGAGGGGTTATTGGTAGATGAATTTCAAATGATTGTTAAATTTTTTAAAGTCTATTGTTATTGGTTTATGAATTCTAACATTCTTATTAAAATCTATTGTTATTGGTTTGATGATTTTGAAAATCCATACAAAATCCATTGTTATTCAAAAAGTTTAGTTTTTAATGATTTTATGATTCTACTAAAATCTTGTGTTATTGGGACATAGATTTTAAACAAATTAACTCATAGAGCAAGATTTTCAAAATATTATGTATATCCCTTAGATTCTCAAAATCAATATAGTAAAAACATTTTGATATATTTTATAAATATACAAACTCTTATCAAATCTAACAAAACTCTTTAAAATTTTAACAAATCTCTCAACTCTTAAAATCAACCAACTCTACATAAATTCATCTACCAATAAGTCCCCCTTAAAAATTTAAATTTAAATTTTTTTTAAAGTGTAAATTTTTTTAGGATATGAATATTGTGGTATTGAATTTGAAAATAATATTTTTATGTATATAAAATTGATGGTTTGTATTTTGATTTTATAGTTTATGATTAATAGTGTAAAGTTTAGAGTTTGGGGTTTTAGAGTATATTTAGGGTTTAGGGTATTGAATAGCCACGGATAAAATCGTGGCTATCCGTGGCTATTTCACAATTCGTGGCTAAATATCTACAGATAGCCACAAAATGTTCGTGTTTCGTGGCTAAGAAAGCCACGAATAATGTCGTAGCAGTTCGTGGCTAAATCCTTCCACGATAATTTCGTGGCTAAACCCTTCCACGACTGGTTCGTGGCTAATTATCCACGGATAGCCACGAAAAGATATTTGTGGCTAAATAGCCACGGATAGCCAAGAAATAGCCTCAAATTTCAAAATTTAAAATTCGTGGCTATTTCGTTGCTATCCGTGGCTGAAAAAAAATAGCCACGGCCAATCCGTGGCTTGGTCGTGGCTATTTCTAGTTTTTCTTGTAGTGAATGGAGTTTCATGACAGGATCAAATTGTGGCTTGACCAGCGAATGTGGTTAAAGTTCATGATCGGCCAAGGCCGAGATCATGAACGGGTACGAGGAATCAAAGATCCATCATGAACCTCTTAGTTGATAGAGTAAAATACGAGGAACGCGAAGTCTGAGAGTCTAATATCAGACTAAAACCGAAGTCTGAGAGTGAAACTTCAACATGAAGTCTGCTATTATACTGGTTTTGAAATCTGAAGTGATGTTAAATTAGATGTTTTCTCATTTTTGTAGATTTTTTACTGTTTATTAGTCTTCTTATTGAACACATTGTATTGTATTAGATTAGATTATTGGTAACAAAGTTGTATAAAATCCCCGTCTCCCAACCACTATTTGCCGATCTTTTGATCATAGCCTCTCCTTTAACCATCTGGTCTATGGAGTTCAACGACCGGTCGACCCAACAGTCGCAATATACAAAAAGACATACCTCTGAGGAGAAAAGCATAAGGGTTTTTGGATTCCAGACATTTGTTGGCCAATTTAGTTATAACCCTAGGTGGGCATCAGATACCATGATCAGTAATGTTGGAGAAGTATAGATCGACCGACTTATAAAAATCTGAGCTTTCTCCGACGTTTTGCATCGCAGTGCATGTTGCTTTCATCTGAGCCAAATAGCGTATCCCTTGGTTATCGTCAATGACGGCAAAAAGAATTTTTTTAGGATATCACTAGAAAGGAAATCCATTGTCGATTTTGATTAGAAAATATGGAAACAGGCAAGGAGAATTTTAAATAATAATATTGTAGAGTATTTGAGATATGTATTGTTTCTAAGGCATCCGCAGATGTAAAATTTATAGATCGGATCCAACCTTTGGGTTTTCCATAAATTTAAATAGTATTTATGTTATTGTTATTTATTAATTAATATGCATCTATTGGCATGTATTTTCGTCTGGAGTAAGTATGTACATGATGAATCTAAATCGCTAGGTAATGATATGTAATCTCACTTCATTATTTATTGTAATTCATAATTTATTACAAAAACGTGTTGTTACTTGCATGGATATATTTTTGAAAAATTATTTAGGTAAATGTCCTTTCAATATAATCATTATGCCTTTTTTGCAAAAAATCAATTATTCAGTCATAAAATATTCTGGAAGTATTACCATTTTCACCCAAAGATAATGCATATACTCCTTACGATTAAAATTTGCACATAAAAGAATACAACATATAATATTATTCGCAGTTTAACACATGTTAGTCAACCCAAATGAAGGATATTCAAGAATCTAAACAGGGCCGAATTCCGAAAATGTTCAGCAGGAGTCTGAAGTAAAATTGTGACTCTATGTGTTGGTTTCCCTAGGATCCAGGGTCTAGGTAATTGAATCTAAGAACTGACCTCGTGTTTACCTGGAGATTGGCAGCGGAAATTGGAGCAGGTAAACGAGATCTAGAGCGCCTCAATCGTTGCGCCTCTACCGTAGTCCACACGCACACAAGCTGGAATCCGCCGGGATGCTAGTGTCGGGAATCGGATCTCCTGTGGATCTTCTGAGTTTCTGTGTCTCTGCTTTCTCTCTGAGAAGCGACACCGACAGCTAGGGCTCATGTCGATCATATAAGACATTATATATCGACCTGGGATGACCGAAAACGACCTACGGATCAAACCCGACTCGTTTAAGTCATTAACTCGAAACTTCAGTCTCGAAGCCCAATGTGCATCGATCGATACACATACTGTATCGATCGACACACCCATCCGAAAACCTGCGTCGATCGACACACTCATTGCATCGATCGACACACCTCTTCAAAACTCAATTCAATGTGTATCCAATACACATTGATCGGATCATATGCCAATGATCCAGCTTGCTTAGGTGTGTGACCCTGTAGGTTCACACGATACTAGAAATGAGTTACAACTCATTTGTCATAAGCGGTTTCTAGCAAAACATTATGACTACCCAGTATCACATGAATTGTCCGATCTCGACAATACAACTATCTTTAGAGTAAGTACAATATGATTTCAGGACATAATCCCAACAATCTCCCACTTGTACTGGAATCATCTATTCCCATAATCCCTTTATCGCTACATCTCGATATGGCATAAGTCAAGGAACTGTGTCATCCTTATTATAGCCAACATCATGTTCATCGAACTCCTGATCTATACTGATAAAACAAACGACTGACAATCACCTCGTTTGAGCACGACCATGCATTTTCTCAGTATCAAATCTTCGATAAGCCCTGAGATATTTATCTCCTGTTATATAGGAGGGACAAATCCCTTCTGGTTCCATCCCTGTTTCTACACATACTTCATGATACACCTAAGCAATGCCTTTATAGCCGCCATTTACGGATCGACGTTTGACAAGGTCAAAGTGCACCAATTCATATGCTAGAAAGCATGATGAACTCAGGTCTAAGGACTATACTCTATAGTCGTAATGAGAAACTCTCATGACACAGATATAACTATCCTGTAGAGTTCTCATTAGCGGGTCATGTCCGATCATATGTTCACCAACATATATCTATTTGACTGACTGTGATACTCATATCTTTGACTCCATGAAACTTAATCAACAGTCACCTCACAAGCTAGTTTCTCGCGGTTTTAAGTGTCCCAGTTTGACAATCTCGACTAGGGACAATCATAATTTATGTCATCTTTTACTTATAGGGTTTCATGATCAAGTCCTCAACTTGATGACCTATAAAATGAACATAAAATACTTGGGACCATTATTTAATTATCCAATGATCAAATAATGCTGATGTCAGTTTTTCACAAACATGACTGCATCATGTCTATCTGAACATCATAACTAACACAACTCCCACTAGAATCTAGACCACGTCTTCAGATATCTAGTACCTACAGCAACAGCATGAAACTCATGCTTAGGTTGTGAGAGATGTTGTGGTGTTCTTGCTTGGAACCATTCCAACAAGCCACACCGCTATTCTTTAATAAGCACTATTATACGGTCCACTGTTTGGAGACCTTTCCAACAGATAGGGCCGCTACACAGACAAAGAGACAAAACCAGGTGGGAACCGGGAATCATCTTTGTCCGTCTAACTACTCATAACAGATTCGTTATTTTTCTCAATTGAACAAGAACTATCCTTAGTGTTTCTCAAACACATGGGGATATTCTTTACAACTGTCCAGTGACTTTTACCGGAACAAATTGGTATCTTTTCGTCATGCTTTATGCGTCAGCTGCATCTAGACGAGTGCAAAATATGGCATTCATGATGGATTCTATTGCATAAGCAAAAAGGAATCACACTCATAGATACTAGCTCAGCCAGTGTCCAAGACACTTCCTCTTGCTAAGATCGATACTAGCTCAGCCAGTGTCAAAGACACTCCATCTTGCTAAGATTATTGCCATAAGACCTTTGGTGTGGAGCCATTCTTGGAATCAAGCACATTTGAATTGTCCAATACCTTATCACCATAAGGATTCTGACACTATCCAATTCATTTTCAATCAATTCAAATTTGCAATCCATTTCAATGGATCCTTATTCCAAGAACTTTCGCGGTTTCTTCCATATCCATCGTTAAATTTGACTTCCGACCCAAATGTAGTCAAGACTATAATGTCGGAACGTCGTTTATGAGATTAAGTATGTTATAAACATACGGTGTGAGAATTGAAATTACGCACAGCCTGTGTCGATCGATGCACCCAGTGTGTCGATCGACACAGTGCGATTTCTAAATCGAAACCCAATGTTTTAATAGGCGAATTCGCGGTGCATCGACCGACACAAACTTGTGTCGATCGACGCTATGCGAAAACACAAATTCTTTTGCATTTTCGCGCTGCATCGACCGACACACCCAGTGCATCGATCGATGCTGTGCGAAAACCATAAAACAGTTTTGCCGTTTTTGCGGTGTGTCGATCGACACAGTGCGAAAACACAGTTCTTCATTTTTGATATAATTAAATCCGAGATTACATTTATCAAAACGAAACCTAGCTAGCATCAATTCAATCAAATACCATTTTAATCGAATTCCAGGCTACTGATTCAATGGATTAAACCCTTCAGCTCTGATACCACTGTTGGTTTCCCTAGGATCCAGGGTCTAGGTAATTGAATCTAAGAACTGACCTCGTGTTTACTTGGAGATTGGCAGCGGAAATTGGAGCAGGTAAACGAGATCTAGAGCGCCTCAATCGCTGCGCCTCTACCGTAGTCCACACGCACACAAGCTGAAATCCGCCGGGATGCTAGTGCCGGGAATCGGATCTCCTGTGGATCTTCTGAGTTTCTATGTCTCTGCTTTCTCTCTGAAAAGCGACACCGACAGCTAGGGCTCAGGTCGATCATATAAGACATTATATATCGACCTGGGATGACCGAAAATGACCTACGGATCAAACCCGACTCGTTTAAGTCATTAACTCGAAACTTCAGTCTCGAAGCCCAATGTGCATCGATCGATACACATACTGTGTCGATCGACACACCCATTTGAAAACCTGCGTCGATCGACACACTCATTGCATCGATCGACACACCTCTTCAAAACTCAATTCAATGTGTATCCAATACACATTGATCGGATCATATGCCAATGATCAATCCCATACTAAGTGTATCCAGCTTGCTTAGGTGTGTGACCCTGTAGGTTCACACGATACTGGAAATGAGTTACAACTCATTTGTCATAAGCGGTTTCTAGCAAAACATTATGACTACCCAATATCACATGAATTGTCCGATCTCGACAATACAACTATCTTTAGAGTAAGTACAATATGATTTCAGGACATAATCCCAACACTATGGACCAAAAGCATTTGTCGCACATTGTTGAACCTTTGAAACCAAAGTCCCACCAACCCTTCCAGGTTATTATCGGAGCATACGTGCAACTATAAAGGCCGATGATATCTACACTCGCTTCCTTCTCAAAGAACAGAGTCGAAGGCGTTTCTGGCCATACACGCCTATCCCCTCTAGTTATATTTATACGTATCCGAGTAGCAAGTTCACGGTCGATGACATATACATTGTTCAACACTACACCATCTCCATAAAAAAACACGCAAGAGAATGGAGTACGCGTATATCCCCGTTTCCCATCGGCTATCTACTGTTCTTTTGATCATTGCCTCTCCTTCAACCATTCGGTCGCTGTAGATAAAGCAACACATACCTCGGACGAGAAGAGCTGCAGTGTTTCCTGATTGTAGACACCTCTCGACAAAATCTTGTTTATAATAAGGTGGGCAATAAAAGAGATTAAAGTTAATAAAACCGTAGTATAAATCAATCGACCTATAGAAATCTTGACTCTTTTCGACGCTATGAAGCGCCTTTCATGTTGTCTTCGCCCTTATGAAATAGCGAAACTTTGTTCACCGTCAATGACGTCAAGAAGGATTTTGAAAAAAATCACTTGGAAGGTAATCCATTACGAATTTGGTAATGAAGAGATGTAAGGAAAAAGGAATTTTGACAAATAAAAAAAGCTTTCAATATTTGAGAGTTCGAATCATGTACCAGAGTTTATTAATGGAGACAATGCAACCTTTAGGTTGTCTAGGCTGTATTAATTATGTATATATTCTTATCACTAAGTCCCAACTAACATCATTCATGATCATGATCATGGTGTTAATGGGTAATTTTCCATTTCTGATTTTAACTTTTTTTAGGTATTTGAGATTTATCTGTTTTGCTAATGGCTTAAACTGATGGAACATCGAGCCAATTCTACCAGATTCAGAATTCTCGCGAGTTCCAGATAGCCTAGGATCTAGGGTCTAGTTAATTGAATCATGGATCAGATCTCGTGTTTACCTTAAGATTAGCAGCGGAATAGGGTCAGATAAACAAGATCTCCAGCGCCTCAGATGTTGCGCCTCTACTGATAGTCCACACGCACACAAGCTGGAATCCGCCGGGATGCTAGTACCGGGGCTCGGATCTCCTGGGAACTCAGTTTCTGTGAGGTTTCTCTGTTTTTCTCTCTCAGAAAAAGTGTCTTGGGCGGCTCATCCCTTTAGGTCGAAATATAAGATCACTTATATACGGACCTCGACATAAACCGAAACATCAGTTTCGGTTTCGGCCTTGTGTCGACCGACACACTTAGTGGTGTCGATCGACACAAGTCTTGTGTCGACCGACGCACTTAACAGTGTCGATCGACACACTTCATCAAAACTATATTCGATGTGTATCCAATACACATCGACCAGATCATATGCCAATGATCAATCCCATATGGACTATGTCCAACTTGCTTAGGTGTGTGACCCTGTAGGTTCACACGATACTGGAAATGAGTCACAACTCATTTGTCATAAGCGGTTTCTAGCAAAACATTATGACTACCCAGTATCACATGAATTGTCCGATCTCGACAATACAACTATCTCTTAGAGTGAGTACAATGTGATTTCAGGACATAATCCCTACATTCTCCCACTTGTACTGGAATCATCTATTCCTATAATCCCTTCGTCTCTATATCTCGATATGGCATAAGGCAAGAGACTGTGTCATCCTTATTATAGCCAATATCATGTTCATCGAACTTCTGATCTATACTGATAAAACAAACGACTGACAATCACCTCGTTTGAGCACGGCCATGCATTTTCTCAGTATTAAATCTTCGATGGGCCCTGAGATATTTATCTCCTGTTCTAGGAGGGACAAATCCCATCTTGTTCCATCCCTGTTTCTACACATACTTCATGATACGCCTAAGCAATGCCGTTATAGTCGCCAGTTACGGAACGACGTTTGACAAGGTCAAAACGCACCAATTCATATGCTAGAAAGCATGATGAACTCAGGTCTAAGGACTATACTCTATAGTCGTAATGAGAACCTCCCATGACACTGATATAACTATCCTGTGGAGTTCTCATTAGTGGGTCATGTCCGATCATATGTTCACCAACATATATCTATGTGACTGACTGTGATAATCATATCATTGACTCCATGAAACTTAGTCCAACAGTCACCTCACATGCTAGTCTCGCGCGGTTGTTAGTGTCCCATTTTAATAACCTTGACTAGGGACAATCATAATTTATGTCATCTTTTACTTATAGGGTTTCATGATCAAGTCCTCAACTTGATGACCTATAAGATGAACATAAAATACTTTTGGGACTATTACTTAATTATCCAATAATTAAATAATACTGATGTCTGTTTAACTTTCATAAACACTACCATAGCATGTCTATGTAAAGATTATAACATTACTAAAATTACTCCCACTAGAATCAAGATCATCTCTTCAGATATCTTATACCTACAGCAACAGAATAAATTTGGTGCTTAGGTTGTGGGAGAGACTGCGGTGTTATTGCTTGAAACGATTTCAACAAACCACACCGCCATTCAGATAAAAGCACTATTCTACGGTCCACTGCTTGGAGCTTTTCCAACAGATAGCACCGCTATTCAGACAAAGAGACATAACCAGGTGGTCGTCTTTGTCCGTCTAACTACTTTCAACTGGTTCGTCACTTCCTCAGTTCACCACGAAACTATCCTTAGAGTTCCTCAAACACTTGGGATATTTCTGGTAACCACTCAGTGACTATTACCGGAACATTTTGGTATTTTCTCGTCATGCTTTATGCGTAAGCTGCATCTAAACGTGCGCAAAATATGGCATTCATGATGGATTCTATTGCAGCAGCATTAGCAATCACATTCATTAATATTAGCTCAGCTAGTGTTCAAGACACTGCATCTCGCTTAGATTACTGCCATAAGACCTTTGGTATGAAGCCATTCTTGGAATCATGCATATCGGAACTGTCCAATACCTTATCAACATAAGGATTTTGACACGATCCAATTAGCCATTCTGATCCATTCCAGTGGATCCTTATTCCAAGAACTTTTACGGCCTTCTCCCATGTCCATTATTAAACTTGACTTCCGACCCAAATCTTGACAAGACTTTAGCGTCGGAACGTCGTTTATGAGATTAAGTATGTTATCTACATACAGTGTGAGAAATGCAACTACGCTCCCACTAGTCTTCTTGTAAACGCATGGTTTCTTTTGTTTCTGATCAAGTCAAAACTTTTGACCACTTTATCAGAATGTTGATTCCAACTCCAAGATGTTTGCTTCAATCCAATAATGGATCGATGAAGCTAACATGCATACCCAGCCAATTTTTCGGAGTTGGGGCTCACCATCGCTTCTTTGAATTTCGCATGCTCGTCACTTTTCAATGATCAATGGATCACTACAATTGGTTACGAGAAATCACTCTCGAGTTAGTGACGGATCCTTTCGGATCTGCGATTTTCAGGCCCCACAGGTGTAAGTCCTACAGCACTTTGTAGATCTCACCGCTGCTCTCCCTCAACAGGTTGAGCAGCCTCCTGTGTTTATCGAATTTCTTCGATGTGTACTTTTACTCCCATTGTTCCTTTGGAAAGTATGATCTTTCTTAAAAGACACAGTTCTGGACAACAAAAGTACTAAGCTTTGGTTTCCCTAGGACAACCAGCGAGGTAGAACTTATCAGATTTGGGTTCAAGTTTGTTTGTTGACTACTGTCTTACACAAACCTTGCAATCCCAATTAATCAGAAAACAAATTTGGAAATCACCCAGTCCACATCCAATGTGGTGTTTTTCACTGATTCTGATAGAAACACTTTTCTGCGCAAAGACAGACATTTTAGAACGTATTCTTAAATGATTATGGAAGATTCCTGTGACTCATCATTAATCGGAGCATATCTAATAAGATCCGATTCGTTCTCTTCAGATGATCACCCAATCCTTGACTTAAGTATTTTCCTCCGCGATTCAATCGAGGATCTCAATACTTCTGTCAAATCGGTTCTACACTTCATCTTGGAACTCCTCACGGGATTCCTGCTCGTGTCTCATCAAATGAACACAACCATACTTATTGAAACCATCAATAATGTAATGAAGTAGAGAAGATTTCCTTTTGGCACTAATGCTCATCGGGCCGCATACATCAGTATGTGTAAGGCCCAGTAAGCCTCTAGCCCGTTTCCTTTAGCTCTGCTAAAAGGGCCTTAGTCATTTGATCCAGTGAACAGAATTCATATCTCAAATGATTAATAATCGAATGAGTCCAAAACTATGAACTCCTGAATTCGCTTCACTCTACATGGTTGAACGACTATGCCAAGGAAAAGTCGAATTTGAGTCATCAGACCTGAACCTTTAGTATTTGTGTTATATTTTAACTTTCGCTGGTTTAAGATATAAAACCCATTCCAGATGGGGTGCTACCATGTGATATTTCATTGAGATCTAAAGAACAAAACTTGTCTTTTATCAAAATGAAAAACATCCAAATTATTTACAAGAAAATGAAAGACATTTCTGCACAAGGCAGATACATAGTAGCAATTACTTAATTTCTAAAACCAAGTATGAAAGGCTCCTACAAGTGGAGAATCTCTACGGCTCATGCAGCAACCATTGCTTCATACCAGACACGCAGTTCCACTTTTCCTTTCTTCAACGTTCTACTGTCGCTTAGGTCCTGCATATTTCAAAAATATCAGTACCACAACTAGTATCCAATACTTGTGTAGAACTTGAATCAATAACACAATACCTGAAGAAGAAGTACCATACATCTCCTTCATCTCTTGTGAATCTTCCAAGAATTTAATGCAATCTCTCTTCTAATGCCCTGACTCGTCGCAGTAGAAGCATTTTCTAACATCAGACGGGCCTGGCTTGGGCTTATTAGATGACACAGGCTTATCCTGATTCCAAATCTGGACGGCCCTGCCTCTACCCTTTCCAACACAAGATTTCTCAAATCTTTTACCCTTTAAGATGTCTTGCTCTGCTGTTTTGAGCATGCCATGCAGCTCAGTCAACGTCTTCGTCAAGCCTTTCTTGATATAGTTCTTAATGAACTTATCATAGCTTGACGGCAGTGACTGCAGAATGATGTCATTGGCCAACTCTAAGCTGACAGGACATTCCAGTTTCCCCAGGTTATAAATGTAACCCATCATTTTAATGACTTGACAGTTGACCATATTGAAGCTAAGCTTTGATCAAGGTTTAGGTCGAGTTTGGCTTCTGCAAATTCAAGGTTTAATAACCAGAATTTCGAGCACTGTATCGATCGACGCAGACTATGTCTGTCGATCGACACCACCAAACAAAACCGGACTTCAATAACCGGTTAATCCAATTAACCCGGTTCATCGAACCGGTCATGTCAATCGACACAACCCGTGTGTGACGGTCGACATAGACCTTAACCGAAGACAGTTTTGATAACCGGTTCAATCCAATTGAACCGACTTATCAGATCAAACTGATCTTAACCAATCGGTTTATATTAATTGGGATAATTAGTTCAGTTCAATTGAACCAATTCATCCAATTCAAACCGTTTTAACCAGTTTCAACTAATTACGATAACCGGTCCAATTAAATTGAACCGACTTATCCAATCAAACTGATTAATTCCATCGGTTCTTGCTAATTGAGATAATCAGTTCAATCCAATTGAACCAATTCATCCAATTTAAACCGATCTATTCGGAATTAACCAAGCATGATAACCGGTCCAATCCAATTGAACCAATTAACCATTCGCTAGGTATGTGTTGACCGACACTAACCTGTGTCGATCGACACTGGACCGAATCTGTTCTGTGTCGACCGACACTCAACCTGTGTCGATCGACACAGTAGGCTATTGGTTTTTCTTCGCGAAAAACCCTAGCCGCCGAATCTGTCGATTTCGTTGTTCTGTGTCGACCGACACACCTAGTGTGTCAATCGACACTGTGCGAAAACACAGACTCGATCTTGATCAAAATCGATCTGACCTGTTCTAACCAAACAACCTAGTTTGCGAATCTAAATCATCAAATTCATTTAGACAGGTTCGATTCAATGGAAAACCCTAAGGCTCTGATACCACTGATGGAACTTCGAGCCAATTCTACCAGATTCAGAATTCTCGCGAGTTCCAGATAGCCTAGGATCTAGGGTCTAGTTAATTGAATCATGGATCAGATCTCGTGTTTACCTAAAGATTAGCAGCGGAATAGGGTCAGATAAACAAGATCTCCAGCGCCTCAGATGCTGCGCCTCTACTGATAGTCCACACGCACACAAGCTGGAATCCGCCGGGATGCTAGTACCGGGGCTCGGATCTTCTGGGAACTCAGTTTCTGTGAGGTTTCTCTGTTTTTCTCTCTCAGAAAAAGTGTCTTGGGCGGCTCATCCCTTTAGGTCGAAATATAAGATCACTTATATACGGACCTCGACATAAACCAAAACATCAGTTTCGGTTTTGGCCTTGTGTCGACCGACACACTTAGTGGTGTCGATCGACACACGTCTTGTGTCGACCGACGCACTTAACAGTGTCGATCGACACACCTCATCAAAACTATATTCGATGTGTATCCAATACACATCAACCAGATCATATGCCAATGATCAATCCCATATGGACTATGTCCAACTTGCTTAGGTGTGTGACCCTGTAGGTTCACACGATACTGGAAATGAGTCACAACTCATTTGTCATAAGCGGTTTCTAGCAAAACATTATGACTACCCAGTATCACATGAATTGTCCGATCTCGACAATACAACTATCTCTTAGAGTGAGTACAATGTGATTTCAGGACATAATCCCTACATAAACTATATATGTTATTTAGTAGTTCATCTTAGTCATCTATTTATATACAATAATTATACCAAGTCACATATCTATCTTTGAAACAGGGGAAGAATGGGGGTGTCAAAGGTTGTGATGAACATTTAATATTCTTCTTGTCTGCTTATCTTTCGTCTTAGGTTTGTAGTAGTTATTTAGTAATTCATCTTAGTCATCTGTTTATATACAATAATTATACCGAGTCACATATCTATCTTTGAAACAGGGGAAAATGGGGGTGTCAAAGGTTGTGATGAACATTTGATATTCTTCTAATCTGCTTATCTTTCGTCTAAGGTTTATGGTTTAAGGTTTATGGTTTAATATTTAGGGTTTAGGGTTTAATGGGCGTGTCAAAGGTTTTGGGGTTTAGGGTTTAGTATTTAGGGTTTAAAGTTTAATGTTTGGGTTTTACAGTTTAGGGTATAAGGTCATATGCAGTTCTAGAACTAAATATTGTCAAAAATTATTAATTAATGATATTACAATATTACTTAATAAAATATTATAAAAATTATATATATATATATATATATAATAAAACACACATAAACACAAAATTTTACAATGTTATGTTAAAAAAAAATTTTTACTTAAGCACCACAACCGACTACTCGTGAGTAAATTTTCAAAATATTTGCGTAATTAATCCGGGAGACCAAACCTAATTTTTTAGCCCAAAACTTTTCAGTTACCCGCCTTAACCCAACAAATTTCGACTAAGTGTCGAGAAACCATCATTTACCGCAAACATAAACCCTGATTTTATTTTGTTCTTCCGCATCTCCAAAATCTCTTTCGAATCATCTCGCATATTTTCTTCCCCAGATCCTCCTCCCCACCGACTAATCTCTAACTCGCATCTCTTATTTGAATCTCTTATTCGAATCTCTTGTTTGAGGTTCTCAGTTTCATTGCTATCGACCCTCTCAATTCCTGAAACTCTCTGTGATAAGATGCCTCAAAAGGGAAAGAAAGGAGGAGGGGCTCATAAGATACTAATCATTCCAAACGTCACTCAGAGAGCCGTTGGGTCCAAACCCAGTGGTTTGAAAAAAACACAGAGCCCTCTTTCAACCCAATACACCTTCACCCCGAATATCGTTGTTGCTCCGACTCAGACCACTCAACGTCCACAAAGAAAACCAGCTATCCCCCAAACGTCGGCGTCAGTACCCCCATGTACAGGATTATCCACCGCCAAGACAACTATTCCAGAACTCGACTACTAATCAACCTGAAGTCGAAGCTTCGCCGGTGTCAGAAGAAGTCCAGAACAACCAGGACCCTGTTGAGGATGCCCCACCTTCTCCAGTTCACCAATCTCAGGCTCAGTGTCATCCATCTTCTGAAGGTTACAGCTTCCTCGACGAATCTCTTAATGTTTTGTCGGACCTCGAGGAGGACACATTGCAGGCTCTCAATCCTCTGCTTCGGGTGCCAGACAGGCAAACGTTTACCACCGTACTCTCTCCCACACCGATGCCAGGCACGACTTGGTATGGCTATTGTCATGTAATGTTTCTTTAGCTGTTGATATTCTCTGTATGGGTTTTTTGTTCTTGTCTTATACCTTTCGCAATGGTGTATTTTTAAATCGTCTAGTTTGTTTATGAATCTGACTATTGGTTTGCTTATGACTTATGCTGATATAAAGAGTTCGAGTATCTGATGGTTAGGATGTCAATCTTGTACATATTTCAGGTTTACTCGTGACAGAGGATCGAAATTGGTTCGGAAGATTACAAAAATTTTACAAACAAATTTGAGAAAGCATACTATAGTTGGTCACGTGTGCCTCGTGATAAAGCAGAAAGATATTTCCTCGAGTTCGCTGTACTGTTTTCTCTCCTATACCTTTCATATATATCTTGCATGTGTTGTTTTCACTAATGCTATGCTTATTCTATTTGTAATCTAGAAAACCCACCATTGGGATCCCTTGATAACAGGGACATTTCAACAGTATTTCAAGGAGATCTATCAACGACGGTTAAAAGACATGATTAGCACTGCGAGGACTAGACGAGAGCGACCCAATTGGATCGGCGAGACTCTCTGGAAAACGATGATCGACTATTAGGAAACTGAAGACGCAAAGGCTAAAAGTAAGACCTACGCCAGTTGTCATAATTCTGACCGTGGAGGTCTCGGTCGTCACGTCCATTTCTCAGGGCCCAAGTCGTACCTTGAAATCAAGCTTGAAATGGCAAGTAAACTTTATCATATATCTGTTGATCGGAAGCATTGCAACTAGAAATTTCTGTAATAATCCTTATTTGAGGTATAACACTGAAGGAAGAGCAATATGGAAGACCGGTTCATATTGGTGAGGTATTATTCAGGACACATACAAAGGCAGATGGTATGTTTGTTGATTGGAAGGCAGAGAATATCGCTGAAACTTTCCAAAAGATCGTAAACGATAAGTTGATAGATCTTGATATAGAGTCTTCAAAAGTTTCGAACGGTGCTGCTTCGAGACATCGGGAACTCTCACAAGATAAATATAAGAGCATCTTCCTTGAGGTAAAGTAATATTTTTCACAATTGACATTTATAAAGTCATGTTATGTTCTTTATTTTATCGTGTTTTGCGGATTACCCTTAATTATAAAAGGCTACTGAGACCGATAGACGAGGAAAACCTTATGGAGTTAGCCTCAAAGAGTCTCTTTTGAGGGGCAAGCGCAAGCAGCCGGGAGACTCTTCAGGGTTTGTGGCCATGTAAGACCAATTGAAGGAAGCTCAACGTAAAATCGAAGAGCAGGCTGCTCGTGAAGCAGATCACGTCTGAGCTGCGAATGAACAGAAAGAAAAGATCGAGCACCTTTCCTTGGTAGAAAAGTACCTGCGGGAAAGCGATCCGCATTTTCTTGACTTCTTTCAGACTCATAGGCCAGCAGCCAACACAGACGGTCGCCCCCAACAAGTACAACTTAATTCCATATGTTGCATAGGTTACTTGTCGCTCTGCCTACCGAACTTCTTTTTTGGTGTATGATTTTGAAACTCCTTAATATTGGAGATTGCACATGTAGATAACCGTTTGTGTATGTATGCAACACAAAACTATCAAGGTTATCAATGTTTTCTTGAAGCAAATATCTTATACATTGCTTCTATCATTCAAATTGAAGTATCACCAATTACTAAATCGTAAAATTGACAAATGGAACAACACCAAATTCTTATTTTCACGCAAACTTAACAATCGTCAATTAATGGTATCTAGTTGTCCCGCATAGTCGCTGCATAGTCGTTATATCAGTCTAAAACAGTCGTAAAAGTGTCACTGAAGAGTCGCCAAAACGTTACCATAGTTTACGACTGAATCGTGACTATACTAGTCGGTCACATAAATGTCGCCACATAATGGCGAGATCATTACCATAATCGTATATGGATGTTCAGATTAGTCGCGAAATAGTAGTTAAATTGGTCGTTACCCAGTGACTACATAGTGGCTAATATTTACGACTACTTTCTGACTATACAATACATTCACATATTAATCGCCTAATGGTCACCTAATTTAACGACTATTTGATGACAAATTTCTCCCACTGTATCTGGACTCCCTCTATAGTCGCACAATTTTCGCTATCGTAGTCGCAGATTAGTCCCTATATCTTCTGACAATGTTATGTCTATTTTATGATTACCTATATTGGTCGTATAAATAGTAGTAACTTGCCGACTAATAATACGACTATGAGATTTAGCGACTATGAATTTACGACTACCATATTTAGTCGTATATTTGTCGTAAAACCTCGATTAACGACTATTCTGCGATTAAAAGTGCAGTCGTAAGAACGTTGTTTTCTTGTAGTGTTGTCGACTACCATGGAGACACCTGTCTCTTCATTTTGTCGAGGTAACACTACCGGATCTGAACTTTTCTCGGACAAGTTCCGAAGATCCTACCTGAATGCTGACTTATGCCTCCGATGTGCCGTTCCTTTTCCCTACAAACGGTATGCCGTACTTGTTGACGGCGGCAACAAATCCTCCACATAGGTAAACTTTCTCGATCCCAAATTGACTCTCTTTGTCGTGCCGTCACCGACCCCGGGGTAGGTGGATCTCGCTTATCTTCGTGTCATTTATCCAACGGTGGTGTCAAAGCCCTCTCACCGACACACAAATCCACGGCTCTTCTCAGTCTCCCCTCGACAATGCTCAACCAGACCTCACCGCTCAACCCTAATTTCCCGCTTCATCTTCTGGTGGAGGATGGCTCCGTTCACCCACCCCGACATGAAGCTTGCGACCGGCGATCGTAGCCCCGACAAGCGTTTCTTCCATCGTGCAACTTTTTCTCCATCGGCCTGTGCAACATCAGTTCCAGTGGGCTTTGGCACAAACAATAGTCTATGGAAGGTTACAACAATTTTTTCAATCTATCCAAAGTCTCAAGTCTAAGAGATGGATGTTGATAAAAAAATAAATGGGTTATAACCGTATTTAGCGTAATGGGCTTAGGATTTTCCTCTCTATGGGAGAGATCCACTTCCTCCTTCTCGGAGAGATCATTTTCATTACTTTCCTCCTTTTTGGAGAGAATATTACCATCAATTTTCTCTTTCAAAGAGAATCTATTTCAAAGCTCAGCTTTAAATGCAATAGCTAATTATTTCTTTCATTCGTCTTTGTTGGCAGAATAACAAATCAATTTAAACTCGATCATTTTAGAAATCTTTTTGAAGAAACTTCTGGTTTTTATCATCGATATAAACCGTATAACTTATCTTTTTAGTGCTTTGTTTTTCATTTATGTAACAAATGAGATGTTCTCTCTGACAATAAGTTCTCTTGTAATTTGCAGTTAAGCTTTTTTTTTTTTTTTTTTGGTCAGAAGCAGTTAAGCTTAATATAATCGTTTGAACCAAAAAAATAAAAGATGAGAGTATTTTTAGTTTTGGTTTCAATTTAAGAGATATTTATGAAAACAGCCCAATAAAAAAACAATTTTTTAACATGAATAATATTGAACTGCCCCCAAAAGTATCAGAAACGGTTGGGGTGAAAATTCTCGTGCGCTATCCTCCTTACAGCTTTCTCCCTCTCTCACTCGTCCAATCCAACGGTTCTCCTTTAATTTCCCTTCGCAATCGTCGCTCCGACCCACTAACAATAAAAATAAATCTTTTAGAATTATTCGGAAACAAAACGCTCTCTCTCTTTTCCTCAGATCTGAATCCTTCCCCTTGAAGCTTTTCGTCTCCGATCTAACAACAAATAGAGAAAATGGCGGCAGCACCAGCATCATCCTCGGCTAGGGACGAGTTTGTTTACCTAGCGAAGCTCGCGGAGCAAGCGGAGCGATATGAAGAGATGGTTGAATTCATGGAGAAAGTCGCCGAAGCCGTCGACAAAGACGAACTCACCGTCGAGGAACGAAACCTTCTCTCCGTCGCTTACAAAAACGTAATCGGCGCTCGTCGTGCCTCGTGGCGTATCATCTCCTCCATCGAGCAGAAGGAGGAGAGCCGCGGCAACGATGACCATGTCACCGCCATCCGTGACTACAGAAGCAAGATCGAATCTGAGCTCTCCAAAATCTGCGACGGTATCCTTAAGCTTCTCGATACAAGACTCATCCCGGCTTCTGCTAACGGAGATTCCAAGGTTTTCTACCTTAAGATGAAGGGAGATTACCATCGGTACTTAGCTGAGTTTAAGACCGGTCAGGAGAGGAAAGACGCCGCCGAGCATACCCTCACCGCTTACAAATCCGCTCAGGTTTTCTCTTTCTGTCTCCGATCTGAAAATTGAATCCAGATTTTGACTTGATTTTTGTGGGATCTATGATTTAGTTTCTAGGTCAAATCATGATGGTACATCTTCGTGAATCTGTTTCTCTGTAGGACATTGCTAACTCCGAATTGGCTCCAACACACCCGATTCGTCTGGGTCTGGCTTTGAACTTCTCTGTCTTTTACTACGAGATTCTCAACTCTCCAGACCGTGCTTGCAATCTTGCTAAGCAGGTGATGAAAACCTTCTGATCTCGTTTACATGTATTGGGTTTGAAGCATTTTATGTTTGGGACGTATGTGTGAATAATGAGGTGAAATTGCGATTTAACAGGCATTTGATGAAGCAATTGCTGAGTTGGATACTCTTGGAGAGGAATCATACAAGGACAGCACCTTGATCATGCAGCTTCTTCGTGACAACCTTACTCTCTGGACTTCTGACATGCAGGTAACAACTAATCTTCGATCATTGAAACCTTTCTTTGTTTCAATCAAATCTAAGATCTGCTGAAATTGGGCATGATAGTGTTTCAATCAAATCTAAGAACTGCTGAAATTGGGCATGATAGTGGCTTATAATTTTCTGCTTTTTTCTGAAACAACTCTCAAAAGATAATTAAAGATGCTCGAATTGTCAACCCGCATTGTTCATTGTTACTTTCAATGATATGTTTTGGAAATCAGATGGTTAAGTTTTTGCATTACGATAGAAATACCCTCATGTTCTTGTTCTGATATGATTCTGTTGTGTTGATATGAATGATATTAACCAGGACGAAGGTACAGAGGAGATCAAAGAAGCAGCAGCACCAAAGCCTGCTGAAGAACAGAAGGAGACCTAAGCCTGTGACCTACTTTGTTATTCAGTATTCTAAAGCTATCCAATTATTATGTTTTTTTTTTCCTTTGGTGTTTGTTTTCTAATCTCTTCCTTTTTCTGCCCCCGAAGCTTCTAAGGCCGTCTATTCTTGTCCTTTGTTTGCTCTTCCTAATCGTGGATGCTACTGGGTTTCTTTTTCTTCTTATTGATTGCATTCGGCTTTGTGCCTTGTACTGAAACTCAGATTTCTTTCTTATTAATGATTTGTTATTTCTCAGGTGATGTTTTTCGTACACATGTTTCTGCGTTTGTAGCTTTCTTCTCAGTTTACTTAGGTTTACAGTTTTGAGATGGGCGTTTGACGATGCTAGAATGTAGACTTTATAGAGCTTGTCATTACGACAAAGACCAACCTGTAATTCTGCAAATTAGATATGGTCAAGTGTTAGCGTTGTATATTTGAATCAAATGGGATTTGCTTAGTCTGTTTCCATCTCCTTTTCTCATGGTTGAACTGTCATTACGTTATATTGTTTTTGAAAGGACTTGTAACACTCGCTTCCTTTTGTATCCGAGACAACATACTACAAATTCTAACTTATACAGCAACTCTAATCAAATCCATTTCTTTTTTCTTGCTAAAGGATATTCCATTTCATAATCGAAGACGAATACATAGATCGAATATAAAGATGAAATACGAAGATAAGAGACTATAGTCGGCTATCAAACAACGATACCGGAGCCAAAAACCCAACAAAGGGAGACTAATACAAGATACCAAAAGCATAAACCAAAAGCAGGTAGACAATACCCATGTTCGAAAACTCGCTAGACGTTGTACGTGCGGTTGATCCGGACCTAGAGAGTTTTTGAAAAATCGGGAGAAACTCAGAAATTACGCGGGGCGAAATTTTTAGACTATTTCTTAAAAACGAATAGAACTTTTTATATATAATAAAAGTATACACCAAAGTTTAAGGTTTACTCATTCGTTTTACATAGATAAACAAAGTTAAAATATGAAAATGATAGTCTTTTTTCTTTTAATACACTTCTATTATAAAAAAGGACAAAAAGAAAAGAGTATCAACTTAATAATTTGAGACAAAATATATAAAAAGGTATAAAATCTTGATCATAAAAGTATACAAAACATAATAAAAATTGTAATTTTACAATATATTGTTTTTGAAAGATTAAGTTAGTTTGGTCACTTGGTGTATAGTGTAGTGGATTGGTTGATATATTAGGTTAAAAGTTATTATATATGCACTCATGCACATAAAGAAAAGGTTGAAATCGTCAATTCACAAAGACAAACAAAAAAAAATCTATTATAAACAAAGCCAAAGTTATAGCGAAGATTCACCACGTATCCCTTAACAAAAACAGTTAAAATAGCAAAACAAACATAAAATTGGGCTTGAATCATTTAACGGCCCAATAAATTAACAAACCTAACAAAACAAAGTTGTCCGATTTTTTTTTTCAAACCCGAGTTGGGTTAGTTATACGTTGACTTTACTAAAACGCGGCCGCAGATTTTTTTTTGTATGTTGACCGATTAACTGAAGCGCACAGGGTAAAATCGAGGCGGACAGTCACTGTCTAATGCCTACGCTTTAACAACAACTCAAAGCACCAAAAGTATGAATCAAGTCAAGCAATCAAGACACCCGAGAAGCGACGCCCACCAAAAACCGAGAGAGAGATAAACATAGAAACATCCACAACCAAGATTGATTGAGTCAAAACCACCTGACACTCATTATATTGCTCCAACCAGATGGAGCCACGCGCAAGACCGTATGCAGACCAACCAAGGTGACGAAGGAACCCATTTAACTATTCAACCACCGACGACTAGATGTAAGGAGAACCGAAATAACAATTCCTCTAAAATTTGCCGGAGAACCCTTGCCAATAGGCCTATCCTAGAGGTAGAAGATAAGAAGGACAACCGCATGAATTATGCTGTTGCAACCAAAGGAAAGGAAAAGTAAACTCTCGAGAAAAGGAGACACCGCAACCCGAAGCAGACAAAGAACAAACACCAGTCGAACCGAAGACAAAAAGCCCGCCAAACTAACCAGCCGCTAGACGCACATGCATCTGACTACGAAGCTGAACCTTAAGACTAAAGACTGACCAGAGGAACCTCAAGACCGAAGATAACCAGAACTGCCTAGCACAACTGAACCAGAAGCCTACACAACCCGTAAACAAACCGAGACTACACTGAAACCTAACTGGCTCCAAAGACCAAACCAACACCTAAACCATAAACTACACAACAGTTCCCAAACCACTTCACAAGGCAAACGGCCGAGACAAAAACTTGAATCAACTGCTCATCCAATCCTACAAACGAGTCTTCAAGACAAGAGGATGACCCACCACAATATCCGGAGAAGGCAAGCACCACCGAAGAAGAAGGAAGATAGGCACATAATAACACCCCGTCGACAACGGAGCGGTCGAAACCGGCAGCACAAAACCGCCATAGATGAGCCAGAGACCACCAAACCACCGGCCAAAGACAAGATATGCAGCGGAGATCTACATCGGAGCACCAAAAGAACAAGGACAAACACCCCTACCTGATGCCGTCAAGGCAGACCAGCCATCGGGGAGGCAAATCGGCGATGAAGCTAAGACTGGCGGCGTCTCGAATTCTGAACCCGAGAGAGATTTTTAGGGCGACCAAGAAGAATCAATATACGGACCAATAAGAAAATCCAATTAAGCCTGACGTTTACGGGTACGGGTCGGATAATAACAGGTAAAAAAGTTATGTAAAGATATTTTAGATATTAAAAATTATTATCTAAAATGTACCCTTAAAAAATCAGGTCGAGTAGTAATGAGTAAGAGTAGGGTAAGTTTCGGATCGGGTACTTATAATCATTACCCATTTATTATTTGAACTCTAAATATTACGTATAATGTTTAGATAATTCGGATACCCGAACTCTTTTAAAGTCTTTTATATTAATTCATAATCAAATAAAGTAATGAAATAACAATAATAACCAAAAAATAAATTTGTACCTTATATATAACAATGGAATTATTATTCAAATGGATATTTATACAATTTTGTAAAAAGTTAAAATTTCAACTATTCAAATGGATATTTTGGGTATTTCGGGTAATTACCCGACCCTTTTCCTTACTCCCAAAAAAAAATTTCACTACCCAAACAAGTACTTTAAGTTACCCTTACCATAAACATAAATTCGTCTATGTACGTCTGCGGTCTCACCTACTCATACCACTACATCTAACTATATATATCAAACAATAAACATTTTAACCAGCAGCACAAACATGGGTTGAATCATCTATATTTATATATATCCAATTTAACAAGACTCGATCAAAGAGACGGAACACGTTAGTTACTAAACTATCTATACGAATAGTTCTAGCCTAAGTACAAAGAGTTGCAGAATATCCCTCACCTTAACAATTGGATAACTGCGCCTTTGGGACTCCAGTTGCTAAAACAAACTCTAAATATGAAATCAATGAGAAAAATCGAGTTAGAATGGCCTTCGAGCGGCTAAAAACGGATAACGGGACTGGGACATCTGGTCAAAGTCAATGGTCAATGGTCAACGGTCAAAGTCAACCAAATCAAAATCAACCCGATCAAACCAGACCGACATGTGAATCTCTCTCTCTCTCTCTCTCTCTCTCTCTCTCTCTCTCTCTCTCTCTCTCTCTCTCTCTCTCTCTCTCTCTCTCTCTCTCTCTCTCTCTCTCTCTCTCTCTCTCTTCTCTCTCTCTCTCTCGCAGATTGCGGCCCTACTTGGGTTCTTCGACGGAGATGGAGATATAAGTGCACATACACCCGTACACAGACGCACACAATAACAAAATTAAAAAGGGGATGGGCCTTAGCTGGGCCTCAAGATAAATTGGGTTGTTACAGAACTAGTCTTATTGCTTGGTCATTCAACCAAAAGGGCTATGAGAGTTTGGGTTTAGTTAGTTTTTTAATTCATTAAAATTAACACAACATAACAAAACGCGGTTCAAAACCATGTGAAAAGGAAGAGAAATCAGAAAAAGTCATTATGCTCATAGATGAGATGAATAGAGAAATTTGTTCGGAATGGGAAAAATCTGAAATCACTATTAACTCTTTTCTGGAGTTGTTAATAAGCACAAGCCCTTTTGATTTGGAGTCTCTCTTCATAGGTTTCACCGGAAAAGTAACAACAGAGATGAACACGTTCCTGACAACTTCGATCTCCAACGACAAGATTAAAGGAAGTAGCGCTCCATTAGAGGATAACCTAATGGTTGTATTCTACTAACTGTTTTGGCACATTGTGAGCTCTAAAGAGAGCGAATAAGTTCAATAATTTTTCGAAAAATCTATACTCCCAATAGGCTGGAATTATACCCATATATGACTTTTACCAAAGATCCCGAAACCAACAGAGAAGAAAGATATGAAGCCGATTAGTCTATGTTATGTGCATAACAAAATCGTGTAGAAATTCATGTGTGCTCAGCTTAAACAAGTTTTTCCAAACATTATCATTGACACACAAGGATCGTTAGTCTCGGGGCGTTTAATCACAGACAACGTCATTTTCGCACACGAAATGGTTCATGGGCTGAGAACAAAAGAGAGTGTTGCATACTTATATGGCTGAAAACGGACATGTTCAAGCAATTGACATGGTGGAGTGGTGTTTTTTGGAAACAATGATGGTAGATTGGGTGGGTGAAGGCGTGCGTCTCGTCCGTCTCATACTCTATCCTACTAAACAGTTGTTCACATGGATTCATTAGGCTAGAAAGAGGTATAAGGCAAGGAGGTCCTTTATTTCCATTACTATTAATCATGTGCACATAAACCTTAGTTAGTTGCCACAATAACTTGGAAGATAAAAACCAGATACACAGAATTACACAAAACAGCCCGTTGATACATCACTTGTTTGCCAGCGATAGTCTTCTAAGTGTAAAGCCAATGCGGAGGTGAGCTCAAAGATCATGCGCTACCTCAAATTTATGGCGAAGCCTCTTGACAAGTTATAAACATCCAAAATTCATCAACATTTTTGGGGAAAATATAGGAGGCGACAAATGCAGAAGTAAAAATTATATTATGCATCAAGAGAGGAGGGGGCGGCTCGTATCAGGGTTTGCAAGAGTGTTTCAAGGGATAAAAAAAGAGTTTCTCAACTTCATCCGGGAAAATCTTCATGGTAGACTAAATGGATGGTTTTCAAAAGCAATCTCACAAAGGAGACAAGCAGATTCTGATCAAATCGATATGCCTTTTGAAACACCCCATCTCGGAGAGTAAGCCTAAGGAGGTTATTCCTGTTCGGCCACTAAGTGAAACTGAACCATTCAGTCCATTTTAAGGGTCCTATCCATTTACTTAAGTCATTTACATGCTTATATTCAAAGATTAATAAAACATAGTCGTTATGCAATAATACTTAGGCAATAGGTCTGGATTTAATGAATAAATCAGGGTATCGATAAAATCATTAAGTTTATACTATAGGCTAGTAAAATTGTTCGATCCTACATAACCATTCTATTCCACCTCCACCCGATATTCCTCACAATCAACTTCAGGTCCTGTAATCAAGGGACGTAAGTAATATATAGAATAACTTAGTCAATGCATGCAACCTCTAACTTCTATATGATCCGGTCTAACTTATGTATAAATTACTCCATCCTAAGGCTTAGGAAAACCGTGATTACGGGCAATCACCAGTCATGGACGAGCCTTGGATGAACCATAACCGATCCTTTGCCCACTCGTTTGACCGCATTCCCCTTAAACCACACTCAACAGTCACAACCGAGTATGGCCGCGAAGCCTATCTTACTGCAATCATCAAGTTGGCTCATGATGCGATCCGATCATAGGCCAAACTGAATCTTGACTGTGATCCATCCTTAACCACCGATCGGAACACACTTTGGCCAATCAGTTGTTTATCGCGATCCGATCATGCGTCCGTTCAGGAAATGATCGAGACCCGACCCCTTTACTGCCGAACAAGCCAAATATGGCCAATCGAACGGACAAGCAAATAATGAATTAATCGAGCAGAGAGAGAGAGAGAGAGAGAGAGAGAGAGAGAGAGAGAGAGAGAGAGAGAGAGAGAGAGAGAGAGAGAGAGAGAGAGAGAGAGACGACCAGTAAAAAGTCAGTCCATCGCACCGCTCTTCTTACCGAGATTCGTGGATCCGACCAGGAGGTGAACGCACCTTAGGCATGTCTGCCTTCTTGCCGTGATCCTTAACTGCAAATGGATCCATGATCGATCCTTCACCGCAATCCGTTAACCGATAGGCCAAACTCTCACCTTCCTCTTCTTTTTTTCTCACGGTTCATCTCAATCACTTTCTGGGATTTTCCCCAGTGTTTCTATGTGTGCGAAAACTCGCCTAAGGCTTGGTATTTATAGAATGTTTGCCCAATTGCCTTGGTCAGTGAACAAGTGTGAGTTGAATGGCCGAACAGTCGCGTCCGTTCATCACAACCTTTTGCCCATAACCGCCCAACCGCCCTAGCTACTCAGTTCAGTCACTAGATCACTTCAGTCGACTAGCTGTCTCAACGGCCGAACACACACCCCAACTGAGTTGAGCTTTCTTGTAGCTGGTGGAGCTAGCCTAGCTGAACTTCCAAGCTTGTTTTCTATTCCAGCTCGTTTTCTCTTCCAGGTCCTTTTCCCTTGGCTAAGTCTTTTTCTTCACCGAACTTAGCCATTTCTAGACCATGAAACACTTTCGCTTAGTCTTCTCGACTGTTTACCCACATTCTGGTTCCATGGTCCATCCCGAAGATCCTAGCGAGGATCGGGGATGTTATATGTCTCCCCCACTATAAAGGGATTCGTCCCCTAATCTTAGTCCAATTGTTCATCCTTCTGAAATTCTTTAAACCACTTAGGAAATTCAGCCTTCATTATGTATTTTGTTTCCCAAGTCGTTTCTTCTATTCCATTTCAATCCCATATGACCTTGACCATCTGTATCACCTTCTTTCTAATGCTTTTTCTTACCTTTCAATAATCCAAACTAGTTTGGCTTCCACGGTCAGATTCTCCTTTAGATCCTTAGGTAACTCATGCACAATCACATCCTGATCCGTCAAGCACTTCCGGAGTTGCGATACATGGAATACATTGTGAAATGCATCCATCTCATCCGGTAAGTCAAGCTTGTATGTGACCATCCCAATATTTTCTAGGATTTTGAATGGCCCTAAGTACATTGGGTCCAATTTCCCTCCTTTTGAAACTCTTTCCCTTCTTTAATCGTGATCGTCTTGAGATAGACCAGCTCGCCCACTGAAAACTCTATGTCCTTTCGACGTTTTTCCGCACAACTCTTCTGTCTATCTTGTGCTTCCTTCATCTTGATCCTAGGAACCGGATCCTCTCTGTGGTTTCTTTCACTATGTCTGGCCCAATCTGCTACACTCCCCCACTTGAGTCCAACATAAGGGGATACGGCAAGGTCTCCCATACAACGCTTCATAATGCGACTTCCCGAAACTTGCTTGGAAGCTGTTATTGTATGAGAACTCGCCAAGGGTAAATAATTTTCCCATGAATCTTCCCAGTCTAAGATGCACGCTCGTATCATGTCTTCCAGGGTCTATATAGTCCTTTTCGACTGGCTATCAGTCTGCGGATGATAAGGTGTGCTAATGTTCACCATAGTTCCTAAGGTCTTTTTAAACGCCTTCCAGAAGTAGGACGTGAACCGTGAATCTCTATCCGAAACTTTGCTAGCCGGAACACCATGTAGTTTGACTATCTCGTTAATGTACTTCCCTGCAATCTTCCCAACTCCATTTATTTTCCTTATCGCCACAAAGTGTGCAGACTTTGTCAACCTGTCCACTACTACCCAGACCGTGTCCTTCTTAAACTTTTTCAGCGGCAGTCCACTCACTAAATCCATCGTGATGTGATCCCATTTCCACTCCGGAATCGGCAAGCTTTGAAATAACCCACTCAGAACCTGATGTTCAGCCTTAACAACATGACAAGTAGAGCATTTGGCTACCCAGCCTGGTCTCCTTCAACCTGACAAGTAAATCACTTGTGATTCTTAAGCTGGATGATTATCAGGTCGGAAAACATACTCACGCCCCCAATGGTGATGGGTATGTCTCGGACCAATCCTAGTGCAAGCATGATTTTATCTCCGGCTGCATTAACTATCCCAATGTCGTGGTTCCCTCTAAAACAATCCTTTTCCCATATCCAAGCTTAAGAAACTATGTGTTACCCCGAAATCAAATAAGGTGTGTGTGTCAACACCACCAATTCTTAAGGTCCTTACACATTCATCCTAGAATGCTAAGTACCTAACAATTTCAATATAATGCAATGCTCGTAATTGAATATAATGAGCTTAGTGATGTACCAGTGATCACGTTGAAATTACTGGTCTCACCAGCTTCCTTAGATAGCTCATAAACTTGCGGTGCAAGAGCCTGCCTTTTGGCCTGCGCTTGTTGTCATTTCCTCCGCGGTTTCTTTTTTGTCCCATCTGCTTTTCCACTTGCAGCTTCGGGCAATCCCTCTTTTAATGCCCAGTTTTCCTGCAGTGGTAGCATGATTTTGTCTTATCACTCGCCACTTCTCCTTTCCCTCGATCCATTCGCTGACAGTTCCATATCGCATGGTCCTTACTGCCGCATCTAGCGCACGCCCCGACTGCTTTCCAGCATTCGCCCTTGTGCCTTTTCCCACAAGTAGCGCAATCACTGGATTTTCCCATGGATTTTTCTCACCATCCATATGGTCCCATTTCGTCTTCCTATCACTGGATCGACTGATCACCGTTGAACGCGATTGAGTCTTAGTCCGGTTTTCCTCAGTAGTGTTTTCCTCTAGTGTGGCCGTTCTTTCAACCAAACCTGAGACGGAACTGAAGATGAACACGGAACAGTGAGTACAAAGTTCCATCCTTAGGCCGCGGAGGAAACAACGTACTTGTGCAAGTTCCCTTCCCACGTAGCGCCTGCGTCGGTTGAACTCTTCCTCATATGCCCGCACTGATCTGTGTCCTTGGACCAAATCCAGGAACTTACTTTACAACCTATCCCAACCTTCAGATGGAAAGTACTTCCGGTTGAATTCGGTCTCATAATCCGCAAAGGTCTAAATGTGTTCTCTTGTGCGCTTGTCGACCGCAAGCCACCATTTATGCGCATCACCTTCAAGGAAGTGAACCGCAACATCCTTCTTGTAATCTTCAGGATAGCGAGTGGAGCGGAAGTTTCAAACCAAACGGCTTCTCCACTCGTCTGCCTCGATTGGATCAACACTCCCTTTAAAGTTCCCAAACAAGTGATATGTTATAAAAGGCTCAGATAATCCACCTTTTTGCTGGCCATCTTTGGCGGTGGATCAATTTCTGCCAAGTCTCCTTCCTGCTCGTCATTGAAATGTATGGTGACACGGATATTTTTATGATCCTTAACCGGTATCTCAGTCGGCTTTATTGCTGCGCTAAGATGGCCAACTGGTTCATGACCGTCATAAGCGCTTCCCACATTTCTCCAGCAGAAGGAGTCACAATCTAGTTACCTTTAACATCCGCAACACTGTGGCCTACATTCTCCGGGTATTGTCGAGCCGCATTTGACGACTCGCCCTCATCTTCCCGATCCTCCACGGTGCGGACATTTGGATCCTCGATCCGTATCTCAACATGTGTGGGGAGTATCACATGCGTTATGCCCGACATACCAGCCGTAGGTCCGATTAATTTAGGAGTGTTCGGAGTAGTCTTATCCACTGCAACCTGTGTGGTTTCAGCCACTCCTATGTGCTTCTTACTTTTCCAGGTTTTTCTTTTTCCCACCTGAAGATTCATCAACTTAGTAAAATCCTAACAATTAAATCTCCAAGAGTCTAAGCATAGACCTAGCGCAATACTCTAATCCCCGGAAGAGTGGTGTTTCCCCATAACCCGATTCTCCTAGAACCAAGCATGCTATGATACACCCAATCCCGGCTAGTAAGCCTAATGAGGTTATTCCCGTTCGTCCACTAAGTGAAACCGAACCAGTCAGTCAATTTTAAGGGTCTTATCCATTTCCTTAAGTCATTTTCAATGTTTATATTTTGAGATTCATAAAATAGAGTCGATATGCAATACTAATTAGGCAATAGATCTGAATTTCATTAGTAAATCAAGGTATCAATTCAATCATTAAGTTTGCTTTATAGGATAGTACAATTGTTTGATCCTACATAACCAGTATATTCCACCACCTGTCCGCCTAAGTCCTTATCTCGCGCCTAAGCCCGATCTTCCTCACGATCAACTTCAGGTCTTGTAATCAAGAGGCGTAAGTAATCTATATATTAAATTAGTGAATGATGCAACCTCTAACTTCTATATGATCCGTTCTAACTAATGGATAAATTACCCCATCCTAAACTGTTCATCTAAGGCTTAGGTAAACCATGATTATGGGCAATCGTCAGTCATGGCCGAGCCTTGGCTGAATCATAACCGATCCTTTGCCCACTCGTATGAGCGCATTCCCCTTAAATCACACTCAACTGTCACAAGCCAATATGGCCGCGAAGCCTATCTGACTGCAACTATCGAGTTTGCTCGTGATGCGGAGGTCATAGGCTAAACTAAACCTTGACTGTGATCCATCCTTAACCACCGATCTGACCACACTTTGGCCGATCAATCGTTTATCATGATACGATCATGGGTCCGTTTAGGACATGATCACGACCCACCCCTTTACTGCCGATCAAGCCAAATATGGCCAATCGAATGGACAAGAAGATAAAGAATTAATCGAGCAGAGAGATTCGTGTAACATATCAGTCCATCGCACCACTCAACTTACCGAGAGTCGTGGATCCGACCGGTACAGTCTGTGTAATAACCCGACTAATGAAGTAAAATGGCCAGAGAGGCGGAAAGTCGGGTTAAAGTCATGATAAGGACATGTCCGGAGTTGATAATTTCTTGGAAATTGATGTGGATCACCATTTTGAAGGATTTTGAGAACAAAGGTCGAGTTAGAATTGGAATGGGTCGAGAAAATTATCGTCGGGTCGAAAATGGTCGAAGACGGTCGGGTCTGGTCGTGTGGTCAGATATCCGGGCGATCGAGTGGACGAACGGACCACCTGTCACCGTTCATGGACAGACCACCTGTTGTCGTGATTGGATGGACCACCTCTAGGCGTGTATGAATGGACCAACTGTCACTCTGCATGGGTGGTTGACCACACTTGTCCCAGCGCATGCACAGCCTGACCGCATTGACCCATTTGTCATCGATCAGCCTTACCATGACCAACTAAACATAGGACAATACCATAAACCCATTTTACACTTTTCTGAACCTTGGAACATTTCTAGTGAGAGAAAGTGATGGTTTAGAGAGAGAAAGTAAGTTTTGAGCGGTTTAGACACGGGACGGAACAGGCGATCGGGACAGAACGAACGGGTAAGCTACGAGAAGTTGGTAATCTGTAGATATAAGTATTTACATTACCCCTAGCCTTATTTTCCTTAATCCTCCACTTATTTAGATCCTCGGTTTTAGATCTAGCGGGAGAGTTCCGTGTTAAGGAGAAAGGCTCATAAAAGGGTGAACTCCGGTTGTGTGTTGTGTTAACACGTTTTGGATGCATGTTTGGTTAAGAGATGAGTGGTGGTGCTATCTCTTTTCGGAACTCCCGTTTGTGTACCTCCTTGTGTGATAGGAGTAGGCTCAGACGGTACTTGGGTCGCTCCCTTGGTCGAGCAGCTCGGACAACACTTGGGTCGCTCCCTTGGCCAAGCATCGTGCGTTGACAAGAACCCGACGAATAGATGACTCAGTAGTCGGGTGTGACGTTCGGGTCAATCCTTTGTGGTGATTGATCGCGGATGGACATCTGAGAGAATGGGTGTGGTGTGGCCGATGCATCTAGAGCATCTGCAAGTGGAAACGAATGAGTATAGATAAATGCATATAGTGTGATATGGCATGTTATCTATGTTTCTTCCGTTATTGCGCTATGGTTTTTATTGTTCTCTGTCTTTGGGGCGGGAAGGGAACTAACGTATGTTTAGAGGACCGAAATTCACTGAATATTGCTAGAATACTCATGACTCATTTGTTTAGCATGTTACCAGTAGGCGGGTTGTCAGGGAAAGGAGCGGAACGTTAGGAAACCGGATTAGATTTTGTTGACACTTGTAAAACGGTGTGTTATCTTATGTATATTATCTTTTGGGCATTAGGCCATGGCCGTTGTATATTATCTTGTTTGTTATCTCGTACTTTCCGCAAAATATTATATAAATAAGATATCTTTTGCTAAAAAGTTCAGCTTGTGTTCATGGTATTAGTTTAGTTCAAACTAACACAACTAGAGGTCGAGGTACATGTTGTGAAGCCTTAGGCCAAGGCTGAGAGGAGTGATAGTCGTAGTCAACTTTTGTCTAGTTTTGGATCCCTTTTGAATGTTAGGCATTGGTTGTCTCCGGCTATCACATTGTGACACTTACGAGTCGTCTATATCTATAGAACATGTCGGGGGTGTTACAAATTGTGGTATCAGAGCATGGTTATGATTATGCTCACGGGCCAAGCGTTTAATCGGTTTTTTGAGTTATTGAGTCGCATTTGCTAAGTAGGATAATCCGGTATGTTACCTTGTAGTTAGGATGGGTTAAGACTTACCCTAGTGTTCGATATAGATGTCTGGAAATCATTCGAATGCTTGCTGGCCGTGGGGTTCCTCATCAGGATGAGACGAATCTGGGTATAGTCACGGGCACACAGCTCCTTGGTCGGGAGAGAGCGACTATGTATGGGATGATTTGTTGGTGGAGGATTCAGGGACTAAGCCGGAGTTGAATGAGCAGGAAAACCCACCCAGGATTGTGGGACTATCCCATACCACCACCGCATGAGCCATCACCGTTCTCAATAAGCTAAAATTTTCTACATGAGACACCACACGGGATGCCGATGGGTCAGGCTGAGTACGGTAATGAAGGAGTAGCCACACCACCTTACTCACCGGTTCATCCGCCAAACCATGGCAATGCTGCCTCACCAGAACAGCCAGGGCAGCGACGAGCTGATCCGACACTTTCAATGGTACACGACCTACTAACGCAAGTGGTTCATAGAGGAGCTAATGAAGGATCTAACGCATCAGCAAATGAACCACCTGATTTCCTTAAGATCGTAACCAGAATGAAGAAATTGGACACCAAGCAGTACGGAGGGAGTACTGATCCATATGAGGCGGACGCATGGCTGCAAACAATGGAACATAACTTTGTGGCTGTGGGATGTCCAGAGCATCTGAAGCGGGACGTCGTAGTGTACTTCCTGGAGAGAGAAGCACTCAGTTTGTGGATGAGTGTGGAGAAGAATAGCCACTATCCATTGTACACATGGGAAGCCTTTCGACGGGAATTCATGCAAAAGTACTTAGCACCAGAAGCTCGGGAACAATTGGAAAACGACTTCCTACAGTTAAAACAAGGAGGAAAGACGGTGAGAGAGTACGAGGTGGAGTTCACAAGACTTCAACGATACATCTACTTCAGTCAGGGAGATGAAGGAGCATTAATGCAAAGGTTCTTCGGTGGACTGAACCCGGAGGTAGCTAGCAGAATGGTCGTGGGAACTTACACTGGTCTGCACCATATGATCGAGAAAGCAGTAAAAACGGAGCAATGCTGGTTGAGAGAGAAGGAAGCATTACATAAGAAAGGAGGAGGTTTCAATGCGGGACAAGGAGGGCAGAAGCTCGGAAAGAATAAAAGTGGCGGTCACGAGAGGAAATTTTTAGGATGAATCCCAAACCTCAAGCATGCCAGACGGAAGGGTCAACAGCCTGTTATGCATGTGGTGAGGAAGGACATTTTGCCAGAAATTGTCCTACCAAAGTTGGACAGACAGAAGTACCCATGCACATCCGGTGTTTTACTTGTGGAGAACAAGGACAATACGCGACATCTTTCCCAACCAAAGGAGCAGGAACAGCTAAGGATTTTGGGAAACTGTTGGGAATGTCCTGAAATCTACCGTACTATCTCTAGAAAGTATGATAAGTGTCGAGATCAGACATAAGTCATAAATACTAGGTGATCATGATGACTTGCTAGAGCCCGCTCATGATCTATAAGTTTAGGACTTATTACCAGTATTGTATGATCCCTAAGGGCCACACACCATAGCTAACGGGAAAGTTAAATGGAATTAATACGGTAAGATGCAAGGCATTTACTGTATTTGTACAGAGAATTGGGCCAGACAAAAGACAGTCTTTTGTCTGATTTGGGCCTTTGGCCCAAAAGCCTAATGAGCCATTAGTTTAATTACTTGGGCCCATATAAAGGAAGGAGGAGGCGCAGTAAGCCCTAATGCTTCAGTTGTCTGCGATTTTGGAGCCTCAACCGTCTTCCTCTCTCTCTGTGATTTCTAGCTTGGTCTAGCAGCCTGATCCAATAGCTTGTAAGCGTGTGGATACCTGAGGAGGAGCCGGTAATCATCAGCTCTTGCAGATCTCGATATTCCATTGATTAATCCGCTGCAATCATAAGGTAATGATCCTGATCTGTTTATGATTCAACTGCAATCACCTAGATCCTTGTTTATTATGTGCTAGGATGTAACCTGACAATTACACCATGAACACACATAATCCTTCAGTGGTATCAGATCCTTAGGTCATTAGGTTTTTGCTTTTTGGATCATACTAGGTTTTTTATTAGTTTGGTGAATCGATTTTATGAGTAAAATTGATTGAAACTTGGAAAACCTAGAAATAAGAAAAATCGATAAGATTGCTTGATGATTAAAAGTTGATATCGTTTATTGTATGATTCGTTATCAAAACAATCATAAGTTGTTGATTTTATGAATTAATTAAGAAACGATTTTGAGTATAATCGATTGTTGACTTAAGGTTTGTTAACGTGAACGATTATTGAATTGGAAAAAGTCAGAAACGTTTTTTTGTCTTTACTGTTGGAATTGTGATTTTGACTTTGCTTCATAATCATTAACATGAGAATCAATTGTTGAATTAATTTGATAATAAGAAACGATTCAAAATCGTTTTTTTTTTGTCTTTAAGTGAAAGACATGATCATTGTTGTTGATCGACTATCAAACTTGACTTAATTGATAACGATGGTGATTTGTCTTCAAGATAAAAGACGAAAACGTTATTTTGTCTTATTATTGTTGATTTAGCTTATTTGATAATTGAAATCGATCGATGAGCATACCGGGTATAACGATCAAACCGATCGGTTATTGCCGGATGCTGTATCGATCTCCTCCCACCCCGTGACGCATGAACCGATCGAGCCTTGGGCTGATCGCGATTCAATGGTCACTAGCCTTATCCCGCAAGTTAGGTCAAAATCAGCAAAAATTGATTGGTTAGACCAATCTATTTCTTCCTGATTTTGGACTTAACCGAACTGATCCAATTTAATTGGTGGTTCAAGCGGTTAACCCAAATCGCGGTTTGCTGGAAATTATTTAATACAATTGGTATTATTTAGTTTCTGGTTAAACCGGATTTAAATTCAAAATTGAATTTTAACCTAAACCGAAGGCTGGTCTAAGTTTGATTTGGTTGGACCAAATAATTTAGAGCTGGTCTGGTTTAGTAAATAACCAGTTGGATTTAGTAATTAATTTGGTCTTGGACCAGAATTAATGAACCGACTCGGTTATGTCAAATTATTGGGCCAATTGGAATTCTGTGGTCTTGGGCCAAGAATTGGGCCTATAATTTGTGACCCAACTGAAAACTTTAATAAAACATTAAATTAGAAAGTTTCTTTGATTAGAAGTTTCTAATTTTGGCATGTTAAGAAATTTCTAAATATAGTAAGTTTCTGAATTCAGAAAGTTTCTAAAATAAGTAGGTTTCCTAAAATAGAAAGTTTCCATATTTAGTAAGTTACCTGAATTGGAAAGTTTCCCAAAATAGTAATCTTTTTTTTTTTTTTTTTTTTTTTTTTTTTTTTTTTTTTGGAAAGAAAACCTAAAATCCTCAAAACCAATATCAAGCTTGGATGTCTTGCCCAATCTTGTCAGCTTCTTAACGCTTATTCAATTACAGATATGGCTTACAGTGTGAGGTGTCTGTTTTTGCGTAAGTAAAGTAGTATATACTCACTAATTTCATTGGGAGTCCCAGACTTTAGTGATTATTTGGCTGTAAGAGATTGGTTTCCTTGACTGGGCCATCGGGAGTCCCGGGCCTTGAGACATCTGGTGTATTGGGCCTTGGGCCCAATTCACAACCGAGAGTTATTGGATATAACTAGCTGTGTGTATGCTTACCAAGTAAAGCTACTTCTGGGTGACGGCCAGTGGCCCACTTTGGATTTAGCTGAACATGGGTCTCGGAATCATTGCATTCTTATGAGGTTAAACAAAGAAATTTTGAATGCAATGCGAGTTTTCTTATAAGTTATTAAGATTACTCTTTTATGAACTAAATAACTAAAACTCTATTTATCTCTAAATTTCAGTTATGACTAGCACAAACAATCAAAACACTTTCTCGATCCGGTCTGTCCTTGAGATGGACAAACTGAACGGATCAAATTTCTTGACTTGGTCGCGGAAACTGAGGCTAGTCCTCATGCAGGAGAGAAAGGACTATGTCCTTGAGAAAGCTCTCCCCGAGAGGATCATGTCCAATGCCTCTCATGCAGTATATGATGCTTGGAATAAGCATTATATTGATGCGGTAGATGTGCGTGGTCTGATATTGGCTATCATGGACTCAGATTTGCTGAAGCAATATGAGAACATGGAGTCGCCAATAGAGATGATCAGCAGCCTGAAATTGAAATTTCAGGAGCAGGTAAGAGTGGAGAGATACCAGTTGGTTAAGTCTCTCACTAGCTGCAAGCTACCAAATGATCATCCAGTGAGTCCTCATGTCAGTAAAATGATGGGTTACATTGATAACCTGAGGAAACTGGATTATCCAGTTAGCCAAGAATTGGCAACTGAGATCATTCTGCAACTGCCGTCAAGCTATGATAAGTTCAGAAGGAACTATATCAAGAAAGGCTTAACAAAGACGCTGACTGAACTGCATGATATGCTCAAGACAGTTGAGCCAAACGTGAAGAGTACCCTGTATAATCTCGTAATGGAGAAGGGTAGGTTTACTAAACCTAGTGCTGACAAGGGTGAAGACAAAGTTGTCCAGATTTTGAATCATGGAAAGCGTGTGTCTTCTGAGCCCGAGTCAGATACATCTTACGTTGGTAAGTGCTGCTACTGTAAAGAGACTGGGCATTGGAAGAGAGATTGCATTAAATTCATGGAAGATTATGAGGAGTTGAAGTTGATGTATGAGACTACTTCCTCAGGTATTCATGTTATTACTTCAAGTTCTACCTTATAGGTATTGGATACTGGTTGTGGCACTGATATTTGTTACAATATGCAGAGCCTAAGCAACAGTAGAACGTTGAAGGAAGGACAAGTGGAACTGCATGTCTGGAATGAGCTATGGAAGCTGCCTCAGCCGTAGAGTTTTCACTTGTAGATGCCTTTGAGGCTTGGTTTTATTGAGTAATTGCTACAATGTACCTGCTTTAAGCAGAGTTGTCTTTCATTTTCTTGTAAGAACTTGAATGTTTTTCATTTTGATAAAAGACTAGTTTTGTTCTTTTGATCTTAATGAAATATTGATTGTAGCACCCTATTCAAGGAATGGGTTTTATATCTTAAACCAAAGAGTGCCTAAATGTAACATAAATACCGAATTGGTTTAAATCTGATGAATTAAACCTGATTTTTCTTGGCGTAAATGTTTTGGTCACATAGAGTGAGTCGGATTCAGAAATCCCATAGTTATGGACTTTTGGGCTCATTTGATCGGATATCTTATGAGACTTGAATTCTGCTTACTGGACCAAAAGACAAAGGGCCCATCTTAGCCGAGCTAGAGAAAGGCCCAAAGGCTTATTGGACCTTGAACATACTCATGTATGTGGTCCAATGAGCAGTAATGCCAGAGAAAATTTCCTATACTTCATTGTCTCTACTGATTACTTCAGTGAGTATGACTGTGTTCATTTGATGAGACACGAGTCGGAATTCTTTGAAATGGTCGAAAGAGTTCCATAATGAGGTATAGAACCTGAGTGACAGAAGTATTAAGACTCAGGATTAGATCACGAGTGAGAATACTTAAGTCATTGATGGTGTGATCATCTGAATGAGTGTGAAGTCGTTTCACAGCTCATTTCTCCTGAAAACCTGGAGGTGTTTCTGTGAGAAAGAATCAGATCTTATTAGAAATGATTAAAGATGAGTCAAACGAATCTTCCATGATATTCTTTAAGAATAACGCTCTAGAAATATCTAAGTTTACGCTGAAATAGTTCCACCAATATCAGTTGAAAGACACCACATAAATGTGGACTGGAAATGATCCAAATTCGTCTTTACTGAGTATTTGTAGTTGAGCTACTTCGCTGGTTGTCCTAGGGAAACCAAAGCTTGTTACTTTTTACGTCCATTCCGAAAACGAAGTTAGGTTGTTCGGAATTCTGTTTTCTAAAAGGAAAGTTGCTTTCCAAGAAGAACAGTGGGAGTAAAAGTATAACTCGAAGAAATTCGAGAAATACAGGAGGCTGCTCAACCTGTTGAGGGAGAGCAGCAGATGGATTTACAGATTTCTGTAGAATCTGCACCTGTAGAGCCTGAAGTTCGCAGATTTGAATCCGTCACTAATCCGAGAGTGATTTCTCGTGATTAATTGCCATGATCTGATGATCATTGAAAGTGACGAACCTGCGAAATTCACAGAAGCGAAAGTGAGCCCGGACTCCGAAAAATTATACTGTAAGTAAGTTAGCTTCATCGATCCATTCATGGATAGAAGCAAACATATCGGAGTTGGAATCTTCGTTCTGTTGAAGTAGTCAAGGTTTTGACTTGAACAGGAACGAAGTGGAACTGTGCGTTTACTATTAGATAAGTGGGAGCGATCTTGCATTTCTCATAGTGTATGTCGATGACATACTGATTCTCGGAAATAACGTTCCAATGCAGCAGTCGGTAAAGGACTGGCTTGGGAGTTGGTTCTATGATTGATATGGGTAAAGCCACGTAAGTTCTTGGATTTTGGATCTAAAGATAGAGATCCAAAATAGCTGGTAGGACAAAGTCAGGATTCTTATATTGACAAAGTCCTACACGTTTTCAGCATTCCAAGAAGGGTTTTATGCCAATGTCACATGGCATTACGTTAAGCAAGATACAGTGTCTATGACACGTACTTGTTTTGATGTTGCTTTAATGTTAAGCAAGACAAGTAAAGACCAGTCAAATCCAGCAAAGAATCACTGGATAGACGTAATGAATGTCCTCAAGTATTTGGAAAATACTTAGGATAAGTTCTTGATTTACGGAGAAAGTGAGGTGCTACAAGTCGGTAGAGTCTGAAAGGCAAGTTTCCAACAGACAAAGATGATTTCCGGTCACAGTCCGGTTATATCCTGTGTCTGTCTGGCGGTGCAAGGCACTGTTGCTGACTCCATGACTTAAGCTGAACATTTCGCAACTTGGTTAGCGGCGAAAGAGGTTGTTTGGAAAGAAGAGTTCATCACTGAACTTGATGTGATTGCCAGCATAGATGAGGCTAGCTGCACATCAGAGGTCCAAACACCTTGAGGGTAGGTATAACCTATTCCGTGAGATAAATGACAGAGGTGTTAAGTAGATCAGCAAGTTTCAACGAATGAGAACGTTGCTAATCTATTAACGAAGCCACTCCTTAGGCCTAAGCATGAGTCGCGGACTGTAGCTGTAGGATAAGTGAAATTAAGATGTAGTCTTAATTTCGGTGGGAGTTTGTAAAGGGCTTTATTTAGTTATTTTGAAAGGTTCATGTAAACATAATATTTTATGTTTATGAAATCTATGATTTCTGGATTATTTTAACTGTGATATAAATAATCGTTCCAAAATGATTCATGTCATTATATATGGGCCATCGAAGTACATGAGTAGACTTGATCCTGAAACCCCATATTTAACGAAATGACATAAATCATAGTGTCCATAGTCGAAGGTTGTTGAAATTGGAACACCAACAACCACTTGAGACTAGATTGTGTTGAGACTTATGACCAAGTTTCGAGGGGTCATAGATGCGCGGCATCAAAGTCGACACATAGGTATATGTAGGGGAGCATATGACCGGACATGGCCCGCTGATGAGAACTCTACAAGATATTAATATCTGTGTCATGAGAGGTTCTCATATACGACTATAGAGTATAGTCCTTAGACCTGAGTTCGCATGCATGTGGCTGCACATGGAATGATGCGCTTTGATCATTGTCTAACGCTGTTTCGTAACTGGGAGCTATAAGGACCTTGGTTGGGTGTATTATAAAGTGTGTAGTTCATAGTGATGGAACAAGATGGGATTTGTCCCTGCCGTTTAACGGAGGTAATATCTCTAGGCCAATCGGAGACTTGATAGCTGGTAAGAGAGTGGCCACTCCCAAACGGACTTGCCCAAGTCGTTTGCATTGTCAGTATCAAATCTGGTCCGATGAACATGGTCTGGCTATATAAGGATGACACGCATCTTGCCTTATGCCAGATCGAGATATTAAGACAAAAGGATTAGGGAATGTAGGATTCCAGTACAAGTGGGAGATTGTTGGGAATGTCCTGAAATCTACCGTACTATCTCTAGAAAGTATGATAAGTGTCGAGATCAGACATAAGTCATAAATACTGGGTGATCATGATGACTTGCTAGAGCCCGCTCATGATCTATAAGTTTAGGACTTATTACCAGTATTGTATGATCCCTAAGGGTCACACACCATAGCTAACGGGAAAGTTAAATGGAATTAATACGGTAAGATGCAAGGCATTTACTGTATTTGTACAGAGAATTGGGCCAGACAAAAGACAGTCTTTTGTCTGATTTGGGCCTTGGGCCCAAAAGCCTAATGAGCCATTAGTTTAATTGGGCCCATATAAAGGAAGGAGGAGGCGCAGTAAGCCCTAATGCTTCAGTTGTCTGCGATTTTGGAGCCTCAGCCGTCTTCCTCTCTCTCTGTGATTTCCAGCTTGGTCTAGCAGCCTGATCCAATAGCTTGTAAGCGTGTGGATACCTGAGGAGGAGCCGGTAATCATCAGCTCTTGCAGATCTCGATATTCCATTGATTAATCCGCTGCAATCATAAGGTAATGATCCTGATCTGTTTATGATTCAACTGCAATCACCTAGATCCTTGTTTATTATGTGCTAGGATGTAACCTGACAATTACACCATGACCACACATAATCCTTCAGAAACATCCTGCTAGGACTTCAAAAGGACCCCCGGTAAAGAAGCAAGAAACTGGGGAGAGAGTGTTTGCCCTAGAAGTAGATATGTTAGACCTTCAAGCTCTAGAAAGAGCCCCATCACAGGTATGTCCGGGTGCTTATCTCTCTCTTATGTTTTGTTATGCTTGCTTTTGTGTTTGCTTGTATGATTGAGTTATATTCTATATGAATATATTTTATGGTAGGGACATTACATGTTGGTGGTATTCCCACGCATGTTTTGTTCGATTCGGAGGCGACACATAATTTTGTGACTCCCAAGGTGGTGGCAAGGTTCGTAAGTGGTTATGGGGTAAGAAACGTGAGAGTTTCAGTGTTAGCCCCAAGAGACCAGATGATGCAAGATGGAAGCGTGTTTGACGTAGAACAGGGACTGAAGTCTCGCTCTTCTAGATCGTGGGTGATGATGTGGTGAGATGGATCCAACCGTGGGTCTCTAGACTCCTTAGGAAGGACGTTGAGATGATTAAATGGAAAGAGGAATGGATGAGATGAACAACTCGCTTGTTCGATGTGCTGATTGACTCTCTCAATCTGTGTTTGAATCAGTTCTGCTTGAATCACACAAGCAATACTAATCCAAGGTTTTCTAGAGAATAGATGAATCACACACTTATTCAAGAGAAGGAATAAACTCTTAACAAAGAAACTCTTTGAAAGAACTGAATAATACTTTGATTAATTGATTGAAAGGTGATTTACAAATGAACAATACAATGAGACTTTATAGGACTCATGTCTAACGGTCATATTGACCTTGAACAAGAAATCGCTATTTTAAAGGAAACTAGCCGTTAGGCCGATTTTGGCAAGGATCCATGCTCTTGATTGTTCCTTTGTATCTGGATGGTTTCAAGGGATAAGTGAGGATCTCTGGAACATCTTTATTGGCATAGAAGTCGCAGCTTTTATTCTTGGAAAGAAGCCGTTGGTGTTTGATCTCTTTCTTCTCCAAAAATGGTAAGTAGGACTTCTTGAAGTTATGGAGAATCTTGTGTGGTCTTGTGCAGCTGAGGACGTCTGGTCTTGATGGAAAGGAGCTCAAAATACTGTAGTTTTGATAGGTAAACGTTTGGTGCTGAATTGGCCTTCCAAATGTGAATGCTTCCATATATGGCAAGTCTGCTGAGCTAGTGTCGATGCTACTTCTAGCTGCGATGCTACATATGGTTAGCTCCTTTTCGGTATCTTCTTCTTGTGTCATCTTTTGGGGATGACTCTTCTTAGTGGCATGCTGATGATGAGCTGAGCTAGATGTCTGGACCTTGGTCTCCACTTGAGCTAAGATAAGCTCATAAGTCTTGTTAGATCTTCTCGGCTCCATAATCTCTTCTCCATGTGTTATGATTCCTCCTGGGTCGTATGTATTCTTAGGATTGATTGTTGGATGTATAACCAATCCTATGCCTTGTACTGGATCAGAACTCATCGTGGCTTTGATTTCTCTAAGTCTCCTTGCGCTGCTTGACGTAGTGGTTGAGTCAGTGATTGAGTCAGTCAGCGCCTGGTTTGGTTTGGTTCTGATGACCTCATCATACCCTCCCTCTTCAAGAAGTTTTGACCTCAAAACTTGATAACCTGCACATAGATAAGTCAAGTTAGTCCAGCGAAGTGAATGAGGGTTTAGAAGATTACCTTGGGAATCATTTTGATTCCGGTTGAGTTGTGGAGCATCCGGTGGCTCTTCTTTGAGCAAATAGGATAGCAATGCTCCTCTTCTTTGAGATGGTGTGACGTCTCCTTTGCTGATCTTGCTTCTTCTCTCTTTAAGACCTGAAATATGTTCGACACTTTGGCAAAGAGACAAGTGCATTATGGGCCTCTTATCAAATAAATATCGATTTGAACAATTTTCCGTAGAGTCATCTTCATGTGCTACTGATATCTCATCCTCTTGTAAGCTTAACAAATCCTTTAACACAGAAGTTGAGTCATGGGAAATGAAGTGGATCAAAGAAAGACTCACAATGTTATTTGATGTAGTGTGCTGGCCTTGGTCTGGTGGATTTTCCTTGATCTCCCATTTGGCTTTATCTTTATATCTAATTTCTGTCTCAACACTTGACTCAAGAGACAAGTGCATCATACCAGTGGCTTGACAATCATTGTTAGGCACTTTAAGTTCAGAAATAACCTCATGTTTGGTTGGAGCATGATATACTTCAAGGCTTTGGTTTGCTTGTGGCTCATGTGTGGAAACATGGCTCGGTTTTGGTCTCTCTTTCAAGACTCCTTCTGCCCTTCGCTTCTTGATCTTTATCAGACCTGTACCTAAATCAACTCTTAAAGGAAAGAGCAAGTGGATTATATCTGAGTTTAGAACTATAGGAACAGATTTATGATGTCAAAAAAAAGGAACAGATTTATTGAAACTTAAACTCACAGTGATTTCCTTGGTGAATTGGAACATGATATTCTCCTTGTTTGCTTTCACCTCACGCTTGACGTCTTCTTGACTTGTGTGCTCTTCTTCTTGTCTTATTCCTGGATCAAAACTCTTGGGAAAAGACAAGTGCATGATTCTTGAATTGGAAATTAAATTATCAGATTGCACAAAGCTATCATTTGTGACAGTTACTTCCAATTTCAACTCTGATGTTATATCATTGAGCAACTTCTTAGATGGACAATTTGCAGCAAAATGCCCTCTCCTATGGCACCTATAACATGTTGGTTCCTTGGAATTTACAAAGTTGGAACACTTACCTTGTGTTGGTGTGTCTCGCAACTTGAGTGAGGCATCAAAGCTATGTCCGGTTGCATTGGGTGAAGGTTTATGACTCTGCTTCTTCTCTGGTCTCTTTGGGTGCAACATATCCATGATCTTCTGCCATTGCTGATCCTGCCTTGCTTGAAGAGTCTCCATAGATTCTTGATAGCAATCAGACTTGTGCCTTGGAGCAGCTTGTGCTTCGGATGCAATCTTCACTCTCTTGGTTGTGGTTTGAAGCTTCTGCACAAATTCCTTTTTCATCCTAGACTTGAGATCTCTCCAATCCAATACTGGCTTCTTAAGGATGGTTGGTGTGCTCTCCTTTAGCCACCATTCATAAGCCTTTCCTGTGAAGGCTGAGACAGCTTGTACTAGCCTCCTTTCTTTGGGAACTTTGTTAGCTTGTAACCATTGCTCCATGTTGCTTTCCCATTGTAAGTATGCTTCAGGGTTACTGCTTCTTCCTGAAAACATTAGGGAACCTCTTGCCTTGGTGGCTGGCTGCCTTGTGCTTGCTTGTTGGGCTGTCGCATTCCTTGTACCAGTGAGCTGTCGTTGAGCTGGTACATGGTATGAAGAAACTCCATGGTTTTTGAATCCAGTCTTGCGCCTAGGTGGGTGGTGCTCTCCGTACATGTCTGCTTCTGAATCTTCTCTATCCTTCATGTCAATAATTCGATACCTGAAACAATAGGCTTATAGTGTATCAATATGTTCTGAAGTTATTTATCTTAAGCACTGAACAAGTAGTTGCAATTGTACAAACTCAAGCAACGATACACAAAACTTAACACACGGTTTTAAACAAGTTTTTAGGGGTTTGAAAACTGGTTTAGGAAGGTATTGAAAATTTTTGGAAGTTTGAAAAAGATTTAGAAAGTTTCGGATCTCCCTTTTTTTTTTTGAAAATTAGATTTAACCAAAAAATAGAAACTAGAATATCTTAAAATCTGAAAATATCTCGAAATCTTTTTTTTTTTTGAAATTTGAAAACAACTTTGGAAAACAAAAGGAAAAAAACACTTTTTTTTTGGTTTAAAAAATCGAATCAAATAACAAAACTTCTCCTCTTTCTTTTTAAAACTTTTCTGGTTTTATAAAACAAAAACAAGAACACAAAACAAACTTTTTTTTTTTTTAAAGATGCAAACAAAAATCAGAGAATTAAGAAACTAAATGAAATGAAACCGAAAGGTAAGGATAGATAACACCTGATTAGGAACCTTTCGGCTCTGATACCAGATGATGCAAGATGGAAGCGTGTTTGACGTAGAACAGGGACTGAAGTCTCGCTCTTCTAGATCGTGGGTGATGATGTGGTGAGATGGATCCAACCGTGGGTCTCTAGACTCCTTAGGAAGGACGTTGAGATGATTAAATGGAAAGAGGAATGGATGAGATGAACAACTCGCTTGTTCGATGGGCTGATTGACTCTCTCAATCTGTGGTTGAATCAGTTCTGCTTGAATCACACAAGCAATACTAATCCAAGGTTTTCTAGAGAATAGGTGAATCACACACTTATTCAAGAGAAGGAATAAACTCTTAACAAAGAAACTCTTTGAAAGAACTGAATAATACTTTGATTAATTGATTGAAAGGTGATTTACAAATGAACAATACAATGAGACTTTATAGGACTCATGTCTAACGGTCATATTGACCTTGAACAAGAAATCGCTATTTTAAAGGAAACTAGCCGTTAGGCCGATTTTGGCAAGGATCCATGCTCTTGATTGTTCCTTTGTATCTGGATGGTTTCAAGGGATAAGTGAGGATCTCTGGAACATCTTTATTGGCATAGAAGTCGCAGCTTTTATTCTTGGAAAGAAGCCGTTGGTGTTTGATCTCTTTCTTCTCCAAAAATGGTAAGTAGGACTTCTTGAAGTTATGGAGAATCTTGTGTGGTCTTGTGCAGCTGAGGACGTCTGGTCTTGATGGAAAGGAGCTCAAAATACTGTAGTTTTGATAGGTAAACGTTTGGTGCTGAATTGGCCTTCCAAATGTGAATGCTTCCATATATGGCAAGTCTGCTGAGCTAGTGTCGATGCTACTTCCTGAGCTAGCTGCGATGCTACATATGGTTAGCTCCTTTTCGGTATCTTCTTCTTGTGTCATCTTTTGGGGATGACTCTTCTTAGTGGCATGCTGATGATTAGCTGAGCTAGATGTCTGGACCTTGGTCTCCACTTGAGCTAAGATAAGCTCATAAGTCTTGTTAGATCTTCTCGGCTCCATAATCTCTTCTCCATGTGTTATGATTCCTCCTGGGTCATATGTATTCTTAGGATTGATTGTTGGATGTATAACCAATCCTATGCCTTGTACTGGATCAGAACTCATCGTGGCTTTGATTTCTCTAAGTCTCCTTGCGCTGCTTGACGTAGTGGTTGAGTCAGTGATTGAGTCAGTCAGCGCCTGGTTTGGTTTGGTTCTGATGACCTCATCACCAGACCTTAGAAGCCTCGTGTGAGTTGATAGGTGTACCCCTTGAGTTCCAGGAATGAATTTTCCTAGTGGATCTCATTGTATTACCTATCCGACGGTTTGACGTAATCCTTGGGATGGATTGGTTATCTAGATATAGGGTTCATCTAGATTGTGGTCGCGGGAGGATCATCTTCGAGGAAGACCAACCATTGGCGGTTACGTTTCATTGAATCAAACTAGGTACGACCACATATTTGATTTTAGCTTTGCAGATTAAGAAAGAGTTGGAAAACAGGGAAGCTTATTTGGTGGCCATTAGCGTTCAGATTGAGGATGGCGATAAAGAGTTAAAGGTTGAGGACAATCCGGTGGTTAAAGAGTTTAGTTACGTCTTTAAACCATTGACGGAATTGCCTCCACCCTGGAATAACTAGTTCACCATTAATTTGGAACCAGGAACGGCTCCCATCGCTAAAGCACCTTATCGGATGGCCCCGACCGAATTAGCAGAGCTAAAAATAGTTGGAAGACCTGATGGGAAAAGGTTTTATTCGTCCCAGTTCATCGCCATGGGGAGCCCCAATGTTGTTCGTTAAGAAGAAGGACGGTAGCATGAGGCTATGTAGTGATTACCGCGGGATCAACAACGTCACGATCAAGGATAAGTACCCCTTCTTAGGATCGATGAGTTGTTAGATCAGTTGCGTGGAGCCAGTTGGTTCTCCAAGATAGATTTGGCATCAGGGTATCACTAAATTCCTATCGCAGAGAAATATGTGGTGAAGACAGCATTCAACACTCGGGATGGCCAATACGAGTTTGTTGTTATGCTGTTCGGACTAACCAACGCCCCAGTGGTATAAATGCAGTTGATGAACAAAATATTCACGATTACTTGGATAGTTTTGTGATTGTCTTCATTGACGACATTCTGATCAATTCAAAAAGCAAGGAGGAGCACGTGGAACATTTGGCGAAAGTGTTAGAGAGACTAAGAGAGAAGAAGTTATACGCTAAGTTTAGTAAGTACCGGTTCTGAAAATGGGAAATAGGTTTCCTAGGACATCGAGTATCAGGACAAGGAGTGTACGCTGATCCATAGAAGATTGCAGTCATACATGAATTGCCGCAACCAACCACATCAACGAAGGTGAGGAGTTTTCTCGGATTGGCCGACTATTACCGAAAGTTCGTCAAAGGCTTCTAGACAATCGCCAAGCCATTGACAAAACTCACATGAAAGGGAGTTCTGTTTGTATGGGATGAGAACACGGAGGATGCATTTAGGAAACACAAGGAAGCATTAACTACCGCCCCGGTATTAATGCTACTTGAGCCCGGTAAGCCTTACGAGGTATACACGGATGCATCACGAGTGGGATTAGGATACGTTCTCATGCAGGAGGGGAGAACGATTGCGTATGCTTCACGGCAGTTGAAGAAACATTAGGAAAACTACCTCACCCATGACCTTGTGATGATGGTCGTAGTTTTCGCTCTAAAGATATGGCGGTCATACCTGTACGGAAAAAGTGTACAGGTGTTCACGGATCACAAAAGCTTGAAGTACCTCTTCACTCAAGCTGATCTAAACTTACAAAAGAGAAGGTGAATGGAGTTCATCACAGACTAAAATATCAAGATCCAGTACCACCCAAGAAAGGCCAATGTAGTAGCGGATGCACTAAGTCGACGGAAGACAGCCATGAACATGGAGAAAGAACTAGAAGCTTTAGATCAGGAATTGGAGATGGTAAGTGTGTAAGTAATGGAAGGAGAAACGAGTGAGCCGAGGGGACTTCATTCAGTAAACCAAACAGGATTAATACAGAGTATCAAACAGGAACAAAGAAGAAACGAGAAGACCCCGAAGATTATTGAAAAATTGGAAAACCCGGAAGAAGCGAGTTTGAGCGAGTTCCACCTAACGGAAGATGGAACGCTACTGCTAAAGGGGAGAATCTCGGTACCCGAAAGTGGAGAGTTGCGGAAAGAGATCTTACGGATGGCGCATCAGTCAGTATTGAGTATCCACCCTGGGAGCACCAAGATGTACAGAGATATTCGGCGGTATTACCATTGGCCTGGCCTGAAGAGTTCATTAGCAAATTGCGTGGCTAAATGCCAAGTGTGTCAACAGGCCAAGGCAGAACATCAAGTGCCGGGGCGACTACAACAAAGTTTGCCCATCTTGGAGTGGAGGTGGGACTCGTTAGCAATGGATTTCATCTCGGGACTTCCTATCGCACGAGGACGGTCAAACAAGTCTATATGGGTTATTGTTGATCGTTTGACGAATGTTGCACAATTACTAGCAGTACGGGATACATATAAGGTAGGGACCTTAGCGGAATTCTACGTCAGTGAGATTGTGAAACTACATGGAGTACCTGCGTCATTTGTGTATGACCGAGATCCTAGGTTTACGGCTGCATTTTGGAAAGCATTGAGGGAGCTATGGGTACGGAGCTGAACATGAGTACAGTCTTCCATCCCGAGACGGACGGCCAAACGGAGAGGATAATCCGGACCATAGAAGACATGCTATGAGAATGTATCCTGGAATGGATGGGTATATGGGAAGACTACCTACCTTTGGTATAATTCTCATATAACAACAGTTTCCATGTTAGTATCGGCATGTATCCATATGAATCCTTATATGACCATGCCGAAGACCTTTATGTTGGACAGAAGTTGGAGAACGGCGGATGTTTAGACCGTCTATGGTGGAGGAGACCATGGAAAAGTTACAAGTCATCCGCACCAACATGAAGAAAGCACAAGATAAGCAGAAGAAGTATGCGGACCAAGGTCATAGGGAGGTGACCTTCGAGGTAGGAGACCTCGTTTACCTCAAAGTAGCGGCACAAAAGGTAAGGACCATTTTGGAAAATTTGGTAAGCTGGCTGTCAGATATATTGGCCCATATCGTATGATGCGAAGAGTTAGGGAAGTATCCTATAGGTTAGAGCTACCATCGGACATGATTGTGCATCCAGTGTTTCATGTATTAATGCTATGGAAGCACATTCCTGATCCGGACGCAATTGTACCAGAACGGATATAAGAATTGCGTAAGGATCTTACCTACACTGAAGGACCCATCAGGATTGGATCAAGACGGATAAAGAAGCTCAAAAACAGAAAGTTCCGCAAATCCAAGTATTTTGGGGTAAGCAAAACCGGATGGTAGTCACGTGGGAAGACAAAAGAAGATTTCGTAAAGAGCATCCGGAGTTCTTCGCAGAGGATACAATTTATGAACATGGGGAGACATCACGAACACACAAGATTTCAGAACAAAATCTAAATAAGGGGGGGGGGGAGAGAATGTAATAACCCGACTAATGAAGTAAAATGGCTGGAGCGGCCGAAAGTCGGGTTAAAGTCGTGATTGTTAGATAAGAACCTGCCCGGATTTGATAAATTGTTGGGAATGGATGTGGATCACCATTTTGTAGGATTTTGAGAACATAGGTTGAGTTAATTGGACCACCTGTCGCGGTTCATGGACGGACCACAAGTCTGTTGGGAATGTCCTGAAATCTAATGTACTATCTTTAGAAAGTATGATAAATGTCGAGATCAGACATAAGTCATAAATACTGGGTGATCATGATGACTTGCTAGAGCCCGCTCATGATCTATAAGTTTAGGACTTATTACCAGTATTGTATGATCCCAAAGGGTCACACACCATAGCTAACGGGAAAGTTAAATGGAATTAATACGGTAAGATGCAATGGCATTTACTGTATTGGATCAGAGAATTGGGCCAGACAAAATGCAGGTTTTTGCCTGATTTGTGTCTTGGGCCCAAATGATTAATGAGCCATTAGTCAAATGACTTGGGCCCATTAATGAGAGATTAAGAAATCGATTAGCCCTAGCTAATGATCCCATGCGATTTCTCTAAGTGGCCGCTAAGCCTCTCTCTCTCTAATCTCTCTTTCTGATCTGATCCATCTCTTTGGTCTAGCAGCCATCCCGGCTTGTAAGAGTGTGGATACCAAAGGAGGAGCAGGTTGTTCATCTGTTCTAACTGATCTCATCATTACCATCAATTATCCGCTGCAATCTGAAAGGTAATGATCCAGGTTTGGTTGGTTTTATGATTCGTTTTGCAAGAACCTAGATCTGTTAAGATTATGTGTTAGGTTGAAATATGGGAATTAAACCTTGAACAAACATCATAATCCATCAGTGGTATCAGAGCCTAGGTTTTAGGTTTCTTGTGAAATTAGATCATATGTTTTTAATGGTTTTTGAATCAATTAAGGAATAAAAAATTGATTAAAATCGTTTAAACCCTAATCGCATAATGATCTTGTTATGATCATGTGTATTGGCCGATATTAACGTTTGATGCGATCGCTTTAATTAAGTGTATCGATCATGTTGTTTGATCGAGCCGGCGTGAATGATCATGCAAAGCATGGGCCGCGTGATCAGTTGGCCGAGATCGATCATTCGATCGTGAGGCTAGCTTGGATCGGGTGTGCGTGTGCCGTGTGATGCCGAGAGCCATAGACGATCATCCTCACGATCATGAGATCATGGATTGATCGATGATCGATCGTGATGGCAGGATGGATCGGCCGAGAGCCGCATGATCGTGAGTGGCCGAGATCGATCAATCGATCGTGAGGCCGTGGACGGATCATGCGTGTTGGGCCGAGTTGGATCTTGGATCCGATCGTTTGGCCCGTTAAATTTTACGTCCCGCGAATAGTCAATCGGTTAAACCGAGCTTCGCGGTTCGTTTCCCAAAACCACACCGATTTAACCGGTCCATTTAATTGGCGGTTAATCGTGTGTTTAAAGCCTTAAACCGCAAGTTAAATCAAATTGGCTAAAACACTAGGTGTTTCTTCCCGGTTTTGGATTTAACTGAACCGATCCAATTTAATTGGTGGTTCAAGCGGTTAACCCGAATCGCGGTTTGCTGGAAATTATTTAATACTTGGTATTATTTATTTTCTGGTTAAACCGGATTGAAATTCAAAATTGAATTTTAACCTAAACCGAAGGCTGGTCTAAGTTTGATTTGGTTGGACCAAATAATTTAGAGCTGGTCTGGTTTAGTAAATAACCGATGGTTTTGATAGTTAATTTGGTCTTGGACCAGAATTGATAAACCGAATCGGTTATGTCAAATTATTGGGCCAACTGGAATTCTATGGTCTTGGGCCAAGAATTGGGCCTATAATTTGTGACCCATCCCAAAATACTTATAAAATATTAAATTAGAAATTTCTATTTTTAGTATGTTACTAAATTTAGAAAGTTTCTAAAATAAGTAAGTTTCCCAAAATAGTAATCTTCTATTTTTGGAAATAAAACTTAAAATCCTCAAAACAATATCAAGCTTGGATGTCTTTCCAATCTTGTCAGCTACTTAACGCTTATTCGATTACAGATATGGCTTACAGTGTGAGATATCTGTTTTCGCGTAAGTAAAGTAGTATATAGTCACTAATTTCATTGGGAGTCCCAGACTTTAGTGATTATTTGGCTGTAAGAGATTGGTTTCCTTGACTGGGCCATCGGGAGTCCCGGGCCTTGAGACATCTTGTGAATTTGGGCCTCAGGTCCAATTCACAACCGAGAGTTATATGAGATATAACTAGCTGTGTGTATGCTTACCAAGTAAAGCTAATTCCGGGTGACGGCCAGTGGCCCACTTTGGATTTAGCTGAACGTGGGTCTCGGAATCATTGCATTCTTATGAGGTTAAACAAAGAAATTTTGAATGCAATGCGAGTTTTCTTATAAGTTTTTAAGATTACTCCTTTATGAACTTAATAACTAAATCTCTATTGTCTCATATTTTCAGCTATGTCAAGCACAACAACACAAAACACTTTCTCGATCCAGTCTGCCCTTGAGAAGGACAAACTGAACGGATCAAACTTCCTGAACTGGTCCAGGAACCTGAGACTTGTGCTCAGGCAGGAGAAGAAGGCTTATGTCCTTGAAAGAGCTCTCTCTCCTAGACCTGCGAATAATGCCGCACAAACTGTGAAGAATGCTTGGGATACGCATTCTTCAGATGCTAATGACGTGATTTGCCTGATGTTGGCGACAATGGCTCCCGAACTGCAGATGCAGTGGGAAGGCCTGACTTGTCCCATGGAGCTGATGGCAAATCTGAAAGCGTTGTTTCAGGAGCAGGCTCGTATAGAGAGATTCCAAACTGTTAAGAATCTCTTGGACTGTAAAATGGCTAAGGATGCAGCAGTGAGTCCACATGTTCTGAAAATGATGGGTTATCTCGATCATTTGACTAGGCTCGACTGTCCTATAAGCCAAGAGCTTGCTTGTGATATCGTTCTGCAGTCTCTTACTCCTGCATATGACCAGTTCATTTTGAACTATAATATGCATGGGTTGATAAAGACGTTGCCTGAGCTACATGGTATGCTCAAGACTGCAGAACCGAATCTGAAAAAGACCAAGGAGTCGTCTGTACTCATGGTGCAGAAGGGCAAGGGTTTCAAGAAATCCGCTGCAGACAAGGGAAAGGGCAAGGTAGTCAGCAATGAAAACAAGCCCAAGCCCGTGTCCAAAGCTGGGCCTTCTGACATCTGTCACTTTTGTAAAGAGGCAGGGCATTACCGCAGGGACTGTAAGAAATACCAGGAAAGTCTGAAGAAGAAGAAGTCCTTGGAGACTAAATCTTCAGGTATTTTTGTTATTGAAGTAAATACTACTACTTCTGATAATACCACTTGGGTATTAGATACTGGATGTGGGGCTCATATTTGTATTAATATGCAGGCGCTCAGCAACAGTAGAAGGTTGAAGCAAGGGCAAGTAGAGTTGCGGGTTGGCAATGGAGCGAAGGTTCCAGCACTGGCCGTTGGCACTTACTTGTTGTCTTTACCTTCTGGATTGATTTTAGAACTTGAGAATTGTTATTTTGTACCTGCTATAAGCAGAAATATCATTTCAGTTTCATTGTTGGATTTGCAAGGATTTGATTTTTCTATTAAGAATAAATTGTGTTCCTTTAATCTCAATGATATGTTCTATGGCTGTGCCCCTCTTATAAATGGGCTGTACATGCTGGATCAATCTGCTCCAGTATATAACATAAATACAAAACGGTTCAAATCTAACGAAGAAAATGAAACGTTTCTCTGGCATTGTCGTTTGGGGCACATTAGTGAGAAACGCGTCAAGAGGCTCCATTCAAATGGACTCTTGGGCTCATTTGACTTTGAGTCTTGTGAGCAATGCGAATCTTGCCTAATGGGCAAAATGACACGGGCCCCTTTCAATAAACCCACAGAAAGGGCCAGTGAATTATTGGGCCTGATACATACTGACGTGTGTGGCCCAATGTCCACAAGTGCTAGAGGAAACTTTCAGTACTTCATTACATTCACTGATGATTTCAGTAGATATGGATATGTCTACTTGATGAAACATAAGTCGAAAACCTTTGAAAAGTTCAAAGAATTCCAGAATGAAGTACAGAACCAGCTTGGTAAAAGTATTAAGGCTCTTCGGTCGGACCGAGGAGGAGAATACTTGAGCCAGGAATTTCGTGATCATCTGAGTGAGTGTTGGATCATCTCCCAACTCACACCTCCTGGAACACCTCAGTGGAATGGTGTTTCTGAGAGAAGGAATCGGACATTGTTAGATATGGTCCGATCCATGATGAGTCACACAGACCTTCCTATATCCCTTTGGGGATATGCTTTGCTCACCGCAACGTTCACACTGAACAGAGTGCCATCAAAGGCAGTAGCAAAGACACCACATGAGATATGGACTGGAAAAGCTCCAGCAATGTCTTTTCTCAGAATTTGGGGTTGTGAAGCCTATGTCAAAAGATTAATCTCAGACAAGCTTACACCAAAATCTGACAAATGCTACTTCATTGGTTATCCTAGGGATACCAAGGCTTATTACTTCTATCTGCGATCCGAGAACAAAATCTTTGTTGCTCGGGATTGTACTTTTCTTGAAAGGGAGTTTCTCTCTAGAAAAGATAGTGGGAGTAAGGTACAACTTGATGAAATTCAAGAAGGACAGGAACCTGTTCAACCTAATGAGGAAGAACAGCAGGATGAATTACATGAAGTTGTAATAGAACCTGAACCTGCAGTACCTGAAGTTCGAAGATCCGGAAGGATCCGTCACGAACCTGATAGTTATCAGGGATTCCTCGTGACTAATTGCCATGATCTTTTGATCATTGACGGTGATGAACCCTCGAACTTTGCAGAAGCCATGATGGGCCCTGACTCCTTAAAGTGGCGTGAAGCCACAGAATCCGAGATGGACTCCATGTCTGCTAACCGAGTGTTTTCACTGGTTGATTTACCTGCTGGTGCAAAAGCCATCGAGTGTAAATGGATCTTCAAGAAGAAGATTGACATGGATGGAAATGTCCAGATTTACAAGGCCAGGTTGGTGGCAAAAGGTTTCAAGCAAATTCATGGTATAGACTATGATGAAACCTATTCACCAGTGGCAATGATGAAATCAATTCGGATTCTCCTAGCGACTGCCGCTTATTATGACTATGAGATTTGGCAGATGGATGTGAAAACCGCCTTCCTGAATGGAATCTTGGAGGAGGATGTGTATATGACACAACCTGACGGTTACATTGATCCTAAGAATGCTGGGAAAGTATGCAAGCTTCACAAATCCATTTATGGATTGAAGCAAGCATCGAGGAGTTGGAATCTTCGTTTTGATGAAGCAATAAAGAACTTTGACTTCATCAGAAACCAAGAGGAACAATGTGTGTATAAGAAAACTAGTGGGAGCAAAGTGGCGTTTCTTATCCTATATGTCGATGACATATTGCTTCTTGGAAATGATATTCCAATGCTGAAGTCTGTTAAAGACTGGCTGGGAAGTTGTTTTTCCATGAAGGACATGGATGAAGCCGCGCATGTTCTTGGAATCCGAATCTTTAGAGACAGGTCTAAAAATCTGATTGGACTTTGTCAAGATGCTTATATAGATAAAGTCCTGCATCGATTCGGAATGGATAAATCCAAGAAGGGGTTCACGCCAATGATACATGGTGCTACACTAAGCAAGGATCGGTGTCCTAAAACACCTGATGAGCTTAAGCGCATGAGTAGGATTCCTTATGCTTCGGCTATAGGATCTATCATGTATGCCATGATCTGTACTCGTCCTGATGTTGCTTATGCACTAAGCATGACGAGTAGGTACCAGTCTAATCCAGGTGAGAGTCACTGGATTGCCGTAAAGAATATCCTGAAGTATTTGAGGAATACTAAGGATAAGTTCTTGGTTTACGGAGGAAGTGAAGTGCTTGAAATCAGTGGATTCACGGATGCAAGTTTTCAGACAGATAAGGATGATTTCCGGTCACAGTCTGGCTACATCTTCTGTCTGAATGGCGGTGCAGTAAGTTGGAAGAGTTCCAAGCAGAGCACCGTGGCAGATTCCACAACTGAAGCTGAATACATCGCTGCTTCAGAAGCTGCGAAGGAAGGAGTTTGGATAAGGAACTTCTTGATTGAACTCGGTGTATTCCCAAATGCCACTGAGCCTCTAGCACTGTATTGTGACAACAATGGTGCAATTGCTCAAGCCAAGGAACCGAGACATCATCAGAAATCCAAACATATTATGAGAAGGTATCACCTGATTCGTGATATAGTGAGTAGAGGTGAAGTGATGGTCAGCAGAGTTCCCACTGATGAGAACGTGGCTGACCCGTTGACAAAGCCACTCCCGAGACCTAAGCACGAGTTGCATACTGCTGCTGTAGGAATTAAAGATATTCATATGTAATCTCTTTTTGAGTGGGAGTTGTGAGGGCTTTATTTTAGTTATTTTGATTGGTTCATGTAAACATTTTAAATGTTAATGAAATTTTTATTTTTGGATTATTTTTAACTGTGATATAAAATAATCGTTCCAAAATGATTCATGTCATTATATATGGGCCATCGAAGTACATGAGTAGACTTGATCCTGAAACCCCATATTTAACGAAATGACATAAATCATAGTGTCCATAGTCGAAGGTTGTTGAAATTGGAACACCAACAACCTGTTGAGACTAGATTGTGTTGAGACTTATGACCAAGTTTCGAGGGGTCATAGATGCGCGGCATCAAAGTCGACACATATGTATATGTAGGGGAGCATATGACCGGACATGGCCCGCTGATGAGAACTCTACAAGATATTAATATCTGTGTCATAAGAGGTTCTCATATACGACTATAGAGTATAGTCCTTAGACCTGAGTTCGCATGCATGTGGCTGCACATGGAGTAATACGCTTTGATCATTGTCTAACGCTGTTTCGTAACTGGGAGCTATACGGACCTTGGTTGGGTGTATTATGAATTGTGTAGTTCATAGTGATGGAACAAGATGGGATTTGTCCCTGCCGTTTAACGGAGGTAATATCTCTAGGCCAATCGGAGACTTGATAGCTGGTAAGAGAATGGCCATTCCCAAACGGACTTGCCCAAGTCGTTTGCATTGTCAGTATCAAATCTGGTCCGATGAACATGGTCTGGCTATGTAAGGATGACACGCATCTTGCCTTATGCCAGATCGAGATATTGAGACAAAAGGACTAGGGAATGTAGGATTCCAGTACAAGTGGGAGATTGTTGGGAATGTCCTGAAATCTACTGTACTATCTTTAGAAAGTATGATAAATGTCGAGATCAGACATAAGTCATAAATACTGGGTGATCATGATGACTTGCTAGAGCCCGCTCATGATCTATAAGTTTAGGACTTATTACCAGTATTGTATGATCCCAAAGGGTCACACACCATAGCTAACGGGAAAGTTAAATGGAATTAATACGGTAAGATGCAATGGCATTTACTGTATTGGATCAGAGAATTGGGCCAGACAAAATGCAGGTTTTTGCCTGATTTGTGTCTTGGGCCCAAATGATTAATGAGCCATTAGTCAAATGACTTGGGCCCATTAATGAGAGATTAAGAAATCGATTAGCCCTAGCTAATGATCCCATGCGATTTCTCTAAGTGGCCGCTAAGCCTCTCTCTCTCTAATCTCTCTTTCTGATCTGATCCATCTCTTTGGTCTAGCAGCCATCCCGGCTTGTAAGAGTGTGGATACCAAAGGAGGAGCAGGTTGTTCATCTGTTCTAACTGATCTCATCATTACCATCAATTATCCGCTGCAATCTGAAAGGTAATGATCCAGGTTTGGTTGGTTTTATGATTCGTTTTGCAAGAACCTAGATCTGTTAAGATTATGTGTTAGGTTGAAATATGGGAATTAAACCTTGAACAAACATCATAATCCATCAATGTCGCCATGCATGAACGGACCAGCTGTCACTGTGCCTGGCTGGTTGACCACACTTGTCCCAGCAAATGCATAACCTGACCGCATGGACGCCATTTGTCTCCGATCAGCCTTACCATGGCCAACTATAAATCGGACAGTCCCATAAACCCATTTTATACTTTTATGAACCTTGGAACATTTCTAGTGAGATAAAGTGAAGGGTTTAGAGAGAGAAAGTTAGTTTTGAGCAGTTTAAGCACGGAACGGAATGGGCGATCGGGACGGAGCGAATGGGTTAAGCTACGAGAAGTTGCAAGCTGTAGATTTAAGTATTTCCGTCACTCCTAGCCTTCTTTTCCATAATCTTCCACTTATTTAGATCCTCGGTTTTAGATCTAGCGGGAGAGTTCGGATTTAAGGAGAAAGGCTCGGAAAAAGGGTGAGCTCCGGTTGTGTGTTGTGTGAACACGTTTTGGATGCAGGTTTGGTTAAGAGATTAGCAGTGGTGCTATTTCTTTTCTGATGTTGTGTAAACCCACATATTGAGGTTTGCGGATTATGTGTTGTTTGATTTTCCAAGTGCTTGTGAGTTGTTAATTGCACGTTGAAATTGAATATGCATTGTGTGGTATGTGTGTGGCCGTTAGAGGTCTTCGGACTCTACGGACCAGTTGTGTTAGTTATTACCTTTATGAGCATGTCTGATATTGTTCTAAATGTAATTATCTACAATGGAGTGATGTTCTAGATGATGCTTCCTAGGACATGTGTAATATTGTCTAGGATGATGTATTCGGAACTCCCGTTTGTATACCTCCTTGTGTGATAGGAGTAGGCTCGGACGGTATTTGGATCGCTCCCTTAGTCGAGCAGCTCAGACAGTACTTGGGCTGCTCCCTTGGCCGAGCATCGTGTGTTGACACCAACCCGATGGATAGACGTCCTAGTAGTCGGGTGTGACGTTCGGGTCATGATCCTTTGTGGTGATTGATCGCGGATGGTCACGTGAGAGAATGGGTGTGGAGTGGCCGATGCATCTAGAGGCCTCTGCAAGTGGAAACGAATGAGTATAGATAAATTCATATAGTGAGATTTGGCATTGTATCTATGTTTCTTCCGTTATTGAGTTATGGTTTGATTGTTCTCTGTCTTTGGGGCGAGAAGGGAACTAACGTATTTTTAGAGGCCCGAAATTGACTGAGTATTGCTAGAATACTCATGACTCATCTGTTCTGCAGGTAACCAGTAGGCGGGTTGTCAGGGAACGGAGCGGAACGTTAGGAAACCGGAGTAGATTTTGTTGGCGCTTGTAAAACAGTGTGTAATCTTATGTGTATTATCTTTTGGATGCTAGGCCATGGCCGTTGTATATTATATTGTTTGTAATCTCGTACTTTCCGCAAGTTAGTATATAAATAAGATATGTTTTTCTAAAAAGTTCAGCTTGTGTTCATGGTATTAGTTTAGTCCAAACTAACACAACTCGAGGTCGAGGTACGGGTTATGAATCCTTTGGCCAAGGCCGAGAGGAGTGATAGTCGTAGTCAGCTTTTGTCTAGTGTTCGGATCCCTTTTGAATGTTAGACATTGGTTGTCTCCGGCTATCACATTATGACACTTTCGAGTCGTCTATATCTATAGAACGGGTCGGGGTGTTACAGTCTGTGCATGCACCTTGTGCTTATCTGCCTTTCCGCGATCCTTAGTCGCATATGGATCCATGATCTATCCTTCACCGCAATCTGTTAACCGCTAGGTCAATATCTTACATTTCTCTTTTCACGATTTCTTTCAGTCGCTTTCTCGGAATTTTCCCTGTGTTTCAGTGTGTGCGAAAACCGCTTAAGGCATGGTATTTATAGGCAGTTTGCCCAACTGCATTGGTCAGCGACATGTGTGAGTTGGATGGCCGAACAGTCGTGTCCATTCATCACAACCCGTCGCCCATGACCGCCCTACCGCCTCAGCTACTCATTTTAGTCACTAGCTCACTTCAGTCGACTAGCTATCTCAACTGTCAAACACTCCCCCCAGCTAAGTTGAGTTTTCCGGTAGCTGGTCCAACTAGCTTAGCTGAAATGTTCAAATCGTTTCAACTCCATAATTTCCTTCCAGCTCCTTTTACCTTGGCTAAGTCTTTTCCTTCACCGAACTTAGCCATTTCTAGACCATGGAACACTTTTGATTAGTCTTCCCGATTGTTTGCACACATTCCAATTCCATGGTCGATCCCAACAATCCTAATGAAGATCGAAGATGTTACAGTTTTGGATCTCCTCTGATGCTGCGGCTCTCCTCCGGCGGTGCATATCCGACCGGTGTTTTCAGCGTGGTACAGCTTTGTGTTCGTGGGTTGCTGAGCTCCGGTCATCCGAGATGGTTTTCTTTGGGACATATGTGGAACTCATGGGGTGTTAGGGCGGTTTTCCTTGGGGCATCAATGGGGTGTTAGGGACCACGGGGCGTCCGAGCGGTTTGCCTTGGGGCGTATGTGGGATGTATAAGAAGAGTATAGGTCTTGTTTGGTATGTGAGTGCCTATTTTGGGATGATGTTTTGTGATGTTATATTATCATTGTATTCATACTTGTTGTTTGTAGTGAATGAGATTAGTTTGTGGGTCTCTATGACCTGCACTTACTGTGTAATTCAAATTACTCACCCCTTTCTATTTTTTAGGTAATCCTGAAAATTTGCAAGAGTACATGATCGGGTGGGTGTGGTGATATATTTTTGGAAGCAAGGGGGTATTCTTTTTTTTTGAATGTTTAAATGTGGTAACATTGATTGAAGGATCATCCTTCATCAATTTAAGCACAAGGATCATCTTTGTGTCGAGGAAGAGCCGACCATTCCGAGGGGACAATCGGATCCTTTGGGGGTCCAAGGGGGTATTCTTTCTTACTTTGTTTTTAAAAGTATATATTGTTTTTTTTTCCTTCGTTAATTTTCAAGTTGGTTTGAAAGACTTTTGGGTTTATGTTTTAATAAAGTATGGTAGTTTATGAGATTGGATGTGGTATGGAATTTGATTGATAATGTTACGGATCCAAAGGGACGGGGTTGTCACAAAATGAGTTGAGTCTCCTATTTATTATTTCTTAGTGCAAGTCCTTTCTTAGAGGAATTCCACACATGTCCATGTAAAAAATATATACAAAAAGTTTCCAGTTTTATAAAAATGATAAAAATTTGGATTTCAGAAATCATAATCAACTAATAGTAAATTAACTTCAACTAAGTAGATTTTATTATTGGGCATTGATCTTTTAATAAATTTGTATTTCATCATTTTGAGGATTTTATAGAACCAGAATGTGCTCACAAGTTGTAATCACAATGCACTATAAGAAAAATGTCGGATAGCTACAGATTAAGTCGTAGCTATGACCATTTTTCGTAGCTATTTTGGCAATAGTTACGGATAGCTACAACCCCACTCTACGTTTATGAGCTTGTGGATATTAGCACTTTGTTGTTATCCACAAATACGTCTCTACAAAATAGTTACGACGAAATCCGTAGCTAATAGCTACGAATATCAACGACGCTCATTCGTAGCTATGATAACTACGACTAGATACAACAAAAATTCGTAGCTTTAGCTATGAGTATCTATAATTATTGTCGTAACTATTATGTACTATTTAAAAAAAAAATACAAACAAAAATTATTTCATTTAAATTAATATTTATAATAAAATAAAATTACGATAAATAATTAAATAAATAATCTTTAAAAAAGAAATACAAAATAGCAAAAGTCTTTGTCTTCTTCCGACGACCATCACTGTCTTCAGTTGTTGCGTCTCCGGTGACGAGACTGTCGTCACCACCACTGTCTTCCTCTTCTCTCTTACCACCGTCTTCGTCTTCTTCTCCGGGTTCACTACACACAACTCTTCTCATCCTCAGATTCAATGGCCGAGCCGCCGCCATGAATCCAGCGACGGAGACTGATCTGTTGTCCCCAACAGAGATAAGTAAAGTGAAGTTTTGGAGGCTTTTTGATCTTTCAGAAGGAGTCTCCATTGAAGAAACTTGCAAGATATGCGGCTGTAACCGCCACATTTACTACGGAGGATGACACTGCGACGGAGATGCAAGATCTGCCAATCTAATGAAGAGAGGCGTGAGATCTGAGAAGAGAGCCACGAGATCTGCTGATAATCGTCGAGATCGGTCGTCTTCATCTTCGTGTTCGTATTTGCCGGCGACGAGAGCGGCAATAAAGGGAGATCGGTTTAGAATGGGAAATCAAAGGCTGTGGCTGGGAAGCAAGGGAAACCGAAGGTGTTGGCATGAAGTGAATATTTGAGGTAAAGCGAGCAGAGACGAAACTGGGAAAAATCGAAGGTGATGGCTGGGAAAAAGGGTTAGTTTTTAATTAGGGTTTTCCCAATGTAGAAACAGAAGAAGCATCTAACGGTCACTATTAATATGAGTATAGATCTAATGGTTCAGAACGTGATCCATGTATATAATGAGAAGTGGATGAACCGTTGAATCTTCAGATCTGCGATCCGTGTGATGCTCTTTCATCCAATAGAAATATTTTGTGGTTTAATTAATATATAATAATTTAAAATGATATAAAAATAAATGAAATGGTTAAAACTATTTTTATTTAGTTTTAAATTTTATAACTTTTTAAAAATGTTAAATTTTAAAATAATAAAATGAGTATATATAATACTTAAAATGATTTGAAATAACAAATAGATTAAATCCAATTTTCATTTTTAGTTTATATGAATTTGTTAGTTGTAAAAGTTTTTAAATTTTTCTTATGAGCATATATAATTACAGAGAATATTGTTTAAGATTTTTTTTTTTTTTAAAATTTATGAATAGTATCAAGAATTAGTAGATCACAAAAAGAAAATTATAAGTAAAATATTTTAATTAATTCTATGTAGAGTATATATGTAAATGGTTTAAGTATTAGATTTATGTGTATATAATTAATTTTTGTATTTTGATTTTATAGTTTATGATTAAGAGTAAGGTTTAAAGTTTAAGGTATAATGTTTGAAGGGTTGTTTTAGGGTTTTAATTTAATGTTTGAAAATAATAGATTTAAAAAATATTTTTTTATAAGAGTTGAATAGTTTTTGATATGTTATAGTAATTATAATTTTATTATTTAGAGTTTTTTTATACATTAGAATTTTAGGGTTTGTTTGGGGTTAAAGGTTTTAATTAGCCACAGATAAATTCATAGCTATACATTGCTATCTCATAAAGCTATGGATAGCTACGAATAACTACAATTTTATTCGTTAGATATAGTTATGAATAATGACATGAATATGTTGTAGTTACATTTCCGCGTTGTTTATCGTAGCTATTCGTGGCTATTTGTTTCCACAAACGTGTTGTAGTTATCTGTAGCTATTTTACTATGACCAGCCCCAAATTAGTTTCGTGACTATATAGCTACGGCCACTACAAAATAGCTATGAATATTGTGTTTTTTTTAGTCGTAGCTAATCCGTAGCTATCCGTAGCTTGAAAAAATAGCTACGGATTTTCTATAGATAAGCCGTAGCTATCCGACAGTTTTTTTTGTAGTGCTTCCATTGTTTAAGATAAGAAGAAGAAGAAAGAAGAAAATCATAATAAAATATATTTCAAATGAAATTTGTGATATATAACAAGATATTTTTTTCAAAAAGGGCTTTCATATTTAATTATAAGAAAGAAAAAAGTTTACAGGTCAAACGGTTTGAGCAGATGGATAAACCCGACAATAAACCATTAACCTTAACATAGGTTAAAATGGAAAGATAAGAAAAGAAACTAATTTAGTCTTCCGCCTCGATTACAAAACATAGAAAGTAGAGTTAACAGAGTTAGCCACGACCACCTCTATTACCTTCACCACGAGGACCTGGTGTAGCTTGATGCCACTGCATCTATTTTGCCTTTGAAGACGGCTTGACAGGCCGTTCACGGAGGATCTCTTACCCGCTGGGGTGAAAAACCCAGCCTGATATGGGTCATTGTCAACGTCTATTGTCTCTTCCTCATCCTCAGAAGAGTCTAAACACGAGAACCTATTTTTCTGCATAGTTTCACTAGATAGCGATCTTCGAATAGGTCGGTCAACATGATTAGCTAGAGGAGAAGCTACCTCAGTGGAGATAGTCTCGACCGATTGAGCCAAAACAGAATTGTTGATTAGAGAAGTAAAATCATTAGGCTTATTGTCATTAAATGTGGCATGAGAAATCGAAGAAGAACCCATTGGCAAAGTGGAAATAACTGCTGATGAAGTAGGAATCAAAGGAGAATCTTCTTGAGCAGAAGCTAGAGAGATCATCGGAACATTAATTGGAGAAATTTCCTTCTCCAATCTCTCTACTTCTATAATTGGAATCTCATCAGCAACAAGAGCCTTTCCATTATATTTTCTTAACCGTGAATAATCCATTGGTTTTCCAACATTATACGAAAGAGAAGTGGCAATTGACATACCTGATCTGAGCAGACATCGAGAAACTTTTTGTCCCAATTGTCCACAACCACTATAAGTAAAAAGTAACCAAGAGTATAGAACATCTACCGTTGTGATGGTATAACTCCTATCAATTAACGCCACATGCTGAGGAAAAGGTTTATCGAGTTTGACCTCCACTATAATTTTTGCTTTTCTCATTTGAGTTGGATCAAGCAAAGTTTCTCAGTCAACATTGGTTCCCCTATCCCCGAAGCAATCCACTTTATTCCAACAAATGAGTAAAGCTGATCTGGAATGTTATTAATAGTAAGCCAGACCGGAAGCGTCGTAATCTTTGGGACATAAATAGTGTTTTTAGTAGACCAAGGAGACACACACATTAAGCAATCATCAACATGCCACAATCCTCTTTGCATAACCCATTTATGGGTTGATTCATCAGGAATATGGAAGATATATTTAGGCTCTCTTAATTTGCAGATGAAAATTCTACATTTCTTTCCCCAAATCCTATTTACCACAACTGGAATTTTACCGCTAGAAGGGGCAGAGCAGCAATAAAACTGACTCACAACAAATTCTTTTTGATTCTCTACACCACCTATAAGAACATGGCTCAGAATTCTTTTTGTAGCCCCATTTTTCCTTTCACCATATCTGACCACTGAGAATTCACATGAATACAATGCTCGAAGAGATCATAAGATTGATTAGGGGTTGGCAAAATGGAAGAGGTTTCTCCCAAGCTCCCTTGGACATGGAAACCGGAGGCAGATGAATGAAAGCCGAGATTTCATAAACGTAATGAAAAATAATTCAATGACCAAAATGAAATGGAGCGTACATAAACATGATAACTAATCCTTTGTATTAGTTTTAAGTTTCAGGTGTGGAAATGTTGGTCTTGATTACTTTGCAAAAAGGACATGAGGAAATATTATATTTTTCATGTAAGTTATGATAAGTCAAATCGTTTAATTTCTGGAATGATAATCCGATTCGAGCAACTTTGATTTAATATATGGTGTTATTGTTAGTGAAAAACATGATAGTTAATCAGCTACCACCATTCTCGCCAATGATAATATTGTTGCAAAACACACCTACACCATGTTTTACTAGTTTGAAAATTCTCCCGCCATGATCTTTGAACATTTTTAAAGTAATTAACTATGACTATGTCTACGTGTTGGTTGTGATAATTATATTCCTAAAATGATGTTTTTGTTTTTGTCAACCTTATAAGAAGTTACAAGCTGGGACTTCGAACCAAATGTGTAACATAGAACCTACAAAATAAATGAAAGAGGAGATTTCTATCCCTTCTGATAGTTATACAAAATTCTTTTCCACATACTACCTCAATTCAATGACAACTGAATCTAAATTCATCAGTGTTATGTATGTTAATACTTACATCAGCGGCAAGATTAAGATCGGTGTCTCTGTAACCAATCTCATTAAGAATCTCCCTGAGGTGAAGAAATGGACTCGAGATCTCTGTTATCTACATTGCTGAAACCATCTCAGATGCACACTTAATTCCACCATAAATTTTAAAAATAAAAATAAAAAAGATTAAGGGATTTAAGGCAAATCTAGCACTTTCTCGTCGCATTTAGGGAGAAAACACTTGTGAGTTTCCAATTTATGAGGTGACACTTTTTCACTGCTGACTTAAGTGAAACGCGGATTTACCCTTCGAAGTTGAAATCACCTTCCATCGATGCACGTGAGTTGTTTAAGCGAGGGTCCTTCACGTGAGGTTCGGCTTCTAATCGAGGCGTGTGAACCGTGTAGATGTGACATGATATTGATTTCTTATTATACTATTATAACATCCCGCCAAGAAGTATGCATTAAATGCTAACTAGGTCTATGAGTGTATTTAATTACTGGAAGCTGAGTTTATTTAAGAGTTTAACTCATCTTTAACAGATCTGGGTAGTTGTTGAGCTCAGAGATCTCGAATTAAATTCAGGGGAAGGATTTTATTTTGGTTTCAGAGCAGCAATAAATGGTCGAGGTAAGATTTTCCTATGTTTTGATTGTTACCGTTTGTGATTATTTTTCAATTTGTTTATGTTTTTTTTGGGTTAACTATTGTTGTAGACGAAGAAACAACTGAATAATAAATTTTACTGTGACAATCAATATGTAGCCCATGAAAAGATATTTGTTAATATTTCTTACCTTTGGATAAGATATTGTTAGATTGGAAGTATGAACGTATCTTAGTTTTCTACTGTTCATATGAACGTATGCTACGCCGTGAAACATAGTTCTGAATAGATTTCGTGACTTGTTAGCTTTAGATGAGATGGAATAAGTTGTAGGACTGTTTATTCTCGCGTCTGAGCTACGAAAACATATCATGTGATCTTATGAACGTTCATGGCCGTTGGGACAAGTAATATGAACGTATGTTATTGTTTTTGAAATCTCTGTATTTGTGTTTTAAAGTTTGCTAACAAGACATGTTGTATGAATTTGATCAGGTGATCAGCGCTATCATGTCTATGTGGTGGCCGGGAAGTGGAGTCATTCGAAGGTTGGAGAATGGGAATTCAGCATTGATTCCGGGGCGTACGGGATGTGCATAACATTACACAGCGATGATACAACGGAATCATACAAGTCCAGGGTCTTGAAGGAGTTCGAGGCTGGACGTGGAACAAGCTGCAGGCTTACTTATGTGGCACTGACTAGAATGAGTTTAATTACATCGTCGAAGATGCCGCCAATATGTATTGGGAGTGGAGATGGGCTGGAGACTTTCAAAGTGATTAGAAAAAAATGAGGGTATTAAGCTTATATGCGGAGTTTGAAGAGGGTGGTAGCGTCGTGTTAAGAAGCAGTATGAGAAAAGAAGCAAAACAAAGTGCCATGGATATACCTCCGAAACTTAGTCAAAGTGGTGGAGAGGGTGGTAGCGTGGTGTTGAGGAGCAGTATAAGTGAAAAAGCAAAAGAAAGTGTTATGGATGTACATGTGAAACTTGGTCAAAGTAGTGGAGATGGTTCTTTCCAGGAGTTTCTTCTAAGCCAAAGCGTGAGTAGTGTGTTTGGAGATGATTGTTCAAATGGGGGTGGAACAATTTCAGGCAACGTTGGGACTTTGTTGCAAAAGGGAAAAATTCGATTGCTGAAGCTCTTGATGCGGTGGAGGATGTTGTTATTCTGATTGTTGAGATGTTTGTGAAAGAAACACAAACATTTGATGACCTTGAATCTAATGGTGAGGACGAAGAAAATGAAGCCATTATGCCTACGGTAAGCGAGAGGTCGTGAGTAGAAAAGAGGGTCAGGTAGCGAGGATGAAGAGGACGATGAAAGGGAACATACATCTACTGAACAGACATCTATGGATGCAAGTCTTGGAGGAGAGTATGACTGTTTTGATCCAACTCAATGAACGCAAAAGCTTAACAGGGCGCTCGAAGATGTTGAAGAACCGGGTAACGAGCAACAGCAAATGGTGTCTTCTCAAACAGAGGACACATTGGATCCCACATCATCCGGTGGTATGCTGTTGAGCCTGTAAAATATATACGAGGATATCCGCGATCAAGCTACAATGTTTGCGCAAGATGCTCCACCTATGTTTGACGACGAGATAAAAGGTGGGAAAGAGCTCGCTGATATTGATATAATAGCGGAAGATGATAGAATATATGTTGGGCGGTTGTTCAAAACCAAGAAGGATTTACAGGTAACTATGTGTGTTTATGCTATAAAGAGGCTGTTTCACTTTCGTACTCCGCGGTCTACAAAAACGAAGCTAGTTATGCAATGCATTGACCCTCAGTGTGATTGGATGGTTTATGCTAAATTGGTGCCCTATTCTTCTTATTTTGAGATAAGGAAAGTAGAATTGCACTACTCTTGTGATATTAATTCGAGAACCGAGAACATCATGCATGCTACAACACGAGTTGTAGCAGAGTTGTTGAAGAAAATGTTTGGGATTGGAAGAACTGGACCTAGGCCGAGAGACTTTCCTCTAATGTTGATGGAAGAGTTGTAAATCACTGTGTATTGGAAAGCATGGAGTGCACGGGAGTTGGCTACTGAGGCAGTCCACGGAGCCGCATACGGCAACTACAGGTTACTTCCTGCGTATTTGTATTTGATGCGCAAGGATAATCCAGAGATGGTTTATAATATACAGTGCATTGATGTTGAAGAAGATGGTGTGAAAGTGAAGCAGTTTCAATATTTGTTTTTCGCATTTGGTGCTTCCATTGAAGGTCTTCCGTGGCTACGGAAGGTGATTGTTGTGGACGGGACCCAATTGTGGGGTAAATACATGGGGTGCATGATGACTGCGAGTTTCCAAGATGAAACTTTCAGATTTTACCCCTTGCCTTTGCCATTTTCGACAATGAGAACAATGAATCCTGGGAGTGTTTCATGCGCAACTTGGCCGAGATTATCCCTAATTCAACCAATCTGTTCATTGTCTTTGATCGTCATACAAGGATTTACCCGGCAATTAAGCAGGTCTACCCTCTGGCTAACCACGGAGCTTGCGATGTACACTTGGAACACAATGTAGGTCAAAAGTTCAAGACATAGGGTTTAGGAGATCTAGTTTCAAATGCTGCTCGGGCATATAGGAACGGCCACTTCCTCGGTGCTATGCAAGAGATACGTTTACGCAGTGCTAAGTGTGCAAAATGGTTAGAAGATATAGGCTTTGAGAACTGGACACGGGTCCATGAAAAGAGAGATAGGTACAATCTGATGAGTAGCAATATTGCGGGGGTCCTTGAATGCTGTGCTCACGAAAGGAACTGATTTTCCGATTACATCGGCCGTTGAGTTCATAAGGACAATGCTGATGCGGTGGTTTTGTCTCATACAAAATGTTGCTGCGAAGAGTCCGTCAATGGTGACCCCGAAGGTGGATAAATTGCTTGTTACGTTGGCAGAGGTTTGTGACAAGCTAAAGCTACCTTGCAGTTACACAATTGCCATAGCGAAATTTCTAAAACTGAACCCCGTGACTTTGTGTCAACAATGGTATGATTTAGAGACATGGAAGCGCGCTTATTCCGATAGCGTACTACCCGTACCAAATTCCTCTGAAGCGGATGAGTATTTGCCGGAGAAGCCGAAAAATATGGAGTTGCATCCACCGCTTACGAAGAGACCCCCTGGAAGGCAGCCAAAACAGAGAAAGAGATCTTTCTTCGAACTATTTGTAAGTTGTTAAGTTTATTTGAAAAACAAGTTGAATAAGAATCTTTGACTAGGACGGTTGTATATCTTTGTAGGGGGTACGATCCCAACCAAGAGAAACAAGCCCAACAAATGTGGAAGATGCCACTAGACCGGACATACCATGACAAAATGTAAGAATCCTATCTGATATGGGTTTGATAGTTCGGGGAGTAGTACGTATGAATGTTCACAGTTTTTGGTATGTACGTGCATAAGTTTTTTATGCACGTCACCAATTAGGATTTTATTATAATATCACTAGGTTTGTATTATCGCTACATATGAATGCCAGAGCCTTTTGGAATGGTCGTGCATAAGTTTGTTAAGCACATTGACCTGTAAGGATTTGATTATAATATCGCAAGCCTTGTGTTATCACTACATATTAATGCTAGACCATTTTGAAATGGACGTACATATGGTTGTTATGTACGTTCACATTAATTTTTAATGCACCTGCATAACAAGTTTCGTATAAGGGCCGAATTGTTATTTGTATTTTGTATGGAACTACTATTACCTATCATACTTTTGCCATTCAAAAAGATTCAAAAATAAGTAGGCAGATGCATTTAATAGACGAGTAATAAACTTAAAGATAATGGCCAAACTTTTTTAAGCGTAGTGGATGTTGATAATTAAGACAGAAGATCGGAAGTGTACGAGATACAGAAAATCCAACGGCTGACACAGTCGGGATCGCTGTCCGGTCGGAACCTACAACCACCGCACGGTGGATTTGGAAAAGCGTGGGACGAGAGGAAGGTACCTACTTGTCGCGTTCCCAAATCAGTAACAGCCTTTAGTATGCGTGTTGCTATGTCAACCGAGCGTTGTAGGTCGTCCCACCAGCGCAAGTTCTCTAGACGTTGTAAACCCTCTACCCAGTTCCCAGTCAAGAGTTTACTCATGCCTTGAGAAAATATGATGTATGGACAATCTTGTGGGGCTTGCCCAAACAAAAAGATTAATCTTTGCGAATCTAGCTTTGTGAAGAGTGTCCGTAGTCCCTCTAACAATAAGGCAGTGGGGTCCTTGGCAAGCAAACACCTTCTCACATGTATGAACGAGAGACAAGTTACAGTAAAAACCGAACCATATCAGGAATGTAAGATTTTTACGTTCATACATAGATATACATTTTACTAACCTTTGAAAAAAGGGCGTGCATTATTTCTTATAGAAACTCTGGCGGCGTTATCCAGGAAGGAGTTTATGTCGACTATTCGCAGAACACTTCTCTCGTTAGCTATGCGATTAGTGGTTTTATTGACTCCCATCAGCAGAAAGAGGTTGGTAAATCCAGAACAGGCAACACGATTGATGATGTCGCGGTTTACACCGTCTGGAAGTGTGGAGAACATATTGTTTTCCCGATTGACTAAGATGAGTAGAACGATATGTTGATAAAAAAAATGTCGAACACCCACTGTACATATAGTCGAGATGGATATTGAGATGGTTGGATGTGGTTGTAAAGATAGTAAATGGCTTTAACTACTCTAGCCATTTAATTCTAACACATGTGGTTGGACATTTAATGCATTTAGGATATAAACTTTTTATGGTTTTTTTGCACGTGGCACCAACACTGAGTTATAAAACATCATACATTATCCATAGATATTAATACAAAAAGGGTGACATTAATACATGAACGGCGGGTAGTTGCTTAAACAACAAAAACATAGGATCTAGGTTGTGAACGTCTAAGAGAACAAAATGCACGTTCACAGCTATTGCACTATTCAACATAATAGGAAGATTGATACTGAACCAACCTTTTTACCACATAATCATTAGCTTCTTGGCTACGCTTCGTGCGAAACAGTTTTCGCAGTTGAATGCCCCCATGAAATCAAATCCGCATTCACACTCGGGCCCGTGGTATCTAGGGGCTTTGAAATTTTGTAAAACCCGGCGTAAGGCCTCATAATGGACACCCCCATCATATCCTTGACCGCCTGCACCATCCAACGCCCAACACACGCCGCAAACTCTATATCGTCCCACCAACGCAAGGTCTCTAAGATATCAGAGCCTTGGTCAGACCTACCGACCATTAGGTGGTACATTCCCGTAGCTAGTACGTTGTAAGGACATGAAGTGAGACCTTGTTGTAAAATGGTTATGGCCTTATCGCAATCACGTTCTAGAAAAGCAACACGTACACCTTCCATGAGGAATGCTGTTGGATTTCCAGCGTCTAGGAACCTAGCAAAGTATTTAGTTTTCTCCGGCGACGGTGGCGGCAGCTCGTGGCGGTGGCTCTGGCGCGTGGCAGCGAGGTTCGGCGGCGCGTGGCCCCGCGTGAGATCCACGCGCCCGGTATTTAAAACACAACTAGATCTAAAGCTCCAGAAGTTACCTGGTGGTTGGGAAGGGGTTGGATGACGGATCTAACTTCCTAGGTGCTCAAGAGACTCCAAAACCTGACAGGGTTTTGCCGAGAGAGATTTAGGATGGGTTTTCTAGTGAAGAGACCTTGTATTTATAAGGAGAAGAAAAGGGGAAAACCCTAGTCTCAAATATGGAAACTAGACTTTCTACTTGGGCTTGGGGTTTTCCCTTCCTTCCTAAGAAAATTTTAAAAAGGCCGGTTTTGGGCCATTACATATATACTCTTGCAATCGCTTCACATTTTCATAGAAAGACTCCATTGGACCTTGTTTGAAACCATAAATATTGCTTCTTATAGAATTCGATTTATGCTCAGTGTAGAACTGATTCAAGAAGGACTCCTTGTAATCATTCCGCGTGGTAATAGGCTGGAAGGAAGCAACTTCATCCATCTTAAAGCTTTATCACTCAATGAGAAAGTGAATAACTTACACTTGAAGTAGTATGTAGGAATTCCATTAGCTCTAGTAGTTCTGCGAAAGTATCTATGTGATCAAAAGGAAGCTGATTGGACAAGCCATAGAATTGGTTTTGATTCACTAAGACAATTATTTGTGGCTTGATCATAAATTCATTCCTTGGAGAGAGTGGTAGTGTAATTGGATTTATCTCCAAGAAAAAGGCATCAGAAGAGTCGTAGGGTATTTCTTGGTGCTGTAGGGTATTTCTTGGTGCTGTAAAAGTAATTGTCTTTTCAAGTTAGCAAGGTTTGGAGGAGGAATTTTCTGCTGTTGAGTTGACCATCTCAGTTTCCGGGAGGATTTCAATCATCTCCTTGAGGCAGATTGACATTATCTTAATTTCTTTGAATGTGAGCATCTTGTTGCTGCTGTAAGAGGCCATATTTGGCGACAGCTTCATCTAGTACAGAAGATGATTCATCTTGTTGTTCTTCATTGGTTCTATTGGCTTATTCAACCATCTTTTGTTGTTTTCTTCTTCTAAGGCTTTTCTCAAGTCTACCTATTTCTAATCATAACCAACTAGATTATAAACTTGTGTTTTTTAATCATGCACCTTAAACATAAAGAGAAAAGAAACAAAAGTAAAAGAATTTTTTTTTTGATGTTTTTGGATATTTTTGGGATTTTTCAAAACTGAAAGAACACTTGAAAATTTGAAAGTAAAAAGTGTTCTAGACTTGGATTTTGATCTGAGAATTCACATGTAACTCCAAATTATCGGGCAACGATGCCAAAAAACTTGATGTGATTCGAGTTTTCACCCAATTAAACCTAGTTGCAATCGCACATTAAACAAATTATTTTAAACGTGGTTATCGATTCTTAGGGAATTATATGGTCACTCTAGAAAACATAAAACTTCAGTCAAGCTAGAATTGTCACAAAGGGTCACTGGTAAATGCAAAGAAAATAAATAGAGAGTAACGAAAGCAGTAAGAGCAGTATAATTTTGTTTATGAGAAATTGGGAAACGCGTTAGGTTTTCAAGATAATCGCAGAAAACATGCAAGACTAATGCTTTCTTACAAAAAAAAATTGAAAGGATTATGAATATTGTTAGTTTTGCTGAATTGTTTCGTTATTCTAGATGCCTAATGGAGCATGCAAGACTCCTTTATCTATTTATGTATCTTTCCAACTGCGGGTTCAATGTTTTCTCCATCTTTACAAGTATTGAATCTTGACTATAATCAATTGTCTTTGACCCACAAAGGTGTGCTTTTACAAATCATTTGATATCTCCTAAACTCTCATGCATTCATTATCTTTCTCATTGCTTGCTCCAAACATAGAGAGTCACAGTTTGGTTACCCTCCAACTGAATTTGTCCATGGATGTGTTGTGAAAACAATTCTTATCATGAATCATTTCAGGATACTCAAAGATTTACGGACTAATCAATCTCTGAGAGTTGGATTTAATCAACAATGCTTTGAAAATATGCCTAATTGTCTGAGTAGCAGTCTTCGAACTCTTGATCTATCAGATAACCAACCCTCGTAAAACTTGTGTCTTTTGGTGTTTAATCTACCGTCAGCGCTTGAGTATTTGCCACTTCTTGATAATAATTTTAACGGTTCATTGTTGTTTCTGAAAACACAGAGAACACCTTTGTACGAAGAACTCTAGCAACAAGTTGTTAATAAAACATTTTATTAAGAATCACTTGAACAAATCACAAGAATCTTGTTCAATCAGTTTTATACGATTTCACAGCAGTGAATCGAGACTGACCAATTCCTAATCTACCCAATACCTTACTGCACAACAACAGTTGCACATACTCGTTTGTTCACTCACCAAGAGCCCTAGTTCTTATCAACTCGTGTATTGCACGCAATGATCATACGAAACGGCTAACCTAATCTCTCTAGGTCTTTAGTCTTATATACTTTACGATTCTCGAGTATCTTCAACTGCACAATCTCCTGCTTCCATAATATGAAGATCTTCCCATATATTCTGTTTCCTTGATTGAGATCCACGACATAAGCTGCTGACTTGTATTCCATGTCACGTCCTTTGTGTCATCCTCGTCATCATTTGAGACACACGCGTACCAGCTCAGGCTCTTTGAGCTTTCAATCTTCCCTTTTTTGTCTAAATGTGAGGATCAATTCAACCTGTTTCAGAAGGACACTCAAGGCAATACACAACTAGTAGAATTATCAATGTGCAATCAAATTGTTAGACCAAATCATACTAAGATAAAACTACATTGTTCAAAAGCACAAAGTCTGCTTCACCACGTGCACACATCGAATTCAAAAGAGTCTAAATAAACCAAAACAACACACTTGAAGTTCAAACAGAAAGAGCACTAAAGAAAAATACAAGTAAGCACTAATCATCCCACTCAAAATGAGCACGATCTTCGTCACTGTCATCGTCATCGGCCTCTCTTGCGTTTCTAGGATTCCTAGGATATCTTGGATATTGTCCCCTTGAATTGATAACCACATTTGACAACAACCAATAGACAGGCTTAGCAAAAATAGTTGTGAGAATATGCTAACAAGATAGAATTTTCTTACTGGCTAGACGATTCTTAATGGTGCGTAAGCTCTTAAGAGCTCTGTCAACATCTCCTTCAAGATCTGGTGCCTGAGCATCTTTCTCATTATCTGACCCACGACCAGCCTTTGGATCAAGAGTAACACTAATTGGATATCCCACTGGTGCACCATCAACCGAGGTCACATTAACATCTCTCTGGAAATAGATGATCTGAAAAATCAGATCGAGAAAAATGATCCGCCTCTCTGACTGTGAAGATTGTGCCATGTCCATAATCTGATCAAACACCAAACGTCCAAAGTTAAACGGTTTCCTTTGATGAAGCATGTACAAGAACCTGAGCCTTTCCTTAACCAAGGTAGTCTTGTTAGAAGACGGAATCCAGTTCGAGCAGCACAGCTTGTAAAGAACTTGGTACTTGGGCAGAAGATGCTTGGATTAAACCCCCTCCCATCGTTTATGCCTTCCTCCAATGAGCACATATACAATTTGATCAATGTATTTGTTATCCCAATCATTTGGACGCATTTTGTCTGAGGTAAGAAACATTCGATTGATGAGCTGAGGAGTGAACTCATACATTTTGCCTCGGACATACACAAAATGAGAGTCATCACGAGAATCTGAATCACCCATGTTTTCCAAAAACTCTTTAACCAAGAGAGGATAGTACGAGGACACATGCAGAAATGTATAAATCAAACCTGCCTTCTCGATAAACTATCTAACCTCAGAGAGCTTGGAATCTCCCAGTTGAAGTAGCTTCTGATCAAGAAAAGTCGGAGGCTTCAGCTGAGCATAGCGTTCCTTTGACTTATTGGAGTAGTGACGATAACTGAGAGGTTGCCCATCCAGGAAAACCAACTCTGGATACTTGAAGTATAGATCTGAGAACAATTCGCGATTGCAGTATAATGTTCTTCAAACTGCCAGTAAGGTTGATTCATCGGTGGCAGAGACTCTTCTTCTTCTGATTCTGACTCACTTACAGATGAAGGAGGAGCTGGTTCCTTCCCTGAGCGATGTGAGCGATGAGAGTCTGTCTAAGAAGTTTCATGTTGCGATGATTCAATCGACATTTCCCAGGTTGGCTTGAATCGGCGGTCGCATGGAGGAGAGCCACTCAATCGCTGAATTGAGCGCCGAGAAGCCTGAGAGGTGGCTGACTGAGATAAATCGACAACGGGTGTGACAGTGGTCGGTCGATTAGACTGGTTACGGCGGCGTTCAACTTCCAAGGACGCTGCCATAAGCTTCGTGGTCTGAGAGCGAGTCGAACGGCGAGGTGGTGTCAACATGGCGAGAAACAACGGCGATAGACAAAGAGTGGTAGCGAATCTGGTTCGGGTACAGTGATGCGGCTGAGTAACACAGACCCAAACTCACTCGTTTTTATTTCAAACCTGCAACACAAATAACCCTAATGGGCCTAAAGAGGCGAAATTAGTTCTTCACAAATGGGCTTAAGAGAGCCCAAACCCAAAATGACTAATCGTCAATACATTTTCAGGAAATAAGCGATAGTATCACGAACAAAAACATGATATCAAGACTATCAAACATCATTTGTCAGAAGTTAAGTGAGGGACCCAAGCTAAAATTTTCAAGTTAAAATCAAAACGCAAATATTTACAGCTTTGGATTCAGGAAACATAGACGTTTTTCAAGTCTACAATGCACCCACAACAATTAGTTAATGACCACATACAAGAAAGACAGAGACAGCTTTCCTTAGCCAAGGTGCTGACATATTTGTCCCAAACACAAGTTCTTTTCTCTCCACAGAATACATACTGACTTCAGGTTAGGTGATTGTTCTGAGCTGAACTATTCGTATGCTTAACAGAGGAAGAGACTTAATCAATCAAATGGGGTGCTGGTTCAAGTACAGTGGACAGATTTTTCTAGATGGGATGCTTTCATCCGAGAATAATCACATCACAATCTTTGTTTTTCACAGCATAGGACAGTTTGGACAGCTTTTCTTAGCCGAGATGCTTTCATCCGTAAGTAACCATTAAGTATTTATGCCCTTATCCTTAACACCCTTTCATTCGATTGACTTTTAAGCTCTTCATGTCCACACCATTTACAGCTTTACTTTCTTATATTGAGATATAATTCAGTCAGCTCAATTCTCAATCAAAACAGTGATCAGATTCAAACTTAAACTGTTTTAGCAGCTTAGTTTAAACCGGGTGTTTATCACTTTAAGCCTAACAAGAAATGCATGGATTATGGAATATAGTGCCTATGTCTGGTTGTCTCTCACGAGTCAAAGAACTTTATCCTGTGTGGCTCAGCTTACTCAGTATACGACTAGTGTTCCCTGCAATCCTGTTAAATCAGCAATCACAAAATCTAAGAGCTTTCCATAAATTCAAAAAGCTGTTGAAATCAAGTGGTTTTGTGAATATATCAGCTAGTTGATCTTCTGAAGATACATGTTTGATTGCAGCTAGTTTCTCCTCAACCAAACCTCTAACAAAGTGATGTCTAATATTGATATGCTTGGTTCTAGAATGTTGTACATGATTCTTAGATATATCAATTGCACTTTTATTATCACAGTGTATCAAGAACGAGTCAGTAATAATACCGTAATCACTGAGCATTTGTTTCATCCATATGAGTTGAGTGCAGCAGCTACCCAGGGCAACAATATATTCCGCCTCTGCAGTTGAGAGTGACACACAGTTTTGTTTCTTGCTATGCCAGGAAACAAGGTTGTTTCCAAGAAAGAAGCATCCACCGGATGTACTCTTCCGATCATCTAGGCATCCAGCTCAACCAGCATCGCAATAACCTGCACGACTAGAATTTTTGTCAGTCGTATACTTCAACCCATAGTTCATAGTACCTTTGACATATCTGATGATTCGTTTAACTGCAGTTAAGTGTGACTGTCGTGGGTTAGCTTGCTAACGCGCACATAACCCAACGCTGAGACATATATCTGTTTTACTAGCTGTCAAGTACAATAATCTCCCAATAATGGCTCGGTACAGACGCTCATCAACCTTCTGACCTTCCTCATCCTTTGACAGTTTATCCGTGGTGCTCATTGGAGTCCTTGCAGCTTTACACGTTATCATGTCAAAATGCTTCACAAGATTCCGAGCATATGTACTTTGTGTCACAGTGATACCATCAGTAGTTTGCTTAATATGCAACCCTAAAAAGTAGTTCAGCTCTCCAACCATACTCAACTCGAATTCTTTCGTCATGGTTCTCACAAACTCTTGTACGAGCTGATCTTGAGTAGCTCCAAATATGATATCATCGATATATATCTGCACAGTGAGAATTCTGCCTTCACCTTCAAGGATGAACAAAGTTTTATATACTCTTCCTCTTTTGAATCCTTGATGCAGAAGAAACCGAGTCAATCTTTCGTACCGAGCACGAGGAGCTTGCTTCAACCCATATAGAGCTCGCTTGAGTTTATATACATGGGTCGGATGCTTATGATCTTAAAATCCTTGTGGTTGAGCAACATAAACCTCTTCCTGTAATACCCCATTGAGAAATGCACTCTTTACGTCCATCACTGTATCCTTGGGCCACCAGACGTGCCTTGTTTCTAATGACATTTCCATCTTCATCTATCTTGTTCTTGTAAACCCATTTGGTTCCAACAACATTCACGTCACTGGGACATGGTACCAAGTTCCACACATCCAGACGAGTGAACTGATCCAGTTCTTGATGCATTGCCTCTGTCCAGAAATCATCATCTAGAGCTTCCTTGATTGTTTTTTGGTTCGATGAATGAGACAAAACAAGCTAACTTTGCCATTTTATTGAAGTCGATTCCAGTTTGTCTGTCATCGAAGACATTTCCTATAACATCATCAGAGGAATGATCTCCATTTACTTGACTGAACCCCATCCTTTTCGGATTCTCAATTGAAGTGACATTGTCATCTTGCTCAGTACCTCAGGCACTTGACTTTGTATCTGTATAACACGGATTGGTTCTTGAGTTACTTCTTCCAAACAATAACTGTTCCGATCATCAAAGACCACATTCACAGACTCACAGATCATCTGAGTCCTCTTGTTGTATACTCGAAAAGCAGTATATTTGGTGAGTATCCCAGAAATATCCCTTCATCACTCTTGGAGCCGAATTTACCAAGCTGATCTTTGTCATTCAAAATGTAACATATACAACCAAATACATGAAAATATCCAAGATTTGGTGTCTTCCCTTTCCAGATCTCATATGGGGTCATCTTAGTGCCAGACTTGACATAGACTCTGTTGATGATATAACGTGCTATAATAACAGCTTCATCCCTTAACCTTGGAGCAACTTGATTACCATGGAGCATTGCTCGAGCCATCACTACAAGAAAATTGAGTATTGATAGCAGTTGCAGATAGCATTTTGGTTGTTTATGCTATGGTTGACTAAACCGCTTATTTTAGATAGTGTTTGTCAAATATAAAACGTTATAGATTTGAGAGCCGGCATAAAAAAAATATTAGGCGCTTATATTTTGTTTTCGCCCCTGATCTTTAATAGCATACAAACCATATATACGCTATGACAAGTTGAGCGGGACTTTAATTTTTGTTGCCCGCCATTGCCAAAAAAATAAAATTAAGTGTAAGAGGATTTGGAGACATCAATCTCCCTCTCATTCTCCAATTTCACATTAAAAAAAAACCCCAATCTAGATCTGCATCTCCATCTTCTTCTTCTTCAGAGAGTTAACGAGAGAGCTTTGTTTCTTTTCTCTTTTTTTTTTTCTTCTGAAAAATCCAAATGAGACCATTAGATCTCACTCCCATGTCGTCTTTGCCGGTGTCAGTGAAGTCCAGTCGGATTTCTCTTCTCATCAGAGGAATATCTTTATGGGCGACGACCATATCGGCGTCGCCATCTCTTGTCTCAACGCCGGTGGTTGTTAGCCAAACCACTCTGTGATATCTTCTTCTCCCCTTCTCTCTGAATCTCTAGGGTTTTTGTATTCTCAATTTGTTTGTATTTCCTCTTCTTCCCTTCGCTCTGATACTCTAGAGTTTCTCGGATTATCGGTCTCTGGTTTGGGTTTTCTGATTTGTTCTCAATTTCGTGGATTTCATTTCCTTACAGCAAAGAACATAGGTTAGGGTTTACTGAGTTCTGTGTCGGAGAAATGAAATAATGACTATCGATTTCGATTTAATCTCCATTTTCGTTGTGACAGATAAAGTTGACATGTATGCTTTTCATTTGCTATATTCTTTTCTTTGTGGTTTCTTTTCTTAGCCTTGCAAGGTTTGCTCAGGTAAAAGCTATGGCCTCCCGGTTTCTTTTCTTATTTCTAGCTTCAAATTTCTAACATAGTCTTGTTTTATAGATGATGTGGCGGCTAAATTTCCTGGTCTGTTTACTCTGATGGTATACGGAGCAGTTGGTATTATGAACATATATAATGAGATGGGTTCAGTCATAGCTGCCAAAATGTTTGTCTGCTTCCTTGTTGTTATCGTCGTTTGGGAGATTCCCGGGGCTTTTGAATGGATTTGGACTCCATTTACGTTCCAAATGGGTTAGTGAAGACTCAAATCTTTGTTTCCCATGGACAATACATGTCTTCACGAGACAAATTTTTTAAAAACAAACTTGGAAACAACAATTACAAGTTACAATGACCCCTCAAAACCGCAACTTCCCCTCTTGCATGAGTGGCATTTTCGCTCGGGCCTTGATCGGTACGTATGGATAATCTGTATGCTATATGCATACTACCACCCAACTGTAAGTTCCCAATACTCACACTTGAAAACTTCACATCACGTCAACTCTGTTCACAAATGGGGTAGCTTAGTGAGAAAGACTTGATTATGTATCTTATAGGTTGAAGTTGCCATACAGAGCTTAAAATCTTACAAGGATAAGGAATTTATCGACATCAGCAAGGAAGACTTAGACTTGGGTAAGTGGTCGATGCAATTCCCATGATTTACGATGTTATGTAATCCCACTTCATCGCACAATAACTCTTTGGCTATGATCTTGCATTTACAAGAGATAACGACGAGGAGAAAGAAGCAGCTGTGAAAAAGGAGTTTGGGCAGACTTGCGATTGGATAAAGAAACGATTGGGTGATAAGGTTGCTAGTGTTCGAATTTCGAGCCGTCTTAGTTCATCCCCCTGTGTTCTTGTATCTAGTAAATTTGGTTGGTCTACGATCTAACATTCTTTCTAAGTAAGAACTTGTTTTGTCCCTTGTTTTTTCCTGGTGAACTAACAGAGAATATGTTATCTCGACAGGTTAATGAAGGCACAATCATCTGGTGACACAACAAGCCTCGAGTTCATGAAAGGGAGAAGGGTGTTTGAGATAAATCCTGACCATTCGATTATCAAGAACATAAATGTGAAGTTACCAATCATCACCACTTGGTCTTGGCTATCATAGTAAATCTCACAGCCGCTTATACAATTGTTTTCTTCATTCCACAGGCTGCGTACAAGAGTAACCTAAATGATGAAGATGCGATGAGAGCCATAGATCTTATGTACGATGCAACACTAGTTTCTAGTGGTTTCACGGTAACCCTTTGCTTGCAGTCTATATTAACACATTCTTTCCTCTTTTTTCTCTGAAATGAGGTGTAAGAAACTAATCTTTTGCCTCTCCATTATTAGTTGATTGCTAAGTTTCTTTTGGTTTTGTAGGTTTGTTGCATTCTAAAGCTCTCTCTATCATTCCAATGTGTTGTTCTGTGTTTAATGATCTTTTTTTCTTCTGTTATAATATTGCAGTGAAGAGCTAGAGAAGCGGCAAGCATAGTGCAGAGAGGAGCTAGAGAGCAGCGAGCATATTGCAGAGAGGAGCCAAAGAAGCAGCAAGCTAACGAGCGTTACATAAGGCTCCAAGAGCAAGGCAAAACCGGACAAGAAAGAAAGGATTTGGATCATTTGGCTCTGATTCTCCAACAGAGAGAAGAGACAGCTAAGAAGCGAGAAGAGGAAAAAGCTGGTATGCTTTGCAATTGATTTTGTTTCAACAAAACATAAATTTTTCTTCTTGCAATTGTTGTTTTACTTTGAAGCTTATTTGAGAGGCTTTGTAATGTTGACAATTATGTAATATATTTGGTTTCAATTTGATGATGTTTTTAATTTAATGTTTTCAGAAAAATAGCTAAAACCAAAATACCAAAATATATTATAAAAAAAAATCTATATTTAATATTTAGAGGATAATTTAATTATAAAAATAAATATATAATAACGGAACATAAACGCTATTAAATACTTTATAATATCACTAAAATAAGTGCTATTGTAATAACTCTATTATAGCATTACGAAAAAGTTATGTAAAGTGTCTTATCTATTATAACGGGCACAAAAAGAGCGTTTACTAAACCGATGTAATAGCAATATATAGCGTTTTTCGGGTGCTATATATAATCCAATTTCTTGTAGTGCATCTCTTGAGTGTTTGGTTTTTCCTCTCAACCACACCGTTTTGCTGTGGTGTTCTGGGGGCTGCATATTGGTGTCGAATTCCCTGACTTTGACAGAATTTATCAAACACATCATTTTAGAATTCTCCTCCATATCGCTTCTTATTTGAGCTATGACAGTCCTGCCATTTGTGAGTTCAAGAGCTAAATTCTTGAAGCTTTCTGCAGCCTCTGATTTTTCTCGGAGAAAACGTATCCAGGTGTATCTGGAGAAATCATCAACCAACAAAAATATGTACTTCTTACTCGTGATGCTTTCAGGGTTTACTGGCCCCATGAGATCCATATGAAGAAGTTCCAAAAATCTCGGGGATCGAATCTCATTCAGTTGTTTGTGTTGAACCTTAATCTGCTTGCCTTGATAGCATGCCTTACACACCGTTTCTTTTGAGTTTTCAAGCTTCGGAATTCCTCTGACTACCTCTGCATTTACTAACCTGGTAATCCCATGTATACTCATGTGTCCAAATCTCTTGTGCCACAAATCTAATTGTGTATCAAGTGAGCTAAGACAGGTCTTCAATGGCTCCCACATGTAGCAATTATTTCCTGACCTTATTCCATTCAACACTAATTCACCAGTTTCTTTCACAGCTTGGCAATCAATCTTAGTGAAGATCACCTTGAGTCCTTCATCACACAGTTGGCTTATACTAATCAGATTAGCTTTCAGCCCCTTAACCAGATATACATTTACTAGTTGTGGCTTTCTAGATGTCTACATTTTACCCACACTTGCAATCTTCCCTTGACCTCCATCACCAAACGTCACATGTCCTCCCTTAATAGGTGATACTTCATCAAATACTTCTGAGCATCCTGTCATGTGGCGTGAGAATCCGCTATCAAAGTACCAGGCTTCATTATCTGCTTTTGAAGTTGATGTATAGGCTACATTGCTTACCATTGAGAAGTTGCAGACTATCTCATCAGCTTTGGCCTGAAAACTGCTCTCATACAGATCTGTTTTAGCAATCCTTAATTTAGCAAGATGTTTCGGTTCAATGAAGCAGCGATTTCCTTTCCAGGCTTTTACAATCCGGTTCCAAAAAGTCCAACACATCTCCCTTTTGTGACCTCTCTTTCCACTAACATATCATCCTTTCCTCTGCTCTCATGTTTTTCTTCCATTATTTATCCCAGAATTCACTTCATTGTGCGCTGTGTTTTGCTTCGACACCTTGTTTTCAGCAGGGATGAAGTTGATCATACCACCAGTAAGACTGGATTCAACTCCTCCTGAATACCTTAATCCCCAGTTCACTTTAGGAGGCTGACCCATGGAGAGTAGTTTATCCAGATTATCAGTACCATTGTTCAGCATTCTGATCTTTCTATGGTTTTCTGTCAGGTTTTGTTCAAGACATCTGTTTTTCTCTTGTTCTTTGTTAAAAGCTTCCCAGACCCTTGAGAATTTTTCTTGCAACATCTTGATTTTCTCCTTCTCATCAGATAGAGGTTGTGTTAAGTCAACATCTAGAGTTTCAATGGTACTCTTCACCGTCTCTCCTGGTGGAGTCTTATCCATCTCCAGAATATTCACCTGAGCCTTCAACATGGCTTTGTCCTTGAGAAGTTGATGATTCTCGTGGCTCAGCTTCATCCAATTGTCGTACAACGTCCGGTATTCCTGTTTGACATCAACCTCTTCTTCATCCGAATCAGATTCCAATCCTGCAATGGATTTAGCTCCTGCCTCTTCTTCCTGAGTGACTAATGCAACAAAGTTCAGCATCATTCTTCCATCTTCATTGTCATATTCAGACTCGGTATCACTGAAACAGTGGAAATATTTTTCTTTTCCTTTGCTCATACTGGGTCACTCAGTACGAGTGTGACCAAACCCACGACACTCAGAGCAAGTTAGTTCTTTCCTTTTGATGAGTATACACTCATTTTTGAAATGTCCAAATCCTTCACACTCATGGCACTGCATATCTTTCTTTTGGATGACCTGTCACCTTCAGCACGGGATGATCTGTTTATGAATCTATCTGAGTCACTTCTCTGATTTTTTCCAAAAGATCTACCTTGACCTTTTCCCATTCTCTTAATCATCTTATTGAAGTTCCTAGCCATTAATCCAAGATTTTCTTCCAGCTTCTTAACTCTATCATCTTCTTGGTTTGCGCTGAAAGCAATCCCTTGTTTTAGCTTTGGATGCTGATTTGTAACTTCCATCTCCTGTGACTTAAGCATGCCAACTAGTTTGACAAACTTCATGTCATCCGTGTTCATGGAACATTGCAGAATTGCCTTTTGAGCTGAGAAATTAGCGGGCAAGCATCGAATTAATTTTTCACCAACTTCTTTTCATAATACTTCTTTCCGAGAACAGAGGTTTCAGTTGCAATAGTACTCAGTTTAGCAGAGAAACTACTAATGGTTTCATCATCTTCCATTCGCAAATTTTCAAAGCTTGAAGCAAGAGATAGTCAAGACGAGTCTGTTTAACGCTTGCTGTAGGAAAGTTCAGTTGATCCTGATTCAATTCTCATATTGATATCAACCTAAACATGCATCAGATCTAGGTGTTCTTATTTAGAAACATAACATGATCTCACCTTTTACCTGTTTGTTGCAGCGGAAGGAATAGAACAGGTCAGAGATCAGATAGATGCACCGAGGGATGAATCCTCCAAAGGTTCACACACGCTTCACAAGGAAATGGCTGCTAGACCACAAGGAACAGAGGCGCAGAGAGAGAGGAGTAGCCGCGGCTGGGTGTTAGGGTTTGGGAGAAAAGACTTGGCTTTTAGTCATTAAAAGCCTTCTCTTTCCCTTTTGGGCTTTTGGGCCCAATCTGATTAAATCCCATTTAATCAGACCCATTAATCTTTCTCTCTTAGTACGACAAATGCCTAGCACTTTTGTCGTACTTATGCTAAGCCGTTCCAACACATTTTCCTGTTAGCTTAGGCGTGTGACCCATATGGGATCATATAATAAAGGCAATAAGTCCAAGACTTATAGATCATGAGCGGACTCTAGCAAGCCATCATGATCCCCAGTATTATATGACTTATGTCTGATCTCGACATACTCTTACTTTCTAGAGACAGTACCGAGATTACTGGACACAATTCCAACAATCTCCCACTTGTACTGGAATCTCTGTATTCATAATCCTTTTGTCTCAATATCTCGATTAGTCATAAGGCAAGATTGGTGTCATCCTTATAAAGCCTAATCTTGTTCATCGGACTCTGATTTGATACTGACAATCCAAACGACTCGGGAAAGTCCGTTTGAGCATGGCCATGCGTTTTCCAGTATTCAAATCTCCGATTGGCCTAGAGATATTCACTCCACTTATATTGGAGGGACAAATTCCGTCTTGTTCCATCACTGTAAACTACTCATTTCATAATGCACCCAAACAAGGTCCTTATAGCTATCACAGAACGATAGCGTTAGACAATGATCAAAGTACATCAGTCCATGTGCAGTCACATGCATGTGAACTCAGGTCCAAGGACTATACTCTATAGTCGTAGTAAGAATCTCTTATGACACAGATATAAATATCCTGAAGAGTTCTTATAGTCGGGTCTTGTCCGGTCGTATGTTCCCAACATACACCTATGTACTGACTTTGATGCCGTGCATCTATGACACACTGAGACTTTGTCATAAGTCACGTACCAATCCAGTCTCACACGGTTGTTGGTGTTCCAGTTTCAACAACCTTCGACTAGGGACATGATGATATAAAACATTTATCAAATATAGGATCTCATGATCAAGCTAAATGACTTCGATGACTCAAGATCAAATCATTTACTTCAATGACCTATAAAATGGTTCATATCATTTTGGAACGATTATTTCATCACAGTTAAAATAATCTTGAAATAATAATTTCATTAAAACATAAATAATGTTTTACAAGAACATATCAAATAACTAAAATAAAGCTCACAAAACTCCCACTCAAATTTAGATTACATTTCAATGTTTCTAATGCCTACAGCTTCAGTCAGGAACTCGAGCTTAGGCCTTGGGAGTGGCTTTGTCAACGGATCAGCGACATTATCATCTGTCGGAACTCGGCTGATCTTGACTTCCTTTCTATTAATGATGTCACGTATCAAGTGATATCTTCTTTGAACATGCTTGGATTTCTGGTGTGATCTTGGTTCCTTTGCCTGAGCTATAGTACCATTGTTGTCACAAAACAGTGCCAGAGGCTCAGCCTCATCTGGTATCACACCTAGTTCCATAATGAACTTTCGTATCCAAACAGCTTCCTTCGCTGTTTCTGAGGCGGCGATATATTCAGCTTCTGTAGTGGAATCAGCAACGGTGTCCTGCTTGGAGCTTCTCCAACTTACTGCACCGCCATTCAGACAAAAGACATAACCGGACTGTGACCGGAAATCATCAGTGTCTGTCTGGAAACTTGCGTCCGTGAATCCACTGACTTTAAGCACATCACTTCCACCGTACACCAAGAATTTATCCTTAGTATGTCTTAGATACTTCAAGATATTCTTTACGGCAATCCAATGGTTTTCACCTGGATTTGACTGGTATCTACTCGTCATGCTCAATGCATAAGCAACATCAGGACGAGTACAGATCATGGCATACATGACAGATCCTATTGCAGATGCATAAGGAATGTTCTTCATGCGCTCAAGCTCAGCAGCCGACGTAGGGCTCTGCTTCTTGCTTAGCGTTGTGCCATGCACCATTGGCGTGAAGCCCTTCTTGGAATCTTTCATGCTGAATCTTTGTAGGACTTTGTCAATGTATGAGTCTTGACACAAGCCTATCAGCCTCTTAGGTCTATCCCGATAGATCCTAATTCCAAGAACGTATGCGGCTTCACCCATGTCTTTCATGGAAAAACAACTTCCAAGCCAGTCCTTTACAGACTTCAGCATTGGAACGTCGTTTCCGAGAAGTAGTATGTCATCGACATACAGAATAAGAAATACAATCTTGCTCCCACTAGATTTCTTATACACGCATTGTTCTTCTTCGTTTCTGATGAAGTCAAATTGCTTGATCGCTTCATCAAAACGAAGATTCCAGCTCCTCGATGCTTGCTTCAATCCATAAATGGATTTATGAAGCTTGCATACTTTCCCAGCATTCTTCGGATCTATGTAACCGTCAGGTTGTGTCATATACACATCCTCTTCCAGAATACCATTCAGGAAGGCGGTTTTCACGTCCATCTGCCAAATTTCATAATCATGAAAAGCTGCAGTTGCTAGTAGAATCCGAATAGATTTCATCATAGCCACTGGTGAATAGGTTTCATCGTAGTCCACACCGTGAACTTGTCTGAAACCTTTTGCCACCAACCTGGCTTTGTAAATCTGGACATTTCCATCCACGTCAATCTTCTTCTTGAAGATCCATTTGCACTCGATGGCTTTTACACCAACGGGTAAGTCAACCAACGAAAACACTTGGTTGACCGACATGGAGTCCATTTCGGAATCAGTGGCCTTGCGCCACTTAGAGGAATCTGGGCCCATCATGGCTTGATTGAAGTTCGATGGTTCATCACCATCAATGATCAAAAGATCATGACAGTCAGTCACGAGGAATCCCTGATATCTCTCGGGTTCGTGACGGATCCTCCCGGATCTTCGAACTTCAGGTACTACAGGTTCAGGCTCTACAATTTCTTGTAGATCCTCCTGCTGCTCTTCCTCATTAGGTTGAGCAGTATCCTGTTCATCTTGAATTTCTTCAAGCAGTACCTTACTCCCACTGTCTTTCTTAGAGAGAAACTCTCTCTCAAGAAAATTACAATCCCGGGCAACAAAGATCTTGTTCTCGGAACGTAGATAGAAGTAATAAGCCTTGGTTTCCCGTGGATAACCAATGAAGTAGCATTTGTCAGATTTCGGTGTAAGTTTGTCTGAGATCAATCTCTTGACATAGGCTTCACAACCCCAAATTCTGAGATAAGACAGCACTGGAGCCACTCCAGTCCATAATTCATATGGTGTCTTTGCTACTGCTTTTGATGGCGCTCTATTTAGAGTGAACACTGCTGTTAGCAGAGCATATCCCCAAAGGGATATTGGAAGGTCTGTGTGACTCATCATAGATCGAACCATATCCAATAAGGTCCGATTTCTCCTCTCAGACACACCATTCCATTGAGGTGTTCCAGGAGGGGTGAGTTGGGACACGATCCCACACTCTCTCAGATGATCACCGAATTCTTGGCTTAAGTATTCTCCTCCTCGGTCGGACCGAAGAGCCTTAATGCTTTTGCCAAGTTGGTTCTGTACTTCATTTTGGAATTCTCTGAACTTCTCAAAAGATTCAGACTTATGTTTCATTAAATAAACATATCCATACCTACTGAAATCATCAGTAAAGGTAATGAAGTACTGATAGTTTCCTCTTGCATTTGTGGACATTGGGCCACACACATCAGTGTGTATCAGGCCCAATAAGTCACTGGCCCTCTCGTTAGGTTTATTAAAGGGGGCCCGTGTCATTTTGCCCATCATGCAGGATTCGCATTTCTCACATGACTCAAAGTCAAATGAGCCAAGAAGTCCATTCGAATGGAGCCTCTTGATGCGTTTCTCGCTGATGTGCCCTAAACGACAATGCCATAGAAACGTTCGGTTTTCCTCATTAGGTTTAAACCGTTTTGTATTAATGTTATAAATTGGCGCGGATTGATCGAGTATGTAAAGCCCATTCGTAAGAGGGGCAGAACCATAGAACAAATTGTTGCGATTGAAGGAACATAATTTATTCTTAACTGAAAAATCATAACCTTCCAAATCCAACAAAGAAATTGAAATAATATTTCTGCTTATAGCAGGTACAAAATAACAATTATTCAGTTCTAAAATCAATCCCGAAGGTAAAGACAGCAAGTATGTTCCTACAGCTAGTGCTGAAACTTTCGCTCCATTCCCAACTCGTAGCTCCACTTGTCCTTGCTTCAGCCTTCTACTGTTGCTGAGTGCCTGCATATTAGTACAAATATGAGCCCCACAACCAGTATCCATGACCCATGAGGTATTATCAGAAGTAGTTGTATTAACTTCTATAACAAAAATACCTGATGAAGAAGTCTCGAAAGTCTTCTTCTTCAATTCCTTTAGACCTTCCTGGAATTTCTTACAATCTCTTCTCCAATGCCCCAGTTCTTTGCAGAACCTGCACATGTCAGTAGGCCCAGCCTTGGACTTGGGCTTGGGCTTTGGCGTGTCCTTGTCCGCGACTTGGACACCCTTGGCCTTTCCCTTATCCTTAGCAGAAGACTTCTTAAACCCCTTGCCCTTTTGTACCATAAGCACATTGGGGTCCTTGGCGGTTTTCTTCAAGTTGGGCTCTGCAGTCTTGAGCATTCCGTGAAGCTCAGGCAGTGTCTTACTCAAGCCATGCATGTTAAAGTTCAGAATGAACTGATCATAGCTTGCAGGTAAAGACTGCAGAATGATGTCGCAGGCAAGTTCCTGGCTGATTGGGCAGTCGAGTTTCTGAAGATGATCGAGATAACCCATCATCTTCAAGACATGAGGACTCACTGCCGCATTCGCAGCCAACTTACAGTCCAAGAGGTTCTTAACTGTCTGGAACCTCTCAGTCCTAGCCTGCTCCTGAAAAAGCGATTTCAGGCTTGCCATGATCTCGATGGGAGACAATACACTTTCGAACTGTTTTTGCAGCTCAGGAGTCATTGTCACCAACATCAGGCAATAAACATCATTTTCATCTGACGAATGCTTTTCCCAAGCATTGTGCAGAGTCCTGGCAGCATTGGCAAGAGGCCTCTCGGGGAGGGGATCTCGAAGGACATAATCCTTCTTCTCCTGCTTGAGGACGAGCCTCAAGTTCCTTGACCATGTCAGGAAGTTCGTTCCAGTCAGCTTCTCCTTCTCGAGAACAGACCGGATCGAGAATGTGTTTTGTGTGCTTGTAGTAGTCATATCTGAAATATATAAATAAAAAGGTTATTAGTTATTATGTTCAAAATGACTAATCTCATATTAAAATTTAATATGATTAATCACGCATTATATTCAATAACCTAAGTTACCCTCAATAGAATATAATGATTCCAAGATCCACATATAACTAAAATTAAAGTGGGCCACTGGCCGTCACCCAACCTTAGCTTATATCGGTAAGCCCTATATCGGCTAATTATATCCGTGATATAACTCTTGGTTGTGAATCTGGGCCCGAGGCCCAACCCACTCTGATGTCTCAAGGCCCGGGACTCCCGATGGCCTAGTCAAGAAAACCGGACTATACAGTCATGTAATCATTAATGTCTGGGACTCCCAATGACATTTATGAATCACAAACCGTCTTACCCACGCAAAAGCAGACATCCTCACACTGTAAGGCCATGAATGCAATTGAATGGGCTTTGACAGCTGACATAGCCTGGACAAGACATCCAACGCTTGATATTATTTGAGGTTCGTAGGTTTATTAAAATCATTCCCAAAATAGAAGATTACTATTTCGGGAAACTTTCTATTTATGGAAACCTACTATTTTTGGAAACTTTCTAAAATTGGAAACTTTCTAAAACCGGAAACTTTCTAACTTTAGAAATTTCTTTAAAATCCAAAACCCGCAAATTTAGAAACTTCTATTTTAAGAAACTTTCTAATTTCAAAATTTCGGAAACTTTAATTTAAAAACGACTTTATAATTTTATAAAATAGATTTTAAATTAATCTGAAGAAAGACTCAATTAACTGGCCCAATTGTTTTAACTTCTTGGCCCGAGGCCCAAGAATTGGTCCATGTCCAAGACATGACCCAATTGTCCAATTAATTGACATAACCGGTCTGGTTCATTAAAACTGGTCTAACCAAGTTTTAATTACTACGATGACCACAATTGTCAACCGGTTATTTACTAAACCGGAATTTCTCAATTTATTTGGTCCAACCAAATCAAATTAGAAATTCCTGGTTTAGGCACTAAATCCAATATTTCTTTCGACATTGGATTTCTTATCCCGGTTTAACCAGATTCAATAAAATTATTAAATCTGTTTATTAAACCAGAATGAATCAATTTTAATTAAAATTTTAAACCGAACCATTAACCGAACCGAACCGATTGAACCGTGATCAAACAACCCTAGCTTTCGGATCAAGCAATGATCGTCCAGCCGCAAGCCGTGCGCCACGATCCGAGATCGATACGCTTGGCATGCTCGGGACGGTTCATCGGGACGTTCGGGACGGTGCTGGCCGAGTCGTCCACGAGCGAGCCACGATCCGGACGGCATGAAGCCTCACGCGATCGAGCAAGCATGGAGACGATCGGGACGTGAGAGAGGCGGAACGGGACGATCGTGATCGGGACGCGATCCGTCTTATGATCGGGACGAGCCGCGGTCGTGACGCGATCGATCCAACGATCCGACCCAACCGGCCATACTCTCGGCCAATCAACAAACTCGAGTCATATAGCTCGGTTTGTGATTTCTGTTTGTGTGTTTAGGATTTAATTCAGTTTCTTAACTGTTTTATCTTATCAGTAATTGATTCAAAAACAATTCTAAACAGATTAAACAACCTAAACATGAATCTAAAACAAGAAACCTAAGAACCAATGGCTCTGATACCACTGTAGGAAAGTTCAGTTGATCCTGATTCAATTCTCATATTGATATCAACCTAAACATGCATCAGATCTAGGTGTTCTTATTTAGAAACATAACATGATCTCACCTTTTACCTGTTTGTTGCAGCGGAAGGAATAGAACAGGTCAGAGATCAGATAGATGCACCGAGGGATGAATCCTCCAAAGGTTCACACACGCTTCACAAGGAAATGGCTGCTAGACCACAAGGAACAGAGGCGCAAAGAGAGAGGAGTAGCCGCGGCTGGGTGTTAGGGTTTGGGAGAAAAGACTTGGCTTTTAGTCATTAAAAGCCTTCTCTTTCCCTTTTGGGCTTTTGGGCCCAATCTGATTAAATCCCATTTAATCAGACCCATTAATCTTTCTCTCTTAGTACGACAAATGCCTAGCACTTTTGTCGTACTTATGCTAAGCCGTTCCAACACATTTTCCTGTTAGCTTAGGCGTGTGACCCATATGGGATCATATAATAAAGGCAATAAGTCCAAGACTTATAGATCATGAGCGGACTCTAGCAAGCCATCATGATCCCCAGTATTATATGACTTATGTCTGATCTCGACATACTCTTACTTTCTAGAGACAGTACCGAGATTACTGGACACAATTCCAACACTTGCATCTCCTTCGAAATGGTTCACCAGAGTATCCCAAGCTTCCTTACATGATTCACAACCTTGTATTATCTTGAACTGTTATGTGCTTACAGCGGACATGATTGTTGAAATGGCTTGGGAATTAAACTTTGATGCATTCCTTTCTTCTTCAGTCCAATTTTCAAGCGGTTTTGCTGCCTTGGTCTTGTCTTCGAGGATCTCATGAGGTTCTGACCACCCATTCAAGACAGCATTCCAAGCGCTCTCATCAATGACACGAATCACATGTCTCATACGTACATTCCAATGACTAAAGTTGCCTTCATCCAGCATGATGGGTTTCTGGATCGCAATAAACTCCTTTGTATCCAAGTTCTCTCCAGGATCTCAACCTAATTAATGATTTAAGAAATCCAAAGGTTGTCCGCTCTGATACCAAATGAAAACACAGAGAACACCTTTGTACGAAGAACTCTAACAACAGCTAATACAACACTTTATTAAGAATCACTTGAAAAAATTATAAGAATCTTGTTCAATCAGTTTTATACGACTTCACAGCAGTGAATCGAGACTGACCAATTCCTAATCTACCCAATACCTTACCGCACAACAACAGTTTCACACACTCGTTTGTTCACTCACCAAGAACACTAGTTCGTATCAACTCGTGTATTGCACGCAAGGATCACATGAAAAACGGATAACCTAATCTCTCTAGGTCTTTAGTCTTATATACTCTACGATTCTCGACTATCTTCAACTGCACAATCTCCTGCTTCTATATTTTAAAGATCTTCCCATATCTTCTGTTTCTTTGATTGAGATCCACGACATAAGATGCTGACTTGTATTCCACATCACGTACTTTGTGCCTTCTTCGTCATCATCTGAGTCACACACGTACCAGCTCAGACTCTTTGAGCTTTCAGTTTCAACTCGTTGGTCAATCAAACAAGGCTCACGATAATCAAGTTGTCATCAAAAGTTGGAATGATCCAAGTTAAGGCTGATAGCTCGTGGGTCTCAGTTGAATATACTAAAGTTTCAAAATTTCATTTTGGAAACACAATTCCTAGATTTCTTGTTCATCAACATAACTTGCGCTTTATTGTTTTCTCACATAACGAGTTGACTGAAGCATTTTTGACTTGGCTTGTGCATATTAACATAAGACTGCAAGGTATTTTGTTGAATATCAATTTGTTGATAGAGTTTTAGCTACCTAGATTTGTTCATGGCTTACAAAGACTCAATATCTAAAATCATTGGAGTTGTCTTTATACGGTATATATGGTCAGCTACCTAAACCTTTTTTCAGTTGTTACTACTTTTTTTTTTGCAAAAACGATTGATATTCATAAATATGAAGATCGAGTTTTACAAAAGTATCACCCTATTTTTGGTATCATGGCAAAAAAAGAATTGGAAATAACATGATAACAAATCCATAGAAGCTAAAATAAATAGCTCCTTATATCAACCATCTCTGCATCATATCCTTGAATTTCTTCCGAAGGCATCGAGCAGTGATAGTATTACGTATGCGTCTATCGAGAGTGCGTATAATCTGAGACGGGTCTGTATTAGTTGCATTGAAAATCTTGTTGTTTCTTTCTGTCCAAATGACATATAAAGCATTGTGCATCACCAGATTTCACAGCGTAGCCTGAGCTGAGGATGAACTTTGTTTTACCCAGAAAATCAATTCTGTCCAGGACCGGAAAAAGAACGGCGCTTGCCTTAATCTTCTGCAAATATCCAGCATTAAACTCCTAGCCAAGTCGCAGTTCAACAGTATGTGATCTCTACTTCTAGCCCACCCGTACAAAATATACAAGCTGGATCAGTCACTACTCCCCATATCAACAAACGATCCTTAGTAGGAAGTCTGTTAAGGTTGGCAGTCCACATAAAGAAAGCCAATTTTGGGGTGAATCCTTTATACCATACAACATCAAACCAACTCACCTCTGGTTCTCTATATCTAAAAGCATTCCAAGTTGAATTTGATGAGTATTGAGAGCTTGAATTATCTTCAATTGTCCATAGAAATTTGTCCTCTTCACTGAACTCCCTCGGGTTTTGGATTGTTGTTAGGTGAATATGCAGCGTAAGAGCTTCCTCAGACCTCGGGTTGGCTAGCATCCATCCATCGTTTGTGCAGGCCTCAACAACTCTTGCTTCCTTTGCGATTCTTGCCATCCGTTGCCCATTTTCACCGAGAAACTGCAGCAGAGGACCAAATTTTGTCCAGCTATCAAGCCAAAACCATGCTTTTAAGCCATTACCAACCTCAAAAGTTAGAAACTGAGAGGCTAATTGTCTGATTTTCAACAGACTTTTCTAGCTCCCCGAATCTCGTTGCTTTTCTTTGATATCCCAGAAGCTGTGCCCATTTAGATGGTGATGATTATGCCATTTGACCCACAAGGAGGTGCTTCCTGAAAAAGGTAACCAGATCAGTCTCAGATTAAGGGCAACATTCCAGCTCGAGAAGCGTCTCAGTCCTAGTCCGCCCTCCTCTTTAGGCAAACAGACTTTGTTCCATAAGACTTTAACCAATCCCTTCTTCTATATATAGCTTTCCCATAGTTATTTGCTGCATAAGGATTCGATTCTCTTTAAACACCCCTTCAGAAGCGAGAATGTCGAGATCCAGAAGTTAACTTACCATGTTATAACTGTCGAAATCAGATGAAGCATGCCAGCAAAGGACAACATTTTGACAAACCATGCCCTGAAGTTCGATTCCACCTTTGCAATCAGAGGAGCATAATCCGCAAGTCTTAAATTTTTCTCAGCCAGCGGGAGACCCAAATAACGTATTGGTAGGGAACCAGCCGGGAATCCGTAGCTAGATATAGCAGCGGATTCACTTGGGTTCAGACCAACCGTGAAGAGATCCGTCTTATTTACATTCATTCTCAGCTCTGACCACATTCTGAAATCCTCCAAGGTCTCAATTATTCCATGAAGTGAGGTACTGCTCCCATCAAAAAATAAAATTACGTCGTCCGCGAACATTAAATGAGAGATGTTAAGAATTTCCGCATTAGGATGGAAACCAATACTTCCCGAGTTGAATCTTGAGTTAACTAGCTTTGAGAAGATTTCCATTGCCAACACAAAGAGATACGGCAACAGTGGATCACCTAGGCGCAGCCCTCTAGTGCATCTGACGAAACCACTTGACTGCCCGTTGATTGCCACAGAGAACGAGGCTGTCGAGATGCACTCATAAATTCAGTTCAACAATCTATCCGGAACAGACATTGCACGCAGTGAAGCTATAACGAAGTCCCATCTTACAGAATCAAAAGCCTTTTTAAGGTCTACCTTTAGCATTGCTCGGGGTATATCCATTGACCAACTCCGAAGCTAGCAACACATTTTCCGACAATAGCCTCCCTGGTAGAAAAGCTGTCTGAGCCGGCAAAATAACCTCTTCTAATACTGTTTTCAGCCTTGCCGCAAGAAGATTTGCTATTACCTTATAAATTTTGTTAAGGCATGAGATTGGTCGAAAGTCAGATGGTCTCTCTGCAATTATGATCTTCGGAATGAGCACAAGATTGGCCGAATTCCACTGCTTAAGAATCCTTCCTTTTTTGAAGAATTCTTGAATCCCTTCTGTGACTTCAGGACCTATTATACCCCAACAAGCTGTGAAGAATTCAGAAGAAAATATGTCCGGGCCAGAGGTTTTATTCTTTGGCAGATCAAAGAAAGCTTCCTTGATCTTCGAATTCAAAAATTGTCGTTCTAGAAAAGCAACCTGCTTGCCTGTGCATTGATAGTTCATCAGCAGTTTAAAATCTTCATGCTGAAATAAGAACTCGGATACCTCCCCGCCTAGCAAGTTTTGAAAATAATCCACACAAACGTATTGAATTTCCTCTTGTGACTCCGCTCGCGAGCCATCTTCCCTTATCAAATAGTGGATGTAGTTTAACGACTGCCGTGATGACATGATTCGGTGGAAATAAGCCGTTCCACAATCACCTTCCTTGACCCAATTCACTCTTGCTCTTTGAAGTAGAAAGCTCAGCTATGCATCCACTAGAACTTGCCAGTGCAAATTTTCCTCACTTTCCTTTTCCACCAGTTCAGTCGTTGGCGTTACCAACACCTGAGTTTGCAGGTCTAAGAAAACTTGATGAGGTTCCTCCGTTCTCGTCTCCAAGTTTGAATAACTCTGCTTACAAAATGATCTTATCAGGTTCCTCAGACCTTTCAGCTTTGTTGTTACTCTGAAGATTTCCGACCCTAAGATGTTCATCGTGTACCAGTTAAGAGAAATGATGTCCAAAAACTCAGCCTTCTTTAAAAGAAAATTACTGAAGCGAAACGGTCTTCTTTGCTTTGGTAACAACTGTTGAAGAGTGATGCACGAGGGTGCATGGTCAAAGAAATCTGGCTCTGAAAATAGACCAAGAGAAGCCGGAAATAGCAGAGCCCAAGCATCATTTACTAAGATTATATCTAGTTTCTTTGCAATGGGATCATATCTTCTTTTGTTCCACCAAGTAAATGATGGTCCTCTGAAGTTTAGATCCTCCAATCCTGCTGAGCTCAAACATTTTCTGAACTCGCGAGTTATCCTGTCCACTCTTGGGCTTACACAGCGGGAATTCTCAGATGGGTTTAAGACATGATTAAAGTCGCCAAGTATTATCCATGACTTGTCCATAACCGTCTGAGTATTTGCTAGATACATTAATTCCTCCCACAATCCTTTCTCAGATTCTCATCATTTGACGCATACATGAATGATGCAATAAAAGATACCGTAAGGTCTGGTAACTTTACCTCCCAGGTGATCTGCTGCAAAGACTTTGCAATGATTGTTATCTTCACGCTCGGGTGCCATAGGATCCAAAATTTTTCTAAATCCGTATTCATAATTATTTTCAAAAGACCATCCCGGAAGCAGATTATTTACGAACTTCCTCTGCTTGGACTGCTGTACATGAGTCTCTAGAATAACTCCAAAAGAAGGTTTATGCTGCTTCAGCCATTTTTTAAATCCCGTATGATGACTCACCTTGTTAAAGCCACGTATATTCCAGCCAAAAAGATCTATACACATAACACTTAGATGTTTTTGGGACCCTTGTCCCTTGGATTCCTTCTCTTCCTCCTCAGAATTACTTCTATGAAGTCATCTAACTCTCTTTTAAATTCTCCCTCTTCTTCTGAATCAGAGGAAGGAATGTCTGAGGAGCCCTGTTCCGCTTCTGAAACTGATTGCGAACGGGTTTCAATCTGTTTCTCCTTGCTGGTTTCACCTGTCAGTTTTTTATTATACTTTGACATACTTGCAACACTCCCATCTGCAGTTAGGATGCCTGCTTGTACATCCGAAGAGGTAGTCGGTTTTAAACTTGAGGGAGGAGCTGCAATCAGAGATTCAATATTCTCTCTAATGACCAGAGTCCCTGGAGCTAATTGCTTGTTTGCAGCTATCCATGTCTTAGCGACTTTCGCTTTGGTATTAGGTTTCTTAGGAGCAGCCGATATCACAACCGGTTTTGACTTACCATTAAGACTCTTCTTTTGGTTATTAAAAGCTCTGGTACATGAAGCTTCGCTATGGTAGAAGCACATGTTTTACATGAGATCGGAACTTTCATACACTGCCCCAGACTGTGCCCGATTTCTTTGCTGAAGCTGCAAACCGGAGGCATCCAAGGGCTCAAAACACCCACTCTTATGATTTCACCAGATTGAAACCGCACATTCACCACCTCCAATAGAGGAGTGCGCAGGTCGATAATCATGAACACTTTGGCCACTACGAGATTAGTCTTGTTTGCGGTTTGAGGATGCAAAAATCTCGGCTCACCGACTAGCCCCACTATTCTTTCCAATCCCTTGTCGTTGAAGAATTGCAGCGGCACGTTTCTGAGTTCCAACCAAATTGGTTCAAAAGTAATCTCCGGTTTGGACGGAAAAAAGCCCGGTTCCCAATTGGCGACAAACATTGTCTGACCTTCAATGCTCCATAGTTGCTGGTTGAGCACACGAGCCCTTGTAGCCGCATTTGGAATTATGAACAGATATGCAAATCCGTCCACTTTAGTGACTGAGATATCTCGGAATTGCTTGCTCCAAATTCCGATCAATATGTTGTGAACAATTCCTTGAGATGGAGGTTCCGAGTAAAACTGTCTAATCACAAAGCTATTCCAGGAATCCTTATTTTTCTCAATCACAGAATTCGGAATGTCCACGCATAACTCTCCAAATGGAAAGGTAAATGGTTTCCCTTTCTTCTGTAACCGTTTGGTTCCGCCTTTGAATAACTCCGACCAGGAATCTTTATTGGGCTCCGACATCTTATTTGCATTCTTCTGCGAACCATGATTAGCATTCTCAGCAGCATGCTTTGTTTGGCTATTGTCAGCCAGGTTCGTGTTAGCAGTACAAATAGTCAATGATGTTGGTATCACTGCCATGTCTTGCGGGGTTGTAATCACGGGAATTGAACACTCAACCGTGTCACAAGCCCTAGCTTGTACTTCCACTTATGGGCTCTGCAACACAGTTACAGGAGCTAAAATGGCCTTCTCAGCTTGCGCATTACCAGCTACATGACATGAATGCAGAGCAGGAGAGACACCTAATTGAGCATGAACAAGGGCCGAAGAGCAGTCTGTGACCGGAGGCAACAGTAACCCTTGCAACAATGAATGATACACAGCTTGAATCGGAGAGCCAACTAACTCGATATCAGTACTTAGAGAAGTCGAGACTTCTATTGCCCGAGATCGAGCATGATTGGGGCTTAGCAAGCCTTCCTTGCTGGAGAGAGGGCTTACAGAGACCTCGGTCTCTATTGCCTCACCTCAGGAAGGGAGGGAGCTTGATGAGGACATCGGATCCTTCAGACCCGACCCGGACGAGCAGTACGTACCAGCCTCGACCACGAGGCTGACCGAGCTATTCCCGACCCCGCGGAACGTACCTGAGGAGGTTCAGAAGGCCACTACAAGTTATGCCAGACCAGATGACGTTATATCAGGAATTTATAATCCAACAGCATGTTTCAGGAGTGATGATCATTCCAGAACCCAATTGGAACGATCTCATTTGGAGACGGTCGACAACCGACCTCCCGGAGCCCTAACCGTGTCCTGGAAGATGTCCATTGGAGAGATGATTCAAGCCAATCATGCCAGGCCTGATATTCATCATAAAGTATGCCATTTGGAAGAGTTTGGTCAGAAGGAATCAGCTTGGGTTCGAGATCAACTAGGAGGATGTCTAGAAGCTGTCCAGTTAGCCCTGTCCGCGGATATAGGTGCATTCCAGAGAGGATTTCGAATGGAACAAGAAGAATCAAGCTGCAACTCAACCTGTTCTAGGAACCTGACTCATCAAGGAATCTTCACGAATTTGAATCACCTCAAGACCATCTTCTATGAAGAAGTTATGTCTGTTTCAAACAGATGATTTTTAGGGAACGTGATAAATACCGACTTGCACATTTTGGATTGCTCAGAACAAACCAGGATGAATCAACGAGTAAAGGAACTTGTTCTTGATTCTTGACTCATCAGGAAATGCATGAGAGTTGGAATCACACCAATACCAGCTCGGACCAAGAAGATATACGAGATCAAATATGAAGGTTGCTGGACCTGCCTTATTTGGAAGCTCACGGACTTAGTGTGCTACAGACTTATGTATGGCGACCAGGAGTACGAGCAACATCTCCTTGGGCATTGGTTTATACTCTTTTTCCCTTAAGTGTGGTTTTGTCCCAATTGGGTTTTCCCACTAAGGTTTTTAATGAGGTAAACCAAGGCCCGCTTCAAGAGAAGGAGAATATGGCCCGTCCAACCTTCTTTCTTGTTTTCTATTTTTATAGTTTCGACCAGGCCTCTTTGTGGACCTTTCTTAAGACTTGTAACCCTATTATTTTGGCTATTTAAATCCCCTCTTTGTTTTCAATAAACTTAAGTAAGTTTTAAGCTAAGAAAAACCTAAAGGTTTTCGATCTCTCTCTCTATTGCGTGGATGCCCCTCTAGAGAACGAGATCTCTTCGCTTCTTGCTTGCTTGTTTCGATTGTTCTAAGTGTTTCCAAGATCAGTAGCTTGAAAACCACCTTCGACCATCCACTGACTTAGCTGAGAGCGCCTTCGGCCAGCAGCTTCGTTCCATCCGACCATCGTTCGACCACCGTTCCGCGCTCGTCCATCGATCACGTTCACCCATCTCTCGACCACTCGACCTCCCGCCTCCGATCTTACATCATCTGGTAAGACAAACAAGTAAGTTTTAGCAAAAAGAAACCCTAGAGGTTGTATCGATTTCTTCGTCCTTGCGCGGCTACCCCTTGGACTCGAAATCTCTTGTTGCTTTAGCTTGCTTGTTTGTGTTACTCAAATTGCTCTTGTTCTTGTCCAAACCTCACACGTCCATCTAATCACCCACTGACCAGGAAGAGAGCGCCTTCGGCCAGCTTCCTCGTCCCATCGATCCGCATCCGCTCACGTCCCGCTCATCGTTTCTCGACCATCTCGACCACCACGACTCCAATCTCACATCATCTGGTATCAGAGCTTTAAAGCTCCTGAACAGTCTGGTTATTTCTCTCCTTTGCTTAGCTTCAGTCTTGTTTGCTTTTTGTTCTTATTTAAAAACCGAAAATCAAAAAAAAAGTTAGGTTGCTAGTGTTTTGTTCTCAACCGACCAAGTAAACTGAATCTGAATTGCTTGTGGTTGCTATTTGATTACTGTTGAGTTGTTATTGCTTCTGTTGTGTTGCTTTGTAAACTGAAAAAAAAAAGTTGTTAGAATCGATTTTAGGTTGTGATAAGAAACCGTCCGCTAGGGTTATCTCTCTCTAGCGATTTGCTTAGGGCTGATCTCCTTTGTTCCGACTTCTTGTTCTCTGTTCCTTATAGTTTCTGTTGCTATTTGTTACCTTGGCTCTATCGCCATTGCCTTGTTTCCTTTTTGTTAGTGACCGCACCTTTTTCCATTTTTTTTTGCGTTTTCCTTTTCTCTTGTTTTTCCTTTCTTCCTTGTTGCGTTTGATATTTTTGCTAAGTGTGCAGAGACAATGGACGAAGAACAGGCCCAACAAGGCGGCCCGACCAAGTTCACTCAGATCCTAGCTGCGATCCAGACGATCGGAGCTCGACTCGACCGCCTAGAGCGACCGCCCGACCCATCTCGACATGGTCGAGTAAAGCAAGGTCGACCAGACCATGGTCACGACCTGTACCACTGTGGAGACGACCATGCTGCGAACAAAATGGATCCCGAGCCACCTGACCAATATCGGCGCCATCAATCCTCCAGACTAAGACATTCAAAACTCAATAAATTTCAAAATAATTTTTGTGTCTTAGACTCACAACTAATATCTTTCTCAGGTACTGAAGACTACTTTCAGTGGGAAGAAGACCTAGAAGATTACTTTTGGGATTACAATATCCTAAGGAACGAACAGGCCTCGTATGCGATCCAAACCCTGACCGGAGATGCCCATGCTTGGTGGCAGCTCGAGGAGAAGATACGGATACAACTGAAGGAACCATGAAGGACGTGGAAGGAGCTGAAATGGTTAGTATATGAGCAGTATGTCATAATAAGACCAAAGACCCAGGGCGGTCCATGCCTTTCGACCGCCTCGACCAAAGTCCCGATGCTCGAACCGCCTCGACCAAAGGTTAAAGTGTCCCAACCCAAATCTTTTCCATCTGATTATAATGAATCAAAAACTGTCTTAATGCAGTTGGGATTGGTCAAAAGTGTTGATCAGGATGCAGGAAAGATTGTTGGATAGTTCAGTTGATCCTGATTCAATTCTCATATTGATATCAACCTAAACATGCATCAGATCTAGGTGTTCTTATTTAGAAACATAACATGATCTCACCTTTTACCTGTTTGTTGCAGCGGAAGGATTAGAACAGGTCAGAGATCAGATAGATGCACCGAGGGATGAATCCTCCAGAGGTTCACACACGCTTCACAAGGAAATGGCTGCTAGACCACGAGGAACAGAGGCGCAGGGAGAGAGAGGAATCGCGGCTGGGATTAGGGTTTAGGGAAAAGAGACTTGGCTTTTAGTCATTAAAAGCCTTCTCTTTCCCTTTTGGGCTTTTGGGCCCAATCTGATTAAATCCCATTTAATCAGACCCATTAATTTCTCTCTTAGTACGACAAATGCCTAGCACTTTTGTCGTACTTCTGCTAAGCCGTTCCAACACATTTTCCTGTTAGCTTAGGCGTGTGACCCATATGGGATCATATAATAAAGGCAATAAGTCCAAGACTTATAGATCATGAGCGGACTCTAGCAAGCCATCATGATCCCCAGTATTATATGACTTATGTCTGATCTCGACATACTCTTACTTTCTAGAGACAGTACCGAGATTACTGGACACAATTCCAACAATCTCCCACTTGTACTGGAATCTCTGTATTCATAATCCTTTTGTCTCAATATCTCGATTAGTCATAAGGCAAGATTGGTGTCATCCTTATAAAGCCTAATCTTGTTCATCGGACTCTGATTTGATACTGACAATCCAAACGACTCGGGAAAGTCCGTTTGAGCATGGCCATGCGTTTTCCAGTATTCAATTCTCCGATTGGCCTAGAGATATTCACTCCATTTATATTGGAGGGACAAATCCCATCTTGTTCCATCACTGTAAACTACTCACTTCATGATGTAACCAAACAAGGTCCTTATAGCTATCACAGAACGATAGCGTTAGACAATGATCAAAGTACATCAGTCCATGTGCAGTCACATGCATGTGAACTCAGGTCTAAGGACTATACTCTATAGTCGTAGTAAGAATCTCTTATGACACAGATATAAATATCCTGAAGAGTTCTTATAAGCGGGTCTTGTCCGGTCGTATGTTCCCAACATACACCTATGTACTGACTTTGATGCCGTGCATCTATGACACACTGAGACTTTGTCATAAGTCACGTACCAATCCAGTCTCACACGGTTGTTGGTGTTCCAGTTTCAACAACCTTCGACTAGGGACATGATGATATAAAACATCTATCAAATATAGGATCTCATGATCAAGCTAAATGACTTCGATGACTCAAGATCAAATCATTTACTTCGATGACCTATAAAATGGTTCATATCATTTGGAACGATTATTTCATCACAGTTAAAATAATCTTGAAATAATAATTTCATTAAAACATAAATAATGTTTTACAAGAACATATCAAATAACTAAAATAAAGCTCACAAAAACTCCCACTCAAATTTAGATTACATTTCAATGTTTCTAATGCCTACAGCTTCAGTCAGGAACTCGAGCTTAGGCCTTGGGAGTGGCTTTGTCAACGGATCAGCGACATTATCATCTGTCGGAACTCGGCTGATCTTGACTTCCTTTCTATTAATGATGTCACGTATCAAGTGATATCTTCTTTGAACATGCTTGGATTTCTGGTGTGATCTTGGTTCCTTTGCCTGAGCTATAGCACCATTGTTGTCACAAAACAGTGCCAGAGGCTCAGCCGCATCTGGTATCACACCTAGTTCCATAATGAACTTTCGTATCCAAACAGCTTCCTTCGCTGCTTCCGAGGCGGCGATATATTCAGCTTCTGTAGTGGAATCAGCAACGGTGTCCTGCTTGGAGCTTCTCCAACTTACTGCACCGCCATTCAGACAAAAGACATAACCGGACCGTGACCGGAAATCATCTGTGTCTGTCTGGAAACTTGCGTCCGTGAATCCACTGACTTTAAGCACATCATTTCCACCGTACACTAAGAACTTATCCTTAGTATGTCTTAGATACTTCAAGATGTTCTTTACGGCAATCCAATGGTTTTCACCTGGATTTGACTGGTATCTACTCGTCATGCTCAATGCGTAAGCAACATCAGGACGAGTACAGATCATGGCATACATGACAGATCCTATTGCAGATGCATAAGGAATATTCTTCATGCGCTCAAGCTCAGCAGCCGACGTAGGGCTCTGCTTCTTGCTTAGCGTTGTGCCATGTACCATTGGCGTGAAGCCCTTCTTGGAATCTTTCATGCTGAATCTTTGTAGGACTTTGTCAATGTATGAGTCTTGACACAAGCCTATCAGCCTCTTAGGTCTATCCCGATAGATCCTAATTCCAAGAACGTATGCGGCTTCACCCATGTCTTTCATGGAAAAACAACTTCCAAGCCAGTCCTTTACAGACTTCAGCATTGGAACGTCGTTTCCGAGAAGCAGTATGTCATCGACATACAGAATAAGAAATACAATCTTGCTCCCACTAGATTTCTTATACACGCATTGTTCTTCTTCGTTTCTGATGAAGTCAAATTGCTTGATCGCTTCATCAAAACGAAGATTCCAGCTCCTCGATGCTTGCTTCAATCCATAAATGGACTTATGAAGCTTGCATACTTTCCCAGCATTCTTTGGATCTATGTAACCGTCAGGTTGCGTCATATACACATCCTCTTCCAGAATACCATTCAGGAAGGCGGTTTTCACGTCCATCTGCCAAATTTCATAATCATGAAAAGCTGCAGTTGCTAGTAGAATCCGAATAGATTTCATCATAGCCACCGGTGAATAGGTTTCATCGTAGTCCACACCGTGAACTTGTCTGAAACCTTTTGCCACCAACCTGGCTTTATAAATCTGGACATTTCCATCCACGTCAATCTTCTTCTTGAAGATCCATTTGCACTCGATGGCTTTTACACCAGCGGGTAAGTCAACCAACGAAAATACTTGGTTGACCGACATGGAGTCCATTTCGGAATCAGTGGCCTTGCGCCACTTAGAGGAATCTGGGCCCATCATGGCTTGATTGAAGTTCGATGGTTCATCACCATCAATGATCAAAAGATCATGACAGTCAGTCACGAGGAATCCCTGATATCTCTCGGGTTCGTGACGGATCCTCCCGGATCTTCGAACTTCAGGTACTACAGGTTCAGGCTCTACAATTTCTTGTAGATCCTCCTGCTGCTCTTCCTCATTAGGTTGAGCAGTATCCTGTTCATCTTGAATTTCTTCAAGCAGTACCTTACTCCCACTGTCTTTCTTAGAGAGAAACTCTCTCTCAAGAAAGTTACAATCCCGGGCAACAAAGATCTTGTTCTCGGAACGTAGATAGAAGTAATAAGCCTTGGTTTCCCGTGGATAACCAATGAAGTAGCATTTATCAGATTTTGGTGTAAGCTTATCTGAGATTAATCTCTTAACATAGGCTTCACAACCCCAAATTCTTAGATAAGACAGCACTGGAGCTTCTCCAGTCCATAATTCATATGGTGTCTTTGCTACTGCTTTTGATGGCGCTCTATTTAGAGTGAACACTGCTGTTAGCAGAGCATATCCCCAAAGGGATATTGGAAGGTCTGTGTGACTCATCATAGATCGAACCATATCCAATAAGGTCCGATTTCTCCTCTCAGACACACCATTCCATTGAGGTGTTCCAGGAGGAGTGAGTTGGGATACGATCCCACACTCTCTCAGATGATCACTGAATTCCTGGCTTAAGTATTCTCCTCCTCGGTCGGACCGAAGAGCCTTAATGCTTTTGCCAAGTTGGTTCTGTACTTCATTTTGGAATTCTCTGAACTTCTCAAAAGATTCAGACTTATGTTTCATCAAATAAACATATCCATACCTACTGAAATCATCAGTGAAAGTTATGAAGTACTGATAGTTTCCTCTTGCATTTGTGGACATTGGGCCACACACATCAGTGTGTATCAGGCCCAATAAGTCACTGGCCCTCTCGTTAGGTTTATTAAAGGGGGCCCGTGTCATTTTGCCCATCAAGCAGGATTCGCATTTCTCACATGACTCAAAGTCAAATGAGCCAAGAAGTCCATTCGAATGGAGCCTCTTGATGCGTTTCTCGCTGATGTGCCCTAAACGACAATGCCATAGAAACGTTCGGTTTTCCTCATTAGGTTTAAACCGTTTTGTATTAATGTTATAAATTGGCGCGGATTGATCGAGTATGTAAAGCCCATTCGTAAGAGGGGCAGAACCATAGAACAAATTGTTGCGATTGAAGGAACATAATTTATTCTTAACTGAAAAATCATAACCTTCCAAATCCAACAAAGAAATTGAAATAATATTTCTGCTTATAGCAGGTACAAAATAACAATTATTAAGTTCTAAAATCAATCCCGAAGGTAAAGACAACAAGTATGTGCCTACAGCTAGTGCTGAAACTTTCGCTCCATTCCCAACTCGTAGCTCCACTTGTCCTTGCTTCAGCCTTCTACTGTTGCTGAGTGCCTGCATATTAGTACAAATATGAGCCCCACAACCAGTATCCATGACCCATGAGGTATTATCAGAAGTAGTTGTATTAACTTCTATAACAAAAATACCTGATGAAGAAGTCTCGAAAGTCTTCTTCTTCAATTCCTTTAGACCTTCCTGGAATTTCTTACAATCTCTTCTCCAATGCCCCAGTTCTTTGCAGAACCTGCACATGTCAGTTGGCCCAGCCTTGGACTTGGGCTTGGGCTTTGGCGTGTCCTTGTCCGCGACATGGACAGCCTTGGCCGCTCCCTTATCCTTAGCAGAGGATTTCTTAAACCCCTTGCCCTTTTGCACCATAAGCACATTGGGGTCCTTGGCGGTTTTCCTCAAGTTGGGCTCTGCAGTCTTGAGCATTCCGTGAAGCTCAGGTAGTGTCTTACTCAAGCCATGCATGTTAAAGTTCAGAATGAACTGATCATAGCTTGCAGGTAAAGACTGCAGAATGATGTCGCAGGCAAGTTCCTGGCTGATTGGGCAGTCGAGTTTCTGAAGATGATCGAGATAACCCATCATCTTCAAGACATGAGGACTCACTGCCGCATTCGCAGCCAACTTACAGTCCAAGAGGTTCTTAACTGTCTGGAACCTCTCAGTCCTAGCCTGCTCCTGAAAAAGCGATTTCAGGCTTGCCATGATCTCGATGGGAGACAATACACTTTCGAACTGTTTTTGCAGCTCAGGAGTCATTGTCACCAACATCAGGCAATAAACATCATTTTCATCTGACGAATGCTTTTCCCAAGCATTGTGCAGAGTCCTGGCAGCATTGGCAAGAGGCCTCTCGGGGAGGCGATCTCGAAGGACATAATCCTTCTTCTCCTGCTTGAGGACCAGCCTCAAGTTCCTTGACCATGTCAGGAAGTTCGTTCCAGTCAGCTTCTCCTTCTCGAGAACAGACCGGATCGAGAATGTGTTTTGTGTGCTTGTAGTAGTCATATCTGAAATATATAAATAAAAAGGTTATTAGTTATATGTTCAAAATGATTAATCTCGTATTAAAGTTTAATATGATTAATCACGCATTATATTCAATAAGCTAAGTTACCCTCAATAGAATATAATGATTCCAAGATCCACATATAACTAAAATTAAAGTGGGCCACTGGCCGTCACCCAACCTTAGCTTATATCGGTAAGCCCTATATCGGCTAATTATATCCGTGATATAACTCTTGGTTGTGAATCTGGGCCCGAGGCCCAATCCACTCTGATGTCTCAAGGCCCGGGACTCCCGATGGCCTAGTCAAGAAAACCGGACTATACAGTCATGTAATCATTAATGTCTGGGACTCCCAATGACATTTATGAATCACAAACCGTCTTACCCACGCAAAAGCAGACATCCTCACACTGTAAGGCCATGAATGCAATTGAATGGGCTTTGACAGCTGACATAGCCTGGACAAGACATCCAACGCTTGATATTATTTGAGGTTCGTAGGTTTATTAAAATCATTCCCAAAATAGAAGATTACTATTTCGGGAAACTTTCTATTTATGGAAACCTACTATTTTTGGAAACTTTCTAAAATTGGAAACTTTCTAAAACTGGAAACTTTCTAACTTTAGAAACTTCTTTAAAATCCAAAACCCGCAAATTCAGAAACTTCTATTTTAAGAAACTTTCTAATTATAAAATTTCGGAAACTTTAATTTAAAACGACTTTATAATTTTATAAAATAGATTTTAAATTAATCTGAAGAAAGACTCAATTAACTGGCCCAATTGTTTTAACTTCTTGGCCCGAGGCCCAAGAATTGGTCCATGTCCAAGACATGACCCAATTGTCCAATTAATTGACATAACCGGTCTGGTTCATTAAAACTGGTCTAACCAAGTTTCAATTACTACGATGACCACAATTGTCAACCGGTTATTTACTAAACCGGAATTTCTCAATTTATTTGGTCCAACCAAATCAAATTAGAAATTCCTGGTTTAGGCACTAAATCCAATATTTCTTTCGACATTGGATTTCTTATTCCGGTTTAACCAGATTTAATAAAATTATTAAAATCTGTTTATTAAACCAGAATGATGATTTTAATTAAGTTTTGAACCGAACCGTCAAAACGAACCGGTCACGAACCATCCATGGCCGTGACCTAATCCATACGACCACAGCCGACCAGCCGCGTTCAATCCACGATCCACGGACGGCCGAGCCTCACGCGATCGGGATGCAGCTGGACGGGACGATGATCGGACGAGCTCGGGACGTGAGACGGTACGATCGCAGACGGGACGAGGCGCGACGATCCGATCGTTATCGATCGTGCGATCCTCGGCTGATCGGATCGACCACGCGACGCGATCCGTGATCCGTCCGTGCGTCGTGTCCGATCCAGTCGCCCATGAGCCGATCCCGACCCAACCGGCCATACCTCTCGGCCGTAAAACCAACCGGCCAAGCCGGTCGATCCATCTTTGGCCGATCGCAAATCTGAGTCATATAGCTCATGTTTTGCGATTTTTCTTGTGTGTTTAGAGTTCAATAATGTTTCTTAACTGTTTTATCTTATCAGTAATTGATTCAAAAACAATTCTAAACAGATTAAACAACCTAAACATGAATCTAAAACAAGAAACCTAAGAACCAATGGCTCTGATACCACTGTTGGATAGTTCAGTTGATCCTGATTCAATTCTCATATTGATATCAACCTAAACATGCATCAGATCTAGGTGTTCTTATTTAGAAACATAACATGATCTCACCTTTTACCTGTTTGTTGCAGCGGAAGGATTAGAACAGGTCAGAGATCAGATAGATGCACCGAGGGATGAATCCTCCAGAGGTTCACACACGCTTCACAAGGAAATGGCTGCTAGACCACGAGGAACAGAGGCGCAGGGAGAGAGAGGAATCGCGGCTGGGATTAGGGTTTAGGGAAAAGAGACTTGGCTTTTAGTCATTAAAAGCCTTCTCTTTCCCTTTTGGGCTTTTGGGCCCAATCTGATTAAATCCCATTTAATCAGACCCATTAATTTCTCTCTTAGTACGACAAATGCCTAGCACTTTTGTCGTACTTCTGCTAAGCCGTTCCAACACATTTTCCTGTTAGCTTAGGCGTGTGACCCATATGGGATCATATAATAAAGGCAATAAGTCCAAGACTTATAGATCATGAGCGGACTCTAGCAAGCCATCATGATCCCCAGTATTATATGACTTATGTCTGATCTCGACATACTCTTACTTTCTAGAGACAGTACCGAGATTACTGGACACAATTCCAACAAAGATAGAGGGTCCCATGGACCGCACAGGTCAACAGACCGGAGGCGAGACCGAGAAACCGAAGGAACCGGTCGAACGAGAAAGTGATCCCACTAAAACCAATGAAGATCACGACCCAAACCAGACTAAGAGTGTTACTCAGAAATCTGAACATGATTTTAGACCACAACTAGATGTTGGAACCAAAGAGGCGAACCGGAAAGAAGTGCCACGCTCGCCCATTTCTCGACCACGGCCCTCGACCGCCTCGACCAAGGTTCAAGTATCCCATCCCAATTCTCTTCTATCTAAAGAATCAAACACTGTTTTATTGCACTTGGAATTGGTCAAAGGTTTTGAACAGGGCGCATGAACGAACAAGGGTCCGATGGACCGCACGAACCAACGGACCGGAGGCGAGAAAATAAAGGAACCAACCGACCCAAAGATTGATCCGACTAAAGCCAATGGATATCACGACCCAGAGAGTTTCCCATGGAACCCAGGACAAGACAAAGGCATGATACTGAGTTACCCAACGGAACACGCATGGAAAGCCATTGCACCAGCCGTCCACCAATTCCTCTAGGTAAGGCCATGAACTCACGAAAACGTATGAAGGCTGACTTGCTTTCTATTGGTGCAGGTTATGCAGATTCGAGGTCGAATCCTCTTCAAGAGAGAGGGTATGATGAGGACATCGGATCCTACAGACCCGAGCCGGACAAGCAGTACGTACCAGCCTCGACCACGAGGCTGACCGAGCTATTCCCGACCCCGCGGAACGTACCTGAGGAGGTTCAGAAGGCCACTACAAGTTATGCCAGACCAGATGACGTTATATCAGGAATTTATAAGCCAACAGCATGTTTCAGGAGTGATGATCATTCCAGAACCCAATTGGAACGATCTCATTTGGAGACGGTCGACAACCGACCTCCCGGAGCCCTAACCGTATCCTGGAAGATGTCCATTGAAGAAATGATTCAAGACAATCATGCCAGGCCTGATATTCATAATAAAGTATGCCATTTGGTATAGTTTGGTCAGAAGGAATCAGCTTGGGTTCGAGATCAACTAGGAGGATGTCTAGAAGCTTTCCAGTTAGCCCTGTCCGCGGATATAGGTGCATTCAAGAGAGGATTGCGAATGGACCAAGAAGAATCAAGCTGCAACTAAACCTGTTCTAGGAACCTGACTCATCAAGGAATCTGCACGAATTTGAATCACCTCAAGACCATCTTCTATGATGAAGTTATATCTGTTTCAAAACAGATGATTTTCAGGGAACGCGATAAATACCGACTTGCACATTTTGGATTGCACAGAACGAACCAGGATGAATCAAGGAGTAAAGGAACTTGTTCTGGATTCTCGATTCATCAGGAAATGCATGAGAGTTGGAATCACACCAATACCAGCTCGGACCAAGAAGATATGCAAGATCAAATCCGAAGGTTGTTGGACCGGCCTTATTTGGAAGCTCACGGATTTAGTGGGCTACAGACTTATGTATGGCGACCAGGAGTATGAGCAACATCTCCTTGGGAATTGGTTTATACTATTTTTACCTTAAGTGTGGTTTTGTCCCAATTGGGTTTTCCCACTAAGGTTTTTAATGAGGTAAACCAAGGCCAGTTTCAAGAGAAGGAGAATATGGCCCGTCCAACTTTTTTTCTTGTTTTCTATTTTTATAGTTTCGACCAGGCCTCTTTGTGGACCTTTCTTAAGACTTGTAACCCTATTATTTTGGCTATTTAAAGCCCCTCTTTGTTTTCAATAAACTTAAGTAAGTTTTAAGCTAAGAAAAACCTAAAGGTTTGCGATCTCTCTCTCTATTGCGTGTCTGCCCCTCAAGAGAACTAGATCTCTTCGCTTCTTGCTTGCTTGTTTCGATTGTTCTAAGTGTTCACAAGATCAGTAGCTTGAAAACCACCTTCGACCATCCACTGACTTAGCTGAGAGCGCCTTCGGCCAACAGCTTCGTTCCATCCGACCATCGTTCGACCACCGTTCCGCGCTCGTCCATCGATCACGTTCACCCATCTTTCGACCACTCGACCACCCGCCTCCGATCTTACATCAGAGCTATTGGTGCTACTAGCTCCATAGGTGGGTGTCACGACGTCAGAATCGGAGATCCGGGCGGCGTAGAAGACTGATTTTGCCCCTGAGAATCATTCGGAATCGGGGATTCGCTAGCTTCTTTCGGAGAAGAGGATTTTTGATTCTTAGGGCTTCTTTTATGGGGCTTCTTCTTTGCTATAGTAAGGAAAGCTCCAGAAGTCGGGACCGGCGGTGAGGCCTGGCATAGCCGTGGATGGAGGTGCGCAAACGATGAAGACATTGTTACACTGCGTCGCTTACTTTATCGCGAGTTTATTTCCGAGATATTTCACTTCACTTTAGTGGTTACTACTTGTTGGCATTTTTAACGCTCTCCAACAACAAATTCGATGGAGTGAATGGCTTGTCTCGAGGTGGCGATAATATAGTGAGCATTTTGAATACATCCTTAAAGTCCTTCACACTTGAACTTTTCCCAACACATCTTCTTACTCTGCACCCGCAACAGTGATGGTGGCTGAGAATGATTCACATCCTGTCTCGACCATTTCCTCGACCCTCAAAGCTGATACCACCGGAACCCCAGGCTCTTTCTTGTTCCTTTAAAACACCATCTTCCCTTCTTTCCGACTAAAGGTAGCTCGACATATCTTGCAATCCAAGTGAACTCATTAATGAGCTAACTAGTCCATTCTAAGAATTGCTTTATATCCTTTTACTGGTAACAAGATCTGTTCGATGGCATATCTATGCCCCCACCACGATGGACACATAGATGACATGTGACTTAAACATTTTACCGCCAGCTGCCTGAACCATTGTGACGCCTTCCTCGAGTCAACCCTTAGACGGTCAATGCTCAACAAATTCAGGACATACAAAGCAATGTGACGCCCAAAGTAAAAAAGAGTGGGCTTCACTGCCCCCAATATTAACAATTCATACATAATTATTAGATTTTCTAAAAGGTTGTGCTAGGCACAAACACCTATGCAATAACATAGACAAGACAAAAAATAACGCTTACCAGCAAGTGGATTGACTATATCCTCCAATTCAAGCATGTGCACTCTTGGTGACACGTTCTCCCTCTCGAGCAGTGGTGGCAACTCTCCTTCGGGTCGGTCTCAATGGGAACGATTCTTCTGTACATTCACCGGTGCCTTGAAATCTCGAGTAAAATGCCCAACAGCACCGAAATGGAAATAGTTTCCAGAAGCCACCTTCAGGACAATATTTAGCTTGGGGCTCCACATTCACACACATGTAACATTCACCAGTACCTTGATAACACACTTTGTGATGTACCTTCCACTTGTGATACCAACATAGCTGCTTAGTTCTCAGAAACTCTAGACTTAGCTTAGCCATCACGTTGTCCCTTTGCAAACAGTCCTGATTGGCAGCTTTTTCCAGCCCCCTCTCAACCAACTCTGACGATAAGATAATATCGGTTCACCATAAGGGTCAGAAGACCGAGTTTTATCCAGTACATGAACCTTTTGATATGATTATGATTACCGAACTTGTCACAAGTGTGTGTATGCTCGTTTTATCAGGTTATAATGAATGTGCTCGGTGGAAATCTATGGGTCAGGGATTATCTTTATTAAAAAGCAGACTAAGGTCGACAAACGAACAAAATGGTGCGAGGTCGTCGATAGACCAGCTTGCTTACAATTCGAGACGTGCTAGTTTCTAGATAGAGAAAGTAATGAAATGCATAAATCCCAAAAAGTTACATTTATGAAAATAGAGCTGCCTATTTATAGTAAATACGGTCGTACTTTTGTACGGGCCGTTGACTCCTTGTCGAGTTGTGACGAATGGGCCGTACTCTTCAGGTGAAAAGTGGGACAAGCCGAATATGTCCTGTATTTCTGTTGAGCCAGGCTGAAATAAGATGGCGAGCTGAGCCGAGCTGGACAGGTTTGATCGCGAGCTGAATCGAGCCGAGTAGAGCTATTTGCGAGCTGAACCGAGCGTTCTTCAAATGAGGGTCTGTTTTGATTATGGGTCATCTAACTTGTTTCTTATTGGACCGATCATAATCGAGAGAGTATGTGTGGGCCGGACTAATGGATGAGTGCTAAACCCATATATAAGAATGCTTTATTTCATTCTATATATCCAGTCTCGCATGCCTTGTGAGTCGGTTAAAACCATGATCATAATTCCACACTAATCTCCACCAATGTCAGAATTTAAGGAAGGCGGTCTCCAACAAGGCCTCTGACCTGGTTGGAAAGTACTTCCTATCATACTCTTACATAAACGAGCCTCAACCGTGCACTTTATGGTTCTCTCTTGACTACACCCTGCCACAAATTGTAGGTATCAAATTCCATGAAACTAACCACGATATCATTGATGTGGTTCCATGGACAATGCAACAATTCAAAGTTACGCTCCAAGCGGATCCTCCACTCATCCTATTCCATTGGCTTACACCCGCCATTGAACCTTTGTATCTTAAGACTGATAATTTGGTTCCTCATATCCAATTAACTTGGTACACATAGTGGGGGTGCTATCTGCACGTCATTTGATCTATCCCCCCCCCCACCCTTTGGTATCTAACACCATCTCCGCAACCAGAAATTTAAACTGTTGGAACATATGCACAAAGAACACATGCGTTTCTGGCATCAAGTTAGCTATCCTTGCGACGCACCCATGCCAGAAAAGACCGGTGGTGGCGGTGGTGGTGGGTTTTGCGCCAACAACGCTACGGAAAGTGGCAGATTTAGCGGTTGATCTTATATCATGATGTCATGTTTAAAATTTTCATTTACTTTAACTTATTTGGTATTAATTTCTTTTATTTTGGTGGATTCGGTCATTTCAAGTAAAGCATTGAATTACTCTTTTTGAAAAATTCTTTAGTTCATCCCGGATGCACTTCTAGCTCGACCGCTTAGGTTTGACATTGTCACTTACTCCTGGTGAATTCGAGTTTCGTCTCTGACTTTGATCCGTACCTTCCAGTTCGGCGATGCTCTTCACATCTCTCTAGGCTCCAAATATACTCTTAAAAGGGCCTTCATTTTTAGGCTTGGTATCTGTTAATAGTTAGCCTTCGATTGTCTTAATTTGGATTTTAATCCATTTAGTGAATTTAGTAATTATTCTCAATAAATCAGAATCCTAACAAAACGACTGACTTTCCTTTTTAAATTTTCGTCTTTTGTGATGTGTTCATCTTCTCAGTCTCCAATATGCTCTGATTTCTTAGATGGTGTCGCATCAATTTGTTGGATTTTGACTCAATCTCCACATTTAAACATACTTAAGAGGGGAATTCTGAGATTTCCTATACGCAAAGAAAGATTAGGAGATGATGGGATCACCAACCGCTGGAATACCACAACCTTCTCGGCTATGGAGCAGCCGACCCGCCAGCTCCCCAAAAAGGAACGAACTACCCAGCTCTCTCCATGAATCAAGATATAGGATATTCACACAACCGAATTACGGCTTCGCTCACATCGTCTAGCCACGAATTTACTTGCACCGTCTGGTTACGGCCTCGCCTACGCCGTCTAGCTACAACCCTACTCGAGTGTTATCCCGGCCTCACTCGCGTAGTCTAGCTACGACCGAACTCGCGCCGCCTAAACCAAGACCTTGCCCGAGTTGTCTAAACTATGACCTCGCTTAGCTTCTTCCCGCCAAAACCCTTGCCTAGATCCCGACGAGCTACAATCTCCATCACTTTGACGGAGAAGACTATCAACGCAACCAGATCCTGATCAGACCACCAGATCTCTCTTTCCCTTGCCGACCTCAGCGATTGTGGTACAAAGCAATTAAGCTCGGCGGAATTAGACTAAAGGAACGACATAAATACATGAAGATTTGTCTGAATGAACAAATTAACAAGGATTCATAAAAAATCGTTTTATTTCTTTTCGAAATACAAGGGAGCATACAACATCCGAGCAAAAGTATACAGAAAAAGCTAAAGACGAACTAATTTCTTGAAAGACGATTTCGTTCGAGACCGAATCTTGACTTGCAAGATCGGATTTTGCCCCAAAGGAGCCAAGCTACTTTTTTGAAAGACGAATTCGTCGTCTCTTCCCTACAAGGCTGAGCCGAGCGGTACCCTAATATTTATAGATGCCTTTTATGCATTTTGGACTATTTCCAAATTGTCTCTCTCTTTAACATCAACATATTTAGCAAACCTTACAAAAAATGAAAGATTTTTCATTGTTATCGCAAGTTGATAACACAACAACCAACTGGAGATTTTGTGTGAAGAGTGTAAGAAGATGGTTCAAAAATTCTTCCCTCCATGGCGAAACATGCCATGTGATCTTATGTTGATGAACTGGTAAGATTTTATATCAAAAATTCAATATCTTTGTAGTTTAAACATTTTAACAAAAAGTAACGATCATAACTTTTCCAAATGTTGGGTTTTCAAATCCAATCAGACATCCCTTGCAGGTTTTTTGGAACCCTAGACTTGTGGCATCTTCAAGTTGGTCACTGGAAATTTATAGAAAATTTCGAAGTGATTCAAATGTATAGTAAAAGTGATATTAGAAACACTATCAGTGGGGAGAAGATCTTCATCAGCGAGAACACGCTCATTACAAATTGCGAAACGATAAGTCCGAATCATTTTTATCATTTTGTCGGCATGTGGAGTATTAGGGATTTCTTACGTTCTCCAGCATACACCATTGGTAATTTTATTTCATATGCATGTTCAAATTTCTTAGATTATTTAAACGATTTTCACCTTTAACATTTTAATCCTTTTGGTTTCATTATTTGCTTTTTAGATTTGATTGGAGTAATATGCCATATTGAAGAAATGCAAAGTACATGGCACATCCGAAACAAGTATGACAAAGCAATTGACATTTATATTAGAGAGATAGAGTAAGTGTGAGTTCAAAGATTTCACACCAAGGATTTGTATCGTAATGTGGTTTTGGTACTTTAGGAAATAGGACATAGATTTTCTGTGAATCAAGGATGTTATAAAAGATTAAATGCTGAGAAAGAATTTATACAAAGAACAAGTTGAAAGTATACAAATGAGATCGAACTATTTTAGTCGAAGTGTTTAGAGCTGTAAAGTCGAGATTATGTTTTTATGTCCCCTTTTGAATGACTTCTTCTCTCCTTATATCCTCGATCTCACTTCGTCCGTTGCGATCTTCTCGGAGTTTGTTGCAACGGTTGAAGACTTGTTCCTTGTCGAACTCGAACACTGGTGGACACGAATGACAGATCTCCTTACTTAGTGTTTAGATTTTGTCACTTCGTCACGCTTGCTGGGCCTGGTCGAGTTCGTCTATCTTTTGGGCTTCCTCTTCTAGTGGGCCTCGTATTTCGTAAATGGGCTAGATTTTATGGTGCAAAATCCAGCACCAACAATTGCCCCCCAGCCCATTAATGAAGTTTGAATTAATGGGCGGCAACCTCGAGAATATGCGCGCCGTCCTATATCTACGTACGTTCTCCCCCACGCGCACATGCGTCATTAAATTGGCAAGATCGAACGGTTGAGATGGCGCGTGAAAGGAGCGACCTCAATTCTTGGAATTCCCTTCGGATTTTCCTTGGATCGCAATCATTTTGCTTCGATCCAACGACCGAGGTGAGAGGATACGAGAGGTCGTCACATCGAATCTTATTAGTATGATTCGAATCGATCGATCTTATCTGTCTCCCATATCTAACAGTTACGATTTGCTGACGTGGCATAATTCCGACAATCTCGAGGTCGATCTTAATTATGACATTAAAAAGGGGAGGTTAATCCCACGTTTCCCACTACAAGCTTTTCCGTATTTATCACAGGTAACTACTTCTTCTCCCTTACTCTTTTTCATTTTTAATTTTTCAGAGAATCAGACGAGAAAGATAGCTCTTCGCCAGAATTTCTTCCTTTTCTGTTAAACATTCCCGATGGCTCCGAAACCTAGAACCGTAGGAAGCAGTTCTTCTCGGGAAACTTACGGTCCTCACCAGAAGTCCAAGCTTATGATGCGCCATATCCAGAAGCTCTGAGAAAGCTTTCACGTTCCTCACCGGACGAGTCTGAGTCTCCAGAGATTGTCTGTCCCGGTTTTTGCTGTGCGTATTCGACTTTCTTCAAGAGATGCGGACTGATATTTCCGATCCCGCTCATCCTTGTTGACGTCTTAGCGTTCCTGCAACTCTCATTTCCTTAGATGATGCCGAATTTTGTTCGGCAGGTCATCAAAATCGGAGTGTTGGCCGCTGAGCAAGGAATTTCGGTGACGGTTGATCTTATCTTACTCTTGTGCCTCTTCAAATACAACAAGAAGTGCCCGGGAACCTACTACCTCTCGCCTAGTCATGGGAGAATCATAGAAGAGACTCCTCCGAGGGATATGTGGCAAGATCGAATATTTTTCTTCAAGATAAATGAGTTTCCCATTGGCGACTTTGACTACTCTGTTATCCCGACGCGCTGGGCAGTCAGCGTTGGTCAGAAAAGAGATCGTCATATATAGATCTTAGCTTGAAATTATTTTGTGTGATCTGTGTTGACCGTTTCTCTTTGTTTTGTGTTGGCAGATACCCCGGACGCAATACCGCTTGACACAGATACCACGGATATGATCGCTCGCCCGAAGAGTGGGAGGATAGATTGGGATTCTTTCACGGGAGATTGCATCAGATCCGCTATAGGAGAGAAGAGTTCGAAGAAGCGCCGTCTCCAGTTCCTCGAAGTCCTCACGAAGTGAAACCTCGCATCGATCGGCCAACTCTAGCAACATGTAACTCATCATATCAATAGTCCTTCATCTCTTTTTTTCATTGGTTAAAAGATTTTTTGTCTTCCTGAGTTAGTTTTTCCGTTGTGTCTAGGTCACACCATCTCCGATTTAAGTTCAACATCAAATACTCTGCCGGTAGAAAAGATCTCCAGAAGAAACAACTCTCGTCATACCGGAAAGGCTCCTGTCGACTTGGCAGCTCAGGCTAAGTCGGGCCAGTTAGCAGCGATGCGCACCAGGGCCCTTAGCTCGACTACTCCGATGTACCGAGCTGTCAGCGAGGCGTGGTTCTGTAGGCCCAAAGTACAGCCGGGAGTTCATCGCTACAGCTTATTTTGCATCCGTCGAGCCTTTTCTTCAGGTTGTTCATGATCGAATTGTTAGCTGCCTCGGCCAGTCCGTGCCCTTGGGGGTAACGAAGCGTCGGGAATGTCAGCTTTATGTTCCAAGTCTTGCAGAACGTTTGGAATGTGTTCGATATGAATTGAGATCCGTTATCCGTGACGATCTCATGAGGAAGTCCATGACGACATATTATGTTTCACCAGACAAACATCTTTACATGGACGTCCTTGATCTTTTTATAGGACTCAGCTTCAATCCATTTGGTGAAGTAATTAGTCATAACCAGTAAGTGCATGGCCTTTTTCTTTCCCGATGTGACCAAGGGTCCTACTATATCCATCCACCAGTGCATAAAAGGATACTGCAAGGAGATCGAAGATAGTTTCTCCGAAGGCTGATGGATTATCGGGGCGTGCCTTTGGTATCACACTTCGCCGAGAATTTTTCTCACTCGGCGGACATAGTCGGCCAGAAGAAACCTTGGCACTTAATCCTTATGGCTAAGGCTTGGCTTCCGGAATGACTTATGCAAGACCCTTCGTGAGCTTGACTGATTACAATCTGGGTTTCTTTTCCGCTAAAGCATTTGAGGTATGGTCCAGAAAGACTTCGTCTGAAGAGCTTTCCTTCTATCACACAGTACCTTGCGCTTTGCGCTTTCTAGTAGCACATTTTTCGGTAGGGGTCGTACCGTTGATGATGTACTGGATAATATGATCTCTCTAATCGCTTTCGGTGTCGACCTCTAAGGCCTGGTCCGCAGGAGTCTCTTTTATGGGACCGTCCGGGATGTTAGCTACGCAGATGGCCTTCCTAGGGTCGATGTCATCATCAACATCGATGATGTCAAGTTTGGTTTCCCTTTCGGGTATCAGTTCAACATCGATTGGTTGTTTGGAGCTTTTCTCTTTCAGAGATAGAGCCTTTAGCGCGACATCCATGCTGGGTTTTTCGATCCCTTCGACGGGTATGATCCTTTTTATGTTGGGGTCGGAGGTTGAGGCTAACGCTGCTAAGGCATCAGCTGCCGTGTTCTTTCCTCGAGGGATACAAGTTAGATCGAAGAAATAAATTTGATCAGCGATACCGTGAACGACGCAAAGGTAGGCCTCCATTCACTCGTCTTTGGCTTCATAGTCACCGTGAAATTGGCTCGTGATCAGTTGGGAGTCGCTGAAGGCGTCTACTTCCCGTGCTCCAACTGCTATCGCAAGTCTGAGTCCGACTATCAATGCTTCGTAATCCGCTTTGTTATTTGATGCAACGAAGCCAGGTCTAAAGGTATGTTCCAATACTTCTCATGTGGGAGAGACTAGCTTGACTCCTCTACCCTAGAGCCCTGTTTTGAGGATGCACCGTCAATATGGAGGGTCTATTTTTTTGACGACTCGAGTTCGACGGTTGGGGGAAGTTCGATTACGAAGTCAGCGAGTACTTGTGCTTTTAAGCAAGTTCGAGTTCTGAACTCTATATCGTACTCACTTAATTCGATAGTTGGGACTTTGTAGGATTGTCCTCAACGGTTGTGAGGTCATCACTGCGATCCAATGAGACTGGAAATATGGTCGCAGCTTTCCAGCTGAGGTTACCAGTGCTAATGCGAGTTTTTCCATTGCGGGATATCTCGTCTCGGCGTCGATCAGAGTTTTGCTAACATAGTATACTGGTTTTTGTTCGTTCTGATATTCGCGAACTAGAACCCCGCTTACAGCCACCAACGAGATGGATAAGTAAAGGGATAGGGGTTCTCCTTCCACTGGCAAACGTTGGCTTTGCCAGTAGCGAGGGCTATCTTAGATAGGTTTTAAGCTGGGTGAACGCTTCTTCTCACTTCTCATCCCAAGTAAAATTTTTATTTTCCTTGAGTTGCTGGTAGAAAAGAAGACACTTGTCGGTCGACCTTGATATAAAGCGATTCAACGCTGCAATTTTGTGGGTAAGTCTTTGGACTTCCTGTGTTATATTCGGGGACGACGTCTCTAAAAAGTGGAAATCTTCTTGGGATTTGCTTCGATACCCCTTTCGGTTACTAAGTAACCGAGGAATTCTCCTGATGGAACACTGAAGGTACCCTTCACGGGGTTGAGCTTCAACCCACACTTATTGAGAATGAGGAAGAATTCTTTTAGTTGAGCTATATGATCCTCATACTTTGAGGCATTAACCAACATATCATCGATGTAAAACTCCATGGTTTTACCCAGTAGTCCGGCAAACATTTTGTTGACGAGGTGTTGGTAAGGAGCTCCTGCATTTTTGAGGCCAAAAGGCATCACTTTGTAGCAGTAGGTGCCTCAATCTGTTATGAACGAGGTATTTTCCTAATCCTCCGGGTTCATCAGTATTTGATTGTATCCTGAGAATGCGTCCATAAAGGATAGGAGCTGGTGCCCAGCTGTAGCTTCCACCAATCGGTTGATGTGCTGGAGCGGGAAGTTGTCCTTCGGACATGCTTTGTTGAGGTCTGTGAAATCTACACATACTCTCCACTTCCCGTTCTTTTTCTGTACTACAATTGGGTTGGCGAGCCAGTCGGGGTATTTTACTTCTCTGATCGATCCTATTTTCAGTAATTGATCGACTTCGTTGTTGACAGCTTGAGCTCGCTCGGGGAAAAGTTTGCGATGTTTTTGTCTGACTTATTTATAGGTCGGGTCGACATTTAGCTCATGGCTCGTCACACCGATATTGATTCCTTTCATGTCAGCTGAGTACCATGCAAACGATTTTACATTCTGCTTAAGGAATGATACCAGTTCGCCTCTTATAGAGTTCGGGAGTTCGACTCCAATACCGACGTATTTTTCAGGATGGGCCTCGTCTATGAAAACTTGCGTCGTGAGGTCTTTTGGGGAACTTCGTTGACTGGGGTCATTCGACCTTTTAGTTCGCATTTCGGCGATCTCCTCCTGCTTCTGTGATTGCTATGTGGGGCATATTTCAATATGTTTATACCCGGTCATGTAACAATATGGTTTTCACTCCGTTAGGAGTTGGGAATTTGACACATTGATGGTACGTCGAAGCTACAGCTTTCATGTCGTAAATCCATGATCTTCCTAAGATCGCGTTGTACCGGGCTTGACGATCCACAACGACAAATTCCGTCATTCTTCGAACCCCACCAGCAATGACTGGTGTAAAGACAGAGTCTAAAGAGTATGTCGTTTCTCCGGCGAGCCCTACTAGCGGTGTTTATCCTTCGACTATCTCGGAATCGTCGAACTAATCTTTTTGAATGCGTCATAAAATAGGACATCGACGGAACTTCCCGTATCGATCATTATCCTAGAGAGTTCAACATCTCCAATGACTAGGCAGACAAGAAAAGCATCATCATGTAGTTTATCGAGTTCGAGTGTCTCGCTTTCGCGAAATACGATCTCATGATCGGGGACTTGTATGGGAGTTTTTTCTCGCCTATCGGTCTCAACTTTTCTTTGAAGAGCTTTGATTGAGTTGACCGAGTCTTAGCACAGTTTGGAGCCTCCGAATATTAAGTTGATTCGGAGCGGGAGGTGGCGTATAAACCGATCCTTTTGGGATGCCGCATAAGCTTAGTTCGCCTAGAATTACCTCGAATCTTTTCCGGAAACCCTGAGGTGTAGCCTCGGGAGGTCCCTCCTCTTTGGATCGTTCTCTTTTATTTTGAGATGTGTTTTTGGAACTCGACCATTTGGTCGATTTGGGTTTCTTATCTACGGGAGGTTCTACCTCCTCGACTTTGGATTCTTTCCCCTTCTCGGACTCTCACTTTTTTGCTTCAAGTTTGGTTCGAGTGTAACACTCGTCCGTCGAATTACCTTTTTATTGTGATGTTCACAGTACTTGTCTTTATCATACTCAAACTTGCGTTAGCCCTGTGGGCTTTCAACTGAATTCACGGTTCCAGATTTACGAGAATCCTTTTTACCATTGGCATTCTGCGAACTCGATTGGTTCTTCTCTTTTTGATGCTTTTCCCTTCTACAAGGCGAGAGAAAGTCGAAGCGCGATGTAGAGCATCGTCAAGAGTTTGTGGTTCGCGGACCGTTATTTCTTTTCGGAACTCAGTTGAATACCACAGTTCGCGCCTCAGTGCCTCTATGGCCACTTCGTCGTCTGGATTCGCGATTTTGGATTTGATTTCCTTGAATATTTATGTACGAACGTGAAGTTACTCGTCAAGTCGTTGAGATACGCCGAACAGGGCTGCCTCAGTAGATTTTACTTCGATATAAAGGGATTACAGTTTGAGGAAAGCCGTCATGAACTGAGTGAAGTTGTCGATAGACTTTTCTTCCAATCTGGAAAACCATTCTAAGGATGGGCTCGATAAATTTTCGACGAAGAGCCTGCAGAAAGCAGGATCTCTTTCCTCGTCGGTCAGTTAGACTCTAGACATCGCTAGTCTAAATTCTCTGTTATGAGACATATGGTCTGACTTTCCCAAGTATTTTGGGAATTTGGTTTTCTTAATTTCCGCAACCTTGCAAAGGCAATTCGATCGGTAAACGGCGTTTGGCGCGTTTCTTCGATTACTCAATCGATGTCGTCTGTTGCTATTGGAGCAAATTGTGTTTGCGGTTGGACCGCTGATTGATGTCCTAAGTGTATCTAATCGTTCAGGCTATCACATGTTGTTGATCTGAGCAATTCAGTTCAAGGTAATGGGAACGGAATCGAGTTTGGCTTGACAAGAGGTCTCTAGCTTGAGGCTAAGGGTTAACCGCTAAGCCACCTGGGCATGTTCTCACCGTTTGGTAGTAGAGGTAGCGGACCAAGGGGTGTTCGTTCCATAGATCCCTTCAAGTCCACAGTTAGCGAACTCGAACTAAAAAGGGATAGGTCACTGTCGAGGTCATTGAAGCTGATGTCGCAGGATTTAGGACTGGGTCCGCCCGTGCATTGTCAGTCTGACCCGTGGTATTGTTCACTCCGGTAGTGTTCTGCGAAATGAAGCCAATCACTTGTTCGGGATCGACCGGAGGAGGAATGACATTAGTTTCGGGCGGAGTAGGATTCATCTCGTTCTATCGAATCTTGTATCCGATTCTTGTGACAGAAAGATATATGGTTGTCCCCCCAGACGGCGCCAAATGTGAGTTCAAATATTTCATACCAAGGATTTGTATTGTGGTTTTGGGACTTTAGGAGATGTGATATATATTTTCTGTGAATCAAGGATGTTATAAAAGATTGAATGCTGAGATAGAATTTATACAAATAACAAGTCATAATTATACAAATGAGATCTAACTATTTTAGTCGAAGTGTTTAGAGCTGTAAAGTCGAGACTATGTTTTCGTGTCCTCTTTTGAATGACTTCTTCTCTCCTTATATCCTCGATCTCACTTCGTCCGTTGCGATCTTCTCGTTCACATTATCCTCAACGTCCCGAGATTCTCGGAGTTTGTTGCAACGGTTGAAGACTTGTTCCTTGTCGAAATCGAACTATTGTGGACACGAATGACATATCGTCTTACTTAGTGTTTAGATTTCGTCACTTCATCACGCTTGCTGGGCCTGGTCAAGTTCGTCTATCTTTTGGGCTTCCTCTTCTAGTGGGCTTTGTATTTTTGTAAATGGGCCGGATTTTATGGTGCAAAATCCAGCACCGACAGTGAGTTTCAATTGTTTTCCTGATAATATATTTCAGTGTAAATATTTATACGAGTATTTCTATTGAAATACTTATATTACAATCATATCTTTTCTATAATGGGACATCAATAAATGCATAGCTAGAGAAAAATTGGCAGTCCAATTTTATGAATATTGGTATTCAATTGGTGAGTATGAGACTGTTGCCGTCTTGAGGTTTTGGCGTTTAAATTATACTGAGGGTAAGTAAAGCTTGAGTTTTTAGTAAATTTTAAATTTTAGTTCAATTTTTTAATTTTTGATTTGAAATTTATTTAATTCACTAATTTTAATATTGTTTATGAATTTAGGTGCTCTATATGTCCATGATTCTGGGGCGATTTCACAACTTGAGTTTGATCCAGGTATTGAAGATATGAAAGATTATAAGGAATGGTATAATAGTAACAAATTAATATTTTTTATTTAACTTTTACAATTTACTAACTTCTTAAATATTTGTTTTGGTTGTAGGGCTTCCTTCACCAGAGCTACTAAATCAAATTTTAAACCATGAATATATGTTCTGATAAACTTCGTTGGGAACCTAGATTGCCTTCTATATTTATAAATTTTTTATTTTTTTGTTTACGCATGTTTCATGGGTTGTTACTTATTTATTTTTTTGTTAAACTCTTACTTATTTATTTATTATATTAATTCTCATTTATATGTATAGATCTTATAAAAAAAACTAACCACCAAGCAAAAACGAAATCTTATATTAAAATTCGCTTTAGAATTCTAAAGGATATATTGTTGTGTGAATCTCCTCAACTTACTGATTTCGCCATTTATTCCTAAATCAGTTTTTATGTCTTAATAAAGATTATCAAATATACAATACCATTTATTAGATGAAATAACTAAATAAGTTAAATTTATTATCTTCGATTATCTATTTAAATTTTAAAAATAGATCAGTGGGAATCATTTTGAAAAATATTTCTATAACAATATATGATCATATATGATCACAAGATCTAAACAGAATTTACGAAGATTACACAATATATACTAAATCTACAAACAATGGGCAAGAAATATTACAAAAAAACCCTAACTATTTCCCAAACGCATACTATATTCGACGTCTTCTTCATATCATAGTTCCACAAACCTATCGCTGTTACTACGTCAATTGGTTTTTTTCTAATGAAGTTGTTATTTCCATATTCTTACTTTTTGCTTTCTTTGTTAACAAGTTATGTACTTCTAGGTGAAAGACAAACATTTAGATTTACTGATCGTTGTGCTCATATATTTACCGTACGGTTTAATGAACTTAGTTGTATAATGTGGTTGATATGACTTATTAAATGTCTTTCTAATACCATATGAATATAGTATTTTTTGTTACAGTCGTGTTTTAACTTTTCATACGTCGAGAATAACAATGAAACGTAAGAAGCCATTACTGTTTGACTTGGATAAAGAACATATTGCTCCTCCACCCCCATTACGGAAGTTAAGTTTAGTAAATTGTAGTTCTTTATAAGTATAGATTCGATTTTTTTATATGATAACCTCTAAATATTGTTTAGTCTTCTCTATTACTTAGCTGGAAGGAAAATAAAACAAACTATTGTTAAACGAAGTCCTTCAAGCAGCTGTGTGACTATTTCACAAAATAGAGTTCCATTCATGGATGTTACAAACATTGCTCCTTCACCTGCATTACAGAAAGGTATGTTAAGTACATTATTATTCTTTAGGGTTTATAGATAATATAATTTTTGTTTGTCACATTATTCTTTACTTTTAGGTGGAAGGCCAATCCATAAAACTCCTTTTGAAAAAATTCAATCAAGGATGTTACAAATGTATTGAGTCCTAAAATCTCTAGGGTGAACATTATAAAACAAAAGCAAATTGGCCGTGTTTTCTCTCAGTATTCAGGTTCGTTTAGATATTTATAAACGATTAATTTTCAGACATTATATATTTTATCTTATGCTTACAAAAAATGTATAAATTTTATTTCACTTCGTTTTCTACATATTCAAATACAGTACATAATACAAGGTTACCTTCTACACAAAGTTCTGTAAACACCAAACTCAAACGAATCCCGTCCGAAAAACACATAATAAACCTCAAAAAGGAGGTTTGTTTCCGATTATAAATTGATTGTTTAAACTATATTAGTTTATATGTTACACTGTATTGGTTTCAACATTAAATAGCAAAATATATTGGACAAGGTTTATTAAAATTCTATACAATTTATTTTTGTAATCGATGTAATTTTAAACTCAATGTTGGAGCTAATTTTCTACAGATAACCTGATCTCCTCTGCAAATGATGATGAGTTCGTTGCATTTGTAGCAACGAATTTAGAACACGAAGAGGAATCAGACAATGAAGGTACTAATTATGAAAACATCGATTTAGTTTATAAGTTGTTCAATTAAATTTTAAATCAATTATGTCTACTCTTTATATGTATAGATTTGGACGATGAGTTTGATGCCAGTACCCCGACTTCCATTCATGATTACAATGTTGAAAGTAATCATACATCATATTATATTCTACAGGAAATTAAAATGAGTGCAATTCTTAAAAAGGCTTTAGAAGGGTTTAATAGGATGCATATGGCATCCATGAATGTTAAGCCATGAATTGCAGAAAATGATATCATTTTAATTGATTTCAGTTATATATTAACAATTATTTTCCAACCATGGATTGGATTATAACTGACTAAGTTTTTAAAATATATGACATTAGGATACAAGGACCATGGAGATCCTTCATACACGTGTACCCATTGTGGTTTTTATATGTGGTTTGACGAGCGTATAAATAAAAGAGGATCCAAAGCACGGCCGGTTTTCTCAATATGTTGTAAACATGGAAAATTTAAGATTCCTCTTCTTAAAACACCTCTGTCTACATTGCTTGCATTGTTGTATAATGATAATGATGATAGCAAGAATTTTCGGGAGATTATTAGAGCTTATAATATGATGTTTTCATTCACGCCGCTTGGCGGGAAAGTCAACCAAAAATTGAACAATAGAAAATACCTTATATGTTTCAGCTACAAGGTGAAAACTACCATAACATAGGAGATATGTTACCAGATCTTGATCAAGATCCAGCTTTTTTGCAACTCTATATTCACGATTGCCATAATGATTCGAATAATCGAAAGGCTTACGGGTAACTATTTGACTAATTTTAAAATGTATATTTTTTATTGTGTTCTTTATGTTATTATGATGTTTAAATTTTCAGGAATACTCGCTCAGTTGAAATAAAAAGGCCAAAAATAGTAGATCTGATCAAGAAAATGTTGGATAATCATAATCCTCATGTGGGTGCTTTTAGATCAGCAAGAGATCAAATGGACTTGACAAAAAATATGGAAAGTATAAAACTTAGAATTCCAAGTAGAAGAGAAAGATATGGTAGGACCCATAATCTACCAACAACAGACGAGGTGGTTGGATTAATACCGGTTATTTTTAAATGGGCATGGATATACGCGATGTTATTACTCAAAGTAAATTAGGCAAGTTACAAAGAATAAGTGAACTGCATCCTGCATATTTGTCATTGCAATATCCTTTGCTATTTCCATACGGTGAAGACGGTTTCTGGTTAGCAAGGGTGTTTCAATAGTTGAAATATTATATGATTGTCATTGTAAATGGTTATCTTTAATACTTTAATGGTTTTAAATAAATCTAGGGTAGGCATAGACATTGGCTTTGTTGACACCAACAGAAGGACGAGGAAAAAGATCACCATGAGAGAATTTTTTTTGCATTTCGAATTTTGGAAAGGCGTAATGAATCTCCGACTATTGTCATGTCTGTAAAAATATTTGAACAGTTTTTGGTTGATGTATACACTATGGTTGAGACAAATCTATTGAAGTATTTACAACAAAATCAGAAGAAAAAAAACTCCGATGTGAAAATTACAATAAATTAAAAGAAGATTTTGCTAAAGGAGATGCGGATTTGTCTAACCAAGGAGAAAAAATACATTTGTCGTCTTCATTTGTTGGTGGTCCAAGGTATATGATGTAAAAATATCTTGATGAAATGGCTACATGCAAGTATTTTGGTTTTCCATATCTTTTCATGATTACATGAAACCCAAAGTGGCATGAAATTACAAGATTCGTTCAGAAGAATGGTTTAAAAGCAGAAGATAGACTTCAAGTATGTTGCAAAATATTTAAATTGAAACTCGACAGCTTAGTTTAAGATTTGAAAAAGAATAAGACATTTGGGAACGTTAATTAAGGTAAAAAGCATTACTTCAATATCAATTTGTTAATATTATTTTTGTTAATATACTAATATTTTACGAACATGATTTAAAACTATTAATCTGGTCATGTGTATCTATTTATATATATGCAGCTATGTACACAATAGAGTGGCAAAAGAGAGGTCTTCCACATGCTCATATGATTGTTTTCTTACATCCCAATTCTAAGCTACCAACGGGTGATGATATAGATAAGTTCATCAGTGCGGAAATTCCTGATAAAGAGGATGATCCTCATTTGTATGAAGTTGTTGCGGATATGATGATGCATGGTGCATGTGACCCTCACAATTAAGATAGTTCATGCATGCAAGATGGGAAGTGTAAAAGGTTCTTTCCAAAACCTTTTAGTGATACAACTCATGTTGATGTAGCGGAGTTTCCTATTTACAGACGTAGAAAGGACAAGACGAGGTTTGTAAAAAAAAAGAGGGTTTAATTTTGACAATTCATACGTGATACCTTATAACATAACTCTGTCCAAACGTTATCGAACTCATATCATCTTTTCATGGTGTTGCTAAACCGAGCTGTCAAATATCTCTTCAAATATATTCACAAGGGTCCTGACTATGTAAGAGCATCTTTATGAAACGAAGCTGAAAATGATTGTGATAAGGTGATGGTAAGGTTGCTGATAAGGATCAAGTCAAAGATGAAATTAAAGAGTATACCAGTTGTAGGTATGTAACCAAATAAAACTATTGTTTTTTGTTTTATTCATGTGATTGTGCCATATATTCCGAATCTTATACATAATTTCCGTTGAAGATAATTTCATATTATCCAGGTATTTATCTTCCTACGAGTCTACATGGAGAATTATTGTATTCAATACTAATTTCCAAACTACAACAGTAGAGAAACTGTCGTTTCATCTCGAAGGTGAACATCCCATGCTCTACGAGGAAGATGACGATGTGGATGACGTTGTTAACCGACGATCGGTTGGTAGATCTAATTTTCTTGCTTTCATGGACTACTACAAAAAGAATCCTAATGCAAAGAAGATGACTTACGCAGATTTTCCAACTGAACATGTTTGGGTTCTAAAGACTAGAGAATGGAAAGTTCGGCACAAAAGGTTTGCAATTGGAAGGCTAACATATGTCCCCCGGATAAAAGAAGATGCATATTTTGGGGGGGTTTTGCTTAACATCCAACTAGGTCCATCATATTATGATGATATTAAGGATATGCCAATGTGTTATTTATCCTTCATACAAATTGGCTTGCGAAGCGATGGCTTTACTTGTTGATGATATTGTATATGTTGAAGCTATAAAAGAAGCAGTTCAATGGGGGTAGCATTATGTATGTGCAGGAATCGTTTGTTCAGATGCTTTTACTAACATTGTTAAAAATCCACCAGAACTCTGGAATAAAACATATGAATTCTTATCGGATGACATATTAATCAAGCAAAGAAACATAAGAAAAGATCCATGTAAGTAAAATTGTATCATACCATTGCGAAAAATAGTTTTGTTCATATAACTTTAATTAATTTATTATACTTTTATTTTCGTATATTGTAGATTATAGCATGGACGAACATCAAATCAAAAATTATGCATTAGTAGAAATAGAAATGCTTATACGTAAAAGTGGGAGTTCACTATCTAAAATTAAGGATATGCCAAAACCCGATATAAGCCCAATGGCTCATGATAACAACATGTTGATATCAGAAGAGTTAGCATACGATTATGATGAGCTGAAATCCGACTTAGATAGAGATCTTCCCAAACTTACAGAAGAACAAAGAGGTGTTTATAACAATATTATGACCGCATTTGATAATGGAACCGATGGTATGTATTTCGTTTATGGATTTGGAGGAATAGTGCAAACTTTTCTGTGGAGTGTTCTTGGAGCGACTATTCAATATAACGGTCAGATATTATTAAATGTTGCATCAAGTGGTATTGCTGCTTTGTTGCTAAAAGGTGGTAGAACGACTCATTCTAGATTTGGAATCCCTAGTCAAGTAAATGAATGGACGACATGTTCTACTATGAAACCTGGAATAGATCAAGCAGAGTTGGTCAAGTTAGCCAAACTTATTAAATGGGACGAAGCACCAATGATGAGTAAACACTATTTTGAGACTCTGGATCAGATCGTGCGAGATATTTTGGGACAAGATGTGCAATTTGGAGGTAAGCCTATTGTTTTTGGTGGTGATTTTAAACAGATTTTACCAGTAATAACTGTTGGTGGAAGAGAGCAGATTCTTATGGCTGCTCTGAATTCTTTGTTACTGTGGAACAAATGCAAATTTATGAAGCTCACCAAAAATATGCGACTTCTCGCTGATGGTCTTAGTATTTATCAATCTCCTGCTCTTAGAGAATTATCCAACTGGATTTTGGATATAGGAGACGAAAAGATCAACAGTGGAGATGATGAAGATTTTGAGATAGATATTGCAATTGGTTTTCTCATATCTGGTTATGTAGAACACTATAGAGACAAAAGATGCGGATATAATCATTAGTTTGCCCATTACTAGGTTGTCCTGCCAGGACGATATATAGTGAAATCAGGTTATCAATTAGAACATGACTCAGAGCAGAATAACATGACAGTCCCGACTTATGGACCAAATGTCAAGGCTCTACAAGCGCACACATGGAAAATAAAATGTCCTCCAAAGATCAGATATTTTATTTGGCATGCTTTGTTAGAATGTTTAGCGGTTACAAAGAATTTGCGGAATAGAGGTATTAAGTGTGATACTAGATGTTTCAGATGTGGGGCAGATGAGGAGACAATAAATCATGTCCTTTTTGAATGCTCGCTGGCAGTACAAACATGGGCTTTATATTCAGTACCTTCCAATCCAAAAAAATTTCCACGGACTTCGATTTTTACTAACTTGGACTACCTGTTTTGGAGATTGCCAAGAGATAGTCAGAATAATCACTATCCATGGATAAATTGGTATATTTGGAAGAGTAGAAATGAAAAAATCTAAAACAATATTGATAGGGACCCAAATTGAATTTTAAAATTGCTGAATCGGAAGCACATGCTTGGGAAGAGGCTAAAACTACAGTTGATATAACAACCCTCAAAGTGGGATGGACGTGACAGTAATACCACATGAAATAGTTATATAAATAAAAGGAAGGTTTTGTTTCTTAGACGGTTCATGGAAGGAAGGCGACAAGTTCTCCGGGCAGGGATGGTTCAGCATCCATGAAGGAGATCGGTATGTCATGATGGGAGCAAGAAACATAAGAAGAAGTCTTTCACCTCTCCACGCTGAGTTCAAAGCCCTAATATGGTCTATGGAGTGCATGAAGAGATGGAATGAACAAGAGATAACTTTTGCAACCGACTGTTCAAAACTGGTGAAGTTTGTGTCTACATCCACAGAGTTGCCGACTTTTGCAATTAATTTATAGGAGTACGTTCTAAGGAAGGATTTCTTTACGAGGTTAGTTATCAAGCATATACCACATGCGAGCAAGAAAATGGAGGATATTTTGAAGGAATGTTTAGATCAATCCTGATTCAATTCCAGATTCAGATCATCCTAAACATGCGGATCTAGGTTCTCTTGAATAGAAACAATAGATGATCTCACCTTATACCTGATTTGCAGCGGAAAGGGACGGTATGTCTGAGATCAGAGAGCCACCGAGAGATAACTCCTCCAGAGGTTCACACACGCACACCGAGCAGGAAGAAGGCTGCTAGGCCACTAGGAGAAGTCGCAGGAGAGAGAGAGAGGCGCGGCTAGTTAGGGTTGGAGAAGAAAAAGACTCGAGTTTTACTTATAAAACTTGTCCAATTCCGTTTGGGCCGTTTGGCCCAAATACCAAATAACTCGAAAGCGTTCGCGCACTGTGTCGATCGACACTCCTTGTGTATCGATCGACACAGAGTCGCCAAACCCTTTTATTCTCTCTAAGTACAGTAAATGCCTAGCACTTTTACCGTACTTCTGCTAAACCGTTCCTACACATTTTCCTGTTGGCTTAGGCGTGTGACCCATATGGGATCATATAATAAAGGCAATAAGTCCAAGACTTATAGATCATGAGCGGACTCTAGCAAGCCATCATGACCCCCATTATTATATGACTTATGTCTGATCATTGACATACTCTTACTTTCTAGAGACAGTATCGAGATTACTGGACACAATTCCAACATATTTTGGCCAGGAGTGTCAGAATTCAACAGTCTTATCTTATCTACGTGGAGCCCGATCCACCGAGTTTGCTAATTAAACATTCCTAGTTTGTAGAAATTGTTGACAAAAAAAAAGGAAAACAATTTTTAAAGAAGTATATGGAGATTCTTATGCAGTTGAGTCTGACCCAAAGTTTTTTCAAGGAAGAGCAATTTTGAGTCCGACCAATGGAGATGTTGATAATGTGAATGACTATATGCTTGAATCATTACAAGGTATTCTGTTTATTTTATACATATGGTAATGTTTAATCCAATAATATATATTTATCTTTTAAAATTTTTATCATTGTAATAAATTTGAATTGAAAGTTATGTTTGTTTGATAACTGGTGCAGAAAAATCTTACCTCAGTTATGACACTATTGATACTTCAAATAAAGGGAAAATGATGATATGGTATGCTGGCTGAAATTTCTGAATATCGTCAAGCTATCTGGACTGCATAACCACGATTTGAAATTAAAGTTTGGTGCTTCTATTATGTTACTTAGGAACATTGATCAGAGAAATGGTTTATGCAACTGCACTAGGTTACAAGTTGCCCAGTTGGGCAATCAAATTATGGAGACTAGAATAATAATTGGATCTAGGGTTGGTCGTAAAGTTGCACTCTATAAGATGTTTGTGACGCTGTTTGAGGCAAGATTTCCTTTCAGAATGCGGCGCAGGCAGTTTCCAGTGGCTCTTGCTTTTGCAGTGACTATAAACAGAAGTCAATGAAAAACACTAGAGAAAGTTGGTTTGTATCTTCCAAAACCTGTTTTTACTCATGGTCAATTGTATGTCACCACTTCTAGAGTAACTTCTAGAACCGGTCTAAAAATAATAATCACAAACAAAGAAGGAAAACTAGTGAAGAGAACAAAGAATGTTGTTTTCACTGAAGTGTTCAATAACCTTAAGTAAAAATTTTATTAGATTGTAATCGATAGTATTCTTAATTGGAGACTAATATTTTATTCGTCATATATTTGAGAAAATAAATTATGGTTATTTCATTTTTAGGGAAATTGTTTTGTTGGTTTGTTTTAGGATTTATGCATTTCGAATGTGCATTAATTTCAGATATGTATATAATTATGTAAACAATGCTTCCAAATGTTTATACTCGCAAATTTTCATATAAAACGATGAATTAAACCTTATACCACGTTTTGTGTCAAAATAAAACGAACAAATAACTTAGGTTAACTAAAAAATAATTTAATGCCCGCACATCCGTGCGGATCGATCACTTAGTTTGAAAATATACGGATGGAACAAGATGAGTCCATTGAAAGCTTTACAGCAAAACTGAGCACAATTGCAAATGAAGCTTCTGTTCTCGGGAAAAAAATATCATGAAAAGAAGCTGGTTAAGAAATTGATTCGCTCCCTACCTGCCAAATTTGCAGATCATAAGGCTATTCTTCAATGTCCTATGAACACTAAGGGCATGGAGTTTAAAAAATGGTTGGGATGCTTAAGTCTCAAGAGATAAAAGTAATTGAGCCGCAACCTAAACAAGGTCATGGTATTGCATTCAAAGCAGACCAAGAAGATGTGTGAGTCAAGAAGATGGAAAAAATATGAGCATGGTCACTAGAAATCTCAACAAAATGCTCAAACATATGGAAAAAGATCAGAGGAAAGTCCTCAGTCGTGGACAAACGAGTGACTTTGATAGGTTTTGAACCGGACTACTCGTCATGAGGGAGACTGAGTATCTAAGGAGAAGGATATGTTGTGTCAGGAATATGCATGATTTGTACATTTCAAATCTGAATGTCCACTTATCGAAAGACATGAGTTGAAGTGCAATTAATTCATGGGATTAAGGCACACACGGATTGAATGTCTGAGTATATCCAAAGGTAAAGAGAAGCCTTTACTATTTCAGTGATATAGAGACTGACAATGATGATGAGGAAGGAGAGCTAATGCTGCCTTTGTTTCTCTAGTGTTGCAACAATCATATGTCAAAGTGGATAAAGCTGAAGAAATGACTATGACTCTGATAATGAAGATGTTGATGTTAAAAAGGAGTACAAAGATCTCTATGACAGTTGCGTTAAGCTAAATCATGAGAATCTTTAACTACTGAAGGACAAAGCTATGCTAAAAGCTCAAGTCAAAATTCTTCAAATCGAACAAATTGCTCAAAATGATAGTGACAAACATTGCTTAGAAGAAAAGGTAATTCAGTCAGCGATAGAAGGAACTGATGCCTCCTTCGTTCAAGAACTCTCAGTATAGAAAGAGAATAATGAGAGTTCTGGAAGATAGAGTTTCAAAGATGTGGGAAGCCTTCTCTCAAGAAAAGGAGAAGAATCATTGCATAGAACATAATCTGACAGAAAATCATAAGAAAATCATAATGCACAACAAAGGTACCAAAAGTCTAGATCAACTTCTAGCAATGGGACAACCACCTAAAGTCATTTAGGGTCTTGGTTATCATGGAGCATCCACCTCAAGCCAAACATGGGTGACTGAGTTTTTGAATTTTGTTTATGGTTCTGTGAATCGTGTTATTCCAGCAGAAAAACATACTCAAACAGAACAAAGAAAACCAGTAACAAAAACTCCAATGTGTAGAACACAAAATTCAGGGTGCTACACATGTGGAAAAAGGGGTCATAAGAAGAAGAAATGTTGGAAACTGTGAAGAAACAAAAACAGAGCGTGGAGATCAAATCGATTATTCATTGAACCAAGGTAATTTGGTAAAGTATGGATTGCCAAATCAGACTTACATGTTGTTGCAATTCCTGAGACAAACCCAACTGAGGATGTTGTGTGCAAATTCTTGTGCATTTAAAATATAGGTATTGACTGTGTTAGTGTTAGCAATGTAGCTTATAAATCGACAGAAAAAACCAACAACATTGCTTTGTATTTTGACAGTGTTTGCTCTCGCCATATGACTAGTAATCGTGAAATCTAGAAGAGATATCACAAATAAAAGGTGGACATATTACCTTTGGAGATGGATTTCAAGGTAAGATTGAGGGAATTGGAAAGATGGAAGCGGATGATAAACCTCAACTGATAAATGTTTATCTTGTTAGAGGGTTAAAATCCAATTTAATCAGTATCAATCAACTCTGTTATGAAGGGCTCAAGGTTCTGTTTACCAAAACTGATTGCCAAGCAAGATATGAAAATGGAAATGCAGTTCTGATGAAAGTTAGGTCGGAAAACAATTGTTATATGTGGGAACCTTCAAGAAACTGTTTATCTGTTATTGAGTCACAACTTGATTTTTGGCACAAGAAACATGGGCACATGAGCATACATGGAATAACTTGAATTGTCAATGCTGAATGTGTTCAAAAATTGGAAAGCTCACAGATATCATATGCAAAGCATGTTATCAAGGAAAGCAAGTTAAGTTGCAACACAAGCAGCTTAATGAGATAAGAACAAAGAAAATTGTAGATCTCGTTCATTTAGATCTAATGGGACCAGTTAATCCTGAGAGAATCACAAGAAATATGTACATTTTTGTTCTTGTTGGTGACTTTTCAAAGTTTTCTAGTAAGGCTTCTAAGGGAGAAATAAGAAGCAGCTGATAGCTTCAAGATTTTGGCTCTCGATCCTAAAATTGAGAAAGGCAGCATTATATAAACCATAAGAGATCATGGAGGAGAATTCCAGAATGAGACATTTAAATAGTTCTATCAAAGTCGGGGAATTCATCATCAGTACTCATTGCCTAGAACGCCTCAACAAAATGGGGTCATTGAGAGGAAGAACAGAACCTTGCAACAAATGCCAAGAGCAATGTTTTATGGGAATCATATTGCTCCAAAGTTTTGGGCTGAAGCTATTAGTACATCATGCTATATTATTAACCGAGTATATATCAAACCGGGCTCTATGACAACATCGTATGAAATTTCGAAAGGAAAAACGCCTAATCTTGTCTACTTCTATGTATTTGGATGCACTTGCTATATATTGAATGATAAAGATCAATTGGTCAAGTTTGAGTCTAAGAGTGATGAAGGAATCTTCCTAGGATATTCTTCTAATAACATGACATATCGAGTCTACCACAGAAGGACTCAGATGGTTAGTGAATCTGCGAATGTTGTGTTCGATGACATGAACAATTACTGTTTTGAAGATGTGACACAAGAACTGCCTCGTGTAACATAATCATAATCAGTATAAAAGAAAGTTGTTTCGCAAGACATTCCGGCAGGGGTAAGAGTCAAAGATGAGATAACACATGTTCATCTCAATCACTCTATTAATGATGTCATTGGAGATGTTCTTGATGAAAGAAAGAAAAGAAACAAGAAACACGACTACAAAGAAATGGTAAAAAAAATTTGCTTTCTTTCTCTTCACGAACCTAAGAACATATCAGATGCTCTTGATGATTAATATTTTATAGGAGCAATGCATGCGAAACTTAAGCAGCACCAGACTTGAGGTATGGGACTTGGTGCCTACTTATTGTTCTAATTTATGTGGATGATATTATTTTTGGAGCCACTGGTGAAAGATTGTTGAAAGAGTTTGTTCAAACAATGACGAGGGAGTTTGAAATGAGCATGGTTGGAGAACTCAACTATTTCCTTAAATTGCAAGTTAAACATTCCGATGAGGGGATATTTGTATCTCAAAGAACCTATACTCAAAACCTCATTAATCGATTTGATATGGAGACATGCGAATCGGCCAATACTAGTATGAGTACCACCAAAAACACTCAAGGGATAAAGAAGGAAAAAAGTGGATGAGCAATTTTACCATGTTATCATCGGGTGTCTGTTGTATTTAACAGTCATTGTCCGGATATTTCTCTTAGTGTTGGTTTATGTGCTTGTTACCAGGCTAGTCCAAGACTGTCTCACCTGGTTGCTATCAAATACATTATCAAGTATGTCAAAGGTACCATGAACTATGGGATGAATTATACACTAGACACCAACACAAATCTAGGTGTTTAGACGATCGTAAAAGTACCTCTGGAGGATGTTTATTTCCCTCTCAACTGCGGAGGCATAGTACATATCCCTTTGAAGATGATGCACGCATGTAGAATCTAAAAATCAATTGGCTGATATATTCCCTAAACCTCTTGATTTCAATAGATTTTTGTACTTACGAAAAGCTCTTGGAGTTTTTTAATGCTGAAAGAAACATAACTGCTGAGACTGAGATACACACGCATTTGACTGGGCCACACATGATGTATATGATGCTCTATGGTAAGACAAACCACTCTTTAGGGAGTCTGCCTGATAAGGTATGTCCGTGTGTTAAGATCGAAATGAGAACCACCTAGTCTGGACTAGGCTATTGCAATAGTCTATGTCTAGTTCTGATCACTGCTTTTATCGAGGATCATGGATTGATTGACATAATTTCTAACCGGTCAAGAAAGACAATGGCATGGAGATCAAAGATATTTGTGATATTTTCATGTCTCAAACATGTGAAAAATATGAAGGTTAGATGCTAATACTCTCGAGTGAAAGAGCTTAGTTTTTTTTTAAAAAAAAATTGAATGAAAGAATCTCTATCTAAAAAGGATTGGAAACTGTTTTATAGATAAAAGCATCTCGGCTGAAAAAATCTATCCATCATTTATCTTTGCTCCACTGGTTAGGAGTTGATTATGTGCCTTCCGATGTCTTGGAAATATGTAAACTTTGTCCTTAGTCCACTATCTACATGTTCATTATATGTTTATGGTTAACAAGGCTTGGATTGTTGGTTGTGATGAAATCACCTCAGATGTGGAAAGCTATCCCACCAAGTTGAAGCAGTGAGCTCATACGGTTCTTGTGGGTGCCGAAGTTATATTTGTAAATGTTCCTAACTCATCTTAGTGGTCAATAACCGTGTACAATCATGTGAGATTGGTTTCAATGCTTATCTCATATTGGCTTGGGTGACTCACAAACCTTAGACTTTTGTCGTTTTAGTCTTTGAGTGTGTTATACATAAAAGTGTTTTTTTTTTTGAAACAAATTAAAAAACAAAAAGGGGAAGAACACTCTTATTGTACGTGTGATAGTGAATGAGTCGTTTATCGGTGTGTCGTTGAGCCTGGTTCAAGCCCATTTTTGTGTTTCTAACGTGTCTCTTTCTTTAGCCCAAGTTGGTATAGGGTTCTCTACTGTTGAGACAAATGAAGAATCCAAACCTGTTCAGGACCATCCTTACTGGCGATTTCAGGATCATTACTCCGAAAGTCACCTTCTGCATGCTTATCGGGATGCTTTGTATCCTGAACTTATGATGTAGATGAAGCTGCCTTTTAGCTCCAGGCATCCTATTTTAGAGGCTCAGAAATGATATTGTACGGTCATGCTTTGAGGATTCCACAATCAGAAGTTTCTTCCCATGTCTAACCCCAAGTTGCGAGAAATCTGTGCATTCATATGAAGGCCATGTCTGATTTACATAGTTCTTCATGTCTCTTCGTACAATCCTAAAGTGGTTAAGGAATTTGCCGTTAATGTTGTTGATTTGGAACATCGTCGGCATGCATCTCTGGTGTTGGCTTGAGGATCTCTGTTTGGATTCCCTCCTGAAATCATTAATATAATGTTCTAATTCCCTGCTTTTGAATCTCCATGTGACTGGAATCTTGAGAAGATTGATAAATCTGTGGCGGTGCTTACTGATGGACAACGTAACCACTGGGAAGGAGTGCCATCAAAGCACTTGACTCTGATGTTTCAATCTCTACAAAATCTGATCTGCAAACTGGATTCCCTTGACTAACAAAACAAATATGGTCAAAGAACGTTTGCGATTCCTGTATATGATTCACAAGAACATGCGCTTCAACTTTGGTAAAATTGTGTATGATCAAATCATGGAAATTTCTCAAGCTCCTGATTCAACTGAACAAATGATCATCTTCTCCAATCTGATTTACCAGGTACTGTTCTTCCAGAAGTATGTCAGTATTCATCCAGCAGATTGTGCTCCTTAAGTGTTTCCGACTCTGATCATTCTGGACCCAAATGGAAAAGGTTTTGAACACTACAAAAAGTTCACATTGATATCAGATTGTTATAGCACGTTTTAGTGAATTGCTATCGTAAATGAGTTTGATTTTTTTTATTCTATCATAACATTTCATAAACGCTACGCCATAATTTCATTAAGCGGCAAGCTGAAATCACTTGTCCGCCAAACACTTAACAAAATTTTACCTTGTTTTTCGCTCTCATCTTCATTTCCCCCCTTTCTAAAAAAAACCCTAAGCGAAAACCAATGTCTAGCTCACTCTCTCATATCCCACGACTCGCTTCCCCCATCCACCAATTAACCTTGCCGCCGTCTCTGTCGAAGTTTTCTGGACGAAATTCCGCCTATCTCTGTGGGTATTTAGCTCAAATCGAAGGCATGCAATTTATACCCAACTGGTTTTCTGTTTCTTTTTCTGTACTTTCACTTCTTTCTTCGAACTGTCGTGAATCTTAACATCAACTGTGTGCGATTTTGACAGTATAAATCCTCGATTTGAAATGTTCACTGTTTGCATGTCAATATTTCAAAGTTTTTTCGCTTTTTGTATGTGTAAAGCTACGAAATCAACAACTTTGCTTTGAATGTTCATTTTTGGCTATAATTTCATTTGGTCTTAAATTCGTGGGCTACAAAGCTTCGATTGTACTCGTTACTGCTTTTGTTATACTGTTGTATATGGCCGGAAAAATGGGATGAACATTAATTTGTTTTTTGAACCGTGTGATGAAAATGTTCTATTCATGTCATTTGATGTTGGAAACTCATCCAAATGTATTTGTTACTGGTTATGTTATGAAGTCATATGTAGTTGGGAAAATGGAATAAACATATTTGCTTTCGATTATAGATTCTTTTTTTTTTATGAACCATGTGAGGAATTTGTTATACTCATCTATTTGTTGTCAAATACATTCAATTGTGTACATATTCTTGATTTGTTTTATTATAACATCAAAGTACTTCATGTATTTATGTTTTGCAAGTGTTGTTTTGTGCGATAATGAAAATTTGAAGCTTATCTTTCGCTCTTACCACATGACATATTAGTACTATCTCTACTTTGTATTTCAAATTAATACATTATATACTTTGGTGTTTTTTATTTGGTGGTGTGCTGTAAATTTGCTTGGCTGTTCACATGCTGATACATGTTAGACATAGTATATTGGTCTTGTCTCATATTCAATTATTGCGATTGTGTATACCGAGTTATTATTTGAGATTGAGTTATTTGTGATTTGGCATGCAATTATGTGATTTTTGTCGTTTGGATGACTCTTTCTTTAACTCTAATACGGTTAATATGGTACTAAGGGTTCAATTAAGGTTAGAACTAATCATGGTGGACAAGACATGTGTTCATCTATGCAGGTGAGGATTCTAATTATATAGGTTAGTAGTTTTAAATAAGAGTTTGGAACTTTTAATAGTTTTTTTGTCCTTTTAATTCTGCAATGAAGAGCTGATCCTGCTTACGAGATAGTGATGGAAAACTGCGTTACCCAGTTGAATCAGTCACATGTGACCAAATGAATGACAAATACCCTTCATTTGCCGCTGAAGAAAGGAACATAAAGCTAGGACTTTCAACGGATGGATATAATCCATTCAACATGAAGAATACAAGGTATAGTTGCTGGCCTGTTTTGTAAGTAAACTACAACTTGCCACCATGCTTATGCATGAAGATGGAGAACATCATGCTTACACTATTGATCCTGGTCCACAATAGTCTAGTAACAGTATTGATGTCTACTTAGAATCACTCATAGAGGATCTGAGCCATTTATGGAACATTGGAGAGTTAACATATGATGATTTTAGTAAATCTACTTTTACTCTTAAGGCAATGCTGCTCTGAATGATTAGTGATTTCCCTGCGTATGAGAATCTTGCAAGCTGAAAAGTCAAAGGTAAAATGGGCTGTCCTTTATGTGGCAAAAATACAGAAAATACGTGGTTGAAGTTCAGTCGAAAACATGTTTATATGGGTCACAGAAAGGGTCTGCCTCCAGCACATAGTTATAGGGGAAATAAGTCATGGTTTGATGGAAAAGTCTAACATAAGAAAGGGGAAGAATTTTAAATTGTCATGAAATTTCAAAAAACCAGAGAAGTTTCAAAAATGACTTTGGGAATTTTAAACAGTATGCAAGTAAGAGAAAATGGACTGAATGTATTGTGTTAGACTCAGACAGTGAAGATTTTTTCAATAAATCATATGAGGAGGAAGAGGAAGAAAACAAATTAAATGAAGAGGAGTTGTCAAGATGGAAGAAAAGGTCAATCTTCTTCAAGCTACCTTATATGGAGGAACTCCCGGTTAGGCATAACTTAGATGTAACGCATGTGGAAGGAAATGTGGCTGCAAGTATTGTATATAAATTATTGCATTTTGGAAAATCAAAAGATGGTCTTCAAGCTCATAAAGACTTGGAGGAACTTGGTATTAGGAAGGATTTGCATCCTAACACCCAAGGGAAAATAACATTCCTTCCCGCAGCTCCTTGGTCTTTGTCCAAGACAAAGGAAAAAATCTTTTGAAGGAGACTATTTGACTTCAAAGGCCCAGATGGATACTGTAGAAACATATCAAGAGGTGTATCATTAGATGATTGTAAAGCACATGGCTTAAATCACACGATTATTACGTGTTAATGCAGCAACTTCTCCTGATATCACTTAGAGGTATGTTACCTAAAAGTCCTAGAGTGGCAATTGGACGCTTATGCGCATTCTTCAGTCATTTTGTGTCAGCGAGTAATTGACAGGGAGCAGATTTTGAGAATGGAAGTTGAAATGGTTGAAACACTCTGCATGTTTGAAAGATTTTTTCCTCCAAGTTTCTTTGATATCATGGTGCGCTTGATGGTACATCTAGGAAAGGAAGCTTATCTAGGTGGACCAGTCCACTTTAGATGGATGTACCCATTTGAAAATTATAACTTCTTCCTTACAACTTGTTTGTTTGTTTTAAGGTTCATTTTTTTCTTGCTAAGCTGTTAGTGTGTACTCTTCTCAAGTATATGAAAGTGTTGAATGATTTTGTGAGAAACCCTGCAAGACCAGAGGGGTCCATTGCCGAGTCGTATATTGCTGAAGAATGCATCCAGTTTTGTAGTGATTTTTTGAAGAAGACTACAAGTGTACAGGAAAAACAAGTTAGAGACACAGAATATGTAAACAACTCTATCCTAGAAGGTCGTCCAATATCAGCATGCACTTCAATCACTCTTACTGAAATGGAGTAAGTACCATAGTTTTCAACTCCATTATCATTGTATTAATATACACATATCATGCTGACTAATTCTTAGTTTTTCAATCGCGTACAAGTGAGCACATGAAATATTTCACTACAAAAAAACCGGGTATTGATAGCACATTACAATAGCACGGTTTCACTAACTGCTATTAAAGAGAGTATGCTAAGTTTGGTTATTTTATTATAGCATTTTATCAATGCTAAGCTCAAATTTCGTTAAGCGGGAAACCAAAATGAGTTTTAGAGCCTAATTTTTACCATACCCGCCAACACTTAGAAAATTTTGGTTTTGGCAAAACTTTTCCCTCAATTTTTGGCAGAAACTTTATTTTATTTCTTTAAGTTTTTTTCTCATTATTTCTGAACAAATGACGATTCCTCTTTAGTCTCTAATATCTCTGGTTCTCTCTTCCTCTTCATCTTGTCACAATCAGTTTCTACTCCCATCCTACCCCGCCTTCTTCCTCCTCCGCTACTCATTTCATCGCTGGTTCGAGTCTCCCTCAAATAGAGTCGGGTTAGGTCGTGGTGAAAATCCATTTAATAGCAAACCCTAATTGACGTCGATGTCTTCATCTTCCTTCTCCATAAACGAGGATTCCTTTTCTTCTAACCTACTCAGTTTTTCCTTTTGCTTCGCTCTCATCAGAAAGAAAGAGATGGTGAAACGGAGTAAAAGTAAGCTAAATCTCTCAATCGAATCTCTATTCTGGGATAATTTGATTTTATTAGGTGTATAAATTGTTAGTAATGCTTGTGGAATACCAAATCTGATTATGACCTTTTCTTATTTTGTCTTGGATTTTCTCCGCTTCGTCTCGTCGACACTTCTTTTTTTTTTTTGTCTGGATTTTAGCTATTCTGGAGAAGAATTCGCTGAGATCTCATTCCAGTCACATGTTTGTAATTCATACACATTATTGATTGTGATACTACTATTAGATCAATTGCCACTCTAAGATTCAGTAATAAGAAGAGCATGATTGTTGATCTTTAGGTGTAAATGTCTCCTTTTTGCCATTAAATTTGGTTTTTCTATAAAATGACTGACTTTCGGAATTACTCATTTTGTTGAATCAGGCACTAATCAATATGATCAGCAACCCAGTGAACTCTACTGTTCCAATTGCAGCAGAGATACGATGAAAAGAAGTTGTTTGGTGTGAACACTCTTGACGTTGTTAGGGCCAAGACTTTCTATGCTGGAAAGGCAAATGTTCCAGTTGCAGGTTCGTCTAGATGTCTTCTTCCTCTTTTGTAATCACAAGTTTTCCTTCAAAATTTGTCCCTAGCTGTGTTCAAGGACGTCGTCTTCACATTTTAGCACTATATTTGTCTTATTTGAATGCAAGTCTGAGTGTCTTTAAATATTTGTTGTGCCTGCAGAAGTTAATGTTCCCGTGATTGGTGGTCATGCTGGGGTTACAATTCTCCCACTCTTCTCTCAGGTACCTCTCACTTCCTCTCTACTCAAACTGTGGTTAAAGTGTCTTACGTGGTTTACTCAAGTTACTCTGTTTGTAAACATTATAGGCTACTCCTCTAGCTAACTTGTCAGGTGACGTACTCACCGCCCTCACCAAGCGTTACCCAAGATGGAGGTACAGAAGTCGTGGAGGCCAAAGCAGGAAAAGGTTCAGCTACACTGTCTATGGCGTAAGTATTGTACTGGCATTTTCATGATTGTTCTCACTTTTCTTAGATAAACTTTTGATTCTTAAATTCTTTAATCTGATCATTTTCACAGCTATGCCGGAGCACTATTCGTTGATGCATGCTTGAAAGGACTCAACGGAGTTCCAGATGTTGTAGAATGCTCATACGTGCAATCCACAATCACTGAGCTTCCTTTCTTTGCCTCAAAGGTAATCCTCAAAACTTAGCATCAATCAAGCACACAGTGTGCATCATAAAGTCTCATGAATCGGTTGATGGATGTGTGATGGTTTGGTTATGATTCAGGTGAGGTTGGGGAAGAACGGCGTGGAGGAGGTTCTTGATTTGGGTCCACTCTCAGACTTTGAGAAAGAAGGTTTGGAAGCATTGAAGCCAGAACTCAAGTCTTCCATCGAGAAGGGAGTTAAGTTTGCCAACCAATGATTAAACAGACTTTGTTGTTTTCATGTTAACTTAAAACTGGCTTGGTTTTCCCCTTCCTTGTTTCAGCTGGTGATGTTACATTTACCAAGCTCTAAATCATTAGAAGTAATTAGTTTTTTTTTTCTCCTTGTGCAGAGGTAAGCAAGCTTAGATGATCTTGCAGTTCATACTGGTGCAGAGGTAAAAGCTTCTAAGAAACAACATCTGGTTATGTTTGTCTCACAGTTTTTCATTATCTAACTCATTGGTTTACACACAGGTTATCTCTGAGGAGCGCGGTCTAACTCTTGACAAAATTCGCTGAATTGCTTGGAACTGCGAAGAAGGTAAGAGGATAATGTGTATGCACGATGAGGCGACTCCACATTATATTGACATGATAGATCAGACAACAATAGGCCATCAGTTTATCACAAGCTTACTTGCTTGGGACAGAGGAGCTCAAAGATTATCACAACCTTGGTGATTATCAAAAATCTATACGGCAAAGCATGGTATATGTTCTTCACAACTCTCTCTTGTTTAGAACTATACATATTTGAGTTCTGTTTCTATCTTAAGTGTTTATCAATTTAAATTGGTTCTCTTTACATCTAATACTAGTTTAGATACACTATTGTTTATGGAGGAAGTACCTCTACTTTGAAGAATGCTGGAGTCTCTCTGATCAAAGTGGAAACGCTATTCATTTCCCAGAAATGGTAAGTTCTATCTTAAGCTCGCTGCTGTTTCTTAAGTTTTTGTCTTGTGTTCTCGTTGATATTTTCTTGCAGCATCCAGAGACTCATCCAACTTGTTGGCCCATGAAGCTGCATTTGCGTTGGGACAGATGCAAGTTGCTGAAGCAATTCCTGCTCTAGAGTCAGTTCTTAATGATATGTCTTTGCATCCATTAGTACGGTATGAGTTGAGTATAGTTGATAAGTCAATCCTTGTTTCTTCTGTACCAGTATACGCTTTTTGATTGTTTGTTGGGAATCAAAAGTTTCCTTTGTTTGATGACTTCCAGTTTGGTCATTGTTTTTTAGTGAGGACTTACTCTTCAAAGATGAACATTAACTTGCATGAGTCTGTGTTTGCTTGTACCTCGAATCCTTGCTTCATTTTTCTCCAAAATGAATTTGACTTTATTTTTGCTGATACAGTTTGTCTAGGTTGATTGTGTCTTGGGCCAATTGCAAAACAAAGCTGCTTTAGCTACTCTAAGCAAACTACTGAGAGATGTGAACGAGCACCCAATGGTTAGACATGAGGCTGCAGAAGCACTTGGTTACTTCTATTGCAGGTATCTTCCCTTAAATGCAGTTCATCGCATGAACTTGACTGTCTTTACTTACTCTCTTGAATTGATCGGCTACATTCAGACGAGCTTGGCATCACATTGCTACAAGAATTCTCAAGAGACCCTGAGCCGATTGTTTCACAAAGATTTAGATTTTTATTTTGTAATGTTGTTTTTATTTTGTAATGATTGTGTAATACATTTTTGAGTTATTAATAAAAGTTCTAAAAATTCAAGTATATGTCTTTTAGTATAAATCCAAAACAGAAAAAAATATATTATATATATAAATTAGCCATAATTATCAATTATTATAAAAAGATATTATGACAAATAAAAAAAGCTATAACAGATAGATCCAATAGCAAAGAACAACATCGCTATCATAAGTGTTTTATATCATAGCACGAGCAAAAATGCTATTATATATGGCTGATCTATTATAGCTGGGGCAGACATAGCCATTTCAAAAACGCTATTATAGTGAACAATATTATAGCACAAACAAAGAACGCTATCGTATCTGGCCTACCTATTATAGCTGGGGCAGACATAGCATTTTCAAAAACGCCATCATATACATACGATGGCGTTTTTCGTGTGCTAAGAATAGAGATTTTTCTTGTAGTGTTTAAAAGATTCGAATGTACGATGTAGACGTGATGCATCAACGTTATGGAGTATGCATACTCAAAAATTTTCAAATTGGCTTAAAAATAGGCAAGCTTTATGTCTTCAGAAAGGTTAGATGTTAGTGTCTAACCTATCGTTTTATTTTCATAGATACGTCTTGACTTATATGGACATGGAAAAACACTAAAGTGGTTGGCATATGGTCCACGCAGTAGTGCATGGTCGTATACATGATATGTAGTGAATAGACAACGCTTTCACACAGTTTCAGTTGATAGAAAAAGCCAGAAAAGTGGGGTTTTTTATGAGGCTACGACAGTCTGCATATCTAGTGCAAAAGACACTTCACAAGTGGTTGGTTTGGTGTCATACTACGGCAGAGTAACTGATATAATCTTGTTGGATTATTATGTGTTCTATGTTTCTCTATTCCGGTGTCAATGGGCAGTAATGGGAAATGGAGTGAAGATAGAAGATAGTTTCACACTTGTTAACTTGATTCAAAATCAAGTCTCATTTTTTAAAGGTTCCATACATATTATCCTCTCAAGCAAAACAAGTGATCTACTCAAGTGAAGATAAGTCATCAATTTGGTATGTTGTTATGCGTGGTCCCTCAAGAAGATATAATAAAGAATATTTTCAAGACAAACATGCAGAAATTGGGTAACTACCTACAAATGTTGTTGACATGGATGTTGGCGTGATGTTGACATGGATGAAAATGAAAACGCTCTAACTGATTGTGAAGGCACATATGTCTGAAATCACTACAAGATTATTATGTATTGTTAGTGTCCAGAAAACGCTATTATTCAATACGATAGCGGTTTAGTAAGCGCTCTGTCATCATCCACGATAAAAAATCCGGAACTTAAGATAGTGCTTTTTGAATTTCCTATGTTATCTCATGTTAAAATAGCGTTTCTTTTTCTGCTATTTAATGTTTTAATAGCATTGTTGTTTTGCTCTTCAATATCTATATAATAGCATTTTTGTATTGTCATCTATTTATTAAATATAGCATCTCATTTATATTATTTATTATATTCATAAATTCATATAATTTTTTTTATTTTGCTGAAATTCTAAAAAAATATAATTAGCAAATGATCAAATTGAAAACAAAATATATTACATTACTGCAAAGATCCCAAACCATAGTTCAAAATATAATACATCATTGCAAACTAAAACAACAACCTCACAACAGTTGCTGGCGCCTGGCAAGATAACACAACAGAAGCAGAAAGTGAGGATGTGAGCCACGATCTTGCACATAAACAAAAAGCTGTACAACATATACAAATTCTTCCCTAGAGAAACATTCTCGCTTCTTATTATTTTTCCAGCCAATTTTCTGAATAGATTGGCAGGGCCACATGTCCATTGGTGCTGCTGGCTACGGAGGGCGTTGAAGGAACAATGTAACTCACTTTTCACCTACAGAAAACAGACACAAAAATAAAACAAATGCATAACACAAGTTATCAAGATTAGAGAGGAATCTTCTATACCTTGAGATCATCGATATATAGTAATTTCCAGCCTCTAAGTGTGGCTTGTACAGCTAAGTCCATGTCTTCTGTTGTTGTCTGGGCATTCCATCCCCCGCACTCGTTTAGTGGCTGCAGCACCGAGAACAATACGGCTGTCTCTGCATATGGCGTGAGACGAGTATAAGAGCATGTTTAGTAGTGAACCTCACTTTGACGTTCTTAGGATTATTTTAATAATTATTTGGTTTATATTGAATAGTTAAGAACTTTTGTGTGTTGGACCTATCCATTAGTGAACCTTGTTGGGGTTCTTAATATTTTTTTTTTTCAAACATTTCAAATCCGTGAAGAAGCACCACAGGACTTGTAGTTGATGATGACACAACAGAAAACAGAGAATACACAATGTGTAATACAGTATGTCCCGTAGCTCATCAAAACAGCTTTCATTTCGTGTGTTTCTCTAACATTGAACTAAGCAAAAACAAACAACCAAATCAATCTACAAGCTTCCCTTCGATTTCATAGAACAAACGGTTAGAGTTTTCACTTACTGTCTCAGCTCTACGCATAATCTTCTTGCAATCTTTATGCCGAGGCTTAGGCACAAACTCTCTCAGAGTCACAAGAGGGTCTTCTATCTCCATGTTACTACTAGTGTATATCTCTCTTGCAGGTAAGACATGCTTCTCCCAGAACTCAACAAGTGCTGGTTTCATACCCTCCCAAAACTCATTATCTCGCCAAACTCTGAAGAGACTACTTCCATTGCGAGTCCAGCAATACAAATCCAACCAATCAGTATCCACAATCTCCATCAAGCCCTGAAGCTGTGGAACACAGTGCAAAGGAACCTTCTTCCACGGATACGCTCCTTTCGACTTATCATCATCCCCTTTGTGAAACGGGCATTTCACTTCAACCACAGCTGTTGAAGTTACTCCTCCGTCTTTAACTACACTGATCAATCCATTCGGAGAAGCTCATAACCAGGCCTGCTTTGGATTTCGTTTCCTGTTAACAATGTGTATCTCTCGAGTGCTTTCACCTCATTACCACTGTCCCAAACCGTGGCTCGGTTCCCAGAGACTTGCTTAGCTACCCCTATCTTCTCTAACCAAAGCTCGCGCCTAGCCTCTGGCCAAAACCCGATAGCACGTGCGAAATTACTCGCTGTTAACCTACTCTTCCTCAAATCTTCCCAATCCTTGAGCTCACGTTGAGGAGCTTCAGTAACTGATGATGATGCTTCTTTCTTTGAAACTAAACTAACGATTTCAGAAATCACATTAGATTCGGGTTCTGGTTCATTATACGGAACGTGCAACAGCCGATGACAGAAAGCTAGATCATCACTGTAAGCAAATACGAATAAAAAAGTAAGCTTTTGCAACAAATTACTTCCGACTCTTCAAATCAATTTGGGTATAGATACTGAATCCCGAACACGGAGATCAAACTAGATCCTATTTAATGCGGTATCTTTTCCAAAATTATGAACTAAAAGCGTTATCAGACAGAAACAAAACTGACCGTGCGCGCTTGTGAAAGGTACGACGAAGCATATCGGCGACGACGGCACACCGGCGGTGAGTAGATAAGATCAATTCCGAATTTTAAGGGTTTACGCCCAAAACGAATCCGGATTCTAAGATAAACCCTAAATCTGAAGTCCCAAAATCATTTAAAGTCGTAGCCTCGTCGAAAATTACCTGGTACTTGTGAAGATCGTTTGATTTTAGAATCGCCTTCAACAACGCAGGATCGCATTCGACAAGGCAGAGATGCTTTCTCGTGTTCAAAATGGCGGAGAAACAAAGGAAAGAACAAAGTCTGAGAAACCTTCGTGATGACCCCGAGGGTTTGGTCGAGAACACACAAAAAAATGAACCAGTCGTAATGAGCCACGTGGTAAGAACTCGGCTCTTACGGGTTCGTCGTTAAGAGACGGTTTTTAGGGATAAATCTAATTTTCATTTAAATTAATTCAATCTACCCTAAGAACCCGAGCCTATGAACCGCTAAAAACCATTACTAAACATGCTCTTACGGGTTCGTCGTTAAGAGACGATTCTTAGGGATAAATCTAATTTTCATTTAAATTAATTCAATCTACCCTAAGAACCCGAGCCTATGAACCGCTAAAAACCATTACTAAACATGCTCTAAGTGTTAGCAACACCTATACAGAGACAGAGGAAGCACATTTTGAGAATTATTCAACACTAGAAATAACATACCCTGTAATTTTATCTATGGACATAAGAGAATGAATCTGCTCCATCGTTCTAGGCTAGAGAAAGAGGAGAACAAATTTTGTAGCAAGAGGGAGATCTGTTTTCACAATCTGCATACTTAGAATCAACTCAATACCTGCAAAAATAGGAACAGGAGAACAAATTTAACTAACTAGAGAAGAGCAGAGAGAATCATAACTCATAAGGACTTTTCTCTTTAGTAATGATAAGATCCTTGAAATTACAATACGCTCATGGTATTCTGGTTAGGGTTTTCGAAATATCAATCAGACAATAAAGTTTCAAAAAGACAGAAACATAAAAGTAAAAATTGAGATACTGTGAATTGGAGAAGAAGGTTTGGATCTCTGAACACCAAAAGCAGCAAGACTGAAATTTGCTCCTCCCCTCGATGACTGTTAAGTTCAGGGCTATGTTCTTCTTCTCTAATACTCAACAACAGTGTAAAACCTTTGGGAATGATAACTGTCACTTTATTGATATATATAAAAGCTCAAAACGGAATTGCTAAAGGTGAAGATACGATCTCATGACGATCGTATCCGTAGGTCTCATGACGACTCTACCTTTACACACTTAAGCATGAATAACCGAATGAGAGTGACGACAGCTATAAAGTACATTTTTGAGGTGTAAACAGAAAAAGAAAGTAATTCAGAAATATCCATTTCTCTTGTCGCAAAGCCTCTGCTCCTGTCCGAGTCTTTGCTCCTTCCTTTCCTTGTTAATCCTCAGCGTGGTCAACTCCCACAGTTGACTCTTTCTCCAACTCTGCTCTCTTCTTCCTCCTGGAGTATACCCTTTGCATCGTATCAATACCGCGCCCAATGAGACGCAGCTTGTCCTCAAGCTGAAAATCCGGAAATTGTCGAGAGAAATCCAGCCCGTTGACCCAAGAAGACTCGTGATCAGGTAAGCCCAACCATTTCACCAAGACTTCCAACTGTCCATCTTCGGTATAATGAGTTGCTGTAACTGCAGCCGGTGTCACCACCAACTCTCCAGTAGAAGAGAAAGAGGTCGGTAATGGTGTAGCTTGCAAGTTAGTCCCAACAGCTGCCTTCAGTTGCGAGACATGAAAGACAGGGTGGACCTTAGATCCCGCAGGCAACTGGAGACGATAAGCAACCGAGCCAATGCGTTCCAGAATTGTGAAAGGACTGTAATACTTAGCTGCCAATTTCTGACATACCCGTCGATTCACAGTGTGCTGACGAAATGGACGTAACTTCAGAAAGACCTGCGTACCCACAGCAAACTCCACCTCTCTACGATGTTTGTCAGCTGACCTCTTCATTGCTTCCTGAGCACGGCCCAACTGTATTTTTAGCTCTTCTAACATGGCGTCACGCTCTCTCAGCTGCTGTTCCAAGTCAAAATTCTTGGTAGAACCATCCTCGAACGAAACCATAGCTGGTGGATCCCGACCATACACGACTTTGAATGGTGTTGTCAGTAAAGCCGTGTGGAAACTGGTGTTGTACCAGTACTCTGCCCAGCTCAAGAACCGTCCCAACGTTTTCGGATGTGTCGAAGCGAAACAACGGAGATATGTCTCAAGACAGCGGTTCAGAACCTCCGTCTGACCGTCGCTTTGGGGGTGATACGCCATGTTGTACCGTAATTGTGTGCCAGTCAAGCGAAAAATCTCTTTCCAAAAGGAACTCAGGAAAACAGAGTCGCGGTCTGAGACGATAGAATCCGGAAAACCAAGAAGTTTGACTACATTATTCACAAATACCTCTGCCACGTCCGTAACTGTGAACGAGTGTTTCAACCCAATGAAGTGGCTGTATTTGCTCAGACGATCAACAACGACGAAAATCACGTTGATACCCTTAGAAGCCGTAAGACCCACGATGAAGTCCATGCTAATGTGTTGCCATACCTGAGAAGGAATAGGTAATGGTTGTAGCAGTCCGGCTGGAGAGAGTGTCGAAGTCTTATGGGTTTGACAGACCACGCACTGCGCCACATATTGATGGACTGCCAAACGCATATCTTTCCAGTGAAACGAAGTCTGAATGTGTTTCAATGTCTTGAGCACTCCCGAGTGACCACCACGTACGCCATCATGATATTCCTTGAATAACAACGGAATAAAACGGGATGTAGCAGGAATGACCAGACGTCGTTTATACCAGACCCTACCATCGTTGAAAGTGAAACCCTTCTTCACGGGTTCACTGGCCAGTAACTTCCGCTTAAAGTTCTGAATGTCCTCATCATGCTCAATCTCTGCATAAATCTCTTGCAGCTGCAGGACAGACGGAACACTCAACGAAAGAAAGAGGCTACTTCCTTGGACCTTCTCGGGAAGCATCTAGCGGGAAAGGCCATCAGCCGCTTTGTTATCACTTCCAGGTTTGTACAAGATATCAAACTGAAAGCATAACAACTGCGACAACCAACGTTGATACTCAAGAGAGACCTCACGTTGCTCCAACAAAAACTTGAGGCTCTTTCGATCCGTGTGAACAATGAAGCGATGACCCGTCAAGTAATGTTTCCATTTGAGAACAGCCATGACGATAGCCATTAATTCACGCTCATAAATGGATTTGAGTTGCTCTCTTGGTGTTAACCCATAGCTGAAGTAAGCTATGGGTCGTTTGTTCTGCATGAGGACTGCGCCGAGACCGAAGCCTGAAGCGTCAGTTTCCACTACAAAAACTTCATGAAAATCCGGTAGTGTTAAAACAGGGGCTTCAACCATCGCCGGTTTTAACCGTAAGAAAGCCTGCTGAGCCTGATCAGACCAGACAAATTGATCCTTCCGTAACAGCTCCGTGAGAGGTTTGGCGATATCCCCGTAACCTTTTACGAACCTGCGATACTAGCCCGTGAGACCGAGGAACCCACGCAAGTCCTTAACAGTACGAGGCGTTGGCCAATTCATCATGGCAGCAGTCTTGGATGGGTCTGTTGCGACACCCTCAGCTGAGATGATATGGCCAAGATACTCGACTGAGGCTTGTCAAAAAACACACTTCTTGCGATTCGCAAATAGAGTCTGATCGGCAAACACCTGAAGAACCAGGGACAGATGCTTGACGTGCTCTCGCATTGAAGAACTATAAATCAAAATGTCGTCAAAGAAAATCACCACAAACTTCCGAAGGTATGGCCGTAAGATGTCGTTCATAAGACCCTGAAATGTGGCCGGTGCATTCATAAGACCAAACGGCATGACCAGAAATTCGTAATGGCCCTCATGAGTGCGAAAAGCAGTCTTGTCAATATCAGTTTCCTCCATCCGAATCTGGTGGTAGCCAGAACGCAAGTTCAGTTTGGTGAAAACAGCTGCCCCGTGAAGTTCATCTAGAAGCTGGTCAATCATGGGAATAGGGTACTTATCCGGTATAATGACTCTGTTAAGAGCACGGTAATAGACACAAAAGCGACTGGAACCATCCTTCTTGCGAACCAACAACACTGGACTGGAGAACGGGCTGCGACTTGGCCGTATGATGCCAAACTTAAGCATGTCAGCAACCATGTTTTCCATTGTCTCCTTACTGGCTTGTGGATAACGGTACAGACGTACTAAAATGGACGTTATTCCTGCCTGAAGAGTAATTGTGTGTTCTCTACCACGGACTGGCGGTAATCCTTCTGGTACGCCAAATACCTGATCAAACTGCAGCAACACATCCTCAAGATCGTGTGGAACAGGCGTGGCAAGAACCTGAGGCAGACAACTCCAACTCTTCCCCACAATCAGGAGAGTGCACAGCACCAGTAAGAGCGTGCAAGGACAAAGATCTTTGATGGAGAGTGGAATCTCTGCGTAATGTCACTGATTTTTCTTCATATGTGAAAACCAACTCATGTGATTCCCAATCTACCATGCATTTACCCAATTTACGTAACCATTGAACTCCTAGCACAACATCAATGCTTCCCAACTCCAATGACACAAAGTCAGCAGTGAAAACAGTATCCTGAATAGAGAAGGAGACTTGTTTGCACACTCCTAATTCATCCACCATCACACATGTACCCAGCAACACATGGAACTTACTAGCCGTCAACAGTGAGAAGTGAGCTTCTTGCACTACCTTGGGACGAATGAAGTTATGCGTTGCTCCGCTATCAATCATAATCACCACGTCTTTAGTACCAACCCGACCACGCAACTTGGTAGTTGTCGGTGTGTCAATTCCCATGAAGCATTCAAAGATAACTCCATGATAGGCCTCTCTTATCCATCATCCAATTCTTCCTCGTCACAACTCTGATCATCCAACACCTCTACCTCATACCCATTGATCACTGTTAAAACCTGCAAAGCCTTATTAGGACAGACATGAGTCTTAGAGTAAGGACCTTTGCATTTAAACATACCCCAGCTTTACGCATTGCGTCAAGCTCTGCATCTGTATAGCGTTGCCGTGGACGCTGAAACTCCTGTTTGGGTGTGCTCCGTTCAGCTGTTGGTAACACACGACCTGCAAAACCCGTGTCTGAAGACCAAGTATGAGATTGTCCATATGACTGTTTCTTGTATTTGGACTCAGAGTTAGCGGCCATGTAACGCCCCTTTCCCATTCTCCGCTGACCGTCGAGCTGGCCGGTCAACAATCATACAAGAACATGACCGATCGAACCCGAGCAAGTCGAACGGGAAAAGTTCGCCACAGGACGAAGCCAAAGTTAGTTCGGTTTGAGACAAAAGGCTCGCACCGATCTACCTTCGACTCCGCTATCCTCATATCCATAGTACAAGCAGTACTACTTACACTACTTCAATGAGTTGTGTCGGTTCGAACTAAAACCTCATATCAGGGAAACAATTTCATTTCTGAGTAATCAACGCTGAGTACAACGTTTAATAGAATTTCACAAACAATCGTCCAATCAAATATACAAATAAATCAACACACGAATAATAATAACGCCGAACCGAGAAAACACCCAAAAATTTGGAATCAAATCCCATCACAAGCAACCCGAAACCACACCGAGGACCTCTCGCGTCCGTCGCTGCTAAACCTGAAAAACACAAAAGAGTCTAATGAGCGATCTAAGATCACCCAGTGAATCGGCTCCCCACTAACGGCTTCTAATCTATCTAAAACTACAGATTCCCTCCCCAAAACCCAAAATAACAATCAGCAGGAATAAATGGTCGATCACGCACTACCACGTCGTGATAAACCCAAACACACACAATCAAGCCAAGATAAAGAGAATTAGGGAAATCGAATGCACTGCGGCACATGTCCTCGATTGGACTCAATCTATCTATCGCACAGTAAAGGAGATAATAAAACAACACTAGGCCCTACGATCTCGGTAACTTCCACGGGTTTACATCGTCGCCTATATGGTAACTAAACCACGACTCCTACACGTGTACACGAGGTCCCACGAGTACGACACCGTTCTCAGTCCATCGATACGCAGTGACTCGGACTACCCCTATATAGCCAGAGTTTCCATGTGATTCGGCCCTAGGACATGACCCCGTATTCTACGAATCACACACCTACCGGCGTCACCCAGTAGGTTAACACCATAACCAGAATCACCGTGATTCGGTTAGGTCAAACCCGAGGATCCAATCGGGTCAGAAGTACCGGAACGTAAAAGAAAACCTAGGCTTGCGGAATCTAACGCACCCTAAAGTCCTAGTGCAGAAATGTAAACACGCAGACTCGCTGGGACTCTAGCACAGATTACGCAATCAACAATAATAAATCCCCAACCCATTCCTCAAGCCACTACACTACCTCCGCTCTGACAATGTAAGATATCTAGTCAGCACCAGCTAACTTACCCGGTCCCGTGACCGGAGTAAGTGTCCGCAATAACTGCTCGGCCCAACACCGAGCAGTCTAATAAACCTACACACAAAGCTCACACAACAACGCAATCACACAATCACCACAAGCAGGCCTATTAGGGTTTCTAAGTCTTTTAATCATTTCTTATCCGCTACCTTGGGTTAGCGGATTGATAACCCGTAGACGGCTTTCAACGCACACCACTTCCTTATTTAACCCGTTCTTGATATCTTTTAATAACTCCTCGATATGTCGGTTTAGAGTTAGTAAACTTACTAACTCCCCGACGTCTCATTATTAATTAACTTTATTTATTACCCATTCCCGCTATTAAACCCGAACCCCGAATCCCGTTATAATATTCTATACGCCCGTTTAGGTTTAACTCGTATTTTAAGGTCGTCTTAATTCCCGTATATAGATTCATTAATTATCGTTCTTATACTTATATATATATGCATATATGGTCCTATTCAACGGGTCTATATGAATGCATCAATCAACCTTTGCTAACAACCTAGCGGCACACAATCGGTTATCCATTTAATTCTTTAAACCCTAGAATGCTTATTCGGTCCTATCCGGTTTATCATTAAATGTCCAATTATTTATTAATTACTAATCATTTAATTAACGGGTATGCAACCTAATACTACGGTTTAGTAATTCTCGGTCTATATGAATCTAAGAGTTTGCGAGCCGACTCACAGTGAGATAGGCGCGGAATGACGGCTCGATGCGGATGTGAATCCCAGGATGCCTGGCACGAACCCCGAACTCCCAAATCTCGAACTCCGAACCACGAACACTCCTGAAATCTCATAACGGCCGTTGACCAAGCGTTGACCGGCTTGATCTCCGGCGTTGACCGGCTGACCGCGTTGACTGGCGGCGTTGACCGGCTGCGTTAACTGTTGACCGTTGACTGACCGTTGACTTGACTTGGACCGGTTGACTTCCCAAACCAAACCGGTTGAACCACTGAACCATCTGAACCAACTGAACCGGTCTAATTAGAACCGGTTAGGTTAAACCGGTTTTGGTCAAACGTTGACCGGTTTAACCTAACCGTTGACCAAGGCTAAACCAAGCCTAAACGGACCCATATACTGAACCAAACCCGACCATCCCACTCCCTTGAGAACCAGCTTGAAGATGACGTTGGTTGGGCTTCTCCGGTGACCGGTTCCGGCGTTGACCGGTGGTGGTCCGGCGTTGACCGGCCGGTTCACCTCTTTTTCCGGCGACTCAGGTGACGATCTACATATCAAACTGACCGCAAAGAGAATATCTATCCATCCATGGCTTCAAAACGTTCAGATCTGGTGAAGGAAGAGAGAGATCCATCAAACCCTAATCCGCGGATGCTTTCCGGCCATATTCCGGCGAGCTCCGGCGATGGCGACGATGGTGGGTGGCTGGAGATTGTAGAGGAGGGAGAGAGGAAGCTATAGGACTTTGCAGAAGTGGATTTGGGTTTATAATGAAGAAGTTATGGGATTTTTGGTATTGGAGGGTATGAAGAACATATTTAGGATTCTTGAGTTTTGCTTGAAGATTCAAAGGGTTTGGGATGAATTTCTGGGTTTCTGGATGAATCTGGAGAGAGGTGAGAGGGTAGTGGTCGTGGGTGTTTCTAGAGAGAGGTTGAGAGAGAGTGAATGAACCTTCTCACATGCATGAACTTGTTTTTGTGCATGCAAACCATTCCTTGAACCAAAAATCTATAGGTGGTACCATTAGCAAACAACACCTTTCCCTCTAAGTGTGCTTTGTAGCCAGAAACCCTTCCCTAATTAGCCATAAACACTCCTTAATCCTCCTTTCTTCCAATGCTTGGTTTTGACAGTTTTCGGGTTTAATATTTTAGAATCTCTCCGGATGATCCTATAAATCTCCAAACCTCTACTATTAGATTCTTCATGCTATTTTATGAATTTAGCATTTTGAATCACTCCGTTCGGACTTACGCAGCTCCGGATATGAATTTTTGAAGTTTCTTCGGGTTTGTCGGTTTCCATTCCCGACAAGCCGTAATACACACTTCTGCTCCGTTTCTTCCAATCCTGGTCTTCTAAACATTCTTTATGTTGAAACATAAGAATATTTGGCCCGTCTCGGCTTCCGTCTCGAACTTTGGAAAAATTACCATTTTGCCCCTCACTTGGCAAAAATGACAATTTTGCCCTCGGTTGACTTTCTGCTGTCCGTTGACCGTATTTTGGATACGGGGTATCATAGGCCTCACCCATAGACTTTCAAAACGCACTACCCTCCATGCCAATCACAGCTGCAATGTGCTGGGTAATACCCTGCGGTTCCTTCATTTTGATAACCTCACGCATTTCTGGTTTCAACCCATTAAAGAAAATATGTTCTAAGTTACGTTCATCCACACCAGTAAGGATAGAACGCAATTCCTCGAACTCATTTACATACTCAGCGATTGTACCTGACTATTGAATCGAGAACAGCCTCTTCCATGGCTCGTCCTCAATCCGCTGTCGAAATCGAGCCACCAACCTTTGTTTGAACTGTTGCCAGTCAGAAAAAGGATCGTTCTCCATCTCCGAGTTAAACCAGTTCAGCACCGGACCCCTCAGACTCAGCGAAACCATCTGCAAACGCTCGACCCCATGAATATTACCGAAACGGAAATATCGTTCTACCTGAGCGATCCACCCAAATGGACTTGTCCCTTCAAAAACCGGCATCTTGATCTTCTTCAATAAGCTATCGCGAGTTTCATACACCGGACGAGGAATCGCAGACCAATAACCAGGCGATCCATGAGCACGGTGAGAAAATGATTGAAAATGCTGTGGATCCTCGTATTCTGGTCAATTACCGTTGGGTTTGGGTATTTGTTGATTCACCTCCATCCTATTCAGGATTTGGGTCAACTGATCAAAACGACGATCCAGAGCGTCAAAGCGGGTATCGTACGTCGCCAGACGCTTCTCGATGAAACCCAGACGATTAGAAGCGCTCTCCGTCGACTTCTTCATACGACCACACTCCACTTTCAAAAACTGCAAATCCTGCGCCAACTCCGCCACCGTATCATCGTACTCCGGTGTGTTTGACTTTGATAGTTACTTATGTGTTTGTGTGTTTGACTTTGATATATAAACGTGTGGTATTTGCAATTTTCAGGATTAGAGTTTCTTATAAATCAACTCTTAATGTTAATGATTTGTGTCTGATTTTGTTTGGTGAGATGTAGTCAACGTGGAAAGGAAGAGGTTGATGAAGTAGTTGACATCGAAGTGGATATAGTGACATTGTCAAAAAGTGTGACATTGGTTTCATTTGAGTTGTTGGTAACTTGGAATTAATTAGTACTTGTGAGAGTTGTTTTGTGATTTGATTTACACAAACGATTGAGGGTTATTATTATTAATGTGTATGGTCTGATGTTGCAGTGATAACAAGGTTTAGACTTAAATAAATGGTTTCACTTTGTATAGAAACAAACTTGATTATGTAATGGGAATTACGTCTCATTTTCTTGCTTTCACCCTAATGGTTATATGTTTTAACTTTTGGCAGATGTCTCCGGTTTCTACAAAAGACAAGAACGATGAAGGAATGAATGATGAAGAGATCAATACAGAAGGCGCTGAACAACTTGAAGGCGCTGAACAGCCTTCTGTTGGAATGAAACGGACTCAAAGTCAGAGATCAAGTGTTCCGCCGCCTAAAGAGAGTAAAAAGAGGAAACAAATTCCAAAAAGGGCAGCTGTGTGGACTCATTTCACTACGAATGAGTATGCTCCGTCGAAGGCAGTATGCAATTATTGTGGGGCAGAGATTGGCTGTGACTCAAAGTCTAATGGGACAAGCGCGATGATTGCTCACATTGGCAGATGTTCGATGCTCCATGCGTTTACACATGCTGCTACTCAACAGGTGATGACTACTGATGCTAAAGGAGGTGTAGTTATGACCTTGAGGTATGACAAGGACTTGTTCGAAGGTCGGTCAATGAGCTGATTGTGATTAACGAGCTACCTTTTTCATTTGTGGAATCAATGGGATTTAGGCGATTCTGTGATAATGTCATCCCCATGTACACCGTTCACTGCAGGAAGACAGCCACTAAGGATATCCACGGAATGTTTATGCAAGAGAAACTTCTGTTGAAGAATTTTTTTGGTCATGAAAAGAAGAGTGTTACTCACCACAGACTTATGGGTAGCTCCAACGACATCTTCGAGCTACATGGTTGTAATAGCACATTGGATTAATGCTAACTGGGAGTTGCAGAAAAGGATAATATTCTTCAAACCAGTCACTGATCACAAAGGCAAAACCATTGCAGCTCACTTACTTAGTTGTCTACAAGAATGGGGAATATAGAAAGTCTCCACAGTGACTTGTGATAATGCCAAGGCTAATGACAAGGGTCTACGGTTATTCACACAGGCTTTGAGGTTGAAGGGAGCTAATGCTTTGGTTAGAAACGGTTCATTGCTACATATGCGTTGTTGTGCACATATTCTGAACTTGATAGTGAAGGAAGTCTTGGAGCATGTGAATGACAGTGTTATGGGTATAAGGAATGCGGTTAAGTACGTGCGATCATCCTTTGATAGACTAAAATCTTTTGCAATGCGTACAGAGACAGGAAAGGTTAACAGAGGAAGTTTGCCAATGGATTGCAAGACTCGTTGGAACTCTACCTATCTCATGCTAACGTCTGCTATGAAGTTAAGAAGAACATTTCAGAAGATGTTAAAGGAAGACAATCTCTATCTTAAATTCTTTCTTCAAAAAGAAGAGAATGGAGAGAAACGGGTAGGACCGCCTGTTGATTCTGATTGGGATGAAGTTTCAAGGTTAGCAAAGTTTCTGAAACTATTCTTCAATTGCACATTAGCGTTTTCAGCTTCTCAAAAGGTTACTTCATCGTTGTGTTACCATGAGATAGTGATAATCGAAAAGAGACTCATAACACTAAGTCTCAATGACGATGAAAAACTACAAAAAGAAGCAATGAGCATGAGAGACAAGTTTGAGAAATATTGGGATGGACTCCTAAATATGAATCCGCTAGTGATCATAGCTAGTATGTTTGATCCAAGAAACAAATTAGAGTTTGCTACGGTGTGTTTCGAGAAGTTGTATGGTAAAGGTAGTTTGGAGTGTGATGAGCTAAATAAGGGAGTTCTGAAAGTATTGCGAGAGATATATGATGAGTACGTGTCGGTGTTGAAGCCATCTAATTCTCACTGCGATAGCTCTGGAAGCAGAAGTTCGGTATTATCTAGAGAAGAGATGTTTGACTTATCTGATGAAGAAATGGATGAAAGGATGGATATATACTCTGAGATGGATGACAATGGAACTGAAAATGAGATTGGTACTGAGCTGGATATGTATCTGTTAGAGCCTCGTGCTCCACGAGAAAAAAATAGTTTAGGACTAGAGTATGATGTCTTGGGATGGTGGAGACGCAATAGTGTTAGGTATCCTATCTTATCGGAGGTTGCTAAAGATGTGCTTGCGGTTCAAGTGAGTTTTGTTGCTTCGGAATCTGCGTTTAGCACCAGTGGTCGAGTCGTAGATCCCTATCGAAGTTGTCTCGCACCTTCTATGGTTGAGGCTCTCATTTGCCATCAACAGTGGCTGCGACAGTCGATTAAAGCGGAACCAAAGCTGCTAAACATAGAACAAATGATTGAAGAAAACAAACTCCAAGACTCATTTGGTATGTATCTGTGTCTTTGTCTTTGTTTTCATAGTGGTTGTGGTTTCTCAAGTTTTGAAATAGTTTGATTACTGCTCTTGATTATATGATATGCCCTGTTTATAAAAATGAGGTATGGCTCTTAAGTAGTATTAGCATAATACGCTTGTATGACCTATAAATTGTTTGCATGCCATGTTCCCATTGTCTCTTGTTACGTAAATAGACTTGTATGTTTGTTTCCATTGTCTCTCGTTACGTAAGTAGTACTAGCATAATGCAATTGTTGTATTTTGTCTACTTTGTTGTGATTGTTGCATTTTGTTACTTTGTTGTGCTAATACAATTTTTTTTTGTAGAGCCTTGGAGTCAAGTTGAAGGAGATGGTTGAGTCCAAAACAAAAAGACAAGAGAAGTCATTATTTTTTGGTTGTGTTATATGGCTTAGAAGTTGGGAGTATGATTATCTTGTTGTTGATGTTTGAAAACTCTAAAACAGAGAATTATTCTCTTTTTGGTCTCTGTTTTATAACTTTGATGCATTCAACAAACAGTTTTTGTGTGTTTTTGTAATGAAAGATATTCAATGTTTTTATCAGTTTTTTAGTTTAATTTCTTCTCTTAGTAAATACCTCTATCATTAATCGTATAAAACACAAAAATGCATTACACAATAACATAAGTACAAAATAATTGACATTACATTATTTTAGCGAATAACCAAACTAACCGAACTTAACCGAACTAACCGAACCGAATAACCCAAAATTACACAATTATAAACCGAATAAACCGAAAAACCGTTCACCGAACCGAACCGCTTCCAATTTCGGTTTAAATCGGCAGCCAAAAAAACAAACCAAATTAACCGTTAACCGAACCGAACCGAACCGAACCGTTTGAAATTTCGGTTAAATTCAGCAGATTTTCTAAAAACCAAAAAAAACCGAAAAACCGAACCGTAACCGAACCGAAGAACCAAAGTCCCAGGGCTACGCTCATCCCTCTCTCTAAGCTATTTGGGAACAACAACACCAAGAGTAAACAGAGAAGAGGCAGATGACTTTACTCATTCGACTGATGGGTTCTATCCAGAAGATATAACCTTATTATTCTATGGAGTTTCTTGTAATAAGTTAAAAATATAAATAATAATTTAAACAAACAAATTTAAGTACATTATAGAAAATAAAGAAATTTACTTTTTCTCACCTCAAGAACGATATTGTTTATCGTTTGAGACGGTGAGACACCGGAAGACATATCATGGGAGAGATGATACAAGCTATTTTCAGTTCAAGGCATATCAATTCCTCAAAACACTATATATGTCATTGTAGTTTGATGAGGTGTAAATATATTTGGAATAATAGTAATCATTAGGAATGCACAATTCAAGTGAATCCAAGCCAGTTTTGATTTTAAGTGAAGTCTACCTGTCCTAGGTGAAACTTGCAACAAGTAATCAAGTAAGATCAAACAAGTAACAAGCCATCAATATCATAAGCAACCAGTTTCCAAATGATAAGCCAAAAAGAGTAATTAACCAATAAGAAAGTAAATGAGCAAAGTTAAACAAATTCAAGTTAATTAAGTGAAAGTAAGCTCTAGGGTGAGGTTATTGATCTAAGGTAATATTAGGACTGATCTAGAATGTTCATATAATCAAACAAGTGCAAATACATTGGCCTAGATGCTTAAACAACATTAATCATGTTCCTAGATCGTAATCACTATATTAATCACTAATTTAAGAACAAATTCTATTTGTGAAATAGCAATCAATAAGAATGAGAATCATGATCCAATAGTCTAAATGCATCTTAAACTATCATTACCATGAGATAAGCATACAAATCCTCATTTGAGTTCATTCAGACATTTTCAAAAGCACCTTCTTGGCATGAAATAAAATAAGTCCTAGAAAAGCTTGATCAAGGCTAATCTAAAGTTAAACACACTCAAATAAGAAGGATTAATAAGAATCTAGTCCTAAATATTCAATATAAACCATAATTTCCCCCTAATTGATACGATCAGAGTTTTAATCTCTAGATCTACACTGCAAGTGCACAGACGTGAACTAGTAGTATATAGGGTATCGAATCCACAGAGACTCTAGACTCTTGTGATAGATTATAGAATTTCAGATTAAGCTAGGTGAAACAATAGAAAGCAGTAAATCAAAACAGAAAGCAAGTAAACAGTTTGTAAATCAGAAGGCGAAAGCGTCAGGTCAAGGGAGTTCTCAGGAAATCAGGAACATAAGCTAATCAATCAATCGGGATCTAATTAAGAACTGTTCTATAACTAGAATCACATAATTATAACAGACCAACTTTCGTTGCGAATATTATTTATGTCTAACAACCTAGCAAGCCAACTTTCGTTGCGAATCCTAGAGTTCTAAACAAGCATTAATCTCAATTTCTTTCGTTCACAATTCTCCTAAGCCAAATTTCTTTGCGAATAGTCAAATTGCTCATCTAGGTTTTTTCTAGTTAATCAATCAACTTTCGCTGCAGAAATCAACCTAACATCAATAATCTAAGTGGCCAATTCAGATCAAGCATTAAGAACAACCCTAGATGAAGAACTAGAAAGGTATGAATCCCTACAGATTGATCAACCTATAATTCCATGAAATCCCTAATGAGAATCCCTAAACCTAACAGGTAAACTACTCAGACATGACAATCATAACAAAAGACATGATGAATAGAATACTGAATATCATAAAACAGAATAAGAAACAGGGGTTCGAAATCTTCTCTCTGTCAAATATCTGATCAGCCCCTAAAACTCTCTGAATGTAAAATAAAGTGTAGCCTAAACAATGGCTTAAAAACCCTAATATAATGATATAATCACGGTTGGGGCTTCTTTGCAATTATGAGAAATTTCTGGGCCAAAGTGCAATTTCCATACTCTTCATTAACTCTCACGAGAAAAGTCCATCACGCATGTGCATCGATCGACACCAAAGGTGTGTCGATCGACACAACTCTCAAATATCGACAGTGAACTCATCTCTCGGGCAAATGCTCCAAATAGCTCCAGAATGCGCCATAATATCCAAATACGCTCCCAACATACCTAGACCTGTAAACACACATAAAAGGACTCCAAAGGACTCTAATAGATTCGATAAGAAGACATATACCATGGTTAAAAGCCCTAAAATCCATGGTATATCAACTCCCCCACACTTAGCCTTTGCTTGCCCTCAAGCAAAACAGAGAACTAGAACATGGTGAAGAGGTTTAAAAACTTTCAGAAACTCTTTTCATCTTAGAAGCAACAACACTCAGATTCCCCTTAGTAAGCCACTGAAAGATTTCACCTGCAAGACATCAAGACCAACATATACTTCCCCCACACTTAGAAACTGTCCTGAGTAAACTCCACAATCAATCCAAAGCAATTCAAATTCACCCTACTGACTTCTATAAGCTATTAAGTGCGGTTTCTCCTAAGGATTATCGATCAAAGGACACATGGATTCTTACTCTGTTCGCTCTAGACCACCATACTATCTTTTTCTGGTTCCTTTCTTCTCTTTTCCCTTCCTTAGCAACTGATTTCTCCCCATTGGGTATCATTTTATTTTTTTTATTCAGTGCTCTTCCCGTTATGGGGTGTACTTTGGACACATTCCATGGATGCACAGGAGGTAATAGCGCGACCACTTCGGAGCTACTAACTCATCCTCAGTTTATTATTCTCTTTTTTTTTTACTTTAAGAGAAGAGGAGAAGGGAACCTTACTTGGACAAGTTTACAAGCTGTGTCAGAACTAACAGAGGAATCCGACTCAAGGTAGACCAAGCCCTTAGGTGAGAAAATTAAGTCAAAATTAAGAGTGAAGTCAGTAAAGGATCCTCTGAATACCTGAATTGATATGGGTGTACTCAGTAGGCTGATCCGCATTGGGTTTTCTAATAGTCATAGATTGATCCTGCAACTTCATCCCAATGGTTACTTAAGTTCCTGCAAGTGCTGTTAACTTCTAAAAAATTCACTGTTTCCTACTTAGACTGTTTTGACTCAATAAAACAAATTTTGGACTGACTCTAAGAAAACAAAAGCGTGCGTCAGTAGCTACCTCCCCCACACTTGAAACACACTGTCCCCAGTAGTGTCAAGCTTAGGGTCGGTAAAAGAAAGAAAATGTTTATAAACTGAGAAGGGTCAGACCACTTACCTGTCGTCGGCTTGTGTCGATCGATGCCACTAGGGTGTCGATCGATGGAAGGCGATTATGCCTACGGTTAAGTAGATAACCGGTGTCTGAACCACAATTGAATCGGCTAACCGTAAATCACAACTGCATCGACCGATGCACAATGTGTGTCGATCGATTCAATGCGATTCTGCCTGTTTCTCACGCCTTGAACACACTTAAACAGAAAAATCAAAACACCAAAATCAAAACAAAAAATGAAAACAAAAACAAACCTAACAGTGGGTTGCCTCCCACTCAGCGCTTGTTTAAAGTCAATAGCTTGACTATGGAAAGGAGATCGGACTTATGGGGGATTTAACAGAGACTTGGAGTGTCTCTGTGAATGTCTCTTCATCCAAGGTGGCGTATAAGCATTCGGATCATGAGATCTCCCAAGGAAAGAGCGAAAAGAACCAGGGTGGGAGCGAAGCTTGGGTGGGATTCTGCGTTTTCCTTTTCTCACAGCTGAGGGATTAGGAGATTTGAGTTTAGAAGATCCTTACCTTTGCTTTGGTGGAAGAGAGAGATCTGGAGCTTTCTGCTTAAGAGCAGTTGCAGGATCAGAAGATGTTAGAGCAAGTTCAGAATGAACTGCCATCTTCTCTTCTCCAACAAGAATCTCTGGTTCCACTTCTACACTGAAGCTATGTCCATCAATGGTGGATCTATGCAGCTTGTCCATCTTGAACCGCAATGGATCATCTCCCAGGTGGAGATCAATCAGTCCATGTCTCACATTAATCACAGCTCCAGCAGTAGCTAAGAAAGATCATCCAAGCAGAATAGGGTCATCTGGCTCAATCTCATACTTCAGCACCACAAAGTCTGTCGGAATCAAGTAGTTCCCAACTCTGACATGAACGTCCTCAAGAACTCCTTCTGGATACCTATTTGATCGATCAGCTAGGATAAGAGAGATCCTAGTCGGCTGGAAATCCATCAGTCCTAATCTTACAGCCACAGAGTATGGCATGAGATTCACACAAGATCGTCATTAACACAGAGAACGCTTGAATCTGTCCTTAGAGATGGAACAGTCTAGCACAAAGGCTCCTGGGTCTGGAAGCTTTTCTGAAATCTGAATCAGTTGCTTCTCCATCACTCTTATGCAGTTAGCCACTTCTAGCTCCTGTTTAGACAGTTTAGGAACCTTAGGATATGGCATAGAGAGCTTATAGACTCGTTCTAGGACTGTTGCAGGTTTCTGGTCCCGTCTGCGATCTGTGTCGATCGATGCAGTAGGTGTGTCGATCGACACAAGGCGATTTCGAGCAATTCCATCAGACGTACCAGGACTGTGTCGATCGATGCACGAGTTGTGTCGACCGATGCTTGTCTCAGACAGACAGAATTCACCCAGAAAATTCGAGATTATGCTCTCTTCTTCTTCCAGCAAGTCAATCTCATCTCTTATGATCACAGCATTGACGGATTTGTTTTGTTCAGCTTTCCCAGCACCATTTTTCCTTTGCACTGCTTGAAATATTTGTTGGATTTGAACATCTAGCTTCCTCAAATGAGTGCTCAAGGACTCAAACTTCCCATTCAGGTCTTCATACACAGCATCCAGCTTCCTGTTGAAGTCCACAGTAGTCTTAGTCTGACCTTCCAGCAACCGCTCCATCATGGTTTCCATCTTGCTCTCATGAGCACTAGCAGCAGGAGGTGTCTGATATTAAGATGATCCATAAGTCCTCTGATAAGAATTACCTTGCTGATTTCCAAACCTATTTTCTTGAAATCCAGAGCCAATGATGTAGTTCACATCCTCTTCTTGGTTGTCTTTTTCAGCCTTAAACATCTCAACATCCTGAGCAAAGTGGACAGCTTTCTTTCCAGTCAACAAACTATGAACAATGTCCAACTTGTTCCTAATATCAGCAATCTCCAGATTATCTATCTTTCCACCAGACTCCTTCCTTCTTCTATCAGCATTCTTGGCGCTATTTCTGCTTACCAAGTTGTCAATTAGCACTCTAGCCTGCTCAGGAGTCCTTGTACTGAAATTGCCATTGCTGGCATTATCCAATGCAGACTGATAATGGAGATCAATGCCTCTGAAGAATATGCCCAGCAGCGTCACTTCAGAGAATTCATGATGAGGACAGTCACGTTGGTACTTCTTAAACCTCATCCAAGCAGTCTTAAGAGGCTCTGTAGGACCTTGGGTGAAGGTGAGAATATCATGTCTCGACTGATCAGAGCGAGCATCATCATAAAAGTGCCTCAAGAACTCTCACTTCACAGCATCCCAAGTAGTAAACTTGCCAGGTGCAAGTTGCTTCAGCCAAGCTAAAGCCTCTCCAGCGAGAGAATAGGGGAAAAGCTTAAGGTAGAGAAAATCATAGTTCACCCCATTGTACTTCATCCCAGTGACGAAGTCTTCAAAGCCATCAATGTGATCCATCGGCTGCTCGTGTGGGAGACCATGGAAAGGATTCTGTCTAAGCAGAGTGTAGTAAACGGTCTTGATCTCAAAATCATTCCTCTCAAATCCATGAGGTACAATTGCTGACCGGTTAGCATAAAACTCATCCGGTCGGTTGTAGTCAGCAAGAGTCATCTCATTAGCAGCAACCATCTGCCTCTGACCTTCAGGTTGAGGTTGAGGTTCAGGTTCCGGGATCACTCGTCCCTCAGCATTTATCCTTTGCCAAGCATCATTGTACGGGTTGTTCTGTTGGTCTCTCAGAACACCCTGAGCATCAGGTCTCAAAATAAAAGGTACCTGATTAACGTTCGCCATCTTAGCCTTCTTTTAAGCTTTTATGTTCTCTCTAGCTTAGCAAGCTCTTTAAGTTCGAGATTCACGAGCTCCTTGTCCAAATTACTCCTCAATTCGCGATCAGGCTTAAACTGTCTCAGTTACGCAGATGTGTCGACCGATGCAAGAGAAGCCTCGATCGATGCGAGTCGCGTAGATGTGACGATCGACACACAGGACCGTGTCGATCGATGCAGTGCGAATACATGTGTACCTGAAACGCAAGAAAAAATTAGTAACCAAAAACAAAAACGAAAAACCTAGTCTAAACCCTAAGTTCAAATCTATCGAATACTCAAAAGAGTCCTCGGCAACGGCGCAAAAACTTGATACGATCAGAGTTTTAATCCCTAGATCTACACTACAAGTGCACAGACGTGAACTAGTAGTATATAGGGTATCGAATCCACAGAGACTCTAGACTCTTGCGATAGATTATAGAATTTCAGATTAAGCTAGGTGAAACAGTAGAAAGCAGCAAATCAAAACAGAAAGCAAGTAAACGGTTTGTAAATCAGAAGGCGAAGGCGTCAGGTCAAGGTAGTTCTCAGGAAATCAGGAACATAAGCTAATCAATCAATCGAGATCTAATTAAGAACTATTCAAGAACTAGAATCCCAGAATTATAACAGACCACCTTTCGTTGCGAATATTATCTATGTCTAACAACCTAGCAAGCCAACTTTCGTTGCGAATCCTAGAGTTCTAAACAAGCATTAATCTCAAGTTCTTTCGTTCATAATTCTCCTAAGACAAATTTCTTTGTGAATAGTCAAATTGATCATCTAGGTTCTTTCTAGTTAATTAACCAACTGTCGTTGCGGAAATCAACCTAACATCATAAATCTGGGTAGCTACTTCAGATTAAGCAGTAAGAACAACTCTAGATGAAGAACTAACAGATATGAATCCCTACAAATTGATCAACCTATAATTCCATGAAATCCCTAATGAGAATCCCTAAACCTAACAGGTAAACTACTCAGACATGACAATCATAACAAAAGACATGATGAATAGAATACTGAATATCATAAAACAAAATAAGAAACAGGGGTTCGATATCTTCTCTCTGTCGAGTATCTGATCAGCCCTTAAAACTCTCTGAATGTAAAATAAAGCGTATCCTAAACAATGGCATAAAAACCCTAATATAATGATCTAATCACGGCTGGGGCTTCTTTGTAATTATGAGAAATTTCTGGGCCAAAGTGCAATTTCCATACTCTTCATTAACTCTCGCGAGAAAAGTCCATCACGCATGTGCATCGATCGACGCCAAAGGTGTGTCGATCGACACAACTCTCAAATATCGACAGTGAACTCATCTCTCGGGCAAATACTCCAAATATCTCTAGAATGCGCCATAATATCCAAATCCGCTCCCAACGTACCTATACTTGTAAACACACATAAAAGGACTCCAAAGGACTCCAATAGACTCGATAAGAAGACATATACCATGGTTAAAAGCCCTAAAATCCATGGTATATCACTAATCTACCTCACATATGAGCTATAATGGAGAGTACTCACTAATCATCATTAACCCAACAAAATCTATGAAGATTATGTTGACCAACCCAGAACAAACCGGGTCCTAACCCGGCCGAGTTGGATAGTTGCATCACTAGGCGGCTCGTATCAGGCCATGAAGGGCCGTTGAGGGTCAAGATCTGCAGGTCGATGGGCTCGATATTATGCATGGCTAGGGCTATGGAAGCGATCTGGGGTGAGACCCTTGATTCATGTCTGTCCGATGCAACGGGCCGAGGGTTATTCAGGTTGATAAGCAGTCCTTGGTCGAGATGTGACTATTGATCAGATCACGGCCAATGCGAGGGAGTGGTTGCGAGTCGTGGTGAAGACATCGGACCTTGTTTGTAGGATACCAAGGGCCGAGGGATCATCGGGTGGAAATGGAGCTTGGGTTGTGTAGCGCGCATCGGCTGAGGCATGGCCGATGGCTTTGATCCGATGAGTGCACATCAGGCAATTCTATTCCTTGGCTCCATTTTGATATATCTTCTGGGGAAATGTTGGCCGCGGTCGAGCTGCTTGCATAGGGCTTGCACGGACCGAGGGGGCAATATTGATGGATGCGTGTCGGACATGACTGGTCCAATGAAGAGGTCTGATGGATGGTCGGGACATGTTCTTTGGAGCTAAAACTTGGCTCTTTCATCTCTTCCTTCTCCCATCCAAGCTAGATCACCAAAAGTCCTCCAAACACCAAGAAAGTACCTAAAACCACTCCAAGATGAACTAAGAAAAAATTATATGAGACAATGCAAAAGACAAAAAAACATGCATGAAATGAATGATAAAAATACCTAAATTATGATGCTTCCAATTCACTCAAACTTGCCTTCTGCTTGTCCGCAAGCAAACATTCAAAGACAAGTAAGGGAGAAAGTTTTGAATGTTGGAGCTCAAATCCAAAGGCTTCATCAAGATCAATAAGTTCAAGTCTAAGTTAGCATTTCTAAGATGCAATAAAGAAGAGCCTTACTCCAAATAAGTTATCCATACTCATTCCAATAAGTTATCCACACTTGCATTCCTAGCAACTAGCTCTTTGACATTCATTAAGTGTTTAGCATAGATGAATCTTATGCAAATCAATTAGAATCATTTGGCTAAGGGATTAGGTCTTGATATAAAATTTATCTCAATCAATCAAGGTTTTTTAATTACAAGGGTTTTCTCTCGAAGATGATTGATCCATACAAAAATACTAAGAGTAGAGAGCAATTGATGCATACTAGGATGATTTTCATCAACCCAAATTTCCCAAATAATTGTAACTCCTATGCTTAAACCAACATACTTCGATTTCTTCTACCCTTATCTAAGGGCTTTTGCCTTGTTCTCTTAACCAAATTGACCACTTTCTTTACATTTCAACACTTAAAGGATCTATCACACTTCTTGAATCATGGTACGACTATTCTTTCTTGATTCTCATTTAAGCTCTCTTTTCTTTCTTTTTCATTCTCTCTTACTTAACTCTTTCCTTTAAATCTTGAACCATTTGGCTTCTTTTCTTTATTTTAGAGATTACTCCTTTTTTCTTAGAGCTATCATTTTATTCTTAGCCTACCACTTATAGTTTTGTGATCCTCTACTTCTTTTCCCAAATCCTTTCTTACTTCCCACTCTCTTTTCTTTTTCTATTCCCCCAAACTTAAATCTTAGCCTAATGCTTATCCTTACGTTGTCAAGATAGCTTCTAATATGTAATTTCTCCTAATCTCTCCTAACTCAACACTTTTGGTTGTTTAATTATAAAGAGGTCTAAAGACTCTCAATAGATTATCTGGCTTGAAAGAATGATGGTTTTGGGTGTGGAAATCTACTTTAGCAAACAAGAGTGGTAAAAGGAAGAAGATTTCTCAAGTATGCATATTAGTATCCATGAGCCTTATCGTAAATTGACAAGCAAGATATTTCAAGTCAATATTAAGTAATTACTTATGAGAACTAGCATCAATTCACAACAAGCATTACCTAGGGCAAGATACAAGAGACAAGTGATCCAACCATGGTGCATCCTTACTTTCTAGATTTTCTTAAAATGCATAAAATGAATTACCGACTAGCATGATCAAACAAATATTTCAAGAAGAAACCTTAGAAGGAAATTGTGTGTCAATCTAATGATTCTTTCTTCTTCTTTTTCGTTTTTCCTTATTATTTATCAATTGTCGTAATTTTGGTCTTGATGTTGTCTGCCTTGTTTTCTTTTGTTGACGATTTTGATGATGAATTTTTATGTTTATGACATCAATAAGAAGTTATTAAAGGAGGCCGCCGACGTCAAAGAGGAGCTCATCAAGGAGACGAAGGCGCTAGAGAAGTCTCATCTTCTTATGAATTCCTATACGGTCGTCGACAAGAATCTCAAAGAGAAAATGTATCGCTTTAAGAGAAGATGACCTGTTTGGCTCGCAATAAGGAGCTCTAAGAGAGAAATTTTGGGTTGGTGGCCAAGATATCTAGTTTGAAAATAAGCATTTCGATGAATATCGCCGCATTCAAGATACCACTTCCTTTAAATTTGTCAAGATGGGGAATGCTCGTCATGCTGTGACGGCCAAGTAAGGGCGTCGCTTTCAAGAGTTGAAAGATGCAATTTCTGCAAAGAAGGCCGAGAATAAGACATACATGAGCTTCAGCCAGTACAACCGATGCTTGGACTGTCTTAGTCATTGAAAGATAACAAGGGAATACTCGTCCCAATGATATCTTTGACAAGCTTGAGGAGAGGAAGATAGAGTTGGACACCGAGATTGATAGAATCAATGCCCTAGACATCGGTGATGTAACGCCCCCTTCCCGTTTTCCTCTGACTAACAAGCTGACCGGCCAACAATCAAACAAGAACATGACCGATCGAACCCGAGCAGGCCACGCGAGAAGAGTTTGTCACAATACGAAGCCAAAGACAGTCTGGTTTGAGTCAACGACTCAAACCAAACCGTCCTTGATTTTGTTTACCTTGTTTCCACGATACAAGGCTTTTCAACCAGTCCGCTTCCACGTGTTTTCTTCGGTTTGGACTAAACCGTATATCAGGAAATCATTCCATTTTAAATATATTAAATCTTATAAATCCATTCTTAATAATCCACAGGTTTTCTCAAAGCATTTACGGGTACCCTGAAAATCCAAAACCGAAGATAAACCAATAATTCATAAACAAATAGTAGCCAAGCAACCCGAATCTGCTCCGAGAGTCCTACGCGTCCGCTGAGCTATGCCAAATCTGAAAAACACAAAAGAGTCTAATGAGTAATCTAAGATTACCTAGTGAGATGGCTCCCAACTAATAGGATGCTAATAATGTAAACATCATGTCCAAACCCAAAATAACAATCAAAGATAACAGTAAAGCAAAATAGCTGATCACGTGCTGCCAAGACGTGATGAGCTCCACAACACACAAGCATTCAATTAACAACACATATCATCAACAAAGGAAATCGAGAACACTGCGGCACATGCCCTTGATTAGACTTGATCTAACTAATGTGGTACTAACACCAACTTCACACCATTGAGCCCACTATGCCAACTCGGTAACTTCCACAGCAACAATTAGCTACCCTACACGGTAACTAAAACCTCCAATGACTCCTAGACGTAAACAAAAAGTCCTATGACCTAGGACACCGTTCTCAGTCCATAAATACACGGTGACTCGGGCTACCCCTAGATAACCTAAGCTTCCATACAGTCCGGCCCTAGGACGCGACCCCGTATTCTCCGGACTACACACCTACAAACGTCACTCCATAGGTTAACACCAGCAAGAACCACTACCCGAAGGTACGTGAACTAGCCTAGAACTCAACTCTCGAGGATCCGATTGGGCATGAAGTACTGGAACGCCATCTCTAGGCCTGTGGGATCTAACGCACCCTATAGAGTCCTTATAACACTAATGTAAACAATCAGACTCGCTAGGACTCTAACACGCAAGACCGACAAGGTCAAACAGTAACACTATCTCAATCCCAGTACCCAATCGATCCCGCAAATCCTACCACCAAACATCAACACCTACCTATCCGGTCCCGTACCGGAATATGTATTCACACCCAGACTCATCCGGTCCCATACCGGAGTAAGTATCTACTAGCACAAACTACTCGTCCCAACATCGGGGTAGATAATAATCACACACTTAATGGTCTTCCTGGCCCAACACCGGAGTAGACAATCACACAATCAATGGTCTACCCGGCCCGGGTAGACAAATAACCACACAACAATAATCACAACTCAAATCAAACAGATAATTAGGTTACACTAGTCTCTTAATCTTCTTTTAATCCTAATTCATTTCCATCCGGTACAATGGGATTAGTTAACTTACTTATCTCGTAGACTGCTCAATCTAAGATTATAACTTTTAAATCTTATTATTTATATAACTTAAACTCCTTGATCCGTCAAAATGAGATTAGTAAGCTTACTAATCTACTGACTTCTCCTGAATTCATTAATTAAATTATTTGATCTGGTAACCCCGAACAAACATCTAATTAACCCACCCCATTATTATATTCTAAGTGTGTTATATCGCTTATTTTGTATTTTAATATAACTCTCAACTTCCGTATATAGATTCATTTAATACGTTCTTAATATAGTATATATGAATATACGTCCTAGCATGACGTTTTAAATGAATGCATCAATCAATTAACAACTAACATCACACAATCAATCACAATACGAACAATCAATCACTAGTAATAGTTATCTAACATGCTGTCTATAGTTCTTAACTGTTTAATTAATTCTTCGATTTATTTAATTAATCTAACCATTTAATCAATTTCCAATCATGGGTATGCAAACTAATACTACGGTTTACCGATTCCGGGTCTATATGATCCTAGTCTAAATGCATCATACAAAGTTTATCCGACTCACAGTGCTATATATGACGGATGGACGAACTATCGAAAACTTCAAATCCCCGAGACCGAACCAAAGCTTCCCTGAACCCTTTCCTGAACCAGTCCAAGTGAAACCGCCTTGATTCGAGCTTAACAGACCCTAATCTTTGCCCTAATGGCGAACCTAGCTCAATCTACCCTTTTTCTAAATAAAAAAAATCTGTTTTATCGGGAAAATTATTACGTCGAAAATTTTCCTTTTCCAAAGAATATTCTTGAAAATATTCCGGCGTGGTAATTTTCTTTTCACCATCTTTCTTTTATTTTGTTTTTCGTATTTTTTTTTTCTTCTTCTTTCCCTCTCTCTATCTCTTCTTCTTCTTTCTCTTCGCTCCCTGTCCCTCTCTTTCTCTTCTTCTTCTCTTGCTCTCGTTTCTTGAATGAAGAATGAAAAGGATGGAACATTTTTATATAGGAAATTAAAACCAATCACTATGAAGCAAATGTCACATGCCCTTCACCATTTATGCTCTCATGCTGCCACATTACTAATTGTTAAATGGGAAAAGTTCATTGTTTCCTTTGATTCATTTCCCATGTGAAGAACAAGTTCAATGTGTCCCTTCATGTGATTCCATGCATTCATCTTCTTTTATTCTACTTGCTCCTCCTAAACAATAAGATCACAAGTGCAATGAATTTCTTCCTTCCTCATTGCTGTACCACGTGATGTTTTTAAGAGAAGATTCAATGAATCAATCTCTTATTCTCTTCTCCTTTAGCCACGTATACAATAACACAATATGAATCTGCTTCCCACGCCTTCTTCTCCATTGGTCACACTTTACTTGATGAGAAAATGTCATATCTTTAGCTTAATTATCCAATTAAGCTTTTAATTCTCCAAAAAGCCCTCAAAACTTCAGAATAAATTCCCCAAACTTCTTTTTAAATTACTAGACTCTATAAGAAACGTTCCCTAAGTCGTTTCAATCAATTTGGCCTCCCGTAACTCCCGTACCTTTTTTTAGAAGTTTAATCGGTTCTATCGGTTTCCACCATTTTCCGTCTTCTAAATGATTTCTTTAAGTAAAAACGAGAATCATTTGCCCCTCTATGCTCTCGTCTCGTATTTTTGTAAAATTACCAAAATGCCTCTCAAATGTTGAAAATTACGAAAATGCCCATGTTGACTTTTCTGACTGTCTGTTGACCAATTTTATGAGACAGGGTATTACATTCTTCCCCACTTACAGGAATTCGGCCCCTGAATTTTCGGATATTAACAAACCTCAAATCAGAACTGAACCCTGCAAGTCGCCACTCCTGAACAGATCCCAACTGCTCCGATGCTTGAATTCCCCACACTGAAAAACTTGACCCTCGATCACTTTCTGGTTCCCCATCTGATTGTTTCACTAACTCCAATCCTGATTCCCAAAACTACTGATCCTGACTGAACTGCTCCACTCTGATTCTTGAATCCATTTATGCCAACTGTTGACCCCTTGAACCAACGCTTCTGATTCCCTACTTTGCTTTGACTTCCCTAAATCACTCGACACTGACTCGTCCTCCATTCCCACTACTTGCCTTGCCTCCAATGCTTACTGCTCCCAATCAATATTCTGCTAAGATCGATATCCTTCCTTCCAACAAACCGGATCGCCATACCCACACGCCTCGAAATTTCTCATTCAGTGAACTCCAAGCTTCACTTACTCCAAAACTGCTCTTCCCACTGGTAACCTTGAATTGATCCCTTACTGACAATGACACACCCAAATCACTTTGCTCACTCATCTTGTTTAACTGACTCGAATCTCTCTGTTGCTGATAGTCACACTTCTTTCTGAATCCACACTGACTTTCTTACAGGATCGGGTCAAACTGCTTCTTGAAAACAACATCTTGATTTATGGTTTCATGTTCGGTCTCGTGTTTGCGTCTCGTCATCAATCACGTCATGTATCCACAAATTCAACAACACTGAAATGGTTAGAAATTTTTTCTAAACTCATTCGTTATATAGATATTGTTAATTAGTCACGTATCCAACATTTGCGAGTGGCTAATTAACAATAACTTATAATTCCGCCTTACCATGAATAAGCATCATATCTTAACCTATCATCAATTCCGAGCATATTGCTAACCAAATGGTTTTCTGATCCTTTCTCATCTAACAACAAGTATAACCAATAACTTATCATTCCAACTACACAAGTCTAATGATCTAACGCTTACCGAAACACTTATCGCTCTAACCAATCCATCTATACGATTCGCTAATCAAACCTCAAGAGCTACCAACTAACCACTTAACGAATAACCGATGAAATAATTCTCAAATACACAATCTAACAACCTAACAACTTTATCCACAATCGGTCCAAAATCTAGCAACTTAACGAGATGATTAATGCAACAAATCTCAGTTAACAATCTATCAACCTAGCGATCAAACATTTGCAATGCTAGCAACCTAGGAATCAAACAAATGCATTGTTATCCCAAACCAATTGTATTAATCAATTAGTAATACAATGACATCAAAGACAAATTATAACAACCTAATGATCAATCAAATGCAATGATTCAAAATCAACGACTAAAAACCTAGTGAGCAATAAATGCATCCATCACACCAAACATTCTAACACCCTAACAACGCAATCATTGCAATAACATACAATCAAACAATGAATTGATTTAATCATACGAAAATGCAAATACAATTGTCTCTTAAGGTCCGAGTATACGTCTGTTCGGACAATAATTTGTTTTCATGTCGTAACTGTATTGCATTCATCATCCCAACACATGCATGCAATAAAATCACTTTGTTACTTAAATGACAAGTACTGAATAACCGAACATTCACTACGTATATAAAACATCCATATATCACATGGGAAGTTTTAATACATAGGTCTGTCAGGTCTAGAGCGGTCACACATCCCCAAAATATATTCGATGCATCAACCGCTAGACAACCTATCCGTTACTGACACCAAAGATAGACACATCAAAAGGTTAGCGCCCTAATCGGCAGGAGCGCTAGGAGAATGTAATGGGTGTTGTGGTGGTGGTGGTGGCGGAGCGACGCGATCTCGATAGAAAGGTCCAACAGGGCAGGAAGGAGCGTAGTGTCCTACTCGACCTCAAATGAGGCATGGCGGGAGCTTTGCCGGTGGTGGCGACTGATATTCCCGGGTGAAAAATAGGCACCAAGTGAAATGGAAACCTGTAGTGCCACATGAAAGGCACGAAGGGTCCGATACAGGAGATGTGCGTAGGATCGATGAAGTAGCCGGTGGTGGTAACTCGCATATACTGGACTACCATGTCATCAGTGATGAATATCGGTTGTGCAGGTACTGCTAACAGTGGTACTCCGAGTATAGCTATATCATAAGGTGGCCTTGGAATGAGTTGAGCGGCAACTTGTTAGGCACCGGTAATGGCATGCTCTGGAATAGGCTGCGAAATACGAGAACACTATGCAGGCTGGAAGTATGGACCTGGACTAGCTGGGGTAGATCTAATGGACTTAAGGTCATCCTCACTGATATCACTCATCTTGTCGTCGCAACTGATATATCATGGTTTTTACCGGTTTTATGCCATGATATAGTTGTGTTTTTAGTGTCTTTTGTGTTATTTTAGAGTCTTTTACAGGTTTAATCAGGTTTGGAGCTAATGTGGAGATTTTGGAGTATTTTGGGAGTTTTGGAGCATTTTGGCCGAGAGTTTAACTCACTGCCCGATTTGATGATCATGCATCGATCGACACACCTTTGGTGTCGAACGACACACTAGCGAGATGGGCCGTATGCGGCGGTTTAACAAAGTTATGAAGATTTGCAGAGAAGCCCAGAATAGTTCCAGTAATTACACAGAAGCCCCAGCCGAGATTATGCCTATATATTTAGAGTTTTGGCTTTTATTTTACATACGCTTTCATACTTAGAGCTCAGAGATTTTTAGAGCTTTTGGGGCTGATCTAATCATGTACTTCATCTATTTTGGAGAAGATTTCGAACCCCTTTATCTATTTATTTTCTTATATGCAATCTATTAATTCTATGATTTCTGTTTCATTAATCATGTCTGAGTAGATTCATAGTTAAGTTTAGGGTTTCTCATTAAGGATTTTATGACTTTCTAGACTTGTTTAATTCAGTTAAGGATTCACATGATTAGAATGTTCTTCAAACTAAATTGTGCTTAATGCTAGTTCTAACCTGATCAATTAAAATCTAGATCTTAGGTTTCTAAATACGACACGAGAGTGTGGTTTAGAATCTGAACTATTTAGGTTGAGCAATTGAATTATTCGAAAAGAGATTTGGTTTAGTTTAATTGTGAACATATCGAACTTGAAATTAATGCTGGTTTAATCTGTTAGTAATTGCAAAGAGATTTGGATTACTGCACTTATACTTAGAGGATTTTCGCAAAGAGATTTGGTTAATTCTAAGTCCGGGATTTGAGTTCTAGAACTGAGTTTAATTTGATCATGACTGATTAACTTGTCTGCTTGTCTGATTTCCTGAGAATTCCCTAGACTTAGCGCTTTTAGTTTATTGCTTTCACAACAAATTCCTGCTACTGATTTACTTTCTCGCCTTGCTATTTACTTTACAACAATTTGCTTTCTTCCTAGTATTAATCTCTTTCGTTCTATTGAAAACCAGAGTCTCTGTGGATTCGATAACCCTATATACTACATTGACATTACTGTGCACTTGCAGTTTAGTATAGGGATTAAAATTTAGACCTATCAAGTTTTTGGCGCCGTTGCCGGGGACTCTTAGAGTCTTCGATAGGACCGAACTTAGGGTTTTTACTAGGAATTTTTCTTTTTTCTTTTTATTTTCGTTTTTATTGGGAAAAATGCCATTTCATGGTCAGAGATGGTATTGTTCTTGGACATAAAGTGTCTGAAGCAGGGATCGAAGTGGACCGCGCTAAGATTGAGGTAATGACCAACCTTCAGGCGCCTGATTCTGTTAAGTCTATAAGAAGCTTTCTTGGACATGCTGGCTTCTATAGACGGTTCATCAAAGACTTCAGTAAGATTGCTAGGCCACTAACTGCCTTGCTGTGTAAGGATACCAAATTTGAGTTCACTGCAAACTGTCAAACTGCATTTGAACAGATCAAGCAGGCATTGGTGAGCGCTCCAATAGTTCAGCCTCCAGATTGGGATCTACCTTTTGAGGTTATGTGTGATGCAAGTGATTTTGCTGTAGGAGCTGTTCTGGGACAGAAGAAGGACAGAAAGCTCCATGCTATCTATTATGCTAGTAGGACACTAGATGATGCACAAAGGAACTATGCAACCACGGAGAAGGAGCTGTTGGCTGTTGTCTTTGCATTTGAGAAATTTCGCCCCTATCTTGTTGGCTCCAAGGTGATTGTTCACATTGATCATTCAGCCCTGAAGTATCTGATGCAGAAGAAGGATGCTAAGCCTAGACTGTTAAGATGGATTTTGTTGCTTCAGGAGTTTGATATTGAGGTAAGGGACAAGAAGGGAGTGGAGAATGGAGTTGCTGATCATCTTTCGAGGTTGTTAGTTGAGGAAGACGTGCCTATAAATGATTATTTGCCTGAGGAAAACGTCAACATGATCAGTACAGTTTTTCAGACGGATTTGGGCAGTGAATTACAGAACTGTCGGGACAATCGCATTGTGTCGATCGATGCCACATTGGCAACGGTCGATACAAGTATCGGGGAAGCAACGATCGATCCACGCTCATGCAACGGTCGATGCATACCTGATACAAACCGAGAGTCTTTCAGAGTCAGAATTGGGAATTATGACTTCGAAATTGCTGCTGTAGCAACCTCTGATCGACCCTGGTATGCAGATATAACTAATTACCTTGCTGCTGAGACTGAACCAGATGATTTAAAGGGAAAAGAAAAGGTTCTTTAGGGAGCTTAGAAGATACTACTGGGATGAGCCTTATCTCTATAAGCACTGGTTAGATGGTCTTTACAGGAGATGCATTGCTGAATCTGAAGTCCCAGACATCCTTTTCCACTGTCATGGATCAGATTACGCTGGACATTTTGCTACATTCAAGACTGTGTCTAAGGTTCTGCAAGCAGGTTTCTGGTGGCCTACAATGTTTAGAGACACTCATTCTTTCATCACTCAGTGTGATGCCTGTCAGAGGAGAGGGAAAATCAGCAAGAAGCATGAGATGCCTCAGAATTTCATTCTGGAAGTTGAGGTTTTTGATTGCTGGGGTATAGATTTCATGGGTCCTTTTCCCTCATCCTATGGGAATAAGTTTATCTTGGTTGCTGTAGACTATGTGTCTAAGTGGGTTGAAGCGATAGCTAGTCCAACCAATGATTCTTCTGTGGTCATTAAGCTTTTTAAGACCATCATATTCCCCAGATTTGGAGTACCTCGTATAGTGATTAGTGAAGGAGGATCTCATTTTATCAATAAGGTCTTCGAGAAGCTGTTAAAGAAGCATGGATTTCATCACAGAGTCGCTACTCCTTATCACCCTCAGACTAGTGGACAAGTTGAGGTTTCTAACAGGTAGATTAAAGAGATCCTTGAGAAGACAGTTGGAAGGACAAGAAAAGATTGGGCAGCAAATTTAGATGATGCATTATGGGCCTACCGGACAGCATTCAAGACACCACTTGGGACCACTCCATTCCATCTGCTATATGGAAAAGCATGTCATCTGCCAGTGGAACTTGAGCACAAAGCAGCATGGGCTGTGAAACAGATGAACTTTGATCTTAAGTCTGCTGCAGAGAGGAGATTGGTACAGCTTAATGAGTTACATGAGATCAGACATTTTGCTTATGAGAACTCAAAGATGTACAAGGAGAGAACTAAGGCATATCATGACAAGAAGATTATCTCCAGTAAGTTTGAGCCCAATGATCAGGTACTTTTGTATAACTCTCGTTTGCATTTGTTTCCAGGTAAGCTGAAATCAAGGTGGTATGGTCCCTTCACAATCAAAGAGGTGCGTCCGTATGGAGCTGTCGTTTTAACTGGTAAGGACGGTTATGAATTCACTGTGAATGGACAGCGGGTGAAACATTATTGGGCTAAGGCCGAGATTCCAGGAGGGCAGATTCTGCCTCTGGATGATGCACCCTCAACATAAATCTGCTGAAGCGTCAAGCTAATGACCTTAAACAAGCGCTGAGTGGGAGGCAACCCACTGTTTTCGTTTTTGCATTTTGATTTTAGTGTTTTTATAGGATTTTACGCTTGTTTCTGGTTTTGGTGAGTTTTTGTTTGCAGGTCTCGGATTAAATAAGCAGTGCGTCGATCGACACACCAGTGTGTCGGTCGTCACAATACGACAGAAATCGCATTGCAGCGATCGTTGCGGTCCTGAGAAACGATCGACCCATAACGAAAAATCGCACAGCAACGGTCGATGCACTTAGTGAAACGATCGATGCCTGATTGCGCCAGAGGTAAAACCCGAGAGAACTTAACCATCCTAAAACAAATTTTTATTTTCTTTTGCCAATCCTTCGCTTGACACTACTGGGGACAGTGTGTCTTAAGTGTGGGGGAGGTTCTACTAACTTCTTTCTTTTGTTTTCTTAGAGTCATTTAAAAATTTTCTAAATTTTTGTTTTATTGAGTCAAAATTTGTTTAAGTAAGAAACAATGATTTTTTGAGAAGATTAGTAGCACTTGCAGGAACTTAAGTAACCATTGGGATGAAGCTGCAGATTATCTCTGACTATTAGAAGACATGGATCAACCTACTGAGGACACCCACATCGCTTCAGGTATCAGAGGATCCTTTTACTGACTTCACCCTAATACTGACTTAGATTTTCTCACCTAAGGGCTTGGTATACTCTGTGTCGGATTCCCTTGTTAGTTCTGACACAGCCTGTAAACCTGTCCTATCTAGTTCCCTTCTCCCCTTCCATAAAAAAAAAAAGATAATAAACTGAGGATGAGTTAGTAACTCCGAAGTGGTCATGGGAATGGTAGTTAAAACTCTCATATCCTGTGCATCCATGGAATGTGTCCAAGGTACACCCCTTAACGGAAAGAGCACTGATAAAAAAAAAATAAAATGATACCCAAAAGGGAAAAATCAGAATGCTAAGGAAGGGAAAAGAGAAGAAAAGGAACCAGAAAAAGATAGTATGGTGGTCTAGAGCTGGCAAGGTAAGAGTCCATGTGCCTTTGATCGATACTCCTTAGGTGAGACCGCACTTAAATACTTGCAGAAGTCAGTAGGGAGAATTTGAATGCTTGAATGTGATTGTGGAGTTTACTTAGGACAGTTGCTAAGTGTGGGGGAAGTATATGTTGGTCTTGATGTCTGCAGGATGATTCTTTCATGTGGTTTACTAAGGGGAATCTGAGTGTTACTGCTTCTAGGATGAAAAGAGTTTCTGAAGAGTTTTCAAACCTCTTCATTGCATTTTAGTTCTTTGTTTTGCTTGAGGGCAAGTGGGGGAGTTGATATATCATGGTTTTTACCGGTTTTATGCCATGATATAGTTGTGTTTTTAGTGTCTTTTGTGTTATTTTAGAATCTTTTACAGGTTTAATCAGGTTTGGAGCTAATGTGGAGATTTTGGAGTATTTTGGGAGTTTTGGAGCATTTTGGCAGAGAGTTTAACTCACTGCCCGATTTGATGATCATGCATCGATCGACACACCTTTGGTGTCGATCGACACACTAGCGAGATGGGCCGTACGCGGTGGTTTAACAAAGTTATGAAGATTTGCAGAGGAGCCCAGAATAGTTCCAGTAATTACACAAAAGCCCCAGCCGAGATTATGCCTATATATTTAGAGTTTTGGCTTTTATTTTACATACGCTTTCATACTTAGAGCTAAGAGATTTTTAAAGCTTTTGGGGCTGATCTAATCCTGTACTTCATCTATTTTGGAGAAGATTTCGAACCCCTTTATCTATTTATTTTCTTATATGCAATCTATTAATTCTATGATTTCTGTTTCATTAATCATGTCTGAGTAGATTCATAGTTAAGTTTAGGGTTTCTCATTAAGGATTTTATGACTTGCTAGACTTGTTTAATTCAGTTAAGGATTCACATGATTAGAATGTTCTTCAAACTAAATTGTGCTTAATGCTAGTTCTAACCTGATCAATTAGAATCTAGATCTTAGGTTGCTAAATACGACACAAGAGTGTGGTTTAGAATCTGAACTATTTAGGTTGAGCAATTGAATTATTCGAAAAGAGATTTGGTTTAGTTTAATTGTGAACATATCGAACTTGAAATTAATGCTGGTTTAATCTGTTAGTAATTGCAAAGAGATTTGGATTACTGCACTTATACTTAGAGGATTTTCGCAAAGAGATTTGGTTAATTCTAAGTCCGTGATTTGAGTTCTAGAACTGAGTTTAATTTGATCATGACTGATTAACTTGTCTGCTTGTCTGATTTCCTGAGAATTCCCTAGACTTAGCGCTTTTAGTTTATTGCTTTCACAACAAATTCCTGCTACTGATTTACTTTCTCGCCTTGCTATTTACTTTACAACAATTTGCTTTCTTCCTAGTATTAATCTCTTTCGTTCTATTGAAAACCAGAGTCCCTGTGGATTCGATAACTCTATATACTACATTGACATTACTGTGCACTTGCAGTTTAGTATAGGGATTAAAACTTAGACCTATCAGCAACCACAAACACACCATTCCTCTTAGGAAAACTCTGCTATAAGACTGCATCAAAACACAAAATGGTTAGTACAATCGTAAAAAAATTCCTAACTTACCCATTTCCCCGTTTTGTTGGACGCCACTCGGATTCCTAACGATTGCATTGGCGACTCATTTTGACTCAAAAAACTTTGAAAACTTTGAAAAACCGGAATTTATGAATCGATGACACCTTTTATCACGCCCACTTCCCATTTTCCGCTGACCGACGAGCTGACCAGCCAACAATCAAACAAGAACATGACCGATCGAACCTGAGCTGGCCACAAGAGAATAGTTTGTCACAATACGAAGCCAAAGACAGTCCATTTTGAGTCAATGGCTCAAACTAAACCGTCCTTGACTCCGTTTACCTCGTTTCCACGATACACATGGTTCATAACCGATTTACCACAAGGATTTGAAGCTTTAAGGTGTAAGTGGATTGTCAAGAAAAAGTTGAAAATCGATGGCTCAATAGATAATTACAAAGCTAGACTTGCAGTGCAACATTTAAAGGCCATTAGGATGGAAATATACTTGATAGATTTAAAGCCTACTCAAATGGGATAGAAAAAAACTCTAGTGACGCACAACTTCATTTGACTAAAATTTCAGGTGAACCAGTGTCGCAAACATGGTATGCAAGGGTTATCGAAAGTATGATGTACTTAACAAATCTTCCTATACTCGATTAAGACACTCAGTAAATGAACTTAGTCGCTATAACAAGAGTATTAAACTACTTACGTTATACACAAAATTATGGTATGCAATATGGTAAATAATCGTCAGTTTTGGAAAGATATAGCAAATACAAATTGGATATCCAACTCCAAAAACTCAAAATCCATGAGTGGTTTTGTCTTTACGCTGGCAGGTGCATCAGTTTCCTGAAAATCTTCCAAACATACTTTATTGGCCAAATCCACAATGAAATATGAGTTTATAGCGCTATGCAAGGTTGACAAGAAGCCGTTGGGCCCCACGTACGCCTCCAGTTGCCTTACCACTTCCCGCTGATGTCCAAGGTACTCCGCCTCGGATACCCCATGGGCTCCACGTACGCCCCAAGGTACTATGCTACATACGTCATGTGGTATCACTAACATCGTTTCCTTGATCACTGGCATTCCCACAAACGTCCGTCACACCCCTTGACGAAGAACATGTCACCTCCCGTCCTACATGCCCTGACAAACAACATGCTATAGAGGGACTCTCGTTCTCTTTGCACCCACTAACTATTTATATCTCGCCACTCCAATCATTCACAACAACAATTTTACCTTTACAACTTAACAGCATTTAAACAGCTCATCTATGTTCTCACGCAACATCCATCTCAAACACACAAACATCACACAAGTTTCGGTTAACATTAACAATTCACTTCTGTTCTCAACCAACAATCAAACATTCAACAATACCATTATTCTAACAACCTAGCAATATTTCCCAATTCCGGATTCGTATAACATTTCTCATAGTGATGAATAAGTTTTTTAAGTATATAAATATGTTTGATTCTTATACTTATATATAGTTGTTATTAACTTATAACATAATCCTTATTAAACACGCAACAAGAAAGTAAACTAGATTTAATCTAATCTAAAAATTACGACGCATAGAATACACATGAAGTAAATTTGAGAGGACGGCCTCACCTTGACCTTGGCTGGTGATGACGATGAACCGCAAACAACGAGGAATTGGACTGCGATCGAGATTGTGAAAGAAGCACGCAGCTATCCATGATCTAAATCTCTAGATCGGTTATACTTCAACCAAGTGCTAGATATATGTTTCTAGGATGTTCTTGCAAAGATTAGGGACAAGCGGAATCCGTTTTCCCAATCAAAACACAGAACTAGCTAGTCAAATAAAATATTTTTCATGAACAGACATATTTAGAAAACAGAACATAACGTTCAAACGATAAGTCGAATCGGAGTGATTCTTAAATTTAAGGAAAGAGGAGACCGAGATTTTTCCAACGACATATTGTGCGTTCCGTGGATACGTACGGTTTTTCAGAAAACATACTTCAATATAATGATTGGAATATATTAAATCTTAGATCTACACATGAAATGTTTAAAGATCAAAGAAACGAGATTAGAGATCCAATCAAATCAACATAGTGGATTAAATCGCGAGAGAGGAAGAAAAATAATAGAAGAATTGATGGAGATTATAGATTCACTTGACCCGGAAGGAGAAACGAAGAGATGATACATGAAGGAAGAGAATACTAGCACCGGTTGGCGACGACGGCTGCTGATGGTCTCCGGCTACTGACTCCGACGAAAATTGGGTAGGGCTTCACTGGGGTAATCCTCCTTGCCTCTTTGCCATGGTGAAAACACTTATTTATAAGGGGAAGGAGGAGAGACCCAAGGGTTTATGATAGGTTTTGGGGCTTATATGGGTTTGGGAAGGGAAAATTTTAATGTGTTTTGGGTTGAGAAAATTAGGTTGTGACAGAATGACCGCCTCGGGTGCTTCTGCCTGGTGCACCTCGACCGGTTTTGTTTCTAGACAGTTTTGGTTATGTGGATGCAGACATGCATCGGGACGGGTTTATCGGTGCATCTAGACCGGTGTGGATGGGTTGGTTGCCTCTGCTGCTACCAACCGGTGTGCTTCAGCTGTTGTTTATTCTGAAAACTTGATCTTTTGAACACAGATGCCAAACGTAACTGGACGCCAGAGAAGGAAGCCGAGGACGGATACCGCCATGTGCTTTCAAATATCAAGAGAAGAAAAAAGAAGTCGCGTGAAACCACATGCAGGTTTTTCTACAGTTTCTTTCTTTTCCAGTTTGTCTTCAGACTAATACGATATTTTTTATGGCTTCCTTTATACATTAGTAAGTGTTAGACAATTGGCTCATTCCGATGTGAGATTCACATATATATATAAGTTATTAACTTCTAAAAAAGGCATGGTCGCACGTGATATACACATAATAATCGTGATGATCACTGTAACGCCCCGTCCGCTCTTACCGGTGAGTCATCCATTCCTCTATCGGGTTTGTGGGCCCCACCCTTGTCCGACGGTCGGTGTGTTATTTTGGTAGGCCCGACCGAGTAATTTACTGACCCTATAATCACCCCATGACCTTTTCCCATGTGTTTTGTCCTCACACATATGCTACCACGAGTCACTTCCCGGAAGGTCACCCATCCTGGGACTACTCCAGCTCAAGCACGCTTAACTCTGGAGTTCTTTCAGGCAAGTGACCGGAAAAGGTAAGTGCACTTGGTGATATAAGTAGCCAAATTAATTCATTTAAGCCTTTCTCAAATGGGCTGGACCCAGTATGTTACAATTCTCCCCCACTTAATGGGAATTCGTCCCCGAATTCCGCAGCAACCATAACCCTCAAACCCCAGGATTGTCTCCCGAGACAGAATCGGTTTGACTTCCCTGAGCTCTGATACCACTTGTAACGCCCCGTCCGCCCCTACCGGTGAGTCATCCATCCCTCTGTCGGGCTCGTGGGCCCCACCCCTGTCTGACGGTCGGTGCGTTATTTTGGTAGGCCCGACCGAGTAAATTACTGACCCTACAATCACCCCTTGACCTTTTCCCATGTGTTTTGTCCTCACACACATGCTACCACGAGTCACTTCCCGGAAGGTCACCCATCCTGGGACTACTCCAGCCCAAGCACGCTTAACTCTGGAGTTCTTTCAGGCAAGTGACCGGAAAAGGTAAGTGCACTTGGTGATATAAGTAGCCAAATTAATTCATTTAAGCCTTTCTCAAATGGGATGGGCCCAGTATGTTACAATCACCCTAATGAAGTCAAAAAGCATAACAAAACAAAAACATATATATACACACATACAAAGCCGGCCTTGACAACAAATCTATCAAGCATGGGCTTGTGGCTACCAATTTTCTTCTATGTTTGGAATTAGCTTTTCTCAAGTTCAAATCTTGAAAATGTCAAAGAATTAGTTTTTTTTTTTTTTATCTTCTTTCAACAAAACAATCAATAAAAACCAAAATAATTAAAAATAAATGAAAGATAAATATTGACGTTTTGTTTCTTTTTTGAAATATTCACAGTTGTGTTTAATTATGTGTTTATAAAAAATTCGTCTCGTAAAATAAACCAGCCATTTCTTAAAAAAATTGTACGTGGCCTTATAAATGTCAAGATCGACTCTGCACACATACAAGCACGCATGGATGTTTGTACACATTCACGAGTAAGATAAATTATTCAAACATTATTAATTACTACATTAGTTAAATTAACAATTCTTTTCCAAGTTGGGTAATACAAAAGTGTTTTCATGAATTAAGGGAAATCAATTAGCGTGCTCCTCGTCATTATCCAGCGGTTTTAAGGTTGATGGACTTAATTACCCTTATAAAGTCGACATTTCCGTCATGTTTTCCATGGGCAGTTTGGGTAATCAAAAGCTAAAATTTATAATTAGAAGAAAAGACATGAGCTTTGATCGCTTTCCCCGCTTTAGGGGGGATCCCACGTTTGTTCCATCAAACGGCAAAGCTTCGACTAGAAAAGGAAAACACCTAAAAACAAATATAAGGAGGGGTTATTGGTAGATGAATTTCAAATGATTGTTAAAATTTTCAAAGTCTATTGTAATTGGTTTATAAATTCTCACATTCTTATTAAAAATCACGGTCCCATGTGGATTGGAATTGACGAATTTTCAGCTACATCCATAATTCAAATTTCAACAGTTGTTTTATCATATTACTTTTTTGCAAAAGACTCAAATATTAATTTTTTAATCATACAAATGCGACTGATAAAAATATTAAAAAATAAATAAAAAACAAACTGAAAATAACAAAAAAAAAACTGCATTTGACTGACAATTTAAAGTTGCTTGGTTTACTACATCTACCAAAGAAAACGAAGGATATAAAAATTAAAATACAATGACCGGCGAACAAGCGGAGGTAGAAAGGAAGAAAGGAGTTAACTGACCCTACCTGATTTTAAATAATATATGTATTTATGTAGAAAAAAATATTATGACCTTATCTAATTTATCTCGACCCCCTAAAAATAAAATCAAACTATCTAAACAAACAAAAAATTACTATTTAATTAACTAGTAATTCATTAAATAGTTTGGCATATTTTTTCAATTGAATTTGGGCTCATGTTTTGTTTAAGCCCAATTTAAACTCAAAAATTAGAAAACATAAAAACAGAAACGTAAAAACAGAAGCTGAAAGTTTATAATAGAAAAAGTTATGTGTTCGTTTCTTAAAATTTGGGTTGATTTTTAAGTTAGATTGTTATAAGTCTTTTATATTATATATTTTAATCTGGTTAATTATATTTAATGTTTTATTAAATTAAAACAATTTTGGTTTAAATTATAGAAAATTAAGATTTATATGTATAATCTGAATATATTTATTCTCTTAACACTTTAACTCTTAATTTTATAACTAAAATCAACTAATTTGTTTTCATTTATCAAATAACTTATGGAATTATTTATTTAAAACATTATATAAACTAGTTATATTGATTTAGATAACTTGTGGTATGATCCCGGTAAAAGAGAAAAAAATAACTTAAATATCATCTAAATCAAAAAGATCGAAACACGATGTAAGTTTATGACTGTTGGAGTCAATATTAGCACCTTCCTAAAAAGGCCTATTCATGAGTTTAGGTCGGCCCAGAATGCAAAGTCGGAATTAAAGCCCAAGACGGTAAAACTTAGGTTAAACCGGACTCGGGATAACCAGCTTGCATTAGGGTTTGGAAGGAGTTAAAGAAGGCGCCGCGTGACGACGACAAATACGGAAATACCATAAAGTCGGAATTTTAGGAGATATTCGTATTTATCTTATATTTCCTTATGTGTTAAACCGACTTGTAACCCTATATAAGGGAACCCAATAATCATTCAATAAACACGCATTCTTATTATTTTCCGCCTTGAGAGACTGTTTAGAGCGACTTTAACCTAAATATCTCTCCGGCGACTTTCATAGCATTCTTTACCGGCTTCCACCTCGGAAACACCGGCTTTTAACCCCTAAATTCCTAAATCTCACCACGTTCCTAAATACTTCTTTTAGAATCCCTAATTTACAAACCCTAAAACTCTTTCTATGTTCAGATAGGCCGAGTTGAGATCTTACAATGACTAGAAGACTTTCTCAACATAATGACCATAGTTTTGAACATATACTGCTTTATAGAAAATATATTATCATGGTTTAATCTTATTATATAGAGTGTATTTGTAGTCTTTTTGGTAATTTACAAATTGTGTTCTAAGTGTATTTGTAGTTTTTTTTGGTAATTTACAAATTATGTTTTAAGTTTATTTTTTGATCCCGATAAAAAAACGTTTTGGCTCCGCCACTAGGCGAACCCATCAAGCAGATAACTCGCCATGTCGACTAAATCACTCACTCACCTTAACTACCAAAACTTGAACATGATCAACAACGTTGTTTTCAGAGGAAGGAGGTGTTGGGTAATTTTAAATAAACATTTGAGTTTATAAAAATTTATGAGTGTGAATAAAATGGGTATGGACTTATATCAATAGGCAAAGATTTTTTCTCTCCAATGTAAGTGGGAAGTTAAAAAGATCCACATTGAAAGTTGGAAAACATTAAAATAGTAAATATATATGAATATAATGTGGCGATGATTTCATAAGATATTGAAGATGAATCTAGATGTAGCAAAAGAGTTCGTAAGGAAAAATCTTATGGCGATGATTTCATGATGGTCTTTTTTTAGAGAACGAACCAAGAGCATTCATATAAGTCAAGTCTAACCAGACAAACCTTCATGTAAATAAGCCATTAATAGTGAAATCAATTCCATTATGCAGATTCATACATCGTTCATAACCGATTTACCACAAGGATTAGAAGCTTTAAGGTGTAAGTGGATTGTCAAGAAAAGTTGAAAACCGATGGTTCAATAGATAAGTACAAGGCTGGATTTGTGGTGCAAGGTTTCCGGGAAAAAAGAAAGTGTGGATTTCTTTGACTCATATTCTTGAGTAATGAGAATAACTTCAATAAGATTTCTGATTGGCATATTGAGAGGCCTATATATACATCAAACGGATGCCAAGAGTGCTTTTCTAAATGGAGAATTAGAAGAGAAAATTAATATGAAAAAAAAAACTGAGGGTTTTATTATCCCTAGACAAGAACACAAAGTCTGACAACTTGTGAAGTCATTATATGGACTTTAGCAAGCTCCAAAACAATGGATGAGAAATTTTACAACGTAATGATGTCAAACGATTTCAGCATAAATGAATGTGACAAGTGTTCCTATGCCAAAAATATTCAGAATGGGTATGTCTTACTATGTTTAAATGTAGATAATTTCTCATTATTGCCAAGAATGTGGCCTGGATAAGCTTTTGGGCTGGCGGCATCGGCCAGGGGTTGCCGAGGACTCTTGACCAAGGGTTTCCAAGGCCATCAAAAAGATGGTGTATGATCAGCCCGAGCTAAACCAAATGGTTGGACTGGTGTGCGTGTGACCATGGAAATCTCCTGCTACATAATGGTTTTCTTGATGGAAACGGTTTTGGACTTGGTCGGATGTCCCAATAGCTTCCATGCGGATCGTCTCGGCCATTCTCATGGCCAATTAGTTCAGCACGGGCTGATCATGGGTCAGCTAGTCCAAATGCTCTGTAATGTCTCCTATGTTTCTCTATGTGATCAATGTCTCCATGGAACGGTTGAATTCTTCTCTGAGATTCACGTGGCATGACTGCGTACATGGTGCATTCTTCATGGCCATGAATGGCTCGGGCTGGTCGATATCGCTTACACGTTGGTTCCGACTATTTTGGATCGACATGACTCGGCATCACTTGCATTGTTCGTACGGCCTGGCTCGGCCAGGAGCGGTTGATATGTCTCTGCCACATTGATGTCCTCATCATAATGCCCCAGTCATTTCAAGAGACATTACACTCACATTTGAACGGATTTACACAAATATTTCCCAGTCTTCAAATATCAAAGAGTGTAAGACAATGAGAATTTATCGGGAGCTCCTAGCTTTGGGAGTGAAGTTGATGAGATCTTGACCTTGGAGACATCTTCCTCATCGATTTGATTATTCACAAATTCAGCATAAGTACCGAGAAGTAACTATTCAATGATGTCTTCCTCTTCAACTCTTTCATCCTTGTCATTTTCAGTTGAAAAGCCATGGAGAAGGGCTTCATTATCATCCACTGCTTTCTCATTCTCTGCATTTGAGTAGATTGTGTTTCAAGGGTCCCATCGACTAGAATCAGCCTTACCCTTCAGCTTTTCCAATCGAGCAACTCTAGAGGTCAGTGATTCCATTTTGGTAGTGATTTCATGAGTTTGGAATCAACCTTTGTGTGCATGTCAGTCATTTTCGTTCTTAAGTTCATAGCTCCATTTGCTTAGCCTTGAATGAGCTTTTGGTGCATTCCCTTCATCTTTGTATCTTGAGCCACGGCGTGGCTAGCTTGTCCTTGTGGGTGTGAAGAATATGGTTTCTTGGTTTGGAATCCACCTTGGGTTTCATATGAATTTTGGTTAGGAACAGAGGCTTGTTTTTTTTTGTAGGGAACAAAGTTTTGTTGAGGTTAGTAGCCTTGGATCCTATATCTGTTAAATCCTATTTTGTAGTTGCCTTGTCTTTCCAAGTAGTTGACCTCCTATGAGTAATTTGATCCACGTCAATTCCTTCTTGAAAGGCTTGAGGTTCTCCATTGTATCCCATAAAGTGGATCTCCTTCTTTTCATTAGCTAGTAGGAAAATATCAAACTTCTCATATAAGGCTTTGATCTCCTTGCTAGTGAAGTCCTCACTATCCTTGTTTCCACATGGATATTTATCATATTCATAAATATAGTTTCCATCACTCAGGGAAAAATTCTCCACTAGCTCCATACCATATTTTACTTCTATCCTAGGTAGTTCCCATTGCTAGCAGTGTTAAGGAGCCTTCAAATCCTAGGCAATACACCACGGTAGAGAGTTCTAAGGAGCGACTCTTCCTAGAAGCCGTGGTATGGGCACTGAGTGGTATAACCCTAGAGCGCATCACCCATCTTAACAGACAATCATTTCTAGTCTCTCCTACAGTCTTCTCCAGGATCTCCTTGATATGTTTGTTTGCAACCTCAACTTATCCACTTTTCTGAGGGTGGATGGAGTAACCACACGATGATTGACACCATTTTTCTTCAGTAGCTTCTCAAATCCCTTGGTGATAAAGTGAGAACCACCATCTCTGATCATAATACAAGACACTCTAAATCGAGGGAAGATTACGATATTAAACAACTTAAGAACGACAAAGGCATCATTGGTTGAACTAGCAACTGCTTCAACCCACTTAGAAACTGTTGTTACCAAAATCCACCCCATGGATTTGGCCCGATAAGGCCCAAAAGCCTTATCTCTTAATGGGTCAAAATTAAAGACAACATTCCTGTCTAGAAAGAAGCTCATCCGATCTCAGCCTTAAAAATAAGAGTACGACTGCGTATGAAGAGGATGTGCTCAATATCAAAGTCAATTAACGAGCAGATTTAGTAAAAAAATGTTAACTCCGAGATCAGTTCAATTGACTAAAGATAATGGAGGTTGTTCTAACACGCGCATTACGAGTTTCAAAGGATGGAGAGCTTGAAAAAGGCAATAAAAGAAGTTGTAAGGCTTTAATTCAAGGACCTATTTTTTACAAACTTTTGTATGTGATGCATGCACGGATAGATGGATGGATTCAAGGCTGTTGGCTGTGTAACTCTCTCAGCTTTGAACAGAAGGTGGATGGCGAGATGAACAACTCACTTGTTCAATTGGGCTGATTGACTCTCTCTCAATCTGTGGTTGAACAACTTAGTTGAATCACACAAACAAGTTAATCCAAGGTTTTCTAGTGAATAGATGAATCACATACTTATTCAAAAGAAGGGAAAACTCTAACAAAGAATTCTCTTTGAATAGAAACTGAATAATACTTTTTTGGCTGATTGAAAGGTGAATAATACAATAAGCTAAACTAGGCCTTTATAGGCTCTTTACAAACGTTAATATTGAGTTAAATAAGGAAGAGATAAGAACATAAGAGGAAAGGAGCCGTTGGGGCTGAATCGATGGGATCTCTTCCAAAGATGGAAATCTGTGGATTCTTTGAGTCTTGACAACTTTGCCATGTACTGATGGATCCTTGGAGTGTCTATATTCAGTTCATAAAGCTTCTGGTCGTGATTCCAAAGATAATGTAGCCGTTGGATGATCTTCTCCTTGAATGTGCTTATGTCTGCATTTGGAAAGTTGAACAATGTGAACCTCCAATTGATTATGTGCGTTCTGGCTGAGTTGGGGACGTCTTCTATCTTCTTTGGCTTGTGGTAAATGTCTCCTGGTCGCCAAGTCTTGGTTTGAGAGGTTATAAACCAAATGGTCTTCATAGGTACCTTAAATGGCTCCGGATTTGCAATTTGCATAACTTGTGATCCAACATGAACCGGGGCTGTTCTGGCTCGACCAATGTCTTCAAAGATGGCTATTTGATGCAAGCCATTGATGCTGAGTTGGTTGGCATGAGTTGAATATCTATGGCTGAGTGGTTTAGCTCCTGGTTGCTTATCTCCAATGGCATGGACCGGCTGGTTGGTCTCTCCTCTATGCATCTTGGTTGATGATGGCTTGATGCCCTCATCAGTATGCAAAACAGCTATACGATCTCACCGGAAAACTCTCATTCGAGATCTATTTATGATATTCTTTCAATCTATACAAGATAATTATGAAACATGGTTCGTTTTATATAGTTCTTTGAACCACCATGTTAGTTTTTAGGTGCAAGCCCATCAATTCTTTCCCTATCCCAAATTATAAATCCTAGCGTGGATTTCCATATCCACATTTTGGCGTTGTTTATCGAGAGATATCATGGTATTCTCTTTCAAAAACGAAATGGGTCTTGAAAAAACAGAACTCGCGAGATCCGGCTCAAAACAGCTTATCACAACAAATCTCGTGTAATCGACCCCCCTCGTCGATACTCCCACTGGAACTGATTTAACATGCTCTATAAATGGAACCCAGCCTCAAACGCTGTTGTGGATCCAAGCGTACTACGATCTAGCACTACGGCTGGGGAAAGTCTCCCGAATGAGAACACATCCACCGCATATCACACAAACTCTCGGGTCTGGATAAGATCCAAAGAAAACCAAAAGGATTAAACAACAAAAGAGAGTAAAACGTACAAGTAAGAACAATAGATGATTACAACAAAAGAGAGTAAAAAGTACAAGTCACCAACGGCTCTATTCCAATGTCTCTCTCAAATTTTGAATATATAGTTCGTTGATGTAGCTGACTATATCCTCATGATATAGTATTCCAGCCCCTTCTTTAAAACTCTCCACCTACTACTGATTACTCGTCGAAAAAATGGTCGGCGGTCACCAGCCGCCGAGAGTTGCACAAATCAGCATAAGAAAATGTTTGTTAACAAAAGCTTCATTTTTTCTTCGATTAATCACTTAAACATTAGAAATTTAGTAGATATATGATATTTTACCATAAACCACAACGAAGAACTAAAAAATCAAAGAAATCGTAATGAAATCATGGAGGAGCCGTTAAGGTTTTCTCTGTCATCATTTTAGAGAAGCAGAAGATAAGGACAAAATATCATTTTATATCTCATTAAAAAAATCGAAAACAGGCAAAAACATCCCATATGCGTCTAACCGGCGATACCTGGTACTTTAATGGGCATAATTTAACCATTAAGCCACATATCTGTTATTGTTAACTATCGACATAATTGAATAAATAGCCTACAAAAATACGTCGCGTATACCCCGATTAATCTCTGCTTTTTTGTTAACTCGCTAGGCCATGTTGAGTGCACATGTTACGCCTAGCGCAATTTCGAAGAGAGGTTCCAGCTATAACTTCCTTTTCCCTAATAGCTACCTTATATAGCTGACTATTCGAGTGATGCGTGGATGAACACTTAACTTATTTATATGAACGCTTCTTCATCTCAATAAAGCTTCTTCATCTCAATAACCAAAACCAGCACAAGCCATAGACAAAGGGAAGGTGCATGAGCTAGATAAATGCTTCAAGAAGCCCATAGATGACATGCCCACGACCACACAGCCAGAATCAAGCAAGGCTCCTAATCCTTGAGCTAGAGACATTACATGCTTTAAATGTCAGGGAAAAGGGCATTTCGCAAGGGAGTTCCCAATTCAGAGGGTGAATATGAGTCTGAAGACGAGGCAGAAGAGGCTTAAGGTCTAGAAGATGACATTGTGCACTATCCTGACAATAGTAAGCTACATGTTGTGCAGAGAGCTCTCAGTTTACTCTTTTAACAAGAAAAAATCCAATGATAGAACATCTTCCTCTCTCGGTGCACTATTTAGTCAAAGGTATGTAGCCTTATAATCGATGGTGGTTCTTGCACTAACGTTTCCAACAAGTATTTGGTTGATAAGCTAGGATTACCAAGGATGAAACATCCAAGGCCATACAAGCTTTAGTGGTTAAACGATGAGACCGAGCTCCTAATAGCCGAACAAGTCACCATACCATTCTGCATAGTAACTATGCCGGCCAAGTATTATATGATGTTGTCCCTTTGCACGCAGGCCATACACTTCTAGGCTGGGCATGGAAATTTGAGAAGGAGACTTTTCACAATGGTCGCACCAATTACTTTTCATTTTCACATAACAACAAGAAGCAACCTAGTACCTCTCACACCATAGGAGGTACACGATATGCATAAGGCCATGTTTAAAGGATATGAGGTCGTTAAGATCAACCTCTATGTAACACCTACTACTATTCTGAACTATCTAGAATGTAAAAATCAAGTTCTACTAATGATCTTCAAGGAAGGTTTTTTCTAGGTCAAGAGCAACATTACTTAACAAAAGCTAATCTTAAGCCTCTTGACAAGTTTGTTGATGTGTTTCCAGATGAGATATAACTAGGTCTTCCTCCGGTCCGAGGGATTGAGCACCAAATCGATTTTGTCCCTGGTGCACCATTACCAAACCGAGCTGCCTATAGATTTAATCCAGAAGAAGCCAATGATCTAGAAAAGCAGGTACAAGACTTAATGTCTAAGGGATATACCAGAGAGAGCTTGAGTCCCTTTGTAGTCCATGTGCTCTTAGTAACAAAGAAAGATGGCACGTGGAGGATGTGTGTCGACTGGCGAGCCATCAATAACATCACCATCAAGTACATACATCCCATTCCATGCCTTGATGACATGTTAGACGAGCTCAGTGGTGCAACAGTCTTCTCTAAGATTTATCTTAGGAGTGGTTACCATCAAGTGCCACAGACTCACCAACGCCACCCAACACCTTCATGAAGCTTATTAACAATGTTCTAAGATCCTATATTTTTAAGTTCGTAGTGGTATATTTCGATGATATACTGATTTGTAGCACTTGCCTTGATGATCACTTATCACACATAGAACAATTCATAGAAACCCTTATGCTAGAAAACTTATATGCTAACCTCAGGAAGTGCACATTCTACACTGACCAATTTGTGTTTTTAGGTTTCATTGTGAGTTCTAAGGGTTTACAGGTTGATGAGGAGAATATAAAGGCGATAGATTTTGTGATCTATGTTTAATATGTGATTTATGTTGAATCTTAATAGTAATTTCATGATGGGTTACATTTTATCAATTTTTTACGTTTATGTTATTTCGTTTGAGGTTTTCCTTATCTTGCACTGAAATTTGGTAAGTAAATTCATGCATGAGATGGTACCTCGTTTTAGAGGGTTAAGATGGGTAGGGTGGAAGATGATGGTTCTATATTTCCTTTTGCTGCCTCACTCTAGCGGAGGACCGTCTAGGTGAGAAGACTCAAAGAGACGGGATTGCAGCCTAGGGCCGAGTTCTATCCGACGGGATAGTTGAGATAGCCGTGGTTAGACAGAACCCGCCGAGATGTTACCGTGGGTACGGGTCTTTATGTGCCTGTGTGGCTATGACATTGGTGTTCACGTTTTGAAGGAATAATCGAATGCGGGAGACCTAGGATGGGGTGTTATTGTTAATTTTATTATCATTTAAGCTTTTCATATGTGATTCTTTGATTGATTGTTGTTTGATGTATGTGATTTTGGATTTGGGGGGAAGTATATTGCATGTTTGGGGAGCTATAACTCATTGAGCGAGTAGCGCTCATCCCTCACTCTCTTTTGCAGGAAACCAGTAGTCGGGAAAAACTAGCGGGGAAGCGAGGAACGTTAGGCCAGCCACTGTAGGTTTTTGTTGTCTTTGTAAAATAATGCTTACTGGTTGTATTTATGATGGTTTTAGGGCACGTAGGCCTGAAATCAAGGAACCTTTAAATGTTGTGTTGTATATTTTGAAAACCTATATATAATTAAAGATGTATTTTGTATAATGATTGGGTTTCCTCTGATATTAGCTCCGTCTGAGCTAACACAACTCTCGGCCTAGGAACTGGGTGGCAGGCCTTAGGCCTTGGTCGAGAGGGACGAGACTAATGACGGATCGACCAGGGATCCTTAAAACTTCGTTGGACTATCCTTGGTATTCGTCATTGTAGCATTTTCGATCTGGTTCAGGATTTAAGGTTGGTTGTGCATTTTCTTGTTTGATTGTTGCACGACCGACAAGTCAACTTTGACCTAAACCGGTTTGGGGGTGTTACAAATGGTGGTATAAGAGCATGGTTATCCAATCATGCTATATGAAACTTGGTTTTCAAAATTTTATCGAGTCAAAATGAGTCGCAAGGGAAACTAAGAGAACTGGTAAGTTTCTTTCGTTAGGTAGACATGTTAGGATTAACCCTTGATGGATGATGTAGATGGCACCAAGAAGAATTTTGATAAGGGTACAGCCAAGTCGATCGCATACGGGACGAAGAGGAGTAAACCGTGATCCGTCTCCTTCTTATTCTAGTTCCACAATGGAATATGATTGGGGGGTATCGGATGATACGAAAACAGAAGTGGTGAGTGAGAGTGTTATGTTATCTGAAGAAGACTATGGACAACAAGAATCAAGTCGAGATGGGTCATCCAGATTGGAGTATGAGAGATGGGTACATTCATAGTCCTCATCATTGAGACTGAACCATCCAGGTCAGGCTTCACCAGAATATGCGGAGTCCGGGCGCACCTATCCATAAAAGAGATTACCTAGAAATGAACGTGTGGAGTGACAACACAAAGGAGGAGATGATCACTCAAGATCAACCTATGTCCAAGGTCAACCAAGGGAGCCTGGGAATCAAGGGCCGAATCCACTGTTAAAGATGATGCAAGAAATGCTCTCGTGCTTGATACAACACCAACAACCGGGTACAACCGTTCCATCTAGATCTTTAGCAACCTGATGGATTCCGAGCTAGGACGTCAGATCAGGATAGCTCAGACGATGAGGAACCGCTTGGAACGCAGCTGGAACAAGGAGAAACTGAGGTTCGTCCAACCGTCCGCAGTGACCGCACGGCCGTGTACCGTATCGACCCAACACGTCCGGGAATGGAGCTACATTTGGAACCACGACCAGATGATCGATTCACTCGACCAAGACGTTCTCTTTCTCGACCTAAATCACATTCTAAGACTAATGGTCGTGACAGAAACGCATTGGTCCGAGCTGAATCACCGGTGGGACGGAACACTATCATTCCCATCGACCCATTCGACTTTTCTACCGACCAAACTTCAAAAGAACGAGCCATTGGACTGAAGATGAAGATTGGACGTGAGCTTTCACTTATGGACCGACCAAATCATGAGTTATCCGAGGAAGCGTCCGTCTCCATGATCCGGGCCGTACCATGACCGCGCCAAGGAAGGAAAAGCGGCCGAAGAGTCACTCTAAGGACTTTTGCTGAATCCGAAGAGTTCTTTGACTCCATTTAATTTAGTCTTTGCTCTTTATTACTACAATTTAGTCTCTTGACATTCTAGTTTTCTTCTATAAGTACCAAACTCTTTTGATCATTTTAAGATATCGATTTTCTTCTTCTTATTTTGAGAGTTCATCTCTTTGTTCTTGTTGAACATTTTCGTTTCTTTGGCAAGGGTTACTTCCAAAGCAACAAACCTTCTTAGAGATCGTTGTTAAGGGTTACTTCTTCGATCCTCTTTGAAGTTGGGGAATACCAAAGGCCATCCGCAACCTTTGACGGTCTCCTTCGATCCACCACTGATCCTTGATCAGATTATCATTCGATCCATCAAAGAGTCTATCCTATCCGGGAATCTATCAAGTGGTATCAGAGCCACTCTTTGATTGGTATCTTCTTTCTAAAATTCATCTTCTCAAATCTCATTTCAATTTTCATCTACACTTCTTTTCTTTCTATCTAGTATTTGGGATTTGGGCCAATTCTATTTAAAAAAAAAAAAAAAAAAAAAAAAAAAGAGAAAAGAGTTTGAACGATTTTTACAAAAAAAAAAAAAAAGAAAGTTCTTAAGTTCATAAGGCTGAGGAGAAATCCAGCCGGCTGAGGAGAAATCCAGCCTTGAATTGGTTAAGGCAAATCCCACCAAAAATCTTTCAACTTTCTATCTTCTTCTTCTTTTCCCCCTTGTTGCTTGGAGTACTTGTGGAATTGGCTTGAGTTTGTTTGCCAAGAACATTGAGAGATTACTCGGAGTGACCAAACACTTGTGTGGGCGAGTTTAAACACTTGAGAGTGAGAGTGTTTTCTTTGATTCGTTTGTTTCAAAGTGTTTTCAGGGAACCATGGTGAGCAGTGAAGAAGAACGGGAAGAGAGTCCTAGGAGCGGATTGAATCGCGCCCAAATGAAAGCTCTTAGTGACCAAATGGCGAGACTAGTGACTGACCGTATGGAGGAACTACACGTACGGCTTGATAGAATCCAGGAGGATCAACAAGGACGTCCTCAACGATCCGCACGAAGGAACCGGACCGAGAGAAGGACAATCCGGTCGGCCGACGACCAAGATGAAGAGGATTATGAGGAGGACCGGTCCATTGTCCGATCAAGGAGAGGCCGCGAGGATGAGAACCCATTTGGTAGGAGACCAAGTGACGGCCTTGGCAATCTTAAGCTCAGAATTCCATCCTTTCAAGGTAAGAACGATCCTGATGCTTATTTGGAATGGGAAAGAAAAACTGAACTTGTCTTTGATTGTCAAAACCTTTCCGAACTTAAGAAAGTAAGATTGGCTGCTTCTGAATTTAGTGGTTATGCTATCAATTGGTATGATAATGTTGTGACTCTTAAGAGAAGAACGGGTGAAAGACCAATTGCTTCTTGGGATGAACTAACCACTCTTATGAGAAAGAGATTTGTGCCTAGACATTATCACAGGGATCTTCACCATAAGCTGAGACGGTTGGTCCAAGGAACCAAGAGTGTGGAAGATTATTTCCAGGAGATGGAGACACTCATGCTTAAGGTGGACGTTGAAGAAGAATTGGATGCTATCTTGGCTCGGTTTCTTGCAGGCTTAAACCGAGAGATACAAGACCGAATGGAGCTTCAGGACTTTGACAGTGTCGAGGACATGCTCCATAAAGCGATCTTGATTGAGCAACAAGTCAAGAGGAGGGGGATCTCTAAACCGGCCTACACTCCACGACCTAACTACCAAGACAAAGGTAAGGCTCTTCCTCAAACAAATTCTGGTTTTAAGACTAACGCTCCTTCTAGTTTGGACAAAGGCAAAGCCGTGGAATCCACGAGCAGAGCTAGAGATATCAGGTGTTTTAAATGTCAAGGCTTAGGACACTATGCCAACAAATGCCCAAACCAAAAGATCATGATCTTGTTGGAGAATGGAGAGTATGAGTCCGAGGAAGAAAAGGAGGAACCAGAGGATACAGGGCCGATCTTTGATGAGGAACCTGAACCATATGACTATCCGGCTCAAGGCCAACTTCTCGTGACCCGCAGATCACTTAGCGTCCAGACCAAACAAGCCGACCTTGAACAACGGGAGAATCTCTTTCATTCTCGTTGTTTTGTTAAAGATAAAGTTTGTTCATTGATTATTGATGGTGGAAGTTGCACTAACGTGGCTAGCGATGTACTTGTTAGGAAACTTGGACTGGAAGTGAAGCCGCATCCTCGACCATTCAAGTTGGAATGGCTAAACGAGGAAGGAGAACTACATGTCAAGGAGCAAGTCACGGTTCCCATTACCATTGGCCGATATGAAGATGAGGTCCTATGCAATGTGTTGCCCATGGACGCGAGCCATATCCTTTTGGGACGACCTTGGCAGTTCGACAAGAAAGCCATTCATGATGGCCACACAAACCGCCACACTTTTGATCACAAAGGAAAGAAGATAACTCTTGTTCCTTTGTCTCCTGCTGAAGTACATCAAGATCAGCTCCAACTCAAGAAGAACCGAGAACAAGAGAAGCAACAGGAAGCTTCCAAGGAACCGGTCCGGAAATCCAACTTCTACATCAAGCCAAGTCAAGTAAGGAAAAATCTGTTTTCTCAGCAATCTTTTGTCTTACTTGTGTTTAAAGAAACACTAATGACTTCTAACCTAGCACCGGAGATTCCGAGTGAACTTCAAGCTTTGATGAACAGGTTCAGTGACGTGTTCCCTGAAGAGACTCCTAGCGGTTTGCCACCCATCCGTGGGATTGAGCATCAAATCGACCTTGTGCCGGGAGCGTCTCTTCCAAACCGTCCTGCTTATCGAACCAATCCGGTTGAAACCAAGGAACTACAGAGACAAGTGAAGGACCTGATGGAGAAAGGATACATCCGAGAGAGTCTAAGCCCGTGTGCTGTACCGGTCTTACTTGTCCCAAAGAAAGATGGCACTTGGAGAATGTGCGTGGACTGCCGAGCCATCAACAACATAACAGTTAAGTACCGCCATCCTATTCCTCGTCTTGATGATATGCTTGATGAATTGCATGGTTCCAAAGTCTTTTCTAAGATAGATCTTAAGAGTGGATACCATCAAATTCGTATGAAAGAAGGGGATGAGTGGAAAACGGCCTTTAAAACTAAACATGGGTTGTATGAATGGTTAGTTATGCCGTTTGGGTTGACAAATGCACCAAGTACTTTCATGAGATTAATGAATCATGTTCTTAGAGCTTATATTGGTGAATTTGTTGTTGTGTACTTTGATGACATTCTTGTCTATAGCAAAAGTTTGAATGAACATGTTAGACATCTCGAGAAAGTCTTGGGAGTACTTAGAAAAGAAAGCTTGTATGCCAATGCTAAGAAATGCACCTTTGGAACGGATCACCTAGTTTTCTTGGGTTTTGTTGTAGGAGCAGATGGCATCCGAGTTGATGAGGAGAAGGTCAAGGCAATCCGAGATTGGCCAAGTCCCAAAACCATTGGAGAGGTCAGAAGCTTTCACGGATTGGCCGGCTTCTACAGACGCTTTGTTAGGGACTTTAGTACCATTGCTGCTCCTCTCACTGAAGTTATCAAGAAGAACGTTGGGTTCAAATGGGAGCAAGCTCAAGAGGACGCATTTCAGACTCTAAAAGGGAAGTTAACTCAAGCTCCATTACTTGTTCTTCCTGATTTTCTTAAAACCTTTGAGATTGAATGTGATGCTTCAGGTGTGGGTATTGGTGCTGTTCTTATGCAGGAAGGAAAGCCCATTGCATTCTTCAGCGAAAAGTTAGGTGGTGCTACTCTCAACTATCCCACCTATGACAAGGAGCTTTATGCATTGGTGCGGGCACTTCAAACGTGGCAGCATTACCTTTGGCCTAAGGAGTTCGTCATTCACACTGATCACCAATCTCTTCGACATCTCAAGGGACAACAAAAGCTGAACAAAAGGCATGCACGTTGGGTGGAATTCATAGAAACCTTCCCATATGTCATTAAGTACAAACAAGGTAAGGAGAACATAGTGGCCGATGCACTATCACGAAGGTATATACTCCTATCCACTCTTGGAACCAAACTCTTGGGATTTGAATTTATAAAAGGCTTGTATGAAACCGATTCTGACTTTAGGGAACCATTCTTGGCTTGTCAAAAGCATGGCCACGGCAAGTACTTTATCTTAGAAGATTTCCTTTTCTTTGATAATCGGTTGTGTGTACCTCACTGTTCTTTGAGGGAATTGTTTACCAGGGAAGCTCACGGAGGAGGCTTGATGGGACATTTTGGGGCGGCTAAGACACTGAAGGTGCTTGAGGATCACTTCTATTGGCCGAGCCTAAAGAAGGATGTGGAAAGGATTTGCAGCCGGTGTATCATTTGCAAGGAATCTAAGTCCAAAAACACCTCTCAGGGTTTGTACTCTCCTCTTCCTATTCCATCTCATCCTTGGACTGATTTATCTATGGACTTTGTTCTTGGTTTGCCTAAGTCTAGGACTGGTAAGGATTCGATCTTTGTGGTTGTAGATAGGTTTTCGAAAATGGCTCATTTCATTCCTTGCTTGAAAACCAATGATGCATCTCACATTGCCGACTTGTTCTTTAAGGAGATAGTTAGACTTCATGGCATGCCTAAGACCATTGTTTCTGATCGTGATGCTAAGTTCTTAAGTTATTTCTGGAAAACATTGTGGACTAAGCTTGGTACAAAACTTTTGTTTTCAACTACTTGTCATCCTCAAACTGATGGACAAACGGAAGTAGTAAATAGAACACTTTCAGCCTTGCTTAGATCGCTTGTTAAGAAGAATCTTAGGACTTGGGAAGAGAATTTACCACATGTTGAGTTTGCTTATAACCATTCCATGCATTCTGCTACTAAGTACTCACCATTTGAGATTGTCTATGGCTTTAATCCTTTATCTCCACTTGATCTAATGCCTTTGCCCGTGAATGAAAGGATAAGTTTGGATGGGAAAAAGAAAGCCAAAATTGTCAAGCAGGTACATGAGAAGGTCCGTGCCAACATCGAGGCCAAGACAAAGCAATACGAGAAGTATGCTAACAAGGGCCGCAAACAAATGATCTTTGAGCCGGGCGATCTTGTTTGGATTCATCTTAGGAAGGAACGGTTTCCCGAGGAACGGAAGTCAAAACTTATGCCCCGGAAGGATGGTCCATTCACGGTTGTCAAGAAGATCCATGACAATGCCTACCAACTCGATCTTCAAGGTAAGTATGACATATCTTCTAGTTTCAACATTGCTGATCTATCTCCTTTTCATGCAGATACTCCAGATTTGTGGACAAATCCTTTTCAAGAGGAGGGGAATGATGGATTCCGAGCTAGGACGTCAGATCAGGATAGCTCAGACGATGAGGAACCGCTTGGAACGCAGCTGGAACAAGGAGAAACTGAGGTTCGTCCAACCGTCCGCAGTGACCGCACGGCCGTGTACCGTATCGACCCAACACGTCCGGGAATGGAGCTACATTTGGAACCACGACCAGATGATCGATTCACTCGACCGAGACGTTCTCTTTCTCGACCTAAATCACATTCTAAGACTAATGGTCGTGACAGAAACGCATTGGTCCGAGCTGAATCACCGGTGGGACGGAACACTATCATTCCCATCGACCCATTCGACTTTTCTACCGACCAAACTTCAAAAGAACGAGCCATTGGACTGAAGATGAAGATTGGACGTGAGCTTTCACTTATGGACCTACCAAATCATGAGTTATCCGAGGAAGCGTCCGTCTCCATGATCCGGGCCGTACCATGACCGCGCCAAGGAAGGAAAAGCGGCCGAAGAGTCACTCTAAGGACTTTTGCTGAATCCGAAGAGTTCTTTGACTCCATTTAATTTAGTCTTTGCTCTTTATTACTACAATTTAGTCTCTTGACATTCTAGTTTTCTTCTATAAGTACCAAACTCTTTTGATCATTTTAAGATATCGATTTTCTTCTTCTTATTTTGAGAGTTCATCTCTTTGTTCTTGTTGAACATTTTCGTTTCTTTGGCAAGGGTTACTTCCAAAGCAACAAACCTTCTTAGAGATCGTTGTTAAGGGTTACTTCTTCGATCCTCTTTGAAGTTGGGGAATACCAAAGGCCATCCGCAACCTTTGACGGTCTCCTTCGATCCACCACTGATCCTTGATCAGATTATCATTCGATCCATCAAAGAGTCTATCCTATCCGGGAATCTATCACAACCAGACTTCCTAAATATTGTGACAATTATGAATAATCTCGGAACAAACCATTTTGGAGGAGAACCAAATCCGTTCAATGCTGATGCATGGTTGCAAAACTTGGAGAATAATTTTGCTGCCACTCGATGCCCCGAGGATTACAAGAAGGATGTTGATGTCTATTATTTGGAAAAAGAAGCTCTAAGTTGGTGGTCAAGTATAGAAAGACACTACAACGACATGATACCTTCATGGCACGATCTTCGTCGGAAATTCAAAAGAAAATACTTCCTATAAGAAGTAAAAGATAGATTGGAAGCGCAGTTCATAAGGCTCGAACAAGGAGAGAGGAGTGTGTGAGAATTCGAAGCAGAGTTCACTAGGCTCAGAAGGTATGTCCGCTATGGGTATGAATATGAAGGTGCGGTAATGAGAAGATTCATGCAAGGACTCAAGCCAGAACTTCGGAGTCGACTTCAGGTAAATAAAATTCACAAATTTTCTCGAGTTGGTCGAACGAGCCGTGAATGTAGAAGATGGAATATCTGTAGAAGAAGAAGCAAGGTCCCAGCCCCGTAAAAGAAATTATGACGGAGTTACACAAGTATATTCATCAACAAAGCCACGGGGACAAGGACAATATAGTAATCACGGAAAGAAAGGAGGAAACAAGGAGAGTTATATGAGCGCACCTACAGAGAAAATTATGTTGTTCTACTCGTGCGGACATACTGGACACATTGCTCAGAAATGTCCAAACAAAGAAAGATAATCTTATGTGAGGCAAACCATTTGCTTTGCATGTGGAGAGTAGGGGCATTACGCGAATACATGGCCAAGGATCCATCCGAGTACACGACTTAATGAGCTGATAGCATTGAAGACACCACTACCAATTCCACCACCCCTAGTTCGTCTTGCGATTGAAGCGCCGCCACCAAAGCAACAAGAAACTGTGGGACGTGTCTATTACCTAGGTAGATAAACCCAAACCTTCACGACCTATTTAAGGTCTCAAAAAGGTAAGTAAGGGTTCTAACTCTTTAAATGATTGATTTGGTGATTGAGTAATTGGTTTTTTGGAATTTTGATGAGTATGAGTTAATGCAAAAAATAGGTTGAAACCTTAGAAACCTTACCTATAAGAAGTTGGTTAGTCCACTGGAACCAGAATAGTTAGGAAACCTTTAGACCTAAACGTTTCAATTTGGGAACGAATTCTTTTAATGGGGGAAGAATGTAATGACCCTACCGTGAGCTAAGTACAACCAAAAAGTCAACGACGAAGAAACGCGGGAAGAGTTATTTCAAAACATCCCTGAAGAAGTAATGAGAGTTTGGGTCGAGATATAAATTAGAAATGGACGAGTGAATCAGAAGACAGCTCACCAGCACTTGCGAGAAGACCGACGATACAAATGGCCGAGGAAGCTAAAAATCTGGAAACGACTTGGAACGACCCTGAATTAATTCAGGACTCAAGAAGGAATGTACAATGATATTTGGTCACAAGAAAATTTAGTTGGCCTAAGAAGAAACGAAGATATACCACAATGGCCTTAAAGCGGTCCGTACGGCTAAACAACGGGAATCAGTATGGATCGATATGCGGATCAATTCTCCAGCAGATCAGCCACGTCAATCTATCATATTAGGAAGAGGATAATTTCATTTTATGACCATGTGCCTCACTCCCATTGGCCACAAGCATTCATCCTTATCCAAAATAAAATGGGTGGTTTTTGTTTACCGATTTTTCTCATACAAAAAACAAGCTGGTGGAGAAATGGCTGATCCTATTGGACAAGAACCCTGCCGACCTGAAATGGACCTGAGTGCCCTCATTTGATTGTCTTAGCTTACTAAAGATGGAGGAGAAATGCCACACTCCCATTGGACCAAAATCTGATCAGTTTCTTGTTATCGTCCGATTGGTCGGAAATTCCCAAAGCTGGAGGAGAAGTGTTCCGCCCCATTGAACCAGATCACTATTGTCAGGCTGTGAAATGTGTGCCACGTTCAGATTGGTTGCAAGCCTCATCATTATCATCAAGGAAACATTCCCTCTTCCCATTGACCGAGCTTACCCTCGATCGAAGTAACCCAACCACTATAAATACGACGACCCCTGGCCTCATTTTCACTCATCCACCACTCTTAGATCATAGTAAACACTAGAAAATAAATAATAAGAAGGAGAAAGAAGGGAAAGAAAGTAGGACGAGAGGAAGTACCCGATAAGCGAGAAAACCAAAGTCCAGAAAACCTTCAGTAGAAAGCACTGTGAGTTATGGTGATGTGTGATTGCTTTATAGGAATGGCATGTTAGATTTTGTGATCTATGTTTAATATGTGATTTATGTTGAATCTTAATAGTAATTGCATGATGGGTTACATGTTTATCAATTCTTACGTTTATGTTGTTTCGTTTGAGGTTTTCCTTATCTTGCACTGGAATTTGGTAAGTAAATTCATGCTTGAGATGGTACCTCGTGTTAGAGGGTTATGATGGGAAGGGTGAAAGATGACGGTTCGATCTTTCCTTTTGCTGCCTCACTCTAGCGAAGGACCGTCTAGGTGAGAAGACTCGGAGAGACGGGATTGCAGACTAGGGCCAAGTTCTATCCGACGGGATAGTTGGGATAGCCGTGGTTAGGCGGAACCCGCCGAGATGTTACCATGGGGATGGGTCTCAGATGGGAAGTTCTATGCTCATGTGCCTGTGTGGATATGACATAGGTGTTCACGTTTTGAAGGAATGATCGAATGCGGGAGACCTAGGACGGGGTGTTATTGTTAATGTTATTATCGTTTAAGCTTTTCCTATGCGATGCTTTGATTGATTGTTGTTTGATGTGTGTTATTTTGGATTTGGGGGGGGGGGAATATATTGCATGTTAGGGGAGATATAAATCATTGAGCGGGTAGCGCTCGTCCCTCACTCTATTTTGCAGGAAACCAGTAGTCGGGAAACATTAGCGGGGAAGCGAGGAACGTTAGGCCAGCCACTGTAGGTTTTTGTTGTCTTTGTAAAATAATGTTTACCGGTTGTATTTATGATGGTTTTATGGCACGTAGGCCTGAAACCAAGGAACCTTTAAATGTTGTGTTGTATATTCTGAAAACCTATATATAATTAAACATGTATTTTTTATAATGATTGGGTTTCCTCTGATATTAGCTCCATCCGAGCTAACACAACTCTCGGCCCAGGTACGGGCTGGCAGGCCTTAGGCCTTGGTCGATAGGGACGGTACTACTGACGGATCGACCAGGGGTCCTTAAAACTTGGTTGGACCGTTCTTGGTATTCGTCATTGTAGTATTTTCGATCTTGTTCAGGCTCAGGTTGGTTGTGCATGTTCTTGTTTGATTGTTGCACGACCGACAAGTCAACTTTGACCTAAACCGGTTCGGGGGGTGTTACACACCTACATAGGACATGTCTGGATTTTCCATGGACTGGCCACTTCTAATAGAGATTTGTTAGGGATTTCAGAAATAGCTGCTCCCCTGACCTATGTGATCAAGAAGAATATTTCCTTCAAATGGCAACATGCCCATGAAGATGCCTATAACAAGTTTAAAGACAGCTTAACTCATGCTCATATTTTAGTACTACCTAACTTTGACAAAAACTTTGAAATTAAGTGTGATGCTTTAGAACATGGATAGGAATGAGGACGAACAGTGGCTTTATTTAGTGATAAACTCAATGGAGCTTCCTTGAACTACCCTACTTACGACAAAGAGCTAAATTCTTTAGTATGAGCTTGTGGTGACATTTACATGCATGATCAAGTATAAGAAGGGCAAGGAGAATGTTGTTGATGACGCTCTATCCAGGAGACACACCCTCATTACCACTACAGAGGCCGAGGCCATGGGTGTTGAACACCTCAAGGGGTTATATGAGGCTTATCTAGACTTCCAGGAGGCCTTCAAGGCGACGAGCAAGGCTACATTTGGTTCATTTTATCAGCATGAATGTTTTCTGTTTATGGATAAGCAGTTTTGTGTTCCACAAGGATAATTGAGGGAGTTTCTGATAAGGGAGGAAAATGGTGGAGGGCTTAAGGGGAATTTCGGACAAACAAGATCCCGAGTGTACTTAGAGAGCATTTCTATTGGCCACATCAAAGAGAGACGTGGAGCGCGCGGTTCCAAACTAAGTGCATCACATGCCAAAAATCAAAATTGAGGTCACATACTTATGGATTATACATGCCTTTACCTATTCCTAACCTACCTTGGGTAATATTTACATTCTATTTTGCATACTCATGAGTGTTTTTTTTTTGTTTTTTGCGGGGTTTCTTTTCTTTATTTCCTTAAGTAGTCCTTTTATTTCAATGTAATGAGACAATAAGTTTAGCTTTCCTTTTTGGTATTTTTTGTATTAACTTCGGCCATCAAGCCGCCCAACTGAGAGAGTAAGAGATAAACTCTTGCTCAGCTTTCTATTTTCACCATATATCGATAAAGAACAAATGTTTCTCATGTGTAAGAAAAACCAGCCGCCCTCCTTCTTAATTTGTGTGACAAGCCATTGGAGATAGAGTGCAATTCTTATCACATCTCCTTTCACAAAGTGTGTGCCATTTCTAAATCTTCCTGCTACTTCTCTCAGACAACCAACAACCCATCTGAATCCTTGGAGAATGTCGTACGGCCAACAAAAGATAAACCACCCATCCATTGTAGCTCGGTCTACAAACCAGGCTGCATCAGCCGTGATCATCTATTCCATGGAAAAGTAGTTCGTTTATTATGTTTTACATGGTAGTTATCCAGGAGGAATTATACCGGTTTGATTAGGATTACTTGTACTAGACTTAAGCATGATTTCTAGAGTTCTTTCTTTTAGTTTTGTTCTTACTGTATGATTAGAGAGTAACTAACTTAAATATGATCTCGGATTGATAGAACTACGAGAGTACTGAATCTGTTGACCGCAACTAGCTTAGAAGAGTAGTTGTGTTGCAAGCTGCGAGAGTTGACTTTTAGGGCCCTATAAACGTTATGATGAACTTGATATTAGTGCATGATCTTCCTTGTGGCCAGCTGCGAGAGTTGGTTGGTCGAGTTTAAGAGATTAGGTGTGTAGTCCTATGAGAGTAGGTTAGACATATTTTCGTTTTGGTTTTAGGTCTTTGGAACAATGGATCAGCCTATGGGTCTTGGTCGCTACTCGAAACAGGGCACTCTAGACTCCTTTCATGACCCATAATGATTAGAAAGTAAAGCTAAAAGTCTTTGAATAAACACTTCGTTTTTAGGATTTCTAACGTTCTTATTTTTTAGTTTCCATTTGTTTAAGGTTTTACAAAACAAAGAAAAGGGACCGGCCGCGACAACGAGCCATGCAGCCGCGGCACACCTGCAGTCCGCCGCAAGCAGCCCAGCTCTATCTGAGGTGGAGCCTCTCACGGTTGTTTCCTCAACCACAAAAGGTGTGGGCCGCACACAACCGGCCCCGACCGGCGCAGCCAAGGCCAAAACAATCACGGCCCCACCCCAATCCATCTAGTCAATGGCTAAGCCCATTTCCACCAAACACTAGACCCAAGTAAGTACCCTATTCTATTTCGAACATTATTTTCATCCTTTCCCATTTCTTTTTTCACATTGGAGCAATGTGATGTACGTATGGGGGAAAGATTTCCTCCGTTACTAACCACATTGAATTACTTAAGTCTTTCCACATTCGTTTTATTTAAAACAATTCAAAATTTACGGTTTTGTTAGTGTTTTGGCAACAACTTAGTTTTCAAAATCAATGGGAGTAATGACAAAAATCTGGATGACTTCGACCTATGTGCTTTCACGCTATCTCTTTGATACAACTCTTTCGGCTAGGTACTAGACTAGGCGGTAGCTAGGAATTATTAATTGCGACATCATTTTGAAAAGATTAGAACCGTATAGGTTATATTGGAAAGAACACTGGCTCTATTTTAATTGACATTAAATATAATTTACAATTTTCTCATCAAAGTTTTTAGGCAGGACAACGAACCGTACATTCATGACATCTTTTACCTATTTCACCACCCTTTGTTGTACATGAATGGCCAGCTCAACTTTAGTTGTTACCTCACCCGACTTTACCACTTTTTCAAACTTCTTGGCCATCTCTCTTGATTCTATGTGTGCAAATATGTGCAAACACGCCCGGAAATTTTCAAATTAGTATAAAATTTGTGATCTCTAAAGACTATCATAAAAAGCGTTTCCCCTTTCGCAAAAGAAAAACAAAAACAAAAACAAAAACAAAACAAAAAAAAACGTGAAAGAAGGAAAGAAAGAGAAACAAAATCCTAAATAAGTCTTAGAGAATCCCAAATAGATACAAGGCAAACTTTGGTACTTATCCAATGATTTTTAACAGAAATATACTTCCAAACTAGAGAAAAATATGTATGGGGGAGTAGTAAAGAGTGTAGGAAAAGAAGAGCATTCATCATCACATGTGAAAGCAATAAGTGACTAGAGACTGTGGTAATCAACAATTCCATTCTCTCTTGCGTTTTTGCGCGATATATAGCACCCTCTTCCAACTTATGGTAAGCCGAAACACTCTTAGCCTCACTTTTTATGAAAAATTCTTCTTTACTTCCTAGCCTCGTTTGAACTGAATAATTTTTTTGATGAGAATCACATGAAATACTTAATGAAATTAGAGAGCCAGTTGACCGGAACTTAAATCTTGAGAGGTTTTGAAGTTTTGATTTCTAACTAGTATTGCTGGTGTTCTGGTAAGAATTTTCATTTGCAATTGGTTTCAAGATGATCCAACGGTTAGATCTCAAGATACATCCAGAGCAAGATAGCCAAGACCACTTTGTCCGCATTTTAGAGCCATGTGGTCATGGCCAGGCCACTCTAGGTCGCGGCCGCCTCACTCTATGGCCGATTTGGGTCATTTGTCAATCTTCAGTCTATTTTCTATGTTTTCACTTGTCCCACATCGAAAACGTGAAATTTCATGAGTTTTTGAACAATATATAAGGCGTAGACCCCTCTCCTTGTAACATACACCAAAAACCACAAAATTTTCTTTATATTTGTTTTTATTTATAATTTCAGTCCTTTTAGTCTTTAGTTTCTTAGGTTTAGGGTTTAGAAGTTCTAGGGTGCTCAATAGAGACCTTAAACCTCTGACCCTAAACCTAATTCGTCCTAGTTTGTCTAATTAGTTATCCTATGGCTGTGATCGGATATTCCATGGCTAAGTAGTTCGTTTATTATGTTTTACATGGTAGTTATCTAGGATGATTACATGGTAGTTATCTAGGAGGAATGATATCGGTTTGATTAGGATTACTTGTACTAGAATTATGCTTTATTTTTATAGCTATTTCTTTTAATTTTGTTATTAATGCATGATTAGAGAGTAGCTAAATTAAAGCTAATCTTAGGATTGATAGAACTACGAGAGTAATGAATCTGTTAACCGAAACTAGTTTATGAGAGTAGTTGTGTTGGAAGCCGCGAGAATTTTCTTGTAGGGAACTATGAACGTTATGATGAACTTGATATTAATGCACGATACGACTTGAACATAGTAATTGCCTCAGCACTCAATTAATCTTACTAGATCAAAAAATTCCCTTCAACACTTAAAACATTTTAATGTCATTTTAAAGACATGCTCTTAACGCAAGGACCCGACAGTACAACTAGTTCACTTTGTCCTTAAATCTTAACTTCTCAACGCTTTAAGATCGTAGATCTTCTATATGAGCTCAAAATCCTTCCATGACCGCTTCTTCGGTCGCTCTGACTTAACCCCCGTTTGAATTTGGGAAAAAGCAAGGAGCCAAAAACAAAGCAGTATAAACTCGCCTAAACACTATCCCAAAATTTCCCTAAGCTATTTCGAATACAAAACTTAGGTGTGATATTAAGGATAACAAAATCGATTTATTCTAGCAAACTAAAGCCTACTCGGGCACAAAAGCAACAAGTTCAAAAAAAAAACAAACAAAAAAGTGGATTAAAGCCATCTCGGGCACAAAATTCAACGTAAAGATACAAAAAAGAGAAAAGGAGAGAAGTTAGAAGAACAAATATATCTCAAGCACCTTCTTCCCTTTCCTTCACTCCTGCGGCCAAGATTAACTCAACTCCATCATTCGTACCATGCTGATATTCTCACACAAGAGTTCTAGACACTAGATCAACTCGCACGGGCTGCTCGATTTCCTCTAAGAACAGAGGAAGAGGGAGGTTTCTAATTAAAAAAAAAAAACTGAAAACTACGCAGGGGCAAGGTTCAGGGCATCCTCTTCCTTCTCCTCAAGTAACTTCTCTTTCTCGACTGCGAGATCAGCTCCAAATTTGAGCTCGTCATTCATGTTGAAGTTGGCTTTATCTCCTGGATCACAACTAGAGCATCTGTCTCTATGGGCTTGCGGTCCCAATGAGCCTTTTCCCACTTTCACACCTCCTGATACAGAGAACAAGTTTGAGGCGGGCCTCCTTCACGCCCTCTTTCACCTCCTTGTTGTGAATCGTGATCAGCTTGAGCTTCTCATCAAATATCTTGCGATTCTTAGCAAATACCTTTTGTGCTCGTCCTCAAACATCTTTAGCCTCCTTTGGGTCATTCCCATAGCCATCCTCTTCCCCTCTATATGAACCTCTACATCTCTGAGAGCCTCAACCTGAGCCTTCGAGTCAGCAAGTGTGTTTACAAACACATTAGAAACAGCTCTTTGAGTGTATGCATCGCGTCTCAACTCCTCGATCCACGCGGTCATCTCCTCGAGCTCTCCATCATAGGGCACATCCTTAAGCCTCTGCTCGAGCAAGGAAATTTGACGACGATTAACTACGCAACCCTTTAAGATCGTAGATTTTCTATCTAAGCTCAAAATCCTTCCAAGACCGCTTCTTCGGTCATTCGGACTTGACCCTAGTTTGAATTTGGGAAAAAGCAAGGAGCCAAAAACAAAGCAGTATAAACTCGCCTACACACTATCCCAAAATTTCCCTAAGCTATTTCGAATACAAAACTTAGGTGTGATATTAACGATAACAAAATTGATTTATTCTAGTAAACTAAAGCCTACTCGGGCACAAAAGCAACAAGTTCAAAAAAAAAACAACAAAGTGGATTAAAACCCTCTCGGGAACAAAATTCGACGTAAACAAAAAAAGAGAAAAGGAGAGAAGTTAGAAGAACAAATATATCTCAATACTTACCCTCCCGAAGGTGGCTTGACACTCCACATATGCCTCTCTCTCTGTCATGTTCCTAATAGTCGGGAGCTGACATCTAGCTCTCTTTAAATGCCTGAGAAGGTGGGCCATGCCCTCTAGATCGTTAGTGATCGGGAAATCCTTCGAGTGCTCGAGTTTCTAGTGGAAAGAATGACTCCCGTTAGACCCACCAGATGAGTTCAATCTTTCCTTGGCCAAATTTGAGGTCATGCGACGTCCCTTGCTCGTACTTTGCCGCTTGGGTTGAGAACCTTCCCAAATCTCATGGTAAAGCGGGGGAGCTCGCTGGCAAAGTCACCAACTCATGAGCTACTACTTCAGGAGCTATCACCTTAGGAGCCATGTCAACAGCTCGTTGAGCATCACTTCCCACAATTGGAAGAATCACATGGGTCTCGCGACCACCTCCGGTTGGTGGAGGAGGAGACATCACCTCTTTATCGAAGAGACCAAATGGAGCTTAGAATGCAAGATTGATCGTAGATGTTACATCACCATAACAGATTGTCCATAAATCAACGGGTATCCCTTGTGTTTTTTCTCAAGCGTAATGACGGCAATATCATGTTTGTTCTTGCGTGCAGAACGACTGCTGAGGAACTGGAATCAGATGATTCAAGAATTGGAGTTTCTTGCAATGGTTGCGAACCTATGTCAGTAACTCGTAATAGCAAGCAAGCTAAAACTTTTTGCAAGATCATACCTTTATTTGGACACAAGTACTAAAGTAGGTCTGCAATCTCGAGTGTTTCCTTGACATGAGCTAAGGTAAACGAGAACCAATAAACGTTACCTCTTTGGAGTGTGGCAACAAGTTCTTGGAGCATGTCAGTAACTAGGGATTGACCAATAGAAGCTGCAAAACAAAGCCAAAATAGCAAGGCAAGTTAGCTCCCTAACTCTCCTAAACCAAATGTACTAAGAAACGAGCTACTACTAAGCCTCTCATCTAACCAGTGCCAACAACCCAAGTAAAAGGGATCCTCTCAAAAATAAACCCTCCAATAGTGGCGGGACGAATTCCAAAGATAATATCATTATTGCCAGTCATCTTCTCGTCATTAGGTCACCAATAATATTCTTCGGTCGGGACGAGGAGAGGCGTAGAAAGTCCCCTCGTGCCTCACGTTTCACTTCAACAAAATTAGGTGATGAAAATTGATAGGTCGAGAATTATCCCTATTCTACTGCAAGTGCACAGTTAAGCTATTGTAGTATTTCAGGGTATCGAATCCACAAGGAATCACGGTCACACGATAGATTGTATGTTCTCAAGTTAAGCTAAATTAAAATCTGAGAAAGCAGTAAACAAAAGCAATAAAACAAGAAGGTGTTTTCGATAAGAGAAAGGCGTCAGACTTAGGAAGTTCTCGGGAATTATGCAATGTAAGAAACTTAACTAACCGGATTAAGATTAAACACAGGTTCAAGAACTAGAAACACAATTCTAAATAATCCAACTCTGGCTGAGATTATTTCTATATCTAGCAACCTAGCGATCCAAATCTATTTGTGATCCTAGAGTTCTAAACAAGCATTAAGAACAGCTTCTATCGGTTCACAATTCTCCTAAACCAAATCTTTTTGTATCTAGTCAAATTGCTCACACTAAGTTTGTTCAGATTATAACTCACACTCTCGCGCTATTGTTAATTATCTCAGATCTAAACCCTAGGTGGTCAGTCCAGAATTCAGTATTTAGCACAACTTAGGTGATGAACAAACAGATGGTGAACCCTAATCAATTAGTTATCAAACAAGCATAAAACCTTTGTAAGAATTCCTAAATCTAACTAGGTTACTAGTCAGACATATTATCAATCAAACAATACATCATGAATAGAAAATCAGAAACTGAATAGATAAAAGAAAAGGGGTTCGAAATTCTTCTGTCAAGGGTTACAAGTAGCAAGAATCAGCCCCAACTCAATCTCTCTCAATCTCCAAAGCAAGAACAAAGTAAGAACAAGATAAAAAGTTGCATGAGTATAAAAACCTAATTAAACTCTCTAAACACGTTTTGGGGTCAGTTTAGAATTAGGGAAAACTTCTGGGCATTTCTTGGTATTCGTTGGACTATCCTTGGTATTCGTCATTGTAGCATTTTCGATCTGGTTCAGGCTTTAAGGTTGGTTGTGCATTTTCTTGTTTGATTGTTGCACGACCGACAAGTAAACTTTGACCTAAACCGGTTTGGGGGTGTTACAAATGGTGGTATCAGAGCATGGTTATCCGATCATGCTATATGAAACTTGGTTTTCAAAATTTTATCGAGTCAAAATGAGTCGCAAGGGAAACTAAGAGAACTGGTAAGTTTCTTTCGTTAGGTAGACATGTTAGGATTAACCCTTGATGGATGATGTAGATGGCACCAAGAAGAATTTTGATAAGGGTACAGCCAAGTCGATCGCATACGGGACGAAGAGGAGTAAACCGTGATCCGTCTCCTTCTTATTCTAGTTCCGCAACGGAATATGATTGGGGGGTATCGGATGACACGAAAACAGAAGTGGTGAGTGAGAGTGTTATGTTATCTGAAGAAGACTATGGACAACAAGAATCAAGTCGAGATGGGTCATCCAGATTGGAGTATGAGAGATGGGTACATTCATAGTCCTCATCATTGAGACTGAACCATCCAGGTCAGGCTTCACCAGAATATGCGGAGTCTGGGCGCACCTATCCATAAAAGAGATTACCTAGAAATGAACGTGTGGAGTGACAACACAAAGGAGGAGATGATCACTCAAGATCAACCTATGTCCAAGGTCAACCAAGGGAGCCTGGGAATCAAGGGCCGAATCCACTGTTAAAGATGATGCAAGAAATGCTCTCGTGCTTGATACAACACCAACAACCGGGTACAACCGTTCCATCTAGATCTTTAGCAACCAGACTTCCTAAATATTGTGACAATTATGAATAATCTCGGAACAAACCATTTTGGAGGAGAACCAAATCCGTTCAATGCTGATGCATGGTTGCAAAACTTGGAGAATAATTTTGCTGCCACTCGATGCCCCGAGGATTACAAGAAGGATGTTGATGTCTATTATTTGGAAAAAGAAGCTCTAAGTTGGTGGTCAAGTATAGAAAGACACTACAACGACATGATACCTTCATGGCACGATCTTCGTCGGAAATTCAAAAGAAAATACTTCCTATAAGAAGTAAAAGATAGATTGGAAGCGCAGTTCATAAGGCTCGAACAAGGAGAGAGGAGTGTGCGAGAATTCGAAGCAGAGTTCACTAGGCTCAGAAGATATGTCCGCTATGGGTATGAATATGAAGGTGCGGTAATGAGAAGATTCATGCAAGGACTCAAGCCAGAACTTCGGAGTCGACTTCAGGTAAATAAAATTCACAAGTTTTCTCGAGTTGGTCGAACGAGCCGTGAATGTAGAAGATGGAATATCTGTAGAAGAAGAAGCAAGGTCCCAGCCCCGTAAAAGAAATTATGACGGAGTTACACAAGTATATTCATCAACAAAGCCACGGGGACAAGGACAATATAGTAATCACGGAAAGAAAGGAGGAAACAAGGAGAGTTATATGAGCGCACCTACAGAGAAAGTTATGTTGTTCTACTCGTGCGGACATACTGGACACATTGCTCAGAAATGTCCAAACAAAGAAAGATAATCTTATGTGAGGCAAACCATTTGCTTTGCATGTGGAGAGTAGGGGCATTACGCGAATACATGCCCAAGGATCCATCCGAGTACACGACTTAATGAGCTGATAGCATTGAAGACACCACTACCAATTCCACCACCCCTAGTTCGTCTTGCGATTGAAGCGCCGCCACCAAAGCAACAAGAAACTGTGGGACGTGTCTATTACCTAGGTAGATAAACCCAAACCTTCACGACCTATTTAAGGTCTCAAAAAGGTAAGTAAGGGTTCTAACTCTTTAAATGATTGATTTGGTGATTGAGTAATTGGTTTTTTGGAATTTTGATGAGTATGAGTTAATGCAAAAAATAGGTTGAAACCTTAGAAACCTTACCTATAAAAAGTTGGTTAGTCCACTGGAACCAGAATAGTTAGGAAACCTTTAGACCTAAACGTTTCAATTTGGGGATGAATTCTTTTAATGGGGGAAGAATGTAATGACCCTACCGTGAGCTAAGTACAACCAAAAAGTCAACGACGAAGAAACGCGGGAAGAGTTATTTCAAAACATCCCTGAAGAAGTAATGAGAGTTTGGGTCGAGATATAAATTAGAAATGGACGAGTGAATCAGAAGACAGCTCACCAGCACTTGCGAGAAGACCGACGATACAAACGGCCGAGGAAGCTAAAAATCTGGAAACGACTTGGAACGACCCTGAATTAATTCAGGACTCAAGAAGGAATGTACAATGATATTTGGTCACAAGAAAATCTAGTTGGCCTAAGAAGAAACGAAGATATACCACAATGGCCTTAAAGCGGTCCGTACGGCTAAACATCGGGAATCGGTATGGATCGATATGCGGATCAATTCTCCAGCAGATCAGCCACGTCAATCTATCATATTAGGAAGAGGATAATTTCATTTTATGACCATGTGCCTCACTCCCATTGGCCACAAGCATTCATCCTTATCCAAAATAAAATGGGTGGTTTTTGTTTACCGATTTTTCTCATACAAAAAACAAGCTGGTGGAGAAATGGCTGATCCTATTGGACAAGAACCCTGCCGACCTGAAATGGACCTGAGTGCCCTCATTTGATTGTCTTAGCTTACCAAAGATGGAGGAGAAATGCCACACTCCCATTGGACCAAAATCTGATCAGTTTCTTGTTATCGTCCGATTGGTCGGAAATTCCCAAAGCTGGAGGAGAAGTGTTCAGCCCCATTGAACCAGATCACTATTGTCAGGCTGTGAAATGTGTGCCACGTTCAGATTGGTTGCAAGCCTCATCATTATCATCAAGGAAACATTCCCTCTTCCCATTGACCGAGCTTACCCTCGATCGAAGTAACCCAACCACTATAAATACGACGACCCCTGGCCTCATTTTAACTCATCCACCACTCTTAGATCATAGTAAACACTAGAAAATAAATAATAAGAAGGAGAAAGAAGGGAAATAAAGTAGGACGAGAGGAAGTACCCGATAAGCGAGAAAACCAAAGTCCAGAAAACCTTCAGTAGAAAGCACTGTGAGTTATGGTGATGTGTGATTGCTTTATAGGAATGGCATGTTAGATTTTGTGATCTATGTTTAATATGTGATTTATGTTGAATCTTAATAGTAATTGCATGATGGGTTACATGTTTATCAATTCTTACGTTTATGTTGTTTCGTTTGAGGTTTTCCTTATCTTGCACTGGAATTTGGTAAGTAAATTCATGCTTGAGATGGTACCTCGTGTTAGAGGGTTATGATGGGAAGGGTGAAAGATGACGGTTCGATCTTTCCTTTTGCTGCCTCACTCTAGCGAAGGACCGTCTAGGTGAGAAGACTCGGAGAGACGGGATTGCAGGCTAGGGCCAAGTTCTATCCGACGGGATAGTTGGGATAGCCGTGGTTAGGCGGAACCCGCCGAGATGTTACCATGGGGATGGGTCTCAGATGGGAAGTTCTATGCTCATATGCCTGTGTGGATATGACATAGGTGTTCACGTTTTGAAGGAATGATCGAATGCGGGAGACCTAGGACGGGGTATTATTGTTAATGTTATTATCGTTTAAGCTTTTCCTATGCGATGCTTTGATTGATTGTTGTTTGATGTGTGTTATTTTGGATTTGGGGGGGGGGAATATATTGCATGTTAGGGGAGATATAAATCATTGAGCGGGTAGCGCTCGTCCCTCACTCTATTTTGCAGGAAACCAGTAGTCGGGAAACATTAGCGGGGAAGCGAGGAACGTTAGGCCAGCCACTGTAGGTTTTTGTTGTCTTTGTAAAATAATGTTTACCGGTTGTATTTATGATGGTTTTATGGCACGTAGGCCTGAAACCAAGGAACCTTTAAATGTTGTGTTGTATATTCTGAAAACCTATATATAATTAAACATGTATTTTTTATAATGATTGGGTTTCCTCTGATATTAGCTCCATCCGAGCTAACACAACTCTCGGCCCAGGTACGGGCTGGCAGGCCTTAGGCCTTGGTCGATAGGGACGGTACTACTGACGGATCGACCAGGGGTCCTTAAAACTTGGTTGGACCGTTCTTGGTATTCGTCATTGTAGTATTTTCGATCTTGTTCAGGCTCAGGTTGGTTGTGCATGTTCTTGTTTGATTGTTGCACGACCGACAAGTCAACTTTGACCTAAACCGGTTCGGGGGGTGTTACACACCTACATAGGACATGTCTGGATTTTCCATGGACTGGCCACTTCTAATAGAGATTGGTTAGGTATTTCAGAAATAGCTTCTCCCCTGACCTATGTGATCAAGAAGAATATTTCCTTCAAATGGCAACATGCCCATGAAGATGCCTATAACAAGTTTAAAGACAGCTTAACTCATGCTCATATTTTAGTACTACCTAACTTTGACAAAAACTTTGAAATTGAGTGTGATGCTTTAGAACATGGATAGGAATGAGGACGAACAGTGGCTTTATTTAGTGATAAACTCAATGGAGCTTCCTTGAACTACCCTACTTACGACAAAGAGCTAAATTCTTTAGTATGAGCTTGTGGTGACATTTACAAGCATGATCAAGTATAAGAAGGGAAAGGAGAATGTTGTTGATGACGCTCTATCCAGGAGACACACCCTCATTACCATTACAGAGGCCGAGGCCATGGGTGTTGAACACCTCAAGGGGTTATATGAGGCTTATCTAGACTTCCAGGAGGCCTTCAAGGCAACGAGCAAGGCTACATTTGGTTCATTTTATCAGCATGAATGTTTTCTGTTTATGGATAAGCAGTTTTGTGTTCCACAAGGATAATTGAGGGAGTTTCTGATAAGGGAGGAAAATGGTGGAGGCCTTAAGGGGAATTTCGGACAAACAAGATCCCGAGTGTACTTAAAGAGCATTTCTATTGGCCACATCAAAGAGAGACGTGGAGCGCGCGGTTCCAAACTAAGTGCATCACATGCCAAAAATCAAAATCGAGGTCACATACTTATGGATTATACATGCCTTTACCTATTCCTAACCTACCTTGGGTAATATTTACATTCTATTTTGCATACTCATGAGTGTTTTTTTTTTGTTTTTTGCAGGGTTTCTTTTCTTTATTTCCTTAAGTAGTCCTTTTATTTCAATGTAATGAGACAATAAGTTTAGCTTTCCTTTTTGGTATTTTTTGTATTAACTTCGGCCATCAAGCCGCCCAACTGAGAGAGTAAGAAATAAACTCTTGCTCAGCTTTCTATTTTCACCATATATCGATAAAGAACAAATGTTTCTCATGTGTAAGAAAAACCAGCCGCCCTCCTTCTTAATTTGCGTGACAAGCCATTGGAGATAGAGTGCAATTCTTATCACATCTCCTTTCACAAAGTGTGTGCCATTTCTAAATCTTCCTGCTACTTCTCTCAGGCAACCAACAACCCATCTGAATCCTTGGAGAATGTCGTACGGCCAACAAAAGATAAACCACCCATCCATTGTAGATCGGTCTACAAACCAGGCTGCATCAGCCGTGATCATCTATTCCATGGCAAAGTAGTTCGTTTATTATGTTTTACATGGTAGTTATCCAGGAGGAATTATACCGGTTTGATTAGGATTACTTGTACTAGACTTAAGCATGATTTCTAGAGTTCTTTCTTTTAGTTTTGTTCTTACTGTATGATTAGAGAGTAACTAACTTAAATATGATCTCGGATTGATAGAACTACGAGAGTACTGAATCTGTTGACCGCAACTAGCTTAGAAGAGTAGTTGTGTTGCAAGCTGCGAGAGTTGACTTTTAGGGCCCTATAAACGTTATGATGAACTTGATATTAGTGCATGATCTTCCTTGTGGCCAGCTGCGAGAGTTGGTTGGTCGAGTTTAAGAGATTAGGTGTGTAGTCCTATGAGAGTAGGTTAGACATATTTTCGTTTTGGTTTTAGGTCTTTGGAACAATGGATCAGCCTATGGGTCTTGGTCGCTACTCGAAACAGGGCACTCTAGACTCCTTTCATGACCCATAATGATTAGAAAGTAAAGCTAAAAGTCTTTGAATAAACACTTCGTTTTTAGGATTTCTAACGTTCTTATTTTTTAGTTTCCATTTGTTTAAGGTTTTACAAAACAAAGAAAAGGGACCGGCCGCGACAACGAGCCATGCAGCCGCGGCACACGTGCAGTCCGCCGCAAGCAGCCCAGCTCTATCTGAGGTGGAGCCTCTCACGGTTTTTTCCTCAACCACAAAAGGTGTGGGCCGCACACAACCGGCCCCGACCGGCGCAGCCAAGGCCAAAACAATCACGGCCCCATCCCGATCCATCTAGTCAATGGCTAAGCCCATTTCCACCAAACACTAGACCCAAGTAAGTACCCTATTCCATTTCGAACATTATTTTCCTCCTTTCCCATTTCTTTTTTCACATTGGAGCAATGTGATTTACGTATGGGGGAAAGATTTCCTCCGTTACTAACCACATTGAATTACTTAAGTCTTTCCACATGAAGGTTTGTTTAGTGTTTGTCCTGGTTTAATTCTGTCAGATTAAACTCTACTAAACAGATTGGATCTAAGTTCTCTTGCAGAATCATAAGGGGGATCTCGAAATACCTTGTTATGCAGCGGAAGAATCAGGTATCAGTCAGAGATCAGCAGAACCACCAAGAGGTTGTTCCTCCAAAGGCTCACACACGCACACTACAGGAAAAATGGCTGCTAGACCTGGGAGAGGGAGGCACAGAGAGAGAGAGAGAGGCGCAGCAAGAGTTAGGGAGAAAAGAGAGCTAGGTCAAGTTTTAGTCATAAAACCCTTGTCTAGTTCTGTTGGGCTTTTGGGCCCAATTCTCAGTCTGATTAAATCCCTTAGATTTAATCAGGCCCTTTAATCTCTCTAAGTACAGTAAATGCCTAGCACTTTTACCGTACTTCTGCTGAACTGTTCCCTCATAGTTTCCTGTTAGCTTAGGCGTGTGACCCATATGGGATCATATAATAAAGGCAATAAATCCAAGACTTATAGATCATGAGCGGACTCTAGCAAGCCATCATGACCCCCAGTATTATATGACTTATGTCTGATCATTGACATACTCTTACTTTCTAGAGACAGTACAGAGATTACTGGACATAATTCCAACAATCTCCCACTTGTACTGGAATCTCTGTATTCATATTCCTTTTGTCTCAATATCTCGATTAGTCATAAGGCAAGATGAATGTCATCCTTATAAAGCCTAATCATGTTCATCGGACTCTGATTTGATACTGACAATCCAAACGACTCGGGATAGTCCGTTTGAGCATGGCCATGCATTTTCCAGTATTCAAATCTCCGATTGGCCTAGAGATATTCACTCCATTTATATTGGAGGGACAAATCCCGTCTTGTTCCATCACTGTAAACTACTCATTTCATAATACACCCAAAAAAGGTCCTTATAACTATCGCTTAACGACAGCGTTAGACAATGATCAAAGCGCATCAGTTGATGTGCAGTCACATGCATGCGAACTCAGGTCTAAGGACTATACTCTATAGTCGTAGTAAGAATCTCTTATGACACATATATAAATATCCTGAAGAGTTCTTATAAGCGGGTCATGTCCGGTCGTATGTACCCCAACATACACCTATGTACTGACTTTGATGTCGTGCATCTATGACATCCTGAGACTTTGTCATAAGTCACATACCAATCTAGTCTCACGCGGTTGTTGGTGTTCCAATTTCAACAACCTTCGACTAGGGACAGGATGATATAAGCCATCCATCAAATATAGGGTCTCATGATCAAGCTAAATGACTTTGATGACTCAAGATCAAGTCACTTACTTCGATGACCTATAAAATGGTTCATATCATTTTGGAACGATTATTTCATCACAGTTAAAATAATCTTGAAAAATAATTTTATTATTAAACATCTCAAATGTTTTACAAGAACATATCAATAACTAAATAAAGCCCTCAAACTCCCACTCAAATTTAGATTACATTTCAATTTCACTTATCCTACAGCTACAGTCCGCGACTCGTGCGTAGGCCTAAGGAGTGGCTTCGTTAATAGATTAGCAACGTTCTCATTCGTTGAAACTTGCTGATCTACTTAACACCTCTGTCATTTATCTCACGGAATAGGTTATGCCTACCCTCAAGGTGTTTGGACCTCTGATGTGCAGCTAGCCTCATCTATGCTGGGAATCACATCAAGTTCAGTGATGAACTCTTCTTTCCAAACAACCTCTTTCGCCGCTATCCAAGCTGCGAAATGTTCAGCTTAAGTCATGGAGTCAGCAACAGTGCCTTGCACCGCCAGACAGACACAAGATATAACCGGACTGTGACCGGAAATCATCTTTGTCTGTTGGAAACTTGCCTTTCAGACTCTATCGACTTGTAGCACCTCACTTTCTCCGTAAATCAAGAACTTATCCTAAGTATTTTCCAAATACTTGAGGATATTCATTACGTCTATCCAGTTATTCTTTACTGGATTTGACTGGTCTTTACTTGTCTTGCTTAACATTAAAGCAACATCAAAACAAGTACGTGTCATGGCATACATGATAGATCCAATTGCCGATGCATATGGAATCTCAACCATGCATTCAAGCTCAGCAGATATCGTAGGACACTGTTTCTTGCTTAACGTAATGCCATGTGACATTGGCATAAAACCCCTCTTGGAATGCTGAAAACGTGTAGGACTTTGTCAATATAAGAATCCTGACTTTGTCCTATCAGCTCTTTTGGATCTCCATCTTTAGATCCAAAATCCAAGAACATACGTGGTTTTACCCATGTCAATCATAAAACCAACTCCCAAGCCAGTCCTTTACCGACTGCAGCATTGGAACGTTATTTCCGAGAATCAGTATGTCATCGACATACACTATGAGAAATGCAACATCGCTCCCACTTATCTATTAGTAAACGCACAGTTCCATCTCGTTCCTATTCAAGTCAAAACCTTGACTACTTCAACAGAACGATGATTCCAACTCCGATATGTTTGCTTCCATCCATGAATGGATCGATGAAGCTAACTTACATACAGTATAATTTTTCGGAGTCCGGGCTCACTTTCGCTTCTGTGAATTTCGCAGGTTCGTCACTTTCAATGATCATCAGATCATGGCAACTAATCACGAGAAATTACTCTCGGATTAGTGACGGATTCATTCAGATCTGCGAACTTCAGGCTCTACAGGTGTAGATTCTACAGAAATCTGTAAATCCATCCGCTGCTCTCCCTCAACAGGTTGAGCAGCCTCCTGTATTTCTCGAATTTCTTCGAGTTATACTTTTACTCCCACTGTTCTTCTTGGAAAGCAACTTTCCTTTTAGAAAACAGAATTCCGAACAACCTATCTTCGTTTTCGGGAATGGACGTAAAAAGTAACAAGCCTTGGTTTCCCTAGGACAACCAGCGAAGTAGCACAACTACAAATACTCAGTAAAGACGAATTTGGATCATTTCCAGTCCACATTCATGTGGTGTCTTTCAACTGATATTGGTGGAACTATTTCAGCGTAAACTTAGATATTTCTAGAGCGTTATTCTTAAAGAATATCATGGAAGATTCGTGTGACTCATCTTTAATCATTTCTAATAAGATCTGATTCTTTCTCACAGAAACACCTCCAGGTTTTCAGGAGAAATGAGCTGTGAAACGACTTCACACTCATTAAGATGATCACACCATCAATGACTTAAGTATTCTCACTCGTGATCTAATCCAGAGTCTCAATACTTTTGTCACTCAGATTCTATACCTCATTCTGGAACTCTTTCGACGATTTCAAAGAATTCCGACTCGTGTCTCATCAAATGAACACAGTCATACTCACTGAAGTAATCAGTAGAGATAATGAAGTACATGAAATTTTCTCTGGCATTACTGCTCATCGGGCCACATACATGGGTATGTTTAAGGTCCAATAAGCCTTTGGGCTTTTCTCTAGCTCGGCTAAGATGGGCCCTTTGTCTTTTGGTCCAGTAAGCAGAATTCAAGTCTCATAAGATATCCGATCAAATGAGCCCAAAAGTCCATAACTATGGGGTTTCTGAATCCGACTTACTCTATGTGACCAAAACATTTACGCCAAGAAAAATCAGGTTTAATTCCTCAGATTTTAAACCAATTCGGTATTTATGTTACTTTTAGGCACTCTTTGGTTTAAGATATAAAACCCATTCCTTGAATAGGGTGCTACAATTAATATTTCATTAAGATCAAAAGAACAAAACTTGTCTTTTATCAATATGAAAAAACATTCAAATTCTTACAAGAAAATGAAAGACAACTCTGCTTAAAGCAGGTACATTGTAGCAATTACTTAATAAAACCAAGCCTCAAAGACATCTACAAGTGAAAACCCTACGGCTGAGGCAGCATCCATAGCTCCTTCCAAACACGCAGTTCCACTTGCCCTTCCTTTAACGTTCTACTGCTGCTTAGGCTCTGCATATTATAACAAATATCAGTGCCACAACCAGTATCCAATACCTATAAGGTAGAACTTGAAGTTATAACATGAATACATCAACTTCAACTCCTCATAATCTTCCATGAATTTAATGAAATCTCTCTTCCAATGCCCAATCTCTTTACAGCAGCAGCACTTACCAACGTAAGAGGTATCTGACTCGGGCTCAGAAGACATACGCTTGCCATGATTTAAAATCTGGACAACTTTGTCTTCACCCTTGTCAGCATTAGGTTTAGTAAACCTACCCTTCTCCTTCATGAGATTATACAGGGTACTCTTCACGTTTGGCTCAACTGTCTTGAGCGTATCATGCAGTTCAGTCAGCGTCTTCGTTAAGCCTTTCTTGATATAGTTCCTTCTGAACTTATCATAGCTTGACGGCAGTGACTGCAGAATGATCTCAGTTGCCAATTCTTGGCTAACTGTATAATCCAGTTTCCTCAGGTTATCAATGTAACCCATCATTTTACTGACATGAGGACTTACTGGATGATCATTTGGCAGCTTGCAGCTAGTGAGAGACTTAACCAACTGGTATCTCTCCACTCTAACTTGCTCCTGAAATTTCAATTTCAGGCTGCTGATCATCTCTATTGGCGACTCCATGTTCTCATATTGCTTCAGCAAATCTGAGTCCATGGTAGCCAATATCAGACCACGCACATCTACCGCATCATTATAATGCTTATTCCAAGCATCATATACTGCATGAGAGGCATTGGACCCGATCCTCTCGGGGAGAGCTTTCTCAAGGACATAGTCCTTTCTCTCCTGCCTGAGGACTAGCCTCAGGTTCCGCGACCAAGTCAAGAAATTTGATCCGTTCAGTTTGTCCTTCTCAAGGACAGACCGGATCGAGAAAGTGTTTTGATTGTTTGTGCTAGTCATAACTGAAATTTAAGATAAAAGGATTTTAGTTAATATGTTCAATATGAGTAAACTCGCATTATATTCAATAACATTAGTTACCCTCAAAAGAATATAATGATTCCAAGATCCACATATAACTAAGATCAAAGTGGGCCACTGGCCGTCACCCAACCTTAGCTTATATCGGTAAGCCCTATCTCGGCTAATTATATCCGTGATATAACTCTTGGTTGTGAATCTGGGCCCGAGGCCCAATCCACTCTGATGTCTCAAGGTCCGGGACTCCCGATGACCCAGTCAAGAAAACCAGTCTATACAGTCATGTAATCACTAATGTCTGGGACTCCCAATGACATTAATGAATCACAAACTGTCTTACCCACGCAAAAGATAGACACCCTCACACTGTAAGGCCATGTGTACGATTGAATGGGTTTCAACAGCTGACATAGACTGGACAAGACATCCAACGCTTGATATTATTTGAGGTTTATAGGTTTTCTTAAAATTTCATTCCAAAATAGAAGATTACTATTTTTGGAAACTTTCCATTTTTGGAAACCTACTATTTTTGGAAACTTTTATAATTGGAAACTTCCTAAAAATGGAAACTTTCTAACTATAGAAATTTCCTAAATATCCAAAACATGCAAATCTAGAAACTTCTATTCTAAGAAACTTTCTAATTTGAAATTTTGGAAACTGATTAATTTAAAATCAAATTATAAATTAAATCTGAAGAAGAGACTCAAATAACTGGCCCAATTGTTTTAACTTCTTTGCCCAAGGCCCAAGAATTGGTCTATGTCTAAGACATAACCCAATTGTCCAATTAAATGACATAACCGGTCTGGTTCATTAAAATTGGTCTAACCAAGATTAATTACTACGATAACCACTATTGTTAACCGGTTATTTACTAAACCGGATTTTCTCAATTTATTTGGTCCAACCAAATCAAATTAGAAAACCACTGGTTTAGGCACTAAATCCAATTTTAAACGACATTGGATTTCTTATCACGGTTTAACCAGATTTAATAAATATTATTAAGTCTGTAAACCGTGACGAATAGATTTTTAATCATTTTAAACCGAACCGAACCGACTGATCACGTGAACCGATCACGACCGAGTCGCAATCTTCACGCGATCGAGAGACGGGACGCGATCGGGACAGCTCGCAAGCATCACGCTTCCGCGATCGGGACGATAGTCGGGACGGGACGGGACACGATCGGGACGGCTCGGGCCGAGAGAGGCGGGACGCGATCGCTTTCGATCCACGCTATCGATCGTAGTGATCGATCCATGCGATCCGCTCGGCCGATCTCGCGCCTTAACTCCGATCGGACCGACGACGCAACGCGATCCATGATCGGTCCGTACGTCATGTACCGATCCGGACGTGTGATCCATGATCAACACTCCGACGCATACCAATCCATTGGATCGGTTCATGCGGTTTCGATTAAGGGTTTTAGGTTTTAATTCTTTTGTTTCTTAAGTGTTTTCTTATCAATTTCAAGCATAGATTGATTCAAACACTTCTAAACAACCTAAACATGATTCTAACAAGAAATCCTAATAGAACCAATGGTTCTGTTACCACTGAAGGTTTGTTTAGTGTTTGTCCTGGTTTAATTCTGTCAGATTAAACTCTACTAAACAGATTGGATCTAGGTTCTCTTGCAGAATCATAAGGGGGATCTCGAAATACCTTGTTATGCAGCGGAAGAATCAGGTATCAGTCAGAGATCAGCAGAACCACCAAGAGGTTGTTCCTCCAAAGGCTCACACACACACACTATAGGAAAAATGGCTGCTAGACCTGGGAGAGGGAGGCACAGAGAGAGAGAGAGAGGCGCAGCAAGAGTTAGGGAGAAAAGAGAGCTAGGTCAAGTTTTAGTCATAAAACCCTTGTCTAGTTCTGTTGGGCTTTTGGGCCCAATTCCCAGTCTGATTAAATCCCTTAGATTTAATCAGGCCCTTTAATCTCTCTAAGTACAGTAAATGCCTAGCACTTTTACCGTACTTCTGCTGAACCGTTCCCTCATAGTTTCCTGTTAGCTTAGGCGTGTGACCCATATGGGATCATATAATAAAGGCAATAAATCCAAGACTTATAGATCATGAGCGGACTCTAGCAAGCCATCATGACCCCCAGTATTATATGACTTATGTCTGATCATTGACATACTCTTACTTTCTAGAGACAGTACAAAGATTACTGGAGATAATTCCAACACCACATTCGTTTTATTTAAAACAATTCAAAATTTACGGTTTTGTTAGTGTTTTGGCAACAACTTAGTTTTCAAAATCAATGGGAGTAATGACAAAAATCTGGATGACTTCGACCTATGTGCTTTCACGCTATCTCTTTGATACAACTCTTTCGGCTAGGTACTAGACTAGGCGGTAGCTAGGAATTATTACTTGCGACATCATTTTGAAAAGATTAGAACCGTATAGGTTATATTGGAAAGAACACTGGCTCTATTTTAATTGACATTAAATATAATTTACAATTTTCTCATCAAAGTTTTTAGGCAGGACAACGAACCGTACATTCATGACATCTTTTACCTATTTCACCACCCTTTGTTGTACATGAATGGCCAGCTCAACTTTAGTTGTTACCTCACCCGACTTTACCACTTTTTCAAACTTCTTGGCCATCTCTCTTGATTCTATGTGTGCAAATATGTGCAAACACGCCCGGAAATTTTCAAATTAGTATAAAATTTGTGATCTCTAAAGACTATCATAAAAAGCGTTTCCCCTTTCGCAAAAGAAAAACAAAAACAAAAACAAAAACAAAACAAAAAAAACGTGAAAGAAGGAAAGAAAGAGAAACAAAATCCTAAATAAGTCTTAGAGAATCCCAAATAGATACAAGGCAAGCTTTGGTACTTATCCAATGATTTTTAACAGAAATATACTTCCAAACTAGAGAAAAATATGTCTGGGGGAGTAGTAAAGAGTGTAGGAAAAGAAGAGCATTCATCATCACATGTGAAAGCAATAAGTGACTAGAGACTGTGGTAATCAACAGTTCCATTCTCTCTTGCGTTTTTGCGCGATATATAGCACCCTCTTCAAACTTATGGTAAGCCGAAACACTCTTAGCCTCACTTTTTATGAAAAATTCTTCTTTACTTCCTAGCCTCGTTTGAACTGAATAATTTTTTTGATGAGAATCACATGAAATACTTAATGAAATTAGAGAGCCAGTTGACCGGAACTTAAATCTTGAGAGGTTTTGAAGTTTTGATTTCTAACTAGTATTGCTGGTGTTCTGGTAAGAATTTTCATTTGCAATTGGTTTCAAGATGATCCAACGGTTAGATCTCAAGATACATCCAGAGCAAGATAGCCAAGACCACTTTGTCCGCATTTTAGAGCCATGTGGTCATGGCCAGGCCACTCTAGGTCGCGGCCGCCTCACTCTATGGCCGATTTGGGTCATTTGTCAATCTTCAGTCTATTTTCTATGTTTTCACCTGTCCCACATCGAAAACGTGAAATTTCATGAGTTTTTGAACAATATATAAGGCGTAGACCCCTCTCCTTGTAACATACACCAAAAACCACAAAATTTTCTTTATATTAGTTTTTATTTATAATTTCAGTCCTTTTAGTCTTTAGTTTCTTAGGTTTAGGGTTTAGAAGTTCTAGGGTGCTCAATAGAGACCTTAAACCTCTGACCCTAAACCTAATTCGTCCTAGTTTGTCTAATTAGTTATCCTATGGCTGTGATCGGATATTCCATGGCTAAGTAGTTCGTTTATTATGTTTTACATGGTAGTTATCTAGGATGATTACATGGTAGTTATCTAGGAGGAATGATATCGGTTTGATTAGGATTACTTGTACTAGAATTATGCTTTATTTTTATAGCTATTTCTTTTAATTTTGCTATTAATGCATGATTAGAGAGTAGCTAAATTAAAGCTAATCTTAGGATTGATAGAACTACGAGAGTAATGAATCTGTTAACCGGAACTAGTTTATGAGAGTAGTTGTGTTGGAAGCCGCGAGAATTTTCTTGTAGGGAACTATGAACGTTATGATGAACTTGATATTAATGCACGATACGACTTGAACATAGTAATTGCCTCAGCACTCAATAAATCTTACTAGATCAAAAAATTCCCTTCAACACTTAAAACATTTTAATGTCATTTTAAAGACATGCTCTTAACGCAAGGACCCGACAGTACAACTAGTTCACTTTGTCCTTAAATCTTAACTTCTCAACGCTTTAAGATCGTAGATCTTCTATATGAGCTCAAAATCCTTCCATGACCGCTTCTTCGGTCGCTCTGACTTAACCCCAGTTTGAATTTGGGAAAAAGCAAGGAGCCAAAAACAAAGCAGTATAAACTCGCCTAAACACTATCCCAAAATTTCCCTAAGCTATTTCGAATACAAAACTTAGGTGTGATATTAAGGATAACAAAATCGATTTATTCTAGCAAACTAAAGCCTACTCGGGCACAAAAGCAACAAGTTCAAAAAAAAAAACAAAAAAAAAGTGGATTAAAGCCATCTCGGGCACAAAATTCAACGTAAAGAGAAAAGGAGAGAAGTTAGAAGAACAAATATATCTCAAGCACCTTCTTCCCTTTCCTTCACTCCTGCGGCCAAGATTAACTCAACTCCATCATTTGTACCATGCTGATATTCTCACACAAGAGTTCTAGACACTAGATCAACTCGCACGGGCTGCTCGATTTCCTCTAAGAACTGAGGAAGAGGGAGGTTTCTTATTAAAAAAAAAAACTGAAAACTACGCAGGGGCAAGGTTCAGGGCATCCTCTTCCTTCTCCTCAAGTAACTTCTCTTTCTCGACTGCGAGATCAGCTCCAAATTTGAGCTCGTCATTCATGTTGAAGTTGGCTTTATCTCCTGGATCACAACTAGAGCATCTGTCTCTATGGGCTTGCGGTCCCAATGAGCCTTTTCCCACTTTCACACCTCCTGATACAGAGCACAAGTTTGAGGCGGGCCTCCTTCACGCCCTCTTTCACCTCCTTGTTGTGAACCGTGATCAGCTTGAGCTTCTCATCAAATATCTTGCGATTCTTAGCAAATACCTTTTGTGCTCGTCCTCAAACATCTTTAGCCTCCTTTGGGTCATTCCCATAGCCATCCTCTTCCCCTCTATATGAACCTCTACATCTCTGAGAGCCTCAACCTGAGCCTTCGAGTCAGCAAGTGTGTTTCCAAACACATTAGAAACAGCTCTTTGAGTGTATGCATCGCGTCTCAACTCCTCGATCCACGCGGTCATCTCCTCGAGCTCTCTATCATAGGGCACATCCTTAAGCCTCTGCTCGAGCAAGGAAATTTGACGACGATTAACTACGCAACCCTTTAAGATCGTAGATTTTCTATCTAAGCTCAAAATCCTTCCAAGACCGCTTCTTCGGTCGCTCGGACTTGACCCTAGTTTGAATTTGGGAAAAAGCAAGGAGCCAAAAACAAAGCAGTATAAACTCGCCTACACACTATCCCAAAATTTCCCTAAGCTATTTCGAATACAAAACTTAGGTGTGATATTAACGATAACAAAATTGATTTATTCTAGTAAACTAAAGCCTACTCGGGCACAAAAGCAACAAGTTCAAAAAAAAAAAACAACAAAGTGGATTAAAACCCTCTCGGGCACAAAATTCGACGTAAACAAAAAAAGAGAAAAGGAGAGAAGTTAGAAGAACAAATATATATCAATACTTACCCTCCCGAAGGTGGCTTGACACTCCACATATGCCTCTCTCTCTCTGTCATGTTCCTAATAGTCGGGAGCTGACATCTAGCTCTCTTTAAATGCCTGAGAAGGTGGGCCATGCCCTCTAGATCGTTAGTGATCGGGAAATCCTTCGAGTGCTCGAGTTTCTAGTGGAAAGAATGACTCTCGTTAGACCCACCAGATGAGTTCAATCTTTCCTTGGCCAAATTTGAGGTCATGCGACGTCCCTTGCTCGTACTTTGCCGCTTGGGTTGAGAACCTTCCCAAATCTCATGGTAAAGCGGGGGAGCTCGCTGGCAAAGTCACCAACTCATGAGCTACTACTTCAGGAGCTATCACCTTAGGAGCCATGTCAACAGCTCGTTGAGCATCACTTCCCACAATTGGAAGAATCACATGGGTCTCGCGACCACCTACGGTTGGTGGAGGAGGAGACATCACCTCTTTATCGAAGAGACCAAATGGAGCTTAGAATGCAAGATTGATCGTAGATGTTACATCACCATAACAGATTGTCCATAAATCAACGGGTATCCCTTGTGTTTTTTCTCAAGCGTAATGACGGCAATATCATGTTTGTTCTTGCGTGCAGAACGACTGCTGAGGAACTGGAATCAGATGATTCAAGAATTGGAGTTTCTTGCAATGGTTGCGAACCTATGTCAGTAACTCGTAATAGCAAGCAAGCTAAAACTTTTTGCAAGATCATACCTTTATTTGGACACAAGTACTAAAGTAGGTCTGCAATCTCGAGTGTTTCCTTGACATGAGCTAAGGTAAACGAGAACCAATAAACGTTACCTCTTTGGAGTGTGGCAACAAGTTCTTGGAGCATGTCAGTAACTAGGGATTGACCAATAGAAGCTGCAAAACAAAGCCAAAATAGCAAGGCAAGTTAGCTCCCTAACTCTCCTAAACCAAATGTACTAAGAAACGAGCTACTACTAAGCCTCTCATCTAACTAGTGCCAACAACCCAAGTAAAAGGGATCCTCTCAAAAATAAACCCTCCAATAGTGGCGGGACAAATTCCAAAGATAATATCATTATTGCCAGTCATCTTCTCGTCATTAGGTCACCAATAATATTCTTCGGTCGGGACGAGGAGAGGCGTAGAAAGTCCCCACGTGCTTCACGTTTCACTTCAACAAAATTAGGTGATGAAAATTGATAGGTCGAGAATTATCCCTATTCTACTGCAAGTGCACAGTTAAGCTATTGTAGTATTTCAGGGTATCGAATCCACAAGGACTCACGGTCACACGATAGATTGTATGTTGTCAAGTTAAGCTAAATTAAAATCTGAGAAAGCAGTAAACAAAAGCAATTAAACAAGAAGGTGTTTTGGATAAGAGAAAGGCGTCAGACTTAGGAAGTTCTCGGGAATTATGCAATGTAAGAAACTTAACTAACCGGATTAAGATTAAACACAGGTTCAAGAACTAGAAACACAATTCTAAATAATCCAACTCTGGCTGAGATTATTTCTATATCTAGCAACCTAGCGATCCAAATCTATTTGTGATCCTAGAGTTCTAAACAAGCATTAAGAACAGCTTCTATCGGTTCACAATTCTCCTAAACCAAATCTTTTTGTATCTAGTCAAATTGCTCACACTAAGTTTGTTCAGATTATAAATCACACTCTCGCGCTATTGTTAATTATCTCAGATCTAAACCCTAGGTGGTCAGTCCAGAATTCAGTATTTAGCACAACTTAGGTGATGAACAAACAGATGGTGAACCCTAATCAATTAGTTATCAAACAAGCATAAAACCTTTGTAAGAATTCTTAAATCTAACTAGGTTACTAGTCAGACATATTATCAATCAAACAATACATCATGAATAGAAAATTAGAAACTGAATAGATAAAACAAAAGGGGTTCGAAATTCTTCTGTCAAGGGTTACAAGTAGCAAGAATCAGCCCCAACTCAATCTCTCTCAATCTCCAAAGCAAGAACAAAGTAAGAACAAGATAAAAAGTTGCATGAGTATGAAAACTTAATTAAACTCTCTAAACACGTTTTGGGGTCAGTTTAGAATTAGGGAAAACTTCTGGGCATTTCTGCAAATCTTCAAAACTTTTCTTCAACTCTCGGGTATTGTTCTGTCGCGCTCAATGTCGACCGATATCAAAGTCAGTGTCGGTCGACACCTAATAGTGGCCGAGACACCAACTTCAGCTCGTTGCACAAATCACCAGAAACGTCTTGTAATTCCATCTTTTGCTCCAAACGCAAGCCTACCTGTAAAAGACTCAATAGACTCTAAAAACCAGGTTAAAGACTCAATATATACAACTATATCATGGTTGAAAACCTTGAAAACCCATGATATATCAACTCCCCCACAGTTAGCTCTTGCTTGCCCTCAAGCAAGTACAGAACCAAAGCATAAGAAAAGAGGTTTGAAAACACAGAAACTCATTTCGTCCTAGGAACTTTCGCATTCACATTCACTTAGTAAACCATTGAAAACTTTCCTGCAGAGCTCAAAACCACAATGTACTTCCCCCACACTTAGCAACTCTCCCAAGTAAACTCCACAATCAGATTAGGACATTCAAGTTCACCACACTAGCCTCTGTATACAATTTTGTGCGGTCTCACAGAGGGAGTATCGAATCAAAGGACACATGGACTCAATCCATTCAGTGCCTAACCACCAAACTATCGGTTTCTGGTTTCTTTCTTTTCCCTTTCTCCTTAGCACTGATTTTTTCCCATTGGGTATCATTTTATTTTTTCTATCAGTGCTCTTCCTTTTTTATTGGGGTTTAACTTTGGATCTTTCCATGGATACACAGGAGGTAATAGGGATCTCTACCACTCCCGTGACCACTTCGAAGCTACTAGCTTATCCTCGGTTTTTATCTCTTTTTTTTTACTTTCAAGGAAGGGGAAAATCAGAAACCATACTTTAGACATGATAATAGGCTGTGTCAACACACATCAAAGGAATCCGGCCCAAAGATTACCACGCCCCTAAGTGAGAAATTAAAGTCAAGATTAAGTGTGAGACTAGTGATGGATCCTCTGAATACTTGGTTAGATATGGGTATCCTTGGTAAGTTGATCCGTTTGGGGTTTTCTAACAGTCATAGAGCATTTGCAAGTCTGTCCAATGGTCACTTAGTTCCTGTTCCAGCGAAAAATTTCCTCGAAAAATCATAGTTTCATACAAATTTTGACTCAATAAAACAATTTGAAAAACAAGTGAAAACAAAGGACTGACTCTTAAGAAAATAAAACACAATGTCAGTAGCCACCTCCCCCACACTTAGACTGCACTGTCCCCAGTGCAATTGTAGTATGAGATTGGTAAAAATCAAATTGAAACCAAAGAAATTTTGAGCTAAAAATCCGAACCTGATTACGGCTGATGTCGACCGACACTAAGCTTAGTGTCGCTCGACACAGCTGTCTGCAGACCTGTTCTTCACGGCTCTGACACACAAAAACCAAAAAAATAAAAAGACACAAGAATAAAAACCAAAAGAAAAGAAAATTAACCTACATTGGGTTGCCTCCCACTCATCGCTCTTTTAACGTCAATAGCTTGACTGTATTGCGATCAGGCATTGGGTGGATTATCCAGATGGACAATGTTGCCCTCTGGAATTTCAGCTTTAGCCCAGTAATGTTTCACCCTTTGTCCATTGACTGTGAACTCCTCGCCTTTGGAATTCATCAAGATGACAGCTCCGTGTGTTCTAGCGTCCTTGACAGTGAATGGGCCTGACCAACGAGAACACAACTTACCGGGAAACAAAGTCAGACGAGAGTTGTAGAGGAGTACCTGATCATTGGGTTCAAAGTTGCGTGAGATGATCTTCTTACCATGATATGCTTTTGTGCGCTCCTTGTACAGCCTTGAGTTTTCATAAGCATGGTGGCGAATTTCATCTAACTCATTTAGCTATATCAAGCGCCTCTCAACTGCAGGTTTGAGATCATAGTTCATCTGTTTGACAGCCCAACTAGCCTTGTGCTCGAGCTCATCTGGAAGGTGACAAGCTTTCCCATAGAGTAGATGGAATGGTGTGTACCCCAGTGGCGTCTTAAACGCAGTCCTGTAAGCCCACAGCGCATCATCCAACTTCGCAGACCAATCCTTCCTAGTCTTTCCAACTGTCTTCTCCATAATCTCCTTGATCTGTCTGTTAGAGACTTCCACTTGTCCACTAGTCTGAGGGTGATATGGAGTAGCCACACGATGATTAACACCATACTTTTTAAGCAGCTTCTCGAAGACTTTGTTGATAAATTGAGTTCCAACATCACTTATCACAATCCTAGGAACTCCAAATCCGGGGAAGATGATTGTCTTAAATAGCTTAAGAACTATCGAAGAGTCATTAGTCGGGCTTGCAATCGCTTCAACCCACTTGGATACATAGTCCACAGCAACCAATATATACTTGTTCCCATAGGAAGATGGAAACGGACCCATGAAATCGATGCCTCAGCAATCAAAGACTCCAACTTCAAGGATGAAGTTTTGTGGCATCTCATGTATCTTGCTTATCTTCCCCCTCCTCTGACACACATCGCACCGAGAGACAAATAACTGGGCATCCTTAAACATTGTAGGCCACCAGAAGCCTCCTTGAAGAACCTTAGACACTGTCTTGAATGTAGCAAAGTGTCCAGCATACTCAGAACCATGGCAGTGGTACAGCACATTATCTACTTCAGATTCCGCAATGCAACATCTGTAGATACCATCAGAACAGTGCTTGTACAAGAAGGGCTCATCCCAGTAATAGCGCCTGACTTCTCTAAGGAACTTCTTCTTAGCATAGCCTTTAAACATTTCAGGCTCATCCTCTGCAGCAAGACAGTTGGCTATATCGGCATACCAAGGTATAGTAGGGAGAGAACCGTGGGCCATTGCAGCTATGAACATGTCAGCTTCATCATCCAAAATTTTCGCCTCTGTCCGCAGCGGATGTCGACCGACACCAGTGTTGATGTCGACCGACATCGTCCCTAGTCGGCCAAGCGATGTCGAGCGTGATCGATTATCGTCCGCTTTTTCGAGTCGGATGTCGACCGACATGAAATGAGTGTCGATCGACACTGACCCTGCAACCCGTGTAGAAAGCAGTGAGGTCGCAGAAACATCCTGAAAACCTGTCTCAATCTTGTAGATGTTCTCTTCTGGGAATCATCTATTGGAACATCCTCATCAATCCTAAGCCGAGACAAGTGATCAGCAACACCATTCTCTACTCCATTCTTGTCTCGCACCTCTATGTCAAACTCTTGGAGCATTAGAATCCATCTCAACAGCCTTGGCTTAGCATCTTTCTTCAGCATCAGATACTTAAGCGCATAATGATCAGTATGTACAACCACCTTGGATCCAATCAGGTAGGAGCGAAACTTCTCAAATGCAAACACAACTGCCAACAGTTCCTTCTCAGTGGTTGCATAGTTCCTTTTATCATCATCAAGAGTTCTACTGGCATAATAGATAGCGTGGAGCTTTTTATCCTTCTTCTGCCCAAGCACAGCTCCTACTGCATAATCACTAGCATCACACATCACCTCAAAAGGAAGACTCCAGTCCGGAGGTTGCACAATTGGAGCAGAGATCAAAGCTTGTTTCAGCTCCTTGAATGCAGCATGACACTCATCTGTGAACTCAAATTTCACATTCTTGCGGAGAAGCGCAGTGAGTGGTCTAGCTATCTTGTTGAAGTCCTTAATAAATCTTCTGTAAAAACCAGCATGCCCCAGAAAACTCCTAATTCCCTTGACTGAATCAGGCGCCTGCAGCCCTGTCATTACCTCAATCTTAGCTCTGTCAACTTCAATTCCTGCCTCAGAGACTCTATGTCCTAGTACAATGCCATTCTTGACCATAAAGTGACATTTTTCCCAGTTCAAAACCAGGTGCTTTTCCTCATAGCGAGCCAGCACCTTGCATAGATTATCTAGACAGGCGTGGTAAGATTGTCCGTAGACAAAAAAATTCATCCATAATAACCTCCATGAAATCCTCTATCATGTCAGTGAAGATGGATATCATGCACCTCTGAAACGTTGCAGGAGCATTACACAGTCCAAATGGCATTCTGCGGTATGCAAAGGTGCCATAGGGACAGGTAAATGTGGTCTTCTACTGGTCCTCTGGGTGGCCATCACACATCATCCTCTAGCTCCAAAACACTCTCAGAACTCATTAGAGCTCTCTCCAAAGGATCAGCATGATGCATTTGATTGAGGAATTCTGCAGCCAGATTCTTAATCGTATCAACATAGAAGGTCTGCCCATCAATGGTAGGGTGTCTCATCAGCTTATCCATGTCAAAATTCATCACCAAATCACCCACATTGAGACCAATCTTCCCTCTTTTCACATCAATGATGGCACCAGCTGTAGCAAAGAACGGTTTGCCTAGGAGAAGAAGATCCTTAGGCTCATCATTGTACTGCAAGACTACAAAGTCAGTTGGGATAACACATTCACCAATTTTTACCGGTACATCCTCCAAGATGCCCTCAGGAATCCTTATGGAGCGATCTGCTAGAATCAAGGATATCCTAGTAGGTGTGAAATCTGTCATTCCCATCTGCTTAGCAACTGAATATGGCATCAAATTGACGCTAGATCCCAAATCGCACAATGATCTCTCAAATCTGTCTCTGAAGATGGTACAGTCCAAGACAAAGCTCCCAGGATCCTTTTGCTTTTCTGGAGCTCTGTTTAAGATGATAGCACTACAGACCTCAGTGATCATCATCACACACTCGTCATCTCCCATATCAGAAGTTAACATCTGCTTCAAACATCTTTTCAACACTGGGTTATTGCTAACAGCATCCATTAATGGCATTGGAAGAGTTAGCTTCCCAGCATATCCATGTACTTAGCCTTGAACCGTTCAAATTTAGATTGCTTCGGGTTCCTCGGGAAAGGTACCTTGGGTTTGTACAAATTCCCAGTAGCTACAGGAGTTTTTGTAGGAATTTTTGTCTCTGTACGGTCCTGGTGTCGACCGATTTCAGCTCGGTGTCGGTCGACATCGGTTGGTTTCATCCTGTCATCGACCTCAAAATCGACCTCGGTCAATTTCCGTCTGTCACGAGAACTCGAAGAAACTGGTGTCGCCCGATTACCAGTGGTAGTGTCGGTCGACGTCCGTCTCACAGCTTCGTACTCTTCTTCAAATTCCTCTATCTCTTCGATCTCCTTATCAGTGATCTGCCTAATGGGGATGGTATGCAGCTCCTTCCCACTCCGCAGTGATATAGCATTGCAGGAATGCTTAGGGTTAGTATCAGTACCTCCAGGAAGGAATCCGGCTTGCCTTTTTACGGCTCCAGCAGTTTGAGCAACTTGGGAGTCCAATTGCTTCATATGTGTGCTCAAGTACTCAAACTTCCCATTAAGCTCTTCATACACCTCATCAAGATTCTTGTTGAAGTCCACAGCGGTCTTTGTCTGGCCTTCTAGCAACCGCTCCATCATAGCTTCCATCTTGCTTTCATGAGCCCTAGTAGCAGGAGGTGTCTGATAGGAAGATGATCCATAGGTCCTTTGATAGGAATTACCTTGCTGAGAAGGTTTCTGATAACCAGCTGTCTGTCCATATCCCGAAGAGTTCTGGTTGCTTGTGAAAGCACTCTTCTGACCACTACCAGTGTAGTACTTGTTGCCTTGCTGATTACCAAACATGTTTCCTTGGAATCCAGACCCACCAATGTAGTTCACATCTTCTTCTTGGCAGTCCTCTTCTGCCTCAAACACTTCAACTTCCTGAGCAAAGTGAACAGCTTTCTTTCCAGTCAATAAGCTGTGAACAATGTCCAACTTATTCTTCATCTCAGAAATTTGGGAATCTCCAACTTTTCCACCAGACTCCTTCCTTCTTATATCAGCAGTCTTGGTGATATTGCTGCTCACCAAGTTATCAATCAGCACTCTAGCCTGTTCAGGAGTCTTTGTGTTGAAATTGCCATTGCTGGCAGCATCCAATGCAGACTGGTAATAGAGTTCAATTCCTCTGAAGAATATGCCCAGCAGCGTCACTTCAGAGAATCCATGATGATGACAGTCACGTTGGTACATCTTGAACCTCATCCAAGCAGACTTAAGAGGCTCTGTATGACCTTGAGTGAATGTCAGAATATCCTGTCTGAGCTGATCTGAGCGAGCATCATCATAAAAGTGTCGTAGGAACTCTCTCTTCACAACATCCCAAGTAGTTAACTTCCCAGGTGGAAGTTGTTTCAGCCAAGCAGCAGCCTCTCTAGTGAGAGAGTATGGGAAAAGCTTTAGATACAAGAAGTCATAGTCCACCCCATTGTACTTCATTCCAGTGATGAAGGCTTCAAAATCTTCAATGTGGTCCATGGGTTGCTTATGTGGGAGACCATGGAAGGGGTGTTGTCTCAGCATTGAATAATAGACAATCTTGATCTCAAAGTCATTCCTCTCAAAAGAAGGAGGAACAATTGCTGACCGGTTAGCATAAAACTCATCGGGACGGTTGTATTCAGCAAGAGTCCACTCAGCAACAACTATCTGCCTCTGACCTTGAGGCTGTTCAGGTGCAGGTTCGGGGATCACTCGTCCCTCAGCATCAATCCTTTGCCCCTGATCATTGTAGGCGTTGTTCTGTTGGTCTCTCAGAACACCTTCAGCATCTGGTCTCAAAATCAAACGATTGTTCATCATTCTTGTTCTTTGAATCTTTCTGTCTGTTCTCTCTAGTCTAGCAAGCTCCTCAAGTCTGAGGTTCAGAAGTTCTTCTCTCTGGTTGCTTCGGGTATTTCGACTAGGCATACACTGACTTCAAAACCCTGTTTCGAGGTTGATGTCGAGCGACACTAAAGAGGAAATTGGTCGACACAGGATGCGTCTGTGAAATCCTGCAGCAACAAAACAAACCAACCCGAGAAAAAAAAATCAGTAACAAATAAAATAAAAACGACCTAGACTCAACTCTAGAACAAAATATATCGGCGAACTCAGTTGAGTCCCCGGCAACGGCGCCAAAAACTTGATAGGTCAAGAATTATCCCTATTCTACTACAAGTGCACAATTAAGCTATTGTAGTATTTCAGGTTATCGAATCCACAAGGACTCACGGTCACACGATAGATTGTATGTTGTAAAGTTAAGCTAAATCAAAATAAGAGAAAGCAGTAAACAAAAGCAATTAAACAAGAAGGTGTTTTCGATAAGAGAAAGGCGTCAGACTTAGGAAGTTCTCGGAAATTATGCAATGTAAGAAACTTAACAAACCGGATTCAGATTAAACACAAGTTCAAGAACTAGAAACACAATGCTAAATAATCCAACTCTGGCTGAGATTATTTCTATATCTAGCAACCTAGCGATCCAAATCTATTTGTGATCCTAGAGTTCTAAACAAGCATTAAGAACAGGTTCTATCGGTTCACAATTCTCCTAAACCAAACCTCTTTTTATCTAGTCAAATTGCTCACACTATGTTTGTTCAGATTATAACTCACACTCTCGCGCTATTGTTAATTATCTCAGATCTAAACCCTAGGTGATCAGTCCATAATTCAGTATTCAGCACAACTTAGGTGATGAACAAACAGATGGTGAACCCGAATCAATTAGTTATCAAACAAGCATAAAACCTTTGTGAGAATTCCTAAATCTAACTAGGTTACTACTCAGACATATTATCAATCAAACAATACATCATGAATAGAAAATCAGAAACTGAATAGATAAAAGAAAAGGGGTTCGAAATTCTTCTGTCAATATCTCTCAATCTCCAAAGCAAGAACAAAGTAAGAACAAGATAAAAAGTTGTATGAGTCTGAAAACCTAATTAAACTCTCTAAAAACATTTTGGGGTCAGTTTAGAATTAGGGAAAACTTCTGGGCATTTCTGCAAATCTTCAAAACTTGTCTTCAACTCTCGGATATTGTTCTGACGCGCTCAATGTCGACCGACATCAAAGTCAGTGTCGGTCGACAGTCAATCATGGTCGAGACACCAACTTCAGCTCGTTGCACAAACCACCAGAAACGTCTTGTAATTCCATCTTTTGCTCCAAACGAAAGCCTACCTGTAGAAGACTCAATAGACTCTAAAAACCAGGTTAAAGACTCAATATATACAACTATATCATGGTTGAAAACCTAGAAAAACCATGATATATCAAAAATCATAGACCGTGAGGTTACGACGCATCTCCAATGCTCTTACCTTTAGCCCAATGATCTATTTTAACAGAGTAGGCCACATATGAGGAAAGGCTATCTCTAGAGAAGCCACCACCTCCAACAAAAACCATGGGATCTGGAAGGTCAACCCACACGATTCGAAGAAAATCGTGTAGTGATATATCATGGTTTTTACCGGTTTTATGCCATGGTATAATTGTGTGTTTAGAGTCTTTTTGTGATCTTTTAGAGTCTATTACAGGTATAATCAGGTTTGGAGCAGAATTGGAGATATTGGAGCATTTTGGGGATTTTTGGAGTGTTTGGCCGAGAGATTGAGCTCACTGTCCGATTTTGGGATCATGCATCGATCGACACACCTTTGGTGTCGATTGACACACTAGCGACTTGGGCCGATTCGGCGGTTTAATGAAGATTTAAGATTTTGCACTTTAGCCCAGAAGTTTCCAGTATTTACAAAGAAGCCCAGCCGAGATTAAGCCTATATAATTAGGATTTTGGTGTTTATTTTACTTACGCTTTCATAATTAAGAGCATAGAGTTTTTAGAGTTATTGGGGCTGATCTGATCATGTACTTCACTTTATTTTGGAGAAGATTTCGAACCCCTTTATTTTATTTAATCTCTTTTATGATTTCTATTTATTCAATGATTTATGTTTCATTAATCATGTCTGAGTAGATTCATTAAGTTTATGGTTTCTCTTTAAGGATTTCATGACTTGCTAGACTTGTTTAATTCAGTTAAGGATTCACATGATTAGAATGTTCTTCGATCTAAATTGTGCTTAAAGCTAGTTCTAACCTGATCAATTAGAATCTAGATCTTAGGTTGCTAAATACGACACGAGAGTGTGGTTTAGAATCTGAACTATTTAGGTTGAGCAGTTAAATTATTCGCAAAGGAATTTGGTTTAGTTTAATTGTGAACATATCGAACTTGAAATTAATGTTGGTTTAATCTGTTAGTAATTGCAAAGGAATTTGGATTACTGCACTTAGACTTAGAGAATTCTCGCAAAGGAATTTGGTTAATTCTATATCCGTGATTTGAGTTCTAGAACTGTGCTTAATTAGATCATGACTGATTGGTTTGTCTGCTTGTCTGATTTCCTGAGAACATCCTAGACTTAGCGCCTCTAATTAACTGCTTTCACCACCGATAATCTGCTACTTGTTTACTTTCTCGCTTTGCTATTTAGTTTACTACAAATTGCTTTCTTCTTAGTTTAAATTCCTATAGTTCTAATCTATCGGGACCAGAGTCTCTGTGGATTCGATACCCTATATACTACAATCACTTAACTGTGCACTTGCAGTAGAATAGGATTAAAACCTGACCCTATCAAGTTTTTGGCGCCGTTGCCGGGGACTCTTAGAGTCTTCGATAGGATCGAACTTAGGGTTTCTACTAGGATTTTATTGTTTTTGTTTCGTTTTGTTTTTTTTTAAGTTACTAATTTTTCTCTGTTTTCTCTCTGTCGCAGGTACCGATTTCGCTTTGCGTCGATCGTTGCACTTTTGTGTCGATCGACACTAAGCGATTCTGAGATTGAATCGATCGTTGCACTGATAGCATCGATCGTTGCTTGACGATTACAGACATTTTATGCAGACGCGTGAAACTCGAAGTAATCAGAACTTGAACCTCGTTAATCTCGGACTTGAAGAACTTGGACATCTAGAGAGGACTAACAGAAGAGAAAGAAGAGCAAGGATGGTGGTACAGAAGGTAATCATTATGCCTGATGCTCAAGGTACCCTGAGGGACCGAGATAACAATCCATACAATGCTACAGGGCATAGGATTGATGCTGAAGGGAATGTAATCCCTGATCCTCCTGAGCAACCGCAACAGGAGCAGAACCAAGGTCAAAGATAGGCCCAAAATAGACAGATGGTTGTCCATGAGAGGACTTTAGCTGACTACAACAGACCGGATGAGTTTCATGCAAACCGGTCAGCTCTTGTAATGCCTGGTTTTGAGAGGAATGATTTTGAGATCAAAACCATCTACTACTCGCTGATGAGACAGAATGCCTTCCATGGTCATCCCACGGAGCAGCCTATGGATCACATTGATCAGTTTGAGGACATAATCACTGGCATGAAGTATGATGGAGTTTGCCAGGATTATCTGTTTCTCAAGCTCTTTCCATACAGTCTCGCTGGAGACGCTGCTGCATGGCTGAAGCAACTGCCACCTGGGCAGTTTGATACTTGGGCAGCCCTGAAGAGTGAGTTTCTGCGCCACTTCTACGATGATGCGCGTTCTGATCAGTCCAGACAGGACATTCTGACCTTTTCCCAAGGCTCTGTGGAGCCTCTTAAGACTGCCTGGATGAGATTCAAGAAGTACCAGCGTGACTGCCCACACCATGGATTCACTGAGGTCACATTGCTAGGTATCTTCTTCAGAGGCATAGATCTTCCATATCAGTCTGCGCTGGATAACTCCAGTAATGCAAACTTCAACACCAGGACTCCTGCACAAGCTAAGCAGTTGATTGTGAACTTAGTGAGCAGCAACAGTTGCAAGACTATGGATGAGAGGAGGAAGAAATCTGGTGGAAGTGTAGAGAATTCGGAGATTGCTGATATTAGATCTAAGCTGGACACAGTTTGTAATCTCCTAGCTGGTAAGAAGGTTGTCCACTTTGCTCAAGATGTAGAGGTAATTCAGACTGAGGAGGACACTCAGGAAGAAGATGTGAATTACATTGGAGGATCTGGTTTCCAAGGTAACAAATTTGGTAATCAGCAGGGAAACAGGTTCTTCAATGGAGGACAAAAGAGTGCCTTCACAGGCAATCAGAACTCAGCTGGTTTTGGACAGACTAGTATTTTTCAGAAACCATTTGGACAAGGTACTTAGAGAACCTATGGATCTTCATCTTATCAGACTCCTCCTGCAGCCACTGCTCATGAGAGTAAGATGGAGGCAATGATGGAACAGCTGCGGGAGAGTCAGACCAAGATTTATGTGGACTGCAATAAGAAGTTGGATGATGTCTATGAGGATCTCAATGGAAAGTTTGAGTCTCTGAACACTCATATGAAGAAGTTGGATACTCAGGTGAATCATATTTCCAGTTCTATGAAGGGAAAAGAAGTAGTAGACACCCATATTAAGGCCTGGTTTGTGTACATTGATGATGGATCTCACCTAGGTGAAGGATTTGATCTAAGCACAGCTGAGTTGGTAGAAGAGGTTGAATTTTCGAATTTTGGAGAAAATCTCTCGGGTGAAAACTGTGAAAACAGTGGTGCATCGATCGACACACCCCTAGTGTCGGTCGATGCAGGTCATGAACAGACAGACTCGCCGAATGCTGATGACATTGATGCAGATTTGGAGCTTGATCGTTTATTCCCTGGAGTGTCTGAGATTACTCAGCAGGAGATTTATGCACAATTCATTAGATTATACCCATCAGTGTCTGAAGTGATTAAGCAAGAGATTGAAGAGCTTAAGAAGTTGGAGGAGATTGGTGAAGAGTTGGAAGAAATTCCATCATCTGATGATCCACCTTATCACCCATGTGTGCAGAGGTACTTGAACAAGATGTTGCCTTTAGATGAGGAGCTGAAAGATTGGGTGATTGTAGTCCCTCAACAGATAAGTGATGTGCTGTTAACCAAGGTTCCCAAGAAGCTACCTGATCCTGGGATTTTTGTGCTAAGTTGTTCTATCTTTGAAGATAGTTTTAGGCGCTCTCTTTGTGATTTGGGAGCTGCTGGAAGTCTTATGCCATACTATGTGGTAGAGAAGCTGGGTATGCTGGATTTTTCTCCTACTAGGACCTCTCTTGTCCTAGCTGATCAGTCTATACGAGTTCCAGAAGGACTCCTTGAGGACATCCCGGTGAGAGTTGGAAACTACTTGGTTCCAACAGACTTAAGTATGACAGTGACCCTGATGATACGTTGATATTGGGTAGACCATTCTTGGCTACAGCGGGAGCAGTGATAGATGTTAGACACAGTCTGATAGACCTCCACCTGGGAGATGAGCCGCTGCATTTTGAGATGGACAAGCTGCGCAAGCCACTGATAGATGGACAGACCTTCACCATTATGGATGGAGATGATGAGCAGTCAAGTCACACTACGGTTTTGGATCCTGGAGAGCAGTTTACTCCTTCTTTTCTAGGACAGGATCATTCTGATACAGCTTATTCTCCGCCATGGATGAGGAGACTTGCACAGAGGCAATCAAAGTCTCTGTCAGGATCTCCAGCAAACTGATCTTGTTCGTCCGGTCAAGCTAATGACCTTAAACAAGCACTAAGTGGGAGGCAACCCACTGTTTTCGTTTTTGCATTTTAATTTTAGTGTTTTTGTAGGATTTTACGTTTTGTTTCTGGTTTTGGTGAGTTTTTGTTTGCAGGTCTCGGACAAAACGCAGTGCGTCGATCGACACACCATTTTGTCGATCGTTACAATGAAAAACCGCACAACAACGGTCGATGCACCTAGTGCAACGATCGATGCCTGAGCGGCAGAGGTAAAAATCCGACAGAACTTAACCATCCCTTAAACAAATTTTTATTTCTTTTTGCCAATCCTTCGCTTGACACTACTGGGGACTGTGTGTCTTAAGTGTGGGGGAGGTCCTACTAACTTCGTTCTTTTTGTTTTCTTAGAGTCAATTAAATTTTTCAAAATTTGTTTTATTGAGTCAAAATTTGTTTAAGTAAGAAACAATGATTTTTTTAGAAGATTAGCAGCACTTGCAGGAACATAAGTAACCATTGGGATGAAGCTGCAGATTATCTCTGACTATTAGAAAACCCAGACATGGATCAACCTACTGAGAACACCCACATCACTTTAGGTATCAGAGGATCCTTTTACTGACTTCAAAACTTAATACTGACTTAGATTTATCACCTAAGGGCTTGGTATACTTTGTGTCGGATTCCCTTGTTAGTTCTGACACAGCCTGTAAACCTGTCCTATTTAGTTCCCTTCTCCCCTTCCATAAAAAAAGAGATAATAAACTGAGGATGAGTTAGTAACTCCGAAGTGGTCATGAGAATGGTAGCTACAACTTTCATATCATGTGCATCCATGGAATGTGTCCAAAGTACACCCCTTAACGGGAAGAGCACTGATAAAAAAAAAAATGATACCCAATGGGGAAAAATCAGAATGCTAAGGAAGGGAAAAGAGAAGAAAGGGACTAGAGAAAGATAGTATGGTGGTCTAGAGCTGATAAGGTAAGAGTCCATGTGCCTTTGATTGATACTCCTTAGGTGAGACCGCACTTAAATACTTGCAGAAGTCAGTAGGGTGAATTTGAATGCGTGAATGTGATTGTGGAGTTTACTTAGGACAGTTGCTAAGTGTGGGGGAAGTATATGTTGGTCTTGATGTCTGCAGGTTGATTCTTTCATGTGGTTTACTAAGGGGAATCTGAGTGTTGCTGCTTCTAGGATGAAAACAGTTTCTGAAGAGTTTTCAAACCTCTTCACTATATTCTAGTTCTCTGGTTTGCTTGAGGGCAAGCAAAGGCTAAGTGTGGGGGAGTTGATATATCATGGTTTTTACCGGTTTTATGCCATGATATAATTGTGTTTTAGAGTCTTTTTGTGTTCTTTTAGAGTCTATTACAGGTATAATCAGGTTTGGAGCAGAATTGGAGATATTGGTGTTAGATCGTTTAGTGTCTCCTGATTCAATTCTCAGATTGATTCATCCTACTAAACATGCAGATCTAGGTTCTCTTGATTAGAAACATAATAGATCTCACCTGTTACCTTGTTATGCAGCGGAATTAAGAGGCACGGGTCAGAGATCAGCAGAACCACCAAGGGATAGCTCCTCCAAAGGCTCACACACGCACACAAAGGAAATTTGGCTGCTAGACCACGAGGAGGGAGGCGCAGAAGAGAGAGAGAGTTGGCGCAGAGGGTTAAGAAAAATAAGAGCTAGGGCAAGTTTTATTTAATAAAACCCTTGTCCAGTTCTTATGGGCTTTTGGGCCCAATTCTCAGTTCTGATTAAATCCCTTCCGTTAGTCTCTCTAAGTACAGTAAATGCCTAGCACTTTTACAGTACTTCTGCTAAACCGTTCCTTCGTATTTTCCCGTTAGCTTAGGCGTGTGACCCATATGGGATCATATAATAAAGGCAATAAGTCCAAGACTTATAGATCATGAGCGGACTCTAGCAAGCCATCATGACCCCCAGTATTATTTGACTTATGTCTGATCATTGACATACTCTTACTTTCTAGAGACAGTACATAGATTACTGGACATAATTCCAACAATCTCCCACTTGTACTGGAATCTCTGTATTCATAATCCTTTTGTCTCAATATCTCGATTAGTCATAAGGCAAGGTGAGTGTCATCCTTATTAAGGCTAATCATGTTCATCGGACTCTGATTTGATACTGACAATCCAAACGACTCGGGACAGTCCGTTTGAGCATGGCCATGCATTTTCCAGTATTCAAATCTCCGATTGGCCTAGAGATATTCACTCCATTTATATTGGAGGGACAAATCCCGTCTTGTTCCATCACTGTAAACTACTCATTTCATAATACACCCAAACAGTGTCCTTATAACTATCGCTTAACGACAGTGTTAGACAATGATCAAAGTGCATTAGTTCATGTGCAGTCACATGCATGCGAACTCAGGTCTAAGGACTATACTCTATAGTCGTAGTAAGAATCTCTTATGACACAGATATAAATATCCTGAAGAGTTCTTATAATCGGGTCATGTCCGGTCGTATGTACCCAACATACACCTATGTACTGACTTTGATGCCGCGCATCTATGACACACTGAGACTTTGTCATAAGTCACATACCAATCTAGTCTCACACGGTTGTTGGTGTTCCAATTTCAACAACCTTCGACTAGGGACATTATGATATAAGCCATCTATCAAATATAGGGTCTCATGATCAAGCTAAATGACTTTGATAACTCAAGATCAAGTCACTTACTTCGATGACCTATAAAATGGTTCATATCACTTTGGAACGATTATTTCATCACAGTTAAAATAATCTTGAAATAATAATTTCATTAAACATAAGAAAATGTTTTACAAGAACATATCGAATAACTAAATAAAGCCCTCAAACTCCCACTCTAATTTAGATTACATTTCAATGTTTCTAATGCCTACAGCTTCAGTCAGGAACTCGAGCTTAGGTCTTGGGAGTGGCTTTGTCAATGGATCAGCGACGTTATCATCTGTCTGAACTCGGCTGATCTTGACTTCCTTTCTATTAATGATATCACGTATCAAGTGAAATCTTCTTAGCACATGCTTGGATTTCTGGTGTGATCTTGGTTCCTTTGCCTGAGCTATAGCACCATTGTTATCACAAAACAGTGCCAGAGGCTCAGCCGCATTTGGTATCACACCTAGTTCAATAATGAACTTTCGTATCCAAACAGCTTCCTTCGCTGCTTCTGAAGCGGCGATATATTCAGCTTCTGTAGTGGAATCAGCAAAGGTGTCTTGCTTGGAGCTTCTCCAACTGATTGCACCGCCATTCAGACAAAAGATATAACCGGACTGTGACCGGAAATCATCTTGGTCTGTCTGGAAACTTGCGTCCGTGAATCCACTGACTTCAAGCACATCACTTCCACCGTATACCAAGAACTTGTCCTTAGTATGTCTTAGATACTTCAGGATATTCTTGACGGCAATCCAATGGTTTTCACCTGGATTTGACTGGTATCTACTCGTCATGCTCAATGCATAAGCAACATCAGGACGAGTACAGATCATGGCATACATGACAGATCCTATTGCAGATGCATAAGGAATATTCTTCATGCGCTCAAGCTCAGCAGCCGTCGTAGGGCTCTGCTTCTTGCTTAGCATTGTGCCATGTACCATTGGCGTGAAGCCCTTCTTGGAATCTTTCATGCTGAATCTTTGTAGGACTTTGTCAATGTATGAATCTTGACACAAGCCTATCAGTCTTCTAGATCTATCCCGGTAGATCCTGATTCCAAGAACGTATGCGGCTTCACCCATGTCGTTCATGGAAAAACAACTTCCAAGCCAGTCCTTTACCGACTTCAGCATTGGAACGTCGTTTCCGAGAAGCAGTATGTCATCGACATACATGATAAGAAATACTATCTTGCTCCCACTAGATTTCTTATACACGCATTGTTCTTCTTCGTTTCTGATGAAGTCAAATTGCTTGATCGCTTCATCAAAACGAAGATTTCAGCTCCTCGATGCTTGCTTCAATCCATAAATAGATTTATGAAGCTTGCATACTTTCCCAGCATTCTTTGGATCTATGTAACCGTCAGGTTGTGTCATATACACATCCTCTTCCAGAATTCCATTCAGGAAGGCGGTTTTCACGTCCATCTGCCAAATTTCATAATCATGAAAAGCTGCAGTTGCTAGTAGAATCCGAATAGATTTCATCATAGCCACTGGGGAATAGGTTTCATCGTAATCCACACCGTGAACTTGTCTGAAACCTTTTGCCACCAACCTGGCTTTATAAATCTGGACATTTCCATCCACGTCAATCTTCTTCTTGAAGATCCATTTGCACTCGATGGCTTTTACACCAGCGGGTAAGTCAACCAACGAAAACACTTGGTTGACCGACATGGAGTCCATTTCGGAATCAGTGGCTTTACGCCACTTAGAGGAATCTGGGCCCATCATGGCTTGATTGAAGTTCGATGGTTCATCACCATCAATGATCAGAAGATCATGACAGTTAGTCACGAGGAATCCTTGATATCTCTCGGGTTCGTGACGGATCCTCTCGGATCTTCGAACTTCAGGTACTACAGGTTCAGGCTCTACAATTTCTTGTAGGTCCTCCTGCTGCTCTTCCTCATTAGGTTGAGCAGTATCCTGTTCATCTTGAATTTCTTCAAGCAGTACCTTACTCCCACTGTCTTTCTTAGAGAGAAACTCCCTCTCAAGAAAGTTACAATCCCGGGCAACAAAACTCTTGTTCTCGGAACGCAGGTAGAAGTAATAAGCCTTGGTTTCCTTCGGATAACCAATGAAGTAGCATTTATCAGACTTTGGTGTAAGCTTGTCAGAGATCAATCTCTTGACATAGGCTTCACAACCCCAAATTCTGAGATAAGACAGCACTGGAGCTTTTCCAGTCCATAATTCATATGGTGTCTTTGCTACTGCTTTTGATGGCGCTCTATTTAGAGTGAACACTGCTGTTAGAAGAGCATATCCCCAAAGGGATATTGGAAGGTCTGTGTGACTCATCATAGATCGAACCATATCCAATAAGGTCCGATTTCTCCTCTCAGACACACCATTCCATTGAGGTGTTCCAGGAGGAGTGAGTTGGGATACAATCCCACACTCTCTCAGATGATCACTGAATTCTTGGCTTAAGTATTCTCCTCCTCGGTCGGACCGAAGAGCCTTAATGCTTTTGCCAAGTTGGTTCTGTACTTCATTTTGGAATTCTCTGAATTTCTCAAACGATTCAGACTTATGTTTCATCAAATAAACATATCCGTACCTACTGAAATCATCAGTGAAGGTAATGAAGTACTGATAGTTTCCTCTTGCATTTGTGGACATTGGGCCACACACATCAGTGAGTATCAGGCCCAATAAGTCACTGGCCCTCTCGTTAGGTTTATTAAAGGGGGCCCGCGTCATTTTGCCCATCATGCAGGATTCGCATTTCTCACATGACTCAAAGTCAAATGAGCCAAGAAGTCCATTCGAATGGAGCCTCTTGATGCGTTTCTCGCTGATGTGCCCTAAACGACAATGCCATAGAAACGTTCGGTTCTCCTCATTAGGTTTGAACCGTTTGGTATCAATGTTATAAATTGGCGCGGATTGATCAAGTATGTAAAGCCCATTCGTAAGAGGGGCACAACCATAGAACAAATTGTTGCGATTGAAGGAACATAATTTATTCTTAACTGAGAAATCATAACCTTCCAAATCCAACAAAGAAATTGAAATAATATTTCTGCTTATCGCAGGTACAAAATAACAATTATTGAGTTCTAAAACCAATCCCGAAGGTAAAGACAACAAGTATGTGCCTACAGCTAGTGCAGGAACTTTCGCTCCATTCCCAACTCGTAGCTCCACTTGTCCTTGCTTCAGCCTCCTACTGTTGCTGAGTGCCTGCATATTAGTACAAATATGAGCCCCACAACCAGTATCCATAACCCATGAGGTATTATCAGAAGTAGTTGTATTAACTTCTATAACAAAAATACCTGATGAAGAAGTCTCGAGAGTCTTCTTCTTCAATTCCTTTAGACCTTCTTGGAATTTCTTACATTCTCTCCTCCAATGCCCTGGTTCTTTACAGAACCTGCAGATGTCAGTAGGCCCAGCCTTAGACTTGGGCTTGGGCTTTGGCGTGTCCTTGTCCGAGACTTGGACAGCCTTAGCCTTTCCCTTATCCTTAGCAGAGGATTTCTTAAAGCCCTTGCCCTTTTGCACCATAAGCACATTGGGGTCCTTGGCGTTTTTCCTCAAGTTGGGCTCTGCAGTCTTGAGCATTCCGTGAAGCTCAGGCAATGTCTTACTCAAGCCATGCATATTAAAGTTCAGAATGAACTGATCATAGCTTGCAGGTAAAGACTGCAGAACGATGTCGCAGGCAAGTTCCTGGCTGATAGGGCAGTCGAGTTTCTGAAGATGATCGAGATAACCCATCATCTTCAAGACATGAGGACTCACTGCCGCATTTGCAGCCAACTTACAGTCTAAGAGGTTCTTAACTGTCTGGAACCTCTCAGTCCTTGCCTGCTCCTGAAAAAGCGATTTCAGGCTTGCCATTATCTCGATGGGTGACAACACACTCTCGAACTGCATTTGCAGCTCAGCAGTCATTGTCGCCAACATCAGGCAATAGACATCATTTTCATCTGACGAATGCTTTTCCCAAGCATTATGCAGAGTCCTGGCAGCATTGTTAGGAGGCCTCTCGGGGAGGGGATCACGAAGGACATAATCCTTCTTCTCCTGCTTGAGGACCAGCCTCAAGTTCCTTGACCACGTCAGGAAGTTCGTTCCAGTCAGCTTCTCCTTTTCGAGAACAGACCGGATTGAGAATGTGTTTTGAGTGCTTGTAGTAGTCATAGCTGAAATATAAGATAAAAAGGTTATTAGTTAATATGTTCAATATGATTAATCTCGTATTATTCTTAATATGATTAATCTCGCATTATATTCAATAACATCAGTTACCCTCAATAGAATATAATGATTCCAAGATCCACATATAACTAAGATCAAAGTGGGCCACTGGCCGTCACCCAACCTTAGCTTATATCGGTAAGCCCTATCTCGGCTAATTATATCCGTGATATAACTCTTGGTTGTGAATCTGGGCCCGAGGCCCAATCCACTCTGATGTCTCAAGGCCCGGGACTCCCGATGGCCTAGTCAAGAAAACCAGACTATACAGTCATGTAATCACTAATGTCTGGGACTCCCAATGACATTTATGAATCACAAACCGTCTTACCCACGCAAAAGTAGACACCCTCACACTGTAAGGCCATGAGTACAATTGAATGGGCTTCGGCAGCTGACATAGACTGGACAAGACATCCAACGCTTGATATTATTTGAGGTTTGTAGGTTTATTAAAATTTTATCCCAAAATAGAAGATTACTATTTTGGGAAACTTTCCTTTTTGGGAAACCTACTAATTTTGGAAACTTTCTAAAATTGGAAACTTCCTAAAATTGGAAACTTTCTAAATATAGAAATTTCCTAAAATCCAAAACATGCAAATCTAGAAACTTCTAATTTAAGAAACTTTCTAATTTCAGATTTTGAAAACAGATTAATTTAAAATCGATATTTAATTTTATATAAATAAATTTTAAATTAATTCTGAAGAAAAGACTCAAATAATTGGCCCAATTGTTTTAACTTCTTGGCCCGAGGCCCAAGAATTGGTTCATGTCCAAGACATAACCCAATTGCCCAATTAAATGACATAACCGGTCTGGTTCATTAAAATTGGTCTTAACCAAAATTAATTACTACGATGACCACAATTGTCAACCGGTTATTTACTAAACCGGATTTTCTCAATTTATTTGGTCCAACCAAATCAAATTAGAAAATCACTGGTTTAGGCACAAAATCCAATTTTTCGACTTTGGATTTCTTATCCCGGTTTAACCAGAACTTAATAAATTTATTAAGTCTGTTTATTAAACCAAGACGATTAATTTTTAATAAAATTAAACCGAACCATTAACCGAACCGAACCGATTGGTCACGAACCGATCACGGTCGTGACCTAGCCGCAATCGAGACGAGACATCGGCCAGCCGCATGAAACGGGACGGGACGCGATCCGAGATCGGTCCATCCCGATCACGCGACGATGCTCGGACGACAGCAGGACGGGACGGCTCGGGTCGCGGGACGGTGCTGGCCAAGACGCGATCGGGACGGAGCAGGCTCGCGATCGGGACGGCCGAGTGCCTCACGCGATCGTCCGACCGTTCGATCCGATCCACACGATCGATCGGTCCAGCGCTTGTGATCGGCTCTACCACGCGACGCGATCCAACGATCGGTCCGTGCGTCTCACGATCCGGACGTGCGGTTCGACCACACTCCGACGCAACCAATTCATATAGATTGGATCATGCGATTTCTTGTTTGTTTAGGTTTTAATTCTTTGTTTCTTAAGTGTTTTCTCTTATCAGTAGATTGATTCAAAAACACCTCTTTAAACAATCCTAAACATGATTCTAAACAAGAAAAACCACAGAACCAATGGCTCTGATACCACTGTTGGATCGTTTAGTGTCTCTTGATTCAATTCTCAGATTGATTCATCCTACTAAACATGCAGATCTAGGTTCTCTTGATTAGAAACATAATAGATCTCACCTGTTACCTTGTTATGCAGCGGAATTAAGAGGCACGGGTCAGAGATCAGCAGAACCACCAAGGGATAGCTCCTCCAAAGGCTCACACACGCACACAAAGGAAATTTGGCTGCTAGACCACGAGGAGGGAGGCGCAGAAGAGAGAGAGAGTTGGCGCAGAGGGTTAAGAAAAATAAGAGCTAGGGCAAGTTTTATTTAATAAAACCCTTGTCCAGTTCTTATGGGATTTTGGGCCCAATTCTCAGTTCTGATTAAATCCCTTGGATTTAATCAGGCCCTTTAGTCTCTCTAAGTACAGTAAATGCCTAGCACTTTTACCGTACTTCTGCTAAACCGTTCCTTCGTATTTTCCCGTTAGCTTAGGCGTGTGACCCATATGGGATCATATAATAAAGGCAATAAGTCCAAGACTTATAGATCATGAGCGGACTCTAGCAAGCCATCATGACCCCCAGTATTATTTGACTTATGTCTGATCATTGACATACTCTTACTTTCTAGAGACAGTACAGAGATTACTGGACATAATTCCAACAATTGGAGCATTTTGGGGATTTTTGGAGTGTTTGGCCGAGAGATTGAGCTCACTGTCCGATTTTGGGATCATGCATCGATCGACACACCTTTGGTGTCGATTGACACACTAGCGAGTTGGGCCGATTCGGCGGTTTAATGAAGATTTAAGATTTTGCACTTTGGCCCAGAAGTTTTCAGTATTTACAAAGAAGCCCCAGCCGAGATTAAGCCTATATAATTAGGATTTTGGTGTTTATTTTACTTACGCTTTCATAATTAAGAACAGAGAGTTTTTAGAGTTATTGGGGCTGATCTGATCATGTACTTCACTTTATTTTGGAGAAGATTTCGAACCCCTTTATTTTATTTAATATCTTTTATGATTTCTATTTATTCAATGATTTATGTTTCATTAATCATGTCTGAGTAGATTCATAGTTAGGTTTAGGGTTTCTCTTTAAGGATTTCATGACTTGCTAGACTTGTTTAATTCAGTTAAGGATTCACATGATTAGAATGTTCTTCGATCTAAATTGTGCTTAAAGCTAGTTCTAACCTGATCAATTAGAATCTAGATCTTAGGTTGCTAAATACGACACGAGAGTGTGGTTTAGAATCTGAACTATTTAGGTTGAGCAATTAAATTATTCGCAAAGGAATTTGGTTTAGTTTAATTGTGAACATATCGAACTTGAAATTAATGCTGGTTTAATCTGTTAGTATTGCAAAGGAATTTGGATTACTGCACTTAGACTTAGAGAATTTTCGCAAAGGAATTTGGTTAATTCTATATCCGTGATTTGAGTTCTAGAACTGTGCTTAATTAGATCCTGACTGATTGGTTTGTCTGCTTGTCTGATTTCCTGAGAACATCCTAGACTTAGCGCCTCTAATTAACTGCTTTCACCACCGATAATCTGCTACTTATTTACTTTCTCGCTTTGCTATTTAGTTTACTACAAATTGCTTTCTTCTTAGTTTAAATTCCTATAGTTCTAATCTATCGGGACCAGAGTCTCTGTGGATTCGATACCCTATATACTACAATCACTTAACTGTGCACTTGCAGTAGAATAGGATTAAAACCTGACCCTATCATGTAGGCACAACACCAACCCGGACAAACCGCAAATTTTTTGTATACAGAGGAAACATCGATATCAATTCCCCTTCCAAATCTATGTGTTTGCACATCCTCGAAGTCTTCTCGAGTAGCTCGCAACGGTATGGACGGCCCAAACATTAACTCCCTCGTTATGTCAGAAGTACCCACTCCGTCTCCTCTCTCTAGGTTCGACGCCATAACAAAATACAAGTGAGAAAACTAAATCGGGTTGAAAATTGAAAACAAGGGAAGAGATTGTGAATGAAGGGATTTTTGCAAATCTGAAATGCGAAATCTAAGGAGTATTTCGACGAAAATACGAATTTTGTTCTAATCTCTTCCGAGAAAAAAATTATAAACGAGCAAAGTAAAGAGCGAACAGCAGTTAAGAAGTTACCTTGACAAGGTGCCGTGCATGGTTTATTGATAGAGGCGTGGGAAGTTCTTTTAAAGCTGATGACTGTAGCGATTCTCGAGTTCCTATAGATTTCTCTCCTCCATCAATCTTAAGCGTTGGATTTAAAATCCACTCATGATTTGTTTCATAACAACTCTCGAAGATCTCTCGTCTCCCGCAATCTCATCCTTGGTTTCAAAATATTTAATAAGTTTGAGTTGTGGTAGTTCTCAGAACCGCTCATATTTCTCAATCGAAGAAACCTCAATAGTCGGATATGATATCTCATAATGATTTGAAATCTCGGCACTTGCGAGCTGGCGTATGAGGATTAGACCTCCGCATTTGGAGGGGACTATTCGACTTTCTTCCCGCCAATTAATTATTAATTCTTAATAATTAATGGACTGGGGGAAATTGTTGGTAACAAAATCCACCCTCTGGATATGGCCTGATAAGGCCCAAAGCCTTATCTCTTAACATGTCAAAATTAAAGACATCACTCTGGCCCATAAAGAAGCCATACGATCTCAAACTTAATAATTAGAAAACGACTGCGTATTGAAGAGGATGTGCTCAATGTCAAAGTCAACTGACGAGCTAATTTAGTCAAAATCATTCACTCCAAGATCAGCACAACTGACCGAAGATAATGGAGGTCATTCTAAAAAGTGCATTACGAGATATGCGGGATGGAGAGCTTGACAAAAAGGGTATAAAAGGAGTTCTAGAGATTTAATTCAAGAACCTTCTTTTTTACACACTATTGTACGCAAAACAGCTCTACGAGTTGACTTGAAATCTCTCATTCGAGATATCTTCGTAATACTCTTTAAATTAATACAATATAATTACGAAACCTAGTTATCTTTAGTACTTCTTTGAAGCATCATATGTTTTTTTATGTGCTAGTCCATCGATTCTTTCCCTATCCCATATTATAAATTTCTAGTGTGAATTTCCAAATCCACAGACACATACAACAACCAAGATTTACTTGTTACAATAAGATGATGGGAAAAGACCTATAAAATCAATCCCCCATCAATCAAATACCTCAACCCAAAGGATTAAATTTTGTGGCATCTCATGTCTCATATTAATCTTTCCTCTCCTCCTACAAGCATCACACTAAGATATGAACAACTGATCGTCTCTGAACATAATAGCCCACCAAAAACCTGCTTGAAGAAACTTGGACACTGTCTTGAGAGTGGCGAAGTGTCACGTATACTAAGAACCATGGCAACTAAAAACACATCTCGAACCTCAGAATTTGCAACACATCTCGAACCTCAGAATTTGCAACACATCTCCTGTAAATCTCATATGCGCAGTTCTTTTAGAAATAAGGCTCAACCAAGTAGAGTCTTCTAATCTCTCTCAAGAATTTCTTCTTAGCATATCCCTTGAACTTTTATGGCTTAACTTCTGCAGTGAGATAGTTGGCGATATCAGCATACCAAGGTCGACCGGGAACAACCACAACAACTAATTTCATTTTGTAGTCAGTAATCTGAACCATAAAAGGTTCTCGGTTTGTCTAGGGGCAGTGTCGACCAACACCAATAGTGGTATCAATCGACATGGCCACCTTGTGTCCTCACGGTGTTGATCAACACCACCTCTGCAACTCGAGTTCTCTGCAATTTTTATTCCAAATCCGATTGTACATCAACCTCAACCTTGTACACATTCTACTCAAGCAGAAAATCATCAATTGGGATGTCTTCTTCAACTCTGAAGCGTGAAAGATAATCATCAACTTCATTCTTAACTCCTTTCTTATCTCTCACATCAATGTCAAACACTTGGAGAAGTAGAATCATCTCAGAAACCTTGGTTTCACATCCTTCTTCTGCATCAAGTGTTTCAGATTTGAATGGTATGTATGTAATATCACCTTAGAACGAACCAAAAACTCCTTTGTAGTTGCATAATTCCTCAACAGATGCATAATTCTTCTGCACATCATCTAGTTTTCTACTGGCATAATAGACATCATGTAGTTTCTTGTCTTTCTTCTGCCCCATAACAACTCCAACTGTAAAATCATTGGCATCACATATCACCTCGAAAGGTTATTCTCATTCTTGTGGTTGCCCTATATAAGCACTCACCAAAACTTGCTTGATTTTTTCCAACGCAGAGGGGAAGTCAGCAGTATACTCAACCTTCACATCCTTATACATCAAAGCAGTTAGTGGTTTAGCAATCTTGCTGAAATCTTTGATGAACCTTCTATAGAAACCAGCATGTCCTAGAAAGCTCCTTACATACTTCACAGAATCTGACGCTTGTTGGCTAGTCATCACCTAGATCTTGGGTCGATCAACATCAATCCTAGCTTCTGAAACTTCGTGCCCAAGTACAATGTCATCCCTAACAAATAAAATGACAGTTCTCCCAATTTAGTACAATGTTCTTTGCTTCACATCTAGCAAGCACTTTGCACATGTTTTCCAGGGAATTCTTTTAAGTTGGTTGTTAGACTGAGAAGTCATCCATGAACACCTCCATATTTTCCTCAGTCATGTTTATGAAGATAGACATCATGCATGTCTGGAAAGTAGCAGGAGCATTACAAAGTCCAAATAGCATTCTGCAATATGCAAAAGTACCATTTGGACAAGTACATGTGGTCTTCTCCATGTCAATGTCCCTCCTGACGCCAAAGATAATTTTGAAGTGCATCAAATCTGTAAGCTTTCAAATAAGGCAAGTCAAGAAACCATTGGATTATAACTTGAGTAATTTCTCCATCCTAACTAGTATTGGCCTGATTTTTACTTTCCTGGATTCCCTGATGAGTCAAGATTCCAGAACAAGTTAATTTGTTTATTTATTCATCTTGGTTCGTTTTGATATCTCCAATAAGTGGAAGTTGGTCTCCAACGGGGGGTTCCTTGGAAATCTTCTTTATTGTAACTTTCATACCTTCCTCATGTGAAACGATTTTGAAGCACTTCCACTTCGTGGTGATCCATTGATTATTTAAGTTTCTGGAATAGGTTTATTTGTAGCTTAACTTCTTCTGATTAGCTAGATATGCTAAAAAAATGTGTACATATGTCCCTGGTATGAACAAGGTGCTTCTCTCTAAAGGCATGGACCGTCTGGATGCTCTCTCCTCTAGGCTTCTTGGGACATGATGACTCTATGTCCTCATCTTACTCTCCCTCTTGAAAAGGATCCGACCTTGAAACTATATGTCCTGCACCAAGAGAAAGCAAGTTAGCTTTCATTCTATTTTGTGAGTCTAAGGTCTTACCTTGATGGATTTGTGGTCTATTTATGTAAGGGACATCAGGTGGTTCACTTTGGAGTAGGATAGGATTACTCCTCTTCTACGTTTTGGTGTGAAGTTGTTTCCTTTGAATTGATAAGTTGTTGCACTAGGCTCTCTTTTAACCGTCTCATTAGTGATCACCATTGGTGCCGATTCTTCTTGATATTGCACTTGATTTAATATTAAGTTCTCCTCTGTTGATTCTTCCTTGAGGGTCACTTTCTTAGTTCCTACTAGGTCGGGTCCGGGTCTTACAAATTTAACCTGTTTGGTATAGGCTTTCCGGACCCGCGGTTCTCGGGTCAGTGACGGGTCTTACCCGAGAACCGTTCGGGTATCCGCAGGTATTCATTATATATTATATAAACATATATATATATACTCATGTACTCGTACATTAGACATATAAAGATTATATTTTTGAAATTAAAATCATTTGATATCTCTTTTATTGCGATTTAACGTCTTAAACGTTTCAGATTTCCAACCCAATATCGAGTACCACAAAATCAGAAGAACCCTAATCTCAGGAACACACACTGGAATCTCACTAAAAAATTGCGTCGGGCTCTCCTTCATCTGAGACGTCTCGAAATCACTCTCTGGTAAGCGATTCTATTCTTCTTTTTGTTTTCTGTTTTCGTCTTGAATCTTGACGATTTTGTTCTTATTTTCGATTCGTTTACCGTTTGTTTAGTTTCTAGATTCGATTTCGTTTCTGCTTTGGTTAAGATTTCTGATTGTATTGTTGCTTGTTTCTGTTTCAATTTTTTATTTCGTCTTTGCATGTTTTGATTTCTGATTTTGTCTTTGCATGTTTTGATTTCTGATTTCGTCTTTGCATGATTCGATTTTGATTTTGTTCTTGCATGTTTATTCGTTTTCGATTCGATTCATGGATAGTTAATTAGTTTTCTTGATTCGATTTGTATATTCGATTCGATATTTTGATTCATGGATAGTTACTTAGTTTTCTTGATTCGATTTGTATATTCGATTGCTTATCTATTCGATTCGATTTTTATATGTTTCGACTTTTATTCGCTGTTGTTACTGAGCAGATTAGGGTTTAATGAAAATCCCCAATTCGATTTAGAATTCAATCCCTAAATCCGATTTAGGGTTTGATTGTAAATCGATTTGGGGATTTTCCCTAAACCCGATATAGGAGTTACCCGAATATAGAACCATTTTAGACTGTGTAAACCTATTTGAACATGTTATATCTGAGTTAGTCTGACACGTTTAGAACCGTTTTAAACCGTTTAAATCCAGATTAACCTGAGCGATGCTAACTGAAACCTGAATGAACCCACACTAAACTGTTGGAATTGTGTCCAGTAATCTCAGTACTGTCTCTAGAAAGTAAGAGTATGTCAATGATCAGACATAAGTCATATAATACTGGGGGTCATGATGGCTTGCTAGAGTCCGCTCATGATCTATAAGTCTTGGACTTATTGCCTTTATTATATGATCCCATATGGGTCACACGCCTAAGCTAACAGGAAAATGTGTAGGAACGGTTTAGCAGAAGTACGGTAAAAGTGCTAGGCATTTACTGTACTTAGAGAGAATAAAACGGTTTAGCTACTGTGTGTCGATCGATACACAAGGTGTATCGGTCGACACAGTGCGCCAATACCGTCGAGTTAATTGGTGTTTGGGCCAAATGGCCCAAACGAAATCAGACAAGTTTTATAAGCTAAAACTCGAGTTTCTGATGGATTAACCCTAATCACACAGCCGAAATCTCTCTCTCTTTTGCGCCGAGCTCCTAGTGGTCTAGCAGCTGTTTCCTGTGATCGCGTGTGTGAACCTTTGGAGGATTCATCCCTCGGTGTTTCTCTGATCTCAGACATACCATCAATTCCGCTGCAAACAGGTATAAGGTGAGATCATCATTTGTTTCTATTCTGAGAAGAACCTAGATCGCATGTTTAGGTTGATATGAATCTAAGAATTGAATCAGGATCAACTAAACAAATCCTTCAGTGGTATCAGAGCTTATGGTTCTGGTTTTTCTTGTTTAGATTCAATGTTTAGGATTGATTTCTTGTTTAAAAGTGTTTTGAATCAACTACTGATAAGAGAAACCATTTAAGCAACAAGAATTGAAACCTAAACACACATAAAATTGCAGAAACCAAACTATATGATTTGGTAGAATGCGATTTCAAGAGGTCTGTATCGACTGCGATCGCATGGATCGATCGATACGATCGCATGGATCAGTCGATACAGTCTATCGGCTAACCCTGTTAACGCGTGAAAGCATCGATCGATGCAGGATCGATGCAGGTTCGATATTGGTGCATCGACCGATACGGTTGGTGCACATCGATCGACACGGTTAGGGTTTTGACTCGGTTCAGTGCATACGTAAGAGCATCGATCGATACAGGATCGATGCACGATCGATGCAGGATCGATACTGAGAGCATCGACCGATGTGGTTGATGGATCGATCGACACGGTTGGTTCATCAATCGACATGGTTGGTTTAAGGCTCGGTTTAATCTTGATTAAAATTAATTCGTCCTGGTTTAATAAACAGATTTAATAATTTTATTAAGTCTGGTTAAACCGGGACAAGGAATCCAATGTCGAAAGAATTATTGGATTTAGTGCCTAAACCAAGATTTTCTAATTTGATTTGGTTGGACCAAATAAATTGAGAAAATCCGGTTTAGTAAATAACCGGTTGACAATTGTGGTCATCGTAGTAATTAAAATTTGGTTAGACCAACTTTAACGAACCAGACCGGTTATGTCATTTAATTGGACAATTGGGTCATGTCTTGGACATGGACCAGTTCTTGGGCCTCGGGCCAAGAAGTTAAAACAATTGGGCCAATTATTTGAGTCTTTCTTCAGAATAATTTAAAATTTATTTTATATAATTATAAAGTCGATTTTAAATTAAAGTTTCCGAAATTTTGAAATTAGAAAGTTTCTTGAATTAGAAGTTTCTGGATTTGCGGGTTTTGGATTTTAAAGAAATTTCTAAAGTTAGAAAGTTTCCGTTTTTAGAAAGTTTCCAGTTTTAGAAAGTTTCCAAAAATAGTAGGTTTCCAAAAATGGAAAGTTTCCCGAAATAGTAATCTTCTATTTTGGGAATAAATTTTAAATAAACCTACGAACCTCAAACAATATCAAGCGCTGGATGTCTTGTCCATTCTATGTCAGCTGTCGAAGCCCATTCAATTGTATTCATGGCCTTACAGTGTGAGGGTGTCTGCTTTTGCGTGGATAAGACGGTTTGTGATTCATAAATGTCATTGGGAGTCCCAGACATTAATGATTACATGACTGTATAGTCTGGTTTTCTTGACTGGGCCATCGGGAGTCCCGGGCCTTGAGACATCAGAGTGGATTGGGCCTCGGGCCCAGATTCACAACCAAGAGTTATATCACGGATATAATTAGCCGATATAGGGCTTACCGATATAAGCTAAGGTTTGGTGACGGCCAGTGGCCCACTTTAATCTTAGTTATATGTGTATCTTGGAATCATTATATTCTATTGAGGGTAACTTATGTTATTGAATATAATGCGTGATTAATCATATTAAATTTAATACGAGATTAATCATATTGAACATTTTAACTAATAACCCTTTTATCTATATATTTCAGATATGACTACTACAAGCACACAAAACACATTCTCGATCCGGTCTGTTCTCGAGAAGGAGAAGCTGACTGGAACGAACTTCCTGACGTGGTCAAGGAACTTGAGGCTAGTCCTCAAGCAGGAGAAGAAGGATTATGTCCTTCGTGATCCTCTCCCCGAGAGGCCTCCTGCCAATGCCGCCAGGACTCTGCATAATGCTTGGGAAAAGCATTCGTCAGATGAAAATGATGCCTATTGCCTGATGTTGGTGACAATGACTCCTGAGCTGCAAAAACAGTTCGAGAGTGTATTGTCACCCATCGAGATCATGGCAAGCCTGAAATCGCTTTTTCAGGAGCAGGCTAGGACTGAGAGGTTTCAAACTGTTAAGAACCTCTTGGACTGCAAGTTGGCTGCGAATGCGGCAGTGAGTCCTCATGTCTTGAAGATGATGGGTTATCTCGATCATCTTCAGAAACTCGACTGCCCAATCAGCCAGGAACTTGCCTGCGACATCATTCTGCAGTCGTTACCTTCAAGCTATGATCAGTTCATTCTGAACTTTAACATGCATGGCTTGAGTAAGACATTGCCTGAGCTTCACGGAATGCTCAAGACTGCGGAGCCCAATTTGAGGAAAACCGCCAAGGACCCCAATGTGCTTATGGTGCAGAAGGGCAAGGGGTTTAAGAAATCCTCTGCTAAGGATAAGGGAAAGGCCAAGGCTGTCCAAGTCGCGGACAAGGACACGCCAAAGCCCAAGCCCAAGTCCAAGGCTGGGCCAACTGACATATGCAGGTTCTGTAAAGAACCAGGGCATTGGAGGAGAGAATGTAAGAAATTCCAAGAAGGTCTAAAGGAATTGAAGAAGAAGACTTTTGAGACTTCTTCAACAGGTATTTTTGTTATAGAAGTTAATACGACTACTTCTGATAATACCTCATGGGTTATGGATACTGGTTGTGGGGCTCATATTTGTACTAATATGCAGGCACTCAGCAACAGTAGAAGGCTGAAGCAAGGACAAGTGGAGCTACGAGTTGGGAATGGAGCGAAAGTTCCAGCGCTAGCTGTAGGCACTTACTTGTTGTCTTTACCTTCGGGATTGATTTTAGAACTCAATAATTGTTATTTTGTACCTGCTATAAGCAGAAATATTATTTCAATTTCTTTGTTGGATTTGGAAGGTTATGATTTTTCAGTTAAGAATAAATTATGTTCCTTCAATCGCAACAATTTGTTCTATGGTTCTGCCCCTCTTATGAATGGGCTTTACATACTCGATCAATCCGCGCCAATTTATAACATTAATACCAAACGGTTTAAACCTAATGAGGAGAACCGAACGTTTCTATGGCATTGTCGTTTAGGGCACATCAGTGAGAAACGCATCAAGAGGCTCCATTCGAATGGACTTCTTGGCTCATTTGACTTTGAGTCATGTGAGAAATGCGAATCCTGCATGATGGGCAAAATGACACGGGCCCCCTTTAATAAACCTAACGAGAGGGCCAGTGACTTATTGGGCCTGATACACACTGATGTGTGTGGCCCAATGTCCACAAATGCAAGAGGAAACTATCAGTACTTCATTACCTTTACTGATGATTTCAGTAGGTATGGATATGTTTATTTAATGAAACATAAGTCTGAATCTTTTGAGAAGTTCAGAGAATTCCAAAATGAAGTACAGAACCAACTTGGCAAAAGCATTAAGGCTCTTCGGTCCGACCGAGGAGGAGAATACTTAAGCCAAGAATTCAGTGATCATCTAAGAGAGTGTGGGATCGTATCCCAACTCACTCCTCCTGGAACACCTCAATGGAATGGTGTGTCTGAGAGGAGAAATCGAACCTTATTGGATATGGTTCGATCTATGATGAGTCACACAGACCTTCCAATATCCCTTTGGGGATATGCTCTGCTAACAGCAGTGTTCACTCTAAATAGAGCGCCATCGAAAGCAGTAGCAAAGACACCATATGAATTATGGACTGGAGAAGCTCCAGTGCTGTCTTATCTCAGAATTTGGGGTTGTGAAGCCTATGTCAAGAGATTAATCTCAGATAAGCTTACACCAAAATCTGATAAATGCTACTTCATTGGTTATCCACGGGAAACCAAGGCTTATTACTTCTATCTACGTTCCGAGAACAAGATCTTTGTTGCCCGGGATTGTAATTTTCTTGAGAGGGAGTTTCTCTCTAAGAAAGACAGTGGGAGTAAGGTACTGCTTGAAGAAATTCAAGATGAACAGGATACTGCTCAACCTAATGAGGAAGAGCAGCAGGAGGATCTACAAGAAATTGTAGAGCCTGAACCTGTAGTACCTGAAGTTCGAAGATCCGGGAGGATCCGTCACGAACCCGAGAGATATCAAGGATTCCTCGTGACTGACTGTCATGATCTTTTGATCATTGATGGTGATGAACCATCGAACTTCAATCAAGCCATGATGGGCCCAGATTCCTCTAAGTGGCGCAAGGCCACTGATTCCGAAATGGACTCCATGTCGGTCAACCAAGTGTTTTCGTTGGTTGACTTACCCGCTGGTGTAAAAGCCATCGAGTGCAAATGGATCTTCAAGAAGAAGATTGACGTGGATGGAAATGTCCAGATTTATAAAGCCAGGTTGGTGGCAAAAGGTTTCAGACAAGTTCACGGTGTGGATTACGATGAAACCTATTCACCAGTGGCTATGATGAAATCTATTCGGATTCTACTAGCAACTGCAGCTTTTCATGATTATGAAATTTGGCAGATGGACGTGAAAACCGCCTTCCTGAATGGAATTCTGGAAGAGGATGTGTATATGAAACAACCTGACGGTTACATAGATCCAAAGAATGCTGGAAAAGTATGCAAGCTTCATAAATCCATCTATGGATTGAAGCAAGCATCGAGGAGCTGGAATCTTCGTTTTGATGAAGCGATCAAGCAATTTGACTTCATCAGAAACGAAGAAGAACAATGCGTGTATAAGAAATCTAGTGGGAGCAAGATTGTATTTCTTATTCTGTATGTCGATGACATACTGCTTCTCGGAAACGACGTTCCAATGCTGAAGTCCGTAAAGGACTGGCTTGGAAGTTGTTTTTCCATGAAAGACATGGGTGAAGCCGCATACGTTTTTGGAATCAGGATCTACCGGGATAGATCTAGAAGGCTGATAGGCTTGTGTCAAGATTCATACATTGACAAAGTCCTACAAAGATTCAGCATGAAGGATTCCAAGAAGGGCTTCACGCCGATGGTACATGGCACAACGCTAAGCAAGAAGCAGAGCCCTACGACGACTGCTGAGCTTGAGCGCATGAAGAATATTCCTTATGCATCTGCAATAGGATCTGTCATGTATGCCATGATCTGTACTCGTCCTGATGTTGCTTGTGCATTGAGCATGACGAGTAGATACCAGTCAAATCCAGGTGAAAACCATTGGATTGCCGTAAAGAATATCTTGAAGTATCTAAGACATACTAAGGATAAGTTCTTAATGTACGGTGGAAGTGATGTGCTTAAAGTCAGTGGATTCACGGACGCAAGTTTCCAGACAGACCAAGATGATTTCCGGTCACAGTCCGGTTATATCTTTTGTCTGAATGGCGGTGCAATCAGTTGGAGAAGCTCCAAGCAAGACACCGTTGCTGATTCCACTACAGAAGCTGAATATATCGCCGCCTCAGAAGCTGCGAAGGAAGCTGTTTGGATACGAAAGTTCATTATTGAACTAGGTGTGATACCAGATGCGGCTGAACCTCTGGCACTGTTTTGTGACAACAATGGTGCTATAGCTCAGGCAAAGGAACCAAGATCACACCAGAAATCCAAGCATGTTCTAAGAAGATTTCACTTGATACGTGACATCATTAATAGAAAGGAAGTCAAGATCAGCCGAGTTCAGACAGATGATAACGTCGCTGATCCGTTGACAAAGCCACTCCCAAGGCCTAAGCTCGAGTTTCTGACTGAAGCTGTAGGCATTAGAGACATTGAAATGTAATCTAAATTTGAGTGGGAGTTTGAGGGCTTTTATTTAGTTATTTGATATGTTCTTGTAAAACATTCTTATGTTTAATGAAATTATTATTTCAAGATTATTTTAACTGTGATGAAATAATCGTTCCAAAGTGATATGAACCATTTTATAGGTCATCGAAGTAAATGACTTGATCTTGAGTCATCGAAGTCATTTAGCTTGATCATGAGACCCTATATTTGATAGATGTTTTATATCATCCCGTCCCTAGTCGAAGGTTGTTGAAATTGGAACACCAACAACCGTGTGAGACTGGATTGGTACGTGACTTATGACAAAGTCTCAGTGTGTCATAGATGCGCGGCATCAAAGTCAGTACATAGGTGTATGTTTGGGAACATACGACCGGACAAGACCCGCTTATAAGAACTCTTCAGGATATTTATATCTGTGTCATAAGAGATTCTTACTACGACTATAGAGTATAGTCCTTAGACCTGAGTTCGCATGCATGTGACTGCACATGGACTGATGCACTTTGATCATTGTCTAACGCTATCGTTCTGCGACAGTTATAAGGACCTTGTTTGGGTACATTATGAAATGAATAGATTACAGTGATGGAACAAGACGGAATTTGTCCCTCCAATATAAATGGAGTGAATATCTCTAGGCCAATCGGAGATTTGAATACTGGAAAATGCATGGCCATGCTCAAACGGACTTTCCCGAGTCGTTTGGATTGTCAGTATCAAATCAGAGTCCGATGAACAAGATTAGGCTTTATAAGGATGGCACCAATCTTGCCTTATGACTAATCGAGATATTGTGACGAAAGGATTATGAATACAGAGATTCCAGTACAAGTGGGAGATTGTTGGAATTGTGTCCAGTAATCTCAGTACTGTCTCTAGAAAGTAAGAGTATGTCAATGATCAGACATAAGTCATATAATACTGGGGGTCATGATGGCTTGCTAGAGTCCGCTCATGATCTATAAGTCTTGGACTTATTGCCTTTATTATATGATCCCATATGGGTCACACGCCTAAGCTAACAGGAAAATGTGTAGGAACGGTTTAGCAGAAGTACGGTAAAAGTGCTAGGCATTTACTGTACTTAGAGAGAATAAAACGGTTTAGCTACTGTGTGTCGATCGATACACAAGGTGTATCGGTCGACACAGTGCGCCAATACCGTCGAGTTAATTGGTGTTTGGGCCAAATGGCCCAAACGAAATCAGACAAGTTTTATAAGCTAAAACTCGAGTTTCTGATGGATTAACCCTAATCACACAGCCGAAATCTCTCTCTCTTTTGCGCCGAGCTCCTAGTGGTCTAGCAGCTGTTTCCTGTGATCGCGTGTGTGAACCTTTGGAGGATTCATCCCTCGGTGTTTCTCTGATCTCAGACATACCATCAATTCCGCTGCAAACAGGTATAAGGTGAGATCATCATTTGTTTCTATTCTGAGAAGAACCTAGATCGCATGTTTAGGTTGATATGAATCTAAGAATTGAATCAGGATCAACTAAACAAATCCTTCATAAACATAGTGGATAATGTTAACTTGTTAAGTTTAATAATCAATATGTTCATGACTATTGTTTTCTTACTATTACTGACAATTGTTTTCTTACTCTTCTTTGTAGATGGCATCCTGTGAAGATCATGACTACCGTGAAAACCAATCGAAAGAAAATATGTCTGATGGATCCGATGATGAAACTCAATTCCAAAAACCAACACCAACACCAACACCAGTGGATAAAGGGAAAGGGAAAGGGAAAGCAACAGAAGATGGCAGTGCATCGAAGCCTAAGGGTAGAAAGCGAGCAAGTAGTACACGGTCGTGGGTGTGTAAACACTTCACTAGGCAGAAGGATGACACCGACAAGGCCAACTGTCACTACTGTAAGAGAGAGCTGATCGTCCCATCAAGGTCTTGTACATCTAACATTAAGAAACATCTCAACATCACTTGCAAGGAGTACAAGGTTTGGCAAGATGCTAAGAAGTTCAGTACTCCTGATCAGACAGTGTTGAATCAGGATGGTTATGGAGGTTTAGGATTGTGTAAGGTGACAGATGAAGTCGTAAGGGAAGCGACTAATGAGATGTTGGTGTTTGGGGAGTTAGCTTTGTCCTGGGATCATAGTCTGGCGTGGAGGTATTTCTGTTCCAGAGTGAAATTACCAAGCCAAAGTCTAGAAGAACTTAAACCAGGGATATAGTTGAGTTGTACGTGAAGAAGAAGGAGGCAATGAAGAAGATCTTTGGAGAGAATAAGCAGACGGTGTCGTTGACCACTGACATATGGGTGTGTCAGCATACTGCAGCGTTGTACATGGTCGTCAGAGCTCACTATGTCGATGATATGTGGCAGTTAAAGAATTTTATTATCGGATTCAAGAGCGTGGTTGACCATAAGGGAGCTACAATTGCCAAGGTTGTGAAGGAGTACTTAGTTGAGTGGGAGATCGAGAGATTTTTGTGCATAACAGTGGACAATGCCACTGCTAATAGTTCAGCAATGAAGAAGTTCAAGGAGGAGTTTAGTGAGGCAGGCGATGCATTCGTTCTGAAGGGCAAGTATTTTTATCTGAGGTGTGCGATGATATACTTGTATTTTCATGCATTTAGGCTATTGTTAGGATCATGTTTTACTTTTTTTTAGTTTCCTTTAGCTTCATTTCTTTGGGCATTGGTGTGTTTAGAGTATAGGATCATCTAGAGCTAGGTTTAGGCATTCTAGGCTTGCATTTGGAGTGTTTCCTTTGTTTTGTAGGTTCTTGGAGTTGCTAAGGATGTTTGGAAGAGTTTGGAGGCCAAAGGAGTGATTGCAAGTGAAATGGTGATGAAAGACCAAACCGATGAGCTTGAAAGATTGAGTCATACGAAGATGTTACGTTAACTTTTAGCTCTGGGATGATCTGAATAAAAATCATGGGAAATTGAGTTAGCTTTCTAATGGAGGTGGTTTGAAGTCATTCAGAGCTATATGGAAAGAGTTATGCCTGATTTACTGGATGCATCTCAACACAGAAAAATCCGAGAATTCATATCGGCCAGCATATCGGGCTGGCTGGCCGATACGACCCTTCCCAGAAAAATCCGAGAGTCCGTATCGGTCGGACGACCGATACGCCGACAGATACGCGTCCCAGAAAATGCCTTGGATCCGGGTCAACACCCGGTTTGTTCCGGGTTGACCCGGCTCGAACCCTAATGACTTTTTAAGCCAAAAACCTATCTTTTTACAGGATCTTAAGCTTTATTTTATGTTCGAAACACTTGTAAGAACAAAGATTGGATTCTTGATTTTATCTAAGTATTTCTTTGAGATTCCTTGTTCAATCTTGCTAGTTTTTCACCAATCTCTTATGATTAACATCATCTCTATGGATTTTGTTGTTCACATGATGATTAGTGAGTAGTTCTTCATAGGGCTTATGGGTTAGGTAGGATTAGGTTGATTAGGGGTGATCAATGGATTTCTAGTGCTTGATTGTTTAAAATCTCATCTGTCAAAGTGTGTTTAATGTCTAATTAGCCTTGATCAAGTTGATTAGAATGCTTAAGATTTCTTGTTCACAACATGTTCGATGAAATTCCTGTTCATAGCTTTGATAGAACTTTCACATTCTAGCGCATGAGAATGTATGTTTAGAGTGATTGTTAGTTGTTTGGAACTTGTTTGATTGCTTGCTTGATTCTAATTCACAAATGAGAGTTTGTTCTTGACTTAGGTTTAAGTAAAGAGATTAGTATTAAGAGATTAAACTGATCGTATCGTTGTGTTCCTTGCTAGGAGGTTAGCTTGTTTGAAGTTTGAATTAGGATTCCTTGATCATCCCGAGTCACCTGTCCGTTGACCTTAACCTTATGCCCTATCTTTATCATTGATTGAATCACTTGTTTATTTGCTTTTGTTTACTTCGGCTTGATTTGATTTCGTTAGGATTGTTAGAAACAACAACTTAATTGAGTGATTTGACTCTAGAGGATTAGTGAGTGCTTATTGGTTTTATCCATCCCAGAATAGGTTTGATACCTCAAAGCTACACGATAAGCTTGAGGAATTGGTACCTCAAAGGATCCTAAAATCCTAGCTATCATGCGACGCACATTCTGAACTTGATTGTCCGAGAAGAACTACAAGAAATTGACGGTAATGTGAGTGAAATTTGCAATGGAATTCAGTTTGTGAGGTCTTCAACAGTTAGACTTAAGGCCTTTGAGAATCATATAGAGTCGAGAAACGAGAAAGATACATAGAGGTAGTCTCCCTTTGGATGTTAAGACGAGGTGGAACTCCACCTATCTGATGCTGGAACATGCCTTGAAGTTCAGACTGGCTTTTGACAGGATGGGAGCAGAGGACAAACTGTACAATGATTATTTCAATGAAAGCGTAGATGGGAAGAAAAGGATTGGACCTCCAGTTAAAAAATATTGGGAAGCAATTGACAGGTTGGTCCAATTCCTCATAGTCTTCTACAAGGTGACCTTGGCACTATCTGCTTCAACAAGGGTATGTTCTCACAAGCTCTTCCATGCGATAGTGACTGTTACGAGGAACATAAGTGAAACTGAGTTCATGTCATGGACCTGATGAGACATTGCTATCAAAGGCAATCACCATGTTGACAAAGCTTGCAAAGTACTGGGATCCATTCGGAGATAGGGTTGAATTCAACAGGATGATTATAGTAGCAGGGGTGTTTGGTCCGAGTAAGAAGATGTGGTTTGCTGAAAAGTGCTTTGAGAAGCTTTGGGTAAAGGGAGTCAGGAGGTCAGTGTTTTGAGTGAATCGATTTTAGAAATACTCAGGAGCTTTTATGAAGAGTATAACAGTAAAACTGTTGCAGTACAAGGTGCCAATTCCCATTCACAAGCCGCCTCCTCTCATTCTCAGTCTCAATCTCAGGAACCTGTGTACGATGAAGTCTCTCAGCGAACAGTTCTACATAAGGGCCTTTCCTATGAGTCTATGAATGACATTTACAATGAGCTTGTTCAAGAAACTGAGACACCTGAGACAGTAAACAAGCTGGACTTATATCTGAAAGAGAGTGTGGTGATTCCATCTGTTTTGGAAGGATCAGGGTTTGATATTCTGTCTTGGTGGAAGTTCAACTTTCCAAGGTATCCGAATCTATCTCAAATAGCCAAAGACGTCCTCGCTATGCAAGTCTCTTCAGTGGCATCCGAGTCTGCTTTTAGTACGAGTGGCAGGGTTTTAGAACCTTCAAGAAGCTGCCTGGCTCCATACATGATAGAAGTATTGATGTGCACCGAGCAATGGCTCAAATGTGAGATCAAGTTGAATGACAAAGGATTGATAAGGAAAGAAGAACTGCTAGCTGAGGTGGAGTATCATGATGATCTTATGAGAGGTACATTCGACTAATCTATATCACTTAGTAGTTAATAACTTAATACTTGGCTTGATTCAAATACTAAATTTTTTTTCTTATTTACTTAGAGTTTGAACCCGATTTCAACTACAGAGGCCATTGAGATTAAGGTAAGTTTACTTATTTGTTAGGTATTTAACACTTTAGCTGTTTAGAGTTTAGTAGACTTGAGACTTTGAGTGTTGATTATACTTGGTCAGTTGGTCTAGATGGTCTATATTAGAATGATATATGTAGGTTTCTGGTCTTATGGGGTGGAGAAAAACTGGTCCGTGAATAAGGTTTCTTCTTAGCTACATATTTTTCTATTCTCGGTTGTAAGGCTTAGTAGCCAATTTTCCAAGTTTTTTAAAAACTTTCTAGCTATATTCCCTCTTGGCTTAATTGGGTTGTAAGGCTTTTATGCCAATCTTGAACTGTTCCGTACCTTTTTGAACTTGATATTTCTATCTAAACTGATCGGATGCAATGCTTAAAAGCCAACATTTTGCAAGTTTTACTTTACATAACTATTTGTTTTTCATGATAGGATATATATTATACAGGTTTCAGGTTTAATGATACCCATAATAACCCAACAGACCCGAAGAACCGGACCCAAAAATAACCGAAATCGACCCAAAAACCCTATATAAACCTGAAACCGATATATACCCGAAAATTTCCGGTGGTTTCTCATTAATATGATGTTTGGTCCGGTGGTTTCTCCTTAATTAGGCACTATTTTCGGACACATATAGTCTCCATTAGGAATGGTGTGATCAGCACTGGTGCTGGTTCACTATGGCTTTGATTTTGGTACACATGTTTCTTCTTTTCCGACGAACAGCCTTATATCCTCTATTTGTTCTTCATTGGTACCAGCAAATTCATCAACGCTTTGGGAAAGAAACATGTGTGTTATGGAAGTCATAGAATCACTATAAATAGGTAAAATCATATCCATTTGAACAAATTTATTAACATTGCTTGGTTCACTTTAACTTTGCGTTTAAAAACAAGAAGTTTGTTCCACTTTTAATCCTATAATTTTCTCAACAATTTCTGAGTACAACAAGTTCATTAAATCAATTATTGGATCATTAAAAGAGAACAAAGTTGAGTTGTGAATTACCTTGTCAAGTTCTTTTGCGTTTTTGGTTTCCGTAGTCAACATGGTATTTGGAAGTAGTGTTGGGATCTCTTTAGTTGTGGCTTTTCCCTTGATCCTGAACCTATATCAGCACTTTGGAAAAGAGGCAAGTGAACTATCAAATAATATGTTTGTTGAGAATCAGATGGGTCCAAATGATCACTTACTTTAGCTTGATCGGGTTTTGTGGTCTTAATAACAATGTCATTCTGGCCATGCTTTTGATCATGTGTAATGGTGCTCTTCTGTGACTTTTTACCATTGAATGTGTGCTCCACTTTGAGCTCTAAACCTGTTTTAATCCTTTTTGGCAAAAACAAGTATAACATACTTGAAGTGGAAATCATAAAATCTTGTTTAACTTTGTGATTACTTTCAGCCTTTGATTCTAAAGGTATGTGATATACTTTTGTCTAATTGGACATTCCCTAGAAACATGTTCTATGTTTTGATACCTATAATAGATTGTGTCAATTGAATTTAAAGGGTCAGAAGACTTACCTTGCACTTGTGTACCTTGCAGGCTACACATTGGTATTTTGGCTGCTCATAGACTACCTTTGTGGCTAGATTTCTATGTTTAGGCTATGTATTCACGTCCTTCAACAGCAAGTCGTTGGCTCCGCTGGGTTTTGTTGATTGCTTTGTATGTTTGTAGACTTGTGGGTACGTTCTGTTTGAGCTTTGTTGATTTGGTTTCTGAGCTGGTTTGTGACAATATTCAGGTGAAAATCTATTTATCATGTGCCACTTCATTTCGGACAACCTACTGATGGGTGTTTTCTTGTAGGTTCTTTGCATCTTGCTGACATAATCCCACCAATATTTTGCTTCTCCTTTAGAAACTGAACTGCAGTGCTGAACTTCGTTTGTTCATTGTGGAAGTAAGGGTGATGAAACTTTTCCTCCATACACTCTTGCCACAAGAAGTAGGCCTTGGCGTCTTCTGGTCCATATAACTCATACCATTGATGTTTTCTTCTCTTTTGCGCATGATACTCACTTCTTGTCTAGACATATGGATGTATGAGTGTTCTTCCTCAGAGTACTCACTATAATGCCCTTGTTCCTCTCTTTGACCATCATACTCTTCGAGGTTTAAACTTGGTTGGCTCCAAGTTGTTGATGCTTGAGGTAAGTTGGTGTATGGCTTAGAATGGTATAAATTGGAGTGGTCTGGTGGGATATTAGATATTTGATTATTTATTATAACTATAATATGGTTATAGTAGATTATGTATGTGTAACGCCTTTCCCCTTTTATTCGTTGACCGCCAATTTGACCGGCCAACAATCAAACATGAACATGACTGGCCGAATCCGTGCAGGTAAAACGAGAAGGGTTTGCTACGTACGAAAGCCGGATACAGTCCATTTTCAGACAAAGGCTCGAACTGATCCATCATCGACTTCGTTTACCTCGTTTCCAAGATACAAGGCTTTTTAACCAGTATCGCTTCCACGAGTTGTGTTCGGTTCAGACTAAATCGTATATCAGAGAATAATTCCGTTTATAGTCTTGTAAATCTTTTAATATTATTTTTTCTCATTTATGGGTTTACTAAATTAATTTAGCGGGATCTCAAAATTTCGAAACCGAAAATAAGTCAAAATGCTTTCGAAAACAAATCATAGCCAAATGCAACTCTAGTATAATCTGAGGAGCCTACGCGTCCGCCTAACTACTCCAAAACCCTAAAAAGGGGAAAAATAGTTAGATGAGTAATATAAGATCACCCAGTAAGTTGTCTCCCAATTACAAAGGTTAAATATCCCACCTGACAAAACCCAAAATAACAAGCAATAACAACCAAGGAAATAAAATAGTTGATCACGAACTACCACGACGTAATGAGTTCCACACAACTCACAAGCAATATCTATCAACACAAATCATCAGCGAGAAAATCGAGAACACTTCGACCCATGCGTTTGATTAGACTCGATCTACATTAAATGTATCTCTAACGCGATCTCAACACCATGGGCCTTTAACGCAAACGCGGTAAACTTCCACGTGAACACTTAGCTACCAATTTTTCATGATAACTAAAACCTCCTACGACTCCTAGACGTAAACACAAGGTCCTACGAGCTAGGAAACCGTTCTATATCCATCGATAAACGGTGACTCGGACTACCCCTACATAGCCAAAATTTCCATGCAGCCTGACCTTAGGAGTATCTGAGAGAAGAAGGCTTAGGCGTGGGATGATCAATGATTGGGATGACATGAAGTTCCATCTCAAGAAGAGATATGTTCTAGCTTATTACTACAGGGAATTGCAAAAACGTTCCAGGAAGCTATTACAAGGAAAAAGTCTGTAGAACAGTATTTTGAAGAGTTTGAAACACTCAAGAGCCGTTTGGAGGTTCAAGACTCAAAGGAAACACTTATGGCTCAATTCTTAGATGGTTTGCAAGATAGGATTTCAAGGAAAGTGCAGAGGAAGAGTTGTTGCACCATGCCATACAAGGAGAACAACACATCAAGAGAAAGACTACTGCCACCAACAAAAGCAAGTCTAGTTGGAATCTCATCCATCCAAGAGTGTTGACAAAGGCAAGTCTATGGAGATAGACAACAGGTTAAAGAAGACTGCTCCAAGCTCACCCAAGACACCTCAAATTGAGCATATTAAGACCCAAAGGAGCCGTGACATAACCTGCTTCAAATGTCAAGGCAAGGGGCACTATGCAAGAGACTGTCCAAACCAGAGGGTAATGGTTATAAGGGACAATGGGGAGTCTGAGTCACGAGATGAGGAAGAGGAAGGGCATACTGAATCTGAAGAAGAAGTCACTGATTATCCAGAGGCTGGGGAGATCTTAGTGACCAGGAGATCACTTAGTGTTATGCTTGAACCAGAGACCATTCAAAGGGAAAACATCTTTCATACAAGATGTAGCATTGAATCAAATATATGCAGCTTGATAATTGATGGTGGTTCTTGTACTAATGTGGCTAGCAAGTATCTTGTTGATAAGCTAGGTTTTAAGAAGACCAAGCATCCAAGGCCATACCAACTCAAATGGCTGAATGATGAGACTGAGCTGAAGATCAATGAACAAGTCTTGGTGTCATTCAGCATAAGCAAGTACACGGATGAGGTTAAGTATGATGTTGTGCCAATGCAAGCATGCCATATTCTCTTAGGAAGACCATGGCAGTTTGACAAAGAGACCATACACAATGGGCGTACCAACATCTACAGCTTTACACATCAAAACAAGAAGCACAACCTTGCTCCTCTCACACCACAGGAGGTTCATACCATGCAACTAGCCATAGACAAAGGATCTAAGGCAAGTAAGACATGCTTGTATACTCCTCCAATAAGTATTCTAAAGTCTTTAGATCATAAAGAGCAGGTGCTACTCATGATTTTCAGAGAAATCTTGTTTTCAGGGAATGAGGATCGGGAGCTACCAAAGGAAGTACAGACGCTCTTGGATCATTACAAGGGGCATAAAGCATCAGATTGATTTGGTACCAAGAGCACCTCTATCAAACAGACCAGCCTATAGAGTTAACCTTGAAGAATCTAAGGAGCTGGAGAAACAAGTTCAGGAGCTCATGTCAAAGGCTTTCATCAGGGAGAGTCTTAGCCCATGTGTTGTGCCTGTTTTGTTGATGCCTAAAAAAGAAGGGAATTAGAGAATGTGTGTTGATTGCAGGGCTATAGACAACATCACAATCAGGTATAGGCATCCCATACCAAGGTTGGATGACATGCTAGATGAGCTAAGTGGAGCCACAATATTTTCAAAGATAGATCTTAAGAGTGGTTATCACCAAGTGAGAATGAAGGAAGGAGATGAATGGAAGACATCATTCAAAACAAATCAGGGGCTTTATGAATGGCTTGTCATGCCATTTGGACTTACAAATGCTCCAAGTACCTTCATGAGACTCATGAATCACGTCCTAAGGCAGTACATCTGTAAGTTTGTTGTTGTCTACTTTGATGACATATTGATTTATAGCCATTGCTTGTCTGATCATATACAACATCTAGAACAGGTTCTAGACACGCTTAGGTTAAAAGGCTTATATGCAAACTTAAAGAAATGTACCTTCTACACTGATCAATTGTGTTTTTAGGATTTGTTGTGAGTTCACAAGGACTAAAGGTAGATGAGGAGAAAATCAAAGCCATCCAAGAGTGGCCAACACCATCTACAATCGGTCATGTGAGGAGTTTTCATGGGCTGGCTAGTTTCTACAGGATATTTGTGAAGGATTTCAGCACCATAGCAGCACCATTAACCTCAGTGATCAAGAAGAACACAGCTTTTGTGTGGGGAAAAGCTCAGGAAGAAGCTTTCAACAAGCTCAAGCAATGCTTAACCCATGCACCTGTTTTGGTATTCCCTAACTTTGATATTCCATCTGAGATTGAATGTGATGCTTCTGGAACAGGAATATGAGTTGTTCTAACTCAAGGAGGGAGACCAGTAGCTTTCTTTAGTGAAAAGCTCAGTGGTGCTACACTTAATTACCCTACCTATGAAAAAGAGCTTTATGATTTGGTAAGGTCACTTGAAACTTGGCAACACTACTTATTATCTAAAGAGTTTGTGATTCATACAGACCATGAGACTCTTAAGCACCTAAGAGGCGAAACCAACCTCAAGAAGAGACACGCAAGGTGGTTGGAGTTTGTGGAGACATTCCCATACATGATAAAATACAAGAAAGGCAAAGAAAACATTGTAGTTGATGCATTATCGAGGAGGCATACTCTTATATCTACAACGGAGACTAAGATCATGGGATTTGAACACGTATGAAGTTGATCCAGACTTTCAATAAGTCTACAAGGAAACCACCAAAGCAGCCTTTGGAGCCTTCTATCAATAGGATATGTTCCTCTTCAAGGACAGGAGGCTATGCATTCCTAAAGGATCCATGAGAGAGCTACTTACCAAAGAAGCTCATGGAGGTGGTTTAATGGGTCATTTTGGTAGGGACAAAACGTTGAGTGTTCTTAAAGAGCACTTCTACTGGCCACACATTAGAAGAGATATGGAAAGGCATTGTGCCAAATGCATCACTTGCCTAAAGGCTAACTCCAGGTTACATCCAAACTGTTTATATTTACCATTGCCTATTCCTAATGCACCTTGGGTGGATATCTCTATGGATTTTTTTTTAGGGCTACCAAAGATCAACCACAGGGATTCTATCTTTGTAATTGTGGACAGGTTCTCAAAGATGGCTCACTTCATTCCATGTAACAAGACCAATGATGCTGTTTAAATAGCTAATTTGTTCTTCAAAGAAGTGGTGAGGCTACATGGGATACAAATAACCATTGTGTCTGACCGTGATACCAAATTCCTTAGCCATTTTTGGAAGACACTTTGGAGGAAGTTGGGAACAAAGCTGTTGTTTTCAACCACTTGCCATCCTCAAACTGATGGCCAAACAGAGGTAGTGAACTGCACACTCTCAACTCTACTGAGAGCCACGGTTGGTAAGAACTTAAAGACTTGGTTATCTTTCTTACCATACATTGATTTTGCTTATAACCATGCTACACACTCTGCTACTAACCATTCTCCTTTTGAAGTTTTCTATGGGTTTAAACCCACTACTCCTCTAGATCTTATTACACTGCCACAGGCTATCTATTCAAGTACAGAAGCAACAACCAAGGCTGAGTTTGTTAAAAAGCTTCATGAGAAGGTTAAACAGAATTTGGAGAAGAAGGCTGAACAAGTCAAGCAACAAGCTGTCAAGCACATGAAGGAAGTGATATTCCAACCAGGAGATTGGGTGTGGCTGCACATGAGGCATGAACGGTTTCCAAACAAGAGGAAGTCCAAGCTTGAACCAAGAAGAGATGGACCATTCAAAGTGCTTGAAAGGATGAATGACAATGCATACAAGCTGGAGCTTCCAGGTGAGTTTCAGAAATCTTCTACTTTCAATGTTACTGATTTGTCTCATTACAATGCAGGTGAAGAAGAAGAAGTTCTGAGGACAGAACCTTTCCAAGGGGGAGGGAATGATGAGGTCATAGAACCTGAGCCACCACAAGTACCACTTGTTAGAGCTGGACCAAGGACAAGATTAGGAACAAGAGTGCTAAGAGAGGAGTTCTACAAGGCAGTGGAACATCTAATCAACTTGCACCAGCCTATCTTAGAAGCTTCTGATCTAGAACAAGCAGATTTCAACAAGAGCAAGCTATTCAACATTCAAGATGGACCAAGCATCAATCTAAGCCTGCTTACTTCCCATTCAGCAAACAAAGAGGGTGCAAAGGATCTTACCATGTTTACCATTCTCCCAACAGTCTAAAACATCAACCAAACCGTCCAAAGAGCAAGCTAAGGTAAGCCTTTGAATACATTCATTTTGCTTATGTCTCTAACGGGTTTTTTTTCTTTGTTTATGTGTGTTCTAGCTTTCCATAAGAGTATGTTTTCGTTTTTAATTGTCTTAGAGTCCCATAGTTTGTTTTAATTACATTATATTTTGCTTCAAAGACCCCTAGAAGGGAAAACCTGCTCGGACTATTTATAAAGTCCCAAAATCAGGCGTGTAATTTTTACCCTAGATGAAATAAACACAACCTTTTATCTAGAGAGCATTCTGAACCTGTTGAATTCCAGTCTGAGTTCTTGAGAGATTGTGAGAAGCATCTCTTGTTTGTCTTATCAAAGCTCCTACCCATAGGGCTTTGTGGCGACCATTGATCCATTGCACTTCCATTCCATCTATTAGATCAAGCAGAGAGTGTTACACAACCAGCTTCTTCATCTCCATCATCAATCCATCTCGAATGCATCTTCTGTTCAAGGCTGAGAAAGTTACACAACCAGCAGCTTTGGATCCATCTCTATTTGTGCCTGCATCATAACCGCATTTTACCATATTCCAATTCCGGGTACGAAATACTATGCCTATAAATTTTGGGGTCTATATTGATAGGTCAAGAATTAATCCTTATACTAACTGCAAGTGCACAGTGATGTAGTTGTAGTACTTAGGGTATCGAATCCACAGGGACTCCGGTCAACGATAGATTAAGAACAAAAAAGATTAAACTAGGTGAAAGTAATGAGAAAGCAGTAAATCAAGCAAGCAGAAAGGTAATAAGTAGCGAGTTTGTGAGCAAGGAAGCGAAGCGTTAAGTCTAGGGAGTTCTCAGGAAATCAGGAACACAAGGAATCAATCAATCGGGATCTAATCAGAAACTGTTCTAGAACTCAAAACACAGATATAGAATTAACCAACTCTCGTTGCGAGAATTCTCTAAGTCGAAGTGCAGCAATCCAAATCTCTTTGCAATTACTAACAGATTAAACCAGCTTTAATTCCAAGTTTGATATGTTCACAATTAAACTAAACCAAATCTCTTTGCGAGTAATTTAATTGCTCATCTAGGTTCTTTCTAGCTAATTAAACAATTGTCGTTGCATCAATCAACCTAACATCATAAATCTGGATAGCTACTTCAGATTAAGCATTAAGAACAATCCTAGATGAAGAACTAACAGATATGAATCCCTACAGATTAATTAACCTATAATTCCATGAAATCCCTAATGAGAATTCCTAAACCTAACAGGTAATCTACTCAGACATGTTCATCGAAACAGAAAACATCATGAATAGAAAACCAAATATCATAAAACAAAGTAAAGATCTGGGGTTCAAAATCCTTTCTCTTTCGAGAACAGGATCAGCCCCTAAAACTCTCTCTGAATAAAATAAAGCGTAGTAAAAGCGTAGCCTAAACAAGTGGCTAAAAACCCTAATATATAGTCTAAAACACGTTTTGGGCTTCTGTGTAAATATCTGGGCTTTTCTGCAATATCATCATTCTTCATTAAACCGCCGAGTCTGGCCCATTCGCGCTATGCATCGATCGATGCAGGTGTGCAACGATCGACGCAATCCTCAAATCTGGACAGTGAACTCTGTTTCTCGGACCAAATCTCCAAAATGCACCAAACAGCTCCAGAATCTCCACTTCTGCTCCAAATGTGCTTGTACCTAATAAAACCTGTAAAAGACTCTAAAGAAACACAAATAGACTCTAAAACATACTATTATCATAGTCTAAAACTAGTAAAAACCATGATATATCATATATGCAGACTCGATCTATCATAATGCAACAGTCAATAATACATAACCAACTCACAATGATTTACGAATGACGGATACGACCCAAAAACGGGTGACGGAACTCGGAGACCCGCGAAATAACAACCTAACTGCATTTTACCATATTCCAATTCCGGGTACAAAATACTATGACTTTAGGTTTTATTAATTTTGGGGTCTATATGCATACTCGATCTATCCTAATGCAACAATCAATAATACATAACCAACTCACAATGATTTATGGATGAAGGATACGACCCATAAACGGCTGACGGAACTCCGAGACCCGCGAACCCCAAACGTGACAAACCCCAAACTGTTGACCCAAACTGTTGACCCAAACTTTGATCTGCATTGACCGACTGACCTGAGCATTGACCTTTGACCTTAGAGTTGACCATGGGTTGACCGAACGTTGACTGAATTTTCGGCGTTGACTGCTACCGCCGGCAGAGATTGCCGGCGTTAACCGGGTTGACCGCGTTGACCACGATAGTTTTTCTCCGGTCAACACTCGACAAGAGGACGGCGAGGCTAAGGACAACTAAGATAAATTTCGGCGAGATTTTGGTGGTTTTTCCAGCGGTTCTCCGATGATCGGCGAGATTTCGACGAGGGACTATGGAGCGTGTGTACAATATTAATGTTACTATTATAAATGATAGTTGTCTATTATTTTTTGTGTGGAATTGGTGGTATTTCGAAATTAGTAAAAGAATATATATATATGTATATTAACTACTAATTTGCTCTAAATGTAATCATGTTTCGTGCCTTTAAAAATCTCTCAGTCTTTGTGGGTCAGACCACGAAAGAAAAAGAAGTTCAATGTACTGAAGTTTCTGCAGATCCATCCATCTTCCCCAACATATATCTGTAGCTCCTCCATGAGATCTCTCTAATACATTACCCTTTTTCTTCTTTTTTCTCCAGCCCACCTATTTCAAAACAAAATAAAAATCGAATCTTCTTGTCTCCGATGAAAAGCAAAATCTACCACCAGCAAAATAGCAATAACGGTGGTGTAGGTAGCGATAATGGCTGCCGAAGTGAGTCTCCCAGCCCACCTTTATCTCCGAGCCGACGTGTCCCACGTCGTCAACGGCGGAAAAATCTGTTCAGAGCTTCTTCTTTCTCTCTCCGGAGAAATCTCCGTTACTTGCTTTTCGTTCCTATGATATACGCTTCTGGGCTTCTCATGTGTGTCGGTCCTTTCTCGGGTCTCGTCGGGTGGGTCTATGTTCCCGGGTCTGTTTATCGGAGCCCCGCAATTTATCGGAAGCTCCGAGATGACATTCTCTCTGACAATTCCACCGCCGTTGAGGTATTTACAGTAAAAAAAGTTATGTTTTTGTATATCAATTTATTGAAGCTTCTCTTTATGGTAGCAGTTCTCTTCTGTGTGGAAATTCAAAAGGAGACCAAAAATGCCAAAACCTTGCCCGAATTCGACAGTTTCATCACATCTTGGTTTTAACAGAGGTAAGGAGCCAAACCAATTTCCTTATATTGAAATCTGATACCGAAACTATTGAATTGTGTGCCTTCCCAGTTTCTGGGATCGCCAAAGAATAAGATGATTTTAGAGGTTGCTTGTTCATTAAACAAATTTATTTATGCATTAGAATTTAAAGCTTTGCACTCAATATGTTTGATGAAATTTTCCAGAATCATATGCTCTTACTCCTACCGGTTACTTGATCGTCGAGGCAAATGGCGGTCTTAATCAGCAACGTTCGGCGGTATCACCTTCTTGTCCTATTATTCACTAAAACCAATGATCCTATAAGTCCAATATGTCCAAAGTTGTTGTCTTTTGTTTATTTTTTTGTTTTTTAAATTTATTTTGCGATTGCTTCAGATTTGCAATGCTGTGGCTGTTGCCGGACTCTTAAACGCAGTATTAGTCATACCGGAGTTTGAATTTCACGCCATCTGGAAGGATTCAAGGTAAGAAGCCAGAAACTTTTTTTATTACTTTCCCAAATCCTGTTAAAAATATTGGACTAAAGAATGCAAATTTGTGGCAGCGCCTTTGGGGATATCTATGACGAAGATCATTTCATATCGAGCCTCGAAGGATATGTGAAGGTTGTGAGACATGTTCCGGGTGAGGTTATGACCCGTTTTAACTACAACCTTACAAGTATCCCTACTATTCGCGTTCAAGCTTGGGCTACTGTAAACTATTATAATGGGGAAGTCTATCCGGTGTTAAAAGAACATGGGTAGGTTTACTTTTAATCCTTGAATCTGTTACATGACTTAAATATAAAAGAGAGCTTATTGTTTATTCAATTCAGGGTTATACGGATTTCTCCTTTGGCAAATGGATTGGCGATGAGTGTTCCACCATATATCCAACTTTTAAGGTGCATAGCTAATTACAAAGCATTGAAGTTTTCTTCGCCTATATCAACACTAGCTGAAATGTTAGTTGACCGAATGGTCGAGAAAAGCTCAGAGACCGAAGGAAAGTATGTCGCAGTCCACCTTCGATTTGAGGAGGTAATTTTCTCTTGGTTTGCCTAAATAGTTTAACATTAGTTTGTTTAAGAGAGACGAGAGTTGAAAAGGCCTTTGTTTGTAGGACATGGTGGCCTTCTCATGTTGTCTCTATGAAGGAGGAAGGGCTGAGAAATCTGAAATGGATGCGATTCGGCAGAAAAGTTGGAAAGGAAAGTTCAAACGAAGAGATCGGGTCATTAGGCCTGACCTTAACCGCGTTAATGGAAAATGCCCCCTTACCCCATTAGAGGTAAATATGATTGACATTCATTCACATTTATAGGCATTTTGAGGTATTAGTATTTTATTGAGCTATGTTTTTTTCTTTTTTCATGTCAGCATAGGTCGGTATGATGCTCCGTGGTATGGGATTTGGTAACAACACTTCGATATATTTGGCCTCGGGAAGAATCTACCAACCTGAGAAACATTTGGCTCCTCTCCAGGAAATGTTTCCCCGTCTTCACACAAAAGAATCTCTTGCAACTCCAGAGGAGCTTGCCCCATTTGAGGTTTTACTTTAAATTCTTTACTCTATGGGGCAACATTCAAAGTCTGATGTTTTCTCCTACTCTGATTATTTAGGGATATTCTTCAAGAATGGCTGCTCTAGACTACACGGTGAGCTTGTTAAGTGAAGTGTTTGTGACAACTCAAGGAGGAAGTTTTCCTCATTTTTTGATGGGCCATCGGAGATTCCTCTTCGGTGGACATGCAAAAACTATCATACCCGACAAACCCAAATTCGTTCTCCTTCTTCAAGACATGGAAATGAGGTACTATAAATCTTCCTTTCCTCATCTCAACCTCTTCCTAGAGTAGTGTATATGTCTAAGCAAAGATGCCAGAAGAAATTTACTTTCTTGTCATAAAAAAAAAAAATGAAGAAACAGAGTTTGGCATCTTTCAAAGCTCCCATGCACAGAAGAGACTTACTATTGGGCTGTTTCTCACATTTGAATAAGAGTTTGTACAACCTTGAACAGGTGGCAAGTTTTCAAGAAGGAGATGAAACTAATGATAGGGGAAAGCGATCGAAAGGGAGTGATGGTACCTAGAGTCAGGAAGATCAACCGGAAAACTTCCATTTACACATACCCTTTACCCGAATGCGAATGCATATTTAATTTGTCTTCCAATTTTTCAACTACCGGAAACATTCAGAATCTTGGAGCCCTTCATCCAACTTCCAATCACATGACTTCTGCAAGCCTATAGTCCCAAAGTCTTTTTGACACTTACACTCTAGCTTTGAGCCAAGTCCTGAACGTTTTTTTTTTTTGCTCTTGACGAAAGAGAGCAAATCAGTGTGGTGGAGATTTTCATGAGGAAAACTTACGTTCTCATGTATACACAAAAAGTGTAAGAACTCTGGTGGACTGGAAGTTTATTGATGTTTCTGGTCTTGTAGGAGTTGGGACAATCACAAAAACAAGGGTGTGATTTTGTGATTAATGTTGTATCTTCTTGTTCATTACTTGCGTTGTGTCCCCCAAATTGTGCAAGTGTATAGAAATTTACATCGCTCTAGCACAATTTTTGTCTTAATTCTTTGTAACATTACCTGTCATATCATATGCCTAATCTAATATATATAATTCACAAGTAGGTCAGAGAAACCAACTTTACCTGTACGATCGACACGTCATAAAAATCTGACGTGTCAACCTCACCGCAAAAATCGCGTTTAATTTTTAGGGTCTACTCTGAAATTTTTTTTCTTTCACGGGAACTCTTCTCTTTTCTCTCTGCGAAATCTCCTCCCCTTGAACCCACGTTTCTTTCACAAGAAGTTGATCGCCATCTTAATAGGAGCTCTGCATCTCTCACGATCCAAGGTAAGAAATCATTTTGAGACTCCGATTTCCAGTTACAATCCTCTCAGATTTCCAACGACATCTTCGTTTTTTTGTTTACCGAATAAAAAATTAACAAACAAATACCAGGATGTAGAACCGTTTTCATTCTTCTGGTCATTTTCAGGCTCTGCAGTTCTCTCTGATCAAAAGGTAAAATTTAAGCTTTCTTCTTTGGTTTTCAAATCCTACAATCGTAATTCATTATATGTTCTATGAGTTCAAAATTGTTGTTGTGTCTCTTGATTTTTGTCTATTACGGTTCTAAAAAAGTTTACAGATTTTCGATCGTTTTTCTCTGATAGCTAGATCTTGGGATCTATGATTTCTCTAAAGTTTTCGATCGGATTTTGCTTTCTGGGATTTTTAATTCTTTGTTTTTGTGATTCGAAGTAATTTAGATGGTGGTGATTCCGACTGCGATGAGTTATTGGCTGAATTTCTGAAGTTTTTAATTGTTGGGTCTGTGCCGGAATTGCAAAGCACTGCGCCGAGTAGTGGAAGAACATTCTCCGGGATCCTGAATTCTCCGATCAACTCATCAATGGCTCCAATATCGACCACAAGGTGTGTGCTCTTTCTTTATTTCCCAATTTGTTCTCTTTAACCATATAAACCTAGCTTTCGACTTTGCAGTTTGTACTCAATCATGTTGGAATTAAGGTTAAAGACGGGTTTTGAACAATCTTTCAATCTTCCCATGTTGTGAATCTTGGCTCTAATCATCGGTCTATAATTTGAATAGTTATGACCCACAAAGATTCCTTTTGATTGATTCAAGTGTACAAATTGCCGAGCTCAAATCAAGCTTGGTTGAGTTGGAGCATTGAGGTGTAAAGAACAGTTATTTCTCCTCTTGGCGATTAGAATTTTGCAATGGCTTTTCTCTTTTACTTGGTGGCCTATGAACAAGAATCGATAATTATATGTGTCTCAATAATTTCTAGGATAAATGGCAGGATATCACAATCCTCTTTGTGACTGCTTTTATATGTAGGAAGAGGGAATTTTGGTTTGAACACTGGCCAATTTGATCAGAGAAAGATGATGTTTCAAGCCAGGGTAACAGAGACTTTCCCAGTTGGTTACAATATAGAAACAATGATAGATGGAAAAGTGCTTCGTGGGCCCGTGGCGTTTTGTTTTCAACTAAGCACAGCTCCGTTCCGTCCACCGATTTTCTTATTTTCGTTTTTTTTTTTCTGTTGGTTGCATTGTTTGTGAACAGTTTTTTTTTTGGTACAGAAAGAGGCCAGCTATGTGAACGGTGATCATGATAACAGATCAAAGATATTAAGAATTTTGAGAAATGATCAAACTGATGCTACTGAATCCAAAGATCCTCCATCAAACGGCGTGGAGGCTGGTACTGGTCTCATCAACCCTCTGGATGTTAACATAAACACAGCGGCAGTGGCACCTCGACTTGATATGGTGATTCTTAAAACCTATCTGCAAGAAACATTCTTTAATCATTTTTTTCTTTCTCTTGAGATGCCTGATTATTGCAACTTCCTTGCTGGAAAATACCGAAAATATTTGTGCAGTGTACTGTGAATACAAGCTCCATCTTCAGTTGCTCAAACAGATGAAGCTTCTTTAGAAACTAGAAATGCGGTATCGATTGATGTTGGAGCTACTAAGACCGGACCTGGAGAGTCATAGCTACTGAAAAACAAAGCTGTGGCTTTAAGTCTTTGTGATTGAACCAATGGATTACACAACAACAGGTGAATGAATCCATTGCATCTAAAACCATTTGTATCTAACTCTGTTCCTTTGAACATTTTATTTGCAGATGAGAGATTCAGCGCTGTTACACAGATGAAGAACATCAGCTAGAAGCATCATTAGGCTGGAGATAGGATGGGTTTAATTTAAAATTGAAGTTAGGTTCGGTGGGGTTGAGGACATACTAACTCTGAGTTAGTTTTTTTTTTTTTTTTTTGTCTTTCTTCTGGTTTGTCTTGGAACTGAAGCTCTGAAATTGCTCATTTTCATCTTTGTGTTTTTGTTCAATTTCAACTTGCAAGCAATGTAATGCTTCCTCTCTCAGTTCCTTAATTTTGCATTAAAGAACTCAAAATCTTATGCATAACTGATAACTCATAAGAAGTGCATTATGAAACTTAACAGAAGTTCAATGGCTAATCCGTAATTGCACGATTGAATCGTCCAATTGTAGATTAAAATGGTTTGTTCATGGAATTTGGAGATATTCTTATATCTCAGGAACATAATGGAAATGCAAAGCCAATACCCACCTGTTTCGGGTCACGAACAATACCCACCTGTTTCGGGTCATGAACAAGCTGCATCGCAGCATTGCCAACATACATATGTGACAGTTCAACATTCGGACATTCAACGGCTAATGATGTTACTCGCTTCAGGAATAAAATTGAGGCCTGCTTAAAAGAAATTTGCATTCATTCATGTGTTACATAAGAAAAAGGAACGAGGAATTTTGAGAAAAAATGTTATTATAAATCATACATCAAGACATTAGCTTTGTCAACCGAACAAAGCTTGCCACGCCGTTTTCGAGTAGTTTCGAAGACAACACTAGCAATTTTATCAATCTGAGAAACATAAAAACATGCTTTATTACATCTGTCCATAATACTTAATAAAAGGAGGTTTTGAATACTAAATCAGTCCGCAAAAATCTGCATTGAGATATATATGGCTAGATTGCATTCTAACCAGTCCTGATTCTAACTTAACATCATCCCACAAGAGATAAAATAAAACTGAAGCCGGTGCGACAAAAACAAACTACATGCCATTCTACAAAAGACCATAATTCAATAAAATAAAAAAACTTGAACTTGAAATTCATTAACTAGAAGTTTAAAACTCATGAATGAAATGGAAGATTATCAACAATGCATAATATATTATGAGCCACCGCCATATCTAGGATATATAATTTATGATATGTTAGGATATTCATTAACAATATCTTTTATTCAATATACAACGTTTTATGCAATTTTTTTTGGTTTATTTTTTTATTCCTAAATTTTTTTGGATAGTTTCGTTTGGTATATATTTATTTATTTTTAGTTATAAGAAGTCAAAAATATGAAAACACTAAGGCTCCAATTGGTGACCACTAAAATGAACAAAAGGAATGGGACAAAATGTCATTTGAGGAATTGAATTAACAAAAAAATAGGAATGTAGAGGAATTTTTATTCATATTTTTTTCCTCATCAAATTTGCAGGGGAATTTTTTTTTTCATTCATTCCTTAAACATGAGGAAAAATATGAAATATTGTGGGACCCATATGTCTGAATTTTGACAAAAAATTCCTTTTAATTGGTAAAATTTTTGAGGAATTAAAAATTCATCATCATTCTTTTCCTAAACTATGGTCACCAATTGGAGCCTAACAATTATTAACCAATAAATTAATTAAAATTAGTAGGGGCCGTAGAAAGACTGCGGTCTTAGTGTGTATATTTAGAATATATTCTACAGCTTTATTGTAAATCAATTAATGTTATGAAATTTTGAATTAATAAGGGCATTAAATCGTTCTCAGCTACAAGCAGGATATGAAACTACATCGATTAATTGAAGAAATAGAACCACGATAAACTCTATTCCTATCATTTTTGGATGATTAAGACGATCAAATATGTAGGTCTATTTGTCTCTCTCTAAACAGATCTAAACCAAAACCAAAACCATATTAAGAAAAAGAGATTTTTTCTAAGTAATTGTGTATTTAAACCAAAAAATATTAACTAAAAATAGTAAGTATATTGTTCCACCGTTTATTTAAATCAACTTTAATATGTATGTTATCAAATAATAGCCGATATCAAATTTATAAACATTAGCCCGTGCAACGCACGGACCAGAATACTAGTAGTTCTATAAAATAATAGTTCTAGATATTTGTTTATGTGAATTCTATTTGGCGTTTTGTCGGGACAGCATTAGACACCATGGCGTTTTTTCTGCTATAGAGTTTAGTTTTTGTTTGCAGGGTTTTGTATAAGTTAACATAAACAAGAAAAGAGTAGGAATGGGCCTAAATTGGCTTCTTGTTGTTTTCTAATATTATATTAATATATTTAAATTCAAACTGAATATTAAATTGGTGATCAGAAAGTTACAAAAGATAGATTGCGGGGATAAAATCTGGTAAGAAGGCCGCTCTGTCTCTTACTTTAGAGAGAGGTTTTCCCTCGTTTTCTCTTTGTTCTCCATTTCTATCCTTCATAAAGATGAATCCGAGTTGATTTAGCGGTGTTGTTTATCTCTTTTATGTTCTCGTTCCGATCTTAGATCGATTTTGTTTTGGGTCTCTCTTTTGTCGATCTTTGCCCAAATAAACTCAGGCGTTATTTCTATGGTTGGCTTTCTCTTTTCCGATTTCTCGGACAGTTCCTTGTGTTTACTTCGATCTAGTTTCCCCTCTCTCTTTTCGCCGATTAAAACTCTGATCTATCTACGCTTCGTCTCCAATCTTCCTTTCTGCAGGGATTAATATCGCCTTCGTGCCACCGCTTTCGAGGACAAGCTCATGGTGGACCTACTGGGTTTCTTAACCTCGGCGGCGACGGCTTCTCCTTGGGTTTAGCGGTTTTAGGCGGAGTTATAGTAATTGCTTTCCTTTTGATGCATGTGCTTTGTTTGGTGATCTCGGGAACCTATGATTTGCAGATGGTCCTTGGTGGCTGCAGTAAATTGGCCCGGTGGGATTCGGCTTCGATTTCCTCATCGTTCGCCGGCGGTCTCACGGCGGCACTTCCAACAAGCAACGCGTTTGTCTGCATGTCCGTTTCATGATGGGTTCGACACGAGGCAGTCTTATCCTCAGTAGAGGGCTTCTGTTGGATCACGTTTTGCTTTGTTTACTGTATCGGCTTCGGTCCATTTGGATTATCAGGCCTTGGCCCATGAAATATACCCCGTTGACAAAAAAAAATCCGGTAAGAAGCAAACTAAGAAAAATGAGGCATTATACAAGCAAATCTACACCTATAAATGATAAGTAATTTATGGCTGAATTCTAAATTTCATCGCGAGAGTGAGCGAGAGGAGGATAATGTTGACGTGGAATTATGACATTGATGGCTTAAAAAAAATAAAAGGATTTGAAGTTTAACTTATTTACGATCACTGCCATTACCTTGATTTTTATTTATTTTATTAATTTACTTTCCTAAAACATATTACAATATCTTATTGAACATCTTATTAATTCGATTTTTAAATAATATTCTCTAGTATATACAAATCTTCCAAGAAAAGATTGTTAGTCTACAATGAAATCTTATAAAAGGTAAGTTTGGTTGCTTAGAAATATAATCGTTTGCATCTTCCATTTTTTTCAAGAAGTTTTCTCTATGTTTTTTTAGGCGATGGCAATATTTTCCCAGATCATTAAAAGTTTAATCAGTGATCTGTTATCATTCTGATTACTTTCTTCTTCTTTTCGATATAAAATGTATTTTTATGTTTTTGCTTTTTTTAAATTTTTTTTTATTCTTAGCCGCATGAAAGAAGAAGCTCGGTTATCTCGAGTTTTTGTATATGATGTGAGGTGAACTAACAAACGTTTGCGATTTTCTCTAAATTTTTGTGAATTAATACTCGAGATCTAAAAGTCCGATGAAAGGCTGTTGGCAAGACGTTGTTAGTTCACCTCAAATGTCGTGATTGTCCTAATGAGCTTATAGTCCAATAAGTATTGTCTATTACAATATACATGGTTTTGGTGGTAGACGATGAATTTGGTAAATACTCTTTTGAGTACCAGATAAGGTTTAGTCTCGATAGTCCGAATAAGGTTTCGATAATATGAGTCGTTTGATAGACGTATTAATCCATCAGTCCGATAAAGTCCGATAATATTTGTTGCCAATACGTAGGATTTTCCCCCAAAAATCCCGGTAGTCCGAATAAGGTTTTTATCACTGCTATTAAGATCGATTTATAAGCGATGTATTATTTAAGTATTTTATAAAAGCCTAAAAGGAGTAAGAGGATATTAATGGAAGGTGTTGATTCGTATCGATTTAATGGAAAATTGCACTGGACAGGTAAAATATTCCAAAAACCTATAAAATATTCACTCTCTTCTTCTTTAAACTCGCTTTCATTCTCGCAAAGAGCATACCCACAAATTGAATCCAAGTCATGATACTACTTCTGAAAATACACAATTTTACAAAATTTCGGATATTAGTTATAGGGTTACTCGCTGAAATGTTAGAGCAAAGGTTTTGAGAGCATGGTGTTTTACTCACTATAATGCTCCCTTGGAATTAATTTTATTCGATGAAGAGGTATTCTTCTTCTAATCTTATTTATAAACCTTTCATCTTTTTGTATACATAACACCCCAAACTCGAGTGAGTTTTTATTTGGTATTCTTTTTATAACATTTGGTTATTCAAAACTCATATTATTTTTTTGTTATAATTAACATGGAAGTCAGATTCAAGCCGTGTCGTACGGAGACAACGTCCGAAAGTTTCTTTTTTTATTTTATAGAAAGAAGGTTGCTGGTTTTAGGGTTTCGTTAGGGACAAAGTATGACAGAGTATGTCCAACTTTTATAGACAATTTTATCAATGATGAAACAAAAATAACGAAGAACTTCGATCCTCCAACTTTTGATGATCTCTTGAGCATCAAACCAATCAATGAATTGTTGATGGGACGGTTTCATATAAATATTCAATTGGTAAGTGTTGTTAACAGTTTGTTATTATTAGACTATGACGAAAAGAAGAATATCGGATATTGAAAAAATTGTGATTTTTTGCTTTTACGTTAACTTAGATTTAAATGAATTTTCACCTATAGATGTTGTTAGGGTATCACATGGGTTGAAAAGCTTTAATGGAAACATAACTCTTCATAGGCTTGTTCTTATTCACGTACCCTTGCTAAAATTCAAATCACGCTAAAAGATTCCGCGTAAGTTATTGACATGGTTTAAATCTCATAGTTTTATAATCACCTAAAACTTTAAATAATGTTGTTTGAATTGAAAGAAAAGGGCTAAAAATGCGTTGCAAAATGTACAATTGGTGAGGAGTTGTCCTGGTGTTTTCAACAAGTTCCTGACAAGCATATTTTTTTGCTTCGATATTTCTAGATTGAAAGATTTAATGGTATGTTGACATGTTTTCAATAAAATATAAGCAAGACATTAATATAGAACAAAGTAATGAGAATTTTTTAATTTGTTTGTAGGGAATATATGACCTAGAGGTAAAGAAGGGTCTTCTTTTATTGACTATCATCGTTTAACTGTGGATGAGTTGAACAAGTTGATGGATATGTATGAATTTTTTTAAATTGTCATATTTATATTAATATGATTATATAAATTATTAACAACATCTAACATATTCCTTGTTTGATTTTGTGTAGTTACCCTCATCCTCTTCTGACATGGTACTCAAACGAGTATGAGGCTCTCGATCTTTATTAAACTCTCATTCACTCTTATTTTAAATTCATAAGAGTGAAGTAAATTTTAAGTTAAGATTTTTAAAAACCATTTTAATTATTGCTAACCGTTTGGTTTCTATTTTAATTTTATGTCAAAATATTGGTTAACTTCAATTTTAAAATTCGTTTACAATATTGCAAGTTAAACAGCTTTATTATAAGTTCGTGTTTAAACTAGAAATAATTTGAAAAAAACTATAAAATATCTTAACAAATGATAGATATTTTAACAAATGATTGATATGTCTATATATAAAAATAATAAATTAGAAAAAGTAAATGAATATTCTACCTTTCGATAGATGTCTATTGTACACACAATATCCTGGTGCAATGTAACAAAATGCTATCGGTTAGCTATTAATGAGATAACGATTGTAGTTTACCAATTCTTTTGTATAAACAAAAACATATATATATATATATATATATATATAAATATATATAAATATACATAATAAAATCTTAACAATAATTTAAATTTCCATGTATAAAATATAATTATTGTGAACAAAGGAAAAGAATATTCTACATTCAGAAAATAAAACGGTTGTACATATCCTAAATAAATGTATGGATTGTAGTTTAAAAACTTAATCAAGAATATATCACAAAAATCTAAAATATATGACACTTACCAAATATTATTTATAACTTTCACATTTTAAGCAAAAATGATTAATTCGACCCATGATTCTCTTAAACCTACATCTTACCTTATATATATACTGATATATTTATCGGCAAACAACAATACTATTGTATCATTTTCTACGATTTTTTACAGCAAAAATGTCGATTTTCACCAAAAGAAAAACAAAACAGGTTACCATTAGAGAAGTTATCCCGACTTCATTGGAGAAATACAAGATAAATGTGAACATACTTTGTTCATGGAGAGTGGTTTTTTCCAATGTTCTCAAAGCGATTGAGATGGTTTTTGTCGACTCTGAGATAATATTCTTAATTACTAAAAAGATTCTAAACATCAATAGATTTGTTTTAACGATTGAACATTTAAAAATGGTAACACTTTTTATCCGTATATATGATATAGTCACATTAGTCTTTATTAATCAATAATCAGGGTACAAGAATACATTCAACTATCGATCATTCCATGTCAAGAAAATTCGGCTGTTTGTTGTTTGAAGATGAGACAATTTTTATTGAAAGATATGGATGTGTCACACATTCAAATGAATATACGACTAATCCTCTGCCTCTTAGAATGTCATTTACAAATCAGACAAAAATCGCATCATGTGAGGACTTTCATGAGGAGGTGGAAGAGAAGTATTTCATTAGTATTGATGACATTCTTGCTGGGAATTTTGAGAAAAAATTCTTGATCGGTTTGTTATCCGTAACCTTCTAATTTAAAATAAAAGTTATATTTCTCTATTGTTACATGATTTTTTTAACAATTGTTTGCAGACGTGATTGGTCAAATCGTTGCTTGTCATCACTAGATAATGTTAAGAAAAAAAATGGAATGAATACTAAAAGATTAATTCTTGAGCTGAGAAACTATTTGTAAGTGTACATATATTATGTTTTATATTATTTGTATTTGAATTTTTATTCATATTATTTTACACTTTGATTTGCAGAGATTTGCGTTTAAAGTTTACACTGTGGGGTGAATATGCTCAACAAGTGTTCGAATTTAATGCAAATAGTGAAGGAGGTGAAAGCATCCTTGTTATTAGGTTTGCAAGCTGCAAATCTTACCAAGGTCAATAATTTGTGGTTTAACATTCATACTGTGTGTTTATATTTATTTATTTTAAATTTAAATAATTTGATATACTCAAAATATCTTATTTTTAAATCGAAGATGAATGGTCCATACTCAGCGGTTTTGTTTTTTTTGATGAAATGTAATATTCATTGATATTTGTTATAAAGTTGCATTTACATTATGTACATTACATGAAATAAAACTAATGTTTCTTTTAGATCTTATAAGATCCGTATTGATGCGATACCATAAACCATCGTCGAAGCATCCCCTCATACTTGTGAGGATGTTTGTAATTCAGGGATGAAATCCTATTACGGATTCCTTTATCGATTTGTCTTGCTAATTGGCCTTCAGTGACCCATCCGCGGTTGTGACGTCTGGAGTTTCGCTCTCGCCATATATAGTACAAAGTTGTCTGAAACGCTATGCGGATCAAAACATAATCCATAGAATTTGACTTCTCCTGGATGAAGTAGTTTATTGTATATGTCCAGTCTGGATTGATAGCTGCTCCCATGAGTCCGTTTCCGAGGCTAAGCCAACTTGTGTACGTGTATGGACACGCGAAGAACAAGTGGTCTCTTGTCTCGTCTCTTTCAGCATAGAAAACACAATGTTGTTGAATCCCCCATGCTTTCATTCTATCTCCAGTGGATAATCTGTTCCATAGTGCAAGCCAAGCGATGAAAGAAAAGCGAGGTGTACCTTGGGCAAACCAGATTATGTTACTCCAGTCCACAGTGCTTCGTCGACTTCTTATTTGATTCCAAGTACATGCTGCGGAGAATACGGTTCTATAGCTATCTTGTGTATGGCGCCATAGGACAATGTCCTCTCCCGCTTCAGGATCCGGTAGTGGGGTTGTGCGGATCCGGTTAGCAATTTCGCCATGGTTCCTAACTCAGCTGCGTATTTTCCACTCATTTCCGCATACTGCATCAGCCACTTTCGCCTCACGATGGATACCCAGCACACGCGTACCAGAATCTCCAAACACATCCATTAGCTTTCCAATTTTCAGCCTATCATCAAACCAGAAAAAGCTTTTTTCCATCCCTTACATCGAATTGAATGAACTGATAAGCCTGGTCTCTCGCTTTAAGTAATTTCCGCCATATCCAGGATCCATTCGCAGTAGCTTTGACATCCCAGAATGAGTCGTTGTGTAGTAGATTGCATCGAACCCAAGCCACCCATAAAGAGCCCGAGAGAGTAAACAGCTTCCATACTAGGCTAAGAGAAAACCTTTGATGATTCCCTTGAAGGAATTTCTAGCAGATCCTAATCCAATTAGGCAATCATGGTCTGAATTCCAAGCCTAGGATCTAGGGTTCATGTAATTGAATCAATGGGATCTCAGAATTACCTGGTGATTAGCAGCGGAAGATTTGCAGATAATCGAGATCTAGAGCGCCTCAAATGCTGCGCCTCTGCTGGTATCCACACGCACACAAACTGAACAGCAGGGATGCTAGTGCCTATAGAGATCCAATCTCTTCAGAGGTTTCTATTCAAGTTCTGGTGGCTGTGAATTAGGTTAACTTACAGTTTAGGTTGACCATATATCTTATATATGTCGACTTAAACCATAACAGAAGTAACCAACGATTAAACCGAATTAATCTGGTAATCCGCGAGTTGCATCGATCGACACACTCTTTGTGTCGATCGACACTGCCCCAGAATATTGATATCGAATGCATATCTAATATGCATTCACCAGATCATTACATTAATGATCAACCTCGTTTTTAACGTCCAGTTTGCTTAGGTGTGTGACCCTGTAGGATCATATAACACTAGCAATGAGTTCTAAACTCATTGATCATAAGTGGCTTCTAGCAAAGCATTATGACTACCTAGTGTCATATGATTGTCTCATCTCGACAATACGACTTTCACTTGGAGTAAGTACAATAGATTTCAGGACATTCCCAACAATCTCCCACTTGTACTGGAATCATCTATTCCTTCAATCCCTTCGTCACTATATCTCGATCTAGCATAAGGCAAGAACCGTGTCATCCTTATTGAGCCAAGATCATGTTCATCGAACTCCGATTTATACTGACAAGACAAACGACTGACAATCACCTCGTTTGAGTGTGGCCACACATTTCTCAGTATCAAATCTTCGATGGGCCCTGAGATATTTATCTCCTGTTATATAGGAGGGACAAATCCCATCTTGTTCCATCCCTGTTTCTTCACACACTTCATGATACGCCCAATCAATGCCTTTATAGTCACCAGTTACGGCTGACGTTTGACAAGGTTAAAGCGGACCAATTCATATGTAAGAAAACATGATGAACTCAGGTCTAAGGACTATACTCTATAGTCGTAATGAAAACTCTCATGACACTTATATAACTATCCCGTAGAGTTCTCATCAGTGGGTCATGTCCGATCATGTGTTCTCCAGCACATATCTATGTGATTGACTTTAATACTCTTATTAATGACTCCATGAAACTTAGTCATCAGTCACCTCACATACTAGTCTCACGCGGTTGTTAATGTCCCATTTTAACAACCTTGACCAGGGACCAATCATAATTTATGTCATTTATTATCTATAGGGTTTCATGATCAAGTCACATACTTGATGACCTATAAAATGTCATAAATTATTTGGGACTATTATTTAATAACCATTATTAAATAATACAGATGTCAGATTTCAATAACATAATCAAATTATGTTTATACGAACATCATATCATAACTAAAATTAATAACAAAGACTCCCACTAAAATTAAGATCACATCTTAAGACATCTAATGCCTTTAGCAGTAGCCTGACCCTCATTCGCCCTCTCAGCGTGTGTCGAAAGACACTGCGTCTTGCTAAGAGTAATACCAAGAGTCATTTGCACGAAGCCCTTCTTGGAATCCTGCATATTGGACATGTGCAAGGCCTTATCACTATAAGTATCTTGACACAATCCAATTAGCTTATCCAATCTATCTCTATGGATTCTTATTCCAAGAATGTATACGGTTTCTCCCATAATTTTATCGAAAAACAACTTTCGAATCAAGTCTTAACAGACTGAAACAATGGAACTTCATTTCCGAGAAGTGGTATGTTATCAACATACAATACCAGAAATGCAACTGCGCTCCCACTAATCATCTTGTAAACATTCGGTTCCTCTTCATTTCTGATAAAATCAAACCTTTTGATTACTTTATCAAAATGAAGATTCCAACTCCGAGATGCTTGCTTCAATCCATAAATGGATCGATGAAGCTTGCATATCTTCCTAGCTTCATTAGGATCAATGAAAACTTCAGATTATGTCATGTACACATTCTTTTCCAGAATTCCATTAAGGAAAACTGTTTTCACATCCATCTGCCAGATCTCATAACCATTATGAGTGGCGGTTGCTAGGAGAATCCGAATGGACATAAGCATGGTGTCTGAGAATAGGTTTCTTCATAGTCAATACCATGAATTTACTTGAAACCTTTTGCCACCAACCTAGCTTTGTATATCTGAATATAACCATTTTCGGATTCAGCGGCTTTCAGCCATTTTCGGAGTCAAGGCCCATCATTGCTTCTTCAAAATTCGCAGGCCCGTCACTTTCAATGATCAGTAGATCACGGCAATTGGTTACGAGAAATCCATATTTCTCGGGTTCGTGACGGATCCTTTCGGATCTGCGAGCTTCAGTTTTCTGTAAAAGTCGCGCACACATATCTCATATGTATACTTTTACCACGACCTAATTAACCAAGATTTAAACCGTAGTTAAAATTAAGTCATAAACCAAAATCAATATTTGGTTCGCGATCTGTGTCGATCGATGCAACTTTTGTGTCGATCGACACTTCTTCAGAAACTCGCCATTTAAATGTATATCGAATATACATTCACCAGATCCTTTATAAACTCTAGGCACCACAGGTGCAAGTTCTACAACTCTTTGTAGATCCAACTGCTGCTCTTCCTCATCAGGTTGAGCAGTCTCCTGTGATTTTTCGAATTTCTTCGAGTTGTACTTTTACTCCCACTGTTCTTCTTGGAAAGAAAGTCTTTCTTAAGAAAACATAGTTCTGAGCAACAAACAATTTGTTCTCGAACTGGTTGTAAAAGTAACATGCCTTGGTGTTGTTAGGACAACCAATGAAGTAGCACTTATCAGATTTGGGTGTGAGCTTATCAGAGATTAAACGTTTTATATAAGTCTCGCAACTCCAAATCTCCATGATGGATAAATCAGAAACATTTACATTCCACATCTCATGTGGTTTCTCTGTAACTGATTTTGATGGAACTCTATTTAATGTAAACGCAGACGTTTCTAGAGCGTATTCTTAGAAGGATAATAGAAGATCTAAGTGACTCATCATTGATCGAACCATATCTAATAAAGTCCGATTCAGGAGGAGTGAATTGTGAAACACTTTCACAATCTCTCAGATGATCACTAAATTCTTGACCTAAGTATTCACCTCCATGATCTCATCGTAGAGGTTTAATACCTTTGCCAAATTGATTTTGTACTTCATTTTGGAACTCTTTGAACTTTTCAAAGATTCTGACTTATGCCTTATAAATAAAGCATAACCGTACCTTCTGAAAATATCAATAAAGGTAATGAAGTACTGAAATTTTCCTCCAGCACTAGTGCTCATCGGTCCATATACATCCGTATGTATAAAGCCCAATAAGCTTCTGGCCCTTTCATTTTGATCGTTCGCAACCTGTATCGACCGACGCACCGTTTGTGTCGATCGACACTACCTCTGTTGAAAGGAGCCTTTGTCGTTTTACTTAATAAACAAGATCCACTTTACTCATTATGATTCTCAATCAGATGAGCCCAAAAGCCCATCACTATGGAGCTTCTGAATCTATTTCTCATTTATGTAGCCCAAAACGACAATGCCAGAGAGAAGTTTGACTCGTATCATTTGACTTGAATCTCTTGGTATTAATGTTATAGTTAGGCACATTCTGGTTTAAAACATAAAGTCCATTCTCTAATGGATTGCTACTATAAAATATATCACTGTAATCAATTGAATAACACTTATTCTTAACTTGAAAATTGATATCCTTCCCTATCCAAACAAGGAATATAAATAATCTTTCTGCTCATAGCAGGTACATAGTAGCAGTTTTAAGTTCAAAACATGCAATAAAAGGAAAAACAAATGAAATACTCCTACGGTGAATGCAGCAACTCTTGCTCCATTCCCACTCATAGGTCCACTTGTCCTTTCTCCATAGTCCTATTTTTGCTCAGGCCCTGCACATTTTCACAAAACATGAGTACCACAGCTGGTATCCAATACCCAATAAGTAGGACTATAAGAAGTAACATTTACTTCTATAACATAATACCTGAAGAAGAAGTCTCGTACGTCTTCTTCAGCTTCTCATAATCTTCCAAGAATTTATTGCAGTTTCTTTTCAAATGCCCATAACCATTACAATAACGGCACTTAACATCTTCAGAAGGACTGGTTTTAACCTTAGGAGCATGGCCAGACTCGCTTGGATTCACAATCGAGCTCGTCCTGCCATCACCTTTGTTCTTACCAAGTTTCTTAAACTTTTTACCCTTTTGTACCATGAGGACATTTGGGGTGTCCTTCTTGATGTTAGGTTCAGCAGTCTTAAGCATCCCATGCAATTCAGTCAACGTCTTCGTCAAGTTGTTCATGTTATAGTTCATAACAAATTGATCATAGCTTGACGGCAGTGACTGTAGAATGATGTAAGTAGCCAACTCTTGACTAATGGGACAATCCAGTTTCCCCAGGTTATCAATATAACCCATCATCTTAATGACATGAGGACTAACTGGTTCGCCCTTTGGTAGCTTGCACTCAATCAGAGACCTAACCGTCTGGTATCTCTGAGTTCGTGCCTGCTCCTGAAACATACTTTTCAGGCCCGTGATCATCTCTTTTGGCGACTCCACGTACTCATATTGCTTCTGCAATTCCGAGTTCATGGTAGCCAACATGAGACAACTCACATCCACCGCATCATTAGAATGCTTATCCCAAGCATCCTTATCTGACTGCCAGGCATTGGCTCGGTACTTCTTAGGGAGAACTTTCTCAAGGACATAGTCCTTTTTATCCTGTTTGAGAACAATTCTCAAGTTCCGATACCATTCAAGAAAGTTGGATCCATTTAACTTGTCCTTCTCAAGGACGGATCGCAGGGAGAAATTGTTACGATGGTTTGTGCTAGACATAGCTGAAAACAAGGGAGGTTTTAGTTATGATGTTCAAGAAATGAGAAGTCTTAACTATTAAGAAAACTCGCATTATATTCAAACAATGTTTTCTCAGATGAATATAATGATCCAAGACCCTTACTTCACTAAACTTGAGTGAGTCACTGGCTATCACCCAAATTTTAGCTATCTAGGTAAGTAACTCTTTGCTAGTTATATCCAATATAACTCTTGGTTGTGGATTGACATCTCATGTCCAATCCACCTGATGTCTCTGAGCCCAAAACGATTTTGATGGCCCAGTCAAGTAAACCAATCTCTTCAGTCATGTAATTGTTGATGCCTTGCACTGCAAGCCCATCAACACGATTACTTCCTGTCTTACTCATGAAATTGTGGATATCTTGCACTGCAAGTCTATCACATAATTAAATGGGTCTTGACAGTTGACAAGATTGGAAAGACATCAAGTATCACTTGATATTTGGTTGAGGAACGGAACCTTTAAAACGTTAAGTTTTATTATGTTTTAATTCTTCTAATTAATTGATTTATCTTGCTTTGGTGATGTGATTTCAGGTTCCATAACCTAATCATCGAATCTGATGTCGACCAACATTACTATAGTGTCGATCGATACAGAATAACCAAAGGCAATCCGCGATAACCGATCAATCCAATTGATCCGGTTCTGAATACCGGTCAGTGTCGATCGATGCTACATTAGCATCGGTCGATGCCAACCTAATCAAAGCAATCACAATTAAACCATTCACAGTGTTCAACCATTATTAACCAAGCTCGATAACCGGTCCAATCCAATTGAAACGATTCATCAATCTCGCGAGGTTTGTGTCGACCGACACAACGCTTGTGTCGATCGACACTAGGCGAAACCTAAGTTTTATTCGGGTTTTCGCCCTGTGTCGATCGATGCCGGATTTGCATCGATCGACACCATGCGAAAATCCCTAAATTTTATTCGGGTTTTCGCCCTGTGTCGATCGATGCCGGATTGGCAACGATCGACACCATGCGAAAAACCCTAAAATGTTTTTTTCGAACAAGACCCTAAACTAGGTTACTTTGATCAAAAAACGAGTTTTAGCATGCTTGTATCAATTATACAGAGATCCAGATTCAACCAATCTAATCAACATGCTACAGATTCAATGGAACCCTAAAGCTCTGATACCACTGAAGGAATTTCTAGCAGATCCTAATCCAATTAGGCAATCCTGGTCTGAATTCCAAGCCTAGGATCTAGGGTTCATGTAATTGAATCAATGGGATCTCAGAATTACCTGGTGATTAGCAGCGGAAGATTTGCAGATAATCGAGATCTAGAGCGCCTCAAATGTTGCGCCTCTGCTGGTATCCACACGCACACAAACTGAACAGCAGGGATGCTAGTGCCTATAGAGATCCAATCTCTTCAGAGGTTTCTATTCAAGTTTTGGTGGCTGTGAATTAGGTTAACTTACAGTTTACCATATATCTTATATATGTCGACTTAAACCATAACGGAATTAACCAACGATTAAACCGAATTAATCTGGTAATCCGCGAGTTGCATCGATCGACACACTCTTTGTGTCGATCGACACTGCCCCAGAATATTGATATCGAATGCATATCAAATATGCATTCACCAGATCATTACATTAATGATCAACCTCGTTTTTAACGTCCAGTTTGCTTAGGTGTGTGACCCTGTAGGATCATATAACACTAGCAATGAGTTCTAAACTCATTGATCATAAGTGGCTTCTAGCAAAGCATTATGACTACCTAGTGTCATATGATTGTCTCATCTCGACAATACGACTTTCACTTGGAGTAAGTACAATAGATTTCAGGACATTCCCAACATCCCTCAAAATTCTGATCCCCAATCCTCCTTCTGATTTAGGGTAGCATAGATCTTTCCAGGCTATTTTCGCTTTGTGAGATTGAGTAGGTGTGCCTGACCAGAGGAAGCAGCTGCATAGACTTTCAATTGCATCATAACATCCAGCAGGGAGAATAAAAGCTGAGCTCCAGAAGTTAACGATACTGGCTATGACGGATTGAAGGAGCTGCAAGCGGCCCGCAAAAGATAGGGGCTTGGTCGACCAACCGAGCATTCTGTTCCTGATCCTGTCAATTAGGGGCTTGTAGTCCAGTTTCGTAAGTGCTTTGGTGGTAAGCGGTAGTCCTAAATATCGAATAGGCAGCTTTCTGATACTTAGTCCTATATCAGACGCCTTGTTTGAGAGTCTTCCATTACTAGAACCAGAGCAGAAGATTGATGATTTATTCACATTTATATGGAGGCCCGAGTATTCTGCAAACCTCTCCATTGTGTCCATAACTCCTTGTAATGATTCTGGCGTTCCATCCGTGAAAATGAGTATGTCGTCCGCGAAGCTTAGATGTGTAAGTTTCACTTCATGGCACTTTGGGTGGTATCCAATGCAGCCCTCGCTTGCTGCGCGGTTCAGAATTTTAGATAATACGTTGTTGAGAATTACATACAAGTACAGGGAGAGAGAACATCCTTGTCTAATGCCCCTAGCACTTGTGAAGAAACCTTCCAAAGAGCCATTTATTGAAACCGAAAAGGAAGCCGTAGAGATGCAGATTCTGATCCAATGACTGAACTGAGCTGGCAAACCCATTGCTTTAAGGACAGAGCTTATGAATGACCATTTAACAGTATCGAATGCCTTTGCTATGTCGAATTTTATAGCAATTTTCGACTGGTTTGTTGTTTTGTGATATCCACTGACCCGCTCAGAAGCTAAAAGTACATTTTCCAATAGCAAACGTCCTTTTGTGAAGGCGCATTGATTGGGTTCAATCGCACTTGGCAGAATGGTCTTCAGACGGTTTGCTATAATCTTGGAGATTAGCTTGTAAATCAAGTTGCAGTAGGCTATTGGGCGAAAGTCCTTCATTGTTTGTGGGTTCTGGATCTTTGGAATAAGGGTAAGGGTTGTTGCATTGATACCCAAAGGAAGAAAACCAAACAGAAAGAAGGATTGCACTGCCGTTATGACGTCAATTCCAATCACCGACCAGGCTGCGACATAAAACTCTTTTGTAAATCCATCCAGACCCGAGACTTTATCACTTGGAAGGGACTTCAGCGCTGATATAATTTCCTGTGCATGGACCGGTGCTGCGAGTACGCCTCGATCATGGGCAGTGCACTCGTATGTTAAGAGAGACTGAAGGTAATCCTTAGATACATCCTCTGTTTCACCCTGCTGAGTTTGTAAAAATCTCTGAAAATGTCCCACTGCTTCTCTTTTAATGTCCTGTTTTTTTGTTAGAACTTTTCCTGATCCAGAAACAAGCAACTTGATCGAGTTTCTTGAGTTCCTGCTTTGGGCTGTGCGATGGAAGAAAGCAGTGTTCCTGTCACCTGCTTTAAGCTGCCTCATGCATGATTTTTGTCTATAAAATTGTTCCTCAATATCAGCCAGCATATTCCACCTCTTAGAAGCTTGCGCCTCAGCTACAAGATTTCTTTGAGTTGGATCTCGCAAAACCGCATTTTGACAAGTACAAAGCTCCTCAAATGCCTGCCTTGTTTTGCTTGGGAGGTCTCCGTGCTGTGTCCGATTTAAGGCTCGCTATTCTTTCTTAAGTAGCTTTAATTTTTGTGTAAGAGTTGGAGAGCTGATCGGGAGTGGACAAGTGACCCGGACTGATGCCAAGAGTTAGCTACAGTGGGCAAGAATTGGTCATGGTTCACAAGGTAGTTAAAGAACCGGAAAGGCTTCCTTGTTTCCTCTTGTGATGCATCCAATCTGACTAGACATCTAGCGTGGTCAGAGATCCCGCCTGAATCAAATTGTGCATATGAGTGAGGAAAGGAGTTGAGCCAATGACCATTTATCAATGCCGGTCTAGATTTTTACCAATGGGGTCCTCCTGACCTTTGTTCCACCACGTGAAAAGGGCCCCTGTGTATGACAGATCGGTAAGTTGACATTCTGCTACTGTCTCCTGAAAGTGTCACATTCCTGCTTGGTTCGTAAGATAGCTTTGACAACGTGAGTGCTCGCTCCAAGCTAGGGTGACATTGAAGTCTCCCATAAGAATCCACAGCATGGATAAGTGAGCATAAGCTTTACGTGTTTCTTTGATGTCGTTCCAGAGCTGTACCCGCTCATGAGTCTGATTAAATGCATAAACGGCTGAACATATGAACTCCTTTCCAGTGTTCGGGAATTGCACTGCGCAGGTAATGATTTGTGGTGTCTTGTGAAGCAAAGTAACCATCACAGAGTTTGACCAACAAAACCAAATTCTGCCAAGGTGGTGGTGATCATAATTTGTGATAACATTCCAGCCTGGTAATGATGATTCAAAACAGATTGCAAGGTTTTCTTCCTTTACCCTCGTTTCGAGTAAACAGCCAAATACTGGTTTTTCATCTTGTACCCATCTACGAACCGTTGCATGTTTGCGCGGCATATTGAACCCACGCATGTTCTATGAGAAGAAAGACGTCATAACTTCCGAACCGAAGCTTTTTTAGTTCCATTTGGGGCTGTCACAAATTTTAGGTCTCTAGTTCTTGCAATCCTCTTCTTTGTCTTTGTCCCTGGCTTACCCTGCCTCAGAGGACCTTTTACTGTGATATTAGACTGTTGGTCTTCACTCACAAGTTCCCCTTCCTCTATATCATTTTAAGATTTCGTCGCTAACATCTGCCAGGATCTGATATCGTGATGGTGAGACAACATTTTTCGAATCAGAGTTACCCTTAACGGGGCTGGGCCTTGATGTTCTGCTGGGTTCTGTCCAATCCGAAACCACTTCTGCATTATCAATCACCGGTACCTGAAGACTTGTAACATCCTCTATGACCACCCGGTCCTCAGCTAACTTCCCAGCATCCACCTCCGGGTCATTGCCATCGTTTTCCTGCACACTAACAGTCCTCACGACTTCGTCAAAGTCCTCAGAAGCTATCGACTGAGCATTATCAGGAAGTGTTGATGGCCTAGTGGTACACTCTTCAGTGTATATGACATTAACCACCGGATGTGTACTTTCAAGCTTAGTAAGAAGTGTCTGAATTATCTCTCCAGCGTCATTCTGAGCCACATGGTCGATATTTGGAGCCAAACCCTTACCTTTATCCTTGGCTAAGAGTGAAACTCCAGCAGTAGAGCAAACAAGGCCTTTATGTCCCCATTTGTGACAGATATTGCATTGAGTAGGTAGCCAAGGGTAAGAGACCTCCAACTCGACAACAGTGCCGTCCAGGTCCGTGAATTTTATCGCTTCCACCAGTGGATTATGCAGATCCACTTCAACCAAGACTCTTGCTATATCAAGCCTGATGCATCGCTCGGTATTTGGGTGAAGCTTTACAAATTGTCCTGTTGGTTTTTCTAGGCACTTTAGACCTTTCTGCAAGAAGAGATGATTTGGTACATTTTTAAAATCCACCCATAAGGGCATATCAGACATATCAGGAGGATTGAGCGCAGAGGTCGGAGTCCAGACGTTTACAATAAGAGGAATATCTGAGATATGCCAATACTTCCTTCTGATTACACGAGCCCTGGTTTGAGGATCTTCAATTCTAAACAGGACCGCATTCTTTTCGATGAACTGGACATCTATCTTTGATCCCTTTCCTGCCTTGTTCCAGAGTCTGTTGACCGTAGCATGGATCAGGCCAACATGAGGAGCGTCGCCGATAAAGTATCCCACTATAAATATTTTCCACAAGGGATTTGAGTCCTTGAGGATCTCTTCCGGGATTTCGATTGAAGCTACTCCATCGACAATTTCAAAATCTGGTTGAGCAAAGACTGGGTTGACATGATTTGACCATGGGGATTGGTGATTTGGATGGGGAGGAGAGGTTGGTGGTATCGAAGCCTCAGCAGGAGGAGGAGTCCTGGCGGTCGGCCTGTTTTCCGGTGGTGATTTATCTCCTGTAGCGGCTGAGCGAGGACCCTCATCCGACAAGTTTTCATCAAAATTCCTTTTGTCTTGAGCTTTTTCAGATGCTTTCGGTGGAAAGCCACTTTTTGGGTTGAGGGAATTTGATTCTCTCTCTTTGTCTCTCTCTCATCATTCTCTACTCAGCGGTTTTAATTCAACCAAAGTTCTGCTAAATCTAAACACGTTTCACGTCAAAACTTTTGTTCGAGGTAAAAGTTTATGTTTTTTAAATATGTTAATATGATCATTTGTTTACTTATCTAACTAATAATGTTTGTATACTGTTTTTTTTTTTTAAAGATTTCCATCGGATAATCTTATGATTACGAATGGTGAATCCAGTCAAATTTCATTTGCATCGAATACCACCATGTATGATGAGTTTTTTGGCAAGAAAAAAGAGACTTACAATATCTGATATTGTAATTGGTGATGGGGTAATCATACATTTTCAAAAGCCCACCTAATCATACATATATTTGAATAACCCACATAATTATTTATGGATTTGTCAATGCATTGTAATTGATGAAGCATGAAAAATGTATTACATATTCCACCATTGAGTCAATTGATTTGAGTCAAAATTGGTACTACCCTGCATGTGTGGTATGCAACAAGAAAGTATACGATGCAAGTAATTATGTTGATAATGAAAAACCAGTTGAGTTTGATTGTACAACATATAAAAAACGGTTACAAATGTTAACGCAAGGTATAGTACAAACATTAAGTTTTATTTTCTGGGATATATATAGACTATATATATATATATAGACTTAATATTGACTATTCATAGAAACTTTTCTGGAATCAAATTGTGTAGGTACTTTATCTTTCTTTGAGTTAAAGACAATTTTGAAAAAGAAACTAAGTTTCTATTGTTTGATCGACCGTTCAAAAATTTCTCCATCTCACTACAAATGTTGTGGTCAAAGAATTTAACGAGGTATCTATCTATTTAAATATTTATGTATATTATGTATCAATTTGGTTTTTATTTTTACAATCATTTTATTTATTATAAATGATTATAGTTTGGAGATTCAACAGCTCTATCACAATGCCTTACCGATTTGAACGGTAAAAAAGTTTAATTCAAAATTACACTGTCTGACGACAATTGAAAGAATAAGAACCAACTATTTGTTGTGACACATGGTTGGGCTGATTAAGAGAGGGTTAATCAATTTTTTTCTGAAACCCATCATGTATTAACATGACTAATTGTTTATTTATTTGATCGAATTGATAATTGTTATTCATGTTCTTTTATGTTATTTGATCCATCTCAGTTCATACTTGCGAACTCATCTGAGAATTCTAGACCTCATCCCCTTATGCTCACGAAATCGGATGAAAGTTCTGAGCCTTCACTTTCTAACTCGATTACCCAGTGTCTAAGAAAATGGATGTTGTAATCAAAAAAGAAGATAACAAGTATTCCATTTCAAAAAAATTAAAAATGTGTGATGATGATGAGAAGAGTGAATAATTACCTTAGCTTTGTGTTTACATGCAATCCTTCTTTTGAAATTTATTTGGTTTTATGGTTGTTCTTTTTCCAGAGTTTATAAGATACTCTATTGGATTTGTTAAGTTTATTATTTGTTGAGTTTTTAATCAAGACCATATTCTCTTATTGGTATTATTTTTAATCTGATTTTGATTAAATATTTAGTTATATCTCTTACTGAATTTGTGTCTTTTGTTTATTCGTTTAGCTTGATTATTTTATTTGTGTATCCGTTTTCTGATTCGATTAAATAACTTATAATTACATTAAAAGAGTACGAAATTTAAATTTACAAAGGGAAGAGAGACAAGATATAAACTCATTGCTAGAAGTCTGATTACTCAAATCCATTGCCACGCCCATTGATCAATATCTCACCGCATCCTTTTGAGTTGACAACTCTGATAACATCTGGAACCTTAAAATATAAGTATTAACATTATATTTTATTTTTATTATTATTTCCATATATTAAATTATATATATTCAGCTTATATGTATTCATAGTGTCTGTGTATTCGATTTTCCAAAATCTTAGTACACATTCGACTGTCTCCACCTAAAATATTCCAGTCACTATAGAGATTTGTTGCAACGTCTCCCAAAACCAAGCATTATATCATGTTTCCGCTGAATTTTTTTTTATATTATAAATATCTATAAACAATAATTAGATATTAAGGTGAAAAAATAAATAGGCAGATCTTACTTATCATCTCTAAGATCAAATGTGAAATAGGAGTGATCATATGTAACTCAGATTGAGTTTGGCATGTTAAGATGGCCAATGTTTGATATTTTTCCTAAAAAGTCTACATCGAAAAATATGTTGGCAAATAAATATAATATCTTATGTTAATTTTTTATAATAAATTTAGAGAAATCTTATTAACATAATATTGATTAGGGGTCTCCCTTTTCAAGATAGGATGATCTCCGATTAAAAAAAAATATGAATCATTTCTATAACGTGTCTCTAATCTCTGTTGAGTTATTAAACTCCAAACAGTAGGTGTGTTTTGTTGTCATGTATCTTTGTGTTTGAGAAACTATGTTAAACGACTTTATAATAATCCATTGGCCTTTGTGAACTTGACCTCAAAACTTATTGGTCAGTTCCCGACTCCTTATTGTTGCTTGAATTTTGTTACTCTGCATATTATGAAGTCAAAAACCTGACAATTGTGTGTAAAGATTATTTAAAGAGTCTCCAATATCAAATTATGAGAGAGTTGTAATTAAAATATTGTATATGCAGATTGAATACTTTGTCTTCATAGAGTATGAGGTGTATTCGCTAACCGTTAGTTGATTTTCCTACGGTCCAGTCATTACACGATGTGTTCAGGGCGATTACATTTGCGAAAGATGTCATTGTTGGTTTTCTAGTGAAAATATGATTTTTTAAGAATTTTTCTTGCAAAAATAAAATATGAATAGATTGAAAGGATCAAATATATACTCAACTTTCCATATTTGGATGCATTCAAAATAGGAGCTTTAAACCACCAACGGCTATATCTTCTCAAATGCTGCATTTTTGAGGCTTATCCACTGAATCAGGATGTCCCAAGACACCACACATTCATGACAAACCTGTCAAGACTCAAGTTCAGCTCCTCTTGCTTTATTTGGGCAGATTTCTTCTTAATGGCTTCAACAGCCATATTCCTTAATCTTTACTATTTCTTTTATTCTCTTAACCTTATAGGACATGTGTAATAGCATATATAAGCTCATTTAGACCATTTGTATCAAACACCTTTCAATCATTCAAAAATAAATTAGAGTATTTTCTTTTCTTTTCAAAGTTGAGTTCTTTGGAGAGTTGTTCCTTCTTAGAGTTTAGTGAGTGATTCACCATCTTCTTAGGAATTTCGGTTCAGACTATCCTTGAGTGATTCAGATAGTTTGTAATCTGATTGAGAGAGTCAATCAAGCCCATTGAACAAGAGAGTTGTTCACCTACATATCCATCTAGCACATCCATTCAAATCTGAGCAAGTGAGAGAGCTTCAAAGCCAGCACCTGTTCTTCCATCTCCCACCATCCTAGTCTCTGATTCTGAGGCTGCATCATCTGGTATCAGAGCTGAAAGGCTCCTAAACAGGTGTTATCTATCCTTGTTCTTTGCTATTTCCATTAGTTTTCTGTTGATTCAAATCGTTTCATCATTTGCATTCATCCTTGTGTTCTGTTTCATTGCATCTTAAAACGAAAATCCATAAAAAATCATTCTACTTTTATCATTATGTTTTGATTTGTCATTCTGTTTTGTTTATCATCCTATTTCATTTGCTTCCATACTCAAAAGAAAACTCAAAAACAAGTCATATTATTGCATCTTGTTCTGTTATCTTTCATCATTTGCATTCAAAAATCGGAAGGTCATAACAAGGATTCTGTTTAGCATTATCTCATTAGCTCATCCTGTTTTTTCATTCATCTATTGTCTTCTTAAAACCAAAAAGCCAAAACAAATTGAATCATTCCATTGTTCTGTTGATTTCACCATTGTTGTTCTTATTGCAAACCTTAAAACCATAAAAGTAAAGAAGAAGAAGTTTAGCTTATTTTATTCGAATTTCTTAAGCAAAAAGGCCAAAAGAGTGTTTTTTCCTTTTTCTTTACCTTAAGTTTTCGAAAACCAGCTTACAAAGACTCCCCTTTATTGTGTCAAAATTTTGTTTCCTTCTTTTTAACCCAAACCGTGTGATTTTGCAAGCAGAAAAGGAAAGCCAATTTTCCAGCCTTTATTCCCTGTATTTTCAAAATCAATTGGACTAGTGTGACATATATAATCATTTAAGCTATAGTTTATCACTGTCCCAAAGTTTAATTCCAGAGTGTTCTATTTATAAACCGTGCATCACATTCAACTTTGGCTTAAATTTAAGCTAAGGGTAAATTCAGAACACATTGATAAACTTGTTTCAAACTTAAAACATGTACTAAAACATGGAAGATGAAGATGGAGCAAGTGTCTACACTACCTCAGAGGTTGATTGGGGTGATGAAGAGCACTCATGGAATGGAGAAGAAGAGTTCCCTGAAGCATCTTGGACAGAAGAAGCAGCATCAGAAGCTAGCTTTGATGTAGCTGCTGAGCATGATCAAGAAGGATCTGAGCTTGAAGAAGAATCAGAGAGAGGCTGTGAAGAGGAGTCATGGGAAGAAGAGAATGTTGGAATTGTGTCCAGTAATCTCGGTACTGTCTCTAGAAAGTAAGAGTATGTCAATGATCAGACATAAGTCATATAATACTGGGGGTCATGATGGCTTGCTAGAGTCCGCTCATGATCTATAAGTCTTGGACTTATTGCCTTTATTATATGATCCCATATGGGTCACACGCCTAAGCTAACAGGAAAACGTGTAGGAATGGTTTAGCAGAAGTACGGTAAAAGTGCTAGGCATTTACTGTACTTAGAGAGAATAAAACGGTTTAGGCACTGTGTGTCGATCGATGCACAAGGCGTGTCGATCGACACAGTGCGCGAACGCCTCGGAGTTAATTGGCCTTTGGGCCAAATGGCCCAAAACGAACTGAACGAGTTATATAAACTTAAGACGAGTTCAGGTCGAAAATAGCCCTAGCCGCGAGCCTCCTCTCTCTCTCTGCGCCGATTTCCTCCTGGTCTAGCAGCCTCTTCCTGCTTGGTGTGCGTGTGTGAACCTCTGGAGGAGTTATCACTCGGTGGCTCTCTGATCTCTGATATACCTCCTCTTTCCGCTGCATAAACAGGTATAAGGTGAGATCTGATATTGTTTCTATTCAAGAGAACCTAGATCCGCATGTTTAGGATGATCTGAATCTGGAATTGAATCAGGATTGATCTAAACATTCCTTCAGTGGTATCAGAGCCAGGTTCTGGTTTTTCTTGTTTAGATTCATGTTTAGGATTGTTTTCTTGTTTAAGAAGTGTTTTGAATCAACTACTGATAAGAGAAATCACTTAAGCAACAAGGAATTGAAACCTAAACACATATGAAATCGCAAATCCAAGCTATATTGATTTGGAATGCGATTTTCATAAAGAAGTATCGGCTGCGATCGCATTGCATCGATCGATGCAATGCATGGATCGGTCGATACGAACGCGAGAGATTGACTGTGATCAGACGATCGATACAGGTTCGAAGCTGAGGGCATCGACCGATGCGGTTGATGGATCGATCGATGCGATTGGTTCATCGACCGATAAGGTATCGACCGAATCGGCTGCGATCGCATGGATCGATCGATACGATCGCATGGATCGGTCGACACAATCGGAGAATCTCTCGGCCAAACCCAATAACCGTCCGTGCATGCGTGAGAGCATCGATCGACACAGGATCGATGCACGATCGATGCAGGATTCGATGCTAAGAGCATCGACAGATGTGATTGATGGATCGATCGATGCGGATTGGTTCATCGACCGACATGGTTGGTTTAGGGCTCGGTTTAAATAAATTTATTAAAATTATAATCGTCGCGGTTTAATAAACAGAATTAATAATTTTATTAAGTTCTGGTTAAACCGGGATAAGAAATCCAATGTCGAAATAATTATTGGATTTAGTGCCTAAACCAGGATTTTCTAATTTGATTTGGTTGGACCAAATAAATTGAGAAAATCCGGTTTAGTAAATAACCGGTTGACAATTGTGGTCATCGTAGTAATTAAAATTTGGTTAGACCAATTTTAATGAACCAGACCGGTTATGTCATTTAATTGGACAATTGGGTCATGTCTTGGACATGGACCAGTTCTTGGGCCTCGGGTCAAGAAGTTAAAACAATTGGGCCAATTATTTGAGTCTTTCTTCAGATTTAATTTAAAATTTATTTATAAAGAATATAAATCGATTTTAAATTAATGTTTCCGAAATTTTGAAATTAGAAGTTTCTAGATTTGCATGATTCGGATTTTAAAGAAATTTCTAAAGTTAGAAAGTTTCCGGTTTTAGAAAGTTTCCAATTTTAGAAAGTTTCCAAAAATAGTAGGTTTCCTAAAATGGAAAGTTTCCCGAAATAGTAATCTTCTATTTTGGGAATGAAATTTTAAATAAACCTACGAACCTCAAATAATATCAAGCGTTGGATGTCTTGTCCATTCTATGTCAGCTGTCGAAGCCCATTCAATTGTATTCATGGCCTTACAGTGTGAGGGTGTCTGCTTTTGCGTGGGTAAGACGGTTTGTGATTCATAAATGTCATTGGGAGTCCCAGACATTAATGATTACATGACTGTATAGTCTGGTTTTCTTGACTGGGCCATCGGGAGTCCCGGGCCTTGAGACATCAGAGTGGATTGGGCCTCGGGCCCAGATTCACAACCAAGAGTTATATCACGGATATAATTAGCCGATATAGGGCTTACCGATATAAGCTAAGGTTTCGTGACGGCCAGTGGCCCACTTTAATCTTAGTTATATGTGGATCTTGGAATCATTATATTCTATTGAGGGTAACTTATGTTATTGAATATAATGCGTGATTAATCATATTAAATTTAATACGAGATTAATCATATTGAACATATTAACTAAAATCCTTTTATCTTAAATTTTCAGTTATGACTAGCACAAACAATCAAAACACTTTCTCGATCCGGTCTGTCCTTAAGATGGACAAGCTGAACGGATCAAATTTCTTGACTTGGTCGCGGAACCTGAGGCTAGTTCTCAGACAGGAGAGAAAGGACTATGTCCTTGAGAGAGCTCTCCCCGTGAGGATCGGGTCCAATGCTTCTCATGCAGTATATGATGCTTGGAATAAGCATTATAATGATGTGGTAGATGTGCGTGGTCTGATATTGGCTACCATGGACTCAGACTTGCAGAAGCAATATGAGAACATGGAGTCGCCAATAGAGATGATCAGCAGCCTGAAATTGAAATTTCAGGAGCAGATAAGGGTGGAGAGATACCAGTTGGTTAAATCTCTCACTAGCTGCAAGCTACCAAATGATCATCCAGTAAGTCCTCATGTCAGTAAAATGATGGGTTACATTGATAACCTGAGGAAACTGGATTATCCAGTTAGCCAAGAATTGGCAACTGAGATCATTCTGCAGTCACTGCCGTCAAGCTATGATAAGTTCAGAAGGAACTATATCAAGAAAGGCTTAACGAAGACGCTGACTGAACTGCATGATATGCTCAAGACAGTTGAGCCAAACGTGAAGAGTACCCTGTACAATCTCATGAATGAGAAGGGTAGGTTTACTAAACCTAATGCTGACAAGGGTGAAGACAAAGTTGTCCAGATTTTGAATCATGGCAAGCGTGTGTCTTCTGAGCCCGAGTCAGATACCTCTTACGTTGGTAAGTGCTGCTACTGTAAGGAGACAGGGCATTGGAAGAGAGATTGCATTAAATTCATGGAAGATGATGAGGAGTTAAAGTTGATGTATGCGACTACTTCCTCAGGTATTCATGTTATTACTTCAAGTTCTACCTTAAAGGTATTGGATACTGGTTGTGGCACTGATATTTGTGAAAATATGCAGAGCCTAAGCAACAGTAGAACGTTGAAGGAAGGGCAAGTGAAACTACATGTCTGGAAGGAGCTTGGGATGCTGCCTCAGCCGTAGGGTTTTTCACTTATAGATCCCTTTGAGGCTTGGTTTTGTATTAAGTAATTGCTACAATGTACCTGCTTTAAGCAGTGTTGTCTTTCATTTTCTTGTAAGAATTTGAATGTTTTTCATTTTGATAAAAGACAAGTTTTGTTCTTTTGATCTTAATGAAATATTAATTGTAGCACCCTATTCAAGGAATGGGTTTTATATCTTAAACCAAAGAATGCCTAAATGTAACATAAATACCAAATTGGTTTAAATCTGATGAATTAAACCTGATTTTCTTGGCATAAATGTCTTGGTCACAGAGAGTAAGTCGGATTCAGAAATCCCATAGTTATGAACTGTTGGGCTCATTTGAATGAATGTCTTATGAGACTTGAATTCTGCTTACTAGACCAAAAGACAAAGGGCCCATCTTAGCCGAGCTAGAGAAAGGCCCAAAGGCTTATTGGAGATTGAACATACTCATGTATGTGGTCCGATGAGCAGTAATGCCAGATAAAATTTTCTGTACTTCATTGTCTCGACTGATTAATTCAGTGAGTAAGACTGTGTTCATTTGATGAGACACAAGAAGGAATTCTTTGACATGGTCGAAAGAGTTCTAGAATGAGGTATAGAATGTGAGTGACAAAAGTATTGAGACTTTGGATTAGATCCAAGTGAGAATACTTAAGTCATCGATGGTGTGATCATCTGATTGAGTGTGAAGTCGTTTCACAGCTCATTTCTCCTGAAAACCTGGAGGTGTTTCTGAGAGAAAGAATCAGATCTTAACGGAAATGATTAAAGATGAATCACACGAATCTTCCATGATATTTTAAGAATAACGCTCTAGAAATATCTAAGTTTACGCTAAAATAGTTCCACCAATATCAGTTGAAAGACACCACGTAAATGTGGATTGGAATCGATCCAAATTCGTCTTTACTGAGTATTGGTAGTTGAGCTACTTCGCTAGTTGTCCTAGGGAAACTAAGGCTTGTTACTTTTACGTCCATTCTGTTTTCTAAGAAGGGAAGTTGCTTTCCAAGAAGAACAGTGGGAGTAAAAGTATAACTCGAAGAAATTCGAGACAAACAGGAGGCTGCTCAACCTGTTGAGGGAGAGCAACGGATGGATTTACAGATTTCTGTAGAATCTACACCTGTGGAGCCTGAAATTCGCAGATATGAATGAATCAGTTACTAATCCGAGAGTGATTTCTTGTCATTAGTTGAACCTGATAATCATTGAAATCTGCACCTGTGGAGCCTGAAGTTCGCAGATATGAATGAATCAGTTACTAATCCGAGAGTGATCTCTCGTCATTAGTTGAACCTGATAATCATTGAAAGTTCGCATGATCTGATGATCATTGAAAGCGACGAATCTGCGAAATTCAAAGAAGCGATAGTGAGCCCGAACTCTCCGAAAAATTACATTTTATGTAAGTTAGCTTCATCGATCCATTCATGGATGGAAGCAAACATATCGGAGTTGAAATCTTCGTTCTGTTGAAGTAGTCAAGGTTTTGACTTGAACAGGAACGAAATGGAACTGTGCGTTTACTAATAGATTAGTGGGAGCGATATTGCATTTCTCATAGTATATGTCGATGACATACTGATTCTCGGATATAACGTCCCAATGCTGCAGTCGGTAAAGGACTAGCTTGGGAGTTGGTTTTATGATTGACATGGGTAAAGCCACGTAGTTCTTGGATTTTGGATCTAAAGATAGAGATCCAAAAGAGCTGGTAGGACAAAGTCAAGATTCTTAAATTGACAAAGTCCTGCACCTAATCAGCATTCCAAGAAGGGTTTTATGCCAATGTCACATGGCAATACGTCAAGCAAGAAGCAGTGTCCTACGATAACTGCTGAGCTTGAAAGCATGGATAGGATTCCATATGCGACGGCAATTGGATCTATCATGTATGCCATGACACGTACTTGTTTTGATGTTGCTTTAATGTTAAGCAAGACAAGTAAAGACCAGTCAAATCCAGCAAAGAATCAAGTTTCCTAAAGTATGTCCTAAAGTATTTGAGGAATACTAAGGATAAGTTCTTGATTTACGGAGAAAGTGATGTGCTACAAGTCAGCAGAGTCTGAAAGGCAAGTTTCCAACAGACAAAGATGATTTCCGGTCACAGTCCGGTTATATCTTGTGTCTGTCTGGCGGTGCAAGGCACTGTTGCTGACTCCATGACTTAAACTGAACATTTCGCAGCTTGGAAAGCGGCGAAAGAGGTTGTTTGGAAAGAAGAGTTCGTCGCTGAACTTGATGTGATTCCCAGCATAGATGAGACTAGCTGCACATCAGAGGTCCAAACACCTTGAGATAAATGACAGAGATGTTAAGTAGATCAGCAAGTTTCAACAAATGAGAACGTTGCTAATCTATTAACGAAGCCACTCCTTAGCCCTAAGCACGAGTCACGGACTGTAGCTGTAGGATAAGTGAAATTAAGATGTAGTCTTAATTTCAGTGGGAGTTAGTAAAGGGCTTTATTTAGTTATTGATATGTTCTAGTAAAACATTTGAAATGTTTAATAATGAAATTATTATTTCAAGATTATTTTAACTGTGATGAAATAATCGTTCCAAAGTGATAAAAACCATTTTATAGGTCATCGAAGTAAGTGACTTGATCTTGAGTCATCAAAGTCATTTAGCTTGATCATGAGACCCTATATTTGATAGATGACTTATATCATCCTGTCCCTAGTCGAAGGTTGTTGAAATTGGAACACCAACAACCGTGTGAGACTAGATTGGTATGTGACTTATGACAAAGTCTCAGTGTGTCATAGATGCGCGGCATCAAAGTCAGTACATAGGTGTATGTTGGGGAACATACGACCGGACATGACCCGCTTATGAGAACTCTTCAGGATATTTATATCTGTGTCATAAGAGATTCTCACTACGACTATAGAGTATAGTCCTTAGACCTGAGTTCGCATGCATGTGACTGCACATGGACTGATGCACTTTGATCATTGTCTAACGCTATCGTTCTGCGATAGTTATAAGGACCTTGTTTGGGTGTATTATGAAATGAGTAGTTTACAGTGATGGAACAAGACGGGATTTGTCCCTCCAATATAAATGGAGTGAATATCTCTAGGCCAATCGGAGATTTGAATACTGGAAAATGCATGGCCATGCTCAAACGGACTGTCCCGAGTCGTTTGGATTGTCAGTATCAAATCAGAGTCCGAAGAACAAGATTAGGCTTTATAAGGATGACACTAATCTTGCCTTATGACTAATCGAGATATTGAGACGAAAGGGATTATGAATACAGAGATTCCAGTACAAGTGGGAGATTGTTGGAATTGTGTCCAGTAATCTCGGTACTGTCTCTAGAAAGTAAGAGTATGTCAATGATCAGACATAAGTCATATAATACTGGGGGTCATGATGGCTTGCTAGAGTCCGCTCATGATCTATAAGTCTTGGACTTATTGCCTTTATTATATGATCCCATATGGGTCACACGCCTAAGCTAACAGGAAAACGTGTAGGAATGGTTTAGCAGAAGTACGGTAAAAGTGCTAGGCATTTACTGTACTTAGAGAGAATAAAACGGTTTAGGCACTGTGTGTCGATCGATGCACAAGGCGTGTCGATCGACACAGTGCGCGAACGCCTCGGAGTTAATTGGCCTTTGGGCCAAATGGCCCAAAACGAACTGAACGAGTTATATAAACTTAAGACGAGTTCAGGTCGAAAATAGCCCTAGCCGCGAGCCTCCTCTCTCTCTCTGCGCCGATTTCCTCCTGGTCTAGCAGCCTCTTCCTGCTTGGTGTGCGTGTGTGAACCTCTGGAGGAGTTATCACTCGGTGGCTCTCTGATCTCTGATATACCTCCTCTTTCCGCTGCATAAACAGGTATAAGGTGAGATCTGATATTGTTTCTATTCAAGAGAACCTAGATCCGCATGTTTAGGATGATCTGAATTTGGAATTGAATCAGGATTGATCTAAACATTCCTTCAGAGAATGACTCAACTGCTGATTGCCAAGAAGAACCAGGCTATGAAGAAGCTGATTCCAAATGTTGTTTAAGTGAAGCTGAGATAAAGGCAAGAGAAGAGCAAATTAAAGAAGCATGGGAGAGCAACAACCATTCTGAAATCAGTGAAGGAGAAAAATACCAAGGTGAGCTTTGTCAAGGAGGACCATATAACATCTGTTTTTCAGGTCGTGTGCAAGGACCAAAAGCTTATCTAAGGTGGGAAAGAGATATGGATGATTGGTTTCAAGCAAATAAAGTTCCAGAAGAGGAGAAGACCACCATTGCTGATTAAACTCTAATTAAAGAAGCCTATCTAGAATGGGATAAGGATGCTTACCTCAGACTTGAGCTTGAGCTACCATATCACACTTGGGAAGAGATGAAGCAGCAACTGCATAAAGAGTTTGTAGAAGAGATCTCCACAGATCCATACTACTCAAGGTGCCAAATTCCTCAAGAGATAAGAAGATGGATCATGGAAACACCTCCCAAGAAGAGTACTTGTTCTAGACCAGGAAAGATGACTTCCAACAAGCCATTAAAGGCTGTCAAAAATGAACCAGAGGCGCCAAGACAACAGAGGACACGAGCTGCGAAGGTTAGGAAGCCAAATTTAACCATGACTTCAAGAAGCCATTGGAGGTAGTTCCAACCTCTTGTCCCTTCAGCCAGACACGCCAAGACCAAGTAAGTCTACTAACTCTAAGAGGCTTAAAAATAAGATATGATATGCTATAGATGTCATAAGAGAGGACATTTTAGTGAAACCTGTCCATCTAAACAATTGTTGATAGAAACATCACTAGGACATAAAATTGCATTAGCTAAAACCAGTGATAGTTTAGCTTATTCGGATTTGTTATTTCCCAATTCTAGTGTCATGCATTTGTCTTTGTCAAGAGGATTTGATATAGGGAAAGAAGATATGAGCAGTAAAGATCATGAGCAAACCAAAGTCAGTAGGGAAGATCAAAGACCAGAGAAACATGTTTTGGTGATCAGGAAAGAAGATGAACATTTAATGATCACTACCTCGCAAGAGCAAAAGGTTCAAACCCTCATACAACCTACTGAAGTTGAACATGTAAGTACAAGTATCATACAATCTGTTTATACTACTCCAAGAACAGATATAATGAACTTGTTCTTCCCAATGAGCATCTCTACAAATATAAAGCACAAGGGAGAAGAGAATGTGAAGAAAAGCTCAAAAACAGCCCTTACACTAAGTGATCAGACTGATCAAGGCAGTAGAGAAAAGGAGAACATCAAGGAGAAACCCCCATACCAAAGCAAAGACACCACATCTATTAACAAGGTAAGTCTCTCTTTGATAGATTACATTTTATTTTCATTACTTTGTGTTTTGTTCTGTTCTGCTTTGATTCAATAGTTCATCAGAAAACCCATAAGAAAAGTCATTATGCATTTGTTTGATTCATTCCTAAATGAAAAAGGCTATAAAAAGTGTGTTTCCGTTTTTGCCATATATAGATTAATGCATCCTTAGACCAAAAACCCCAAAAGAACTAGTTTTGCATTCTGTTTTGACTTTCACCGAAAAACCAATATAATTTTGTGTCTTTGAATCACTGTTTGCATTTTTTTTTGTTCATCATTCCATAAGAAAAAGAAAAGTAAAATCGTGTTTCCTTAAGTATTTGCATTTGAATCCATTATTTCCCTTTTTGCAAATAAACCGTGTTAAGACTTTGCTAGAAAAAGGAAAAGTGAACATTTTTTGGTTATTCCTTTCTTTGATTTCAAAATTAAACTCTTTCTTCTACCTTTTTTCCCTTTTAAGTTCCTACGACTGCATAAAAACACCACACAAGTTTTGGTATCGGGAGCAAATCGAAGACAATGGGAGAAGAAGTACAAAACGCCCAAATCACCATAGAACAGTTCTTGGAAGCAATGAGAGACATCAGCAACATGATGACTCAACTGGAACATAGACCGGTACCATATCCTCCTGAACCTCCACCATTAAGAAGAGGACCCATCCGTGGAGATCCTGTTCAGAGAGCTCAGCAACAACAACAGGGAAATGATGATGAAACAGACGATGACATTCCCAGCCTTGAAGATGATGCTGATCCACCTCCTGTAGGATAAACCCAGAGACCAAGGAGACATGACAGAGGCAGAGAACGTACCAGAGACAAAGACCAAGGAGAAGAACATCCCTGGCAAGGAGGAAAAGACCTCAAGTTGACACCTCGAACCTTTGCGGGCAGAGTTAACCAGGAAACCTATCTAGATTGGGAGAGGAGAATGAAGTACATATTTGAGTACTAACAATACTCCAGTGTCAGAAAGGTCTCTCTTGCAGCTACTGAACTCACAGATAATGCTTTGGCATGGTGGGACAAAAAAGTTTCAGAGAGAAGAAGGCATAGACATGGGAAGATCAACACTTTGGAAGACATGCATTTTCATATGAGAAAGAGATATGTGCCTTCCTATTATCACAAGGATCTTCATAAGAGATTCAGAAAGCTCAATCAAGGTGCCACATAAATAGAAGAGTATTTTGAAGAATTTGAGACCTTGATAAACATGCTGAAGCTAGAGGATTCAGAAGAAACACTCATGGATTAGTTCTTTGATGGTCTCCATGACAGAATAACAAGAAAGGTAGAAAGGAAAACCTACCGTGATCTAGAAGAGCTCGTGCAACTTTCTGTCCAGGCTGAGAAGCATATCAAAAGAAAGACAACATCTATGACAGGCACCAAGTATAGTTGGACTCAACAGCCACAAAGAAACATGGATATGGGGAAGTTTATTGAGCAGAGCAACAAGTTCAGAAACCAGTGGCAGAGAGTTCCGAGGGAGCTAAACTAGAACAAGCTAAGATACAAAACCAAAGATCCATAGACAATACTTGCTTAAAGTTCCAAGGAAAGGGTCATTATGCTCGAGACTTTCCACACTCGTGGGTCATGATCCTTCATAGTCATCTGAACAAATTGAAGAATAATGAAGAACAAGTAAGAGGAAGTGATGAAGAACTAGAGAGAGATAAAAAGTGCAAGTATGTTTCTCTCTCTTTCTTATTATTTTAATTACTGATTTGTTACATAAGATGGTCTATATAAAGAGTAGACCAAAGGAATAAACCAGAATAAACAATGGAACAAGTAAAGAGGCTGAAAGTGACACATCTCTAACGGCTCTCTAACATCTCTTTTCCAAAGGCTATATTCAAATTTTGAATATATAGTTTGTTGATATAGTTGACTATATCCTCTTGATATATTTGCATGTCATAGCTTCCTAATATAGTTGACTATACGAATGAAGTATAAACAGATTCTTCACTTTGTTCAGATGAAAGCTTCTTCATAGAATGGTCATGTATTCACACCATACTTCACCTACTGTCTTCATGGTTAATACTTTAACAATACCAGCCATCTAGATGCCTTCCTCCTTAGCAATCCTAAATGGAGAATCCCAGCTTGGGCCAATTTTTAGCAACACCAAAGCAACATCAAGGTAGAGGTCTTGGGCCTTACTTGTAGACTTTGGCCTTGCCTCTCCTTTTCTTCTTCCTGTCTAATAAATTATGCTTAAGACTGTCCAAACCAGAGGGTCATGATTCTTAAGAACAATGGAGAGTATGAGTCTCAAGATTAAATTGAGGAAGAACAAGCAGAATCAAAAGATGATGTGGTGGACTATCCTGATGTTGGAGAGCTGTTTGTTACAAGAAGCGCATTGAGTGCACTCTATCATCCAGAAACCATACAAAGGGAAAACATCTTTCACTCAAGGTGTACCATTGAATACAAGGTATACAGCCTTATCATAGATGGTGGGCTATTAAAAAATCTAGCCAATAAGTACTTGGTTGATAAGTTAGGCCTTAAAAATACCAAACATCCAAGGCCATACCGTCTCAAGTGGTTGAATGATGACACTGAGTTGAAGATAGGAGAGAAGGTGATTGTTCCATTCATTGTGGGGAAGTATGCTAATCAAGTCCTCTGTGATGTCGTCCCAATGCAAGCTGGACACCTCCTGTTTGTCAGACCATGGCTGGTTGACAAAGAAACACTCCACAATGGAAGAACAAACTCTTACAGCTTCACTCATTAGAGCTGTAAGCACAACCTTGCTCCACCTACTTCACAAGAAGTTCATGAACTTTAGAAAGAAATGGACAAAGGAGAAAATGTAAGTAAAAATAGTCTTTGTATCGCTCTTACCACTTTTTTAAAGTCTATTAATGCAAAAAAAGGTGCTACTCATGGTTTTCAAGGAAGTGTTGATTTCATAACAAGAAAAGAATGAGCTTCCAAATGATGTGAATGAGATTTTATCCAAGTTCAAAGACATCTTTCCTAATGAGATACCTGCTGACTTGCAACCCATAATAGGCACTGAGCATCTGATTGACCTCATACCAGGAGCACCTCTTCATGAACAGACCATCATATAAATTCAACCCGAAGGAAGTTAAAGAACTGGAGAAACAAGTTCAAGACTTGATGTCTAAAGGCTATATCCGTGAGAGCCTCAGTCCTTGTGTTGTATCTGGGTTGCTAGTGTCCTAGAAAGATGGCACATAAAGGATGTGTGTGGATGCAGATCCATCAACAACAAAACCATCATGTATAGGTATCTTATACCTCAGTTAGATGATATGTTGGATGAGATAAGTGGTGCCACAATCTTTTACAAGATAGAATTGAAGAGTAGATCTCATCAAGTCAGAATGAAGGAGGGTGATGAATGGAAGACATCCTTCAAAACCAAGAGAGGTTTATACGAATGGCTAGTCATGTCATTTGGTCTCACCCAAGAGAGGATTATACCTAGCGCATTCACGAGCCTTATGAACCATGTTGTGAGAGCTTTCATCTATGAGTTTGTAGTTGTGTATTTTGATGATATTTTGGTTTTATAGCACAAACTTGCATGATCATGATGCGATCCTGCCCAGCACTAAAGACATGGACTTGAACCTGAGCTTGAACCTGATGGAACTAAAGACATGGAGCTTGAACCTGATGGAAATAAGCTTGAACCAGAGGGTGCGCTTAGAGCGGAGAAAGAGTACGTAAAATATGTTATCTTAACCTCATTGGTTTTGATACATGATCATCAAATGGGCATGTGTCTCATTTGTACTCTTTTTCCCTTTTCAAGTTTTGTCCCACTAGGTTTTCTTGACAAGGCTTTTAATGAGGAAACTCATTCACATTGAAATAACCCATTTGTTGATCCAAACCATGGCATAACATCCATAATTCGACCCAATGGAGAAGATGTCAAGTCTAGCATATTTTATGCCCATTACAAGCCCAAGAAGATCTCAAAACAAGTTGATAATTTTTTGCCCAATAAAAGTGACGAAAATGGAGTATGAAGGGTCATTTTTCAAATTCAATAAGTGTTTAAGTCTGGTCTTTGTGTTGTTTCCGACGTGTGTTCATTTCTTCTCATGCATCCTTGTTGCATTTTCTATTTAAACTCTTTGTAACCATTTCTGAATTTTTATCAAACTTCTTAATCAAAAAGAACCTTTTCTAGTTGTTTGATCTGAGTGGTATTTAATATCCTCTCATATTGTTTACTGTATTTAGTGTGTCATATCCTTACAGTAACATCCCTGCAAGTCTAAGAGTCATTCCGCAACTCTTTGAATTTTCTCTCAATCCATTCCATACATCCACCCATGAATCTATCATCAACCATCCACAAATCCATTCATATAGTCTCCTGCATCATCATCTATTGTCTCATCATCAAGGATCATCATCCACAATATCTAAACCTTCAAGAAGTGCGTCTTAGGGCAATGATCCTCTCACTAGGATCACATCAAGTGGTATCAATGCCAATTCGTGTCAGGTTGTGTCTTTTCCAATTCTATTATGATATGATTCGTGGTGTTATGAGTTAAACCCTTCAACTTCGAATCTGATTAGTTAGGGTTTGTTAAAAAACGTTTTGCTGAGTTTTTGTATCCTGTTTCTGAATTTTCATGTTCAGGGTTTGTTGAAACCTATTTGGAAATTTAGAATCAGATTAGAGACATGCAATTTGAATCATTAAAAACTGTAGGCCTAAACTAAAAAGGAAAAGGAAATCGCCTAGGGTTTTTAGAATTACATATTCTGATTTGTGATGTTTTCTTTTGTTTTAATTCATCCATTTTGATTTCCAAGGGCCTCTTTACTTTTTCTTTGATCTAATTTGGACATAAAATATGGTGAATTCAAGTGGAGAAGAGACCTGCAACAATAAGGATAATCAGCTCTTGATTGATTCTATCACGGCTAACATGGCTAAGATAATGGACGAGAAACTTGAAGCCTGATACAATCAAGTTTTAATCCCTAGATCTACACTGCAAGTGCACAGACGTGAACCAGTAGTATATAGGGTATCGAATCCACATAGACTCTAGATTCGTTCGATAGATTATAGAATTTCAGGTTAAGATAGGTAGCAATAGAGAAAGCAATAAATCAAACAGCAGAAAAGTAAATAGATCGGTTTGTAATCAAGAAGCGAAGGCGTCAGGTCAAGGGAGTTCTCAGGAAATCAGGAACACAGACAATCAATCAATCGGGATCTAATTAAGAACTGTTTTAGAACTGGAATCACGGAAGTATAAGAAGCCAACTTTCGTTGCGAATCTTATCTATGTCTAACAACTTAGCAAGCCAACTTTCGTTGCGAATTCTAGAGTTCTAAACAAGCATTAATCTCAAGTTCTTTCGTTCACAATTCCTCTAAACCAAATTTCTTTGCGAGTAGATCAAATTGCTCATCTAGGTTCTTTCTAGCTAATCAACCAACTGTCGTTGCGGAAATCAACCTAACATCATAAATCTGGGTAGCTAATTCAGATTAAGCAGTAAGAACAACCCTAGATGAAGAACTAACAGATATGAATCCCTACAGATTGATTAACCTATAATTCCATGAAATCCCCTGTGAGAATCCCTAAACCTAACAGGTAAACTACTCAGACATGATAATCGAAACAGAAGACATCATGAATAGAAAACCAAATAGCATATAATAAAATAAAGAACTGGGTTCAAAATCCTCTCTCTCTCTCTCTCTCTCTCTCTCTCTCTCTCTCTCTCAAGAACAAGATCAGCCCCTAACTCTCTAAAAATAAAATAAAGCTTCGCCTAAACAATGGCTTAAAATCCTAATATATAAGTCTAAACACGTTTTTGGGCCTTTTTGCAAGTCTGGGAAGTTTCTGGGCAAAAACTGTAATTTCTCCAAAATACAGATTTTTGGGCGCAGAACCCTGGAATCACCTTGCGTCGACCACTGCATAGACTGCGTCGATCGTTGCAAGGTGATTTCGCAGCCAGTGAACTCTGTGAGATCTCTAAACAGTGCAGAATTGACCCAAATGCTTCCAAAACGTCCAATTAGGCTCCAAATGTCCTTAAACCTCTTAAACACCTAAAAAGACTCCAAAACATAATAAAAGACTCGATAAATAAGACATATACCATGGCTAAAATTCCTAAAATCCATGGTATATCAACTCCCCCACACTTAGCTTTTACTTGCCCTCAAGCAAACAGAAGACCAAGATTAGGAGAAGAAGTTTGAAAACTTCAGAAACTCGTTTCATCGTAGAAGCACCACACTCAGATTCGCCTTAGTAAGCCACATGAAAATGAACCTGCAAACATCAAGACCAACATATACTTCCCCCACACTTAGCAACTGTCCTAAGTAAACTCCACAATCACATTCAGAGCATCCAAATTCACCATACTGACTTCTATAAGCTATTAAGTGCGGTCTCACCTATGGGGTATCGATCAAAGATAACATGGACTCTTACTATGTTAGCTCTAGACCACCATACTATCTTTTTTGGTTCCTTTCTTCTCTTTTCCCTTCCTTAGCAACTGATTTTTCCCCATTGGGTATCATTTTTTTTTTATCAGTGCTCTTCCCGTTATGGGTTGTACTTTGGACATGTTTCCATGGATGCACAGGAGGTAATAGGGGTCTCTACCACTCCCGCGACCACTTCGGAGCTACCTGATCATCCTCAGTTTATTATTCTTATTTTTTTACTTTACTTTAGAGAAGGGAGAAGGGAACCTTACTCGGACAGGTTTACAAGCTGTGTCAGAACTAACAGAGGAGTCCGACTCAAGGTATACCAAGCCCATAAGTGAGAAAATTAAGTCAAGTTAAAGGTGCGAAGTCAAGTAATGGATCCTCTGAATGCCTGAAGTGATATGGGTGTCCTCAGTAGGCTGGTCTGTGTTAGGTTTTTTAATAGTCATAGATCATCTGCAAGTCATCCAATGGTCACTTAAGTTCATGCAAGTGTGGTAATCTCCTCAAAAAGTCCTTGTTTCCTACTCGATTTGACTCAATAAAATAAATTTGGACTGACTCTAAGAAAAAAAAAGCGTGCGTCAGTAGCTACCTCCCCCACACTTGAACTACACTGTCCCCAGCGTAATAAAAGCATGAGCTCGGTGAAAACAGATAATCAAATTGAAAAGAGTCTGAAAAATCCAGAGATACGTACCTCTTGTCGCACTGTGTCGATCGATGCTCAGGACTACATCGATCGACGCAAGTCGCATTTGCTCAATTCATTCGTGTGTTCGCTCTGTGTCGATCGACACATAGGACCGTGTCGATCGATGCCAGGCGATTTTTGACCTGTTCTCTCGGCTGAAAACACCAAAACGAAAAATCAAAGTAACAAACACCTAAAAATGAAAAATAAAAACGAAAATTGACTCTATAATGGGTTGCCTCCCCCTCAGCGCTTGTTTTTAGTCATTAGCTTGACTATGGAATAGAGATTAGACTCATGGCGGTTTCAACAGAGACTTTGAGTGTCTCTGTGAATGTCTCCTCATCCAAGGTGGTGTATATGCTGTCGGATCATGAGATTTCCCAAGGAAAGAATAAACAGAACCGGGGCGGGAGCGAAACATGGGTGGGATTCTGCGTTTTCCTGCATTCAAAGCAATGTGGTTAGGAGGTTTAAGCTTAGATGATTTGTGCCTTACCTTTGGTGGAAATGAGATGTCTGGAGCTTTCTGCTTATGAGCAGTTGCAGGCACTGAAGATGTTAGAGCAGGTTCAAGAGGAACCGCCATCTTCTTCTCTCCAATCGGACTCTCTTGTTCCACTACAACACTGAAATTCTGTCCATCAATGGTGGATTTCTGCAGCTTATCCATCTTGAACTGCAAAAGCTTGTCTCCCAGCTGGAGATCAATCAGTCCACGTCTCACATCAATAACTGCTCTAGCAGTGGCTAAGAATGATCTACCAAGTAGTAGAGGATCATCAGGTTCAATCTCATACTTCAGCACTACAAAGTCTGTTGGAATCAAGTAGTTTCCAACTCTGACATGAATGTCCTTAAGAACTCCTTCCGGATATCGCTTTGAACGATCAACTAGGATAAGAGAGATCCTAGTAGGCTGGAATTCCATCTTTCCTAATCTCTCAGCTACAGAGTATGGCATGAGATTTACACAAGATCCTAAGTCACACAGAGAACGCTTGAATATGTCCTTAGAGATGGAACAGTCGAGCACAAAGGCTCCTGGGTCTGGTATCTTCTCTGTAATCTGAATCAGCTTCTTTTCCATCACTTTCATACAGTTAGCCAGTTCTAGCTCCTGTTTAGACAGTTTAGGAACCTTAGGATACGGCACAGAGGGCTTATAGACTCGTTCTAGGACTGTTGCAGGTTTCTTGTCCCGTCTGGGATTTGTGTCGATCGACACACAACGTGCATCGATCGACACAAGGCGATTATGTTCAAATTCACCAGACGTATCGGGGATGCATCGATCGACATCGAGGGTGTATCGATCGACGCATGTCTCAGACAGACAATATTTATCCAGAAAATCCGAGATTATGCTCTCTTCTTCCCCTAGCAAGTCAATCTCATCTCCTGTGATCACATCATTGACGTATTGCCTCTGTTCAGCTTTCCCAACTTCATTTTGCCTTTGTATTGCTCCAGCTGTCTGTTGAACTTGGACATCTAGCTTCTTCACATGTGTGCTCAAAGATTCAAACTTCCCATTCAGATTTTCATACAATGCATCTATCTTTGAGTCGAAGGACACAGTGATCTGTTGTTGTCCCTCAAGAAACTGCTCCATCATGGTTTCCAATCTGCTCTTATATGTAGGTGCAGGCGGTGCTTGGTAAGAAGAAACACCATAGTTCCTCGAGAAGGAGTTACTCTATTGCTGGAAGGGTTTCTGAAAAGCAGGTTCCTGATTGTAGAATCCAGTCCCTCCGACGTAGTTGATAGCTTCTTGCGCATACTTTCCAAGTAGAAGACTATGCAGAGAGTCAACTTTGTTCTTCAACCCAGCTATCTGTAAACTGTCAATCCCTGAGCTGAAAAAAATCATTCCGACACATCATCCTTACGAAAGGCGTCGATCGATGCAGATAGAGCGTCGATCGATGCGAGTCGCGAAGATGTGACGATCGACACACAGGACCGTGTCGATCGATGCAGTGCGATTACAGGCGTACCTGAAACGCAAGAAACAGAAAAATTAGTAACCAAAAAAAAAAAAAAACCTAGTCTAAACCCTAAGTTCAAATCTATCGAAGACTCAAAAGAGTCCCCGGCAACGGCGCCAAAAACTTGATACGATCAGGTTTTAATCCCTAGATCTACACTGCAAGTGCACAGACGTGAACCAGTAGTATATAGGGTATCGAATCCACAGAGACTCTAGATTCTTTCGATAGATTATAGAATTTCAGGTTAAGCTAGGAAGCAATAGAGAAATCAATAAATCAAACAGCAGAAAAGTAAATAGATCGGTTTGTAATCAAGAAGCGAAGGCGTCAGGTCAAGGGAGTTCTCAGGAAATCAGGAACACAGACAATAAATCAATCGGGATCTAATTAAGAACTGTTCTAGAACTGGAATCACGGAAGTATAAGAAGCCAACTTTCGTTGCGAATCTTATCTATGTCTAACAACCTAGCAAGCCAACTTTCGTTGCGAATTCTAGAGTTCTAAACAAGCATTAATCTCAAGTTCTTTCGTTCACAATTCATCTAAACCAAATTTCTTTGCGAGTAGATCAAATTGCTCATCTAGGTTCTTTCTAGCTAATTAACCAACTGTCGTTGCGGAAATCAATCTAACATCATAAATCTGGGTAGCTAATTCAGATTAAGCAGTAAGAACAACCCTAGATGAAGAACTAACAGATATGAATCCCTACAGATTGATTAACCTATAATTCCATGAAATCCCCTGTGAGAATCCCTAAACCTAACAGGTAAACTACTCAAACATGATCATCGAAACAGAAGACATCATGAATAGAAAACCAAATATCATATAATAAAATAAAGAACTGGGGTTCAAAATCCTCTCTCTCTCTCAAGAACAAGATCAGCCCCTAACTCTCTCAAAATAAAAATAAAGCTTCGCCTAAACAATGGCTTAAAACCCTAATATATAAGTCTAAACACGTTTTTGGGCCTTTTTGCAAGTCTGGGAAGTTTCTGGGCAAAAACTGGAATCACCTTGCGTCGACCACTGCATAGACTGCGTCGATCGTTGCAAGGTGATTTCGCAGCCAGTGAACTCTGTGAGATCTCTAAACAGTGCAGAATTGACCCAAATGCTTCCAAAACGTCCAATTAGGCTCCAAATGTCCTTAAACCTGTAAAACACCTGAAAAGACTCCAAAACATAATAAAAGACTCGATAAATAAGACATATACCATGGCTAAAATCCCTAAAATACATGGTATATCAAAGCCTTTTGTCGCACCATTGAAGGCCAAACGTGCACAAGAAGGCAGAGAGCATCAACGACGAAACATATAGCAACAATAGAAATCTAGAGATCAAGCTGGACATGACTACTACTGTTGTGATGAACATAAAAGTGTTGAGAATGCTAAGCATCTTAAGAAGACAAAGGCTTTATAACGAAGTGGAAAAGCAGATGCTGGAGGCACTTAATTCCGTGAATATTAGCAAAAAGAAAAGTCCCGACAACTGCCACTCAATTGGTACCAAAGCAACAAAGGAGAAATAAAGTTGTTCTAAGAAGGAGCCATCTATTTAAAGGGACTGAGATGCAATTGCAAGACACATGGTGCTAGAAGAAAACACTGAGAACAATATCAAAGAGAATGTGAAGACTCAACAACACACAACAGTTCAAGATCAACAATACTTAAGCAGCAAAGAAGAGAAAACTAAAGAACACGTTGTCAGTAACCACCTCCCCCACACTTAAACTGCACTGTCCTCAGTGCAATCGCAGCTTGGGTTCTGTATAAATCGATCGGGAACCATAGAAAGATTGAGTTAAAAATTCGAACCTGAACACGGTTGTTGTCGACCAACACTAAATCAGTGTCGGTCGACATTAAGCTCGTATGATCATGGGCAGGACAGTTCTAAGTGTCATGGTCGGGTTAGACTGTTTGGCACTCAAAATCTCACCTGTTTACTGCGTTAGATCACTCAAAAATCATGTCAGAAACAACAGTAGCATGCAATAAACTCAAATCATCCAAGTTCCAGACATATTGGACTGACAACTGACTCAAAAAGAAACATAAGAATGACTCAAGACACAAAAAGGAAAAAGAAAAGAAAAGAAAAATGACTCAAGAAACATAAAAAATGACTCAAGTTCCTTTTATTCACAACTTACCAATGGGTTGCCTCCCACTTAGCGCTTGTTTTTAGTCGTTAGCTTGATTGTGGGTAGGAGATCAGACTAACAAAGGTTTCGACAGAGGCTGTGAGTGCCTCTGCGAAAGTCTCCTCATCCATGGAGGTTCGTAAGCGGTATCAACATGAGAGTGTCCAAGGTACGTAGGAATAGAGCGTTTCTCTATATTCACAGCAATGAAGTGAGGAGTTTTGACGTTTGGTGGAGATCTGACGTTTGGAGCTTTCTGCTTATGAGTAGTTGCAGGCTTTGAAGATGTTAGAATGGATCCTTGAGAAACCACCATCTTCTTTTCTCCAATATCAGAAATTGTAGCCTCATTACTCTGATATACTTGCTCCATCTCAATGCTAAAGGCTTCACCATCAATGGTGAATTTTTGCAGCTTATCCATCTTGAAGTGCAGAGGCTTATCTCCCAGGTGGAGATCAATCAGACCGTGCTTCACGTCAATCATCGCTCTAGCTATAGCTAAAAAGGGTCTGCCTAGTGTCAGAGGATCTTCCGGTTCCTTATCATATTTCAGCATTACGAAGTCTGTTGGAATCAAGTAGTTTCCAACTCTGATAGGGACGTCCTCAAGAACTCCTTCTGGAACCCTCCTTGACTGATCAGCTAGGATTAGAGATATCCTAGTCTTTTGGAAGTCTGTCAACCCCAATCTCTCCACCACAAAGTTTGGCATGATATTTCCAGCGGCTCCTAAATCACATAAGGAGTGCTTGAATCTATCCTTGAAAATAGAGCAATCTAGCACAAAGACACCAGGATCTGGTAGATTCTCTGGGATTCGATTAAGCAGCACATCACTGACTTGTTTAGGAAGCACCACCACCCATTCTTTTAAATCTTCATCCATGTGGATCATCTTCTGCACATATCTCTGTAGACAAGGGTGAATTTGCAAACCATCAGTTAGGAGAATCTCATCCAGCTTCTTATCCATTACTTCCATGCAGTTAACTTCATCAAGCACTTGTTTAGACTTCATAGCTACTCTGGGGAATTGTATAGGAGGTTTATAAACCTTCTCTTCAGCAACAACGTGAGGTTTGAAGGAAATTGGTCCTGCCCGACCATAGTGTCGATCGACGTCGGATTGATGTCGGTCGACATCGCTCGATTTTCCCTTGTTGTCGACTCCATAATCGATCTCGGTCGATTTCCATTCGTCATGAGAACTCGAAGAATTTGGCTCTTCAGTGAATGTCGACCGACACTGAGTAAGTGAGTCGATCGACAATGAATCTGTAGCTTCAGATTCATCTCTGTTTCCAACGATTTCCACAGTCTCAACCTCAAATCCTTCTTCCCGATCCAGCCCATCTTCAATCTGAACCGATATAGCATTGATGTGGGCATTCTGAACATTCTTCCCCTTGATTGAGCCTGAAATCTGGCCTACTTGTGTATCCAAATGCTTCATATGTGTGCTCAAAGACTCAAACTTCCCATTCAGATCAGTGTAGATGGCATCCATCTTCTTGTTGAAGTCCACAATAGTCTTTCTCTGCCCCTCAAGCATCTGCTCCATCATAGCTTCCAGCTTACTCTCGTGAGCATTAGTAACATGAGGTGTCTGATAAGAAGAAGCTCCATAGGTCCTCTGGTAGGAGTTGTTCTGCTGAAAAGGTTTCTGGAAAGCAGATTTCGGACCATATCCAGAAGAGTTTTGGTTGCTTGTGAAAGCACTCTTCTGACCATAACCAGTGTTAGCATTGTAGAACTTGTTACCTTGCTGATTTCCAAACTTTTTTCCCTGAAATCCAGATCCACCAATGTAGTTCACATCTTCTTCTTCAAAGCCTTCATCCTCAATCACCTCAGTCTCTTGATCAAAATGGACAGCCTTCTTCCCAACCAGCAAGCTGTGAACAACGTCTATCTTCTTGTTCATTTCAGCTATCTGGGAATTGTCAGCTTTACCACCAGACTTCATCCTCTCCATATCAGCATTCTTGACACTATTACTAGTCACCAAGTTCTCAATGAGATCATTAGCTTTTTCTGGAGATTTAGTGTAGAAGTTCCCGGTACTTGCAGCATCCAAAGCCATCTGATGCCACAAATCAACTCCTCTGAAGAAGATACCCAAAACCTGCACCTCAGAGAAACCATGATGAGGGCAATCTCTCTGGTACCTCTTGAACCTCACCCAGGCTGCCTTAAAAGGCTCTGCAGATCCTTGCTTGAAGGTCAAGAGATCCTGTCTAAGCTGATCAGATCGAGCATCATCATAGAAGTGTCGCAGAAACTTCTCCTTCACTGCATTCCAAGTAGTCAGAGTCCCATGTGAAATCTGCTTCAGCCAGTTAGCAGCTTCTCCTCCAAGAGAGTGAGGAAAAAGCTTGCAGTGCAGGTAGTCATGGCTTACTCCATTGTGCTTCATCCCATTCACTAGAGACTCAAAGTCTTCTATGTGGTCCATAAGGTGCTCATGTGGGTGTCCATGAAACAGGTGCTGTCCCACAAGTGTGTAGTAGGAAGTCTTCAACTCAAACTCGTTTCTCTCAAAAGCAGGAGGTACAATCGCAGACCTGTTGGCGTAGAACTCGTCAGGCCTGTTGTAGTCAGCTGGTGTCCTCCTAACAGGTGGGTTAACAAGCTGTTGATTAGGTTCACGGATCACATTTCCTTGAGCATAAATTCTTTGTCCCTGAGCATTGTAGGGATTGTTCTGTGGGTCTCTCAGAACACCTTCAGCATCTTGAATCAAAATCAATCGATTCATCATCCTTGAAGATTTCTGAGCTTTTCTGTTTGTCCTCTCAAGTCTAGCAAGCTCCTCAAGTCTGAGGTTCAAAAGGTTATCGTCCAGGTTGCTTCTGGTGTGACGACTTGGCATAAACTGAACTCAAAAACTGGTCTCGAGCTCGATGTCGATCGACACTGATGGATGTCGATCGACACTAAATGCGTCTGTCGATTCTGCAGCAAGAAAAACAAGCAAGACAGAGAAGAATCAGTAACCAAAAGAAAAAGAAAAAAAAACTTAGTCTAAATTATAGAAAAAAATCTATCGGCGAACTCAAAGAGTCCCCGGCAACGTTGGCAAAAACTTGATAAGTCAAGAATGCAACTGTAGTACAAAGGGTATCGAATCCACAGAGACTCTAGTTCACACGACAGATTATATGTTTTCAAACTTAGCTAAATCAATCAGGTTAAAGCAGTAAACAAGCAAATGAATTTTAAAAGGGTGTTTTCAATAAGAGAAAGACGCTAGACTTAGGAAGTTCTCAGGAAATCATGCAATGTCAGACAATTCAACAATCAGGATTCATATTAAGCACAGGTTCAGGAACTAGAATCACAAATGTTAATAACCCAACTCTCGCTGCGATTATTATCTATGTCTAGCAACCTAATGATCCAAATCTCTTTGCAATCTTAAAGTTCTAGACAAGCATTAATAGCAAGTTCTTTGGTTCACAATTCTATAGATAAAATCTCTTTGCATCTAAACAAATTGCTCACACTAGTTCTATCAGATTATAATTCACACTCTCGTGCCAAATTAGTTATCTAAGATCTAAACTCTAGGTGATCAATCCAGAATTCAGTATTAATCTCAACTAGGTGATGAACGGATAGATTTAGAATCCTAATTACCTAGTGATCTAACAAAGCATGAAATCCCTATGAGAATCCCTAAATCTAACTAAGGTTACTACTTAGACATGAAATCAATGAGACAAAACATGTTTGAGTAGAAAACAAGACTGAATAGATATAAAGAATGGGGTTCGAAATCCTTCTCTCAAAGGTTACAAGTAGCAGGATCAGCCCCAAGCCAAAATCTCTCTATATCCAAATGCAAAAACCAAAACAAAGCAAGAACAAAAAAATAGGATAAAATAACTCTCCAAACCCTATTAAAAGTCTAAACACGTTTTGGGGAAAATAAGAAATAAGGAAAACTTCTGGACTTTCTTGAAAATCTTCAAAAGATGCAATAAACCGGCGTATAGCTTTTGCTGGACTTCAGTGTCGACCGACACTAAGAGCAGTGTCGGTCGACATCTACTCGTGGTCACGACTACAACTTCAGCTTCCTGTAGAATGCTCCAGAAACGTCCCAAAATTCCTAGCTTTGCTCCAAACGCAAGCTTACCTGTAAAATACTCGATAGACTCGAAAAGCAAGGTTAATGACTCAATATATACACTTATATCATGGTTGAAAACCTAGAAAAACCATGATATATTAGTGAATCAAATATGTTCAATGATTTTTGCAAATCAACCGTGAAAATATTGTTTTTGAATTATGTACTTCAAGTATAATGCACTTGTTCTGCCCCCATGATATTTCAGAAAGGATCAGAGCCATGGAGAAGCATAAGTACTTGGGAGAATTCACAATCAAATAAAAGCCACCAGATTTCTATCAGCTTCAATCCATCTCCAAAGAATTTAAACAAGGGACCCTGAGTAGAGCTGGAAACTTCACTATAAGCAATTCAATATTGATTCATGGTCTATGAGAAGAACTTACATGTTTTATTCAAACCAAGTAAAATCCACCAGATATATACCAAGTTAAACACCAAGATGTCAACAGCTTCATACTGATCCAAGAAGAACCCCCGGATCCAACACCATTAACTTTGATGATAACTAGCTCCAAACACATAGAGAACCTTGTTCAGGTAAGTAATCTTTGACTCAAATGGTTTATCATATTCCAGGAACTATTGATATGAGTTCATTATATTTAGAAAACGTTGAGAAAAAGTTAGGTTTGTTCAAATAATATTTAGAACCAAATTCTTGTCTAAGGAAAGTGGAACATGAAAAAAGATAATGATATGATCCAACTTGAGACATGTTTATCTGTTTATACTGACTATATGACTGTAATAATACACTTGCTCTTTGCCAAAGGTGTTGATTACATTGCAGGTACGAAAGAGGAGCCATCGGATTTAGAAGTTCTCTCGTCAAATATCTTTGTGAGAACTAGAATTGGAATGATTTTGATGCAGGATAAGAAGACCATTGCTTATCTTAGGATGATCTTTGAGGTTGGATAAAAAGTATTGATACAATTGAGAAAGAAACAATTTTCAGATGAAACAGAGTCCAAATTGATGCCAAAGATCGATGGTCCATTCAACATAACAAGATGAATAAACAACAAAACTTATGAACTTGAGCTGCAAGGTAAGTATAATGTGAGTTCCATTTTCAAAGTTTCTGACTTAGTTCATTTCATTGTAGATGAATTTGATTTTAGGTCAAATCATTTTCAAGAGGGAAGGGATTTTTAGAATTCAGAGTTTTGAGCTACAAGGTAAGTATAATGTGAGTTCCATTTTCAAAGTTTCTAACTTAGTTCATTTCATTGAAGATGAATTGGATTTGAGGTCAAATCATTTTAAAGAGGGAGAGAATTTTTAGAATTTAGAGTTTAGATGAACAATAGTGAAGAAAGAGTGCAAGAATCGATTAGGGATCTTAGAACCGAGAGAGATAGAGAGTTAAGCGAGAAGAGAGTTTGCGTCTAGGGAAAATGAATCCCAAAGTCTACATTAATCAGAATGAGTTTACAACATATATATAATCTAATAACTAGGGAAACAAGAAGAATAAAGAATGAATAAGTGAGATGAAGACAAAATGGGAACCATGACCAAGAGAGAAACATTCACAAGGATAATGACATCTCCTTCCTTTGTTCCATTTGGAAAGTGACTGGTCTGTGTAGTCCAAATTATTGGGATTTATGCTTTTTGCTTCCTGATCCTCCTAGAGTCAGTATGGGTCATATTCAGACAGACAAACAATCGCATAGACAATTATCCGTTGTTTTGCATATTGATAATACTCACACAGACTTTGCACATTATAAGAAAGTGCACAACCTTTTCACATTGTGAACATACTTGGACTGTGCACTCTATGATCTCCATTTCAATACTCCCCCTCAAGCTTAAGACACAAGAGATTTGTAGTCAAGCTTGAAACAATGGAGATCTACCTCATTAAAAACCTTCATGAAGAAAACCGCATGGGACAAAAATTCATGAAGGGAAAAAGAGTGTAGACTCCACGGTTAGGGGATTATGAGATTGGGAAAGGTATATGAGCCCAAGCTTTGTATGAATGGTCCCACAAACTTTCAAACTTGCTTCTTTGGTGAATACATCAGCAAGTTGATCTCCATTCCTTGTATAACATGGCAGAATCACTCCTTGCTCCAACATCTGTCTAACCTTATGGAAATCTACTTCAATGTGCTTGGTCCTCTCATGAAACACTGAGTTGGATGCAATGTGGATTGCAACTTGGTTTTCACATTGGATGGTGATTGGTTTTGGTGTGTCAATACCCAAATCCTTGAGAAGAGCCTTGATCCACACTAGCTCGGTTGTAAGCTTCCTCATTGCTCTATATTCAGTTTTAGAACCTGAGCATGAGACTACCTTCTTCTTCTTGCTCTTCCTAGTGACCAGATTACCTCCAATGAAGGTGCAATAGCCTGTGGTTGACCTCTTGTCCACCCTATCTCCAGCATATCAGCATCACAATATCCAACAATCTATGAGCTTCCATTGCATCCCATCCAAATGCCTTGACCAGGAGCTCCTTTAAGGTATTTCAATATCCTTTCAACCATGTTCCAGTGATGCATCTTGGGAGATTGCATATGTTGGCTAACCTGATTCACAGCAAAACAGATATCATGTCTAGTTATGGTCAAATAGATCAACTTACCAACCATCCTTCTCCCCCTCTCGTATAACTTTGTAGCTTTCTTCAAGAGGTGTTTTGGCTGCCTTTGATCCTGGTGTTCCTGCTTCAGACAATAAAACAAAGTGTGTACTTTCTTTGAGATAAGAAGAGTCCATCCTTAGATCGACAAACTTCTATCATTAGAAAGTACTTTAGCTCACCAATATCCTTTATATCAAAAACATATTTAAAAAAAAAGACTTAGTGTTTAGGATACATTGCCTTGTCCCTTCCTGAGATGATGATATCATCAACATACACAAGAAGTGACGAATATACCTTCTTGGCTTTGGAGAGTGAATAGGGTATGATCAGCTTCAGACTCATGGAATTCCCTATCCTTGACAGTTGAACTCAGCTTGTGATACCAAGCTCTATATGATTGTTTCAACCCATAGATAGCCTTCTAAAGTCTGAGCAGGAGGTGGTGTCATGTAAACCTCATTTTCAAGCTCACCTTAAAAGAATGCATTCTTAACATCCATTTGCCATAACTCCTAATCAAGATTTGTTGCCAAATAAATGATGATCCTAACCGTGTTAAGCTTAGCTACAGTTGCAAAAGTATCCAAGTAGTCCTTTCTGTAGGTCTGAGTAAAGCCTCTTGCAACCAGCCTTACCTTGTATTTCTCAATCTCCCCATCACTTATATACTTGATAGTAAAGACCCATTTTGAACTCACAGCTCTCTTGACATTTGGAAGTTATGCCGAATACCAAGTCTGATTGTGTTCCATGGCCTTGGTTTCTTCATTTACATCTTCCATCCATTCTTACGATCCTTAGTGATGAGGACATCGTATCATCCGAATCCGACCCGGACGAACCGGATGAACCGTCGTCGACCGAGCAGGACGTACCGGCCTCTACCATGAGGTTGGTCGACCAGTTCCCAACCATGCAGAACGTACCACAGACGCAATCAGGACAAAGGCATCTTCGGGACGATTTCAACCAAGCTATGAAACAACTAATCTCCAGAACGAGCATAAACGATATCACGACCCATCAGGACCAGCTTGACCACGATCGACCTGTTCTGAACCAGTTGGCCCAGAAGATGATCAAGACAAAAGCCGTCGACCTACTCGACCCGACTGTCCCATGGCCGTTACTCAAGATCGTCCGACCGACCGTGATCTTCAACATTGAGTCCAACGAGCCTTAGACCAGACTGTCTCTTGGACCGAAGATCATACTCTTTTTTCCTTGTGAGGGTTTGTCCCCATTGGTTTTCCTTACAAAGTTTTTAATGAGGTGATCCTAGGCCCGTCCAATAGAAGAGATAGGACGGCCCGTTTTATTTTGTTAAGACTTTTTCCTTTTAATTTTCTTAAGTCTTTTGCCTTTATTTCTTAAGCGTTTTTGATGGCCCATTAGTCCATCTTGTAACCTAAAACTCAAGGCTATTTAAAGCCTCTCTTTTCTTTGTTAATGTTAAGCAAGTTTAAACAAAAAACCCTAAGTATTTAGCCCTAAAATGGCGCAGCCTCTCTCTCTCTCTCTCTCTCTCTCTCTCTCTCTCTCTCTCTCTCTCTCTCTCTCTCTCTCTCTCTCTCTCTCTCTCTCTCTCTCTCTCTCTCTCTCTCTATCTATCTATCTCTCTCGCGGCTTCCCATTGAGACCGAAGGCTTGTTACTTGCTCGTGATCCAATTGAGTTATGTTCGTTGTTCTGATCGTGTTCCCCTTGCAAAACTACCCCTTGATAGACTTGAGAGCGCCTTAGGCCAACAAGTCTATCCCGCTCAACCAACTACCGCGCTCAACCCCCGTTCGCACGCGTCCCGCTCTCGACCATCCCTCGACCATGGTGCTTCCCAGAGAGTGTCTCCGACCAGCTGGGCGACCCAAATACCTACCCATCCTCCGTCGTGTATCATCTGGTATTACAGCTTATTCCCTTGCTTTCTCGGTTTTTTTGTTGTTGATTGCTTTCTTAGTAAAATCGAAAAATATCTTGTTGCGCCTTGTTCTTCATTTTATTCTTGTCTTACTTACGTTTCATTGCTTCCATAAACTAAAAATAAAAAAAAATTTTAGTTAGAACGGACTGCTAGGTTGTTAGATTGGACCGGCCACATATATATCTTCTCATTAGGATTGTTTGCTGTCGATTGGTTTGTGGCCTTGCGTTTGATAAGTTGTTTATCCTTGTTGCATTCATCAGTTCAAAAAAAATCGAGCATTCATCTTTGGAAGGTTTTAGGACGGATGCATCTAGGTTGTTCATTAGGGTTTTGTGAGCTGGTTTGCTTAGTGTTTAGTGTGTTTCGGTTTTGATTAGTCATTTTCATTGGTTTGGTTGAATTGATTATATTTCCTTTTCAGTTATCATATTAAAAAAAAATAAAATAAAATTGCCATTAGCTTTGCACCTTTCCTTTTCTTGTTTTGTGCGATTGCATTTTCCTTTTTGCACTAGTTTCCTTTTTTCTACCTTGTGTGCTTTGATTGTGTGTTAAATGCGCAGGATATCAAAGTATGGCCGACGCAGAGGACCAGCAAGTCGCACCGCCCGACCTGACGCAGCTCCTGACCGCAATACAGGCGATGGGCGCTCGAATCAACCGTCTAGAACGACCGGTCGACCAACATCAACGACCCGACCAGCACATTGGACCCGGATGACCGCAACACGTCTAGTACGACCGTGGCTTCTACCCGGACGATACAGACGAGGAAATGCCCGACCTTGAGGACGACCAGCATGACCGGAATCACCGACCCATAGACCGACGCGATCCGAACCATCGCGATCGCATGCGCGACAATGAGGTACAACGTCTCAATTTCAATGATGTTAAACTTAAACCTCCCAGTTTTGTAGGTAAGGTAGACCCTGAAGCTTACCTCGAATGGGAACGACGAATGGAACATATCTTCGATTACTATGCCTACAACGACCGTAGGAAGATAGCCCTAGCCGCTGCCCAATTCACCGGACATGCCCTATCCTGGTGGGATCGAGACGTCTTAGAGCGTAGTTGCCACCACCACGACCAGATCGCCACATGGGCCGACATGAAGTACCATCTGAGATAAAGGTACGTCCCGACCCAATTTCATAGAGATTTACATAAATGTTTCCGTAAGTTGATGCAGGGAAGCTGGACGGTAGAGAATTACTTCTAGGAATTCGAGCAACTATGGAACCGGCTTGAGTTGGACGATTCATAGGAGACCCTCATGGCACAATTCGTGGACGGATTGCATGAACGAATTTCCTGAAAGGTTGAGATCCAACCGTACCACGACATGTCGAAGTTGTTGCATATGAGTATTCAGATTGAACAGTACAACAAGCAGAAGTCCGCGAACACGAACCGGACCCGGACGAACCCGACCTGGTCGACACCATCACCCCGACCTGGTCGACACCGTCACCCCGACCCGTCGACACAGGCAAGGCGGTTGAGATCGATTCCTGGTATAAGAAGCCGACCACATACGTTTCCAAAACCATCCGTCCTGAGCAAGGTAAGATCCCTAGTACCTCATGATCTAGAGATATTACATGTTTCAAGTGTCAGGGAAAATGTCACATAGCCCGAGATTGTCCGAGCCGACGAGTCATGATCCTCACTGAGGCTGGCGAGTACGAGTCTCAGGACGAGCAGGACGAACAAGATGAGGAGTTGGCTGACCCAGGGACGCCCGTAGAGTACCCAGACTCGGGCGAATTGTTGGTGATACAGAGAGCCCTCAGTGCCCTGGTTGACCCCTAGACGGTCCAACGGGAGAATATCTTCTACACCCGATGCACCGTTAACATCAAGGTATGTAGTCTTATTATAGACGGTGGTTCTTGTGCTAACGTTGCTAGCAGGTACATGATCGATAAGCTAGGTATCCAAGTCACGATGCATCCTCGACCATACATACTAAAGTGGTTGAACGACTACACCGAGTTGCAGATAGACGGTCAGGTCACCGTCTCGTTCAGTGTTGGTAAGTATTGCGACCAAGTGCTATGCGATGTCGTCCCAATGTAGGTTGGACACCTACTTCTAGGCCGAACGTGGCAGTTTGAAAAGGAGGCACTACACAACGGACGCACCAACCACTACTCGTTTGTCCATGACAAGTGTAAGTACCAACTTTCACCACTTACACCAATGGAGGTCCACGAATTGCAGCTGAAACTTGCCAAGGACCGACAGTAAGACAAACCTGCTTATCTGAACACACATGTATTACTAATGATCTTCAAGGAGGCTCTACATTCATGTGCTGATGCATAGAGTTGCCCCGGGAAGTGGTTTCTTTGTGGGACAGGTTTAAGGACGTCTTCCCGGAGGAAATCCCAGCCAGCATGCCGCCCATCCGAGGCATCGAACATGAGATCGAACTTGTACCAGGATCTGCATTACCGAACCGACCAACTTACCGTATGAATCCGACCGAGTCCAAAGAGTTGGAGAAGCAGGTTCAGGAACTTATGGCCAAAGGTTATATCCGAGAAATCCTAAGTCTGTGCGCTGTTACCATCTTGTTGGTGCCCAAGAAGGACAGATCTTGGCGAATGTGTGTAGACAGCCGGGCGATCAACAATATCACGCCATCCCATACCACGCCTGGACGACATGCTGGACAAACTACACGGAGCGTCTGTCTTCTCAAAGATAGATCTACGGAGTGGCTACCATCAGGTCCGAATGAAAGATGGGGACGAATGGAAAAGCGCGTTCAAGACCAAGCAGGTTCTATACGAGTGGCTGGTGATGCCATTCGACCTTACCAACGCCCCGGACACGTTCACGCGACTCATGAACGAGGTCCTATGGGCCTACATCAGTAAGTTCGTCGTGGTTTATTTTGACTATATTTTGATCTATAGTCAATGTTTTGCTGATCATTTGTTGGACCTTGAGCAAGTAATGAAGACTCTTCGACAAGAAGGTCTTTATGCGAACCTCAAGAAGTGCACATTCTGCACTGATAAGCTTGACTTTTTAGGTTTTGTTGTAAGTTCACAGGGATTACAGGTGGATCATGAGAAGGTCAAGACCATCCAAGAGTGGCCAACCCCGACCAGCATTAGTCACGTGAGGAGTTTCCACGGACTGTCCAGCTTCTACCGATGGTTTGTGAAGGATTTTAGCACTGTGGCTGCACTGCTTACGGCCGTGATCAAGAAGGACGTCCCATTCAAATGAGGAGCCGCACAGGCCGAGGCGTTTCAGAAGCTCAATGACCTCCCCACCAACGCCCCAATTCTTGTTTTACCTAACTTTGACAAAACCTTTGAAATTGAGTGTGATGCATCAACTTTAGGAATCAGAGCTGTTTTGACACAAGGAGGCCGACCCGTGGCTTATATCTGTGAGAAGCTCAATGGCGCCACCTTAAACTACCCAACCTATGACAAGGAGTTGTATGCTTTGGTGCGATCCTTGGAGACGTGGCAGCACTATCTCCTGGCCACGGAGTTTGTGATCCACACCGACCACGAGACCCTGAAGCACCTGCGCGGACATGCGACCTTGAAGAGGAGGCACGCCAAGTGGCTTGAGTTTGTGGAGAGACACCATGATTAGCACCATGGAGGCCAAAGTGTTGGGTTTTTAGTTGGTTAAAGATGAATATAAATCGAATTTTGGTGTGATTTTTCAGGATTGTCAACAAGGAACTAAGGGATTGTTCTATATAGACAAGGGGTTCCTCTTCCGAGGTAAACGTTTGTGCATTCCACAAGGATCACTGAGAGACCTACTGATACGAGAAGCCCATGGAGACGGACTGATGGTGCATTTTGGCGTGGACAAGACATAAATTGTCCTGACCGACCATTTCTTCTGGCCTCACCAGAAACGAGATGTGGAGCGCTTTTGTTCCAAGTGCATCACGTTCCTTAAGGCCAAGTGCAGGTCACATCCTTACGGTTTATATATGCCATTACCTATACCCAACTAACCTTGGGTCGATATTTCTATGGATTTTGTGCTTGGACTGCCTAAAATCAGGAATAAGGATTCCATCTTTGTGGTGGTCGATCGGTTCTCCAAAAGGGCTCACTTTATACCGTGTTCCAAGACGAATGACGCGACCTAGACGGCTGACCTCTTCTTCAAAAAAGTGGTGAGATTGCACGGACTGCCCTGAACCATCGTCTCGGACCGCGACCCAACATTCCTCGGTCACTTCTGGAGAACACTGTGGAGGAAGCTTGGGACGAAGCTCATGTTCTCCACGACCTGCCATCCACAGACGGACGGAAAAACTGAGGTTGTCAACCGTACGCTCTCAGCCCTATTAAGGGCCACGGTCGGTAAAAATTTATCTAGTTGGTTAGACTGTATATTGAAGCACCTAGTATAGTTATACATGTCAATCTCTCCAGGGATAATTCATGCCCTTAGCGAATGAATCGGTGAAGTTTCGTACGGGAATGTCTCTAGTTCATGGTCACGATTTCTAATATTTACGTGGCTCACCTCGGTCTCGTAAATGAAAAGGAAAAACACCTTATTGTTATGGTGCCAAGGCACACACATTGGATCTAATCCAAGTACACCCAAGCCAAAGCGATATTCAGGTTGTCAGAGTTGGTAATCTTTCTGCATGGAATCTCATGAAGACGCGTCGTTCGTGTAAAAGAAATAAGTCGGAACACATTATCTATTATTTTTCAATATTATTAGTAGGAGATTTCGACTCCATGTCTCCTTATTCAGAGAAAGCCATGGATTTTGGGGCAACTGTTAGACCAACTTATGCAATTCGGCTCGGATGAAGCCAAGTTATTTGAAGCGCACACACCATGGAAAACTTAAGGAACAACACAAAATTAAATATGTCATGCTAACTCCTCATTTATCATTAATGATTATAATAGTTGGCGAAAAAGAGGCAGACATGCCAACTCCGCCGAAAATACATGTCGGACGAAGCGTGAAAGACATGATGTATTAGGAGGTCAAAGGAGGCAAATGGTGTGGGAAAACCGAATCTATATCACAATCCAATGATCTTTATGGTAGGGTGTAGTAAAGAGAACTGAATATTTAAATGATGTATATAACTTGTATTTTCAAAAGTGGTAGTTTTCGTTTCTTAAACCATTCAAATATCCACTTCTCTTTGGTACCTTTTTGGGCGGAAGAGAAACACTCTACCACAAAAGTGTTCTTTCATCCAATATTTTCTATGTCCAATCTTGTTTCTTTACTAACTTGAGCATCACATATCTAACGTAATATCATATATATGTCAATTTAGTGATGACTTTTGTGTTCATTTGTCTCAGGTATGATCTTCTCTTAGTGTTGGTGTAACACCCGTCTCCCGGCGAACCGGAGACGCGGCATTATGGCGCCCGCTGAACCGGATTCGGTCCAACCGGGACGCCAACTCAACTTGTCCCAGGTCCCAGGCGCCTCCTTCTTATTGAAATCCACCAATGATGCCACACAATCGCTCAATCCCGCATCCGGACCTGCAAGAAAAGGGGACATGGAAAGGAAAGAAGACTGAGCAATTGTTTCAAACACAATTACCCAGCGAGGGCGGATTAAGGAACCCGCGATCCCGGCTCACACCAGACAACTACGAATCACAAGTCCTAAGCTGATATCACCTTGCAAACAGGCCCGAAGGCTTCACCACACAATACTATCGTCCACTCGTGCCTTCACACTCGCGGAAGAGGGAGAGAGGGGGGGGGAGAGATAGAAAGAGAGAGAGAGAACACCTATCCTTCAGCCCGTAGGCTCACACAATCCCGGCTCAGGGACGCGCACAAACCGCTACGCGCCCCTGCCCGCCTTCTGGCCCGTCGGCCTTCCTTCTTGGGGGCTCGTCAAACCCCTCTGACGCCTACTCAAGGGAGCCGTACCCCGGCAATGTACATGCCCCTGCCACACAACACCCTTTCGGGGGCCCTACCACAGTTCTAATTCATTCATATCCATCACGCACAAACAACGTTTTCAGTTTAAGCGATAACCTAGCATTCTACGTTCCACAATCAATCACATGGAGCTCACTACTGCCCTAGACTACCTAGGAAAGACGACATTAACTAAGGACTATCGTCCGAAATTGGATAGAGTAAGGAAGATCACAACCAGTCCTCACCTTAGCCAAAGAAGAGGGCAAAACGGTAATCTAGAAGCTTCCTCAGCCCGAACGGACATCAGATCTGGAAAGAGAACCAGAAATCGAGTGAGATGGGCTTTTGATTCGCTTAAATCGGGCTTAGAATGAGCTAGATATGATCGATTGAAAATACCCAGCTCAAACCAGCTTAACCGACCTAAACCGGAAACTGAAATTGAAATTAAAATCGAAATTGGGAAACCGGATTGAACCGAGTCAACCGAACCGGTCAACGACCCGACCCGGTCAACCGAACAGACCCGACCCGGTCAACCGAACAGACCCGACCCGGTCAACCGAACAGACCCGACCCGGTCAACCCGAGTTGACTCGGTCGCCGGCCGAGTTGACTCGGCGGCGGTCCGGCGGTGGCTCCGGTGGTCGGCAGCGGCGGAGCTCCGGCGAAGGCGGCGGCTCCAGACGGCGGCGGCTCCCGGCGGACGGCGGCGGCGCGTGGTTCCGGCAACGGCGGCGCGTGGGCGGCGCATGGAGAATCGGCCGATCTTCCTTTGGCGATTGTGGGCGCGTCCGGACGGCTATGGAGGTGCGGTTTGCGGCTACGGCTTCGTCTCGACGAGAGGAACGCGATGGTGGTCTCGGATTTCCCAGATTCCCCACGGTCAGAAAGATACGAGGCTTTTAGATCTCGGGTTGAAAGAAATCAGATCTGAAAATGGGCTTACCGGATCTCTTTAGACTCTAGGCGATGAAGGAGGATCAGATCTGTTTCCTGGAGGCTCTGTTGGAATTATGTCCAGTAATCTCTGTACTGTCTCTAGAAAGTAAGAGTATGTCAATGATCAGACATAAGTCATATAATACTGGGGGTCATGATGGCTTGCTAGAGTCCGCTCATGATCTATAAGTCTTGGACTTATTGCCTTTATTATATGATCCCATATGGGTCACACGCCTAAGCTAACAGGAAACTATGAAGGAACGGTTCAGCAGAAGTACGGTAAAAGTGCTAGACATTTACTGTACTTAGAGAGATTAAAGGGCCTGATTAAATCTAAGGGATTTAATCAGACTGAGACTTGGGCCCAAAAGCCCATGAGAACTAGAAGGGGTTTTAATGAATAAAACTTGACCTAGCTCTCTAATTTTCACACAAGTCTGCGCCTCCTCTCTCTCTTCTCTGCGCCTCCCTGTGGTCTAGCAGCCAACTTCCTGAAGTGTGCGTGTGTGAACCTTTGGAGGAGCTGTCTCTTGGCGGTTCTGCTGATCTCTGACCCATACCTCTCCATTCCACTGCATAACAAGGTATTAGGTAAGATCTTTTATGATTCAGCAAGAGAACCTAGATCCAAACATGTTTAGTAGGATCAATCAATGAGAAATTGAATCAGGAAAGAATTAATATGGGCCAACAAGCAGCCCAACAGCCCAAAAACACTAAAACCTACGTGTAACGGTTCACACCTCCTCCTTCGATTATCCTCCATTTCAAACCTGAAGTTCCCTACTCTGCGTTTTGAGAGGCGAAAAAACCGTATGTTACCATCACCTTTCATCATCCTTTACTCTTTCTAGACCCATGGAATTTAATTCATATGTTTAATTCTGAAACGGCCTAAGCGACATCGATTCGTCGAAACAACGTCAGAGGGGTCCTCTATAAATACTCGCCAAACACGAACCGGTAATCGTATCAACACCCACCTGCACCAGAAACAAACTCTTCTTATTGTGATCTCCCTCACTAAATCTCTCGCTCAAGCTTTGATATTTATTGTTACATGGATAATTGAACATATTTTGTTTTTGTTTACAGATATTCTACTTCATTGAATTTGTTTTTTTCTGATTCGAATCAGTGGTCATCATCTGGGTTATTCAGGTCTCTCCTCAACTCTCATCACTATATATTATCAGTTTCTTGAACTTAAATGTTTAGTCTCAAATATGTTTTTCAACTTCTTATTTTTGGATGGGTTTGTCTAGGGCAGCAGGAAACAAGATGAGCTTAAACGAGAAGCGGCGAGAGGAGCCCTGAGAGACGCCGTATGAGAGTTCTCTGTAAAATTTTGTAACTCAAGCTTTTATATTTATTTTTACATGGATCATTGAAGTATTGAACTTATTTTGTTTTTGTTTACAGATACTCTATTTCATTGGGTTTACTTCTCTCTGTCTCGAATCAGTGGTCAGAAACTTGGTTATTCAGGTCTCTCTTTAACTCTCACCACTATATATTATCAGTTTCTTGAACTTGAGTGATTATAGTTTCAAATCGGTTTTTAAACTTCTGATTTTTTGGATGGGTTTGTTTTGTTTTAGCAGCAACAGCAAGTGTAAATGTGCTTTCGGGGCAGCGAGAAACAAGATGAGATTAGACTATAAGCGGCGAGAGGAGCCCTGAGAGCGGCCGTATGAGAATTCTCAGTAACATTCTGGTTTGCGTATGTGATCTTCACTGTTTCGTTCCTTTTCAAATTTGTCATCAGAATCATCACTTCTCTCTCCTTTGTAAGAAAAAGACAGTTTTTCTTTACACCTTTTATGTCATGTAAAACTGTGTTTACTCAAAAAGTCAAGAGTTCAGATTCATACCGTTTTAGAAATCACTCATGGGGTATTTATCTTACATCCGTACTGTTATTAAAATGTTCAAAAGGTCATATCGGTGCTCTTGGCAATGCAAGGCCAGATGGAGTGGTGGAAGTATTGCTTGAATGGAAAATCTGAAGAAGACACAGAATATTGTACCAGAGGTCAGCAAATTGGGTGATCTCGATCTAGAAACTCACAGCACCTTGAGAAGATGTTTGATCAAAGACAGAAGCCGATGGGACTCCCAAATCATGAAGAAATGCGTGGCTCGGCATCCTTAGATAAACTTCTTTAATGCAAAAGTCTTATACTTTCTTTGAAAAGTTACTTGGGAATCATCATTGACCAACTTAACCAACATACAATTAGAATAACAACCACAGCCACATGCGTCAGAATAACCTAAGCATATCTTACAAACATATAATTGACAATTCTAACAACACTAAAGGTGCTATGAGAAAAGATAGCAACGAGGACGTACATACTCTCTTAAAATAATAGCACACAAAAACACACTCAACAATTTGCGAAATACATTTCTGGTAACTATATTGAAGTAATGTCTGAAGTTAGAGGCCACTATTTGTATATCCTCGCCATACTTTTAAATCAATGCCTCACACACTTTATACATAAGTTAGAGCGAGCCTTATACTGTGTATTAAAGAACGTAAAAAATGGGAGAAGTACCATATATACATCTATACCAGATCCTACCAAATAGAAAACACAATAATTAAAAAATGAAGTTGTTGGTTGTCTTCAAAACTGCTGTTTTTAGGAACATATTTTTTTCCCATAAGACAGGAGTACGACCAAACACATCAATGTATGAAATTGCAACTTTGTTGCTACAAAGAATCCAAAGGTACATCAAGCTGACCTTCAAAAGGGGGAGGGGTGCACAGAAAAATAAGCATAGCCAGAGCCTAACCAACAGTAACATAATTAGGATTAATAATACCAAACAATTATAAAACAAAAGCTTAAAATAAATAAACACCCCCCCCCCCTCCGCGCTTGCGCGGGGGATCAAATTCCTAGTTTTACTAATGTGTAACTATCATCTTTGATATTCCATGTTAATTTTTTTCTGCTCCAACAAAAAAATTCACTCTTTTGGTCGATATAAACCATAAATTGCCTTATAAAATGATAATGCTTCAATTTTTGAACCGCCATAACTACAAACAATTAATTATTTTTCTTATGCTGATTTCAACTGTTTTTTATGATTCAATGCATGACTAAAAAAATATTTTTCCTACATGAGCACGCTCCCAACCCAAACCCAGAAACATCTGATTCCACCACAAACACATTATCAAAATCAGGCAATGCCAAAACAAGGACTGAACACATTGCTTCCTTCAACTTATCAAAAGATACACAAGCCTCATCATTCCTCATGAACTGATCTTTCTTCGAAAGAACTGTGTGAGGTCGAGCAATGGATCAATAATGTTTAACAAATCGATGATAATACCCGATAAGCCCCAAAAAACCTCTTAATTGTTTCAAAAGCTTTGGAGTAGGCCAAACGAGCATTGCTTATATCTTAGTATTGTCTATAGCAACTCCTGCTGCAGAGATCATGTGTCCCAAGTACTCCACTTGAGCAATACCAATACCCATTTTTTATTGGCAAAAAGTTGATTGTCCTTCAGAACATGTAAAACATCATGTAAAATGTTGAACGTGCAATGCCACTAATATACTATAGATGAGAATATCATTTAAAACACACAAAAAGCCACAAATGAACGAATTAAGCAAAGGGTTCATCAAGGCCTGAAAAGTCATCGGTGCGTTAGTCAAGCCAAACAGCATGACTAGAAATTGGTAGTGTCCTTCAATGGTCTGGAAAGCAGTCTTAGCAATATTATCTTCAACCATGTGAATCTGAAGATAACCAGAACGAAGGTATCGCCTAGAGAAGATACATGCACCATGTAGATCATCTAATAACTGATCAATGATTTGAATGGGGAATTTATTTGGCACAATGACACGGTTTAAAGCACGATAGTCAACGCAGAATCGAAAATTATTGTCCTTCTTTTTCACAAGAAACACATGACTGGAAAACGGATGGTTCCTTGCGCGAATAATACTAGAATCCAAGATATTTGTAACCATCTTCTCCCTAACCAGTTTTGTTGCGTGTGGATAATGATAAGATCTCACAGAAACATTGTTAACTCCAGGCCGTAATGTGACAGAATAATGTTCAGTACCATGGAATGGAGTTAGACATTGAGGAAGAGCAAACACCTCTTCATGTTTATGTAACATACTTGTCACTTCAGGTCGCTGAAACGTGCGAGTTGGAGGAATGGTCTCTTTTGACTACTTAACCTCTACCATGGCTCCCTTATTCTTATCATACATAAAGCCTTATTCTGATAATATGGAGTATTGACTGTAGTGGTCGAGTTATTTTTCTGAGGTAGGATAGTTCCTTAAGATGCATCCCCCACAACTTTACAAAACGCACATGTTTCCATCCTTAAAACCACATCAATGTAATTTGGCAATCGTTGTGGATCCTTCATATCCGGGATCAAAACACTATAAATATCCTTTCCAGATGTCTGTCTTCTAATCCCATCACATGAATTGACAAATCTTCAAAATCAGAAACATACTCAACAACCGTACCGTTTATTTGATAGAAAACAACCTTATTTTAGGTTTTTCATCAATAGATTCACAAACCTTACTGCTAATCGCTGTTTGAAATCAGTCCAATTCCAGAAACCTCCTCTACGCACAATCAACATAAACTACTTTTTTACCAATCCATGTAAACACAACGGCACCAAGTCCAACATTGCTGCATCCTCATAATGGCCAATGGTCAAGAAGTGGTCAGTGTTAACAATCTACTCGTATTTACGAGTTACATCACAGAAATGTTGGGAATGTCCTGAAATCTATTGTACTTTCTCTAAGTGAAAGTCGATTGTCGAGATGAGACAATCATATAATACTAGGTAGTCATAATGCTTTGCTAGAAGCCACTTATGATCAATGAGTTTAGAACTCATTGCTAGTGTTATATGATCCTACAGGGTCACACACCTAAGCAAACTAGACGTCAAAGACGAGGTTGATCATTAATGTAATGATCTAGTGAATGCATATTTGATATGCATTCGGTATCGAAATTCTGGGGCCGTGTCGATCGACACAGAGAGTGTGTCGGTCGACACAACTCGCGGATTAACCAGATTAATACGGTTTAATCGTTGGTTAATTCCGTTGTGGTTTAAGCCGACATATATAAGATATATGGTCGACCTAAACTCGAACTTAACCTAATTCACAGCCACCAGAACTAGAAAAGAAACCTCTCTAGAGATTAGATCTCTTACAGGCACTAGCATCCCTCCTGTTCAGTTTGTGTGCGTGTGGATACCAGTAGAGGCACAGCGTTTGAGGTGCTTCGTGATCTCGATTATCTGCAAATCTTCCGCTGCTAATCACCAGGTAAATCTGAGATCCCATAGATTCAATAACATGAACCTTAGATCCTAGGCTTGGAATTCAGACCAGGATTACCTAATTGGATTAGGATCTGCTAGAAATTCCTTCAGTGGTATCAGAGCTTTAGGGTTCCATTGAATCTGTAGCATGTTGATTAGATTAGTTGAATTTGAATCTGTGTATGGTTGATACAAACTTGCTAAAATTCGTTTTCATGAAAACCTAGTTTTTGGATTTTTGCTTGAAAACAATTAGGGTTTATCGCCCTGTGTCGATCGACACCAATCCGATGTCGGTCGACACATAAGGATAACCCGAACAAATTAGGTTTCGCCTAGTGTCGATCGACACAATAGTTGTGTCGGTCGACACACACCTCGCTAGATTGATGAATCGGTTCAATTGGATTGGACCAGTTATCGAGCTTGGTTAATGATGGTTAAACGCTAAGAATGGTTTATTGCGATTGGGTTGGTATCGACCGATGCTAATGTAGCATCGATCGACACTGACCGGTACTCAAAACCGGATCAATTGGATTGATCGGTTATCGCAGATTGGTTTTGGTTAATCTGCATCGATCGACACTAAAGTAGTGTCGGTCGACACCAGATTCGATGGTTTAGGTTATGGAACCTGAAACCACATAACCAAACCAAGACAAATCATTTAATTAGAAGAATTAAAACATAATAAAACTGAACGTTTTAAATAGTTCTGTTCCTCAATCAAATATCAAGTGATACTTGATGTCTTTCCAATCTTGTCAACTGTCAAGACTCGTTTCATTGTGCGATAGACTTGCAGTGCGAGATGTCCACAATTACATGAGTAAGGCAGGAGGTAATCATGTTGATGGGCTTGCAGTGCATGACATCAACAATTACATGACTGAAGAGATTGGTTTACTTGACTGGGCCATCAAAATCGTTTTGGGCTCAGAGACATCAGGTGGATTGGGCATGGGATGTCGATCCACAACCAAGAGTTATATTGGATATAACTAGCAAAGTTGTTGCTTACCTAGATAGCTAAATTTGGGTGATAGCCAGTGGCTCACTCAAGTTTAGTGAAATATGGGTCTTGGATCATTATATTCATCTGAGGAAACAATGTTTGAATATAATGCGAGTTTTCTTAAAAGTTAAGACTTCTCATTTCTTGAACATCATAACTAAACCTTTTTCCTTTCTTTGTTCTCAGCTATGACTAATACTCATAATAACTCTTTCTCCCTGTGATCCGTCCTTGAGAAGGACAAGTTAAATGGATCGAATTTTCTCGAATGGTATCGGAACTTGAGAATTGTTCTCAAGCAGGAGAAAAGGGACTATGTCCTGGAAACTGTTCTCCCTGAAAAACCGAGAGCCAATGCTGCACATGCAGAAAGGAGTGCTTGGGATAAGCACTCCAATGATGTGGTCGATGTGAATTGTCTCATGTTGGCTACCATGAACTCGGATTTGCAGAAGCAATACGAGAACGTGGAGTCGCCAGTGGAGATGATTACTAGCCTAAAAGCATGTTTCAGGAGAAAGCAAGAACTGAGAGATACCAGACGGTTAAATCTCTCATTGAATGCAAGCTACCAAAGGACAGTCCAGTCAGTCCTCATGTCATTAAGATGATGGGTTATATTGATAACCTGGGGAAGCTGGATTGTCCCATTAGCCAAGAGTTGGCTACTGACATCATTCTGCAGTCACTGCCGTCAAGTTATGATCAGTTTGTTATGAACTATAACATGAATAACTTGACAAAGACGTTGACTGAACTGCATGGCATGCTCAAGACAGCTGAGCCAAATGTCAAGAAGGGCACTCCTAATGTACTTATGGTACAAGGGGGTAAGAAGTTTAAGAAACTTGGCAAAGACAAGGGAAAGGGCAAGGCAGTCCAGGTTGAGAACCAGGACACGCCTGCGCCAGCCCCGAAGCCCAAGCCGGGCCCATCTGAGACTGATAAGTGCCATTACTGTAAAGAGCTTGGGCATTGGAAGAGAAATTGCAACAAATTCTTGGAAGAGAAGAAGAAGAAGAAGACTTTCGAGACTTCATCTTCAGGTATTTTTGTTATAGAAGTAAATGTTACTACTTCTGGTTCTACTTCTTGGGTATTGGATACCGGCTGTGGTGCTCATATTTGTACAAATATGCAGGGCCTAAGCAACAGTAGGACGTTGGAAAAGGGACAAGTGGACCTGCGCGTGGGAAATGGAGCAAGAGTTGCTGCATTAGCCGTAGGAACATTTAACTTGTCTTTACCTTCTGGTTTGGTTTTAGAACTTCATAATTGCTACTATGTACCTGCTATAAGCAGAAATACTATTTCTATTCCTGTTTTGGATTTGGAAGGATATCAGTTTTCAATTAAGAATAAATGTTGTTCTTTTGATTACAATGATATATTTTATGGTAGCAGCCCATTAGAGAATGGACTTTATGTTTTAAACCAAAGCACTCAAATCTATAACATTAACACCAAGAGATTCAAATCAAATGACACGAATCAGAATTTTCTATGGCATTGTCGTTTGGGCCACATAAATGAGAAACGGATTCAAAAGCTCCATAGTGATGGGCTTTTGGGCTCATTTAATTATGAATCATGTGAGAAATGTGAATCTTGTTTACTAGGCAAAATGGCAAAGGCCCCTTTCAACAAAAAAAATGAAAGGGCCAGTGACCTATTGGGCCTTATACATACGGATGTATGCGGCCCAATGAGCACTAGTGCCAGAGGAAATTTTCGATACTTCATTACCTTCACTGATGATTTCAGCAAGTATGGCTATGTCTATTTAATGAGACACAAGTCGGAATCTTTTGAAAAGTTCAAAGAGTTCCAAAATGAAGTACAGAATCAACTTGGCAAAAGTATTAAGGCTCTTCGATCAGATCGTGGAGGAGAATACTTAAGCCAAGAATTCAGTGATCATTTGAGAGATTGTGGAATTGTTTCACAACTCACTCCTCCTGGAACACCACAATGGAATGGGGTGTCTGAGAGGAGGCATCGGACTTTATTAGATATGGTTCGATCAATGATGAGTCTCTCAACTCTTCCATTATCCTTTTGGGGATACGCTATAGAAACGTCTGCGTTTACACTTAATAGGGTTCCGTCAAAATCAGTTGCAAAGACACCACATGAGATGTGGACTGGAAATGTTCTGAATGTGTCTTTCCTGAAGATTTGGGGTTGTGAACCTTATGTTAAGAGATTAATTACAGATAAGCTCGAACCCAAATCTGATAAATGCTACTTCGTTGGTTATCCTAAGGAAACCAAGGCATACTACTTTTACAACCAATCCGAGAACAAAGTGTTTGTTGCTCGGAACTGCGTCTTTCTTGAGAGAGAGTTTCTTTCCAAGAGAAATAGTGGGAGTAAAGTACAACTCGAAGAAGTTCGAGAACCGCAGGAAAATGCTCAACCCGTAGAGGAAGAGCAACAGTTGGATCTACAAAGAGTTGTAGAAACCGCGCCTGTGGAGCCTGAAATTCGCAGATCCGAAAGGATCCGTCACGAACCTGAGAGATATGGATTTCTCGTAACCAATTGTCATGATTTGTTGATCGTTGACAGTGACGAGCCAGCGAATTTTGAAGAAGCGATGATGAGCCCTGACTCCGAAAAGTGGCTAAAAGCCGCTGAATCCGAAATGGGATCCATGTCACAGAACCAAGTATGGACTTTGGTTGATTTACCCGATGGTGCAAGACCCATTGAGTGTAAATGGATTTTCAAGAAGAAAATTGATGTGGATGGAAATATTCAGATATATAAAGCAAGGCTGGTGGCAAAAGGTTTCAAACAAATTCATGGAATTGACTATGATGAAACTTATTCCCCGGTTGCCATGCTTAAATCCATTCAGATTCTCCTAGAAACAGCCGCTCATTATGACTATGAGATCTGGCAGATGGATGTGAAAACAGCTTTCCTTAATGGAATTCTGGAAGAGGATGTGTACATGACACAGCCCGAAGGTTTCATCAATCCAAATGCAGCTAGGAAAGTATGCAAGCTTCATCGATACATTTATGGATTAAAGCAAGCATCTCGGAGTTGGAATCTTCGTTTTGATGAAGCAGTCAAAAAGTTTGACTTCAGCAGTTGCATTTCTCGTGTTGTATGTAGATGACATACTTCTTCTCGGAAATGACGTTCCGTTGTTACAGTCTGTTAAGGCTTAGCTCGGAAGTTGTTTTTCAATGAAAGATATGGGAGAAGCCGCGTATATTCTTGGAATTAGAATCTATAGAGATAGATTAAACAAGTTGATTGGACTGTGTCAAGACACTTATATCGATAAAGTCTTACACAGGTTCAGAATGCAAGATTCCAAGAAGGGCTTCATACCAATGTCTTATGGCATAAGTCTCAGCAAGAAGCAGTGTCCTGAGACACCTGCTGAGCGAGAACGCATGAGTCGGATTCCCTATGCCTCGGCGTTGGGATCCATCATGTATGCCATGCTCTGTACTCGTCCAGATGCTGCTTGTGCTTTAAGCATGACGAGTAGATACCAATCGGATCCAGGTGAAAGTCACTGGACAGCAGTCAAGAATATTCTGAAGTATTTGAGAAATACTAAGGATAAATTCTTGGTGTATGGAGGAAGTGATGAGCTGGTAGTAAGTGGTTACACAGACGCAAGTTTTCTGACAGACAAAGATGATTTCCGATCGCAATCTGGTTACATCTTCTGCCTGAATGGCGGTGCAGTCAGCTGGAAGAGTTCCAAGCAGGACACTGTAGCAGATTCCACAACTGAAGCTGAGTACCTCGCTGCTTCTGAAGCGACAAAGGAGGCTGTTTGGATCAAGAAGTTCATCACTGAACTTGGTGTGATTCCTAGTATTTCTGAGCCAGTGGCTTTGTATTGTGACAACAATGGAGCCATTGCGCAAGCAAAGGAACCTAGATCACACCAGAAATCCAAACACATAGAAATGAGATATCACCTTATTCGTGATATTGTGAATAGAGGAGATGTGAAGATCAGCAGAGTCCCGACGGATGAGAATGTTGCTGATCCACTGACCAAGCCCCTCCTCAAGGCCTAAGCATGAGTTTTCACACTGCTGCTGTAGGCATTAGATTTCTTAAGATGTGATCTTGTTTTCAGTGGGAGTTATATTTGGTTTTAGTTATGACATGATGTTCGTAAAACATAATTTGGTTATGTTATTTTAATGAAATTATTTCAGCATTATTTAATTGTGTTATTAAATAATAGTCCTGAAATAATTCATGGCAATGTTATAGGTCATCAAGTATGTGACTTGATCATGAAACCCTATAAACAAAGATTGTCATGGATTATGTTGGTCCCTGGTCGAGGTTGTTAAAATGGGACATTAACAACCACGTGAGACTAGTATGTGAGGTGACTGATGACTATGTTTGATGGAGTCATTAATAAGAGTATTAAAGTCAATCACATAGATATGTGTTAGAGAACACATGATCGGACATGACCCGTTAATGAGAACTCTACAAGATGTTATATGAGTGTCATAAGAGTTTCTCATTACGACTAAAGAGTGTAGTCCTAAGACCTGAGTTCATCATGTCCTCTCTCATATGGATTGGTTCGTCTTGACTTTGTCAAACGTCAGCCGTAACTGGTGATTATAAAGACACTGATTAGGCGTATCATGAGATATAAAAGAGACATGGATGGAACAAGATGGGATATGTACCTCCTATATAACAGGAGTTAAATATCTCGGGGCCTATCGAAGATTTGATACTGGAAATGCGTGGCCGCGCTCAAACGAGGTGATTGTCAGTCGTTTGTTTTTTTTTCATCAGTACAAATCGGGATTCGATAAACGTGATATGGCTTAATAAGGATGAAACAGTTCTTGCCTTATGCTAGATTAAGATATAGCTACAAAGGGATTAAAGGAATAGATGATTCCAGTACAAGTGGGAGATTGTTGGGAATGTCCTGAAATCTATTGTACTTTCTCTAAGTGAAAGTCGTATTGTCGAGATGAGACAATCATATAATACTAGGTAGTCATAATGCTTTGCTAGAAGCCACTTATGATCAATGAGTTTAGAACTCATTGCTAGTGTTATATGATCCTACAGGGTCACACACCTAAGCAAACTGGACGTCAAAGACGATGTTGATCATTAATGTAATGATCTAGTGAATGCATATTTGATATGCATTCGGTATCGAAATTCTGGGGCCGTGTCGATCGACACAGAGAGTGTGTCGGTCGACACAACTCGCGGATTAACCAGATTAATACAGTTTAATCGTTGGTTAATTCTGTTGTGGTTTAAGCCGACATATATAAGATATATGGTCGACTTAAACTCGAACTTAACCTAATTCACAGCCACCAGAACTAGAAAAGAAACCTCTCTAGAGATTAGATCTCTTACAGGCACTAGCATCCCTCCTGTTCAGTTTGTGTGCGTGTGGATACCAGTAGAGGCACAGCGTTTGAGGTGCTTCGTGATCTCGATTATCTGCAAATCTTCCGCTGCTAATCACCAGGTAAATCTGAGATCCCATAGATTCAATAACATGAACCTTAGATCCTAGGCTTGGAATTCAAACCAGGATTGCCTAATTGGATTAGGATCTGCTAGAAATTCCTTCAAGAAAGGCATTTCAACTTTTTCAAAATACTATCGCGACTGGCTAGTTTAGATTCTCAGATTGATAACCTAGTTGTTGAGCATCCCGATTTTGTTCAATGGGAGAAGAATGTATCTGATGTTGAGTTCACGAGGACACTGGTGGAATAGATGGTGTGAAATTGACCTCCGATTGTTGAATCAGTTGTTTTCCAACCATTGTCATCATCGATTTTATAGTGGAATTCAGAGTTGACATTGTTTTCTCCATTGATGACATCTTTGATTCAAGCGATGTCAATATCGTTGTTGTACTAGATTTTCTTCATTCAACCGATGGAACACTCCCATCAAAAACGTCAAATCGCTTTAGGATTTCTCATCGAGATCATCATACTCATCAGAGTTACCTGAGTTCACCGGCTTTACGCTCCGAGACATGCTTCGTGATAGCTTAGAACTTTTTACTGCACCAATAATATATTTTACTAATATGTAACTTGATTTGAATCCGTAAAAGAGAACATGAGTCGCTTTGATGAATGTCAATACCGATTACAACACGTTGTCGATAATCAGTACTGATATCTCATAATGATCTCCATAGACTCATATCGTCTAACTAAACAAAAATGAAAGCATGAATACAAAATATGAAAGAGCATTAGTATTTATAGTCTTCTTTCGAGTAACAACAAAGCTCTAGCTGAGATCATGTATTTTCCTTACTCATCCCAGACACGTCAGCTTCATTTATTGTAACACCCTTCTTCCTCATTCGAATATATGCTCGTTGGTACTGCCCAAGATATGGCGCTCCAAATTGGTATATTACACCTTTGAAAATTAGGTCAAAAACACGTAAGCCCAAAATTTATCACTTGTCTTGTCTATGTTTTTCCTGGTACATGTCCTCATATCCACAAGTTTCCACGTGCGATTATCAAATAGCGACGTGAGGAATTTTTTATCGGCATAATATATTATTATACAAAGAAAACATTACCGAGTGCCACTTCATTACATAACCAGAAGTAGACATACGAGCTTTTTAGCAAGATTATCTACAGAAGTTAAAAACTTTTTTGGGAGATAATAAAAAGTATAACGACAAGTACTAGCAATATAGAGAATATCTTGAAGATAAGTTATTAAACGAGCATCACACCAAAGCGGCTGGTTAGGAGAAGTAATTTTTTGATGGATATTATCATACGGTTGTCTGAAATCCCCTCGAAAGCAAACTTCCTTGAATCCCAGCTTTCGCAGTTCAAGAAATGTCGAGCGAAGACCTATTGCTTCTGCTTCTATAGGAATCAGTGTGGCTTCTATAGAAGTTGATCTATGAAGAAGAGTATGCGCACCACATTATAAAGACCGCTAAATATCAACATTGTGTTGTGGCGAGCTCTATGACGTATCTTCAAGACAAACCCAACGATCGGCTTCAGAAGGGATAGTGTTTGCAATTAGATACTCATTCCTTACAGGTGCACATTCATAAATTAGTGATGTAGACTTAGCCTTTTTCCAAAAAATTCTCTCATGCATACCTTTATTAATGACAATAGGAATGCTATATCTTCGGTTGAAGAAAACCATATTATTTCTCATTTTCCAAATGTTCCACATGAGGAAGAAGGCTAGTTGCGAGTGTTTTGCCCTATCCAATAGACAATGCAAACTTTGATGGTGGAAAATGATCACCTAAGGGGAAGTCGAGTGATGCCAATTTCCACACTTCTTTGGATACCTTGCATTGAAATAGAAGATGATTAATCGTTTCATTCTGATCACCACACCGAAGAAATGAGGGAGATATTTTAGCCCTTTGCGCTTAAGATTGTGTAGATTATGAATTATATCATGTATAACTCAACAACTAAATAATTTTAGCTTAGGCGTATATTATATCTCCAGAGGGATTTTCATAGCTTGGTTATGGATTGATCAATAGGAGGTAGGGCTTGAGGAAGAGTACTCAGACGGTGTTAAAGGTGATAGCCAAACTTAATAGTATACATATCCTTAGAAAAATATCAGATGAGTGTTTCACTTTATGATGTGATATTGGGTCGCAAACGAAGGGTAAGTTCATCATCATCAGACAACAAAAATTGTCTGACAACTATAAAAAGGACATTGATAGCAGATCAATATAGCACGGTTTTTACAAGTGCTATAAAAGATGATTTTCTGGTTTTGGTTACTGTATAACAGCATTAAATTAACGCTTAGCCCAAATTTCACTAAACAAAAAAAAACAATGATTTTATAGCCCATTTTTTTAATCATGGGCTTAGTAAATTTTTGGTTTTGGCGTTTTTCCCCCTAAGTTTTGGTTTTGGTAAGAACATAACTTGTCCGTTCTCTCTTCTTCGATAAAAAATTGAATCTTTTCCATCTCTAGCTTCTCTTGTTTATCCTTCTCTCTTCCTCTATACAATTCCTCTACCGTATTCCTCTCTTCCTCCTCCGTTTCTCACCGATCCTCAAACCGTTTTCCTCTTTTCCTCCTCAAAATATGTTGTACTCCTCGTCACCCAAGCCCTAATTCCTCCTTTCGACCTCCTCCTCCTCTGCAAAACCCTAGCATTACTCCATCGCTTCGAATTGGATCAGCTTGCGTCCTCATAACTTCCTCTTCTTGCAATTAATTTCACAGTTTCTAGCATCTCTATTCAAGCAACGTCAAAAAATAAATTTCCGATGATGACCGAGGTTGAGAATGGTCCTACTATTGATGGAGCCGGTGTTGATAATATAATGGTGATGGATCCGGCAAGCGACGAAGAGAGCAATGGAAGTAACGAGATTATGTGCTTCGAAGAAGAAATCCGCTTCTGCTCATCCTACTTAGGAAGAGGTAACGAGATTCGTTATAGACATTTGTGACCTTTTTTCTTTCCTAATACATATTTTTTAGATTAAAGATTAATTTTGGTTTCTTTGTTTGTTTTCAATTAAGAAGCACCATTTTTAAGACCTTAATCATGAGATTCATTTTTTTCTCAGATTCGAAAACACAGATATGGCGTTACATTGTTTAGAGAATTCATCCGCCACTGAATTGTTGCAAAGTGAGGAACATTTTGTGCGAATTAGGGATTCGTTGTTCTGAGCTTTTGTTAATTTGTTTTTAGAATGCTCTTAAAGTATGGCGAAGCAGTCTCCACTGTAAAGCAAGATTAGAGCCCTGAGGTTTGAATCTCAAAAATATATGCCTTCTAATTAATCAAACCAATCTTGGTCGTTTATCATGTCTTCGATGAGTTATTCCTAGATATTCAATGGAATCTTATATGATGAAAGGCATTTGGGGCAAGTTCTTGGTGTTTAATATACCTTTTCCATTGTTCTCTTATAATCTCCGAGTTAAAGTTTATTTGTTTTTGGCAGGGAGATATTTAGATAAAAGAAGATGAGGAGCATCAACAAAAAGAGTAAAAAGAAGAAGTGAAGGTGGACAGAATCCGAGAGGCGTTTGTGATTGAACAGTCGTTGATGCAGTCACTCGCTTCCTGTTCTGGTCCTTTGAAACAAATTATTGTAAGTCTTTCTTTCTCTGTCGCTTTTCAGGGTTTAACGGGCTTAGATATATACTACTTTTTACTCTGGTTTGGTTGACTTGCAGGAAATTATCTCACATTCGACAAGCATATCACTTGTGTTGTTAGATGAAGTAAGTTAAAGGTAAAACAATAAGATTTCTTTATTCATTCATTTCACATTCGACAAGAAGGACACTGATAAGTTTCATTCATTTCATTTGGTATTGTTTCGACAAGAACCTGCAAATTGAGCAAAGAGATATTCAACAACTTTAATTTTTCCGATAAATGGTATGATACTATGTTTGATTAATTACATCGATATGGATTCATTAAAGTTCAATCACTTGTGTTTCATTGTTTGGTTTATTGTGCTAATACCAATCTTGTGTTTTGTAGCAACCCGGCGGGGAGAAAATCTGAATAAGTTGACGTGCAACAAGTAACATATTTATGAAAGAGAAAATTAACTGCAATTGTCTGACGTTGTCTCTCTGTTAGTTTAAGACTTGAGGCAAGATGTTTTTTTAAGACTTGATGTAAAATTAGTCATGTTTTGGTAATGATGTTAGTTTAAGACTTAGGCAAGATGTTTCGATTTCTATTATAGATGTGTGAGATTTTTATTGGGTTAAATTGTGTTTTTTGTTATTTGTAATGTAATATTGCAGTTATGTAACTTTGGATCATTTATGAAATATACTTTGAATCAAATATAAAATTTAAATTTATTATTAATTTATAATTTGTAAAATAACCGGATTCAAAACAATTGAATGATAGCACATAAAAATATAAATATAACACATATATAGACCTATAATAAAATATATTACAGCAAAGAGAAAACATTGATATCATAGATGCAAAATATTATAGCACAGACAAAAACTCTATAACATATCGCTGACCTATTGTAGTTGGGACAAATATAACCATTTTCAAAACGCTATCTATAACATATAATAGAATATTTTCAGTACTAACAATGTCCATTTTCTTGTAGTGGACCTTCTCTATGTTCCAACGACTTGTATGACCAATACACAACTCATTAATTGTGAGGTTAGGTGTGCTAAAACTTCCTGGTTTTAATGCTGGTCTAAGGAAATCATATGGGAGCCAGTTATCTTGCCAAAATCGAATATCATAACGTGTTCCTATAACCTACTGAACACTTTTTCTAACTAGTTTTTGAACTTCTAGAATACTTCACCATGCATAATTGCAATGCTTTGGCATCATGGCTTCTAGGAAGTTCACATGAACGAAAGTGTTTACATTTAAAGTGCTTTAGACTGAGTAACCTTGTGCCATGCTAACCAAGCCATTTTATATTTGATTTTATCAGCAAACCACCAAAACTAAGGCATTGAAGAATTTTAGTGGGCAGAAGGAAACAAGACATAGCATAACTAGGAAGTGTCGTAACTACTGCCTTTAAGAGGACCTCTTTCCCAGCTTGAGATAGAAACTTTGTGTACCAATTGTAATGTATGCATAGGAGGCAGAGGAATCGCTCCAATCCTTGAATCACTTGATGATCAAATGATTCCAAGCCAAGCTTTGCGGAAGATGGTAGAGGTGGTGATGAATGGCTGATTGGCTCTCTCAATCTGGTGGGATGATTGCCTCTCTCAATGTGTGGAGAATCAAGGCTGACTGAATCACTCAAACATGATTCAATCCTTTGTCAACAAATCACTAAGGCTTCACACACTTAGGAATTAGAAGAGAGAACCTGTAGAACCGGTTGAATCACTCAAGAGTTCTAAAGACAAAAAAGAATCAAAGAAAAATTTGAAAGAGAAACGAAACTTTTTATTACTTTGGAGATAGAAAGGTGAATAATACAATGATATGAATGAGCTTTATATAGGCTCAGCTACTACTAGTCTAATGCTCTAATATTAAAGAAGGAAACATAAATTATACAAAATGAGGAAACTAGCCGCTAGGCAATGAATGCTTAGTCCAAGGAAATTTCGTGAGATCTTGTTTCTGGACAGCTTATGGATGATTCCATGGCTTGATAATCTTCTATTAACTCTATGGATATGGACCAAATCATAAAAGACCCATTGGTAAATGATTGCATCAAGTGTGAATGCTTCGAGTGTTGGATATGGAAAGTGTTGAAGTGTGAATGGCCAATGTTGAATCCGCCTGATCCCATGGCTGGTAATGAAGATTGATATGTTCTTATGATACTCAAGTTTTAGTATATATCCTCCTGGTCGCCAAATATAAGATTGAAGACTCTCAAATCCAGATGTTCCAAATAAGGCAAGCTGGGAATCCATTGGTTTAAAAGTTTAAACCGTAAATTATTTTTGAACCAAATATAATTCCCTGTTAGCCTTTTCTAAGGGATGTTACCAAAAAAAGTTGGGTTCCAACTTGTTTCATCCTGGTTTGATCTGAATTCTTCAATAATTGGGTGTTGGTCTTGAGCGGGTTCTTTGAAATTCTGCCCAGTTTTAACTTGAATATAATCTTCTTCATGTATAAATATTTTGAACCAACACTACTAAAATTAAGTGTTATAGCATCATTTTTCTAATGTCAATTTGCTAAGCGAAGTTACAATTAAAACTACAAGATATGTGTAGCATCGTTTGTTTAAAGCGACCTCTCTTTTACAATTTTTATATCATTTAGTTTTAAGTGATGTTAAGAAAAAAAAATTCATTGTTCTGAAGAAAAAAAATTCGGACTAGCTACTCCACCGATACTCTTCTTCCCGTCGATCTGTCTAGCTGGTAGGCTTAGCTTCTCAAATCCGCTGTCAGAGGACATGATCTAACTCTCATCTTCCATTTGACAGCCTCGTTGTCTGATTTCCCGATGAGGTTTGAGCCACTACAAAAAAAGTTTACATTCATAGCACATTATAATAACACGTTTTACTGAACTGTTATCGTAGATGAATTTGTAAATTTAATACTAAATAATAGCATTTGATAAACATTATGACAGAGTTTCACTAAGCCGGAAGCTAAAATTAGATTTGGCCAAACACTTAGCCCAAATTTTACTTTTCATCACACTTTTTCTTCTTTCAAGTTTCATTTTTCCCTTTTTTTTTTTGGTCAACAGTTTCATTTTCCCTCTTACTCTCATTTTTCCCCCTTGTAAAACCCTAAGACAAAATCACCTCTCATTCCACGATTTCTTAATTTTTTTCTCATTTTCGTAAAATCGATATGTGGAAGTGGCGAAGATCAACCTCGTTTATCCCCGACGAGCGACAAAGCTCGAATTCACCTCCCATGTCCGACACCACGCGAGGTCCCTTTCAAAACCCTGATGCCATCTCTGCATACTACCAAACCCGAGCGGCGCATCACGGTGTAATTACAAGCGAGTGGCTAGCCCAGCTCAAGCCGCTATGGGAGGCGTCTCTGACGAGGAGCAGTCTGACTCATCCGTTGTTGAGCTGGGGCGGAGAAATCGTTTAATGTGATCGAGGAGTTCAACGGCTGGAGAAAATAGCCAGATCTGGCGGAATCCATTGCAGCTATCCGAGCACTAACTGATGTTATTCATGCGAGTGAGGCTAGCACGATTTGAAATTGAGCATAAGAAGGCTTCAGATACTCAAGGTGAAACTAAATTTAGCAATATCGTTCATGTAATATCCTTATTTGGAACTTAAGACTACTGTAGATTGATCTTATCATATGTTCATCCTCGATTCATTCTCTGGGCATGAAAGAACAAAACTTTTGTTTCTGTTTTACTGACTTCATTGAGATTTATTTTTTGCCCTGCTATGGCCTTTATGGTTGACTTACGTTTGATTGATTTTCGTAAATGAATCTTTAGGGAGGCAAACTCTGTTTTTTCTTCATGAATTGGTAGTGACCAATTTATATACTGGTTTATAAAGCTAATTTGGATCTAATACTAAGCAGTCTTCCTGGTACAAAGTTCCGGCCTTTTGATCCTGAAGTGCCTACTTTTGTTGTTAGTTGTTACTCAGGCTAGGGTATTTGAACAACTAGATTGATGAAATAAGAGGCGTTCTTGGCCTCATGTTATGGTTTTCAATGTTCTGTTCTCTTAAAGGTATATGAACAACTTGTATCATGAATCTCACATTGATCTTATTCCTCTTTAGTGGCTACGTTTCTGGCTGTGGTAGTGTTCCTCTTTTTGTCCCATTATTAATTATTCCAGCCACTGAATTTGAGTTCTTGTTTTATAGGAGAAGCTCTACGAATGGATTTTGAGACAAGAAGAAGAAGGAACTAGAATATCCACAGACGATATTACAACCTATTTGCAGGTTCTTTCCTTTGAAACAGTGTCTGATTTGTGATTATGCTTTATACCCAAACTTCAAATTGGTACTCAGACTGACTCGTCATCCTGCCCTTGTGTGATTAGCTTCACATACAGGTCCAAAGATCTAAATTTGATTTGAAAGTTACCTTATGTTTGCTTTATACAACAATACTTGTTTTGCTTTATTTAGTAGTAAATTGCTTCCACGTGTTTGAAAATATGGTCTGGTCTTGAATGCCGTGGGCATAAACAGCAGGTATTCAGATTGGAGCCAAGAGGATCCGGTTGGCAAACATTTTCTTCCTAGAGGATCCGGTTTGTCCTCAACAAGTCAGGGTAGGTAACCGCTGAAGTTTTGTGAGTGAAGAAGCTCGTGAATTATCGGTAAAATTCGTTCTCTTCAAGTAGTTATCTTCGTATTACATGTTCTCTTCATCTCTCTATTCACTTAAATTTGTTTCATTATCAGGAAAAACTAACAGAGAATATTTCTCAAAATGAGGGAAACACATCAGGGACTACAAATTTCAATGATGAATTCTTTCAAGTGTTTGGAGTTGAACGTCCAGGTCGTGTTCGTTGTGTTGGTCTCGGTCCTACGCCCTCGACATTCTTTCAGAACCGGCCAAACATAGCATCCAATGAATCCGAAGTAACTGGCTTGAGGAACCGAGTACATGAATTAGAAGACAAATTGCTGAAGATGAAGGATTTAGAAGATAATGTAGATAAAATGAATGATGTTATTTACCGGCTTGCTAGCACCACTAATTCCACTTGTAGAAGGTAAGTATTGTGTATAAGTTTGATATTATGATCTCTACCTTATATCTCATTTTGTTTATCATTTTATGTTTGTTAAATCTCAGGATCTAGCAACTATTAGTTTGAAGGTAAAAGTGGCAGTCATTATGTTTGAGACGTTGGAAGAGACGTTGGAAGAGTCCTTGGGTTTGAAGTCCGAGAGTCAGGTCAATTGGTGGTTTTATGAAGGTAGTTGAAGGTTTTTGTCTTTTAAAAATCTTATGTGCAATTTGTTTAGATTATGCTGAATTAAATTTGTTTGACTTTTTGAATTTTTTAATTATTTGTTTTTTAGTCTGTTTGAATTATTATAATAAATTTATGTAGTACAATAAATATTTAAAAAATATTAATGCAATTGAAAATAGCTGATATATTTAGTGTCAGTTTTTTTAATTTAAAGACAAATGATGTTAAAAGTTAGAGTCATTTTTGACAATTGACCTTAGAAGTTTATATAGCATCGATTTTAAATAATGATGCAAACTTTACAAATAAAATCATTTTAGAAACGATGCAAACATTGGATTAACATCATTTCACAATTGACGCAAAAATAAAATATATAGAAACGTTTTTATAAAATGATTCAAAAATATCTTAGCATCATTCCAATTTTATGATGCCAAAAATCAGTATAACATCATTTTAAGAACGATGTTATAGTAAACTTCGCAACATTTATTTACTGATACTAATCTCAAATAAACGATGCTACATTTTAAAAGTGTCGTCGTTTACAGAAATGATGCTAATTTTTTTTAGCTTCACTGGATTTAACGTCATTTCTTAAAGCGATCTTATAATGCTAACATCATTTATAAAGCGTTATTAAACTTTATTAAAATCGATGCAAATAAAGCCTATTTTTGTAGTGCAATTCCAATTCTCTGTGACTCCTTGATGAGTTAAGTTTCTGGAACAATTTGATTTGTAGCCTAACTCCTTCTGGTTGGGTAGATATGCTCCAAAACATGCACATATGTCTCTGGCACATTCAAGATGTTTCTTTCCAAGGGAATGGAACGGCTGAAAGCACTCTTATCTGGGCTGATTGGTTGATAATGACTTGATTTACTCATCATACTCTCCCTCTTGAAAAGGTTTTGACCTCGAAACTGGATAATCTGCACCAAGAGAAAGCAAGTTAGCTTTCATTCGGTTTTGGGAGTCTACAGCCTTACTTGATATGCTTGGGATTTGGTGATGCATGGGACATCTGGGGGTTCTCCTTTGAGAAGTTAAGATAGAATAACTCCTCTATCCATGTCTTGTTTAACACTTTTTCCTTTGGTGGTCTTGTTGTTGTTCACCATTGGTGTTATTGCCTGCTTGTTCTATACATGGTCTAGCAATAAGTTTTGTCCTGGTGTAAGTCCTATGTGATTCACGCCCTTAGTACTTGCATTAATATTGACACTTTTGGCAAGAAACAAGTGCATTACTAATTATTTATGATAATATGAACTTTCTTAATCTACTTCTTAGCTAGTTTTAGAAAAGCTTTCTACTTGCGGTTTTGAATTGATTGTTCCCTCATGCTGTTGTATGTTTAATAAACTTTTTAATACAGTTGTGGCTTCATGAGAAACAAATTGAGTCAGAGAGAGACTTACATGTATAACACCTACAGTGTTCTTAGCTTGGTCTGGTGGTTTCTCTTTGATGCTCTCTTCCCGTTTAGTATTTTGTTCAGTGTTGGTACTTAGTGTGATGGCAGTGGCTTGTACTTCCTCTTTTATGTCCATATATTTTGGTCCTGCATCAAATCCCTTTGACAAAGACAAGTGCATTATACTAGAATTGGGATTTAACAAATCAGATTGAATCAAACTGTCACTGGTTTTAGATAATTCAATTTTCTCTTCTAGTAATTTAACATTTTTTAATGGACAATGTACAGCATAGTGTCCTCTCGTATTACATCTATAGTTTGTCTGATGTTTAACTTTATTAAAGTTAGAACACTTACCTTTGTGTGGGGCTGCTGGTTGCTTGAGTAAGGTACTAAAGCTAGAGAAATTGATCTCTTCTTATGGTTTTCTGGTGTTCTGCTCTTGTACTGCATTCTATGCTTTTGGTGGTTCCTCTCTAACCTTGGAAGCTTGTGCTAAAGCTCTTATGCCTTAAATCACTAGTGGAAAAGTGTTCTTTGGTGTAGGAATCTTCAACCTCGGATTCAATTTGATCTTGCTCTACTTCCTCTTATGTCCAAGATTCTTCAACAAACTCTTCTTCTCCTTGCCATGAGTTGTTTTCTGATTCTTCACCTATAGACTGGTTTTCATCTTCTCCCCAATCTATGTCTGATCTGTTGAAGTCACTGGCCATGTCTTCATCTTCCATTGTTTCCTGCAAAATTTTAAATATCAGAGTATCAATGGTCTTAAAATAAAGGCAAAGCAGTGTACCCAGTTCGAAAATGCAAGATTAATGACCAAAATATGTGTTTTCCTTTTCTAGACAGTCTGTGGAACAAGTAATGCAAAACTGGAGCCTTTTTATCTTTTAAATATGAAATTCGAAATATCTTATGCAAATATGGTAAACTAATAATAGACAAACATATATTTTGATTTTCTTATGGGAATTTCGAATCAAACAATGGATGCAAGCAAAAACTGAAGATGAACTTTTTTCTTTATGTGTTTTCGGTTTATGACAAACAAGAACAATAAACTAGATGAACATATGCTTTTTATGGATTTTCTGATGCAAAATTTAAAAGAACGAAAAAAACAAATGAATCAAGGATTGAATAGATTTCTTTTTGGTTTTTGTAATGGGGAAACATAACATAAGCAATAACAAAACTCAAACAAAATAGAAACAATTTTTTTATGGGTTTTCGATTTATAAGGTGCAAACCAATGACAAAACAAAAATTAGAATGCAATGGAAAAATTAAAGGATAGAAACAACCTGAGATAGGAGCTTTTGAAGCTCTGATACCAGATGATGTAGGCACATGAATTACTCCAGTCCTTGGATCACTTGATGATCATGTGATTCCAAGCCAAGCTTTGCGGAAGATGGTAGAGGTGGTGATGAATGGCAGATTGACTCTCTCAATCTGTGGAGAATCAAGGCTGCTTGAATCACTCAAATAGGACTCAATCCATTGTTCTTAAATCACTAAGGCTTCACACACTTAGGAATCAGAAGACAGAATCTGTAAAACCGGTTGAATCACCCAAGAGTCCTAAAGACAAAACGAACCAAAGATAACTTTGAAAGAGAAACAAAAATTTCTATTACTTTGGAGATTGAACGGTGAATAATACAATAATATGAATGAGCTTTATATAGACTCAACTACTACTAGTCTAATGCTCTAATTCTAAAGGAAACAGAAATTATAAAAATGAGGAAACTAGCCGTTAGGCTATGAATACTTAGTCCAAGGAAATTTCGTGAGATATTGTATCTGGACAGATTCTGGATGATCCATGGCTTGATAATCTTCTATTAACTCTCTGGATATGGACCAAATCATAATAGATCTGTTGGTAAATGATTTCTTTAAGTGTGAATGTTTCCGGTGCCGGATATGGAAAGTGTTGAAGTGTGAATGACCAAGGATGAATCCTCCTGATCCCATGGTTGGTAAACAAGCTTGAGATGTTCTTATGATACTCTATTTGTACTAGATATTCTCCTGGTTGCCAAATATAAGATTGAAGGCTCTCAAATCCAGAAGGTTCCAAATAAGGCAAGCTGGCAATCCATTGATTTAAAAGTTAAATAACTTTTAAACCATAAATTATTTTGAACCGAATCCAATTCCTCATGAGCCTCTGATGAGTAATGTTTCCAAAAAAGTTGGGTTACAACTTGTTTTATCTTTTTGATCTTAATTCTTCAATAATTGGTCGTTGGTCTCCAGCGGGTTCCTTGAAAGTCTGCCCAGTTGTTACTTGAATATCTTCTTCATGTATAAAGATTTTGAACCAACTCCATTTCTCCGTGAATCCTTGATGAGTTAAGTTTCTGGAAATTTGATTTGTATCCTAACTCCTTGTAGTTAGGTAGATATGCTCCAAAATATACACGTATTTCTCTGGCACATTCAAGTTGTTTCTCTCCAAAGGAATAGCTAAAAGCACTCTTCTCTAGGTTGCTTGGTTGATGATGACTTGATGTCCTCATCAAACTGTCAAATTTATGTTGGGCTCGTTGGGCTAGGTAAGCAAAAGTGTCATATTTATTTTTCCCCACATACTCATGCCTCAATATTTACCAAATCCTCCTATTTTGGTAATACCAATTTTTTTTGGGTGATAGCTTGTTGTACAGAAAGCGGTTTACCTTTAGCAAAGGTGATTGACGATTTTTAGAAGTTAACTGCTTGCCCTGACATTCGTTCATATTGTTTCTGAATAGTCATAAGGTCTTCACATTCGGCTATGGTCACCTTATAGAAGATTAAGGAATCATCTGCAAAAAAAAGGAAATGAAATATAGGAGGCCCTGAATGAGACACTTTGAAGCCATGGACGAGATTAGGATTGATATGTTTGCTCAGTAGAGAATTCAGCTCTTTCGTACATATTAAGTATAAATAAGTATAAATAAAGAGAGATGGGATCTCCTTGAAAAATACCACATTGGGGAGAGATTTTACATGTGGGTAATCCGTTTAGCAACACTAAATAGTGGGCTGAAGTGACACATGTCATGATCCATCTTCACCATTGAGAAAAAATCCCATTTTTGCCATGATAGCATCCAAATACTTCTATTCTACACGGTCAAAGGCCTTAGTTATATCAAGCTTAAGGACCATAAATTGATTAACTCTTTTCCTTGTATGAAATGAATGAAGAAGCTCGTGAACTATAAGTACGTTATCTTTGATAGTACGATTCGGCTGGAAAGTTGATTGACATTCAGAGATGATGGACCCTAAACATGGCTTAAGGCGTGTAGCTAAGATTTTAGAAATTATTTTATAACAACATTGCACAAGCTTATAGGCATGTAATCTCGAAGAGTAAGAGGATTTTCATTCTTAGGTATCAAACATATATTCATGCGATTAGGTTGTTGTTCGAGATAACTTTCTTGAAAGAAGAGATAAACATACCTTGTTTAATGGTATTCCAATGCTGCTCATAAAATTCTAATGTCATCCCATCCTCACCAAGCGCTTTATTTGAATGGATATAACAAACATCTTGATATATTTATTGCTTTGTTACAAGTTTAATAAGCATGGAATTCTTAGCCTCAATAACTGTAAGGGGAATACCGTCAAGAAGATCAGCACAAATGTCAAGTTAAGTAGAGCTGTATAGCTGAGTGAAATATTCTTGGATGAATTTGTGAATATCTTACATATTCTGATATTGTATTCCTTCATCATTTTGAATAGACAGTATCCGATTGATGTGTCTTCTCTGCTTCATTCTTCATGAAGGTAATGTGTGTCAAGTCTCCACATTATAACCAAAGGATTCTGCTTTTTTGCCTTCCAAAATTTTCCTCCAACCTATATTGAGATTTACTTGAGCTTTTAGAGTGCTTAATATCAGAATAGTTCAAGGAAGGGAAGGCATATGCTTGGTGCAATCCTTCTTGAAGATCAAAGATATGTCGGGATGAGTTGTTGTCTTTTGGCTCTTCCATTGAGCAAGCGCTTCTCTGCAGTGATGTATAGCTTGACTAAATTGATGTGGAGGAACATTCTGACAATGTGTAGACTACAATTCTTGAATAACATTGGCTAATTCCGGGTAAAGTCGACATCAATTGTCATACCAGAATAGTTTTTGGTCATTCCATTTACGATCTTTTGGTTGATAAGAGGAGTGGACGGTGATCTGATCCAATCCATTGTAGTAAGATAACATGAGCTTTAGGAAATAACTCTAACCAATAAGATGTAGCAAAGACTCTATCAATTTTTGTCTTAATAGAATACACACTTCTGTTCCCAGCGTGTGTATATTGTTCAAAAGTCGCGGAAAGATGCTTCAGACCGTATAGGGCCGCCTTGGTTTTCATAATTGTTTTTGATGTCCTTGAGGTCACCCATCACAACACGACGAGAAGTACGATACAAACCATTATCAACCATATCATATATTTGTTTCCAAAGATGAAGCTGTTGCTGCCGGTTAGGATAGCCATACACGTATGAGAGGCAAAATTTTGTATCACTATCATGTGTGTAGTAGTCCAAGTAGTTCATAGTAGGATGCTGCATATACATATGAAATCTGTGATCCGAAAAAATTCTAACCCCCCATTTAAGCCTTGCAGAGGTATGGTGAAAATGATGGCAAAACCTAGTTCTTCGACGATATACTTCACATAGGCATCATGATATATCATGGTTTTTCTAGGTTTACAACCATGATATAGTTGTATATATTGAGTCTTTAAACTGGTTTTTAGAGTCTATTGAGTCTTCTACAGGTAAGCTTGCGTTTGGAGCAAAGGATAGGATTATAGGACGTTTCTGGTGATTTGTACAACGAGCTAAAGTTGGTGTCTCGACCACGATTGAGTGTCGACCGACACTGGCTTTGATGTCGGTCGACATTGAGCGCGACAGAACAATACCCGAGAGTTAAAGATAAGTTTTAAAGATTTACTGAATTGCCCATAAGTTTTCCTTAATTCTAAACTGACCCCAAAACGTGTTTAGAGAGTTTAATTAGGTTTTCAGACTCATACTATCTTTTATCTTGTTCTTACTTTGTTCTTGCTTGAGAGAATGAGAGATATCTAGTTGGGGCTGATTCTTTCTACTTGTAACCTCGAGAGAAGGATTTCGAACCCCTTTTTCTTTATCTATTCAGTCTTTTGGTTTTCTATTCATGATGTGTTGTTTGATTACTGATATGTCTGAGTAGTAACCTAGTTAGATTTAGGAATTCTCACAAAAGTTTTATGCTTGTTTGATAACTGATTGATTAGGATTCACCATCTATTGTTCATCACGTAAGTTGTGCTTAATACTAAATTCTAGACTGGTCACCTAGGGTTTAGATCTTAGATAATTAACAATAGCACGAGAGTGTGAGTTACAATCTGAACAAATTTAGAGTGAGAAATTTAACTAGATACAAAGAGATTTGGTTTAGTAAAATTGTGAACTGATAGAACCTGTTCTTAATGCTTGTGTAGAACTCTAGGATCACAAAGAGATTTGGATCGCTAGGTTGCTAGACATAGAAATAATCTCAGCGAGAGTTGGATTGTTTAGCATTGTGTTTCTAGTTCTTGAATCTGTGTTTAATCTGAATCCGGTTAGTTAAGTTTCTTACATAGCATAATTCCCGAGAACTTCCTAAGTCTGACGCCTTTCTCTATTTGAAAACTCACTACAAGAAAACTGAGTATTGATAGCAGACCAGGATAACACGAATTTGGAAATTGCTATTATAGATGATCAGATTGATTTGGGTACTCTATTACAGCAATAAAATAGTGCTAAACTGTTTTTTTTTTATTAAGCTGGAAGTAAAAATTAGTTTTGGAGCCTGATTTTTACTTAAGAGCCAAACACTTAGCCAACTTTTTTTCAAAACAAAATTTATCCCCATTTTTTTAAGGATTTGACGAAAAGTTACTCTCTCTCTCTCTCTCTTTCTCATTGATACCAAACGGCTCAACTCTCTTCTAGATCTCTATGTGGTTTCTCATTTTCTTATTCCAGTTTCTACACCTATCTCCACCCGTTTTTCTCCTCCTTCATTCTCCATCGTCACTCTTCCTCTCTTCTCCTCCTTCATTCTCTCTTCGTCACTCCTCTGATTTATATATTGAGGAAACATTCTATTTCTCCATGTTAATCGAATCAGAATTAGAAACTTCCTCGCGTCCTGGCGACCACAAGGTTCTTCTGTTAGGGCCATGCTATCGTCTTCTTCGCAATCTTCCTTTGAATCGACACTGGAGGAGACTGTTCAAACGACGGTGGCAGAAAACCTTGTCATTGTTTACTCCAAAACCTGGTTCTCGTTGGTTCACTCTTCTCATACTATTCTTCTCTGTATCACAATTCGGTTGTTCAATTGAAGACTGATTTTTGCCAATTCCGCAATTGACCTGAGTTTGTGGTGAAGATATTGGTTTGAATGTTTGCATATTCTCTTTAGGATACTCCGAGTTTCAATCCTAGTTCAGAACTATAAATTATGATGTTGGAGTAATGCTTAGAGGAGTTTGTAATGGTCCGACATATAGCTTCTACACCTTAGAGATTATGTGATTTGTTTATTTGGAAATTACTTGGACAATATATTGATTGGCTTGTTGATGAAAAAGAATCACAGTTAAGGGATTTCTAGTGAGAACACATTTAACAGTCTAGATAAAGCATGAACAATACTGAAAACCAACCAATCAGATTTTTCTTAGGAGCTTCCTTGTTGGCTTTGATCTGCAGGCTTCAGTGGATCATTTCATTTCCCTTTTGCTTCTAGTATCTCTCGCACTGATCTCATTTATATGACGCATATAAGGATTATGATAATGTCTATAAGCTCTCTTTTAGCTCCAGACTTTGTTCAGAAAATCAGCATTGGAGAAGTTTAGCCATTAAGTGCTGTGGAGATCATGTGTTAGGAGGTCTATTTACTGAAATTGATACTCGGTACATTGTTATGACAAGTAAGATGGTATACTTTTGAACTTCATTCTTTACATTATAAAAACTTCTTATCTTAAGAAGGGAAAGCGTTTGTAGATTGCCAATATAAGGTGTCTCATTACTCGTTGTTTGATTTCTCAGGTTGAAGAGTACAATGGAATGCTTACACAGCCCCATAAGGCTGTCGTAGGAGTGAATGCCTTTGCTCATTAAAGTTCATATTTCTTAGGATGTAATGCTGAAACACAAGGGTGCATCAGAACAAGTCTCTCGTGCTTCTTATAAAGGTTTTTTAAATGTTTATACAATCCTCTAATGTTTTCTGAATTCAATTTTTCGTGCATATATAGATTTTCAGATGCTACGACTTGTGTTGTTTCGTTTACCTCTATGATGAGGCCTTGTTGAAAAGTTCTTGTACATGAATATATTAAAAGATCCCAAACCCGCTCATGCCAATGATACCAATCTGTATGGTTTTGATTGGCAGCTATAACAGTGATGAGTAGTGCAAGTGGATCTGAGCTCTCTTGTGGTAGAAGAAGCTGATGGTGAAACAAATATGAATCCTACCAATGTTAAGCGTGTGAAAAGGTACTACATAAAATCCTTTTTGGGATTAATATCCTTCAATGAATGTCCTCTCAGAAGACAAATCTTGCTTGAACATGAACATTTGTTTGTTTACTGTTGTACAAGATGCTCTCTAACACGGAATCTGCTAGACGGTCTAGAAGAACAAAGCAAGCACACCTAAAAGAGCTAGAGACACAAGTATGTTAATCTTGCCACATATGTATCTTTCTTTTTACCTTACTCAGCTCACTTATTACAATCTTTGATAGGTTTCACAGCTGCGTGTGGAGAATTCCAAGCTCATGAAAGAGCTCACTGACGTAACTCAGACATTCAATGACGCAGCTGTAGAAAACAGAGTATTGAAAGCCAATATAGACATTCAATCACTTAAGTGATTCGTTTGGTCCCTCAACATTGATCAATATGGATTGCATTTTATTTCATCTTTTTAATTTTCCATCTGTTTTTAGAATATAGGAGGATATTGCAAATGTTGTCTCGACTGGGGTGGTATCAATCAAAAAGGTTACCACAATCATTTTTGGCGAGACGGAGGACGACTTATTGCTGGCACACAGCCAAGACATTAAGGTTTCATGTTTGATGTTTAGTACTCTGTATTTGGGTCTCTATCCAATGTGGGTGCTATGGTTGGGGCAATTGCAAATGGTCAAATTAATGAAATCAAGGTATTGACTAAACTGAAAATGCTCAAACATGATGCTGGTCTTGATTTATGGTCGTTGGGATGTGTGGTGTTGGAGATGTACACTGGGAAAAGACCATGGTAGCATAAAGACTACGATCTTCAGTATCTCATGAACTGCTATGAGCCATTGGTTCCGAATGATCCTCCTTGTGATGTGAAACACTTTATCATGACTTGCTTCTTGGGTAGAGATGAGTAGCCTCTGGGGAAGGATTTGGTGAAAATTGCTCAGAGGCTCAAACAAAGATCCAATGAATTGAAGATCATCAAGGAGCAGCCAAGACCACCGACACCCAGTTTGGTTCCTGTTTAGCATTGTCACTAGGGAGAACCATCTCATAACTTTTGTTTCCTTAGTCGTAGTTCTTCTCTATGAACTCTGATGTCACTATAGTACTCTGTTTACTTTTGTTCTATAAAGTCTATTACGTTGTATCACTTTTGTTACATGTCTGAAAAGTTCGATTGTCATTTAACATAACAAATACAATAATTTATTGTTTTACTCTAAAACCATAAAATTAGAAAAGAAAAAAAATTACAAACATACAATTAATTTATAATATAACTTAATGTCTCTTGTATTATTTTATGGTTTAAATAGGATTTAGGGTAATAAAATACAATTAATTTATTAGTTAGTCTTTGATTAGATATGTGTATAGGGTTTAGGGTATTAAAGAATTAGGGTATAGGGTTAGGGTATTGGGTATATGTATAGGGTTTATGCATGCAATATATTTTTTAATTATTTTTAAAATGGATTTAGGGTTTAGGATATTGGAGGGTTAGGGTATATAATTAGGGTATTAGGATCATATCTAATTATAAAACAAAAGTCTTATTTTCTAGTTTTGAAGTTGATAATTTACATTTATAACAAACTTAAAGTATAATAATTTTATAAATCTCTAAAAACTAAACATAATATATTATCAAAATATAACCATTTTGAAAATGAAATTGATTATAAATTAGATATACCATCAAATAATTTGTAAATAATTAGTGGATATATAGTTTGTATTTCATTAATTTATCATATATTACAAAAAGATAATCACTAATTAAAAAGATATAAAATCACAAATAAACTTTAAAATGTAAATTGAAAAACTGGCTTAAACTAAAAAAAAAACAAATATAGGATATTGGAATATAATTTTATATTAAATATAACCTTTCAAATCTCATATCCTAAAAATATAACTGTATAAGATTTAGACCACAAACCCTAAAAGTCCAACCTTAAACCTTATTTTCAATTAGAAGTTTTAATATAGGATATTGGAATATAGGGTTTAGCGTTTAGGATATTAGAATGTCGTAAACCCTAAACATATACTACAATGTCTTAAACCCTAAACCCTAAAACTATATTCTATATTCCAAACCCTAAACCCTACATTTCAAATTCTTAATCATGTATATTTTTAAACATAAACATAAGATATGTAAAAACAAATCCAACACTTAATAAAAAAGTTCTAAGTATAATTATTTTCTTCATCATAAATTTAAAAACCTTAATGATATATCTTAAACATAACCCTAAACCCTAAACTTAAAATCTTCAATGATAAACACTAGATATTAAATTTAAAATTGTAAATAAAAAAACTGATCTTAACAAAAACAATAAATAAAAAACTATTTTATCATTGATCAGAACATAGAAGTAACTTTTCCAAATTTTTTGGGTTTGGCGGTATACCAATATTTTGGGCAAATTTTAGCTAAGTCTCTTTCAAAAACATACGATTATCAAAAAAAAAAAACCCGTGAACCCACAGTCACATCTCTCCCTCTTCTCCACCTTGTTTCTCTAGTGATTAAGCCAATGCCGCCTCTTCCACTTTCCGAATCCGAGTCCACCGTCGGCTCTCCCTCTGTCTGAATCCACCGTCGACTATCCTTCTGTCTGAATCTACCGCTGGTTCTCTCTCTTTACGATTCTGAATCGTCGTTGTTCTCCCCTCACCCCAACAGTAAGCGTGGCGATAGATGGTGACGAAAGGTTCTGTTTTGTTTCAGATCTGGATCTCTTTTGTTCTTCTTCTTTTCCCTTCGTTTTCTCTTTCGATTCCATTGGCTGGAGTTATCTTGTGACTCAAATCCCAAATGGTCTGTCCGTAGTTGCTGAGTTATCATTGTTGTCTTATTGATTAGGGTTTATAAATCGACTCACTTCTTCTTCGTTGAACTAAAGGTCCTGAAGACGATATCGAGAAAATAGCTGCTCAGGCGATTTCGTTTGTAATTCGTTACTCTTTGTTCTATCGATTCACACAGTAAGTACTGGTAGGCTCTAATCGAATCAGTTCTTTTCATAGGTGTTTGAACAATTGAATGGCCAGACTCTTGAGAATCTGTTCATGTTTGTTCTTGAGAATCTTCACATCTTTGGATGTGATCAATCGGACTTGGAGTCCGTTGTTTGGTAAGGGCCAAATCAAATGTTGTTGATTTTGGAGATTTTGAGTCCAATGATTTCCGTTGTTGTTTTGAAGATTCATTTAACTTTTATGTTTGGGATTTGTTGTTTTGTTCAGATCTTATGAATGTGTTTGAGACATTTCTTCCTCATCTTCTTTTGTATCCAAACCCATCAGATCCATTAAATGGAGAAGCTGCTGCATTGATGATGCATGATCGTCCTACTTATGAACAACGAGTTAAAGGTAACCCAACCAAATTCTTTGTGTCAAGAGATATGTCATAAATTCTGAATAACTGTTAAGTTTCTTGAATTCATTCTTTTGATTCAAAACCATTAATATTTGAGTTCTTGAACTTGTTAGTATCTCATTATTAATATCTTGAACTTGTTCTTAACGCGTGTGTGCGTTCTTGAGATTACCATTTGTAAGCTTAATGTTACTCTGAATATTGCTTATTTTCTATATCATGTTCTTAGTGTAGTGTTTGTCCTGGCTTTAATATGGTATCCCTTTTTGATGATAGGTCGGTCCTGTTGTTTATAACATGAGTGGAAAGAGGTATTCTGAGTTTTTTTTATCATATACTCAAGAAGATTTGTTTCAAGTTCAACATTCTTTTTTAGTTCCAAGCAGGTTTATGACCATCTGATTTTCATGTGTACAGGTTTGTAAACACAAGCTTGCTTCCTGAAGGTATGTGTCTTGCTTACACATATTTTCTTACTTGCATTTTGAATTTGGAATCTAAAGTCGATTGGGATTCATAGCCCCAAATGTTCTTGACATGGGTTATTGACTTCCTTGGTCGAGATGTCACAGCTAAACTTTAAACGACTGTAAATTTACACTCTGCTCAGCTGTTGATATATCTAATTTGGTGTTCTTGTCAAGATCTTTTTCTTGCTGAATTTAATGTCGTGAACTCTAGATAGTAAGAGTGCATGTTTTGGTTGTCTCTTTCTTTTAATTTATGAGTTCAATTATTCTTGATGAGTATGTTTAGTATTTAATTACTGCTAATGGCTTTCTTGTAAATGTGTTTCCAGACTCCATGCGGCCATAACTTCTGTTTGAAGTGTTTTGAAAAATGGTAAAAGCAAGCCTACATGTGTGACATGTCGAACTCTAATATTCTTATTCTGTAACCAGAAAATCAAACCAAGTATAAAGCTGTGATTTAGTATTTGATTATGTGTCATGCAGTTGGCTATTGGCTATTGTTGGTTATTGGCTATTGTTGTAGAAGGCTGGCTGATGCAAGAGGATCAACATGTTGAGGATGGAATAGACCAAGTGGAAGCAACTCTAAGTTTGAAGAAATGATAGGACCAATGTTAGGAATATGTTAGAAATTTCTTGATATGTATCTTTTATTATGTTTGTGTAAAACATGTTTTAAGTTATTTATAAAAAATCAAATTTTAAATATAATTGTTTTATTTAAATTTAATTGATTTTTAAATAATATTTTATAAAGAATTTAAAATAATATTATATAATAAAATTTCAATAGCCCTCATTAATATTGAATATGACAAAAAATAAAAGTGTTCATAAAATATACAACAACCATAAAGATTGGCCATTATAAATAATAATACAACAAATACAAAACGCTAATATAAGGTATAATACAACCCTAAAATATTGCCACCAAAATATGTATTATTGCACGAAAAATATGGTACATTAATATATAAAATGGCGATTAACAAATGCTAATATAAATTATACAATCACATCAAAATTAACGCTATCGTAGACAGGTATATGATAGCAGGTCAAATTAATGCTATTGTATCTGACGGACCTAAGATGGCAGCGGCAAACATAGCGTTTATGGAAATGCTACAATAGACATATAATAGCGTTTTCGTGGTGCTATCAATACTCATATTTCTTGTAGTGACTCCTTCCTGTTTGCTTGCTTTTATTTACTTCTTTCTTAAGATTTGATTTAGCTTAACTTGACGGCATATAATCTATCGTGTGACCGTGAGTCCTTGTGGATTCGATACCCTAGGTACTACATTGCATAAATGTGCACTTGCAGTAGAATAGGGATTAATTCTTGACCTATCAAGTTTTTGGCGCCGTTGCCGGGGACTCAACTGAGTTCGCCGATAGATTTTGTTTTAGAGTTGAGTCTAGGTCGTTTTTATTTTCTTTGTTACTGATTTTTTTCTTGTTTGGCTTGTTTTTGTTGCGCAGAATTTCGCAGACGCATTCAGTGTCGACCGATTTCCCTTGTAGTATCGCTCGACATTGACCTCGAGACAGGGTTTTGAGATCAGTGTATACCAAGTCGCCATACCCGAAGCAACCAGAGCGAAGAACTTTTGAACCTCAGATTTGAGGAGCTTGCTAGACTAGAGAGGACGAACAGAAAGGGTCAAAGAACAATAATGATGAACAATCGTTTGATTTTGAGACCAGATGCTGAAGGTGTTCTGAGAGACCCACAGAACAACGCCTACAATGATCAGGGGCAAAGGATTGATGCTGAGGGACGAGTGATCCCTGAACCTGCACCTGAACTGCCTCAAGGTCAGAGGCAGATGGTTGTTGCTGAGAGGACTCTTGCTGACTACAACCGTCCGGATGAGTTTTATGCTAACCGGTCAGCAATTGTTCCTCCTTCTTTTGAGAGGAATGACTTTGAGATCAAGATTGTCTACTACTCTATGCTGAGACAGCACCCTTTCCATGGTCTCCCACATGAGCAATCCATGGACCACATTGAGGATTTTGAAGCCTTCATCACTGGAATGAAGTACAATGGGGTGGACTATGACTTCTTGTATCTGAAGCTTTTCCCATACTCTCTTGCTGGAGAGGCTGCTGCTTGGCTGAAGCAACTTCCACCTAGGAAGTTGAATACTTGGGATGTTGTGAAGAGAGAGTTCCTGCGACACTTCTATGATGATGCTCGCTCAGATCAGCTCAGATAGGACCTTCTCACATTCACTCAAGGTCCTACAGAGCCTCTTAAGTCTGCTTGGACGAGGTTTAAGATGTACCAACGTGACTGTCCTCATCATGGATTCTCTGAAGTAACGCTGCTGGGCATATGCTTCAGAGGAATTGATCTTAATTACCAGTCTGCATTGGATGCTGCCAGCAATAGCAATTTCAACACCAAGACTCCTGAGCAGGCTAGATTGCTGATTGATAACTTGGTGAGCAGTAACAACACCAATACTGCTGATAGAAGAAGGAAAGAGTCTGATGGAAAGATTGATGATCTGCAGATTAATGATATCAGGAACAAGTTGGACACTGTTCATAGCTCGCTAACTAATAAGAAGGATGTTCACTTTTCTCAAGAAATTGAAGTGTTTGAGGGTGAAGAAGGCTGCCAAGAAGAGGATGTGAACTACATCAGTGGCTCTGGATTTCAAGGAAACATGTTTGGAAATCAGCAAGGCAATAGGTTCTTTAACGGTGGACAGAAGAGTGCTTTCACAAGCAACCAAAAATCTTCTGGATATGGTCAGAATGCTGGTTATTAGAAACCTTTTCAGCAAGGTAATTCTTATCAGAGGACTTATGGATCATCTTCATATCAAACACCTCCTGCTGCTAGGGCTCATGAGAGCAAGATGGAAGCTATGATGGAGCGGTTGCTGGAGGGTCAGACCAAGACTGCTGTGGACTTCAACAAGAAGTTGGATGTTGTATATGAGGATTTGAATGGGAAGTTTGAATCTTTGAGTACACATATGAAGCTGTTGGATTCTCAGGTTGCTCAAACTGCTGGAGCTGTTAAGAGGCAAGCCGAATTCCTTCCTGGAAGTACATATACTAATCCAAAGCATCACTGCAATGCTATATCACTGCGAAGTGGGAAGGAGCTGCACACCATCCCCAATAGGCAGATCACTGATAAGGAGATCGAAGAGATAAAGGAATTTGAAGAAGAGTATGAAGCTGCGAGACGGACGTCGACCGACACTACCACATGTAATCGGGCGACACCAGCTTTTTCGAGTTCTCGTGACGGACGAAAATCGACCGAGGTCGATTTTGAGGTCAACGCCAGAACAAAATTGACCAACGTCGATCGACACCAAGATTATGTCGGTCAACACCAGACGCGTACAGAAGCAGAAACTCAGACGAAAGCTCCTGTAGCTGCAGGAAAAGTGTACAAACCCAAAGTACCTTTCCCTAGGAACCCAAAGCGTTCTAAGTTTGAACGGTTCAAGGCTAAGTACATGGTTATGCTGAGCAAACTAACACTTCCGATGCCATTGATGGACGCTGTCAGCAATAATCCAGTGTTGAAAAGGTGTTTGAAGCAGATGTTGACTTCAGATATGGGAGATGACGAGTGTGTGATGATGATCACCGAGGTCTGTAGTGCTGTCATTTTAAACAGAGTTCCAGAAAAGCAAAAGGATCCAGGGAGCTTTGTCTTGGACTGTACCATTTTCAGAGACAGATTTGAGAGATCATTGTGTGATTTGGGATCCAGCGTCAATTTGATGCCATATTCAGTTGCTAAGCAAATGGGAATGACAGAATTCACACCTACTAGAATATCCTTGATTCTAGCAGATCGCTCCATAAGGATTCCTGAGGGCCTCTTGCAGGATGTACCAGTAAGGATTGGTGAATGTGTCATCCCAATTGACTTCGTAGTCTTGCAGTACAATGATGAGCCTAGGGATCCTCTTATCCTAGGCAGACCGTTCTTGGATACAGCTGGTGCCATCATTGATGTGAAAAGAGGGAAGATTGGTCTCAATGTGGGTGATCTGGTGATGAATTTTGACATGGATAAGCTGATGAGACACCCTACCATTGATGGGCAGACCTTCTATGTTGATACGATTGAGAATCTGGCTGCAGAATTCCTCAATCAGATGCATCATGCTGATACTTTGGAGAGAGCTCTAATGAGTTCTGAGAGCGATGGTGAACGAGATCAGTGGAGCAACGCAACGCTTTGCCTCTACCAGATACACACGCACGCTCGCTGGAAACGGGATGCTAGTGCCGGATCAATGGGGATCGATGGTGTCTGGTGTGTCAAGTGTTTCTCTCAAGAAAACTGGACGGCTCCCTTGTTTAGGTCGAACTAATGTGATTTTTATTCGACCTAAACGTGCTTAACGGGCCAGACTCAATTAAGCCATAACCCGAAAAGCCTGTTCGGAAAATCCGAACTGTGTCGACCGACACACAAGCTGTGTCGATCGACACAACACCATTATATCGATTCTTATGTGTATTTCAATACACATAATATGATCATTGCCACAATGATCATTCCCATGTCGTAGCTTCCAGTTCGCTTAGGTGTGTGACCCTATAGGATCATATAATACTGGCAGTAAGTCCACTACCTACAGAATGCAAGAGGCTTCTAGCAAAGCATTGCAACCGCCCAGTATTATACGAATGTCTGATCTCGACACACAACTATCAAGATACTAGGAACCACACCAAGTTCAGTCATGAACTTCTTGATCCAAACAGCTTCCTTTGCCGCTTCTGAAGCAGCAACATATTCAACTTCCGTTGTGGAGTCAGCTACAGTATTCTTCTTAGAGCTCTTCCAGCTCACCGCACCGCCATTTAGACAGAAGACATATCCAGACTGTGATCGGAAATCGTCTCTGTCCGTCTGAAAACTCGCATCGGTGAATCCATTCACCACAAGTTCATCACTATCTCCATACACAAGGAACTTATCCTTAGTATGTCTCAAATACTTGAGAATATTCTTGACAGCTGTCCAGTGAGCTTCACCTGGATCAGATTGGTATCTACTCGTCATGCTCAACGCGTAAGCTACATCTGGACGAGTGCAGAGCATGGCATACATAATAGATCCTATTGCAGAGGCATAAGGAATCCTATTCATGCGTTCTCGCTCAGCAGGTGTCGCCGGACACTGCTTCTTGCAGAGACTCTTGCCATGAGACATTGGTATGAAGCCCTTCTTGGAATCGTGCATCCTGAATCTGTGCAACACCTTATCAATATAAGTGTCTTGGCACAATCCAATCAGCTTGTTAGTTCTATCTCTGTAGATTCTGATTCCAAGAATGTATGCGGCTTCTCCCATGTCTTTCATGGAAAAACAACTTCCTATCCAAGTCTTAATAGACTGAAGCAACGGAACGTCATTACCGAGGAGGAGTATGTCATCGACATACAGTACAAGAAATGCAATTTTGCTCCCACTTGTCTTCTTGTATACACATGCTTCCTCTTCGTTCTTGATGAAACCGAATTGTTTTACTGCTTCATCAAAACGAAGATTCCAACTCCGTGATGCTTGCTTCAATCCATAAATGGATTTATGAAGTTTGCATACCTTCCCAACGTTTTTAGGATCGACAAAACCTTCAGGCTGTGTCATGTACACATCCTCTTCCAGAATACCATTCAGGAATTCGGTTTTGACATCCATCTGCCAAATCTCATAATCATAATGAGCAGCAATCGCTAGAAGAATCCGAATAGATTTAAGCATAGCTACTGGGGAATAGGTTTCATCATAGTCAATACCATGAATTTGTTTGAAACCTTTAGCCACCAATCTCGCTTTGTAAATCTGTACATTGCCATCCACGTCAATCTTCTTCTTGAAGATCCATTTACACTCAATGGCTTTTACACCACTAGGTAAATCGACCAAGGACCATACTTGGTTTTCTGACATGGATGTCATTTCGGATTTAGAGGCTCCAAGCCTCTTTTCGGAGTCCGGGCCCATCATTGCTTCCGCAAAGGTCGCTGGTTCGTCACCTTCAATGATCATCAGATCATTTGAATTGGTTACGAGAAATCCATAGTATCTCTCGGGTTCGTGACGGATCCTTCCGGATCTGCGAACTTCAGGCTCCACAGGCGCCGGTTCCACAGAACTTTGTGGATCCAACTGCTGCTCTTCCTCAATACGTTGGGCAGTCTCCTGTGCATCTTGAATTTCTTCGAGATGTACTTTACTCCCACTGTTTTTCTTAGAGAAAAACTCCCTCTCAAGAAAAGAACAGTCCCGAGCAACAAATACTTTGTTCTCAGATTGGTTGTAAAAGTAGTATGCCTTGGTTTCCCTAGGATAACCAACGAAATAGCATTTATCTGATTTGGGTGCAAGCTTGTCGGAGATTAAACGTTTGACATAAGCCTCGCAACCCCAAATCCTTAGGAAAGACAGACTAGGAACGTTCCCAGTCCACAGTTCATGTGGTGTCTTTTCTACTGATTTAGATGGCACTTTATTCAGTGTAAACGCAGACGTTTCTAGAGCATATCCCCAAAAGGATAGTGGAAGATTAGAATGACTCATCATAGACCGAACCATATCCAATAAAGTTCGATTTCTCCTCTCTGACACTCCATTCCATTGGGGTGTACCAGGAGGAGTGAGTTGTGAAACTATTCCACACTCGCTCAGATAGTCGCTGAATTCTTGGCTCAAGTATTCTCCTCCGCGATCCGATCGCAGAATCTTAATACTCTTGCCAAGTTGATTCTGTACTTCATTCTTGAATTCCTTGAATCTATCAAAGGATTCTGACTTGTGTCTCATCAAATAGACATAGCCATACCTACTGAAATCATCAGTAAAGGTAATGAAGTACTTAAAGTTTCCTCTGGCAGCAGTACTCATTGGCCCACATACATCAGTATGAACAAGGCCCAATAAATCACTGGCCCTTTCATTTGGTTTGTTGAAAGGGGCTCTAGCCATTTTGCCCACCAAACAAGACTCGCATTTCTCACATGATTCAAAATCAAATGAGCCCAGAAGCCCATTTCGATGGAGCCTCTGGATGCGTTTCTCATTGATATGGCCCAAACGACAATGCCATAAGAAAGTCGGGTTTTCGTCATTGGACTTAAACCTCTTTGTATTTATGTTAAAGACAGACATTTCTTGGTTTAATATATATAACCCATTATCTAATGGGGCGCTACCATAATAATTACCATCACGATTAAAAGAACAAACTTTATTCTTAACAGCAAAATCAAAACCTTCCAAATCCAAAACGGAAACTGAAATTACGTTTCTGCTAATCGCAGGTACATAGTAGCAATTATTCAAAATTAAAACCATGCCCGAAGGTAAAGACAACTCGTAGGTGCCTACGGCCAGTGCAGCAACCTTAGCTCCATTCCCGACTCGTAGCTCTACTTGTCCTTTCTTCAGCGTCCTACTGTTTCTTAGTGCATGCACATCAGTACAAATATGAGCACCGCAGCCGGTATCCAATACCCACGAAGTAGGACTAGAAGACATAACATTAAGTTCGATAACATAAATACCTGAGTCAGACGCATCATACGTCTTCTTCAGCTTCTTGTAATCTTCCATGAACTTCTTGCAGTCTTTCTTCCAATGCCCCAACTGCTTGCAGTAGTTGCACTTATCCTCAGGAGAAGGCCCGGATTTGGGCTTCGGCTTGGGCTTGTCCTGACTTTCAGCCTGGACAACCTGGGCCTTACCCTTACCCTTCTTAGGTTTCTTAAACCTTTTACCCCCTTGTACCATCAGGACACTGGGAGTAGCCTTCTTGAGATTCGGCTCTGCTGTCTTCAGCATACCGTGCAACTCAGTCAATGTCTTAGTCATGTTTTGCATGTTGTAGTTCATGATGAACTGATCAAAACACGACGGCAAAGACTGCAGAATCATGTCAGTGGCTAGCTCCTGACTAATAGCACAGTCCAGTTTCCCCAGGTTATCAATGTAACCCATCATTTTAAGGACATGAGGACTTACTGGACTGTCCTTAGCCAGCTTGCAGTCCATGAGAGATTTAACCGTCTGGTATCTCTCTGTGCGAGCTTGCTCCTGAAACAAAGCTTTCAGGCTGTTAATCATCTCAATGGGTGACAACACGTTCTTGTTTGATCGTTTGGTGTTAATCCTGATTCAATTCATCAGATTAATAGATCCTAAACATGCCAGATCTAGGTTCTCTTGCTAGAAACATAATGGATCTCACCTTATACCTGTTTATGCAGCGGAAATATGAAGAACAGGTCAGAGATCAGCAGAGCCACCAAGTGATAACTCCTCCAGAGGTTCACACACGCACACCAAGAAGGAAGAAGGCTGCTAGACCAATAAAGAGGAGGCGCAGGGAGAGAGAGAGAAATCGCAGAGGGGGCTAGGGTTAGAAGGAGACTCAGACTTAAGTTTTAATTATAAAACTTATCTAGTTCCTTTTGGGCTTTTGGGCCCAAATACCAATCTGATTAAATCCCTTAGATTTAATCAGACCCATTAATCTCTCTCTAAGTACGACAAATGCCTGGCACTTTTACCGTACTTCTGCTAAGCCGTTCCAACACATTTTCCTGTTAGCTTAGGCGTGTGACCCATATGGGATCATATAATAAAGGCAAAAAGTCCAAGACTTATAGATCATGAGCGGACTCTAGCAAGCCATCATGACCCCCAGTATTATATGACTTATGTCTGATCATTGACATACTCTTACTTTCTAGAGACAGTACCGAGATTACTGGACACAATTCCAACAATCTCCCACTTGTACTGGAATCTCTGTATTCATAATCCTTTTGTCTCAATATCTCGATTAGTCATAAGGCAAGATGAGTGTCATCCTTATAAAGTCTAATCATGTTCATCGGACTCTGATTTGATACTGACAATCCAAACGACTCGGGAAAGTCCGTTTGAGCATGGCCATGCATTTTCCAGTATTCAAATCTCCGATTGGCCTAGAGATATTCACTCCATTTATACTGGAGGGACAAATCCCGTCTTGTTCCATCACTGTAAACTACTCATTTCATAATACACCCAAACAAGGTCCTTATAACTATCGCTTAACGAAAGCATTAGACAATGATCAAAGCGCATTAGTTCATGTGCAGTCACATGCATGCGAACTCAGGTCTAAGGACTATACTCTATAGTCGTAGTAAGAATCTCTTATGACACAGATATAAATATCCTGAAGAGTTCTTATAATCGGGTCTTGTCCGGTCGTATGTACCCTACATACACCTATGTACTGACTTTGATGCCGCGCATCTATGACACACTGAGACTTTGTCATAAGTCACATACCAATCTAGTCTCACACGGTTGTTGGTGTTCCAATTTCAACAACCTTCGACTAGGGACATGATGATATAAGCCATCTATCAAATATAGGGTCTCATGATCAAGCTAAATGACTTTGATAACTCAAGATCAAGTCACTTACTTCGATGACCTATAAAATGGTTCATATCACTTTGGAACGATTATTTCATCACAGTTAAAATAATCTTGAAATAATAATTTCAATAAACATCATAAAATGTTTTACAAGAACATATCAATAACTAAATAAAGCCCTTTATTAACTCCCACTGAAATTAAGACTACATCTTAATTTCACTTATCCTACAGCAACAGTCCGTGACTCGTGCTTAGGCCTAAGGAGTGGCTTCGTTAATAGATTAGCAATGTTCTCAATCGTTGAAACTTGCTGATCTACTTAACATCTCTGTCATTTATCTCACGGAATAGGTTATACCTATCCTCAAGGTCTTTGGACCTCTGATGTGCAGCTAGTCTCATCTATGCTGGGAATCACATCAAGTTCAGTGACGAACTCTTCTTTCCAAACAACCTCTTTCGCCGCTTCTAAAGCTGCGAAATGTTCAGATTAAGTCATGGAGTCAGCAACAGTGCCTTGCACCGCCAGAGAGACACAAGATATAACCGGACTGTGACCGGAAATCATCTTTGTCCGTTGGAAGCTTGCTTTTCAGACTCTACCGACTTGTAGCACCTCACTTTCTCCGTAAATCAAGAACTTATCCTTAGTATTCCTCAAATACTTTAGGATATTCCTTACGGCAATCCAGTGATTCTTTGCTGGATTTGACTGGTCTTTTACTTGTCTTGCTTAACTTTAAAGCAACATCAAAACAAGTACGTGTCATGGCATACATGATGGATGCAATTGCCGACGCATATGGAATCTCATCCATGCATTTAAGCTCAGCAGATATCGTAGGATACTGTTTCTTGCTTAACGTAATGCCATGTGACATTGGCATAAAACCCTTCTTGGATTGCTGAAAAACGTGTAGAACTTTGTCAATTTGAGAATCCTGACATTGTCCTACCAGCTCTTTTGGATCTCTATCTTTAGATCCAAAATCCAAAAACATACGTGGCTTTACCCATGTCAATCATTAAAAACCAACTCCCAAGCCAGTCCTTTACCGACTGCAGCATTGGGACGTTATATCCGAGAATCAGTATGTCATCGACATACACTATGAGAAATGCAATATTGCTCCCACTTATCTTTTAGTAAACGCACAGTTCCATTTCGTTCCTGTTCAGGTCAAAACCTTGACTACTTCAACAGAACGAATATTCCAACTCCGATATGTTTGCTTCCATCCATGAATGGATCGATGAAGCTAACTTACACATAGTGTAATTTTCGGAGTCCGGGCTCACTTTCGCTTATTTGAATTTCGCAGATACGTCGCTTTCAATGATCATCAGATCATGCGAACTTTCAATGATCATCAGGTTCAACTAATAACGAGAAATCACTCTCGGATTAGTGACTGATTCATTCATGTCTGCGAATTTCAGGCTCTACAGGTGTGGATTCTACAGAAATCTGTAAATCCATCCGTTGCTCTCCCTCAACAGGTTGAGCAGCCACCTGTATTTCTCGAATTTCTTCGAGTTATACTTTTACTCCCACTGTTCTTCTTGGACAGTAACTTCCCTTCTTAGAAAACAGAATGGACGTAAAAGTAACAAGCCTTGGTTTCCCTAGGACAACCAGCGAAGTAGCTCAACTACAAATACTCAGTAAAGACGAATTTGGATCGATTCCAATCCACATTTACATGGTGTCTTTCAACTGATATTGGTGGAACTATTTCAGCGTAAACTTAGATATTTTAGAGCGTTATTCTTCAAGAATATCATGGAAGATTCGTGTGACTCATCTTTAATCATTTCTTATAAGATCTGATTCTTTCTCACAGAAATACCTCAAGGTTTTCAGGAGAATTGAGCTGTGAAACGACTTCACACTCATTCAGATGATCACACCATTAATGACTCAAGTATTCTCATTCGTGATTTAATTCAGAGTCTTAATACTTCTGTCACTCAGATTCTATACCTAATTCTGGAACTCTTTCGATCATGTCAAAGAATTCCGACTTGTGTCTCATCTAATGAACACAGTCTTACTCACTGAGTTAATCAGTAGAGACAATGAAGTACAGGAAATTTTCTCTGGCATTACTGCTCATCGGACCACATACATGAGTATGTTCAATCTCCAATAAGCCTTTGGGCCTTTCTCTAGCTCGGCTAAGATAGGCCCCTTTGTCTTTTGGTCCAGTAAACAGAATTCAAGTCTCATAAGATATCCGATCAAATGAGCCCAATAGTGCATAACTATGGGATTTCTGAATCCGACTTACTCTATGTGACCAAGACTTTTATGCCAAGAAAAATCAGGTTTAATTCATCAGATTTAAACCAATTTGGTATTTATGTTACATTTAGGCACTCTTTGGTTTAAGATATAAAACCCATTCCTTGAATAGGGTGCTACAATTAATATTTCATTAAGATCAAAAGAACAAAACTTGTCTTTTATCAAAATGAAAAACATTCAAATTCTTACAAGAAAATGAAAGACAACTATGCTTAAAGCAGGTACATTGTAGCAATTACTTAATACAAAACCAAGCCTCAAAGGGATCTATAAGTGAAAACCATACGGCTGAGGCAGCATCCCGGGCTCCTTCCAGACATGTAGTTTCACTTGCCCTTCCTTCAAAGTTCTACTGTTGCCCAAGCTCTGCATATTATAACAAATATCAGTGCCACAACCAGTATCCAATACCTATAAGGTAGAACTTGAAGTAATAACATGAATACCTGAGGAAGTAGTCTCATACATCAACTTCAACTCCTCATCATCTTCCATGAATTTAATGCAATTTCTCTTCCAATGCCCAATCTCTTTACAGTAGCAGCACTTACCAACGTAAGAGGTATCTGACTCGGGCTCAGAAGACACACGCTTGCCATGATTCAAAATCTGGACAACTTTGTCTTCACCCTTGTCAGCATTAGGTTTAGTAAACCTACCCTTCTCATTCATGAGATTGTACAGGGTACTCTTCACGTTTGGCTCAACTGTCTTGAGCATATCATGCAGTTCAGTCAGCGTCTTCGTTAAGCCTTTCCTTATATAGTTCCTTCTGAACTTATCATAGCTTGACGGCAGTGGCTGCAGAATGATCTCAGTTGCCAATTCTTGGCTAACTGGATAATCCAGTTTCCTCAGGTTATCAATGTAACCCATCATTTTACTGACATGAGGACTCACTGGATTATCATTTGGTAGCTTGCAGCTAGTGAGAGACTTAACCAACCGGTATCTCTCCACTCTTATCTGCTCCTGAAATTTCAATTTCAGGCTGCTGATCATCTCTATTGGCGACTCCATGTTCTCATATTGCTTCCGCAAGTCTGAGTCCATGGTAGCCAATATCAGACCACGCACATCTACCGCATCATTATAATGCTTATTCCAAGCATCATATACTGCATGAGAAGCATTGGACCCGATCCTCACGGGGAGAGCTCTCTCAAGGACATAGTCCTTTCTCTCATGTCTGAGAACTAGCCTCAGGTTCCGCGACCAAGTCAAGAAATTTGATCCGTTCAGCTTGTCCATCTTAAGGACAGACCGGATCGAGAAAGTGTTTTGATTGTTTGTGCTAGTCATAACTGAAAATTAAGATAAAAGGATTTTAGTTAATATGTTCAATATGATTAATCTTGTATTATGCTTAATATGATTAATCACGCATTATATTCAATAACATAAGTTACCCTCAATAGAATATAATGATTCCAAGATCCACATATAACTAAGATCAAAGTGGGCCACTGGCCATCACCCAACCTTAGCTTATATCGGTAAGCCCTATGTCGGCTAATTATATCCGTGATATAACTCTTGGTTGTGAATCTGGGCCCGAGGCCCAATCCACTCTGATGTCTCAAGGCCCGGGACTCCCGATGGCCTAGTCAAGAAAACCAGACTATACAGTCATGTAATCATTAATGTCTGAGACTCCCAATGACATTTATGAATCACAAACCGTCTTATCCACGCAAAAGTAGACACCCTCACACTGTAAGGCCATGAATACAATTGAATGGGCTTCGACAGCTGACATAGCCTGGACAAGACATCCAACGCTTGATATTATTTGAGGTTTGTAGGTTTATTAAAAATTCATCCCAAAATAGAAGATTACTATTTTGGGAAACTTTCCTTTTTGGGAAACCTACTAATTTTGGAAACTTTCTAAAATTGGAAACTTCCTAAAAATTGGAAACTTTCTAAAATCGGAAACTTCCTTAAATCCAAAACATGCAAATCTAGAAACTTCTAATTTAAGAAACTTTCTAATTTCAAAATTTTGGAAACTTATTAATTTAAAAATCGATTTTTATAATTTTATAAAAATAAATTTTAAATTAATCTGAAGAAAAGACTCAAATAATTGGCCCAATTGTTTTAACTTCTTGGCCCGAGGCCCAAGAATTGGTTCATGTCCAAGACATAACCCAATTGCCCAATTAAATGACATAACCGGTCTGGTTCATTAAAATTGGTCTTAACCAAAATTAATTACTACGATGACCACAATTGTCAACCGGTTATTTACTAAACCGGATTTTCTCAATTTATTTGGTCCAACCAAATCAAATTAGAAAACCACTGGTTTAGGCACTAAATCCAATAATTATTTCGACATTGGATTTCTTATCCCGGTTTAACCAGAACTTAATAAATTTATTAAGTCTGTATATTAAACCGTGACGATTAATTTTAATCAAGTTTATAACCCGAACCATAAAACGAACCGAACCGATTGATCACGTGAACCGATCACGACCTAGCCGTGAGCTTCACGCGATCACGTCAGCCGCAAGCCGCACGCGTTCGATCCATGATCGGGACGGCTGCTTCACGGGACGGGACGGGACGATCGTCGAGCTCGGGTCGTGGCTTCACGCGATCGCCGAGCGATCGGGACAGCCGGGACGACGATGAGCTCGGGATGGGACGGGCGAGCGACGATCGGGAACGAGTCGGGTCATGCGATCGGGACGACTATCGGGTCGAGTTATCGCGATGATCCACTCGGCTCTCGATCACGCGGGACGATGCTGGCTTGGCCGAGACGCGACGTGAGCTCGGTCCATCCACGCGATCGGGACGCGATCCATCCGACGATCGGGACGCGACCACGCAACACGATCGTTACCGATCGGTTCGTGCGTCTTCCGCGATCCGGACGATCCGACGCATACCGATTCATATAGATCGGATCATGCGATTTCTTGTTTGTTTAGGTTTTAATTCTTTGTTTCTTAAGTGTTTTTCCTTATCAGTAGATTGATTCAAAAACACTTCTTAAACAATCCTAAACATGATTCTAAACAAGAAAAACCACAGAACCAATGGCTCTGATACCACTGTTTGATCGTTTGGTGTTAATCCTGATTCAATTCATCAGATTAATAGATCCTAAACATGCCAGATCTAGGTTCTCTTGCTAGAAACATAATGGATCTCACCTTATACCTGTTTATGCAGCGGAAATATGAAGAACAGGTCAGAGATCAGCAGAGCCACCAAGTGATAACTCCTCCAGAGGTTCACACACGCACACCAAGCAGGAAGAAGGCTGCTAGACCAATAGAGAGGAGGCGCAGGGAGAGAGAGAGAAATCGCAGAGGGGGCTAGGGTTAGAAGGAGACTCAGACTTAAGTTTTAATTATAAAACTTGTCTAGTTCCTTTTGGGCTTTTGGGCCCAAATACCAATCTGATTAAATCCCTTAGATTTAATCAGACCCATTAATCTCTCTCTAAGTACGACAAATGCCTGGCACTTTTACCGTACTTCTGCTAAGCCGTTCCAACACATTTTCCTGTTAGCTTGGGCGTGTGACCCATATGGGATCATATAATAAAGGCAATAAGTCCAAGACTTATAGATCATGAGCGGACTCTAGCAAGCCATCATGACCCCCAGTATTATATGACTTATGTCTGATCATTGACATACTCTTACTTTCTAGAGACAGTACCGAGATTACTGGACACAATTCCAACAGTTCTCATATTGCTTCTGCAGCTCAGAGTTCATGGTCACCAGCATTAGACAAGTAACATCTTTGACATCCGCTGAATGCTTATCCCAAGCATTCTTTTCTGTCTGTGGAGCATTGGAACGTGGTCTCTCGGTGAGAACTCTTTCAAGGACATATTCCTTGTTCTCTTGCCTGAGAACTATTCTCAGGTTCCGATACCATTCCAAGAAATTAGATCCATTTAACTTGTCCTTCTCAAGGACGGATCTTAGTGAGAAAGTGTTGATGTGATTTGAGACAGACATAGCTGTAATTCAAACAAAAGGTAGATTTTAGTTATAAAGCACAAGGAATGAGAATTCTTATCTAATAAGAAAACTCGCATTGTATTCAAACTATGTTTCCTCATATGAATACAATGATCCAAGATCCTCAGATTACTAAAATTCGAGTGGGCAACTCGCCGTTACTCAAGCTTTAGTTATCTAGGTAAGCAAATCATTGCTAATTGTACTCAGTACAACTCTTGGTCGTGAATAAGACAAACTATGTCCAATCCACTCTGATGTCTCTGGGCCCAGAACTTCTGACAGCCCAGTCAAGTATAACCAATCTTTTATCTGTCTTGTGATCACTGACAGTTGCACTGCAAGTCTGTCATTGACCACCTGCCTTACCCATGTTGCAGTGGATATCAAGGACTCCAAGATATCCAACAAACGACACGAGTCTTGACAGTAGACAAGATCGGGCAAGACATCAAGATCACTTGATATTTAGTTGAGGAAAAGAACTAATCTTATCTTGATTTATATTCACTATATATATCAAAAAATAATAACTTTTAATTAAAACATTTAGTTTTATTAAGTTTAGATTCTTCTAATACTTTTAGGATTAATTATTCTGGTTCATGCAAATTTGTGGTCAAACCAACAAGTCTGCGGATGTTGTGTCGATCGACGCCAACCATTGGCATCGATCGATGCAACTTTATTTAAACCGTTCTTCGATAACCGGTCAAACCGGATCGAAATTACTTAACCGATTCAATCCAATTGAACCAGTTCGGTTTAATGGTCCATGTCGATCGTCACACACTGTGTGTCGATCGATATGACCAAACCAGAATCAATTTTGGTTAATAAAATTAACCGAGCTAGATAACCAGTTCAATTCAATTGAACCGATCTATCTAATTGCATTGCCTGTGTCGACCGACACACCCAGTGTATCGATCGACGCAGCACGATTACGGGTACTCGATCTCAGATCGAAACCCTAAAGATTATTTGCGGATTTTCGCTTTGTATCGACCGACACACGCTTTGTGTCGATCGATGCTGTGCGACAAACCCTAAAATTTATTCGCGAGTTTTCGCTTTGTGTCGACCGACACACGCTTTGTGACGATCGACACCCTGCGACAAACCCTAAAATTTTATATTTTGCGCCGCGGCGTGTCGACCGACACACGCTTTGTGTCTATCGACACAGTGCGATTTCAGCAATACCATCGTTTTGAACAGAGACAAAAATCCGAGATTTAATCAATGAAAAACGATTTCAACAGGCAATATACAGATCAACAACATCAAGTTTCGATTTTATATCACCAGTTTCAATAGCTAAACCCTAAGCATGCTCTGATACCACTGTTGGATCCCGATGGATCTAGGGTTTGTTATATTGAAATTTAGAACCAACCTCGTTCTTACCTTTGGCAGCGGAAGAAGATGGTGTACGGACTCTGAAAAGTGGCTTGGAGCCTCTAAATCCGAAATGACATCCATGTCAGAAAACCAAGTATGGTCCTTGGTCGATTTACTTAGTGGTGTAAAAGCCATTGAGTGTAAATGGATCTTCAAGAAGAAGATTGACGTGGATGGCAATGTACAGATTTACAAAGCGAGATTGGTGGCTAAAGGTTTCAAACAAATTCATGGTATTGACTATGATGAAACATATTCCCCAGTAGCTATGCTTAAATCTATTCGGATTCTTCTAGCGATTGCTGCTCATTATGATTATGAGATTTGGCAGATGGATGTCAAAACCGCATTCCTGAATGGTATTCTGGAAGAGGATGTGTACATGACACAGCCTGAAGGTTTTGTCGATCCTAAAAACGCTGGGAAGGTATGCAAACTTCATAAATCCATTTATGGATTGAAGCAAGCATCACGGAGTTGGAATCTTCGTTTTGATGAAGCAGTAAAACAATTCGGTTTCATCAAGAACGAAGAGGAAGCATGTGTATACAAGAAGACAAGTGGGAGCAAAATTGCATTTCCTGTACTGTATGTCGATGACATACTCCTCCTCGGTAATGACGTTCCGTTGCTTCAGTCTATTAAGACTTGGCTAGGAAGTTGTTTTTCATGAAAGACATGGGAGAAGCCGCATACATTCTTGGAATCAGAATCTACAGAGATAGAACTAACAAGCTGATTGGATTGTGCCAAGACACTTATATTGATAAGGTGTTGCACAGATTCAGGATGCACGATTCCAAGAAGGGCTTCATACCAATGTCTCATGGCAAGAGTCTCTGCAAGAAGCAGTGTCCGGCGACACCTGCTGAGCGAGAACGCATGAATAGGATTCCTTATGCCTCTGCAATAGGATCTATTATGTATGCCATGCTCTGCACTCGTCCAGATGTAGCTTACGCGTTGAGCATGACGAGTAGATACCAATCTGATCCAGGTGAAGCTCACTGGACAGCTGCTTCAGAAGCGGCAAAGGAAGCTGTTTGGATCAAGAAGTTCATGACTGAACTTGGTGTGGTTCCTAGTATCTTGGAGCCAGTGGCTTTGTTCTGCGATAACAATGGAGCCATTGCTCAGGCGAAAGAACCCAGGTCACACCAGAAGTCCAAACACGTTGAGAGGAAATATCATCTGATTCGTGATATTGTCAATAGAGGTGATGTGAAGATCAGCCGAGTTCCGACAAACGAGAATGTCGCTGATCCTCTAACCAAGTCACTCCCAAGGCCTAAGCATGAGAGTCATACGACTGCTGTAGGCATTAGAGATCTTAAGATGTAATCTTGATTCTAGTGGAAGTTTTGGATTTTGTTTTAGTTATAATAAGACGCTATTGTAAACATTCTTTTAGAAGTGCTCAATGAAATTTGATTTCAGCATTATTTATTGTGATCTAAATAATGGTCCCAAAATAAGTTTATGACATATTATAGGTCATCAAGTTGAGAACTTGATCATGAAACCCTATAAGTTAATAAATTATTTTGTCCCTAGTCAAGGTTGTAGAATCGGGACACTGACAACCGTTAGAGACTAGATTGTGAGGTGACTGTTGGCTAAGTTTCATGGAGCCAATGATATGATTATCGCAGTCAGTCACATAGATATATGTCAGTGGACATATGATCGTACATGACCCGCTAATGAGAAGTCTACAAGATAGTAATATCTGTGTCATAAGAGGTTCTCATTACGACTATAGAGTATAGTCCTTAGACCTGAGTTCATCATGCTTTCTTGCATATGAATTGGTACATTTTGACTTTGTCAAACGTCGATCCGTAACTGGCGGCTATAACGACACTGCTTAAGTTTATCATGAAGTGTGCGTTGAAACAGGGATGGAACAAGATGGAATTTGTCTCTCCTGTATAACGGGAGATAAATATCTCAGGGCCTATCGAAGATTGAATACTGAGAAAATGTGTGGCCGCACTCAAACGAACTGTAGTTCAGTTGTTTTTAATGTTCAGTATGAGATCAGGAGTTCGATAAACACGATGTTGGCTTAATAAGGATGACACAAATCTTGCCTTATGCGTTGCTCCACTGATCTCGTTCACCATCTTCTTCCGCTGCCAAAGGTAAGAACGAGGTTGGTTCTAAATATCAATATAACAAACCCTAGATCCATCGGGATCCAACAGGAGAATGATGATGTTGTTGGATACCTGAGGTTGATGGACGTTACCGAGCAATTGATGAATTTAGAAGTAGCTGGTGACGGACAGTGTCGACCGACACCATAAGGTAATCGGTCGACACCAGTCGCGACAGATTGGAGCGAGGAGAGAGCTCCAAAGGTCGAGCTGAAACAGCTACCTGCGGGCCTCAAATATGCATTCCTAGGTAAAATTCCACTTATCCTGTTATAGTCAATGCTGATTGAATAACGCATAACTCACCTTACTGCTAAGCAAGCTGCGCAAGCATCGCAAGGCTCTTGGCTATTCTCTTGATGATATTTCAGGCATCTCTCCAGACTTGTGCATGCATAGGATACACCTTGAGGATGAGAGCATGTCATCAATTGAGAATCAGAGGCGTTTAAATCCCAACCTGCAAGAGGTTGTAAAGAAGGAGATCATGAAACTGCTGAAAGCTGGGGTCATCTTTCCTATGTCCGACAGTAATTGGGTCAGCCCAGTTCATGTGGTTCCTAAGAAGGGAGGAGTCACTATGGTTAGGAATGAGAAGAATGAGCTGATTCCTACAAGGACAATCACTGGTCACATGATGTGCATAGACTACAGGAAGTTGAATGCAGCCACCAGGAAAGATCACTTTCCACTTTCTTTTATTGATCAGATGTTGGAGAGGTTAGCAAGTCATCCATACTACTGCTTTTTGGATGGCTATTCTGGTTTCTTTCAGATCTCTATCCACCCGGAGGACCAGGAGAAGACCACATTTACCTGTCCCTATGGCACCTTTGCATACCGCAGAATGCCATTCGGACTGTGTAATGCTCCTGCTACATTTCAGAGGTGCATGATGTCCATCTTCACGGACATGATAGAGGATTTCATGGAGATCTTCATGGATGATTTCTCTGTCTACGGACCATCTTACCATGCCTGTCTAGATAATCTATGCAAGGTGCTAGCTCGAGGTGAGGAAAAGCACCTGGTTTTGAACTGGGAAAAATGTCACTTTATGGTCAAGAATGGCATTGTGCTTGGGCATAGAGTCTCCGAGACAGGAATTGAGGTAGACAGAGCTAAGATTGAGGTAATGACAGGGCTGCAGGGGCCTGATTCAGTCAAGGGAATTAGGAGTTTTCTTGGGCATGCTGGTTTTTACAGAAGATTTATTAAGGACTTCAACAATATAGCTAGACCACTCACTGCACTCCTCTGCAAGGATATGAAATTTGAGTTCACATATGAGTGTCATGATGCATTCAAAGAGCTGAAGCAAGCATTAATCTCTGCTCCAATTGTGCAACCTCTAGATTGGAGTCTAGCTTTCGAGGTAATGTGCGATGCTAGCGATTATGCAGTAGGAGCTGTTCTTGGGCAGAAGAAGGACAAGAAGCTCCATGCTATCTATTATGATAGTAGAACTCTTGATGATGCTAAAAGGAACTATACCACCACTGAAAAGGAACTGTTGGCAGTTGTGTTTGCATTTGAGAAGTTTCGTTCCTACCTGATTGGATCCAAAGTGGTTGTACATACTGATCATTATGCGCTTAAGTATTTGATGCAGAAGAAAGATGCTAAGCCAAGGCTATTGAGATGGATTCTATTGCTTCAAGAGTTTGACATAGAGGTGAGAGACAAGAAAGGAGTAGAGAATGGTGTTGCTGATCACTTGTCTCGGATTAGGATCGATGAGGATGTTCCAATAGATGATTCTCTACCAGAAGAGAACATCTACAAGATTGAAACAGGTTTTCAAGATGTTTCTGCGAGTCCACTGATTTCTACACGGGTTGCAGAGTCAGTGTCGATCGACACTCAGCTCATGTCGGTGACATCCGACTCGAAAAAGCGGACGATAATCGATCATGCTCGACGTTGCTTGGCCGATTAGGGACAATGTCGGTCGACATCAACACTGGTGTCGGTCGACATCGGTTGCGGACAGAGGCAAAAATTCCGGATGATGAAGCTGAAAATTTCATAGCTGTAATGGCCCACGGTCCTCTCCCTGCTAGACCTTGGTATGCCGATATAACCAACTACCTTGCTGCAGAGGATGAGCCTGAAGTTTTTAAAGGCTATGCTAAGAAGAAGTTCCTTAGAGAAACCAGGCGATGTTACTGGGATGAACCCTACTTGTACAATCAATGTTCTGGTGGTATCTACAGACGATGCATTGCGGAGTCTGAAGTAGATAATGTGTTGTACCACTGCCATGGTTCTGAGTATGCTGGACAATTTGCTACATTCAAGACAGTATCTAAGGTTCTTCAAGCAGGCTTCTGGTGGCCTATAATGTTCAAGGATGCCCAATTATTTGTCTCTAGGTGCGATGTGTGTCAGAGGACAGGGAAGATAAGCAAGAGACATGAGATTCCACAAAACTTCATCATTAAGGTTGAAGTCTTTGATTGTTGGGGTATCGATTTCATGGGTCCGTTTCCACCTTCCTATGGAAACAAGTATATTGGTTGTTGTGGACTACGTATCCAAGTGGGTTGAAGAAATCGCAAGTCCGACCAATGATTATTTGGTAGTTCTTAAGCTGTTTAAAAATATCATCTTCCCCAGATTTGGAGTACCTAGGATTGTGCTAAGTGATGGTGGAACTCACTTTATCAACAAAGTTTTCGAGAAACTGCTCAAAAATCATGGTGTTAATCATCGTGTGGCTACTCCATATCACCCTCAGACTAGTGGACAAGTGGAAGTCTCTAACAGACAGATCAAAGAGATTCTGGAGAAGACAGTTGGAAAGACTAGGAAGGATTGGTCTGCAAAGTTGGATGATGCACTGTGGGCTTACAGGACTGCGTTTAAAACGCCACTGGGGACTACACCATTCCATCTACTCTATGGGAAAGCTTGTCACCTACCAGTTGAGCTAGAGCACAAGGCTAGATGGGATGTCAAACAGATGAACTATGATCTAAAACCCGCAGTTGAGAGGCGCTTGATTCAGCTAAATGAGTTAGACGAAATTCGCCACCATGCCTATGAGAATTCAAGGCTGTACAAAGAGCGCACAAAAGCATATCATGATAAGAAGATCATCTCACTCAAGTTTGAACCCAATGATCAAGTACTTCTATACAACTCTCGTCTGACATTGTTTCCTGGAAAGTTGCGTTCTCGTTGGTCAGGTTCATTCATTGTCAAAGAAGCTAGACCACACGGAGCTATCATCTTAATGAATTACGAAGGCAAAGAGTTCACAGTCACTGGACAAAGGGTGAAACATTACTGGGCAAAAGATGAAATTCGAGAAGGCAACATTGTCCATCTGGATAATGCACCCAATACCTGATCGCAATACAGTCAAGCTATTGACGTTAAAAGAGCGCTGAGTGGGAGGCAACCCACTGTAGGTTAGTTTTCTTTTCTTTTTTGTTTTTTTTTCTTGTGTCTTTTGATTTTTCTGGTTTTTGTGTGTCAGAGCCGTGAAGAACATTCCTGCAGACAGCAGTGTCGATCGACACTAAGCTTAGTGTCGGTCGACATCAGCCGTGATCAGGTTCGAATTTTTAACTCAAAATCTCTATGGTTCCAATTTGCTTTATACCAATCTCATGCAACAATTGTACTGGGGACAGTGCAGTTCAAGTGTGAGGGAGGTGGCTACTGACATTGTGTTTTGTTTTCTTAAGAGTCAGTCCCATGTTTTCACTAGTTTTCAAAATTGTTTTATTGAGTCAAAATTTGTATGAAACTATGATTTTTCGAGGAAATTTTTCGCTGGAACATGAACTAAGTAACCATTGGACAGACTTGCAGGACCTCTATGACTATTAGAAAACCCCAAATAGATCAACTTACCAAGGACACCCATATCTAACCAGGTATTCAGAGGATCCATCACTAGTCTCACACTTAATCTTGACTTTAATTTCTCACCCAGGGGCTTGGTAATCTTTGGATCGGATTCCTTTGATGTGTTTGGCACAGCCTATGATCCTGTTCTAAAGTATGGTTTCTGATTTTCCCCTCCCTTGAAAGTAAAAAAAATAAAGAGAGATAAAAACCGAGAATAAGCTAGTAGCTTCGAAGTGGTCACAGGAGTGGTAGAGACCCCTATTACCTCCTGTGTGTCCATGAAAAGATCTAAAGTTTAAACCCCAATAAAAAGGGAAGAGCACTGATAGAAAAAATAAAATGATACCCAGTGGGGAAAAATTAGTGCTAAGGGAGAAAGGGAAAAGAAAGAAACCAGAAACCGACAGTTTGGTGGTCAGACACTGAATAGGTTGAGTCCATGTGTCCTTTGATTCGATACTCCCTCTGTGAGACTGCACTTAATTGTATACAGAGGCTAGTGTGGTGAACTTGAATGTCCTAACTTGATTGTGGAGTTTACTTGGGACAGTTGCTAAGTGTGGGGGAAGTATATTGTGGTCTTGAGTTCTGTAGGAAAGTTTTCAGTGGTTTACTAAGTGAATATGAATGCAAAGGTTCCTAGGACGAAATGAGTTTCTGTGTTTTCAAACCTCTTCTCTTATGCTTTGGTTCTTTACTTGCTTGAGGGAAAGCAAGAGCTAAGTGTGGGGGAGTTGATATATCATTGTTTTCTAGGTTTTCAACCATGATATAGTTGTATATATTGAGTCTTTAACCTAGTTTTTAGAGTCTATTGAGTCTTCTACATGTAAGCTTGCGTTTGGAGCAAAGGATAGGATTATAGGACGTTTCTGGTGATTTGTGCAAAGAGCTGAAGTTGGTCTCTCGACCACGATTGAGTGTCGACCGACACTCGCTTCGATGTCGGTCGACATTGAGCGCGACAAAACAATACCCGAGATTTAAAGACAAGTTTTGAAGATTTTCAGAATTGCCCAAAAGTTTTCTTTAATTCTAAACTGACCCCAAAACGTGTTTAGAGAGTTTAATTAGGTTTTCAGACTTATACTATCTTTTATCTTGTTCTTACTTTGTTCTTGCTTGAGAGATTGAGAGATATTGAGTTGGGGCTTATTCTTGCTACTTGTAACCTCAAGAGAAGGATTTCGAACCCCTTTTTCTTTATCTATTCAGTCTTTTGGTTTTCTATTCATGATGTGTTGTTTGATTACTGATATGTCTGAGTAGTAACCTAGTTAGATTTAGGAATTCTCACAAAGGTTTTATGCTTGTTTGATAACTGATTGATTAGTATTCACCATATATTGTTCATCACCTACGTTGTGCTTAATACTAAATTCTAGACTGATCACCTAGGGTTTAGATCTTAGATAATTAACAATAGCACGAGAGCGTGAGTTATAATCTGAACAAACTTAGAGTGAGCAATTTAACTAGATACAAAGAGATTTGGTTTAGTAAAATTGTGAACTGATAGAACCTGTTCTTAATGCTTGTGTAGAACTCTAGGATCACAAAGAGATTTGGATCGCTAGGTTGCTAGACATAGAAATAATCTCAGCGAGAGTTGGATTGTTTAGCATTGTGTTTCTAGTTCTTGAACCTGTGTTTAATCTGAATCCGGTTAGTTAAGTTTCTTACATAGCATAATTCCCGAGAACTTCCTAAGTCTGACGCCTTTCTCTATTTGAAAACTCCTTCCTGTTTGCTTGCTTTTATTTACTGCTTTCTTAAGATTTGATTTAGCTTAACTTGATGGCATATAATCTATCGTGTGACTGTGAGTCCTTGTGGATTCGATACCCTAAGTACAACATTGCATAACTGTGCACTTATAGTAGAATAGGGATTAATTCTTGACCTATCAAATCACTATTAACAGTTTATGTGGGGAACATTACATCAGGGAGTATATTGGTGTTGTATCTCCCCTAGGTATTGGACTATTAAGGGGTTCCCCAAACCTTGACAGTTCCAATGCATTAGCTTCATTAGGGATCTGGTGGATTCGGGGTTGCCACCTCCTCTTGTTCTTGAGACTGAGATTTCTGGTGTGTTTTCTATCGGTTTGTAGAGGTTTCGTCCTCAGTAGACATAGGATCAACTTTGTGTTTCATTCCATGATCATGCAGTGCAGATGTAGCCTGAATTTGGAATATCATTCAGATTAAGGAAACCTCCCATTAGTTCTGCCACCTCCTCTTGTTTTTGAGACCTAGATTTCTGGTGTGTTTTCTGTCGGTTTGTAGAGGTTTCGTCCTCAGTAGACATAGGATCAACTTTTTGTTTCATTCCATGATCATGCAGTGCAGATGTAGAACCATGTTCCTGAATGTGGAATATCATTCAGATGAAGGAAACCTCCCATTAGTTCTCCAAGATATACCGAGATGTTGACATTGCAAGCAAGATCCATATATTAGAGTCGACATTCTCTCCCATGGTATCATCAGCAGGATCTACATTAACTTGTTGCGGGCTATGTCCAAGATGTTGGGCTTCATCTTTTCCCTCTTGCTGGTGATTTTCGAGAGGCTCTGGATGGATTCGAGGAAGTTGAAGGTTTGGAAATTCATAGTCAGAGCCATGCTCCTAATGGGTGAGAGGACCACAATGCGTACAGAATTTACGAAGCTTTTCATAGATGAAGTGGATTAAGACAAGCTCATCGTGTTCCTCGAAATAAATATAACGCACAAAGTTAAAGCGTCCATAATAATTCATATGAACACGAATACATACTTCACCTTCCTTCTTTCTAAGGGTTCCTGGATACGCACATCTTCTAATTCCCTTAGGGCAACCAATCTCTGTAATTTTGTCCACGTCACGGGAATCATCTGGAATATTAAGCACTTTAACACAAAACGGAATTAGGCGGAGATAATTCGGTTCCATACGCCTAGTCCACCTATTCGTTACTACCATCCATTCCTTAAATTCTAAGGACCCTTGTTTAAGACTGTAAGTAGATGGTTCTCAGCACAGAAAAATAATTGGATAGTACCATCATCATTGATACGGCTCGTGATGCGTCCTTCCAGTCTCCAAGATTTCGGCAAATGTTTTTGATTCCCACAAGAGATTTCTTGTAGGGATTAAGCCCTTGCGCCACAAGACTGAGACGATGATTTCATCCCTTTTTTCTTCACCGAGGAAGAGAGTTTGAGAGTGGATTTCTCATAGCCTAAAGCTAGGTTTTGGAAAGAAATAAAGAGATCTGGATCCATCAATAGCGAAACAAAGCAAATACCAAGGTCGGAGTGAAGAGAAATTCAACAATCGAAAAGGAAAACTGCGGTCGGCGGATAACAATCATCGGATTCGGTTAAGATTTATGTGGAATTCTGTAGAAGTTAGGAGAATCGCCTAGAGAGAGAAATTATTCTGGGTTATTTGATCCCATCAGGACTAGAATCAAGAATAACGTAAATGTAAAAATTTAAATAAAAACGAATATACAATATAACAATTTATTTTTATTGTTTGAAAATATAAATATAACAAAATGTCGTTTATTTTCTTTTGGTTTGCATCTAGTTTAGAATTTGTTTTTCTTTTGTCAATAAAATACAAAAAATCAAATGTTACTTGGTTATCCAAATCGGTTCTTAACCAACATGAATACCGTATGACGGTCAAATTTGAGCATTTTGTGTTAATTTGTCTGTTATCCAATTATTCTTGCGTGGTATATGCTTGAGGTCAAACCTAAAAGACTCCTCTCAGTTTTCTAACTCCACCAGCTGGATCAAAAAGCTGGTCATTATGTTGGTTTGGACACAATCTTCACCATTTCTTAACAGTCCATTGCATAGAGGATATAAGGTTGTTAAAAGAACTTCATGCATTCCTTAGTACACAGTAATGTTTCGAATTCAGCGTGTATAAGATAGAATGTTTCTAATATTTCTTATCCACATCATAACCTTCACACCACATACGTAGCTGTTATACCAACCTGGTCATGAATACATATCACCTTTCTTCAATGAGACATTTATAAAACACCATTTTCTCCAATTAAATCATATTATTTTCCGAGCATGTATTTCCTCAAATATTGTTTAATGATTCATTAACCGCATATAATTGTGCATCTTCCCAAATTAAAGATTCTATTTCGACATTGCAAAATATTTTGGGGATTTATATCTATTTGGTCATAGACCATGTAATTCCTACTCTATAAATGCAATATTTTCCATGAAAAATGATTATTTGGAGTATAAGAACAAATAATTCAAATTTGTGTAAATCGACTTTGTTAAATCAAATTTCATGATTTGTTGGAACTTGTGAGACAGCAAGTTTGTAAGGTTGGATGACATTCAAATAAATGTGATTGATTATTTCCTTTTATGCTCCACATCGTGCACAATCTACATCGCCTTAATCCCTTTCGAATTTGTTTTTTTTTGTAACCGGCAGGCATCCCAACATAGCTGTTTCAATTTATATGGTCATTTTATCTTACAGAAAAAAAGATTATAATGATTTAACATCTGGTCCCAAGAAGGGAATACTTCTACTTTTATCAGGGTCCCAAGAAGGGAATACTTCTACTTTTATCAGGGTAATCTTGTTCTGTATGATAGCCTGATTTAACACTATACTTTCTATATTTTAAAATGCTATCTATTCGTATTAGGTTGTGAGAACCGACTAATTAATATACTCGCAATTAAATTCGCATATTATCGATCAATAAACCTCTCAATCATTGTATTACACACTTGATTCTGATGATCATTCAATTTATTTACCTTAAAGATTTTTGTTTGTGCTTGTTTACAAATTATTGGTGTCGTGAGTGAGGATGGGATCCCTGGATCAGTCTATATTGAGATGGATTCTCATGTGCTCACCCTTTTAATATGTTTTTTTAACTAGAGATCTGACGGAGACGATACTAATCCACTCGTTAGATGGTGAGTATGATCTGATTGGATTCAAAAGGTCCGTTTTCTAAAAATACATGCATTTGAAGATCATAGAGAATAGGATATTTGTTTTATAAATTAACCTCCAAAATTATTTGGCTAACAAATATGTGTTAAAGTACGTTAATCTAGAAATCCAATACCTTCATTTTCTTTATCTCGCCATAGTTTATTCCAAAACATCCAATGCATATCTTTGTTTGATCTACCCGAAATCCACCAGAGAGCCTATAAGACATTAAATGATTAGGTGACGCAGTTGCCAACAATTTGATCCAAACTTTTTTTCCTTTTTTATTAAAACCTTTGTTGTTCATCCATTTGTCCTATTGTGAAACCAAATCTTTAAGAAATATGAATATTTGTGTCTTTTCGCATAAGCTCTCTGATATTCCCAAGTATAAACTCATACAATCCAAAGTAGTAATACCCAGTATAGATTTTATTCTTTATGAATTCTCTCATCCACCTTGTGTCCGAACTAAAGTGACGACTTCAAAAAAATTATTTGTTCCCTCAAACAGTTTAATATTCCTTGAGAATTTTAATATTGCCTCGCATTCCTCTTTTTTAGATTTATAGAAAAATAAGTTATCAATCTGCAAATAATAAATGTAGAATTGGGGGATATTCCTTGCAACTTTTAACTCCACTTTCCTAATTTTTTATTTTTAATAAAAATAAATTTGGATATATTAAAATCTCAATAATATTATTTGAAAAAATAGTTTTTTCACATGAAGCGTTCACATTAATTTTCACTAAAATCAATTATATAAGTATTATTCATGAATTAAAAATAACTTAACTAATTGCTATTATTATTAATTTTAGTTTCTTTTTAATTCATAAAACTTTATTAATTATTTTTCTAGAAATAATAACAAAATTACAAAATATTTAAAACTTTTTGCAATGTTATTTAAGAATTTTTACTTTCTACATATCTTGTTCATTTTTATTCTTAAGAGTTTAATGAACATAAAATTTATATAGTAACTATGTTTATTTTCTAAATATTATGATTTTAGGAAAAGTATTAACCAATCATACATGTCAATTATATGATTTTTTAAAAACATTTCTTCTTTTCTCTTAAGAGAATTTGAATTTTATAATGATTAATTTCTAGTAAATACATTATTAAGGTGTTCTTCTAATTTATAGCTTGAAATTTTATTTTAATTAATTATTTTAAAAATCACATAATAGGTATTAAAAGAAGAGAACTAAAAGTAATTTTTATTTTGGATCTATTTTTTATCAAATAATTAGTACAAAAATAATATAATACAATCATCTAATATCTTGTTTTCTTATATGGTCCATGTTGGTCCAGAGCTACCGACTTGGCAAAAGTTTAGACTTTAGGCTCTCTTTCTCTTTGTTGACAAAAAGAAAATATCATGTTTTCTTGTTTCATGTTACAACTAATTTATTACTCAAAAAATATCATATTAAAAGTAAAATTATGAACATTTGATCTAAAACTGAAATAAAAACTAACCTAATTAAACTTTACAGTTTTTAGTTATATTGCGTTCTGAACCCCTAACAAAATTAATGAGCTTTTAAAAATTACATGTTTGGTTCAACTATGTAACTACGAACCAGTCCACACAATGTAAATAAGAAGATTTAAAAAAAAAAAGGAAATTGTTTTGGAGACATTGTTTAGTAGGAAATAAAAAAAGGAAACTTATGCAAAGTTTCAGACATTCAAAAACAAAGAAAATAAGACAGTGGGAATAAGAAGACTGGAGACACTGTTTGCAGTTTTCAAGAGAACGATAAATTTATCAAGTCTTGATTAAGTTAAAATGATTGCTATAAAGTATATATAGGTTGGTAATAGCTAATGGACTGGGCATAAATACTTGCTAGTCGGCTACGTTCATTACTTGTTTCGTATTTGTCCTGTAAAATTAAGTATTTGTTTCCAATAAGACAAGTAATAAGTATTTAAATTGAAACCTTATAACTATAAATAAAATACCAAACCTTGAATATTTTTTTTTAACTATTTAGCTTGATTGGATTTGTTACTGAATTTTTTTAGCAAATAGCTAAACAATTATTAATATTTGTTGATTGTTTTATAACAATATTATTTATGTAAACGTCTGAAATCATATTTTTATATCCAAATAATATTAGATAAGTTATTTTATTAGTTTTGTTATACTCACTTAAGAAACATTTACATATATTTTTATAATTTAAAATCTTTGCTCTATTTAATATTTAATATTTTGAACCTAAATAAACAAATAGTAAGTGTTACGAATTAACTTACAAATATTAAAATTTTGAGCTAGTATTTGGATGATCAAGTGATACAGCCCTGGAATCACTCTAATGTTAAACTATTTGATGATCAGATAATCTCAAGTCAAAGTATGCAGAAGATGGTGATGAAGGTATATGCGGTGGAAAGATAGATAATGATTGACTCTCTCAATATGTGGGTGTTGTTTGACTCTCTCAATATGTGGTGAACCGGTGCTGCTTGAATCACGTAAGCAATCATAATCTAATAATCTTCAGAGAAAAATGAATCATTTAAATGAATTTTGAGACAAGAAAGGAAGAAAATGAATTATTTTATATAAACTTGGTTGATTGAAAGGTGCTTTGTACAAATGGTCTAACTGAGATTATACAATACTTTACACATGTCCTATAAGGTAAAGATTAAGGAAAATTTCAATGATGAAGGAATATGGCTGTTGGAGCCATTTAGAAGAAATCTTCCCAAACAAGACAAGGAGAGCTGAAATTGAGTTTTGACAATTTTGGTATGAATTTGGAGTGTCTAGGTACATTCTAGCTGATATGAAAAAGAGTTGTTGTGATTCGTGACCAAACTTTAGGAAAAAGAGCTGTTGTGATTTGATCTCCTTTGGCTCCACAATAGGTAAGTATAACTTTATGAGAGTCTAGATGATCTGGTGTGGTCTGATGCAGCTATGATCTTCTAAATGCTTTAAGGGTGATGCCAAAACATTTTAGTATTGCTTAAGGGTCTCTCCAGGTCGTCAAGTTTGGGTTCGGAGTGAATTAAATTTGAGACTCCAAATAAGACAAGTGCAGAAACCATTGTTTTAGAACTTGAATAACTTCTCTATTAGAACCAGGATTGGCATGATTCCAACTCTCCTAGATTCCATGATGAACCAAGATTCCAGAAAAAGTCACATTTTTGCTTTATTCATCCTGGTTGAGTAGCAGTGCTTCAGTTTGGGTTTGTATGTCTCTATCGGGTCCATGGGAAATCTTATGAGTAGTAACTTGAATATATTTCTAATGTGGAAAGCTATTGAACCAATTTCATTTCGTGATGATTTACTGATGAGTTAGTTTTTTTATAATAGGTTGATTTGTAGCTTAACTACTCCTGATTGGGTAGATATGCTTCAAGACAAGTACATATGTCTCTGGTGCATTCAAGCTGCTTCTTTCCAAATATCTTGGCTGGTTGATTTATCTCCTCTCCATGTTTCTTTGTTGATGATGACTTGATTTCCTCATCATACTCTCGCTCTTGAAAAGGTTTCATCTTCGAAATTGTATATCATGCACCAATAGAAAGCAAAATAGCTTTCATTCTCTTTTGTGAGCTTAGAGACTTACCTTGATATAGTTTTGTGGTTGAGTGTTGTATGGGACATCAGGTGGGTCTCCTTGGAAGAGATAATTCAGTATCACTCCTCTTCTCTGGTTGTCTTGCCACTGACAAATGGTTGCACCATTATCTCCCTTGGTGGCTTTAGTCTTGTTCTCATTCGGTGGTGATGTCTTCTTGTTCTTATCTAGTTCTAGTGACAAGTTATCTTCTGGCAGTGCTTCTTCACGGTTGATATCACTAGTACATGCACTGATCTCAACTCCATGGATAAGAAACAAGTGTATCATGGGTTCTCTACAAGAATACAAACTTAGGAATCATTCTGTCCTAGTTATATATAATCTTTTTACTAATTGTAATCTCATATTAAGAGTTATAGTTGTGAAGATATCACTTTCTTTCAGGCCTAATAATATCATTAGTTCAATCAACATGTGAATCATTAGAAACAAACATAGAGAAAAAATTACTTACCTGAGGAACACACTTAATGTTTTTTGCATTTAGTTTGGTTGGGAGAATTGATGCTTGATCTGTAGGCTTCTCCTTGATACCTCCTCTGATCTTAGCTATTTGATGGTTATGCTTGGTGTGAACTATACTTGAAACAAATCCTAAGAGCAAGTGCATCATATCTACCTTTTAAATAATATAATTAGGCATTGAAATACTCAAACTTACAAGGATTTTGTTAGCTAACTGCAACATGTTCTTCTCTTTCTTTCATGAATTCCACATTTTCTATCATAGATAACTAGAACTTCTCTGTAACGCCCCTTTCCCGTTATCCGCTGACCGACGAGCAGACCGGTCAACAATCCAACAAAAGCATGACCGATCGAACCCGAGCAGGCCAAACGAGAAAAGTTCATCACATTACGAAGCCAGAGACAATCCGGTTTGAGACAAAGGCTCGCACCAAACCGTCCTTGACCCCGTTTATCTTTCTTCTACAATACAAGGCTTTTCAACCAGTATTGCTTCCATGAGTTGTGTCGGTTCAAACTAAACCAAATCTCAGGGAGGAAATTTCATTTCTAAGTGTTTTAAGTCTTTTAAATTCTTGAGCCTATTTAAATCTAATTCCAAACAATCAGAAAATTAATAAGTGCCATAAAACCCGAACATAAATAAACCCAAATAACATAATCGAATCAAAACGTGACCAAAAAGATATCCCAAGACTACACCGAGGACCTCCCACGTCCGTCGAGCTAAGCCATACATGAAAATAACAAAAGAGTCTAATGAGTGATCTAAGATCACCCACCAAGTCGGTCCCCACTAAAAGGCATCTAAGAATCTACTAAAGAAAATCCCGCCCCAAAACCCAAAATAACAATCAAAAGGAAACAAATAGTTGATCACATGCCACCATGACGTGATGAGCTCCACAACACACAAGCATTCTCTAACAAGGGAAAGAAACACGGAGATCGAGACCACTGCAGCACATGATCTCGATAGGACTTGATTTATCTAACGCGGAACAACTCTAACACCATTGGGCCCACTATACAAACTCGGTAACTTCCACGGGAACACTAGCTACCGCCATGGTAACTAAAACCTCCCCACGACTCCTAGACGTAAACACGAAGTCCTACGACCTAAGACACTGTTCTCTGTCCATCGATACAGCGAGTCGGGCTACCCCTAGATAGCCTAAGCTTTCATGCAGTCCGGCCCTAGGACATGATCCTGTATCCTCCGGACCACACACCTATCGGCGTCACTCAGTAGGATAACACCATAACCAGAATCACCACCCGAAGGCACGTGAACCGATCAGGAAACTACCCGAGGATCCAATCTGGTCAGAAGTACCGAAACACTTTCATTCGACTTGCGGGATCTAACGCACCCTAGAGTCCTGAGAACAATAAATAAATCAAGCAGAATCTCTGGGACTCCACACGGCAAGCATGACCGACAAGGTTAAACATAAATAAACACAAACCGATCTATCCCGCAAGTGCTACTCATCCACCTCCACACCACCAACCTTATCTTGTTCAATACCGGATTAGATATCTATCAAACTTACTTGGTCACGTGACCGAGGTAAGTATCACACAACATGTCTATCCGGCCCAACACTAGAATAAACCAAACAACGTAAACAACGGACTATCCGGTCCAACACCAGAGTAGTCCAACAAACAAGCATGCACACAATTACACAACATCAAATCCAACAACACACAATCAATTACTTAAGATAACAGGCTTTTACTTTCTATCTCATCTTTTAATTCATTTAGTCCGCTACCTTGGGATTAGTGGCTTACTAATCCCGTAGACTGCTCATTTCTTAATTAGCACCTTTTAGTTTATATTTCCTAAATATCTTTTATAAACTCTTCGATCTGTCGGTTTAAGATTAGTAAACTTACTATTTTCTGACATCTCAATGTTATTTAAATAAGTCTAATTAACCCAGTAACCAGACTATTATCTAATAACCCACCCCGTTATTATATTTTATGGTCTGTTATGTCTTTTAGCCATATTTTAATTACGTCATAGTTTCCGTATATAGATTCATTTACTTATGTTCTTACTATCATATACATGCATATAGGTCCTAATCATGCCAATCTACAATGAATGCATCAATCAATAATCAACAACGATATAATAATGCCAAACTACAATGAATGCATCAATCAATATACGAACTAACTAGCAAGCATATACAACCTAACCAATTCATCAATCAAACCGATATCAATCAAGTATCCATTCAAACCAATCAATCAACATGGATGCAATCCTATAACTATGATTTAAGGTTCCCAGGTCTACATGACTTATACTAAATGCAATTTAACCGACACACAGTGTGATGGGAGTGAAGGATGACGGTGTGACGGAACTCCGAACCTCCCGAGACCATATTGCTACTAAACCTGAACCTTTCCTGAATCAGAAGACCGAACCAACGCAATCCCGAGCTCAATCCAATCTAAACCGGACCGTGGACCAAGCGTTGACCACCACTAAACCGGAATTGACCGTTGACTTTGAATTGACTGAGTTGACCACCACTAAACCGAGTTCACCACGGGTTGACGAGTTCACCACTGAACCAAGCTAAACCAAAACCAAACCAAGACTGAACCATCTTCAATTGAACCGGCTGTAGAATGGCGTTGACCGACGACTGAGATGGCTTCTCTGGTGTTGACTGACGGCGGAGGAGCATTGACTGGCGGTGCTCCGGTGATCTGACCAGCGAGGTGATGGTCTCCGGTGATGATTCCGGTGGAGAGAGAGAGAGAGAGAGGCACGGCCGAGAGAGAGAACTCACGGCAGCTTCTCTCGGTGTTGACCGGCGGTGCTCCGGTGTTGACCAGAAATAAGGATGCTCTCCGGCGGCTAGAGGTGATCTCTAGTGAGAGAGGAAAGACCAAGGAAGAGAGGGAAACCGTCTGAGATAGAAGAACCGGCTGAAGAATGAATAAAAGCAGCAGAGATCGCCAGCGGCAACTTCTCCGGTGGCTCCGACAAGACTCGGCGGCGGCAGCAAGTCTGGCCGGTGGCGATTGATGAGGAGGCAGAGAAGATTCCAGATACACAAGTGGATTGAAGAGATTTGGCTTGGTTTGGTAATTATTTAGAAGCTTGTGGCTCAAGTCATGAAGAACATGATGAATGTTCTTGGTGATCTTCAAAGAATGATGAAGATGGGATGAATTTAGATGAATGTGGTGAGAGAAAGAGAGAGATTCTGATGGAAGATGAGAGGAGAGATGCTGGAGAGATTTGTGATTGTGGTTTCTAGAGAGAGGGAGCACATGAGAGAGTGAGAGTGGTGAGATGAGTGATTTGAGAGATTCTTGCAATGAATCAAAGAAAAGATTCATTGAACTTGTTTTGATAGGTGGCACCAATTGAGAGGGTTTTGGGACACTTGTCCTACCAGGGAGCATTATGAGCTTCTGAAAAATGAATCTCCACATTTGGAGCTCCTATCGAGGATGAGGTATGGTCAAGCTCCTCTTGTGGGTATAAAGGGAGCTGCCATTTCCATTGGAGGTTCAAGCATTCAAAGGATTCTCCGATCACTGAGGATCCATGTGAATCCTACGTGGAGTCTCAGGCCGCTTACTGAAGGGTAAGTTATTGAGATCACGCAAGTGGTGGGTTATCTTATCCTTTGCTTTTAGGGAGATCCACTGCCACATTACTACAACGCTCTACTCGAGTATAGATTTAAGGATATATCCCGTATAAGAGAGATCTAAGAGATGACGGTGAGGATTGAGGACCCAAGGCGCGACATGTTAACTTAGATGGCCGATGAGGATGCATTAGTAAACATGCTTGCCAATTTGGAGGTTCATGTAGAAGGCTATGAGGGGTCGAATCTCAGCCGGCGCGTGTAAGGATGGCGCTGGGGCAGAATGAGAACAAGCTCACGATGGCTGAGAGATAGCACAACAAGATAGTCACTAAGAATCACAAGCTCTCCAAAGAGAAGCGCAAACTGCTCGCCGATCGCAATAAGGTGTGAAAATTTTGGTGAAGAATGCTCCCCTCAAGCTTAAAGATCAATACAAGGAGGTGCTGGATTTCGTGAAATATCAGTGGGATCGCAAGAAGTTGGTGACGAATTCCCATATTGTAATCCATTCCAACTTCAATCTGATTGAGAAGGTGAATTTGCTAGAGGAGATTGATGAGATGGACTTGTTCTTGCCGTATCGCAGGATTCCGAGCAGTTTGTCGACAAGCTCTTGATTCCTCAGTTCTCATATGAGATTGTGCAGCCTATGTGAGTGAACCCAGTGATAGGATCTCCCAAAGGGTTTGACCAGCACGGATCAAATAAAGGCTTTGATTTATACTCGCTTGCGGGAGAAAAGAGAGAGGAATTAGGCGCATAGGATTGTCTTCGTCTCTTTACCTTGTCTCTTCTTTTTTTGTGTTTGTTGAACTTGGTATTCGGGAAGGCTTTAATACAATTTACTTTTATTTGAACTCGTTATTTCAATGCCCAGATGGGCTTTAATCCGTTTTAAATAAGCTATTTTTTCTTCCTTTAATGTCTCGCCTAAGTTTCATGCTCAAAATACCTTTGGGAAAAATTTAGAAAGTATTGGCTACGCTTACGTTATTTTGAACTTGACTTTGCGTTCACTTGTGGAGTTCGGTGAAGGCCGAGTTCAAACGATTGTAGATAGCCTCGGAGATCTCATATCTCAGGATCAGAGATCGATGATACAAGTAATTTTCAATGCAAGGCATATCAATTCCTCAAAACACTATGCATGTCATTGTAGTATGATGAGGTTTCAATCCATTTGGAATAATATTAATCACCTAGAATGCACAATCATAGTTAATGCACAATCCTAGTTAATGCTAATCCTTAGGTCTATATGCTTAAACAAGACTAATCATATTTCTAATCTTAATCACTTTACTAATTACTAATCCAAGAACAAATTTCCATTTGTGAAATAACAATAAATAAGCATGAGAATCATTATCCAATAGCGAAAATACATCTTAACTATGATTTCCATGATATAAGCATACAAATCCTCATTATAGTTCATTCAATCATTTTCACAAACATCTTTCGGGCATGAAATCTACCATTAAAAATACTCAAATAAGAAGTATTAATAATAATATAGTCTTAAACATTCAAGATCAAAAATAATCATCCTTAACCCAACAATATCTATGAAGATCATGTTAAGTTATAGATTATAGAAATAAATAAGAAAAGATGAGGAAACAAGACTTAGATTAGTGAGAAAATCCAAATATTTTCTTACAAAATGTTTAGAACCTAAAAGGAAATATTTTTGAAGGGAAAATGAGATAACTTTGGCAAATAGGTCATTTAGCTTATATAAGGAAGGAGGCTCAACCGGGACAACCCGGAACAAACCGGGTCTTGATCCGGCCGAGTTAGGTGGAATGGTTTCTGGGCAGCGGCATGCGGTATGATCGGTCCGCTAGAGCTAAGTCATGATCATGGCTGCGGCCTTCTCCAAACGTGACTGCCAACCGCTACAGCTTATGATCATCAGCTCGTCGTAGATCATGTGGCCTGTCGCGGGTGGTCTCATTCAGTATGCATTAATTGCTGCATGGACCGCAATTTAGTTAGAACGCCATGCATCAAGCATGGAATATTTTGGTCGTTCTTGGTGCATCAATCGTGTGGCTCGTACCGGATCATCTTGACCGGTCTGCACGAATCGTGGGACTGATTGCGGTTTTTCTTAACCATGAGGCAGCAGTCATGGGATCTTCGGGTCAGTTTAGCGTATGAGTCGTTGCGGCCATGTCGGGAAGTCTGGTTCGGTACTGATCCGTCGTGGAACTCATATTGGCTTGAATGGACCGATATGCACATACCACTCAATTTCTTGTCGACCTCGGTGATGCTCGGCTTCTCGTAGCACCCGGCTCAGCCTGCATCCTCTCGGTCATGGCGAGCATACCGGTTTGCGGAGATATCTATGGATAAAAACTTGACCAAACCTGGCTCCTCTCCTTATAAAAACTCTCCAAGCTTCTTGACTTCAATGCTCAATCCTTAAGAACTCCAATCACCTAAAAAGTACAAGAAAACACTGCAAAATGGACTAAAACATGCAAGTCCTAGTTTTAGACTCCCTAAACTTCTAAGTGAAAGAAAACATAAGAAAACCAATATGATACAATGCAAAGGAGACTAAAACATGGACTAAAGATATGCTAAAAAGACTTAAAAATATGATGCTATGAATTCCACAAAACTTTCATTTTGCTTGTCCGCCAGCAAATAATCAAAGACAAGTATGATAGGAAGATTTGGGGGAGCTCAAATCCAAATACTTTATCAAGATAAATAAGTTCAAGTCTAATTTAGCATTTCTAAGATGCAATCAAGAGAAACCTTACTCCAATGGAGTTAGCCATACTCTTCCCAACAAGTATTAATCTCAAGTCTCATCCTACACATGCATTTAAATCAACAAACTCTTTGACATTCATTCAGTGTTTATCATGGATCAAGCTTATGCAAATTAATTATGCTCATTTAGAGAATGGTTAAGGTTTATGAGATAAAAAGTGATCTCAATAAATCAAGGTTGTTTAATAGCAAGAGGTTTCTCTTGAAGATTAATGAGCCATGGAAAAATGCTAAGAGTAAGAGAGCATCCTTCAAATCTTCTCTGATGGCTTCAGCGCAAAATGCAAAGGTTGTGCAACGCTCCAGCACAGATCTCACAGTGTCGGATTGAGTTGAAGCCGAGATAGGGTATCCACCCGGCGGCTTCTATGAGGAAGGCGGCGCAAAGATGGCTTGAGGGCTTGTTAAGGAAGACGACAAGGGTGATTATGATCACCCTGGGGTATGCGCTAGCGCCCTTGACAGGCACTCCAGGACCCGCCAACGCTCATGATGCTTGTCTGCTCGAACGCGAACGCATCTCTCGGGGTTGGCATCTTCGATGCATGCCTTTATAATGAGCTCTTTTTGAGGTTCGCATACCGTGGGATCATTTTTGCGCTTGACTTATAGTTCTCCAAGCTCATTTCTCTTATGTAATGGCTATAATTTAGATTGTTTTAACTACCGATAGCCATCTAATTAGCATACCCAGGAGGCCTTTTGGCGTTCGTACATTGTTTTCATCCTTTAAAGGTGGAAAATCTTATGCACATATGATACGTAGATGGAACTGCTTACACGGTGTAATTCCACGACATGCCTACAATTACATTATAGGGAGTTGGCTTGTTTACTACCGTTAAATCTATATGTTTCAGTACTCTGATATATCATGGTTTTTAGGGCTATTGACCACGATATAAGTCTATATTATCGCGTCTTTTATTGTGTTTTGGAGTCCTTTCAGGTGTTTTACAGGTTTAGGTACGTTTGGAGCATATTTGGACATTATGGCGCATTCTGGAGCTGTTTGGAGAGTTCGTGCGAGAAGAAAGAAATCATAGGCAATATCAGAGCATGGTGTCGATCGACACAGCTTGGCATCGATTGACACAGATGCAGATCAGACATATCTCGCCGATTAATAAAGATGTGTGGAAATTGCAGTTTGGCCAGAAGTTTCTCATAATTACAACGAAGCCCAAAACGTGTTTAGACAATTATATTAGGGTATTTAAGCCATTGTGGCTACACTTTACTGATCAGAGATTGAGAGATATTGGGTTGGTCTTGCACTCGAGAGAGAAGAGATTTCAAACCCATGTTTTTCTATCCCTTTTATGTTATTTGACTTTTTATTAATCATGTCTTGTGTTTCATTTGCCATGTTTGAGTAGTTCTCCAGTTAGGTTTAAGGATTCTCATTAGGGATTTCATGGAATATTAGGTTAATCAATCTATAGGGATTCATACTTTCTATTTCTTCGTCTAGGGTTGATCTTAATTCTTAATCCGAATTAGCTCCCCAGATTTATGATGTTAGGTTGATTTTCGCAACGACAGTTGGTTAATTAGCTAGAAAGAACCTAGATGGGCAAATTGTCTATTCACAAAGAAAATTGGCTTAGGGAAATTGTGAAGGAAAGAACCTGAGATTGAGCATGTTTAGGATCTCTAGAACTCGCAATCTTCATATTGGAGAAGAGTAGCTGGCGGTTCATCATGATCCTTCTCTAACATCTTCAGAGCCTACATGCTATTCATAAGCAGAAAGCTCCAGACATCTCATCTCCACCAAATAAAAGGTATGGTTACTCTAAACTTAAACCTCCTAATCCATTTGCTGTGAATGCAGGAAAATGCAGTATCCCACCCACGTTTCGCTCCCACCCTGGTTCTATTCCTTCATTCCTTGAGAAATCTCATGATCCTACTGCTTATACACCACCTTGGATGAGAAGACATTCACAGAGACACTCATTATCTCTGTTGAATCCACCATGAGTCTGATCTTCTTCCCATAGTCAAGCTAATGACTAAAAACAAGCGCTGAGTGGGAGGTAACCCACTGGTTAGTATGTTCTTACTTTATTTTCGTTTTGGTTTTGGTTGCTTTGATTTTTCTTGTTTTGGTGTGTTCATGGCGTGAGAACATGTCAGTACGATATGCGTCGATCGAAACGGTCATGTGCGTCGGTCGACGCAGGGGTCGAATTCTACCAGCGGTTTGGCCAGCGGACGGATCGAAACCGCGAGTTATTAACGAATTATTATCGTATGGATTGCGGTACATGCAGCGGTTAATATCCAACCGCGAGGAACAACAGCATTGATCGACAATTCTTTGTGTCAGTTGACACACATCCGCGACAGGTAAGTGTTATGACTTTTTCCATTCTGTTCATTCTGATTATTTGTTCTCTCGAGCCCAAGCTTCGATTTCATTGAGAACAGTGTGTTTCAAGTGTGGGGAAGGTAGCTACTGACGCACCATTTTCTGTTTTCTTAGGGTCATTTGAGTCTGTTTTATTGAGTCAAATTTGAGTAGGAAACAAGGACTTTTTGAGCAGATCACTACACTCGCAGGAACCTAAGTGACCATTGAATGAGCTTGCAGATGATCTCTAACTATTAGAAAACCCAACGCAGATCAACCTACTGAGGACACCCATATCGCTTCAGGTATTCAGAGAATCCATTACTGACTTCACCCTTAACTTAACTTAATTTTTTTCACCTATGGGCTTGGTATACTTTGCGTCGGATTCCTCTGTTAGTTCTGACACAGCATGTAAACTTGTCTAAGTATGGTTCCCTTCTCCCCTTTCTTAAGTAAAAAAGAAGCAGAGATAAGCTGCGGATAAACTAGTAGCTTCAAAGTGATCACGGGAGTGGTAGAGACCCCTATTATCTCGTGTGCATTCATGGAATGTGTCCAAAGTACATCCCAATGTGGGAAGAGCGCTGATATAAGAAAAATAAAATGATACCCAAAGGGAAAAATCAGTTGCTAAGGAAGGAAAGGTGAAGAAAGGAACCAGAAAATGATAGTATGGTGGCAAGACGCTAACAGAGTAAGAGTCCATGTGTTCTTTAATCGATACTCCCTAGGTGAGACCACACTTATTAGATTATAAAAGTCAGTATGGTGAATTTGAATGCTCTGAATCTGATCGAGGAGTTTACTTAGGACAATTTCTAAGTGTGGGGGAAGTATATGTTGGTCTTGATGTCTGCATGTTCATTTTTCATGTGGATTACTAAGGTGAATCTGAGTGTAGTGCTTCAACGATGAAACGAGTTTCTGAAGTTTTCAAACTTCTTCTCCTTATCTTGGTTTTCAGTTTATTTGAGGGAAAGCAAAGGCTAAGTGTAGGGGGAGTTGATATATCAATTTTTAGGGCTTTTGACCATGATATAAGTCTATATTATTGAGTCTTTTATTGTGTTTTGGAGTCCTTTTAGGTGTTTTACAGGTTTAGGTACGTTTGGAGCATATTTGAACATTATGGCGCATTCTGGAGCTGTTTGGAGAGTTCGTGCGAGAAGAAAGAAATCATAGGCAATATCAGAGCACAGTGTCGATCGACATAGACGCAGATCAGGCAGATCTCGCCGATTAATGAAGATTTTTCGAAATTGTTTTTTGGCCCAGAAGTTTCTCATAATTACAAAAAAAACCAAAACGTGTTTAGACTACTATATTATGGTTTTTAAGCCATTGTTTAATCTACACTTTACTGATCAGAGATTAAGAGATTTTGGGGCTGGTCTTGCACTCGAGAGAGAGAGGAGGAGATTTCAAACCCTTGTTTTTCTATCCCTTTTATGTTATTTGGTTTTCTATTCATCATGTCTTGTGTTTCATCTGTCATGTCTGAGTAGTTCTCCAATTAGGTTTAGGGATTCTCATTAGGGATTTCATGGAATATTAGGTTAATCAATCTATAGTTATTCATACTTTCTAGTTCTTCGTCTAGGGTTGATCTTAATGCTTAATCTAAATTAGCTACCCAGATTTATGATGTTAGGTTGATTTTCGCAACGACAGTTGGTTAATTAGCTAGAAAGAACCTAGATGAGCAAATTGTATATTCGCAAAGAAATTTGGCTCAGGAAAATTGTGAACGAAAGAACCTGAGATTAATGCATGTTTAGGATCTCTAGAACTCGCAACGAAAGTTAGTTTCTTATACTTCTGTGATTCTAGTTCTAGAACAATTCTTAATTTGATCCCGATTTGATTGATTTGCATGTATTCCTGATTTCCTGAGAACTCCCTTGAACTGACACTTCGCTTGCTTGATTTACAAACCGTCTGCTATTTGTTTTCTGTTTCTGATTTTATTGCTTTCATTACTACTCTGTTTAGCTAAATTTGACACTTTAAAATCTATCGTAAGATTCTTGAGTGTTTGTGGATTCGACCCCTATATACTACAGTCACGTCTGTGCACTTGCAATGTAGCTCTAGGGATTAAACTTTGAGCATATCATACTCTGACTGCTTCCATTGGTAGTCGGATTGTGCCTAGTGAGCAGTAGAAGCCAGTGAGAGCTTCTTTCTTGCCTTTCAGATCAAAGTCTGTAAAACCCATTTTTCTGAAGGCAGGATAAAATAATACATCTAATGAGCTGCATGTATCGAACATGATTCTGGAAAGCTCGGATCAAGCTACGTCGAGCTGGAATATAAGAGCGTCCTCATGCGGTGTGTCTAGGCTTAGTGTTTTGCTTTCCCAGAACGATATTTTATTGGTAGCTCCCTCCAGTTGGCGTTCATTCGTAGAATCTTTGAAGATTTTTTGTTGGAATGTTTTAATTGAGTTTAAAGATTCGCGGCAAACATTGGAACCTCCAAAAATTAAGTTGACACTTTTTGGATGTGGGCAGAGCCTTTCTCGTCCTGAGAAGTGCGAGGTGAGCTGAAGTCACAGCTGAAGCTCGATTCCGCACTAAACTAAGGTAGAGGGTGATTGTAATGCTTCCCCCCGGAAGAAAAAAGAGTTAAAACCATATATGGAGCTCAACTTTGCACTAACAAAGGTGGTGAGTGGGCGGGAGACCTGGGTTTTTACCGATATGCTGCATAGTTCTAGCTTCCAGCGAATGAGGTCAATACGTTTAGGTGCAGTGATTTCAGGCACAATGCTTTTAGGCAGGCATAGCCCTTCTCCCCCTCGGGAAGTGTGAGGTGATCTGGAGCAAGAACTAAAGCTTGTCCTCGCGTGTTTTAAAGGTGCAAGGGGGGGGGGGGAAACCACTGATTTGATGGTACCACCACAGAGGGTGGGATTCTAAAAAAGATGAGAATGATACGCTTTGGCTTTCAGGGACTTAGGAAAGATTCTCGGTCGATCGTACCTTGTAGGTCAATGGGGTGGTTGATGTGCCCTTTTGTCTAACCGTTTCCCAATTGGGTAAGTACAAAGGCAAATGGTACTCCAAAGCTAATCCTGGCCGAAATCTCAGGAGGTTTTCTCGATGTAGAAGCAACATCGCACGCCCTAGGCTATTGGGATTGGTATGGTTGACTTCTCGATCGCACCAGAGGTGGAGAAGGTAGATGCATGATTGGGAAATCTGAAGGAACTTGGGCCAATTCTAACAACAGTTTCAGAATTCCACAAGTTCTAAGCCTAGGATCTGGATTTGAGTAATTGAATCCTTACCGTTGGATCTCGTGATTACCTGGAGATTTACAGCGGAATAATGAACAGGTAAGTGAGATCGAGAGCGCCTCAGATGCTGCGCCTCTACTGCAGTCCACACGCACACAAGCTGGAATCCGCCGGGATGCTAGTGCCGGGAATCGGATCTCCTGGGAATTCATGTGTTTCTCGAGGTGGCTGCGTTTTCTGTCAAGAAGAAGTCTCAACGACCGCTAGGGTTCCAGGTCGTCCATATAAGCCTTTATATAGACCTGGAATGACTAAAACCGATCATTGGATTAATCCAATTCGTTTAAGTCATCAAACCGAAACATCAGTTTCGTAACCAGCCTTGTGTCGATCGACACACCCAATGGTGTCGATCGACACACCTCTTAAAACTTGATTTCAATGTGTATCCAACACACATTGACCAGACCATATGCCAATGATCAATCCCATACTCAGTGTATCCAGCTTGCTTAGGTGTGTGACCCTGTAGGTTCACATAATACTAGCAATGAGTTACAACTCATAAGTCATAAGCGGCTTCTAGCAAAACATTATGATCACCTAGTATTACATGAATTGTCCGATCTTGACAATACAACTATCTATCAGAGTTAGTACAATATGATTTCAGGACATAATCCCAACAATCTCCCACTTGTACTGGAATCATCTATTCCCACAATCCCTTCGTCGCTATATCTCGATATGCCATAAGGCAAGAAACTGTGTCATCCTTATTATAGCCAACATCATGTTCATCGAACTCCTGATTTATACTGATAAAAACAAACGACTGACAATCACCTCGTTTGAGCACGGCCATGCATTCTCTCAGTATCAAATCTTCGATGGGCCCTGAGATATTTATCTCCTGTTATATAGGAGGGACAAATCCCTTCTTGTTCCATCCCTGTTTCTACACACACTTCATGATACGCCTAAGCAATGCCATTATAGCCGCCAGTTACGGAACAACGTTTGACAAGGTCAAAGCGTACCAATTCACATGCTAGAAAGCATGATGAACTCAGGTCTAAGGACTATACTCTATAGTTGTAATGAGAACCTCTCATGACACTGATATAACTATCCTGTAGAGTTCTCATTAGCGGGTCATGTCCGATCATATGTTCACCAACATATATCTATGTGATTGACGTTGATACTCATATCAATGACTCCATGAAACTTAGTCATATGTCACCTCACATACTAGTCTTAACGGTTGTTAGTGTCCCACTTTAACAACCTACGACCAGGGACAAACATAATCTTATGTCATCTTTCATTTATAAGGTTTCATGATCAAGTCCTCAACTTGATGACCTATAAAATGAACATAAAATACTTTGGGACCATTATTTAATTATCCAATAATCAAATAATATTGATGTCAGTTTTTCATAAACATGACCATAGCATGTCAATGTGAACATCATAACTAACATAACTCCCACTAGAATCAAGACCACGTCTTCAGATATCTAGTACCTACAGCAATAGTATAAAACTCGTGCTTAGGTTGTGAGAGAGGCTGCGGTGTTCTTGCTTGGAACCATTCCAACAATCATACCGCCATTCATTAATAAGCACTATTCTACGGTCCTCTGCTTGGAGCCCTTCCAACAGATAGCACTGTTACACAGACAAAGAGACATAACCAGGTGGGAACCGGGAGTCATCTTTTTCAGTCTAACTACTTTTAACAGATTCGTCACTTCCTCAGTTGAACAAGAACCTATCCTTAGTGTTCCTCAAACACTTGGGATATTTCTTACAACTGTCCAGTGACTTTTACTGAATGTATTGGTATCTTCTCGTCATGCTTTATGCGTAAGCTGCATCTAGATGAGCGCAAAATATGGCATTCATGATGGATTCTATTGCAGAAGCATAAGGAATCACGATCATACATACTAGCTCAGCCAGTGTCCAAGACACTTCATCTTGCTAATGTTATTTCCATAAGACCTTTGGTGTGAAGCCATTCTTGGAATCATGTATATTGGAACTGTCCAATACCTTATCTACATAAGGATTCTGACACGATCCAATAAGCCTACCCAATCTATTTCAATAGATCCTTATTCCAAGAACTCACGCGGCTTCTCCCATGTCCATCGTTGAAAATGACTTTCGACCCAAGTCACATAAGACTTAAGCGACGGAACGTCGTTTATGAGAATAAGTATGTCATATACATACAATGTGAGAAATGCAACTACGCTCCCACTAGTCTACTTGCAAACGCACGGTTCCTGTTCGTTCCTGATCAAGTCAAAACTTTTGACCGTTTTAACAGAACGTAGATTCCAACTCCAAGATGTTTGCTTCAATCCAGAAATGGATCGGTGAAGCTAACATGCATACCTAGTAAATTTTAGGAGTTGGGGCTCACCATCGCTCCTTTGAATTTCGCAGGCTCGTCACTTTTCAATGATCAACAGATCACGGCAATTGGTTACGAGAAATCACTCTCGGGTTAGTGACGGATCCATTGGAATCTGCGAAATTCAGGCTCCACAGGTGTAGGTCCTACAACACTTTGTAGATCCCACCGCTGCTCTCCCTCAACAGGTTGAGCAGCCTCCTGTGTTTCTCGAATTTCTTCGAGCTGTATTTCTACTCCCACTGTTTTTCTTGGAAAGAAATTTTCTATCTAGAAAAACATAGTTCCGAACAACAAAACTTTGTTCTCGGTTTGGTTGCAAAAGTAATAAGCCTCGGTTTCCCCTAGGACAACCAGCGAAGTAGCACTTATCAGATTTGGGTTCAAGGTTGTCTGTTATTAACTGCTTTACATAAACCTTGCAATCCCAATTAATCAGTGAAAACATACATGGAAAACTCCCAGTCCACATCCAATGTGGTGTCTTTCATCTGAATCTGATAGAAACCTAATTGGCGTAAATACAGACATTTTAGAGCGTATTTCTAAAAGGATAATGGAAGATTCGTGTGACTCATCATTAATCGGAGCAAATCCAATAAGGTCCGATTCTTTCTCTCGGAAATATTCTCCTCCGCGATCCAATGAGCTGTGAGACGACTTCACACTCACTTAGATGATCACTCAATTCTTGACTCAAGTATTCTCCTCCGCGATCCAATCGAGGATCTTTAATACTTCTGTCATATCGGTTCTATACTTCATTCTGGAACTCCTTTGACCATTTCAAAGGATTCCGACTTGTGTCTCATCAAATGAACACAACCATACTTACTGAAGTCATCAATAAAGGTAATGAAGTACTGAAGTTTTCCTCTAGCACTAATGCTCACCGGGCCACATACATCAGTATGAGCAAGGCCCGATAAGCTTCAGGCCCTTTTCTTTAGCTCTGCTAAAGAAGCCTTAGTCATTTGGCCTAGTAAGCAGAATTCATATCTCATATGATTTATAATCAAATGATCCCAAAAGCCCATAACTATGGATTTTCTGAATTCGCTTCACTCCATGTGGTTTAAACGACTATGCCAAGGAAAAGTCGAGTTCTAGTCATCAGACTTAAACTGTTTGGTATTTATGTTATATACAGTCGAACATTGGTTTAAGATATAAAACCCAATTTTCAAAAGGGGTGCTACCATAGAATATTTCATCAAGATCAAAAGAGAAAAACTTGTCTTTTATCAAAATGAAAAACATTCAAATTCTTACAAGAAAATGAAAGACATCTCTGCTTAAAGCAGGTACATAGCAGCAATTACTTAATTCAAAAACCAAGCTTGAAAGGCTCCTACAAGTGGAGGATCTCTACGGCTAATGCAGCAACCATTGCTCCATTCCAGATGCGCAGTTCCACTTGTCCTTTCTCCAACGTTCTACTGTTGCTTAGGCCCTGCATATTTCAAAAATATCAGTACCACAACTGGTATCCAATACCTACGTAGAACTTGAAGTAATAACACAATACCTGAAGAAGAAGTCCCGTACATCTTCTCCATCTCTTGTGAATCTTCCAAGAATTTAATGCAATTTCTCTTCCAATGCCCAAACTCTTCACAGTAGCAGCACTTACCAACATCAGATGGGCCAGACTTGGGCTTATAAGATGACACAGGCTTATCCTGATTCCAAATCTTGACTACCTTGCCTCCACCCTTGTCTACACAAGATTTCTCAAACCTTTTACCCTTTTTGATGTTTTGCTCAGCTGTCTTGAGCATGCCATGCAGCTCAGTCAACGTCTTCGTCAAGCCATTCTTGATATATCTCTTGATAAACTTATCATAACTTGACGGCAGTGACTGCATGATGATTTCTGTAGCCAACTCTAGGCTAACAGGACAATCCAGTTTCCCCAGGTTATCAATGTAACCCATCATTTTAATGACATGAGGACTCACTGGAGCATCCTTTGGTAGCTTGCACCCAATGAGAGACTTAACCATCTGGTATCTCTCAACTCGTGCTTGATCCTGACACTTCAGTTTCAGGTTGGTGATCATCTCTATTGGCGACTCCATGTTCTCGTATTGACTCTTTAAGTCCGATTTCATGGTAGCTTTCATATACTGTATTCGAGCGATTGGTCCCAAGCCTTTCTGGAAGAGCTTTCTCAAGGACATAGTCCTTGCTTTCCTGCTTGAGGATTAATCTCAAATTGCGATACCAATCCAGGAAATTTGATCCATTTAACTTGTCCTTCTCAAGGACGGATCGTAACGAGAAAGTAGTTTTAGACATAGGCTGAAATTTTAATAAAAGAAAATTTTAGTTATGAAGCTCAGGAAATGAGAAATCTTATCTAATAAGAAAACTCGCATTATATTCAACCAATGTTCCTCTATGAATATAATGATCCAAGACCCTTACTTCACCAAAATCTGAGTGGACGACTCGTCATCACCCAGAGTTTAGCTATCTAGGTAAGCAAACCATTGCTAATTGTACCCAGTACAACTCTTGGTCGCAGATAAGACAATCCATGTATCATCCACTCTGACGTCTTTGGGCCCAGAACTTCTGATAGCCCAGTCAAGTAAACCAATCTCTTCAGTCTTGTGATCATTGACAGTCGCACTGCAAGTCTATCAATGATCACCTGCCTTACTCATGTAATTGTGGATACCAAGGACTCCAAGACTATCCAACAACGAAATGAGTCTTGACAGTAGACAAGATTGGGCAAGACATCAAGGTCACTTGATATTTAGTTGAGCAAACGGAACTCTAAAAGGTTAGTAAATCAATCTCTTAGGTCATGTAATTGTTGATGTCAAGCACTGCAAGTCCATCAACACGATTACCTGCCTTACTCATGTAATTGTGGACACCAAGATCTTGGCAAGAGTATCACAACAACGAAATGAGTCTTGACAGTTGACCATATTGAATACTAATCTTTGATCTAATACACATCCAATGTGTATTAGATATGTTTAGAACAAATTTACTTCTAATTTTAATTAAGTTTTAATTGTTCTAATTCAAGTGGGTTAGGTCATTTGGTTCGGTTTCTTAATCATTTGGTTCAAAACCAAGCGATTACGGTTCGCATCCAACCTTAACAAACCCGATAACCGGTCAATCCAATTGAGCCGGTAAATGACCAACTGAACCGGTTTTAGACCAATTTAGATACCGATCAAATCCAATTCAACCGGTCCATCCAATTGAACCGATTCAATCAGTTTTGACTAATCGCGATAACCGGTCAAATCCAATTGAACCGACTTATCCAATCAAACTGATCTTAACCAATCAAATCGGTTTATACTAATCGAGATAACCAATTCAATCCAATTGAATCAATTCATCCAATTTAAACCGATATGATCTACCTTAACCAAGCATGATAACCAGTTCAATCCTATTGAACCGATCAACCAATCGCAAGGCCTGTGTCGACCGACACTTAATCTGTGTCGATCGACACAGTAGGGTATCAGGGAATTTTAATCAAATTAAACCGACATAACCATGCGAGATAACCGGTTCAATCCAATTGAACCGATATATCCTTTCGCACATCATGTGTCGATCGATGCACCCATTGTGTCGATCGACACAGTGCGATTTCTAAATCGAAACCCAATGTTTTAATAGGCGAATTCGCGGTGCATCGACCGACACAAACTTGTGTCGATCGATACTATGCTAAAACCCTAAAATTTTAACTACGCGTTTTCGCGATGCATCGACCGACACAGACTTGTGTCGATCGACACAATGCGAAAAACACAGGTTCATCGTTTTTCAACAGAGTCTTAATCCGAGATTAAATTCTTGAAAACGCAATTTAACAGGCTTTTAACTAATCAAATTCGTCAGTATTCGATTTAAACGCCTTAGATTCAATTGACTAAAACCTAATAGCTCTGATACCACTGAAGGAACTTGGGCCAATTCTAACAGTTTCAGAATTCCACAAGTTCTAAGCCTAGGATCTGGATTTGAGTAATTGAATCCTTACCGTTGGATCTCGTGATTACCTGGAGATTTGCAGCGGAATAATGAACAAGTAAGTGAGATCGAGAGCGCCTCAGATGATGCGCCTCTACTGCAGTCCACACGCACACAAGCCGGAATCCGCCGGGATGCTAGTGCCGGGAATCGGATCTCCTGGGAATTCCTGTGTTTCTCGAGATGGCTGCGTTTTCTGTCAAGAAGAAGTCTCAACGATGGCTAGGGTTCCAGGTCGTCCATATAAGCCTTTATATAGACCTGGAATGACTAAAACCGATCATTGGATTAATCCAATTCGTTTAAGTCATCAAACCGAAACATCAGTTTCGTAACCAGCCTTGTGTCGATCGACACACCCAATGGTGTCGATCGACACACCTCTTAAAACTCGATTTCAATGTGTATCCAACACACATTGACCAGACCATATGCCAATGATCAATCCCATACTAAGTGTATCCAGCTTGGTTAGGTGTGTGACCCTGTAGGTTCACATAATACTAGCAATGAGTTACAACTCATAAGTCATAAGCGGCTTCTAGCAAAACATTATGATCACCTAGTATTACATGAATTGTCCGATCTTGACAATACAACTATCTATCAGAGTTAGTACAATATGATTTCAGGACATAATCCCAACAAAATCTGTCATTCCCATGAAATTAGAGCTCTTTTGGTTCGTAGTTAACGTAGGTGAGCTCACAAAGGTAGGGAGCGGCTGATACCCTCCAGTTCGTACTGGGGTTGCGAACTATCTCGAGGTGTCAGGGCGGACATAGACCTCAAAGAAGTTCAGGAAAATTTGCAAAGGCGGACTTCCTATGTTGGGAAGAAGTCATGAGCTTCTAGGAAGGTATGACTGGGAGATCTCGGCGTGTCTGTTTGCGATTTCTCATTCTTGTCGATCCAATTTTGCTATTCGAGCTTGGATTGATGATTTGTGGCTTTGCGCCTTGTCAACAACCGTGGAGAGCATCGTGTGGATCTCGGCCAGATCGTTAGGGTTGGACCTTGTATGCCCAATCACTTGTGCAGAGACAAGCTTGAGATCGGTTATGGTCTGTCGGGTTTTCTTCGGCTCTTATCAAGACCCAAAATTTTGTGCGATCCACGACAGAGGTGCTCCCATTACAGAGACTTTCACCAGCCATAGTGTTAGTGAAGGAATGTTTAGATCAATCCTGATTCAATTCCAGATTCAGATCATCCTAAACATGCGGATCTAGGTTCTCTTGAATAGAAACAATAGATGATCTCACCTTATACCTGATTTGCAGCGGAAAGGGACGGTATGTCTGAGATCAGAGAGCCACCGAGTGATAACTCCTCCAGAGGTTCACACACGCACACCAATCAGGAAGAAGGCTGCTAGGCCACTAGGGGAACTCGGCGCAGAGGGAGAGAGAGTTTTCGGCTAGGGTTTTTGGTTCTGAACTCGAGTTTTATTTATAAAACTTGTCCGGTTCCGTTTGGGCCATTTGGCCCAAACACCAATTAACTCGACGGCATTCGCGCACTGTGTCGATCGACACACCTTGTGTATCGATCGACACACAGTGGCTAAACCGTTTTATTCTCTCTAAGTACAGTAAATGCCTAGCACTTTTACCGTACTTCTGCTAAACCGTTCCTACACATTTTCCTGTTAGCTTAGGCGTGTGACCCATATGGGATCATATAATAAAGGCAATAAGTCCAAGACTTATAGATCATGAGCGGACTCTAGCAAGCCATCATGACCCCCAGTATTATATGACTTATGTCTGATCATTGACATACTCTTACTTTCTAGAGACAGTACCGAGATTACTGGACACAATTCCAACAATCTCCCACTTGTACTGGAATCTCTGTATTCATAATCCTTTTGTCACAATATCTCGATTAGTCATAAGGCAAGATTGGTGTCATCCTTATAAAGCCTAATCTTGTTCATCGGACTCTGATTCGATACTGACAATCCAAACGACTCGGGACAGTCCGTTTGAGCATGGCCATGCATTTTCCAGTATTCAAATCTCCGATTGGCCTAGAGATATTCACTCCATTTATATTGGAGGGACAAATCCCGTCTTGTTCCATCACTGTAAACTACTCATTTCATAATGTACCCAAACAAGGTCCTTATAACTATCGCAGAACGACAGCGTTAGACAATGATCAAAGTGCATCAGTCCATGTGCAGTCACATGCATGCGAACTCAGGTCTAAGGACTATACTCTATAGTCGTAGTAAGAATCTCTTATGACACAGATATAAATATCCTGAAGAGTTCTTATAAGCGGGTCTTGTCCGGTCGTATGTTCCCCAACATACACCTATGTACTGACTTTGATGCCGCGCATCTATGACACACTGAGACTTTGTCATAAGTCACGTACCAATCCAGTCTCACACGGTTGTTGGTGTTCCAATTTCAACAACCTTCGACTAGGGACATAATGATATAAGTCATTTATCAAATATAGGGTCTCATGATCAAGCTAAATGACTTTGATAACTCAAGATCAAGTCATTTACTTCGATGACCTATAAAATGGTTTATATCACTTTGGAACGATTATTTCATCACAGTTAAAATAATCTTGAAATAATAATTTCATTAAACATCTTAAATGTTGTTTCAAGAACATATCCAATAACTAAATAAAGCCCTTTAATAACTCCCACTGAAATTAAGACTACATCTTAATTTCACTTATCCTACAGCAACAGTCCGCGACTCGTGCTTAGGCCTAAGGAGTGGCTTCGTTAATAGATTAGCAACGTTCTCATTCGTTGAAACTTGCTGATCTACTTAACATCTCTGTCATTTATCTTACGGAATAGGTTATACCTATCCTCAAGGTGTTTGGACCTTGATGTGCAGCTAGTCTCACCTATGCTGGGAATCACATCAAGTTCAGTGACGAACTCTTCTTTCCAAACAACCTCTTTCGCCACTTCCCAAGCTGCGAAATGTTCAGCTTAAGTCATTGAGTCAGCAACAGTGCCTTGCACCGCCAGGTAGACACAAGATATAACCGGACTGTGATCGGAAATCATCTTTGTCTATTGGAAACTTGCCTTTCAGACTCTACCGACTCGTAGCACCTCACTTTCTCCGTAACTCTAGAATTTATCCTTAATATTCCTCAAATACTTTAGGATATTCTTTACGGCAATCCAGTGATTCTTTGCTGGAATTGACTGGTCTTTACTTGTCTTGCTTAACATTAAAGCAACATCAAACAAGTACGTTTCATGGCATACATGATAGATCCAATTGCCGACGCATATGGAATCTTATCCATGCATTTAAGCTCAGCAGTTATCGTAGGACACTGTGTCTTGCTTAACGTAATGCCATGTGACATTGGTATAAAACCCTTCTTGGAATGCTGAAAACGTGTAGGACTTTGTCGGGATAAGAATCCTGACTTTGTCCTACCAGCTCTTTTGGATCTCTATCTTTAGATCCAAAATCCAAAAACATACGTGGCTTTACCCATGTCAATCATTAGAACCAACTCCCAAGCCAGTCCTTTACTTACTGCAGCATTGGGACGTCATTTTCGAGAATCAGTATGTCATCGACATACAATATGAGAAATGCTATATCGCTCCCACTAATCTATTAGTAAACACACAGTTCCGCTTCGTTCCTGTTCAAGTCAAAACCTTGACTACTTCAACAGAACGAAGATTCCAACTCCGATATGTTTGCTTCCATCCATGAATGGATCGATGAAGCTAACTTACATAAAATGTAATTTTTCGGAGTCCGGGCTCACTTTCGCTTCTTTGAATTTCACAGATTCGTCGCTTTCAATGATCATCAGATCATGCGAACTTTCAATGATTATCAGGTTCAACTAATGACGAGAAATCACTCTCGGATTAGTAACTGATTCATTCATATCTGCGAACTTCAGGCTCCACAGGTGTAGATTCTACAGAAATCTGTAAATCCTTCCGCTGCTCTCCCTCAATAGGTAAAGCAGCCTCCTGTATTTCTCGAATTTCTTCGAGTTATACTTTTACTCCCACTGTTCTTCTTGGAAAATAACTTCCTTCTTAGAAAACAGAATGGACGTAAAAGTAACAAGCCTTGGTTTCTTTCTGACAAGGCTCCACAGGTGTAGATTCTACAGAAATCTGTAAATCCTTCCGCTGCTCTCCCTCAACAGGTTGAGCAGCCTCCTGTATGTCTCGAATTTCTTCGAGTTATACTTTTACTCCCACTGTTCTTCTTGGAAAATAACTTCCCTTCTTAGAAAACAGATTGGACGTAAAAGTAACAAGCCTTAGTTTCTCTAGGACAACCAGCGAAGTAGCACAACTACAAATACTCAGTAAAGACAAATTTGGATCGATTCCAATCCACATTTACGTGGTGTCTTTCAACTGATATTGGTGGAACTATTTTAGCGTAAACTTAGATATTTCTAGAGCGTTATTCTTAAAATATCATGGAAGATTCGTGTGATTCATCTTTAATCATTTCTAATAAGATCTGATTCTTTCTCACAGAAAACACCTTCAGGTTTTTCAGGAGAAATGAGCTGTGAAACGATTTCACACTCATTCAGATGATCACATAATCAATGACTTAAGTATTCTCACTCGTGATTTTAATCCAGAGTCTTAATACTTTTGTCATTCAGATCCTATACTTCATTCTGGAACTCTTTCGACCATGTCAAAGAATTCCGACTTGTGTCTCATCAAATGAACACAGTCACACTTACTGAAGTAATCAGTAGAGACAATGAAGTACAGGAGATTTTCTCTGGCATTACTGCTCATTGGGCCACATACATGAGTATGTTCCAGGTCCAATAAGCCTTTGGGCTTTTCTCTAGCTCGGCTAAGATAGGCCCTTTACCTTTTGGTCTAGTAAACAGAATTCAAGTCTCATAAGATATTTTATCAAATGAGCCCAACAGTCCATGACTATGGGATTCCTGAATCCGACTTACTCTATGTGACCAAGACTTTATGCCAAGAAAAATCAGGTTTAATTCATCAGATTTAAACCAATTCGGTATTTATGTTACATTTAGGCACTCTTTGGTTTAAGATATAAAACCCATTCCATGAATAGGGTGCTACAATTAATATTTCATTAAGATCAAAAGAACAAAACTTGTCTTTTATCAAAATGAAAAACATTCAAATTCTTACAAGAAAATGAAAGACAACTCTGCTTAAAGCAGGTACATTGTAGCAATTACTTAATACAAAATCAAGCCTCAAAGGGATCTATAAGTGAAAACCCTACGGCTGAGGCAGCATTCCAAGCTCCTTCCAGACATGTAGTTTCACTTGCCCTTCCTTCAACGTTCTACTGTTGCTTAGGCTCTGCATATTATCACAAATATCAGTGCCACAACCAGTATCCAATACCTTTAAGGTAGAACTTGAAGTAATAACATGAATACCTGAGGAAGTAGTCGCATACATCGACTTTAACTCCTCATCATCTTCCATGAATTTAATGCAATCTCTCTTCCAATGCCCTGTCTCCTTACAGTAGCAGCACTTACCAACGTAAGAGGTATCTGACTCGGGCTCAGAAGACACACGCTTGCCATGATTCAAAATCTGGACAACTTTGTCTTCACCCTTGTCAGCATTAGGTTTAGTAAACCTACCCTTCTCGTTCATGAGATTGTACAGGGTACTCTTCACGTTTGGCTCAACTGTCTTGAGCATATCATGCAGTTCAGTCAGCGTCTTCGTTAAGCCTTTCTTGATATAGTTCCTTCTGAACTTATCATAGCTTGACGGCAGTGACTGCAGAATGATCTCAGTTGCCAATTCTTGGCTAACTGGATAATCCAGTTTCCTCAGGTTATCAATGTAACCCATCATTTTACTGACATGAGGACTCACTGGATTATCATTTGGTAGCTTGCAGCTAGTGAGAGACTTAACCAACCGGTATCTCTCCACTCTTATCTGCTCCTGAAATTTCAATTTCAGGCTGCTGATCATCTCTATTGGCGACTCCATGTTCTCATATTGCTTCTGCAAGTCTGAATCCATGGTAGCCAATATCAGATCACGCACATCTACCGCATCATTATAATGCTTATTCCAAGCACCATATACTGCATGAGAAGCATTGGACCCGATCCTCACGGGGAGAGCTCTCTCAAGGACATAGTCCTTTCTCTCCTGTCTGAGGACTAGCCTCAGGTTCCACGACCAAGTCAAGAAATTTGATCCGTTCAGCTTGTCCATCTTAAGGACAGACCGGATCGAGAAAGTGTTTTGATTGTTTGTGCTAGTCATAACTGAAAATTAAGATAAAAGGATTTTAGTTAATATGTTCAATATGATTAATCTCGTATTAAATTTAATATGATTAATCACGCATTATATTCAATAACATCAGTTACCCTCAATAGAATATAATGATTCCAAGATCCACATATAACTAAGATTAAAGTGGGCCACTGGCCGTCACCCAACCTTAGCTTATATCGGTAAGCCCTATATCGGCTAATTATATCCGTGATATAACTCTTGGTTGTGAATCTGGGCCCGAGGCCCAATCCACTCTGATGTCTCAAGGCCCGGGACTCCCGATGGCCTAGTCAAGAAAACCAGACTATACAGTCATGTAATCATTAATGTCTGGGACTCCCAATGACATTTATGAATCACAAACCGTCTTACCCACGCAAAAGCAGACATCCTCACACTGTAAGGCCATGAATACAATTGAATGGGCTTCGACAGCTGACATAGAATGGACAAGACATCCAACGCTTGATATTATTTGAGGCTCGTAGGTTTATTTAAAATTACATTCCCAAAATAGAAGATTACTATTTCGGGAAACTTTCATTTTAGGAAACCTACTATTTTTGGAAACTTTCTAAAATTGGAAACTTTCTAAAACCGGAAACTTTCTAACTTTAGAAATTTCTTAAAATCCGAATCATGCAAATCTAGAAACTTCTAATTTAAGAAACTTTCTAATTTCAAAATTTCGGAAACTTTAATTTAAAATCAACTTTATAAATTTATAAAATAAATTTTAAATTAATCTGAAGAAAGACTCAAATAATTGGCCCAATTGTTTTAACTTCTTGGCCCGAGGCCCAAGAACTGGTCCATGTCCAAGACATGACCCAATTGTCCAATTAAATGACATAACCGGTCTGGTTCATTAAAATTGGTCTAACCAAATTTTAATTACTACGATGACCACAATTGTCAACCGGTTATTTACTAAACCGGATTTTCTCAATTTATTTGGTCCAACCAAATCAAATTAGAAAATCCTGGTTTAGGCACAAAATCCAATATTTCTTTCGACATTGGATTTCTTATCCCGGTTTAACCAGACTTAATAAATTTATTAAATCTGTTTATTAAACCAGAACGATTTAAAGTTTTAATCAAATTAAACCGAGTCTTAAACCAACCATGTCGATCGATGAACCAACCGTGTCGATCGATCCATCAACCGCATCGGTCGATGCTCTTAGCATCGATCCTGCATCGATCGTGCATCGATCCTGTATCGATCGATGCTCTCACGCATGCACGGAACCGAGCCAAAACCCTAACCGTGTCGATCGATGCACCAACCACATCGGTCGATGCACCAACATCGAACCTGCATCGATCCTGCATCGATCGATGCTTTCACGCGTTAACAGGGTTAGCCGATAGACTGTATCGACCGATCCATGCGATCTTATCGATCGATCCATGCGATCTCCGATTGTATCGACCGATCCATGCGATCGTATCGATCGATTCATGCGATTCTGGCCGATTCTCATTCTCTCGGATTCGATCGCATATCAAATCATATAGCTTGATCATGCGATTTTTTCATATGTTTAGGTTTCAATTCTTGTTACTTAAGTGATTTCTCTTATCAGTAGTTGATTCAAAACACTTTTAAACAAGAAAAACAATCCTAAACTTGAATCTAAACAAGAAAAACCAGAACCAATAGCTCTGATACCACTGAAGGAATGTTTAGATCAATCCTGATTCAATTCCAGATTCAGATCATCCTAAACATGCGGATCTAGGTTCTCTTGAATATAAACAATAGATGATCTCACCTTATACCTGATTTGCAGCGGAAAGGGACGGTATGTCTGAGATCAGAGAGCCACCGAGTGATAACTCCTCCAGAGGTTCACACACGCACACCAATCAGGAAGAAGGCTGCTAGGCCACTAGGGGAACTCGGCGCAAAGGGAGAGAGAGTTTTCGGCTAGGGTTTTTGGTTCTGAACTCGAGTTTTATTTATAAAACTTGTCCGGTTCCGTTTGGGCCATTTGGCCCAAACACCAATTAACTCGACGGCATTCGCGCACTGTGTCGATCGACACACCTTGTGTATCGATCGACACACAATGGCTAAACCGTTTTATTCTCTCTAAGTACAGTAAATTCCTAGCACTTTTACCGTATTTCTGCTAAACCGTTCCTACACATTTTCCTGTTAGCTTAGGCGTGTGACCCATATGGGATCATATAATAAAGGCAATAAGTCCAAGACTTATAGATCATGAGCGGACTCTAGCAAGCCATCATGACCCCCAGTATTATATGACTTATGTCTGATCATTGACATACTCTTACTTTCTAGAGACAGTACCGAAATTACTGGACACAATTCCAACAGTTAGACCGTGGTAGACTCGGATCCACAATAGAGTTTGAGAGTTATGTTGTGTTTCCAAAGCATGTTGAATTAGTTTTAATAGGAGTATCGACATGTGGGCTCGATTGCTCGAGATCTGTTGAGATTGGTTGTTTTGAGCTGGATCTCGTGAGTTCGATTTGTTCAGGACCCATTTCGTTTTTTGGATCTTTTCTCGGAACTTTTTGACTGGGGTTATTATGATATCTCCCCATAGACGGCGCCAAAATTTGGATCCAAAAATCTACACTAGGAATTTGTGATTCGGGAAAGGGAAATATCAATGGGTTAGCACCTCAAAAGTCACACGATTCTTCAAAGAACTTTAGAAAACAAACTAGTTTTCGTAATTATCTTGTATTGAATGAAAGAGTATTACAAAGGGGTCTGAAATGAGTTTTATAGTGAGCTCTTAGAGTTGTTTGATGTATGAAAGTGTGTAAGAAATAAGGTCCTTAAACTAAAGCCATTGAAATCCTTTTATAGCCTCATCGTAGAGCTCAAATATGTGCATCTTGTTTAAGAGGGCCTGGAAGAGTGGTTTTATTCACCCATTTTTTGGAGAACCCGGTGAAACTGAAACAAAGATTCATGTCTACTTCATGAGAGCTAGGACCACTCATAATTTTTACACCATTCCAAAGGTTGAGAATCCAAAGGAACACCTCAACATGATCCATCCAAAGAAGCTGGAAGAATTCAACAAAGCAGTCTAAAATCTTCCTCATGGAACCTCATTTGCTAGGGGCTTGTTAGACAATGTGATATGGCACTTCTTCCGTGAAAGAAAAGAGTCTCTTTCAGAGATTCGAACTTGTCTAAAATGGCAGACCAGTCCGCCTCCTCCATAAGATTTAAGAAATGGGTCAGATTCTCATAACTTTTCAGATTGATGGATTTGATTTCGATGATGCACTATATGATTCAGGTTTTGAACCGTATGTTATTATCAATCGCAAACTAGCCAAAGATCAAAGACTCTCCGCCCACATACATTCAAATTGGGCTAGCTGACCAATCTCATACTACCCCAAAAGGAGTTGTCTATGACAGATCAAGTAAAGGAAGCCATTGCTCATGTTGACTTCTACATTGTAGACAAACCATAGAAGATCATGGAACCCTTATTCTAGGATGGTTTTTCCTTGCTATTGTTGGAGCTATCATGAATTGGCCAAATCAAAGAGTCTCCTTTGCCAGCATTGATAAAAGGACGTACTATCTAGAAGCTCATGTTTTAAGGTTTCCTTATCCTCACTAATTGATGTATATAGAAGAAGAAGCACAAAGATTTGATAAAACAACGAGAAGGAATAGAAACTCGACGGTAACTTATCGGCAACTCAACATCGGTAGTGGACAATAGAGGTGGTGCCTTGTCGAAAACGACATAGGATGGGTGTGAAAAATCTCTGTAGGACTTTTTTATTTTTCGTTTTTGTGTCTTCAACGTAAACGATTCCTTTTTATAAGGAAAAGAGTTCCTATTGTGTATGAGGCAAATGAGACTGCACAATAATTTGTGGGTTTGAGTGTTACAAATGTGGTAACAACATACTTATATGATTGATGGTACGAGAATGAAGAAGACCATGGTTAAAACTGGACACAGGAGGACAACCTGAGCCTGAACCACCATTTTAGGTTCGATACATGTCAAGAAGAGGAAGTTGTACCAACAAGGAAATGAAACGAAAAACAGACCCAAATGAAAAGTTAGAAATTGCCAAAATTTAAGATGACAACTCCCACATAAGAAATCGAGGCTTTGAATGGTAACAACGTTCAAAGAGAATTAGTCCCCAAGCGGTCAAAACCACTTTTATGTACCAATCGAATTATTTGATTTAGAGTAGTGCGGACAAAAAGAAATAAAGAAATCCGATGCAGACCAAGTGCATACAAATTTTATGAACAAATAAATTAGTCCACAATGCACTATTGTCCGCTCTAAAATGAAGTGGTTTGGTCCGCACTTAAATTAGTTAACTGCAACCGCTACTACCATTGGAACCTTGAATGTAGAAGATTTGCACCGGTTAATACAACCATTTTGGTTTTTTGGTAATTTTTAAAAGTGCTCCAAAATCATTTGCAATAAAGTAAAATAATTAAACAGCAATTTTTAGACTATCTCTCTAGAAACTCCTCCACCTTCTCACTAGACCTTTCCTTTAGTTTACTCCAGTTCTAGCCGTCAGTTTATCGGCTTTTTGCCGCGCTGGAGGTCGGGTTACTTTTATTTTGTATTAGTTGCGGTTTCCAACTGCCTAATCAGAATATATTTTGTTGCTAAATAATCTTCGGCGGTTTCTCCTCCGTTTTTCTCTGTAATACGTGATGGGGGTTCGCTTAACTAGTTTCTTTCGGTTTGTTGCCAGACTCGGATCTTCATAGCTACGGACTTCCTGTCTGTTTTCCAATCTTTGCCTTTGCGCTCCTCCACCACGACACTGTAGATCGATTTTCTCTTTCCGCCTCTTTGCCGCGTACTTAGAGTCGGTTATTCTTTTTGCCCGATCGAATTGAACGAATCCGACAAGTTCTATTGCATCTTTGCGGTTTTAATCTCTTTGTGGATTACCCATCAATAAAGCACTTTGTTTCCGGAATAACAGTGTGAAAGGTAACGGATTTGATTTGAGATGTGGTGTTCTTGTGGTTGTTTCAATGGTTTAGATCGGCAAGAAAATGGCAGTGTGGTGATAAGTGATAACAACTGACACGTAGTAGAGAGACCCTGGACACATAATCTTGGAAGCTCACACCGATCTGATTATTTTTCGGTTTCATTGTGTTAATTGGGCTAAGCCCGTTTCACCTGTAATCTTCTGTTTCTATCTATTGGGCCTAAAATATATTTCCATTTGCCAGAAAAAAAAAACAGCGTTTTCTATTTAGAATATAATTCTCATCTCGGGTTTCTTCATCTCCTAGACTCTTAACTCTCTCTAGCTCTCTCTAGCTTCCACGGATCCAAAGTCCGGCAATTCGCCTCCTAGGGTTTCTCTGTTATTCGTATTCAGTTTCCATGTCGCGTCTGTGAAACAATGGCGGCTAGCTCCGCAGTCTCTCTTTTCGATATCAGGCTCCGTCGATTCGGCCATAGCACAAGGAATTATGAATTGCGCCTAAAAAACTGGACAAGGAGGCTGCTATGGTTTGATTGCAATGAGTCCGGATCTCCGAAGCGATTTAGCTGCTGCGCAGATATGCTAACACCGATCCGGCGCTCTGGGGTTTGCGAGAAGTCGGACGAACCGCGTTTCGACCAGAAAAAGAGCGCCCATGGAGCCGGAATCAAAACTTCTTCCTCCGTAATGCCATTTGCATCTCCCAAGTAATTTTTTGTTCTCGACTGCGCAATGAAGAGATGTGCTTGATTTTGTTCTCTAATTTCAATTATGCTCTTTTGTTTCCAATCGAAATATCCGTCTTCCTCTGAGCACGAAGTTACACTTTGGTTTGAAGATTTATTTCCATTGAATAATGCTTCTAGCTTTTTTTTTTCCCTCCCAAAATTCATATAAGAAATGTGAAGTAGTCTCTTCATATCAATTCTGCTAACCAGTTATTATTTATGAATGTCGCTTGTAGTTTCGAGTCTCTTATCAAAATCAATGCCGCGATTTTTAAGATAGATAATATTCCTCTCTTTTTTTATGGCTGCTTAGGAAGTTTTTTTATGTTGCTTATGAGTCTCTTTGTTTTAAAAAAAATTGGCAAGAGAGTCCTCATCAATCGTGGGTTTGTGGCAGGTCACGGTTTGTGTCAAGACAAGAAAAGTTCTACCCTCGTTGCACTCCTAGGCATACTGGCCCTCAGTCCCGTGATACTCCGCCTAAAAGAGGTGACTAACTTCTTTTTGCGTGCTATTATTTATCTGCGTTCCCAGTCATGTTGCTTATTTATACGAGTGCAGATGTCTTCCCTGACAGATTTTCTTTTCCACCTTGTCATTCTCATAACTGTAGACACTGGGATTGCTAATGAAAAGGATTGGGGCATCGATTTGTTGAATGAAAATGTGAATGAGTCTGGCAGTAATGAAGATGGCAGTACTTGGTTTAGAGAAAGCGGACAAGACCTGGGAGAAAATGGGTACAGATGTCGGTGGACAAGAATGGGCGGTCGATCCCATGATGGCTCTTCTGAGTGGACAGAAACGGTACAAATCGTTTCTCTAGAATTAAATTTGGCGAACTCCCTTGTCTTTTCTTCTCATTATCGCCATTAATATTACTTTAGTTGACTACTGCCTTCTTTGTGAGAACACCTTATGAGGTTATTCTTCGTAACCCCATGAAGTATCACCCCAGGTAGACGCGTTTAATCAGATTTTTTGGTATCCTTGACAGTGGTGGGAGAAAAGTGACTGGACCGGATACAAAGAATTAGGTATTTTCCATATCCTACACTACTTGATATTATTCATTGCTTTTTGTTTTCTGGAAAACATCATATCCGCCTTGATAGGTGGTAGAAATTTGCAAGCGTTTCTTCAAAGTTGGTAAAATTGGGATGTTCAACTGATGTTGTCCGCATTGAAACTCTTAAAAGTTGAATTGAAATCTAGTTTGTTTTGTTTTCCCCCTCAAATTCTGACCTCAGTGGAGTGAACGTTTTGTAGGTGTGGATAAATCTGGTCAAAATGCGGAGGGTGACTCATGGTGGGAAACATGGCAAGAAGTCCTTCATCAAGATGAGTGGAGGTCTATATTCTTAATATTCCCTTTACCAGATTTAGCATCTTTGCTAATATTTTCACATTGCTAGATTCTTATAGTCTTATAAAATTTCAGTAATCTAGCGAGGATTGAAAGGAGTGCACAAAAGCAAGCTAAATCCGGAACTGAAAATGCTGGTTGGTACGAGAAATGGTAGGTCAATAACATCACAATTTGTAAATATTACTGTGCAGTGTCTACTTTTTTATATGTAAGAGAGAAACTTATGCTGGTGGGCTAAAACTATCATTCAATGAAAACCAGGTGGGAGAAGTACGATGCTAAAGGATGGACAGAGAAAGGAGCACATAAGTATGGTAGACTAAATGAGCAGTCATGGTGGGAGAAGTGGGGGGAACATTATGATGGAAGAGGATCTGTTCTCAAATGGTTTTCTCTAATTTATATATATGATTTTACTAGTTCTAGACTTTTCGCATGCTGGTTATAGATAAGCTCCTAAAGACGTATAAGAGCAATAAGCATCCTAGTGACCCTGATAAACATTATTCTGTGAGAGACCTGAGCTAAAAGAGATTGTGCTAATGGTTGTAATTTTGTTATTGGTGAACTTTTCAGGACAGACAAGTGGGCTGAGACGGAGTTGGGAACCAAATGGGGAGACAAGTGGGAAGAGAAATTTTTTGGTGGGATAGGTTCGCGGCAGGGGGAGACATGGCATGTATCACCTAACAGCGACCGTCGGTTCCTTCTTCTTACTTAAATTTACTCAATTTTGACTATGTTTGTAATCCCGTCTAAGCTTGATCTCACTCTTTTCTAGGTTGGTCAAGGACGTGGGGAGAGGAACACTTCGGAAACGGGTAAGGAACTCTGATTACTAAGCCCTCAAATGTTTGTTTTCCTTCTCATTTGCATTTCAGTGTATATCATGTTCGAAAAAAATCAACAACATGCATAAATTGGCATTTTAAACAATCGAGGTCTAATGTAAGGTCCTTGATCGCAGAAAGGTTCACAAGTATGGAAAGAGTACGACAGGAGAAAGCTGGGACATAGTGGTGGACGAAGAAACATACTACGAGTAAGAGAGAGAGAGAGAGAGAGATAGAGAGAGAGAGAGCGTTTACATTGTAAGAAATTTTGTGATTTGTGTGTGGATTATTAATCATGTTTTGGTAAAGGGCCGAGCCGCATTATGGGTGGGCGGATGTGGTGGGTGATTCAACACAGTTGCTCTCGATTCAACCCCGAGAGAGACCGCCGGGTGTCTACCCCCTCGAGTTTGGGCCATCTCCGCCTCCTGAGCCCGATCAACCGAAATGACATCGTTTCTGCATGTTTAGATTATTATTAGCATATTTATATAGCCTTTTTGCCTGTTTTTTTTTTTTTTCCAAAAAATTTGAACGTTGTGAAATATCGGTTGATATGATGTAATTCTAGTCCATTTGACCTCACGTCCATATCTTGGGGGTTTCTTGCTCAAGTAATTAGTTTTGGTCCTCTCCTTTTACGTACCCTCCAATTTCTATCTACGAAATACATATCGCTAGATCAGGGTAGCCCATGCTCCACTATATAAAAAATGGAAAAGAGAATACATTTTGTTAAACAAATTTTTACTCTAGTTACAAACCTAAACCAAAAAGAATCCAATATAATAGTTGGGATGTCCATCGACAAAACCCTCCTCGTATTGTGGAAAATGTTGGATTTGAGTTTAGCACCCATCTCTAAATTTAGCCCAAATTTATTCGGTCCATGATCAACTCAGTTCATTATGCAAGCTAATTAAAAGTCAAAGGCCCGTACAAAAGTACGGCCGTACTCACGATAAATAGAGAGTTGACTCTTTTTCAATCACCATTCATTGAGATATGTGTACTCTAAATTATCACTAAATATCTACGAACATATGCCTACTTGTAATCGACAACCTCCTTTTTAATCATGTTTATTTGTAGACCTCAACCTAATTTATATTTCAGAGAATCTCCGACTTTACACTTAGAATTTATCTCTTTAACATATTTATACCCACTTCGGACTTTGGACCAAAATTTGACAGATCTGATACTTAGTTGAAATCCCACAACAACAATTAACGCAATTTGTGGGGGATCATAGATTATTCTCTACTCTAGACGGGGTCGACAATGACAAGACAACTCTCAATCAATGACGATGCCAGCTCCTCAACACACCCAAACTCGGAGATGGCATCTCAACCAATGGCAACATTGGAAATGGTTTCCCAAGCCTCACCAACCAGCAATCTCGCCGGCCAAGCTCAAATGGCCGATGCGAATGCCGAGCATATAAAACATATAGACCAGTCCCAGGTGCCCATCCGAATGATCAAGATGACATTTCCTCTCTCTTCAAAGTCTTGATGACACATATCGACAAGCTGACCTGTGGAAGCAGTGATCGTTTCGACCAACTGAGGATCGCCCAGACCGTATTCCAAGAGAAAATCAACAACCTTCAATCGTCAGACACAAGACTACCTAAAGAATGGTCGAGTTAACGCCGCGATTGTAGAGGGCTCTGTTTGACGTATCGCCAACAACAAACACCAAACCGAGCATGCGATTACCCAATCCATCCACATCTCTCTCTATTGGGCGAGAAACACACCAGCCGTGAAACACCCCAACCCGGTGGAGGTTCCTCCGTTCGTCCGCTACAGGATCCGAACGGTCCATGCTATGATAAGGCTATATTCCGTTATAAATTCCATTCACCTAAGTCTATCATTCACACATATCATTATATAAGGCAAAACATTCATTTTATTAATAAGGATTCAAGGTACTGGCACAATAGTGTATTCATTCACTTAAATCGTTACCATTGTTCAGTCCTAACTATCCATACTAAACCACCCCTCGTCCGTCCGGTCTTGTGTTCCGCGCATAAGTACGGTCATTCATAAGAAGAACCTCAAACCCTGCAATCATAATCCAACAAAAGATCATATACCCTAAGCATGATTTCTATGCAATCCGATAAACCTAACTCTCAATTCTAAGTATATGATTCTGCAATATAAGCATAAAGCCTAATCCGGCCTACGTCCCACTCATGATCGCCCGTGCATGAACAGACGCGTCCGTGGTCGGTCGTGTTCCACAAACGGGTGTCATGTATTCGCGTCCATACGGAAGGGCGCAATCGTCTGCTGATCATTCTGCGGTCGATATGTGATCGACCCGCGGTCGTACGTACATCTGTATGGCTCGTCTGGTTCATCCGTGGGTTCACCCGAACCGTAGCTTATCGGCGGATTGTCCGTGTCTCGCCCACGCGTTCGTACGGTCGTCCCACGGTCCAGCCTTGGGTCCAACCGGTCGTACCGTCCAACGCCCATGCTCGCTCGTCGTGTGGTTTTATGGGCTTAGACGAATTTCCCTATTTCCAAGGCAAAACTCCTATATTTCCGGTTCTAGAAAGGAGTAGAAAGAGATGAAGAATTTCGTTCAGCCAACGCATCATCAGTAGACTACGAGGCTTAGACGCGGTCGCGGTTCATGCCTTAGCCGGTAGGCACCTTTGGTGTGACAGATGCTTTGTTCTGACCACGTGATGCACTTGGATCCATGGTGATCCCTTTTGCCCTTCCCTCCAAATGACGCCTTAAACCGCACACCGTTCTTCTCAATCCGCGGTGGTCCTTCTACAAGGATCCGGACAATCTCTCTCTTAAACACCGTCAAGCCCTCTCGGATTTGTGTGTGAGTTTTCCGGGAATTTTCCCTGGTTTCCAATGTCCCTTCATGCACCAAAGAGAAGGGTTTATATACCCTTTCTCTCTCCATAAACTGCTCCAAACGAAAGGGTGTCTTTAGGTGGCCAAATTGACACCAAGCCACTTGCACCCATTTGCCATCAACCTCCTGGTCAGCTAGTGACCCGAGCACCCAACACTCCAGTCAGCTAGGTTAAGCTCGCCAGTAGCTGACCCAGCTGGCCAGCTCGACCATTCAGCTCTCCTCAGCTGAACACTACTCGTCTAACTCCTCATTACCTAGCCGAGCTCCTTCCCTCACTGAACCCAGCTTCCAAATGAACATGGAACACTCCGTATGATCTTCCTCGACCGTCTGTCCTTGTTCCGGTCCCATGGTCTGTTGGGAATGTCCTGATGAGTGTCGAGATCAGACATAAGTCATAAATACTGGGTGATCATGATGACTTGCTAGAGTCCGCTCTTGATCTATAAGTTTAGGACTTATTACCAGTATTGTATGATCCCAAAGGGTCACACACCATAGCTAACGGGAAAGTTAAATGGAATTAATACGGTAAGATGCAAGGCATTTACTGTATTTGTACAGAGAATTGGGTCAGACAAAATACAGGCTTTTGTCTGATTTGTGTCTTGGGCCCAAAATCCCAATAGGCCATTAGGATAATTCCTTGGGCCCATATAAGGGATGAGAGGCGCAGCCTAGGGCTTTACAACACTCCATCTGCGATTTCTAGGAGCAGCCGTCCTCTCTCTCTCTGTTGTTCCAACTTTGGTCTAGCAGCCTGATCCAGTAGCTTGTAAGCGTGTGGATACCAAGGAGGAGCCGGTAATCATCTTCTCTAAGTGATCTCGACATTACCAATCAATCCGCTGCACTCTAAAAGAGGTAATGATCCTGATCTGTTTATGATTCAACTGCAAATCACCTAGATCCTAGATAATTATGTGCTAGGTTGTAATCTGAAAAATTAAACTATGAACACACATAATCCTTCAGTGGTATCAGAGCCTAGGTCGTTAGGTTTTTGCTTTTTGGATCATACTAGGTTGTTTATTAGTTTGATGAATCGATTTTAATGAGTAAAATTGATTGAAACTTGGAAAACCTAGAAATAAGAAAATCGCTTGTTGATTATAAATCATAATGATGTCTTTGCTTGTTGATTGAGGATACCCCGCGCGTGAGATTGCTTGGTATGAATCATAAGTTGACTTTGCTTTGTAATTGCTTTATAATCACGATCGCTAGGTTTGTTTTTTTGACTTTCCAAAGAATCGCGATCATGGTATCGTTTTTGACTTTGCTTTGTTTTGTAATTAAGAAACAATTGTTTGAATTGTTAAGGTTTGAAAAAGTTGTGTCATGTAACGAATTTGAAAAGGGTCAAAATCAATTTTGTCCTTTTGTTAATGACATGATCGTAAAGCGAATTGAAAAAGTCTAAATCGATTGTTAAATTAATTATCAATCAATTTGTATAAGTCAAGTATAGTGATCGCTTGTTGACTTTAGGTTAACAATCAATCATGTTTTTGATAATTATGGTTCAAGCGGTTAACCCAAATCGCGGTTTCCTGGAAATTATTTAATACAATTGGTATTATTTAATTTCTGGTTAAACCGGATTTAAATTCAAAAAAATTGAATTTTAACCTAAACCGAAGGCTGGTCTAAGTTTGATTTGGTTGGACCAAATAATTTAGAGCTGGTCTGGTTTAGTAAATAACCAGTTGGATTTAGTAGTTAATTTGGTCTCGGACCAGAATTAATGAACCGACTCGGTTATGTCAAATTATTGGGCCAATTGGAATTCTGTGGTCTTGGGCCAAGAATTGGGCCTATAATTTGTGACCCAACCGAAAACTTTAATAAAATATTAAATTAGAAATTTCTAATTTTAGTATATTTCTAAATTTAGAAAGTTTCTAAAATAAGTAAGTTTCCCAAAATAGTAATCTTCTATTTTTGGAAAGAAAACCTAAAATCCTCAAAACCAATATCAAGCTTGGATGCCTTGCCCAATCTTGTCAGCTACTTAACGCTTATTCAATTAAAGATATGGCTTACAGTGTGAGGTGTCTGTTTTTGCGTAAGTAAAGTAGTATATAGTCACTAATTTCATTGGGAGTCCCAGACTTTAGTGATTATTTGGCTGTAAGAGATTGGTTTCCTTGACTGGGCCATCGGGAGTCCCGGGCCTTGAGACATCTGGTGTATTGGGCCTTGGGCCCAATCCACAACCGAGAGTTATATGGTTATAACTAGCTGTGTGTATGCTTACCAAGTAAAGCTAATTCCGGGTGACGGCCAGTGGCCCACTTTGGATTTAGCTGAACATGGGTCTCGGAATCATTGCATTCTTATGAGGTTAAACAAAGAAATTTTGAATGCAATGCGAGTTTTCTTATAAGTTATTAAGATTACTCTTTTATGAACTAAATAACTAAAACTCTATTTATCTCTAAATTTCAGTTATGACTAGCACAAACAATCAAAACACTTTCTCGATCCGGTCTGTCCTTGGAATGGACAAACTGAACGGATCAAATTTCTTGACTTGGTCGCGGAACCTGAGGCTAGTCCTCAGGCAGGAGAGAAAGGACTATGTCCTTGAGAGAGCTCTCCCCGTGAGGATCGGGTCCAATGCCTCTCATGCAGTATATGATGCTTGGAATAAGCATTATAATGATGCGGTAGATGTGCGTGGTCTGATATTGGCTACCATGGACTCAGATTTGCTGAAGCAGTATGAGAACATGGAGTCGCCAATAGAGATGATCAGCAGCCTGAAATTGAAATTTCAGGAGCAGGTAAGAGTGGAGAGATACCAGTTGGTTAAGTCTCTCACTAGCTGCAAGCTACCAAATGATCATCCAGTAAATCCTCATGTCAGTAAAATGATGGGTTACATTGATAACCTGAGGAAACTGGATTATCCAGTTAGCCAAGAATTGGCAACTGAGATCATTCTGCAGTCACTGCCGTCAAGCTATGATAAGTTCAAAAGGAACTATATCAAGAAAGGCTTAACGAAGACGCTGACTGAACTGCATGATATGCTCAAGACAGTTGAGCCAAACGTGAAGAGTACCCTGTATAATCTCATAATGGAGAAGGGTAGGTTTACTAAACCTAGTGCTGACAAGGGTAAAGACAAAGTTGTCCAGATTTTGAATCATGGCAAGCGTGTGTCTTCTGAGCCCGAGTCAGATACATCTTACGTTGGTAAGTGCTGCTACTGTAAAGAGACTGGGCATTGGAAGAGAGATTGCATTAAATTCATGGAAGATTATGAGGAGTTGAAGTTGATGTATGAGACTACTTCCTCAGGTATTCATGTTATTGATGGATTATTGTGTTTTTCAAGGTTCAATTCCCAAATTGCAACCTAGCACATAATCTTAAACAGATCTAGGTTCTTGTAACTGAATCATAAAACCAACCTGTGACATTACCTTTTGCAGCGGATTAGAGATGGTAATGACAAGATCAGTTAGAACAGATTAACAACCTGCTCCTCCTTCGGTATCCACACTCTTACAAGCAAGGGACGGCTGCTAGACCAAAGAGATGGATGATCAGAGAGAGAGGTTCAAGAGAGAGAGAGAGCTCGCGGCCAGAGGAAGAAAAATCGCAGGGTTAGCCTCTTCCTTAGGGTTTCGAATTCTTTTATCTCTCACTAATGGGCCCAAGTCATTTGACTAATGGCTCATTAATCATTTGGGCCCAAGACACAAATCAGGCAAAAACCTGCATTTTGTCTGGCCCAATTCTCTGATCCAATACAGTAAATGCCACTGCATCTTACCGTATTAATTCCATTTAACTTTCCCGTTAGCTATGGTGTGTGACCCTTAGGGATCATACAATACTGGTAATAAGTCCTGAACTTATAGATCAAGAGCGGCCTCTAGCAAGCCATCATGATCACCCAGTATTTATGACTTATGTCTGATCTCGACACTTATCATACTTTCTAGAGATAGTACGGTAGATTTCAGGACATTCCCAACAATCTCCCACTTGTACTGGAATCCTACACAGGACATTCCCAACAATCTCCCGATTGTACTAGAATCCTACATTCCCTAGTCCTTTTGTCTCAATATCTCGATCTGGCATAAGGCAAGATGCGTGTCATCCTTATATAGCCAGACCATGTTTATCGGAACAGATTTGATACTGACAAATCAAACGACTTGGGCAAGTCCGTTTGGGAATGGCCATTCTCTTACCAGCTATCAAATCTCCGATTGGCCTAGAGATATTACCTCCGTTAAACGGCAGGGACAAATCCCATCTTGTTCCATCACTATGAACTACACAATTCATAATACACCCAACCAAGGTCCGTATAGCTCCCAGTTACGAAACAGCGTTAGACAATGATCAAAGCGCATTACTCCATGTGCAGCCACATGCATGCGAACTCAGGTCTAAGGACTATACTCTATAGTCGTATATGAGAACTTCTTATGACACAGATATTAATATCTTGCAGAGTTCTCATCTTGCGGGCCATGTCCGGTCATATGCTCCCCTACATATACCTATGTGTCGACTTTGATGCCGAGCATCTATGACCCCTCGAAACTTGGTCATAAGTCTCAACACAATCTAGTCTCAACAGGTTGTTGTTGTTCCAATTTCAACAACCTTCGACTATGGACACTATGATTTATGTCACTTCGTTAAATATGGGTTTTCAGGATCAAGTCTACTCATGTACTTCGATGGCCCATATATAATGACATGAATCATTTTGGAACGATTATTTATATCACAGTTAAAATAATCCAGAAATCATTAGATTTCATAAACATAAAATATTATGTTTACATGAACCTTTCAAAACAACTAAGTAAAGCCCTTTACAAACTCCCACTGAAATTGAGACTACATCTTAATTTCACTCATCCTACAGCTACAGTCCGCGACTCGTGCTTAGGCATAAGGAGTGGCTTCGTTAATAGATTAGCAACGTTCTCATTCGATGAAACTTGCTTATCTACTTAACACCTCTGTCTTTTATCTCACGGAATAGGTTATACCTATCCTCAAGGTGTTTGGACCTCTGATGTGCAGCTAGCCTCATCTATGCTGGCAATCACATCAAGTTCAGTGATGAACTTTTCTATCCAAACAACCTCTTTCGCCGCTTCTCAAGCTGCGAAATGTTCAGCTTAAGTCATGGAGTCAGCAACAGTGCCTTGCACCGCCAGTTAGACACAAGATATAGCCGGACTGTGACCAGGAATTATCTTTGTCTATTGGAAACTTGCCTTTCAGACTCTATTGACTTGTAGCACCTCACTTTCTCCGTAAATCAAGAACTTATCCTAAGTATTCCTCAAATACTTCAGAATATTCTTTACGGCAATCCAGTGATTCTTTGCTGGATTTGACTGGTCTTTACTTGTCTTGCTTAGCATTAAAGCAACATCAAAACAAGTACGTGTCATGGCATACATGATAGATTCAATTGCCGTCGCATATGGAATCCTATCCATGCATTCAAGCTCAGCAGATATCGCAGGACACTGTATCTTGCTTAATGAATTGCCATGTGACATTGGCATAAAACCCTTCTTGGATTGCTGATTACGTGTAGGACTTTGTCAATTTAAGAATCCTGACTTTGTCCTACCAGCTCTTTTGGATCTTTATCTTTAGATCCAAAATCCAAGAACTACGTAGCTTTACCCATGTCAATCATAAAACCAACTCCCAAGCCAGTCCTTTACCGACTGCAGCATTGGAACGTTATTTTCGAGAATCAGTATGTCATCGACATACACTATGAGAAATGCAATATTGCTCCCACTTATCTTTTAGTAAACGCACAGTTCCACTTCGTTCCTGTTCAAGTCAAAACCTTGACCACTTTAACAGAACGAAGATTCCAACTCCAATATGTTTGCTTCCATCCATGAATGGATCAATGAAGCTAACTCACACATAGTGTAATTTTTCGGAGTCCTGGCTTACTTTCGCTTCTTTGAATTTCGCAGATTCGTCGTTTTCAATGATCATCAGATCATGCTAACTTTCAATGATCATCAGGTTCAACTAATGACGAGAAATCACTCTCGGATTAGTGACTGATTCATTCATATCTGCGAACTTCAGGCTATACAGGTGTAGATTCTACAGAAATCTGTAAATCCATCCGTTGCTCTCCCTCAACAGGTTGAGCAGCCTCCTGTAATTCTCGAATTTCTTCGAGTTATACTTTTACTCCAACTGTTCTTCTTGGAAAGTAACTTCCCTTCTTAGAAAACAGAATGGACGTAAAAGTAACAAGCCTTGGTTTCCCTAGGACAACCAGCGAAGTAGCACAACTACAAATACTCAGTAAAGACGAATTTGGATCGATTCCAATCCACATTTACGTGGTGTCTTTCAACTGATATTGGTGGAACTATTTCAGCGTAAACTTAGATATTTCTAGAGCGTTATTCTTAGAGAATATCATGGAAGATTCGTGTGACTCATCTTTAATCATTTCTAATAAGATCTGATTCATTCTCACAGAAACACCTCTAGGTTTTCAGGAGAACTGAGCTGTGAAACGACTTCACACTCATTCAGATGATCACACAATCAATGACTTAAGTATTCTCACTCGTGATCTAATCCAGAGTCTTAATACTTCTGTCATTCAGATTCTAACTTCATTCTGGAACTCTTTCGACCATGTCAAAGAATTCCGACTTGTGTCTCATCAAATGAACACAGTCACACTCACTGAAGTAATCAGTAGAGACAATGAAGTACAGGAAATTTTCTCTGGCATTACTGCTCATCGGACCACATACATGAGTATGTTCAATCTCCAATAAGCCTTTGGGCCTTTCTCTAGCTCGGCTAAGATGGGCCCTTTGTCTTTTGGTCTAGTAAGCAGAATTCAAGTCTCATAAGATATCCATTCAAATGAGCCCAAAAGTCCATAACTATGGGGTTTCTGAATCCAATTTACTCTATTTGACCAAAACATTTATGCCAAGAAAAATCAGGTTTAATTCATCAGATTTAAACCAATTTGGTATTTATGTTACATTTAGGCACTTTTTGGTTTAAGATATAAAACCCATTCCTTGAATAGGGTGCTACAATTAACATTTCATTAAGATCAAAAGAACAAAACTTGTCTTTATCAAAATGAAAACATTCAAATTCTTCACAAGAAAATGAAAAACAACTCTGCTTAAAGCAGGTACATTGTAGCAATTACTTAATTCAAAACCAAGCCTCAAAGGCATCTACAAGTGAAAACCCTACGGCTGAGGCAGCATCCCAAGCTCCTTCCAGACACGCAGTTCCACTTGCCCTTCCTTCAACGTTCTACTGTTGTTCAGGCTCTGCATATTATAACAAATATCAGTGCCACAATCAGTATCCAATACCTACAAGGTATAACTTGAAGTAATAACATGAATACCTGAGGAAGTAGTCTCATACATCAACTTTAACTCCTCATAATCTTCCATGAATTTAATGCAATCTCTTTTCCAATGCCCAATCTCTTTACAGTAGCAGCACTTACCAACGTAAGAGGTATCTGACTCGGGCTCAGAAGACACACGCTTGCCATGATTCAAAATCTGGACAACTTTGTCTTCACCCTTGTCAGCATTAGGTTTAGTAAACCTACCCTTCTCATTCATGAGATTGTACAGGGTACTCTTCACGTTTGGCTCAACTGTCTTGAGCATATCATGCAGTTCAGTCAACGTCTTCGTTAAGCCTTTCTTGATATAGTTCCTTACGAACTTATCATAGCTTGACGGCAGTGACTGCAGAATGATCTCAGTTGCCAATTCCTGGCTAACTGGATAATCCAGTTTCCTCAGGTTATCAATGTAACCCATCATTTTACTGACATGAGGACTTACTGGATGATCATTTGGTAGCTTGCAGCTAGTGAGAGATTTAACCAACTGGTATCTCTCCACTCTTACCTGCTCCTGAAATTTCAATTTCAGGCTGCTGATCATCTCTATTGGCGACTCCATGTTCTCATATTGCTTCCGCAAATCTGAGTCCATGGTAGCCAATATCAGACCACGCACATCTACCGCACCATTATAATGCTTATTCCAAGCATTATATATTGCATGACTGGCTTTGGATCCGATCCTCTCGGGGAAAGATTTCTCAAGGACATAGTCCTTTCTCTCATGCCTGAGAACTAGCCTCAGGTTCCGCGACCAAGTCAAGAAATTTGATCCGTTCAGTTTGTCCATCTCAAGGACATACCGGATCGAGAAAGTGTTTTGATTGTTTGTGCTTGTCATAGCTGAAATTTAGAGATAAATAGAGTTTTAGTTATTAAGTTCATAAAAGAGTAATCTTAACAACTTATAAGAAAACTCGCATTGCATTCAAAATTTCTTTGTTTAACCTCATAAGAATGCAATGATTCCGAGACCCATGTTCAGCTAAATCCAAAGTGGGCCACTGGCCGTCACCCGGAATTAGCTTTACTTGGTAAGCATACACACAGCTAGTTATAACCAATAACTCTCGGTTGTGAATTGGGCCCGAGGCCCAAATTCACCAGATGTCTCAAGGCCCGGGACTCCCGATGGCCCAGTCAAGGAAACCAATCTCTTACAGCCAAATAATCACTAAAATCTGGGACTCCCAATGAAATTAGTGACTATATACTACTTTACTTACGCGAAAACAGACACCTCACACTGTAAGCCATATCTGTAATCAAATAAGCGTTAAGTAGCTGACAAGATTGGAAAGACATCCAAGCTTGATATTGTTTTTGAGGATTTTTAAGTTTTATTTCCAAAAATAGAAGATTACTATTTTGGGAAACTTTCTTATTTTAGAAACTTTCTAAATTTAGTAACTTACTAAAAATAGAAATTTCTAATTTTAATATTTTATAAATATTTTGGGTTGGATCACAAATTATAGGCCCAATTCTTTGGCCCAAGACCATAGAATTCCAGCTGGCCCAATAATTTGACATAACCGATCTGGTTTATTAATTCTGGTCCAAGACCAAATTAACTATCAAAACCATCGGTTATTTACTAAACCAGACCAGCTCTAAATTATTTGGTCCAACCAAATCAAACTTAGACCAGCCTTCGGTTTAGGTTAAAATTCAATTTTATGAATTTAAATCCAGTTTAACCAGAAATAAAATTATTTCCAGTAAACCGCGATTTGGGTTAACCGCTTGAACCACCAATTAAATTGGATCGGTTCAGTTAAATCCAAAACCGGGAAGAAACACCTAGTGTTTTAGCCAATTTGATTTAACTTGCGGTTTTAGGCCTTTTTAAACACACAATTAACCGCCAATTAAATGGACCGGTTAAATCGGTGTGGTTTTGGGCAACGAACCGCGAAGCTCGGTTTAACCGATTGACTATTCGCGGGACGTAAAATTTTAATGGGCCAAACAATCGGATCCTAGATCCAACTCGGCCCATTAACGCAATTGTGGGCCATGATCCATCCGAGGCCCAATGATCCAATGCGCGGTTGCTCACGATCGCTTGCGATCGATCATTGCAACGCATGATCACGCTCGGCTCATGGCTCACACATCGCTTGCGTTCGATCCTTTTGCCTCACGATCATTGTGATCGATCTCGGCTAGGCATCACACGCGATCAGCAACGCTCGGTCAAACACTCGGCATCATGCTTTCACGGTCGAGACCAAGCGTTAGGGTTTTATTAATCGGCTTATGCATGATCCGATACGGCACACGCATACACACAGCCTATTAATTATTGATCATCAACACTCAAAGACAAAACAGATTCTCTTTTGATTATCAAACAAAAAATCAACATCGATTTGACTTTGCTGTTGTTCACATAATTGATTTGATTTTATTGTTCACTTTCACATAAAGACAAAACAAATTAACCTTATGCAAATCGTAATTCAACAAGCGATCATATCATCAATTAATTATCAAACACAACATGTTCACACATGAACACACGCCTCACACGCTCACACATGATCACACGGCGTGAGCCAATTTAGGGTTTCGATCATCAATTAATAATGTTATTGATCAACAAGTGATCAATATCACACGCGATCGAAAACAATTAGGGTTTTAATGAATTCTAATCAATTTTAACATTAATTGATTCTTAAAACATTAAACAGCCCTATGATCCAAATTACAAGAAACTAATGACCTTAGCTCTGATACCACTGATGGATTATTGTGTTTTTCAAGGTTCAATTCCCAAATTGCAACCTAGCACATAATCTTAAACAGATCTAGGTTCTTGTAACTGAATCATAAAACCAACCTGTGACATTACCTTTTGCAGCGGATTAGAGATGGTAATGACAAGATCAGTTAGAAAAGATTAACAACCTGCTCCTCCTTCGGTATCCACACTCTTACAAGCAAGGGACGGCTGCTAGACCAAAGAGATGGATGATCAGAGAGAGAGGTTCAAGAGAGAGAGAGCTCGCGGCCAGAGGAAGAAAAATCGCAGGGTTAGCCTCTTCCTTAGGGTTTCGAATTCTTTTATCTCTCACTAATGGGCCCAAGTCATTTGACTAATGGCTCATTAATCATTTGGGCCCAAGACACAAATCAGGCAAAAACCTGCATTTTGTCTGGCCCAATTCTCTGATCCAATACAGTAAATGCCACTGCATCTTACCGTATTAATTCCATTTAACTTTCCCGTTAGCTATGGTGTGTGACCCTTAGGGATCATACAATACTGGTAATAAGTCCTGAACTTATAGATCAAGAGCGGACTCTAGCAAGCCATCATGATCACCCAGTATTTATGACTTATGTCTGATCTCGACACTTATCATACTTTCTAGAGATAGTACGGTAGATTTCAGGACATTCCCAACAGTTATTACTTCAAGTTCTACCTTATAGGTATTGGATACTGGTTGTGGCACTGATATTTGTTATAATATGCAGAGCCTAAGCAACAGTAGAACGTTGAAGGAAGGGCAAGTGGAACTGCATGTCTGGAAGGAGCTATGGATGCTGCCTCAACCATAGGGTTTTCACTTGAAGATGCCTTTGAGGCTTGGTTTTGTATTAAGTAATTGCTACAATGTACCTGCTTTAAGCAGAGTTGTCTTTCATTTTCTTGTAAGAATTTGAATGTTTTCATTTTGATAAAAGACAAGTTTTGTTCTTTTGATCTCAATGAAATATTAATTGTAGCACCCTATTCAAGGAATGGGTTTTATATCTTAAACCAAAGAGTGCCTAAATGTAACATAAATACCGAATTGGTTTAAATCTGATGAATTAAACCTGATTTTTCTTGGCGTAAATGTTTTGGTCACATAGAGTGAGTCGGATTCAGAAATCCCATAGTTATGGACTTTTGGGCTCATTTGATCGGATATCTTATGAGACTTGAATTCTGCTTACTGGACCAAAAGACAAAGGGCCCATCTTAGCCGAGCTAGAGAAAGGCCCAAAGGCTTATTGGACCTTGAACATACTCATGTATGTGGCCCGATGAGCAGTAATGCCAGAGAAAATTTCCTGTACTTCATTATATTTACTGATTACTTCAGTGAGTATGACTGTGTTCATTTGATGAGACACGAGTCGGAATTTTTTGAGATGGTCGAAAGGGTTCCAGAATGAGGTATAGAAACTGAGTGACAGAAGTATTGAGACTCTGGATTAGATCACGAGTGAGAATACTTAAGTCATTGATGGTGTGATCATCTGAATGAGTGTGAAGTCGTTTCACAGCTCATTTCTCCTGAAAACCTTGAGGTGTTTCTGTGAGAAAGAATCAGATCTTATTAGAAATGATTAAAGATGAGTCACACGAATCTTCCATGATATTCTTTAAGAATAACACTCTAGAAATATCTAAGTTTACGCTGAAATAGTTCCACCAATATCAGTTGAAAGACACCACATAAATGTGGACTGGAAATGATCCAAATTCGTCTTTACTGAGTATTTGTACTTGAGCTACTTCGCTGGTTGTCCTAGGGAAACCAAGGCTTGTTACTTTTTACGTCCATTCCGAAAACGAAGTTAGGTTGTTCGGAATTCTGTTTTCTAAAAGGAAAGTTACTTTCCAAAAGGAACAGTGGGAGTAAAAGTATAACTCGAAGAAATTCGAGAAATACAGGAGGCTGCTCAACCTGTTGAGGGAGAGCAGCGGATGGATTTACAGATTTCTGTAGAATCTACACCTGTAGAGCCTGAAGTTCGCAGATCTGAATGAATCCGTCACTAATCCGAGAGTGATTTCTCGTGATTAATTGCCATGATCTGATGATCATTGAAAGTGACGAACCTGCGAAATTCACAGAAGCGAAAGTGAGCCCGGACTCCGAAAAATTATACTGTGTGTAAGTTAGCTTCATCGATCCATTCATGGATGGAAGCAAACATATCGGAGTTGGAATCTTCGTTCTGTTGAAGTAGTCAAGGTTTTGACTTGAACAGGAACGAAGTGGAACTGTGCGTTTACTAATAGATAAGTGGGAGCGATGTTGCATTTCTCATAGTGTATGTTGATGACATACGGATTCTCGGAAATAACGTTCCAATGCCGCAGTCGGTAAAGGACTGGCTTGGGAGTTGTTTTATGATTGACATGGGTAAAGCCACGTATGTTCTTGGATTTTGGATCTAAAGATAGAGATCCAAAATAGCTGATAGGACAAAGTCAGGATTCTTATATTGACAAAGTCCTACACGTTTTCAGCATTGCAAGAAGGGTTTTATGCCAATGTCACATGGCATTACGTTAAGCAAGAAACAGTGTCCTACGATAACTGCTGAGCTTGAATGCATGGATGAGATTCCATATGCGTCGGCAATTGGATCTATCATGTATGCCATGACACGTACTTGTTTTGATGTTGCTTTAATGTTAAGCAAGACAAGTAAAGACCAGTCAAATCCAGCAAAGAATCACTGGATAGACGTAATGAATATCCTCAAGTATTTGGAAAATACTTAGGATAAGTTCTTGATTTACGGAGAAAGTGAGGTGCTACAAGTCGGTAGAGTCTGAAAGGCAAGTTACCAACAGACAAAGATGATTTCCGGTCACAATCCGGTTATATCTTGTGTCTGTCTGGCGGTGCAAGGCACTGTTGCTGACTCCATGACTTAAGCTGAACATTTCGCAGCTTGGGAAGCGGCGAAAGAGGTTGTTTGGAAAGAAGAGTTCATCACTGAACTTGATGTGATTCCCAGCATAGATGAGGCTAGCTGCACATCCGAGGTCCAAACACCTTGAGGGTAGGTATAACCTATTCCGAGAGATAAATGATAGAGGTGTTAAGTAGATCAGCAAGTTTCAACAAATGAGAACGTTGCTAATCTATTAACAAAGCCACTCCTTAGGCCTAAGCACGAGTCGCGGACTGTAGCTGTAGGATAAGTGAAATTAAGATGTAGTCTTAATTTCAGTGGGAGTTTGTAAAGGGCTTTATTTAGTTGTTTTGAAAGGTTCATGTAAACATAATATTTTATGTTTATGAAATCTATGATTTCTGGATTATTTTAACTGTGATATAAATAATCGTTCCAAAATGATTCATGTCATTATATATGGGTCATCGAAGTACATGAGTAGACTTGATCCTGAAACCCCATATTTAACGAAATGACATAAATCATAGTGTCCATAGTCGAAGGTTGTTGAAATTGGAACACCAACAACCACTTGAGACTAGAGTGTGTTGAGACTTATGACCAAGTTTCGAGGGGTCATAGATGCGCGGCATCAAAGTCGACACATAGGTATATGTAGGGGAGCATATGACCGGACATGGCCCGCTGATGAGAACTCTACAAGATATTAATATCTGTGTCATAAGAGGTTCTCATTTACGACTATAGAGTATAGTCCTTAGACCTGAGTTTGCATGCATGTGGCTGCACATGGAGTGATGCGCTTTGATCATTGTCTAACGCTGTTTCGTAACTGGGAGCTATAAGGACCTTGGTTGGGTGTATTATAAAGTGTGTAGTTCATAATGATGGAACAAGATGGGATTTTTCCCTGCCGTTTAACGGAGGTAATATCTCTAGGCCAATCGGAGACTTGATAGCTGGTAAGAGAGTGGCCACTCCCAAACGGACTGGCTATATAAGGATGACACGCATCTTTGCCTTATGCCAGATCGAGATATTGAGACAAAAGGATTAGGGAACGTAGGATTCCAGTACAAGTGGGAGATTGTTGGGAATGTCCTGAAATCTACTGTACTATCTCTAGAAAGTATGATGAGTGTCGAGATCAGACATAAGTCATAAATACTGGGTGATCATGATGACTTGCTAGAGTCCGCTCTTGATCTATAAGTTTAGGACTTATTACCAGTATTGTATGATCCCAAAGGGTCACACACCATAGCTAACGGGAAAGTTAAATGGAATTAATACGGTAAGATGCAAGGCATTTACTGTATTTGTACAGAGAATTGGGTCAGACAAAATACAGGCTTTTGTCTGATTTGTGTCTTGGGCCCAAAATCCCAATAGGCCATTAGGATAATTCCTTGGGCCCATATAAGGGATGAGAGGCGCAGCCTAGGGCTTTACAACACTCCATCTGCGATTTCTAGGAGCAGCCGTCCTCTCTCTCTCTGTTGTTCCAACTTTGGTCTAGCAGCCTGATCCAGTAGCTTGTAAGCGTGTGGATACCAAGGAGGAGCCGGTAATCATCTGCTCTAAGTGATCTCGACATTACCAATCAATCCGCTGCACTCTAAAAGAGGTAATGATCCTGATCTGTTTATGATTCAACTGCAAATCACCTAGATCCTAGATAATTATGTGCTAGGTTGTAATCTGAGAATTAAACCATGAACACACATAATCCTTCATGGTCCGTGCCGCCGACCCTAGCGTTGGTCGGGGGTGTTACAAGTCTCCCCCCTTGAAAATGATTCGTCCCCGAATCCAGTCCAAGGTTTTCCTCCTGTTTAAACTCGGTGAACCATTATGGATAATCAGCCCGCATCCTACTCTTGGTTTCCCATGTTATTTCTTTTACTCCGTTGCACTGCCATTCCACTTTGACCATCTGGATAACTTTCTTCCTGGTTGCCTTTTCCGACCTGTCTAGGATCCACAAAGGCCTGGCTTCAATGGTCAGGTTCACCTTGAGTTCGCTAGGTATCTCTGGAACGAGCATGTCCTGATCCACAAAACACTTCCAAAGCTGAGACACATGGAATACGTTGTGGAATTCCTCCATCTCATTTGGTAGGTCTAGCTTGTAAGCGACCATGCCTACTCTCTCTAGGATATGGAACGGCCCCAAGTACCTCGGATCCAACTCCACTCTTTTTGAAACACTGGCTCGCCCTTTGAAGGTTATCATCTCCTGGTACACTCGATCCCTAACTGCAAACTCTATGTCCTTCCGACGTTTGTCTGCATAGCTTTTCTGGCGGTCCTGAGCTTCCTTCATCTATCTTAAGGAACATAATCCGCTCCATTGTTTCTTCTATGATGTCAGGACCGATCAAACTTGATTTTCCTACTTGCGTCCAGCATAGGGGTGTTCGACATGGCCGACCATACAAGGCTTCATATGGAGACATGCCGATACTCGTCTGGAACTATTATTTTAAGAGAGTTCAGCTAAGGGTAGGTACCTCTCCCAAGAGTCGTTCCATTCCAGAATGCAAGACCGTAACATATTTCTCCAACGTTTGTATAGTTCTCTCAGATTAGTGATATACCATGGATTTTAGGGGTTTTAACCATGGTATATGTGTCATTTATCGAGTCTTTTACTATGTTTTAGAGTCTTTTCAGGTGTTTATTAGGTACAAGCACATTTGGAGCATATTTGGTGATTATGGCACTTTCTGGAGCTAATTGGAGTATTTGGCCGAGAGATAGACTTCACTGTCGATATTTCAGAGCCACAACGATCGTCACACTTGTGGCATCGATCGTTGCACCAGCGAGATGGGCCAAACGACGGTTTAATGAAGAATAATGAAATTGCAGTTTTGCCTAGAAGTTCCTGATATTTACAAAGAAGCCCCAATTCGTGTTTTAGGTTATAAATAGAGTTTTTGAGCCATTGTTTAGGCTATGCTTCATAACTAAGTTTTATTCTCTTAGGAGATTTTAGGGGCTGGTTTTGTTCTCGAAAGAGACTTGTTTTTGAACCCCTATTGATTATTTGATTATATGATATTTGGTTTTCTACCTATGATATTTTCTGTCTCGATGAATATGTCTGAGTAGTTTACCTGTTAGGTTGAAGGATTCTCATTAAGGATTTCAGAGAATTATAGTTTAATTAATCTGTAGAGATTCATATCTGCTAGTTCTTTATCTAAGTTGTTCTTAATGCTTAATCTGAAGTAGCTAATCAGAATTATGATGTTAGGTTGATTAATGCAGCGGAAGTTGGTTAATTTAACTAGAAAGAACCTAGATAAGCAATTAAACTCCTCGCAAACGAAAGTTTGGTTTAGGTTAATTGTGAACATATCAAACTTGGAATTAAGGCTGGTCTAATATGTTAGTTCTCGCAAACGAAAGTTTGGTTTGCTGCACTTAGACTTAGAGAATTATCGCAAAGGAATTTGGTTAATTCTATATTCGTGTTTGAGTTCTAGAACAGTTATTGATTAGATCTAGATAGATTGATCGCTTGCGTTCCTGATCTCCTGAGAACTCCTGAAACCTAACGCTTCGCCTTCTTGCTTACAAACTCACTCGATTTGCTTTGCTATTTCATTTACTGTTTTCACACCTGCTTCGCTTAATTAAATCTGAACTACTAATAATCTATTGTGTGACTGAGAGTCCTTGTGGGATTCGATACCTTATATACTACGATTGCATTAACTGTGCACTTGCAGTAGAATAGGGATAAAACTATACACCTATCAAGTTTTTGGCGCCGTTGCCGGGGACTCTTTGAGTTCACCAATAGATTTAGTATTTGGATTTAAACTAAGCACTCTTTTTAATTTTCTTGTTTACTCACGTTTTTGATTTTTGGGATTGCAGGGATTCGCACTGCATCGATCGTTGCTACCTTGCATCGATCGACGCAAGGCGAGAACAGCAATGATGAGATCTGAGACGTTCAACAGGTTCCACTCTATGGAACCCGTGATTCTGATTCGCGGTGAAAACGGCGTTTTACGAGACCAAGAGGGTCATATATGCAACGCAAAAGGTCAGAAACTAGATGGGAAAGGAAACCCCATCTTGCCAGATTACCATGTATTGGTTGGGCAAGTAGCTGAAATGAGAAATAAGATAGATGACATCCACAACGTCCTACTGAGGGAAAGACAGTTCCGAGCTGATGCAGAAACTGAAGGATTTGCAGAGGCAAAATATATGGCTGGAGCTGATTTTTGTGGACAGACATTTGGACATCAGCAGAGACAAGGTTCTAGGCATGCTCAAGGATCAAGAGATTATGGTTATACATCCTGCCTAGCATCTCCTGTACCTGCACAGAGGAGCAGATTAGAGATCAAGATGGAGCAATCCATTGCGGAGCAACAACAAACCACAGCGTCTTTCAGCTCGAAGCTTGAGAGCTTGTACACTAATCTGAATGAGAAATTTGAGTCCTTGAACACTCATATGAAGTTGCTAGATACACAGATGGATCAGATTTCAAATCCTACCACAAGGAAGGATACTCAGGAAATCCATGTCGTCAATATTCAGGTTGACCACAGGATGGATCATAGACCATATCTAGCAGTTAAGGCTATGGAATTTGTGGAAAACAGAGAGGAGTCTGACATTGAGTTCCCTGAGTTTGAGAGCTTCGACGGACCTGACTCAACAGAGATTGACATGGATCTTTTGGCTTGGATAGTTCAGACGGATACTAGACCAAGTCAAGAGGAGAAATTTGAGTTTGAGATTGCTGAATTAGACCAGGAAGCTGATGGACCCGAGACTGTAGTTGAAACTCGAGCTGAGACAACCACGTCGATCGTTGCATCACATGCACCGATCGTTGCACCCCGTAAAGAACCAGTTTCACTTACACCTCGTGGAGTTGCTAAGGAAAGAATCTACAAACCTCCAATACCATTTCCAAAAGCTCCTTTAAGGTCCAAAGATGTTGTTCAACACACAGTAGAGGTTGACAAGAAGGTGGTGATTCCACAGGAGTCTACTCTAACATCTTCGAAGCTTAAAGCTACCCATAAGCATAAGGCTCCGAACATCAAATCTCTGCCAAAGGTAAAGCATAAATCCTCTAAGCTTAAACCTCCTGACTCGACTGTTTTGAATGCAGAAAAAAGTTTTAAGCCACCCAAGTGTCGATCCCACCCTACATTCCTTCCTACGTTCCTTGGACGACATCATGCTGCTACTGCTTACACACCACCATGGATGATAAGGCATTCACAGAGACACTCAAAGTCTCTGTTGAAACCTCCATGATTCTGACCTCTTTCCAAAAGTCAAGCTAATGACTTAAAACAAGCGCTGAGTGGGAGGCAACCCACTGCTAGGTTTATTTGTTTTTCCTTTTTATTTTTGGTGTTTTTCTTAGGATTTCACGTTTTTATTTGTTTTTGCTAGTTTTTAGATACAGAGCACAAAGTCTGGAGATGTGTGACGATCGTTGCTCACATGTGCAACGGTCGTTGCAATTGGTTTAAATCAAAAATTAAGGTATGTTGCGCTAAACCGGAATCGATCTGGTTCAACCAGCATCGATCGTTGCTGCTATGCAACGATCGTTGCACCCACGACCAAGGTAAGTTACCTTAAACCCTTCTTCTCCTTTTTCTTCTCCATTTCTCGCCGCCGATAACACCGATAACCTCCACCTAAAATCACCATTTCTTCATCGATTTCTTTGATTCAAAGCACTATTTCGCTTATTTTTGCACCCCCAATCTATTTCTCCTACTCATTTCTCACGGAATCAAGGTAATGTACGTCTATTTGATAATTTTCGGATTCCACTTTTAGGGTTTTAGAAATTTGGGAATTTTGGATCAAAATTGATGAATGCATGTTAAAATGATTATGCTTTAGGTTGTTTAGTGATGGATTGTTGTCAATTATGCGGTTGATTTCACGATTTTGGAACGATTTTATTGACTGTTGATTGCGGCCAGAATCGCCTTGCACCGATCGTTGCACTTGTGCAACGGTCGTTGCTCGACGATTCTGGGGAAATGTTCGAGTATACGAAATCGCCTTGCAACGATCGCTGCCTTAGTGCAACGGTCGTTGCTCGACGATTTCACAGAGAGTCTGCCGTGACTAATTTGCTTAATTTTCTGTTTTACAGATGGCAACTCAGGATCAACCCCGCAAGCGCAGAGCAACAGCCGCAAGCGCCTCACGACAGTACATTCCGCCACCAGAGTGGCTACACATGGATTCTGACCCTCCAGAGCCATATCAGTTAGTTCATGCGACCATTGGGCCACCATGGCCAAGAGCAGATAAGACTCGGATTCAGTCTGATCGCAACTGGGGCAAGGGTATCAAGAGGATGCTCACTACGACTGATTTCACAGAGAGGCCGCTGCACGAGTACTGGGACGAGTACGACACACTGCTGTATAACGGTTGGTGTGGCATGGAGATAGCGCCAACCAAGTTTGCTGATTACTCGACCTGTCATGGTCTCGGCATAGACAGACAGGTTATGGAGCTGTGCAGAGGCATTGGTCTGGGGACAATGCCGATGCAACCTTACGATCTATACCCAGAGCTGGTGAGACAGTTGCTTGCCACATGCAGGGTTGTATACCCGAACCCGGAGAGCAGGAATGCTCAAGTAGGCACTTTTACCTTCATGTGCCTAGGAGCCATGTATCGAGTGCCCCTTCTCGATATCTGTAAGATCTATGGGTTTAGCATTGAGCAGCCACGCACCGATTTGTCCCTTCCATGGGAACCAGCAGAGGCTGCGCAGTTTTGGCAGTACATTGGTGGTGGACGGTATCACTCACGGACTACACCAGTGATTCAGGTCAGGCATCCGACCCTCAGGTATGTCTTGCGTATCTTGGGACGCACACTGTTGTGCAAGCATGAGGCAAACAAGATGCGCAAGAATGAGTTGGAGATTCTGTTCAGAGGACTTACAGAGCAGTTCAGGGGTACTGATGTGAGAGACCCAGCTAAGAAAGTCAACCTGGGAGCCTTATTTGCCCATCATCTTTGCGAGCTGCAGAAGAAGCCTTATGACGGTGTGCGCAAGGAGACAATAGGGAGTCTTCTTACTCCTATCTTCAGACACTGCAGGATACCTATGGGGGATACATAGTGCATCACTGAGAGAGAGTTCCTGGATCTCAGTCACTTGCAGAGTGCTACGTGGCTGAAGGAGGGGTGAGTGTGGGTTTACTTCGACCCTGAGGATACACAGTATGGTATTGATCTTCCTGCTGCTAGGTTGACTCAGATTGATACCATTGATGCTCTGAGTTTCCGCCCTCCTGCCAGAGCTCGACGCGCAGTGCCTACTATGGCTCATCCGCTGGGAGAGCCTTCTACGAGAGCTTCGTCCTCCTCTGCACCTGCGCCAGCTGCTGCTTTGGGCCCTTATCCTGAGATGACAGTTCCCTACGGTAGTATGTCTGAGGCTGAGTGGAGAGAGGGTAGTGATGGGATATGGAAGACCATCTGGGAGTGGATGCGAGGCTGCACTTGTAGGAGACATCCACATGTTCACCAGCCCGTCCCAGGACCTTCTCGACGCAGACGACGATCCCCGACTCCTACTTCTTCGAGCGGTACTGATCGCATAGCTGAGGCAGCCGATGACGATGAGATGTATGGTGGGATAAATGATATTAGCGAGTGAGAGTGATCTCCATTTTCAGACTTTCGGTTCTGTACTTTTTATCCTTTTCTTATTTATCTTTGCACTTTTTCCTTTTGATTCTTAGGATGCTTTTTGTTTTTGGATGTTATGTTTGATATGCTACGCTATTTGCTTCGATTTTACTCTGTTTCCAGTGTTTCCAGCTTGCAGGATTCGAAATTTGATAGATTCCAACGGACTGACCTGCTAACTTGCTGACTGATCTGATACACGCATTGCAACGATCGTTGCTGCTATGAGCAACGATCGACACTCAACGAAAAATCGCATAGCAACGATCGATGCACTTAGTGCAACGATCGGTGCCTTAGCGACAGAGGTAAAATACGACAGAACTCAAACATCCATTAACAATTTTTTATTTTCTTTTTACCGATCCTTCGCTTGACACTACTGGGGACAATGTGTTTTAAGTGTGGGGGAGGTGCTACTAACTTATATCTTTCTGTTTTCTTAAGAGTCAGTCCATTTTTCGAAATTTTTGTTTTCTTGAATCAAAATTGTTTAAGTAAGAAACAGTGAACTTTTGAGAAGATTTATAGCACTTGCAGGAACTTAAGTAACCATTGGGATGAAGTTGCAGGATCTATCTATGACTATTAGAAAACCCCATCACAGATCAACCTACTGGGAACACCCACGTCACTTCAGGTATCAGAGGATCCTTTTACTGACTTCAACCTTAATACTGACCTAGATTTCTCACCTAAGGGCTTGGTATACTCTGTGTCGGATTCCCTGTTAGTTCTGACACAGCCTGTCAACCTATCCTATTTGGTTCCCTTCTCCCCTTCTATAAAAAAAAAGAAAAAGATAATAAACTGAGGATGAGTTAGTAACTCCGAAGTGGTCACAGGAGTGGTAGAGACCCCTATTATCTCATGTGCTATCCATGGAATGTGTCCAAAGTACACCCCATAACGGGAAGAACACTGATAAAAAAAATAAAATGATACCCAATGTGGGAAAAATCAGTTGTTAAGGAAGGGAAAGAGAAGAAAGGGACTAGAGAAAGGTAGTATGGTGGTCTAGAGCTGATAAGGTAAGAATCCATGTGCCCTTTGATCGATACTCCTTAGGTGAGACCGCAGTTAAATACTTGCAGAAGTCAGTAGGGAGAATTTGAATGCTTGAATGTGATTGTGGAGTTTACTTAGGACAGTTGCTAAGTGTGGGGGAAGTATATGTTGGTCTTGATATCCTGTGATTGATTCTTGCAGTGGTTTACTAAGGGGAATCTGAGTGTTGTTGCTTCTATGACGAAAAGAGTTTCTGAAGAGTTTTCAAACCTCTTGACTACATTTAGTTCTTTGTTTTGCTTGAGGACAAGCAAGAGCTAAGTGTGGGGGAGTTGATATACCATGGATTTTAGGGTTTTTAACCATGGTATATGTGTCATTTATCGAGTCTTTTACTATGTTTTAGAGTCTTTTCAGGTGTTTATTAGGTACAAGCACATTTGGAGCATATTTGGTGATTATGGCACTTTCTGGAGCTAATTGGAGTATTTGGCCGAGAGATAGACTTCACTGTCGATATTTCAGAGCCGCAACGATCGTCACACTTGTGGCATCGATCGTTGCACCAGCGAGATGGGCCAAACGACGGTTTAATGAAGAATAATGAAATTGCAGTTTTGCCCAGAAGTTCCTGATATTTACAAAGAAGCCCCAATTCGTGTTTTAGGTTATAAATAGAGTTTTTGAGCCATTGTTTAGGCTATGCTTCATAACTAAGTTTTATTCTCTTAGGAGATTTTAGGGGCTGGTTTTGTTCTCGAAAGAGACTTGTTTTTGAACCCCTATTGATTATTTGATTATATGATATTTAGTTTTCTACCTATGATATTTTCTGTCTCGATGAATATGTCTGAGTAGTTTACCTGTTAGGTTGAAGGATTCTCATTAAGGATTTCAGAGAATTATAGTTTAATTAATCTGTAGAGATTCATATCTGCTAGTTCTTTATCTAAGTTGTTCTTAATGCTTAATCTGAAGTAGCTAATCAGAATTATGATGTTAGGTTGATTAATGCAGCGGAAGTTGGTTAATTTAACTAGAAAGAACCTAGATAAGCAATTAAACTCCTCGCAAACGGAAGTTTGGTTTAGGTTAATTGTGAACATATCAAACTTGGAATTAAGGCTGGTCTAATCTGTTAGTTCTCGCAAACGAAAGTTTGGTTTGCTGCACTTAGACTTAGAGAATTATCGCAAAGGAATTTGGTTAATTCTATATCCGTGTTTGAGTTCTAGAACAATTATTGATTAGATCTAGATAGATTGATCGCTTGCGTTCCTGATCTCCTGAGAACTCCTGAAACCTAACGCTTCGCCTTCTTGCTTGCAAACTCACTCGATTTGCTTTGCTATTTCATTTACTGTTTTCACACCTGCTTCGCTTAATTAAATCTGAACTACTAATAATCTATTGTGTGACTGAGAGTCCTTGTGGGATTCGATACCTTATATACTACGATTGCATTAACTATGCACTTGCAGTAGAATAGGGATAAAACTATACACCTATCAATTAGCCATCCGTCTGAAAGGCTTGCCAGTAGTAGGAAGTGAACCTCCCTTCTATATCTGAGACTATGCTAGCCGGGAGGCCGTGTAGCCTCACAATGTCATTGATGTACCGTTTTTCAAGCCGGCCAGCACCGTTCGTCTTCCTTATGGCTAAAAAGTGGGCGGAATTGGTGAGTTTGGCCACCACTACCCATATAGTGTCTCGCTTTGCTTTGTTGGCAAACCGGTCACGAAATCCATGATGATGTGGTCCCATTTCCATTCCGGAATTGGTAAACTCTGAAGTAGACCACTTAGAACTTGGTGTTCTGGCTTTACCAGTTGATAAATAGGACATTTAGCCACCCATTCTGCCACGTCTCGTTTCATCCCTACTCAGTGATATCGTTTCAGGTCATGGCACATCTTGGTCTGCCCATGATGAATAGAAAATTTAGACCGATGATCCTCCCTCAAGATTTCTTCCTTTAACTCGTTAACGTTTGGCACCCTAACTCGTCCGTTGACCATTACCGTCCCATTGTTGGAGAACTTGTATTTTGTATTGTTGTGATTGGCGACTTTCATCAGTTTTTCATCCTGCCCTTGCGCCAATCGTACTCTGGTCAATAGATCCGCTTGGTCTGCTGCTCCTAGACCCAATGGCTCTTCTTCCACTGTGAATGCATTGAGATGAAAGGACCCAATCATTCCAACAAATTCGTCATCATCACGTCCCATGGTCACCTCGGTTCTCTTCCTGCCCAGAGCATCTGCTACAACAATTGCTTTACCGAGATGCTAAGCAACATCCACATCATAGTCTGCTACTAAATCCATCCATGTCCTCTGTCTCAGGTTCAGATCTGGTTGAGTGAATACATTCTTCATACATCTTTAAAGCAAACACCACTGCAGCCATCTACAGGTCATGAGTTGGGTAATTCCCTTCATGCTTCTTCAGTTGCCTTGAGGTATAGGCAATGACCTTTCCCTGCTGCATCAATATACATCCAAGGCCGGTGATAGAGGCATCCGTATAGACTACATAGAGTACCTCGTTTTCTGGTAGTGTGTGAATTGGCGCCATGGTCAACAAGTCTTTTAACGCCAGGAAACTCTCAGCTTAGTCCGACCATTCAAAAATCACGCCCTTTTCTGTCAATCGAGTCATGGCCTTGGCATTGCTAGAAAACCCGTTGACGAATCTCCTGTAGTAGCCGGCCAACCCAAGAAAACTCCGGACTTCACTTGCGTTCTTAGGTCTCGGCCATTCCTTTATGGCATTGATCTTGTCAGGATCAATTGCTACTGCTTGGTATGAAACAATATTGCCCAAGAAACCGATGCTTTTCTGCCAGAAGCTGCATTTGCTCAGCTTGGCATAGTTATTCTGTTCCTTAGCCGTCCAAGTACCTTCCTGAGATGCTCCCCATGTGCCTCTCGGTCCTTGGAATATACCATAATGTCGTCAATGAAGATGATTACGAACTCGTCCAACCATTCCCGGAAGACCCCATTCATCATCTTCATAAATGCAGTTGGTGCATTGGTTAGTCCAAACGGAATAACCACAAATTAATAGTGGCCATACCTGGTCCATAACGCGGTCATTCGTACATCCTTGGGTGCAATCAGGATTTGGTGGTTTCCCGATCTAGATCAATCTTAGAGAATACGGTTGCTCCTCTAAGTTGATCCAGTAGCTCATCAATCCTCGACAATAGATACTTGTTCCTCACCGTGACCTTGTTGATTCCACGGTAGCCAATACATAACCGAAAGATCCCATCCTTCTTCTTTACAAAAAGGACTGGCGCTCCCCAAGGTGAACTGCTGGGCCGGATGAAACCCTTCACTCGAAGCTATTCCTATTGTTTCTTGAGCTCGGCCATCTCAGCCGGTGCCATCCGGTACGAAACTTTGGAGAGTGGAGCTGTCCCGGGTTCTAACTCAATGGTGAATAGGTCGGACCAGTCAGGCAGTAAGCCATTTAAGGCCGCGAACACATCCCCAAATTCGTTTGCAACCGCAATCTATCCAATTTCCTTGCCAATCCTACCTTCGTTCGTGGTGATGGTGGCAAGGTAAGCCTCACATCCTTGCTCCAACATCTTCCTAGCTTGTACCACCAAGACTACTTGGCTACCCTTGGTCGGCCTTATTCCTTGGAACCGAATTCTCCCCTCCGGTCTCTCGAACCATACTCGCCCACAATGATAATCGATTGTGGCTCGATACTGACCTAGCCAGTCCATGCCTAAGATCACGTCGTGATGCTTGAGCTGAATCACAAATAGATTGGCCGGCATGCTCACATTTTCAATAGAAACGGATATGTCCCATACCAATCCTTTGGCCGGCATCACTTGGCCGCCAGCCGTATTGAATCCAAATCCGTCCACTTGTTCCCTTCGGAAAAAGCCTTTACTCATCATCTTCGGGCTCACAAAGTTGTGTGTCGCCCTAGAATCAAATAGGACATGCATTTCCATACCTCCTATTTTTACGGTACCTATACCATCACATAAGATTGGTAAGTCCCAAATAACACATTAAAGCATTACATCCCTTGACATTTCATTATGACACCTTCGTCATTTTGGCATTTGATTATGACACCTTTGTTATTTTGTCCTTATGATACCTTTGTCATTTTAGGCATTTCATTATGACACCTTTGTCATTTTGGCCTTATGACACCTTTGTCATTTTAGGTATTTCAATATGACACCTTTGCCATTTTGGCCTTTCAAGATAGCACTTAAAGGCATTAAGTTATCATTTCATTAAAGAATCCCAATGTATACATCACCATGTGGAACACACACTAAGTATACATCACCAATGTGGAATCCCAATGTATACATCACCATGTGGAACACACACTAAGTCATTCGGTTCAATGTATACATTTTCGTTCTTAACTCTAATGTGAAACACACGTGTAGAGGTCTTAGGCAGGTGGCGTACCCGTGATTGCGTTGAATTCCCCAGCTTTACCGGAGTCCTCAACCAGCTGGTACCCTCGTGGTGCACCCGCCTTAACCATGTGATCACGTCCACGGTCCGCCCCTTGGCTTCCTCCCCTTCGGGGACGCTTTGGACACTCCTTAGAGAAGTGTCCAGTTTGTCCACACTGGAAGCAGGTTCTAGTCACCATCCTATCCTTCATCATGGAGCAATCCTTGATCTCATGCACCTTGCTTCCACACCCTGCACAGACCCCACTTGCCTTCCAACATACACCTAGGTGTCTGTTTCCACAAGTGGAGCACTCTGGGCGTCGTTCCTTAGCTGGAGTGGCTCTCTCTTCTTAGTTCCACTTCCTTTTTATATACTTCCAGGTGCGGTCGACCGTCTTGTCTCAGGACTGTACTCTTGCCTTTTTCTCTTCCCCGAGGTTAGACTCCACTGTAGCAGCTCGTTCGACCAACTCGGAGACTGAGTCGTAGGAACAAACCGAGCAATAAGTACACATGTCTACCCACAAGCCACAGAGGAACCGTCGTACCAATGCCGTTTCATCCTCCGACTGACGTCCCACAAAACGTCGGAGTTGGTCAAACTCTGCTTCATACTCGCGAACCGTCCGAGTACCCTGAACCAAGATGATCTGACCTTATAGTCTGTCCCAAGCCTTGGCCGGAAAGTATTTCCGGTTAGACTCGATTTCAATGTCCCCAAACGTTTTGATGTTACCATTGGTGCGTTGCTCGACCACGAGCCACCAGTTGTGGGCATCTCCCTCTAGAAAATGCACGGAAATGTCCTTCTTGTAATCCTCTGGACAATGAGTAGAGAGGAAGTTCCTGGTCAAACGACTCTTCCACTTATCTGCCTCTACAAGATTCGCACTCCCCTTGAAATGCTTAGTACCCAGCTTCGTGATGTGACCTAATATGGTCATGTAGTCCACCTTACGAACCGTCCTGGTCGGAGGTGGGTCTATCTCAACCACATCAGGCTGGTCGTCCATCAGGTCGTCATAAACCGTTTGGCTGAACATGCTGTGCTAGATCACTCACTTGGTTCATGACCGGTTTCATCAAACTCCACATCTCCCCGATGTTTGGAATTGCGGTCGGTTGAATCTCACCCTCCGCAACATTTCTCGCATCAGTCTCAATGTGAGCCGAGTGCGAGGAGTCGGCCATGTCCTCAAGTCCCACCCTTTCTTGGATGTCAGGATTTCCCATCCCAGTCCCAACGGGTGTAGGGGAACCATAGGTAACGTTTCTGGCTGGATAACCTCAGCTCCGGTTAGTCCAACAGTGTCCGGAGTGGTATAATCCTTAGCAACATGCCTTGTACCATTCGGCTCCTTATCTCTCTTGCTCTTTCCTGATTTGATCCCTCCAACCTAAAGATTCAACAAGTTAGCCTTCCTAACATTAGATCCTCAAGTCTAAGCAACCCTTATCTATCGCGGAACATCTAACCTTGGACGAGTGGTGTATGCCCTCTAACCCAAAACTGTCCTAGAAACAACTCCGCTATGATACAAACTTTAAACACCCCAACCCGGCTGCTAAGCCGGTCCTCCGTTCGTCCGCTACAGGATCCGAACGGTCCATGCAATGCTAAGGCTTTGTTCCGTTATAAATCGTTACAATTATTCAGTCCTAACTATCCGTACTAAACAACCCCTCGTCCGTCCGGTCTTGTGTTCCGCGCCTAAGTCCGGTCATCCATAAGATGAACCTCAAACCCTGCAATCATAATCCTACAAAAGATCATATACCCTAAGCATGATTTCTATGCAATCCGATCAACCTATCTCTTGGTTCTAAGTATATGATTCTGCAACATAAGCATAATGCCTAACCGTAATAAGTTCCTCTAATCCGGCCTAAGTCCCACTCATGATCGTCTGTGCATGAACAGACGCGTCCGTGGTCGGTCGTGTTCCACGAACGGGTGTCATTTATTCGCGTCCGTATGGACGGGTGCGATCGTCTGCCGATCGTTCTGCGATCCACACACGGTCGTACATACGTCCGTATGGCTCGTCTAGTTCATCCGTGTGTTCACCTGAATCATGGCGTTGACATGTCGTCCCCGATACACCCCTTGGCTTATCGGCGAATCATCCGTGTGTCGCCCACGCGTTCGCACGGTCGTCCCACGGTCCAACCGGTTGTACCGTTCTACGCCCACGATCGATCCGACGATCGATCGTGTGGGTTTATGCCTCTTACTGATTTTCCCTCTCCTTTGACAGACATCACATTGGGAGACAAAAGAATGTGTGTCCTTAAACATCGTAGGCCACAAGAAACCTGCTTGCAGAACCTTAGACACAGTCTTGAAAGTAGCAAAATTTCCAGCATAATCTGATCCATGACAGTGGAATAGGATGTCTGGAACCTCTGATTCAGCAACGCATCTCCTGTAAAGACCATCTGAACAGTGTTTGTAGAGATAAGGCTCATCCCAGTAGTATCGTCTGAGCTCCCCCGAAGAACTTCTTCTTTGCATACCCCTTCAAATCATCTGGTTCAGTCTCTGCGGCCAGGTAATTAGCTATATCCGCGTACCAGGGTCGATCAGTGGTTGCGACAGCACCTACCTCGAAGACATAGTCTCCAATTTGAACCGTGAAAGGTTCTGGTTCTGTTTCCGCATTGCAACGATCGTCGCATAAGGTTGCATCGATCGTCGCATCCTCGACACTTGCATCGATCGTCACAGATGTGGCATCGATCGACGCAATGCGATTTATCCGACAGTTTTGCAGATTTTTGCCCAAATCCATTTGAAACACTGACCCGACCATATTGACGTTTTCTTCAGGCAAGTAATCATTAATGGGCACGTATTCCTCAACCAGCATCCTTAAAAGATGATCAGCAACTCCATTCTCAACCCCCTTCTTGTCCCTCACTTCAATGTCAAACTCCTGAAGCAACAGAATCCATCTCAACAATCTTGGCTTAGCATCTTTCTACTGCATCAGATACTTCAGAGCTGAATGATCAGTGTGCACAATCACCTTGGAGCCAACAAGATAGGGGCGGAACTTCTCAAATGCAAAGACAACAGCCAACAGCTCCTTCTCTGTAGTGGCATAGTTTCTCTGCGCAGCCAATGATGCAGTAGAGTAGCCAATGAACATTGCCTTGACACTCTTTGCATCAAGCATGTATCTCTATTCTCCTGGAACTAGAAAAAGTCACAAACACCCAAACACACGTAAGTGATGAATTGAAGGTGTGGTTTTGTTCAATACCTGATAAGGTGATGCATCTTGGAGAACTTTGGTGGGAGTTCTATTGATCAAATAGCAAGCAGACATCACAACACCACTCCAAAAACGTTTTGGAACGTTTGTATGGAACATTATTGACCTGACCACCTCCATCAAGTGCCTATTCTTAGTTTCAGCAACACCATTATGTTGTGGTGTGTATGGAAAACTTGTTTGATGTATGATTTCATGTTTAGCTAGATGTTGTTTGAGTGCACTTCTTGTGTATTCCCCAGCATTATCTGATCTAAAATGTTTAATCTTCGCATTGAAATTGTTAGATACATAGTTCTGAAAGTTTGTGAATGCTTTTAACACCCTATCTTTAGTTTGAATCAATGTCAACCAAGTATATTTAGATTTCTCATCAACGAATGTCACAGAATACTTATGGTTTTATCTAGAATCCCATGGAGCAGTCCAAACATAAGAGTAAAAAGATCAAAGCAGTTTGCATAAACGGTTTTAGAGATAAGAAAGATAGACTTGGAATGTTTTCCAAGGATACAAGATACACAATCATCATTATTAAAAGAAACATAAGGTAACATAAGCCCTAAGGCATGAGAATGAGGGTGACCAAGTCTAGCATGCCAAAGAGAATCATTAAATAAGGCAGAACTAAAAACAGAAGCAGATAATTCAGATGCAAGGTTGATGTCTTAAAGCATGTATAAATCATCCTTTGTCACACCTTTCCCAAGCAACTTACTAGTCTTAATATCATGAAAACCCACATAATTAGTACTGAAGATAACATTTCAATTAAGATCAGTAGCAAATCTTTTCACAGACAATAAGTTCGATGTAAAGCTAGGCATGTAAAAGGCTTTTGATTCTCTATCAAACAACTTAACATTTCCTACACCCTTAATGGGTACTCTTTCTCCATTTGCAATCACCACATTACCTAAGGCCGGTTTCACATCTTTAATCAAATTTGAATCACTAATCATATGGTGTGATGCACCAGAATCAACAATCAATGATCTAGGATGAATGAATGCATTAAGAGAGTTACCAACAACTTTACCAGAAGTTTCTTTGATTGCTTTGATGAGAGCATCAAGGTCTGACCTCTTCACCACATCATTATGAACCGCCACAAGAGGAGCAGAAGAAGGGACAGGAGTGGACACAACCAATGCTTTGCCTTCTTCTCCAACCCGTGTTTAAGTAGAGCCGGTTTCAGCTGCTCCATTGGAGAAATGAGCTCTTTGCTCCCTGAACTTGTTGGTGTGGTTGGGCCTGAGGTGAGGATGCAGTAGCCATCACTTGTCCTTTAAGTGTCCCCTTCTCTTGCAATGGTTACAAAAAGGAGCGATTCTCTCTTCCTGCTTGTACACACCTTTATTTGCGGTTACAAGCTCCCCTTTGCATCTTAACTCAAATGAACCTTGCTCCTTCTGAATTTGTGCACACACATTATCCAAGTTGGGAAGTGTGTATGCTCTTAGGATATGCTTGATTAAGATTTTGTAGGAGGGATTCAAGGTCAGTAGGAGTGCAAAGACCCTATCATGCTCTCTTCTTTCATTGAGAACATCCGGGTCAACATTAGCTGGTCGTAACATCTCCACATCTGCCCATAAGGCTGAGAACTTCCCAAAACTGAGTCTTGAACTCCATGTCTTCCTATTGGAGATTGTTGATAGCAAGCTTTGCTTTAAACAATCTTCTCAGATTAGACATGTTTCCATAGACCTTATAGAGAGTGTCCCAAAGCTCCTTGGAAGTCGCATAGTAGGAATAGGCTTCCAAGAGTGAGAGTTCGAGAGAGCTTTGGAGAATAGACAACATATTCTGGTCTCCTTGAGTCCAGGCTTCTTCATCTGCATGAACCATCTCCATGCCTTCATTTTGAGCCTGCTGGGGTCGAGCTTCACTGCTCAAGACATACTTCCACAACCCACGGCTTCCAAGGGCAGATTTTGCCATCCTTCCCATAGCAAGTAGTTAATCCCCTTGGTATCAACACTCTTGAGTTCTCCATATATTATAGGAGGGATTTTTCAAGAGGAAATAATTTTTAAAGGATTTGTAGAAGAGTAAAACAGAACATAACATATTTGACCAATAACAGAATTTTAGAACCGATTTAAGAAATGAACAAGAACAAGAGAATGAGAGTTTGCGGAAGTGTAGAGTAGGTACAGGAGCTTAATGCTCAGATACCATGTTAGAATTTAAGAGTATAAACCAGACTATTCGAAGATTAAGCTTGGTAACATAAGATTAGAAGTGTAGAAAGAGTTTGAGAGAGTATGAACTAAAGAGAGATTAGAGAGAGAATTGGAGAAGAGAATAAGTCTCCATTGATTTGAATTACGAAATCTGAATGTACAATATAGAGAAAGAGCTGTTAGACTTATCCTAAAACATGTGGCTAATAATTGTCCACATATTTTAGCTTACAAGGGAAGATAGTCCAAAATGTCTTAAAGTAACTAAACTGTTTTTACTGTTCATCCACAGGTACTCCAAGAGCTCCTAGCTTCTATGTGGAAAGATTACAACGTGATCATGAGAAATCCTTGGATGAACTCCACGAGAACCATTCCGTTAACATATCACCTCTGCTTGAAATTCCAAACACTGGTGGGGTCACAACGATTTGGGAGAGTCAGGAACTATCCCGGTCTTGCTTCTTGACGGAGCATAAACTCAGAAAGTCGACAATTGAAGTCTCCCAAAAACCAAAGCGACCACAAACAGAGGCGAATCAAGGAGTGGTAGAAAAACCGAAGAAGGCCTCCAAGGAGTAAGAAAATGAAGAGGACGAGCAGCCTTGCGAACCGGTGGTATCAGTATGCATAGACAATGACCATTTTAGCGCTGTGTAGATGTGGGAGCAAATTTGGACGGTGAATCAAAAAGAACATTGTGCCTAATTGAGAACATAAATAGCTTCGCCTGGTCCGCAGAGGATAGGCGTGGAATCAGCATGGACATCGCTTGTCACGAGCTGAGCGTGTATCCGATATTAAAACCAGTAAGGCAGAAAAGAAGGAAGTTAGGATCAGAACGAGCCAAACAGCCTAGATCTAAACCAATCATTTGGTGGTAAAGAAGAAAAATGGAAAGTGGAGAGTTTGTGTCGACTTCATAGATCTAAAAAGGCTTGCCCTAAAGATAGCTTCCCTCTTCCGTACATCGATCGACTGGTGGAAGGAACGACAAGAAACAAACTACTCACATTCATGGACGCTTTTTCGGGTTACAATCAGATCATGACGAATCCAGACACGAGACAAAACCGCGTTCGTCACCAACAGAGGAATCTATTGCTAGACCTCAGAGCGACGTACCAACGGCTGGTAAATAAGATGTTCGCTAAGCAACTCGGAAAGACGAAGGAAGTCCACATAGACGAAATGTTGGTCAAATCTCTCGACGAAAATGACAACCTGGGGCATCTGCGAGAATGTTTCGAACAACTAAACAAGCATAACATAAGGCTCAACCTAGCTAAGTGTAGGTTCAGAGTGCGTCTGGAGAGTTTCTCGGGTACCTCGTCACTCACCAAGGCATCAAAGAAAACCCAAACAGATCAATGCCCTGATCTTAATGTCTTTGCCAACAACAAAACACAAATTCCAACAATTAACAGGACGAGTAGCCGCACTCAACAGGTTTATCTCGCGATCAACATACAAGTGTTACCTTTCTACGGCACTTTGAAAGGCAACAAAACGTTTGAGTGGTCGGAGAAGTGCGAGGAAGCTTTACAACATCTGAAATACCTAGCAGATCCGCCACTACTTGATAAATCGATATAAGGATAATCGTTAATCTTATACACCCAATATCAGCTACGACAATAAGCGGTGTCCTTATCAGACAAGATCGAGGCAAACATAAACCGATCGTCTACGTGACTCAAATGCTGACATAAGAAGAAACTCGCTATCCTAAATTTTAGGAGCTGGCGCTCGCGTTAGTAATGTCTGCTCGGAAACAAAGTCCATAATTCCAATCTCACTCGATAGTAGTTTTGGCAACTTTCCCATTGCAGATGATCCTTCACTATCCGAGCCAATTTGGAAGACTAGCAAAGTGGGAAGTAAAGCTCAGCGAATTCGATATCGAGTACCAATCCAGGACGTGCCCAAAGTCACAAATACTCACTGATTTACTGGTCGAGTTGCCGCAAGAAGGGACGGAAGAGCCAATGGAGGATTAAGACTGGTTGTTCCACGCAGACGGCTTATCATCGAAACAAGGTTCTGGAGTTGGGATTTGCCTAACTTCGTCAACTGGAGAAGTATTGGAATAGTCTTTCAAGTTAGCTTTTCACGCTTTGAATAATAAAGCAGAATATGAGGCTTTAAACTCCGGGTTAAGGCTAGCTCACGAACTCCAAATTCAAAGCATACAAGCGTTTTGCGATTCTCAATTGGTCACAAGCTAGTACAAGGGAGAATACAAATGAGAGACGAAAGAATCAAGGCGTACATGATGATAGTTCAGATTCTAGTAAAGCCGCTCAAAAATTTTAAACTGACCCGAATTCCTTGAGGAGAAAACGCCCCAGACGACGCATTAGCAGCCCATGCCTCGACGTTCGAACCCGGCTTGAAGTGGATCATTCCAGTAGAATTCATCGACAATCAAAAACTTCGGGACCGTCAACCTGGTTTATCCACCGGAAGAAGATGAGAATAACAAAGACAACCTCTACTAAAAGAGATCGATGCAGAAGCATACATGCAGCCCGATGGAGAATATGGCTGAGACAAAGAATGGATTAGAGCAATTCGCGTATACATCATGGATGGCGAACTTCCAGGAGACAAATGGATAGGTCGCAAAACCAAAGTGCAGGCTGCTCGTTACGTCCTGACGGAAAAAATGTTTACAAATGGAGACTGTCCGGGCCTCTAATATCTTGCTCGTCACATCGGTTTGTGAGGAAACCATTCAAGAGGCACAAATTTGGCAATCAAAATAAAGCGTCAAGGCTACTTTTGGCCAATAATGGTCAAGGACTACGAGAAGATTTCTCGAAAATGCGAAAAATGCCAGAGATACGCTCCAATTATTCATCAACCCACCGAGCTGCTTTCATCAATCTCAGCACCATATCCTTTCATGCGTTAGTCGATGGATATAAGATGCCCATTTAACCGGTCCAAGCAAAAGCGATTTCTGCTTGTCCTAACACACTACTTCTCGAAAAGGATTGAAGCTGAATCTTACGCCAACATCAAAGACGCCTAACAAAGGAAGTCCGCCTCTGCAACGTGTTTCAACTTCTCTGAAGTCTACGTCATCCCTAACACCTCGAGATAGTACACTACCATAGTACGGAGGGTATCCGAAACTTCCCACGTTCGTTAGCTTGCCATCATTAAATACGAACTTAACAAAGGGAAAAGGAACATCAGGTCATCTAGTGACGCGTCTGCCTTCTCCACCCCTTTTGCCTCCAGGATGTGAACCATATGGATCCTTGTGGCTTAAGTGTGTGACATCACTTCCACGTCAAGGCAACCTCCATAGCTCTCCACAAGACCAGCGCTAGAATCCAATTCGACTTTAGACATCCCCACACGTAAACGATCATTCAAACGGTCAACCAAATGGGGAGACCTATCACCTTTCTGACCAACAAGGCGTAATTTACTGTGAATCTTTTAAAGATGCGTTGATTACACAAACGCTGAACTATAACAAATGAACAATCAAGTTTACTCGGCCATAAGTTCAGCTCCTGATATTGACAGGGTTGCTAACGCTCGCATCCCAAATGCATCTAAAATCAGATTTCCATAATACACTAGAAAAGGTGATCCTCGAGCTCACATCAAAGCGTTTAGACTAGCAATAGTTCTCATACACATGACCAATTACAAGAAAGAGGCATACAAATGTCGTTTCTTTGCTGAAAACCTTGCCGGACTTTCCTTCGAAGGGTTCGCAGCTTTGGAAGGAAATTCCATAGATAGCTTCAACCAACTCGCTTCAGATTTCCTGAAGAACTATTCTGTGTACATACGGGAAGAAGCCTTAGAGGCCGACCTTTAGGAAATCTATCAATGTCGAAATAAATCCCTTTGAAACTTCATATATAGGATCAAGGAGATCAAATCCTAAATCACGAACCCAAACTAGGTCGTAGAACTCAGAGCATTCAAACACGGAATCTGGTACACTTCCAGATTTCGCGAGCAGCTTGCAGTTAAATCAATACCCTCTCTTCATGACATCTTTCATTGAGCGTCAACTTTTGCGCTTCATGAAGAAGAGATTAAAACCATAGCAGAAAGCCACAAAAAATATGTGGCACCTGCAAACAACTCGAACATGAATTCGAGAAACGATTCAAAGGATTAAGATACAGGTCAAGTCTAAAAACAAATCCTTTGATAAGAGAAAATTCTATAAATATCATTATAAGATGGACAATCCTCCGAGGAATGTCGAAGAAAAGTCCGTCTCACAGCTGAAAAAGCTAAATTCGAAAACTCAGGAGAGAAAAATCCTGAAGAAGCCGAGCGTCCTCCCTATCCAGATACAAGCACTGTCTCCAGCAACATGAGCCAAAATACCTAGGAGGAGAACCCCGAGTCTCCACCACTAGTTCTCCAAAAGGGAAAAAATGTATGGAGCTCATCTCTTCGAACCTTACTCTTTGTGGTGGTACAACCAAATCTGTGACCCCCCTCCCGCACCTTTAAAGCACACGAGAACTAGCTATAGTTCCGACTTCAGCTCAACTTGCAATTCCCCGGGGGGGGGGGAGAGGGCTATGCCCACCTCCAAAAAGCGCTACTCTAGAGAGCACCACACCTAAACGCATCGACGTCATTCGCCAAAAGCTGGAACTATCCTGCTCATTGGCCGAAAACAGGTCTTCGCCCACCCGCTACCTTAGTTAGTGCAAAATCGAACTCCAGCTCTCTTTGCCCTAAATTAGGGAGAAAAGCATCGCAAAACTCCTCACACTAAGTTAGAGCGGAGTCAAACTATAAGTTTGAATACAACTCACCTCACAATACCCGGTGGGGGGGGGGGGGGGCTATGCCCAGCTCTAAAAAGCGTCAACTTTATTTCTGGAGGTTCCAAGTTCTTTCGTGAATCGGTAAACCTAATTAAAAATTCCAACGAAATGTGTTCAAAGACTCGGGGAATGAAATAAAACTGGTTCTTGGAAAGCGAAACGCTAAGCCTGGACAAACCACATATCGATGCTCTTGTAATCCAGCTCCACGGATCTGAATTCGAGTTATCCAAAGTCATGATCAATACCAGCAACTCGCTTACTTATAATGCACTTAAGGGCAGGCCATGGATCTCCAACATGAAACCAGTTCCATCTACATACCATCAATGCATAAAAGTTTCTTGGCCCTAATGGATTTAAAATGATCTACGGAATCCAAAAGGCCACCCAAATCAGCTACTTAGATAACTATTGTCAAATAGAACAATTTGAATAATAGCAATGTCAGAAAAAATGAGCTTGCAAAACGAGACGTTAAATGAAATAAAGACCCCACAATCTGCGGACCTCAAAAAGAGCTCGTTGTACAAGTTTTCATCGATGATACCAACCCCGAGAAGTGTGTTGGTATCGGAGAGGACCTAACAAACCAACTCAAGGATGAGCTTATAGTCTTCCTCAAAGCCAATGTGGACACTTTCTCATGGTCCACCGCAAATATGAAAGGAATCAGCTTGGAAGTGACCTTTCACGACTTAGACGTTAACAATGCCCCTAGTTACAAAAATGGTGCAAGCGCGGTCCCGATCGAGCTAAAGTAGTTAACGATGAGGTAAATCGACTGCTCAGAGTATGTCAGATAAGGAAAGTCAAGTATCCCGACTGGCTCCCTAATCAAGTAGTTGTCAAAACAAAAATGAAAAGTTGAGCGTTTGTATTGATTTCACTGATCTCAACAAAGATTTTCATAAGGACATTTTTCCACTTCCTCACATAGACCGTATGGTACAAGCTACACTTGGCCATCATCTCTTATCTTTCATGGACACCTTTTTGGGTATAATCAAATCCTTATGACCCCAGAGGACCAATAAAAAATCTTTTATCACAGACCGAGGCATCTACTCCTACAAGGTAATCCCCTTCGGACTAAGAACACAAGCGCAACCTACCAGCGCCTAGTAAAGAAAATGTTCGCAGACCAGCTCTGTAAAATCATGAGGTCTATATCGATGACATGCTGGTCAAATCCTCTCGCGAATGCGACCACATAGCTCAGATAAAATAATGCTTCTAGATCTTAAATCAATATGGGATGAAACTGAACCCGGCTAAATGCTCCTTCATAGTGTTTTCCGGTGAATTCCTCGGTTACATCATAACTAAAAGAGGAATCGTAAAAAACCCCAAATGTTTTGCAGCATTCATTGCCTGGTTCTGTTTCTTGACCATTGCATCTTAAATTTTAGGTTGTTAGTTTATAATCTTGTTTGCATAAAAATGCAAAAAAAAAATTGTTTGTTTTTAGTTTGGAATCGGCGGAGAGTTAGGGTGTTAGAGTTCATCGCTTTCACAATTGATTCTTGCTTCTTTTTCAAATTTGCCATACCATATTGCTTTTTTTTTTCTTAGCTGCATTCAAATCTTGTCACAAGTGTTAGGTTGCTAGTTGCATTAGAGGTCGCCTTACGTTTCTAGTAGCATCCGGTTTTGTTCGATCACTTGCATTAGGTTTTTTACAATTCTGGTTAAGTTGATAGCTTTGTTTGTGGAATATTTACATTAGTTTTGAATTCTTAAAGTCATAAAGTATAGTTGCTTATTCTTTTGAGTCGGCGAGCAATAATTTGAAAAAGACGAACGGTTTTTCCTTTTTCTTGCTCACGATTTTCCTTTCTTTTATTTTGATTGGTGTCTCCTTTTGAACTTGACTGTTTTTGAGTTTTTCTGGATAAGGAGCAATGGGCGAAAACCATGCTGCACCGGTTTAGTTGGCACAGCTTCTCGGAGCAATCTAAACACAGCTTTTGGTGATTTCACAAAATTTCATTGACTGTCATTTTAAACCATAACCATTGGATATGCATCAATCTAAACTCAGTCTAAAAAACTCTCACCAAAGCCCTTCAACACTAGTCAATAATGCCATCATATAATATTAAAACTATCTAGACTCCAAATCAGGTCAACTAGCTCTCTACATTAATTAATGGTGGTATGTAAATTTCTCATCAGAAGATTTAACCATGACTAACGAGGTTAGGTATCAAAAGGCATTTTATTGGTGAGGCTAAAAGTGTTTCAGGTTACCGTTTTTCAGGAGGATGCTAGATAACACGCAAAACAACAAGAGAGAATGGAACTGTTGATGTCCACAACCCTAAGTCAGTATTGCACAAGTCTACTACTCATTCCTCCTTCAAGTTTATTTATGTGTCTTCCCCTAGAATTAGATGTTTATTCGGGGTCTTTTATAGAAACGTCTTTGGTACTTTTTGTGATCGAACCATTTCTTGCCTTGGTTTTATTTTTGTTACTCATGACTCTTATTGGCTTTTATTTCCTTTCCCTTCCTGTATTCATGTTTTTTCGGAAGAGGGAAACACCATATATTGATAGAGCCATGAGAAAAATAAATTTTACACATTTTTATGAGATGATGAAGGCAAAGAAATGTCCTTTTGTTATTTCGTCTCTCATACTCCAGTGTCTTCCGTGCCTCTGTCTTCAGTGACTGAGAACAGCGTCGTTCCTCTCTCCAGCGTTTTTGCACCTATCTGCATATCAGTAAACAAGAGAGAATGCATGAGATTCAAAAAGATTGTTTAATTTTGGGTAGGGATCCAACTAAAGATTAGCTTGCCATTCATGAACAACAAAGAGTGGTGAAAAGGTGAAAGATGTAGAGTGGTGAAAACGTGGAAGATATCCTGAATGTATGGTTCGTCGTCAAGCCGAAATTTTAAGATGAGAAATAATTAAGATCATGTTAGGTTATGTATTATAGAGCTAGCATATCCTCTAGAGGAAACCTCTATAAAGTGAATCACTTAGGCTGATGTCGTAGAAACATAACTCTAGATACCGCCTAGTCTAGTACTGGATCTCGAAATAGTTATCATTAGGAATAACGTAAAACCACACATGTAGTAATCATCATAGTTTTGCATCCTACACGTAATGATTGGTCTGTCCGTTGTGCATGGACTCCTTATCGAATTACCTTGGTTGGCCGAGTAGTAAGTGTCTAACCTGCATAGGAACCACGTCGCATACTACCTGGTCGTGATATCGTCAAACGCTGAAGGGCACGGTTACTTGATCCGTGATCCTTATCTCCGTGTCGTCGTTCAGCCATCGAAGCCGGTACGGTCGCGGATGTTTGGTCACTTGAAGACCAAGCTTATCGACCATGTTCCTGCTTGCCACGTTAGTACAAGATCCACCATCTATAATAAGACTACGTACCTTGTTGTTCACCATACAGCGAGTGTGGAAGATGTTTCCTCGTTGAACCGTCTCTGGATCAACAAGCGCACCGAGAGCTCTCCGGATCACTAATAACTATCCAGATTCGGGATACTCTATGGGCGTCCCCGGCTCAGGTTCCTTGACGTCCTCGTCCTCCTGTTCATCTTGCGACTCGTACTCACCAGCGTCGTTTAAGATCATGATCCTCTGGTTCAGACATTCTCGAGCCATGTGTCCTTTGCCCTGACATTTAAAACAGGTAATATCTCTAGAACGGGACGTGTTAGGAAACTTACATGGTTCTGGTAGGTTGGGCTTGGATGTCTCAATGGTCGGCTTCTTGAATCTGGACTCAACCTCGACCGTCTTACCTTTGTCGATGGGTCGAGGGGGTCCGCGTCGACCATGATGTACTGGTCCGATTTTGGTTCGTGGTCATGGACTTCCGTTTGTTGTGCTGCTCAACCTGTATACATAAATGGAGCAACTCGGACATATCATGGTAAGGTTGAATTTCTACCTTTCGAGCGATCCGCTCGTGTAATCCGTCCACGAACTGGGCCATGAGGGTCTCCTCTGATTCGTCCAGCTCAAGTCTGTTCCGCAACTGCTCGAACTCTTCGAACACTACAAAAAAGGGTATTGATAGCACTTGAAGATAGCACGGTTTTACTAACTGCTATTAAAGATGATATGCTGGACGGGTATACTTTGTTATAGCATTTTAAAATAGATAAGACAAAATTTTGACAAAAATTCACTTAGCGGGAACCAAAAAAAATCTTTTAGAGCCTAAATTTTTGAGACTGAGCGCCAACACTTAGAATTTTTTTTGGTTTTGGTGAAATTTCCCCCTTCTTCCTCTTTGAAGAAAACACACTCCTTGTAAAAAAACAAAGAAGAAAAGAAACATGATTGGTTCCTCTTTCCTCTCGTTTCGTTAACACTAGAAAACTCTCTTCCTCCTCCGCTTCTACACAGACCTCCACCGCCTTTCTCCTCCTCCGCTTCTTATTCTGGCCTTGCATTCATTCTTCAAAAGGCTTCTCCTCAAAATCCTCTGAAATCCCTAAAATCCCCATATCTCAAATCCCTAAAACTTCTTCTCTTAGATCTAACGCCGGTGACTTCACCGATCCTTCTCTGGTCCTACTCCTTCACTGATCCCTCAACTGTCCTTCTCCTTCACTGCTCCTTCAAAAACTATCGAGGGAACTAATGAGCACGAGATATCGATTCCTCTTTCACCCATGTATCTCTTATTCTTCTTCTGAGTTCAATGGGTCTATCAGATTTTTGTCAGATCCACCAATTTTAGGGTTAATTGATTTTGACGAATCTGTAATCAAATCCGCAAATTTCTGCTTTCGCTTCGATCTTCTTGATTATCTTCAGCAGATCAAATCCAAAATCCCCTCGTTTTTTGGTTTTGAATTTGATTCTCTCAATGATTCCAATTCCTTTTTTATGACATTGCCAAGCTTTTGTTCATGTTAACAGTTGAAACCTATGGCGCACATGAACGCTCTTCAACAGATGATTTTCCCTGACGAGAATGCTCCCATTCATCGCAAAAGTATTAAATCTTTTCTCTCATTCCCTTCAGAATCATCATGTTGAGTTGAATGCTTTGAAACAAGACTGTTTTTTTCTTTTGCTATTTCAGAGTCTGTTACTGCTACTTCTGTGAAAACCAAAGGATATGTACTTGGTCAGAAGAAACCTAGACCTCGCAAGGCTCTCAATGCTATTACAAACAAGTCTGGGATTTAGCCCAAAGCTTCTTCTAAGAACAAGCAAATCGCTGCTGCAAAATGTGAAATCGACATAGCTGGGGAGATGTTCTTACATGATCACAACAAATGCATCAAAGAGCAGCAAAATCTCTGGGACGGTCACTAGTCTACTGATATTCTACTCCATCATGGTATAGCTTCTATGGTAACCAATCTGTGATTTTAAACTTGTGTTAAGCTTCTTCTTTTGTTTTTACAGATTGTTCCAGCAAGCATCTCAAGTATGAGAAAGAAATGGTACTTGACTATCCCACTTTACTAACAAGGAAAAACCCATGCCAGGTAGTCTTACTTATTCACTTTTTCTTCCATTAAAGGATTATGTTCGCCAGATTCAGAACTAGTCTGACAATTTTTGGTAAATGCAGTGCAACTTTGATTTTCGAAGTGGAATTGGTTGCTTGTAGAGGAAAGGTTCTAGTGTTGGAAGTGTTTCTGAGGACAGAGCCAAGCTAGAGTAAGCATTATAACACCATCTGGACCTCACTAACTTTGATTTACTCTCCATATTGCATTATATAAAACAACTTTTGCTTATGTTTATGGTTTTATGATTGCAGAGATCTGAAGAAGTAGAGAGAGCTAGCTCCGCCGCCGTCATTCATGCTGGTACTTGCTCGTAGTGGACAATATCTAAGAGTAAGATGACTCTTTGATGAAAACATTGATGATAGCGTCTTTAAAACAGATTGGGAGTTTGCTGTTTCTCATTCTTTGTTTTTTATGCCGAGAAAGAGAACTTGTATCTCTATGTACTTCCAAATGAGACATGGGAGGGTAATCTCCCTGTTGATAATACAAAAAAACGACTACGCTTCTAGTTTATGTCTTGCTTTGCTTTGATTACCCCATGCAAAGCTGAGGTATTTTCTTGTATGTGTCTTCTCCATATCCTTGATTTATTAGTCTCTCACTCTTTATAAGATTGTGTGTTTGACTTGTGGATTTTGCTTGTTGAATGCAGATCTTGAATTGCGTGCCACTGAAAAAGAAAGAATCAAGATCAGGAATGGAGATTATGAATTTGCTGCAGGTCCTTTGCTAGCATCCAATGTTTAATTATGAGTATTGGAAATTTCACTTGATGCCCTAAAGGAGCATTTGTTACTTCAGAAGCAACAGAGAAAGAACTTGAACTTGAAGCTCAGTTCGTCGAGGCAAGAAACATAATCCAAGCACATGTCCTTTTTCTCTTCAACTTACAGAAGATGGAAGAATATGAGAGGAGAAAGGAAGAAGCAATGAAAGACTTAGTTTTATGTGAACTTAGATAGTTTTTAATGAATTCTTGTAAACATGTTTTGGTTCATTAATAAAATCATTTGAAATATATATTTTTATATAAATTAATTAATAGAATATATATATATATAATAATAATTTAATACGAAAAGCTATTATAGATGCAAATAATAATAGCACCACGAATAATGCTATAATAGATTGCACCAAACATAGCAAGCTAAAATTAACGCTATTACAATGCAATAATAACATAGCACGAAATAAATGCTATGGTAGGAGGGGGCTCTATTATAGCTGCCGCTGTCAGAGCGTTTGTGAAAACGCTATCTATTATATACCATAGCTTGTATCGTGTGCTATGAATGTTGATTTTTCTTGTAGTGGAAGTATTCTTCGACCGTCTTGGTTCCCTGCATCAACTTACGAAAACTTTTTTGCAAATCTCTATTGAAATGGGTTGGAACTTACATGCGCCTTAGTTGGAACTTCATGTCGGCCCAAGTAGTGATCGGCTCGTACCGATGGTGCCTTCGTTCCGCGAGGTCCCGGTCCCACCATGACAGGGCGTGCCATGTGAACTGGGCCACTGCAAGAGAGATTTTTCTATGGTCTGGGTACGCATAGTGGTCGAAGATGTGCTCCATCCTCCGTTCCCAATCTAAGTAAGGCTTCGGATCTGCCTTACCTGCGAATGTAGGGGGTTTTAGTTTGATATCATTAGGATATGGACGTTGTACCTCTTGTTCGCATATGCGTCCACGGTGATTCGGGTCGCGTTGGTAAGGTGGTTGAGGTCCGTGATCTCAGCGTCCGTATTCGATATCGTCCGTGTCGTCGTCCGTATCATTCTGTCGGACATCCTGATAGCGTCCTTTTTGCTCCGCACGTCCGCGGTACGGGCCTGGTCGACGTTGCTATTCTAACCGAGGTGGTGGAACTTCTGGTTTATGATTCGGCTCGCCTTGTCAGGGCTGATGTGCTCCGGGTCGAGGCTGTTGCTCGTATGTCCGAGGTCGCTGCTTGCCTGGTGATAGGTCCAGACTTATCCCTATTCTAACTGCAAGTGCACAGAAATGCAGCTGTAGTACAAAAGGTATCGAATCCACAGAGACTCGAGGTCACACGACATATTATATGTTTTTAAACTTAGCTAAATTAATCAGGTGAAAGCAGTAAACAAGCAAATGAATTTAAAAGGTGTTTTAATAGGAGAAAGACGCTAGACTTAGGAAGTTCTCAGGAAATCATGCAATGTCAGACAGTTCAACAATCAGGATTCAGATTAAGCACAGGTTCAGGAACTAGAAATCGCAAATGTTAATAACCCTACTCTCGCTGCGATTATTATCTATGTCTAGCAACCTAATGATTCAAATCTCTTTGCAATCTTAGAGTTCTAGACAAGCATTAATAGCAAGTTCTTTGTTTCACAATTCTCTAGATCAAATCTCTTTGCATCTAAACAAATTGCTCACACTAGTTCTATCAGATTCTAATTCACACTCTCGTGCCAAATTAGTTATCTAAGATCTAAACTCTAGGTGATCAATCTAGAATTCAGTATTAATCTCAACTAGGTGATGAACAGATAGATTTAGAATCCTAATTATCTAGTGATCTATTAAAGCATGAAATCCCTATGAGAATCACTAAATCTAACTAAGGTTACTACTCAGACATGGAACCAACGAGATAAAACATGTGCAAATAGAAAACAAGACTGAATAGATATAAAGAATGGGGTTCGAAATCCTTCTCTCAAAGGTTACAAGTAGCAGGATCAGCCCCAAGCCAAAATCTCTCAATCTCCAAAATGAAAAAGCCAAAACAAAGCAAGAACAAAATATAGAAGAAACAACTCTCCAAACCCTATTAAAAGTCTAAACACGTTTTGGGGCAAATTAGAAATAAGGGAAACTTCTAGAATTTCTTGCAAATCTTCAAAAGATGCAATAAACCGGCGCATAGCTTTTGCTGGACTTTAGTGTCGACCGACACTAAGAGCAGTGTCGGTCGACATCTACTCGTGGTCACGACTCCAACTTCAGCTTCCTGTAGAATGCTCCAGAAACGTCCCAAAATTCCTAGCTTTGCTCCAAACGCAAGCTTACCTGTAAAAGACTCGATAGACTCGAAAAGCAAGGTTAAAGACTCAATATATACACTTATATCATGGTTGAAAACCTAGAAAAACCATGATATATCAACTCCCTCACACTTAGCTCTTGCTTGCCCTCAAGCAAACATAGAACCAAAGTATAGAAAGAGGTTTGAAAACTCAGAAACTCATTTCGTCTTAGGAACATCGCATTCACATTCACTTTGTAACACACATGAAAACTGTAACGCCCCGACCCGGCCTTCCTAGGCCGCGGTCGATACGCTACAGTGGTCAGGCCGATCCCTAGCCTGAACCTTCCTAAATTTCGTCCTAGTTAAATTTTTCCTTCTAGAACAAGTATTCCTCGGATCTTCTTATGACTTCTGGACTTATATCCTTCATACTTAATCAATACGCAGCGGAAATCCTTACTTAATCTTTATATCGTTCTTCTAAATAACGATCCATCCATGAACCTCCGACGACCATATTTAGTTTCTTTAAACTCTTTTGAGGTTCCAATCCTAATTAACCATTCTAACAACCTAAGGCTTTCACTTAGTTCAATCCATTCTCTTACCCAGTTCTAATCATCTTTTAGATCGATCGAGTACTTGGACTCGTACCCTAACCTTTTGGTGAAGTCGCTAAGAAGCTAGATCCACGTCCAGCTTAGCTCGTCCGTTTATCAAACTCTTGAGACATATCTCCCTTGTACCTAGTCACTCAACCAACCATCCCCACATGACTAATTATAAGAGAGATCTTCACGTTCCCTCCTTGGTCAACTCTCCATTCCGCTAGCAAGTCTGCATATTGATTACTACAATCGTTGCTGCGTTCCCAAGCTCAATACATGCATCCAAAAATACTTAAACAATCCTTGGCAAGGATTAGTTAGATAAACCAGCATCTTATGATGCCATTAAAACACTTATAAGTTCCCTTAACTTAATCACAATTATCTTGTTCCACTAAATCTACCAAACGGATTGAACAAGGCCCGACCACGTCCTTTACCGAACCTGGCCGTGACTCATTAAAACCGTCAGTAGATCATCCTGGTTCTCTAGCCATGGTCGCTATCGACCCTAAACACGGACGACGAATCGCATCTCTTCGGGTCATGTGTACCACCCGTACCATGATCCACAAACAGTCACACCCATCTGGACATTCACAACCGCCCACGACCTTACATGAACCAACCCGAGATCGACGACTGTCATAACCATCCATGCGATCCCACCGACCCATGGATTGGTTTCCACACGCAACCCGTACCGGTGCCAGTTCATGTATTGACACACCCACACACGTCTCCGACCCCACCGGTCATCGTCTATGTGATCGCGCGGTCTGAATGTCTCGATCCGCATAACAACTTAACTAAATCTTCTAGATAAATAGAATGGAAAGAGTGAGTCTTTTATTGATAGACTAACCTGACCACGTCCTGAGGATAAGGCCACCAAGCTTGCCCCTATCAAATATCACGCTCCCAACATCCATTTGGTTAGCCTTGGTCGTACCGCATTCTCTTGTCAACCGCCAATGGTCTCTTTGGATGAGTATGGCCAACCCTTTCTCTTTCCTTGAACCCTTACGACTTCTTATATGTATTTCTGGGAATGTAATCCCTGCTGGTGTATAGGATTGTGTACGTTCCTATGAAGAACCACACTATCTCTCTCTTGAACCGCCGATGATATCCCTTGAATGAAACTGATCAATTCCTTTCTCTTGTGCCTTTAGGACTCACGGCCTTTCCTCATAAATCCCTGGGTCTTCTCCCTCTCTTTGTGTGGCTGTGTGAAGCCCTGGTTACCCTTATTAACCGCTCCACATCCTTCCTCATACACTGCCCTCAAAGTCCTCTTAACTACCGATAATTCCTTCCTTAGAGTTCAGCCGAACCATCCATGCCTCTCTTAAGCCCACGGTTTATTGAAGGTATCAGGGGATTTATTAGGTGTGTAGATGAGTCTCCAGTGGTGTGTGGATGTCTGGAAACCGCCAATGGTTCCTCTCCAAATCCACCAACAAACGCCTTGTAAAACCGGTCCAAAACCCTTTTGTGGATTCCGACAGATTCCTCCTTCTTTCCCTTCATAAAATTGCGGTTCTTCTTTGATATATTCTGGGAAATTCTACTCTGGATATGTCTGTGTGTAGACATGTTTAAGTAGTGGGTGTTGATCCCCAAAGGAATGCCCCAACTGCCCTAAAATCTGCCGATAATCCTTTGCAGATTTTTGCCCGGAAACCTGCCTCTTTTCCTATGAAGCCTCATCGGGTTTTCCTTCATATTTTCTGGGTTTCCTTGTGTGTTTATTGGCGTGATTATGTGTAAGGATGATGCCCAGATTCGTCCTTCATCTTCCTTTTTTAAAGTCATCTCCAAAAACTGCCCATTAAGCGAAGGGGTGCAAATGGTTGGTGAATGGGTGCCAAACACTTGTGCCCCTTTGCTGGTAACCGCCCAACCACCCAGCTAGTGTCACTAGCTGACCAGCTGACTCAAGAGGTGAACACTAGGACCAGCTGAGTTGAGCTGATCGCCAGCTGACCCAGCTGACTAGCTAGACTGTTCAGCTCGTTCCAGCTGAACGCTCTTGGTTCAGCTTGTTTGAGCTTAACACTTTCTGCCCAGCTTGATTGAGCTCCTTTCTTACTGACTTTAGCCACTTCTTGACCTTAGAACACTCTTACTTGACCCCTTAGATGGATGGTTCCACGTTTTGGTCCCATGTCCCAATCCCCCGATCTTTCTAGGGTCGGTTCCCGGGATACGGATGTTACAAGTCTCCCCCACCAATTGGGAATTCGTCCCCGAATTCAGTGGCGGTAAACTTGGCTGTTCTGGTTGCTTCGATATTCTCCTTAGACATTGAGGGATCCATGTCTGATCTTCCTCATGCTCCTTCCGTCTCTAGTAAGCCTTTGCTCACCTTCGACCCCGTGGGTCTTAACCTGTCATCCGTCATCTCCGAACTCACAAAACCCTGTGTAGTCCGAAATCAAACATTGTGTGTTTACATAATAACAATGATTACAGTCCTTACTTATTCATTACAGAATTGGTAAGTACTTAATCCCCAATTCCCCCGAGCAATGCATTGCAGGAAAGGCCACCCCTTTCCCCAATACGACGCTAAGCAGGAATCGCCACCCCTTTAACTCAATAAGATGCTATGCAGGAAAAGGCCACCCCATTTTACCCATGCGATGCATTGCACACAAGGACTCTTTAACCCAATACGATGCTATGCAGGAAACGGCCACCCCAATTTCCCCACGCGATGCATTGCAGAAAAAGAAAAATCTGGTCGTGGTCCTTTACCGGACTTGACCTTTTCCCCAACTCCATGGGAAGCCTGGGTTTGGTGACTGTACCGGCGAACACGTTGAAGGTACTGGTCACCCCAGTCCTTCACTACGCATCGCCTGCCACCTTCCCCCATCCTGCGAATAGCCTAGGATTCCACGATCCAGACTTCCGCAACTCGCACATGTCCCTCTTGTCATCCATCACCCCACCGGTGTGGTTCTTCCCGTAAGTAGGGTACCTTGTGCGACCATGAGGGGTCTGGTAACCATCAACCTGGTTCCATTTCCTCTTTAGGTCCCTCCCGGTTCGGCACATCACCTTCTCCTGTGACTGTGCTTTCTTCCGGTTCTCCTTGGCTAAATTGGCCTATGTTGCGGCAGTCTGCTCAACCAACTCGGAACAGAGCTGACAAACCGGGCAGTGGGTACGATGTTCAACCCGCATCCCGCAGAGTTAACACGTATTCATGCCCCTTCGTCCTCAAGCTCTCGTCCCATGGAACACCTGAGTTGATTGAACCCTGCCACTTACACCCACACCGTCTTGCGACCTCGAGCCAAGTCTATAAACTAACATTCCCAACCGATCCCATACTCAACTGGGAAGTACATCCTTCCAACTGATCACATACTCAGCTGGAAAGGACTAACGATTGAACTTGACCCTAAGTCCGTCCAAGACTTGGTGCGGACCCTGGTGCGCTTGTCGGCCGCAAGCCATCAGTTATGTGCGTCACCTCCAGAAAGTGAACCGCAATGCTGTTCTAGGGTTCCCTATCCCGATCTAAGACCCTACGAAGAATTGGCTCTTATGAACCGCTGAGTGATACTCGCACGTCCAGGTTGTTCGCGTTCGGACTGATCCAACCGATCATTCCTGCGGGTACACTTGGTATGTGGTCACAGTCTGTCATCTCCAATTTAGTTCTTTCAGACTTATCGGCAGATCGCACGCGTACCGCCCACACGACCCTTACGGTCTTCCCAGGGACCGACCCACGCATCACCCTGTTGGAACTATGACTCGCCCATGATCGATCCGTTGGTCGATCATGTAAATAATGGGAATTAGGCCGATATACCCAACCTCCAATTGGTCCTAGAAACAACTCCGCTCTGATACCAACTTGTAACGCCCCGACCCGGCCATCCTAGGCCGCGGGCAGTACGCTACAGTGGTCAGGCCGATCCCTAGCCTGAACCTTCCTAAATTCCGTCCTAGTTAAATTTTTCCTTCTAGAACAAGTATTCCTCGGATCTTCTTATGACTTCTAGCCTTAGATCCTTCATACTTAATCAATACGCAGCGGAAATTCTTACTTAACCTTTATATCGTTCTTTTAAAGAACGATCCATCCATGAACCTCCTACGACCATAATTAGTTTCTTTAAACTCTTTCGAGGTTCCAATCCTAATTAACCATTCTAACAACCTAAGCCTATCACTTAGTTCACTCCATTCTCTTACCCAGTTCTAATCATTTTTTAGATCGATCGAGTACTTGGACTCGTACCTTAGCTTTTTGGTGAAGTCGCTAAGAAGCTAGATCCACATCCAGCTTAGCTCGTTCGTTTATCAAACTCTTGAGACATATCTCCCTTGTACCTAGTCAATCAACCAACCATCCCCACATGACTAAGTATAAGATAGATCTTCGCGTTCCCTCCTTGGTCAGCTCACCATTCCCCAAGCAAGTCTGCATATTGATTACTTCAACCGTTGCTGCGTTCCCAAGCTCAATACATGCATCCAAAAATACTTAAACAATCCTTGGCAAGGATTAATTAGATAAACCTTCATCTTATGATGCCATTAAAACACTTGTAAGTTCCCTTAACTTAATCACAATCATCTTATTCCACTAAATCTACCAAACGGATTGAACAAGGCCCGGCCACGTCCTTTACCGAACCTGGCCGTGACTCATTAAAACCGTCAGTAGATCATCCTGGTTCTCTAGCCATGGTCGCTATCGACCCTAAACACTGACGACGAATCGCATCTGTTCGGGTCATGCGTACCACCCGTACCATGATCCACAAATAGTCACACCCGTCCGGACATTCACAACCGCCCACGACCATACAGGAACCAACCCGAGTTCGACGACTGTCATAACCATCCACGCGATCCCACTGACCCATAGATTGGTTTCCACACGCAACCCGTACCGGTGCCAGTTCATGTATTGACACACCCACACACGTCTCCGACCCCACCGGTCATCGACTATGTGATTGCGTGGTCTTAATGTCTCGATCCGCATAACAACTTAACGAAATCTTCTAGATAATTAGAATGGAAAGAGTGAGTCTTTTATTGGTAGACTAACCTGACCACGTCCTGAGGAGAAGGCCACCAATCTTGCCCCTATCAAATATCACGCTCCCAACATCCATTTGGTTAGCCTTGGTCGTACCGCATTCTCTTGTCATCCGCCAATGGTCTCTTTGGATGAGTATGGCCAACCCTTTCTCTTTCCTTGAACCCTCACGACTTCTTATATTTATTTCTGGGAATGTAACCCCTGTTGGTGTATAGGATTGTGTACGTTCTTATGAAGAACCACAACCTATCTCTCTCTTGAACCGTCGATGATATCCCTTGAATGAAACTGATCAATTCCTTTCTCTTGTGCCTTAGGACTCACGGCCTTTCCTCATAAATCCCTGGGTCTTCTCCCTCTCTTTGTGTGGCTGTGTGAAGCCCTGGTTACCCTTATTAACCGCTCCACATCCTTCCTCATACACTGCCCTCAAAGTCCTCTTAACTACCGATAATTCCTTCCTTAGAGTTCAGCCGAACCATCCATGCCTCTCTTAAGCCCACGGTTTATTGAAGGTATCAGGGGATTTATTAGGTGTGTAGATGAGTCTCCAGTGGTGTGTGGATGTCTGGAAACCGCCAATGGTTCCTCTCCAAATCCACCAACAAACGCCTTGTAAAACCGGTCCAAAACCCTTTTGTGGATTCCGACAGATTCCTCCTTCTTTCCCTTCATAAAATTGCGGTTCTTCTTTGATATATTCTGGGAAATTCTACTCTGGATATGTCTGTGTGTAGACATGTTTAAGTCGTGGGTGTTGATCCCCAAAGGAATGCCCCAACTGCCTTAAAATCTGCCGATAATCCTTTGCAGATTCTTGCCCGGAAACCTGCCTCTTTTGCTATGAAGCCTCATCGGGTTTTCCTTCATATTTTCTGGGTTTTCTTGTGTGTTTATTGGCGTGATTATGTGTAAGGATGATGCCCAAATTCGTCTTTCATATTCCTTTTTAAAGGCCATCTCCAAAAACTGCCCATTAAGGGAAAGGGTGCAAATGGTTGGTGAATGGGTGCCAACCACTTGTTCCCCTTGGCTGGTAACCGCCCAACCACCCAGATAGTGTCACTAGCTGACCAGATGACCCAAGAGGTGAACACTAGGACTAGCTGAGTTGAGCTGATCGCCAGCTGACCCAGCTGGACTGTTCAGCTCATTCCAGCTGAACACTCTTGGTTCAGCTCGTTTGAGCTGAACACTTTCTGCCCAGCTTGATTGAGCTCCTTTCTTACTGACTTTAGCCACTTCTTGACCTTAGAACACTCCTACTTGATCCCTTAGATGAATGGTTCCACGTTTTGGTCCCATGTCCCAATCCCCCGATCCTTCTAGGGTCTGTTCCCGGGATACGGATGTTACAAAAACATTCCTACAGAGATCAAGACCACAATGTACTTCCCCCACACTTAGCAACTGTCCCAAGTAAACTCCACAATCCAGTCATAACATTCAAGTTCACCACACTAACCTCTGTATACAATTAGATGCAGTCTCACAAAGGGAGTATCGATCAGAGAACACATGGACTCAACCCAGTCAGTACTTGACCACCCAACTATCGGTTTCTGGTTCCTTTATTTTCCCTTTCTCTCTTAGCAACTGATTTTTCCCCACTGGGTATCATTTTATTTTTTTTATCAGTGCTCTTCCCTTTTTATTCGGGGTGTAATTTTGGACATGTTTCCATGGATGCACAGGAGGTAATAGGGGTCTCTACCACTCCCGTGACCACTTCGAAGCTACTATCTTATTCGTAGTTTTTATCTCTATTTTTTTTTTCAAGGGAGGGTAAAAGATGGAACCATACTCAGACAGGATTATAGGCTGTGTCTAGCACATCAGAGGAATCCGATCCAGAGATACCAAGCCACTAAGTGAGAAGATTTAGTCAATATTAGAGGTGAAGTTAGTAGTGGATCCTCTGAATACCTGACAGATATGGGTGTCCTTGGTAGGCTGATCAGTGTGTGGTTTTCTAACAGTCAATAAAACAACTTTGAAAACCAAAGAAAACAAGGGACTGACACTAAGAAAACATAACATGTTGTCAGTAACCACCTCCCCCACACTTAAACTGCACTTTCCTCAGTGCAATCGCAGCTTAGGTTTGGTATAAATCAATCGCAGCTTAGGTTCGGTATACTGCAGAGACAAGGTATCCTCAATGAAATCTTACCAGCAATGAGCGGTAACAAGCGTTCACTGGACGCTCCTTCTCTGTTCTAAACGACGCGATAACGTTTGAGGAGTGCAAAACCGCATGAATCGATCGCCCACACAACGATTCCCACGTCATCGAACTGATCATCAAAGATCATGACGTAGTAAGGATCCTGGTTGATATGGGGAGTTCCATGGATGTAATATTCTGCCACTCTAAAAAGGATGAACATCAGCTTCTCTGAGGTATCACCATTCCCGACACCATTAACGAGATTTTTAGGAGACACAACGATGACCCTCAAGACAATTAGGCTACTTGTGCAAGCATGAGAGGTAACCAAAGTTGTCGAGTTTTTAGTACCAAACACCCCGGTGATCTACAACGTGATCATGAGAACTCCTTGGATGAACTCCACGAGAACCATTCCGTTAACATATCACCTCTGCTTGAAATTCCAAACACTGGTGGGAGAGTCGGGAACTATCCCAGTCTTGCTTCTTGACGGAGCATAAACTCAGAAAGTCGACAATTGAAGTCTCCCAAAAACCAAAGCGACCACAAACAGAGGCGAATCAAGGATTGGTAGAAAAACCGAAGGTGGCCTCCAAGGAGTAAGAAAATGAAGAGGACGAGCAGCCTTGCGAACCGGTGGTATCAGTATGCATAGACAATGACCATTTATAGCGCTGTGTTGATGTGGGAGCAAATTTGGACGGTGAATCAAAAAGAACATTGTGCCTAATTGAGAACATAAACAGCTTCGCCTGGTCCGCATAGGATAGGCCTGGAATCAGCATGGACATCGCTTGTCACGAGCTGAGCGTGGATCCGATATTAAAACCAGTAAGGCAGAAAAGAAGGAAGTTAGGATCAGAACGAGCCAAACGGCCTAGATCTAAACCAATCATGTGGTGGTAAATAAGAAAATGGAAAGTTGAGAGTTTGTGTCGACTTCATAGATCTAAAAAGGATTGCCCTAAAGACAGCTTCCCGCTTCCGCACATCGATCGACTGGTGGAAGGAACGTCAAGAAACAAACTACTCACATTCATGGACGCTTTTTCGGGTTGCAATCAGATCATGACGAATCCAGACACGAGACAAAACCGTGTTCGTCACCAACAGAGGAATCTATTGCTAGACCTCAGAGCGACGTACCAACGGCTGGTAAATAAGATGTTCGCTAAGCAACTCGGAAAGATGATGGAAGTCCACATAGACGAAATGTTGGTCAAATCTCTCGACGAAAATGACAACATGGGGCATCTGCGAGAATGTTTCGAACAACTAAACAAGCATAACATAAGGCTCAACCTAGCTAAGGGTAGGTTCAGAGTGCATCTGGAGAGTTTCTCGGGTACCTCGTCACTCACCAGGGCATCAAAGAAAACCCAAACCAGATCAATGCTGTGATCTTAATGTCTTTGCCAACAACAAAACGCAAAGTCCAACAATTAACGGGACGAGTAGCCGCACTCAACAGGTTTATCTCGCGATCAACATACAAGTGTTACCTTTCTACGACACTTTGAAAGGCAACAAAACGTTTGAGTGGTCGGAGAAGTGCGAGGAAACTTTCCAACATCTGAAATACCTAGCAAATCCGCCACTACTTGCTAAACCGATATAAGGATAATCGTTAATCTTATACACCCAATATCAGCTACGACCATAAGCGGAGTCCTTATCAGAAAAGATCGAGGCGAACATAAACCGATCGTCTACGTGACTCAAATGCTGACATAAGCAGAAACTCGTTATCCTAAATTTGAGAAGCTGGCGCTCGCGTTAGTAATGTCTGCTCGAAAACAAAGTCCATAATTCCAATCTCACTCGATAGTAGTTTTGGCAACTTTACCATTGCAGATGATCCTTCACTATCCGAGCCAATTTGGAAGACTAGCAAAATGGGAAGTAGAGCTCAGCGAATTCGATATCGAGTACCAATCCAGGACGTGCCCAAAGTCACAAATACTCACTGATTTACTGGTCGAGTTGCCGCAAGAAGGGGCGGGAGAGCCAATGGAGGATTAAGACTGGTTGTTCCACACAGACAGCTTATCATCGAAACAAGGTTCTGGAGTTGGGATTCGCCTAACTTCGTCAACTTGAGAAGTATTGGAATAGTCTTTCAAGTTAGCTTTTCACGCTTTGAATAACAAAGCCGAATATGAGGCTCTAAACTCCGGGTTAAGGCTAGCTCATGAACTCCAAATTCAAAGCATACAAGCATTTTGCGATTCTCAATTGGTCACAAGCTAGTACAAGGGACAATACAAAATGAGAGACGAAAGAATCGAGGCGTGCATGATGATAGTTCGGATTCTAGTAAAGCCGCTGAAAATTTTTAACTGACCTGAATTCCTCGAGGAGAAAACGCCCTAGCCGACGCATTAGCAGCCCATGCCTCGACGTTCGAACCCGGCTTGAAGTGGATCATTCCAATAGAATTCATCGAGCATCCGAGCATCAAAAACTTCGGGACCATCAACCTGGTTTATCCACCGGAAGAAGACGAGAATAACAAAGACAACCTCTACTAGAAGAGATCGATGCAGAAGCATACATGCAGCCCGATGGAGAATATGGCTGAGACAAAGAATGGATTAGAGCAATTCGCGTATACATCATGGATGGCGAACTTCCAGAAGACAAATGGACAGGTCAGAAAACCAAAGTGCAGGCTGCTCGTTACGTCTTGAGGGAAAAAATGTTTACAAATGGAGACTGTCCGGGCCTCTAATATCTTGCTCGTCACAGCGGTTTGTGAGGAAACCATTCAGGAGGCACAACTTTGGAAATCAAAATAAAGCGTCAAGGCTACTTTTGGCCAATAATGGTCAAGGACTACGAGAAGATTTCTCGAAGGCATCAACCCACCGAGCTGATTTCATCAATCTCAGCACCATATCCTTTCATGCGTTAGTCGATGGATATAAGATGCCCATTTCACCGGTCCAAGCAAAAGTGAGTTCTGCTTGTCCTAACACACTACTTCTCGAAAAGGATTGAAGCTGAATCTTACGCCAACATCAAAGACGCCTAACAAAGGAAGGCCGCCTCTGCAACGTGATTCAACTTCTCTGAAGTCTACGTCATCCCTAACACCTCGAGATAGTACACTACCATAGTACGGAGGGTATCCGACACTTCCCACGTTCGTTAGCTTGCCATCATTAAATACGAACTTAACAAAGGGAAAAGGAACATCAAGTCATCTAGTGACGCGTCAGCCTTCTCCACCCCTTGTGGCTTAAGTGTGTGACATCACTTCCACGTCAAGGCAACCTCCATAGCTCTCCACCAAGACCAGCTCTAGAATCCAATTTGACTTTAGACATCCCCACACGTAAACGATCATTCAAACGGTCAACCAAATGGGGAGACCTATCACCTTTATGACCAACAAGGCGTAATTTACCGTGAATCTTTTAAAGATACGTTGATCATACGAACGCTGAACTATAACAAATGAACAATCAAGTTTACTCGGCCATAAGTTCAGCTCCTGATATTGACAGGGTAATCAAGGAAACTCAACGAACTCCCTTCATAAACAGGATTTCTAACGCTCGCATCCCAAATGCATCTAAAATCAGATTTCCATAATACTCTAGAAAAGATGATCCTCGAGCTCACATCAAAGCGGTTAGACTAGCAATAGTTCTCCTACACATGAACGATTACAAGAAAGAGGCATACAAATGTCGTTTCTTTGCTGAAAACCTTGCCGGACTTTCCTTCAATGGGTTCGCAGCTCTGGAAGGAAATTCCATAGATAGCTTCAACCAACTCGCTTCAGATTTCCTGAAGAACTATTCTGTGTACATACGGGAAGAAGCCTTAGAGGCCGACCTTTGGGAAATCTATCAATGTCGAAATAAATCCCTTTGAAACTTCATATATAGGATCAAGGAGATCATATCCTAAATCACGAACGCAAACTAGGTCATAGAACTCAGAGCATTCAAACACGGAATCTGGTACACTTCCAGATTTCGCGAGCAATTTGCAGTTAAATCAATACTCTCTCTTCATGACATCTTTCATTGAGCGTCAACTTTTGCGCTTCATGAAGAAGAGATTAAAACCATCGCAGAAAGCCACAACAAATATGTGGCACCTGCAAACAACTCGAACATGAATTCGAGAAACGATCAAAGCATTAAGATAAAGGTCAAGTCTAAAAACAAACCCTTTGATAAGAGAAAATTCTATAAATATCATTATAAGATGGACATTCCTCCGAGGAATGTCGAAGAAAATCCCGTCTCACAGCTGAAATAGCTAAATTCGAAAATTCAGGAGAGCAAAATCCTGAAGAAGCCGAGCGTCCTCCCTATCCTGATACAAGCACTGCCTCCAGCAACATGAGCCAAAATACCGAGGAGGAGACCCCCGAGTCTCCACCACTGGGTCTCCAAAAGGGACAAAATGTATGGAGCTCTTCTTTTAGAACCTCACTCTTTGTGGTGGTACAACCAAATCTGTGGCCCCCCTCCCGCACCTTTAAAGCACACGAGAACGAGCTATAGTTCTGACTTCAGCTCAGCTTGCAATTCCCGGGGGGGGGGGGGGGGAGGGCTATGCCCACCTCCAAAAAGCGCTACTCTAGAGAGCAACACACCTAAACGCATCGACGTCATTCGCCAAAAGCTGGAACTATCCTGCTCATTGGCCGAAAACAGGTCTTCACCCACCCGCTACCTTAGTTAGTGCAAAATCGAACTCCAGCTCTCATTGCACTAAATTAGGGAGAAAAGCATCGCAAAACTCCTCACACTAAGTTAGAGCGGAGTCAAACTATAAGTTTGAATACAACTCAACTCACACTACCCGGTGGGGGGGGGGCTATGCCCAGCTCTAAAAAACGTCAACTTTATTTCTGGAGGTTCCAAGTTCTTTCGTGAATCGGTAAACTCAATAAAACATTCCAACGAAATGTGTTCAAAGACTCGGGGAATGAAATAAAACTGGTTCTTGGAAAGCGAAACGCTAAGCCTGGACAAACCACATGTCGATGCTCTTGTAATCCAGCTCGACGAATCTGAATTCGAGTTATCCAAAGTCATGATCAATACCAGCAACTCGCTTACTTTAATGCACTTATGGGCAGGCCATGGATCTCCAACATGAAACCAGTTCCATCTACATACCATCAATGCATAAAAGTTTCTTTGCCCTAATGGATTTAAAATGATCTATGAAATCCAAAAGGCCACCCAAATCAGCTACTTAGATAACTATTGTCAAATAGAACAATTTGAATAATAGCAATTTCAGAAAAAAATGAGCTTGCAAAACGAGACGTTAAATGAAATAAAGACCCCACAGTCTCCGGACCTCAAAAAGAGCTCGTTGTACAAGTTTGCATCGATGATACCAACCACGGGAAGTGTGTTGGTATTGGAGAGGACCTAACAAACCAAGTCAAGGATGAGCTTATAGTCTTCCTCAAAGCCAATGTGGACACTTTCTCATGGTCCACTGCAAATATGAAAGGAATCAGCTTGGAAGTGACCTTTCACGACTTAGACGTTAACGATGCCCCTAGTTACAAAAATGATGCAAGCGCGGTCCCGATCGAGCTAAAGTAGTTAACGATGAGGTCAATCGACTGCTCAGAGTATGTCAGATAAGGGAAGTCAAGTATCCCGACTGGCTCCCTAATCAAGTAGTTGTCAAAACAAAAATGAAAAGTTGAGCGTTTGTATTGATTTCACTGATCTCAACAAAGCTTTTCATAAGGACATTTTTCCACTTCCTCACATAGACCGTATGGTACAAGCTACACTTGGCCATCATCTCTTATCTTTCATGGACGCCTTTTTGGGTATAATAAAATCCTTATGACCCGAGAGGACCAATAAAAAATCTTTTATCACAGACCGAGGCATCTACTCCTACAAGGTAATCCCCTTCGGACTAAGAACGCAAGCGCAACCTACCAGCGCCTAGTAAAGAAAATGTTCGCAGACCAGCTCTGTAAAATCATGAGGTCTATATCGATGACATGCTGGTCAAATCCTCTCGAGAATGCGACAACATAGCTCAGATAAAATAATGCTTCTAGATCTTAAATCAATATGGGATGAAACTGAACCCGGCTAAATGCTCCTTCATAGTGTTTTCCGGTGAATTCCTCGGTTACATCATAACTAAAAGAGGAATCGTAAAAAACCCCAAATGTTTTGCAGCATTCATTGCCTGGTTCTGTTTCTTGACCATTGCATCTTAAATTTTAGGTTGTTAGTTTATAATCTTGTTTGCATAAAAATGCAAAAAAAAAAATTGTTTTTTTTTTTAGTTTGGAATCGGCGGAGAGTTAGGGTGTTAGAGTTCATCGCTTTCACAATTGATTCTTGCTTCTTTTTCAAATTTGCCATACCATATTGCCTTTTTTTTCTTAGCTGCATTCAAATCTTGTCACAAGTATTAGGTTGCTAGTTGCATTAGAGGTCGCCTTACGTTTCTAGTAGCATCCAGATTTGTTCGATCACTTGCATTAGGTTTTTCACAATTCTGGTTAAGTTGATAGCTTTGTTTGTGGAATATTTACATTAGTTTTGCATTCTTAAAGTCAAAAAGTATAGTTGCTTATTCTTTTGAGTCAGCGACCAAGAATTTGAAAAAGACGACCAGTTTTTCCTTTTTCTTGCTCACGATTTTCCTTTCTTTTATTTTGCTTGGTCTCTCCATTTGAACTTGACTGTTTTTGAGTTTTGCTGGATAAGAAGCAATGGGCGAAAACCATGCTGCACCGGTTTACTTGGCACAACTTCTCGGAGCAATCTAAGCCCTCGGCGAGCATATGAACCGGCTAAAACAAATTGCGGTTCAGCCATCACCGCACCTTCACAACAGCCTAGTCCAGCACCACTGCAACTCCAGCTATGAGAGGACATCACGCCCGAGCCAACCATCTAGAGGATACAGATAAGTACATGCCCAATCTGGTCTTTCTGGCCATCCACGCCTATATCTCCTAATTATCTTAACACATATTCAAGTGGAAAGTTCACGCTCATTGACATATCCACGGTTCAAAACTTCTCCATCTCCATACAAAAACTGCAAGAGAATAGAGTAGCATATATCCCCGTCTTCTATCCACGGGGATTTCTTTTGGTGATTTCACAAAATTTCATTGACTGTCATTCTAAACCATAACCATTGGATATGCATCAATCTAAACCCAGTCTAAAAAACTCTCACCAAAGCCCTTCAACACTAGTCAATAATGCCATCATATAATATTAAAACTATCTAGACTCCAAATCAGGTCAACTAGCTCTCTACATTCATTAATGGTGGTATGTAAATTTCTCATCAGAAGATTTAACCATGACTAACGAGGTTAGGTATTAAATAGCATTTTATTGGTGAGGCTAAAAGTGTTTCAGGTTACGGTTTTTCAGGAGGATGCTAGATAACACGCAAAACAACAAGAGAGAATGGAATTGTTGATGTCCACGACCCTCAGTCAGTATTGCACAAGTCTACTACTCAGTCCTCCTTCAAGTTTATTTATGTGTCTTCCCCTAGAATTAGATGTTTCTTCGAGGTCTTTTATAGAAACGTCTTTGGGACTTTTTGTGATCGAACCATTTCTTGCCTTGGTTTTATTTTTGTTACTCATGACTCTTATTGGCTTTTATTTCCTTTCCCTTCCCGTATTCATGTTTTCTCGGAAGAGGGAAACACCTTATATTGATAGAGCCATGAGAAAAACAAAATTTACACATTTTTATGAGATGATGAAGGCAAAGAAATGTCCTTTTGTTATTTCGCCTCTCATACTCCAGTGTTATTTCGTCTCTCATATTTCGTCTCTCATATTTCGTCTCTCAGCCTCTGTCTTCAGTGACTGAGAACAGCGTCGTTCCTCTCTCTCCAGCGTTTTTGCACCTATCTGCATATCAGTAAACAAGAGAGAATGCATGAGATTCAAAAAGATTATTTAATTTTGGGTAGGGATACAACTAAAGATTAGCTTGCCATTCATGAACAACAAACAGTGGTGAAAAAGTGAAAGATGTAGAGTGGTGAAAACGTGTAAGATGTCCTGAATGTATGGTTCGTCGTCAAGCCGAAATTTTAAGATGAGAAATAATTAAGATCATGTTAGGTTATGTATTATAGAGCTAGCATATCCTCTAGAGGAAATCTCTATAAAGTGAATCACTTAGGCTGATGTCGTAGAAACATAACTCTAGATACCGCCTAGTCTAGTACTGGATCTCGAAATAGTTATCATTAGGAATAGCGTAAAATCACACATGTAGTAATCATCATAGTTTTGCATCCTACACGTAATGATTGGTCCGTCCGTTGTGCAAGGACTCCTTATCCAATTACCATGGTCGGCCGAGTAGTAAGTGTCTAACCTGCATAAGTAATCATCATAGTTTTGCATCCTACACGTAATGATTGGTCCGTCCGTTGTGCAAGGACTCCTTATCCAATTACCATGGTCGGCCGAGTAGTAAGTGTCTAACCTGCATAGGAACCACGTCGCATACTACCTGGTCGTGATATCGTCAAACGCTGAAGGGCACGGTTACTTGATCCGCGATCCTTATCTCCGTGTCGTCTTTCAGCCATCGAAGCCGGTACGGTCGCGGATGTTTGGTCACTTGAAGACCAAGCTTATCGACCACGTTCCTGCTTGCCACGTTAGTACAAGATCCACCATCTATAATAAGACTGCGTACCTTGCTGTTCACCATACAACGAGTGTGGAAGATGTTTTCTCGTTGAACCGTCTCTGGATCAACAAGCGCACTGAGAGCTCTCCGGATCACTAATAACTCTCCAGATTCAGGATACTTTATGGGCGTCCCCGGCTCAGGTTCCTCGATGTCCTCGTCCTCCTGTTCGTCCTGGGACTCGTACTCACCAGCGTCGTCCTGGGACTTAGCGGTGAACCAAAAAAATCTTTTAGAGCCTATATTTTTGAGACTGAACGCCAACACTTAGATTTTTTTTTGGTTTTGGTGAAATTTCTTCCTTCTTCCTCTTTGAAGAAAACACATTCCTTGTAAAAAAACAAAGAAGAAAAGAAACATGATTGGTTCCTCTTTCCTCTCGTTTCGTTAACATTAGAAAACTCTCTTCCTCCTCCGCTTCTACACAGACCTCCACCGCCTTTCTCCTCCTCCGCTTCTTATTCTGGCCTTGCATTCATTCTTCGAAAGGCTTCTCCTCAAAATCCTCTGAAATCCCTAAAATCCCCATATCTCAAATCCCTAAAACTTCTTCTCTTAGATCTAACGCCGGTGACTTCACCGATCCTTTTCTGGTCCTTCTCCTTCACTGCTCCCTCAACAGTCCTTCTCCTTCACTGCTCCTTGAACAACTATCGAGGGAACTAATGAGCACGAGATATAGATTCCTCATTCACCCAGGTATCTCTTATTCTTCTTCTGAGTTCAATGGGTCTATCAGATTTTTGTCAGATCCACCAATTTTAGGGTTAATGTATTTTGACGAATCTGTAATCAAATCCGCAAATTTCTGCTTTCGCTTCGATCTTCTTGATTATCTTCAGCAGATCAAATCCAAAATCCGCTCGTTTTTTTGTTTTGAATTTGATTCTCTCGATGATTCCCAATTCCTTTTTTATGACATTGCCAAGCTTTTGTTCATGTTAACAGTTGAAACCTATGGCGCACATGAACGCTCTTCAATAGATGATTTTCCCTAACGAGAACGCTCCCATTCATCGCAAAGTATTAAATCTTTTCTCTCATTCCCTTCAGAATCATCATGTTGAGTTGAATGCTTTGAAACAAGACTGTTTTTTTTTTTTGCTATTTCAGAGTCTGTTACTGCTACTTCCGTGAAAACCAAAGGATCTGTACTTGGTCAGAAGAAACCTAGACCTCGCAAGGCTCTCAATGATATTACAAACAAGTCTGGGATTTAGCCCAAAGCTTCTTCTAAGAACAAGCAAATCGCTGCTGCAAAATGTGAAATCGACATAGCTGGGGAGATGTTCTTACATGATCACAACAAATGCATCAAAGAGCAGCAAAATCTCTGGGACGGTCACTAGTCTACTGATATTCTACTCCATCATGGTATAGCTTCTATGGTAACCAATCTGTGATTTTAAACTTGTGTTAAGCTTCTTCTTTTGTTTTTACAGATTGTTCCAGCAAGCTTCTCAAGTATGAGAAAGAAATGGTACTTGACTATCCCACTTTACTAACAAGGAAAAACCCAAGCCAGGTAGTCTTACTTATTCACTTTTTCTTCCATTAAAGGATTATGTTCGCCAGATTCAGAACTAGTCTGACAATTTTTGGTAAATGCAGTGCAACTTTGATTTTCGAAGTGGAATTGGTTACTTGTAGAGGAATGGTTCTAGTGTTGGAAGTGTTTCTGAGGACAGAGCCAAGCTAGAGTAAGCATTATAACACCATCTGGACCTCACTAACACTTATTTACTCTCCATATTGCATATTGCATTATATAAAACAACTTTTGCTTATGTTTATGGTTTTATGATTGCAGAGATCTGAAGAAGTAGAGAGAGCTAGCTCCGCCGCCGTCATTCATGCTGGTACTTTCTCGTAGTGGACAATATCTAAGAGTAAGATGACTCTTTGATGAAAACATTGATGATAGCGTCTTTAAAACATATTGGGAGTTTGCTGTTTCTCATTCTTTGTTTTTTATTCCGAGAAAGAGAACTTGTATCTCTATGTACTTCCAAATGAGACATGGGAGGGTAATCTCCCTGTTGATATTACAAAAAAACGACTACGCTTCTAGTTTATGTCTTGCTTTGCTTTGATTACCCCATGCAAATCTGAGGTATTTTCTTGTATGTGTCTTCTCCATATCCTTGATTTATTAGTCTCTCACTCTTTATAAGATTGTGTGTTTGAGTTGTGGATTTTGCTTGTTGAATTCAGTTCTTGGATTGCGTGCCACTGAAAAAGAAAGAATCAAGATCAGGAATGGAGATTATGAATTTGCTGCAGGTCCTTTGCTAGCATCCAATGTTTAATTATGAGTATTGGAAATTTCACTTGATGCCCTAAAGGAGCATTTCTTACTTCAGAAGCAACAGAGAAAGAACTTGAAGCTCAGTTCGTCGAGGCAAGAAACATAATCCAAGCACATGTCCTTTTTCTCTTCAACTTACAGAAGATGGAAGAATATGAGAGGAGAAAGGAAGAAGCAATGAAGGACTTAGTATTATGTTAACTTAGATAGTTTTGTTAAGGAATTCTTGTAAACATGTTTTGGTTCATTAATAAAATCATTTGAAATATATATTTTTATATAAATTAATTAATAGAATATATATATATATATAATAATAATTTAATACGAAAAGCTATTATAGATGCAAATAATAATAGTACCACGAATAATGCTATAATAGATTGCACCAAACATAGCAAGCTAAAATTAACGCTATTACAATGCAATAATAACATAGCACGAAAGAAATGCTATGGTAGGAGGGGGCTCTATTATAGCTGCCGCTGTCAGAGCGTTTGTAGAAACGCTATCTATTACATACCATAGCTTGTATCGTGTGCTATGAATGTTGATTTTTCTTGTAGTGGAAGTATTCTTCGACCGTCTTGGTTCCCTGCATCAACTTACGAAAACTTTTTTGCAAATCTCTGTTGAAATGGGTTTGAACTTACATGCGCCTTAGTTGGAACTTCATGTCGGCCCAAGTAGTGTTCGGCTCGTACCGATGGCGCCTTCGTTCCGCGACGTCCCGGTCCCACCATGACAGGGCGTGCCATGTGAACTGGGCCACTGCAAGAGAGATTTTCGTATGGTTTGGGTACGCATAGTGGTCGAAGATGTGCTCCATCTCCTTTCCCAATCTAAGTAAGCCTCCGGATCTACCTTACCTGTGAATGTTGGAGGTTTTAGTTTGATATCATTAGGATATGGACGTTGTACCTCTTGTTCGCGTATGCGTCCACGGTGATTCGGGTCGCGTTGGTAAGGTGGTTGAGGTCTGTGATCTCAGCGTCCGTCTTCGATATCGTCTGTGTCGTCGTCCGTATCATTCCGTCGGACGTCCTGGTAGCGTCCGTGTTGCTCCGCACATCCGCGGTACGGGCCTTGTCGACGTTGTTGTTCGAACCGAGGTGGTGGAACTTCTGGTTTATGATTCGGCTCGCCTGGTCGGGGCTGATGTGCTCCGGGTCGAGGTTGTTGCTCGTATGTCCGAGGTCGCTGCTTGTCTGGTGATAGGTCAAGATTTATCCCTATTCTAACTGCAAGTGCACAGAAATGCAGCTGTAGTACAAAGGGTATCGAATCCACAGAGACTCGAGGTCACACGACATATTATATGTTTTCAAACTTAGCTAAATTAATCAGGTGAAAGCAGTAAACAAGCAAATGAATTTAAAAGGTGTTTTAATAGGAGAAAGACGCTAGACTTAGGAAGTTCTCAGGAAATCATGCAATGTCAGACAGTTCAACAATCATGATTCAGATTAAGCAAAGGTTCAGGAACTAGAATCGCAAATGTTAATAACCCTACTCTCGCTGCGATTATTATCTATGTCTAGCAACCTAATGATTCAAATCTCTTTGTAATCTTAGAGTTTTAGACAAGCATTAATAGCAAGTTCTTTGGTTCACAATTCTCTAGATCAAATCTCTTTGCATCTAAACAAATTGCTCACACTAGTTCTATCAGATTCTAATTCACACTCTCGTGCCAAATTAGTTATCTAAGATCTAAACTCTAGGTGATCAATCTAGAATTCAGTATTAATATCAACTAGGTGATGAACGGATAGATTTAGAATCCTAATTATCTAGTGATCTATCAAAGCATGAAATCCCTATGAGAATCACTAAATCTAACTAAGGTTACTACTCAGACATGGAATCAACGAGATAAAACATGTGCGAATAGAAAACAAGACTGAATAGATATAAAGAATGGGGTTCGAAATCCTTCTCTCAAAGGTTACAAGTAGCAGGATCAGCCCCAAGCCAAAATATCTCAATCTCCAAAATGCAAAAGCCAAAACAAAGCAAGAACAAAAGATAGGAGAAAACAACTCTCCAAACCCTATTAAAAGTCTAAACACGTTTTGGGGAAAATTAGAAATAAGGGAAACTTCTAGAATTTCTTGCAAATCTTTAAAAGATGCAATAAACCGGCGCATAGATTTTGCTGGACTTCAGTGTCGACCGACACTAAGAGCAGTGTCGGTCGACATCTACTCGTGGTCACGACTCCAACTTCAGCTTCCTGTAGAATGCTCCAGAAACGTCCCAAAATTCCTAGCTTTGCTCCAAACGCAAGCTTACCTGTAAAAGACTCGATAGACTCGAAAATCAAGGTTAAAGACTCAATATATACACTTATATCATGGTTGAAAACCTAAAAAAACCATGATATATCAACTCCCCCACACTTTGCTCTTGCTTGCCCTCAAGCAAACATATAACCAAAGTATAGAAACAGGTTTGAAAACTCAGAAACTCATTTCGTCTTAGGAACATCGCATTCACATTCACTTTGTAACACACATGAAAACGGTAACGCCCCGACCCGGCCTTCCTAGGCCGCGGTCGATACGCTACAGTGGTCAGGCCGATCCCTAGCCTGAACCTTCCTAAATTTCGTCCTAGTTAAATTTTTTCTTCTAGAACAAGTATTCCTCGGATCTTCTTATGACTTCTAGCCTTAGATCCTTCATACTTGATCAATACGCAGCGGAAATCCTTACTTAACCTTTATATCGTTCTTCTAAAGAACGATCCATCCATGAACCTCCAAGACCATATTTAGTTTCTTTAAACTCTTTCGAGGATCCAATCCAAATTAACCATTCTAACAACCTAGGCCTTTCACTTAGTTAACTCCATTCTCTTACCCAGTTCTAATCATCTTTTAGATCGATCGAGTACTTGGACTCGTACCCTAGCCTTTTGGTGAAGTCGCTAAGAAGCTAGATCCACGTCCAGCTTAGCTCGTCCGTTTATCAAACTCTTGAGACATATCTCCCTTGTACCTAGTAACTCAACCAACCATCCCCACATGACTAAGTATAAGAGATATCTTCGCGTTCCCTCCTTGGTCAGCTCACCATTCCGCTAGCAAGTCTGCATATCTATTACTACAACCGTTGTTGCGTTCCCAAGCTCAATACATGCATCCAAAAATACTTAAACAATCCTTGGAAAGGATTAGTTAGATAAACCAGCATCTTATGATGCCATTAAAACACTTATAAGTTCCCTTAACTTAATCACAATCATCTTGTTCCACTAAATCTACCAAACGGATTGAACAAGGCCCGACCACGTCCTTTACTGAATCTGGCCGTGACTCATTAAAACCGTCAGTAGATCATCCTGGTTTTCTAGCCATGGTCGCCATCGACCCTAAACACGGACGGCGAATCACATCTGTTCGGGTCATGCGTACCACCCGTACCATGATCTACAAACAGTCACACCCGTCCGGACATTCACAACCGCCCACGTCCATACATGAACCAACCCGAGATCGACGACTGTCATAACCATCCATGCGATCCCACCGACCCATGGATTGGTTTCCACAAGAAACCCGTACTGGTTCCAGGTCATGTATTGACACACCCACAAATGTCTCCGACCCCACCGGTCATCGACTAATTGATCGCGCGGTCTGAATGTCTCGATCCACAAAACAACTTAACGAAATCTTCTAGATAATTAGAATGGAAAGAGTGAGTCTTTTATTGATAGACTAACCTGACCACGTCCTGAGGATAAGGCCACCAAGCATGCCCCTATCAAATATCACGCTTCCAACATCCATTTGGTTAGCCTTGGTCGTACCGCATTCTCTTGTCAACCGCCAATGGTCTCTTTGGATGAGTATGGCCAACCCTTTCTCTTTCCTTGAACCCTCACGACTTCTTATATGTATTTCTGGGAATGTAATCCCTGTTGGTGTATAGGATTGTGTACGTTCTTATGAAGAACCACAACCTATCTCTCTCTTGAACCGCCGATGATATCCCTTGAATGAAACTGATCAATTCCTTTCTCTTGTGCCTTTAGGACTCACAGCCTTTCCTCATAAATCCCTGGGTCTTCTCCCTCTCTTTGTTTGGCTGTGTGAAGCCCTGGTTACTCTTATTAACCGCTCCACATCCTTCCTCATACACTGCCCTCAAAGTCCTCTTAACTACCGATAATTCCTTCCTTAGAGTTCAGCCGAACCATCCATGCCTCTCTTAAGCCCACGGTTTATTGAAGGTATCAGGGGCTTTATTATGTGTGTAGATGAGTCTCCAGTGGTGTGTGGATGTCTGGAAACCGCCAATGGTTCCTCTCCCAATCCACCAACAAACTCCTTGTAAAACCGGTCCAAAACCCTTTTGTGGATTCCGACAGATTCCTCCTTCTTTCCCTTCATAAAATTGCGGTTCTTCTTTGATATATTCTGGGAAATTCTCCTCTGGATATGTCTGTGTGTAGACATGTTTAAGTCGTGGGTGTTGATCCCCAAAGGAATGCCCCAACTGCCCTAAAATCTGCCAATAATCCTTGGCAGATTCTTGCCCGGAAACCTGCCTCTTTTCCTATGAAGCCTCATCGGGTTTTCCTTCATATTTTCTGGGTTTTCTTGTGTGTTTATTGGCGTGATTATGTGTAAGGATGATGCCCAGATTCGTCCTTCATCTTCCTTTTTAAAGGCCATCTCCAAAAACTGCCCATTAAGTGAAAGGGTGCAAATGGTTGGTGAATGGGTGCCAACCACTTGTGCCCCTTGGCTGGTAACCGACCAATGATAGGTCAAGAATTATCCCTATTCTAACTGCAAGTGCACAGTAATGTCAATGTAGTACTTAGGGTATCGAATCCACAAGGACTCCGGTCTCACAATAGATTTCTCAAGATATCGGGAAATCAGATAACAGATAATCAGATTCAATCTATAACGTTCTTGAACTAGAATCGCGAGGGTAAAACTAACCAACTGTCGCTGCGATAATCATCTATGTCTAACAACCTAGCAGACCAAATTCCTTTGCGAATCCTAGAGTTCTAAACATGCATTAATTCCAAGTTGATTCGTTTACAATTTCTCTAAACCAAATTCCTTTGCGAATAGATAAATTGCTCACCTAATCAGATCTAGTTAATTAACCAACTGTCGTTGCGGGAATCAACCTAATATCAATAATCTAAATGGCCAGTTCAGATTAAGCATTAAGAACAGATTAGATGAAGAACTAGATGATGAATCTAAATAAATTAGTTAATCTAACATTCCTTCAAATCCTTAATGAGAACCCCTAACCTAACAAGAGATATACTCAGACATAGCAATCATGACAGAAAACATAGTCAAAATAGATATCATAGAATAATCAAAGAATAAGAACAGGGGTTCGAAATCAAGTTTCTTTCGAGAACAAAACCAGCCCCTAAAACTCTCTCTGAAAATAAAACTTAGTTATGAAAACGTAGCCTAACAAGTGGCTGTAAAACCTAATTATAAAGATAAATCACGTTTTGGGGCTTCTTTGTAAATATCAGGAACTTCTGGGCTTTAGTGCAAAATCCACATTCTTCATTAACGCTCGTGAGAATGCCTGGTCACGCTATGCAACGGTCGATGCCAATGGTATGTCGATCGTTGCAAGTGTCAAACATGGGCAGTGACTTCTTTCTCTCAGCCAAACACTCCAAAATACTCCAAAATCTCCAATTCAGCTCCAAAAGTACTTAGACCTGTTAAATACCTGAAATGACTCTAAAACATAGTAATAGACTCGATAAATAAGATATATACCATGGTTAAAAACCCTAAAATCCATGGTATATCAACTCCCCCACACTTAGCCTTTGCTTGCCCTCAAGCAAAACAGCGAACTAGAACATGGTGAAGAGGTTTGAAAACTTTCAGAAACTCTTTTCATCTTTGAAGCAACAACACTCAGATTCCCCTTAGTAAACCACTGAAAGAATCAATCACAGGATATCAAGACCAACATATACTTCCCCCACACTTAGCAACTGTCCTAAGTAAACTCCACAATCACATTCACGCATTCAAATTCTCCCTACTGACTTCTGCAAGTATTTAAGTAAGGTCTCACCTAAGGAGTATCGATCAAAGGCACATGGACTCTTACCTTATCAGCTCTAGACCACCATACTATCTTTCTCTAGTCCCTTTCTTCTCTTTTCCCTTCCTTAGCATTCTGATTTTTCCCCATTGGGTATCATTTTATTTTTTTTATCAGTGCTCTTCCCGTTTAGGGGTGTACTTTGGACACATTCCATGGATGCATAGGATATGATAGTTGTAGCTACCACTCCCATGACCACTTCGGAGTTACTAACTCATCCTCAGTTTATTATCTTTTTTTTATGGAAGGGGAGAAGGGAACTAAATAGGACAGGTTTACAGGCTGTGTCAGAACTAACAAGGGAATCCGACACAAGGTATACCAAGCCCTTAGGTGAGAAAATTAAGTCAGTATTAAGTTTGAAGTCAGTAAAAGGATCCTCTGATACCTGAAGTGATGTGGGTGTCCTCAGTAGGTTGATCTGTGATGGGGTTTTCTAATAGTCAGAGATTGATCCTGCAACTTCATCCCAATGGTTACTTAAGTTCCTGCAAGTGCTGTTAATCTTCTCAAAAAATCATTGTTTCTTACTTAAACTAGTTTTGACTCAACAAAACAATTTTTTTTTGAAAAACGGACTGACTCTAAGAAAACAGAAAGATCAATGTCAGTAGCACCTCCCCCACACTTAAGACACACTGTCCCCAGTAGTGTCAAGCAAAGGGTTGGTAAAAGGAAAACAAAAATTGTTAATGGATGTGTTGAGTTCTGTCTGATTTTTACCTCTGTCACACAAGCATCGATCGTTGCACTAGGTGCATCGACCGTTGCTAGGCGATTTCCGTGTATGATCCATCGACACAGTAGTGTGTCGATCGACGCACTGCGTATATCGGATCAGTCAGCAAGTTAGCAGGTTAGTCCGTTGGATATTGTCAGATTTCGAATCCTGCAAGCTGAAAACACTGAAAAGCAAGTATAATCAAAGCAATCGATGTATCAAATCAAACACAACATCCAAACATAAATAACATCCTAAAAATGAAAAGAAAAAGTGCAAAGAAAAACAAGAAAAGATAAGAGAAAATACAGAACCGAATGTCTGAAAATGGAGACTACGCTCACTCGCTCTCATCATCTATCCCAGCATATGGATCAGAACCGCCGGAGTCCTCAGGAGAACGCTGTCGATGTCGACTGGCAGGGACGGGCTGGTGAACCTGTGGCTGTCTCCTCCAAGTGCAGCCACGCATCCACTCCCAAATGGTCTTCAGTATCCCATCATGACGCTCTCTCCACTCAGCCTAAGACATCTCTCCTAGAGGAAATGCAGGGACGGGAAATGGGCCAATGTCATCAACAGGGGCAGCAGGTGCAGGTGCAGAGGAAGTAGAGGCCCGAGTAGAAGGATCTCCCAGCGGATGAGCCATAGAAGGGACTGCGTGCCTAGCTCTAATAGGAGGCTGGAATCTCAAAGCATCCAACTTATCAATCTGCGTCAAACCAGCAGCAGGAAGCGTCAAACCCGCAGCAGGAAGATCCACTCCGTGCCTCTCAGTGGCAGGGTGATAATAAACCCACAAACGCCCCTCCTTGAGCCATGTAGCGCTCTGCAAGTGACTGAAATCTAGGAACTCTCTCTTATCATTTCACTTTGTACCCTCCAAAGGGATCCTGCAGTGTCTGAAAATGGGAGTAAGCAGACTCCCTACTGTCTCTGTGCGCACGCCATCAAAGGGCTTCTTCTGCAGGTCGCATAGATGGTGAGCAAAAACAGCTCCCAGGTTGAGTCCCCCAGCAGGGTTTCTCAGATTGGTATCCCTAAACTGCTCCCTCAGTCCTCTAAACAGTATCTCCATCCCGGTCTTACGCATCTTGTTGACCTCATACTTGCACAACAGAGTGCGTCCCAAGATGCGCAAAACGTACCTAAGGACCGGATGCCTAACCTGAATCACAGTGGTAGTCCGTGAGTGGTACCGCCCATTGCCAATGTAGTCCCATAACTGCTGAGCCTCTGATGGGTCCCACGGAAGGGACATATCGATGCGCGTCGGCTCTCTGCTGAAACCATAGATCCTGCAGATATCGAGAAGGGGAACTCGATACCTGGCTCCAAGACACATGAAGGTAAAGGTACCTCCTGTAGCTTTCCTGTTGTCTGGGTTTGGATAAATAACCCTGCATGTGGCAAGCAGCTATCTCACCAACTCCGGGTATAAGTCATAAGGCTTCATTGGCATTGTCCCCAGACCAATGCCTCTGCATAGTGCCATAACCTGCTCATCAATGCCGAGACTCTTGCAGGTCGAGTAGTCAGAAAACTTGGTTGGCTTAAGCGTCATGCCACACCAACCATTGTACAGCAATGTATCATACGCATCCCAGTACTCGTGCAGTGGTCTCTCTGTGAAATCATCTGTCGTGAGCAACTTATCAATATACATGCCCCAGTCATGCTCAGTCGGAATCAGAAGGTTATCCTCTCTTGGCCATGGTGGTTGTATGGCTGCATGAACCATCTGATAGTCCTCTGGTGGATCGGAGTCTCGGTGTAACCATTCCGGTGGTGGAATGTACTGACGTGTAGCGGTTCCAGCGGTGGCTCTGCGTTTCCGGGTTTGTCGAGGAGGCATCTGAATTCAAGAAATAAAACAATTAGTCTCGGCAATTCTCTGTGAAATCGTCGAGCAACGATCGTTGCACTAGTGGTGACGATCGTTGCAAAGCGATTTCACAGTCGCTAAACAACGATTTGAAATCGTGCCAAAATCAATCCACAACCTCACAATCAGCAATAATCCAGTTCTAATCACCCTAAATCAAGTCTATAACAACATGCAATCATCATTTCAATCCAAAATTTCCTAATCCTAAAACCCTAAAATCAAATCCGAATATGAAGAAATTGAGGTATATTACCTTGGATTCGCTTCAAATGGGTTAGAGATATAGAATAATCGTGCAAAAGTAGGCAACGATCGTCACACGTCTCCAGACTCGTGTTCTGTCTCTAAAATTCAGCAAAAACAAATAAGAACGTGAAATCCTAAGAAAAAACCAAAAATAAGAAAGAAAAATACTAGAACCTAATAGTGGGTTGCCTCCCACTCAGCGCTTGTTTTAAGTCATTAGATTGACTTTCTGGAAGAAGGTTAGACTCATGGAGGTTTCAACAGAGACTTGGAATGTCTCTGTGAAAGCCTTATCATCCATGGCGGTGTGTAAGCAGTAGCAGCATGAGATCGTCCAAGGAACGTAGGAAGGAATGTAGGGCGGGATTGACACTTGGGTGGTGTAAAGCGTTTCCCTGCATCCACAGCATTGGAGTCAGGATGTTTAAACTTAGAGGATTTATGCCTTACCTTTGGTGAAGATCTGATGTTAGGAGCTTTCTGCTTATGAGCAGCTCTAGGTTCTGAAGATGTTAGAGTAGATTCCTGAGGAACCACCATCTCCTTATCCACCACTACCATGCACTGAGTTACATCTTTAGACCTTACAGGAGCTTTTGGGAATGTTATTGGAGGTTTATAGATCTTTTCCTTAACAGCTCCACGAGGTATAAGTGAGACTGGTTCTTCACGGTGTGCAACGACCGACGCACATGATGCAACGATCGATACAGGTATTTCAGCTCGAGTTTCAACTTCAGTCTCGGGTTTCTCAGCTTCTTGGTCTAATTTAACAGTCCTGAACTCAATTTTCTCCTCTTGACTTGGTCCATTATCAGTCTGAACTATCCAAGCCAAAAGATCAATGTCAATCTCTGTCGAGTCTGGTCCGTCGAAGCTTTCAAATTCAAGTGATTCAATCTCAGACTCCTCTCTGTTTTCCACAATTTCCATAGCCTTAACTGCAAGATATGGTCCTTGGTTCAGCCTACGGTCAACCTGAATTGGAATGTTGTTGACATGAGCTTCTTGAGCATCCTTCTTTTTGACAGAACTTGAAATCTGATCCACTTGCATATCCAGCAGCCTCATATGAGTGTTCAAGGACTCAAGCTTACTATTCAAATCAGTGTACAAGGTCTCAATCCTCGAGTTGAAAGACACATTGGTCTGTTGTTGTCCTTCAAGACACTGCTCCATCATGACTTCAAACCTGCTCTTAGGTGTGGATGCAGGACCTGCTTGATGCGATGAATAACCATAGTCTCTCGATCTCAGAGCGTAATTAGAACTTTGTCCCTGCTGATTTCCACATGTCTGTTCATAATAATCAGCTCCAGCTATATAATTCATCTCTGCAAATCCTCCAACTACTGCATCAGCTCGGATTTGTCTCTTCCCAAGTAAGATGTCGTGGATAGAATCAATCTTGTCTCTCATCTCAGCTACCTGCCCAACCAATGCGTAATACTCCGGTAGGATGGGGTTTCCTTCCCCATCTAGTTTCTGACCCTTTGCGTTGCATATATGACCCTCTCGGTCTCGTAAAATGCCATCTTCACCGCGAATCAGAATCACAGGTTCCATTAAAGTGAAACCTGTTAAGTGCTCAAGCTCTCGGTATCACTGGTTTTGCCTTGCGTCGATCGATGCAACAGAAGCGTCGATCGATGCAGTGCGATTCCTGCAACACAAAAGAAACAGAAGCGTAAGTAAACTAGAAAATTAAAGAAAATGCTTAGTCTAAATCCTAATACTGAATCTATCGGCGAACTCAAAGAGTCCCCGGCAACGGCGCCAAAAACTTGATAGGTCAAGAATTATCCCTATTCTAACTGCAAGTGCACAGTAATGTCAATGTAGTACTTAGGGTATCGATCCACAAGGACTCCGGTCACACAATAGATTGTCAGTAATTCAGATTAAACTAGGCGAAGCAATATTGTAAAGCAGTAAACAAAATAGCAAGTAAACGAATCAAGCGAGGTGGTTGTAAGAAATTAACGAAGGTGTCAGGTTTCGGGAGTTCTCAGGATATCGGAAAATTAGATAACAGATAATCAGATTCAATCTATAACGTTCTTGAACTAGAATCACGAGGGTAAAACTAACCAACTGTCGCTGCGATAATCATCTATGTCTAACAACCTAGCAGACCAAATTCCTTTGCGAATCCTAGAGTTCTAAACATGCATTAATTCCAAGTTTATTCGTTCACAATTTCTCTAAACCAAATTCCTTTGCGAATAGATAAATTGCTCACCTAATCAGATCTAGTTAATTAACCAACTGTCGTTGCGGGAATCAACCTAATATCAATAATCTAAATGGCCAGTTCAGATTAAGCATTAAGAACAGATTAGATGAAAAACTAGATGATGAATCTAAATAAATTAGTTAATCTAACATTCCTTCAAATCCCTAATGAGAACCCCTAACCTAACAAGAGATCTACTCAGACATACCAATCATGACAGAAAACATAGTCAAAATAGATATCATAGAATAATCAAAGAATAAGAACAAGGTTTCGAAATCAAGTTTCTTTCGAGAACAAAACCAGCCCCTAAAAATCTCTCTGAAAATAAAACTTAGTTATGAAAACGTAGCCTAACAAGTGGCTGTAAAACCTAATTATAAAGCTAAATCACGTTTTGGGGCTTCTTTGTAAATATCAGGAACTTCTGGGCTTTAGTGCAATAATCCACATTCTTCATTAACGCTCGTGAGAATGCCTGGTCACGCTATACAACGATCGATGCCAATGGTATGTCGATCGTTGCAAGTGTCAAACATGGGCAGTGACTTCTTTCTCTCGGCCAAACACTCCAAAATCTCCAATTCAGCTCCAAAAGTACTTAGACCTGTTAAATACCTGAAATGACTCTAAAACATAGTAATAGACTCGATAAATAAGATATATAGCATGGTTAAAAACCCTAAAATCCATTTTATATCACCCAACCACCCAGCTAGTGTCACTAGCTGACCAGCTGACCCAAGAGGTGACCACTAGAACCAGTTGAGTTGAGATGATCGCCAGCTGACCCAGCTGGCCAGCTGGACTGTTCAGCTCGTTCCAGATGAACACTCTTGGTTCAGCTCGTTTGAGCTTAACACTTTCTGCCCAGCTTGATTGAACTCCTTTCTTACTGACTTTAGCCACTTGTTGACCTTAGAACACTCCTAATTGACCCCTTAGATGGATGGTTCCATGTTTTGGTCCCATGTCCCAATCCCCCGATCCTTCTAGGGTCGGTTCCCGGGATACGGATGTTACAAGTCTCCCCCCACCAATTGGGAATTCATCCCCGAATTCAGTGGCGGTAAACTTGGCTGTTCTGGTTGCTTCGATATTCTCCTTAGACATTGAGGGATCCATGTCTGATCTTCCTCATGCTCCTTCTGTCTCTAGTAAGCCTTTGCTCACCTTCGACCCCGTGGGTCTTAACCCGTCAGCCGTCATCTCCGAACTCACAAAACCCGGTGTAGTCCGAAATCAAACATTGTGTGTTTACATACTAACAATGATTACATTCCTTACTTATTCATTCCAGAATTGGTAAGTACTTAATCCCCAATTCCCCCGAGTAATGCATTGCAGGAAAGGCCACCCCTTTCCCCAATACGACGCTAAGCAGGAATCGCCACCCCTTTATCTCAATAAGATACTATGCAGGAAATGGCCACCCCACTTTCCCCACGCGATGCATTGTAGACAAGGACTCTTTAACCCAATACGATGCTATGCAGGAAACGGCCACCCCAATTTCCCCACGCGATGCATTGCAGAAAAAGAAAAATATGGTCGTGGTCCTTTACCAGACTTGACCTTTTCCCCAACTCCATGGGAAGCCTGGGTTTGGTGACTGTACCGGCGAACACGTTGAAGGTACTGGCCACCCCAGTCCTTCACTACGCATCGCCTGCCACCTTCCCCCATCCTGCGAATAGCCTAGGATTCCACGATACAGACTTCCACAACTCGCACATGTCCCTCTTGTCATCCATCACCCCACCGGTGTGGTTCTTCCCGTAAGTAGGGTACCTTGTGCGACCATGAGGGGTCTGGTAACCATCAACCTGGTTCCATTTCCTCTTTAGGTCCCTCCCGGTTCGGCACATCACCTTCTCCTGTGACTGTGCTTTCTTCCGGTTCTCCTTGGCTAAATTGGCCTATGTTGCGGCAGTCTGCTCAACCAACTCGGAACAGAGCTGACAAACCGGGCAGTGGGTACGATGTTTAACCCGCATCCCGCAGAGTTAACACGTACTCATGCCCCTTCGTCCTCAAGCTCTCGTCCCATGGAACACCTGAGTTGATTAAACCCTGCCACTTACACCCACACCGTCTTGCGACCTCGAGTCAAGTCTATAAACTAACATTCCCAACCGATCGCATACTCAATTGGGAAGTACATCCTTCCAACCGATCACATACTCAGCTGGAAAGGACTAACGATTGAACTTGACCCTAAGTCCGTCCAAGACTTGGTGCGGACCCTGGTGCGCTTGTCGGCCGCAAGCCACCAGTTATGTGCGTTACCTCCAGAAAGTGAACCGCAATGCTGTTCTATGGTTCCCTATCCCGATCTAAGACCCTACGAAGAATTGGCTCTTATGAACCGCAGAGTGATACTCGCACGTCCAGGTTGTTCGCGTCCGGACTGATCCAACCGATCATTCCCGCTGGTACACTTTGTTTGTGGTCACGGTCTGTCATCACCGATACAGTTCTTTCAGACTTATCGGCAGATCGCACGGGTACCGTCCACACGACCCTTACGGTCTTCCCGCGGACCGACCCACGCATCGCCCTGTTGGAACTATCACTCGCCCATGATCGATCCGTTGGTCGATCATGTAAATAATGGGACTTAGGCCGAGATACCCAACCTCCAATTGGTCCTAGAAACAACTCCGCTCTGATACCAACTTGTAACGCCCCGACCCGGCCTTCCTAGGCCGCGGTCGATACGCTACAATGGTCAGGCCGATCCCTAGCTTGAACCTTCCTAAATTCCGTCCTAGTTAATTTTTTCCTCCTAGAAAAAGTATTCCTCGGATCTTCTTATGACTTTTAGCCTTAGATCCTTCATACTTAATCAATACGCAGCAGAAATTCTTACTTAACCTTTATATCGTTCTTCTAAAGAACGATCCATCCATGAACCTCCTACGACTATAATTAGTGTCTTTAAACTCTTTCGAGGTTCCAATCCTAATTAACCATTCTAACAACCTAAGCCTTTCACTTAGTTCACTCCATTCTCTTACCCAGTTCTAATCATCTTTTAGATCGATCGAGTACTTGGACTCGTACCTTAGCCTTTTGTTGAAGTCGCTAAGAAGCTAGATCCACGTCCAGCTTAGCTCGTTTGTTTATCAAACTCTTGAGACATATCTCCCTTGTACCTAGTCACTCAACCAACCATCCCCACATGACTAAGTATAAGAGAGATCTTCGCGTTCCCTCGTTGGTCAGCTCACCATTCCGCTAGCAAGTCTGCATATTGATTACTCCAACCGTTGCTGCGTTCCCAAGCTCAATACATGCATCCAAAAATACTTAAACAATCCTTGGCAAGGATTAGTTAGATAAACCAGCATCTTATGATGCCATTAAAACACTTATAAGTTCCCTTAACTTAATCACAATCATCTTGTTCCACTAAATCTACCAAACGGATTGAACAAGGCCCGACCACGTCCTTTACCGAACCTGGCCGTGACTCATTAAAACCGTCAGTAGATCATACTGGTTCTCTAGCCATGGTCGCTATCGACCCTAAACACGGACGACGAATCGCATCTGTTCGGGTCATGCATACCACCCGTACCATGATCCACAAACAGTCACACCCGTCCGGACATTCCCAACCGCCCACGACCATACATGAACCAACCCGAGATCGAAGACTGTCATAACCATCCATGCGATCCCACCGACCCATGGATTGGTTTCCACACGCAACCCGTACCGGTGCCATTTCATGTATTGACACACCCACACACGTCTCCGACCCCACCGGTCATCGACTATGTGATTGCGCGGTCTGAATGTCTCGATCCGCATAACAACTTAACGAAATCTTCTAGAAAATTAGAATGGAAAGAGTGAGTATTTTATTGATAGACTAACCTGACCACGTCTTGAGGATAAGGCCACCAATCTTGCCCCTATCAAATATCACTCCCAAGATCCATTTGGTTAGCCTTGGTCGTACCGCATTCTCTTGTCAACCGCCAATGGTCTCTTTGGATGAGTATGGCCAACCCTTTCTCTTTCCTTGAACCCTCACGACTTCTTATATGTATTTATGGGAATGTAATCCATGTTGGTGTATAGGATTGTGTACGTTCGTATGAAGAACCACAACCTATCTCTCTCTTGAACCGCCGATGATATCCCTTGAATAAACTGATAAATTCCTTTCTCTTGTGCGTTAGGACTCACGTCCTTTCCTCATAAATCCCTGGGTCTTCTCCTTCTATTTGTGTGGCTGTGTGAAGCCCTGGTTACCCTTATTAACCGCTCCACATCCTTCCTCATACACTGCCCTCAAAGTCCTCTTAACTACCGATAATTCCTTCCTTAGAGTTCAGCCGAACCATCCATGCCTCTCTTAAGCCCACGGTTTATTGAAGGTATCAGGGGCTTTATTATGTGTGTATATGAGTCTCCAGTGGTGTGTGGATGTCTGGAAACCGCCAATGGTTCCTCTCCCAATCCACCAACAAACTCCTTGTAAAACCGGTCCAAAACACTTTTGTGAATTCCGACAGATTCCTCCTTCTTTTCCTTCATACAATTGCGGTTCTTCTTTGATATATTCTGGGAACTTCTCATATGGATATGTCTGTGTGTAGACATGTTTAAGTCGTGGGTGTTGATCCCCAAAGGAATGCCCCAACTGCCCTAAAATCTGCCGATAATCCTTTGCAGATTCTTGCCCAGAAACCTGCCTCTTTTCCTATGAAGCCTCATCGGGTTTTCCTTCATATTTTCTGGGTTTTCTTGTGTGTTTATTGGCGTGATTATGTGTAAGGATGATGCCCAGATTCGTCCTTAATCTTCCTTTTTAAAGGCCATCTCCAAAAACTGCCCATTAAGCGAAAGGGTGCAAAGGGTAGGTGAATGGGTGTCAACCACTTGTGCCCCTTGGCTGGTAACCGTCCAACCACCCAGCTAGTGTCACTAGCTGACCAGATGACCCAAGAGGTGAACACTAGGACCAGCTGATTTGAGCTGATCGCCAGCTGACCCAGCTGGACTGTTCAGCTCGTTCCAACTGAACACTCTTGGTTCAGCTCGTTTGAGCTGAACACTTTCTGCCCAGCTTGATTGAGCTCCTTTCTTACTGACTTTAGCCACTTCTTGACCTTATAACACTCCTACTTGACCCCTTAGATGGATGGTTCCACGTTTTGGTCCCATGTGCCAATCCCCCGATCCTTCTAGGATCGGTTCCCGGGATACGGATGTTACAAAAACATTCCTACAGAGATCAAGACCACAATGTACTTCCCCCACACTTAGCAACTGTCCCAAGTAAACTCCACAATCCAGTCATGACATTCAAGTTCACCACACTAACCTCTGTATACAATTAGATGCAGTCTCACAAAGGGAGTATCGATCATAGAACACATGGACTCAACCCAGTCAGTACTTGACCACCAAACTATCGGTTTCTGGTTCCTTTCTTTTCCCTTTCTCTCTTAGCAACTGATTTTTCCCCACTGGGTATCATTTTATTTTTTTTATCAGTGCTCTTCCCTTTTTATTCGGGGTGTAATTTTGGACATGTTTCCATGGATGCACAGGAGGTAATAAGGGGTCTCTACCACTCCCGTGACCACTTCGAAGCTACTAGCTTATTCGTAGTTTTCTCTATTTTTTTTTTCAAGGGAGGGTAAAAGATGGAACCATACTCAGACATGATTATAGGCTGTGTCTAGCACATCAGAGGAATCCGATCCAGAGATACCAAGCCACTAAGTGAGAGGATTTAGTCAATATTAGAGGTGAAGTTAGTAGTGGATCCTCTGAATACCTGACAGATATGGGTGTCCCTGGTAGGCTGATCAGTGTGTGGTTTTCTAACAGTCATATAGCTACTGCAGGTTCGTCCAATGGTCACTTAGTTCCTGTTTCAGTGAAAAATTTCCTCGAAAAATCATAATTTCGTACTGTTTTGACTCAATAAAACAACTTTGAAAACCAAAGAAAACAAGGGACTGACACTAAGAAAACATAACACGTTGTCAGTAACCACCTCCCCCACACTTAAACTGCACTTTCCTCAGTGCAATCGCAGCTAAGGTTCGGTATAAATCGATCGGGAACCATAGAAAGATTAAGTTAAAAATTCGAACCCGAACACAGTTGGTGTCGACCGACACTGATTTAGTGTCGGTCGACATCAAGCTCGTATGATCATGGGCAGGACAGTTCTAAGTGTCATGGTCGGGTTAGACTGTTTGGCACTCAAAATCTCACCTGTTACTGCGTTAGATCACTCAAAAATCATGTCAGAAGCAACAGTAGCATGCAATAAACTCAAATCATCCAAGTTCCAGACAGATTGGACTGACAACTGACTCAAAAAGAAACATAAGAATGACTCAAGACGCAAAAGAAAAAGAAAAAGAAAAAGAAACACATAACCAATAGCAGCAAAGAAGCTAGAACTCCTGAGAGTCCTCATCATCCATCTCCTCAGAGTCAGTAGCGTCCTCAGAATCAGCAGTTTCCTCTATGTCCTCATCCTCGGGACTCACAGGTGCAGGTGCAGGGGCGCGACGTCGTGGCTGTGGGTGAGAGACTCGTTGTGGGCGACGACAGGAGCAGCTGTAAATACCCTGCCACATCTCCTTGATCGTGCTGGCCATCCAATTCTGCCACTCTCTAGGAGGCATGTCTTCTGCTGGCAAAGGAGGGTCTGGGAACCCATAAGTCTCATCAGGATCAGCAACAGGAATTGCATTGTGCTCAGCAGCAGAGGCTGCAGCTCCAGAAGTGGCGCCTCGAAACACAGTGGAGCGACGCCGAACAAGTCGACAAAGCTCCTCAACAGGCTGAAAAGATAGCATCAGAGGCTCATCAGTGATACCTGTCAGCTTGGTCTCGGGGAGAGGAAAGAGGCGCTCAACGCCATATATATCAGTAAAATGCCAAATAAACTCTCTCCCAGAGGTGTTTCCCTTAATCCAATGCATACTCTTCAGGTGCGTAAAATTCATGGTGTACTTCTTAGTGCATATCTTTAGTTGACTCCTATCAATCCCAAAGTGGTCATAAATAGGAGTTAGAAGACTCCCAATAGATTGTCTTTTGCCCTTTTCCACTGAATGGCTTAGTCTTGAGATCCTCTAGATGGTGAGCAAAGACAGCTCCCATGTTGACATCAGCCTCCAAGTGTGCATCCTAATAAACATCCTCATCAATAATATCACCAATCCCAATGTAAAGCACGAAAATCACAGCTATCCACATCATTCCTAGCTCCATTTTGCACATGATCGTGTTGGCAAACAAGCGGACAAGGTACCTCAAGACCGGGTGCCTCACTGCGGACTGTTTGGTAGTCTGGGAGTCATATACTCCATTGCCAAAATGCGTCCAGAACACTTGCACATCGCGCAACTTCTTAGGCAGGTTGACGCGTTCCTTAGTCCTGTCAAACTCATAGATGTCGCACAGCTCGGGAGTGGTGATCCTATACCGCTTTCCCTTAGCCATGAAGGTCAATGTTCATTCAGAAGCCTTCCTCACCACATCGTTGGTGTAATACACACGGACTGTAGCCATGAACTGTCTGACTAGCTCCTCATGCAAGACATAGTACTTGGTACATATGGTACCCAAGCCTATTGTCCTCAGGATGCGCAGGACGTCTGGTTTGATTTTCAGCTTGTTCATGGTGGTGGTGCAGGCGAGTTGTGTGGGTAGGATGTCAATGCTACACCAGGCGTTGTAAAACAGGGATTCATAGTCATCCCGCTGCTCTGAGATCGTACTGAGGGTGCAAGTGGTCTTCTTAGACTCTTTCGCAGGCTCGTCTGCGAAGCATGTGAGCTTGAACTTCTTCTCCTCCATACTTAGCCAAGGTGGTCGATTTTGCGCGTCACGGACATTGGTACCAGCAGTGTCGTCTTGCTGCGAGGCGGAGCCAGAAGCAGACGTTTCAGAAGCTCTCCTTGGTCGTTTTCCGCGGTTCAAGGAACGTTCCATCTGCAAAACAGACATAGACATTCAAGCATGAGACTCAATAATCCAATATTTTCAACATCATAATCTCATTGAATTGAGTCCTGACAATCATCCACAACACTGAAACCAATCATATTCCATCTCAAACTCGTCCTAGATATCAACATATTGGGCTAAAATCGAAGCTTTTTACCTTTGGACAAGAATTGAAAAAGGGAGATTGTGAGTCATACCTTAACAAATCGATGAAATAGACACTAGATATGGACAGAGCACTGAAAAACGTGTGGATTAGAGCTTTGAATCGTTGAAATCGGTTAAGAAACGAAGGAGATGGCGATTTGGAGGGTGTTTTTCGCGAGAGGAAGAATGGAGAAGATGAAGTCGGGTTGGGGTTTTTAAAGAAACTTACCTTGATTTTGTCGATGTCGACCGACACTAACATTAATGTCGGTCGACACTTACCTTTCTTACCCAAATCGACCCCTGGAAATCGACCATGGTCGATTATCGTTCGTGCTCTAAACTTTCAAAATCGATGTCGACCGACACCAATTGGACGTCGAGCGACACTAACTTCTAAGTGCTACGGGTTCTGCAAAACTTGACACAAAAACACCAAAAACCAAGAAAATCGAAACGCAAATAAAAAAATCCTAATATGTACAACTTACCAGTGGGTTGCATCCCACTCAGCGCTTGTTTTTAGTCGTTAGCTTGACTGTGGGTAGGAGATCAGACTCCCGAGGGTTTCGACAGAGGTTGTGAGCGCCTCTGCGAAAGTCTTCTCAACCATGGAGGTTCGTAAGCCGTATCAGCATGAGAGTGTCCAAGGAACATAGGAATAGAGCGTTTCCCTGCATTCACAGCAATGAAGTGAGAAGTTTTGAGTTTTGAAAATGCATACCTTCGCCTTGGTGGAGATCTGAAGTTTGGAGCTTTCTGCTTATAAGCAGTTGCAGGCTTTGAAGATGTTAGAATGGATCCTTGAGAAACCACCATCTTCTTTTTTCCAATATCAGAAATTGTAGCCTCATTACTCTGATATCCTTGATCCATCTCAATGCTAAAGGCTTGACCATCAAAGGTGGATTTTCGCAGCTTATCCATCTTGAAGTGCAGAGGTTTATGTCCCATGTGGAGATCAATCAGACCGTGCTTCACGTCAATCATCGCTCCAAGTGTAGCTAAAAAGGGTCTGCCTAGTATCAGAGGATGTTCCTGTTCCTTATCATATTTCAGCACTACGAAGTCTGTTGGAATCAAGTAGTTTCCAACTCTGATGGGGACGTCCTCAAGAACTCTTTCTAGAACCCTCCTTGACTGATCAGCTAGGATTAGAGAGATCCTAGTCTTTTGGAAGTCTGTCAACCTCAATCTCTCCGCCACAGAGTATGGCATGAGATTTCCAGCTGCTCCTAAATCACATAAGGAGAGCTTGAAGCTATCCTTGAAAATATAGCAATCTAGCATAAATACACCAGTATCTCGTAGCTTCTCTAGGATCCGATTGAGCAGCACATCACTGACTTGTTTAGGAAGCACCACCACCCATTCTTTTAAATCTTCATCCATGCGGATCATCTTCTCCACATATCTCTGTAGACAAGGGTGAATTTGCAAATCATCAGTTGGGAGAATCTCATCCAGCTTCTTATCCATCACATCGATGCAGTTGGCTTCATCAAGTTCTTGTTTAGACTTCATAGCTACCATGGGGAATGGTATAAGAGGTTTATAAACCATCTCTTCAGCAACAACGCGAGATTTGAAGGAAATCGGTCATGCCCGACCATAGTGTCGATCGACGTTGGATAGATGTCGGTCGACATCGCTCGATTTTCCCTTGTTGTCGACTCCATAATTGATCTCGGTCGATTTCCGTTCGTCAAGAGAACTCGAAGAATTTGTCTCTTCAGTGAATGTCGACCGACACTGAGTAAGTGAGTCGATCCACACTGAATCTGTAGCTTCGGATTCATCTATCTTTCCAACGATTTCCATAGTCTCAACCTCAAATCCTTCTTCCTGATCCAGCCCATCTTCAATCTGAACCGATATAGCATTGATGTGGGTGTTCTGAACATTCTTCCCCTTGATTGAGCCTGAAATCTAGCATACTTGTGTATCCAGTTGCTTCATATGTGTGCTCAAAGACTCGAACTTCCCATTCAGATCAGTGTAGATGGCATCCATCTTCTTGTTGAAGTCCACAGTAGTCTTTGTCTGCCCCTTAAGTATCTGTTCCATCATAGCTTCCAGCTTACTCTCATGAGCATTAGTAACAGGAGGTGTCTGATAAGAAGAAGCTCCATATGTCCTCTGGTAGGATTTGTTCTGCTGAAAAGGTTTTTGGAAAGCAGAATTCTGACCAAATCCAGAAGAGTTTTGATTACTTGTTACCTTGCTGATTTCCAAACCTGTTTCCTTGAAATCTAGATCCACCAATGTAGTTCACATCCTTTTCTTCACAGCCTTTCTCATTCTCAATCACCTCAGTTTCCTAAGAAAATGCACAACCTTCTTCCCAACCAGCAAGCTGTGAACATTGTCTATCTTCTTGTTCATCTCAGCTATATGGGAATTGTCAGCTTTACCACCAGACTTCATCCTCTCCAAATCAGCATTCTTGACACTATTACTAGTCACCAAGTTTTCAATAAGCTTCATAGCTTATTCTGGATATTTAGTGTAGAAGTTCCCAGTACTTTCAGCATCTAAAGCCATCTGATACCACAAGTCAACTCCTCTGAAGAAGGTACCCAACAGCTGAACCTCAGAGAAACCATGATGAGGGCAATCTCTCTAGTACCTATTGTATCTCACCCAGTCTGCCTTAAAAGGCTCTGTAGATCCTTGCTTGAAGGTCAAGAGATCCTGTCTAAGCTGATCAGATCGAGCATCGTCAAAGAAGTTTCGCAGAAACTTCTCCTTCACTGCATTCCAAGTAGTCAGAGTCCTAGGTGGAATCCGCTTCAGTCAATTTGCAGCTTCTCCTCCAAGAGAGTGAGGAAAAAGCTTGCAGTGCAGGTAGTCATAACTTACTCCATTTTTCTTCATCCCAGTCACTAGAGACTCAAAGTCTTCTATGTGGTCCATAGGGTGCTCATGTGGGTGTCCATGAAACAGGTGCTGTCCCACAAGTGTGTAGTAGGAAGTCTTCAATTCAAACTTGTTCCTCTCAAAAGCAAGAGGTACAATCGCAGATCTGTTGGCGTAGAACTCGTCAGGCCTGTTGTAGTCAGCTAGTGTCCTCCTAACAGGTGGGTTAACAAGCTGTTGCTTAGGTTCAAGGATCACATTTCCTTGAGCATCAATTCTTTGTCCCTGAGCCTTGTAGGGATTTTTCTGTGGGTCTCTCAGAACACCTTCAGCATCTTGTATCAAAATTAATCGATTCATCATCCTTAAATATTTCTGAGCTTTTCTGTTTGTCCTCTCAAGTCTAGCAAGCTTCTCAAGTCTGAGGTTCAAAAGGTTATCGTCCGGGTTACTTCTGGTGTGATGACTTGGCTTAAACTGAACTCAAAAACTGGTCTCGAGCTCGATGTCGATCGACACTGATGGATGTCGGTCGACACTAAATGCGTCTGCCGATTTTGCAGCAACAAAAACAAGCAAGACAGAGAAGAATCAGCAACCAAAACAAAAAGAAAAACAACTTAGTCTAAATTCTAGAACAAAATCTATCGGTGAACTAAAAGAGTCCCCGGCAACGGCGCCAAAAACTTGATAGGTCAAGATTTATCCCAATTCTAAATGCAAGTGCACAGAAATGCAACTGTAGTACAAAGAGTATCGAATCCATAGAGACTCGAGGTCACACGACATATTATATGTTTTTAAACTTAGCTAAATCAATCAGGTGAAAGCAGTAAACAAGCAAATGAATTTAAAAGGTGTTTTCAATAGGAGAAAGACGGTAGACTTAGGAAGTTCTCAGGAAATCATGCAATGTCAGACAGTTCAACAATCGGGATTCAGATTAAGCACAGGTTCAGGAACTAGAATCACAAATGTTAATAACCCAACTCTCGCTGTGATTATTATCTATGTCTAGCAACCTAATGATTCAAATCTCTTTGCAATCTTAGAGTTCTAGACAAGCATTAATAGCAAGTTCTTTGGTTCAGAATTCTCTAGATCAAATCTCTTTGCATCTAAACAAATTGCTCACACTAGTTCTATAAGAATCTAATTCACACTCTCGCGCCAAATTAGTTATCTAAGATCTAAACTCTAGGTGATCAATCCAGAATTCAGTATTAATCTCAACTAGGTGATGAATGGGTAGATTTAGAATCCTAATTATTTAGTGATATATCAAAGCATGAAATCCCTATGAGAATCCCTAAATCTAACTAATGTTACTACTCAGACATGGAATCAATGAGATAAAACATGTTTGAATAGAAAACAAGACTGAATAGATATAAAGAATGGGGTTCAAAATCCTTCTTTCAAAGGTTACAAGTAGCACGATCAACCCCAAGCCAAAATCTCTCAATCTCCAAAATGCAAAAGCCAAAACAAAGCAAGAAAAAAAGGTAGGAGAAAATAACTCTCCAAACTCTATTAAAATTCTAAACACGTTTTGGGGCAAATTAGAAATAAGGAAAACTTCTAGACTTTCTTGCAAATCTTCAAAAGATGCAATAAACCGGCGCATAGCTTTTTCTGGACTTCAGTGTCGACCGACACTAAGAGCAGTGTCGGTCGACATCTACTCGTGGTCACGACTCCAACTTCAGCTTCCTGTAGAATGCTCCAGAAACGTCCCAAAATTCCTAGCTTTTCTCCAAACGCAAGCTTACCTGTAAAAGACTCGATAGACTCGAAAAGAAAGGTTAAAGACTCAACATATACAATTATATCATTGTTGAAAACCTATAAAAACCATGATATATCACCTGGTCGTTCCAATCGGTCGAGTCGAGCTCCGATCGTCTGGATCGCAGCTAGGAGCTGAGTGAACTCGATCGGGCCACCTTGTTGGGCCTGTTCGTCGTCCATTGTCTCTGCACACTTAGCAAAATATCAAACGCGACAAGGAAGAAAGGAAAATCAAGAAATAAGGAAAACACAGCAAAATGGCAAAAAAAAAAGGAAAGGTGCGGCCGGTAACAAAAAGGAAACAATGCAATGACAATTTCATATTTTTTTGACTAAGAACAACAAAAGGAAAGAGAGCTAAACCGAGAACAATTGGGCAATGCAATCAGAACTAAATCAACAATTAATCAAAACAAACCGCAAACACAAAATCACAAGACCAAGAAACCCTAGCTATGTGCGGTCGATTCGTAGTGAACAACCTAGCAGCCGGTTCTAACTTCTTCTTCAGTGAATGCAATGCAACAGAAACAACAAGAAATCAGAGGATACCAACCGAGACAAAGATGATTCAGTCACAACAAATCACCAGAGAGAGAGAAGCCTAAAACCCTAGCCGCCGGTTGAGAACAAAAGACTAGCAACCTATATATATTTTTTTTTGATTTTCGATTTCCAAGGAAAACAAAAGCAAAAACAGAATGAAAATAGCTAAAGGATGAGAAATAACCGAGCTGGGTCAGGAGCTTTTCAGCTCTGATACCAGATGATATGAGACGCAGTCGAGGTGCTCGGATGGTCGAGAGATGGGCGATGGTCGGGCGCGGAACGTGGACGATGGACGAACGCGGGACGGTGGTCGAGCGATGGTCGAGCACGGAACGGTGGCCGAGCGATGATCGAGCGGGACTTGGAAGCTGGCCAATGGTGCTCCCTTCCTTGTCAGTGGGTGGTCGGTGATGGTTTTCAAGCTACTGAACCTTTGATAACACTTAGAGTAACCGGAACAAGCAAGCAAGAAGTAAAGAGATCTAATCTCCAAAGGGGCAGCCGCACAAAGGAGGAAGAGATCGAAACCTGTAGGGTTTTCTTTTGCTAAAAACTTACTTAGCCTTTTCATTAAACTAAAAGATAGTTAAGTACTCCTACAACTGAAAGCGACATGGGCCAGAAACATTGGGCTGGTCGAAATGTATTAAGACAAAAGAAATAAAACTTAAACAGAAAAGGAAACTCTTGGTCGAGTGGGATGGGGCCGACCTGTCTCTCTAATAGACGGGCCTCAGATCAACTCATTAAAAACCTTGTGAAGAAAACCCATTTGGGACAAAACCTCACAAAGGAAAAAGAATATGATCCTTGGTCCAGAGGCAGACCGGTCTAGGAAGCGTCTGATTCAATGCAGAAGATCATGGTCGGTCCAATCGTCCGGAGTAAGAGCCATGGCATGGTCGGGTCGAATGGATTGCCAGCTTCGGTCTTGATCATCTTATGGGTCAACTGGTTCAAGACAGGTTGTCCTTGGTCGAGCTGGCCTACCTGGGCTGTGATGTCCTCTATGCTCGTCCTGGAGATCAGCTGTTCCATGGATTTGTTGAACTCGTCTCGTACTTGTCTCTGTCCCGAACGTGTCCTAGGTATGTCCTGCATGGTCGGGAACTAGTCTATCAGCCTCATGGTCGAGCTCGGTCCGTCCTGCTCGTCCAACTCAGGATCGGTCAAGCTGATGTCCTCATCATAAACCCTAAGCTATCTAAGCATAGTTTTATATTCTCCTAAGATTTCTCTTGCTATTTTTAGGATTCTTAAGTTATAAACCTTTGATTTTGAGCTTTTAATCTAAGTATTTCTTGTTTCTCATAATCTCTTCTTCTTATGTCTCTCTAATCATGATCTCTCATATCTCTCTTATGGATTTTGTGAATAACATGGTGACTGGAGAGTAGAGTCTTTGGATTTTGTGGATGAGGTTGATTAGGATGTGATTATGGTTGATATTTGATGCTTAGTTATTAATATTGCATGATCATTCTCTAATTTGTTGTGCTCAATGAAAGATTCTCAAGGAAACTAAAATCTAGATCTTAAAGTTTTTTCATGCATTGAAAGTGTTTGATGAAATGCCTCAATGCATCTTTATAGTGTATTTTTACTCTTAGTCTAAGGAATTAGTTGTCTAAGCTGATTATTGGTATTAAGAACTGGATTTACATGTTTGTTGATTACTCTTTTCACAAATGGAAAATTGTTCTTGATTAGGTAATTAACAAATTGATTAGTGCCTAGGAATATGATTAGTCATTGATTAGCATTTTAGCCTAAAGATTAGCTTTTCTAAATGGTATTTGATTGGTCTTCTTGCATTCTATTCTTGTGATATGAGATTGGGAAATGAATGATTGCATAATTAGCATAAAGTTATAAACATGGAAATGTGATTAACTAGAATTAGAGTCATTAAGCCATAATTAGCATTGTTTGATTGCTTAAAGCATTATTGATTGTCCCTTGATAATCTAAATTCATTAACCTAATCCTAAGACCCATCTTTCATCTTGTTTTCGTCTTTGTTTATGCATTTTTCGGTTGACTTTTAGTTAAGTTTTGTTGACTTTTCTTGTATGTTTTCTTTCTTTCCTTTCTTTCTTTCTATTATCTTTAGGACTGTTAGTATAAACCTCTTTTATCTATTTTGCTTAGATTAAGTAGTTTCTTGTATTCCTAGTGTGTTGTTCTTCTTACCTCCTTAGATTAATACCTTAAAAACTACATCGACATGTGTAGAGGTTTGAGGAAATGATAGTACTTAGAACCGAAAAACCTCGTCATCAAAATGAAGAACTCTTTGACTTCTATCAAGACCTAATTTTCGTTATACTGTATTTATTTTTTTTGGGGGGGGGGGGGGGGGGGTTTGACACATAAATAACTAAAATAAAATTGAAGGTAAATAGCGGTTTGTGGGCAATAAAAACAAAGCGTTAGGTCGTCGGGGATTTCTTAAGGGATCATGGGTTCAACATCTACTTAGGATTATACCTAGGGTTCAGAGACTTAGTCTACTTATAGTTTTAGAACTCGAAACACATAATTATGCCTAACATATTTTCATAAAATTAAACACCTAATATCTTCAACTCGTCCAATCAACTCTTGCAGCTGGCCGCGAAGAAGATCATGCATTAATATCGAGTTCATCCACATTCACAGTGTCATGTAAGTCAACTATCGCAGCTTACATCCCATATTCTCGAATATCCTAGTTCCACCTAATAGCTAGAATACTTCCGTAAATCTAGCAGGAGTATGATCACCTTCAAAGTGATCAGTCTCTAATCATGCATTAAACATAAGGGAATAATAAAAAAAAACATATAAATTACGAAGCCTAATTCTATAAATTACCCATGATTAACCCTATCGAAATATTCTCCGAAAAACCCAACAAGATAACTACTATGATTTTCAAATAAAAACCATAATAAAAGCTTGCATTTAAATAAATAAAATAAACTTTTAGCTTAGGGTTTCAGATCCTAGTTGTGGGATTTCACAGTATCAAAGTACTTGGTGTAGGTAAGTGCTCTTTTGTGAAATTAATATGTGTCAAAGTGCCTTTCTATGTAAATTTCTCCAGTGAGAATCTTCCATTTGGTGTTGATTCTCCGATAGAAAGTATCTTTGGTGTTGATTCTCCGATAGAAAGTATCGTTATCAAAATGTGGATTTTCTTCTTGTGTTCTCCCTTATAGAAAACACTTAAAAACCATTAGATAACACTACAAATGGTAGAAAACACTTGAAACCATTAGATAGCACGTTATAGCACTAAGAAACAAATGTGGATTTCCTGCTTGTTTCGCCCTTGTAAAAAATACTACAAATGGTAGAAAACACTTGAAAACCATTAGATAACTCGTGATAACACCAATAAAAGTATATAAATTATATCTAAAATGGTGTATAAACATGTTATATTACCCGCCTTATCTTACCCACACCGCCACGATCCACAAATTTTTAATCAACAAAATCCATCTCGCAAACTCATAAAAAGAAAATATTACACATGCATATGTCTCGCCTAAGTTTACAGGTTACTTGCGAGACCAGCAAATATTTTTAAAATAACTAAAATTTTATTTTATATATGTTTTAACTAAAATTTTGTTTATTATAGTTTAAACTAAAAATTTAATATATATTTTTTTAAATAAAAATGAAAATTATTAAACAATATATATATTATATAATTTTACACTAAAATAAATAAATATTTATAAGTTAATTGTTTATATAATTATGGGTAATCGCCAACCTGTTTCGTCAAAAACACCCGCTCTACTATATCCAAGATCCATATTTGCATAACTCGCTCTATATCCAATTAATGAGTTTCAATTTGGACGATCTCCACCCATCTCACGGCGGATCCAATGAGGAAGTGTCTTTGGATTATTTTTTTTTTTTTTGATAATCCAGAGAGGATTCTAGACCGTGGTCCAAGTGTCTTTAGATTTTGAGTCAAATTTCCATATCTACACATAAGTAGTAATACCTTATTTTATTTTATAATAGAACAAAAGTTAAATTTGGTTTAAATCAACAAAAAATATATCATATTTATATTTAATTTAATTGAAAATTTCTAAAACCCTAGTTTATTGCGTTTGATGGTAATTAGGGTAGGTTGATAAAAGAAAAGAAAGATAGTAATTAGGGTAGAAAAGTATAATTTGACCACTTTTAAATTCTTGAAGATTTATCTTTATGGTTTTTCACCTAAGAGTAATAAAACAATTTTTAAAAATATACTATCAGTTTTAAAAAGTAGAGGTTTTCAAAGTAAATGTCCATTTGAAACTTTTTTTTTTGGGAAGTGCATAAATATGTAAAACCATCTCTTATGTATTTTGCTATATTTGTTTTTAAAATAGAATAACTTTATAACAGAAATGAATTTTCCTCCAATGTATTATTATATATTTTTATTTAAAAAGATCATTCTTTCTAATATTCAGTTTTTTTTACTAATAGTATATTTTCTTATAAAAAGTTGAAAATTAAGCCTGTTTTTTATTTTATTTTGTAAAACTTTTATAAAACTATAATAAGTTTTAAAATATATTAAAGAAGTTGCATATATGTATAAAACTATTAATAATTTTAGATATAGTTCTAAATTTTGAAAAGTTAAAATATTTATGAAAATAATTTTTTTTTTAGTTTTAAAATAAAGAAAAAATAATTTTTTTTTATATTTGTTTAGTTATAATTACAAAAATATAAAAGTTAAAAGATAATTGTACAAATAAGAAGTTTGACTATATTATACATGAATGTTATTTTATATTCTATGTATAGAAAAAAAAAGTTTCTATTTTAGAGTAAGATATAAAGAGGAATTTGAGTTGGTTTTGCTCTATTATAAAATTTAGTGTCACAAATAGAATGATTTGGAGATGCCTTAAGGAGTCAAAGCCAAAACAAACAACATTTTTTTTTTTGGCAACCATTGAAAGGTTCTTTATTGGCTGAAGAAGTGAAAAGTGAAGCAAAGAGAAACGTGAATATCTGTACTTTCTCAGTTCCTTGAAGAATATGAGGTTGGGATTAATCTCAGTTCATCAGCGTATCTGATTCCGTCACTTTGTTCTTGCCTCTTTCTTCTCCTTCTTCAATTCTTCTCTCTCTCGCTCGACATTCGTATTTGGTTAAATTTTTCATGAGGAATTGCAGAAGCTTTAGTTGGGTTTTATAAGCAACAAAAATCAAAGGTATGGCTCACTACTTAATTCGTTTGCTTCACTTATTTTGCTTGATCCTAGTTGATCACAATCATCGTCCGATTGATGGGTCAATTGTAATTTCCAGAAAGTCAACATCTTTCTTTGTCTCTCTCCCGTCTTTGTAGCAGAGATGAAGCAACTCTGGTCTTCGTTGTTCTTGACTTGTCTCTGTCTCGTATTGTTCGGAAGAGGACATTCTGAGATACCAACACTTGTCAAAATCGGTTCAATATTCAGTTTCGATTCAGTGATTGGCAAAGTTGCCAAGATTGCTATTGACCAGGCAGTAAAAGATGTAAATTCAAACCCCGACATCCTCGTAGGAACACATCTTCAAGTTTCAATGCAGAACTCCAATTGCAGCGGTTTTATGGGCATGGTTGAAGGTAAGGTACATTTGGCCTGAAAGATCTCACCACTATTTTGGAATGCTTTAGTTTATTTTTTATTTGTTTGTTGCTGTTATAGCATTGAGGTTTATGGAGAAGGACATAGTTGGGATCATAGGACCACAATGTTCTGTAGTTGCTCATATGATATCTCATATGGCTAACGAGTTACGTGTACCTCTTCTCTCATTTGCTGTTACGGATCCTGTAATGTCGCCACTCCAGTTCCCGTATTTCGTCAGGACGACTCAAAGCGATTTATACCAAATGGACGCTATTGCTTCGATTGTAGACTTTTACGGTTGGAAAGAAGTAATTGCTGTGTTTGTGGATGATGATTATGGAAGGAATGGTGTTGCTGCTCTTAACGATAAGCTTGCGAGTAGAAGATTAAGGATAACTTACAAGGCGGGTTTACATCCGGACACTGCGGCCAATAAGAATGAGATCATGAACATACTTATCAAGATCATGTTGCTTCAACCTAGAATCATTGTGATTCATGTCTACTCGGAGTTGGGTTTCGCTGTTTTTAAAGTGGCTAAATATCTTGGAATGATGGGAAATGGGTACGTTTGGATTGCTACAGATTGGTTGTCTACTACTCTTGACTCTTCATCTCCGCTTCCCGCTGAGAGACTTGAAACTATTCAAGGTGTTCTTGTTCTGCGTCCGCACACGCCTGATTCGATTTTAAAACGGGAGTTTTTCTCGAGGTGGCGTAAGATTCCTGGTGCTCCTTTGGCTCTTCACACGTATGGTCTCTATGCTTATGATTCGGTTATGCTCTTAGCTCGTGCTTTGGATAAGTACTTCAAACACGGTGGGAAAATATCGTTTTCTAATGACTCAATGCTTGATGCTTTGGGGAAAAGCGGAAGTCTCAACTTAGAAGCGATGACCGTTTTTGATGGAGGAGAAACTCTACTTAAGGATATCCTTGGTACACGTATAGTTGGTTTAACAGGAAAGCTTCAGTTCACTACAGATAGGTCTCGGATCCATCCTGCTTATGATATTATCAATGTGGCGGGAACCGGTGTTCGCCAAATAGGCTACTGGTCGAATCATTCTGGTTTATCAGTAGTCCCGCCTGAGTCACTCCAACCAAATATGTCTTTTGGTACATCAATTCCGAAACTAAGGCATGTGATTTGGCCGGGAGAAACGTTTCACAAACCACGCGGATGGGTTTTTTCAAATAATGGGAAAGAGCTCAAGATCGGCGTTCCTCGTCGCGTAAGTTACAAGGAGTTTGTCTCACAGATTCGCGGAACCGAGAATATGTTCAAAGGGTTCTGCATTGATGTCTTCACAGCTGCAGTAAACCTCTTACCATACGCAGTCCCTGTCAAGTTTATTCCTTATGGAAACGGAAAGGAGAATCCGAGCTACACGCATATGGTTGAGATGATAACAAGTGGTGTGAGTGCCTGTTACATTCTTTTCTAATAAAATCTGTTTTCTCTTGTCATTTCTGCTTACTATTAATATGGAATAACTTCAGAATTTTGATGGGGTAGTGGGTGATGTTGCCATCGTAACAAACCGGACAAAGATTGTAGACTTTACACAACCGTATGCAGCATCTGGACTAGTTGTTGTTGCTCCTTTTAAGAAACTGAACTCCGGAGCTTGGGCTTTTCTCCGACCCTTCAATCGACTAATGTGGGCAGTCACGGCTTGCTGCTTTCTCTTTGTCGGTATTGTTGTTTGGATCTTGGAGCATAGGATTAACGATGAATTCAGAGGTCCGCCTAAGAGACAATGCGTCACAATACTGTGGTCAGTCTTACAACATTTCAGAGGAGTAGAAAGAAAAAACAAGTCCCAACTTCATGTTTTCCTAGGCTGATCCACTAACTGTTTGTTTGATATCTGCAGGTTTAGCTTCTCAACCATGTTTTTCGCGCATAGTACGTGAAGCAAAGAAAAATATACTTATTATCTCACTGATGGTTGCTGGCGTTGACTGACACAAGCCTTTCCCTTGGTATATGCAGGAGAGAATACAGTTAGTACACTTGGGCGGTTGGTTCTGATCATATGGCTATTCGTTGTGCTCATAATCAACTCAAGCTACACAGCTAGTCTTACATCGATTCTGACTGTTCAGCAGCTCTCCTCACCAATCAAGGGAATTGACAGCCTTAGAGAAATGGATGAACGGATCGGATTCCAGGTGGGTTCGTTTGCAGAGCGTTATCTAAGGGATGAGCTCAACATATCAGAGTCACGGCTCGTCCCACTTGGTTCACCTGAAGCCTATGCCAAGGCTTTAAAAGATGGACCTAACAAAGGAGGTGTTGCTGCTATTGTGGACGAGCGTCCATATGTTGAACTCTTCCTCTCCAGCAATTGCGCCTATAGGATAGTTGGTCAGGAGTTCACCAAAAGTGGCTGGGGATTTGTAAGTCTTTATATTTCTCTAAAGTGCATTTGCTTTGTGGGCGCTTGTCAATTATTTGGAAAAGGTATTCGGCATTTTTGTTTGGTTATAAGTTTGCTCGGTTTGTTATGTATAAAGAAATTGTTACCACTGAAAAATTTTGGTTTGTTAAGAATAATTTTTTTAGGCTAACTATTAATGTTTTTTTTTTTTAATTTACTCAAAAAAATAAAAGATTCTTTTTTACAGAGACTGCAGAGCTTTTAAGCCAAATAATGTTTATTTTTTTTTTCACTTAGGCATTTCCTAGAGACTCTCCTCTAGCAATAGATCTGTCAACAGCTATCTTGGAACTGGCAGAGAACGGAGATCTGCAGAGGATCCATGATAAGTGGCTAATGAAGAACGCCTGCACTCTAGAGAATGCAGAGCTTGAATCAGACAGGCTTCATTTGAAAAGCTTCTGGGGACTGTTTCTCATATGTGGAGTTGCGTGTGTCCTCGCGCTCTTTCTCTACTTTGTTCAGATTATCCGTCAGCTTTATAATGGTAAGCCAAGCGAGGACGAGGATGCCATTGATAGAGTGAATCATGGCTCCTCGTCCTTGCGTTCTACACGTCTACAGAGATTGTTTTCGCTCATGGATGAAAAAGAAGACGTGTCCAAGGCGGGAAGCAAGAAGAGAAAGATCGATGGATCAGTGAACGATACTTCGGGAGCAAGACATTCACGAGGATTTGACAGAGAAAGAAGCTTTACTTCGGTAAACATTTGAAAGTGTTGTTACAGAGACGTATAAAGATTATTTTAAGACATGAAAACAGACTTTAGTTTCGAAAGTGTATCAAATTTATGCATTCCCTAATTCTTTATTCTTTACTCTTAGGAGTTTTTTTAGTCTTGACGAGTTCATTTAAAAACTAAAGAAAGAACTAGCTATGCGTTATGCCGTGTTTATGGACGATTGCAGCTGAGTAATTGGCAATATGGATTAATAAAAAACAAGGTTTTTGGTGTTCGCAGATTTATATTGAGAGCGCATTATTCCGAAAGGCAATGTTGCAAGTGAAAATTAAAATTTTGAGAGTAGCTGTACTATTTCTATACGGTAAATTAAATGAGTACCAACGTAACATCTCACAAACTCTAACAACAACACACTAGCTTATGGCTAACGATTGTTTGGGCCAAAATCCACCGCACTGAATCCAGGTGAATAAAAGAATCAAGGCCCGACGCATTCATTGTCAAAGCCCAACCCGTTGAAAGAGGCTCCGACTCCGGAGTATAGCTCGACGAGCGATGGACCCGTCTGTTGGTAACAACCCGGCGAAGAAGGAGGAGTCGTTGGAGCCTCGATCCCGAAGATCCCGCAAATCGTTGAAGTCAGCTCCGAAGATCAAGGAAGATGGTTACGAAGCTAAGGACTATAAAGGAGAGGCTCGGCGACTGGAAAAGGGATCTGATCATTCATTAGTATTCTAACTTAGCACCAAGACTTTGTAATCGCTCTATAGCTTGAATTCTTGTTGTTCACTCTTCCGAGTCAATATAAATCCATTCTTCATCATTGTTTAGCTCTTTGATTGTGCTTGACCAAGAATCTAGCCCATCTACTTTGCAAATCAGCTCATCTAAATACTCTAAAAACTGAGTGTGGGTTTTAGGATCCACATTTTGGCGCCGACTGTGGGGAAGATTCATAGATATTCTTTACACACGAACTCGATCAACAGCCTACTAGCGTGGAGATGGATCCCAACGCAACAGCTCCGGTCGGATCGCCAAGGTCGCAAGACCTTGATCAAACGAACGCAAGCGTTCAAATCGGGAATACCGGATCAGAGTCGACCCAGACTCAAGCAGGATCCGGAACAGGGGACCGCATCCCTATTTCCCAGCCTCTAGGAGTTGCGCCCCCAGGCTCAACTTCACAGACAACCGAGAGAACGAACTCTCGAACCTGGATACGATCCGAGGATCGCTCCCAAGGGGACGCACAAATCCCTCGGACTGTTCCACAAACTCGCCCCGACTCGCCAAGCCTGACGAGATCCGTCACCGATGGCATGGCAGAGCTCCGTAAAATGCTAGCAGTCCTAATTAACAGATCACACGATCAAGAAGCCACACAACGGACTGTATTAGCCCGGCTAGACATGCACGACAGGAGTCTGCTGAACCTCGGGAACAGGCCACGGCCCGTCACGAGGACTACGGCAGACGCCGCCGCGAGGAGCCCGTTACCTCGCATGCGTCTGGACTTCGAGGAGGACTATATAACTCCCGAAGCCCCGAGACAGACTTCGGTGGCCGGAAACAGCGGCTACCCAGTGTTTAGTCCGATCTCGGGAAACGCACTGCCCAGCTCAAACACCGTGGCCTCAACCTCAACGGGTATTACGGCCCCTGAGGGAGCGCGACTGCCGACGCCCCCGCCCATGCCAACAAGCTATGAAACAAACAGGCATCGGGTGTTGGGGGCATCAGCCTTCGCCTCCACCACGCGTCCTGCAGTGACGGAGCCAGGGACTAACACTGCTCGGCCTCCCCCGAGCGAGATAGCCCAACAAGCCGGAACTAGGGGACCAAACAATACGCGTCCGAGGAGCACGCAGCTCCCCATGTTCGACCAACGAACGGACATAGATGACGAAAGCATATATGCCAGGATCCAGCGTCTGCAAGCTGCGGTCCATTCGGCAACAAGCGCGGCTCCAGACATCGATCAAGTTATCGAGGAGACCCGACGAACTCCGTTCACGGATAGAATCGCTAGCGCGAGGATCCAGAACACCGGGAAAATCAAAATCCCGGAATACGCGGGAAGTACAGACCCGAAGGCCCACGTTAGAGCTTTCAGGCTTGCGGTCTCCAGGGCACACCTTACCGATGAAGAAAAGGAAGCAGGGTACTGCAGACTTTTCGCCGAAAACCTCACCGGTACCGCACTAGAATGGTTCGCCAGTCTAGAAGGAAACTCGATCGACAACTTCACGCAGCTCGTATCGATCTTTCTAAAGCAATACTCGATCTTCATCGAAGAGAAAACCTCGGAAGCCGACCTCTGGGCTCTGAAACAAGGGCCGGACGAAACTCTCAGAGCCTACATCGCAAGGTTCAGGGAAGTCAAATCACGTATAGCCGACCCAAACGAAATCATAGCGATCGCGGCTCTAGAAAACGGACTCCTATACACATCGGAGTTCAGAAAGGAGCTCGCGGTCCGACTGTGCACGTCCTTGGACGACGCGCTGCACAAAGCTACTTACTACGCAAAGTACGAAGAAACCGTAGCTGCGGCAAAAGAAGAGTCAAGCCAGAAGAAAACCAGCAAGAAGGAATCCTCTGGCAAAGGACAACACTGCCTAACGGTGGATGGCAAGCCTCAATGGCGCAAGCCCTACGATGCAAACAAGTACTGCAAATACCATGACAAGCAAGGGCACTCCTCCGAAGAGTGCCGGTCCAAAGATCGCCTGCTGGCAACCAAAAACAACAGCAGCGAAACTCCGGAACCGGAGGAGAAAGAGCCCGAAAAGAAAGATAAAGGAAAAAGCAAGTCGAAAAACAAAAAGAATTCGCAATCTAAGCGCGAGAGGACTCCGGAAAAGGAGGGATCGGATTCCCCAGTCCCCTCTCGAAAACGCATAGATGCAATTTTCAGCCTAGCTCGATGCGGGGGGTCGATGAAATCAGTCATCACACCACCCCCGGCCCCTAAAAAACCAGCCGGTCAGTGCTTGCCTAAGCTCGGACTGTGCAGTTCGTGAAGGATGTTTTAGTTGTTAATCCAGATTCAATTCTCAGATTCAACAGTTCCTAAACATGCGGATCTAGGTTCTCTTGAATAGAAACAATAAGATCTCACCTTTTACCTGTTTATGCAGCGGAAAGAGAGAACAGGTCAGAGATCAGAGAGCCACCAAGTGATAACTCCTCCAGAGGTTCACACACGCACACCAAGCAGGAAGAAGGCTGCTAGACCAAGGGAGAGGAGGCGCAGAGAGAGAGAGAGAGGCGCGGCTGGGGGGCTAGGGTTTAGGGAGAAAGAGATTTGGGTTTTAGTTTATAAAACCCTTCTCTTTCCCTTTTGGGCTTTTGGGCCCAAATACCAATCTGATTAAATCCCTTGGATTTAATCAGACCCATTAATCTCTCTCTAAGTACGACAAATGCCTGGCACTTTTACCGTACTTCTGCTAAGCCGTTCCTACACATTTTCCTGTTAGCTTAGGCGTGTGACCCATATGGGATCATATAATAAAGGCAATAAGTCCAAGACTTATAGATCATGAGCGGACTCTAGCAAGCCATCATGACCCCCAGTATTATATGACTTATGTCTGATCATTGACATACTCTAACTTTCTAGAGACAGTACCGAGATTACTGGACACAATTCCAACAATCTCCCACTTGTACTGGAATCTCTGTATTCATAATCCTTTTGTCTCAATATCTCGATTAGTCATAAGGCAAGATTAGTGTCATCCTTATAAAGCCTAATCTTGTTCATCGGACTCTGATTCGATACTGACAATCCAAACGACTCGGGACAGTCCGTTTGAGCATGGCCATGCATTTTCCAGTATTCAAATCTCCGATTGGCCTAGAGATATTCACTCCATTTATATTGGAGGGACAAATTCCGTCTTGTTCCATCACTGTAAACTACTCATTTCGTAATACACCCAAACAAGGTCCTTATAACTATCGCATAACGACAGCGTTAGACAATGATCAAAGTGCATCAGTCCATGTGCAGTCACATGCATGCGAACTCAGGTCTAAGGACTATACTCTATAGTCGTAGTAAGAATCTCTTATGACACAGATATAAATATCCTGAAGAGTTCTTATAAGCGGGTCTTGTCCGGTCGTATGTTCCCAACATACACCTATGTACTGACTTTGATGCCGCGCATCTATGACACACTGAGACTTTGTCATAAGTCACATATCAATCTAGTCTCACGCGGTTGTTGGTGTTCCAATTTCAACAACCTTCGACTAGGGACAGGATGATATAATCCATCTATCAAATATAGGGTCTCATGATCAAGCTAAATGACTTTGATGACTCAAGATCAAGTTACTTACTTCGATGACCTATAAAATGGTTCATATCATTTTGGAACGATTATTTCATCACAGTTAAAATAATCTTGAAATAATAATTTCATTAAACATCAAATGTTTTTACAAGAACACATCAAATAACTAAATAAAGCCCTCAAACTCCCACTCAAATTTAGATTACATTTCAATGTCTCTAATGCCTACAGCTTCAGTCAGAAACTCGAGCTTAGGCCTTGGGAGTGGCTTTGTCAACGGATCAGCGACGTTATCATCTGTCTGAACTCGGCTGATCTTGACTTCCTTTCTATTAATGATGTCACGTATCAAGTGAAATCTTCTTAGAACATGCTTGGATTTCTGGTGTGATCTTGGTTCCTTTGCCTGAGCAATAGCACCATTGTTATCACAAAACAGTGCTAGAGGCTCAGCCGCATCTGGTATCACACCTAGTTCAACAATGAACTTTCGTATCCAAACAGCTTCCTTCGCAGCTTCTGAGGCGGCGATATATTCAGCTTCTGTAGTGGAATCAGCAACGGTGTCTTGCTTGGAGCTTCTCCAACTGATTGCACCGCCATTCAGACAAAAGATATAACCGGACTGTGACCGGAAATCATCTTGGTCTGTCTGGAAACTTGCGTCCGTGAATCCACTGACTTTAAGCACATCACTTCCACCGTACACCAAGAACTTATCCTTAGTATGTCTTAGATACTTCAAGATGTTCTTTACGGCAATCCAATGGTTTTCACCTGGATTTGACTGGTATCTACTCGTCATGCTCAATGCATAAGCAACATCAGGACGAGTACAGATCATGGCATACATGACAGATCCTATTGCAGATGCATAAGGAATATTCTTCATGCGCTCAAGCTCAGCAGCCGTCGTAGGGCTCTGCTTCTTGCTTAGCGTTGTGCCATGTACCATTGGCGTGAAGCCCTTCTTGGAATCTTTCATGTTGAATCTTTGTAGGACTTTGTCAATGTATGAATCTTGACACAAGCCTATCAGCCTTCTAGATCTATCCCGGTAGATCCTGATTCCAAGAACGTATGCGGCTTCACCCATGTCTTTCATGGAAAAAAAACTTCCAAGCCAGTCCTTTACCGACTTTAGCATTGGAACGTCGTTTCCGAGAAGCAGTATGTCATCGACATACAGAATAAGAAATACTATCTTGCTCCCACTAGTTTTCTTATACACGCATTGTTCTTCTTCGTTTCTGATGAAGTCAAATTGCTTGATTGCTTCATCAAAACGAAGATTCCAGCTCCTCGATGCTTGCTTCAATCCATAAATGGATTTATGAAGCTTGCATACTTTCCCAGCATTCTTTGGATCTATGTAACCGTCAGGTTGCGTCATATACACATCCTCTTCCAGAATACCATTCAGGAAGGCGGTTTTCACGTCCATCTGCCAAATTTCATAATCATGAAAAGCTGCAGTTGCTAGTAGAATCCGAATAGATTTCATCATAGCCACTGGTGAATAGGTTTCATCGTAATCCACACCGTGAACTTGTCTGAAACCTTTTGCCACCAACCTGGCTTTATAAATCTGGACATTTCCATCCACGTCAATCTTCTTCTTGAAGATCCATTTGCACTCGATGGCTTTTACACCAGCGGGTAAGTCAACCAATGAAAACACTTGGTTGACCGACATGGAGTCCATTTCGGAATCAGTGGCCTTGCGCCACTTAGAGGAATCTGGGCCCATCATGGCTTGATTGAAGTTCGATGGTTCATCACCATCAATGATCAAAAGATCATGACAGTTAGTCACGAGGAATCCTTGATATCTCTCGGGTTCGTGACGGATCCTCCCGGATCTTCGAACTTCAGGTACTACAGGTTCAGGCTCTACAATTTCTTGTAGGTTCTCCTGCTGCTCTTCCTCATTAGGTTGAGCAGTATCCTGTTCATCTTGAATTTCTTCAAGCAGTACCTTACTCCCACTGTCTTTCTTAGAGAGAAACTCCCTCTCAAGAAAGTTACAATCCCGGGCAACAAAGATCTTGTTCTCGGAACGTAGATAGAAGTAATAAGCCTTGGTTTCCTTCGGATAACCAATGAAGTAGCATTTATCAGACTTTGGTGTAAGCTTGTCTGAGATTAATCTCTTGACATAGGCTTCACAACCCCAAATTCTTAGATAAGACAGCACTGGAGCCACTCCAGTCCATAATTCATATGGTGTATTTGCTACTGCTTTCGATGGCGCTCTATTTAGAGTGAACACTGCTGTTAGCAGAGCATATCCCCAAAGGGATATTGGAAGGTCTGTGTGACTCATCATAGATCGAACCATATCCAATAAGGTCCGATTTCTCCTCTCAGACACACCATTCCATTGAGGTGTTCCGGGAGGAGTGAGTTGGGATACGATCCCACACTCTCTTAGATGATCACTGAATTCTTGGCTTAAGTATTCTCCTCCTCGGTCGGACCGAAGAGCCTTAATGCTTTTGCCAAGTTGATTCTGTACTTCATTTTGGAATTCTCTGAACTTCTCAAAAGATTCAGACTTATGTTTCATTAAATAAACATATCCATACCTACTGAAATCATCAGTGAAGGTAATGAAGTACTGATAGTTTCCTCTTGCATTTGTGGACATTGGGCCACACACACCAGTGTGTATCAGGCCCAACAAGTCACTGGCCCTCTCGTTAGGTTTATTAAAGGGGGCCCGTGTCATTTTGCCCATCATGCAGGATTCGCATTTCTCACATGACTCAAAGTCAAATGAGCCAAGAAGTCCATTCGAATGGAGCCTCTTGATGCGTTTCTCGCTGATGTGCCCTAAACGACAATGCCATAGAAACGTTCGGTTCTCCTCATTAGGTTTGAACCGTTTGGTATTAATGTTATAAATTGGCGCGGATTGATCGAGTATGTAAAGCCCATTCGTAAGAGGGGCAGAACCATAGAACAAATTGTTGCGATTGAAGGAACATAATTTATTCTTAACTGAAAAATCATAACCTTCCAAATCCAACAAAGAAATTGAAATAATATTTCTGCTTATAGCAGGTACAAAATAACAATTATTGAGTTCTAAAATCAATCCCGAAGGTAAAGACAACAAGTATGTGCCTACAGCTAGTGCTGGAACTTTCGCTCCATTCCCAACTCGTAGCTCCACTTGTCCTTGCTTCAGCCTCCTACTGTTGCTGAGTGCCTGCATATTAGTACAAATATGAGCCCCACAACCAGTATCCATAACCCATGAGGTATTATCAGAAGTAGTTGTATTAACTTCTATAACAAAAATACCTGATGAAGAAGTCTCCAGAGTCTTCTTCTTTAATTCCTTTAGACCTTCCAGGAATTTCTTACATTCTCTCCTCCAATGCCCTGGTTCTTTACAGAACCTGCATATGTCAGTTGGCCCAGCCTTGGACTTGGGCTTGGGCTTTGGCGTGTCCTTGTCCGCGACTTGGACAGCCTTGGCCTTTCCCTTATCCTTAGCAGAGGATTTCTTAAACCCCTTGCCCTTTTGCACCATAAGCACATTGGGGTCCTTGGCGGTTTTCCTCAAGTTGGGCTCTGCAGTCTTGAGCATTCCGTGAAGCTCAGGCAATGTCTTACTCAAGCCATGCATGTTAAAGTTCAGAATGAACTGATCATAGCTTGCAGGTAATGACTGCAGAATGATGTCGCAGGCAAGTTCCTGGCTGATAGGGCAGTCGAGTTTCTGAAGATGATCGAGATAACCCATCATCTTCAAGACATGAGGACTCACTGCCGCATTCGCAGCCAACTTACAGTCTAAGAGGTTCTTAACTGTCTGAAACCTCTCAGTCCTTGCTTGCTCCTGAAAAAGCGATTTCAGGCTTGCCATTATCTCAATTGGTGACAATACACTCTCGAACTGCATTTGCAGCTCAGCAGTCATTGTCGCCAACATAAGGCAATACACATCATTTTCATCTGACGAATGCTTTTCCCAAGCATTATGCAGAGTCCTCGCGGCATTGTTAGCAGGCCTCTCGGGGAGAGGATCACGAAGGACATAATCCTTCTTCTCCTGCTTGAGGACCAGCCTCAAGTTCCTTGACCACGTCAGGAAGTTCGTTCCAGTCAGCTTCTCCTTCTCGAGAACAGACCGGATTGAGAATGTGTTTTGAGTGCTTGTAGTAGTCATAGCTGAAATATATATAAATAAAAAGGTTATTAGTTAATATGTTCAATATGATTAATCTTATATTATACTTAATATGATCAATCATGCATTATATTCAATAACCTAAGTTACCCTCAATAGAATATAATGATTCCAAGATCCACATATAACTAAGATCAAAGTGGGCCACTGGCCGTCACCCAACCTTAGCTTATATCGGTAAGCCCTATGTCGGCTAATTATATCCGTGATATAACTCTTGGTTGTGAATCTGGGCCCGAGGCCCAATTCACTCTGATGTCTCAAGGCCCGGGACTCCTGATGGCCTAGTCAAGAAAACCAGACTATACAGTCATGTAATCATTAATGTCTGGGACTCCCAATGACATTTATGAATCACAAACCGTCTTATCCACGCAAAAGTAGACACCCTCACACTGTAAGGCCATGAATACAATTGAATGGGCTTCGACAGCTGACATAGCCTGGACAAGACATCCAACGCTTGATATTATTTGAGGTTCGTAGGTTTATTAAAATTTCATTCCCAAAATAGAAGATTGCTATTTTGGGAAACTTTCTATTTTTGGAAACCTACTATTTTTGGAAACTTTCTAAAATTGGAAACTTTCTAAAACCGGAAACTTTCTAACTTTAGAAATTTCTTTAAATCCAAAACATGCAAATCTAGAAACTTCTATTTTAAGAAACTTTCTAATTTCAAAATTTCGGAAACTTTAATTTAAAATCGATTTATAATTTTATAAAATAAATTTTAAATTAAATCTGAAGAAAGACTCAAATAATTGGCCCAATTGTTTTAACTTCTTGGCCCGAGGCCCAAGAATTGGTCCATGTCCAAGACATGACCCAATTGTCCAATTAAATGACATAACCGGTCTGGTTCATTAAAATTGGTCTAACCAAATTTTAATTACTACGATGACCACAATTGTCAACCGGTTATTTACTAAACCGGATTTTCTCAATTTATTTGGTCCAACCAAATCAAATTAGAAAATCCTGGTTTAGGCACAAAATCCAATATTTCGACTTTGGATTTCTTATCCCGGTTTAACCAGAACTTAATAAAATTATTAAATCTGTTTATTAAACCGAGACGTTTTGATTTTAATCATGTTTTTAAACCGAACCGAACCGAAATTGTCACGAACCAATTATGGTTGTGACCTAGCTCCACGATCACCATGCCCAGCCGCAAGCCGCACACGACGATCCGAGATCGAGACGGCTTCGGACAATGGCCGGACGAGTGATCGGGACGCGAGGCAACGATCGGGACGATCCGAACGTGCGGGACGGGTGCTTGCTTCACGCGATCGCCGAACGATCGGGACAGCAGCATCCACGCGACGGGACGAGCCGCGATCGGGACGCGATCCATCCGACGATCGGGACGCGACCACGCAACACGATCGTTCGTCGATCGGTTCGTGCGTCCTCTCCCGATCCGGACGATCCGACCCAACCGGCCAACTCTCGGCCGATCGCAAAAACCGAGTCATATAGCTTGGTTTTGCGATTTCTAATATGTTTAGGTTTCAATTCCTTGTTGCTTAAGTGATTTCTCTTATCAGTAGTTGATTCAAAACACTTTTAAACAAGAAAAACAATCCTAAACGAGATTCTAAACAAGAAAAACCAGAACCAAAAGCTCTGATACCACTGAAGGATGTTTTAGTTGTTAATCCAGATTCAATTCTCAGATTCAACAGTTCCTAAACATGCGGATCTAGGTTCTCTTGAATAGAAACAATAAGATCTCACCTTTTACCTGTTTATGCAGCGGAAAGAGAGAACAGGTCAGAGATCAGAGAGCCACCAAGTGATAACTCCTCCAGAGGTTCACACACGCACACCAAGCAGGAAGAAGGCTGCTAGACCAAGGGAGAGGAGGCGCAGAGAGAGAGAGAGAGGCGCGGCTGGGGGGCTAGGGTTTAGGGAGAAAGAGATTTGGGTTTTAGTTTATAAAACCCTTCTCTTTCCCTTTTGGGCTTTTGGGCCCAAATACCAATCTGATTAAATCCCTTGGATTTAATCAGACCCATTAATCTCTCTCTAAGTACGACAAATGCCTGGCACTTTTACCGTACTTCTGCTAAGCCGTTCCTACACATTTTCCTGTTAGCTTAGGCGTGTGACCCATATGGGATCATATAATAAAGGCAATAAGTCCAAGACTTATAGATCATGAGCGGACTCTAGCAAGCCATCATGACCCCCAGTATTATATGACTTATGTCTGATCATTGACATACTCTAACTTTCTAGAGACAGTACCGAGATTACTGGACACAATTCCAACAGTTCGAGCCTCCCCAAAACGATAAACTTTATATCCGGAGGCTCAAGGTTTTGTCGGAACTCGGTAAACTCGATCAAAGCTCACCAGAGACGAGTTGCAAATGAACTCAGGGAGATGGTCCCAATCGAAGGACCGGACACTCATATAACATTCTCTGAGAGCGAAACATTCAAACTCGACAAACCGCATGATGACGCTTTGGTAATCCAACTCGACGTAGCCGGATTCGAACTCTCCAGAGTCATGATCGACACCGGTAGCTCGGTAGATCTCTTGTTCTACGATGCCTTCAGAAAGATGGGCTTCAAAGACTCGATGCTGACCGGAGGGAAAACCCCATTAACCGGATTCGACGGCGAAACCACCTACTCGATGGGAACTATAAAACTCCCATCCATCGCCGGAGGGCAACAGGAAATCCTGGAGTTTGTAGTAGTAAACAAACCGGCCCCGTACAACGCGATATTGGGTAGACCATGGATCTATACCATGAAGGCAGTGCCCTCTACCTATCACCAGTGTGTAAAGTTCCCGACCCCTTCGGGGATCAAGACAATTTACGGGAATCAGAAAGCTGCAAGATCGTGCTACCTAACTTTCTTCAAGCAGCTAGAGACCCTAAACGTATAGCAATTACAGAAAGAGGAAGAGCTCGCTTCCCGGACCGCGAAACGTAGCAACGATCCAACAGTCCGAGGCCCGCGAAAAGATTTAGTCGTCTCAGTCTGTATTGACGACAAAGACCCGGAAAGGTGTGTAAACATCGGATCGGAGCTACTGAACGCTACCAGGGAAGAACTCATCAAATTCCTCAAAGAAAACGTGGACACATTCACATGGTCCACAAAAGACATGAGAGGGATCGATATCGAGGTCACCTCACACGAATTGAACGTCGATCCAACTTTCAAACCCGTGAAACAGAAACGCCGCAAACTCGGTCCAGACCGAGCCAAAGCGGTTAACGAAGAAGTCGACAGACTACTAAAGGTCGGGTCAATCAGGGAGGTGAAATACCCCGACTGGTTAGCCAACCCGGTCGTCGTCAAAAAGAAAAACGGAAAGTGGAGAGTCTGCATAGACTTCACGGACCTGAATAAAGCATGCCCAAAGGACAGCTTTCCACAACCACATATAGACCGTCTGGTGGAAGCCACCGCCGGACACGAACTACTGTCCTTTATGGACGCTTTCTCTGGGTACAATCAGATCCTCATGAACCCAGAGGATCAAGAGAAAACGGCCTTTATAACCGACCGCGGGACCTACTGCTACAAGGTGATGCCTTTCGGGCTGAAGAACGCCGGAGCTACCTACCAGAGGTTGGTGAACAAAATGTTCGCCAATCAGCTCGGAAAGTCAATGGAGGTTTACATCGACGACATGCTCGTAAAATCCTCCAGAGAAAGTGACCACATAAAACAGCTCCGGGAATGCTTCAAAATCCTAAACCAGTACGGGATGAAGCTCAACCCCGCCAAGTGCTCTTTCGGAGTACCTTCGGGAGAATTCCTTGGGTACCTTGTAACAGAGCGAGGGATCGAAGCTAACTCGAAACAAATAACGACCTTCCTGGAAATGCCTTCCCCGAAGAACAAAAGGGAAGTGCAAAGACTGACGGGATGGATAGCAGCTCTAAATCACTTCATCTCTCGGTCTACGGACAAATGCTTACCATTCTACAACCTCCTCAAAGGAAATCGGAAGTTACAATGGGACGAAGGCTGTGAAAACGCCCTAAACGAGCTCAAGAAATATCTCACCGAACCTCCGATACTGGCCAAACCAACGGAGGGCGAGCCACTGTATCTTTACATTGCGACTTTGCCCGCCGCAGTTAGCGCAGTCCTGGTCCGCGAAGAACAAAACGAGCAAAAACCCATATACTACGTGAGCAAAACGCTCATAGACGCAGAAACGAGGTATCCCGCGATGGAGAAACTCGCGCTCGCAGTAGTAATGGCGGCAAGAAAGCTAAGGCCGTACTTCCAATCGCACGCCATAGTGGTGATGACATCACAACCTATTCGAACTATACTCCACAGTCCGAGCCAATCTGGCCGACTGGCCAAATGGGCAATCGAACTGAGCGAATACGATATCGAGTATCGGACCAGAACGAGCGCTAAAGCCCAGGTCCTAGCAGACTTCATTATCGAGCTCCCGCCCATGGTTCCGGAGCTGGAGAATCAAAACGATCATTGGACTCTCCATGTAGACGGAGCCTCATCCAAACACGGCTCCGGGGTAGGAATCAAACTCGTGACCCCCACAGGAGAGGTAATCGAACAATCGTTCAGACTCGGCTTCAGCGCATCCAACAATGAGGCCGAATACGAAGCCCTCATAGCCGGACTCCGACTCGCAATCGGAGTCGGAGCACAGGAAGTACGTGCCTTTAGCGATTCACAGTTAGTTACGAGCCAGTATCACGGCGAGTACGAAACTAAGGATGAGCGCATGGAAGCGTACGTCAAGGTAGCCCACGAGTTAGCAGATCAATTAAAAGGTTTCACACTCGAGAGGATACCTCGGGGGGAAAACTCCTCCGCCGATGCCCTGGTAGCATTAGCCTCGACGTCCGACCCTAAGGTCAAAAGAATAATACCCGTAGAAGGGATAGAAAAACCAAGCATCGACGTGGCACTCAAAGCGCACACCGCAGACCAGTCCACAACGATCCAGGCAAAAAACTCAACGGGAACCCCGGAACCTGATGCCCGGGCAGAAACGGCCTCGGAATGCCACGAAGTCTACGACATCGGCCTCCGTAGTGGCCGGCAAATCCCCGAACCTCCCGTTGAGGAGGAGGAATCCGAGCCTGAAAACGAGGAACCGGACGCAGAATTCCTGAACAGGCCGGATTGGAGGGAACCAATCCTAAGCTACATCAGACACGGCCAAGTCCCTGATGACAAGTGGCAAGCCAGGAAGCTTAAAGCCCGAAGCGCCCGATACTGCATAATCCACGATTGCCTATTCAAGCGTAGCACCGCAGAACCTTACTTGCGATGTGTGCATGCCACGGAAGCCCTCGCCGTAATGGGCAACAACCATGAAGGCACCTGCGGTAACCACTCCGGAGGAAGGGCCCTAGCCATCCGCATCAAAAGACAAGGATTCTTCTGGCCGACTATGATCGCAGATTGCGAGAACTACACAAGGCAGTGCGATAAATTCCAGAGGCATGCCCCAATCATCCATCAGCCCGCAGAAAAACTATCCTCGATCTCTGCACCTTACCCCTTTATGAGGTGGTCGATGGATATAGTAGGGCCACTCGTTTCATCAGGACCAAAGCAACTAAAATACTTGCTGGTCCTAACCGATTATTTCACCAAGTGGATAGAGGCTAAAGCCTATCAGCAAACCACAGAAATCGAAGTACGACACTTCATCTGGGAACACATAGTCTGCCGACACGGACTCCCCTACGAAATCGTGACAGATAACGGCTCACAATTCATCTCCAGAACTTTCAGAAATTTCTGTAAAACCTGGAAGATACGCCTAACCACCTCAACTCCAAGGTATCCCCAGAGAAATGGTCAGGCCGAAGCCGCAAACAAGACACTGCTGAGTAACCTCAAGAAAAGGCTCGACTCTAAAAAGTCCGCATGGTCTGAGGAACTACCGGGAGTCCTATGGGCTTCCCGCACCACACCTCACAGCGCGACTGGCGAGACCCCGTTTTCGTTAGCATACGGAATGGAGGCAGTGGTCCCCGCAGAGGTATCCGTTCCGACTATCAGACGGGCCTTGAGTCCCAGACACGAGGAACTCAACGAACAGATGCTCCGAGATCGTCTAGACATGATCGAGGAGCAACGCGACCAAGCGCTGATACGAATGCAAAACTACCAGCAAGCAACCTCCCGCTACTACAACTCCAGAGTCCGACCTCGGAGGTTTAACGTGGGAGACTTAGTGCTACACAAGGTCTATTCGAACACTAAAGAGCCAGGCGCCGGTAAACTTGGGACGAACTGGGAAGGCCCATACCAAGTCACCGAGATAATTCGGGACGGCGTCTACAAGCTCACGAAACACAAAAACGGAGTACCCGTGAAGAGGCCATGGAACGCCATGAACCTCAAGCTATACCATTCATGAGTACTCACAATAATCGAACTACGTTAGGCTTGATCCCTTGGCGGGGTACGTAGGCAGCTCGAACTTCGAGTGCAGCCACTCCACCCAAAAACCCAAAAATCCTCTCTCTCTTCCTTTTCGTTTTTCAGGGGGGGGAGTACAGGGTTATCACCCAATACATCAATGTAAACTCCGAAGCATACATTAATGAAATTCTCTTAACGGTTGACATGTTATTGCAAACTCACCAAGTCTTAAAACCTTGGCAATTACAAGCGTGAAAGACCACCAAGTAAACAAAGTCTAAACTTTACGCAAGCTTTACTTAGTACAAGTTCAACACCACGCGTCGCTCCGAGTCCACACAGCAGACTTGGGCTGCGTGATGGATTATAAGTGTTTTCCATGGTTTAATTCTCAATTACAACCTAACACAAATCCTTAAACAGATCTAGGTTCTCGTCAAATGAATCATAAAGCAAACCTGATCACTACCTTTCAGATTGCAGCGGATGATGGATGGTAATGATGAGATCAGCTAGAACAGATGGTAACACCTATTCCTCCTCGAGTATCCACACTCTTACAAGCACGGGACGGCTGCTAGACCAAAGAGTTGGAAGAATCAGAGAGAGAGATTTCAGAGAGAGAGAGGGCGCGGCCAAGGAAGAAAAATCGCAGGAAGCTCATTTTCTTTAGGGTTTTCTGATTCTCTTATATCTCATTAATGAGCCCAAGTCATTAGACTAATGGCTCATTAATCTTTTGGGCCCAAAATACAAATCAGACAAAAGCCTGTGTTTGTCTGGCCCAAAACTCTGATCCAATACAGTAAATGCTATTGCATCTTACCGTATTAATTCCATTTAACTTTCCCGTCAGCTATGGTGTGTGACCCTTCGGGATCATACAATACTGGTAATAAGTCCTAAACTTATAGATCATGAGCGGACTCTAGCAAGCCATCATGATCACCCAGTATTTATGACTTATGTCTGATCTCGACACTTATCATACTTTCTAGAGATAGTACGGTAGATTTCAGGACATTCCCAACACTGCGAACATAGATCGCAAACATACTAAGTCTTAAAACCTTAAGTATTCCGCGAACCGTAAACCCCAAGGAACTCTTCCACAGTAATCCTCCAAAGCCCAGCATCCGTAAACAAACTTGGAAATAAACCCTAAACGACTTTGCACGTGTCAAACATGTATTCAAACCACGGTAAACTAAAGGGCTCAAAGTCGCGAAACGAACTCCCAAACACAAGAAACGTCTGGCCAGACTAAGAAACAAAAGTAAAGAGTTCTACCCAGCAACTCGAAGGTTCAACATGCAAACTTACAGCGCATAACCGAACCTCGATATTTTGCTAAGCTAAAAAGATCCAAACTCGAACAAAAACATAAACACAAAAGCGTGCATTAAAAGGCTCACCCGAGCCAAACAGAGTTATGGATAAAAGCCCTCCCGGGCAACACTAAAAGCAAAATAAAAGAGTTCAACTGTAGCCCAGAAGGGGGCTTTAGGGAATTCCAAAAAAAACAGAAATTAAAATTTTCTAAGGAGCAGCCATCAGCCCAGCTCCTCACCACCAGCCTTCTCGCCTTCACCACCTTGTTGCTCTTGGACTCCGATCTCCGCCGCCTTGGTCGCTCCGGTACTCGCAGGTCCTGCCATCATCTCAGCATTCGAGCCAAACTCATTGAAGCCTGCGGAGCGAGCCACGCGCATCACTGAGTCCTCGGAGATCTGAGGGATAGCACGAAGCTCGGCACTCAGAGAGAAGTCAGACACCTGCGCGGCCTCAAACTCCTTCGCAAAAGTCTCCCTCTGCTCCAACAGCTTGGGAAGCTCCTCCTCGATAGTAGTCACCCCGCTTTGCAGAAGGTTTATCAGCTCGATATTGGCCTCCACCTCTTGGACCTTCATCTCTCAGTCCGTCTCCTTCTTCTTCCTCTCGAACTTGTCCTTGTGAGCTTCGAACATGTCACGGTAATGACCGTCCCTTATCCTCATTCCGTCATGCCTGGCCGAGCGAACCGCACCCTCCGCCTTCTCAAGGAGTTCCTTGACCTTCTGCTCCAGAGTAACCGTCCTCTCTATGGCGATCGAACGCTCGGACTTCACGACGCTTAGCTGAGCATCGATAAGCTTCACTTCTTCCTGGCAACTCTTGAGGCTCGCAGTCAACTGATGCACAACGCTCTGAGCCTGCTCGAGCTCTTCCCGTCGAGGGACACTCCTGAGGTTCTGCTCATAGAAGGCCACAAGCTGATTGTCCGCCTCCAAGGACTGAAACAAAAAAAGAAGACGTTAAAAACCAGAAAGAGAAAGGAGAAGCAAAGACTTGAAGATACCTTTCCTTTGGCAGTCATTGCCCTAACGTACAACTCCCGGCCTATCAGGTTTTTCACCGAAGGGAGCGAGCATCCAGCAGCCTTGCAATGACGGAGCAGATGAGCGAGTCCCTCAGGGTCATCCGTGACCGGGAAGTCCTTCGTGTGGTCAAACTTCCAGTGAAACGGTTTGGACCCCGGAGCATGTGACGAGCCCGACCCAACAGCTGCCTCCTTTTCATATCGAGGCTTCTTGTTCGAAGGCTGCACCGAGGAATCACTTCCGGTGGCCCTGGAACTCAGGTTGATCACTTGGTCGGGGCGTGCAGCCTCCGGGCCCTTCCCAGGCTCCGAGTCCCGACGCGGAGGCGGCGGTAGAACACCTCCAGACCTCCCATCGTTAATCGCGCCAGTCAGGGCATCGCTCAGTTGGCCAGCACGGATGGGCGCATACCCGCCAGACGACGCCTTTTCAGAAGGCCTCTTGGATGACTCTCGGATAGTAAGACGTCTCCTCATCTTCTTCTTTGTCTGGGTTGTGCTTGACGAAGCAGCGTCGGAAGGCGAGTATTCTCGAGAAGCTGCGAAACGAAACGGTCAGGGATTAGCACTCGGAGCGTAAATAGAATATTTGTGTAAAGAGAAATGTTTCGGCGTCTATGCATACACTCACCAAGAAGAATTGGGGCAGGACGAACCTCCAACGGCTCGATCGCCTCCGGGAGCTCGAGTGCGCGCCTAACTCTGTCAACAGAGAACGACGACCAGAGCACGTCTCTGGAGCTTAGGGTAGCCGCTAGCCTTCTGATCGCAGGGGTTATTCCGTACCTCTCCGGGATCTCTGAAAACAAACAAAAAAATTCAGATACTCCAGGAAAAATCAACATGCAAAAGCTAGCTAAAAACGCTATCCCTAACCAATAGACTCCGACCACGAGGTCGCGACTCTAGAGGGGTCATAATCCCCAATCGAATGATGGTCAAGTTTGAACCAAAAGGGACGCTCTCTCCAACGATCCTCCCGGTTCGGCACAGCCACCAGAATCGCCAAACTCCGCCGAGGAGAAAGGTAGAAAAGCCCCGTCGCCGAGTTATGTTTGATCGAACACAAGTCGTGAAGAACAGACAGGTCGAATGGAATCCCCTCCTCTCGAGCCCTAACCAACAGGCCGATGAGGTAGCGGATGAAATTTGGTGTCAGCTGCGGGAGCGCTATCCCAAGCTCGCCAATCACGTCCAACACGAGCTGAGGAATCGGAAAAATCAGGTTGCACTTCTCGAAATAAGCCTTGTAAGCACAACAATAACCCGGTCTAACCGACTCCGGCGTCTCTCCGGGATCGAGAAGCCTCAGCTCCACCGACCTCGGTACACCATGCGAAGAATACAGGCCTTCGATGTCCTCCGCTTTCGTAGTCGGAATGGGATGCTCAAACTCCTCTTCTTCAGCGACCTGTTTCTCCTTTTTAACCCTAACCAAGCTTGATTTCGACATATCAAAAGAAAATAGTTCTCTCTCGCAAACAGGTAAGAGAAAAACTACAGAAGAGAGAGAGAAATAGAAGCGTAAAAGTAGAGAGAGAGGAGTAATCGCTATAAAAGAGAAGTGGAGAAGTTACCTTGCGAACGGCGGTTGTGTATTGGAGAGTGGGTTCACGAGGAGGTGGGTTACGCCACCTCGGGACTCCGTAAAATCTTTCAAGTCTCGCGTACTGCAACCGTCAAATCACGCGAGAATCTTTCCCACGTGCCGCGGACGCGCATAGTCAATATCACGCGCTCATCTCGTCCGTTCATTTTGGCGGGATTTCTTTCTGCGCACCATCCAACGGTGCATGCGAAAAGACGAAGCGTCCAGAATCTTCGACGCGATCCTAACCGCTAAGATCCGGCCTTATCCAAGAAGACTGTGGGCCTTATCCGAGAAGATCTCGCCTTTCAAGCTCGGGAACCCGCTTAAAAGGCTGGGGGGCAAATGTTTGGGCCAAAATCCACCACAGTGAATCCAGCTGAATAAAAGAATCAAGGCCCGACGCATTCATAGTCAAAGCCCAACCCGTTGAAAGAGGCTCCGACTCCGGAGTATAGCTCGACGAGCGATGGACCCGTCTGTTGGTAACAACCCGGCGAAGAAGGAGGAGTCGTTGGAGCCTCGATCCCGAAGATCCCGCAAGTCGTTGAAGTCAGCTCCGAAGATCAAGGAAGATGGTTACGAAGCTAAGGACTATAAAGGAGAGGCTCGGCGACTGGAAAAGGGATCCGATCATTCATTAGTATTCTAACTTAGCACCAAGACTTTGTAATCGCTCTATAGCTTGAATTCTTGTTGTTCACTCTTCCGAGTCAATATAAATCCATTCTTCATCATTGTTTAGCTCTTTGATTGTGCTTGACCAAGAATCTAGCCCATCTACTTTGCAAATCAGCTCATCTAAATACTCTAAAAACTGAGTGTGGGTTTTAGGATCCACAACGATCTAAAACGTTGAACGAATCTACACAGTGACAATTAAATTATCTGGGACCAGGTGTTGTCTCTTTCAGAGTTTGAAAGCTACGACACAAAGCCCACGACATTCTCAAACCTCAATCAAACCCCTTCACCAATTAAATAAAGTACCCCATTTCGGATTAACAATAATGAAAATCTATCACTTATCCTCACAACACAATTTCACTTATTGATTTCCCCAATTAAATCATCATCCTCTTATCCTTCTTTTATGGACAAAAACAAACCCAAATTCATGGCGGTTGAATATTCCGGTAGCCGGAGTGTAATCCCAACAGTCACCACTACCGTCCGTGGACTATACGTCTGCTAGTCCACACTGACATATGTGGACCATTCACACCAGCATTAGAGAGTGGAAAGAGGTACCTACTTAATTTCATAGATGACTACAATAGAAAATACTGGACCTTCTTCTTAAAGGAAAAGTTAGAATCTTTTCAAGCTTTCAAGAAATTCAAGGCTGAAGTTGAAAGAGAGTTGGGTGAGCTTTTGATCTGCCTGAGATCAGACAGAGGAGGTGAATACAAATCAAAAGAATTCCAAGAATATTGTTAGGAGCAGGGAATTAGAAGGCAGTTAACAGCAACTTATATCCCACAACAGAATGGGATAGCTAAAAGAAAGAACAGAAGCTTGATGAACATGACAAGGTGCATGCTGTTGGGAATGAATGTACATAATAGATTCTGGCAGAAGCAGCCCAATATGATGTGTATATCCTTAACAGGAGCCCAACTTCAGCAGTAGGAGATGCCACTCTGGGTGAGAAGTGGAACAAGTTGAAGCCAAAGGTGGATCATCTTAGGGTATTTAGCTGTCTTGCTTATACCTTAGTATCGTATGAGAGGAGGATCAAAATTGATGAAAAGAGCACCACCTGCGTAATGTTTGGAATCATCAAAGAGTCTAAGGCATACAGACTCTTTGATCCAATTGGAAAGAAGATTGTGATTAGCAGAGACGTCAGGTTCGATGAGGGTTGGATAGTTCTACAACTTGATGTCAAAAGTGCTTTTTTTGCACGGTGAGCTTAAGGAGGAGGTTTTTGTTGAACAACCACAAGGCTTTGTGGATAAAGAAGAAGAACACAAAGTTTACAAGCTAAGAAAGGCTCTGTATGGCCTTAAGCAGGCGCCACGTGCCTGGTACAGGAGATCGGAGGCTTCTTTCATCAAGAAGGGGTTTAAAAAATGTTATTGTGAGAATACTCTTTTCACAAAGACTGAAGGGAAGGTTATACTGATCGTAAGTGTGTATTGACGATCGCATATACATGGAAAACTTTGAAGCGTTGTTAGAAGAGTTCAAAGGATACATGATGGAGGAGTTTGCTATGAGGGATTTAGGAAGGATGAAGTACTTTCTTGGACTGGAGGTGGTACAAGATGAAAGGGGTATCCTCATCAATCAAAAAGGTATACAGAAGACTTACTGAAAAGGTTTGGAATGGAAAATTGCAATCCATTTAGGAATCCAATTGTTCCTGGACAAAAGCTGACAAAGGAAAGAGCAGGAGCAATAGAGGACTCAACCGTATTCAAGCAACTTGTTGGGTGTTTATGGTATCTTACTGCAACCAGACCAGACCATACCTTATGTTCTCTATCAACTTAGTCTGTCGGTACATGGAGGCACCAACCGAACAACAAATGATGGCAGCTAAACGAATACTAAGGTATGTGCAGGGAACAAAATCGGTTGGAATTAGATACAAAAGAGGAGGAGAGCCGAGACTGGTTGGATATGTGGATAGTGACTATGCAGGTGATGCTGATGATAGAAAGATATAATCAGGTCATGTGAGAAGGATCTGTGGCTTGGGCATCTAAGAAGCAGCCCATAGTTACTCTTTCCACAGCAGAGGCTGAGTTTGTTTCAGCTGCCTATGGAGCTTGTCAAGCCGTTTGGGAGAAGAATGTAATTGAAGAGATTGGTCTGAAGCAGCTTAAAGGAACAGTTGTATGGTTTACCAAACCGGTCAACAAACCGGTAAACCGAGTTGACTAGGTCGCCGGTGAGTTGACCCGGTGGCCGGAGGCGGCTCCGGCTGCGGGGGGCAGCGGTGAACGGCAGCTCTGGTGGCGGCGGACGGCAGCTCTTGCGGCGGCGGACGGCGACGGTGCGTGGGAGGCGCGTGAGGACTCCAGTCGACACTACAAGAAATATGCATATTTTTAGCGCGGAAAAAATGCTATAATATGTTATTGATAGCATTTTCATGAACGCTATGACATCCCAAGCTATCGTAGGTTTGACATGTATAATAGCGTTTTTCTGGAATGTTATAATAAGTACTTATATAATAGCACTATTCAAATGCTGTATTTTGTCAAGTCGAATCAACTATTTTTATTTCTAATAAGAAATATTTCTCGCTATGATATGTAAATCTACAATAGCAATTAGATATTGCTCTAATATTTAAGCCGTATTAGCCGAGCCGAGCCGAGCCGAATCATATTAAATTATTATTTTATTTATTTTGTTTCAGTGAGAATTATATTACAAAACATATATTAATAAAATGATTTTATTAATAACAAATGTTAGTAAAAATTAACAAAGATATGAAATTTACGAACTAATTGGCGATTGGCGATGCTTCTTCTACCTAACAGAAGAACATAGAATTGGCGACTTTGTCTTTGAGTTTATGCAGGGAGCTGCGCAACAGAGATTGGTCCTGGAGCTGTCACGCCACCATGGCTTGAGGACGTCTCAGACTAATCTTCAAACTTCATGAACATTCCTAGCTGAGCAGCTGCCAAGTGAGCATAGCAGATCGGTGCAACTGCTAAAGACAGAGAAATAAATCAGAACACAAAAGCCATCAAAGTTGAGCAAGCTATAAATCAGGACATGGTAATGTGTAGGACGAGTTGTTCTCTAATTCAATACACAAGTGTCAAAAACACTTAAGAAAGCCATCATGAGCTATTATATGTTTTACTTTTAAGATGGTGCGAAAGAAAACGACTTCCATACCCTGTAGCCACGGTTCTGTTATTTGGAGATTGATGGCCATCTTCCCTTGCTGAAGGTTGTGCATACATGTCGCCAAAGGCTGTGAATGTTCACCATATCAGATTTTTTTAACCAAAACATACTGAAAAGCTTTCTTCTTATGACACATACCTGTAAATATTGATATATTGCAAATGGAGCAGAGTTGGAGAGCAGTGACAATACATCTTTAGCTAAGGTCCATGTGTCTTGGTCTTGTGCTGCCATGATTAAGCTGCAAAATCAGACGACACAAGTGTCTGTTAATCAACCTGAAACATTTCCATTCATAAAGAGAAACAAATATATATACTTACCTAGAGAATCTATTTTCTTTCCACATTTGTATTGCTTCTTTCGAAGCCTTGGCTCCAGCTCTTGGGGCTTTGATAGTTTTTCGCTTTGGGACAACATCATCTACTACTCTGGCCTCAGCTGCCACAGGTGTGTCTTCAACCAAACAGCCGTCTTAGAAGCATCTTTGGCATATATTTCTTCTGCCTCTTAAGCTTATATTTCCCTACGAGATAGAAAAAATAAACAAGAAAATCAGTTACCTTTGTCTCCCAAACTTTAAGTAAAAAAAAAACTAAACTTTATATACAAACCTGGGACAATTGAAACTTCTTGTCAAATGTTTTGTTGTTTGCAATCAGAGCTTCAATAATTTCATCCCCTTTTGCACCCTCTCTACACATTAAATAAATTAAGCGAATTCTTCCAATGTATGGTATCTATATAGATGTAAACACAGAGAGGATTAAGTCTCCGTCTAACCTCCACAGAATCGAGAACAAAAAAAAAATACTGAAGAAAAATCTGAAAAATCAGTTCTGATACTGAACCGAGACCATCACCAACACACTGTAAAGCAAATAAAAATCCTAAACTTTAAATCTAACCGTAATCCCTAAAAGTATTAACAGTTATCAAAGTATTAACAACATCCCTAGAGATATATGACTTACCTACAATCTTTGAAAAATCCCCAAGAATACAACATGAGAATCCAATTTTGAGTTCCACAGAAAAGGACGGTGCAGTATAACGTATAGCCTTCCCTCTCTATCAAACCCATAACCAATAATACTTTGTACTTCCTGGCCATTTCCACCAAACGTTCCACTTCGGGACCTAAGATTTTGCATAATCAAGATGCACAGACGAATATTAACAATGTATTTTATAGTTTACATAGTCTTGGTAATCCATGGAACAATATTGCTAGAGACGGAAGCTCAAGGTCATTCATGAACCTTAAAAATCACATCTTTAATCTCATCAACATATGTTCAATTTACGTAGCAACGAAATTTAATGTTCCTGAAGTGGTTTAGTCAATGAATTAAACACTAAATCAAATGCTTCTGGATAAATATTTTGATCGAAGAGTATTGGAACAATCTCACATCCAGGCTCCAGATTATATTATCATAACCACAACACCAGAAATTTTGAGCTAATGACTAATCGATAATCCAAGCGACCCAGAAACCATATTCAGAAGAACTCGGAAAAGGTTTAAACTTTACCAGGAACATTAACGGCAGATGCATGATACTTGGAAAATTGTCCCTTCCTTTAGCAGTCTGAGTACCAATCGCCAACTCAAATCTGGAGCCACGAGGATATCCACCGATAAACACCTCTGGGAACAACACCATGAGCTGGGACCTGCACACAAGAACATGAACAATCTAGATCGAATCTGATACCTCTTGAAATAGAGGATTTACGGGTTCCGAGAAATCTGAGATTAGAGAAGAACAACACCTAAAATCTCTGGATTTCTAGACGAATGGCATCTAATATCATTGGATTTCTCGATGAGAGAAGTAGGCAAGAAAGAATCCAGAGACAGGGGAGAGAGAGAGAGAGACAAGAGAAGACTCAATCGTATCCCTATTTTTTTAGGGATTGTGTTTTGGTGACTGATTTTGTTTTGGGGTTCTAAAAAAAGAGGGTAAATGAGAGATGAAAGAGGGAAAATAAAAAGTTATGTTTTAAGATCCTAAAATTTTCACTAAGTGTTGGCGGAAAAGCTAATTTTAGCTTTCCGCTTAGTGAAATTCTATCATAGCATTTATCTAATGCAATTATATAGTATGAAAATTTCAAACTCATCTACGATAGCAGTTCAGTAAAACGTGCTATAACAATATGCTATCAATGTGGATTTTTTTTGTAGTGCGACAATCTCCTAGCGACTGCGGGCGCGTCTGGTAGCCTATGGAGGGTTGGTTTATGGCTACAGCTTCGTCTCGTAGAGATGAACGCGTTGGTGGTCTTGTATTTCCCATATTCATTACGGTCAGAAAGTTACGAAGGTTTTAGTGTTTGGGTTTAGAAAAATCAGATCCGAAAAAGGGCTTACCGGATTACTTTCGACTCTAGACGATAATGGAGCACTAGATCTTGGCTTGGAGGATGGTGGCTACGACGGAACAGGAGCAGAGCTTCGCCGGAGATCTTCTTTTGCTTTTTCTCTTAGGTGGAGGCTTCTATTTATAAGGGGAGAACTAAGGTTTATGGAAAAAGAAATGGGCTAATGGACTTGGGCTTCAGGCTTGAATCATATAAGGAAACACATTTATGATCTGTGCATAAGAATTTGGGCATGGGCTTTACTTCTTTTCTTCAAAAATTTTCCAAAGCCCAAAAGGTTGGAAATGCGCCATTACAATTCTCCCTCCATTAAAAGAATTCAGGAGTTCTCCACTTCAACTCTTTACCAACAACACTACAAAAACTTCGCTGAACCGAAACTAAACTTTATCGCTTATTCGCCTGAAGAGACTTGTCTTTGAATCCAAAAGACTGCGTCTCCCCACCCCCCTTGATTCCAACCCGCACTCTAAAGTGTTTTACTCTTCCGTACCAATCCAACAATAGCTTCCAGAATGCAGCACAAACGCCACATGCTACTGCCCATGTCCATTAGGGTTAGTTTCCAACATTTAGAAATAACACTCGTCCTTCGAGTGGTTTTAATACCTGAACGAGATGCTCTGCTTCCAAACTGATTCTCCTCAACGGTTTCCATTACCATTCCACAGTGTATCATCCACTTTCAAATGGATTCTCTTCGACGGGTTTCCATTACCGTGCACTATGGCGTTGACTATCGCACAAACTCATATCCTTGCTTATCCTTTGTGAACGATGAGGCTAACCATGTCCGTTATGGCTACCTGACATGTGGGGAATGACCTACCACACTTCCACTGCGCACTCTGATTTCCAAACCGACTTCCAATCTGACTCCCAATTTAAGGTGTCCTAGCTTAGAGTCCTGATGACATGTTTTAATCTCTAGATCTACACTGCAAGTTTGATATATCATGGTTTTTACTAGTTTTAGGCCATGATATAAGTATGTTTTTAGTGTCTTTTGTGTTATTTTAGAGTCTTTTACAGGTATAATCAGGTTGGGAGCTAAATTGGAGATTATGGAGCATTTTGGAGATTTTTGGAGTGATTGGCCGAGAGATAGAGTTCACTGTCCGAAACAGAGAAAGGTGTCGATCGTTGCACTCTAGCAAAGATCGTTGCACCAGCGAGATGGGCCAAAAACTCGGCGGTTTAGAAGAATCAAGATATTGCACTTTGATCCAGAAGTTCCTGATATTTACAAAGAAGCCCTTGGCCGAGATTATGCCTATATAATAGAGTTTTTAGAGTTTTTATTAGAGACGCTTTATACTTTTTACCATATACTTTATAATTAAGAGCAGAGGATTTTTAGAGCTTTTGGGGCTGATCTGAACCTGATTCATCATCTGTATTTGGAGAAGATTTCGAACCCCTTTTACTCTTATTCTTTTATGCAATTTACTTATCATATGATCATGTTTTCATTATCTATGTCTGAGTAGATTCCTAGTTAGACTTAGGGTTTCTCACATAGGATTTCATGACTTGCTAGACTTGTTCAATTTCAGTTAAGGATTCAAACTATATCTGTTCTTCAATTTAATTGTGCTTAAAGCTAGTTCTAACCTGATCAATTAGAATCTAGATCTTAGGTTGCTAAATACGTCACGGAAGTGGGGTTTAGGAATCTGAACTAATTAAATTGGGCAATTAAACTTTGCGCAAACGAAAGTTTGGTTTAGGATAATTGTGAACATATCAAACTTGGGATTAATGCTAGTTTAATCTGTTAGTTCTCGCAAACGGAAGTTTGGTTTGCTGCACTTAGACTTAGAGAATTATCGCAAAGGAATTTGGTTAATTCTATATCTGTGTTTTGAGTTCTAGAACTGTGCTTAATTAGATCCTTGCTGAATGAACTGTCTGCTAGTCTGATTTCCTGAGAATACCCTAGGTTTGACGCTTTTAATTACTTGCTTTCACAACCAATAATCTCTGCTACTGATTTACTTTCTTGCACTATTTTCAATACAATCACATTGCTTATTTCTAGTATTCATTCCCTACGGTTTGATTCTCTTGAGACCAAGTGTCCCTGTGGATTCGATAACCCTATATACTACTTTGACATTGCTGTACACTTGCAGTTTAGTATAGGGATTAATTCTTGACCTATCAAGTTTTTGGCGCCGTTGCCGGGGACTCTTAGAGTCTTCGATAGGACCGAACTTAGGGTTTTACTAGAAATTTTTCGTTTTTCGTTTTTGTTTTTCGTTTTTTATTTTATTTATTTTATTTTGCTGATTTTTCTCTGTTTCTCTCTGTCGCAGGTACGAATTTCGCCTTGCGTCGATCGTTGCACCCTTGCATCGATCGTCACTGAGCGATTTGAGATTGAATCGATCGTTGCACTGATAGCATCGATCGTTGCTGGACGATTACAGACAGTTTATGCCAACGCAGAACACTCGAAGTAATCCGAACTCGAGCTTAGTTAATCTCAATCTAGAGGAACTTGGACGTCTAGAGAGGACTATCAGAAGAGAAAAGAGAGAGAGAATGGTTCGAGAACGTCTGATCTTGATACCAGATGCTGAAGGTACCCTGAGGGACCAAGATAACAACCCGTACAATGCTGCTGGGCATCGGGTTGATGCTGAGGGAAATGTAATCCCTGACCCCCCTGAACCTGAGCAACAACCGCAAGATCAAGCTCAAGGTAGAGAGATGGTAGTTCATGAGAGGACACTAGCTGACTACAATAGACCCGATGAGTTTCATGCAAACCGAGCAGCTCTAGTGCTTCCTGCCTTCGAGAGGAATGATTTTGAGGTAAAAACCATCTACTACCAACTGATGAGGCAGATTGCTTTTCATGGTCTTCAATCAGAGCAGCCTATGGATCACATTGACAAGTTTGAGGACATAGTCACTGGCATGAAGTATGAAGGAGTATGCCCGGACTATCTGTTCCTTAAGCTATTTCCGCACAGTCTTGCTGGAGACGCTAGTGCATGGCTGAGACAACTGGCACCTGGTCAGTATACTACTTGGACAGCCTTAAAGAGTGAGTTCCTGCGTCACTTCTACGACGCTGCGCGCTCAGATCAGTCCAGACAGGACATACTTACTTTTTCCCAAGGAGCTGTGGAGCCTTTGACAACCGCATGGATGAGATTTAAGCAGTATCAGCGTGATTGTCCACACCATGGATTCACAGAAGTACAGCTGATAGGTATTTTCTTCAGAGGAATAGATCTCCCTTATCAGACTGCTCTGGATAATTCCAGTGATGCTAATTTCAGCACCAGAACTCCTACACAAGCTAAACGGTTGATAGAGAACCTGATCGGCAGCAATAGTTGCAAAACAATGGATGAAAGGAGGAAGAGATCTGGTGGAACTGTAGAGAATTCTGATATAGCTAATATTAGATCCAGATTGGACACAGTTTACAATCTTCTGACAAATAAGAAAGCTGTCCACTTTGCCCAAGATGTGGAGGTGATTCAGACTGAGGAGGACACTCAGGAAGAAGATGTGAACTTCATAGGAGGTTCCGGTTTCCAAGGTAATAGATTTAACAATCAACAGGGGAACAGATTCTCAAATGGAGGACAATCTGGTGGTTTTCAAAAGACCTATGGACAGGGTAATCAGAGAACCTATGGATCTACATCTTATCAGACTCCTCCTGCACCTACAGCCCATGAGAGCAAAATGGAAGCTATGATGGAACAACTGATGGAAAGTCAAACCAAGCTTTCTGTAGACAACAACAAGAAGCTGGACGCTGTCTATCAGGACCTCAATGGGAAGTTTGAGACATTGAGCACTCACATGAAGCAGTTGGACACTCAGGTGAATCAGATGTCCAGCTCACTGAAAGGAAAAGGAGTTGCAGACACTCATATTAAGGCCTGGTCTGTAATGATTAATGATGGATCTTATCTAGGGGAGAAATTTGAGCTAAGTACAGCTGAGTTGGTGACTGAGGAAGAATTTTCGGATTTCTGTGAAAAACTCTCGGGTGGAAGTTGTGATGATCGCGATGCAACGATCGATACACATCTGGCATCGATCGATGCAGGTCGTGAACAAGCAGAGAATCCGTGGGATGAAAATGAGATTGATGCAGAACTAGCCCGCCTATTCCCTGATACATCTGAAATCACTCCAGAAGATGTTTATGCACGAGCTATTTGGCACAGTCCCAAGGTGTCTGAAGTGATTAAACAAGAGATTGAAGAGCTGAAAAGGCTAGAAAAGGGTGGTGAAGACTTGGAAGAAATTCCATCATCCGATGATCCACCTTATCATCCATGTGTTCAGAAATATTTGAACAAGATGTTGCCATTAGATGAAGAGCTGAGAGAATGGGTGATAGTAGTTCCTCGGTATATTAGTGATGTTCTGTTAACTAAGGTCCCAAAGAAACTGCCTGATCCTGGAGTCTTTGTACTTGATTGTTCTATCTTTGAGGATAGTTTTAGGCGTTCTCTGTGTGATTTAGGAGCTGCTGGGAGCATAATGCCTTACTCTATGGCAGAGAAGCTGGGTATGTTGGATTTTGCTCCTACTAGGACACGTCTTATCCTAGCTGATCAGTCCATACGAGTTCCTGAAGGACTCCTTATTGATATTCCGGTAAGAGTTGGAAACTACTTAGTTCCAACGGACTTCCTTGTGCTGAAATACGCCTGCGATCCGGATGAAGCTTTATTGCTTGGGAGACCATTCTTGGCTACAGCAGGAGCTGTGATTGATGTTAGACAGAGTCTAATAGACCTCCACCTGGGAGATGAGACACTGCGATATGAGATGGAGAAGCTGCGGAAGCCACTGATAGATGGACAGACTTTCAAGATCTTGGAAGCAGCTGATGAGCAGCTGAATGAGACTGTGATAATAGATCCTGGAGCGCATTTTACTCCATCTTTTCTTGGACTGAAGCATTCTGCAACAGCCTATTCTCCACCATGGATGAGGAGACTTGAACAGAGACAGAAAAAGTCTCTGTCAGGATCTTCCGGAGCCTGAAAGATCTTGCGCGTCCGGTCAAGCTATTGACCTTAAACAAGCGCTGGGTGGGAGGCAACCCACCATTAGGTACTGGTGTTTTTCTTTTTAATTTTTGGTGTTTTTGTTAGGATTTTACGTTTGTTTTTGTTTCTGGTGCAGTCATGTTTGCAGGTCTCGGATTAAATCGCAGTGCAGCGATCGATGCATTTCTGCATCGATCGTCACAACACGAAATGAATCGCATTGCAGCGATCGTTGCGGTCCTGAGCAACGATCGACTATACACGAAAAATCGCCAAGTAACGGTCGATGCATCTAATGCAACGATCGATGCTGTGCGACAGAGGTAACCCGACAGACATAAACTCACCTTTTCAATTTTTTTTTATTTTCTTTTTACCGATCCTTCGCTGGACACTACTGGGGACAGTGTGTCTTAAGTGTGGGGGAGGTGCTACTGACGTTTATCTTTCTGTTTTCTTAAGAGTCAGTCCGTTTTTCAAAATTTTTTGTTTTATTGAGTCAAAATTGTTTAAGTAAGAAACTATGATTTTCTGAGGAGATTTACAAGACTTGCAGGAACTTAAGTAACCATTGGGATGAAGTTGCAGGATCTATCTCTGACTATTAGAAAACCCCATCACAGATCAACCTACTGGGAACACCCACATCACTTCAGGTATCAGAGGATCCTTTTACTGACTTCACCCCTAATACTGACTTAGATTTTCTCACCTAAGGGCTTGGTATACTTTATGTCGGATTCCCTGTTAGTTCTGACACAGCCTGTAAACCTGTCCTATTTAGTTCCCTTCTCCCCTTCTATAAAGTAAAAAAAAAAAAAGATAATAAACTGAGGATGAGTTAGTAACTCCGAAGTGGTCATGGGAATAGTAGCAAACACTATTATCTCTCATATGATCCATGGAATGTGTCCAAAGTACACCCCATAACGGGAAGAACACTGATAAAAAAAATAAAATGATACCCAGTGGGGGAAAATCAGTTGTTAAAGAAGGGAAAGAGAAGAAAGGGACTAGAGAAAGATAGTGTGGTGGTCTAGAGCTGATTAGGTAAGAATCCATGTGCCTTTAGATCGATACTCCTTAGGTGAGACCGCACTTAAATACTTGCAGAAGTCAGTAGGGAGAATTTGAATGCTTGAATGTGATTGTGGAGTTTACCTAGGACAGTTGCTAAGTGTGGGGGAAGTACATGTTGGTCTTGATATCCTGTGATTGATTCTTTCAGTGGTTTACTAAGGGGAATCTGAGTATTGTAGCTTCTAAGATGAAATGAGTTTCTGAAGAGTTTTCAAACCTCTTCACCATGTTTTAGTTCTATGTTTTGCTTGAGGGCAAGCAAAGGCTAAGTGTGGGGGAGTTGATATATCATGGTTTTTACTAGTTTTAGGCCATGATATAAGTATGTTTTTAGTGTCTTTTGTGTTATTTTAGAGTCTTTTACAGGTATAATCAGGTTGGGAGCTAAATTGGAGATTATGGAGCATTTTGGAGATTTTTGGAGTGATTGGCCGAGAGATAGAGTTCACTGTCCGAAACAGAGAAAGGTGTCGATCGTTGCACTCTAGCAACGATCGTTGCACCAGCGAGATGGGCCAAAAACTCGGCGGTTTAGAAGAATCAAGATATTGCACTTTGATCCAGAAGTTCCTGATATTTACAAAGAAGCCCTTGGCCGAGATTATGCCTATATAATAGAGTTTTTAGAGTTTTTATTAGAGACGCTTTATACTTTTTACCATATACTTTATAATTAAGAGCAGAGGATTTTTAGAGCTTTTGGGGCTGATCTGAACCTGATTCATCATCTGTATTTGGAGAAGATTTCGAACCCCTTTTACTCTTATTCTTTTATGCAATTTACTTATCATATGATCATGTTTTCATTATCTATGTCTGAGTAGATTCCTAGTTAGACTTAGGGTTTCTCACATAGGATTTCATGACTTGCTAGACTTGTTCAATTTCAGTTAAGGATTCAAACTATATCTGTTCTTCAATTTAATTGTGCTTAAAGCTAGTTCTAACCTGATCAATTAGAATCTAGATCTTAGGTTGCTAAATACGTCACGGAAGTGGGGTTTAGGAATCTGAACTAATTAAATTGGGCAATTAAACTTTGCGCAAACGAAAGTTTGGTTTAGGATAATTGTGAACATATCAAACTTGGGATTAATGCTAGTTTAATCTGTTAGTTCTCGCAAACGGAAGTTTGGTTTGCTGCACTTAGACTTAGAGAATTATCGCAAAGGAATTTGGTTAATTCTATATCTGTGTTTTGAGTTCTAGAACTGTGCTTAATTAGATCCTTGCTGAATGAACTGTCTGCTAGTCTGATTTCCTGAGAATACCCTAGGTTTGACGCTTTTAATTACTTGCTTTCACAACCAATAATCTCTGCTACTGATTTACTTTCTTGCACTATTTTCAATACAATCACATTGCTTATTTCTAGTATTCATTCCCTACGGTTTGATTCTCTTGAGACCAAGTGTCCCTGTGGATTCGATAACCCTATATACTACTTTGACATTGCTGTACACTTGCAGTTTAGTATAGGGATTAATTCTTGACCTATCAAAGTTCACAGACGTGAACTAGTAGTATATAGGGTATCGAATCCACAAAGACTCTAGACTCTTGCGATAAATTATAGAATTTCAGGTTAATCTAGGTAAAAGCGGTAGAAAGCAAGTAAAAGGTTTGTAAATCAGAAGGCGAAGGTGTCAGGTCAAGGGAGTTCTCAGGAAATCAGGAACACATGCAATCAATCAATCGAGTTCTAATTAAGAACTGTTCTAGAACTGGAATCACAGAAGTATAAGAAGCCAACTTTTGTTGCGAATCCTATCTATGTCTAACAACCTAGCAGGCCAACTTTCGTTGCGAATTCTAGAGTTCTAAACAAGCATTAATCTCAAGTTCTTTCGTTCACAATTCCTCTAAACCAAATTTCTTTGCGAGTAGATCAAATTGCTCATCTAGGTTCTTTCTAGCTAATTAACCAACTGTCGTTGTGGAAATCAACCTAACATCATAAATCTGGGTAGCTACTTCAGATTAAGCATTAAGAACAACCCTAGATGAAGAACTAACAGATATGAATCCCTACAGATCGATTAACCTATAATTCCATGAAATCCCTTATGAGAATCCCTAAACCTAACAGGTAAACTACTCAGACATGACAATCATAACAAAAGACATGATGAATAGAATACTGAATATCATAAAACAGAATAAGAAACAGGGGTTCGAAATCTTCTCTCTGTCGAGTATCTGATCAGCCCCTAAAACTCTCTGAATGTAAAATAATGTGTAGCCTAAACAATGGCTTAAAACCCTAATATATAAGTCTAAACACGTTTTTGGGCCTTTTTGCAAGTCTGGGAAGCTTCTGGGCAAAACCTGTAATTTCTCCAAAATGCAGATTTTTGGGCGCAGAACCCTGGAATCACCTTGCGTCGACCACTGCACATACTGCATTGATCGTTGCAAGGCGATTTCGCAGCCAGTGAACTCTGTGAGATCTCTAAATAGTGCAGAATTGACTCAAATGCTTCCAAAACGTCCAATTAGGCTCCAAATGTCCTTAAACCTGTAAAACATCTGAAAAGACTCCAGAACACATAGAAAGACTCGATAACAAAGACATATACCATGGTCAAAAGTCCTAAAAACCATGATATATCAACTCCCCCACACTTAGCTTTTGCTTTCCCTCAAGCAAACAGAAGACCAAGATCAGGAGAAGAAGTTTGAAAACTTCAGAAACTCGTTTCATCGTAGGAGCACGACACTCAGCTTCGCCTTAGTAAGCCACATGAAAATGAACCTGCAAACATCAAGACCAGCATATATTTCCCCCACACTTAGCAACTATCCTGAGTAAACTCCACAATCACATCCAGAGCAATCAAATTCACCACACTGACTTATATAAGAAATTAAGTGCGGTCTCACCTATGGGGTATCGATCAAAGAACACATGGATTCTTACTCTGTTAGAATCTGACCACTCAACTGTTGCTTCTGGTCCCTTTCTTCTCTTTTCCCTTCCTTAGCACTGATTTTCCCCACTGGGTATTATTTTATTTTTTCTATCAGTGCTCTTTCCGCATTGGGGCATACTTTGGACATGTTTCCATGGATGCAGAGGAGGTAATAGGGGTCTCCACCACTCCCGTGACCACTTCAAAGCTACTAGCTTATCCTCAGTTTATCACTTTTTTTTTTACTTTCAAGGATGGGGAGAAGGGAACCATAATCAGACAGGTTTACAAGCTGTGCCAGAACCAACAGAGGAATCCGACTCAAAGTATACCAAGCCCATAGGTAAGAAAAATTAAGTCAAGTTAAATGTGAAGTCAGTAATGGATCCTCTGACTACCTGAAGTGATATGGGTGTCCTCAGTAGGCTGATCTGCATTGGGTTTTCTAATAGTCATAAATTCATCTGCAAGCTCATTCCAATGGTCACTTAAGTTCTTGCAAGTGTGATAATATCCTCAAAAAGTCATAGTTTCCTACTCAGTTTGACTCAATAAAACAAATTTGGAACGACTCTAAGAAAACAAAAGCGTGCGTCATTAGCTACCTCCCCCACACTTGAAACACACTGTCCCCAGTGGTGTCAAGCCTATGCTTGGTGAGAAAAGAAAATTGGAATGAAAAAAAACCGAAAAGAGTCAGAACACTTACCTGTCGTCGGCCTGTGTCGATCGATGCCACTAGGGTGTCGATCGATGCAAGGCGATTATGCCCACGGTTAAGTAGATAACCGGTGTCTGAACTGCAATTAAATCGGCAAACCTTAAATCGCATATACGTCGACCGATGCACTTCGTGTGTCGATCGATGCAGTGCGATTTTGCCTGTTTCTCATGCCTTTGAACACTAAAACATAAAAATCAAAACACCAAATCAAAACGAAAAATGAAAAGAAAAACGAACCTACTAGTGGGTTGCCTCCCACTCAGTGCTTGTTTAAAGTCAGTAGCTTTACTATGGAAAGGAGGTCGGACTTATGGGGGATTCAACAGAGACTTGGAGGGGTCTCTGTGAATGTCTCTTCATCCAAGGTGGCGTATAAGCATTCGGATCATGAGATCTCCCAAGGAAAGAGCAAACAGAACCGGGGCGGGAGCGAAGCATGGGTGGGATTCTGCGTTTTCCTGCATTCAAAGCAATGCAGTTAGGAGGTTTAAGCTTAGATGATTTGTGCCTTACCTTTGGTGGAAATGAGATGTCTGGAGCTTTCTGCTTATGTGCAGTTGCATGAACTGAAGATGTTAGAGCAGGTTCAAGAGGAACCGCCATCTTCTTCTCTCCAATCGGACTCTCTGGTGGCACTACAACACTGAAACTCTGTCCATCAATGGTGGATTTCTGAAGCTTATCCATCTTGAACTGCAAAGGCTTGTCTCCCAGCTGGAGATCAATCAGTCCACGTCTCACATCAATAACTGCTCTAGTAGTGGCTAAGAATGATCTACCAAGTAGCAGAGGATCATCAGGCTCAATATCATATTCAGCACTACAAAATCTGTTGGAATCAAGTAGTTTCCAACTCTGACATGAATGTCCTCAAGAACTCCTTCCGGATATCGCTTTGAACGATCAGCTAGGATAAGAGAGATCCTAGTAGGCTGGAATTTCATCATTCCCAATCTCACAGCCACAGAGTATGGCATGAGATTCACACAAGATCCTAAGTCACACAGAGAACTCTTGAATCTGTCCTTAGAGATGGAACAGTCGAGCATAAAGGCTCCTGGGTCTGGTATCTTCTCTGTAATCTGAATCAACTTCTTTTCTATCACTTTCATGCAGTTAGCCACTTCTAGCTCCTGTTTAGACAGTTTACGAACCTTAGGATATGGCACAGAGGGCTTATAGACTCGTTCTAGGACTGTTGCAGGTTTCTGGTCTCGTCTGCGATCTGTGTCGATCGATGCACGAGGTGTGTCGATCGACACAAGGTGATTTCAGGAAATTTCATCAGACGTATCAGGACTGTGTCGATCGATGCACGAGTTGTGTCGATCGATGCTTGTCTCTGGCAGACAGAATTCACAAAAAAAATCCGAGATTATGCTGTTTTCTTCTTCTAGCAAGTCAATCTCATCTCTTATGGTCACAGCATTGACGGATCTATTCTGTTCAGCTTCCCCAGCTCCATTTTGCCTTTGCACTGCTTCAGCTGTTTGTTGAACTTGGACATCTAGCTTCTTCACATGTGTGCCCAAAGATTCAAACTTCCCATTCAGATTTTCATACAATGCATCTATCTTTGAGTTGAAGGACACAGTGATCTGTTATTGTCCCTCAAGAAACTGCTCCATCATGGTTTCCAATCTGCTATTATATGTAGGTGCAGGCGGTGCTTGGTAAGAAGAAACACCACAGTTCCTCGAGAAGGAGTTGCTCTGTTGCTGGAAGGGTTCCTGAAAAGCAGATTCCTGATTGCAGAATCCATTCCCTCCAACGTAGTTGATAGCTTCTTGTGCATACTTTCCAAGTAGAAGACTATGTAGAGAGCCAAATTTGTTCTTCAACCCAGCTATCTGTGAACTGTCAATCCCTGACCTGAAAAAATCATTCCGACACATCGTCCTTACGGATCTCTTAGTTTTCTTGGTGATTCCGCAAAATGTGTCGAACGATGCAAGAAGAGCGTCGATCGATGTAATGCGAAATCTATATCGATCGACACACAAGACCGTGTCGATCTATGCAAGCCGATTCTGTCGAACCTGACCTGCAAAACAGAGAAAAACAGAAAAATAAATCAGTAAAATAAAAACGAAAAACCTAATCTAAACCCTAAGTTCAAATCTATTGAAGACTCAAAAGAGTCCCCGGCAACGGCGCCAAAAACTTAATATGATCAGGTTTTAATCCCTAGATCTACACTGCAAGTGCACATACGTGAACTAGTAGTATATAGGGTATCGAATCCACAGAGACTCTAGACTCTTGCGATAGATTATAGAATTTCAGGTTAAGCTAGGTAAAAGCGGTAGAAAGCAAGTAAACGGTTTGTAAATCAGAAGGCGAAGGTGTCAGGTCAAGGGAGTTCTCAGGAAATCAGGAACACAGGCAATCAATCAATCGGGATCTAATTAAGAACTGTTCTAGAACTAGAATCACGGAAGTATAAGAAGCCAACTTTCGTTGCGAATCCTATCTATGTCTAACAACCTAGCAAGCCAACTTTCGTTGCGATATCTAGAGTTCTAAACAAGCATTAATCTCAAGTTCTTTCGTTCACAATTCTTCTAAACCAAATTTTTTTGCGAGTAGATCAAATTGCTCATCTAGGTGTTGGAATGTTTAGATAAATCCTGATTCAATTCAACAGATTCAGATTATCCTAAACATGCTGATCTAGGTTCTTCTTGTATAGAAACATCAGATTGATCTCACCTTATACCTGTTATTGCAGCGGAAGAGATGGTATTGGTCAGAGATCAGAGAGCCACCGAGAGATAACTCCTCCAGAGGTTCACACACGCACACCAATCAGGAAGCAGGCTGCTAGGCCACTGGGAGAAACCGGCGCAGGGGAGAGAGAGAGTTGACGGCTCAGATTAGGGTTTTTTTGGTTCTGAACTCGAGTTTTATTTATAAAACTTGTTCGGTTCCGTTTGGGCCATTTGGCCCAAATGCCAATTAACTCGAAAGCGTTTTTGCACTGCATTGATCGTTGCACCTTATGCATCGATCGATGCACAGTGGCTAAACCTTTTATTCTCTCTAAGTACAGTAAATGCCTAGCACTTTTACCGTACTTCTGCTAAACCGTTCCTACACATTTTCCTGTTAGCTTAGGCGTGTGACCCATATGGGATCATATAATAAAGGCAATAAGTCCAAGACTTATAGATCATGAGCGGACTCTAGCAAGCCATCATGACCCCCAGTATTATATGACTTATGTCTGATCATTGACATACTCTTACTTTCTAGAGACAGTACCGAGATTACTGGACACAATTCCAACAATCTCCCACTTGTACTGGAATCTCTGTATTCATAATCCTTTTGTCTCAATATCTCGATTAGTCATAAGGCAAGATTAGTGTCATCCTTATAAAGCCTAATCTTGTTCATCGGACTCTGATTTGATACTGACAATCCAAACGACTCGGGAAAGTCCGTTTGAGCATGGCCATGCATTTTCCAGTATTCAAATCTCCGATTGGCCTAGAGATATTCACTCCATTTATATTGGAGGGACAAATCCCGTCTTGTTCCATCACTGTAAACTACTCATTTCTTAATGTACCCAAACAAGGTCCTTATAACTATCGCAGAACGATAGCGTTAGACAATGATCAAAGTGCATCAGTTCATGTGCAGTCACATGCATGCGAACTCAGGTCTAAGGACTATACTCTATAGTCGTAGTAAGAATCTCTTATGACACAGATATAAATATCCTGAAGAGTTCTTATAATCGGGTCTTGTCCGGTCGTATGTTCCCAACATACACCTATGTACTGACTTTGATGCCGCGCATCTATGACACATGAAACTTGGTCATAAGTCACATACCAATCTAGTCTCACACGGTTGTTGGTGTTCCAATTTCAACAACCTTCGACTAGGGACAAGATGATATAAAACATTTATCAAATATAGGGTCTCATGATCAAGCTAAATGACTTCGATGACTCAAGATCAAGTCATTTACTTCGATGACCTATAAAATGGTTCATATCATTTTGGAACGATTATTTCATCACAGTTAAAATAATCTTGAAATAATAATTTCATTAAAACATAAAATAATGTTTTACAAGAACATATCAAATAACTAAAATAAAGCTCACAAAACTCCCACTCAAATTTAGATTACATTTCAATGTTTCTAATGCCTACAGCTTCAGTCAGGAACTCGAGCTTAGGCCTTGGGAGTGGCTTTGTCAACGGATCAGCGACATTATCATCTGTCGGGACTCGGCTGATCTTGACTTCCTTTCTATTAACGATGTCACGTATCAAGTGAAATCTTCTTTGAACATGCTTGGATTTCTGGTGTGATCTTGGTTCCTTTGCCTGAGCTATAGCACCATTGTTGTCACAAAACAGTGCCAGAGGCTCAGCCGCATTTGGTATCACACCTAGTTCCATAATGAACTTTCGTATCCAAACAGCTTCCTTCGCTGCTTCTGAGGCGGCGATATATTCAGCTTCTGTAGTGGAATCAGCAACGGTGTCCTGCTTGGAGCTTCTCCAACTTACTGCACCGCCATTCAGACAAAAGACATAACCGGACTGTGACCGGAAATCATCTGTGTCTGTCTGGAAACTTGCGTCCGTGAATCCACTGACTTTAAGCACATCACTTCCACCGTACACCAAGAACTTATCCTTAGTATGTCTTAGATACTTCAAGATATTCTTTACGGCAATCCAATGGTTTTCACCTGGATTTGACTGGTATCTACTCGTCATGCTCAATGCATAAGCAACATCAGGACGAGTACAGATCATGGCATACATAACAGATCCTATTGCAGATGCATAGGGAATGTTCTTCATACGCTCGAGCTCAGCAGCCGTCGTAGGGCTCTGCTTCGTGCTTAGCGTTGTGCCATGTACCATTGGCGTGAAGCCCTTCTTGGAATCTTTCATGCTGAATCTTTGTAGGACTTTGTCAATGTATGAATCTTGACACAAGCCTATCAGCTTCTTAGGTCTATCCCGATAGATCCTAATTCCAAGAACGTATGCGGCTTCACCCATGTCTTTCATGGAAAAACAACTTCCAAGCCAGTCCTTTACCGACTTTAGCATTGGAACGTCGTTTCCGAGAAGCAGTATGTCATCGACATACAGAATAAGAAATACAATCTTGCTCCCACTAGATTTCTTATACACGCATTGTTCTTCTTCGTTTCTGATGAAGTCAAATTGCTTGATCGCTTCATCAAAACGAAGATTCCAGCTCCTCGATGCTTGCTTCAATCCATAAATGGATTTGTGAAGTTTGCATACTTTCCCAGCATTCTTTGGATCTATGTAACCGTCAGGTTGTGTCATATACACATCCTCTTCCAGAATTCCATTCAGGAAGGCGGTTTTCACGTCCATCTGCCAAATTTCATAATCATGAAAAGCTGCAGTTGCTAGTAGAATCCGAATAGATTTCATCATAGCCACTGGTGAATAGGTTTCATCGTAATCCACACCGTGAACTTGTCTGAATCCTTTTGCCACCAACCTGGCTTTATAAATCTGGACATTTCCATCCACGTCAATCTTCTTCTTGAAGATCCATTTGCACTCGATGGCTTTTACACCAGCAGGCAAATCAACCAACGAAAAGACTTGGTTGACCGACATGGAGTCCATTTCGGAATCAGTGGCCTTGCGCCACTTCGAGGAATCTGGGCCCATCATGGCTTGATTGAAGTTCGATGGTTCATCACCATCAATGATCAGAAGATCATGACAGTCAGTCACGAGGAACCCTTGATATCTTTCGGGTTCGTGACGAATCCTCCCGGATCTTCGAACTTCAGGTACCACAGGTTCAGGCTCCACAATTTCTTGTAGGGCCTCCTCCTGCTCTTCCTCATTAGGTTGAGCAGTATCCTGTTCATCTTGAATTTCTTCAAGCAGTACCTTACTCCCACTGTCTTTCTTAGAGAGAAACTCCCTCTCAAGAAAGTTACAATCCCGGGCAACAAAAATCTTGTTCTCGGAACGTAGATAGAAGTAATAAGCCTTGGTTTCCCGTGGATAACCAATGAAGTAGCATTTGTCAGATTTTGGTGTAAGCTTGTCTGAGATCAATCTCTTGACATAGGCTTCACAACCCCAAATTCTGAGATAAGACAGCACTGGAGCTTCTCCAGTCCATAATTCATATGGTGTCTTTGCTACTGCTTTTGATGGCGCTCTATTTAGAGTGAACACTGCTGTTAGCAGAGCATATCCCCAAAGGGATATTGGAAGGTCTGTGTGACTCATCATAGACCGAACCATATCCAATAAGGTTCGATTTCTCCTCTCAGACACACCATTCCATTGTGGTGTTCCAGGAGGAGTGAGTTGGGATACGATCCCACATTCTCTCAGATGATCACTGAATTCTTGGCTTAAGTATTCTCCTCCTCGGTCGGACCGAAGAGCCTTAATGCTTTTGCCAAGTTGGTTCTGTACTTCATTTTGGAATTCTCTGAACTTCTCAAAAGATTCAGACTTATGTTTCATCAATTAAACATATCCATACCTACTGAAATCATCAGTGAAGGTAATGAAGTACTGATAGTTTCCTCTTGCATTTGTGGACATTGGGCCACACACATCAGTGTGTATCAGGCCCAATAAGTCACTGGCCCTCTCGTTAGGTTTGTTAAAGGGGGCCCGTGTCATTTTGCCCATCATGCAGGATTCGCATTTCTCACATGACTCAAAGTCAAATGAGCCAAGAAGTCCATTCGAATGGAGCCTCTTGATGCGTTTCTCGCTGATGTGCCCTAAACGACAATGCCATAGAAACGTTTGGTTCTCCTCATTAGGTTTGAACCGTTTTGTATTAATGTTATAAATTGGCGCGGATTGATCGAGTATGTAAAGCCCATTCGAAAGAGGGGCAGAACCATAGAACAAATTGTTGCGATTGAAGGAACATAATTTATTCTTAACTGAAAAATCATAACCTTCCAAATCCAACAAAGAAATTGAAATAATATTTCTGCTTATAGCAGGTACAACATAACAATTATTGAGTTCTAAAATCAATCCCGAAGGTAAAGACAACAAGTATGTGCCTACAGCTAGTGCTGGAACTTTCGCTCCATTCCCAACTCGTAGCTCCACTTGTCCTTGCTTCAGCCTTCTACTGTTGCTGAGTGCCTGCATATTAGTACAAATATGAGCCCCACAACCAGTATCCATAACCCATGAGGTATTATCAGAAGTAGTTGTATTAACTTCTATAACAAAAATACCTGATGAAGAAGTCTCGAGAGTCTTCTTCTTCAATTCCTTTAGACCTTCCTGGAATTTCTTACAATCTCTTCTCCAATGCCCCAGTTCTTTGCAGAACCTGCACATGTCAGTTGGCCCAGCTTTGGACTTGGGCTTGGGCTTTGGCGTGTCCTTGTCCGCGACTTGGACGGCCTTGGCCTTTCCCTTATCCTTAGCAGAGGATTTCTTAAACCCCTTGCCCTTTTGCACCATAAGCACATTGGGGTCCTTGGCGGTTTTCCTCAAATTGGGCTCTGCAGTCTTGAGCATTCCGTGAAGCTCAGGTAGTGTCTTACTCAAGCCATGCATGTTAAAGTTCAGAATGAACTGATCATAGCTTGCAGGTAAAGACTGCAGAATGATGTCGCAGGCAAGTTCCTGGCTGATTGGGCAGTCGAGTTTCTGAAGATGATCGAGATAACCCATCATCTTCAAGACATGTGGACTCACTGCCGCATTCGCAGCCAACTTACAGTCCAAGAGGTTCTTAACTGTCTGGAACCTCTCAGTCCTAGCCTGCTCCTGAAAAAGCGATTTCAGGCTTGCCATTATCTCGATGGGAGACAATACACTTTCGAACTGTTTTTGCAGCTCAGGAGTCATTGTCACCAACATCAGGCAATAGACATCATTTTCATCTGACGAATGCTTTTCCCAAGCATTGTGCAGAGTCCTGGCAGCATTGGCAAGAGGCCTCTCGGGGAGGGGATCACGAAGGACATAATCCTTCTTCTCCTGCTTGAGGACCAGCCTCAAGTTCCTTGACCATGTCAGGAAGTTCGTTCCAGTCAGCTTCTCCTTCTCGAGAACAGACCGGATCGAGAATGTGTTTTGTGTGCTTGTAGTAGTCATATCTGAAATATATAAATAAAAAGGTTATTAGATATTATGTTCAAAATGACTAATCTTGTATTAAAAAATTTAATATGATTAATCACGCATTATATTCAATAACATCAGTTACCCTCAATAGAATATAATGATTCCAAGATCCACATATAACTAAGATTAAAGTGGGCCACTGGCCGTCACCCAACCTTAGCTTATATCGGTAAGCCCTATATCGGCTAATTATATCCGTGATATAACTCTTGGTTGTGAATCTGGGCCCGAGGCCCAATCCACTCTGATGTCTCAAGGCCCGGGACTCCCGATGGCCTAGTCAAGAAAACCAGACTATACAGTCATGTAATCATTAATGTCTGGGACTCCCAATGACATTTATGAATCACAAACCGTCTTATCCACGCAAAAGTAGACACCCTCACACTGTAAGGCCATGAATACAATTGAATGGGCTTCGACAGCTGACATAGCCTGGACAAGACATCCAACGCTTGATATTATTTGAGGTTCGTAGGTTTATTAAAATTTCATTCCTAAAATAGAAGATTACTATTTCGGGAAACTTTCTATTTTTGGAAACCTACTATTTTTGGAAACTTTCTAAAATTGGAAACTTTCTAAAAACGGAAACTTTCTAACTTTAGAAATTTCTTAAAATCCAAAACCCGCAAATCCAGAAACTTCTATTTAAAGAAACTTTCTAATTTAAAAATTTCGGAAACTTTAATTTAAAATCGACTTTATAATTTTATAAAATAAATTTTAAATTAATCTGAAGAAAGACTCAAATAATTGGCCCAATTGTTTTAACTTCTTGGCCCGAGGCCCAAGAATTTGTCCACGTCCAAGACATGACCCAATTGTCCAATTAAATGACATAACCGGTCTGGTTCATTAAAATTGGTCTAACCAAAATCAATTACTACGACGACCACAATTGTCAACCGGTTATTAACTAAACCGGATTTTCTCAATTTATTTGGTCCAACCAAATCAAATTAGAAAATCCTGGTTTAGGCACTAAATCCAATAATTCTTTCGACATTGGATTTCTTATCCCGGTTTAACCAGACTTAATAAATTTATTAAATCTGTTTATTAAACCGAGACGATTAATTTTAATTAAACCGAGCCAAAACCCTAACCGCATCGATCGATGCTCACAGCATCGATCCTGCAACGATCGTTCATCGATCCTGCATCGATCGATGCTCTCACGCGTGCACGAACGGTTATCAGGTTTGGCCGAGAGATTCTCGCGAGATCCATGCGATCGTTTGAACGATCCATGCGATCGCGGTCAATCTCTCGCGACTGCAACGATCGATCCTTGCATTGCATCGATCGATGCAATGCGATCTCAGTCGATGCAAAATCAGTTTAGATCACATACCAAATCAATATAGTTTGGTCATGCGATTTTTAAACAGTTTGTTTAGGATTCAATTCTTGTTTCTTAAGTGATTTATCTTATCAGTAGTTGATTCAAAACACTTTTAAACAAGAAAACAGTCCTAAACATGAATCTAAACAAGAAAAACACAGAACCAATGGCTCTGATACCACTGTTAGAATGTTTAGATAAATCCTGATTCAATTCAACAGATTCAGATTATCCTAAACATGCTGATCTAGGTTCTTCTTGAATAGAAACATCAGATTGATCTCACCTTATACCTGTTATTGCAGCGGAAGAGATGGTATTGGTCAGAGATCAGAGAGCCACCGAGAGATAACTCCTCCAGAGGTTCACACACGCACACCAATCAGGAAGCAGGCTGCTAGGCCACTGGGAGAAACCGGCGCAGGGGAGAGAGAGAGTTGACGGCTCAGATTAGGGTTTTTTTGGTTCTGAACTCGAGTTTTATTTATAAAACTTGTTCGGTTCCGTTTGGGCCATTTGGCCCAAATGCCAATTAACTCGAAAGCGTTTTTGCACTGCATCGATCGTTGCACCTTATGCATCGATCGATGCACAGTGGCTAAACCTTTTATTCTCTCTAAGTACAGTAAATGCCTAGCACTTTTACCGTACTTCTGCTAAACCGTTCCTACACATTTTCCTGTTAGCTTAGGCGTGTGACCCATATGGGATCATATAATAAAGGCAATAAGTCCAAGACTTATAGATCATGAGCGGACTCTAGCAAGCCATCATGACCCCCAGTATTATATGACTTATGTCTGATCATTGACATACTCTTACTTTCTAGAGACAGTACCGAGATTACTGGACACAATTCCAACACTAGGTTCTTTCTAGCTAATTAACCAATTGTTGTTGCGGAAATCAACCTAACATCATAAATCTGGGTAGCTACTTCAGATTCAGCATTAAGAACAACCCTAGATGAAGAACTAACATATATGAATCCCTACGGATCGATTAACCTATAATTCCATGAAATCCCTAATGAGAATCCCTAAACCTAACAGGTAAACTACTCAGACATGATAATCATAACAAAAGACATGATGAATAGAATACTGAATATAATAAAACAGAATAAGAAACAAGGGTTCGAAATATTCTCTCTGTCGAGTATCTGATCTGCCCCTAAAACTCTCTGAATGTAAAATAATGCGTAGCCTAAACAATGGCTTAAAACCCTAATATATAAGTCTAAACACGTTTTTGGGCTTTTTTGCAAGTCTAGGAAGTTTCTGGGCAAAAACTGTAATTTCTCCAAAATGCTGATTTTTGGGCGCAGAACCCTGGAATCACCTTGCGTCGACCACTGCACATACTGCACCGATCGTTGCAAGGCGATTTCGCAGCCAGTGAACTCTGTGAGATCTCTAAATAGTGCAGAATTGACCCAAATGCTTCCAAAACGTCCAATTACGCTCCAAATGTCCTTAAACCTGTAAAACATCTGAAAAGACTCCAAAACACATAGAAAAACTCGATAACAAAGACATATACCATGGTCAAAAGTCCTAAAAACCATGATATATCATGAAGTTACCAACTGATGCAACGGTGATAAGAGAAAATGGGTCTTTAAGACTAAGTATAATAAAAAGGGAGAGGTTGACAAATTCAAGGCGCGTTTGGTGGCAAAAGGATACCATCAAACACAGCGAATTGACTTCCCTGAAGTGTTTGCTCCTGTTGCTTGGTGGGATACTATCAGGACATTATACAAGCAGCAGCAGCTCAAAAGGGTTGGATAGTTCTACAACTTGATGTCAAAAGTGCTTTTTTTGCACGGTGAGCTTAAGGGAGAGGTTTTTGTTGAACAACCACAAGGCTTTGTGGCTAAAGAAGAAGAACACAAAGTTTACAAGATAAGAAAGGCTCTGTATGGACTTAAGCAGGCGCCACGTGCCTGATACAGGAGATCGGAGGCTCATTTCATCAAGAGGGGTTTAAAAAATGTTATTGTGAGCATACTCTTTTCACAAAGACTGAAGGGAAGGATGTACTGATCATAAGTGTGTATGTTGACGATCGCATATACATGGGAAACTCTAAAGCGTTGTTAGAAGAGTTCAAAGGATGCATGATGGAGGAGTTTGCTATGAGGGATTTAGGAAGGATGAAGTACTGATATATCATGGTTTTTACCGGTTTTATGCCATGATATAAGTCTATTTTAAAGTCTTTTGGTGTTGCTTTAGAGTCTTTTGCAGGTTTTATTAGGTACATGTACGTTTGGAGCAAAAGTGGAGATTATGGAGCTAATTGGTGCATATTGGAGTTTTGACCCGAGAGTATTGCGTTCACTGTCCGAAACAGAGTACTGTGTCGATCGTTGCACACCTGTATCGATCGATGAACAGCGAGTTAGGCCAGATTCTCGACGGTTTAATGAAGAATGCCAATATTGCAAAGATGCCCAGAAGTTCTAGATATTTACACAGAAGCCTCAAGTCGTGTTTTAGCTATTTAATTAGGTTTTTAGCTTCAGTTTTACATACGCTATCATAACTTAGAGCAGAGAGTTTTTAGAGCTTTTGGGGCTGATCTGATCCTGTACTACATTCGTTTTGGAGAAGTTTTCGAACCCCTTTTATATTCTAATCTCTTTTATGATTTCTATTAATTCATTGATTATGTTTACATCATCTATGTCTGAGTAGTTTCATTGTTAGGTTTAGGGTTTCTCATAGGGATTTCATGACTTGCTAGATATAATTAATTTAGTTAAGGATTCACATCAATAGATGTTCTTCAAACTAAATTGTGTTTAATGCTAGTTCTAACCTGATCAATTAGAATTTAGATCTTAGGTTGCTAAATGCGACACGACAGTGTGGTTTAGAATCTGAACTATTTAGGTTGAGCAATTTAATTACTCGCAAAGGAATTTGGTTTAATTAGACTGTGAACATATCGAACTTGGAATTAAAGCTGGTTTAAACTGTTAGTAATTGCAAAGGAATTTGGATTGCTGCACTTAGGCTTAGAGAATTCTCGCAACGACAGTTGGTTAATTCTATATTTGTGTTTGAGTTCTAGAACTGAGTTTAATTAGATTCTGACTGAATGATTTATCTGCTTGTCTGATTTCCTGAGAACGCCCTTGACTTAGCGCCCTTAGTTTATTGCTTACAAACAACAACCTGCTACTTGTTTACTTTCTTGCTTTCTTTTCAGCTATTAAATACATTTTTTTTTTTGCTTTCTCCTAGTTTTATTCTCTTTAAGTTCTTAATCCTATCGTTGCCTAGAGTTCTCGTGGATTCGATCCCTAAGTACTACATTGATATACTGTGCACTTGCAGTTAGTATAGGGTAAAACTTTAGACCTATAAGGTACTTTCTTGGACTGGAGGTGGTACAAGATGAAAGGGGTATCCTCATCAATCAAAAAGGTATACAGAAAACTTATTGAAAAGGTTTGGAATGGAAAATTGCAATCCAGTTAGGAATCCAATTGTTCCTGGACAAAAGCTGACAAAGGAAAGAGCAGGAGCTATAAAGGACTCAACCGTATTCAAGCAACTTGTTGGGTGTTTATGGTATCTTGTTGCAACCAGACCAGACCTTATGTTCTCTATCAACTTAGTCTGTCGGTACATATAGGTCCTTACTAAGTCACCGACGTTGTGAAGGACGGGGTCTACCGACTCAAGTCGGTGGAAACCCATAAACCATAACTACGACCTTGGAACATCATCAACCTTAAAAAGTACTTCCACTAAGAGTACGACAACATAATCGAACTACGAAACGGCTTGATCCCCTTAAAAGGGTACGTAGGTAGCTCGACTTCGAGCGCAGCCACCCCCCAAACACAAGGCTCTTACCGATCTCAACAACTTCAAACGAAGTCTTACTAGCTTATCTTTGTGAAATCAAAATAAGTCCCCCGATCAATGTCTCTTTTTGTCTTAAAAGTCAGAGTCATCGCGAAATACTTCGCCGTTACAAAGAGATATGAAATTATCTCTTCAAAAATTAAAGCGATATGAAATTATCTCTTCAAAAACTAAAGCGATATGAAATTATCTCTTCAAAAATTAAAGCGATATGAAATTATCTCTTCAAAAAATAAAGTGATATGAAATTATCTCTTCAGAAACAAACGAGCTGAAATGATCGTCCCCAAAATAAGCGACCTAAAACGGTCCTTCCAAACCGAACGACCTAAAATGATCGTCCCAAAAACAAGCGATCTAAAATGGTCCTCCCAAATCGAACGAGCTGAAATGATCGTCCCAAAGAAAGAGATCCAGAACGATCCTTCCAAAACCTATAAGTCTTCTAAACCTTATACGGATTAAAAGAATTGGGGGGCTATTCCCCCTACAAGCAAAAAGCAACAAGGTCGAAACATTTATTCAAGCAAACGACCCCTGCACACACTCCAAATCAGACCTTTGTAAGTCTACTTCGATTTGTTTATATACACGTAACATTTCTTTTTCAAAATTCAGCGATAAGCTCAAATTTTACATTACGAAAGAGTTAAATCTCGAACCATTCTCGGCAAAGAGCTCGAGCTCAGATACAATCGACTTGAAAGTTCGCAAAGAACCCCCTAAAGCAACCAGAGACAAGTTATTTACTCGACCTCTCTAAAGAGGTTCGAGCTGCCGTAACGACCAAACTTTATGCTAAGGCATCAAAACAGTAAAATCTATGCTAAGGCTTGAAAGATTCGAAAATGAATTCATAAAAAAAAGAGAGGACACGACGTCCTCGAATTCAAATAAAAGTCCCCTTGGGCAATGAAAGTCTGGAAAAGAATTAAAGTCCCTTAGGGCAACAACGAATAAGAAGAAAATTAGAACTGCTTGGAAGGAGAGGAAGCCTCGTCTTGATCCTCTACCTGATTGCCGGTCGCCCCTTCCTCCTCGAGTCGACCCTCAACCTCATCGCTAGCCCGCGAGCTAGCTCCGGTCGGGAGATTCGACCCATACTGATAAAGACGAGTAGCCGCGTGGTTTAAAGGGCGCGCCAAGATCACCGAATCATCCGACATCACCGGCAAATTGAGCTTGCTGATGCTGAAGTTCGACACTGCCGCAGCATTCATCTCCTCCGTAGCTAATCGCTTCTTCTCAGCCAAGTCCATCACCTCCTTGGTCAAGTCCAATTCGCCGGAGGCAAACTCGGTAATAAGTGCGATATTAGCCAAGGCCTCTTGGAGCCTTATCTCAGCGCTCACGGCAACCTTCCTCTGGCTTTCCTTCACCGCAATTCCCTCGAGAATCTTAAGGTATTCACCATTTAGCGCCTTCCTCGCCTCGTGGGCCGCAACCTTTATATCAAGCTCTCGGTCAGCGAGAGCCTTGTCCAAATCACCCTGGCATTGCGCAGCCCGCATATCCGCAACCCGGCCCATCTCAACAGCGTTTCGACTCGCCTCCTCTGCAACCGAAATCCGAGTCAAGGTACCCTGCAACCGCGCATCCAGGTCGCCCACCGTCTTCCGAAGCTCCTCCTCCCGAGCCAAGGCCCCCTGCAGCTGCGCCTTCAGGTCACTAACCGTTTTCTCGACGGTCTCGAGTTCACTCACCTGCGGGATCTCCCGCAGCTCATGCTCAGCCTTAGCCGCAAACTTGTTCGCAGCCTCCAAGGCCTATAAGAGAAACAAAAATTAAGCACGAAACGAATCAAGAAAGCAAAGGAGGGAAGTCGTTATCTTTCCAGCAGCGGCCATCATCTCGGTGTAAGGATCACCGAGGGCCATATCCCCAACAGCTGGGAGTTGAACGCCTGCAGGCTTAAAATGCCTCAGCAGATAGGCAACACCCGTCGGGTCATCCGCAATCGGACACTCCTTCTGGTGCCTAAAGCGCCAGTTGAAAGATCCGGAGGACCCAGAAGAGGCAGGCCTCGCATACACATTCTGGCTCGATCTTCTCGAGCTCACCTCCACGTCGGTTCTTTGACGCTTCGCCGCCAGAGGTGGAGGACCGCCCCGACTCCGACCGTTTGATCCTCTCGAACCATTCGACCGAGAGTTGCGCAAAGCAGTCTCTCCAGATGGGACCTAGACTAGTTCCTGCCCGACCGGAAGAGGAGGTAAATTCTCCACCTCCATGTTTGCCCCTCCGGATCCTGTGACCGCGGGAAGAGAGACCTGAACAGGGTTAGGAGGAGGGAGCGAAGGAGGAGAAGGAGGCCCCTCGCCCATGGCAAAAAGAAGGGCATTGCCCAAGTCACCGGCCTTCATTTTCTTCGCCAGATCGACGGGATCCTTACCATTCCGACGGCTGCTAGATCTTCGCGACATCTTTTCGAGAGAAGGGGTGCTTGCGGAAGAACTGTCGTTGGGAACATGTCGATCTGCAGACAAAATGGATTCGAGTCAACCCGACAAACAAAAGGCATACAGCGCGAAAATCCTTGTACAGACTAACCAGAATACTCACTATCTCCAGTCCGCTCGATAATCCGAAGCGGAGCCTGAACGATTTGGGTCGTAGCGGGCTGACGAGAAAGACGTGATTCGTCTCGTGAAAGACGAGGTAGGTATGAAGGAGGTTGTCGGGCCGCGGGACCTAGGGCAGCTCGAATTCGTTGTTCAGTAAAGTTAGACCAACGGATATCTCCTCTCCGAAGACGAGCTATTAAGCTCGATGTAATCGGGTTCAGAGATAATGACTCAGGAGCCTCTGCAAAAAAAGAAAGGGGGTTATTAGCAAACAGATCGACGTCAACAAAGAACATCGAAGCGACCAGAGAAACTGATAAACCCTAAAAGCTAACCAACGCTAGCTGCCCATCTTGTCGGGATAACCGAATAGTCGAAATCCTCGATCGAGTGATGGTTGATCTTGAAGTAAAAGTATTTACTCTTCCACACATCCCTCGTCGGGATCTCGTCAAGGATCTTCCCATGGCGAGGAGAGAGATAGTAGGTCCCGGGAAACGAGTGTTATGTTTTACCGAACAAACCCTCATCAACTCCTCGATCCTAAAGTCGATGCCCTCCTCAACGGCCCTGGCCCCGAGCCCGATGACGTGCCGGACAAAATTCGGGGTCATCTGATGAAAAGCCAGCTGAAGCTGAGCCAAAACCCATGAGATAATGCGAGGGATCGGGAAAAACAATCCGCATTTATCGAAGTAGGTATAAGAGGCACAACAGTAGCCCTCAACAGCAGTCTCCGGCGACATCGCCGGAGACGGGATGATTATCTCCACCTCCGGCGGGATCCGGCACTTCGCCCGTAATTTCTGTATATGGTCCGCGGTTAAACTGGACGGTAGGTGGGGACCAAACGGTCCCGCCGCCACAGTTGCACTCGCCCTGACCGCACCCTTTCGAACCATGATGATTCTATGTATCGGAAATTTCTTTTAAGGAGAGAAGAAAGACAAATCTCTAGAGAAAAAAAATCTCAGAGTAACAGCAAAAAAAAGATAGAATGAGGGAGAAGAAGTTACCTTGTCGATTCGTAGTGCGAGCAGTAATTGGAATCGTGCTAGGTAATTTCTCCTTTTAAACTATCTCGTGCTCGAGATCCATGGGATCTTTCGTATCCCGCAATCCCAACCGCTCAATTCAAAATTTGTAAATGATTACGAAAAAGATTGAGACAGTTGGGATCCTTCGATTTCTTACAGTCTCGACCGTTGATATAAGATCTAAGGGCAGAGATGAGTGATTGACGATTAAGTCACATCCGCCGCATCAACGAACGCGCAACAAACAGATTAATCTATGGCACGCGCCCAATCTTGGCCATCCGATTAAAACAAGATCCGCGAACGAGGCAAAAACAACCATTAGGGTTTTCCCTAATGCCCAGGGCACGCACGCGTCTTCCCAAGAACGTCCACCGCCCATTAACCTCGACTTGTCACAATTAATGGGCTGGGGGGCTATTGTTGGTACTGGATTTCCCTCTAGGAAATCCGGCCCATTAACAAATAAAACAAAGGCCCATATTTATGAGCCCGTTCCAGAATCAAAGATAAAGAGACGAGCCGATTCATCTGTTGGGCCCAAACGAATGATACTCTGACAAGGCCCAAACGATGCCGAAGTAAGAGGCGATCGAGCTCGAGCTCGGCAGGAGACGACGTGGAGATAGAGCAACTCGGTCTTCGTCGGTTCAACTGATCCACGTAAATCTTGGAGATCGTTATGAAGGCTAGGCCGAAATATCGGAACAAGAAGGTCAAAGTCGAGACTATTTAAAGAAGAAGTGGCAATTCACTCAAGTAATTCCAACCCTAACTTAGAACACTTCGACTAGATAGCTCGATCATCATACTTTGTACTCTCTTTTCGATTGTGTTTGTTCTATCTCGACGATCAATCTCAATAAAGTCTTTGATTCATAGGAAACTATACCATTTCTATATCCTAAAGTCCAAATCCACGAATACAAATTCTTAGTGTGAATCCCGGATCTCACATTCCACAATGTATCATCCACTTCAAAATGGATTCTCTTCGACGGTTTTCCATTACCCTGCACTATGGCGTTGACTATCGCACAAACTCATATCCTTGCTTATCCTTGGTGAACGATGAGGCTAACCATGTCCGTTATGGATTCCTGACATGTGGGGAATGACCTACCACGCTTCCACTGTGCACTCTGATTTCCAAACCGACTTCCAATCTGACTCCCAATTTCAGGTTTCCTAGCTTAGAATCCTGATGTAGTGTTTTCCAAGCACCATCCTTTGGGCTTCCCTCCCCATTAAAACTTGCCCTCCTTTGTTCTCCCTTGCAGTTCTTGCCATTCTACCTTAGTGTTTTCCTAACACTTTTTCGTTGGATTTCCATCTCCAATAACCTGCTTGTCCACTTTCGCTTGCAACAAACAGAATTCCAGCTTACTAGGCAATTCCAATTGCCTCAACTTCACTTTCCCAAAAACCTTTCACGATCTCCTTTTCCTTTTGAAGAACCCATTAGCTGCTCCAGTAAAAATCAGGTCTGAAAAAGGGCTTACCGGATTACTTTCGACTCTAGACGATGGAGGAGCACTATATCTTGGCTTGGAGGATGGTGGCTACGACGGAACAGGAGCAGAGCTTCGCCGGATATCTTCTTTTGCTTTTTCTCTTGGTGGAGGCTTCTATTAGAACTAGGGTTTATGGAAAAAGGAAATGGGCTAATGGACTTGGGCTTTAGGCTTGAATAAGATAAGGAAACGCATTTATGATCTGGGCATAAGAATTTGGGGATGGGCTTCACTTCTTTTCTTCAAAAATTTTCCAGAGCCCAAAAGGTCGGAAACGGGCCATTACAATTCTCCCTCCATTAAAAAGAATTCGTCCTGAATTCTATGGCGAGAGTTCTCCACTGCAATTCTTTACCAACAACACTCCAAAAACTTCGCTGAACAGAAACTAAAATTTATCGCTTATTCGCCTGAAGAGACTTGTCTTTGAATCAAAAAGACTGCTTCTCCCCCCCTCGATTCTAACCCGCACTTTGAAGTGTCTTACTCTTCCGTACCAATCCAACAATAGCTTCCAAGATGCAGCACAAACGCCACATGCTACCGCCCATGTCTATTAGGGTCAATTTCCAACATTTAGAAACAACACTCGTCCTTCGAGTGGTTCTAATACCTGAACGAGATGCTCTGCTTCCAAACTGACTCTCCTCAACGGATTCCATTACCGTTCCACTGTGTATCATCCACTTCCAAATGTATTCTCTTCGACGGTTTTCCATTACCCTGCACTATGGCGTTGACTATCGCACAAACTCATATCCTTGCTTATCCTTGGTGAACGATGAGGCTAACCATGTCCGTTATGGCTTCCTGACATGTGGGGAATGACCTACCACGCTTCCACTGTGCACTCTGATTTCCAAACCGACTTCCAATTTGACTCCCAATTTAAGGTTTCCTAGCTTAGAATCCTGATGTAGTGTTTTCGAAGCACCATCCTTTGGGTTCCCCCCCCCCCCCCATTAAAACTTGCCCTCCTTTGCTCTCCCTTGCAGTTCTTGCCATTCTACCTTAGTGTTTTCCTAACACTTTTTCGTTGGATTTCCATCTCCAATAACTTTCTTGTCCACTTTCGCTTGCAACAAACAGAATTCCAGCTAGATAGGCAATTCCAATTGCCCCAACTTCACTTTCCCAACTTTCACGATCTCCTTTTCCTTTTGAATAACCCATTAGCTGTTCCAGTAAAAATCAGGTCTGAAAATGGGCTTACCGGATTACTTTCGACTCTAGACGATGGAGGAGCACTATATCTTGGCTTGGAGGATGGTGGCTACGACGGAACAGGAGCAGAGCTTCGCCGGAGATCTTCTTTTGCTTTTTCTCTTGGTGGAGGCTTCTATTTATAAGGGGAGAACTAGGGTTTATGGAAAAAGGAAATGGGCTAATGGACTTGGGCTTTAGGCTTGAATCAGATAAGGAAACGCATTTATGATCTGGGCATAAGAATTTGGGCATGAGCTTTACTTCTTTTCTTTAAAAATTTTCCAGAGCCCAAAAGGTCTGAAACGGGCCATTACAATTCTCCCTCCATTAAAAAGAATTCGTCCCGAATTCAATGGCGAGAGTTCTCCACTGCAACTCTTTACCAATAACACTCCAAAAACTTCGCTGAACCGAAACTAAACTTTATCGCTTATTCGCCTGAAGAGACTTGTCTTTGAATCCAAAAGGCTGCTTCTCCCCCCCCCCCCTTTGATTCCAACCCGCACTCTGAAGTGTCTTACTCTTCCGTACCAATCCAACAATAGCTTCTAGAATGCAGCACAAACGCCACATGCTACCGCCCATGTCCATTAGGGTCAGTTTCCAACATTTAGAAACAACACTCGTCCTTTGACTGGTTCTAATACCTGAACGAGATGCTCTGCTTCCAAACTGATTCTCCTCAACGGTTTCCATTACCGTTCGACAGTGTATCATCCACTTCCAAATGGATTCTCTTTGACGGTTTTCCATTACCGTGCACTATGACGTTTGACTATCACACAAACTCATATCCTTGCTTATCCTTGGTGAACGATGAGGCTAACCATGTCCATTATGGCTACCTGACATTTGGGGAATGACCTACCACACTTCCACTGCGCACTCCGATTTCCAAACCGACTTTAATCTGACTCCCAATTTAAAGTTTCCTAGCTTAGAATCCTGATGTAGTGTTTTCCAAGCACCATCCTTTGGGTTCCCCCCCCCATTAAAACTTGCCCTCATTTGCTCTCCCTTGCAGTTCTTGCCATTCTACCTTAGTGTTTTCCTAACTTTTTTCGTTGGATTTCCATCTCCAATAACCTGCTTGTCCACTTTTGCTTGCAACAAACAGAATTCCAGCTTACTAGGAAATTCCAATTGCCTCAACTTCACTTTCCCAAAAACCTTTCACGATCTCCTTTTCCTTTTGAAGAACCCAGTAGCTGCTCCAGTAAATATCAGGTCTGAAAAAGGGCTTACCGGATTACTTTCGACTCTAGACGATGGAGGAGCACTATATCTTGGCTTGGAGGATGGTGGCTACGACGGAACAGGAGCAGAGCTTCGCCGGAGATCTTCTTTTGCTTTTTCTCTTGGTGGAGGCTTCTATTTATAAGGGGAGAACTAGGGTTTATGGAAAAAGGAAATGGGCTAATGGACTTGGGCTTTAGGCTTGAATCAGATAAGGAAACGCATTTATGATCTGGGCATAAGAATTTGGGGATGGGCTTTACTTCTTTTCTTCAAAAATTTTCCAGAGTCCAAAAGGTCGGAAACGGGCCATTACAATTCTCCCTCCATTAAAAAGAATTCGTCCTGAATTCTATGGCGAGAGTTCTCCACTGCAATTCTTTACAAACAACACTCCAAAAACTTCGCTGAACCGAAACTAAAATTTATCGCTTATTCGCCTGAAGAGACTTGTCTTTGAATCCAAAAGACTGCTTCTCCCCCCCTCGATTCTAACCCGCACTTTGAAGTGTCTTATGATATACTATGGATTTTAGGGATTTTAACCATGGTATATATCTTTGTTATCAAGTCTTTCTATGTGTTTTGGAGTCTTTTCAGGTGTTTTACATGTTTAAGTGTAGGAATTTCTAGCAGTTCTAATCAGGATTAGCAACCCTAGGTATAATTCCAAGCCTAGGATCCAGGGTCTAGGTATATTGAATCTACATCAGATCTCGAATTACCTGGAGTTTAGCAGCGGAAGATTATCAGATATTCGAGATTCTCAAGCGCCTCAAGTGCTGCGCCTCTACTGGTATCCACACGCACACAAACTGGAATCCGCCGGGATGCTAGTGCCGGGAGATCGGATCTCTCTGGGATACGTCTGTTTCTAAGAGGTGGCTGCGATTAGGCTTCAAAATTATGCTCCGGGTCGTGCTTATATCATATATATATAGACCTGGGAAAACCTAACTAATCACCGGACCGAACCGAGATTAATTAAGTCATTAAATCGAAACCAATGTTTCGATCTGCGCCTTGCATTGATCGACACAACACTTGTGTCGATCGACACACTCTCAAAACTCGTATATTAATGTGCATCAAATACACATTAACTTGATCATTACTTTAATGATTATTCCCACATGAAGTACATCCAGTTCGCTTAGGTGTATGACACTGTAGGTTCATATAATACTAGTAATGAGTTTACAACTCACATGTCACAAGTGGTTTCTAGCAAAACATTATGACCATCTAGTATTGTATGAATGTCTAATTTCGACAATAAAACTATCTCTAGAGTGCTTACAAGTGTGATTTCAGGACATTTCCAACAATCTCCCACTTGTACTGGAATCATTTATTCCCATAATCCCTTCGTCTCTATATCTCGATCTGGCATAAGGCAAGATCTGTGTCATCCTTATTAAGCCAAAATCATGTTCATCGAACTCTGATTTATACTGACAAGACAAACGACTGACAATCACCTCGTTTGAGTGTGGCCACACATTTCTCAGTATTCAAATCTTCGATGGGCCCTGAGATATTTATCTCCTGTTATATAGGAGGGACAAATCCCATATTGTTCCATCCATGTTCCTTCACACGCTTCTTGATACGCCCAATCAATGTCTTTATAATCACCAGTTACGGCTGACGTTTGACAAAGTCAAAGCGGACCAATTCACATGTAAGAAAACATGATGAACTCAGGTCTAAGGACTATACTCTATAGTCGTAATGAAAACTCTCATGACACTTATATACAACTATCCCGTAGAGTTCTCATTAGTGGGTCATGTACGATCCTGTGTTCTCCAACACATATCTATGTGATTGACTTTAATACTCTTATTAATGACTCCATGAAACTTAGTCATCAGTCACCTCACATACTAGTCTCACGAGGTTGTTAATGTCCCAATTTAACAACCTTGACCAGGGACCAACTTAATTTATGTCATTTATCACTTCTAGGGTTTCATGATCAAGTCACATACTTGATGACCTATAAAATGTCATAAATTACTTTGGGACTATTATTTAATAACATAATTAAATAATACTGATGTCAGAATTCATTAACATAATCAAATTATGTCTTCATGAACATCATATCATAACTAAAATTAACAACAATAACTCCCACTAAAATTAAGATCACATCTTAAGACATCTAATGCCTGTAGTAGTTGTTTGAACCTCATTCGCTCTTGCTCAGCGTGTGTCGAAGGACACTGCGTCTTGCTAAGAGTAATGCCAATTGTCATTGGCATGAAGCCCTTCTTGGAATCATGCATATTTGACCTGTGCAAGACCTTATCAATATAAGCATCTTGACACAATCCAATTAGCTTGTCCAATCTATCTCTATAGATTCTTATTCCAAGAATGTTTACGGTTTCTCCCACATTTTGCATCGAAAAACAACTTTCGAGTCAAGTCTTAACAGACTGTGACAATGGAATTTCATTTCCGAGAAGCAGTATGTTATCAACATACAATACTAGAAATGCAACTGCGCTCCCACTAGTATTCTTGTAAACACACTGTTCCTCTTCGTTTCTGATGAAGTCAAACCTTTTGACCGCTTCATCAAAACGAAGACTCCAACTCCGATATGCTTGCTTCAATCCATAAATGGATCGATGAAGCTTGCATATCATCCTAGCACTATTAGGATTAATGAAATCTTCATGTTATGTCATGTACACATCCTTTTCAGAATTCCATTTTCGGAGTCAGGGCTCATCATTGCTTCTTCAAAATTCGCCGGCCCGTCACTTTCAATGATCAACAGATCATGGCAATTGGTTACGAGAAATCCACATTTCTCGGGTTCGTGACGGATCCTTTCGGATCTGTGAGCTTCAGGTTTGTGTAAAAGTCGCGCATATATCTCATATATAGACTTTTACCACGACCTAATTAACCAAGATTTAAACCGTAGTTAATTAAGTCATAAACCAAAATCAATATTTTGGTTCGCCATCTGTGTCGATCAATACACCTTTGTGTCGATCGACACTTCCTCAGAAACTTGCCATTTGAATGTATATCAAATATACATTCACTAGATCCTTTGCAAACTTCAGGCACCACAGGTGCAGGTTCTACAACTCTTTGTAGATCTAACTGCTGTTCTTCCTCATCAGGTTGAGCAGCCTCCTGTGATTTTCGAATTTCTTCGAGTTGTACTTTTACTCCCACTATTCTTCCTGGAAAGAAATCTTTCTCAAGAAAACCACAATTCCGAGCAACAAACATTTTGTTCTCGGACCGGTTGTAAAAGTAACATGCCTTGGTCTCCTAAGATGACCAATGAAGTAGCACTTCTCGGATTTGGGTGAGAGCTTATCAGAGATTAAAAACGTTTTTCATAAGCCTCACAACCCCAAATCTTCATGAAAGACAAATTAGGAACATTTCCAGCCCACATCTCATGTGGTGTCTTTGCAATTAATTTTATGGAACCCTATTTAGTGTAAACGCAAACGTTTCTAGAGCGTATTCTTAGAAGGATAATGGAAGATCTAAGTGACTCATCATTGATCGAACCATATCTAATAAAGTCCGATTCAGGAGGAGTGAATTGTGAAACAATCTCACAATCTCTCAGATGATCACTAAATTTTTGACTTAAGTATTCACCTCCATGATCTTATCGTAGAGCTTTAATATTTTTGTCAAATTGATGATGTACTTCATTCTGGAACTCTTTGAACTTTTCAAAAGATTCCGACTTATGTCTCATTAATAAGACATAATTGTACCTACTGAAATATCAGTAAAGGTAATGAAGTACTGAAAATTTCCCTTAGCACTAGCGCTCATCGGGCCGTACACATCCGTATGTATAAAGCCCAACAAGCCTATGGCCCTTTCATTTTATTCGTTCGTTCGCAACCTGTGTCGATCGTTGCATACATGCATCGATCGACACTACCTTTGTTGAAAGGGGTCCTTTTCGTTTTACCCAATAAACAAGGTTCGCATTTCTCACATGATTCATAATCAAATGAGCCCAAAAGTCCATCACTATGGAGCTTCTGAATCCGTTCTCATTTACGTGACCCAAACGACAATGCCAGAGAAAAGCTTGATTCGTATCATTCGATTTGAATCTCTTGGTACTAATGTTATAGTTAGGCACGTTTTGGTTTAGAACATAAGGTCCATTCTCTAATGGACTGCTACTATAAAACAAATCATAATAAAATGAATAACACTTATTCTTAATTTGAAAACTGATATCCTTCCATATCCAAACAAGGAATAGAAATAATATTTCTGCTCACAGCAGGTACATAGTAGCAATTATTATGTTCTAAACTATGCCAGAAGATAAAGACAAACAAATGTTCCTACGGTCAATACAGCAACTCTTGCTCCATTTCCACGCGCAGGTCCACTTGTCATTTATCCATAGTCCTACTGTTGCTCAGGCCCTGCATATTTTCGCAAAATATGAGTACCATAGGCGGTATCCAATACCCAATAAGTAGAACGATTAGAAGTAACATTTACTTCTATAACATAAATACCTGAAGAAGAAGTCTTGTACGTCTTCTTCAACTTCTCATAATCTTCCAGGAATTTCTTGCAATTTCTTTTCAAATGCCCATGACCATTACAATAATGGCACTTATCATCTTTAGAAGGACCAAGCTTAACCTTAGGAGCATGGTTAGACTCGCTTGGATTCACAATCGAGCTCGTCTTGCCATCTCCTTTGGTCTTACCAAGTTTCTTAAACTTTTTACCCTTTTGTACCATAAGGACATTTGGGGTGTCCTTCTTGATGTTAGGTTCAGCAGTTTTCAGCATCCCATGCAATTCAGTCAACGTCCTTGTCAAGTTGCTCATGTTATAGTTCATAACAAACTGATCATAGCTTGACGGGAGTGACTGCAGAATGATGTGAGTAGCCAACTCTTGGGTAATGGGATAATCCAGTTTCCCCAGGTTATCAATATAACCCATCATCTTAATGACATGAGGACTAACTGGTTCGCCCTTTGGTAGCTTGCACTCAATCAGAGACCTAACCGTCTGGTGTCTCTGAGTTCGTGCCTGCCCCTGAAACATACCTTTCAGGCCATTGATCATCTCTATTGGCGACTCCACGTACTCATATTGCTTCTGCAAGTCCGAGTTCATGGTAGCCAACATGAGACAACACACATCGACCACATCATTAGAATGCTTATCCCAAGCATCCTTCTCTGACTGCCAGGCATAGGCTTGGTACTTCTTGGGGAGAACTTTCTCAAGGACATAGTGTTGGATCCCGATGGATCTAGGGTTTGATATATTGAAAAGAACCAACCTCGTTCTTACCTTTGGCAGCGGAAGAGATGGTGAACGAGATCAGTGGAGCAACGCAACGCTTTGCCTCTACCAGATACACACGCACGCTCGCTGGAAACGGGATGCTAGTGCCGGATCAATGGGATCGATAGGTTCTGGTGTGTCTAGAGTTTCTGTCAAGAAAACTGGACGGCTCTGTTGTTTAGGTCGAACTAAACACGTTTTATTTGACCTAAACGTGCTTAACGGGCCAGACTCAATTAAGCCATAACCCGAAAAGCCTGTTCGGAAAATCCGAACTGTGTCGACCGACACACAAGCTGTGTCGATCAACACAATACCTTAATATCGATACTTATGTGTATTTCAATACACATAACATGATCATTGTCACAATGATCATTCCCATGTCGTAGCTTCCAGTTCGCTTAGGTGTGTGACCCTATAGGATCATATAATACTGGCAGTAAGTCCACGACCTACAGATTTCAAGAGGCTTCTAGCAAAGCATTGCAAACGCCCAGTATTATACGAATGTCAGATCTCGACACACAACTATCACAGGAGTGAGTACAGGTGTGATTTCAGGACACTATCCCAACAATCTCCCACTTGTACTGGAATCATCAATTCCTATAATCCTTTTGTCTCTATATCTCGATTTGGCATAAGGCAAGATTTGTGTCATCCTTATTAAGCCAACATCGTGTTTATCGAACTCCTGATCTCATACTGAACATTACAAACAACTGAACTACAGTTCGTTTGAGTGCGGCCACACATTTTCTCAGTATTCAATCTTCGATAGGCCCTGAGATATTTATCTCCCGTTATACAGGAGGGACAAATTCCATCTTGTTCCATCCCTGTTTCAACGCACACTTCATGATAAACTTGAACAGTGTCGTTATAGCCGCCAGTTACGGATCGACGTTTGACAAAGTCAAAATGTACCAATTCATATGCAAGAAAGCATGATGAACTCAGGTCTTAGGACTATACTCTATAGTCGTAATGAGAACCTCTTATGACACAGATATTACTATCTTGTAGACTTCTCATTAGCGGGTCATGTCCGATCATATGTCCACTGACATATATCTATGTGACTGACTGCGATAATCATATCATTGGCTCCATGAAACTTAGCCAACAGTCACCTCACAATCTAGTCTCTAATGGTTGTCAGTGTCCCGATTCTACAACCTTGACTAGGGACAAAATAATTTATTAACTTATAGGGTTTCATGATCAAGTTCTCAACTTGATGACCTATAATATGTCATAAACTTATTTTGGGACCATTATTTAGATCACAATAAATAATGCTGAAATCAAATTTCATTAAACACTTCTAAAAGAATGTTTACAATATCGTCTTATTATAACTAAAACAAAACCAAAACTCCCACTAGAATCAAGATTACATCTTAAGATCTCTAATGCCTACAGTAGTCGTATGACTCTCATGCTTAGGCCTTGTGAGTGACTTGGTCAGAGGATCAGCGACATTCTCGTTTGTCGGAACTCGGCTGATCTGCACATCACCTCTATTGACAATATCACGAATCAGATGATATTTCCTCTCAACGTGTTTGGACTTCTGGTGTGACCTGGGTTCTTTCGCCTGAGCAATGGCTCCATTGTTATCGCAGAACAAAGCCACTGGCTCCAAGATACTAGGAACCACACCAAGTTCAGTCATGAACTTCTTGATCCAAACAGCTTCCTTTGCCGCTTCTGAAGCAGCAACATATTCAGCTTCCGTTGTGGAGTCAGCTACGGTATTCTGCTTAGAGCTCTTCCAGCTCACCGCACCGCCATTTAGACAGAAGACATATCCAGACTGTGATCAGAAATCGTCTCTGTCCGTCTGAAAACTCGCATCGGTGAATCCATTCACCACAAGTTCATCACTATCTCCATACACAAGGAACTTGTCCTTAGTATGTCTCAAATACTTGAGAATATTCTTGACAGCTGTCCAGTGAGCTTCACCTGGATCAGATTGGTATCTACTCGTCATGCTTAACGCGTAAGCTACATCTGGACGAGTGCAGAGCATGGCATACATAATAGATCCTATTGCAGAGGCATAAGGAATCCTATTCATGCGTTCTCGCTCAGCAGGTGTCGCCGGACACTGCTTCTTGCAGAGACTCTTGCCATGAGACATTGGTATGAAGCCCTTCTTGGAATCGTGCATCCTGAATCTGTGCAACACCTTATCTATATAAGTGTCTTGGCACAATCCAATCAGCTTGTTAGTTCTATCTCTGTAGATTCTGATTCCAAGAATGTATGCGGCTTCTCCCATGTCTTTCATGGAAAAACAACTTCCTAGCCAAGTCTTAATAGACTGAAGCAACGGAACGTCATTACCGAGGAGGAGTATGTCATCGACATCATCTGATTTGGGTGCAAGCTTGTCGGAGATTAAACGTTTGACATAAGCCTCGCAACCCCAAATCCTTAGGAAAGACAGACTAGGAACGTTCCCAGTCCACAGTTCATGTGGTGTCTTTTCTACTGATTTAGATGGCACTCTATTCAGTGTAAACGCAGACGTTTCTAGAGCATATCCCCAAAAGGATAGTGGAAGATTAGAATGACTCATCATAGACCGAACCATATCCAATAAAGTTCGATTTCTCCTCTCCGACACTCCATTCCATTGGGGTGTACCAGGAGGAGTGAGTTGTGAAACGATTCCACACTCGCTCAGATAGTCGCTGAATTCTTGGCTTAAGTATTCTCCTCCGCGATCCGATCGCAAAACTTTGATACTTTTGCCAAGTTGATTCTGTACTTCATTCTTGAATTCCTTGAATCTATCAAAGGATTCTGACTTGTGTCTCATCAAATAGACATAGCAATACCTACTGAAATCATCAGTAAAGGTAATGAAGTACTTGAAGTTTCCTCTGGCAACAGTACTCATTGGCCCACATACATCAGTATGAACAAGGCCCAATAAATCACTGGCCCTTTCATTTGGTTTGTTGAAAGGGGCTCTAGCCATTTTGCCCACCAAACAAGACTCGCATTTCTCACATGATTCAAAATCAAATGAGCCCAGAAGCCCATTTCGATGGAGTCTCTGGATGCGTTTCTCATTAATATGGCCCAAACGACAATGCCATAAGAAAGTCGGGTTTTCGTCATTGGACTTAAACCTCTTTGTATTTATGTTAAAGACAGGCATTTCTTGGTTTAATACATATAACCCATTATCTAATGGGGCGCTACCATAATAATTACCATCACGATTAAAAGAACAAACTTTATTCTTAACAGCAAAATCAAAACCTTCCAAATCCAAAACGGAAACTGAAATTATGTTTCTGCTAATCGCAGGTACATAGTAGCAATTATTTAAAATTAAAACCATGCCCGAAGGTAAAGACAACTCGTAGGTGCCTACGGCCAGTGCAGCAACCTTAGCTCCATTCCCGACTCGTAGCTCTACTTGTCCTTTCTTCAGCGTCCTACTGTTTCTTAGTGCCAGTACATCAGTACAAATATGAGCACCGCAGCCGGTATCCAATACCCACGAAGTAGGACTAGAAGACATAACATTAAGTTCGATAACATAAATACCTGAATCAGACGCCTCATACGTCTTCTTCAGCTTCTTGTAATCTTCCTTGAACTTCTTGCAGTCTCTCTTCCAATGCCCCAAGTTCTTGCAGTAGTTGCACTTATCCTCAGGAGAAGGCCCGGATTTGGGCTTGGGCTTGGGCTTGTCTTGACTTTCAGTCTCGACAACCTGGGCCTTTCCCTTATCCTTCTTAGGTTTCTTAAACCTTTTACCCCCTTGTACCATCAGGACACTGGGAGTAGCCTTCTTGAGATTCGGTTCTGCTGTCTTCAGCATACCGTGCAACTCAGTCAATGTCTTAGTCATGTTTTGCATGTTGTAGTTCATGATGAACTGATCAAAACACGACGGCAAAGACTGCAAAATCATGTCAGTGGCTAGCTCCTGGCTAATGGCACAGTCCAGTTTCCCCAGGTTATCAATGTAACCCATCATTTTAAGGACATGAGGACTTACTGGACTGTCCTTAGCCAGCTTGCAATCCATGAGAGATTTAACCGTCTGGTATCTCTCTGTGCGAGCTTGCTCCTGAAATAAAGCTTTCAGGCTGTTAATCATCTCAATGGGTGACAACACGTTCTCATATTGCTTCTGCAGCTCAGAGTTCATAGTCACCAGCATTAGACAATTAACATCTTTGACATCCGCTGAATGCTTATCCCAAGCATTCTTTTCTGTCTGCGGAGCATTGGAACGTGGCCTCTCGGTGAGAACTCTTTCAAGGACATATTCCTTGTTCTCTTGCCTGAGAACTATTCTCAGGTTCCGATACCATTCCAAGATATTAGATCCATTTAACTTGTCCTTCTCAAGGACGGATCATAGTGAGAAAGTGTTGATGTGATTTGAGACAGACATAGCTGTAATTCAAAAAGGTAGATTTTAGTTATAAAGCACAAGAAATGAGTATTCTTATCTAATAAGAAAACTCCCATTGTATTCAAACTATGTTTCCTCATATGAATACAATGTGCCAAGATCCTCAGATTACTAAAATTCGAGTGGGCGACTCGCCGTTACTCAAGCTTTAGTTATCTAGGTAAGCAAATCATTGCTAATTGTACTCAGTACAACTCTTGGTCGTGAATGAGACAAACTATGTCCAATCCACTCTGATGTCTCTGGGCCCAGAACTTCTGACAGCCCAGTCAAGTATAACCAATCTTTTATCTGTCTTGTGATCACTGACAGTTGCACTGCAAGTCTGTCATTGACCACCTGCCTTACCCATGTTGCAGTGGATATCAAGGACTCCAAGATATCCAACAAACGACACGAGTCTTGACAGTAGACAAGATCGGGCAAGACATCAAGATCACTTGATATTTAGTTGAGGAAAAGAACTAATCTTATCTTGATTTATATTCACTATATATATCAAAAATAATAACTTTTAATTAAAACATTTAGTTTCGATAAGTTTAGATTCATCTAATACTTTTAGGATTAAATTATTCTGGTTCATGCAAATTTGTGGTCAAACCAACATGTCTGCGGACGTTGTGTCGATCGATGCCAACCATTGGTATCGATCGACGCAACTCTATTTAAACCGTTCTTCGATAACCGGTCAAACCGGATCGAATTTACTTAACCAATTCAATTCAATTGAACCAGTTCGGTTTAATGGTCCATGTCGATCGTCACACACTGTGTGTCGATCGATATAACCAAACCAGAATCAATTTTGGTTAATAAAATTAACCGAGTTAGATAACCGGTCCAATCCAATTGAACCGATCTATCTGATCGCATTGCCTGTGTCGACCGATACACCCAGTGTATCAATCGACGCAACACGATTACGGGTACTCGATCTCAGATCGAAACCCTAGAATTATTTACGGATTTTCGCTTTGTATCGACCGACACACGCTTTGTGTCGATCGATACTGTGCGATAAACCCTAAATTTTATTCGTGAGTTTTCGCTCTGTGTCGACCGACACACGCTTTGTGTCGATCGACACCCTGCGACAAACCCTAAAATTTTATAATTGCGCCGCGGCGTGTCGACCGACACACGCTTTGTGTCGATCGACACAGTGCGTTTTCATCAATTCTTCGTCTTTTCAACAGGAACAAAACCGAGAATTACTCTATGAAAACACGATTCAACAAGCAATATACAGATCAACAACATCAAGTTTCGATTTTATATTACCAGTTTCAATAGCTAAACCCTAAGCATGCTCTGATACCACTGTTGGATCCCGATGGATCTAGGGTTTGATATATTGAAAAGAACCAACCTCGTTCTTACCTTTGGCAGCGGAAGAGATGGTGAACGAGATCAGTGGAGCAACGCAACGCTTTGCCTCTACCAGATACACACGCACGCTCGCTGGAAACGGGATGCTAGTGCCGGATCAATGGGATCGATAGGTTCTGGTGTGTCTAGAGTTTCTGTCAAGAAAACTGGACGGCTCTGTTGTTTAGGTCGAACTAAACACGTTTTATTCGACCTAAACGTGCTTAACGGGCCAGACTCAATTAAGCCATAACCCGAAAAGCCTGTTCGGAAAATCCGAACTGTGTCGACCGACACACAAGCTGTGTCGATCGACACAATACCTTAATATCGATACTTATGTGTATTTCAATACACATAACATGATCATTGTCACAATGATCATTCCCATGTCGTAGCTTCCAGTTCGCTTAGGTGTGTGACCCTATAGGATCATATAATACTGGCAGTAAGTCCACGACCTACAGATTGCAAGAGGCTTCTAGCAAAGCATTGCAAACGCCCAGTATTATACGAATGTAAGATCTCGACACACAACTATCACAGGAGTGAGTACAGGTGTGATTTCAGGACACTATCCCAACACATAGTCCTTCTTCTCCTGTTTGAGAACAATTCTCAAGTTCCGATACCATTCAAGAAAGTTGGATCCATTTAACTTGTCCTTCTCAAGGACGGATCGCAGGGAGAAATTGTTATGATGGTTTGTGCTAGACATAGCTGAAAACAAGAGAGGTTTAGTTATGATGTTCAAGAAATGAGAAATCTTAACTATTAAGAAAACTCGCATTATATTCAAACAATGTTTCTTCAAATGAATATAATGATCCAAGACCCATACTTCACTAAACTTGAGTGAGCCACTGGCTATCACCCAAATATTAGCTATCTAGGTAAGCAACAACTTTTCTAGTTATATCCAATATAACTCTTGGTTGTGGATTGACATCTCATGTCCAATCCACCTGATGTCTCTAGGCCCAAAACGATTTTCATAGCCCATTCAAGTAAACCAATCTTTTGAGTCATGTAATTGTTGATGTCTTGCACTGCAAGTCCATCAACACGATTACTTCCTGTCTTACTCATGTAATTGTGGACATCTTGCACTGCAAGTCTATCGCACAATGAAACAAGTCTTGACAATTGACAAGATTGGAAAGACATCTAAATGTACTTGATATTTAGTTGAGGAACGGAACTTTTAATCCAATATACATATCATATATGTATCTTACAAGGATTGTAATTTATTAAAACAACTAATTTTACTTAGTTTTAATTATTCTAAGAAATTGGGTTAAGTTTGGTTCGGTTCTGTGATGTCAGGTTCAATAACCGAAATCACTAGAGACTGTGTCGACCGATGCTACTTTAGTGTCGATCGATACACTTCTACCGAAACCAATTTACGATAACCGATCAATCCAATTGATCGGGTTTTGACAACCGGTCAGTGTCGATCGACGTTACATTAGTGTCGGTCGATACCAACCAAATAAAACCAATCGCAATAATCCGTTCTTAGCGTTTAACCATTATCAACCAAGCTCGATAACCGGTCCAATCCAATTGAACCGATTCATCAATTTCGCGAGGTTTGTGTCGACCGACACAACTCTTGTGTCGATCGTCACTAGGCAAAACCTAAGTTTTATTCGGGTTTTCGCCCTGTGTCGATCGACGCCGGATTGGCATCGATCGACACCATGCGAAAACCCTAAAACGTTTTCGAACAAAAAACCCTAGCCGAGATTATTTGATAAAAAACTCAATTTTAGCATGCATATCAAATATACAGTGATCCATATTCAACTAATCTAATCAACATGCTACAGGATTCAATAGAATAAACCCTAAGGCTCTGATACCACTGTAGGAATTTCTAGCAGTTCTAATCAGGATTAGCAACCCTAGGTATAATTCCAAGCCTAGGATCCAGGGTCTAGGTATATTGAATCTACATCAGATCTCGAATTACCTGGAATTTAGCAGCGGAAGATTATCAGATATTCGAGATTCTCAAGCACCTCAAGTGCTGCGCCTCTACTGGTATCCACACGCACACAAACTGGAATCCGCCGGGATGCTAGTGCCGGGAGATCGGATCTCTCTGGGATACGTCTGTTTCTAAGAGGTGGCTGCGATTAGGCTTCAAACTTATGCTCCATGTCGTGCTTATATCATATATATATAGACCTGGGAAAACCTAACTAATCACCGGACCGAACCGAGATTAATTAAGTCATTAAATCGAACTCAATGTTTCGATCTGCGCCTTGCATCGATCGACACAAAACTTGTGTCGATCGACACACTCTCAAAACTCGTATATTAATGTGCATCATATACACATTAACTTGATCATTACTTTAATGATTATTCCCACATGAAGTACATCCAGTTCGCTTAGGTGTGTGACCCTGTAGGTTCATATAATACTAGTAATGAATTCACAACTCACATGTCACAAGTGGTTTCTAGCAAAACATTATGACCATCTAGTATTCTATGAATGTCTAATCTCGACAATACAACTATCTCTAGAGTGCTTACAAGTGTGATTTCAGGACATTCCCAACATTAAGAACATCTGGAGCCTAATTGGACGTTTTGGGAGCATTTGGAGCAATTCTGCACTATTTAGAGACTTCACAGAGTTCACTGGCTGCGTTTTCGCCTTGCAACGGTCGTTGCAGTTCTGCAGTGGTCGACGCAGTAGGTAGACGCAGTTCTGCACCCAAAAATCTGCATTTTAGAGAAATTACAGTTTTTGCCCAGAAACTTCCCAGACTTGCAAAAAGGCCCCCAGACGTGTTTTAGACTATATATTAGGGTTTTTAGCCACTTGTTTAGGCGACGCTTTTCATACACTTTATTTTATTCAAAGAGAGTTTTAGGGGCTGATCTTGTTTTCGAAAGAGACTTGATTTCGAAACCCAATTCTTTATTTGATTTTATATTATTTGGTTTTCTATTCAAGATGTTTTCTGTTTCGATGAACATGTCTGAGTAGATTACCTATTAAGTTTAGGGATTCTCATTAGGGATTTCATGGAATTATAGGTTAATAAATCTGTAGGGATTCATATCTGTTAGTTCTTCATCTAGGATTGTTCTTACTGCTTAATCTGAATTAGCTACCCAGATATATGATGTTAGGTTGATTGATGCAACGACAGTTGGTTAATTAGCTAGAAAGAACCTAGATGAGCAATTTAATTACTCGCAAAGGAATTTGGTTTAATTAGATTGTGAACATATCGAACTTGGAATTAAAGCTGGTTTAATCTGTTAGTAATTGCAAAGGAATTTGGATTGCTGCACTTAGACTTAGAGAATTCTCGCAACGACAGTTGGTTAATTCTATATATGTGTTTGAGTTCTAGAACAGTTCTAAATTAGATCCCGATTGATTGATTTCTTGTGTTTCTGATTTCCTGAGAACTCCCTAGACTTAACGCTTTGCCTCCTTGCTTACAAACTCGCATGATTTACTTTTCTTGCTTCGCTTTAGTTTCTCATTACAATTTTCTTTCTCCTAGTTTAATCTTTTCTGTTCTAAATCTATCGTTGACCGGAGTCCCTGTGGATTCGATACCCTAAGTACTACAACTACATCACTGTGCACTTGCAGTTAGAATATGGTTAAAACTAGACCTATCATCTTACTCTTCTGTACCAATCCAAAAATAGCTACCAAAATGCAGCACAAACGCCACATGCTACCGCCCATGTCTATTAGGGTCAATTTCCAACATTTAGAAACAACACTCGTCCTTCGAGTGGTTCTAATACCTGAACGAGATGCTCTGCTTCCAAACTGATTCTCCTCAACGGATTCCATTATCGTTCCACAGTGTATCATCCACTTCCAAATGGATTTTCTTCGACGGTTTTCCATTACCCTGCACTATGGCGTTGACTATCGCACAAACTCATATCCTTGCTTATCCTTGGTGAACGATGAGGCTAACCATGTTCGTTATGGCTTCCTGACATGTGGGGAATGACCTACCACGCTTCCACTGTGCACTCTGATTTCCAAACCTACTTCCAATCTGACTCCCAATTTAAGGTTTCCTAGCTTAGAATCCTGATGTAGTGTTTTCCAAGCACCATCCTTTGGGCTTCCCTCCCCATTAAAACTTGCCCTCCTTTGCTCTACCTTGCAGTTCTTGCCATTCTACCTTAGTGTTTTCCTAACACTTTTTCGTTGGATTTCCATCTCCAATAACCTGCTTGTAAACTTTCGCTTGCAACAAACAGAATTCCAGCTTACTAGGCAATTCCAATTGCCCCAACTTCACTTTCCCAAAACCTTTCACGATCTCCTTTTCCTTTTGAAGAACCCATAAGCTGTTCCAGTACAAATCATGTATGAAAAAGGGCTTACCGGATTACTTTCGACTCTAGACGATGGAGGAGCACTATATCTTGGCTTGGAGGATGGTGGCTACGACGGAACAGGAGCAGAGCTTCGCCGGAGATCTTCTTTTGCTTTTTTTTCTTAGGTGGAGGCTTCTATTTATAAGGGGAGAACTAGGTTTTATGGAAAAACGAAATGGGCTAATGGACTTGTGCTTTAGGCTTGAATCAGATAAGGAAACACATTTATGATCTGGTCATAAGAATTTGGGCATGAGCTTTACTTCTTTTCTTCAAAAATTTTCCAGAGCCCAAAAGGTCTAAAACGGGCCATTACAATTCTGCCTCCATTAAAAAGAATTCGTCCCGAATTCTATGGCGAGAGTTCTCCACTGCAACTCTTTACCAACAACACTCCAAAAACTTCGCTGAACCAAAACTAAACTTTATCGCTTATTCCCCTGAAGAGACTTGTCTTTGAATCCAAAAGGCTGCTTCTCCCCCCCCCCCCTTGATTCCAACCCGCACTCTGAAGTGTCTTACTCTTCCGTACCAATCCAACAATAGCTTCTAGAATGCAGCACAAACGCCACATGTTACCGCCCATGTCCATTAGGGTCAGTTTCCAACATTTAGAAACAACACTCGTCCTTTGATTGGTTCTAATACCTGAACGAGGTGCTCTGCTTCCAAACTGATTCTCCTCAACGGTTTCCATTACCGTTCCACAGTGTATCATCCACTTCCAACTGGATTCTCTTTGACGGTTTTCGATTACCCTGCACTATGGCGTTGACTATCGCATAAACTCATATCCTTGCTTATCCTTGGTGAACGATGAGGCTAACCATGTCCTTTATGGCTACCTGACATTTGGGGAATAACCTACCATGCTTCCACTGCGCACTCTGATTTCCAAACTGACTTCAATCTGACTCCCAATTTAAGGTTTCCTAGCTTAGAATCCTGATGTAGTGTTTTCCAAGCACCATCCTTTGGGTTTCCCTCCCCATTAAAACTTGCCCACTTTTGCTCTCCCTTGCAGTTCTTGCCATTCTACCTTAGTGTTTTCCTAACACTTTTTCGTTGGATTTCAATCTCCAATAACCTGCTTATCCACTTTCGCTTGCAACAAACAGAATTCCAGCTTACTAGGCAATTCCAATTGCCCCAACTTCACTTTCCCAAAACCTTTCACGATCTCCTTTTCCTTTTGAAGAACCCATTAGCTGCTTAAGTAAAAATCAGGTCTGAAAAGGGCTTACCGGATTACTTTCGACTCTAGACGATGGAGGAGCACTAAATATTGGCTTGGAGGATGGTGGCTACGACGGAACAGGAGCAGAGCTTCGCCGAAGATCTTCTTTTGCTTTTTTCTTAGGTGGAGGCTTCTATTTATAAGGAGAGAACTAGGGTTTATGGAAAAAGGAAATGGGCTAATGGACTTGGGCTTTAGGCTTGAATCAGATAAGGAAACGCATTTATGATCTGGGCATAAGAATTTGGGCATGAGCTTTACTTCGTTTCTTCAACAATTTTCTAGAGCCCAAAAGGTCGGAAACGGGCCATTGCAATTCTGCCTCCTTTAAAAAGAATTCGTCCCGAATTCTATGGCGAGAGTTCTCCACTGCAACTCTTTACCAACAACACTCCAAAAACTTCGCTGAACCGAAACTAAACTTTATCGCTTATTCTCCTGAAGAGACTTGTCTTTGAATCCAAAAGGCTGCTTCTCCCCCCCCCTTGATTCCAACCCGCACTCTGAAGTGTCTTACTCTTCCGTACCAATCCAACAATAGCTTCCAGAATGCAGCACAAACGCCACATGCTACCGCCCATGTCCATTAGGGTCAGTTACTAATATTTAGAAATAACACTCGTCCTTGGAGTGGTTCTAATACCTGAACGAGATGCTCTGCTTCAAAACTGATTCTCCTTAACGGTTTCCATTACCGTTCCACAGTGTATCATCCATTTCCAAATGGATTCTCTTTGACGGTTTTCCATTACCGTGCACTATGGAGTTGACTATCCAACAAACTCATATCCTTGCTTATCCTTGGTGATCGATGAGGCTAACCATGTCCGTTATGGCTACCTGACATGTGGGGAATGGCCTACCAAGCTTCCACTGCGCACTATGATTTTCAAACCGACTTCCAATCTGACTCCCAATTTAAGGTTTCCTAGCTTAGAATCCTGATGTAGTGTTTTCCAAGCACCATCCTTTGGGTTTCCCTCCCCATTAAAACTTGCCCTCCTTTGCTCTCCCTTGCAATTCTTGCCATTCTACCTTAGTGTTTTCCTAACACTTTTTCGTTGGATTTCCATCTCCAATAACCTGCTTGTCCACTTTTGCTTGCAACAAACAGAATTCCAGCTAACTAGGCAATTCTAATTTCCCCAACTTCACTTCCCCAAAACCTTTCACGATCTCCTTTTCCTTTTGAAGAACCCATTAGCTGCTCCAGTAAAAATCAGGTCTGAAAAAGGGCTTTCCGGATTACTTTTGACTCTAGACGATGGAGGAGCACTATATCTTGGCTTGGAGGATGGTGGCTACGACGGAACAGGAGCAGAGCTTCGCCGGAGATCTTCTTTTGCTTTTTCTCTTGGTGGAGGCTTCTATTTATAAGGGGAGAACTAGGGTTTATGGAAAAAGGAAATGGGCTAATGGACTTGGGCTTTAGGCTTGAATCAGAAAAGGAAACGCATTTATGATCTGGGCATAAGAATTTGGGCATGAGCTTTACTTCGTTTCTTCAACAATTTTCTAGAGCCCAAAAGGTCGGAAACGGGCCATTGCAATTCTGCCTCCTTTAAAAAGAATTCGTCCCGAATTCTATGGCGAGAGTTCTCCACTGCAACTCTTTACCAACAACACTCCAAAAACTTCGCTGAACCGAAACTAAACTTTATCGCTTATTCTCCTGAAGAGACTTGTCTTTGAATCCAAAAGGCTGCTTCTCCCCCCCCCTTGATTCCAACCCGCACTCTGAAGTGTCTTACTCTTCCGTACCAATCCAACAATAGCTTCCAGAATGCAGCACAAACGCCACATGCTACCGCCCATGTCCATTAGGGTCAGTTACTAATATTTAGAAATAACACTCGTCCTTGGAGTGGTTCTAATACCTGAACGAGATGCTCTGCTTCAAAACTGATTCTCCTTAACGGTTTCCATTACCGTTCCACAGTGTATCATCCATTTCCAAATGGATTCTCTTTGACGGTTTTCCATTACCGTGCACTATGGCGTTGACTATCGCACAAACTCATATCCTTGCTTATCCTTGGTTATCCTGATGTAGTGTTTTCCAAGTACCATCCTTTGGGTTTCCCTCCCCATTAAAACTTGTCCTCCTTTGCTCTACCTTGCAGTTCTTGTTGGGATAGTGTCCTGAAATCACACCTGTACTCACTCCTGTGATAGTTGTGTGTCGAGATCTGACATTCGTATAATACTGGGCGTTTGCAATGCTTTGCTAGAAGCCTCTTGCAATCTGTAGGTCGTGGACTTACTGCCAGTACTATATGATCCTATAGGGTCACACACCTAAGCGAACTGGAAGCTACGACATGGGAATGATCATTGTGACAATGATCATGTTATGTGTATTGAAATACACATAAGAATCGATATTAAGGTGTTGTGTCGATCGACACATCTTGTGTGTCGGTCGACACAGTTCGGATTTTCCGAACAGGCTTTTCGGGTTATGGCTTAATTGAGTCTGGCCCGTTAAGCACGTTTAGGTCGAATAAAACGTGTTTAGTTCGACCTAAACAATAGAGCCGTCCAGTTTTCTTGATAGAAACTCTAGACACACCAGAACCTTTCGATCCCCATTGATCCGGCACTAGCATCCCGTTTTTAGCGAGCGTGCGTGTGTATCTGGTAGAGGCAAAGCGTTGCGTTGCTCCACTGATCTTGTTCACCATCTCTTCCGCTGCCAAAAGGTAAGAACGAGGTTGGTTCTAAATTCAATATAACAAACCCTAGATCCATCGGGATCCAACAGTGGTATCAGAGCATGCTTAGGGTTTAGCTATTGAAACTGGTAATATAAAATCGAAACTTGATGTTGTTGATCTGTATATTGCTTGCTGAATCGTGTTTTCATAGAATAAATCTCGGTTTTTGTCTCTGTTGAAAAACGATGAATTGCTGAAATCGCACTGTGTCGATCGACACAAAGCGTGTGTCGGTCGACACGCCGCGGCGCAAAATGTAAAATTTTAGGGTTTGTCGCAGGGTGTCGATCGACACAAAGCGTTTGTCGGTCGACACAGAGCGAAAACTCGCGAATAAAATTTGGGGTTTATCGCACAGTATCGATCGACACAAACGTGTGTCGGTCAATACAAAGCGAAAATCCGTAAATAATACTAGGGTTTCGATCTGAGATCGAGTACCCGTGATCGTGTTGCGTCGATCGATACACTGGGTGTGTCGGTCGATACAGGAAATGCGATCAGATAGATCGGTTCAATTGGATTGGACCGGTTATCTAGCTCGGTTAATTTTATTAACCAAATTGATTCTGGTTTGGTCATATCGATCGACACACAGTGTGTGACGATCGACATGGACCATTAAACCGAACTGGTTCAATTGAATTGAATCGGTTAAGTAAATTCGATCCGGTTTGACCGGTTATCGAAGAACGGTTTAAATATAGTTGCATCGATCGATACCAATAGTTGGCGTCGATCGACACAACGTCCGCAGATATGCTGGTTTGACCACAAATTTGCATAAACCAGAATAATCTAATCCTAAAAGTATTAGATGAATCTAAACTTAATAAAACTAAATGTTCTAATTAAAAGTTATTATTTTTGATATATATAGTGAATATAAATCAAGATAAGAATAGTTCTTTTCCTCAACTAAATATCAAGTGATCTTGATGTCTTGCCCGATCTTGTCTACTGTCAAAACTCGTGATGTTGTTGGGTATCCTTGGAGTCCTTGGTATCCACAGCAAAATGAGTAAGGCAGGTGGTCAGTGACAGACTTGCAGTGCAACTGTCAGTGATCACAAGACAGATAAAAGATTGGTTATACTTGACTGGGCTGTCAGAAGTTCTGGGCCCAGAGACATCAGAGTGGATTGGACATAGTTTGTCTTGTTCACGACCAAGAGTTGTACTGAGTACAATTAGCAATGATTTGCTTACCTAGATAACTAAAGCTTGAGTATCGGCGAGTCGCCCACTCAAATTTTAGTAATCTGAGGATCTTGGCACATTGTATTCATATGAGGAAACATAGTTTGAATACAATGCGAGTTTTCTTATTAGATAAGAATTCTCATTCCTTGTGCTTTATAACTAAAATCTACCTTTTGTTTGAATTACAGCTATGTCTGTCTCAAATCACATCAACACTTTCTCACTAAGATCCGTCCTTGAGAAGGACAAGCTAAATGGATTTAATTTCTTGGAATGGTATCGGAACCTGAGAATAGTTCTCAGGCAAGAGAACAAGGAATATGTCCTTGAAAGAGTTCTCACCGAGAGGCCACGTTCCAATGCTCCGCAGACAGAAAAGAATGCTTGGGATAAGCATTCAGCGGATGTCAAAGATGTTAATTGTCTAATGCTGGTGACTATGAACTCTGAGCTGCAGAAGCAATATGAGATCGTGTTGTCACCCATTGAGATGATTAACAGCCTGAAAGCTTTGTTTCAGGAGCAAGCTCGCACAGAGAGATACCAGACGGTTAAATCTCTCATGGATTGCAAGCTGGCTAAGGACAGTCCAGTAAGTCCTCATGTCCTTAAAATGATGGGTTACATTGATAACCTGGGGAAACTGGACTGTGCCATTAGCCACGAGCTGGCCACTGACATGATTCTGCAGTCATTGCCGTCGTGTTTTGATCAGTTCATTATGAACTACAACATGCAAAACATGACTAAGACATTGACTGAGTTGCACGGTATGCTGAAGACAGCAGAACCAAATCTCAAGAAGGTTACTCCCAGTGTCCTGATGGTACAAGGGAATAAGAGGTTTAAGAAACCCAAGAAGGGTAAGGGTAAGGCCCAGGTTGTCCAGACTAAAAGTCAGGATAAGCCCAAGCCGAAACCCAAATCCGGGCCTTCTCCTGAGGATAAGTGCAACTACTGCAAGCAGTTGGGTCATTGGAAGAAAGACTGCAAGAAGTTCATGGAAGATTACAAGAAGCTGAGGAAGACGTATGATGCGTCTGACTCAGGTATTTATGTTATCGAACTTGGTATTATATCTTCTCGTCCTACTTCGTGGGTATTGGATACCGGCTGCGGTGCTCATATTTGTACTGATGTGCAAGCACTAAGAAACAGTAGGACGCTGAAGAAAGGACAAGTAGAGCTACGAGTCGGGAATGGAGCTAAGGTTGCTGCACTGGCCGTAGGCACCTACGAGTTGTCTTTACCTTCGGGCATGGTTTTAATTTTGAATAATTGCTACTATGTACCTGCGATTAGCAGAAACATAATTTCAGTTTCCGTTTTGGATTTGGAAGGTTTTGATTTTGCTGTTAAGAATAAAGTTTGTTCTTTTAATCGTGATGGTAATTATTATGGTAGCGCCCCATTAAATAATATGTTATATCTATTAAACCAAGAAATGCCTGTCTGTAACATAAATACAAAGAGGTTTAAGTCCAATGACGAAAACCCGACTTTCTTATGGCATTGTCGTTTGGGCCATATCAATGAGAAACGCATCCAGAGGCTCCATCGAAATGGGCTTTTGGGCTCATTTGATTTTGAATCATGTGAGAAATGCGAGTCTTGTTTGGTGGGCAAAATGGCTAGAGCCCCTTTCAACAAACCAAATGAAAGGGCCAGTGATTTATTGGGCCTTGTTCATACTGATGTATGTGGGCCAATGAGTACTGCTGCCAGAGGAAACTTTAAGTACTTCATTACCTTTACTGATGATTTCAGTAGGTATGGCTATGTCTATTTGATGAGACACAAGTCAGAATCCTTTGATAGATTCAAGGAATTCAAGAATGAAGTACAGAATCAACTTGGCAAGAGTATTAAGATTCTGCGATCGGATCGCGGAGGAGAATACTTGAGCCAAGAATTCAGCGACTATCTGAGCGAGTGTGGAATCGTTTCACAACTCAGTCCTCCTGGTACACCCCAATGGAATGGAGTGTCGGAGAGGAGAAATCGAACTTTATTGGATATGGTTCGGTCTATGATGAGTCATTCTAATCTTCCACTATCCTTTTGGGGATATGCTCTAGAAACGTCTGCGTTTACACTGAATAGAGTGCCATCTAAATCAGTAGAAAAGACACCACATTAACTGTGGACTGGGAACGTTCCTAGTCTGTCTTTCCTAAGGATTTGGGGTTGCGAGGCTTATGTCAAACGTTTAATCTCCGACAAGCTTGCACCCAAATCAGATAAATGCTATTTCGTTGGTTATCCTAGGGAAACCAAGGCATACTACTTTTACAACCAATCTGAGAACAAAGTATTTGTTGCTCGGGACTGTTCTTTTCTTGAGAGGGAGTTTCTCTCTAAGAAAAACAGTGGGAGTAAAGTACATCTCGAAGAAATTCAAGATGCACAGGAGACTGCCCAACCTATTGAGGAAGAGCAGCAGTTGGATCCACAAAGTTCTGTGGAACCGGCGCCTGTGGAGCCTGAAGTTCGCAGATCCGGAAGGATCCGTCACGAACCCGAGAGATACTATGGATTTCTCGTAACCAATTCAAATGATCTGATGGTCATTGAAGGTGACGAACCAGCGACCTTTGCGGAAGCAATGATGGGCCCGGACTCCAAAAAGTGGCTTGGAGCCTCTAAATCCGAAATGACATCCATGTCAGAAAACCAAGTATGGTCCTTGGTCGATTTACCTAGTGGTGTAAAAGCCATTGAGTGTAAATGGATCTTCAAGAAGAAGATTGACGTGGATGGCAATGTACAGATTTACAAAGCGAGATTGGTGGCTAAAGGTTTCAAACAAATTCATGGTATTGACTATGATGAAACCTATTCCCCAGTAGCTATGCTTAAATCAATTCGGATTCTTCTAGCGATTGCAGCTCATTATGATTATGAGATTTGGCAGATGGATGTCAAAACCGCATTCCTGAATGGTATTCTGGAAGAGGATGTGTACATGACACAGCCTGAAGGTTTTTTCGATCCTAAAAACGCTGGGAAGGTATGCAAGCTTCATAAATCCATTTATGGGTTGAAGCAAGCATCACGGAGTTGGAATCTTCGTTTTGATGAAGCAGTAAAACAATTCGGTTTCATCAAGAACGAAGAAGAATCATGTGTATACAAGAAGACAAGTGGGAGCAAAATTGCATTTCTTGTACTGTATGTCGATGACATACTCCTCCTCGGTAATGACGTTCCGTTGCTTCAGTCTATTAAGACTTGGCTAGGAAGTTGTTTTTCCATGAAAGACATGGGAGAAGCCGCATACATTCTTGGAATCAGAATCTATAGAGATAGAACTAACAAGCTGATTGGATTGTGCCAAGACACTTATATTGATAAGGTGTTGCACAGATTCAGGATGCACGATTCCAAGAAGGGCTTCATACCAATGTCTCATGGCAAGAGTCTCTGCAAGAAGCAGTGTCCGGCGACACCTGCTGAGCGAGAACGCATGAATAGGATTCCTTATGCCTCTGCAATAGGATCTATTATGTATGCCATGCTCTGCACTCGTCCAGATGTAGCTTACGCGTTAAGCATGACGAGTAGATACCAATCTGATCCAGGTGAAGCTCACTGGACAGCTGTCAAGAATATTCTCAAGTATTTGAGACATACTAAGGACAAGTTCCTTGTGTATGGAGATAGTGATGAACTTGTGGTGAATGGATTCACCGATGCGAGTTTTCAGACGGACAGAGACGATTTCCGATCACAGTCTGGATATGTCTTCTGTCTAAATGGCGGTGCGGTGAGCTGGAAGAGCTCTAAGCAGAATACCGTAGCTGACTCCACAACGGAAGCTGAATATGTTGCTGCTTCAGAAGCGGCAAAGGAAGCTGTTTGGATCAAGAAGTTCATGACTGAACTTGGTGTGGTTCCTAGTATCTTGGAGCCAGTGGCTTTGTTCTGCGATAACAATGGAGCCATTGCTCAGGCGAAAGAACCCAGGTCACACCAGAAGTCCAAACACGTTGATAGGAAATATCATCTGATTCGTGATATTGTCAATAGAGGTGATGTGAAGATCAGCCGAGTTCCGACAAACGAGAATGTCGCTGATCCTCTGACCAAGTCACTCACAAGGCCTAAGCATGAGAGTCATACGACTGCTGTAGGCATTAGAGATCTTAAGATGTAATCTTGATTCTAGTGGGAGTTTTGGTTTTTGTTTTAGTTATAATAAGACGATATTGTAAACATTCTTTTAGAAGTGTTTAATGAAATTTGATTTCAGCATTATTTATTGTGATCTAAATAATGGTCCCAAAATAAGTTTATGACATATTATAGGTCATCAAGTTGAGAACTTGATCATGAAACCCTATAAGTTAATAAATTATTTTGTCCCTAGTCAAGGTTGTAGAATCGGGACACTGACAACCGTTAGAGACTAGATTATGAGGTGACTGTTGGCTAAGTTTCATGGAGCCAATGATATGATTATCGCAGTCAGTCACATAGATATATGTCAGTGGACATATGATCGGACATGACCCGCTAATGAGAAGTCTACAAGATAGTAATATCTGTGTCATAAGAGGTTCTCATTACGACTATAGAGTATAGTCCTAAGACCTGAGTTCATCATGCTTTCTTGCATATGAATTGGTACATTTTGACTTTGTCAAACGTCGATCCGTAACTGGCGGCTATAACGACACTGTTCAAGTTTATCATGAAGTGTGCGTTGAAACAGGGATGGAACAAGATGGAATTTGTCCCTCCTGTATAACGGGAGATAAATATCTCAGGGCCTATCGAAGATTGAATACTGAGAAAATGTGTGGCCGCACTCAAACGAACTGTAGTTCAGTTGTTTGTAATGTTCAGTATGAGATCAGGAGTTCGATAAACACGATGTTGGCTTAATAAGGATGACACAAATCTTGCCTTATGCCAAATCGAGATATAGAGACAAAAGGATTATAGGAATTGATGATTCCAGTACAAGTGGGAGATTGTTGGGATAGTGTCCTGAAATCACACCTGTACTCACTCCTGTGATAGTTGTGTGTCGAGATCTGACATTCGTATAATACTGGGCGTTTGCAATGCTTTGCTAGAAGCCTCTTGCAATCTGTAGGTCGTGGACTTACTGCCAGTATTATATGATCCTATAGGGTCACACACCTAAGCGAACTGGAAGCTACGACATGGGAATGATCATTGTGACAATGATCATGTTATGTGTATTGAAATACACATAAGAATCGATATTAAGGTGTTGTGTCGATCGACACAGCTTGTGTGTCGGTCGACACAGTTCGGATTTTCCGAACAGGCTTTTCGGGTTATGGCTTAATTGAGTCTGGCCCGTTAAGCACGTTTAGGTCGAATAAAACGTGTTTAGTTCGACCTAAACAATAGAGCCGTCCAGTTTTCTTGATAGAAACTCTAGACACACCAGAACCTTTCGATCCCCATTGATCCGGCACTAGCATCCCGTTTCCAGCGAGCGTGCGTGTGTATCTGGTAGAGGCAAAGCGTTGCGTTGCTCCACTGATCTCGTTCACCATCTCTTCCGCTGCCAAAAGGTAAGAACGAGGTTGGTTCTAAATTCAATATAACAAACCCTAGATCCATCGGGATCCAACAGTTCTTGCCATTCTACCTTAGTGTTTTCCTAACACGTTTTCGTTGGATTTCCATCTCCAATAACATGCTTGTCTACTTTCGCTTGCAACAAACAGAATTCCAGCTTATTAGGCAATTCCAATTGCCCCAACTTCACTTTCCCAAAACCTTTCACGATCTCCTTTTCCTTTTGAAGAACCCATTAGCTGTTCCAGTAAAAATCAGGTCTGGAAAAGGGCTTACCGGATTACTTTCGACTCTAGACGATGGAGGAGCACTATATCTTGGCTTGGAGGATGGTGGCTACGACGGAACAGGAGCAGAGCTTCGTCGGAGATCTTCTTTTGTTTTTTCTCTTAGGTGGAGGCTTCTATTTATACTGGAGAATTAGGGTTTATGGAAAAAGGAAATGGGCTAATGGACTTGGGCTTTAGGCTTGAATTAGATAAGGAAACGCATTTATTATCTGGGCATAAGAATTTGGGCATGGGCTTTACTTCTTTTCTTCAAAAATTTTCCAGAGCCCAAAAGGTCGAAAACGGGCCATTGCAATTCTACCTCCAATAAAAAGAATTCGTCCCGAATTCTATGGCGAGAGTTCTCCACTGCAACTCTTTACCAACAACCCTCCAAAAACTTCGCTGAACTGAAACTAAACTTTATCGCTTATTCGCCTGAAGAGACTTGTCTTTGAATCCAAAAGGCTGCTTCTTCCCCCCCCCCTGATTCCAACCCGCCCTCTGAAGTTTCCTACTCTTCCGTACCAATCCAACAATAGCTTCCAGAATGCATCACAAACGCCACATACTACCGCCCATGTCCATTAGGGCCAGTTTCCAATATTTAGAAATAACACTCGTCCTTCGAGTGGTTCTAATACCTGAACGAGATGCTCTACTTCCAAACTAATTCTCCTTAACGGTTTCCATTACCGTTCCACAGTGTATCATCCACTTCCAAATGGATTCTCTTTGATGGTTTTCCATTACCCTGCACTATGGCGTTGACTATCGCACAAACTCATATTCTTGCTTATCCTTGGTGAACGATGAGGCTAACCATGTCCTTTATGGCTACCTGACATTTGGGGAATGACCTACCACGCTTCCACTGCGCACTCTGATTTCCAAACCGACTTCAATCTGACTCCCAATTTAAGGTTTCCTAGCTTAGAATCCTGATGTACTGTTTTCCAAGCACCGTCCTTTGGGTTTCCCTCCCCATTAAAACTTGCCCTCCCTTGCAGTTCTTGACATTCTACCTTAGTGTTTTCCTAACACTTTTTCGTTGGATTTCCATCTCCAATAACCTGCTTGTCCACTTTCGCTTGAAACAAACAGAATTCCAGCTCACTAGGCAATTCCAATTGCCCCAACTTCACTTTCCCAAAACCTTTCACGATCTCCTTTTCCTTTTGAAGAACCCATTAGCTGTTCCAGTAAAAATCAGGTCTGGAAAAGGGCTTACCGGATTACTTTCGACTCTAGACGATGGAGGAGCACTATATCTTGGCTTGGAGGATGGTGGCTACGACGGAACAGGAGCAGAGCTTCGCCGGAGATCTTCTTTTGCTTTTTTTCTTAGGTGGAGGCTTCTATTTATAAGGGGAGAACTAGGGTTTATGGAAAAAGGAAATGGGCTAATGGACTTGTGCTTTAGGCTTGAATCAGATAAGGAAACACATTTATGATCTGGGCATAAGAATTTGGGCATGAGCTTTACTTCTTTTCTTCAAAAATTTTCCAGAGCCCAAAAGGTCTAAAACGGGCCATTACAATTCTGCCTCCATTAAAAAGAATTCTTCCCGAATTCTATGACGAGAGTTCTCCACTGCAACTCTTTACCAACAACACTCCAAAAACTTCGCTGAACCGAAACTAAACTTTATCGCTTATTCCCCTGAAGAGACTTGTCTTTGAATCCAAAAGGCTGCTTCTCCCCCCCCCCCCTTGATTCCAACCCGCACTCTGAAGTGTCTTACTCTTCCGTACCAATCCAACAATAGCTTCCAGAATCAAGCACAAACGCCACATGTTACCGCCCATGTCCATTAGGGTCAGTTTCCAACATTTAGAAACAACACTCGTCCTTTGACTGGTTCTAATACCTGAACGAGGTGCTCTGCTTCCAAACTGATTCTCCTCAACGGTTTCCATTACCGTTCCACAGTGTATCATCCACTTCTAAATGGATTCTCTTTGATGGTTTTCCATTACCGTGCACTATGGCGTTGACAATCGCACAAACTCATATCCTTGCTTATCCTTGGTGATCGATGAGGCTAACCATGTCCGTTATGGCTACCTGACATGTGGGGAATGACCTACCACGCTTCCACTGCGCGCTCTGATTTCCAAACCGACTTCAAATCTGACTCCCAATTTAAGGTTTCCTAGCTTAGAATCCTGATGTACTGTTTTCCAAGCACCGTCCTTTGGGTTTCCCTCCCCATTAAAACTTGCCCTCCCTTGCAGTTCTTGCCATTCTACCTTAGTGTTTTCCTAACACTTTTTCGTTGGATTTCCATCTCCAATAACCTGCTTGTCCACTTTCGCTTGCAACAAACAGAATTCTAGCTTGCTAGGCAATTCCAATTGCCCCAACTTCACTTTCCCAAAACCTTTCACGATCTCCTTTTCCTTTTGAAGAACCCATTAGCTGTTCCAGTAAAAATCAGTTCTGAAAAAGGGCTTACCGGATTACTTTCGACTCTAGCCGATGGAGGAGCACTATATCTTGGCTTGGAGGATAGTGGCTACGACGGAACAGGAGCAGAGCTTCGCCGGAGATCTTCTTTTGCTTTTTTCTTAGGTGGAGGCTTCTATTTATAAGGGGAGAACTAGGGTTTATGGAAAAAGGAAATGGGCTAATGGACTTGTGCTTTAAGCTTGAATCAGATAAGGAAACACATTTATGATCTAGGCATAAGAATTTGGGCATGAGCTTTACTTCTTTTCTTCAAAAATTTTCCAGAGCCCAAAAGGTCTAAAACGGGCCATTAGAATTTTGCCTCCATTAAAAAGAATTCGTCCCGAATTCTATGGCGAGAGTTATCCACTGCAACTCTTTACCAACAACACTCCAAAAACTTCGCTGAACCGAAACTAAACTTTATCGCTTATTCCCCTGAAGAGACTTGTCTTTGAATCCAAAAGGCTGCTTCTCCCCCCCCCCCCCCCCCCCCTGATTCCAACCCGCACTCTGAAGTGTCTTACTCTTCCGTACCAATCCAACAATTGCTTCCAGAATGCAGCACAAACGCCACATGTTACCGCCCATGTCCATTAGGGTCAGTTTCCAACATTTAGAAACAACACTCGTCCTTTGACTGGTTCTAATACCTGAACGAGGTGCTCTGCTTCCAAACTGATTCTCCTCAACAGTTTCCATTACTGTTCCACAGTGTATCATCCACTTCCAAATAGATTCGCTTTGACGGTTTTCTATTACCCTGCACTATGGTGTTGACTATCACACAAACTCATATCCTTGCTTATCCTTGGTGAACGATGAGGCTAACCATGTCCTTTATGGCTACCTGACATTTAGGGAATAACCTACCATGCTTCCACTGCGCACTCTGATTTCCAAACTGACTTCAATCTGACTCCCAATTTAAGGTTTCCTAGCTTAGAATCCTGATGTAGTGTTTTCCAAGCACCATCCTTTGGGTTTTCCTCCCCATTAAAACTTACCCTCCTTTGCTCTCCCTTGCAGTTCTTCCATTCTACCATAGTGTTTTCCTAACACTTTTTCGTTGGATTTCCATATCCAATAACCTGCTTATCCACTTTCGCTTGCAACAAACAGAATTCCAGCTTACTAGGCAATTCCAATTGCCCCAACTTCACTTTCCCAAAACCTTTCACGATCTCCTTTTCCTTTTGAAGAACCCATTAGCTGCTCAAGTCAATATCAGGTCTGAAAAGGGCTTACCGGATTACTTTCGACTCTAGACGATGGAGGAGCACTAAATCTTGGCTTGGAGGATGGTGGCTACGACGGAACAGGAGCAGTGCTTCGCCAGAGATCTTCTTTTGATTTTTTCTTAGGTGGAGGCTTCTATTTATAAGGAGAGAACTAGGGTTTATGGAAAAAGGAAATGGGCTAATAGACTTGGGCTTTAGGCTTGAATCAGATAAGGAAACGCATTTATGATCTGGGCATAAGAATTTGGGCATGAGCTTTACTTCTTTTCTTCAACAATTATCTAGATCCCAAAAGGTCGGAAACGGGCCATTGCAATTCTGCCTCCATTAAAAAGAATTCGTCCCGAATTCTATGGCGAGAGTTCTCCACTGCAACTCTTTACCAACAACACTCCAAAAACTTCGCTGAACCGAAACTAAACTTTATCGCTTATTCCACTGAAGAGACTTGTCTTTGAATCCAAAAGGCTGCTTCTCCCCCCCCCCCCCTGATTCCAACCCGCACTCTGAAGTGTCTTACTCTTCCGTACCAATCCAACAATTGCTTCCAGAATGCAGCACAAACGCCACATGTTACCGCCCATGTCCATTAGGGTCAGTTTCCAACATTTAGAAACAACACTCGTCCTTTGATTGGTTCTAATACCTGAACGAGGTGCTCTGCTTCCAAACTGATTCTCCTCAACAGTTTCCATTAATGTTCCACAGTGTATCATCCACTTCCAAATGGATTCGCTTTGACGGTTTTCTATTACCCTGCACTATGGTGTTGACTATCACACAAACTCATATCCTTGCTTATCCTTGGTGAACGATGAGGCTAACCATGTCCTTTATGGCTACCTGACATTTAGGGAATAACCTACCATGCTTCCACTGCGCACTCTGATTTCCAAACTGACTTCAATCTGACTCCCAATTTAAGGTTTCCTAGCTTAGAATCCTGATGTAGTGTTTTCCAAGCACCATCCTTTGGGTTTTCCTCCCCATTAAAACTTACCCTCCTTTGCTCTCCCTTGCAGTTCTTCCATTCTACCATAGTGTTTTCCTAACACTTTTTCGTTGGATTTCCATATCCAATAACCTGCTTATCCACTTTCGCTTGCAACAAACAGAATTCCAGCTTACTAGGCAATTCCAATTGCCCCAACTTCACTTTCCCAAAACCTTTCACGATCTCCTTTTCCTTTTGAAGAACCCATTAGCTGCTCAAGTCAATATCAGGTCTGAAAAGGGCTTACCGGATTACTTTCGACTCTAGACGATGGAGGAGCACTAAATCTTGGCTTGGAGGATGGTGGCTACGACGGAACAGGAGCAGTGCTTCGCCAGAGTTCTTCTTTTGATTTTTTCTTAGGTGGAGGCTTCTATTTATAAGGAGAGAACTAGGGTTTATGGAAAAAGGAAATGGGCTAATAGACTTGGGCTTTAGGCTTGAATCAGATAAGGAAACGCATTTATGATCTGGGCATAAGAATTTGGGCATGAGCTTTACTTCTTTTCTTCAACAATTATCTAGATCCCAAAAGGTCGGAAACGGGCCATTGCAATTCTGCCTCCATTAAAAAGAATTCGTCCCGAATTCTATGGCGAGAGTTCTCCACTGCAACTCTTTACCAACAACACTCCAAAAACTTCGCTGAACCGAAACTAAACTTTATCGCTTATTCCCCTGAAGAGACTTGTCTTTGAATCCAAAAGGCTGCTTCTCCCCCCCCCCTGATTCCAACCCGCACTCTGAAGTGTCTTACTCTTCCGTACCAATCCAACAATTGCTTCCAGAATGCAGCACAAACGCCACATGTTACCGCCCATGTCCATTAGGGTCAGTTTCCAACATTTAGAAACAACACTCGTCCTTTGACTGGTTCTAATACCTGAACGAGGTGCTCTGCTTCCAAACTGATTCTCCTCAACAGTTTCCATTACTGTTCCACAGTGTATCATCCACTTCCAAATGGATTCGCTTTGACGGTTTTCTATTACCCTGCACTATGGTGTTGACTATCACACAAACTCATATCCTTGCTTATCCTTGGTGAACGATGAGGCTAACCATGTCCTTTATGGCTACCTGACATTTAGGGAATAACCTACCATGCTTCCACTGCGCACTCTGATTTCCAAACTGACTTCAATCTGACTCCCAATTTAAGGTTTCCTAGCTTAGAATCCTGATGTAGTGTTTTCCAAGCACCATCCTTTGGGTTTTCCTCCCCATTAAAACTTACCCTCCTTTGCTCTCCCTTGCAGTTCTTCCATTCTACCATAGTGTTTTCCTAACACTTTTTCGTTGGATTTCCATATCCAATAACCTGCTTATCCACTTTCGCTTGCAACAAACAGAATTCCAGCTTACTAGGCAATTCCAATTGCCCCAACTTCACTTTCCCAAAACCTTTCACGATCTCCTTTTCCTTTTGAAGAACCCATTAGCTGCTCAAGTCAATATCAGGTCTGAAAAGGGCTTACCGGATTACTTTCGACTCTAGACGATGGAGGAGCACTAAATCTTGGCTTGGAGGATGGTGGCTACGACGGAACAGGAGCAGTGCTTCGCCAGAGATCTTCTTTTGATTTTTTCTTAGGTGGAGGCTTCTATTTATAAGGAGAGAACTAGGGTTTATGGAAAAAGAAAATGGGCTAATGGACTTGGGCTTTAGGCTTGAATCAGATAAGGAAACGCATTTATGATATGGGCATAAGAATTTGGGCATGAACTTTACTTCTTTTCTTCAAAAATTTTCCAGAGCCCAAAAGGTCGGAAACGGGCCATTGCAATTCTCCCTCCAATAAAAAGAATTCGTCCCGAATTCTATGGCGAGAGTTCTCCACTGCAACTCTTTACCAACAACACTCCAAAAACTTCGCTGAACCGAAACTAAACTTTATCGCTTATTCCCCTGAAGAGACTTGTCTTTGAATCCAAAAGGCTGCTTCTCCCCCCCCCCCCCCCTTGATTCCAACCCGCACTCTGAAGTGTCTTACTCTTCCGTACCAATCCAACAATAGCTTCCAGAATCAAGCACAAACGCCACATGTTACCGCCCATGTCCATTAGGGTCAGTTTCCAACATTTAGAAACAACACTCGTCCTTTGACTGGTTCTAATACCTGAACGAGGTGCTCTGCTTCCAAACTGATTCTCCTCAACGGTTTCCATTACCGTTCCACAGTGTATCATCCACTTCCAAATGGATTCTCTTTGATGGTTTTCCATTACCGTGCACTATGGCGTTGACAATCGCACAAACTCATATCCTTGCTTATCCTTGGTGATCGATGAGGCTAACCATGTCCGTTATGGCTACCTGACATGTGGGGAATGACCTACCACGCTTCCACTGCGCGCTCTGATTTCTAAACCGACTTCAAATCTGACTCCCAATTTAAGGTTTCCTAGCTTAGAATCCTGATGTACTGTTTTCCAAGCACCGTCCTTTGGGTTTCCCTCCCCATTAAAACTTGCCCTCCCTTGCAGTTCTTGCCATTCTACCTTAGTGTTTTCCTAACACTTTTTCGTTGGATTTCCATCTCCAATAACCTGCTTGTCCACTTTCGCTTGCAACAAACAGAATTCCAGCTTGCTAGGCAATTCCAATTGCCCCAACTTCACTTTCCCAAAACCTTTCACGATCTCCTTTTCCTTTTGAAGAACCCATTAGCTGTTCCAGTAAAAATCAGTTCTGAAAAAGGGCTTACCGGATTACTTTCGACTCTAGCCGATGGAGGAGCACTATATCTTGGCTTGGAGGATAGTGGCTACGACGGAACAGGAGCAGAGCTTCGCCGGAGATCTTCTTTTGCTTTTTTCTTAGGTGGAGGCTTCTATTTATAAGGGGAGAACTAGGGTTTATGGAAAAAGGAAATGGGCTAATAGACTTGGGCTTTAGGCTTGAATCAGATAAGGAAACGCATTTATGATCTGGGCATAAGAATTTGGGCATGAGCTTTACTTCTTTTCTTCAACAATTATCTAGATCCCAAAAGGTCGGAAACGGGCCATTGCAATTCTGCCTCCATTAAAAAGAATTCGTCCCGAATTCTATGGCGAGAGTTCTCCACTGCAACTCTTTACCAACAACACTCCAAAAACTTCGCTGAACCGAAACTAAACTTTATCGCTTATTCCCCTGAAGAGACTTGTCTTTGAATCCAAAAGGCTGCTTCTCCCCCCCCCCCCCCTGATTCCAACCCGCACTCTGAAGTGTCTTACTCTTCCGTACCAATCCAACAATTGCTTCCAGAATGCAGCACAAACGCCACATGTTACCGCCCATGTCCATTAGGGTCAGTTTCCAACATTTAGAAACAACACTCGTCCTTTGACTGGTTCTAATACCTGAACGAGGTGCTCTGCTTCCAAACTGATTCTCCTCAACAGTTTCCATTACTGTTCCACAGTGTATCATCCACTTCCAAATGGATTCGCTTTGACGGTTTTCTATTACCCTGCACTATGTTGTTGACTATCACACAAACTCATATCCTTGCTTATCCTTGGTGAACGATGAGGCTAACAATGTCCTTTATGGCTACCTGACATTTAGGGAATAACCTACCATGCTTCCACTGCGCACTCTGATTTCCAAACTGACTTCAATCTGACTCCCAATTTAAGGTTTCCTAGCTTAGAATCCTGATGTAGTGTTATCCAAGCACCATCCTTTGGGTTTTCCTCCCCATTAAAACTTACCCTCCTTTGCTCTCCCTTGCAGTTCTTCCATTCTACCATAGTGTTTTCCTAACACTTTTTCGTTGGATTTCCATATCCAATAACCTGCTTATCCACTTTCGCTTGCAACAAACAGAATTCCAGCTTACTAGGCAATTCCAATTGCCCCAACTTCACTTTCCCAAAACCTTTCACGATCTCCTTTTCCTTTTGAAGAACCCATTAGCTGCTCAAGTCAATATCAGGTCTGAAAAGGGCTTACCGGATTACTTTCGACTCTAGACGATGGAGGAGCACTAAATCTTGGCTTGGAGGATGGTGGCTACGACGGAACAGGAGCAGTGCTTCGCCAGAGATCTTCTTTTGATTTTTTCTTAGGTGGAGGCTTCTATTTATAAGGAGAGAACTAGGGTTTATGGAAAAAGAAAATGGGCTAATGGACTTGGGCTTTAGGCTTGAATCAGATAAGGAAACGCATTTATGATATGGGCATAAGAATTTGGGCATGAACTTTACTTCTTTTCTTCAAAAATTTTCCAGAGCCCAAAAGGTCGGAAACGGGCCATTGCAATTCTCCCTCCAATAAAAAGAATTCGTCCCGAATTCTATGGCGAGAGTTCTCCACTGCAACTCTTTACCAACAACACTCCAAAAACTTCGCTGAACCGAAACTAAACTTTATCGCTTATTCCCCTGAAGAGACTTGTCTTTGAATCCAAAAGGCTGCTTCTCCCCCCCCCCCTTGATTCCAACCCGCACTCTGAAGTGTCTTACTCTTCCGTACCAATCCAACAATAGCTTCCAGAATCAAGCACAAACGCCACATGTTACCGCCCATGTCCATTAGGGTCAGTTTCCAACATTTAGAAACAACACTCGTCCTTTGACTGGTTCTAATACCTGAACGAGGTGCTCTGCTTCCAAACTGATTCTCCTCAACGGTTTCCATTACCGTTCCACAGTGTATCATCCACTTCCAAATGGATTCTCTTTGATGGTTTTCCATTACCGTGCACTATGGCGTTGACAATCGCACAAACTCATATCCTTGCTTATCCTTGGTGATCGATGAGGCTAACCATGTCCGTTATGGCTACCTGACATGTGGGGAATGACCTACCACGCTTCCACTGCGCGCTCTGATTTCCAAACCGACTTCAAATCTGACTCCCAATTTAAGGTTTCCTAGCTTAGAATCCTGATGTACTGTTTTCCAAGCACCGTCCTTTGGGTTTCCCTCCCCATTAAAACTTGCCCTCCCTTGCAGTTCTTGCCATTCTACCTTAGTGTTTTCCTAACACTTTTTCGTTGGATTTCCATCTCCAATAACCTGCTTGTCCACTTTCGCTTGCAACAAACAGAATTCCAGCTTGCTAGGCAATTCCAATTGCCCCAACTTCACTTTCCCAAAACCTTTCACGATCTCCTTTTCCTTTTGAAGAACCCATTAGCTGTTCCAGTAAAAATCAGTTCTGAAAAAGGGCTTACCGGATTACTTTCGACTCTAGCCGATGGAGGAGCACTATATCTTGGCTTGGAGGATAGTGGCTACGACGGAACAGGAGCAGAGCTTCGCCGGAGATCTTCTTTTGCTTTTTTCTTAGGTGGAGGCTTCTATTTATAAGGGGAGAACTAGGGTTTATGGAAAAAGGAAATGGGCTAATGGACTTGTGCTTTAAGCTTGAATCAGATAAGGAAACACATTTATGATCTAGGCATAAGAATTTGGGCATGAGCTTTACTTCTTTTCTTCAAAAATTTTCCAGAGCCCAAAAGGTCTAAAACGGGCCATTAGAATTTTGCCTCCATTAAAAAGAATTCGTCCCGAATTCTATGGCGAGAGTTATCCACTGCAACTCTTTACCAACAACACTCCAAAAACTTCGCTGAACCGAAACTAAACTTTATCGCTTATTCCCCTGAAGAGACTTGTCTTTGAATCCAAAAGGCTGCTTCTCCCCCCCCCCCCCTGATTCCAACCCGCACTCTGAAGTGTCTTACTCTTCCGTACCAATCCAACAATTGCTTCCAGAATGCAGCACAAACGCCACATGTTACCGCCCATGTCCATTAGGGTCAGTTTCCAACATTTAGAAACAACACTCGTCCTTTGACTGGTTCTAATACCTGAACGAGGTGCTCTGCTTCCAAACTGATTCTCCTCAACAGTTTCCATTACTGTTCCACAGTGTATCATCCACTTCCAAATGGATTCGCTTTGACGGTTTTCTATTACCCTGCACTATGGTGTTGACTATCACACAAACTCATATCCTTGCTTATCCTTGGTGAACGATGAGGCTAACCATGTCCTTTATGGCTACCTGACATTTAGGGAATAACCTACCATGCTTCCACTGCGCACTCTGATTTCCAAACTGACTTCAATCTGACTCCCAATTTAAGGTTTCCTAGCTTAGAATCCTGATGTAGTGTTTTCCAAGCACCATCCTTTGGGTTTTCCTCCCCATTAAAACTTACCCTCCTTTGCTCTCCCTTGCAGTTCTTCCATTCTACCATAGTGTTTTCCTAACACTTTTTCGTTGGATTTCCATATCCAATAACCTGCTTATCCACTTTCGCTTGCAACAAACAGAATTCCAGCTTACTAGGCAATTCCAATTGCCCCAACTTCACTTTCCCAAAACCTTTCACGATCTCCTTTTCCTTTTGAAGAACCCATTAGCTGCTCAAGTCAATATCAGGTCTGAAAAGGGCTTACCGGATTACTTTCGACTCTAGACGATGGAGGAGCACTAAATCTTGGCTTGGAGGATGGTGGCTACGACGGAACAGGAGCAGTGCTTCGCCAGAGATCTTCTTTTGATTTTTTCTTAGGTGGAGGCTTCTATTTATAAGGAGAGAACTAGGGTTTATGGAAAAAGGAAATGGGCTAATAGACTTGGGCTTTAGGCTTGAATCAGATAAGGAAACGCATTTATGATCTGGGCATAAGAATTTGGGCATGAGCTTTACTTCTTTTCTTCAACAATTATCTAGATCCCAAAAGGTCGGAAACGGGCCATTGCAATTCTGCCTCCATTAAAAAGAATTCGTCCCGAATTCTATGGCGAGAGTTCTCCACTGCAACTCTTTACCAACAACACTCCAAAAACTTCGCTGACCCGAAACTAAACTTTATCGCTTATTCCCCTGAAGAGACTTGTCTTTGAATCCAAAAGGCTGCTTCTCCCCCCCCCCCTGATTCCAACCCGCACTCTGAAGTGTCTTACTCTTCCGTACCAATCCAACAATTGCTTCCAGAATGCAGCACAAACGCCACATGTTACCGCCCATGTCCATTAGGGTCAGTTTCCAACATTTAGAAACAACACTCGTCCTTTGATTGGTTCTAATACCTGAACGAGGTGCTCTGCTTCCAAACTGATTCTCCTCAACGGTTTCCATTACCGTTCCACAGTGTATCATCCACTTCCAACTGGATTCTCTTTGACGGTTTTCGATTACCCTGCACTATGGCGTTGACTATCGCATAAACTCATATCCTTGCTTATCCTTGGTGAACGATGAGGCTAACCATGTCCTTTATGGCTACCTGACATTTGGGGAATAACCTACCATGCTTCCACTGCGCACTCTGATTTCCAAACTGACTTCAATCTGACTCCCAATTTAAGGTTTCCTAGCTTAGAATCCTGATGTAGTGTTTTCCAAGCACCATCCTTTGGGTTTCCCTCCCCATTAAAACTTGCCCACTTTTGCTCTCCCTTGCAGTTCTTGCCATTCTACCTTAGTGTTTTCCTAACACTTTTTCGTTGGATTTCAATCTCCAATAACCTGCTTATCCACTTTCGCTTGCAACAAACAGAATTCCAGCTTACTAGGCAATTCCAATTGCCCCAACTTCACTTTCCCAAAACCTTTCACGATCTCCTTTTCCTTTTGAAGAACCCATTAGCTGCTTAAGTAAAAATCAGGTCTGAAAAGGGCTTACCGGATTACTTTCGACTCTAGACGATGGAGGAGCACTAAATCTTGGCTTGGAGGATGGTGGCTACGACGGAACAGGAGCAGTGCTTCGCCAGAGATCTTCTTTTGATTTTTTCGTAGGTGGAGGCTTCTATTTATAAGGAGAGAACTAGGGTTTATGGAAAAAGGAAATGGGCTAATAGACTTGGGATTTAGGCTTGAATCAGATAAGGAAACGCATTTATGATCTGGGCATAAGAATTTGAGCATGAGCTTTACTTCTTTTCTTCAACAATTTTCTAGATCCCAAAAGGTCGGAAACGGGCCATTGCAATTCTGCCTCCATTAAAAAGAATTCGTCCCGAATTCTATGGCGAGAGTTCTCCACTGCAACTCTTTACCAACAACACTCCAAAAACTTCGCTGAACCGAAACTAAACTTTATCGCTTATTCGCCAGAAGAGACTTGTCTTTGAATCCAAAAGGCTGCTTCTCCCCCCCCCTTGATTCCAACCCGCACTCTGAAGTGTCTTACTCTTCCGTACCAATCCAACAATATCTTCCAGAATGCAGCACAAACGCCACATGCTACCGCCCATGTCCATTAGGGTCAGTTTCTAATATTTAGAAATAACACTCGTCCTTGGAGTGGTTCTAATACCTGAACGAGATGCTCTGCTTCAAAACTGATTCTCCTTAACGGTTTCCGTTACCGTTCCACAGTGTATCATCCCCTTCCAAATGGATTCTCTTTGACGGTTTTCCATTACCGTGAACTATGGAGTTGACTATCCAACAAACTCATATCCTTGCTTATCCTTGGTGATCGAAGAGGCTAACCATGTCCGTTATGGCTACTTGACATGTGGGGAATGGCCTACCAAGCTTCCACTGTGCACTCTGATTTTCAAACCGACTTCCAATCTGACTCCCAATTTAAGGTTTCCTAGCTTAGAATCCTGATGTAGTGTTTTCCAAGCACCATCCTTTGGGTTTCTCTCCCCATTAAAACTTTCCCTCCTTTGCTCTCCCTTGCAGTTCTTGCCATTCTACCTTAGTGTTTTCCTAACACTTTTTCGTTGGATTTCCATCTCCAATAACCTGCTTGTCCACTTTTGCTAGCAACAAACAGAATTCCAGCTTACTAGGCAATTCTAATTTCCCCAACTTCACTTTCCCAAAACCTTTCACGATCTCCTTTTCCTTTTGAAGAACCCATTAGCTGCTCCAGTAAAAATCAGGTCTGAAAAAGGGCTTACCGGATTACTTTCGACTCTAGACGATGGAGGAGCACTATATCTTGGCTTGGAGGATGGTGGCTACGATGGAACAGGAGCATAGCTTCGCCGGAGATCTTCTTTTGCTTTTTTTCTTAGGTGGAGGCTTCTTTTTATAAGGGGAGAACTAGGGTTTATGGAAAAAGGAAATGGGCTAATGGACTTGGGCTTTAGGCTTGAATCAGATAAGGAAACGCATTTATGATCTGGGCATAAGAATTTGGGCATGAGCTTTACTTCTTTTCTTCAAAAATTTTGCAGAGCCCAAAAGGTCGGAAACGGGTCATTACAATTCTCCCTCCATTAAAAAGAATTCGTCCCGAATTCTATGGCGAGAGTTCTCCACTGCAACTCTTTACCAACAACACTCCAAAAACTTCGCTGAACCGAAACTAAACTTTATCGCTTATTCGCCTGAAGAGACTTGTCTTTGAATCCAAAAGGCTGCTTCTCCCCCCCCCCCCCTGATTCCAACCCGCACTCTAAAGTGTGTTACTCTTCCATACCAATCCAACAATAGCTTCCAGAATGCAGCACAAACGCCACATGTTTTTGCCCATGTCCATTAGGGTCAGTTTCCAACATTTAGAAACAACACTCGTCGTTTGACTGGTTCTAATACCTGAACGAGATGCTCTGCTTCCAAACTGATTCTCGTCAACGGTTTCCATTACCGTTCCACAGTGTATCATCCACTTCCAAATGGATTCTCTTTGACGGTTTTCCATTACCGTGCACTATGGCGTTGACTATCGCACAAACTCATATCCTTGCTTATCCTTGGTTAACGATAAGGCTAACCATGTCCATTATGGCTACCTGACATTTGGGGAATTACCTACCACGCTTCCACTGCGCACTCTTATTTCCAAACCGACTTCAATCTAACTCCCAATTTAAGGTTTCCTAGCTTAGAATCCTGATGTAGTGTTTTCCAAGTACCATCCTTTGGGTTTCCCTCACCATTAAAACTTGTCCTCCTTTGCTCTACCTTGCAGTTCTTGCCATTCTACCTTAGTGTTTTCCTAACACTTTTTCGTTGGATTTCCATCTCCAATAACCTTCTTATCCACTTTCGCTTGCAACAAACAGAATTCCAGCTTACTAGGCAATTCCAATTGCCCCAACTTCACTTTCCCAAAACCTTTCACGAAGAACCCATTAGCTGCTCCAGTAAAAATCAGGTCTGAAAAAGGGCTTACCGTATTACTTTCGACTCTAGACGATGGAGGAGCACTATATCTTGGCTTGGAGGATGGTGCCTACGACGGAACAGGAGCAGAGCTTCGCCGGAGATCTTCTTTTGTTTTATCTCTTAGGTGGAGGGTTCTATTTATACTGGAGAACTAGGGTTTATGGAAAAAGGAAATGGGCTAATGGACTTGGGCTTTAGGCTTGAATCAGATAAGGAAACGCATTTATGATCTGGGCATAAGAATTTGGGCATGGGCTTTACTTCTTTTCTTCAAAAATTTTCCAGAGCCCAAAAGGTCGGAAACGGGCCATTGCAATTCTACCTCCAATAAAAAGAATTCGTCCCGAATTTTATGGCGAGAGTTCTCCACTGCAACTCTTTACCAACAACCCTCCAAAAACTTCGCTGAACTGAAACTAAACTTTATCGCTTATTCGCCTGAAGATACTTGTCTTTGAATCCAAAAGGCTGCTTCTCCCCCCCCCCCCCCGATTCCAACCCGCACTATGAAGTGTCCTACTCTTCTGTACCAATCCAACAATAGATTCCAGAATGCATCACAAACGCCACATACTACCGCCCATGTCCATTAGGGTCAGTTTCCAATATTTAGAAATAACACTCGTCCTTCGAGTGGTTCTAATACCTGAACGAGATGCTCTGCTTCCAAACTAATTCTCCTTAACGGTTTCCATTACCGTTCCACAGTGTATCATCCACTTCCAAATGGATTCTCTTTGACGGTTTTCCATTACCCTGCACTATGGCGTTGACTATCGCACAAACTCATATTCTTGCTTATCCTTGGTGAACGATGAGGCTAACCATGTCCTTTATGGCTACCTGACATTTGGGGAATGACCTACCACGCTTCCACTGCGCACTCTGATTTCCAAACCGACTTCAATCTGACTCCCAATTTAAGGTTTCCTAGCTTAGAATCCTGATGTAGTGTTTTCCAAGCACCGTCCTTTGGGTTTCCCTCCCCATTAAAACTTGCCCTCCTTTGCTCTCCCTTGCAGTTCTTGCCATTCTACCTTATTGTTTTCCTAACACTTTTTCATTGGATTTCCATCTCCAATAACCTGCTTGTCCACTTTCGCTTGCAACAAACAGAATTCCAGCTTACTAGGCAATTCCAATTGCCCCAACTTCACTTTCCCAAAACCTTTCACGATCTCCTTTTCCTTTTGAAGAACCCATTAGTTGTTCCAGTAAAAATCAGGTCTGAAAAAGGGCTTACCGGATTACTTTCGACTCTAGACGATGGAGGAGCACTATATCTTGGCTTGGAGGATGGTGGCTACGACGGAACAGGAGCAGAGCTTCGCCGGAGATCTTCTTTTGCTTTTTTCTTAGGTGGAGGCTTCTTTTTATAAGGGGAGAACTAGGGTTTATGGAAAAAGGAAATGGGCTAATGGACTTGGGCTTTAGGCTTGAATCAGATAAGGAAACGCATTTATGATCCGGGCATAAGAATTTGGGCATGAGCTTTACTTCTTTTCTTCAAAAAATTCCAGAGCCCAAAAGGTCGGAAACGGGCCATTACAATTCTCCCTTCATTAAAAAGAATTCGTCCTGAATTCTATGGCGAGAGTTCTCCACTGCAACTCTTTACCAACAACACTCCAAGAACTTCGCTGAACCGAAACTAAACTTTATCGCTTATTCGCCTGAAGAGACTTGTCTTTGAATCCAAAAGGCTGCTTCTCCCCCCCCCCCCCCCTGATTCCAACCCGCACTCTAAAGTGTCTTACTCTTCCATACCAAACCAACAATAGCTTCCAGAATGCAGCACAAACGCCACATGGTTTTTCCCATGTCCATTAGGGTCAGTTTCCAACATTTAGAAACAACACTCGTCGTTTGACTGGTTATAATACCTGAACGAGATGCTCTGCTTCCAAACTGATTCTCGTCAACGGTTTCCGTTACCGTTCCACAGTGTATCATCCACTTCCAAATGGATTCTCTTTGACGGTTTTCCATTACCGTGCACTATGGCGTTGACTATCGCACAAACTCATATCCTTGCTTATCCTTGGTTAACGTCGAGCTAACCATGTCCATTATGGCTACCTGACATTTGGGGAATGACCTACCACGCTTCCACTGCGCACTCTGATTTCCAAACCGACTTCAATCTAACTCCCAATTTAAGGTTTCCTAGCTTAGAATCCTGATGTAGTGTTTTCCAAGTACCATCCTTTGGGTTTCCCTCCCCATTAAAACTTGTCCTCCTTTGCTCTACCTTGCAGTTCTTGCCATTCTACCTTAGTGTTTTCCTAACACGTTTTCGTTGGATTTCCATCTCCAATAACCTGCTTGTGTACTTTCGCTTGCAACAAACAGAAATCCAGCTTATTAGGCAATTCCAATTGCCCCAACTTCACTTTCCCAAAACCTTTCACGATCTCCTTTTCCTTTTGAAGAACCCATTAGCTGCTCCAGTAAAAATCAGGTCTGAAAACGGGCTTACCGTATTACTTTCGACTCTAGACGATGGAGGAGCACTATATATTGGCTTGGAGGATGGTGGCTACGACGAAATAGGAGCAGAGCTTCGCCGGAGATCTTCTTTTGTTTTTTCTCTTAGGTGGAGGCTTCTATTTATACTGGAGAACTAGGGTTTATGAAAAAAGGAAATGGGCTAATGGACTTGGGCTTTAGGCTTGAATCAGATAAGGAAACGCATTTATGATCTGGGCATAAGAATTTGGGCATGTGTTTTACTTCTTTTCTTCAAAAATTTTTCAGAGCCCAAAAGGTCGGAAACGGGTCATTGCAATTCTACCTCCAATAAAAAGAATTCGTCCTGAATTCTATGGCGAGAGTTCTCCACTGCAACTCTTTACCAACAACCCTCCAAAAACTTCGCTGAACTGAAACTAAACTTTATCGCTTATTCGCCTGAAGAGACTTGTCTTTGAATCCAAAAGGCTGCTTCTCCCCCCCCCCCCCCCCTGATTCCAACCCGCACTCTGAAGTGTCATACTCTTACGTACCAATCCAACAATAGCTTCCAGAATGCATCACAAATGCCACATACTACCGCCCATGTCCATTAGGGTCAGTTTCCAATATTTAGAAATAACACTCGTCCTTCGAGTGGTTCTAATACCTGAACGAGATGCTCTGCTTCCAAACTAATTCTCCTTAACGGTTTCCATTACCATTACACAGTGTATCATCCCCATCCAAATGGATTCTCTTTGACGGTTTTCCATTACCCTGCACTATGGCGTTGACTATCGCACAAACTCATATTCTTGCTTATCCTTGGTGAACGATAAGGCTAACCATGTCCTTTATGGCTACCTGACATTTGGGGAATGACCTACCACGCTTCCACTGCGCACTCTGATTTTCAAACCGACTTCCAGTCTGACTCCCAATTTAAGGTTTCCTAGCTTAGAATCCTGATGTAGTGTTTTCCAAGTACCATCCTTTGGGTTTCCCTCCCCATTAAAACATGTCCTCCTTTGCTCTACCATGCAGTTCTTGCCATTCTACCTTAGTGTTTTCCTAACACTTTTTCATTGGATTTCCATCTCCAATAACCTGCTTGTCTACTTTCGCTTGCAACAAACAGAATTTCATCTTATTAGGCAATTCCAATTGCCCCAACTTCACTTTCCCAAAACCTTTCACGGTCTCCTTTTCCTTTTGAAGAACCCATTAGCTGCTCCGGTAAAAATCAGATCTGAAAAAGGGCTTACCGGATTACTTTCGACTCTAGACGTTGGAGGAGCACTAGATCTTTGCTTGGAGGATGGTGGCTACGACGGAACAGGAGCAGAGCTTCGCCGGAGATCTTCTTTTGCTTTTTCTCTTAGGTGGAGGCTTCTATTTATAAGGGGAGAACTAGGGTTTATGAAAAAAGAAAATGGGCTAATGGACTTGGGCTTTAGGCTTGAATCAGATAAGGAAACGCATTTATGATCTGGGCATAAGAATTTGGGCATGAGCTCTACTTCTTTTCTTCAAAAAATTTCCAGAGCCCAAAAGGTCGGAAACGGGCCGTTACAATTCTCCCTCCATTAAAAAGAATTCGTCCTGAATTCTATGGCGAGAGTTCTCCACTGAAACTCTTTACCAACAACACTCCAAAACTTCGCTGAACCGAAACTAAACTTTATCGCTTATTCGCCTGAAGAGACTTGTCTTTGAATCCAAAAGGCTGCTTCTCCCCCCCCCCCCCCGATTCCAACCCGCACTCTAAAGTGTTTTACTCTTCCGTATCAATCCAACAATAGCTTCCAGAATGCAGCACAAACGCCACATGCTACCGCCCATGTCCATTAGGGTCAGTTTCCAACATTTAGAAACAACACTCGTCCTTCGAGTGGTTCTAATACCTGAACGAGATGCTCTGCTTCCAAACTAATTCTCCTTAACGGTTTCCATTACCGTTCCACAGTGTATCATCCACTTCCAAATGGATTCTCTTTGACGGTTTTCCATTACCGTGCACTATGGCGTTGACAATCGCACAAACTCATATCCTTGCTTATCCTTGGTGATAGATGAGGCTAACCATGTCCGTTATGGCTACCTGACATGTGGGGAATGAACTACCACGCTTCCACTGCGCGCTCTGATTTCCAAACCGACTTCAAATCCGACTCCCAATTTCAGGTTTCCTAGCTTAGAATCCTGATGTATTGTTTTCCAAGCACCGTCCTTTGGGTTTCCCTCCCCATTAAAACTTGCCCTCCCTTGCAGTTCTTGCCATTCTACCTTAGTGTTTTCCTAACACTTTTTCGTTGGATTTCCATCTCCAATAACCTGCTTGTCCACTTTTGCTTGCAACAATTAGAATTCCAGCTTACTCGGCAATTCCAAATGCCCCAACTTCACTTTCCCAAAACCATTCACGATCTCCTTTTCCTTTTGAAGAACCCATTAGCTGCTCCGGTAAAAATCAGATCTGAAAAAGGGCTTACCGGATTACTTTCGACTCTAGACGTTGGAGGAGCACTAGATCTTGGCTTGGAGGATGGTAGCTACGACGGAACAGGAGCAGAGCTTCGCCGGAGATCTTCTTTTGCTTTTTCTCTTAGGTGGAGGCTTCTATTTATAAGGGGAGAACTAGGGTTTATGGAAAAAGAAAATGGGCTAATGGACTTGGGCTTTAGGCTTAAATCAGATAAGGAAACGCATTTATGATATGGGCATAAGAATTTGGGCATGAACTTTACTTCTTTTCTTCAAAAATTTTCCAGAGCCCAAAAGGTCGGAAACGGGCCATTGCAATTCTCCCTCCAATAAAAAGAATTCGTCCCGAATTCTATGGCGAGAGTTCTCCACTGCAACTCTTTACCAACAACACTCCAAAAACTTCGCTGAACCGAAACTAAACTTTATCGCTTATTCACCTAAAGAGACTTATCTTTGAATCCAAAAGACTGCTTCTCCCCCCCCCCCCCCTTGATTCCAACCCGCACTCTGAAGTGTCTTACTCTTCCGTACAAATCCAACAATAGCTTCGAGAATGCAGCACAAACGCCACATGCTACCGCCCATGTCCATTAGGTTTAGTTTCCAACATTTAGAAATAACACTCGTCCTTCGAGTGGTTCTAATACCTGAACGAGATGCTCTGCTTCCAAACTGATTCTCTTCAATGGTTTTCATTACCATTCCACAGTGTATCATCCACTTCCAAATGGATTCTCTTTGACGGTTTTCCATTACCGTGCACTATGGCGTTGACTATCCAACAAACTCATATCCTTTCTTATCCTTGGTGATCGATGAGGCTAACCATGTCCGTTATGGCTGCCTGACATGTGGGGAATGACCAACCACGCTTCCACTGCGCACTCTGATTTTCAAACCGACTTCAATCTGACTCCCAATTTAAGGTTTCCTAGCTTAGAATCCTGATGTAGTATTTTCCAAGCACCGTCCTTTGGGTTTCCCTCCCCATTAAAACTTGCCCTCCTTTGCTCTCCCTTGCAGTTCTTGCCATTCTACCTTAGTGTTTTCCTAACACTTTTTCGTTGGATTTCCATCTCCAATAACCTGCTTGTCCACTTTTGCTTGCAACAAACAGAATTCCAGCTTACTCGGCAATTCCAAATGCCCCAACTTCACTTTCCCAAAACCATTCACGATCTCCTTTTCCTTTTGAAGAACCCATTAGCTGCTCCGGTAAAAATCAGATCTGAAAAAGGGCTTACCGGATTACTTTCGACTCTAGACGTTGGAGGAGCACTAGATCTTGGCTTGGAGGATGGTAGCTACGACGGAACAGGAGCAGAGCTTCGCCGGAGATCTTCTTTTGCTTTTTCTCTTAGGTGGAGGCTTCTATTTATAAGGGGAGAACTAGGGTTTATGGAAAAAGAAAATGGGCTAATGGACTTGGGCTTTAGGCTTGAATCAGATAAGGAAACGCATTTATGATATGGGCATAAGAATTTGGGCATGAACTTTACTTCTTTTCTTCAAAAATTTTCCAGAGCCCAAAAGGTCGGAAACGGGCCATTGCAATTCTCCCTCCAATAAAAAGAATTCGTCCCGAATTCTATGGCGAGAGTTCTCCACTGCAACTCTTTACCAACAACACTCCAAAAACTTCGCTGAACCGAAACTAAACTTTATCGCTTATTCACCTAAAGAGACTTGTCTTTGAATCCAAAAGACTGCTTCTCCCCCCCCCCCTTGATTCCAACCCGCACTCTGAAGTGTCTTACTCTTCCGTATAAATCCAACAATAGCTTCGAGAATGCAGCACAAACGCCACATGCTACCGCCCATGTCCATTAGGTTTAGTTTCCAACATTTAGAAATAACACTCGTCCTTCGAGTGGTTCTAATACCTGAACGAGATGCTCTGCTTCCAAACTGATTCTCCTCAATGGTTTTCATTACCATTCCACAGTGTATCATCCACTTCCAAATGGATTCTCTTTGACGGTTTTCCATTACCGTGCACTATGGCGTTGACTATCCAACAAACTCATATCCTTTCTTATCCTTGGTGATCGATGAGGCTAACCATGTCCGTTATGGCTACCTGACATGTGGAGAATGACCAACCACGCTTCCACTGCGCACTCTGATTTTCAAACCGACTTCAATCTGACTCCCAATTTAAGGTTTCCTAGCTTAGAATCCTGATGTAGTATTTTCCAAGCACCGTCCTTTGGGTTTCCCTCCCCATTAAAACTTGCCCTCCTTTGCTCTCCCTTGCAGTTCTTGCCATTCTACCTTAGTGTTTTCCTAACACTTTTTCGTTGGATTTCCATCTCCAATAACCTGCTTGTCCACTTTTGCTTGCAACAAACAGAATTCCAGCTTACTCGGCAATTCCAAATGCCCCAACTTCACTTTCCCAAAACCATTCACGATCTCTTTTTCCTTTTGAAGAACCCATTAGCTGCTCCGGTAAAAATCAGATCTGAAAAAGGGCTTACCGGATTACTTTCGACTCTAGACGTTGGAGGAGCACTAGATCTTGGCTTGGAGGATGGTAGCTACGACGGAACAGGAGCAGAGCTTCGCCGGAGATCTTCTTTTGCTTTTTCTCTTAGGTGGAGGCTTCTATTTATAAGGGGAGAACTAGGGTTTATGGAAAAAGAAAATGGGCTAATGGACTTGGGCTTTAGGCTTGAATCAGATAAGGAAACGCATTTATGATATGGGCATAAGAATTTGGGCATGAACTTTACTTCTTTTCTTCAAAAATTTTCCAGAGCCCAAAAGGTCGGAAACGGGCCATTGCAATTCTCCCTCCAATAAAAAGAATTCGTCCCGAATTCTATGGCGAGAGTTCTCCACTGCAACTCTTTACCAACAACACTCCAAAAACTTCGCTGAACCGAAACTAAACTTTATCGCTTATTCACCTAAAGAGACTTGTCTTTGAATCCAAAAGACTGCTTCTCCCCCCCCCCCCCCTTGATTCCAACCCGCACTCTGAAGTGTCTTACTCTTCCGTATAAATCCAACAATAGCTTCGAGAATGCAGCACAAACGCCACATGCTACCGCCCATGTCCATTAGGTTTAGTTTCCAACATTTAGAAATAACACTCGTCCTTCGAGTGGTTCTAATACCTGAACGAGATGCTCTGCTTCCAAACTGATTCTCCTCAATGGTTTTCATTACCATTCCACAGTGTATCATCCACTTCCAAATGGATTCTCTTTGACGGTTTTCCATTACCGTGCACTATGGCGTTGACTATCCAACAAACTCATATCCTTTCTTATCCTTGGTGATCGATGAGGCTAACCATGTCCGTTATGGCTACCTGACATGTGGGGAATGACCAACCACGCTTCCACTGCGCACTCTGATTTTCAAACCGACTTCAATCTGACTCCCAATTTAAGGTTTCCTAGCTTAGAATCCTGATGTAGTATTTTCCAAGCACCGTCCTTTGGGTTTCCCTCCCCATTAATACTTGCCCTCCTTTGCTCTCCCTTGCAGTTCTTGCCATTCTACCTTAGTGTTTTCCTAACACTTTTTCGTTGGATTTCCATCTCCAATAACCTGCTTGTCCACTTTTGCTTGCAACAATTAGAATTCCAGCTTACTCGGCAATTCCAAATGCCCCAACTTCACTTTCCCAAAACCATTCACGATCTCCTTTTCCTTTTGAAGAACCCATTAGCTGCTCCGGTAAAAATCAGATCTGAAAAAGGGCTTACCGGATTACTTTCGACTCTAGACGTTGGAGGAGCACTAGATCTTGGCTTGGAGGATGGTAGCTACGACGGAACAGGAGCAGAGCTTCGCCGGAGATCTTCTTTTGCTTTTTCTCTTAGGTGGAGGCTTCTATTTATAAGGGGAGAACTAGGGTTTATGGAAAAAGAAAATGGGCTAATGGACTTGGGCTTTAGGCTTAAATCAGATAAGGAAACGCATTTATGATATGGGCATAAGAATTTGGGCATGAACTTTACTTCTTTTCTTCAAAAATTTTCCAGAGCCCAAAAGGTCGGAAACGGGCCATTGCAATTCTCCCTCCAATAAAAAGAATTCGTCCCGAATTCTATGGCGAGAGTTCTCCACTGCAACTCTTTACCAACAACACTCCAAAAGCTTCGCTGAACCGAAACTAAACTTTATCGCTTATTCGCCTGAAGAGACTTGTCTTTGAATCCAAAAGGCTGCTTCTCCCCCCCCCCCCCGATTCCAACCCGCACTCTAAAGTGTTTTACTCTTCCGTATCAATCCAACAGTAGCTTCCAGAATGCAGCACAAACGCCACATGCTACCGCCCATGTCCATTAGGGTCAATTTCCAATATTTAGAACTAACACTCGTCCTTCGAGTGGTTCTAATACCTTAACGAGATGCTCTGCTTCAAAACTAATTCTCCTTAACGGTTTCGATTACCGTTCCACAGTGTATCATCCACTTCCAAATGGATTCTCTTTGACGGTTTTCCATTACCGTGCACTATGGCGTTGACAATCGCACAAACTCATATCCTTGCTTATCCTTGGTGATCGATGAGGCTAACCATGTCTGTTATGGCTACCTGACATGTGGGGAATGACCTACCACGCTTCCACTGCGCGCTCTGATTTCCAAACCGACTTCAAATCCGACTCCCAATTTAAGGTTTCCTAGCTTAGAATCCTGATGTATTGTTTTCCAAGCACCGTCCTTTGGGTTTCCCTCCCCATTAAAACTTGCCCTCCCTTGCAGTTCTTGCCATTCTACCTTAGTGTTTTCCTAACACTTTTTCTTTGGATTTCCATCTCCAATAACCTGCTTGTCCACTTTTGCTTGCAACAAACAGAATTCCAGCTTACTCGGCAATTCCAAATGCCCCAACTTCACTTTCCCAAAACCTTTCACGATCTCCTTTTCCTTTTGAAGAGCCCATTAGCTGCTCCGGTAAAAATCAGATCTGAAAAAGGGCTTACCGGATTACTTTCGACTCTAGACGTTGGAGGAGCACTAGATCTTGGCTTGGAGGATGGTAGCTACGACGGAACAGGAGCTGAGCTTCGCCGGAGATCTTCTTTTTCTTTTTCTCTTAGGTGGAGGCTTCTATTTATAAGGGGAGAACTAGGGTTTATGGAAAAAGAAAATGGGCTAATGGACTTGGGCTTTAGGCTTGAATCAGATAAGGAAACGCATTTATGATATGGGCATAAGAATTTGGGCATGAACTTTACTTCTTTTCTTCAAAAATTTTCCAGAGCCCAAAAGGTCGGAAACGGGCCATTGCAATTCTCCCTCCAATAAAAAGAATTCGTCCCGAATTCTATGGCGAGAGTTCTCCACTGCAACTCTTTACCAACAACACTCCAAAAACTTCGCTGAACCGAAACTAAACTTTATCGCTTATTCACCTGAAGAGACTTGTCTTTGAATCCAAAAGACTGCTTCTCCCCCCCCCCTGATTCCAACCCGCACTCTGAAGTGTCTTACTCTTCCGTACAAATCCAACAATAGCTTCGAGAATGCAGCACAAACGCCACATGCTACCGCCCATGTCCATTAGGTTTAGTTTCCAACATCTAGAAATAACACTCGTCCTTCGAGTGGTTCTAATACCTGAACGAGATGCTCTGCTTCCAAACTGATTCTCCTCAATGGTTTTCATTACCATTCCACAGTGTATCATCCACTTCCAAATGGATTCTCTTTGACGGTTTTCCATTACCGTGCACTATGGCGTTGACAATCGCACAAACTCATATCCTTTCTTATCCTTGGTGATCGATGAGGCTAACCATGTCCGTTATGGCTACCTGACATGTGGGGAATGACCAACCACGCTTCCACTGCGCACTCTGATTTTCAAACCGACTTCCAGTCTGACTCCCAATTTAAGGTTTCCTAGCTTAGAATCCTGATGTAGTGTTTTCCAAGTACCATCCTTTGGGTTTCCCTCCCCATTAAAACCTGTCCTCCTTTGCTCTACCATGCAGTTCTTGCCATTCTACCTTAGTGTTTTCCTAACACTTTTTCATTGGATTTCCATCTCCAATAACCTGCTTGTCTACTTTCGCTTGCAACAAACAGAATTCCATCTTATTAGGCAATTCCAATTGCCCCAACTTCACTTTCCCAAAACCTTTCACGGTCTCCTTTTCCTTTTGAAGAACCCATTAGCTGCTCCGGTAAAAATCAGATCTGAAAAAGGGCTTACCGGATTACTTTCGACTCTAGACGTTGGAGGAGCACTAGATCTTGGCTTGGAGGATGGTGGCTACGACGGAACAGGAGCAGAGCTTCGCCGGAGATCTTCTTTTGCTTTTTCTCTTAGGTGGAGGCTTCTATTTATAAGGGGAGAACTAGGGTTTATGGAAAAAGAAAATGGGCTAATGTACTTGGGCTTTAGGCTTGAATCAGATAAGGAAACGCATTGATGATCTGGGCATAAGAATTTGGGCATGAGCTCTACTTCTTTTCTTCAAAAATTTTCCAGAGCCCAAAAGGTCGGAAACGGGCCGTTACAATTCTCCCTCCATTAAAAAGAATTCGTCCCGAATTCTATGGCGAGAGTTCTCCACTGCAACTCTTTACCAACAACACTCCAAAAACTTCGCTGAACCGAAACTAAACTTTATCGCTTATTCGCCTGAAGAGACTTGTCTTTGAATCCAAAAGGCTGCTTCTCCCCCCCCCCCCCCCCCCCCGATTCCAACCCGCACTCTAAAGTGTTTTACTCTTACGTACCAATCCAACAATAGCTTCCAGAATGCAGCACAAACGCCACATGCTACCGCCCATGTCCATTAGGGTCAATTTCCAATATTTAGAACTAACACTCGTCCTTCGAGTGGTTCTAATACCTGAACGAGATGCTCTGCTTCCAAACTAATTCTCCTTAACGGTTTCCATTACCGTTCCACAGTGTATCATCCACTTCCAAATGGATTCTCTTTGACGGTTTTCCATTACCGTGCACTATGGCGTTGACAATCGCACAAACTCATATCATTGCTTATCCTTGGTGATCGATGAGGCTAACCATGTCCGTTATGGCTACCTGACATGTGGGGAATGACCTACCACGCTTCCACTGCGCGCTCTGATTTCTAAACCGACTTCAAATTCGACTCCCAATTTAAGGTTTCCTAGCTTAGAATCCTGATGTATTATTTTCCAAGCACCGCCCTTTGGGTTTCCCTCCCCATTAAAACTTGCCCTCCCTTGCAGTTCTTGCCATTCTACCTTAGTGTTTTCCTAACACTTTTTCATTGGATTTCCATCTCCAATAACCTGCTTGTCTACTTTTGCTTGCAACAAACAGAATTCCATCTTATTAGGCAATTCCAATTGCCCCAACTTCACTTTCCCAAAACCTTTCACGGTCTCCTTTTCCTTTTGAAGAACCCATTAGCTGCTCCGGTAAAAATCAGATCTGAAAAAGGGCTTACCGGATTACTTTCGACTCTAGACGTTGGAGGAGCACTAGATCTTGGCTTGGAGGATGGTGGCTACGACGGAACAGGAGCAGAGCTTCGCCGGAGATCTTCTTTTGCTTTTTCTCTTAGGTGGAGGCTTCTATTTATAAGGGGAGAACTAGGGTTTATGGAAAAAGAAAATGGGCTAATGGACTTGGGCTTTAGGCTTGAATCAGATAAGGAAACGCATTTATGATCTGGGCATAAGAATTTGGGCATGAGCTCTACTTCTTTTCTTCAAAAATTTTCCAGAGCCCAAAAGGTCGGAAACGGGCCATTACAATTCTCCCTCCATTAAAAAGAATTCGTCCCGAATTCTATGGCGAGAGTTCTCCACTGCAACTCTTTACCAACAACACTCCAAAAACTTCGCTGAACCGAAACTAAACTTTATCGCTTATTCGCCTGAAGAGACTTGTCTTTGAATCCAAAAGGCTGCTTCTCCCCCCCCCCCCCCCCGATTCCAACCCGCACTCTAAAGTGTTTTACTCTTACGTACCAATCCAACAATAGCTTCCAGAATGCAGCACAAACGCCACATGCTACCGCCCATGTCCATTAGGGTCAATTTCCAATATTTAGAACTAACACTCGTCCTTCGAGTGGTTCTAATACCTGAACGAGATGCTCTGCTTCCAAACTAATTCTCCTTAACGGTTTCCATTACCGTTCCACAGTGTATCATCCACTTCCAAATGGATTCTCTTTGACGGTTTTCCATTACCGTGCACTATGGCGTTGACAATCGCACAAACTCATATCATTGCTTATCCTTGGTGATCGATGAGGCTAACCATGTCCGTTATGGCTACCTGACATGTGGGGAATGACCTACCACGCTTCCACTGCGCGCTCTGATTTCTAAACCGACTTCAAATCCGACTCCCAATTTAAGGTTTCCTAGCTTAGAATCCTGATGTATTGTTTTCCAAGCACCGCCCTTTGGGTTTCCCTCCCCATTAAAACTTGCCCTCCCTTGCAGTTCTTGCCATTCTACCTTAGTGTTTTCCTAACACTTTTTCGTTGGATTTCCATCTCCAATAACCTGCTTGTCCACTTTTGCTTGCAACAAACAGAATTCCAGCTTACTCGACAATTCCAAATGCCCCAACTTCACTTTCCCAAAACCTTTCACGATCTCCTTTTCCTTTTGAAGAACCCATTAGCTGCTCCGGTAAATATCAGATCTGAAAAATGGCTTACCGGATTACTTTCGACTCTACACGTTGGAGGAGCACTAGATCTTGGCTTGTAGGATGGTGGCTACGACGGAACAGGAGCAGAGCTTCGCCGGAGATCTTCTTTTGCTTTTTCTCTTAGGTGGAGGCTTCTATTTATAAGGGGAGAACTAGGGTTTATGGAAAAAGAAAATGGGCTAATGGACTTGGGCTTTAGGCTTGAATCAGATAAGGAAACACATTTATGATATGGGCATAAGAATTTGGGCATGAACTTTACTTCTTTTCTTCAAAAATTTTCCAGAGCCCAAAAGGTCGGAAACGGGCTATTGCAATTCTCCCTCCAATAAAAATAATTCGTCCCGAATTCTATGGCGAGAGTTCTCCACTGCAACTCTTTACCAACAACACTCCAAAAACTTCGCTGAACCGAAACTAAACTTTATCGCTTATTCACCTGAAGAGACTTGTCTTTGAATCCAAAAGACTGCTTCTCCCCCCCCCCCCCCCTTGATTCCAACCCGCACTCTGAAGTATCTTACTCTTCCGTACAAATCCAACAATAGCTTCGAGAATGCAGCACAAACGCCACATGCTACCGCCCATGTCCATTAGGTTCAGTTTCCAACATTTAGAAATAACACTCGTCCTTCGAGTGGTTCTAGTACCTGAACGAGATGCTCTGCTTCCAAACTGATTCTCCTCAATGGTTTTTATTACCATTCCACAGTGTATCATCCACTTCCAAATGGATTCTCTTTGACGGTTTTCCATTACCGTGCACTATGGCGTTGACTATCCAACAAACTCATATCCTTTCTTATCCTTGGTGATCGATGAGGCTAACCATGTCCGTTATGGCTACCTGACATGTGGGGAATGACCAACCACGCTTCCACTGCGCACTCTGATTTTCAAACCGACTTCCAGTCTGACTCCCAATTTAAGGTTTCCTAGCTTAGAATCCTGATGTAGTGTTTTCCAAGTACCATCCTTTGGGTTTCCCTCCCCATTAAAACCTGTCCTCCTTTGCTCTACCTTGCAGTTCTTGCCATTCTACCTTAGTGTTTTCCTAACACTTTTTCATTGGATTTCCATCTCCAATAACCTGCTTGTCTACTTTCGCTTGCAACAAACATAATTCCAGCTTATTAGGCAATTCAAATTGCCCCAACTTCACTTTCCCAAAACCTTTCACGATCTCCTTTTCCTTTTGAAGAACCCATTAGCTGCTCCGGTAAAAATCAGATCTGAAAAAGGGCTTACCGGATTACTTTCGACTCTAGACGTTGGAGGAGCACTAGATCTTGGCTTGGAGGATGGTGGCTACGACGGAACAGGAGCAGAGCTTCGCCGGAGATCTTCTTTTGCTTTTTCTCTTAGGTGGAGGCTTCTATTTATAAGGGGAGAACTAGGGTTTATGGAAAAAGAAAATGGGCTAATGGACTTGGGCTTTAGGCTTGAATCAGATAAGGAAACGCATTTATGATCTGGGCATAAGAATTTGGGCATGAGCTCTACTTCTTTTCTTCAAAAATTTTCCAGAGCCCAAAAGGTCGGAAACGGGCCGTTACAATTCTCCCTCCATTAAAAAGAATTCGTCCCGAATTCTATGGCGAGAGTTCTCCACTGCAACTCTTTACCAACACACTCCAAAAACTTCGCTGAACCGAAACTAAACTTTATCGCTTATTCGCCTGAAGAGACTTGTCTTTGAATCCAATAGGCTGCTTCTCCCCCCCCCCCCCGATTCCAACCCGCACTCTAAAGTGTTTTACTCTTCCGTACCAATCCAACAATAGCTTCCAGAATGCAGCACAAACGCCACATGCTACCGCCCATGTCCATTAGGGTCAATTTCCAATATTTAGAACTAACACTCGTCCTTCGAGTGGTTCTAATACCTGAACGAGATGCTCTGCTTCCAAACTAATTCTCCTTAACGGTTTCCATTACCGTTCCACAGTGTATCATCCACTTCCAAATGGATTCCCTTTGACGGTTTTCCATTACCGTGCACTATGGCGTTTACAATCGCACAAACTCATATCCTTGCTTATCCTTGGTGATCGATGAGGCTAACCATGTCCGTTATGGCTACCTGACATGTGGGGAATGACCTACCACGCTTCCACTGCGCGCTCTGATTTCTAAACCGACTTCAAATCCGACTCCCAATTTAAGGTTTCCTAGCTTAGAATCCTGATGTATTGTTTTCTAAGCACCGCCCTTTGGGTTTCCCTCCCCATTAAAACTTGCCCTCCCTTGCAGTTCTTGCCATTCTACCTTAGTGTTTTCCTAACACTTTTTCGTTGGATTTCCATCTCCAATAACCTGCTTGTCCACTTTTGCTTGCAACAAACAGAATTCCAGCTTACTCGGCAATTCCAAATGCCCCAACTTCACTTTCCCAAAACCTTTCACGATCTCCTTTTCCTTTTGAAGAACCCATTAGCTGCTCCTGTAAAAATCAGATCTGAAAAATGGCTTACCGGATTACTTTCGACTCTAGACGTTGGAGGAGCACTAGATCTTGGCTTGGAGGATGGTGGCTACGACGGAACAGGAGCAGAGCTTCGCCGGAGATCTTCTTTTGCTTTTTCTCTTAGGTGGAGGCTTCTATTTATAAGGGGAGAACTAGGGTTTATGGAAAAAGAAAATGGGCTAATGGACTTGGGCTTTAGGCTTGAATCAGATAAGGAAACACATTTATGATATGGGCTTAAGAATTTGGGCATGGGCTTTACTTCTTTTCTTCAAAAAATTTCCAGAGCCCAAAAGGTCGGAAACGGGCCATTACAATTCTCCCTCCAATAAAAAGAATTTGTCCCGTATTCTTTGGCGAGAGTTCTCCACTGCAACTCTTTACCAACAACACTCCAAAAACATCGTTGAACCGAAACTAAACTTTATCGCTTATTCACCTGAAGAGACTTGTCTTTGAATCCAAAAGACTGCTTCTCCCCCCCCCCCTTGATTCCAACCCGCACTCTGAAGTATCTTACTCTTCCGTACAAATCCAACAATAGCTTCGAGAATGCAGCACAAACGCCACATGCTACCGCCCATGTCCATTAGGTTCAGTTTCCAACATTTAGAAATAACACTCGTCCTTCGAGTGGTTCTAATACCTGAACGAGATGCTCTGCTTCCAAACTAATTCTCCTTAACGGTTTCCATTACCGTTCCACAGTGTATCATCCACTTCCAAATGGATTCCCTTTGACGGTTTTCCATTACCGTGCACTATGGCGTTTACAATCGCACAAACTCATATCCTTGCTTATCCTTGGTGATCGATGAGGCTAACCATGTCCGTTATGGCTACCTGACATGTGGGGAATGACCTACCACGCTTCCACTGCGCGCTCTGATTTCTAAACCGACTTCAAATCCGACTCCCAATTTAAGGTTTCCTAGCTTAGAATCCTGATGTATTGTTTTCTAAGCACCGCCCTTTGGGTTTCCCTCCCCATTAAAACTTGCCCTCCCTTGCAGTTCTTGCCATTCTACCTTAGTGTTTTCCTAACACTTTTTCATTGGATTTCCATCTCCAATAACCTGCTTGTCTACTTTCGCTTGCAACAAACAGAATTCCAGCTTATTAGGCAATTCCAATTGCCCCAACTTCACTTTCCCAAAACCTTTCACGATCTCCTTTTCCTTTTGAAGAACCCATTAGCTGCTCCGGTAAAAATCAGATCTGAAAAAGGGCTTACCGGATTATTTTCGACTCTAGACGTTGGAGGAGCACTAGATCTTGGCTTGGAGGATGGTGGCTCCGACGGAACAGGAGCAGAGCTTCGCCGGAGATCTTCTTTTGCTTTTTCTCTTAGGTGGAGGCTTCTATTTATAAGGGGAGAACTAGGGTTTATGGAAAAAGAAAATGGGCTAATGGACTTGGGCTTTAGGCTTGAATCAGATAAGGAAACGCATTAATGATATGGGCATAAGAATTTGGGCATGAACTTTACTTCTTTTCTTCAAAAATTTTCCAGAGCCCAAAAGGTCGGAAACGGGCCATTGCAATTCTCCCTCCAATAAAAAGAATTCGTCCCGAATTCTATGGCGAGAGTTCTCCACTGCAACTCTTTACCAACAACACTCCAAAAACATCGTTGAACCGAAACTAAACTTTATCGCTTATTCACCTGAAGAGACTTGTCTTTGAATCCAAAAGACTGCTTCTCCCCCCCCCCCTTGATTCCAACCCGCACTCTGAAGTATCTTACTCTTCCGTACAAATCCAACAATAGCTTCGAGAATGCAGCACAAACGCCACATGCTACCGCCCATGTCCATTAGGTTCAGTTTCCAACATTTAGAAATAACACTCGTCCTTCGAGTGGTTCTAATACCTGAACGAGATGATCTGCTTCCAAACTGATTCTCCTCAATGGTTTTCATTACCATTCCACAGTGTATCATCCACTTCCAAATGGATTCTCTTTGACGGTTTTCCATTACCGTGCACTATGGCGTTGACTATCCAACAAACTCATATCCTTTCTTATCCTTGGTGATCGATGAGGCTAACCATGACCGTTATGGCTACCTGACATGTGGGGAATGACCAACCACGCTTCCACTGCGCACTCTGATTTTCAAACCGACTTCCAGTCTGACTCCCAATTTAAGGTTTCCTAGCTTAGAATCCTGATGTAGGGTTTTCCAAGTACCATCCTTTGGGTTTCCCTCCCCATTAAAACCTGTCCTCCTTTGCTCTACCTTGCAGTTCTTGCCATTCTACCTTAGTGTTTTCCTAAAACTTTTTCGTTGGATTTCCATCTCCATTAACCTGCTTGTCCACTTTTGCTTGCAACAAATAGAATTCCAGCTTACTAGGCAATTCCATATGCCCCAACTTCACTTTCCCAAAACCTTTCACGATCTTCTTTTCCTTTTGAAGAACCCATTAGCTGCTCCGGTAAAAATCAGATCTGAAAAAGGGCTTACCGGATTACTTTCGACTCTAGACGTTGGAGGAGCACTAGATCTTGGCTTGGAGGATGGTGGCTACGACGGAACAGGAGCAGAGCTTCGACGAGATCTTCTTTTGCTTTTTCTCTTATATGGAGGCTTCTATTTATAAGGGGAGAACTAGGGTTTATGGAAAAAGGAAATGGGCTAATGGACTTGGGCTTTAGGCTTGAATCAGATAAGGAAACACATTTATGATATGGGCTTAAGAATTTGGGCATGGGCTTTACTTCTTTTCTTCAAAAAATTTCCAGAGCCCAAAAGGTCGGAAACGGGCCATTACAATTCTCCCTCCAATAAAAAGAATTTGTCCCGTATTCTTTGGCGAGAGTTCTCCACTGCAACTCTTTACCAACAACACTCCAAAAACTTCGCTGAACCGAAACTAAGCTTTATGCTTATTCGCCTGAAGAGACTTGTCTTTGAATCCAAAAGGCTGCTCCTCCCCCCCCCCTTGATTCCAACCCGCACTCTGAAGTGCCTTACTCTTCCGTACCAATCCAACAATAGCTTCCAGAATGCAGCACAAACGCCACATGCTACCGCCCATGTCCATTAGGGTCAGTTTCTAATATTTAGAAATAACACTCGTCCTTCGAGTGGTTCTAATACCTGAACGAGATGATCTGCTTCCAAACTGATTCTCCTCAATGGTTTTCATTACCATTCCACAGTGTATCATCCACTTCCAAATGGATTCTCTTTGACGGTTTTCCATTACCGTGCACTATGGCGTTGACTATCCAACAAACTCATATCCTTTCTTATCCTTGGTGATCGATGAGGCTAACCATGTCCGTTATGGCTACCTGACATGTGGGGAATGACCAACCACGCTTCCACTGCGCACTCTGATTTTCAAACCGACTTCCAGTCTGACTCCCAATTTAAGGTTTCCTAGCTTAGAATCCTGATGTAGTGTTTTCCAAGCACCATCCTTTGGGTTTCCCTCCCCATTAAAACTTGCCCTCCTTTGCTCTCCCTTGCAGTTCTTGCCATTCTACCTTAGTGTTTTCCTAAAACTTTTTCGTTGGATTTCCATCTCCATTAACCTGCTTGTCCACTTTTGCTTGCAACAAATAGAATTCCAGCTTACTAGGCAATTCCATATGCCCCAACTTCACTTTCCCAAAACCTTTCACGATCTTCTTTTCCTTTTGAAGAACCCATTAGCTGCTCCGGTAAAAATCAGATCTGAAAAAGAGCTTACCGGATTACTTTCGACTCTAGACGTTGGAGGAGCACTAGATCTTGGCTTGGAGGATGGTGGCTACGACGGAACAGGAGCAGAGCTTCGACGAGATCTTCTTTTGCTTTTTCTCTTATATGGAGGCTTCTATTTATAAGGGGAGAACTAGGGTTTATGGAAAAAGGAAATGGGCTAATGGACTTGGGCTTTAGGCTTGAATCAGATAAGGAAACACATTTATGATATGGGCTTAAGAATTTGGGCATGGGCTTTACTTCTTTTCTTCAAAAAATTTCCAGAGCCCAAAAGGTCGGAAACGGGCCATTACAATTCTCCCTCCAATAAAAAGAATTTGTCCCGTATTCTTTGGCGAGAGTTCTCCACTGCAACTCTTTACCAACAACACTCCAAAAACTTCGCTGAACCGAAACTAAGCTTTATGCTTATTCGCCTGAAGAGACTTGTCTTTGAATCCAAAAGGCTGCTCCTCCCCCCCCCCCCTTGATTCCAACCCGCACTCTGAAGTGCCTTACTCTTCCGTACCAATCCAACAATAGCTTCCAGAATGCAGCACAAACGCCACATGCTACCGCCCATGTCCATTAGGGTCAGTTTCTAATATTTAGAAATAACACTCGTCCTTCGAGTGGTTCTAATACCTGAACGAGATGCTATGCTTCCAAACTGGTTCTCCTTAACGGTTTCCATTACCGTTCCACAGTGTATCATCCACTTCCAAATGGATTCTCTTTGACGGCTTTTCATTACCGTGCACTATGGCATTGACAATCGCACAAACTCATATCCTTGCTTATCCTTGGTGATCGATGAGGCTAACCATGTCCGTTATGGCTACCTGACATGTGGGGAATGACCTACCACGCTTCCACTGCGCATTCTGATTTCCAAACCGACTTCCAATCTGACTCCCAATTTAAGGTTTCCTAGCTTAGAATCCTGATGTAGTGTTTTCCAAGCACCATCCTTTGGGTTTCCCTCCCCATTAAAACTTTCCCTCCCTTGCAGTTCTTGCCATTCTACCTTAGTATTTTCCTAACACTATTTCGTTGGATTTCAATCTCTAATAACCAGCTTGTCCACTTTTGCTTGCAACAAACAGAATTCCAGCTTACTAGGCAATTCCAAATGCCCCAACTTTACTTTCCCAAAACCTTTCACGATCTCCTTTTCCTTCTGAAGAACCCATTAGCTGCTCCAGTAAAAATCAGATCTGAAAAAGGGCTTACCGAATTACTTTCGACTCTAGACGATGGAGGAGCACTAGATCTTGGCTTGGAGGATGGTGGCTCCGACGGAACAGGAGCAGAGCTTCGCCGGAGATCTTCTTTTGCTTTTTCTCTTCGGTGGAGGCTTCTATTTATAAGGGGAGAACTAGGGTTTATTGAAAAAGAAAATGGGCTAATGGACTTGGGCTTTAGGCTTGAATCAGAAAAGGAAACGCATTAATGATATGGGCATAAGAATTTGGGCATGAACTTTACTTCTTTTCTTCAAAAATTTTCCAGAGCCCAAAAGGTCGGAAACGGGCCATTGCAATTCTCCCTCCAATAAAAAGAATTCCTCCCGAATTCTATGGCGAGAGTTCTCCACTGCAACTCTTTACCAACAACACTCCAAAAACATCGCTGAACCGAAACTAAACTTTATCGCTTATTCACCTGAAGAGACTTGTCTTTGAATCCAAAAGACTGCTTCTCCCCCCCCCCCCCCCTTGATTCCAACCCGCACTCTGAAGTGTCTTACTCTTCCGTACAAATCCAACAATAGCTTCGAGAATGCAGCACAAACGCCACATGCTACCGCCCATGTCCATTAGGTTCAGTTTACAACATTTAGAAATAACACTCGTCCTTCGAGTGGTTCTAATACCTGAACGAGATGATCTGCTTCCAAACTGATTCTCCTCAATGGTTTTCATTACCATTCCACAGTGTATCATCCACTTCCAAATGGATTCTCTTTGACGGTTTTCCATTACCGTGCACTATGGCGTTGACTATCCAACAAACTCATATCCTTTCTTATCCTTGGTGATCGATGAGGCTAACCATGACCGTTATGGCTACCTGACATGTGGGGAATGACCAACCACGCTTCCACTGCGCACTCTGATTTTCAAACCGACTTCCAGTCTGACTCCCAATTTAAGGTTTCCAAGCTTAGAATCCTGATGTAGGGTTTTCCAAGTACCATCCTTTGGGTTTCCCTCCCCATTAAAACTTGTCCTCCTTTGCTCTACCTTGTAGTTCTTGCCATTCTACCTTAGTGTTTTCCTAACACTTTTTCATTGGATTTCCATCTCCAATAACCTGCTTGTCTACTTTCGCTTGCAACAAACAGAATTCCAGCTTATTAGGCAATTCCAATTGCCCCAACTTCACTTTCCCAAAACCTTTCACGATCTCCTTTTCCTTTTGAAGAACCCATTAGCTGCTCCAAAAAAAATCAGGTCTGAAAAAGGGCTTACCGGATTACTTTCGACTCTAGACGTTGGAGGAGCACTATATCTTGGCTTGGAAGATGGTGGCTACGACGGAACAGGAGCAGAGCTTCGCCGTGATCTTCTTTTGCTTTTTCTCTTATATGGAGGCTTCTATTTATAAGGGGAGAACTAGGGTTTATGGAAAAAGGAAATGGGCTAATGGACTTGGGCTTTAGGCTTGAATCAGATAAGGAAACACATTTATGATATGGGCTTAAGAATTTGGGCATGGGCTTTACTTCTTTTCTTCAAAAAATTTCCAGAGCCCAAAAGGTCGGAAACGGGCCATTACAATTCTCCCTCCAATAAAAAGAATTTGTCCCGTATTCTTTGGCGAGAGTTCTCCACTGCAACTCTTTACCAACAACACTCCAAAAACTTCGCTGAACCGAAACTAAGCTTTATGCTTATTCGCCTGAAGAGACTTGTCTTTGAATCCAAAAGGCTGCTTCCCCCCCCCCCCGGATTCCAACCCGCACTCTGAAGTGTCTTACTCTTCCGTACCAATCCAACAATAGCTTCCAGAATGCAGCACAAACGCCACATGCTACCGCCCATGTCCATTAGGGTCAGTTTAGAATATTTAGAAATAACACTCATCCTTCGAGTGGTTCTAATACCTGAACGAGATGCTCTGCTTCCAAACTGATTCTCGTCAACGGTTTCCATTACCGTTCCACAGTGTATCATCCACTTCCAAATGGATTCTCTTTGACGGTTTTCCATTACCGTGCACTATGGCGTTGACAATCGCACAAACTCATATTCTTGCTTATCCTTGTTGATCGATGAGGCTAACCTGTTGGAATTGTGTCCAGTAATCTCGGTACTGTCTCTAGAAAGTAAGAGTATGTCGAGATCAGACATAAGTCATATAATACTGGGGATCATGATGGCTTGCTAGAGTCCGCTCATGATCTATAAGTCTTGGACTTATTGCTTTTATTATATGATCCCATATGGGTCACACGCCTAAGCTAACAGGAAAATGTGTTGGAACGGCTTAGCAGAAGTACGACAAAAGTGCTAGGCATTTGTCGTACTAAGAGAGAAAGATTAATGGGTCTGATTAAATAGGATTTAATCAGATTGGGCCCAAAAGCCCAAAAGGGAAAGAGAAGGCTTTTAATGACTAAAAGCCAAGTCTCTTCTCCCTAACCCTAAGCCTCCCAGCCGCGAATCCTCTCTCTCTCTGCGCCTCTGTTTCCTCGTGGTCTAGCAGCCATTCCTTGTGAAGCGTGTGTGAACCTCTGGAGGATTCATCCCTCGGTGCATCTATCTGATCTCTGACCTGTTCTAATCCTTCCGCTGCAACAAACAGGTAAAAGGTGAGATCATAATGTTTCTAAATAAGAACACCTAGATCTGATGCATGTTTAGGTTGATATCAATATGAGAATTGAATCAGGATCAACCGAAACTTCCAACAGTGGTATCAGAGCCATTGGTTCTTAGGTTTCTTGTTTTAGATTCATGTTTAGGTTGTTTAATCTGTTTAGAATTGTTTTTGAATCAATTACTGATAAGATAAAACAGTTAAGAATCAGAATTAAAATCTAAACACATCAATTGGATCACAAAACCGAGCTATATGACTCGGGTTTTGTTGATCGGCCAAGGTGTGATCGACCGGCTTGGCCGGTTGGTTGTTGGCCGAGAGGAATGGCCGGTCGGACGGACGGGATCGCGGGTCGGGCAGTCGGGATGGTCGGATTGGATCGGATCATTCGATCGATCGCAATCGATCATCGCGACGCATCCGATCGCTCGTCCCGATCGCTCGTCCGATCGTCCGTCCCGTCCAGCTCGCGTGCGGAGCGTCCGTCCGAGCAACCCGTCCGCGTCCCGTGTACCGTCCTAGTCCCGTCCCGTCCGCGCCGTCTTGATCTTGGATCATCACATGCGGCTGGTCGAGAGTGATGGAAACTAGGTCACGACCAACTTGGTTCGGTTCGTGACCAATTCGGTTCGGTTCGGTTTAAAACTTGATTAAAATCAACGTTTCGGTTTAATAAACAGATTTAATAATTTTATTAAGTCTGGTTAAACCGGGATAAGAAATCCAAAGTCGAAAATTGGATTTAGTGCCTAAACCAGGAATTTCTAATTTGATTTGGTTGGACCAAATAAATTGAGAAATTCCGGTTTAGTAAATAACCGGTTGACAATTGTGGTCATCGTAGTAATTGAAACTTGGTTAGACCAGTTTTAATGAACCAGACCGGTTATGTCAATTAATTGGACAATTGGGTCATGTCTTGGACATGGACCAATTCTTGGGCCTCGGGCCAAGAAGTTAAAACAATTGGGCCAGTTAATTGAGTCTTTCTTCAGATTAATTTAAAATCTATTTTATAAAATTATAAAGTCGTTTTTAAATTAAAGTTTCCGAAATTTTATAATTAGAAAGTTTCTTGAAATAGAAGTTTCTGAATTTGCGGGTTTTGGATTTTAAAGAAGTTTCTAAAGTTAGAAAGTTTCCAGTTTTAGAAAGTTTCCAATTTTAGAAAGTTTCCAAAAATAGTAGGTTTCCATAAATAGAAAGTTTCCCGAAATAGTAATCTTCTATTTTGGGAATGATTTTAATAAACCTACGAACCTCAAATAATATCAAGCGTTGGATGTCTTGTCCAGGCTATGCCAGCTGTCAAAGCCCATTCAATTGCATTCATGGCCTTACAGTGTGAGGATGTCTGCTTTTGCGTGGGTAAGACGGTTTGTGATTCATAAATGTCATTGGGAGTCCCAGACATTAATGATTACATGACTGTATAGTCCGGTTTTCTTGACTAGGCCATCGGGAGTCCCGGGCCTTGAGACATCAGAGTGGATTGGGCCTCGGGCCCAGATTCACAACCAAGAGTTATATCACGGATATAATTAGCCGATATAGGGCTTACCGATATAAGCTAAGGTTGGGTGACGGCCAGTGGCCCACTTTGATCTTAGTTATATTTGGATCTTGGAATCATTATATTCTATTGAGGGTAACTTATGTTATTGAATATAATGCATGATTAATCATATTATACTTTAATACGAGATTAATCATTTTGAACATATAACTAATAACCTTTTTATTTATATATTTCAGATATGACTACTACAAGCACACAAAACACATTCTCGATCCGGTCTGTTCTCGAGAAGGAGAAGCTGACTGGAACGAACTTCCTGACATGGTCAAGGAACTTGAGGCTGGTCCTCAAGCAGGAGAAGAAGGATTATGTCCTTCGAGATCCCCTCCCCGAGAGGCCTCTTGCCAATGCTGCCAGGACTCTGCACAATGCTTGGGAAAAGCATTCGTCAGATGAAAATGATGTTTATTGCCTGATGTTGGTGACAATGACTCCAGAGCTGCAAAAGCAGTTCGAAAGTGTATTGTCTCCAATCGAGATCATGGCAAGCCTGAAATCGCTTTTTCAGGAGCAGGCTAGGACCGAGAGGTTCCAGACAGTTAAGAACCTCTTGGACTGTAAGTTGGCTGCGAATGCGGCAGTGAGTCCTCATGTGTTGAAGATGATGGGTTATCTCGATCATCTTCACAAACTCGACTGCCCAATCAGCCAGGAACTTGCCTGCGACATCATTCTGCAGTCTTTACCTGCAAGCTATGATCAGTTCATCCTGAACTTTAACATGCATGGCTTGAGTAAGACACTGCCTGAGCTTCACGGAATGCTCAAGACTGCAGAGCCCAACTTGAGGAAAACCGCCAAGGACCCTAATGTGCTTATGGTGCAGAAGGGCAAGGGGTTTAAGAAATCCTCTGCTAAGGATAAGGGAGCGGCCAAGGCTGTCCATGTCGCGGACAAGGACACGCCAAAGCCCAAGCCCAAGTCCAAGGCTGGGCCAACTGACATGTGCAGGTTCTGCAAAGAACTGGGGCATTGGAGAAGAGATTGCAAGAAATTCCAGGAAGGTCTAAAGGAATTGAAGAAGAAGACTTTCGAGACTTCTTCATCAGGTATTTTTGTTATAGAAGTTAATACAACTACTTCTGATAATACCTCATGGGTCATGGATACTGGTTGTGGGGCTCATATTTGTACTAATATGCAGGCACTCAGCAACAGTAGAAGGCTGAAGCAAGGACAAGTAGAGCTACGAGTTGGGAATGGAGCGAAAGTTTCAGCACTAGCTGTAGGAACATACTTGTTGTCTTTACCTTCGGGATTGATTTTAGAACTTAATAATTGTTATTTTGTACCTGCTATAAGCAGAAATATTATTTCAATTTCTTTGTTGGATTTGGAAGGTTATGATTTTTCAGTTAAGAATAAATTATGTTCCTTCAATCGCAACAATTTGTTCTATGGTTCTGCCCCTCTTACGAATGGGCTTTACATACTCGATCAATCCGCGCCAATTTATAACATTAATACAAAACGGTTTAAACCTAATGAGGAAAACCGAACGTTTCTATGGCATTGTCGTTTAGGGCACATCAGCGAGAAACGCATCAAGAGGCTCCATTCGAATGGACTTCTTGGCTCATTTGACTTTGAGTCATGTGAGAAATGCGAATCCTGCATGGTGGGCAAAATGACACGGGCCCCCTTTAATAAACCTAACGAGAGGGCCAGTGACTTATTGGGCCTGATACACACTGATGTGTGTGGCCCAATGTCCACTAATGCAAGAGGAAACTATCAGTACTTCATTATCTTTACTGATGATTTCAGTAGGTATGGATATGTTTATTTGATGAAACATAAGTCTGAATCTTTTGAGAAGTTCAGAGAATTCCAAAATGAAGTACAGAACCAACTTGGCAAAAGCATTAAGGCTCTTCGGTCCGACCGAGGAGGAGAATACTTAAGCCAAGAATTCAGTGATCATCTGAGAGAGTGTGGGATCGTATCCCAACTCACTCCTCCTGGAACACCTCAATGGAATGGTGTGTCTGAGAGGAGAAATCGGACCTTATTGGATATGGTTCGATCTATGATGAGTCACACAGACCTTCCAATATCCCTTTGGGGATATGCTCTGCTAACAGCAGTGTTCACTCTAAACAGAGCGCCATCAAAAGCAGTAGCAAAGACACCATATGAATTATGGACTGGAATGGCTCCAGTGCTGTCTTATCTAAGAATTTGGGGTTGTGAAGCCTATGTAAAGAGATTAATCTCAGATAAGCTTACACCAAAATCTGATAAATGCTACTTCATTGGTTATCCACGGGAAACCAAGGCTTATTACTTCTATCTACGTTCCGAGAACAAGATCTTTGTTGCCCGGGATTGTAACTTTCTTGAGAGAGAGTTTCTCTCTAAGAAAGACAGTGGGAGTAAGGTACTGCTTGAAGAAATTCAAAATGAACAGGATACTGCTCAACCTAATGAGGAAGAGCAGCAGGAGGATCTACAAAAAATTGTAGAGCCTGAACCTGTAGTACCTGAAGTTCGAAGATCCGGGAGGATCCGTCACGAACCCGAGAGATATCAGGGATTCCTCGTGACTGACTGTCATGATCTTTTGATCATTGATGGTGATGAACCATCGAACTTCAATCAAGCCATGATGGGCCCAGATTCCTATAAGTGGCGCAAGGCCACTGATTCCGAAATGGACTCCATGTCGGTCAACCAAGTATTTTCGTTGGTTGACTTACCCGTTGGTGTAAAAGCCATCGAGTGCAAATGGATCTTCAAGAAGAAGATTGACGTGGATGGAAATGTCCAGATTTATAAAGCCAGGTTGGTGGCAAAAGGTTTCAGACAAGTTCACGGTGTGGATTACGATGAAACCTATTCACCGGTGGCTATGATGAAATCTATTCGGATTCTACTAGCAACTGCAGCTTTTCATGATTATGAAATTTGGCAGATGGACGTGAAAACCGCCTTCCTGAATGGTATTCTGGAAGAGGATGTGTATATGACGCAACCTGACGGTTACATAGATCCAAAGAATGCTGGGAAAGTATGCAAGCTTCATAAATCCATTTATGGATTGAAGCAAGCATCGAGGAGCTGGAATCTTCGTTTTGATGAAGCGATCAAGCAATTTGACTTTATCAGAAACGAAGAAGAACAATGCGTGTATAAGAAAACTAGTGGGAGCAAAATCGTTTTTCTTATTCTGTATGTTGATGACATACTGCTTCTCGGAAACGACATTCCAATGCTGAAGTCTGTAAAAGACTGGCTTGGAAGTTGTTTTTCCATGAAAGACATGGGTGAAGCCGCATACGTTCTTGGAATTAGGATCTATCGGGATAGACCTAAGAGGCTGATAGGCTTGTGTCAAGACTCATACATTGACAAAGTCCTACAAAGATTCAGCATGAAAGATTCCAAGAAGGGCTTCACGCCAATGGTACATGGCACAACGCTAAGCAAGAAGCAGAGCCCTACGTCGGCTGCTGAGCTTGAGCGCATGAAGAATATTCCTTATGCATCTGCAATAGGATCTGTCATGTATGCCATGATCTGTACTCGTCCTGATGTTGCTTATACATTGAGCATGACGAGTAGATACCAGTCAAATCCAGGTGAAAACCATTGGATTGCCGTAAAGAATATCTTGAAGTATCTAAGACATACTAAGGATAAATTCTTGGTGTACGGTGGAAGTGATGTGCTTAAAGTCAGTGGATTCACGGACGCAAGTTTCCAGACAGACACTGATGATTTCCGGTCACAGTCCGGTTATGTCTTTTGTCTGAATGGCGGTGCAGTAAGTTGGAGAAGCTCCAAGCAGGACACCGTTGCTGATTCCACTACGGAAGCTGAATATATCGCCGCCTCAGAAGCAGCGAAGGAAGCTGTTTGGATACGAAAGTTCATTATGGAACTAGGTGTGATACCAGATGCGGCTGAGCCTCTGGCACTGTTTTGTGACAACAATGGTGCTATAGCTCAGGCAAAGGAACCAAGATCACACCAGAAATCCAAGCATGTTCAAAGAAGATATCACTTGATACGTGACATCATTAATAGAAAGGAAGTCAAGATCAGCCGAGTTCCGACAGATGATAATGTCGCTGATCCATTGACAAAGCCACTCCCAAGGCCTAAGCTCGAGTTCTTGACTGAAGCTGTAGGCATTAGAAACATTGAAATGTAATCTAAATTTGAGTGGGAGTTTTGTGAGCTTTATTTTAGTTATTTGATATGTTCTTGTAAAACATTATTTATGTTTTAATGAAATTATTATTTCAAGATTATTTTAGCTGTGATGAAATTAATCGTTCCAAAATGATATGAAGCATTTTATAGGTCATCGAAGTAAGTGACTTGATCTTGAGTCATCAAAGTCATTTAGCTTGATCATGAGATCCTATACTTGATAAATGTTTTATATCATCCTGTCCCTAGTCGAAGGTTGTTGAAATTGGAACACCAACAACCGTGTAAGACTGGATTGGTACGTGACTTATGACAAAGTCTCAGTGTGTCATAGATGCTCGGCATCAAAGTCAGTACATAGGTGTATGTTGGGAACATACGACCGGACAAGACCCGCTAATAAGAACTCTTCAGGATATTTATATCTGTGTCATAAGAGATTCTTACTACGACTATAGAGTATAGTCCTTAGACCTGAGTTCACATGCATGTGACTGCACATGGACTGATGTACTTTGATCATTGTCTAACGCTATCGTTCAGTGATAGCTATAAGGACCTTGTTTGGGTACATCATAAAAATGAGTAGCTTACAGTGATGGAACAAGATGGGATTTGTCCCTCCAATATAAATGGAGTGAATATCTCTAGGCCAATCGGAGATTTGAATACTGGAAAACGCATGGCCATGCTCAAACGGACTTTCCCGAGTCGTTTGGATTGTCAGTATCAAATCAGAGTCCGATGAACAAGATTAGGCTTTATAAGGATGACACCAATCTTGCCTTATGACTAATCGAGATATTGAGACAAAAGGATATATGAATACAGAGATTCCAGTACAAGTGGGAGATTGTTGGAATTGTGTCCAGTAATCTCGGTACTGTCTCTAGAAAGTAAGAGTATGTCGAGATCAGACATAAGTCATATAATACTGGGGATCATGATGGCTTGCTAGAGTCCGCTCATGATCTATAAGTCTTGGACTTATTGCTTTTATTATATGATCCCATATGGGTCACACGCCTAAGCTAACAGGAAAATGTGTTGGAACGGCTTAGCAGAAGTACGACAAAAGTGCTAGGCATTTGTCGTACTAAGAGAGAAAGATTAATGGGTCTGATTAAATAGGATTTAATCAGATTGGGCCCAAAAGCCCAAAAGGGAAAGAGAAGGCTTTTAATGACTAAAAGCCAAGTCTCTTCTCCCTAACCCTAAGCCTCCCAGCCGCGAATCCTCTCTCTCTCTGCGCCTCTGTTTCCTCGTGGTCTAGCAGCCATTCCTTGTGAAGCGTGTGTGAACCTCTGGAGGATTCATCCCTCGGTGCATCTATCTGATCTCTGACCTGTTCTAATCCTTCCGCTGCAACAAACAGGTAAAAGGTGAGATCATAATGTTTCTAAATAAGAACACCTAGATCTGATGCATGTTTAGGTTGATATCAATATGAGAATTGAATCAGGATCAACCGAAACTTCCAACATAACCATGTCCGTTATGTCTACCTGACATGTGGGGAATGACCTACCACGCTTCCACTGCGCACTCTGATTTCCAAACCGACTTCCAATCTGACTCCCAATTTAAGGTTTCCTAGCTTAGAATCCTGATGTAGTGTTTTCCAAGCACCATCCTTTGGGTTTCCCTCCCCATTAAAACTTGCCCTCCTTTGCTCTCCCTTGCAGTTCTTGCCATTCTACCTTAGTGTTTTCCTAAAACTTTTTCGTTGGATTTCCATCTCCATTAACCTGCTTGTCCACTTTTGCTTGCAACAAATAGAATTCCAGCTTACTAGGCAATTCCATATGCCCCAACTTCACTTTCCCAAAACCTTTCACGATCTTCTTTTCCTTTTGAAGAACCCATTAGCTGCTCCGGTAAAAATCAGATCTGAAAAAGGGCTTACCGGATTACTTTCGACTCTAGACGTTGGAGGAGCACTAGATCTTGGCTTGGAGGATGGTGGCTACGACGGAACAGGAGCAGAGCTTCGACGAGATCTTCTTTTTCTTTTTCTCTTATATGGAGGCTTTTATTTATAAGGGGAGAACTAGGGTTTATGGAAAAAGGAAATGGGCTAATGGACTTGGGCTTTAGGCTTGAATCAGATAAGGAAACACATTTATGATATGGGCTTAAGAATTTGGGCATGGGCTTTACTTCTTTTCTTCAAAAAATTTCCAGAGCCCAAAAGGTCGGAAACGGGCCATTACAATTCTCCCTCCAATAAAAAGAATTTGTCCCGTATTCTTTGACGAGAGTTCTCCACTGCAACTCTTTACCAACAACACTCCAAAAACTTCGCTGAACCAAAACTAAGCTTTATGCTTATTCGCCTGAAGAGACTTGTCTTTGAATCCAAAAGCTGCTCCTCCCCCCCCCCCCCCCCTTGATTCCAACCCGCACTCTGAAGTGCCTTACTCTTCCGTACCAATCCAACAATAGCTTCCAGAATGCAGCACAAACGCCACATGCTACCGCCCATGTCCATTAGGGTCAGTTTCTAATATTTAGAAATAACACTCGTCCTTCGAGTGGTTATAATACCTGAACGAGATGCTATGCTTCCAAACTGGTTCTCCTTAACGGTTTCCATTACCGTTCCACAGTGTATCATCCACTTCCAAATGGATTCTCTTTGACGGCTTTTCATTACCGTGCACTATGGTGTTGACAATCGCACAAACTCATATCCTTGCTTATCCTTGGTGATCGATGAGGCTAACCATGTCCGTTATGGCTACCTGACATGTGGGGAATGACCTACCACGCTTCCACTGCGCATTCTGATTTCCAAACCGACTTCCAATCTGACTCCCAATTTAAGGTTTCCTAGCTTAGAATCCTGATGTAGTGTTTTCCAAGCACCATCCTTTGGGTTTCCCTCCCCATTAAAACTTGCCCTCCCTTGCAGTTCTTGCCATTCTACCTTAGTATTTTCCTAACACTATTTCGTTGGATTTCAATCTCTAATAACCAGCTTGTCCACTTTTGCTTGCAACAAACAGAATTCCAGCTTACTAGGCAATTCCAAATGCCCCAACTTTACTTTCCCAAAACCTTTCACGATCTCCTTTTCCTTCTGAAGAACCCATTAGCTGCTCCAGTAAAAATCAGATCTGAAAAAGGGCTTACCGAATTACTTTCGACTCTAGACGATGGAGGAGCACTAGATCCTTGCTTGGAGGATAGTGGCTATGACGGAACAGGAGCAGAGCTTCACCGGAGATCTTCTTTTGCTTTTTCTCTTAGGTGGAGGCTTCTATTTATAAGGGGAGAACTAGGGTTTATGGAAAAAGGAAATGGGCTAATGGACTTGGGCTTTAGGCTTGAATCAGATAAGGAAACGCATTTATGATCTGGGCATAAGAATTTGGGCATAGGCTTTACTTCTTTTCTTCAAAAAATTTCCAGAGCCCTAAAGGTCGGAAACGGGCCATTGCAATTCTCCCTCCATTAAAAAGAATTCGTCCCGAATTCTATTGCGAGAGTTCTCCACTGCAACTCTTTACCAACAACACTCCAAAAACTTCGCTGAACCGAAACTAAACTTTATTGCTTATTCGCCTGAAGAGACTTGTCTTTGAATCCGAAAGGCTGCTTCTCCCCCCCCCCCCCCCCCCCCCCCCGATTCCACCCCGCACTCTGAAGTGTCTTACTCTTCCGTACAAATCCAACAATGGATTCCAGAATACAGCACAAACGCCACATGCTACCGCCCATGTCCATTAGGTTCAGTTTCAACATTTATAAACAACACTCGTCCTTCGAGTGGTTCTAATACCTGAACCAGATGCTCTGCTTCCAAACTAATTTTCCTTAACGGTTTCCATTACCGTTACACAGTGTATCATCCCCATCCAAATGGATTCTCTTTGACGGTTTTCCACTACCCTGCACTATGGCGTTGACTATCGCACAAACTCATATCCTTGCTTATCTTTGGTGAACGATGAGGCTAAACATGTCCATTATGGCTACCTAACATGTGGGGAATGACCTACCACACTTCCACTTCGCACTCTAATTTCCAAACTGACTTCCAATCTGACTTCCAATTTAAGGTTTCCTAGCTTAGAATCCTGATGTTGTGTTTTCCAAGCACAATCCTTTGGGTTTCCCTCCCTATTATAACTTTCCCTCCTTTGCTCTCCCTTGTAGTTCTTGCCATTCTACCTTAGTGTTTTCCTATCACTTTTTCGTTGGATTTCCATCTCCAATAACCTGCTTGTCCACTTTCCCTTGCAACAAACAGAATTCCAGCTTACTAGGCAATTCCAAATGCCCCAACTTCAATTTCCTAAAACCTTTCACGATCTCCATTTCCTTTTGATGAACCCATTAGCTGCTCCAGTAACACAAGAAGAACTCCTCAGCAGACCGTTACCTTTCTGGTTCCACCGCTTAATCTCGAGCCCGCCATACCACGAAGATATTCTCCTGCTTCCAGTTTGATCAGACTTCAAACGAGCCGTCCAAAAATCAAAGAATATGTCACAAATTTGATTCCAAGATTCCATACTTAGAATAGATTTGGACAGTCTCCTATTGCTCCTTGTGCACCAAACACCACGAAAAACTCTTCCCGCTTACTCCAATTAGAACACCGTCACTTCCTATGGCTTCCTTGCAATCCGATCTTTCCATCGACCTCTTACAGCTCCTGCATCACTCCTTGCAGCTTCTACAACACCTCTTGTAGCTTCTGCAGCACTCCTTGGAGCTCCTACATCGATCCTTTCAGCTTTTATAACGCCTCTTGCAACTCCTTCAACACTCCCTGTAACTCTTGTAGCTCTCTGCTACACTCCCACAGTAGCCTCTCTGGTGAACGTCTCCACATCCTTATCGCCTTAGCACGCTTGGTTGTACAACACTCCCAATAGATAATAATCCCAGCACACACCTCAATAGTACCAACTACCCTGTAGGCGCACACCGCGACATACATCTCAAAACACCTTAACGGCACACATCACGACATACATCTCAACACACATATTACGGGCAGTAGCACCACTAAGGTGTAAGAGAACAGACCACAACCTGCAAAGAAGATCAAACTAGACCAGGACCAACACGGAGATTAATCGTTGATATTATTGGTGCTTGAAAAATCATTTCGCAAAGTAACCATTTTTCTAAACTTTCGCAAAAACTTTTGAAAACGGAAATAGGTTTCAAGAAAACAACATAAGCTGATCCCTCAGGGCAGAACCGAGGGTCCTTAACCTGGCTCTGAACTCACCTTGCACCATGCCCTGCACCCAATGTCTAGCACAACCTAATCCACACAAGCCATCAATCACCTACAATGTTTTCGATTTAAGCGATAACCTAGCCATTCTACGTTCTTTCAATCACATCACGCGTTTACTAACGAAGCTACCTAGGAAAGAAAATATTAAAATTGGACTCACGTCCGGAATTGAAATGGAATAAGTAAGCGTTACGTCTTGTCCTCACCTTGGCCAAAGAAGGGCAAAAGCTAATTTTAGGAATCCCCAACGCCCAAACGGACTTCATAACTGGAAAGAGGACGGAAAAAAAAGTGAGATATGCTTTCGTTTCCCTCAAATCGGCCTAATCATGAGCTAGTTATGGTCAATTGAAAATGTTGACCGAAAAGTCAACGGTCCAAGTCAACCCAGTCAAAGTCAACTTAGATCCAATTGAAATAACCAGTCCAAACCAGCTAAACCGGTTTGAACCAAACTAAACCGGAATAAAATTGAAATTGAACCAGGAATTGGATTGAACCGGACCAAACCGAAATGGAATTGATTTAAAACAAACTAAACCGGTCAACGAACCGGTCAACGGAGTTGACTTGGTGCCGGCGGAGGCGTCTCCGGCGGCGGCGAACGGCGGCGGCGAACGGCGGCGGCGAACGGCGTCTCCGGCGGTGGCGTACAGCGGTAGCGTACAGCGGCTCCGGTGTCGGCGAGTGGCGGCTCCGGTGACAGGAGACGGTGGCTCCGCCGGCGGTTCCGGCAGCAGAAGGCGCGTGGGCGGCGCATGAGGACTCCTGCCGACCTTCTCTTGGCGATTACGGGCGCGTCTGGTGGCCTATGGAGGAGCGGTTGACGGCTACGGCTTGGTCTCGTCGAGATGAACGCGTTGGTGGTCTTGGATTTCCAAGATTCATTACAGTCAGAAAGTTACAAAGCTTTTAGTGTTCAAGTTGGGAAAAATCTGATCTGAAAAAGGGTTTACCGGATTACTTTCGACTATAGACGATGAAGGAGCACTAGATTTAGGCTTAGAGGGTGGTGGCGATGACGGAACATGAGCAGAGCTTCGCCGGAGATCTTCTTTTACTTTTTTCTCTTAGGTGAAAGCTATTATTTATAAGAGAATTAGGGTTTATGGAAAAAGAAAATAGGCTAATGGACTTGGGCTTTGGTCGTGAATCAGATAAAAAAACACATTTATGATCTGGGCTTAAGGATTTGGACATGGACTTTACTTTTTTTCTTCAAAAATTTTCTGGAGCCCAAAAGTCGGAAACGGGCCATTACAAAAATGGTTTTTTGTGTGGTCAAAGTAAAAAAAATGGTTAAAAGTTAAAACCTTGCATGTTGGGGGAGTGAAGAGAAATGCGGCGGAGAAGCGGATGTTGACGGCCGCGCAGTGGCTTGTGGAGTATGAAATGGGTAAGAAAGGGAAGAAGAAGAGTAATGCTAAGAGGAAGGAAAAAAAAAAAAGAAGATGAATAATTGATGTTGTGGAGCTTGTCGTCTAGAGTTCTGGCAGATATGTGGCTAAATCTATATAGAACCCTGATGTGAAGTTTCATTGTTGAAGTTGAGATTTTCACATTACACATAAGATGCGTATGTATAGGAAAATGTTTTTTTTTATATTTATACTAGACGTTGTTCTGGCCAGGCGCGAGCATATTTTACTTTAAATGTAATAAAACAAATTTATTTTTTCGTTGTTGTTAACATGTTTTCTATGAATGTGGAATGTGTTAATTGTTGTTAGAGTAGCATTACACATATATAGAGATAGAAGGGAATTATTGTAAATCTAGTTACAAATTACACCCTTAAATATCTATACTTACATATATCTTCTATACGCTTCATCACGATGGAAGAGCTTGTGTCACTACAATCTTTTTACAAGCTGTTTGATAACGATGTCGAGAGAGAGGTTATATCAACGCATCTGCAATCTCATGTGTTGAGACATGGAAGACACGCAAGCCACCTGCTTGAATTAGATTACGAATAAAGTGATAGGTAAGAGCAACATGTTTAATCCTAGAGTGAAAAAAACTGATTTGCACAAAGATATACTGTACATATGTTGTTGCAGTAAATACATAGTATTTGAGAGAGATTGATATATATAATGAGCATACCCAAATAACTTCCGAAGGTGTATTTGCCACTGAGCGATATCCTGCTTCGGTGGAGGACCCGACTACGCCATTCTTTTTTCTCGAAGAACATGACATAGGATTTCGGCCAAGATATAGAACATACATGTTTGTTGATACAAAATTGTTAGTATCTCCGGCCCAATCATCATCAGAGAAAGCGTGTAGCTCTAGAGGGAAGCTTTTGTTAATAAAAATATTGTGATGTATGGTGTCGGAGAGATAACGGAGTAGACGTTTTACTGCATTCTAATAACCTATCATTGGGTGATGCATGTTTTGTGACAATTTATTGACTGCATACGACATATCTGGTCGAGTAAAAGTTAAAAACTGGAGGCTTCTTACAATTGATCAGAATTGTCATTCATCGGGAAGAGGTTCCTCATAAGCTTAAGTTTGCTTCGGGTTAGTAGCATGGGGTCAACGCATAAAGATTTATTTGGTAAGATCACCTTGAAGAAAGGCGTTATTTATCATTTAGTTGTTCTAATGTGTCATGATCTTGTAGTTGCCATATAAGGTACGAGACGAACTTTTGTCGATTTGATCACCAAGCAGGAGGTTTGTGAGTAGTATATTACATATTGCTGTATAAAAAACCTTTCGCGATGAGTAGAGCTTTATAATGATCACACTTACCATTGGGTATAAAATTCGTTGTACAAACCCATTCGCAGCCGATAATATTTTGTGTTGTTTATGGAAGTTATAGATCTCATGTATGATTAGAAGTGTGAGCCTTGAACTCTATAGATCCAACATGTCGCCAATTCTTGTCTTTTAAAGGTTAATGTATTGTATTTGGTTCAAGAGAGATTGTCGTCGACCACCCTACAATAAGCGAAGAAAATTTCTTTTTTGGTTTGGTGATTTTATTTTTGCTCTAGTTATCATTTTGTGGGTATTTAATAGTGGTTCATTTGGAATTTATTGTTCACTAGTTGTAGGCATTTCTGATAGGGTATAGGTTTGATTTTTGTATGGTGTTTGATGGCTTGGTCGGTTCTAGCCCAATAGGGAACTGAGCAGTGAGCTTGTGTGAAGTTTGGTGAGTTTGAGTTGAGGTGGAAGACCCATTTTGGGAATGGGCAGTGGGATCAAAGGAGGGAGAAGAAGAATTCGGAAAAGAGGAAGACGATGATACCATACGTAGCGGCTGTTGTTATCATTGTGGTAGTAATGTTTGACGGGTGGTAAAGTGTCCAGGTTGAAGGTTTAGCCATAGGCGATGTAGGAACCAATATCAGAACATGCATCGCAGGAACTATCTCAAAGTACTTTGTTTTAGCTTAGATTGCTGTTGACAGATCCTGAGAGAACATAAATGTCGTCTCATTGAATTACACATGACGAGATATGTACATTTGATTTTGTTGAAACATGTAGATAGACACTTTGCGTGTTTGAATAGCCCAAAAACACGCATTGTTGGGATTGATCCTCCAATTTATGGTGATTGTATGGACACATCCATGGGAAACAAAGGCAACAAAATACATGAATCTTAGCATAGTTTGGATCAGAACTGAACATATTTTGATATGGAGATTTCATGGAAAGGACTGGTGTCGACCGATGATAAATCAGATACACCGATGTCGATAACACAATGGGCCAGTAGGCCTTTTGTATAGATGCCTTTGAGAGAAGAGTGAGCCCAATTTTAACAATATGACGATGTTTTCTCTCCGACAAACCATCGTGCTTAGGTGTATGAGTGCTGAATCTAAGGAAATAAAGGTTTGCAAAGAAATAAACTCATCACCATTATCCAATATAAGGTGCATATAATTGTCTCAATTAGATATTTGAATGCAATGAAGAATGTAAATACCCTTTACAAAATAAATAATCGAAAATGGTTTAAGTACTAAGATTGGGTTTAAATATTAAAACTATATGTTTCGTATAAACAACTTTTCGTATGAACTATTCATTTCGTATTGATTGCGTTTCGAATAAATTATATGTTTCATATATATTGTGCTTCGTATAAACTATATGTTCCACATAAACTGCGTTTCATATAAGTCATGTTTCATATAACTTGTGCTTCATATAAATCATGTTTCTTATAAACAGTTTGTTTCATATAAATTATAAGAAACTTCTCGGAAGATTTTACCACAGCAAATTCTGCTAGGACTATCGCGTCCTGCTGCTGCTAGGATAATCGAGTCATGCTTGGTGTTCTTGGCTATTCGGTTTGCTCGGCTGCTCAGATGACCCAAGCAGACCTGACCATCTCTCCCGCATAGAATCCATTCTCGGTTAATCCGTGTAGACCTGCTCGGTAACTCCGCGTAGATCCGAGCTGCTCGGCTGCTCGGGTGCTCAGACGATCCGAGCAGACCTGCTCGTCACTTCTTCTTACACCTTGCCCTGATGAACTAATATGCTCAGAAACAATTAGCTCGGAAACATCCTACTCGGGAACGTCCTGCTATCCTCCTCGACTACGATTTGGACATTTCCTATCATCCCAGAAAGAAAATCTAGTGGATGATGCTTTGAGAAGGAAGAGGGCCGAAGTGGCAGTAGAGAAGGATGCAGAAGAAATGGTTAGCATGATTGGGATTTGCATCACAATGCCCTGACCGTGAATGAGGAGCCATTGGGCTTATGAGCAGCATACCAGGCCGACTTGTTGACCAGGGTTTGGTTGGCACAAGGGCATGATGAGGAATTGAACAAGGCTTCTAATCAAAACAACACCGATTACAAGTTCTCCAACAACAGGACAATTGTGGTTAATGGACGGGTTTGTGTACCAGACGTCATGGAACTGAAGAAGGAGATTTTGAGAGAAGATGTACCAAGATGTTCGCGATTCACCCAGGCCAGACCAAAATGTACCACGACCTTAAAGGTACTATCATTGGGTCGGGATGAAACAAGACGTAATTGGGTGGCGAAGTGTCTAACCTGCCAGCTGAGCAAGACGGAACACCAAGATCCAGGCGGTATATTGCAGAATCTACATATTCCGGATTGGAAGTGGGATCACATTACGATGGACTTTGTCACCGGATTGCCAACCACCAGGTCAAGGAAGGACACAATTTGGGTTGTGGTAGATCGACTGACAAAGTAAGCACATTTCCTGGCTATTAAGAAGACATATGGGGTCGCTCAGATTGTTGGGAAGTACATTGATGAGATAGTTCAGTTGCATGGAGTTCCAGCAAGAATAGTCCCAGACAGAGATGCACGGTTCACGTCTTACTTTAGGAGAGTGTTCCAAAGGACCTTGGGAACTAGGGTGCACATGAGTACAACCTATCACCCGCAAACTTATGGGCAGTCGGAACAGACTATCTAGAATTTGGAAGACATGTTGAGAGCATGCGTCTTGGACTCGGAGGATTCTTGGTAGAAGTGCCATTAGTTGAGTTCATATACAACAACAGTTTCCAAGCCAGCATAGGATTCTCAATGTATGAGGCGTTGTAGAGGCGAACGTGCTGGACTTCTTTGTGTTGGATCCAAGTAGGGGAAGCCAGTTTGATCGGGCCAGACATTGTGGAAGAGACCACAGAACATATATGGCTTCTATAGACAAAGATGAATGAATCTCAAGACATGCATAAAAGCTATGCAGACAAGCGTAAAAAGGACATTGAGTTTGCTATTGGCGATTTGGTTTACCTCAAGATGATTACCTTCAAGGGAAGAGCAAGAGTCTCTAAGCAAGGGGATTTGGATCCACGGTATTTGGGACCGTTCAGGATTGTAGAACGGGTTGGACTTGTCGCGTACAAACTCGACTTGCCAACTGAAATGGAATCATTCACTATGTGTTGCATGTGTCCCAACTATGGAAGTGTATTATGGATTGAGATGTCATTGTACCAGAAGTCCCAACCAATCTCAAGGAAAATGTGACCATGGAAGAAAGACCGGTACTGATCCTTTACAGGTCAGAGAAACAAATGAGGAAGAACTTGATCCCGATAATCAAAGTATTGTGGATCTGCAACATGGGAGACAGTTTGTAGGATGCAAGAAAATTATCTAGAGCGGTTTGCAGAGATTGAACGCCTTGAGTTGGATTCGGGGATGAATCCCTTTCAAGGGGGGGAATACATGTAGCATCCCCGATCCTAGATAGGATCGGTGGGACGGACCATGGGACCGGAACAACAGACACATAGTGAAGGGAGATCAAAGAGGAGTGTTACATGATCAAAGAGTGGCTAAGATCAGCCGGAGGGAGCTTAGACAAGTGAGGAAAATCTGGATAGGGAGTGTCCATCTAGGTCAGCTAACACTCATTTCAACTCAGCTGAGGTGAGTGTTAAGTGTTCAGGTCAGCTGGTGGGATGGGTTAGCTAGTGACACTAGCTGACCACAAGAGGTTGGTGAACCAAGAGGCACAAATGGGAAGGCATCCATTCTCCCACCCATTCACATCTTTTGGACTTGGTGGTTTACGGGGCTTAGGGCGCCTATAATTATTGTTTCCCATGGCCATTTGCGGAGACAATTTAGACACACAAAAACCTAGAAAACTCAAAAGAGATTCGTGAGGCTTGAAGAAAGGCGAGAGGGTTTTTGGCCGAAAGCTTTACAAGGGTTGGCCGGAGATTGTAAGAGGGAGGAAGCGCGGTTCATGCAGATTGTTCAGAGGTGCAGAAAGATATGGAAATGGATCCTTCCATCTCTAAGGACCCATGAAAATCAACAGCTACTCCAAAGGTGTGTTCATAGGAAGACTTGGCTGATCATAGACAATGGCTAGGCCGCATGGTCAATGATCATATGGCCGGTCGATATACTCTCTCTCTCTCTCTCTCTCTCTCTCTCTCTCTCTCTCTCTCTCTCTCTCTCTCTCTCTCTCTCTCTCTCTTCATTCTGATCGAACATGGAGGAACTCGTTAAGTGGTTATGCGGCTTAGAAACTCAGACTGCACGATCGCACAGGTGCGTGGTCAAGGTTGTGTGTGAATTGATGCCGGATCGGGTCGCGTGTGGAAATTGTCAATGAACCGGGTCGCGTTGTCGGTTAGGACATTCGCTGATCGTGGGTAAGCCTGTATCGTGGGCGTGGCAAGGGTTTCTGGAGGGATGCAACTGTTCCCGGTTAAATATATATCATGGTTTTTACCGGTTTTATGCCATGATATAAGTCTGTTTTAGTGTCTGTTGGTATTCTTTTAGAGTCCTTTACAGGTGTTATTAGGTACATGTACGTTTGGAGCAGAAGTGAAGATTTTGGAGCTATTTGGAGCACTTTGGAGATTTGACCCGAGAGGTTGTGCTCACTGTCCGAAACAGAGTACTGTGTCGATCGACGCACACCTGCATCGATCGATGCACAGCGAGTTGGGCCAGATTCTCGGCGGTTTAATGAAGAATGCTGTTATTACAAAGATGTCCAGAAGTTCCAGATATTTACACAGAAGCCCCAAGTCGTGTTTTAGCTATTTAATTAGGTTTTTAACTTCAGTTTTACATATGCTATCATAACTTAGAGCAGAGAGTTTTTAGAGCTTTTGGGGCTGATATGATCCTGTACTACACTTTGTTTTGAGAAGTTTTCCCTTTAATATTCTAATCTCTTTTATGATTTCTATTAATTCATTGATTATGTTTACATCATCCATGTCTGAGTAGTTTCATAGTTAGGTTTAGGGTTTCTCATAGGGATTTCATGACTTGCTAGATATAATTAATTCAGTTAAGGATTCACATCAATAGAATGTTCTTCAAACTAAATTGTGTTTAATGCTAGTTCTAACCTGATCACTTAGAATCTAGATCTTAGGTTTTTAAATACGACACGACAGTGTGGTTTAGAATCTGAACTATTTAGGTTGAGCAATTTAATTACTCGCAAAGGAATTTGGTTTAATTAGATTGTGAACATATCGAACTTGGAATTAAAGCTGGTTTAATCTGTTAGTAATTGCAAAGGAATTTGGATTGCTGCACTTAGACTTAGAGAATTCTCGCAACGACAGTTGGTTAATTCTATATCTGTGTTTGAGTTCTAGAACTGTGTTTAATTTGATCCTGACTGAATGATTTATCTGCTTGTCTGATTTCCTGAGAACGTCCTAGACTTAGCGCCCTTAGTTTATTGCTTACAACCACAACCTGCTACTTGTTTACTTTCTTGCTTTCTTTTTAGTTATTCAATACAATTTGCTTTTTGCTTTCTCCTAGTTTTAATCTCTTTAGTTCTTAATCCTATCGTTGCCTAGAGTCCTCGTGGATTCGATCCCTAAGTACTACATTGATATACTGTGCATTTGCTGTTAGTATAGGGTAAAACTTACGACCTATCAAGTTTTTGGCGCCGTTGCCGGGGACTTTTAGAGTCTTCGATAGCTTCGAGCTTAGGGTTTTTACTAGGATTTTTATTTTTATTTTTGTTTACTGATTTTTTCTCTGTTTTCTCTCTGTCGCAGGTTTCAAAATCGCATAGCATCGACCGTTGCACTTTTTGTGTCGATCATTACAAGGCGATATGAGTTGAATCGATCGTTGCACTGCTAGCATCGATCGTTGCTTGGCGATTACAGACGGTTTATGCAGACGCGTGATACCAGAAGTAATCCGAACAACAATCTCGTAAACCTCCAACTTGAAGAGCTTGCTAGACTAGAGAGGATCAACAGAAGAGTTCGAAGAACAAGGATGGTTGTTGTTGAACGTGTGATCATAAAGCCTGATGCTCAAGGTACCCTGAGAGACCGACACAACAATCCGTACAATGCTGCTGGAGAACCGATAGATGCTGAAGGGAATGTTATCCCTGATCCTCCAGAGCAACCACATCAACAGGAGCAGAACCAAGGCCAAGGACAAGGTCAAGGACAAGGCCAAGGACATGGCCAAGGTAGACATATGGTTGTCCATGAGAGGACTTTAGCTGACTATAACCGTCCGGATGAGTTTCATACTAACCGGTCAGCTCTTGTACTTCCTGAATTTGAGAGGAATGATTTTGAAATCAAGACCGTCTACTACTCTCTCCTAGTCACTGGAATAAAGTACGATGGAGTTAACCAAGACTATCTGTTCCTCAAGCTTTTCCCCTACTCTCTGGCTGGAGATGCTGCAGCCTGGCTGAAACAACTTCCATCTGGGACATTTGTTACGTGGGCCGCTCTGAAGAGTGAGTTTCTGCGTCATTTCTATGATGATGCTCGCTCAGATCAGTCCAGACAGAACATTCTTACCTTTACCCAAGGTCCAACAGAGCCTCTTAAGACAGCCTGGATGAGGTTTAAGAAGTACCAACGTGACTGCCCGCACCATGGATTCACTGAGGTAACACTTTTAGGCATCTTCTTTAGAGGTATAGATCGTCCATATCTGACTGCGTTGGACAACTCTAGCAATGCCAACTTTAACACTAGGACTCCTGCTCAAGCTAAGCAGTTGATAGATAATTTAGTAAGCAGTAATAGCTGCAAGACTACTGATGAGAGAAGGAAGAAGTCCGGTGGAAAGATGGAGAATTCTGAGATAGCTGATATTAGATCTAAGTTGGACACTGTCTGCAATCTTCTAGCTGGGAAGAAAGCTGTCCACTTTGCTCAAGATGTTGAGATGATCAATGATGAAGGAGATGATCAGGAAGAGGATGTAAATTACATCGGAGGATCTGGTTTCCAAGGAAACAGGTTTGGTAATCAGACTGGAAATAGGTTTTTCAGTGGTCAGAAGAGTGCTTTCACAAGCAATCAAAACTCTTCTGGCTTTGGACAGAATGCTGGTTTTCAGAAACCTTTCCAACAAGGTAATTAGAGGACTTATGGATCTTCCTCTTACCAAGCACCTCCTGTAGCTACTACTCATGAGAGTAGGATGGAGGCAATGATGAAACAACTGCTGGAAGGAAAGACTAAGATTGATGTGGACTGCAACAAGAAGTTGGATGTTGTTTATGAGGATCTCAGTGGGAAGTTTGAGTCTCTAAACACTCATGTGAAGAAATTGGACACTCAGATGAGCCAAATTTCAAGCTCCATCAAAGGGAAGAGTGTTGTAGACACCCATATTAAGGCCTGGTTAGTGCACATTGATGATGGATCACACCTAGGTGAAAGATTTGAGCTAAGTACAACTGAAGTGGTAGAAGAGGCTGAAATTTCGGATTTTGAGGAAAATCTCTCGGGTGGAATCTGTGAAAATTTGACTGCATCGATCGATGCACCCTTAGCGTCGATCGTTGCAAGGCGTGGACAGACAGATTCACAGGATTCTTATGACATTGATGCAGATTCAGAGCTTAACCGTTTATTCCGTGGAGTGTCTGAGATAACTCAACAGGAGATTTATGCACAATCTATTCGCTTATATCCTAAGGTGTCTAAAGTGATTCAACAAGAGATTGATGAGCTTAAAGAGCTAGAAAATATTGGTGAAGAGTTGGAAGAAATTCCACCATCTGATGATCCACCTTACCACCCTTGTGTGCAGAGATACTTGGGTAAGATGTTGCCTTTGGATGAAGAGCTGAAGGATTGGGTTATAGTTGTTCCTCAGCATATAAGCGATGTGCTATTAACCAAGGTTCCTAAGAAGGTACCTGATCCTAGGATTTTTATGCTAAGTTGTTCTATATTTGAGGATGGTTTCAAGCGCTCTCTGTGTGATTTAGGAGCTGCTGGAAGTCTTATGCCATACTCTGTGGCAGAGAAGCTGGGTATGATGGATTTTTCACCTACTAGGACCTCTCTTGTCCTAGCTGATCAGTCTATAAGGAATCCTGAAGGAGTTCTTGAGGATGTCCCAGTGAGAGTTGGAAACTACTTGGTTCCGACGGATTTCTTAGTTCTTAAGAACCACAGTGAGCACGATGATGCTTTGATACTGGGTAGACAATTCTTGGCTACAGCTGGAGCAGTGATAGATGTCAGACACAGCTTGATAGATATCCATCTGGGAGATGAGCCGCTGCACTTTGAGATGGACAAGCTGCGCAAGCCACTGATTGATGGGCAGACCTTCACCATTATGGATGGAGATGAAGAGCAGTCAAGTCACACTACGGTTTTGGATCCTGGGGAGAATTTCACTCCTTTTCTTAGACGCGTTCACACTGATGATGCTTACTCTCCGCCTTGGATGAGGAGACTTGCACAGAGGCAATCAAAGTCTCTGTCAGAATCTCACGGTGCCTGATTCTTGTTCGTCCGGCCAAGCTAATGACCTTAAACAATCGCTGAGTGGGAGGCAACCCACTGTTAGGTTTTAGTATTTTTCTTTCTTATTTTTGGTGTTTTTCTTAGGAACTTACGTTTTGATTTTGTTTTGCTTAGTTGTTAGATACAAAACTCGAGTCTGGAGATGTGTGACGATCGATGCACTTGTGCACCGGTCGTTGCAAGGATATTATGACGAAGAGATGGGATCGCATTGTGACGATCGTTGAGGTCCTGTGCAACGGTCGTCTCAAATGGTTTAATTGCAAAATTAAGGTACCCGTGCTAAACCGGAACCGATTTGGTTCAACAGCATCGATCGTTGCTCATCAGCAACGATCGTTGCACCCACGACCAGGTAAGTGCCTTAAACCCTTTTCTCCTCTCTTCTTCTCCACTCTCGCCGTCCAAACAACCGAGACTCTCATCACCTAAATCTCTCATTTCTTCATCGTTTTTGTTGATTCCAAGTGCTATTCTCCTTGTATTTACACGCTTTATCTGTTTTTCTAACCCATTCGAAGCAAATCCAAGGTAATGTGTCTCAATTTCATGATTTCCGGATTCGTTTTTAGGGTTTTAGAATTTGAGAATTTTGGCTTGAAAACGATGATTCCATGCTGTTATAGACCTGATTTAGGATGATTGGTGATGGATTATTGTTGTTTGTGTAGTTTTAGAACGGATTTAGAAACAATTTTGAGGATTCATTGTCGGCTGTGAAATCGCCCTGCATCGAGCGTTGCACTTGTGCAACGGTCGTTGCATTACGATTTCACAGGGAGTTTCTGCCGAGACTTACTTGTTTTAATTTCTTGCAGATGCCTCCTCGACAATCCCATAAGCGTAGAACTACCGCAGCAGCAGCTACAGCTCATCAAGCTCCACCGGCTGAGTGGTTCCATCGAGACTCGTATCCACCTGAAGATTATCAGAGAGATCAAGAAGCAATACAACCACATTGGCCTAGAGCAGATCAGCTATTGATTCCGACAGATAGAGTGTGGGGTAATAATATTGCTGAGTTCCTTAAGACTGATGAGTTCACAGAGAGGCCATTGCTTAACCAGTGGGATGAGTATGACACATTGTTGTACAATGGTTTGTGTGGTATGAAGCTTAATCCGACCAAATTTGCAGATTACTCGACCTGCAAGAGTCTGGAGATCGATGAGCAGGTTCTTGCACTGTGTAAGGGCATTGGTCTGGGGACAATGCCAATGCAGCCTTACGAGATGTACCCTGAGTTGGTAAGACAACTGCTAGCCACTTGAAGAGTGATATACCCTACACCAGACAACAGGAAGGCTTCAGGAGGCTTCTTTACCTTCATGTGCTTAGGAGCCAGGTATCGGATTCCCCTTCTCGATATATGTAGGATTTATGGATTCAGCACTGAGCCGACGCGCATTGGTATGTCACTTGAGTGGGATGTGGATGAAGCTCAGTATTTCTGGGAGTGTATCGGCACTGGTCGGTATAACTCGAGGACCACACCGGTGATTCAAGTTAGGCATCCGGTTCTTAGATACGTATTGCGCATCTTAGGATCTACTCTGTTGTGCAAGTTTGAAGCCAACAAGATGCGTAAGAACGAGATGGAGATGATGTTTATTGGACTGAGGGACCAGTTCGAGGATACTGTTCTGAGAGATCCCACTAAGGGACTCAACTTGGAAGCTGTCTTCGCTCACCATTTATGCGAGCTGCAGAAGAAGCCATTTGATGGTGTGGACACTGAGAGAGTAGGGAGTCTGCTTACTCCTATTTTCAGGCATTGCAGGATTCCCTTAGAAGGTACAGAGCGTAATGACAGCCTGGAGTTCCTTGATTTTAGCCATCTGCAGAGTGCTACCTGGCTGAAGGAGGGACGTGTATGGGTTTATTATGACCCTGCCACAGTGAAGTGTGGTGTGGATCTTCCTGCTCCTGGTCTTACACAGATTGATACGCTGGATGCCTTGAGGTTCCAGCCTCCTACGAGTGAGCAGCGCAGAGTCCCTTCTATGGCTCATCCGCTGAGAGAGCCTTCAACACGAGCTTCTACTTCCTCTGCGCCTGCACCTGCACCTGCTGCCCCTGTTGATGATATTGGCCCTTTTCCCGAGCCTACGATGCCTTATGGTGATATGTCTGAGGCAGAGTCGAGAGAGCGCTCAGATGGTATTCTACGGGTCGTCTGGAACTTCATGCGTACCTGCACTTGCAGGAGACAGCCACAGATACACCATCCAGGACCTTCTCGACGCAGACGACGATCTCGACTCCCGGTTCTTCGAGTGGTACTGATCGCATTGATGGGATGGAGGATGAGTGATTGAGTATTGGCATCTCTAGACTGCGGTTCTCTGTATTTCTTTTTCACTTTTCTTTTGCACTTTCTTTTGATTTCTTAGGGTTTTTATGTTTGGATGCTGTGATTGATTTGAGACTACTAGTTGCTTTGATTTTATATGTTTTCAGTGGTTTTCAGCTTGCAAGTTCGAAATTTCATGATTTCTCACGGACTAACCTGCTAACTTGCTGACTGATCGACAAAATCGCAGTTCGTCGATCGACACAACCTGTGTCGATCGTTACAACACGAAAGAAATCGCATTGCAGCGATCGTTGCGGTCCTGAGCAACGATCGACAATGTGCGACAGAGGTAAAAATCAGACAGAACTCAACACATCCATTAACATTTTTGCTTTTATTTCTTTTTACCAATCCTTTGCTTGACACTACTGGCTTTATCTTTCTGTTTTCTTAAGAGTCAGTCCAATTTTCAAAAAAATTTGTTTTATTGAGTCAAAACCATAAGTAGGAAACAGTGAATTTTTGAGAAGATTAACAACATCTTGCAGGAACTTAAGTAACCATTGGGATGAAGTTGCAGGATCTATTTATGACTATTAGAAAACCCCAACACAGATCAATCTACTGAGGATACCCACATCACTTCAGGTATCAGAGGATCCTTTTACTGACTTCACCTTAATACTGACTTAATTTTCTCACTTAAGGGCTTGGTATACCTTGTGTCGGATTCCTTTGTTAGTTCTGACACAGCCTGTAAACCTGTCCTATTTGGTTCCCTTCTCCCCTTCCATAAAGTTCAAAAAAATAATAAACTGAGGATGAGTTAGTAACTCCGAAGTGGTCACGGGAGTAGTAGCAAACACTATTACCTCATGTGCGATCCATGGAATGTGTCCAAAGTACACCCCTTAACGGGAAGAGCACTGATAAAAAAAAATGATACCCAATGGGGAAAAATCAGAATGCTAAGGAAGGGAAAAGAGAAGAAAGGGACCAGAGAAAGATAGTATGGTGGTCTAGAGCTGGCAAAGTAAGAGTCCATGTGCCCTTTGATCGATACTCCTTAGGTGAGACCGCACTTAAATACTTGCAGAAGTCAGTAGGGTGAATTTGAATGCGTGAATGTGATTGTGGAGTTTACTTAGGACAGTTGCTAAGTGTGGGGGAAGTATATGTTGGTCTTGATATCTTGTAGGTGATTCTTTCAGTGGTTTACTAAGGGGAATCTGAGTGTTGTTGCTTCTAGGACAAAAAGAGTTTCTGAAAGTTTTCAAACCTCTTCACCATGTCTAGTTCTCTGTTTTGCTTGAGGGCAAGCAAAGGCTAAGTGTGGGGGAGTTGATATATCATGGTTTTTACCGGTTTTATGCCATGATATAAGTCTGTTTTAGTGTCTTTTGGTGTTCTTTTAGAGTCCTTTACAGGTGTTATTAGGTACACGCACGTTTGGAGCAGAAGTGAAGATTTTGGAGCTACTTGGAGCACTTTGGAGATTTGACCCGAGAGGTTGTGCTCACTGTCCGAAACAGAGTACTATGTCGATCGACGCACACCTGCATCGATCGATGCACAGCGAGTTGGGCCAGATTCTCGGCGGTTTAATGAAGAATGCTGATATTGTAAAGATGCCCAGAAGTTCCAGATATTTACACAGAAGCCCCAAGTCGTGTTTTAGCTATTTAATTAGGTTTTTAACTTCAGTTTTTACATACGCTATCATAACTTAGAGCAGAGAGTTTTTAGAGCTTTTGGGGCTGATCTGATCCTGTACTACACTTTGTTTTGGAGAAGTTTTTGAACCCCTTTAATATTCTAATCTCTTTTATGATTTCTATTAATTCATTGATTATGTTTACATCATCCATGTCTGAGTAGTTTCATAGTTAGGTTTAGGGTTTCTCATAGGGATTTCATGACTTGCTAGATATAATTAATTCAGTTAAGGATTAACATCAATAGAATGTTCTTCAAACTAAATTGTGTTTAATGCTAGTTCTAACCTGATCACTTAGAATCGAGATCTTAGGTTGCTAAATACGACACGACAGTGTGGTTTAGAATATGACCTATTTAGGTTGAGCAATTTAATTACTCGCAAAGGAATTTGGTTTAATTAGATTGTGAACATATCGAACTTGGAATTAAAGCTGGTTTAATCTGTTAGTAATTGCAAGGGAATTTGGATTGCTGCACTTAGACTTAGAGAATTCTCGCAACGACAGTTGGTTAATTCTATATCTGTGTTTGAGTTCTAGAACTGTGTTTAATTTGATCCTGACTGAATGATTTATCTGCTTGTCTGATTTCCTGAGAACGCCCTAGACTTAGCGCCCTTAGTTTATTGCTTACAACCACAACCTGCTACTTGTTTACTTTCTTGCTTTCTTTTTAGTTATTCAATACAATTTGCTTTTTGCTTTCTCCTAGTTTTAATCTCTTTAGTTCTTAATCCTATCGTTGCCTAGAGTCCTCGTGGATTCGATCCCTAAGTACTACATTGATATACTGTGCACTAGCAGTTAGTATAGGGTAAAACTTACGACCTATCAGTTAATGGTACACATGACCCGAATAGGTGTGATTCATTATCTGCGGTAGGGTCGATTATCGAGCATGGCTAGCAAAGTGGGTCAAACGCCGACGGATAGGAATAGGACGCGGACATGGTTTGCTAAAGGACATGGTCGGTTCTTATTTCAATACGTTGTGCAGTCTTAGTGGAACAATAGGATAACAGTTTTTAAGGTGAGAATGAACATGCATTAGATGGACTTGTTAAGATGTTGGTTTATGTTTAAGTCCTCTGGCTTCTTATATGTTTTATTGATGCAGGACCTTAGGTTGATCCTCATTGACCGGGCTAGGTGCACGGGACAAAGACCTAGACGGACGAGTGGTGCATAGGATGATTTAGTTAGGACTAAACAATACACTAGCCTATTGTGGAAATTCTTTATTGTATCAGTACCTTGGTTTATTAATGAAAGATCAGTTTATTGTCTTATTTATTGTGTTCTATTATTGCTAGATTTAGGTAAATGGAATTCATACATGGAACTAGTACTTAGATAAATGGTTAAAATGATAGGGATCCTCATCCGACCTATGGTCGGGTTTAGGCGTTACGTGATCATACGCGTCCAACGGTCGGATCCAACACAACATATCCGCCTTCTCTGGTCCAAGCAGCAAGAATTGGGGAAACTATTTGTAGGATTATGAGTTTTTCATGGTTCAATTCTCAGATTGCAACCTAACGCATAATCTTAAACAAGGATCTAGGTTCTTGTAATCGAATCATAAAACAAACCTGGACATTACCTTTGCAGCGGAATTTGGTGGTAATGACGAGATCAACGAACAGATGAATACCTGTTCCTCCTTGGTATCCACACGCTTACAAGCACGGATGGCTGCTAGACCGGATGGAATTCAACCAGAGAGAGAGAGAGAGGAGAGAGAGCCTGCGGCTGCTCTTCCAAATCGCCAAGAAGCCATTAGGGTTTCATAACCCAAATGTTGCAATTAATTAACTCACTAATGGGCCCAAGTTTAATTAATTAAACTAATGGTCCATTGGACTTTTGGGCCCAAGACACAAATCAGACAAAAGCCCATTTGTTGTCTGCCCAACTCTCTGTACAAATACAGTAAATGCCTCAGCATCTTACGTATTAATTCCATCTTAACTTTTCCGTTAGCTATGGTGTGTGACCCTTCGGGATCATACAATACTGGTAATAAGTCCTAAACTTATAGATCAAGAGCGGACTCTAGCAAGCCATCATGATCACCCAGTATTTATGACTTATGTCTGATCTCGACATTTATCATACTTTCTAGAGATAGTACAGTAGATTTCAGGACATTCCCAACAATCTCCCACTTGTACTGGAATCCTACATTCCCTAATCCTTTTGTCTCAATATCTCGATCTGGCATAAGGCAAGATGCGTGTCATCCTTATATAGCCAGACCATGTTCATCGGACCAGATTTGATACTGACAATGCAAACGACTTGGGCAAGTCCGTTTGGGAGTGGCCACTCTCTTACCAGCTATCAAGTCTCCGATTGGCCTAGAGATATTACCTCCGTTAAACGGCAGGGACAAATCCCATCTTGTTCCATCACTATGAACTACACAATTCATAATACACCCAACCAAGGTCCGTATAGCTCCCAGTTACGAAACAGCGTTAGACAATGATCAAAGCGCATCACTTCATGTGCAGCCACATGCATGCGAACTCAGGTCTAAGGACTATACTCTATAGTCGTATATGAGAACCTCTCATGACACATATATTAATATCTTGTAGAGTTCTCATCAGCGGGCCATGTCCGGTCATATGCTCCCCTACATATACCTATGTGTCGACTTTGATGCCGCGCATCTATGACCCCTCGAAACTTGGTCATAAGTCTCAACACAATCTAGTCTCAAGTGGTTGTTGGTGTTCCAATTCAACAACCTTCGACTATGGACACTATGATTTATGTCATTTCATTAAATATGGGGTTTCAGGATCAAGTCTACTCATGTACTTCGATGGCCCATATATAATGACATGAATCATTTTGGAACGATTATTTATATCACAGTTAAAATAATCCAGAAATCATAGATTTCATAAACATAAAATATTATGTTTACATGAACCTTTCAAAACAACTAAGTAAAGCCCTTTACAAACTCCCACTGAAATTAAGACTACATCTTAGTTTCATTCATCCTACAGCTACAGTCCGCGACTCATGCTTAGGCCTAAGGAGTGGCTTCGTTAATAGATTGGCAACGTTCTCATTCGATGAAACTTGCTGATCTACTTAACACCTCTGTCATTTATCTCACGGAATAGGTTATACCTACCCTCAAGGTGTTTGGACCTCTGATTTGCAGCTAGTCTCATCTATGCTGGGAATCACATCAAGTTCAGTAATGAACTCTTTCTTTCCAAACAACCTCTTTCGCTGCTTCTCAAGCTGCGAAATGTTCAGCTTAAGTCATGGAGTCAGCAACAGTGCCTTGCACCGCCAGACAGACACAAGATATAGCCGGACTGTGACCAGGAATTATCTTTGTCTATTGGAAACTTGCCTTTCAGACTCTACCGACTTTTAGCACTTCACTTTCTCCGTAAATCAAAAACTTATCCTTAGTATTCCTCAAATACTTTAGGATATTCTTTACGGCAATCCAGTGATTCTTTGCTGGATTTGACTGGTCTTTACTTGTCTTGCTTAACATTAAAGCTACATCAAAACAAGTACGTGTCATGGCATACATGATAGATCCAATTGCCGACGCATATGGAATCCTATCCATGCATTCAAGATCAGCAGATATCGCAGGACACTGTATCTTTCTTAATGAATTGCCATGTGACATTGGCATAAAACCCTTCTTGGATTGCTGATTACGTGTAGGACTTTGTCAATTTAAGAATCCTGACTTTGTCCTACCAGCTCTTTTGGATCTCTATCTTTAGATCCAAAATCCAAGAACATACGTGGCTTTACCCATGTCAATCATAAAACCAACTCCCAAGCCAGTCCTTTACCGACTGCAACATTGGGACGTTATTTTCGAGAATCAGTATGTCATCGACATACATTATGAGAAATGCAACATCGCTCCCACTTATCTATTAGTATACGCACAGTTCCACTTCGTTCCTGTCCAAGTCAAAACTTTGACTACTTCAACAGAACGACGATTCCAACTCCGATGTGTTTGCTTCCATCCATGAATGGATCAATGAAGCTAACTTACACATAGTGAAATTTTTCGGAGTCCTGGCTTACTTTCGCTTTTTTTGAATTTCGCAGGTTGGTCGCTTTCAATGATCATCAGATCATGCGAACTTTCAATGATCATCAGGTTCAACTAATGACGAGAAATCACTCTCGGATTAGTGACTGATTCATTCATATCTGCGAACTTCAGGCTCCACAGGTGTAGATTCTACAGAAATCTGTAAATCCATCCGCTGCTCCCCCTCAACAGGTTGAGCAGCCACCTGTATTTCTCGAATTTCTTCGAGTTATACTTTTACTCCCACTGTTCTTCTTGGAAAGTAACTTCCCTTCTTAGAAAACAGAATGGACGTAAAAGGTAACAAGCCTTGGTTTCCCTAGGACAACCAGCGAAGTAGCACAACTACAAATACTCAGTAAAGACGAATTTGGATCGATTCCAATCCACATTTACGTGGTGTCTTTCAACTGATATTGGTGGAACTATTTCAGCGTAAACTTAGATATTTCTAGAGCGTTATTCTTAAAGAATATCATGGAAGATTCGTGTGACTCATCTTTAATCATTTCTAATAAGATCTGATTGTTTCTCACAGAAATACCTCAAGGTTTTTAGGAGAATTGAGCTGTGAAACGACTTCACACTCATTCAGATGATCACACCATTAATGACTCAAGTATTCTCACTCGTGATCTAATCCAGAGTCTTAATACTTATGTCACTCAGATTCTATACCTCATTCTGGAACTCTTTCGACCATGTCAAAGAATTCCGACTTGTGTCTCATCAAATGAACACAGTCTTACTCACTGAAGTAATCAGTAGAGACAATGAAGTACAGGAAATTTTCTCTGGCATTACTGCTCATCGGACCACATACATGAGTATGTTCAATCTCCAATAAGCCTTTGGGCCTTTCTCTAGCTCGGCTAAGATGGGCCCTTTGTCTTTTGGTCTAGTAAGCAGAATTCAAGTCTCATAAGATATCCATTCAAATGAGCCCAAAAGTCCATAACTATGGGGTTTCTGAATCTGACTTACTCTATGTGACCAAAACATTTATGCCAAGAAAAATCAGGTTTAATTCATCAGATTTAAACCAATTGCGGTATTTATGTTACATTTTAGGCACTCTATGGTTTAAGATATAAAACCCATTCCTTGAATAGGGTGCTACAATTAATATTTCATTAAGATCAGAAGAACAAAACTTGTCTTTTATCAAAATGAAAAACATTCAAATTCTTTACAAGAAAATGAAAGACAACTCTGCTTAAAGCAGGTACATTGTAGCAATTACTTAATACAAAACCAAGCCTCAAAGGGATCTATAAGTGAAAACCCTACGGCTGAGGCCGCATCCCAAGCTCCTTCCAGACACGCAGTTCCACTTGCCCTTCCTTCAACGTTCTATTGTTGCTCTGGCTCTGCATATTATAACAAATATCAGTGCCACAACCAGTATCCAATACCTATAAGGTATAACTTGAAGTAATAACATGAAGACCTGAGGAAGTAGTTTCATACATCAACTTCAACTCCTCATAATCTTCCATGAATTTAATGCAATCTCTCTTCCAATGCCCAGTCTCTTTACAGTAGCAGCACTTACCAACGCAAGAGGTATCTGATTCGGGCTCAGAAGACACACGCTTGCCATGATTTAAAATCTGGACAACTTTGTCTTCACCCTTGTCAGCATTAGGTTTAGTAAACCTACCCTTCTCCTTCATGAGATTGTACAGGGTACTCTTCACGTTTGGCTCAACTGCTTTGAGCATATCATGCAGTTCAGTCAGCGTCTTCGTTAAGCCTTTCTTGATATAGTTCCTTCTGAACTTATCATAGCTTGACGGCAGTGACTGCAGAATGATCTCAGTTGCCAATTCTTGGCTAACTGGATAATCTAGTTTCCTCAGGTTATCAATGTAACTCATCATTTTACTGATATGAGGACTTACTGGATGATCATTCGGTAGCTTGCAGCTAGTGAGAGATTTAACCAACTGGTATCTCTCCACTCTTACCTGCTCCTGAAATCTCAATTTCAGGCTGCTGATCATCTCTATTGGCGAATCCATGTTCTCATATTGCTTCCGCAAATCTGAGTCCATGGTAGCCAATATCAGACCACGCACATCTACCGCATCATCATAATGCTTATTCCAAGCATTACGTACTGCATGACAGGCCTTGGATCCGATCCTCTCGGGGAGAGCTTTCTCAAGGACATAGTCCTTTCTCTCATGCCTGAGAACTAGCCTCAGGTTCCGCGACCAAGTCAAGAAATTTGATCCGTTCAGTTTGTCCATCTCAAGGACATACCGGATCGAGAAAGTGTTTGATTGTTTGTGCTCTTCATAGCTGAAATTTAGAGATAAATAGAGTTTTAGTTATTTAGTTCATAAAAGAGTAATCTTAATAACTTATAAGAAGACTCGCATTGCATTCAAAATTTCTTTGTTTAACCTCATAAGAATGCAATGATTCCGAGACCCATGTTCAGCTAAATCCAAAGTGGGCCACTGGCCGTCACCCAGAAGTAGCTTTACTTGGTAAGCATACACACAGCTAGTTATATCTCATATAACTCTCGGTTGTGAATTGGGCCCAAGGCCCAATACACCAGATGTCTCAAGGCCCGGGACTCCCGATGGCCCAGTCAAGGAAACCAATCTCTTACAGCCAAATAATCACTAAAGTCTGGGACTCCCAATGAAATTAGTGACTATATACTACTTTACTTACGCGAAAACAGACACCTCACACTGTAAGCCATATCTGTAATCGAATAAGCGTTAAGTAGCTGACAAGATTGGAAAGACATCCAAGCTTGATATTGTTTTTGAGGATTTTCAGTTTTATTTCCAAAAATAGAAGATTACTATTTTGGAAAACTTACTTATTTTAGAAACTTTCTAAATTTAGTAACATACTAAAAATAGAAATTTCTAATTTAATATTTTATAAATATTTTGGGATTGGGTCACAAATTATAGGCCCAATTCTTGGCCCAAGACCATAGAATTCCAGTTGGCCCAATAATTTGATATAACCGAGTCGGTTTATTAATTCTGGTCCAAGACCAAATTAACTATCAAAACCATCGGTTATTTACTAAACCAGACCAGCTCTAAATTATTTGGTCCAACCAAATCAAACTTAGACCAGCCTTCGGTTTAGGTTAAAATTCAATTTTGAATTTCAATCCGGTTTAACCAGAAATTAAATAATACCAATTGTATTAAATAATTTCCAGCAAACCGCGATTTGGGTTAACCGCTTGAACCACCAATTAAATTTGATCGGTTCAGTTAAGTCCAAAACCGGGAAGAAACACCTAGTGTTTTAGCCAATTTGACCTAACTTGCGGTTTAAGGCTTTAAACACACGATTAACCGCCAATTAAATTGGACCGTTTTAATCGGTGCGGATTGGGCAACGAACCGCGAAGCTCGGTTTAACCGATTGACTATTCGCGGGACGTAAAATTTTAACGGGCCAAACGATCGACCACGGCCCATGAACATCACAAACGATCCACGATCGTTGCGTCCAGCCATGGCCGATCGATCCTTGCCCATCCGTGATCCACGATCACACGGCCATCACGTCACGACCGATCCGATCACACGATCCACGGCCTCTCGATCACGCGGCTTAAGGTGATCGATCATCGATCGATCCAATCGATCTCACGCATCACTTACGGCCCACGCATCACTCGGCCATCGATCACCGGTCGATCACACAACTCGGCTTATTGATCGAAAGCATCTCTCGGCAATCGATCCATCCGATTGTTGTGGCCCACGATCGATCACATACGATCACGCTCGATCACATAACCGATGATCCGCAATCGGATCGCAAGTGATCTCTTGCCTTGCGGCTCACACAATCGATCCGATCGGCTATTACAAGCGATCATCGGCGGCTCTATGAATCGATCATCGATCCATTAACGCACGAAGCCGAGATCGAGTTATTATCGGCCCATCAAATAACTCTTTCTTGCTTAACAAGAAATCGATGATGGCAACAAAACAATGAATGATCCGAGACCATTCTTTGCCGATTAGGGTTTATAGGTTTTTAAACAATTTTGATTTGATTCATTAAACCATTAAACAACCATTATGATCCAAATTACAAGAATCTAATGAACCTGGCTCTGATACCACTGTAGGATTATGAGTTTTTCATGGTTCAATTCTCAGATTGCAACCTAACGCATAATCTTAAACAAGGATCTAGGTTCTTGTAATCGAATCATAAAACAAACCTGGACATTACCTTTGCAGCGGAATTTGGTGGTAATGACGAGATCAACGAACAGATGAATACCTGTTCCTCCTTGGTATCCACACGCTTACAAGCACGGATGGCTGCTAGACCGGATGGAATTCAACCAGAGAGAGAGAGAGAGAGGAGAGAGAGCCTGCGGCTGCTCTTCCAAATCGCCAAGAAGCCATTAGGGTTTCATAACCCAAATGTTGCAATTAATTAACTCACTAATGGGCCCAAGTTTAATTAATTAAACTAATGGTCCATTAGACTTTTGGGCCCAAGACACAAATCAGACAAAAGCCCATTTGTTGTCTGCCCAACTCTCTGTACAAATACAGTAAATGCCTCAGCATCTTACGTATTAATTCCATCTTAACTTTCCCGTTAGCTATGGTGTGTGACCCTTCGGGATCATACAATACTGGTAATAAGTCCTAAACTTATAGATCAAGAGCGGACTCTAGCAAGCCATCATGATCACCCAGTATTTATGACTTATGTCTGATCTCGACATTTATCATACTTTCTAGAGATAGTACAGTAGATTTCAGGACATTCCCAACACTATTTTCATCAATGGAGAAGATTGCGGAGATAAAGATCAGACCTTACCCGAGAAATAAACCGAAGATCAATATAGGGATAAAGAAGAAGGGGTAAGGACGAATCGAATCATTCATGACCAAACCGGAAAAGAGCTTACATAAGAAGAAGATAATATTTTATGGCTTCAGTAACACATATCGGCTGAAGGGTTAAGGATGACGAGCCGTGATTAACTCAACAAGCTCAGAGCCACTTTAGCACAAGCTACCGAAAAGATGAAAGTCATGCGATCACAAGTGCACAAAGTAATTAGCACAACAACAGAGATATATCGTGTCTTGGAGGAAACTCGATTGACGCTATTCATAACTCGGATAACCAAGACGAGAGTCTCCGATCCAAGAAAATCAGGATCCCTTTCTACAAGGAACGACATATTTGAAACCTCATATGACTACTTTCCACATAGCAATGGGAAGAGCCAACATAAAGAAATAATAAAGAGATGCTGGATTATGTCTCTTGTTCCTATAACACTTGAAAGGGGCAGCCTCAAGTGGTTCTCAAGACTGGAACAAAACTCTACCAACAGTTTCCGACAATTATCTACAACATTCATTAAAAAGTACTCGATGTTTATAGATCGGGAAACCTCCAATGTTAATCTTTGGTCTATGTCTCAATGTCCTAACAAAAGATTGTGAAACTTCATAGGGAGGTTCCAGAAAGTGGTGTCAAAGATTGAAGGTCTAAGTGACAAAGAAGCCCTCGACGCACTGAGGATGGCATGGTGGTACGAATCGGATTACAGAAAGGAAATATTGCTGAACAGACCTCAGACCATCCAATTCGGTATGCATAGAGCCTTTGACTTCGTAATCAACGAGGAAGAAATGAAGATTTTTTAGAAGAAGTAAAGCTCAGCAAAACCTCAGAGAAAAAACTTGCTTTCCACCCCAAATTCGCAAAACAACCAAAGGAGCTCCTATAGCAATGGATACACAACGATGGACATGAACTCGGAGGGTTCAGAGTAAGGAAAGGGGAAATGGAACACATGGACGAGAAAATCCAACATTTACGATCAAAAGGCTTATTGCGAGTAACTGGCCGGTCCTGGCCGCAATCATCAGGTCACAATGGGAATTGTGGACCAGCATGGCTGAAGTGGCTCAGTCACAATAACTTATGAACAAAAAGCTGTTTGTGGAAGAAGGGCATATTGCGAATGTGGATGGTCGCAATGTCCAAACCGCAATGGGATTTAAAACAAGCATGGTCGCAATGTTCAGACCGCAATGGAATTCTGGACCAGCATACCTGCGATGGCTCGGTTGCAATACTTTGTGGAGAAAGGTGAGGCATGAACAAAGGTGCATTCTGCGGACAAGTTTGATATGTATCTAGTAAATCATTCATAATATTTAGAATACAGATTCAAAAACCTTGAAACCACCCCCATTAGAAAGAAAAGTCAATTTACTATGCCTTTCGTTTGAAGTCCTAAAGTATGACCGTCTAGAGGAATGGAACGAAGATCGATCAAAATTAAAGGTTTTGTGATTGACAAGGAAATTATTGTGCTAGCTAAAGAAGTTATTTTAATATCGATGGTCGAGCTAGAATTGAAAATAGCCAAGTGGAGTTATGAATTAGCTGATGGTCGTGATCAGTGGCCGAGAAAGTTTAGTGGGAAGACGATAGGATCCTAAAATTACGGAATGACGAGAAATCACGTGGAAGTGATAAAGGAAGTAAAAATATGAAGATGGATCAAAATGGAAGTGAAAACGGCTTAAGGAAAGGAAAGATATCATGTAAACAAAACTGACAAGTTAATAGGTTGATGCGTTGAACCATGGGTATGTATCGCAATACATTCACTGAAAGCGGGTCGACGAAAATGAATGAAGAGGCATTGAAAAGTAGACTACGCTATGCATTGGTATGCCGAATGTGATAATGGCTCACAGTACGGAGGCAGAAACAAGCAGTACGGCTGTGATCGGATGACGGAGATGGCCGAGTGAGAGATGGCAGGTCATGGCCGGCCAGAAGAGGGAAAATGTCGCGATCATAACTCCCTCGGGTGGGGCAATAAGAACCACCCCATGTTTTCACCGTGTAGCATGACCAGAATGCAGGTAAGTATCGCCGTGCATGATCGTGCCTAGAGTGTAGTTAAGTATCGCCGCGCAAGGCGTCACAGAGTCGCTACCAGGAGCAGCTAAGTATCTCAGTGAATGAAAACACCTTGTGTCACCATTAGAGAATATGTGTGTGTCGCCGGACCGACATGTGTTGCCACGCATGTTTCCCGGCGCATTAGCTCCACCCATGATCCCCATTTTATCGCTATTTCCCACATCCAATCACCTTATAAATAGTGAACCTTCCTTAAACAATTCTCTGCTTTTTCTGATCTTAAACCAGTTATAGAGAGAGAGAACATAAGGGTTAGAGAGAAAAATTGAGAAACAAGCGCTAAGAGCGAGAAGTACGGGCTGCCGATAGCGGGAAGTTCGGGTTAAGTAAAGGGAGGAAGGTAAACCATAAAACTAAGTTATTGTTATTCCTAAACTTGTTCTTTAGACTCTGAGTTAATTAGAACCTCATTTGTAGATCCATCAGGAGAGTTTAGGAGTAAAGAGAAAGTCGTGGAAAGAGTGAGTCTCGGTAGCTAGGAATAAAGGGTTTTGTGCAAGTTCATTGATGTGATTTGCATGCATAACTGTAGAGGTTCATGTCGTGTGTTAATTGTTTAAGTGTTGGCTAAGTCTATTTGTGCATATTAATTATGATTAAAGATTATTGCATGTATGCATATAAGAGTTAGTAGGTTATATGGTTAAGCGTTTGCATACATGTTTTGATTTAGCATATCTTTGTATTTGGTTCAGTGTTAGAGATGTTGCAAGCATTGTTAGTGTGAAATTCTAATAACGTTTTATTGAATGTTTCTCTATGAATGTGTTAGAAATGAGTTTTCCCTTGTGGGTGAGGATGTTGTAGCTCTGTGAGATCATTGATCCACACGAGTCTCCCTTCCGTTTCGACGGTTGTAGTGGCTTCTGTGATCTTCAGATTCTTTTGAAGACCCTACACCATAACACATTTTTGAAAATAATTGGATGCATGTGTGGTTATCATGCAATCTAAGCTACATGAGTTGTGTGATGCATGTGGTCGTATGTGATCTTCGGATACTACGGACCAGATTGATGTGCGTCATTGTTGTGTTTGTTATAGTACCTAACTGCATATGTGTGATCATTCAAGGTTAAGTTACTATATGTTGTGAAATTGTCCTATAAATTGTGTGTTGTTCTAAGACATGCATCCTAGAGTATGTGTGATTACTCTAGGTAAATGGAGTATATACGGTCGATTGGTTTTTCACCTTGTGTGAGGTTTACTTGGGTCGCACCCATGGCCGATCATCGTCTGACGACACGATCCCGAGAGAAGTGTATACCCTGTAATCAGGTGTGAAGTTCCGGTTTATGATACTTTGAGGTTATTAGGTCGGGTGGTTTATTGCGACCATGGACTAGACGAGTTCGTTACATTTATGGCCAATGCATGAGACTGAGTTATATGTGTCTAGAGAGTCTAGAAGTGTGTTGAATTCATGATAGGTTTCATGTTTTGCACGTTATTTATATGCTTCCGCAAGTGCATATCTTTGATATTGTTGCATATTGATGTCTGCGAGACGTTTCTGTTTTTTATTGCATTGTGCTTCGACTACGGGTTAGGTTGGGGTACTAATGAATGTTTAAAGGGTCGTGCACTCATTGGGTAACCTTAGGTTGCTTATTATACTACTTTTTTCTTGCATGAAGCCATAGAAAGACTAGAGGACAGTTTCGGACGTTAAGCCCCGGTGTATTTTCGAATTGTGTGTAAGATTGTGGAGTTTGTATTACGTAGTTTTTTTTACTCAAGCGCAATAAACTGTAATTATTTGGGTAACTTTTTGTAATTGTGTCATACATATTATTAATAAAACGTGATTTCTATAAATGTCACAATTCCAATGATATTAGTTTCGTCTGAACTACCAGAACTTGAGGTTGTAGTACATGTTGCAAAGCCTTAGGCTATGACCGAGAGGATCGCCAGATATCATGAATTGGCCGGCCAGACCTCTAGGATGGCAAGAATGGTTGCAGTATTGAGCTACTGTTCCACCTGCGGCCGTCTATGTCTATAAAACATGTCAGGGGTATTACATATTGTGGTATTAGAGCATGGTTCATGATCTTGCTCACAGAACTTTTGTTTTTAAATGTTTTATTGACTCAAAATGGATCGCACTTACAACTTAGGAAACCAGTACGTACCACGATAGTTGGATAGGTGAGTTAGGACTTACTTTTGTTCGATGCGGCGGAGAAATGTAGATTGAATGGAGGTAAGCCAAGGAGTCCACTATCCATATGGATCATCGAGAAGATGGAGATGGAACGTTTTGAGCAAGCACGGCCGAGGGAAGGCAGAACCATAAAGTGTAGGTTCCTTATCAAGGTTTGAGTTCTGGAAAACAGAAATGAGATTCTCATTGCAGCATGGTTTGGTGCAATAAGGATCTTGAGAAGGTGCTACTGAAGATTGGCTCCAAACAAAAGATAGAGATTAAATGAAAGGAATTCCTTTGTTGTGTATCCCAAGAGACATGACCAAGACGGAAATGGTAGCGTCAGACGGTGGTATATGTACTAATGGTGGTACGAATCTAACTTAAGGTGTTTCAAAAGCTAAAGAGGATGGTATCAGGACCTTTGGTTCAAGGATCATTGAATAGTGGTAGGAGATCGAAGATTTATGACTTGAAGAAAGATGTGGAGGACATGTCATGACTAAGAGGAGTTATGCGGAGAAAAGAGCAGTTATTGCACAACAAGAAGAGAAGAATTCGAGAAGTTCTAAGTGCTGAGAAGGAGTTTACGTAAAGGCAAGAACGAAATAGAAATGAAAACAAAGTACAGGAACACATGAAGATCTATGCAGAAGTGAAGCACATTCATAGTGTTTCAACCGAAGGAAACATGAAAAAGGGTTACATGCAATGAAGTTGTCAAGGAAGATCTTTCTAACGGAAGGATCAAGAATGTATTAAACGGTTAAGGAAAATGATCCGGAGTTCCATGATGAAGAACGATCACGAAGACATTGGAGGAAATCAAGGGTGAATAAGTGATTAGGGTAATCACGAGCCAACGTCAGTAGAACAAGACATATAGGATTACATTTGTGAAATCTTGATTCCACGTTCACTCAAGGGAGGATAACCGTGAAATCAGTAAGGTTGACAAGGACATGACACAAAACAGAATCAATGGGGGAAAGGGGATATGGTCAGAACACAGACAAGAAATAAAAAGAATAACTAACCAAAATGCGAGGATTACATTTACGGAATGTGAGTTATGAGAAAGGAAGATGCGATCAAGAATTGTGGAGATGGTGGTATTATGGATCCCAAGCAAGGAAAAAATATTAAGACGGTGGTAGCCAAGAAAGGAAAGGATTGTGTAAGTGGTAGCCAAGAAAGGAAAGGATGGGTACACAACTACCTAACATGAACGAGACAAGGAAAGGATGGGTACACAACTACCGTAATTACTTGCAAAGGACATTGTGTCCTGAGCACATATGGGTACTGTTTAGTGCGGATGTTTTTAACAAAGTAAAAGAATGGGACCGTATCGAAGAGAAGAGGCGTTTGCAAAAGAAAACAAAGCTGACAAGCAAGAGAAGTGAATATGAAGGAAATATGATGATGATGATGATGATAATGATACTAAAGAAAAGGAGATGGTGCACTAGAAGAAAGACTGTGGTGTCTTTACCAAATAAAGGAGCTAAACAAAAGAAAGAATGAGAGCAAAAAGAAGAATTGGTCATGTCAAGAAGATGAGACATGAGAAATGGTGTTAATGAAGATGGAAGTATCTACAAGTGCGAGAATTCAAGGATGAATTCTATTAAGAGGGGGGGGGGGAATGTGTTAACCCTGCCAAGAGAGTAGAACGGCCGCACAAGGAACACGACCAGCCCAGAGGAATGGAACGAAGATCGATCTAAATTAAAAGTTGTGTGATCGACATGGAAATGATTTTGCTAGAAAATAAGGTATTTTAAGATCGATGGCAGAGCCACAATTGTAAATGGCCAAGTGGAGTTATGAATTGGCAAATGGACGTCATCAATGGCCGAGAATGTTAGGCCAGAAGACGAGCGAATCCAAAAATTATTGAATGACAGGAAATCACTTGGAAGTGGTAAAGGAAGTAAGAATATGAAAATGGGTCAAAATGAAAATGAAAACGGCCAAAGGAATGGAGAGATATCCTAGAAACAAGACTAACGAGTTAATTGGCCGATGCATTGAACCATGGGTATGTATCACATAAAAGTCGCAAAAAACTGGTCAACGGAACTGGGTGACAGGCATTGACGAGTAGACGACTCAGTGCCTTGGTATGCAGACTGCAATCATGGCTCATATTATAGACGCATAAAGCGGCAGTGATCAGACGACGGAGATGGCCAGCAAGTCGTGGCCGGCCATAAGATGGATAGGTGTCGTGATCAGAACACCGTTGGGTAGCGCGATCAGTATTACCGCATACCGTTACCGTGTTTCACGACCAGAACGCTGGCAAATTTTGTTGTGCATGATCGTAACTGGGTGTCATGACTAGAGTGCAGTTAAGAACCACCGCGCATGGCATAACAAAGTGTCGTGACCAGGGGAAGCTAAGTTTCGCAGTACATGACAGCCGCCATGTCTCACTAGCAGATAACTACCGTTTGTTGACGGACCTACATGTGTTACGACGCATGTTCGCGGGCGAATCAGCCAGTCGCATGATCGCCATTTGTCGCGATTTCCCACCACTGGCCACCTTATAAATAGTGAACCTTCCATAAACAATGTTTCTACTATTTCTGCTCTGAAACAAGTTCTAGTGCGAGAACATAAGGATTAGAGAGAGAAATTCAGAAAACAAGTGCCTAAGAGCAGAAAGCACATGCGGCCGTTAACGGGAAATTCGGGTTAAGTAACAGGAGGAAGGTGATCGATATAGCTAAAATTATGTCATTCCTAAACTCGTTTCTTTAGATTCCGACTTACTTATATCCTTGTTTCTAGATCCATCGGGAGATTTAGGGGAAAGAGGAAGTCGTGAAATGGGCGAGTCCCGGTAGCTAGGACTAACAGGTTTTGTGCAGGTTTCACTTTAATGGTTGAAATACCGAGGGTATTTACCATAAAGTTCATTGATGTGATTTGCATGCATAATGGTAGAGGTTCATGCCTTCTGTGTATTGTTTAAGTGTTGGCAAAGTTGATGCATGCATATTAATTGTGATTGAGCATTATTGTAACGCCCCGTCCGCCCCTACCGGTGAGTCACACATCCCTCTCCCGGGCTCGTGGGCCCCACCGCTGTCCGACGGTCGGTGCGTTATTTTTTTGTAGGCCCGACCGAGTAATTTACTGACCCCTACAATCACCCCATGACCTTTTCCCATGTGTTTTGTACTCACACACATGCTACCACGAGTCACTTCCCGGAAGGTCACCCATCCTGGGACTACTCTAGTCCAAGCACGCTTAACTCTGGAGTTCTTTCAGACAAGTGACCGGAAAAGGTAAGTGCACTTGGTGACATAGGTAGACAAATTAATTATTTTGAGCCTTTCCATATATACCACAAACCGGGATGTTACAATTCACCCACTCTCACAGAGCGCAACGCCCTCGTTGCGCACCAGGATCGTTATCCTTAATGGTATGAGCCCTCACTGACTCCACACGCATCCTCAGATTCGGCTTTGATACCAAATTGTAACACCCGTCTCCCAGCGAACCGGAGACGCGGCATTAGGACGCCCGTTGAACCGGATTCGGTCCAACCGGAACGCCAACTCAACTGGTCCCAGGTCCCAGGCGCCTCCTTCATATTCAAAATCACCAATGACGTCGCTCGACAGTATCAATACCGCATCCGGACCTGCAAGAAAACGGGGACATGAAAGGAAAAGGAGGCCTGAGTAATTGTTTCAAACACAATCACCCAGTGAGGTTGGACTTAAGGAGTCCGCGATCTTGCTTACACTACACAACTACGAGTCACAAGTCCTAAGCTAATAACACCTTGCAAACAGGCCTGAAGGTTCATCACACAATCTACATCCACTCGTGCTTTCACACTCATGGACCCCTTCCTTTGACCCGTAGGCCCAAACAATCCTTCTTTATCCTTCTGGGGGGTTCGTCAGACCCCCGACGCCTTCTCAAGGGATGCGTACAAACCGCTACGCACCCCTACATGCAACACCCTTTCGGGGGCCCTACCACAGTTCTAAACAATCATATCCATCACACACAATCAACGTTTTCAGGCTTAGTGATATCCTAGCTGTTCTACATTCCACAATCAATCACATCAGACGTCTTACTAACCCTACACTACCTAGGAAAGACACTATTAGCAGAGGACAATCGTCCGGAATTGAAATAGAGCAAGGGAGATAACCGACAGTTTTCTCACCTTAGCCAAATAAGAGGGAAAAACGGTAATTTGGAAGCCCCATTAGCCCGAACGAACATCGGATCTGGATAAATGACGAGAAATCGAGTGAGATAGGCTTTCGTTTCACTCGAATCGGGTTCAGGACGGTCAAGTTATGGCCTACCGAAGTTTGGTTGACTGAAAGTCAACGGTCAGGTCAAAGTCAACCGGTTAACCCGGTTAACCCAGATCCAGACCCAAACCCAGACTGAACCAGGCCCATATCCATAACCAGCCCAAATACCTAAACCATCCCCTAACCAACTAAATCGGAATTGAAATGATTTAAGCCAGAATTGGATTGAACTAGCTAAACCGGATCAGAAATTGAAATTGGGCTAAACCGAAAGCAGATTGAACCGGACCAGCCAGCGAACCGGACCGGCGGTCAACGGTCAGTAACAGCGGTCAACGGCGGCGACGGCGGCGGTCAACGGCGGCGACGGCGGCGGTCAACGGCGGTGGCGGGCGGCGGCGCTCCGGCAGTTCTCCGGCGACGGCGGCGGCGGCTCCGGCGACGGCGGCGGCAGCTCCGGCGACGGCGGGCGGCGGCGCGTGGGCTCCAGCGGCGGCGCGTGGGACTCCGGCGCGTGGACCCTCTGGCGCGAGTGGATCTCACGCGCTCGTGACTCCTCCGACGAGTGGCGGTGCGTGCGGGCGTGTTTGGTGGCGCGTCGTGGTCGGCTCGGCGGCTCCGGCTTCGTCTCGTCGCGACGGTCACGGTGGTGTGCTCGGTTTCTCGGGATTTTGGGTATTTTGAAAGTTATGAAAAGATGAAAACGTTTCCGGGTTTGAAAGCTCAGATCTGGTTCCCGGATCTTACCTGGTGAGAATGGAGGGGATAGAAAACGTGAATAGTGCTCCTTGCTGCTTCGAGTGTCTCCAGATCCCGACAGAGCTTCGCCGAAAGATAGAGAAATGAAGTTTCTGAAGAAAGGAGTGGCTATTTAAAGGGAGAGGCTTTGGCAAAACCCTAGGGTTTTGGAAAAGGAAACGGGCTTTTGGGCTTGGCTACTGGGCTTTCCCTTCTTTTCTCAAAATTTTTTAGATGGGCTAGTATGGTTATGTTACAATTATTGCATGTATGCTTATATGCGTTAGTATGTTATCTGGTTACGCGATTTCATGCATGTGTGATAGTATCTGTGAGAGATGTTGCATGCATGGTTAGTGTGAAATACTCATCACGTTTTTTGTATGTTTCTCTATGAATGTATGTTAGATTCATCGAGATAGTGATAACATGCATGTGTGAAATGAGATGTGTTTTTTCATGCGGGTGATGATGTAACACCCGTCTTCCGGCGAACCGGAGACGCGGCGTTATGGCACCCGTCGAACCAGAATCGGTCCAACCGGGTTGCCTTCTCAAATGGTCCCAGGAACCCGCGCGCTTTCTTCGATTCAAATCCACCAATAACATCGATTGATCGTCAATCCTGCATCTGGACCTGCGAGGGAAAAAGGAGGGAAAAGGAAAAGGAGGCCCAAGTAATTATTTCAAACACAATTACCCAGTGAGGGTGGACTAAGGAATCCACGATCCCGGCTTACGCCATACAACTACGAAACAAGTTCTAAGTTAATATTACCTTGCACGCAATGCCCGAAGGCACATTACAATCAACCTACGAAATAACTACCTGTCTATGGTTGCGGACTAGGGCTTCCTTCCCCTAATCCCACCCACGGACCGGACATTACGCCCTTTCCACAGCAAACAAACGGCTCGCGAACCTTCGAACCACAACACACCACCATGGGAGGGCTCGTCAGGACCCTCCTCCGACGATCAAGGACAATCACGGAACGAACCTCGTACCTTTCCCTGTCAATCAATTTCTACCGCAACCTAATCCACACAAGCCATCACACACAAGCAACATTTTCGGTTTAAGTGATAACCTATCCATTCTATGTTCAACAATCAATCATATAGCGCGCATTACCAAACCTATACTACCTAGGAAAGACAACATTAACGAAGGACTTGCGTCCGGAATTGAAATGGAATAGGCAAGGATTACGTTTGGTCCTCACCTTGGCCAAAGAAGGGAAAAAGGTAATTTAGGAATCCCTGATTCCCAAACGGACTTCAGATCTGGAAAGGTGGATTAGGCCTTCGTCTTGCTCAATTCGGGTTTAGGATGAGCTAGTTATGATCAATTGAAAATAACCAGCCCAAACCAGCTTAAACCGAGCCAGACCGGTCAACCTGACCCAGCCCGGTCAACCCGAGTTGACTCAGTCGCCGGCGGGTCAACTCTCTGGCGGTGGAGCTCCGGCGACTGGTTGCCAGTCTTTGGTCACGAGCATTGCTCGCTTTTTAGAATGGTGTGAGAAATGAGGAGCCCCTCTCCTCCTTTTATAGGGAAAAGAGCTAGGGCTTCCTTCCTTAATAAGTTGGGCCTTGGGCTTTGGGCTTAAATCAGAAAAGGAAACATATTAATGAAGGGATTTGGACATGGGCTTCACTTCTTTTCTTCAAAAATTTTGGGGTTGGGCCAGGGCCATTACATATTCTCCCCCCCCCCCTTGAAAGAATTCGTCCGGAATTCTGTGGCGAGGGATCTCCACTGCAACTCCTTACCAGCAGCACTCCACAAACTTCGCTGAACCGAAACTGAACTTGATCGCTTGCCTGCTTGAAAAGATCTTGTCCTTGAATCCTGAAGACTGCTTCTCCCTCCCTTATTTCAAACCACGCTCTGAAGTGTCCTTCTCCTTGTTATCAATCCAATAGCAGCTTCCATAATGCAATCCAAACGCCACATGCTACCGCCCATGTCCATTAGGGTCGGTCTCCAACGTTTAGAAACAACACTCATCCCTCGAGTGGTTCTAAGTCTTGAATGCGATCCTTCGCTTTAAACCAGTTCTCCTCAACGGTTTCCATTACCGTGCCACAGTGCATCATCCACTTCCAAATGGATTCGCTTCGACGATTTTCCATTACCGTGCACTATGGTGTTGACTGTTGCACAAACCATCATCCTTGCTTTCCCTTGGTGAATGATGAGTTTAACCATGTCCATTATGGCTACCTGACTTGTGGAGAACGACTCACCATGCTTCTGCTGCCCACTCTCATTTCCAGACCAGCTTCCAATCTCACTTCTAGGGAATGACCTACCACGCTTCCGTTGCGCCCTCTGATTCCCAGACCGGTTTCCAATCTGACTTCTAGCTCAAGGTTTCCTACCTTGTGATCCGGATGTAGTGCTTTCCAAACACCATCCTTTGGGTTTCCTTCCCCATTAAACTTGCCCTCCTTTTCTATTCCTTGCAGCTTCTTGGCAATCCTTCATAGTGTTTTCCTAACACTCTTCCGTTGGATTTCCATTTCCAATAACCAGCTTCGTCCGCTCGCGTTTGCAACAAACCAAAGTCCAACTGAATAGGCAATTCCTAATGCCACAACGCCACTTCCCAAAACGCTTCTGCGATCCTCTTTCCATCTTGAGGAACTCCATTAGCTGCTCCAGTAATCCACAAAGAACTCCAGGGCAGACCGTTTCCTTTCCGGTTCCACCGTTGAATCTTGAGCACGCCATACCACAATATCATCTCCGGCTTCCAGCTTGATCAAACTTCAAACGAGTGGTCCATAACTCATTGAAGTTGATGTCACAAATCTGATTCTAAGATTCCATACTTAGAAGAGATTTGGATAGCCTCCTGCTGCTCCTTGTGATCCAAGCAATTCAAACAACTCTTCACGCTTAATCTAGTCGGAACACCGCCACTTCCAAATGGTCTCCTTGCAATCCGGTCTTTCCATCGACCTCTTGCAGCTCCTGTAGTACTCCTTGCAATTCGGTCTTTCCATCGACCTCTTGCAGCTCCTGTAGCACCCCTTGCAGCTTCGACAACGCCTCAAGCAACACATATGCATTAGCCTCACGCTTGATCGTATCCACATCCTTATGACCTTAGCACATTTGGTTGAACAACACACTGAACATACGATGACCCCAACACACACCCAGTAGTACCGACTACCCTGTAGGCTGATATATCATGGTTTTACCGGTTTTAGGCCATGATATAAGTGTGTTTTAGAGTCTTTTAGTGTTTCTTTAGAGTCTTTTACAGGTGTTATTAGATATATGCATGTTTGGAGCGGAATTGGAGTTTATGGAGCTTTTTGGAGCATTTTGGTGCTTTGACCCGAGAGATAGAGTTCACTGTCCAAAACAGAGTAATGCATCGATTGACACACATCGTGCATCGATCGACACACTAGCGAGATGGGCCTTCCTCGACGGTTTAATTAAGAATGCAGAATTCACAGTTTTGCCCAGAAGTTCCTAATAATTACAAAGAAGCCCCAAGACGTGATTAGCTTATATAATTAGGTTTTTTCATCAGTTTTTGTTACGCTTTCATACTTAGAGCTGAGAGTTTTTAGAGCTTTTTGGGGCTGATCTAATCATGTACTGCTTCCTGCTTTTTGGAGAAGATTTCGAACCCCTTTACTTCTATATTCTCTTTTATGCAATCTATTAATTCATTGATTATGTTTTGATTATCTATGTCTGAGTAGATTCATAGTTAGGTTTAGGGATTCTCATTAAGGATTTCATGACTTGCTAGATTTATTTATTTCAGTTAAGGATTCATATCAATAATTGTTCTTCGATCTAAATTGTGCTTAACACTAGTTTCTAACTTGATCACTTAGAATCTAGATCTTAGTTTGTTAAATTGACACGAAACTGTGGTTTAGAATCTGAACAATTTAGGTTGAGCAATTGAATTACTCGCAAAGAAATTTGGTTTAATTGAATTGTGAACATATCGAACTTAATCTTAAAGCTAGTTTAATCTGTTAGGAATTACAAAGAAATTTGGATTTCTGCAATTAGGCTTAGAGAATTCTCACAACGAAAGTTGGTTAATTCTATATCCGTGTTTGAGTTCTAGAACCGTACTTAATTTGATCCTAACTGAATAATTTATCTGCTTGTCTGATTTCCTGAGAACTCCCTAGACTTAGCTCTTTTAGTTAATTCCCCTCAAACCAATCTTGCTAGTGATTTACTTTTCTGTTTTGCTTTTAGTTTCTCACTACATTCACCTAGTTTAACTCGACTGTTCTTAATTCTATCATTGCCTAGAGTCCTTGTGGATTCGATAACCCTATATACTATAATTGCATTGACTATGCACTTGCAGTAGAATAGGAATTAAAACTTTACACCTATCAAGTCTTTGGAGTCTTCGATAGATTTGAACTTAGTGTTTAGACCATGATTTTTATTTTTTGTTTTCGGTTACTAATTTTCTCTGTTTTTCTCTGTCGCAGGTCTGACATTCCCTTAGCATCGATCGTTGCATCCTTTTGAATCGATCGTTGCAAGGCGACTACAGTTGAATCGATCGTTGCCTCTTAGTATCGATCGTTGCACTGCGATTACAGACGGTTTATGCAGACGCATGATACCAGAAGTAATCCGAACTCGAATCTCGTTAATCTCAGACTTGAGGAGCTTGCTAGACTAGAGAGAACTAACAGGAAAAGTCGAAGAGCAAAGATGGTACAAGAACTCTTGATTTTGAGACCTGATGCTCAAGGTACCCCAAGGGACCCACAAAACAATCCGTACAATGCTGCTGGGCAACGGATTGATGCTGAAGGGAATGTGATCCCTGAACCTGAGCCTGAACCGCGACAAGAACAAGGACAAGGTCAAGGACAAGTTCAGAGGCAGATGGTTGTTCATGAGAGGTAAGATAATTCTGAATGTAGGTGATCTGAAAATGAGCTTTGATATGGACAAACTGGTGAAGAGACCAACCATCGACGGACAAACCTTCTATGTAGACACACTCAGTGATTTGGCTGCAGAATACTTTCATAAGACGCATGCTGAGGATCCACTGGACAGAGCCTTACTGAGCTCTATAATGGAGCTGGAACACCTGCAAGACGAGCCTGCAATCTGCTATGCGAGGCTAATGGACTCTGCTGAGCAAGTAATGCAATTGGATGTGTCTGACGCGACATTGCATCGATCGACACCTTCCGGGAATCGATCGTTGCAAGTCGGCAGAGACTGGTCAGAGGAAAAAGCTCTGAAAATTGAGCTGAAACAACTTCCATCCGGGCTAAGGTGCGCATTTCTTGGACCTAATTCGACATATCCAATGATTGTTAATGCTGGTTTGAACAACGCAGAACTCACTTTACTGCTAAGCAAACTGCGCAAGCATCGCAAAGCTCTTGGCTATTCTCTTGATGACATTTCAGGTATCTCTCCGGAGCTGTGCATGCATCGGATACATCTTGAGGACGAGTCTAAGACATCTGTTGAGCATCAGAGGAGGCTTAATCCTAATCTTAAGGATGTAGTAAAGAAGGAGATCATGAAGCTCTTAGATGCTTGGATCATCTATCCTATTTCAGACAGTGATTGGGTGAGTCCAGTCCATGTAGTGCCTAAGAAAGGCGGAGTTACAGTAGTGAAGAATGAGAAGAACGAGCTGATTCCTACAAGGACTGTGACTGGACACCGGATGTGCATAGATTACAGGAAGCTCAATGCTGCGACAAGGAAGGATCATTTCCCTTTACCCTTCATTGATCAGATGCTGGAGAGGTTAGCAAATCACCCTTACTATTGCTTCCTCGATGGATATTCAGGTTTCTTCCAGATTCCCATCCATCCTGAGGATCAGGGAAAGACCACCTTTACTTGTCCATATGGCACATTTGCTTACCGTAGGATGCCTTTTGAACTCTGCAATGCACCTGCCACCTTCCAGAGATGCATAATGTCCATATTCACTGATATGATTGAGGACTTTATGGAGGTGTTTATGGATGACTTCTCAGTCTATGGGTCATCTTATAATGAGTGCTTGGATAATCTGTGCAAGGTACTAGCTAGATGCGAGGAGAAGCACTTAGTTATTAATTGGGAGAAGTGCCATTTCATGGTCAGAGATGGCATTGTACTTGGACATAAAGTGTCTGAAGCAGGGATCGAAGTAGACCGCGCCAAGATTGAGGTAATGACCAACCTTCAGCTGCCTGATTCTGTGAAGTCCGTGAGGAGTTTTCTTGGACATGCTGGTTTCTATAGACGGTTCATCAAGGACTTCAGTAAGATTGCTAGACCACTAACTGCATTGCTGTGTAAGGATACCAAGTTTGAGTTCAATGCAGATTGTCAGACTGCATTTGAACAGATCAAGAAGGCATTAGTGAGTGCTCGTATAGTTCAGCCACCAGATTGGGATCTACCTTTTGAGGTTATGTGTGATGCGAGTGACTATGTTGTAGGAGCTGTTTTGGGACAGAAGAAGGACAGAAAGCTTCATGCTATTTACTATGTCAGCAGGACACTATATGATTCACAGAGAAACTATGCCACTACAGAGAAGGAGTTGTTTGCTGTTGTCTTTGCATTTGAGAAGTTATGCCCCTATCTTGTTGGCTCCAAAGTGATTGTACACACTGATCATTTAGCCCTGAAGTATCTGATGCAGAAGAAAGATGCTAAGCCAAGATTGTTGAGATGGATTATGTTGCTTCAGGAGTTTGACATTGAAGTGAGGGACAAGAAGGGAGTTGAGAATGGAGTTGCTGATCATCTTTCAAGGATGCTGGTTGAGGAAGACATGTCCATTAATGATTTCTTACCTGAGGAAAATGTCAATATGATCGGAACAATGTTTCAGACAGATTTGGACAGAAATTTACAAAACTGTCGGATTAATCGCATTGCGTCGATCGATGCCACATCTGTGACGATTGATTCATGTGTCGAGACTGCGATGATCGATGCTTCCTTATGCGACGATGGTTGCAGTGAGGATACGAACCCAGAACCTTCCACGGTTCAAATTGGAAACTATGTCTTCGAAGTAGATGCTATCGCGACCACCGATCTATCCTGGTACGCAGATATAGCTAATTACCTGGCTGCAGAGACTGAACCAGATGATTTGAAGGGGTATGCAAAGAAGAAGTTCTTTAGGGAGCTCAGGCGATACTACTGGGATGAGCCTTATCTCTACAAGCATTGTTCGGATGGTCTTTACAGGAGATGCGTTGCTGAATCAGAGGTTCCAGATATCTTATTCCACTGTCATGGATCAGATTATGCTGGACATTTTGCTACTTTCAAGACGGTGTCTAAGGTTCTGCAAGCAGGTTTCTGGTGGCCTACAATGTTTGCGGATGCTCATTCCTTCGTTTCTCAGTGTGATGCCTGTCAGAGGAGAGGGAAAATCAGTAAGAAGCATGAGATGCCTCGGAATTTCTTTCTTGAGGTTGAGGTTTTCGATTGCTGGGGCATAGATTTCATGGGTCATTTTCCCTCATCCTATGGGAATAAGTTTATCTTGGTTGTTGTGGACTAAGTATCCAAGTGGGTAGAGGCAATAGTTAGTCCAACCAATAATTCTTCGGTGGTTATTAAGCTGTTTAAAACCATCATATTCCCTAGATTTGGAGTACCTCGGATAGTAATTAGTGATGGAGGATCTGACTTTATTAATAAGGTCTTCGAGAAGCTGCTAAAGAAGCATGGAGTTCATCACCGAGTTGCTACTCCTTATCACCCTCAGACTAGTGGACATGTCGAGGTTTCTAACAGACAAATCAAAGAGATCTTAGAGAAGACAGTTGGGAAGACAAGGAAGGATTGGGCAGCAAGGCTAGATGATGCACTATGGGCTTACCGGACTGCATTTAAAACACCACTTGGGACCACTCCATTTCATCTGCTGTATGGAAAAGCATGTCATCTGCCAATAGAGCTTGAGCACAAAGCAGCATGGGCTGTAAAGCAGATGAACTTCGATCTTAAGTCTGCTGCAGAGAGGAGATTGGTGCAGCTTAATGAGTTGGATGAGATTAGACATTTTGCTTATGAGAACTCAAAGCTGTACAAGGAGAGGACTAAGGCTTATCATGAGAAGAAGATTGTCTCTAGACAATTTGAGCCAGATGATCAGGTACTTTTGTATAACTCTCGTTTGCAATTGTTTCCAGGTAAGCTGAGATCAAGGTGGTATGGTCCTTTCACAATCAAGGAGGTACGTCCTTATTGAGCTGTCGTTCTAATCAGCCAGGAAAGTAAGGAATTTACTGTAAATGAACAGAGAGTAAAGCATTATTGGGCTAAGGCCGAGATTCCAGGAGGTCAGATTTTGCCTCTGGATGTTGCACCCTCTCTCTGATTTAGCTAAAACGTCAAGCTATTGACGCTAAAAGAGCACTGAGTGGGAGGCAACCCAATGTTTCGTTTTCGCATATTCATTTTTGGTGTTTTTGTTAGGATTTTACGTTTGGTTTTGGTTTTGGTGAGTTTTTGTCTGCAGGTCTCGACGGAATCGCAATGCAAAGATCGACACGGTCCTATGTGTCGATCGTCACAACACGAAAATCGCATTGCAGCGATCGTTGCGGTCCTGAGCAATGATCGACTCACGACGCAAATCGCCTTGCAACGATCGTCGCATTTATGCGTGACGATCGATGCATGAGCGAGACAGGTAAAAATCAGATAGAACTCAACTCATCCATTAACATTTTTACTTTCTTTTACCAATCCTTAGCTTGACACTACTGGGGACAGTGTGTTTCAAGTGTGGGGGAGGTGGTACTGACTTTTATCTTTCTGTTTTCTTAGAGTCAGTCCTATTTTTCAAAAAAATTTGTTTTATTGAGTCAAAACGGTTTAAGTAGGAAACAGTGAATTTTTTAGAAGTTAACAACATCTTGTAGGAACTTAAGTGACCATTGGGATGAAGTTGCAGGATCTATCTATGACTATTAGAAAACCCAATGCGGATCAACCTACTAAAGACACCCATATCAATTCAGGTATTCAGAGGATCCTTTACTGACTTCACCCTTAATTTGACTTAATTTTCTCACCTAAGGGCTTGGTATACCTTGAGTCGGACTCCTTTGTTATTTCTGACACAGCTTGTAAACCTGTCCAAGTAAGGTTCCCTTCTCCCCTTCCATAAAGTAAAAAAAAAAGTAATAAACTGAGGATAAGCTAGTAGCTCCGAAGTGGTCACGGGAGTAGTAGCAGACACTATTACCTCCTATGCATTCATGGAATGTGTCCAAAGTACACCCCTTAACGGGAAAAGCACTGATAAAAAAAAAATGATACCCAACGGGGAAAAATCAGAATGCTAAGGAAGTGCACCATTCTCGAAGCCCATCCAAACATTAACTCGTGAAACGTCACTAACAGCCATATGTGAGTTTCTAAGCTCTTACCACTCATCCTCATGTAGTGCACTCCACAACGTACAAGTAATTCTCTCCTCCCGCTAAAGTAAGTTATGCTTTTCTTAGGGAGGGGGTGATCATCTTTTGAGAACATCCTAGGTGGGAATACGGGCTTCTCCACGAGAACATCTGAGGGCTTCTTCTACTTATTAGGCATTCTGTAAATCTGCACCCAAAAAAATGCTATGAGAAGTCTGAGTTAACCATGAGAGGTTTCCAAGAGAAGTCTCAAAGAGAAATCACCTTAAGAAGTCTCAAAGAGATGTCTCTAAGAGAACAAAAATCAAAATCCATAGCTATGATAAAAGTGACCAAACCAGTTGAAATCAACACGGTTAAGAAATTTACGAAACAACCCTTGATAAATCTAAAGAGAATGTTATGAGATTTGCGTCAAAGAGGACAACACTTGAAAATCAGAACGGTTGCGAGATTTGACGATAAATAAGTGAAAACTGAAAATCGAAAAGATTAAGAGAGGATTGTGTCACGAACATGGAAATGCAATGAAAACTTCCCAAAATTGTTTAGATATTTGTGATGAAGATGATAAGATTGAGGCATAGATTGGAGGAGGACTTACAAACAGACTAAGGAACACAGAATCGGTTCGAGACGATTTCGGAAACAAGTCAGGTGGAAGACCACAGTGGCGCAGTAAAACCAGATTTGGAAAGTTCATAAAGAAATCGGCTAGTGTTTCTTTGGATCCTGTGTTTTTTTTTTTACCCAAACCCTGATAAAAAAAATCTCTTTTAGATGTTGTTGGTTTTTTCGGGTCGGGCTAAAATACAGAGCAGTAATAAAACTATAACCACTTAGTTTAGTTCTTTTGGTTTGAGACTTTTAAAAAAGTCTTATGTAGATGTCATGAGAAGTGTTCTCAAAACTCGGTTTCAGAAGACTTCATACTAAACTAGTAAAAGAGTTATCGAGAAGTCTTTATACCCGAAATGAAACTCTAAATTGACTAACTACCACTTAAAATACAAAATTTTGAAGTAAAACTGATAAAATACACCAAAACTTTTTAATATAGTTGAAATATAACAAGTATATGCAAATTTAATATTTCAAGAAAAATATTTAAAACCAAAATCAAACTCCAAAGATATATGTAAATGTTTCATTTGTGGTTTACATCCCATCTTGACTCATATAATTTAATATATTTCAATTTTATGAAATTTAAGTTTATAAACTTCACAGTTATTTATATTTAATTTATGTATTTAAAATATTTAAGAAAATATTTTTCTATAATTTTTAATTTAAATTTAATATTTTTTGTGTAGCCTAAAAGGACTATTACAGTTTTTTTTGTCAACAAATGCGAAAAAGAACCTAAACTCCTCTAATCCAAGCTGGTGGCTCCGGTCTAACGTGAATTGTATATGACGGCCTGAGACGGGCACTCTGTGCTAGTCTATCTGCTATTAAATTCCTTGTGCGTTGTATGTGAATGAGATCAAAATTTGTGAAGTACACCTTCCTTCGTTCGTACTCCTCTAGGTGGATCGAGAAAGCTGGTCATTCTTCTGGTTTCGACATTATCTTAACCAATTCTGAGTAGTCTGTTGTGAATGTACTGTGAAGATATTGATGATCCTTCATGCATTCCATTTCCCATATAAGGGCTTCGAATTACGCAAGAAGAGGGGACAAGCTTGCCCTAATATTCATCGCTCCCATCAAAACATTAGCACCTCCCTCATAACCCCTGTACCACCCTTGTCCTGAAAACTGGTCTTCCTCCTTCCATGACCCATCTACCCAACACCACTGCCAATTATAAACCATTTCATTTCTGCTCTTCCATATACTCTAAATTAACCAAGGATAAATATTAGTGCTATTATCTGAAGGTAAACTCCAAAGCAGATAATCCAATTCGTGTAGATAGATGCGGAAGGGAAAAACTCCGGATTCGGTTGTATTTGAGATAAAATCAAGGTTTGAATTTCTTGTGGACATTCAAATGAAACATGGTTAATTGATTCCTCTTTTGTTCCACACCGAGCGCATCAAGTATAACACTTTATTCATCTTCTTTCAAATTTTTCATTACCGGTAAAAATCCTGAAAGTGAATTCCAAATGAAGTACCTTATTTTAGGGGGACATCTTATCTTCCACACAAAAGCTTTTAAGATTTAGATACTTGGTCCTAGAGTCTCACTAACCTCGCAATTCACTGTATATTTTTCAGTCTTTGTATAATGCCATCCCATCGAGTCTGGTCTGTTTACTCGACTAAACAGAATACTTAAGATCAAAGCCACCTCCTCAAGATCCATAAATGTATCCATCAGTTGTTTATTCCAAACTTGAGTCTCTCTGTCGATCAATTGGTCAATAGTAACCAAATTTTGAATTGTGTTTGTTTTTTGTATTGCTGGTTGATAGGCTTCTAAGTTTTACCCTATTCTAAACTGCAAGTGAACAGCAATGTCAAAGTAGTATATAGGGCTATCGAATCCACAGGGACACTTGGTCTCAATAGAAACAGAAACGTAGAGATTAAACTAGAAATAAGCAGATGGTGAAGTAAATAAATTGTGAAGCAAGAAAGTAAACAGTAGCAGAGATTAACGGTTGAGAAGCAATAAACTAAAAGCGTCAAGCCTAGGGTATTCTCAGGAAATCAGACAAGCAGACAGTTCATTCAGCAAGGATCTAATTAAGCACAGTTCTAGAACTCAAAACACAGATATAGAATTAACCAAATTCCTTTGCGATAATTCTCTAAGCCTAAGTGCAGCAAACCAAACTTTCGTTTGCGAGAACTAACAGATTAAACTAGCATTAATCCCAAGTTTGATATGTTCACAATTATCCTAAACCAAACTTCCGTTTGCGCAAAGTTTAATTGCCCAATTTAATTAGTTCAGATTCCTAAACCCCACTTCCGTGACGTATTTAGCAATCTAAGATCTAGATTCTAATTGATCAGGTTAGAACTAGCTTTAAGCACAATTAAATTGAAGAACAGATATAGTTATGAATCCTTAACTGAATTTGAACAAGTCTAGCAAGTCATGAAATCCTATGTGAGAAACCCTAAACTCAACTATGGATCTACTCAGACATGATTAATGAAAACATAATCAAAGAAATAATAGATTGCATATAAGAAATTAAATAGATAAAGGGGTTCGAAATCTTCTCCAAAATAAGTGAATACATGAAATAGATCAGCCCCCAAAAGCTCTAGAAATCTCTTAGCTATTAGTATCAAAGCGTAATGTAAAGCGTAGGTAAAATAAACACCAAAAACTAGTATATATAGGCATAATCTCGGATGGGGCTTCTGTGTAAATACTGGAACTATTCTGGACCTCTTTGCAAATCTTCATAACTTGTTAAACCGACGCGTACGGCCCATCTCGCTAGTGTGTCGACCGATGCACAATGTGTGTTGGTCGATGCATGATCAATAAATCGGACAGTGAGTAAATCTCTCGGCCAAAACGTCCCAAAAGTCCAAAAATGCTCCAAATATCTCCAATTAGCTCCAAACTTGATTAAACCTATAAAAGACTCTAAACAAAGACAAAAGACACTAAAAACACAACTATATCATGGTCTAAACTGGGTAAAAACCATGATATATCAACTCCCCCACACTTAGCCTTTGCTTGCCCTCAAGCAAAACAGAGAACTAAAACATGGTGAAGAGGTTTGAAAACTCTTCAGAAACTCATTTCATCCTAGAAGCTACAATACTCAGATTCCCCTTAGTAAACCACTGCAAGAATCAATCACAGGATATCAAGACCACAATGTACTTCCCCCACACTTAGCAACTGTCCTAGGTAAACTCCACAATCACATTCAAGCATTCAAATTCTCCCTACTGACTTCTGCAAGTATTTAAGTGCGGTCTCACCTAAGGATTATCGATCAAAGGGCACATGGATTCTTACCTTATCAGCTCTAGACCACCATACTATCTTTCTCTAGTCCCTTTCTTCTCTTTCCCTTCTTTAACAACTGATTTTTCCCCACTGGGTATCATTTTATTTTTTTTATCAGTGTTCTTCCCGTTATGGGGTGTACTTTGGACACATTCCATGGTACACAGGATATGAGAGTTTCAGCTACCATTCCCATGACCACTTCGGAGTTACTAACTCATCCTCAGTTTATTATATTTTTTTTTTTACTTTACAGAAGGGGAGAAGGGAACTAAATAGGACAGGTTTACAGGCTGTGTCAGAACTAACAAGGGAATCCGACACAAAGTATACCAAGCCCTTAGGTGAGAAATCTAAGTCAGTATTAATTGAAGTCAGTAAAAGGATCCTCTGATACCTGAAGTGATGTGGGTGTTCCCAGTAGGTTGATCTGTGATGGGGTTTTCTAATAGTCATAGATAGATCCTGCAACTTCATCCCAATGGTTACTTAAGTTCCTGTAAGTCTTGTAAATCTTCTCGGAAAATCATAGTTTCTTACTTAAACAATTTTGACTCAATAAAACAAAAAATTTTTGAAAAACGGACTGACTCTTAAGAAAACAGAAAACAAAAGTCAGTAGCACCTCCTGTTGGAATTGTGTCCAGTAATCTCGGTACTGTCTCTAGAAAGTAAGAGTATGTCAATGATCAGACATAAGTCATATAATACTGGGGGTCATGATGGCTTGCTAGAGTCCGCTCATGATCTATAAGTCTTGGACTTATTGCCTTTATTATATGATCCCATATGGGTCACACGCCTAAGCTAACAGGAAAATGTGTAGGAACGGTTTAGCAGAAGTACGGTAAAAGTGCTAGGCATTTACTGTACTTAGAGAGAATAAAACGGTTTAGCTACTCTGTGTCGATCGATACACAAGGTGTGTCGGTCGACACAGTGCGCGAATACCGTCGAGTTAATTGGTGTTTGGGCCAAATGGCCCAAACGGAACCGGACAAGTTTTATGTGATAAAACTCGAGTTCAGAACAATTAACCCTAAGAGTGACAGCCGAAATCTCTCTCTCTCTCTCTCTGCGCCGAGCTCCTTGTGGTCTAGCAGCCGTTTTCTGTGATCGCGTGTGTGAACCTTTGGAGGATTCATCCCTCGGTGTTTCTCTGATCTCAGACATACCATCAATTCCGCTGCAAACAGGTATAAGGTGAGATCATCATTTGTTTCTATTCTGAGAAGAACCTAGATCGCATGTTTAGGTTGATATGAATCTAAGAATTGAATCAGGATCAACTAAACAATCCTTAAGTGGTATCAGAGCCAATGGTTCTGGTTTTTCTTGTTTAGATTCAATGTTTAGGATTGTTTTCTTGTTTAAAAGTGTTTTGAATCAACTACTGATAAGAGAAACCACTTAAGTAACAAGAATTGAAACCTAAACACACATTAAATCGCAGAAACCAAGCTATATGATTTGGTAGAATGCGATTTTCATAAGTCAGTATCGACCACGATCGCATGGATCGATCGATACGATCGCATGGATCGGTCGATACAGACTCTCGGCAAAACCCTGTTAACGCGTGAAAGCATCGATCGATGCAGGATCGATGCAGGTTCGATGTTGGTGTATCGACCGATGTGGTTGGTGCATCGATCGACACGGTTAGGGTTTTGGCTCGGTTCCGTGCATGCGTGAGAGCATCGATCGATACAGGATCGATGCACGGTCGATGCAGGATCGATGCTAAGAGCATCGACCGATGCGGTTGATGGATCGATCGACACGGTTGGTTCATCGATCGACATGGTTGGTTTAAGGCTCGGTTTAATATTTTGATTAAAATTAAACGTCACGGTTTAATAAACAGATTTAATAATTTTATTAAGTCTGGTTAAACCGGGACAAGAAATCCAATGTCGAAAGAATTATTGGATTTAGTGCCTAAACCAGGATTTTCTAATTTGATTTGGTTGGACCAAATAAATTGAGAAAATCCGGTTTAGTAAATAACCGGTTGACAATTGTGGTCATCGTAGTAATTAAAATTTGGTTAGACCAATTTTAATGAACCAGACCGGTTATGTCATTTAATTGGACAATTGGGTCATGTCTTGGACATGGACCAATTCTTGGGCCTCGGGCCAAGAAGTTAAAACAATTGGGCCAATTATTTGAGTCTTTCTTCAGATTAATTTAAAATTTATTTTATAAAGAATATAAAGTCGATTTTAAATTAAAGTTTCCGATATTTTGAAATTAGAAAGTTTCTTAATTTATAGAAGTTTCTAGATTTGCATGATTCGGATTTTAAGAAATTTCTAAAGTTAGAAAGTTTCCGTTTTTAGAAAGTTTCCAATTTTAGAAAGTTTCCAAAAATAGTAGGTTTCCAAAATGGAAAGTTTCCCGAAATAGTAATCTTCTATTTTGGGAATGAATTTTTAAATAAACCTACGAACCTCAAATAATATCAAGCGTTGGATGTCTTGTCCATTCTATGTCAGCTGTCGAAGCCCATTCAATTGTATTCATGGCCTTACAGTGTGAGGGTGTCTGCTTTTGCGTGGATAAGACGGTTTGTGATTCATAAATGTCATTGGGAGTCCCAGACATTAATGATTACATGACTGTATAGTCTGGTTTTCTTGACTGGGCCATCGGGAGTCCCGGGCCTTGAGACATCAGAGTGAATTGGGCCTCGGGCCCAGATTCACAACCAAGAGTTATATCACGGATATAATTAGCCGATATAGGGCTTACCGATATAAGCTAAGGTTTGGTGACGGCCAGTGGCCCACTTTAATCTTAGTTATATGTGGATCTTGGAATCATTATATTCTATTGAGGGTAACTTATGTTATTGAATATAATGCGTGATTAATCAAATTAAATTTAATACGAGATTAATCATATTGAACATATTAACTAAAATCTTTTTATCTTAATTTTCAGTTATGACTAGCACAAACAATCAAAACACTTTCTCGATCCGGTCTGTCCTTAAGATGGACAAGCTGAACGGATCAAATTTCTTGACTTGGTCGCGGAACCTGAGGCTAGTCCTCAGACAGGAGAGAAAGGACTATGTCCTTGAGAGAGCTCTCCCCGTGAGGATCGGGTCCAATGCTTCTCATGCAGTATATGATGCTTGGAATAAGCATTATAATGATGCGGTAGATGTGCGTGGTCTGATGTTGGCTACCATGGACTCAGATTTGCGGAAGCAATATGAGAACATGGAGTCGCCAATAGAGATGATCAGCAGCCTGAAATTGAAATTTCAGGAGCAGGTAAGAGTGGAGAGATACCAGTTGGTTAAGTCTCTCACTAGCTGCAAGCTACCAAATGATCATCCAGTGAGTCCTCATGTCAGTAAAATGATGGGTTACATTGATAACCTGAGGAAACTGGATTATCCAGTTAGCCAAGAGTTGGCAACTGAAATCATTCTGCAGTCACTGCCGTCAAGCTATGATAAGTTCAGAAAGAACTATATCAAGAAAGGCTTAACGAAGACGCTGACTGAACTGCATGATATGCTCAAGACAGTTGAGCCAAACGTGAAGAGTACCCTGTACAATCTCATGAATGAGAAGGGTAGGTTTACTAAACCTAATGCTGACAAGGGTGAAGACAAAGTTGTCCAGATTTTGAATCATGGCAAGCGTGTGTCTTCTGAGCCCGAGTCAGATACCTCTTGCGTTGGTAAGTGCTGCTACTGTAAGGAGACAGGGCATTGGAAGAGAAATTGCATTAAATTCATGGAAGATGATGAGGAATTGTAGTTGATGTATGAGACTACTTCCTCAGGTATTCATGTTATTACTTCAAGTTCTACCTTAAAGGTATTGAATACTGGTTGTGGCACTGATATTTGTGATAATATGCAGAGCCTAAGCAACAGTAGAACGTCCTTAAAGGTATTGGATACTGGTTGTGGCACTGATATTTGTGATAATATGCAGAGCCTAAGCAACAGTAGAACGTTGAAGGAAGGGCAAGTGAAACTACATGTCTGGAAGGAGCTTGGGATGCTGCCTCAGCCGTAGGGTTTTCACTTATAGATCCCTTTTAGGCTTGGTTTTGTATTAAGTAATTGCTACAATGTACCTGCTTTAAGCAGAATTGTCTTTCATTTTCTTGTAAGAATTTGAATGTTTTTCATTTTGATAAAAGACAAGTTTTGTTCTTTTGATCTTAATGAAATATTAATTGTAGCACCCTATTCATGGAATGGGTTTTATATCTTAAACCAAAGAGTGCCTAAATGTAACATAAATACCGAATTGGTTTAAATCTAATGAATTAAACCTGATTTTTCTTGGCATAAAAGTCTTGGTCACATAGAGTAAGTCGGATTCAGAAATCCCATAGTTATGGACTGTTGGGCTCATTTGATAAGATATCTTATGAGACTTGAATTCTGTTTACTGGACCAAAAGGAAAAGGGCCTATCTTAGCCGAGCTAGAGAAAGGCCCAAAGGCTTATTGGACCTGGAACATACTGATGTATGTGGCCCAATGAGCAGTAATGCCAGAGAAAATTTCCTGTACTTCATTGTCTCTACTGATTACTTCAGTGAGTGTGACTGTGTTCATTTGATGAGACACAAGTCGGAATTCTTTGACATAGTCGAAAGAGTTCCAGAATGAAGTATAGGATCTGAGTGACAAAAGTATTAAGACTCTGGATTAAATCACGAGTGAGAATACTTAAGTCATTGATTGTGTGATCATCTTAATGAGTGTGAAATCGTTTCACAGCTCATTTCTCCTGAAAACCTGAAGGTGTTTCTGTGAGAAAGAATCAGATCTTATTAGAAATGATTAAAGATGAGTCACACGAATCTTCCATGATATTATTTAAGAATAACGCTCTAAAATATCTAAGTTTACGCTGAAATAGTTCCACAAATATCAGTTGAAAGACACCACGTTAATGTGAATTGGAATCGATCCAAATTTGTCTTTACTGAGTATTTGTAGTTGTGCTACTTCAATGGTTGTCCTAGAGAAACTAAGGCTTGTTACTTTTACGTCCAATCTGTTTTCTAAGAAGGGAAGTTATTTTTCAAGAAGAACAGTGGGAGTAAAAGTATAACTCGAAGTTTTCTTAGGGAAACCAAGGCTCGGTACTTTTACGACCATTCTGTTTTCTAAGAAGGGAAATTACTTTCCAAGAAGAACAGTGGGAGTAAAAAGTATTTTTACGACCATTCTGTTTTCTAAGAAGGGAAGTTACTTTCCAAGAAGAACAGTGGGAGTAAAAGTACAACTCGAAGAAATTCGAGAAATACAGGAGGCTGCTTAACCTATTGAGGGAGAGCAGCGGAAGGATTTACAGATTTCTGTAGAATCTACACTTGTGGAGCCTGAAGTTCGCAGATATGAAAGAATCAGTCACTAATCCGAGAGTGATTTCTCGTCATTAGTTCAGCCTGATGATCATTGAATGTTCGCATGATCTGATGATCATTGATAGCGACGAATCTGCGAAATCCTAGGAAGCGAAAGTGAGCCCAGACTCCGAAGAATTACATTTTGTGTAAGTTGGCTTCATCGATCCATTCATGGATGGAAGCAAACATATCGGAGTTGGAATCTTCGTTCTGTTGAAGTAGTCAAGGTTTTGACTTGAACAGGAACGAAGCGGAACTGTGTGTTTACTAATAGATTAATGGGAGCGATATTGCATTTCTCAAAGTGTATGTCGATGACATACTGATTCTCGGATATAACGTCCCAACGTTGTAGTCGGTAAAGGACTAGCTTGGGAGTTGGTTTAATGATTGACATGGGTAAAGCCACGTAGTTCTTGGATTTTGGATCTAAAGATAGAGATCCAAAAGAGCTGGTAGGACAAAGTCAGGATTCTTAAATTGACAAAGTCCTACACATTTTGAGCAATCCAAGAAGGGTTTTATGCAAATGTCACATGGCATTAAGTTAAGCAAGATACAGTATCCTACGATAACTGCTGAGCTTAAATGCATGGATAAGATTCCATATGCGTCGGCAATTGGATCTATCATGTATACCATGAAACATACTTGCTTGATGTTGCTTTAATGTTAAGCAAGACAAATAAAGACCAGTCAAATCCAGCAAAGAATCAAGTTTCCTAAAGTATGTCCTAAAGTATTTGAGGAATACTAAGGATAAGTTCTTGATTTACGGAGAAAGTGAGGTGCTATAAGTCGATAGAGTCTGAAAGGCAAGTTTCCAATAGACAAAGATGATTTCCGATCACAGTCCGGTTATATCTTGTGTCTATCTGGCGGTGCAAGGCACTGTTGCTGACTCAATGACTTAAGCTGAACATTTCGCAGCTTGGGAAGTGGCGAAAGAGGTTGTTTGGAAAGAAGAGTTCGTCACTGAACTTGATGTGATTCCCAGCATAGATGAGACTAGCTGCACATCAGAGGTCCAAACACCTTGAGGATAGGTATAACCTATTCCGTAAGATAAATGACAGAGATGTTAAGTAGATCAGCAAGTTTCAACGAATGAGAACGTTGCTAATCTATTAACGAAGCCACTCCTTAGGCCTAAGCACGAGTCGCGGACTGTTGCTGTAGGATAAGTGAAATTAAGATGTAGTCTTAATTTCAGTGGGAGTTATTAAAGGGCTTTATTTAGTTATTGGATATGTTCTTGAAACAACATTTAAGATGTTTAATGAAATTATTATTTCAAGATTATTTTAACTGTGATGAAATAATCGTTCCAAAGTGATATAAACCATTTTATAGGTCATCGAAGTAAATGACTTGATCTTGAGTCATCGAAGTCATTTAGCTTGATCATGAGACCCTATATTTGATAAATGTTTTATATCATCCTGTCCCTAGTCGAAGGTTGTTGAAATTGGAACACCAACAACCGTGTGAGACTGGATTGGTACGTGACTTATGACAAAGTCTCAGTATGTCATAGATGCGCGGCATCAAAGTCAGTACATAGGTGTATGTTTGGGAACATACGACCGGACAAGACCCGCTTATAAGAACTCTTCAGGATATTTATATCTGTGTCATAAGAGATTCTTACTACGACTATAGAGTATAATCCTTAGACCTGAGTTCGCATGCATGTGACTGCACATGGACTGATGCACTTTGATCATTGTCTAACGCTGTCGTTCTGCGATAGTTATAAGGACCTTGTTTGGGTACATTATGAAATGAGTAGTTTACAGTGATGGAACAAGACGGGATTTGTCCCTCCAATATAAATGGAGTGAATATCTCTAGGCCAATCGGAGATTTGAATACTGGAAAATGCATGGCCATGCTCAAACGGACTGTCCCGAGTCGTTTGGATTGTCAGTATCGAATCAGAGTCCGATGAACAAGATTAGGCTTTATAAGGATGACACCAATCTTGCCTTATGACTAATCGAGATATTGTGACAAAAGGATTATGAATACAGAGATTCCAGTACAAGTGGGAGATTGTTGGAATTGTGTCCAGTAATCTCGGTACTGTCTCTAGAAAGTAAGAGTATGTCAATGATCAGACATAAGTCATATAATACTGGGGGTCATGATGGCTTGCTAGAGTCCGCTCATGATCTATAAGTCTTGGACTTATTGCCTTTATTATATGATCCCATATGGGTCACACGCCTAAGCTAACAGGAAAATGTGTAGGAACGGTTTAGCAGAAGTACGGTAAAAGTGCTAGGCATTTACTGTACTTAGAGAGAATAAAACGGTTTAGCTACTCTGTGTCGATCGATACACAAGGTGTGTCGGTCGACACAGTGCGCGAATACCGTCGAGTTAATTGGTGTTTGGGCCAAATGGCCCAAACGGAACCGGACAAGTTTTATGTGATAAAACTCGAGTTCAGAACAATTAACCCTAAGAGTGACAGCCGAAATCTCTCTCTCTCTCTGCGCCGAGCTCCTTGTGGTCTAGCAGCCGTTTTCTGTGATCGCGTGTGTGAACCTTTGGAGGATTCATCCCTCGGTGTTTCTCTGATCTCAGACATACCATCTCTTTCCGCTGCAAACAGGTATAAGGTGAGATCATCATTTGTTTCTATTCTGAGAAGAACCTAGATCCGCATGTTTAGGTTGATATGAATCTAAGAATTGAATCAGGATCAACTAAACAATCCTTCACCTCCCCCACACTTAAGACACACTGTCCCCAGTAGTGTCCAGCGAAGGATCGGTAAAAAGAAAATAAAAATTTAAAAGGTGAAATTATGTCTGTCGGGTTACCTCTGTCGCTGAGCATCGATCGTTGCACTAAGTGCATCGACCGTTACTTGGCGATTTTCGTGTATAGTCGATCGTTGCTCAGGACCGCAACGATCGCTGCAATGCGATTCCTTTCGTGTTGTGACGATCGACACAGAAGTGTGTCGATCGTCGCACTGCGATTTAACCGAGACCTGCAAACATAAACTCACCAGAAAAAAAAACAAACGTAAAGTCCTAACAAAAACACCAAAAATTAAGTAGAAAAACACCAGTACCTAATGGTGGGTTGCCTCCCACCCAGCACTTGTTTAAGGTCAATAGCTTGACCGTTGGAAGAGATTTGAATCAAGGCGGTTTCAACAGAGACTTTGAATGTCTCTGTGAATATCTCTTCATCCAAGTAGGTGTATAGGCATTATGATCATGAGGCTTTCCAAGGAATGAGAAATCAGAATCAGGGCGGGAGCGAAGCTTGGGCGGTCTACTGCGTTTTCCTGCATTCAAAACAATATGATCAGAAGGTTTAAGCTTAGGTGATTTATATCTTACCTTTGGTGCAGATCTGATGTCTGGAGCTTTATGCTTATGAGTAGTTGCAGGTACTGAAGATGTTAGAGCAGGTTCAAGAGGAACTGCCATCTTCTTCTTTCCACTATCAGATATTGTAGTTCCACCAATCTGAACTTCTTCTTCTAGATGACCTTCAGTGGAGATCATCTTCTTTGCATGAACTCGCGAAGCTTCAACTGGTGGTATTTCATTCACCTTCTTATCCATCACTTTCATGCAGTTAGCCACTTCTAGCTCTTGTCTGGAAGGTTTAGGAACCTTAGGATATGGCACCGGGGGCTTGTAAGCTCGTTCTGGTACTGTTGCAGGTTTCTGGACATGTGTGCGTTCTGTGTCGATCGTTTCATAATGTGTGTCGATCAATGCAAGGCGATTCTGTTTCTCGAAAGAACTCGAAATTGGCGTGTCGATCGTCACTAAGGGGGTGTTGATCGATGCATGTATCAGGCAGACAATATTCATCCAGAAAATCCGAGATTATGCTCTCTTCTTCTTCCAGCAAGTCAATCTCATCCCTTATGTTCACAGCATTGATGTGCAGCTTCTGTTCAGCTCTCTTAGCTTCATTCCGCCTCTCTATTGCTGCATCTTCTCGTTCAATTTTGATATCCAGCTCCTCAATATGTGTGCTCAGAGATTCGAACTTCTCACTCAAATCTTCAATCAACGCATCAATCTTTGAGTTGAAGGACATATCAATCTGTTGTTGTCTCATGATTTCCATTCTGCTCTCATGAGCTGTAGGTGCAGGCGGTGCTTGGTAAGAAGAAACACTACAACTCCTTGTAAAGGGTTTCTGAAAAGCAGATCTGTGACTATAGAATCCAGTTCCTTCAACGCAATGGTTAGCTTCTTGTGCATACTTTCCAAGTAGAAAACTATGCAGAGAGTCAACTTGGTTCTTCAACCCAACTATCTGTGAACTGTCAATCCCTGAGCTGAAAATATCATTCCGACACATCGTCCTGATGATCTCTTAGTCTTCTTGGTGATTCTGCGAAGTGTGTCGATCGATGCAAGCAGGGCGTCGATCGACGCAATGCGAAATCAGAGAAAACAGAAAAATAAATCAGCAAAAATATAAAAAAACAAAAACGAAAAGAAAACAAAAAATCCTAGTAAAACCCTAAGCTCTAAGCTATCGAAGACTCAAAGAGTCCCCGGCAACGGCGCCAAAAACTTGATAGGCTTCTAAGTTTTACCCTATTCTAAACTGCAAGTGAACTGCAATGTCAAAGTAGTATATAGGGCTATCGAATCCACAGGGACACTTGGTCTCAATAGAAACAGAAACGTAGAGATTAAACTAGAAATAAGCAGATGGTGAAGTAAATAAATTGCGAAGCAAGAAAGTAAACAGTAGCAGAGATTAACGGTTGAGAAGCAATAAACTAAAAGCGTCAAGCCTAGGGTATTCTCAGGAAATCAGACAAGCAGACAGTTCATTCAGCAAGGATCTAATTAAGCACAGTTCTAGAACTCAAAACACAGATATAGAATTAACCAAATTCCTTTGCGATAATTCTCTAAGCCTAAGTGCAGCAAACCAAACTTTCGTTTGCGAGAACTAACAGATTAAACTAGCATTAATCCCAAGTTTGATATGTTCACAATTATCCTAAACCAAACTTCCGTTTGCGCAAAGTTTAATTGCCTAATTTAATTAGTTCAGATTCCTAAACCACACTTCCGTGACGTATTTAGCAACCTAAGATCTAGATTCTAATTGATCAGGTTAGAACTAGCTTTAAGCACAATTAAATTGAAGAACAGATATAGTTATGAATCCTTAACTGAATTTGAACAAGTCTAGCAAGTCATGAAATCCTATGTGAGAAACCCTAAACTCAACTATGGATCTACTCAGACATGATTAATGAAAACATAATCAAAGAAATAATAGATTGCATATAAGAAATTAAATAGATAAAGGGGTTCGAAATCTTCTCCAAAATAAGTGAATACAGGAAATAGATCAGCCCCCAAAAGCTCTAGAAATCTCTTAGCTATTAGTATCAAAGCGTAATGTAAAGCGTAGGTAAAATAAACACCAAAAACTAGTATATATAGGCATAATCTCGGATGGGGCTTCTGTGTAAATACTGGAACTATTCTGGGCCTCTTTGCAAATCTTCATAACTTGTTAAACCGACGCGTACGGCCCATCTCGCTAGTGTGTCGACCGATGCACAATGTGTGTCGGTCGATGCATGATCAATAAATCGGACAGTGAGTAAATCTCTCGGCCAAAACGTCCCAAAAGTCCCAAAATGCTCCAAATATCTCCAATTAGCTCCAAACTTGATTAAACCTGTAAAAGACTCTAAACAAAGACAAAAGACACTAAAAACACAACTATATCATGGTCTAAACTGGGTAAAAACCATGATATATCACTGGTCTCGGGCGATAGGGTGGTATTCACGGATCAACCCAAATTGAGATGGATTCCCTTGTTCCCACCCTTTTGATAAGTCCTTTTTTAACCAGAGGCATAGCTGAGATTATACTCTTCCATCCATATAATGCCGAATATGACCTTCTAGGATCTAATGGATCCGTATTCCGAAAGTATCTACCTTTGAAAATTTTTGAAAAAAAAATATCTGGTTTATCAATTAGTCTCCACAATTGTTTCGCTAAGAAGGTTGTATTAGTATCCTGAAAGCCCTAAATCCAATCCCTCCATTTCCTTTATCTTTACATAATTTGTCCCAAGACATCCAATGCATACAATTACTTGTTCCCCCCGAGCTCGACCAGACTCGTCAATTTTGCGGTGATGGTTTTTGGTAACCTATAACATGACATCGCATGGTTAGGTAAGGCTGTAGCCACCAACTTTATCATGACCTCTTTTCCGCCTCGTGAAAGGAGTTTCGTTGTCCCTCCATTGACCCTCCCATGTAGTCTATCTTGTAAAAAACTAAAATTTGTGTTTTTGATCCGCTAAGACTCTTTAGAATACCTAAATATGATCCCATTCCACCTATCCTTGGGATTCCTATAATCATTTTCATTTCCTTCCGAACATCCATTTCCACCTTGTGCCCAAATTGAATTGAAGACTTCATAAAATGTATTTGGTGACCTGATACTCTCTCGTAGTCCTTAAGGATCCTTAATATGGCCTGGCACTCCTCCTTCTTAGTTTTACAAAAGAATAAACTATCATCCGCGAATAGTAGATGAGATATAAGAGGACATGCTCTTGCCACCTTCAGCCCCGTTAATTGTTTTTATCGTTCCGAATATTTGCAATCAATGCTTCCATACATGAAAATAATCAAGTATGGTGATAAAGGATCCCCTTGCTTGAGCCCTCTCTGTGGAAATATATCACCCTTCGGCTGGCCATTTATGAGAACCTTGTATTGAACAGTGGTTATACATCGCATTGTCCGATCAACCCATTGAGGCGCAAAGCCCATTTTGATTAGTAGTTTCTCGATAAAAACCCATTCAACCCTGTCATAAGCCTTGTTCATATCCGTTTTTATTGAAATACACTTATCTTTACAAGACCGGTTTGTTCTCAAACCATGGAACATCTCTTGAGCTATAAGAATATTGTCTAAGATCAACCTCCCTGCAAACAAAAGACGATTGCGTTTCCGAAACCAATTTAGGTAGAAACCCCTTTAAACATTGACACATCACCTTTGATATGATCTTATAGCTTACATTGCAAAGACTGATAGGTCGTAATTCCGTCATCCTACTCGGTCTTTCCCTTTTTTTGAATAAGACAAATGTTTGTCAAATTAATCCTTGGATCTAAAACCCCATCCCGAATAAACTGATTTACCAATTGCGTAACATCTTTCTTAATAATGGGCCACGCCTGTTGGAAAAAAGTGTTGTCATATCATCCGGACCCGGAGCTTTCTCTGGGTGCATCATAAATAAAGCCCTCCTAACCTCCTCCTCTGAAGCTTGCGTCATAAGTTTCTCATTCATTTGTGAGTTAGTTGATCTCGGAACCTCTTGCAAAAAATCCTCAAACTCCATCTGATTATTTTATGTAAACAAGTCATCAAAATAATCTACCACCACTTGTTCAATTTCTTCCACTTCGTGACCCAATCACCAGCCGAGTTGTGAAGTCCAACAATCTGATTCCTCGCTCGTCTCTGTTTTGTTAATGTAAAGAAGAACTTAGTGTATCTATATTCTGATGTGTCCCATAAATTCCGACTCTTTTGTTGCCAAAACAATTCCTCATCCTTGTAAGCTTCTTTCAAATTTTCTGTAATCGCCTAGACTTCCTCATGAGTTCTCGTGCCATCCTTTTGCGCCTCTTCCAGAGCAACATGTAGCCCCTTAATTACATCCTTACCATAAGGTAGATATTTTTCCTCCATTTTAATAATTCATGTCTACAGCTACTAATCCTATCCATAAAAGTCCTTACCGTACCATTTTCCGTATCATCCCATCCCATCTTAACCGTTTCCATTAAGCCATCCTTTCTGATCAACCGCTTGTCAAACCTGAATTGTCCTCGTCTTTTTGAACCTTTTCCTCAATGTTTTCTACAATAGGTCGATGGTCCGACCCTACCATACCCATGTATTCAATAAATGAAAATGGGAAGATTGTGTGTCAATCCTCATTAGCTAACGCTATATCCAGTTTACACCTAATTAGTTGTTTTCCTCTTCAAGAGAGTGAATCCCCCAGTGATGGAAACTCTATTAAACCACAATCGCGAATCATATTGTTGAAGGATTCAAACGTCGATGCATGCCTCAAAGCTCCCCCTTGTTTCTCGTGATTTCCATCGATCTCATTCAGCAATAATGAACGACGGATTAGTCCGTACTGTACCGATTCTGGTCAATCTCTCCCATACTTGATCTCATAGTTTTTGTACTGGGTCGCCATAAACAAATGAGATTGCTATTCTTTTCCTTTTAACGTCTGCTTCAATATCGATAATCCTATTACTGGCATAAATAATGTCGACATTGGAAGATTCATTATAATATAATGCTAAACTCCCACTCGTTCCTCTTGGTTCCATCTGAAGGATTATGGTGTTTATTCAAGGTTTAATTCTCAATTACAACCTAACACAAATCCTTAAACAGATCTAAGTTCTTGCAAAACGAATCATAAAACAAACCTGTAACATTACCTATGGATTGCACAGCGGATTGATGGTAATGACAAGATCAGCTAGAACAGATTAATCACCTATTCCTCCTTGAGTATCCACACTCTTACAAGCAAGGGACGGCTGCTAGACCAAATATATGGATGATCAGAGAGAGAGATTAGGGAGAGAGAGGCTCGCGGCCACAAGGAGAAAATCGCAGGGGAGGGCCTCTTCCTTAGGGTTTCTTATTCCTTTTATCTCTCATTAATGGGCCCAAGTCATTAGACTAATGGCTCATTAATCTTTTGGGCCCAAGACACAAATCAGACAAAAGCCTGTATTTTGTCTGGCCCAATTCTCTGATCTAATACAGTAAATGCCATTGCATCTTACCGTATTAATTCCATTTTAACTTTCCCGTTAGCTATGGTGTGTGACCCTTAGGGATCATACAATACTGGTAATAAGTCCTAAACTTATAGATCATGAGCGGACTCTAGCAAGCCATCATGATCACCCAGTATTTATGACTTATGTCTGATCTCGACACTTATCATACTTTCTAGAGATAGTACGGTAGATTTCAGGACATTCCCAACAATCTCCCACTTGTACTGGAATCCTACACAGGACATTCCCAACAATCTTCCGATTGTACTGGAATCCTACATTCCCTAGTCCTTTTGTCTTAATATCTCGATCTGGCATAAGGCAAGATGCGTGTCATCCTTATATAGCCAGACCATGTTTATCAGACCAGATTTGATACTGACAATGCAAACGACTTGGGCAAGTCCGTTTGGGAATGGCCATTCTCTTACCAGCTATCAAATCTCCGATTGGCCTAGAGATATTACCTCCGTTAAACGGCAGGGACAAATCCCATCTTGTTCCATCACTATGAACTACACAATTCATAATACACCCAACCAAGGTCCGTATAGCTCCCAGTTACGAAACAGCGTTAGACAATGATCAAAGCGCATTACTCCATGTGCAGCCACATGCATGCGAACTCAGGTCTAAGGACTATACTCTATAGTCGTATATGAGAACTTCTTATGACACAGATATTAATATCTTGCAGAGTTTCTCATCAGCGGGCCATGTCCGGTCATATGCTCCCCTACATACACCTATGTGTCGACTTTGATGCCGCGCATCTATGACCCCTCGAAACTTGGTCATAAGTCTCAACACAATCTAGTCTCAACAGGTTGTTGTTGTTCCAATTTCAACAACCTTCGACTATGGACACTATGATTTATGTCACTTCGTTAAATATGGGGTTTCAGGATCAAGTCTACTCATGTACTTCGATGGCCCATATATAATGACATGAATCATTTTGGAACGATTATTTATATCACAGTTAAAATAATCCAGAAATCATTAGATTTCATAAACATAAAATATTATGTTTACATGAACCTTTCAAAACAACTAAGTAAAGCCCTTTACAAACTCCCACTGAAATTGAGACTACATCTTAATTTCACTCATCCTACAGCTACAGTCCGCGACTCGTGCTTAGGCATAAGGAGTGGCTTCGTTAATAGATTAGCAACTTTCTCATTCGATGAAACTTGATTATCTACTTAACTCCTCTGTCATTTATCTCAAGGAATAGGTTATACCTATCCTCAAGGTGTTTGGACCTCTGATGTGCAGCTAGCCTCATCTATGCTGTGAATCACATCAAGTTCAGTGATGAACTCTTCTATCCAAACAACCTCTTCTATCCTGTATTTCTCGAATTTCTTCGAGTTATACTTTTACTCCCACTGTTCTTCTTGGAAAGTAACTTCCCTTCTTAGAAAACAGAATGGACGTAAAAGTAACAAGCCTTGGTTTCCCTAGGACAACCAGCAAAGTAGCACAACTACAAATACTCAGTAAAGACGAATTTGGATCGATTCCAATCCACATTTACGTGGTGTCTTTCAACTGATATTGGTGGAACTATTTCAGCGTAAACTTAGATATTTTAGAGCGTTATTCTTAAAGAATATCATGGAAGATTCGTGTGACTCATCTTTAATCATTTCTTATAAGATCTGATTCATTCTCACAGAAACACCTCTAGGTTTTCAGGAGAAATGAGCTGTGAAACGACTTCACACTCATTCAGATGATCACACAATCAATGACTTAAGTATTCTCACTCGTGATCTAATCCAGAGTCTTAATACTTCTGTCATTCAGATTCTTTACTTCATTCTGGAATTCTTTCGACCATGTCAAAGAATTCCGACTTGTGTCTCATCAAATGAACACAGTCACACTCACTGAAGTAATCAGTAGAGACAATGAAGTACATGAAATTTTCTCTGGCATTACTACTCATCGGACCACATACATGAGTATGTTCAATCTCCAATAAGCCTATGGGCCTTTCTTAGCTCGGCTAAGATGGGCCCTTTGTCTTTTGGTCTAGTAAGCAGAATTCAAGTCTCATAAGATATCCATTCAAATGAGCCCAAAAGTCCATAACTATGGGGTTTCTGAATCTGACTTACTCTATGTGACCAAAACATTTATGCCAAGAAAGATCAGGTTTAATTCATCAGATTTAAACCAATTGCGGTATTTATGTTACGTTTTAGGCACTCTATGGTTTAAGATATAAAACCCATTCCTTGAATAGGATGCTACAATTATTATTTCATTAAGATCAAAAGAACAAAACTTGTCTTTTATCAAAACGAAAAACATTCAAATTCTTACAAGAAAATGAAAGACAACTCTGCTTAAAGCAGGTACATTGTAGCAATTACTTAATAAAACCAAGCCTCAAAGGCATCTACAAGTGAAAACCCTACGGCTGAGGCAGCATCCCAAGCTCCTTCCAGACACGCAGTTCCACTTGCCCTTCCTTCAACGTTCTACTGTTGCTCAGGCTCTGCATATTATAACAAATATCAGTGCCACAACCAGTATCCAATACCTATAAGGTATAACTTGAAGTAATAACATGAATACCTGAGGAAGTAGTCTCATACATCAACTTCAACTCCTCATAATCTTCCATGAATTTAATGCAATCTCTCTTTCAATGCCCAGTCTCTTTACAGTAGCAGCACTTACCAACGTAAGAGGTATCTGACTCGGGCTCAGAAGACACACGCTTGCCATGATTCAAAATCTGGACAACTTTGTCTTCACCCTTGTCAGCTTTAGGTTTAGTAAACCTACCCTTATCCTTCATGAGATTGTACAGGGTACTCTTCACGTTTGGCTCAACTGTCTTGAGCATGTCATGCAGTTCAGTCAACGTCTTCGTTAAGCCTTTCTTGATATAGTCCCTTACGAACTTATCATAGCTTGACGGCAGTGACTGCAGAATGATATCAGTTGCCAATTCTTGGCTAACTGGATAATCCAGTTTCCTCAGGTTATCAATGTAACCCATCATTTTACTGATATGAGGACTTACTGGATGATCAATCGGTAGCTTGCAGCTAGTGAGAGATTTAACCAACTGGTATCTCTCCACTCTTACCTGCTCCTGAAATCTCAATTTCAGGCTGCTGATCATCTCTATTGGCGACTTCATGTTCTCATATTGCTTCCGCAACTCTGAGTCCATGGTAGCCAATATCAGACCACGCACATCTACCGCATCATTATAATGCTTATTCCAAGCATTATATACTGCATGACTGGCTTTGGATCCGATCCTCTCGGGGAGAGCTTTCTCAAGGACATAGTCCTTTCTCTCATGCCTGAGAACTAGCCTCAGGTTCCGCGACCAAGTCAAGAAATTTGATCCGTTCAGTTTGTCCATCTCAAGGACATACCGGATCGAGAAAGTGTTTTGATTGTTTGTGCTTGTCATAGCTGAAATTTAGAGATAAATAGAGTTTTAGTTATTAAGTTCATAAAAGAGTAATCTTAACAACTTATAAGAAGACTCGCATTGTATTCAAAATTTCTTTGTTCAACCTCATAAGAATACAATGATTCCGAGACCCATGCTCAGCTAAATCCAAAGTGGGCCACTGGCCGTCACCCAGAATTAGCTTTACTTGGTAAGCATACACACAGCTAGTTATAACCAATAACTCTCGGTTGTGAATTGGACCCGAGGCCCAAATTCACCAGATGTCTCAAGGCCCGGGACTCCCGATGGCCCAGTCAAGGAAACCAATCTCTTACAGCCAAATAATCACTAAAATCTGGGACTCCCAATGAAATTAGTGACTATATACTACTTTACTTACGCGAAAACAGACACCTCACACTGTAAGCCATATCTGTAATCAAATAAGCGTTAAGTAGCTGACAAGATTGGAAAGACATCCAAGCTTGATATTGTTTTTGAGGATTTTAAGTTTTATTTCCAAAATAGAAGATTACTATTTTGGGAAACTTTCTTATTTTAGAAACTTTCTAAATTTAGTAACTTACTAAAATAGAAATTTCTAATTTAAATATTTTATTAAATATTTTGGGTTGGGTCACAAATTATAGGCCCAATTCTTGGCCCAAGACCATAGAATTCCAGCTGGCCCAATAATTTGACATAATCGATCCGGTTTATTAATTCTGGTCCAAGACCAAATTAACTATCAAAACCATCGGTTATTTACTAAACCAGACCAGCTCTAAATTATTTGGTCCAACCAAATCAAACTTAGACCAGCCTTCGATTTAGGTTAAAATTCAATTTTATGAATTTAAATCCGGTTTAACCAGAAATTAAATAATACCATGTATTAAATTATTTCCAGCAAACCGCGATTTGGGTTAACCGCTTGAACCACCAATTAAATTGGATCGGTTCAGTTAAATCCAAAACCGGGAAGAAACACCTAGTGTTTTAGCCAATTTGATTTAACTTGCGGTTTAAGGCTTTAAACACACAATTAACCGCCAATTAAATGGACCGGTTTAATCGGTGTGGTTTTGGGCAACGAACCGCGAAGCTCGGTTTAACCGATTGACTATTCGCGGGACGTAAAATTTTAACGGGCCAAACAATCGGATCCAAGATCCAACTCAGCCCATTAACGCAATATGTGGGCCCATAATTATCCGAGGCCCGTGATCCATTACGACACAGCGGTTGCTCACGATCGAAACCGATCGATCATCGCAACCCACGATCATGCAGGCACTCGGCATCATGGCTCACACAGCTCACGCACGATCCAGCCGGCCTCACGATCGGATCGATCGTTCTCGGTCAACATACGCGATCGAGTATCGCTTTAACACACGCGATTGATTATCGCAGCAACATAGCGATTAGGGTTTTATTATAATAGTATGGCTTATTCTATTATTAACAATATCAGCCGACACACACATGATCAGCAGCCAACGTGATAATCAAATTTGATTTGATAATCGGCTCATCTCATTCAATTATCAACACAGCATCGATTTATTTAAAAACGATCGCATCTTATGATTATCGAAACACAAGAAGACAAACAAGTCGATTCAATAATTGACTTTCACATTATTAATAATTCGATCCAATTTCACAAGCAACCTAAAACCAGGCTCTGATACCACTGAAGGATTATGGTGTTTATTCAAGGTTTAATTCTCAATTACAACCTAACACAAATCCTTAAACAGATCTAAGTTCTTGCAAAACGAATCATAAAACAAACCTGTAACATTACCTATGGATTGCACAGCGGATTGATGGTAATGACAAGATCAGCTAGAACAGATTAATCACCTATTCCTCCTTGAGTATCCACACTCTTACAAGCAAGGGACGGCTGCTAGACCAAAGATATGGATGATCAGAGAGAGAGATTAGGGAGAGAGAGGCTCGCGGCCACAAGGAGAAAATCGCAGGGGAGGGCCTCTTCCTTAGGGTTTCTTATTCCTTTTATCTCTCATTAATGGGCCCAAGTCATTAGACTAATGGCTCATTAATCTTTTGGGCCCAAGACACAAATCAGACAAAAGCCTGTATTTTGTCTGGCCCAATTCTCTGATCTAATACAGTAAATGCCATTGCATCTTACCGTATTAATTCCATTTTAACTTTCCCGTTAGCTATGGTGTGTGACCCTTAGGGATCATACAATACTGGTAATAAGTCCTAAACTTATAGATCATAAGCGGACTCTAGCAAGCCATCATGATCACCCAGTATTTATGACTTATGTCTGATCTCGACACTTATCATACTTTCTAGAGATAGTACGGTAGATTTCAGGACATTCCCAACACCATCGTGTATAATTTCTCATATCCAAAATGGTTCATAAACATGCTGTTAAACCCATAATTCTGTTTTGCTTCAGAAAGAAACAAGAATTCTGGTTTATATTTATACCAGATCTCTCGTAAAAAAACTGATAATCCACTTACTATACAATCCTTGACAATTCCAGCTTAATATCCTTATTAATAAAAGGTTGAGAATATATTAGATCTCATAGAATAGGAATCCAGTCTAATACAATTCCTTTTCTTGAACATAATACAAATCATATATGTTCCTCATGTCGATTGTTTAAATCAAAAGGCATCTTCATTTCAGATAAAAATATTTCTTGACTCCTGACGAACCCACAAAATCCATAACTCTCAAACTCCCTTTAGATTCTGGATACTCCTATTTTGGGAGACATTTAGCAAAATATTCATTCTCGGACTTGTTTTCCAGGATTCCTTTATATTTCCTGACTTCAAAGTCGATTCCAAAAAAGAAAATAAAATAGTGACGTCATGAGCTTCAGGAGTTGCATTGATATCCAGTGTTAGCCATGAAATGGCGACATATGTCGAATACCAAAATACAAAAAAACTATGTCCACTCGTGATCCAGAAACACAACCAAAAGAAATCTTTTATTATCTTAAGAACAATATCCCTGCTAAGAATCTTGAACAAAAGGGACTCATTTGCGACCATTTGGCGTCAATTGTGCGACTAAAGACATAGTCCAGATGCAGTCGGATAAATGTAGTAACCAAGTAGTCGTTAACCTAGGTGACCAATGGCTGACTATGTTGTGAATGTTTAATATAGTCACAATGTAGTAGTAAATATTGACAACTAATTGGCAACTTGGTAATGACTAAGCCAATGACTATTCGGCGACTAATTGGAACATCCAAATATGATTATGCTACTAATTTGGCCACTATTTGTCGACTATTACGTGACTGTCTAATATAGTCTCAAAATAGTTGTAATATATGTTGACTATTTGGGGACTGTTTATTGATTAATTTACCGATGATACAACGACTAACAGGAACATTCAAATATGATTATGGTAAACATTTTGCTATTATGTAGCGACTGTTTAACGACTAAATTAACGACTATGCAGCGTCTAATCGGAACATCCAAATTCAATTATGGTAATGATTGTCTCACTACTTGCCTACTAATGTCTGATTGTCTAATATAGCCACAGCTTAGTCGTAATATATGCTGACTACTTGGCGACGGTTTAATGACTAATTAACGATTATGCAGTGACATTTTGCAAAATCCAAGTAGGGTGATGGTAAATATTTTGCAACTGATTTGTGTGTGTAGTGCTTCTAATTGACGGCTGTTTGTTGACTTTTATTCGTAAAAATAAGAATTTGGATTATTTCAATTTACGATTTAGTAATCGTTGAATGGTACAAGAAATGTAAAAGACATTTTCTTCAAAATAAAATTGATAACGTATAATACTTATGAGTAGCATATAGAAAAAAACGATATACGTACACAAACTCCAGCATTAAGGAGTTGCCAAATCATATCCCAAAAAATTAACAAGTGCAAAAGACAGTGATAAGTAACCTCTGAAGTAGATTGTGTTGTAGTTTTACATTGAGCTTTCTTCTGTTTCTCTTGGTGGGACACAAACACTGAAAAGTGTCTTAGCTGCTTGTGCTTGGCCATTGATCAATTTTTTGAATCCATAAGGATTTACCCGTCCATCCTCCTCAGCGGCATGTGATAATTAAAGATATTAAGAAAAAAACAATTAAATAAAGAACATGAGATGACTTTATAAACATGGATTGTAAAAATGTTACTTTACATGAACAAATATGTAGTTATATTCATTTGTTGAGATCTCCCGAGGTCGCAGTCCTTTGCAGTGGTTATGCAATTCTTTTAGTTATATTTAATTGTTTGTTAACTATAATATTAACATTTTATCCATTAGACTCTAACTCATTAAACACTCATTAATTAAAAATAACCAACTTATCCAGACTTTGAAGACCATATAAAAGCTGAAAGAGAAATATAGTAGTCGTTTACAACCTGTAGAACCAAAATTAATTTTTCCAACACAAGCAAACCACAAGAAAAGCATAAGCAAACCAATAATATGATTCAAAATCAATCCCTTTTTAAAAGCAAAGCATAAGCAAACTAGACGGTATAACACAAACCCTCACGTCATATCTTACCTGTAGTTGTAGGCCTCGTATCACGGAGGGTTTCGTAATTGAGATATTCAAAGAAGAGTTTGAGAGGGTTGATGGGGTTTCTACCAAAGTTAGCGATGAAATTGAGAGCCTCGAATAAGAGATTCAAAGAAGAGATCTCAATTTGAGATGGGTGGGCACATAAGAGGATTTGCAGAGAGATTACTTAGATGACTTAAAGGATATTTCGGAAAAGGGGGAGAACATAATAAAATCAGGGTTTGTCGTAATTGAGGATTTCTTGACACTTTGACGAAAATTATTGGTTTTAGGCGGGTAACTAAAATGTTTTGGCTGTAAAATTGAGTTTTGGTTTCCCGAATTATTTTGGCAATTTTTTTGAATTTTTATCCACTAGTAAGCATAACTTAAACATCATATATTCCTTTTTATGTATCTATTTTTAAATTTATACTTATCTATTATGAAAGTTTTGGATATATTTCCTGGATTATAAATCACAAACAAATTAAAATTAGTTTTCAAATTTGAAACCCTAAATTTAAAAATATTACACATAAAATTTTAAGAAATAGTTTTGGGACTTGAAAGTAAAAGCAAAGATAAAACTTTAAATTTTGAGGTTTTAAGATTTCTTTTGAAGTGAGCAAAACCACAAATTTGATGTTTCATATTTTCTTTAACATCTCCAAAAGATACCTTATTTTTCAGGTTTCAAGGTGTGTCTCTAAAAGAGGTTTTGCTCACTCCAAAGAAACCTCAAAACCTCACTTTTGAGGTTTTGAAAAGTGAAACCTTAAATTTGAGGTCTCAGTGTACTAAACCTCAAATTTTAGGTTTCATATTTTCTTTTACATTTTAGTCCTTGTAATTATATACTTTATTAGTTTTAGTTCTTAAATAATATTATTTCTTATGAAAATGTTCGATTTCAACCTTTTTATTTCGTGATCTTTAGATAAAAAACTAGATTAGTCATATTTGAGATATTACGAACATAAATTTTATTAAATAATTTGAATTTTTAGTTTTTTGGAGTAAGCAAAACCCCAAATTTGTGGTTTTTTGTTTTGTTTGAAGAACATACATAAAACATGGAATTTTGGTAATGTCCCCATATACGTTCCATACCGAAAAGAAATCATGGTGCTAAGAAAGAGAAATATGTGTGTTGTTTTGATGTTTAATGCTACAAGAGATATATATACAACCAGTAGAATCCGTAGGATATATCCCATAAAGGATTATCATAGGATATTCTCTATTTACCGTAACATGAGAATATATAATCCTACACAATCTATTAAACATATCATTTCTGAATTATCTTAATCAAACATATATAGCGAGATGAAGTGGTTGGTGTGCAATATTATTACCGGTTTTAATTATGATGGCATGAACACTGTTTCAGTGGGAGCCTAAACAAATCTCCAAAACTAGAATCAAGAATTTTCTCTCACTATGGCGTATCCTTAATCTTCTTCCACACTCTGTTTAGTATCTCTGGTTTGGAGTATATATTCAGTCGACCATTTGGATATCGATCTGTCTGTTACAATCTACTCGGTAGGTTTGAGTCTACCATCTTCTGCAAAATTAACATCTAGTGGATAAAATTTTCGATTGAAAATCACTACAACATAATATTAGAGTATTGGAACCTTACCTTATCAGTTATGAACCCTAACGAATGTGGGTTCTGCTTTTCGCTGGTGTAAAAATGGAGGAGAGAGAGATGATCGATAGAGACGATGCCAGTTTCTGAATTTTTTTTCTTTACAGACCGAAAATTAATTAGCTCTTACCCATCACAAAAAACCATCCAACTATAAAAATGTCTAGTTAGCAGGATAAGTAATTGGTCAGTTCATTTCGTATAGGAGTATTATTGTCTTTTCAATCCCTCTCTCAATCAACAGATACAAAAATGCACAAACTTTTCAAATGATATAAGAATGCAAGGAACATAGAAGAAGTGCAAGCGACCCGAGAAAAGAGCCGCATTATATCATAGTCCATACAATAATTGACATAGTTAATATAATAGCAAATTGGTTTCAATTTGAAAAAGAAAAAAACAAAGTCGTTTCAAAAATGAACTAGCAATATCTCATTTTTCATATTTTATTTTGTTATTATACTAACTAGGTATGGAATCCGCGTGTTTGCGCGGAAACTCATTTTAAATAAACATAATTTTTAAATATAAATAAACAAATTTCAAATTTAATATTTCAAAACTAATTTTTAATATATTTTCAACTATTGAATATTCCTAATTAGTTATTTATAACAAGTAAATTATGTATTCAAAATTTCTTTCTTTAACTAAGAATGTAGTTTGAAACAGTAACAATGTAAATTGTTTTATATCTTATAAATACTGAACACCAAAGACATAACTGTAAGGTCAATCTAAAAGAGTTTGATAAATAACATAGTATTCTTGACAAATCACATAAATCTTATATTTTATTCGTTATTTGTATATTCTATAAATGTTAGCATATGCAAATAAAGAATTAATTGCATGTTGAGTAACATGTTTTGGTATAACATTTCAAGAATTAGGAGAATCTTGAATTATTGTTGTATCTAATATATTTTCTTATGTGGCATGATAAAATATGTAAGGTTAATAATAGTGTCACGAATATGTAGTGATTAATTAGGAGATTATGGTTATGTACAGTGAAATTAGATAATAATTCTATTATACATAAAAGTACATTTTAATTTTTTTTTCATGATTACCTTGATAAAGCTCGTCAACATCTAACTTTGACAAGTTTGTGTTTTGTTTTCTTATCACATCTTTTATTAGATTTTGATTGACCATCCACAATTTTTTGTTGACCATATATATATTTCTGCTAATCTCTTCATCCGTTGATATAGAAGAAAATATGTTACAATGAATCAATACTATTAAAAAATTGGAGTTTGGCCATGGTACATAAATGTTGTTCCAGAAATTTGCCCTTGATATTATTAGGATTTGTAACCTTCATTAAGGGTAATTAGGGAATATAACATTATCTCTACAATCCATGTTTCCAAACAAGACAATTATTAAACATGTAGCCAAACAACCAAAATCTAATGGGTCCCACTTTCCTAATTAATTAAAATCAAAACAAATTAATTGATAAATATAATGAATAATTTATACATCAACTATTATATATAAATTAAGATTCTTTAATTTATGATTTAATTCAAAATATATTTATAATATATTTTAATATCTTTTTATTTTGTTTCAAAAAAAAAATATATATATATATATATATACATAATACGATTGATGTTTTTACGATTGTATTTTTTAGCAGGTTTTTCCATCAAACTGAAAAATATTTAATTAATTAAACGGGTTGAAAAATTAATTAGTCAATCTCGATTATAAATTTTTTTTAAAAAAATTCGCATATAGTAAATAATTTCAGCTGATATATTTTAAAATTAATAAAATATTAAAATGATTTCATACTTATATTATTCAAATATTTGAAATATATTTTAATATCTTTTTATTTTGTTTCAAATATATATATATATATATATATATATATATATATACACATATTATGATTGATGTTTTTACGATTGTACTTTTTAGCAGGTTTTTCCATCAAACTGAAAAATATTTAATTAATTAAACGGGTTGAAAAATTAATTAGCCAATCTTGATTATAAATTTTCTAAAAATTCGCATATAGTAAATAATTTCAGCTGATATATTTTAAAATTAATAAAATATTAAAATGATTTTATACTTATATTATTCAAATATTTGAAATATATTTTAATATCTTTTTATTTTGTTTCAAATATATATATATATATATATATATATATACACATATTACGATTGATGTTTTACGATTGTACTTTTAGCAGGTTTTTCCCTGAAAATATTTAATTAATTAAACGGGTTAAAAAATTAATTAGCCAATCTTGATTATAAATTTTCTATAGAAAATCGCATATAGTAAATAATTTCAGCTGATATATTTTAAAATTAATAAAATAATAAAATAATTTCATACTTATATTATTCAAATATTTGAAGCGTCAAATTATGCTTTATGTTTGAATGAAGTTTTTAACGGATAGTTCCATCAAATATGCAAATTATATATACGACTACAACATGTATTTTATAAAATAATATTTTAGATAAATAAAATAACAATTAAACATATACCATATAACTTTTACAATAGTTGTTTTCACATATATATATTTTTTCCAAACTATGATCTTGCGATACAACGCAGATTAAAATATATAATGCGAAATCGTTATTTTAATCTCTTAATCCTTATGATATATCTCCTCCAAATAACACATAATTCATTTAAAAAAAACTAAATTGCTAACTCACTGTTTATAATGTTAGTTAAACAATTATAATCAAAATTAGATTACATAATTAAAAATCTAAACTACTATTAACAAAATGAATAAAAAGTAAAATTTGTAAAGAAAATTAAACCCGCACTTTCTAAGTGCGGGTCAAAATCTAGTATATATGTATTTCAATTAATCAATTTTGTGACTATTGATTTCAAAAACTATTTATATTGTATTATCAGTAAAGTTTTGATTAGAGAAGTAAACATATAACTTAAAGCACAACTTTTGAAAAATTTAGAAATTATATACAAAACATAACAAAATGCAAATTCGAAAAACACAACTCACGAATGTTTATATTCACATTTTTATTATTAGTAGAAATACATTCTTTTTTTGGTCTAAACGACCGCAAGGTTAAGTGTCTTGCGCTATACCAACTGAGATAGATGGACTTAGAAGAAATACATTCATCATTAAACAATAATGAAATCGTATATCTTGTGCAATTAGTAATAGGAAACTTAGTACATGAAGAAGACAATTCCACTTTATTACATTTTATCGGTGAATTGTACGCTTAATAAATAGAACATTTAACTATATTTTAATCTACTTTAAAATTGTGCATTTTACTTAATGTTGTGGCTAAGTTCTTTGTGTTTTTGTGGGTGTGACATCTGGTTTAAAGTTAGAATTTTCTTATTAGAAAAAACAAAATAATGAAATGGGTAGAGACGAAAAAAACTGATGTAAGAATGCAAAACCCAAGCACTTGCGTCCAAAAAAAAAATTATATTCTAAACTATATATAGGATTTGAAATGTTGTGAACACTACAAGAAAACATGAAATTAGCGACTGTATTTAGCGACTGATATCGTAGTCGCTAAATTTAGCGACTAAACTGCGACTACTCTGCGACTATTTAGTGACCCAAAAATATTAGTCGCAAATCAGTCGCTATTTAGCGACCAAATTATTCAGTCGCATAACAATCGCTATTTAGCGACTAATATGCGACTATTAATAAGTCGCTATATGGTGGTCGCATAACAGTCGCTATTTAGCGACTACTCTGCGACTATTTAGTGACCCAAAAATATTAGTCGCACATCAGTCGCTGTTTAGCGACCAAATTATTCAGTCGCATAACAGTCACTATTTAGCGACTAATATGCGACTATTAATAAGTCGCTAAATGGTGGTCGCATAACAGCCGCTATTTAGTCTCCATTAAGTCGCTATTCAGTCGCCATTCAGTCGCCTTTCAAAACCCTAAACCCTAAATAAACCCTAAAACTCTAATTAATAACATTTCAATTACTACAACATATAAATATTATAAATCTTTCATAGACTATAAAATCAAAATATAAAAAAACCCTAAACCCTAAAACCCTAACTCATACACAAAACCCTAAACCCTAAAACCCTAACTCTTTCATAAACTATAAAATCAAAATATAAAAATTTATTATATATACAAAAAATTAATATTTAAAATATATAGTATAAACAAAACTAATACATAAAACTAGTACACAAAACCATAATTAAAACCCTAAACCATAAATATACCCTAAACTAAATCATAATCATACTCTAAACCTTACTCTAAACATTAATCTCAATCATAAAATGTAAAATCAAAATATAAAACTATTCATATATTACATAAAACCAATACTTAAACATTTACATATATAGTTTACATACAACAAATTAAAACCCTAAACCCTAAATATACTCTAAAACCCTAAACTCTAAACCTTAAACTCTTAATCATAAACTATAAAATCAAAAAACCAACCTTTAATTATATATACATAAAACTAATATTTTCAAATCCAATACCACAATTGTATAACATGTATATATAAAACCTAAACTCTAACCCTAAATAAACCCAAACCCTCAAATATATATTAAAATATAGCATTCATGTACCCTAAACAATAACCATACTTTAACCATTAATCTCAATCCTAAACTATAAATTCAAATATGAAAACTAAATATATATATATATATATATACATAAAAAATATTTAAAAATTTATATATATTGTTTACATAAAACAAATTAAAAACTCTAAATTCTAACCCTAAACCTTAAACAAACCCCAAAACTATAAAATATAAATAAAACTCTAATTAAGGAAATTTCAATTACTATGACATATCCAAACCTAATATTCAACATTTATACATTTTTTCAAATCTATTATTGTAAAACATTCTTATGTATAACTTTAAAAACAACCCTTAAAACCATATACCCTAAACCATAAGAATACTCTAAACATCAATCTCAATATATAAAATCAAAATACATAAAACTAATATATAAATATTTACATATATAGTTCAAATAAAACAACTTAAAACTCTAAATCCTAACTCTAAATTTAAGATTTTGTTTTGAAAATTTACTAATTTATAATATTAATCATAAAAAATTTGTGTTTGCCTCCTAAACCAATTTTGTTTTCGGATTCCCTCCTAACATAAGATAACATAACATAACCCAATCTTTCCCTCCGAAACCAAAGAAAAATTGGGCATTCCCTCCTAAACCAAAGAAAATTTGGACCCAAAAAATTGGGTACAGCCCGCCTAAACCTAAAATTTCCTTGAGTCTCCTCCTAAACCATAGAAAGTTGTCTCTTTCTCGTCTCCGAGATATTCTCATTTCATCCCTTCTTCGATACGAGCCTTGGACCATCCCTCTCTCGGACCATCTCTTACCTCAAATCTTTTCTCTAATCTATAACCCAATCTTTTCTCGGACCATCCCTCTCTCGGACCATCCCGCAAACCTTTTGATTCGCGAAAACCCTAACCCCAAATATCGTCTACTTAGTAATCTCTAACCCTAACCGATTCGCGATTGGAGAGTGATTGGAACCAAAATCTCTACCTCGATTTTGTGGATTTTGTGTTCTGGGTTGGTAATCTCTAACCCTAACTTATTAATCTCTAAGCTTTATTTTGTCTCCTTAGTAATCTCTAAGCTTGATTTTGTGTTCTTGGTTTCGTCATGATTTTGTCTAAGCTTGATTTTGTGTTCTGGGTTTCATCATGTTTTAGGCTGTGGCGAACAAAATGGATTCGAAAAGTGTGAAGTTTTCTTGACGGCTCTGCTTCAAAAACCTGCTGCAAGATAATGTTCTGTTACATTGTTGTCCATGGAGATTTGATAAATGTTTTATTCGTTATCTTTAACCTATTTTATTGTCTTTTATATCTAAAATTGTTGCGTGTGTTTGTTATAGTCATGGCAGGATCAGGACCAGAAGGAACACAGTCTGATACTCGTTGACAGAAGCTGAATGAAGTGTAAGTCTATACTTTTGTCTCTTCTCGTTTGATTTTTCTGTATTTGGCTAATGTTTATTGCAGCCTCGAGGGACAGGATGAGTTCTTCACCTCGTATGATGAGGTTCATGAGAGTTTGATGCCATGGGTTTGCAAGAAAACCTTCTTAGGGGTATGTATGCTTATGGTAAGTGAAGAAGAATCATAGTAACATCTTTTGTGCTTTTTTGTTGTTGTTGGGATTATTGTTCTCATGTTGATTGGTTTTTGTACCCTTTTGCAAGGGTCTTGATGTGATTCAGCAGGCAGAGTCTGGGACTGGAAAAACCGCCACTTTCTGCTCTGGTGTCTTGCAGCAGATTTACTTCACCCTTGTCCAGTGCAAGGCTCTTGTCGTGGCTCCTACGAGGGAGCTTACTCAGAAGATTTAGAAGGTCATGCATGCTCCTTGGAGATTACACTGGCGTCAAGGTTCATTCCTGTGTTGGTGGAACCAGTGTTCGTGAGGTTCAGCGTATTCTCCAAGCTGGTGTTCATGTTGTTGTTGGAACTCCTGGTCGTGTCTTTGACATGCTCCGAAGACAATCTCTTCGTTCTGACTGGATCAAGACGTTTGTCCTTGATGAATTGTAATCTTCGTTGTATGAATTGTAATCTTCGTTGTATGAATTGTAAACATATGTTTAATATAAATTTTGTTTAGTTAATTTTGTTCATGGATTAGCATTAATTAATATATTAATTAATATTTAATTATTATCTAATTAGTATATATAAAAATTAATATTTTATTATTATTAGTCGCTAAACAGTTGCTAAAATAATTATATATCAGTCGCTAATTGGTCGCTAAATTCAGCGACTGATTAGCCACTAAAACAAACCAGTCGTAATACAGTCGCATATTGGTCGCATATTAGTCGCTACATTTAGCGACTAATTGGCGACTCACTTGCGACGTCGGTTTTGTAGTCGCATATCGGTCGCTATTTAGCGACTGATTTGCGACTTAAATATTTAGCGACGCACTGTTTAGCGACTGTTTATTTTAGTCGTTGTTTGGTCGCCGAACCTTGTTTTGCGACTGATTAGCGACTAAAATCGCAGTCGCTATTTCTCTGTTTTCTTGTAGTGGAATAAAAGACAAGTAAAAGACGTGACTGTAAAATAAAACGACGCACCTTTTGACGAAATTAGAAGTTATATGCGAAAATGTATCAAAATATTAATCCGGAAAGACTTTGAAACTATGTACATGGGATTAATGTTGTGGTTAACTTCTTTGTGTTTTTGCAGGTGCTAAGTCTGGTTTTAATTTAAGATATGCTTATTAGAAATAACAAAAGAATAAGATGTGTGAACAAAAAGAATAAAAATTGATGTGGTTAGATGAATATAATAGAAAACCTAAAGACTTGTGTCACAAAAAAATAGATGATTGATATTTTAAAAAATAAGTAAGATTTCAAAAGAACCAAGATTTTAAAGGAGGACCAAATGGAAAACCAAAAGACTTGTGTTAAAAATAGATGAAAGATGTTTAAAACAATATATAAGATTTGAAATGTTGTGTATAAAAGACACACTTAAAAGAAGTGACCGTAGAATGAAAAGACGCACATTTTGCCGAAAATAGAAGTTATATACGAAAAGGTATGAAGAAATTAATCCGGAAAGATATGACTGTTCCTTTGGTAGTTTTTTGAATGTTATTTATGATTAAGTTCTTTGTGTCTATGTGGGTGTGATATCTGATTTAATTTAAAATATGATTCTTAGAAAAGAAGAAAAACATGTTAGATGAATAAAATAAAAAACTCAAAGGATTGTGTCTAAAAATTAGAAAATGATGTTTTAAAAATAAATATTATTTCAAAGGTTGTGAATAAACAACATAACTAACATAAATGATCATATAATAAAAACATGTACCTTCTAAAGAAAGTAGAAGTTATATGCAAAAATATCAAGAGATTAATCGATAAAAATTTGAAACAATGTACTTGAGATTAATGTTGTGTTTAAGTTCATTGTGTTTTGTGGGTGTGAAATCTGGTTTTAATTTAGGATATGCTTGTCAGAAAGAACAAAATAGTAAGATATGTAGAGAAAAAACAAGAAGAAAAAAGATGTGGTTCGATGAATATAATAGAAAACTTAAAGAATTTTGTCTAAGAAAATAGATAATTGATATCTTAAACAATAATTGTGATTTCAAATGTGGAACAAATGGAAGACCCAAAAACTTGTGTTAAATAAAAATAGATGAAGAATGTTTGAAACTATATATAGGATTAGAAAGTAGTGATTAAAAGACGTGATCGTAGAATGAAAAGACGCATCGTTTGACGAAATATAAGTTATATACGAATGTATGTAGAAATAAATACAAAATACACGATCGTTTATTAGTATTTTTTAGATTGTTATTAAGAAAATACACAATAATTGGGATTTCAAAGGAGGAACAAATAGAAAATCAAACGACTTGTGTTTTAAAAAAAGATAACTGATGTTTAAAATTATATATACAAGATTTGAAAGGTTGTGAATAAAAGACACAATTAAAAAGTGACTGTAGAATGAAAAACACACCTTCTGATGAAAATAGAATGTATATAAGAAAAGTGAAAATAAATTAATCTAGAAAGACACGACAGTTCTTTGGTATTTTTATACTGTTATTTGGGGTTAACTTTTTTGGGTGTGATATTTGATTTTAAGTTAGGATATGATTGTCAAAAATAACAAAAGAGTGAACGAAAAGAGGAAAAGAAGAAAAATAGGTTAGATCAAGGATGTTTGAAAGGTTTTTATTAAAAGACACAATTAAAAGACATGATTGTAGAATGAAAAGACGCATCTTTTGAAGAATATAAGTTATATACGAAAAGTACGAAGAAATAAATTTGAAGACATGACCATTCATTGATATTTTTCTAAACTTTTTTGTGATTAAATGATTTTGTGTCTATGTGGATGTGATATATTATTTTAAGTTAGAATATTATTGTCAAAAATAACAAAAGAGTGAACAAAAAGAGGAAAAGAAGAAAAATAGGTTAGATGAAGGTTGTTTAAAACCAATGTTCGAAAAATCGCTAGGCGCTAGTCGGGCGGTCTGGTTGGGCCTAGCGCCTAGCAGAAAAATCGGGGATTAAGCGGGGCGAAATTTTAGGATACATACCTAGTTTTGTGTAAATATATTATTTATTTTAAGAATGTACAAATAAAATGAGTTGGTGTAGTGGTTGCAGGCCTAATATAGAGGCCAAGGTGGCGAGTTCGAGGCCTGGGTGAGTTATTTTTGTTCTTTTTTTAACTTGAAGTTAATGAGGGGTATAAAAGTAAATTCGTTTTCATCATCTACCTCCAACTTCTGCGATTTCTAACCCTAGCTCGCAGCCGTTTGATTTCATTATCCATTTTCTTCACTTTTCTCTTCTATTTTCTTCAATTTTGTTCTAAAATTATACATATCTGCTCAAATATAATCAATTCCCTAACTTTAGAAGAACCAAATAGCAAATTTTGTGAAGTGTCCGATTTTTAATCCGATTACCACCTAATCCCGGCGGCCGGTCACCGCCGAGCGCCTTTCCGGCGAGGAATCGACCGCATGGACCGATTTTTCGAACAATGTTTAAAACTATATAGGATTTGAAAGTTTGTTATTAAAACACACAATTAAAAGACATGACCGTAGAATGAAAATACACATCTTTGACGAAATAGAAGTTATATATGAAAAGTTACAAGAAAATAAATCGGGAAAGATACGACCATTCATTAGTATTTTTTAGATTGTTATTATTATCTTAAACAATAACTGAGATTTCAAAGGATGAACAAATTGGAAAGCCAAAAGATAGAAGTAATTGAATGATGTTCAAAATAATATACAGGATTGGAAAGGTTGTGAATAAAAGATACGATTAATAGAAGTGACCGTAGAATGAAAAAACACCCTCTGATCAAAATAAAAGTTACATACGAAAAGGTACAAAGAAATTTGACTGGAAACTATATTTCTGAAATATATTCCTAAAATTATATAGGTTTAATTTAATTCAAGCCTAAACATTTTTCTTAAAGAATAAAAAAAGATACTAACTTTGATCCATGTTTATTTTATTTTTGTGAATTCACGTCTTCAACTTGATTTTCTCCTTTTTTCACCTACAAATCCTTATGATTTCTTTGGATGGATAAAGAAATAAAAAAACCCTTCTTACTCTTCTTTACTTCACTCGTGTCACAAGTTTTGTTTTTGTGTGTATGAGTGTGTATTTGTTATGTTAAATTATAATTTTGATGTTTTATTATTTATACAAAATACACACATACGTAACCATTCATACGGTTATGTCGTGAACGAAGAGAAGTGTATATACACATTTTATACATTTTTCAAATTATAATCTTTTATTAATTAAATGCACATACATATATACACATATATATATATATATATTTATAAGAAAATACTTAATGTAACTAGGTAAGGAATGACGGATATCGGTAAACCTGAATTCTAATTCACTAATTGAAACCAATCCATCACAGTATCGTCTTTTATATTAGAATTGTTTAACATTAACGTGAACTTGATCCCTTACATTAAACTGGGAGACATATATGTCACATATAAGAATAAATATTCTTACATTCTCCCACTTGACATTTTGTCGACTTGATAGTTTAGTAACTTTAATGTGCACTTTCATAACAAGTCCATCTGACCTTTTAACGAAAGTAGAATTTATATGTCAAATTATCAAGAGATTAATCCGAAAAGACTCTTAAACTATGTACTTGAAAATAATGTTGTGGTAAAGTTCTTTGAGTTTTTGTAGATGTGAAATCTGGTTTTAAGTAAGGAAATGCTTGTTAGAAAGAACAAAAGAGTAGAATGTGTACAAGAAAAACGAAGAAAAATGATGTGGTTAGATGAATATAATAGAAATTAAAGATTTTTTGTCTAACAAATGATGATTTCCAAATGGAAATGGAAGACCTAAAATTTTGTGTTACAAAAAATGAAGGATGTTTGCAACTATTTATAATATTTGAAAGGTTGCGATTAAAAGATACGTTTGAAATACATTTTTTTAAAACTAAATAGAAGTTATAAACAAAAGTGTACAAAAAATAAATTTGAAAAGTCACGACCGTTCATTGGTATTTTTTAGATTATTATAGAAAAAGCAAATTAAGAAAAAACCGGTAAGATAAATAAAATGTTTTAACAGAAGATAAAATAAAATAAATGGCCAACGAAAATAAAGATATATACGAAAAGATACGAAAAATAATCTGAAAAGACACAATTGTTCTTTAGTATTTTGATATTTGTGATTAAGGTCTTTGTACCTATATGGGTATAATATCTGATTTAAACTCAGGATATGATTGTCATAAAAAGAAAAAAAAAGAGTCAACTAAAAGTGCAAAACTAAAAGACATGAAAGTACAATAAAAACATACTTTTGACGAAAGTAGAAGTTATATGAGAAATTATCAAGAGATTAATCTGAAATGCTCTAAAACTATGGACTTGAGAATAATGTTGTTGTAAAGTTATTTGAGTTTTTGTAGGTGTGAAATCTTGTTTTAAATAAAGAAATGCTTGTTAAAAAGAACAAAAGAGTAGAATTTGTCCAAGAAAAAGAAAAATGATGTGGTTAGATGAATATAATAGAGCTTAAATATTTTTGTCTAAAAATGATGATTTCAAAGGAGGAACAAATGGAAATGGAAGACCTAAAATTTTGGGTTACAAAAACAATGAAGGATATTTGAAACTATATAGGATTTGAAAGACTACGATTAAAAGATACATTTGAAAGACACATTTTCTAAACTAAATAGAAATTATAAACAAAAGGATTTCAAAGAAATAAATCTGAAAAGACATGACCGTTCATTGGTATTTACTAGATTATGAAAAAAATCAAATTAAAGAAAAATCAGTAAGATGAATAAAATGTCGTGAATGAAGAACAAAACTAAATTGTGTGAAAGTACAAAAAAATATACCTTTTGACAAAGTATAAGTTATATGCGAATTGTTTTTGTGAAAACGTTAATAATCATAAATGATAAGAGTGAGTTTAAAAAAGTAAGCTCATCATTTGAATCCATGGCAAAAGAATAAAAACATGGAGACAAAAGATAATAGAGAAAAGAACTAAACATTGATTAGCTTAGCCAAAGTTGCATCAAGTTGCGAAAAGCTCGTCGATGCCGTCTTGCGGTTATGGAGTTTCGGATCTGCCTATCGATGTCTTTGATATATTGATTTGCTGGCTTTGACTCATTGTTGAAAACTCTATTGTTCCTCTCCTTCCAAATAGTGTATAAGGTTGTATGGACATATAGCTTACGAAGGGTAGAAGGTGATGTCGGAGATCGTTAGTTGACCCATGCCAATAGAGTAGATTAAGGTTATGTGCTAAATTATGAAAAGATTAATCCGAGAAGACAGTAAAACTATATATTTGAGAATAATATTGTGGTAAAATTCTTTGAGTTTTTGTAGATATGAAATCTTGTTTTAAGTAAATATATGCTTGTTAAAAAGAACAAAATAGCATGATGTGCACAAAAAAAATGTTGTTGTTAGATAATGAATATAATATAACTTAAAGACTTTTGTCTAAAAAAGAATGATTTCAAAAGAGGAACAATTAGAAATTGAAGACCTAAGATTTTGGGTTAAAAATGAAACATATTTGCAACTACATATAGATTTGAAAGGTTGCGAATAAAAGACGCGACCGTAAATTAAAAAAAAAAACATATTTTTAACTAAATAAAAATTATATACGAAAAGATACAAAGAAATAAATAACAAACAATACAACAATTCTTTTTTTTTTTTGGTGCTAAACAATACAACCATTGATATTTTTTAGATTGTTATTATTAATAGATTTATTATTAGCATTGAATCAAAACTTAAGTCACATAGATATCATCGAACGTTCTCCTAGCTATCAATTGATCTCCTGTTTCTTTCTCTCATCTCCCATCGATGGCGGCTCTTTCGACCTCTCTCTCCCTTTTCAGGAACAGTCAACAACTCCATCCTTCATCTGGTATGCATCCTCACTCCATCTTTATACCAATCTTCGTGCGACAGACTAATTTTCCGAACTTGAGGTGAGATTTGATCGTCTGTTTGAAAACAACCATGTTACAATTCGGTTTTAGTGTTGTATCTAAGGAACCCATTTTTTCGAATTTGATTGTGGATTTACAAGTTTGTATTTTGAGTAACCAGATTGCTTCTTTGATTTTTCTATTTTCCCCCAAATCAATCAGACTGAAAGAACCCTTAATCTGGCTTGCTACTTTGAATTCTCGATTGGGTTTCCTCTTTTGCTTTGTGTTAAGCGTTTACTGATAAGATGCAATAGCCTCAATTTGTGTCTCCCGTTAGCATAAGTTTATAATATTTATTTGTGTTGCCCGTTAGCATAAGTCTATGATTTCAGTTTTACAGACCGGAAGTAGCTTCTTGACGACCATCTCGATTCATTAATCTTTGTTCCTTGTCATGCTAGGCTTTTCGCTGAAGCCAAGTGCATGTTGTGCCAACGTTTCTTTTGGACTGAGTCGCATCAACAATCTGCATATATCTGCTCATAGAAGCAAAAGGATCCTAACTATCCAATCAGCATATAGGCAAGATTTTTGGGATATGGTGAAAGATAACTCATAATAAAAGTTATCCCAGGCTTTTATGTCCTTAGTTAATTAATTGTAATTGATAGTCAAGATGGTTTCACCATAAACATTGCAGCACCCCACTGAGTATACTTTACTGGCAACTCATATTTACACAGACCGTTGGCAATGTCTAACAGAAACAAATCTTGCAGAGATGATGACAGTTCAGGCAGCACAGGCTTATTTGTCGGAGGGTTTATTTTGGGCGGACTCATAGTCGGTGCTCTTGGATGTGTATATGCACCCCAGGTGATAATGTTTCACATGGTTTATTTGACATCATTAATATAACACTCTCTGCTCCTTTTGAGTAACATTCGTCAATGTGTGAATTATGTCAGATCAGCAAGGCTATAGCTGGAGCAGACCGAAAAGATCTCATGAGGAAGTTGCCCAAATTCATATATGATGAGGAAAAAGCTTTGGAGGTGAGTTTTAATAATCACTTTAGCTGATCTGTTGCGCATTAGTTGATTTACTTATTTAACGGTAATGTGTACTGTTAATCCAGAAAACGCGCAAGGTATTGGCTGAGAAAATCGCTCAGCTTAACTCTGCTATCGACGATGTTTCCTCTCAGCTGAAGGTAGAAGATACCCCGAATGGTGCAGCTCTAAGCACCGATGAAGTTGAGGCTACAGCCTGAATAATCTCATCTCTTTTGGAATATGAAAATTACTTATTATAGTTGTTTGCAGTTTCTGTGTAATGCTGTACAACTTTTCGCATCACCTGTTTTTCATAATCATGCCAAACCTGGTTTTAAGAAGACAGTTAAATTTCCAAATTCTGAGCTAAAGTTTCTGAAGGTAAATGTGACATGGAAACAAAAACTACAAATGATTTTAGATACCTGTGATCACAGGCTCACACTATCTTATCCCAATTGTATCCTACCTACGTAATAACCACATATTCCTTTGCTTCACTTTGAGCCATAGGTTGCGTGATCAAAATCAAAGATTGTATATATGCCAATGCTCAAAATTGATTGGTATTCCTAGCTTTTTCTCTTCTTGTTTCACTTGCAGCTATGGCCACAAATTCAGCACTCGCCGTCTCCAGAATCCCCGTCAAACCGAGGCTACAGTCTAAGAGTGCCATTCACTCTTTCCCTGCTCAATGCTCATCCAAGGTAATGTTCTCTCTAATCTAGCACATACCCCTGCGAGTGTACGTTAACGGGTTTCTCTTGTCACTAAACTACACAGAGGCTAGAGGTGGCTGAATTCTCCAGCCTGCGAGTTAGCAATAACAGAGGGGAAGCATCTTTCTTTGATGCCATAGCTGCACAAATCAACCCTAAGGTGACTGATTGATTGAATGAGTAACATTATTGTTATGAAATGTGCATAATATAAATGATGAGTTCGTGCAATATTAGGCTGTGGCAACATCCACTCCTGTTAGAGGAGAGACAGTGGCAAAACTGAAGGTTGCGATTAATGGGTTTGGAAGGATTGGTAGGAACTTCCTCAGGTGTTGGCACGGCCGCAAAGACTCTCCTCTCGAAGTTGTTGTGCTTAACGACAGTGGTGGTGTCAAGAACGTAAGCTCCTAATAAAAAAATGTATTTGTGATTTCTCTTTTTGAATTTATTTAGACGTTTATGAAATCGTGTTGAAGGCATCCCACTTGCTCAAGTATGACTCCATGCTTGGAACCTTCAAGGCTGATGTGAAAATAGTCGACAATGAAACAATCAGTGTTGATGGTAAGCTCATTAAAGTTGTCTCCAACAGAGACCCTCTTAAGCTTCCATGGGCTGAGCTCGGCATTGACATTGTTATCGAGGTAATGTTCTATCTAAAGCTCCAATAATATGATGGCAAATCACGCAAAGGGACTTAAATTAACCAAGAAAGATGTATAAATGGTATATGTTATGATCAGGGAACTGGAGTGTTTGTTGATGGGCCAGGAGCAGGGAAGCACATTCAAGCTGGTGCCTCGAAGGTGATCATCACCGCACCTGCCAAAGGCGCTGATATCCCGACCTATGTTGTGGGTGTTAATGAGCAAGACTATTCTCATGAAGTCGCTAACATCATTAGGTCCGTTTAAACATACCACTCTCGTTGAGCAAATATAATTTGTTGAGTATTCAATGCTTCATTTTCGGTTATCTTGGCAGCAATGCATCTTGCACCACCAACTGTTTGGCTCCCTTTGCGAAAGTCTTGGATGAAGAATTTGGTACACTGCTTCTCTCTACTTCCTACATGTTGAAAATGGTTTCTTAGCTCATAGAGTGTACTTAATTACAGGAATCGTCAAGGGGACAATGACAACGACACACTCTTACACCGGAGACCAAGTAATATCATTTAATTTGGACATACTTGTCACAATTACATCTTTTGTGTGTGTATACGAGTAGAACCTTAGAGAATAAATTTTTAAGAAAATTGCGATACTCGTATTTAAGAGTATTCAATTCAGGTTTTGTTTCGGCCGGGTTCTTGATTTCTAAATAAGCTACCAAAGCATAATCAGATTTTTGGTTTCGGTATTTGGATATCAAGTTTTGCATCGGTTATTATTAATTTTTTTACTCTGTTTGAAATTGATTATGATTTTTGTAACACATGCAATTAAAAAGTTATCGAATTTCAACCATATTAAGTAGGATATGGTTCGATTATGGCACGGTTGTTTGAGTTCAGTTTATTGCACACTTCCTACAGTTGTACTTGTAGTACACGAATACAGCATCCAAACAGTAGTAACATATATTTTTGCAATGTTTCAGAGGCTTCTAGATGCATCACACAGGGACCTAAGGCGTGCAAGAGCCGCGGCGCTGAACATAGTACCGACCAGCACAGGTGCAGCCAAGGCCGTGTCGTTGGTGTTGCCACAGCTGAAAGGTAAACTCAACGGTATTGCACTCCGTGTGCCGACCCCAAACGTCTCTGTGGTTGACCTTGTCATAAACGTTGAGAAGAAAGGTTTGACCGCTGAAGATGTTAACGAGGCCTTCAGAAAAGCGGCGGCTGGACCGCTCAAGGGCATTTTAGATGTTTGTCACACCCCACTTGTCTCTTGTGACTTCAGGTGCTCTGATGTCTCAACCACCATTGACTCTTCCCTAACAATGGTCATGGGTGATGATATGGTCAAGGTGGTCGCCTGGTACGACAACGAGTGGGGTTACAGGTATGATTTCACATTGCTACTCATACGCATTCATACATTTGAAACCTATATGATTTCGTAATTAACCTAGAATATTTGTTCCGTTTGCATTTACTTAAATGTTTTGTTTAGAAACGAACCCACAACTTTTAGTATTTTAAACAGAAAAGTTTTGTGAAATGCAAATGTTAAACGTAATTACGTAAGAGGTTTTCTTTATGTTTGAAGTTTTCGTCACAAAAAATGTAACACATGTCTCCCGGGTAAACCGGAGACGTGGCATTAGGACGTCCATTGAACCAGATTTGGTTCAACCGGGACGCCATTTCAACTTGTTCCAGGTCCCAGACGCCTCCTTCGTATTCAAATACATCAACTATGTCACAGGGAAAGGAAAGAGGTCTGAGTAATTGTTTAAAACACAATTACTCAGTGAGGGCGGATTTAAGGAACCCGCGATCCCGGCTTACACCACACAATTACGACTCACAAGTCCTAAGCTAATATCACCTTGCAAACAGGCCCGAAGGCTTCACCACGCAATACTAACGCCCACTCGTGCTTTCACACTCATGAACACCTCCCCGCCCCGAAGGCCCACACAACCGGCTCACCCGACATAACTCTTCGGCCCACACGGCCTTTATTCTTCGGCACTGCCACGAAACACCCTTTCGGGGGCCCTACCACAATTCTAATCAACCATATCCACCACGCACAAGCAACATTTTCGGTTTAAACGATAACCTAGCGGTCCTATATTACACAATCAATCACATCAGACGTCTTTCTATCTATACTACCTTGGAAAGATAACATTAACAGAGGACTATCGTCCGGAATTGAATGAAGCAAGTGAGATCACAATCAGTCCTCACCTTAGCCAAAGAAGAGGGCAAAACGGTACTTCAGAAGCTCCATTATCCCGAACGGACATCAGATCTAGAAAGAGGACGATAAATCGATTGAGATAGGCTTTCGTTTCGTTCGAATCGGGTTTAGGATGGTCAAGTTATGGTCCAACGAAGTTTGGTTGACTGAAAGTCAACGTCAGGTCAAAGTCAACCGGTTGACCCGGTCAACCCAGACCCAAACCCAGACTGAACCATGCCCAATCCATAACCGGTCCATTTGCCTAACCCAGATCCTAACCAACTAAACCGGAAAATAGAATTGAAATTGGAATTACACCGAAAATTGAATTGAACCAGCTAAACCGAAAAATAGAATTGGAATTGGAATCAAACCAACCGGTTAACCTAACCCACCGGTCAACGCTACCCGGTTAACCCGAGTTGACTCGGTCGGCGGCAGGTTAACTCGGCGGCGGTCCGGCGGCGGGGACGGCGGCTCCGACGACTCTACGGCGGCGGCGGTCGGCAGTGCTCCGGCGGTTCCGGCGGCGGCGCAGCTAAGGGTCGTCCTCCTGCGGAATTGCCTCGGGTCCAAACTCCGGATAAGTCGGGTCACGCTAGGCTAAGGGTCTCACCGTCATGAAACACACATGGGCTGGTGGGTTGGGATGACTCTCCTCCACTGCAGGCTCCTTCCCTGGCCTCCTAACACTGGGTGCACCCGCATATGCCGATGGAGCCGCTACGGGCATCTTCCGGGGGCGACCTCTACCCTTCGCTGGCCTTGAAACTGTCTCAAGTGGAACTGATGCAGGCACGGATTTACCAGCTAGGTGCCGGGTGGGTGGCTGGGCGGCGCCGGGGATCACAACTGGCCCTCAGATCGTGAGACGTCTCCTCTGTCGCCGCGGAACACTCCTACTGGTCACAGCACGGGTGCGTAGAACACTGGTGGGGCTAGGGGCGTACTCGGACCAAGAATCAGAGCTCGAATCGGTAGACATCCTGCATAAAACGAATCTAAGTGAGGTCACAACAGGAGATAATTAGCAATATATTGGTGTTTGAAAAATCTTTCACAAGGTAACGGTTTTAATAAAAATTTCGCAAACGTTTTGAAAAGACTTGAAAACAGGGTTTTGGAAAAACAACGAAAGCTGATCTCCCAGGATAGGACTGAGAGATCTTAACCTAGGCTCTGATACCAAATTGTAACACCCGTCTCCCGGGTAAACCGGAGACGCGTCATTAGGACGCCCGTTGAACCGGATTCGGTCCAACCAGGATGCCATCTCAACTTGTTCCAGGTCCCAGGTGTCTCCTTCGTATTCAAATACACCAACTATGTCACGTGATCGCTCTATCCCGCATCCGGACCTGCAAGAAAACGGGGACATGGAAAGGAAAGAGGCCTGAGTAATTGTTTCAAACACAATTATCCAGTGAGAGCGGATTTAAGGAACCCGCAATCCCGGCTTACGCCACACAATTACGACTCACAAGTCCTAAGCTAATATCACCTTGCAAACAAGCCCGAAGGCTTCACCACGCAATACTAACGCCCACTCGTGCTTTCACACTCATGAACAGTTCCCCGGGCCGAAGGCTCACACAACCGGCTCACCCGGCAAAACTCTTCGGCCCACACGGCCTTTATTCCCGGGGAGGCTCGCCAAAACCTCCCATCCGACGATTTAAAGGACGCGTACCAAAATTAGTTATACGCGCCCTGCCACGAAACACCCTTTCGGGGGCCCTACCACAATTCTAATCAACCATATCCACCACGCAAAATCAACATTTTCAGTTTAAGCGATAACCTTGCGGTTCTATGTTCCACAATCAATCACATCAGACGTTTTTCTATCTATACTACCTAGGAAAGATAACATTAACATAGGAATATCGTCCGGAATTGAATGAAGCAAGGGAGATCACAATCAGTCCTCACCTTAGCCAAAGAAGAGGGCAAAACGGTAATTGAGAAGCTCCATTATCCCGAACGGACATCAGATCTAGAAAGAGGACGAGAAATCGAGTGAGATAGGCTTTCGTTTCGTTCGAATCGGGTTTAGGATGGTCAAGTTATGGTCCAACGAAGCTTGGTTGACTGAAAGTCAACGTCAGGTCAAAGTCAACCGGTTGACCCGGTCAACCCAGACCCAGACCCAAACCCAGACTAAACCAGGTCCAATCCATAACCTGCCCATTTGCCTAACCCAGATCCTAATCAACTAAACCAGAAAATAGAATTGAAATTGGAATTAAAGTGGAAATTGAATTGAACTAGCTAAACCGGGAAATAGAATTGGAATTGGAATCAAACCAACCGGTTAACCTAACCCAACCGGTCAACGCTACCCGGTCAACCCGAGTTGACTCGGTCGCCGACGGGTCAACTCGGCGGCGGTCCGGCGGCGGGGGACGGCGGCTCCGGCGGCGATGGGCGGCGGTGCTCCGGCAACAGCGACGACAGCTCCGGCGGCGGCGCGGCGGCACATGACTTCTCCGGCGGCGGCGCGTGGGACTCCGGCGCGCATGGATCTCACGCGCCCGTAACTCCTCCGGCGCGTACAGGTGCGTGCGGCGGCGCGTGTGGCTTGGGTCGGCGGCTCCGGCTTCGTCTCGTCACGGCGGTCACGATGGTGGGCTCGATTTCTCGGGATTCGGGGTATTTTGGGAGTTACGAAAGGAAGAAAACGTTTTGGGTTTTCAAAGCACATATCCGGTTTCTCGAGAGTTACCTGGTGAAAGTTGAAAGGAGGAGAACGTGGTTAGGGCTTCCTTGTGCTTCGAACGACTCGAGATTCCGATAGAGCTTCGCCGAAAAAGAAAAAGATTAGTTTCTGAGAAGAAGAGAGAATATTTATAGGAAAAGAAGGAAAAGCCCTAGGATTTACAGAAAAGAAAGATGCACTTAGGCTGGAATTTGAACTTTCCTCTTTCTTTTTAGAAAAAAATTTATGAACCGGATTTGGGTATGATACAAACATGTTAATATGTTATAAATTTAAACGTACATCCACTGTAACCTAGTTTGGCACTTTTTAGAAATGTGACTTTTAAATAACTGGAAGTTGAGTTAACGCGTTCCTGTACAAATCGTATTATATTCAAATCATGTTTTTGTTTTTTCGATGATACACTATTTTACAAATCATTGCAGTATTTCACTAAAATGCACCAAAGAAATTATTTACTGTATTTACGACTTTACCACTATATCATTTTTGAAGATAAGTCTTCTAAAGGTTATTTTCCTAATTAACCTTTTATATAAATTCTCTTCTTACATGTAATTAGAATGAAACAATTAATATGTAAACTCTGATCTATAATTAAATGACAGCCAAAGAGTAGTGGATTTGGCTCACCTAGTGGCCGCCAAGTGGCCGGGAGAGGTAGCTGCCGGAAGTGGAGACCCTTTGGAAGATTTTTGCCAGACAAACCCAGCCGATGAGGAATGCAAAGTCTATGAAGCTTGATTCCATTCTTTTGCACCAAACTCTTTTCTGACTGTATGTAATCCGTACCTCTTAAACTATCCTGTATTTCGTTTTTTCTTTTTCTTACTACTCTATCAAAAGGAAATGTATGTATTACCCATTCCTTTTCGTTTATTCTCTCAGATGCGATCTCGAGGATACTAAAATTTCAATGTTATCTGCGAAACATTATAATTTAGTATTATAGATTAACTGTTAGAAGATTTTAGATATTACAAGATTGAGTTAAAAGGGAAGTTATAATTGGGCAAATCGCATTAATAGCACAAAAAACATGACTTGTCAAAAATATAGCATCAAAGAAGAAAAATTATAAAAATAGCACAAAACATGTTTTGTCACTAAATTAGCCCTAACCCTAAATCTTAAATACTAAACCCTAAACCCTAAATACTAAACCCTAACTTTGAATAATAAACCCTAAAACCTAAATACTAAACCCTAAACCCTAAATAATAAACACTAAACCCTAAATAATTAACCCTAAACCCTAAATTATATAATGCTATAAAAGTCTTTGTAATTAAAATAATGCTAAAAATGTGAATTATTTTCCTTAGTGCTATATTTATGATAAGGTATGTTTTTTGTGCTATTTTATGACTTTTCTCAAATTTTTTTCTTCTGATAATTGTAAAATTTAGACAATCCAAAAAAAGCTTTTTACAACTTGTGTTACTTTTGCTTTGGAGCTTGGAAACGGATTACAACAATTTGAAAGGAGACTTAAATCTATTTTGATTAGCTTACGATCGTGAATGTAACGACCCAATTTGAAAATTAAATTGGACTTTTATTTCTTTTACTCATTTTGGGCAAGCACAATTCATTGCAGCCATATGTATTGGCGTAAGTATTTCCATTTTCACGAAAAGTGCAGGCCTTGAGTAGAAACAAGGGAAGTATGTGCTTCCAGCCTTTGATTTATAAATTTTAACGGCCATTTATTTTGCTAAAAACTTCACCACCTCAAATGCAAGAACCATGTTTTCTATCATTAAGTACATGGGTGATGACAGAATATCGAGTGAGGAAAAACTTTATCTAAAATGGAGATTATGGCCAGCCTATAGAGAGGAAGAATTTTTTTGGAGACAAAAGAGCAGAGCTTTATACCTGCGGAAGGAGATCAGAACACCAAATACTTTCAGGCAATCACCAAGCAAAGGAGAGCACGTAATCGCATAGTAAAGTTAAAAACGCTAGAGACCAATGGGTAGAGACAGAAGATGGAATCGAGCAAGTTGCCTCGGATTACTTCCAAGACATGTTTCACTCGTCCTCTCCTATGGATATAGAGGAGATAATCTGGTATATTACTGCGACCGTAACACATGAAATGAATCAAGCTTTAGTGAAACAGCCTTCAGACAAAGAGATCAAAGACACAGTCTTTTCTATTAACTCGGATAAAGTGTATGGTCTAGATGGAATGACAAGCCTTTTCTACCAGCGATATTGGAAGGTGATTAACAAGGAAGTATGTAAAATGGTAAGAGATTTCTTCGAGACGGGAGACCTGGATAGTCGCCTAAACCAAACAAATATTTTCTTGATCCCAAAGGTAGACCGAGCATCGCTGATGGCTGAATTCCGCCCAATTAGCCTGTGTAATGTCAGCTATAAGATCATATCCAAAATCTTATCCGCCAGACTAAAGAAGGTGTTACCTAAACTTATTTCAGAAACACAATCAGCCTTTGTGTCTCGTCGTCTGATAACAGACAATATCTTAATAGCCCAAGAGCTTTTCCACACTCTCCGTACTAACCGAAGCTGTAAATCGAAATACGTTGCTATCAAGACGGATATGTGTAAAGCATATGATAGAGTGTAATGGACTTCTTGGAATATTTGCTTTTGAAAATGGGATTCAGCTCAATATGTGATGAGGACATCAGCTTGGCCGACACTGAGTTGGACGAACAAGATGGACCAGGCTCTACCAAGAAGCTGACCGACCTGTTCCCGACCATGCGAGATGTACCAAGGACGCGTTCGGGATAGCGACAGATATAGGCCGAATTCAACAACGCCATGGAGCAGCTGATCTCGAGGACAAGCCTAGAAGACATCACGACCCAGCTAGGCCATCTCGACCAAGGACAACCTATCCTGGACCAGTTGGCCCGGAGGATGATCCATACCGAAGCTGACGGCCCATTTGAGCAGACCACACCCTGGCCCATACTCCGGACGCACGGACCGACCATGATCTTCTGCATCGAGCCAGATGATTCATTGACCGGTCTGCCTCTGGGATAAAGATCATACTCTTTTTTTCCCTTGTGAAGTTTTGTCCCAGATGGGTTTTCTTCACAAGGTTTTTAACGAGGTGATCCGAGGCCCATTCATTAGAGAGACAAACCGGCCTCTTCTCTATTTCGACCAAGACTTTCCTTTCTCGTTTTAAGTCTTATTTCTCTTGTTTTTGTTTGATATTTTCATGGCCCAAGTATTTTGGCCCATTTGCTTTTAGTTGCAAGTTGTTTAAAACACTCTCTTTTTGTTTAATGAAAGTTACGCAAGATTAAACTAAGAAAACCCTAGGCATAGGCGATTTCCATCTCTCCTCAGCGTGGATGCCCCTTTGGAGGATCGACATCTCTTGGTTTTGCTTGCTGTTCAGATTGCTCTTCGTGTTCTTACTGCTCTCTAGTTCCTAGACCATCACCGATCATCCACTGACCAAGCTGAGAGTGCCTTCGGCCAGCAGATTCGTCCCATCCATTCACCTCTCTCTCTCGGCCATCAACCACCACACCACCCCATCTCACATCATCTGGTATCAGAGCCTAGAAAGCTCCTGACCAGTCTGGTTATTTCGTTTCCCTTGTTTAAGTTTCAGTTTGTTGTGTTGCTTGTGTTCTTTTCAAAACCGAAGAAAAAAAAATAGTTTCTTCTAGTTGCTTGAATCTCAGCCTGCCTAGTCTAAGTTGTCTTGATTTAATCTCTCTTAGAACCTGTGAATTGAGTTGTGATATTGTAATTATCCAGTAGGAAGAAGAGCCATAGAATTCGGCTGCTAGGAGTAACCACACCAATCTCGGCCGTGAGTTAGCTTTAGGGTTTCCTTGCGGTTTTTGATTGAGTCTCGGTTTGCTTGTTTATTTCTGGTCTGATTTAAGTGAACTTTCCATTTCTACTGTCGGTTTAGCTCTTTCCTTTTATAGTTCTTTAGTTCAAAAAAAAAAAAAAATTTTGTTGATAGGATTTTAAAAAGAAAACCGGCTGTTTTTGTTCTTTGCTCGTCTTGATTGTGCTTTGAGTATTGCGGTCTGTTTGCTTGGTTACTAATCTGATTTAAGTGAGCTTTTCATTCTTGTTTTTTTTAGTGTTTACTTTCAGTTCATTAGTCAAAAAAAAAAAGATTTCTCATTGCCTTGTTTTCCTTCCGATTGGTTTGAATTTGTTCGTTTCCTTTTTGTTCTGCTCGTTTCTCTTCTTTGGTGCGTTTGATCTGTTTGTTTAAGTGCGCAGAGAGTAATGGCAGATGAACAAAACCAGCAAGGCGCTCCAACTGACCTCACTCAGATCCTAGCTGCTATCCAGACGATTGGAGCCCGACTGGACCGTTTGGAGCGTCCCGGCGATCATCAGCCTCGGCCGGAAGATCAGCAACCTCGGCCGGAAGATCAGCAACCTCGGCCAATAGAGCGTCCACATGGACCAGAGGCCCCACATCCTCAGAACTACCAGCAACGTCGGCCAGACCAGCACCAGGGACGAGTTGAGCAACCCGGACGCTTCCAGGACTTCCGACTGGACGATTTGGACGATGATACGGACGAGTTTGAGGATGGACACCACTGGCCTCGACCACCACACCAGCGTGACCCTATTCACAGAGGGCGCATACGAGAACAGGAGGTACAACATCCTTATCCTAATGATGTCAAACTAAAGCTGCCTACTTTTGCAGAAAAAGTGGACCCGGAGGCATATCTAGACTGGGAGCGGAGGATGGAGCACATCTTCGACCATTACGGATATCCCGAAGCCAGGAAGATATCTTTAGCAGTGGCCCAGTTCACAGGACATGCACTATCATGGTGGGATCGAGACGCTGCGGAGCGAAGGCGCCATCGGTACGAGCCGATCGCTACGTGCACTGACATGAAGTTCCAGTTAAGGCGAAGGTATGTTCCTGCCCATTTCCACAGAGATTTGCAGAAACATTTTCGTAAGTTGATGCAGGGAACTAAGAAGGTGGAAGAGTACTTCGAGGAGTTCGAGCAATTGCGGAATAGGCTTGAACTAGACGACTCAGAAGAGACTCTGATGGCCCAGTTCATGGATGGACTGAACGAGAGGATCGCTAGAAAGGTAGAAATTCACCCTTATCACGATATGCCCGAGTTGTTGCAATTGTGTATACAGGTTGAGCATCACAACAAGCGGAAGACCGCGACCACAACCCGGCCTAGGACAAACACGCCTTGGACTGCACCAGCTCCACGGCCCGTTGACAAAGGTAAGTCGGTTGAGGTCGAGTCCAGGTTCAAGAAGCCGACCATTGAGACGTCTAAGCCCAACCGACCAGACCCAGGTAAGTTTATTAGTACGTCCCGTTCTAGAGATATCACATGTTTTAAGTGTCAGGGTAAAGGACATATGTCTCGAGACTGTCCAAACTGGAGATTCATGATCTTGAACGAAGCTGGTGAGTACGAGTCTAAGGATGAACAGGAGGATGAAGACATGGAGGAACTTGACACAGGGACGCCCATAGAGTATCCTGACTCTGGAGAGCTATTAGTGATCAGGAGAGCTCTCAGTGCGCTTGTTGATCCCGATACGGTTCAACGCGAGAACATCTTCCACACTCGCTGTACCGTGAACATCAAGGTATGTAGTCTTATTATTGATGGTGGTTCTTGTACTAACGTGGCCAGCAGGAACATGGTTGATAAACTCGGCCTGCAAGTGACTAAGCACCGCGACCGTACCGACTTCGGTGGCTGAACGATGACACGGAGATCCGGATCGCAGATCAAGTAACCGTACCTTTCAGCATTGGGCGATATCACGATCAGGTAGTATGCGACGTGGTTCCTATGCAGGTTGGACACTTATTACTCGGCCGACCGTGGCAGTTCGACAAGGAGTCCTTGCACAACGGGCGGACCAATCACTACTTGTTCATGCACGACAAGCGAAAGTATCAGGTCGCGCCTCTTACACCTCAGGAAATGCATGAGATGCAACTACACCTTGCCAAGGATAAGAAGAACCGTAAGACCAATTTAATTATCTCTTCACATTATGTTTCTAGAGCTATTGATCAGAACACGCAGGTGCTACTAATGGTCTTCAGGGTGGCTTTACATTCGTGTTCAGACGATGTTGAGCTTCCCCGGGAAGTTGTTTCTTTGTTGGACATGTTTAAGGATGTCTTTCCGGACGAGATACCAACCGGTCTACCGCCCATACAAGGCATTGAGCATTAGATCGATCTCGTACCAGGAGCGGCTCTGCCCAACCGGCCTGCATATAGGGTGAATCCGACCGAGGCCAAGGAGCTGGAAAAACAAGTGCAGGACCTCATGTCCAAGGGCTACATTCGCGAGAGCCTCAGCCCGTGTGCGGTACCAGTCTTGTTAGTTCCTAAGAAAGACGGGTCTTGGAGGATGTGCGTCGACTGTCGGGCTATCAACAACATCACCATCACGTACCGACATCCCATAGCTACACGGAGCGACCGTGTTCTCTAAGATCGATCTACGCAGTGGGTACCATCAGGTTCGAATAAAGGATGGCGACGAGTGGAAGACGGCTTTTAAGACTAAGCAGGGCCTTTATGAGTGGCTGGTCATGCCATTTGGCCTTACCAATGCGCCCAGTACATTCATGCGCCTTATGAACCAGGTCTTGAGGGCCTACATCAGTAAGTTTGTCGTTGTTTACTTCGATGATATTTTGATCTATAGTCTCTGTTTGATGATCATCTGGTGCACCTTGAGCAAGTAATAGATACTCTTCGAAAGGAGGGTCTTTATGCGAACCTCAAAAAGTGCACCTTCTGCACTGATAATCTTGTCTTTTTAGGTTTTGTTGTGAGTTCGCAGGGCTTACAGGTTGACCAAAAAAAGATCAAAGCTATTGAGGAGTGGCCGACCCCGACCACGATCGGCCATGTCAGGAGTTTCCACGGTTTAGCCAGCTTCTATAGATGGTTTGTGAAGGATTTTAGCACAGTGGACGCCCCACTCACAGTCGTGATCAAAAAGGACGTCCCGTTCAAATGGGGCCAATCGCATGAGACCGCATTTCAGAAACTCAAGGATTTGTTAACCCATGCTCCTATTTTGGTTTTGCCTAATTTTGATAAGACGTTTGAGATTGAGTGTGATGCTTCAGGTTTAGGGATTGGAGCTGTTCTGACGGAAGGTGGGCGACCGGTCGCCTACTTCAGCGAGAAGTTGAGTGGAGCCACGCTCAACTATCCTACTTATGACAAGGAGTTGTACGCGTTGGTTAGATCCTTGGAGACTTGGCAGCATTACTTGCTGGCCAAGGAGTTTGTTATTCACACCGACCACGAGACGCTCAAGCATTTGAGAGGACATACAAATCTGAAGAGGAGGCACGCTAAGTGACTTGAGTTCGTGGAGACCTTTCCGTACATCAACAAGTACAAGTAGGGAAAGGAGAACGTGGTAGCTGATGCATTGTCCAGGAGATACACACTGATTAGCACCATGGAGGCCAAAGTTTTGGGGTTTGAACTTATCAAAGAAGATTATGATACTGACCCTGATTTTGGTGAAATTTTTCAGGAATGTAGCAAAGGATCGAAAGGAGTTTTCTACTTGCATAACAGTTTCCTGTTCAGGGGCAAGCGGCTGTGCATTCCTCAGGGATCGATGAGGGAGCTCCTGATCCAAGAATCCCATGGAGGAGGACTGATGGGACACTTTGGCGTGGACAAGACACTGAGTGTCCTAGTAGAGCACTTCTATTGGCCACATCAGAAGCTAGACACTGATCGTTTCTGCTCCAAGTGCATCACATGCCTTAAGTCCAAGTCCAGGTCACATCCTCACGGTCTTTACTTACCTTTGCCTATACCTAACCGACCATGGATCGATATTTCTATGGATTTTGTGCTTGGTTTGCCTAAGATCAAGAACAAGGATGCGATCTTCGTTGTGGTCGACCGGTTTTCAAAGATGGCTCACTTCATACCGTGTTCTAAGACGAATGATGCGACCCAGACATCTGATCTCTTCTTCAAAGAAGTGGTCAGATTGCACGGACTGCAACGGACCATCGTCTCGGACCGTGACCCAACCTTCCTAGGTCACTTTTGGAGGACGTTGTGGAGGAAGCTTGGTACCAAGCTACTGTTCTCGACCACTTGTAATCCACAGACTGATGGACACACCGAGGTCGTGAACCGGACTCTCTCAGCCCTCTTAAGGGCCACAGTTGGTAAAAATTTATCACTTTGATTGGATTGCATTCCTTTTGTTGAGTTTGCTTATAATGGTGCCAAACACTCTGCTACTAAGATGTCTCCTTTTGAGGTTGTTTATGGGTTTAAGCGAGATACGCCACTTGATCTGAAGCCACTGCCAGCATTGGAGTTCATCAATCTTGATGGAGAGCGCAAGGCTGAGGCCGTCGCCAAGATACACCAGGCGATTAAGGAGAACATCGAGAAGAGGACAGAGCAGTACAAGAAGCAAGCCGACAAACACAGGAAGGAGATTGACATTAGGCCAGGCGACTGGGTTTGGGTTCACATGCGACCCGAACGGTTCAGAAACAAGAGGAAGTCCAAGCTTGCGCCATGAGGAGATGGATCATTCTGGGTCCTAAAGAAGATCAACGACAACGCCTACCAATTGGAACTCCCAAGTGAGATGAGCATATCGTCGAGTTTTAATGTTGCTGATTTGTCTCCTTATTGTGCAGGTGATACTATTCAGAGGCCAGAACCTCTTCAAGAGGGAGGGAATGTTGAGGACATCAGCTTGGCCGACACTGAGTTGGACGAACAAGACTGACCAGGCTCTACCAAGAAGCTGACCGACCTGTTCCCGACCATGCGAGATGTACCAAGGACGCATTCGGGACAGCGACAGATACATGCCGAATTCAACAATGCCATGGAGCAGCTGATCTCGAGGACAAGCCTAGAAGACATCACGACCCAGCTAGAACATCTCGACCAAGGACAACCTGTCCTGAACCAGTTGGCCCGGAGGATGATCCATACCGAAGCTGACGGCCCATTTGAGCAGATCACACCCTGGCCCATACTCGGACGCATGGACCGACCATGATATTCTGTATCGAGCCAGATGATTCATTGACCGGTCTGCCTCTGGGATAAAGATCATACTCTTTTTTTCCCTTGTGAAGTTTTGTCCCAGATGGGTTTTTTCACAAGGTTTTTAACGAGGTGATCCGAGGCCCATTCATTAGAGAGACATACCGGCCTCTTCTCTATTTCGACCAAGACTTTTCTTTCTCGTTTTAAGTCTTATTTCTCTTGTTTTTGTTTGATATTTTCGTGGCCCAAGTGTTTTGGCCCATTTGATTTTAGTTGCAAGTTGTTTAAAACACTCTCTTTTTGTTTAATGAAAGTTGCGCAAGATTAAACTAAGAAAACCCTAGGCATAGGCGATTTCCATCTCTCCTCAGCGTGGCTGCCCCTTTGGAGGATCGACATCTCTTGGTTTTGCTTGCTGTTCAGATTGCTCTTCGTGTTCTTACTGCTCTCTAGTTCCTAGACCATCACCGATCATCCACTGACCAAGCTGAGAGTGCCTTCGGCCAGCAGCTTCGTCCCATCCATTCACCTCTCTCTCGGCCATCAACCACCACACCACCCCATCTCACATCAATATGTGTTCAACGAATTATGGCTTGTGTCACCTCAGTATCATACAAAGTTCTTATAAATGGAGAAGCAAAAGGACATATCACCCCCACCCGAGGCCTTCGACAAGGAGACCTCCTATCACCGTTTCTGTTTATTATGTATCAAAATCGCAAGATCCTGTCCGCCTATCTCGCATCTTCTCTTGGCAGATGATAGTCTCTTCTTTTGCAAAGCGGAGCAATCTCAGTGTAAGGAGTTGATGGGGATAATAGATGTCTTAGGTTATGCCTCAGAACAACAACTGAATAAATCTAAATCTTCAGTTCTATTCGGTTCTTAGGTGGATTGCTAAAAACTGATCTGAAAATATCGATTGGAATTAATAAAGAAGGCGGTATGGGAATGTATTTGGGAATAATTGAACAAATATGTGGCTCGAAAAAACAAGTGTTTACTTATGTACAAGAAAGGCTGAATGATAAAACCTCTACATGGTCGACTAAATTCTTATCAAAAACAGAGAAGGAAAAGATGATCAAATCCGTAGCCCAAGCCATCAAAAACTTCGTCATGTCGTGCTTCCTTCTACCTCAAGACATCACAAAAAAACTCTTGAGTGCGGTGGCACGATTCTGGTGGAGTGCAAGGAATAATAATAGAGGGATGCACTGAATAGCTTGGGATAAAATCTGCGTACCAATGGAAGAAGGGGGCCTTGGATTCCGAGACTTCCGAGACTTTAATCTTGCTCTCCTAGCGAAGCAGCTTTGGAGACTTTTGAAGAATCCGGACTCTCTTCTTTTAAGAGTCCACAAAGGAAGGTACTATCGACATTATAACCCGATGTTCGTAGAGAAGGCAAATAACGCCTCCTGTAGTTGGATAAGTATTATGGCGTCTAAACAGATTTTAAGCAACGGAGCAGACACAAAATTCTGGGAGAATAATTAGATTCCAGTTCCACAAGCCCGCCCGACTATTGATAATGGCAATGGAAGAGATCTTGATCTTCGGCTGGATCATTTGATCTTATTTGAATCTAAGCAATGGAACCTTCCCCTGGCTCACGAGTTCATCGCGGAAGAAGATGTAAAGAGACTTCAAACTTTGTGGCTATCCCCTTCAAATCGTAAGGACATAAACATCTGGGACAGTTCGGAGTCAGGACTCTATACGGGTAAACTCGGATACGCTGTAGCAAATAATCTACGCAAAGAAAGGCTCCGACAGGTAGTACTGGAATCGAGTATGAAAGAGCTGAAGAAACAGGCTTGGAAATAAAATCTTCATGGAAGATTAAACACTTCCTATGGAATGCTCTCTCAAGCTTTGTCCCATCAGCCAGTCGGTTAGTTGATCGACATTGTGCATCATATCGAACTTGCCAACAGTGCGGATATACCATCGTGTCGAGGATTAATCCCGAGTGAAGCTCTGTTTACCAATTTTGATTTCTTATTGTGGTGGGCTAAAGAACAGAAGATCCCGTAGGTGTTGCTTGAATCTTTTCCTTGGCTCGTGTGGTACATTTGGAAAGCTCGGAACGAGAAAATCTTCAAAGGAATTGACGTATCTTCGGAATATACCGTTCAATTGGCACTACACGAGTCTCAATTCTTGAAATTAGCCCAAGTCATACTGCAAGTTGACAATAAAGATGTGGAGAATGCAAGCCAACAAATGGAGGAGCTGGACTTTGACACACTCGAACAAACATACCAATCGATTTTGATCATGAAGTGTCAGGTTAATGCTTCCTGGATAAGTAGAGAAACAACCACATTACGCAGGTTTATCTTGACGGATAATGATCGAACTTCCTTATATGGTCTTCGTAACTGTTCAAGCATCCAATCTGCCTTGCATGCTGAATGTGGAGGATTACTTTGGGCTATGAAGGAGATGCTTCAACACCAATGTCTGTCCCTATCTATGGAAACGGATTGCACACAGCTCGTGAGTATCATTGAAAAGGAAGAAGACTGGACGGCACTTGAAGCTGAAGTCGATGAATTTCAATACCTTCGATCTCAATTTCATTATTTGAAATTAACTCATATTTCCAGAGCTTTAAACATCTGTGCGGATACTCTTGCAAAAGACGTACGATCACGTGATTTAGGTTTCTCTCTTCTAACACCAAAAAACCCCGCTCGTCTAGTCGAAACTAAACGTGGATTTCAAGGTTAATAAGAGATACTTTTGTTTCCCAAAAAAGTGTTGGATCTCCTAGGATCTAGGGTTTGATATATTGAATTTACCAACCTCGTTCTTACCTTGAACTGGCAGCGGAATTGGTGAACGAGATCAGTGAGCAACGCAGATGCCTTGCCTCTACCAGATACACACGCACACAAGCTGGAAACGGGATGCTAGTGCCGGATCTGTGGGAACTAAGAGTTTCTGGTGTTTCTGCTTTTCTGTCAGGTTTATACTTTTAACATTATTTGATTCTGTTGTCTATGTGATTAAGTTGTTGGTCTTCTGTGTTTGTCTGTCTGATTATGTTTGTGAGTATAACGAAACTGTTTAACCCTTTAAAAAGGTTTAAACATAAAATGTTGGACAAGGCATGGGTCCATCTTCGCAGGTAAGGATTATTTTATGCAGGTACTTCCTAATTGGGTTCAGGGGATGATAAGGTACTTGTTTGGTCTACTTCTTCTATATAGAGCTGACCCTGCATATGAGCAAGGCGCCTGGAGTTTTGTAACTGCGGCGGCTAAGGCATTAGGAGATGGTGACATGGTTATATGTCCTTGTAGAAGATGTGTAAATCTGGACCGGCATCAAGCAAGCACTGTTGTGCACCATCTAGTAACTCAGGGCATGGATGAGGCTTACAAGCTGCAGACTGATTGGTTTCATCATGGAGAAGTGACCCCAGAAAAAAATGATGGAAGAAAAGCATCTCAATACAACGAGGAGATTGTTGGTTTATTTCAAGCTGATGAATACTTAGATGAAGAGATGGTCCAGAAGGGTGAACTCTGCGAGGTTGTTGAGGGTGAAGACAAGGAAGAAGATGCGTTCTTAGCAAAGCTAGCAGATGCAGAGACTCCGTTGTATCCAACCTGTTCAACTCATAGCAAGCTTTCAGCCATTGTGTCTCTGTTTAGACTGAAGACTCAGAATGGTTGGTCTAATAAGAGCTTCAACGAGTTGCTTGGGACATTGCCGGATATGTTGCCTGTTGACAATGTTCTTCACACATCATTCTTTGATGTGAAAAAGTTTCTGAAGTCATTAGACATTGGTTATCAGAAGATACATGCATGTGTAAATGACTACATTCTATTCAGAAAGAAGTACAAGATGGCTGAGAGTTTTCCAAAATGCAAGGCTTCAAGATGGAAAACTAACATACATAGTGGTGAAGTTAAGAAGGGTGTTCCACAAAAAGTATTAAGATACTTTCCAATTATCCCAAGGCTGAAGAGAATGTTTAGGTCTGAGGAAATGGCAAAGGACTTAAGATGGCATTTTACAAACAAGAGTACTGATGGAAAGGGTCGTCACCCCGTGGATTCTGTGGCTTGGGATCAAATTAATGACAAGTACCCATCGTTTGCTAGTGAAGCAAGGAACATCCGACTTGGTCTTTCAACAGACAGATTCAATCCATTTGATATGAAGAATTCTAAGTATAGTTGTTGGCCAGTGTTGGTTGTTAACTAGAACATGCCTCCTCACCTGTGTATGAAGAAGGAAAACATATTTATGAGCTTGTTGATTCCTGGACCGCACCAACCTGGAAACAACATTGACGTATATCTAGAGCCTCTCATAGAGGATCTGAATCATTTGTGGATTAATGGAGAGGTAACTTATGACGCCTTCAGCAAAACTACTTTCACGCTTAAGGCCATTCTACTTGTTGGAATTGTGTCCAGTAATCTCGGTACTGTCTCTAGAAAGTAAGAGTATGTCAATGATCAGACATAAGTCATATAATACTGGGGGTCATGATGGCTTGCTAGAGTCCGCTCATGATCTATAAGTCTTGGACTTATTGCCTTTATTATATGATCCCATATGGGTCACACGCCTAAGCTAACAGGAAAATGTGTTGGAACGGCTTAGCAGAAGTACGGTAAAAGTGCCAGGCATTTGTCGTACTTAGAGAGAGATTAATGGGTCTGATTAAATCTAAGGGATTTAATCAGATTGGTATTTGGGCCCAAAAGCCCAAAAGGAACTAGACAAGTTTTATAAATAAAACTTAAGTCTGAATCCCAAAAAAAACCCTAAGCTCTGCGCCAACTCTCTCTCTCCCTGCGGCCTCCTCAGCTCGGTCTAGCAGCCTTCTTCCTGCTTGGTGTGCGTGTGTGAACCTTTGGAGGAGCTATCACTTGGTGGTTCTGCTGATCTCTGACCTGTTCTTCATATTTCCGCTGCATAACAAGGTAACAGGTGAGATCCATTGAGTTTCTAAATAAGAGAACCTAGATCTGCATGTTTAGTAGGTTGAATCAATCTGGGAATTGAATCAGGAAACACTAAACGATCCAACAGTGGTATCAGAGCCATTGGTTCTGTGGTTTTTCTTGTTTAGAATCTCGTTTAGGATTGTTTAAGAAGTGTTTTTGAATCAACCTACTGATAAGGAAAAACACTTAAGAAACAAAGAATTAAAACCTAAACAAACAAGAAATCGCATGATCCGATCTATATGAATCGGTATGCGTCGGATCGTCCGGATCGCGGAAGACGCACGAATCGATCGGTAACGATCGTGTTGCGTGGTCGCGTCCCGATCATCGGATGGATCGCGTCACGCTCGCGTGATCGCCTCGTCCCGATCGAGTCATGATCGCGGCTGAACCGAGCGATGTGAGCGTGATCGAGAGCTGATCCGATCGGCTGAGCTGATCGCAAGGATCATCGGCGATCGCGTCACGCCAGCTCTCGACCCGACCGTCCCGTCCCGATCGTCCCGTCCCGATCACACGTCCCGATCGTCCCACGCCGTCCGTGCGATCGCGTGATGCTTGCATCGCGTGATGCTTTCGGCTGCGACGGTCCCGACCGGTTAGGTTTTAGGCGTGTGATGGTTCGGTTCGGTTTATGGTTCGGTTTAAAAACTTGATTAAAATCAAAACGTCACGGTGTAATAAACAGACTTAATAAATTTATTAAGTTCTGGTTAAACCGGGATAAGAAATCCAAAGTCGAAATATTGGATTTTGTGCCTAAACCAGGATTTTCTAATTTGATTTGGTTGGACCAAATAAATTGAGAAAATCCGGTTTAGTAAATAACCGGTTGACAATTGTGGTCATCGTAGTAATTAATTTTGGTTAAGACCAATTTTAATGAACCAGACCGGTTATGTCATTTAATTGGGCAATTGGGTTATGTCTTGGACATGAACCAATTCTTGGGCCTCGGGCCAAGAAGTTAAAACAATTGGGCCAATTATTTGAGTCTTTTCTTCAGAATTAATTTAAAATTTATTTTATAAAATTATAAAATCGATTTTTAAATTAATAAGTTTCCAAAATTTTGAAATTAGAAAGTTTCTTAAATTAGAAGTTTCTAGATTTGCATGTTTTGGATTTTAGGAAATTTCTATATTTAGAAAGTTTCCAATTTTAGGAAGTTTCCGATTTTAGAAAGTTTCCAAAATTAGTAGGTTTCCCAAAAAGGAAAGTTTCCCAAAATAGTAATCTTCTATTTTGAGATGAATTTTAATAAACCTACAAACCTCAAATAATATCAAGCGTTGGATGTCTTGTCCAGTCTATGTCAGCTGTCGAAGCCCATTCAATTGTATTCATGGCCTTACAGTGTGAGGGTGTCTACTTTTGCGTGGATAAGACGGTTTGTGATTCATAAATGTCATTGGGAGTCCCAGACATTAATGATTACATGACTGTATAGTCTGGTTTTCTTGACTAGGCCATCGGGAGTCCCGGGCCTTGAGACATCAGAGTGGATTGGGCCTCGGGCCCAGATTCACAACCAAGAGTTATATCACGGATATAATTAGCCGACATAGGGCTTACCGATATAAGCTAAGGTTGGGTGATGGCCAGTGGCCCACTTTGATCTTAGTTATATGTGGATCTTGGAATCATTATATTCTATTGAGGGTAACTTATGTTATTGAATATAATGCGTGATTAATCATATTAAGTATAATACAAGATTAATCATATTGAACATATTAACTAAAATCCTTTTATCTTAATTTTCAGTTATGACTAGCACAAACAATCAAAACACTTTCTCGATCCGGTCTGTCCTTAAGATGGACAAGCTGAACGGATCAAATTTCTTGACTTGGTCGCGGAACCTGAGGCTAGTTCTCAGACAGGAGAGAAAGGACTATGTCCTTGAGAGAGCTCTCCCCGTGAGGATCGGGTCCAATGCTTCTCATGCAGTATATGATGCTTGGAATAAGCATTATAATGATGCGGTAGATGTGCGTGGTCTGATATTGGCTACCATGGACTCAGACTTGCGGAAGCAATATGAGAACATGGAGTCGCCAATAGAGATGATCAGCAGCCTGAAATTGAAATTTCAGGAGCAGATAAGAGTGGAGAGATACCGGTTGGTTAAGTCTCTCACTAGCTGCAAGCTACCAAATGATAATCCAGTGAGTCCTCATGTCAGTAAAATGATGGGTTACATTGATAACCTGAGGAAACTGGATTATCCAGTTAGCCAAGAATTGGCAACTGAGATGATTCTGCAGTCACTGCCGTCAAGCTATGATAAGTTCAGAAGGAACTATATCAAGAAAGGCTTAACGAAGACGCTGACTGAACTGCATGATATGCTCAAGACAGTTGAGCCAAACGTGAAGAGTACCCTGTACAATCTCATGAATGAGAAGGGTAGGTTTACTAAACCTAATGCTGACAAGGGTGAAGACAAAGTTGTCCAGATTTTGAATCATGGCAAGCGTGTGTCTTCTGAGCCCGAGTCAGATACCTCTTACGTTGGTAAGTGCTGCTACTGTAAAGAGATTGGGCATTGGAAGAGAAATTGCATTAAATTCATGGAAGATGATGAGGAGTTGAAGTTGATGTATGAGACTGCTTCCTCAGGTATTCATGTTATTACTTCAAGTTCTACCTTAAAGGTATTGGATACTGGTTGTGGGACTGATATTTGTTGTAATATGCAGAGCCTAAGCAACAGTAGAACGTTGAAGGAAGGGCAAGTGGAACTGCATGTCTGGAAGGAGCTATGGATGCTGCCTCAGCCGTAGAGTTTTCACTTGTAGATGCCTTTGAGGCTTGGTTTTGTATTAAGTAATTGCTACAATGTACCTGCTTTAGGCAGAGTTGTCTTTCATTTTCTTGTAAGAATTTGAATGTTTTTCATTTTGATAAAAGACAAGTTTTGTTCTTTTGATCTTAATGAAATATTAATTGTAGCACCCTATTCAAGGAATGGGTTTTATATCTTAAACCAAAGAGTGCCTAAATGTAACATAAATACCAAATTGGTTTAAATCTGATGAATTAAACCTGAATTTTCTTGGTATAAAAGTCTTGGTCACATAGAGTAAGACGGATTCAGAAATCCCATAGTTATGGACTGTTGGGCTCATTTGATACGATATCTTATGAGACTTGAATTCTGCTTACTGGACCAAAAGACAAAGGGCCCATCTTAGCCGTGCTAAAGAAAGGCCCAAAGGCTTATTGGAGATTGAACATACTCATGTATGTGGTCCGATGAGCAGTAATGCCAGAGAAAATTTCCTGTACTTCATTGTCTCTACTGATTAATTCAGTGAGTAGGACTGTGTTTATTTGATGAGACACAAGTCGGAATTCTTTGACATGGTCGAAAGAGTTCCAGAATGAAGTATAGAATCTGAATGACAGAAGTATTAAGACTCTGAATTAGATCATGAGTGAGAATACTTAAGTCATTGATTGTGTGATCATCTGAATGAGTCTGAAATCGTTTCACAGCTCATTTCTCCTGAAAAACCTGGAGGTGTTTCTGTGAGAAAGAATCAGTTCTTATTAGAAATGATTAAAGATGAGTCACATGAATTTTCCATGATATTATTTAAGAATAACGCTCTAGAAATATCTAAGTTTACGCTGAAAAAGTTCCACCAATATCAGTTGAAAGACACCACGTAAATGTGGATTGGAATCGATCCAAATTCGTCTTTACTGAGTATTTGTAGTTGTGCTACTTCGCTGGTTGTCCTAGGGAAATCAAGGCTTGTTACCTTTTACGTCCATTCTGTTTTCTAAGAGGGGAAGTTACTTTCCAAGAAGAACAGTGGGAGTAAAAGCGTAACTCGAAGAAATTCGAGCTCAACCTCTTAAGGGAGAGCAGCGGATGGATTTACAGATTTCTGTAGAATCTACACCCGTAAAGCCTGAAGTTCGCAGATCTGAATGAATCAGTTGCTAATCCGAGAGTGATTTCTCGTCATTAGTTGAACCTGATGATCATTGAAAGTCCGCATGATCTGATGATCATTGAAAGCGACGAACCTGCGAAATTCAAAGAAGCGAAAGTAAGCCCGGACTCCGAAAATTACACTATGTGTAAGTTAGCTTCATTGATCCATTCATGGATGGAAGCAAACATATCGGAGTTGGAATCTTCGTTCTGTTGAAGTAGTCAAGGTTTTGACTTGAACAGGAACGAAGTGGAACTGTGCGTTTTGCTGATAGATAAGTGGGAGCGATATTGCATTTCTCATATTGTATGTCGAGGACATACTGATTCTCGGAAATAACGTCCCAATGCTGCAGTCGGTAAAGGACTGGCTTGGGAGTTGGATTTATGATTGACATGGGTAAAGCCACGTAGTTCTTGGATTTTGGATCTAAAGATAGAGATCCGAAAGAGCTGGTAGGACAAAGTCAGGATTCTTATCCCGACAAAGTCCTACACGTTTTCAGCATTCCAAGAAGGGTTTTATGCCAATGTCACATGGCATTACGTTAAGCAAGACACAGTGTCCTACGATAACTGCTGAGCTTAAATGCATGGATAAGATTCCATATGCGTCGGCAATTGGATCTATCATGTATGCCATGAAACGTACTTGTTTGATGTTGTTTTAATGTTAAGCAAGACAAGTAAAGACCAGTCAAATCCAGCAAAAGAATCACTGGATTGCCGTAAAGAATATCCTAAAGTATTCAAGGAATACTAAGGATAAATTCTTGATTCACGGAGAAAGTGAGGTGCTACGAGTCGGTAGAGTCTGAAAGGCAAGTTTTCAACGGACAAAGATGATTTCCGGTCACAGTCCGGTTATATCTTGTGTCTGTCTGGCGGTGCAAGGCACTGTTGCTGACTCCATGACTTAAGCTGAACATTTCGCAGCTTGGAAAGCGGCGAAAGAGGTTGTTTGGAAAGAAGAGTTCGTCACTGAACTTGATGTGATCCCCAGCATAGATGAGACTATCTGCACATCAGAGGTCCAAACACCTTGAGAATAGGTATAACCTATTCCGTGAGATAAATGACAGAGTTGTTAAGTAGATCAGCAAGTTTCAACGATATGAGAACGTTGCTAATCTATTAACGAAGCCACTCCTTAGGCCTAAGCACGAGTCGCGGACTGTTGCTGTAGGATAAGTGAAATTAAGATGTAGTCTTAATTTCAGTGGGAGTTAATAAAGGGCTTTATTTAGTTATTGATATGTTCTTGTAAAACATTTTATGATGTTTAATGAAATTATTATTTCAAGATTATTTTAACTGTGATGAAATAATCGTTCCAAAGTGATATAAACCATTTTATAGGTCATCGAAGTAAGTGACTTGATCTTGAGTCATCAAAGTCATTTAGCTTGATCATGAGACCCTATATCTGATAGATGGCTTATATCATTCAGTCCCTAGTCGAAGGTTGTTGAAATTGGAACACCAACAACCGTGTGAGACTAGATTGGTATGTGACTTATGACAAAGTCTCAGTGTGTCATAGATGCGCGGCATCAAAGTCAGTACATAGGTGTATGTGGGGTACATACGACTGGACTAGACCCGCTTATAAGAACTCTTCAGGATATTTATATCTGTGTCATAAGAGATTCTTACTACGACTATAGAATATAGTCCTTAGACCTGAGTTCGCATGCATGTGACTGCACATGAACTGATGCGCTTTGATCATTGTCTAACGCTGTCGTTATGCGATAGCTATAAGGACCTTGTTTGGGTGTATTACGAAATGAGTAGTTTACAGTGATGGAACAAGACGGGATTTGTCCCTTCAATATAAATGGAGTGAATATCTCTAGGGCAATCGGAGATTTGAATACTGGAAAATGCATGGCCATGCTCAAACGGACTGTCCCGAGTCGTTTGGATTGTCAGTATCAAATCAGAGTCCGATGAACATGATTAGACTTTATAAGGATGACACTCATCTTGCCTTATGACTAATCGAGATATTGAGACAAAAGGATTATGAATACAGAGATTCCAGTACAAGTGGGAGATTGTTGGAATTGTGTCCAGTAATCTCGGTACTGTCTCTAGAAAGTAAGAGTATGTCAATTATCAGACATAAGTCATATAATACTGGGGGTCATGATGGCTTGCTAGAGTCCGCTCATGATCTATAAGTCTTGGACTTATTGCCTTTATTATATGATCCCATATGGGTCACACGCCTAAGCTAACAGGAAAATGTGTTGGAACGGCTTAGCAGAAGTACGGTAAAAGTGCCAGGCATTTGTCGTACTTAGAGAGAGATTAATGGGTCTGATTAAATCTAAGTGATTTAATCAGATTGGTATTTGGGCCCAAAAGCCCAAAAGGAACTAGACAAGTTTTATAAATAAAACTTAAGTCTGAATCCCAAAAAAAACCCTAAGCTCTGCGCCAACTCTCTCTCTCCCTGCGGCCTCCTCAGCTCGGTCTAGCAGCCTTCTTCCTGCTTGGTGTGCGTGTGTGAACCTTTGGAGGAGCTATCACTTGGTGGTTCTGCTGATCTCTGACCTGTTCTTCATATTTCCGCTGCATAACAAGGTAACAGGTGAGATCCATTGAGTTTCTAAATAAGAGAACCTAGATCTGCATGTTTAGTAGGTTGAATCAATCTGGGAATTGAATCAGGAAACACTAAACGATCCAACACTACTATGGACAATCAATGATTTCCCTGCATATGGCAATCTTGCAGGATTCAAAGTAAAGGGTAAGATGGCCTGTCCTACCTGTGGTAAATGCACTGATAGTATGTGGTTGAAGCATAGCAGGAAGCATGTGTACATGTGCCACAGAAAGGCTTTGCCCCCGACACATAGGTGGCGTTCTAAGAAATCCTGGTTTGATGGTAAAGTCGAGTATGGGACAAAGGGAAGGATTCAGACAGGATACAATATCAGCCAACTCCTGAAAAAATACAAGAATGATTTTGGTTGTGCTAAAAAAAGTGAAACTAAGAGAAAAAGGTCAGAGTGTGTTGCACCAAGCTCTGATGATGACACTGAATCAGAGGAAGAAGAGGAAGAAGATGAAATTGATGAAGAAGAGTTATCAAGATGGAAAAAGAGATCAATATTTGTCTTTGTTAGTTTTCCTGATATCTAATAACTATTCTATGAATGCAGACAAGGTTTGCAGTAGATGAAGAGTATCAAAGGGCAGCTGTATTCAGGCAGATGGGATGTCTTTGGAGGTCATCCAAATCAAGAGTTGTTACAAAGATCCGGCAGGCTAAGACAATGAAGGAGCGGATGCAGCTGAAACCAAAGAACGTTCCTCCAGTGGAGTGGCGTAAATTTGTCAACCAGAAGACAAGCACAGCTTTAAAGGTACGTGAATATGGAATCTGTCTACAAATCTTTTGGTATGTAAGTTCAGCCTTTAACCATGGTCAGTTATACTTAGGCTGTGAGTGATTCGTATAAGGAGAGGAGACGAAATCAGATTCCTCACACTGTTAGCCGTAAAGGAATGGTTCGATTGACTGAAGAAATGGTAAGTACAATACATTTTTCCATTGGGTGATACACATATATTAGGATTGATCTTTGTTGTCTCGCAGAAAAAGAGCTGCTCAGAACCATCTGAAGTTACAAGACTGAAGGTGTGGGTCATGTCACGCACCAAAAAGGATGGCACTCCAGTTAATAACCAGGCTGCTGAGAAGATAGTAAGTACACAAGATCAGTGTCCCTCACTAGTCATTTGTTATATGATAAAAATGATTAGTTTTCTTTCATGATGGTCAGAGAAAGGCAAAGGATGTTGAAAGCGGTGCTCCCTCATCATCAACAACGAGTATAGCTAAGAATGACACCCTTGCACAAATACTAGGACCTGATAATCCAGGACGGCTAAGGGCTATGGGTCGGGGAATGTCTACAACAAAGCTAGCTTGTTTCCAAGTCAAGTCTGCATATATGAGTCAAATGCAGGAGAATCAAACTCAACTGCAGCAAAAGGTTCACCAGTTAGAGGCGATTGTCCAGAGAATGACTCACCAGGTATGATGCATTTGATATGTATTTGGTTTGACAAGTACTTAAATGAGAAAAAGTCTTACTCTGACCTTTTCTCGTAGAAACAAGATGAGCAAGGTGAAACCTCAACTCCAAGAGTAAGTGACTAGTTAAGCTCTCATTTCCACTGCCTTCATTAACTTATATCAAATGACTAAATCATATTTTCCTTTTGTAGAGTGTAAACAAGTCAGTACCAGCTAGGTGTTTGTTGGTTGATTGGACTGGAACCGAAGAAACTGTCGCTGAGGCCCGTCTTCTTTCTGCTGACCCTGAGGAGTATGTGAATAACATCCCACTAGGACCCAATGCAGTGAAGGTTTTAGTTGAATCAGCCTTAATCATGGATGCATTTCTCTGGAGGCCTACATCAAACATAACATGTATGGAAGAGGCTGTTGGTCAGATAATTGCATGGAAGGCAGATAGTTGTCTTCCTGCATAAGAGGAGGTTGCTGAGGACATGCCAAAGGTAATTATTATGGTTGTGACATGCTAGTTTAAAAACTTGTTTTTGTGTTGTTGCCTCTGAGGTTGTATTGTTACTGTTTTACACAGAGCCCATACTTAAGTTCGAAGAACAGATGCAAATTGATGGATTGGGCTACAGATGACAAACCTGTTGCTGAAGGCCGCTGGCAGTCAAGAGACCCTCAAGCTGTGGTTAATGGTATACCTCTCGGTCCAAATGCTGTGAAGTTTATGTGGATGTGGTACTATCACCACATGCTTTTCCATGGAGACCTACACTGGATGTGACAAAAATGGAGCAGACAGTCAACTCTTTCATAGCTTGGCCTGCAAATAAAGTGGAGAATGAGACACACAGAGAAGCATATACACAGAAGTCTCCTTCAAAGTCGGTAGCAGGTCCATCTCTTCACAAATCTCCAGTGACTCCGAGGTCTTCTAAGTCAATTCCAATGGCTCCTCTTCAGCCGTCTCCATCATCTCCAAAAGCTCCTATTCAGTCATCTCCACTGCCTCCAAAAGCTCCTCCAAAGAAAACAAAACCAGATCCACAATCTCCTATAAGGAAATCTAAGGTAAATCTAAGCTATATCTACTTTGAAATTTTGCTGAACAATTTATTGGTATTGGATCCTCAACGTCTGAGCTCTGAAATGTTGTGGTTTGATTGGCATTTCTCAACATCGCAGCGGTTGGTCAGCAAGGAAAATCAGAAATGCATGCTGATGGACATTACCGGTAAAAAGCGTGTGGTTGCTGAAGGACGCTGGGCTTCAAACGATCCACAACAGACTGTCCACCATGTACCCTTGGAAATGCAGTTCGCGTTTGGGTAGATGTTGTGAAGATCAGAAGTGCAGCTGTGTGGAGGATAAACTCCTAAATTGAGACAATGGAAGATGCACTTGGTTCAGCTGTTGCATGGCCAGAGGACAAAGTGGTGTTGTGCTGATGAGGTAAGAGTTCTTGTCCTATCCCAAGAGTAAAGAACTATAGACATGTATCCTTAGTGTAGTAGACATAAACAACTTGTGTTTAAGTTTATGTTTTAAGTTGAACTTGTGTTTGTTTGAATGTTTGTGGATGTTATGTTTAATGTGAACAAATTTAAGTTTGAATTCCTGTGTGTAATTATAAAATCTAAATCTATTTCTGCAAATCTAAATGATTTTTAAATAATAATGCAAAACCAAAATTGAATTTAATCATTTTTCAATAGATTCAATTAATATTAAATATTGCTAAAGATTTGAGTGTTCATAAAATATAAAACAGCAATACACACTCGCCATTACAAATTATAATACAGCATCAATTAAACTGCTAGTATAAAATAAAACATAGCCATAATATAATGCCACTAGATATAATTTTATTGCATTAAAACAGAGCTACGTTAACATTTAAAATGGCGCTAAACCAATGCTACTGAAAACTATATAATCACATCAAAATTAGCGCTATCGTAGACAGATATACGATAGCATGTCAAATTAGTGCTATCGTAGATGCCTGACCTAAGATGGCAGCGGCAAACATAGCGTTTATGGAAACGCTACCATAGACATATGATAGCGTTTTCGTGGTGCTAAGAATAGCCATTTTTCTTGTAGTGCGCGACATGCCCAGGTAAGTCCTCTTCTTCTTTTCAAATCGATTTTCAACCCGATTTCAACCGGTTTTGACCGAATTTCGGTCTGATTTTGACCAAAAATGGACTTTATCCAGCTGGGTCCCACTCTCTCTCTTGTTTTCTCCTCCCATCGCGACTCTCTCTCCCCTTCTTCCTCTCTCTTTCGATTTTCAGACAAGTTTTCATAAACAAAATCGTCCAAGCTTAAAGACTCTCTAACTCTATCAATTCTCAACCGAATTTCACGATTTCAAGCTCTAAATTCACGGTTTTTTGTGCTCTATCAACTGAAATAACTATCCACTTATCTCTCTCATCTCTCAAGAAAGGTATGCCCCTTCTCTTTTCAAATTCGTGGTTCAATTGAGAAATTTTGGAAATTTTTGAACTCGGAATTTTTGCTTGGTGATTGATGTTTAGGCTTAGAAACTCATGCTAGGTTTCTCCTAGACGAAAACCCAATCCAATTTCTCCCTTGAATTGCTTGAATTGAACTTTTAGAAATTAGGGTTCATGAGGGATTTGAATTTCGAAAATTTTTGGGGAAAAGTTGATTTGATTGTTTCTAATGGTGCATTGGGTTGTTGACAGCTTATGTTTGTAAGACTACTCGATTTAATTGAGTTTTGTTTCATAAAATTTTTCAAAATGCATTTCAAAAGCCTTTATCTTGAGAAAGTGAGCTGAATTGTGACTTGGAGTTTAGTTTGTGATTGATTGCGCACTTGAAAGCTTGAATGAGGATTGAATGAAGTGTGACAGCCTTGTGATCACTAAAATTGCAAATATTCATTTCATGAGTTAGTTGTCAACATGCTTGAAATTGGAGATGAAAGTATTGTCTTGTAGCTTGTGTTTGTGCCTCATGATTATCTCTCTGACCCTCTTGTGACCTTATGCTTTGATGATCTATGGCATTGCTTGTTGAGATATATGTGTTAACGAGTTGAATTGTGAACTAAGACATCTCCAAGATTTGTTGTTTTGTAGGATCACAATGGTTAGGAAGGGAGTAGCACAACGCACTACTGGTCAAGACAAGGGTAAAGGAAAAGTTGCTGAGGCACCGAGTACAAAACCGGTACAGAAAAAAGGAAGTACAAGTACCAGGACTAAGAAGAAGACTACTCTTCCGAGGGACAAAAAGAAGCTTCCATCATACTCCAGGCTATACGAGCACCTAAAGGATATGACATGGATTCCAACCAAGTTTGGAGATCCGGTGACATTGACCAAGCTTGGAATTCTTGATGATGTGAGCAATGTGCTACGGAGCATAAATGTGGAAGGATTCATCTGCATGGCTCATCCAAGTCCATTTTTTAGGTAACGAGCCGATAGAAGAAGATGTGCATGGCTACCTCACATACGAGATCGAAGAGGAGCCTTACAGGACATCATTTAAGGATTTGGCAGAGATCTTCGGTTTCAGCGACGGACGCCACTCGACAATCTCTTCATGCATAATGCTGGCACAAGAAGCTTGGGGACATATTGGTGCAGGCACATGGTGGAGTGGGCATATCAAGAATACCCACATCCGACAACCAGCGATACGCTATACTCATCAGGTCCTAGCCCATACGATGTATGCCAGACATGACATGGGAGGACCGACTGAGGAAGAGATGAGACTGTTGGCCTGGGGAATGAGGTCTTACCGCATATTTTCCAGTATCCAGATTGGTCACCTTGAATACTTCCAGAACTAAGGTACTGTAGGATTGTTTGCACACCGCCTTCTCCACTACAGACAGTGGGCTTGGACCACCACAGATAGGAACCCTCAGTTGCGGATTGGGGGTATGATCACGCCTATACTGCTGCAGAAGGGCATTGACTTGGGACCGGTGACTTGTGGCTTTGATCTGATTGATATACCTCACTTGAAGTCAGCCCGTTATCTGTCTGGAAGGCTCAGAAGGAAGTTTGCATATATCTTCTGTGTGAACCTCGAGGAGAAAGCAAAGGTTTTCTTGCCAAACCCTTCCATCACTTCCCTCACTGAGCCAAGCAACCTCAATTTCCACATAGATCCCGCTCTCTACTTCACGGAGACTGAAGAGCTGATGGAGCACATTAGCAGAGCTAAGAGGAGGCGAGAGGGTACTTCACAGGCTGAGTTAGATGAAGAACTGCTGGATGAGATGGAGGAAGAAGAATCCCCTGAGCATATTTATGGGAGTATGCGGTATCACTTTCAGCCCTACGGGGAACCTCTCCCACCAGGCCCGGTCCGCGATCCCCATACACATATCAGAGTACTTCAGCGTTGGAACCAGTTCCAGGACAGGGTGAACACTAAAGTGATCAAGAGTTGCCGAGACTTGAAGAAGGGTTATGAGGAGCTGAAGAAAGGATATGAGGGAATGAAGAAAGGGTGCAAAGAGATGAAGCGACTGATTAAGATCCTCATAGATAAGCTTGGATGTGCATCCTCCGTGCCGGATACTATGGCGGACCAGCCCATGCCTATGCCCATGTTCGATTTTGCGCGCCTCCAGTAGAGAGGAGACACTCCTTCCAGGGAGAGGGTACATCTAGCACAGTCCCCCGAGAGCGTCGCAGATCTTCTGTCAGTGATGCCCGGTTCAGAGCCCGCTGCGAGACCGAGTTGCCCGAGCCCGCATCAAGCAACGAGCATCACTCTCCTCACCACCATCTCGGGGAACATCACCTGAGTCTCCGACAGTCTGAGGTACTACTTCCACACCTTTCTTGTACATATTTGCATTTTAGTTTTCTTTTTCCTTTTATTTGGTTTCTTTCTCAAGTTCGCTTTCACACCGAGAAGGTGTGAAGTAAGTTTGGGGGAGAGACTAGCTAACATGTTTTCTTTGTTGTTTGAGTTTTCATTTGACTCTCATGCATTCATATAAGGCATATAAAACACACAAAAAATCGAGAAATTTCAAAAAATTTCAAAAAAAGATCATGTAGTTGCATTTGCATTCTAGGATTGAGTCTAGTTTGTCATTTAGGTTGCATGCATAGGGAGCGATGATTTGATTTCCTTGTAAGGCTTGACTGAGTAAAACTTGTTCCTTATGCTAGTTGTTTGAGCTAGTTGATTATCCTAAGATTATATATCAAGAAAGGCTAGAAAGTTAAGACGAACCATGCTCGGATTGCTTGCTTTGAACCTCAATTTAAAACTGAAATAGGCTTTGAATTGACACTAGCTCTACCTAAGTGAGAACCTTAATGATGACATCTAATTATCTTACTCATGCTTTGTGTGTTAAACTCATGGATAACTTAAAATATTTGAGCATTCTTACCATCCTACTTGCTCAAATAGACTTCCATACCTTTTACCACCCTTCTTTCAAACCATAAACACTCTATTGAGAGGTAGGCCTTTTGGAATGAGCTAGGTAAAAAGTGTTGAGTATGAGGCGACTAGGGGAAATTTCCATGTAGATGCAAGCTTGACATTCTTTAGCTTTGCAATAGGCTAGGATCCAAGTTTGGGGGAGGAATTGGGAAAGGATAAAGAGTAAAAGAAAGGAGAGAATAAAAAGGGAATGGAATAGGATCAAAAGTTTCTTGGTAAAAGAAATGAAAAAGATAGCTCTAATATGTTTGAAAAGAAAATGTCTCTAGTGTTGATATGAAAAGAAGCAAAAGGCTCACTTTAAAGAAAGAAAAATGAGATAGAGACTATTTCTAAAGAAAGAAAGAATTGAGCTAAGTTAAAAGAAGTGATTTAACATTGTTTTGGATTATTTGATTGATCCTTGGAGAGATTCACTGGGAACGTGTTCGATTGTTGAAAAGGGGATAAGGCAAAAATGGTCTTGGATGAAGGGTAGACATCTATTAGGTGGGCTAGACTAAGAGAGAAAGCTATTGGGGAATGGGTAGATGGAAATCAACTTAGTATGCACCAATTGCCTCTAACTCTTAGCATTTTACTATAGCTCATTCACTTCTTCTTGAGAGAACCTTCATGCATTTGGAGTAAACCCCTCTTTTGATTGAGATCACTTTAATCTCAAAACCATATCCTTTTGCCAAATGAGTTTGATCACTTTGCATTGAGTACGATTCACTTGAAAAGCCTAATGAATGTTAAAGAGCTAGTTGATAAGAATGCTTGTGTAGGTTGAGGATTGAGCTAAAGGTATTGTCATGATGAGCATGGCTAAATTTTTGGAGTAAGCTTGACTTGATTGCATCTTAGTGATGTTGACGTGAATTGGAACTTGTTGATCTCGTTTTTGTCTTTGGATATGAGCTCCTACCTTCAAATCTTTCTCCCCAACTTGCTTTGAATGTTTGATGCTTGCTTGTGGACGAGCAAGGTTTAAGTTTGGGGGAATTGATATACTTGCTTTTTGATGCATTTAGGGATATCTTTAGTTCTTGTTTTGGTTTCATTTAGCTTTAATTCTTTTGATTTCCTTGTTCTTTGTTACATTTGTAGTTAGATGCATCTAGAGTTGTAATCTAGCTTGTTTAGGAGCATTTTGCACTTGCATAGATCCTTTTCAGGTGTTGGAAGGCTACTAGGATGACTTGGGAGCATTTGGAGCTGATTGGAATGGAGAGGCATGAAGAAATGTTGGTGCGATGTGCTCGCGGTTCGTGTAGCGGTTGAAAACAAACCGCGAGCATTTGAAGAAATCAGGAGACGAGATTGCGGTTTGCTCGCGGTTTGCTCGCGCTTTGCTTGCGGCTTGCTCGCGGTTTACGTAGCGGTCAAGTCAAGACCGTGAGCGAACAAGGAACTTTAGAGGGCCTTCTTTGCAATGCCCGAAAGTTGGATAGGGTGGCCTTTACGTAACCAGGACTTTGTAATATTTGATTGATCACAACATGACCGCGGTTTATGTTGCGGTCGGGATGAAGCCGCGAGAAGATGAAGACATCGCGATGCAAGTTTAGCGGATCAACCGCGGTTGGCTCAGCGGCCAGGACAAGGACCGCGAAGCTGCTTGCGGTTTGGCTAGCGGCCAGATCGAAACCGCAAGCTGCCCAGTTCCTGTTGACTCTGGACCTTTGACCAGACTTCTTATTTGGTTTTTTGGGTTGACCCAGGTTTGTTGGGTCGACCCAACTCGTGACTAGACACCTTTAAATAGATTTTTGGGTCAAAAACCCTAAATCTATCTCTTCTCTTTCACCAAGTTGTAAACTTCTAAATCTTTTTGGATTTTTGATTTTTTTTTGTGAAAGTTTGTTGATTTCTTCTCTTCATCTTTTAATCCTTTTGCTAATCATCATGTTTAACACTATTCTCATGGATTTTGCTGAACTTAGCATGATTAGTGAGTAGTTTCATACAAGGTTAATGGGTTAGGTAGGATTTAGGTGATTTGGGATGATTAATGAATGTTTAGGGCTTATCTATCTATAATCTCTGCTATCTTAGTGATCTTAATGCTTAATTAGCCTTGATCATGTTGATTATGATGTTATGGTTTTCTTGCACACAATGTGTTCGATGAATTGCCTGTTTTAGCTTTGATAGGATTTTCACATTCTAGCTCATGAGAATGAATGTTTAGAGTGATTATTAACTAATTGGAGCTTGATCTTAATGCTTGCCTAGTCTTAATTCACAAATGAGAGTTTGTTCTTGACTTATGATTAGGGAAAGTGATTAGTACCAAGACATTGGATTAGTCAACTGTTTGTGTTCTTTGCTAGGAGATTAGCTTCTTTGAAGTGTATTAGCATTCTTAATTGTCTCAACTCATCCCTATCCATTGACCTTAACTCATGATCCTTGCCTTTTAATATTGACTCTTAGTTTTTAATCTTGTTTGCTTGCTTGTTTAGTTGATTGAATTGCTCTTCCTTAGGTTGTTAGAACTTGAACTTTGATTAAGTAACTTGTCTTTATTGGTATAGTGAATTCCATTTGGTCAAATCTCCTTCCCAATTATGGTTCGATACCTCATGCTACACGATAGGCATTGAGGAATTGATACCCCTTAAAGGACTAAAATCCTAGTTATCAACCACCCGACCTTATATGCTACAAGACCGGAGCCAAAGAAGATGATGGTGCAGCAGCTTGTCCGTGGTACCCAAGCCAGAGCAGAGGCGTGATATTGAATCACCTACTCAAAGGAGAACGGCCTAATAGCCCTTACGACAACAAGCCCGTGATTCATAAATGTATGCCATGGACTCACAAAATCGCATAAAAGCTAACTTGGTTTCTCTTGGTGCAGGTTATACAATTTCGAGGTCGCAACCTTTTCAAGAGGGGGAGTATGATGATGACATTAACCAGGGATATATGTGCATGTTTTGGAGCGTATCGACCTAAACAGGAAGAGTTAAGCTACAAATCGACCTGTTCCAGAAACTTAACTCACCAAGGAATCATCACGAAGTGGAAGTACTTCAATATCCTTTTACATGAGGAAGGTATGCAAGTTACAAAACAAAAGACTTCCAAGGAACCCTATGGAGACCAACTTCTAAATATTAGAGAGCTAAGAATGGACCAAGATGAATCAAACAACAAAGAAACTTGTTATGAAGTCTTGAATCATCATGGAACCTATAAGAGTTGGAATAAAGCCAATACCAGCTCGGAAAAATAAGTTATTCAAGTTATAACTCGAAGGTTTCTGGACCTGCCTTATTTGGAAGCTCACGGGTTTGATTGAATTCAGACTTATATTTGAAAACCAGGAGGGCGTATCAACATCACTTTGGGCCAATGTTTACACTCTTTTTCCCTTAAGTGTGGTTTTATCCCAATGGGTTTTTCCACTAGGTTTTTAATGAGGTAATCCAAGGTCCGATACATGAGTAAGAGATCATGGCCCATCCTATCTTTCCTATCTTTTCTATCTTTTCTATTATGCTTATTTCTTTTTTGTAAGCTCCCAAATAAGCCTTCTTAGCTATTATTTTCGTGGCCTATATAAGCCACTTGTATATGGTGAAAACCCTTAAGAAATTTTAAACAGAATGTTTTTGCCCTAAGACGGCGTCGATCTCTTAAACTTTGTGTGGTATCGCCTCTGTTTGAAGATCTCTGGTTACTTGTTACGGTTCTCTATCAAAACCTCCTTTGAATAGTCTATCAAGCTAAGCAAGACCTCCTTCGGCCAGTGCAAACACTACAGGAAAAACAGGTATTAATAACATAAGAAAAACGCTATAATACGGTTTTGATAGCGGAAAGGTAAGCGCTATGTCATGTCCCGCGATAATAGGTCTGACACTTTCGATAGCGTTTTTCATTAATGCTATATTTAAATGTCTACGATAGCGTTTTCTTTAATGCAATATTATTTAATACAATAGCGGAATGTTTTAGTTATAAAAGTAGCTGTTTTTATAGCATTTTATCTTTTTATAATAGCGATATGAAATTGTAATGATTAATCTGGTTTTTATAGCGTTTTACTTTTGCAAGTTTTTTTTATAGCATTTGATCCATTGGTTTTGTTATAGCAGTTTATACATTACGTTGATTATTTGATAGCACATTTGACATGCTATTATTTGTAGTCCTTTTTCATTTTCTATTTTTTTATAGCAGTTACCAATTCTTAATATAGCATTCAGAGAATGCTGTAATTAACTAAAATTTATAATAAAAAAATTAGTGAGACAAAAAACAAAGACGATCCTTATTTATCAATTCAAACAACTTATCTAATATATTCTGGAGTACATAGGTTTAGTGTTATAAAACTTAGAGAATACTTCTTACGAATCAACATGAAAACATCTTATATATAACAAACAGAAAATAGAGTACATATGTTCAGACAAAACTATGAGAATCCTTATAGTTCAACATGAAATACAACTTCAATAGTTATCTAATCAGGCTGATGATTCCATTTGTCAAAATGCCGAGGATGCTTGTTTTGCTAATGTTCCTGCAAACAAAAAGAAATATAGATAAACACAATCATCTTACTCTATATATTTCTGTTGAATCATTGACAAATCAGAAAGCCAAATACATGAAGTTGTTCGGCCTCAATATCATATCTAAGGAAAAACTTCCAATTGAAAATGAAAGTACCAAACCGAAAAATAAATTCAAATATACCTTTGGCACTGCTCCTTAGTCTCGACGATGACCCTTTCCTTTCGAGGATTCTCCTTTCTCTTGTTTTGGTGGTTTCATTGTAGCTGATTGGAGTTCTTGTTTTCGGAGCCTTTGTTCTTCCTTTCTGAGTTTCTGGACAAGTCTTTGGAAGTCAGGTTTGAAATCTTCTTCGTCTTCCTCAACCCGTATCAAGTATCCCGCAGCTTTCCGGTATTCTACTCGTGTGAGCTCCACACAATCACTTCCTTGGTCATCATCTGCTTCTTGTGGTGGCTGTGGGCGGATTTGTGGTCTGATTCCGTAAGCCGGGAGAGCACAGACTATGACTTTCCGGCTATTCATTTCTGAATCAATTCATAAAGCATCTATGAAATTAGTAATAAATCTCGAATACAAATCATAATTTGAACTAAAACCAGACAAGTATGATAATTACCAATGGGGAGAGAGTGTCTTCTTCAAGCGGAAACGTCAATTCGATTGAATGATTTTACGGCGGAGGCATAAGACTGAGAGGATCCCGACTGAGAACCCTAGAATATAATCAAATTAAGGCTTCATCTAACGGTGTGAGAGAAAGAGACGGAATATGAATAACGGTGTGGATTCTGCCACGTTTACAGTTCGCACACTCTGATCTTATTGGCTCTCGTCTTTATGTTTTTTTTTTTGTCGAAATTGGTTTTGAATGCTTATTAAGTTATTATGAAAGACATGCATGTCTTGTTATTTTATTGTTTAAGATCTTTTTTAACTACAAAATTTTTTTTTGATTTGTTTTATATATACAATTACTTTGTAGAAACTTCATTTATCTTTTAAAAATAAATAGTGGGGAAATTCTTTTATTAAAAAAAGATCAATTATAAGTGTGAATGAACAACAATTATCTTCTAATGCCCTAAACTAACCCTAACCCCCATACCCTAAACCCTAAACTATCTCTACAATAAATTGCAAAGTTAATTTTTAGTGAAACAAAAATACTAGATGTATTTGTTAGTAAGCTATTATCCTCCAATGCCTTAAACCAACCCTAACCCCCAAACCCTAAACTATCTCTAAAATAAATTGCAAAGTTAATTTTTAGTGAAACAAAAATACTAGATGTATTTGTTAGTAAGCTATTATCCTCCAATGCCTTAAACCAACCCTAACCCCCAAACCCTAAACCAACCCTAACCCCCAAACCCTAAACCCTAAACTATCTCTAAAATAAATTGCAAAATTAATTTATAATGAAACAAAAATATCAGATGTATTTGTTATTAAGCTAATATCAACCAATGTCCTAATCAAACCCTAACACTTCTATACCCTAAACCCTAAATTGTTGCTAAAATAAATAATTGGGATAAGTTTTTTAATAAAATATAAAAATCAACTATAAGTGTGAATCATAAAAAATTATACTCCAATACCCTAAACTATTTACATATGTCGATTATTAGTTTGTTTCTCCGTAGTTTGATTAACTTTGTTAAATAAAATTTTACTTGGTTTTAAAATTTTTTAGAAACATCTGTTAGTCTAATAATACTTCTTAACTAAACAAAACACATGTCTTCACATAACGATACATGTAGTTTGATACACAATAAAGTTCACAGTTTAAAAAAAAAACATTCAAAGGCTTCTGCTAGCAATACAAGTTCAGAGAAGTTTGAGTTTCTCGTTAGGCCAAGCAATCGTACTGCCAACTGCATCGAAAATAAACTGGATTTCTGAATTTCCTCTCCACATCCACGTTTGTAATTATCTGATGGATCGTTTGAAAATACTTCGCCTTCTGCAACTATTTGTCCAGAGTTCCCGCAATCTAGAAGGATGCACTTCTGCTTTGCACCTTTGCCTTTACCAATGCTGATACTTGCAGCTTTGCTTGAACCACTGTTGATACTTGAACTCTAACACCCAAAATCAATACAACCACATTCGTCAGACAATGAAAGTAACCATAACGTCATAAGATAATTACAAATGTGGAAGATGGATCAGAATTTACCGGAGTTGATCTCTTCAGTGGCTTCTCCTGTATTTCAGCATTAACCAAACTTATATTTGGAATTGACCATGCGATAGTGTCATTAAGTGCGTCAGCCATCTCGAACATTTCAGCAGTAGGTCTCCACAAATAAGCATCATGCTTAATCACTTTAATGATCTTCACACTTGCAACATTAAGACCCAGAGGGATACCGTGGACAACTTCTTTTACGTCAGTGGATACCAAAACACCCTCAGCAATGATTTCATCTGAAATCCAGTCATGTATGTTGCATCTATCAAGTGTTCTGTCCACACTTGTATCCTAATGGTAGATGCACATATGTTAGTAATCTACTGACTAAGTTAAGAAAAAAACAAACTAAAATCAATTACCTGGGATCCATCAGACACATTCATTTCAGTCTTCTTTGAAATAATATCCTCGTCAATAATAACTTTATCATATGGCCACATAATCTTTATTCCTACAGCTTGTTCAATAGAGGACATATCTGGGGTAGGCGGCCTCCATAAAGATGCATCTGGAGTCAAAGCAAACTTCACAATAACAGCCGCTGCATTAGGACCCAAGGGAATCCGACCAATTCTGTACGATGGTTCAGCAGAACAGAATTCTCCTTCAGCGACAATAACATCATCTTTTGCAATCCAATCTAACAGCTGACACCTAATCCCTCCTCTGGATCCATCACTAACATCAGGCTGAGCACCGACCTCATCACATTGTTTCTGACAGGCAATATATGAGGTTAGTGAAGTCATTCCTCTTATGTGTATTAACAGAATTAAAGAAAGAAATGACTTACTTTTTTTCCAGCTAAATTAATGAACTCCTTTTGTAAGTCTTCGAGTTTGCTTTTCATTTCTGCTTGTGAAGCTTCAAGTTTTTGCACATATGTGTCTCTGGCCTGAAGGAATGCTAGTTTGGTTGCAGTAACCCCTCGACCCATTCCTCTAACTCGACCAGGTTTGTCTTTGCCTAAAACTTGACTCACAGCATCCTCTCTTATATTCTCACCAGAGGTGGAGTCCATTTGACTATCGATTGATTGAATTTTTTCCTGAAAATGACATATTACTTGACAAGAATCTTAAATCCATAAAAGACAATGACAATGTAAATAAGAACATGGATTCTTACTATAGTATCAGCCCATTCAGGCCTCACAGGTGTTCCATCAGTATGAGTGTGAGCAGCTATCCAGACCTTAGTCCTAGTGACTTTCCTTGGGTCTGCACTCTTTTTTTTCTACAATACAATTATTAATCAATATTCCAGGAACTGTTTGTAATCTCAGATTAAAAATTACATTTTAGAAATACAAATAGAAATACCATATCGCAAGATAGGCGGAACATTCCTTTCCGGCTAGTGGTGTGTGGGATTTGAGCCCTCCTTAGATTCTTGTATTTGTCACTTCTTACCTACATTAATCAATCCAGCATGAATTGTTATAGCAATATTGAATGCTAATACAAGATCAAGACAATCCATAAAAATACATATAAATAACCTTAAAAGCAGTGCTAGTCCTCTCCTTAACCCATGAGTTCCATGATGCAGTACATTGTATGTTGGCAGGTTTTAACGCAAGTCTGTCTGCACTACTCTTTACAGCTTTAAGGTCTGAAACAAGTCTAGACTTAGAAGCCCTCCACAAACAACCCATCTGCTTGAAAACAGCGTCTTTTTGCCACTCTTCTTGCAAATTAAACCTCTCCTGTAACCAAATACGACAATATTAAACAAATTACTTTTTCTCTTTTAATGTTGAGTTATGAATACCTCGATTTCATCCCACATGAGGTCCTTTGTAGCCTCATTAAGTTGTCTCCAATCTGGCAAAATCACAGGAACATGCTCCCTCACAAGTGGCCCAAGAAATGATGACAGTATGACTGATCCAAGCCCTGAATGTTCACCAACCCCAGTGAATTCCACATCTACCTTAGGCTGTGAATCTGTTGCCACTTTCCGCAACCTTGTCGGTCCTCTTCTCTTCTTCTTAGTTGAATTCGACTGTTCTGTTTGTTCTTCTACACTTTCAGAGTTCCTGGAGCGTGCTGGTGACTCCCTCGTTTCATTGTTAGCTTCCATAGCCTGTCCCTGAGTCTCAGTTCCACCTGTTATGGATTGACTGGTTCCTGATTCTCAGTTCCAACTCCTGTGGACTGAACAAATTGTTCCTTATTCACAGTTCCATCTTCAGCTCCGTCTGATAAATGTTGCTCAGCTTCTAACTCAGGCTCATCAATTTCATTTTCAGATCCTTCTTGTTCTCCTACATCCATCTGGACATCATCATCAGTAACTTGTTCAGCTGTTCTCTTAATAGGCTCAGCTGGTTGTATATCATCAATATCTTTCTCTACTGTCTCCAGAAGCTTCTTTGTCTTCTGCTTGTTTCTCTTCACCATGACGACTGGCTCAATGCCTTGTTGACGTGCACTGCGACGAACTGTGTTTCCTCTAGTCTTTGCCATCAGCTATCCTGCAACAGTACAAGCTACAACACAGTTAGTATGAGCAATATTAGGTCCTGCAATATTAGCTTCTAACTCAGGCTCATCAATTAGCAACATATAAGCAACACCATAACTCATGTGTGAATAAAGACCAAAAATTCAAAACAACATTGCAACTAAACGTGACCCATATAAATTACTAATCTCCCACTACAACCCCTTCACAATCATTCCTGACATAGTAGCTCTCATCATCTGATGATTGTTCATCTAAGTCTTCAACTAGCTGTTCAAATAATGGTGTTTCAACAATATCCTCCTCTGTCTCTAGCTCGTGATAGCCCCTTGGTGGCGCCCTCATAACCACATACCACATAGATGAGTCGCATTCTCTAGAGTAAAATATTTGTTTTGCTTGTGATGCCAGAATATATGGATCCCGTAGATATGAGGACTGGCTCATATGGAGATTGACTAGCGTGAATCCATCTTCTTCCTTTACACCGTTTCCTGTGTGAGCCCAGTTACACTTAAACAATGGAACACTGAACATATGGTATTCTAGCAGTATGATTTCCTTTATCACTCCGTAGTATGTAACTATATCAGCCATTTGTCTTCTATCTTTTGCACTAGATCTACACATAGTGAATGCTTCATACATCACTCCACTATTCTGAGTTTTCCTCTTAACGTCATCTGTATGAAATCGATGCCCATTGATAACAAATCCTTTATAAGATTGAGCAGTATTCCTGGGTCCAAAAGCCAACCACTTCAGCTTCTTCGAAGGAGGCTCTGAGTTAGTAGATATCTAATGTATAACATAACGGTGTTAGTATCATCTTAGAAGCTTGTATATTAAGTTAAACAAAATAATACGAATTGCACAAACCTTTTCCTTTAGCCACTGTGAAAAACGTTCGTTATGAAGCTTCCACAAGAAAGTCTCATTCATAGCGCAACGAACATCCATAGATTGCAATTCTTCCAAATGATTCCTATGAATAACAACACATAAATAATCAAACTTAAGTAAATATACTACCGCATAATTGAAAGTTATATATGTTTGAAGGTTGTACTTACTGCACATATGGATCCATAATTGCCGTGTTCATTAACACATATCGATGTGCTATATCTTTTTCTTTATCTGAAAGGAAGACTTCTGTTCCCTTCTGCAGTGGCCGTCCTTCAAGGACAAGTTCATCAGACTGAACATCTTCATTTCGTTTTACTACTTCTTGCACTTTCACAGATTCAGTCAAAAACTCTAGGCAAAATGCAATGCATTCTCCAGCCAAGTATCCCTCCGCCATACACGCTTCTGGCCTAGCATAATTTCTTACATATGCCTTCAGGGTTTTCATGTATCTACATCACAAAATCAAACACACATTTTCAGGTTATAACCAACTAGTATTTTACAGGCACATAAGAGAGACAAATATAAACACAATTTCAGTACCTCTCAAAGGGATACATCCATCGGAAGTGCACCGGTCCACCCAACCGTGCTTCCCTTGCTAGATGTAAAGGAAGGTGGAACATGATATCAAAAATCGAAGGAGGAAAGAACCTCTCCAGTTGGCACAATGTCACTATAATCTCAGACTCTAAAGATATCAGCTTCTCCGGATCACAGGTACGCTGGCACAATCTATTGAAGAAGTTGCACACTCGAGTCACTGCAATTCTAGGTCCTTTAGGTAGCAATCCTCTCAAAGCCACAGGTAGCAGATTTTGCATAAGAACATGATGATCATGTGACTTCATACCACCTATAACTGGCGGATTGTGTGCAACACAGTTTGCGATATTACCACAGTAGCCATCAGGCCCTCTAAAATTAGACAATCTCTTGCAAAATATCTTGTTTTCTTCTTTGGACATCCAATAAGATGCTGGGGGTAAATACGTTTTCTTCCCTCGGACCTCTGTGTGCAAGTGTCTTCGAATTCCAATATCCTCTAAGTCTTTTCTTGCTTTCAGGCCATCTTTAGATTTGGCACTATGCATCAAAGTTGACAATAAAGCTTCAGACATGTTCTTTTCCACGTGCAACACATCAATGTTGTGACGCACCGGCAGTTCCTAACACATAACCAATTGAAAGTAAATACACCAAGCGAATATCTTAAAATAGTAAACTTGAATAATTATCGTGAAGATTTGGTTACCTTCTAGTATGATAGATCAAAAAAGATGGACCGTTTTTTCCACCTCCATTGCTCAGTGTTTTCTGCATACTCTTCCTCTGAAGCTATCTCATCTTCACACAATTCAATTCTTTTTCTCTTAGCTTCCTTATCTAATGGTCTTCCGAAATCATTTCTGAACTCCTTAAGTATCTCAAAAATTTCATCTCCTGTTTTAATTCTATTAGCAGAACCCTCCTCTATGGTGTTGTCAAACCATCCTTTTTTGCGTCTGTAAATATGTCCTGGACTGAGCCGCTTCCTGTTGCCCATATACACATACTTCCGAGTAAACGTTAACCATCTAAAAGGTGTACCGGTTCCACAAACATTACATGCTTGTTTGCCCTTCACTTTACAGCCAGATAATGATCCTAAGGCTGGATAGTCGCTGATAGTCCATAACAAAATACATCTGAGTGTGAAACTCTCCTTAAGAAATGAGTCGTAAACCTCAATACCTTCGAACCACAAATCCTTCAAATCATCTATCAACGGTTCGAGATAAACATCAATGTTGTTGCTAGGTGCAGTTGGACCAGGGATCAACATAGTCAGCATGATGTTCTCAGCCTTCATACAAGTGGTTGGAGACATATTGTAGTTCACCAACAACACTGGCCATGTACTGTACTTGGTATTTTGAATGGAAAAAGGGTTCATCCCATCTGTGGAAAGACCAAGTCGAATATTTCTTGGTTCAGATGCAAACTTTGGCCATTTATTATTAACCTGACACCATGTTACAGAGTCTACTGGGTGTCGCATTGAGCCATCTACACAAGCATTATTGGAATGCCAACGCAAATCCTCAGCCAGCCGTTTTGATCTAAACATCCTTCTCAATCTGTCTTTGACCGGAAAATACCTCAGTACCTTTGCTGGAATCCCCTTCTTTTCCTCACCACTATGCTTATCCAATTCCCATCTTGAAGCACTACATCTTGGACAGCTTTCCATATCCTCAAACTTCTTCCGATAGAGGATACAATCGTTCTTTCATGCGTGAATGATATCGTATCCAAATCCAAAAATCTTCAAAAATTTCTTCATTTCGTCTGTGGATTTAGGCAGAACATTATCTTCAGGCAGCATGTCATGTACTATAGTCAGAAGCTGATCGAAATAGTTCTCTGACATTCCACTCTTGACTTTTATGCGATATAGAGCCATGATGGCAGACACCTTACTGTAGTTGTGACACGTTGAGTATAGTGGAGTTTCAGCATCCTTCAATTTCTTCTTAAACAGAGAGTCTTCTTCTGTTTCAGATTCATCAAACTCATCTCCAATGTGATTGGATGGCTCTGAACTACCATCACCCGAAACAAATGCTGTCTTAAACAATTCATAAGCTTCTGATTCTGATGCCATAACATTATCTGACACATCATTCCTTCTGTGACCATGCTTGATCCAACAAGTTCGCCTCTTGTACTTGGGATCCATACCCTTAATCACTAGATGCTCCTCTATTATGTCTAGCAGTTGATGACAAACATTCCGGCAAACTATGCAGGGGCATAACATTTCAGTTGGATTACCCAATCTCTTTGCTGCTGTAGTCACAAAATTTCTTGCTCCCTCAACATACTCAGGGCTAGCCCTATGATTTTTGAAAAAAATGCGAAGTTAATTTCTATTAGTATTATTAAAAACTAAGTTCCAAAGACTACACAAAACACAGTCCGAAACATACCTTGGAAGAAAAACCCACGCCTTATCCATACCACAGTAAGATCACACCTCCACCACCAGTTATACATACATTTGGAATAGTAAGTTCATCATTCAGACACTCCAATAAATCACATACATTCACATTAAACCATAGTACAAAGTCAGTGAGGAACAAACATTAAAAAAACAGCTTACCCTTAATGTCTGAGCAATAAGAGGCCTCTAAGGATAAAATGAATCAATAATCTGCAATCAAATGTAAGTAAACCGTGAGTAAATTGCAATAAAAAACGGACTCTTCATCACAAGATAGTGTAAATATGAGTAATAGTATTTGTAATCAATGTATACATGTTAGCTCAACTAGGATTGAAATTCAGCTGCAAAAGAATCATTATATATGAATTAACTACTAAATAGAAGCCCAGAAACTTAGAAATCGAGTAATTCAGAAATCAATTACATGAACACAAAACCATCAATGTCGATTTCCCAAATTTAAACAAAAAACAAAACAAATTTTACCTTCGGTGTCGGACAGAGAGAATGAGACTGAGAGAGATCGAGATCGTGAGAGATTGAGACCGAATGACAAAGATCGGGGCTGTTTATGGAAAGATCTATGAACAAAATGACGAGCAAGAAGGGGGTCGATTTTCACTGTAGAACCCTAAGCTCGTTTCTGAAGAAGAACAAGAGGATAAGACAATTAGGGATTTTTTGTTTTTTTTTAATTTGGCGGTCAAAAAAAAATTATTTCGCGGGTTTACCTTTATAATAGCGTCTAAATATTGTTTCTGCTATTAATAGTTAAAGTGTGAGGTGCCAAAAGCTAAGTTTTTATCTCGCCAATCATATTATAGCGTTTAAGTTTCAAAAGCGCTATAGAAAGGCCAGGCTCTTATCAACGATAGCACTAACAAATAAACCGCTATCCTTATGTGCTATGAATACCTATTTTTCCTGTAGTGAAAGCTTCCATTCGATAACTCATTCTATTGCCTGACCACCGTTCCGCACTCGACCGTTGTCCCGCCATCGGCCATCACCCGCCCACATTCCAGCAAGGAAAGCGTCTTCGGCCAGCCTTGCGACCCATATCTCTGCCCGTGGTAGGATCCGTCCCGGATCTTACATCATCTGGTATCAGAGCTTAGGCTCTCGACACCGACCGGTTATATCTAAGCCCTGATCTTTTAATTTTGTTTTGTCTTTGCTTTCATATAAAATCAAAAATCTATATGAATTGTCTTTTCTTTGTTTTTGTCTTTTATTTTCTCTACTTTCTTTATTTCTTATTAGTTTACTTATGTTGCATCATTAAAAAGGTTTTGATTAGAAGCGGCTGCATATAGTTGAACTAGGTTTCGCATGTGCTGACTTGTTTCTTAAGTTGAGCGACTTGGTTTAATTCTTTCTTTTTTTGTCCCTGGTTCACTTAGATCAATTGGTTTACTCGTGTACCTGTATGAGAACTACTGATTATCATCTCTTGTTAATCTTTGCTTGCAAATCGTGAACTACCTGCATCAAAATGTCTTGCTTGGTCAATTCAGTTGTTCTTTGATTATTGATGAGTTTAATTGGTCTGGTTTAGTTGCTGTCTGGTTTTGGTCTAACTGAATTAATTAACTCACCTCGTACTTGCAAGAAAACGAAAATAATATGTGAGTCATATCTAATAAACCGGCTGCATTTGTTGAATTGAACCGATCGATTACTTGCTTGAGTGTTTAATTGTTCTCTCCTTTCCCATTATCTTGTCATTGATTATGCTGCTTGTATGTTTGAGAATTGCACCATTAAGAGCTCAAGACCGAAACTGAATCAGGCTAGTTACATTCGCGAACCATTGTTTCATCGGGTCAGGTTCAGTGTTTTTGTGAACCGGTTGTTTTGATTGAGTGATTACTGTGTTTAACCTTGCTTGATTGCTGCATATTGTTTGTTTCATTTAGTTTCATTAGATTTCCTTTAGTAAAAATAAATAAATAGAAAACATCCTTTTTGCATTATTTAACTCACATCGGCATATTTCCATTTCTCTTGTTCTTGTCTTTGCCATTATTGTCTAGTTGTTGTTACTTTATTTTTCCTGTTGCGTTTGATTGTGTATTTAGTTTGTAGGGAAACAGAAATGGGAGACAACCAGAACGCACCAGCTGCGCCAACTGATCTCGCCCAACTACTTGGTGCAATCCAAGCCGTTGATGAGCGTTTGACCCGGCTGGAGCAACAACGACTATCATCACTCCAAGATAAGAGAGGAGGAGCCGTGCTTTCCTATCAAAGAGAGAGATAAGAAGACGACCATGCCGCAAATGAGAAGGAGCCCGCACCACACCACCAGACTAAGACCATCGCAAACTTGGACTAAATCTAAATACAACTCTTATGTCCTTGGCTCACGACCCATGTCTTTTTCAGGAACTGAGGACTATCTAAATTGGCAAGAAGATCTGGAGGACTACTTTTGGATTACAACATCCCATAAAGAGACAAGACCTCGTATGCCATCCACACCTTGATCGGAGAAGAGTATCCATGGTGGAAGCACGAGGAGAAATGGCGAGTTCATTACAATGAACCAGCACGCACGTGAAAAGATATTAAACGACTCATGTGCGAGCAATATGTCTTGCCAATTCTGCCATCAAAGGCCTGTTCACGCCCATCGACCACATTGTTCCATCGTCGTCCTCTCGCCCGAACTCGAACATTTTTGACCATCTCCCCATCGTCCGACCAGCCTCGTTACAGGGGTAATGTGTCCCGCCCTAGCTATTTTTCATTTGTTTACCATGAACCAAAAACTGTTTAAATTCACTTACCATTGTCCAAAACTGTTGAGCAGGATGCAGGTAAAACAAAGAAGCAAATGGGACATGCCGACACCTTGACCGAGGCAGCAGCACCATCCGACATTATCCAAGGAGAATTGGGCCCATCACTGAATAGACCATCGACCTCTGAGTTGTCTAAAGACCCACACAACTTCAATTCACTGTAGAACGAGTCCACCCAAGAAGCCGTTACAAGAACACGAGAGCCGAGCACCCATTGCACACCTAAACCGTGAGCTGGACCCATACATGAAGAGGTTCATGCCTTGGCCAACACTAAGGTGATTTCTGAATTTAAAAACGCTGGAACCAGGGTAGATAATTCACGATTACATGAACTGGTCCAAGCTGAAACTTGTTTAGATATATATGATTCCATGCCTGCGATAAAACACTTGTTTCTTGCCAAAGGTGCCCATATTATTGTAGGAACCAAAGAGACGAACCTGAAAGAAGTACCACCCGACCTTGGATGGTACAAGACCAGGGCCAAAGAAGATGACGATGCAGAAACTTGTCTGTGGTACCCAAGCCAGAGAAGAGGCGAGATATTGAATCACCTGCTTAAAGGAGAACGGCCTGATAGCCCTTACGACAACAAGCCCATGATTCATGAAGGTATGCCATGGACTCACAAAATCGTATGAAAGCTAACGTGGTTTCTCTTGGTGCAGGTTATACAATTTCGAGGTCGAAACGTGATAAGAGGCGTGATACTGAATCACCTACTCAAAGGAGAACGGCCTGATAGCCCTTTCGACAACAAGCCCCTGGTTCATCAAGATAAGGCCATAGACTCACATCATCGCATGAAAGCTAACTTGGTTTCTCTTGGTGCAGGTTATACATTTTGAGGTCGAACCTTTTCAAGAGGGAGAGTATGATGAGGACATCAACCCATCGTTGACCCGACATACTAGAGGATAGCTCACCAAGCTGTTACAGGCCTTTGGGGAGAAGCAGCTTGATCGTACCAGGGATATAGGTGCACATTTTGGAGCGTATCCACCTAACCTAGAGGCGTTACGCTACAAATCAACCTATTCCAGAAACTTAACTCACCAAGGAATCCTCACAAAATGGATGTGCTTCAATATCCTTTTACATGAGGAAGTTATGCAAGTTACAAAACAAAAGACTTCCAAGGAACTGGCTGGGGACGAACTGCTACATATTAGAGAGCTCAGAATGGACCAGGATGAATCAAGAAACAAAGAAACTTGTTCTGCAGTTTTGACTCATCAGGAAACACAGCAGAGTTGGAATCAAGCCAATACCAGCTCGGACAAAGAAGTTATTCAAGTTCTAACCGATGGTTTATGGACCTGCCTTATTTGGAAGCTCACGAGTTTGATTCAATTCAGACTTATATTTGGCGACCTTGAGGGCGTTGCAACATCTCTTTGGGCCAATGTTTCCCTTAAGTGTGGTTTTATCCCAATGGGTTTTCCCACTAGGTTTTTAATGAGGTAATCCAAGGTCCGGTACATGAGAAAGAGATCATGGCCCCCTATCTTTCCTATCTCTTCTATCTTTTCTTTTATGCTTATTTCTATTTTGTATGTGCCCAAATAAGCCATCTTAGCTATTATTTTCGTGGCCTATATAAGCCACTTGTATATGGTGAAAACCCTTAAGAAATTTTATAGAGAATGTTTTTGCCCTAAGACGGCGTCGATCTCGTAAACTTTGCGTGGTATCCCCTCTGTTTGAAGATATCTGGTTACTTGTTACTGTTCTATATCAAAACCTCCTTTGAATAGTCTATCAAGCTAAGCTAGAGCTCCTTCAGCCAGTGCGAAGCTTCCATTCGACCACCCGTTCTATCGCCCGACCACAGTTCTGCACTCGACCATCTTTGCTTGCATATCGTCAACTACCTTCGTAAAACTGTCTTGCTTGGTCAATATATTTCAGTTGTTCTCTGATGATTGATGAGTTTAGTTGGTCTGGTTTAGTTTCTGTCTGGTTTTGGTCTAACTTAATTAATCAACTCACCCGTACCTGCAAGAAAACGAAAATAATCTGTGAGTTATATCTAATAAACCGGCTGCACTTGTTGAATTGAACCGATCAATTACTTGCTTGAGTGTTTAATTGTTCTCTCCTTTCCCATTATTTGCTGCTGACTGCCGTGTTTGTTATCATTGCTTATGCTGCTTGTATGTTTGAGAATTTCACTATTAAGAACTCAAGACCAAAACTGAATCAGGCTAGTTACATTCGCGAACCATTGTTTCATCGGGTTACGTTTTGTGTTTGCATGAACCGTCTGTTTTGATTGAGTGATTGCTGCGATTAACCTTTCTTGATTGGCATATTGTTTGTTTCAGTTAGTTTCATTAGATATGCTTAAGTAAAAAAAATATAAAAAAATCGAAATCATCCTTTATGCATTGTTTAACTCAAATCGACATATTTCCATTTCTCTTGTTCTTGCCTTCGCCATTATTGTCTAGTTGTTGTTCCTTTATTTTTCCTGTTGAGTTTGATTGTGTATTGAGTGTGCAGGGAGACAGTAATGGGAGACAACCAGAACGCACCAGCTGCAACAACTGATCTCGCCCAACTACTTGGTGCAATCCAAGCCGTTGATGAGCGTTTTACCCGGCTGGAGCAACAACGACTATCATCACTCCAAGCTAAGGGAAAAGGAGCCGTGCTTTCCTATCAATAAGAGATATCAGAAGACAACCATGCCGCATATGAGAAGGAACCCGAGCCACCCATCCCTTATCGCCCGCACCACACCACCAGACTAAAACCATCACAAACTTGGACTAAATCTAAATACAACTCTAATGTCCTTGGCTCACAAGCCATGTCTTTTTCAGGAATTGAGGACTATCTTAATTGGGAAGAAGATCTGGAGGACTAATTTTGGGATTACAACATCCCAGAAAGAGACAAGCCCTCATATGCCATCCACACCTTGACCGGAGAAGCCTATTCATGGTGGAAGCACGAGGAGAAATGGCGAGTTCATTACAATGAACCAGCACGCACTTGGAAAGATATTAAATGACTCATGTACGAGCAATATTTCAAACCTATTCTGCCATCAAAGGACCGTTCACGCCCATCGACCACCTAGTTCCATCATCGTCCTCTCGCCCGCACTCGAACGTCTTAGACCTTCGCCCCATCGTCCGACCAGCCTCGTTACACGGTTAATGTGCCTGCCCTAGCTATTTTCCATCTGTTTACCATGAACCAAAAACTGCTTTAATGCACTCGCATTTTCCAAAAGTGTTGAGCAGGACGCAAGTAAAACAAAAAAGCAAATTGGCCATGCCGACACCTCGACCGAGGCAGCAACACCATCCGACATTGTCCAAGGAGAATTGGGCCGATCACTGAATAGACCAGCGACATCTGAGTTGTCTATAGACCCACACACCTTCAAATCAATGCAGAACGAGTCCACCCAATAATCCGTTACAAGAGCAGCAGAGCCGAGCCCTGATTGCACACCTAAACCGCGAGCCAGACCCATACATGAAGAGGTTCATGCCTTAGCCAACACTAAGGTGATTTCTGAATTTAAAACGCTGGAACCAAGGTAGAAAATCATGAGTACATGAACTGGTTCAATCTGAGACTTGTTTAGATGTATATGATTCCATGACTGCGATAAAACACTTGTTTCTTGCCGAAGGTGCCCATATTTTTGCGGGAACCAAAGAGACGAACCGGAAAGAAGTACCACCCGACCTTGGATGCTACAAGACCGGGGCCAAAGAAGATGATGGTGCAGCAGCTTGTCTGTGGTACCCAAGCCAGAGCAGAGGCGTGATATTGAATCACCTGCTCAAAGGAGAACGGCCTAATAGCCCTTACGACAACAAGCCCATGATTCATCAAGGTATGCCATGGACTCACAAAATCGCATGAAAGCTAACTTGGTTGCTCTTAGTGCAGGTTATACAATTTTGAGGTCGAAACCTTTTCAAGAGGGAGAGTATGATAAGGACATCAACCCATCATCGACCTGGCACACTAGAGCATGGCTCACCGAGCCGGTACATGCCTTCGAGAGAAGCAACTTGATCGTACCAGGGATATAGGTGCACATTTTGGAGCGTATCCACCTAACCAAGAGGTATTAAGCAACAAATCGACATGTTCCAAAAACTTACCTCACCAAGGAATCCTCACGAAGTGGAAGTACTTCAATATCCTTTTACATGAGCAAGTTATGCTAGTTACAAAAAAAACAGAATTCCAAGGAACCGGCTGGGGATGAACTACTACATATTAGAGAGCTCAGAATGGACCAGGATGAATCAAGAATCAAAGGCACTTGTTCTGCAGTTTTGACTCATCGGGAAACACAGCAGAGTTGGAATCAAGCCAATACCAGCTCAGACAAAGAAGTTATTCAAGTTCTAACCGATGGTTTTTGGACCTGCCTTATTTGGAAGCTCACGGGTTTGATTCACTTCAGACTTATATTTGGCGACCTTGAGGGTGTTGCAACATCTCTTTGGGCCAATGTTTACACTATTTTTCCCTTAAGTGTGGTTTTATCCCAATGGATTTTCCCACTAGGTTTTTAATGATGTAATCCAAGGTCCGATACATGAGAAACAGATCATTGCCCGTCCTATCTTTCCTATCTTTTCTATCTTTTCTATTATGCTTATTTCTTATTTGTAAGCGCCCCAATAATCCATCTTAGCTATTATTTTCGTGGCCTATATAAGCCACTTGTATATGATGAAAACCCTTAAGCAATTTTAGAAAGAATGTTTTTGCCCTAAGACGACGTCGATCACTTAAACTTTGTATGGTATCGCCTCTGTTTGAATATCTCTGGTTACTTGTTACTGTTATAGTTCAAAAGCTCCTTTTAATAGTTTATCAAGCTAAGCTAGAGCTCCTTCGGCCAGTGCAAAGCTTCCATTCGACCACCCGTTCTATCGCCCGACCACCGTTCCGCACTCGACCATCTTTACTTGCATATCGTGAACTACCTGCGTGAAACTGTCTTGCTTGGTCAATATATTTCGGTTGTTCTTTGATTATTGATGAGTTTAGTTGGTGTCTGGTTTTGGTCTAACTTAATTAATTAACTCACCGTACCTGCAAGAAAATGAAAATAATTTGTGAGTCATATCTAATAAACCAGCTGCACTTGTTGAATTGAACCGATCAATTACTTGCTTGAGTGTTTAATTGTTCTCTCCTTTTCCATTATCTGCTGCTGACTGCCATGTTTGTTGTCATTGCTTATGCTGCTTGTATGTTTGAGAAATTCACCATTAAGAGCTCAAGACCGAAACTGAATCAGGCTAGTTACATTCGCGAACCATTGTTTCATCGGGTCGGGTATTGTGTTTGCGTGAACCGGCTGTTTTAATTGAGTGATTGATGCGTTTAACCTTTCTTGATTGCTGCATATTGTTTGTTTCAGTTAGTTTCATTAGATTTGCTTAAGTAAAAAAAAAATTAAAAAATAGAAATCATCCTTTATGCATTGTTTAACTCAAATCGGCATATTTCCATTTCTCTTGTTCTTGCCTTCGCCATTATTATCTAGTTGTTGTTCCTTTATTTTTCCTGTTGCGTTTGATTGTGTATTGAGTGTGCAGGGAGACAGTAATAGGAGACAACCAGAATGCACCAGCTGCACCAACTGATCTCGCCCAATCCAAGCCGTTGATGAGCGTATGACCTGGCTGGAGCAACAACGACTATCATCACTCCAAGCTAAGAGAAAAGGAGCCGTGCTTTCCTATCAACAAGAGAGATCAGAAGACGACCATGCCGCAGATGAGAAGGAACCCGAGCCACCCAACCCTTATCGCCTGCACCACACCACCAGACTAAAACCATTACAAACTTGGACTAAATCTAAATACAACTCTAATGTCCTTGTCTTACGAGCCATGTCTTTTTCAGGAATTGAGGACTATCTTATTTGGGAAGAAGATCTGGAGGACTAATTTTGGGATTACATACCAGAAAGAGACAAGGCCTTATATGCAATCCAACCCTTGACCGGAGAAGCCTATTCATGGTGGCAGCACGAGGAGAAATGACGAGTTCATTACAATGAACCAGCACGCACTTGGAAAGATATTAAATTACTCATGTACGAGCAATATTTCAAACCTAGTCTGCCATCAAAGGACCGTTTACGCCCATCGACCACCTCGTTCCATCGTCGTCCTCTCGCCCGCACTTGAACGTCTTCGACCTTCGCCCCATCGTCCAACCAGCCTCGTTACACGGTTAATGTGCCTGCCATAGCTATTTTCCATCTGATTACCATGAACCAAAAACTGTTTTAATGCACTTGCATTGTCCAAAAGTGTTGAGCAGGATGCAAGTAAAAAAAAAAAAAAAAGCAAATTGGCCATGCTGAAACCTCGACCGAGGCAGCAACACCATCCGACATTGTCCAAGGAGAATTGGGCCCAGCACTGAACAAACCAGCGACATCTGAGTTGTCTATAGACCCACACACCTTCAACTCACTGCAGAACGAGTCCACCCAAGAATCCGTGACAAGAACAGCAGAGCCGAGCCCCGATTGCACACCTAAACCGCGATCCGGACCCATACATGAAGAGGTTCATGCCTTAGCCAACACTAAGGTAATTTATGAATTTAAAAACTCTGGAACCAAGGTAGATAATTCACGAGTACATGAACTGGTTCAATCTGAGACTTGTTTAGATGTATATGATTCCATGACTGCGATCAAACACTTGTTTCTTGCCGAAGGTGCCCATATTTTTTCTGGAACCAAAGAGATGAACCGGAAAGAAGTACCACCCGACCTTGGATGCTACAAGACCGGGGCCAAAGAAGACGATGGTGCAGCAGCTTATCTGTGGTACCCAAGCCAGAGCAGAGGCGTGATATTTAATAACCTGCTCAAAGGAGAACGGCCTGATAGTTCTTACTACAACAAGCCCATGATTCATCAAGGTATGCCATGGACTCACAGAATCGCATGAAAGCTAACTTGGTTTCTCTTGGTGAAGGTTATACAATTTCGAGGTCGAAACCTTTTCAAGAGGGAGTATGATGAGGACATCAACCCATCATTGACCTGGCAGACTAGAGCATGGCTCACCAAGCCGGTAGATGCCTTCTGAGAGAAGCAACTTGATCATACCAGGGATATAGGTGCACATTTTGGAGCGTATCCACCTAACCAGGAGGTATTAAGCTACAAATCGACCTGTTCCAAAAACTTAACTCACCAAGGAATCCTCACGAAGTTGAAGTACTTCAATATCCTTTTACAATAGGAAGTTATGCAAGTTACAAAATAAAAGACTTCCAAGGAACCGGCTGGGGACGAACTGCTACATATTAGAGAGCTCAGAACGGACCAGGATGAATCAAGAAACAAAGGAACTTGTTCTGCAGTTTTGACTTACCAGGAAACACAACAGAGTTGGAATCAAGCCAATACCTGCTCGGACAAAGAAGTTATTCAAGTTCTAACCAACGGTTTTTGGACTTGCCTTATTTGGAAGCTCATGGGTTTGATTCACTTCAGACTTATATTTGGCGACCTTGAGGGCGATGCAACATCTCTTTGGGCCAATGTTTACACTCTTTTTCCCTTAAGTGTGGTTTTATCCCAATGGGTTTTCCCACAAAGTTTTTAATGAGGTAATCCAAGGTCCGATACATGAGAAAGAGATCATGGCCCGTCCTATCTTTCCTATCTTTTCTATCATTTCTATTATGCTTATTTCTATTTTGTAAGCACCCAAATAAGCCTTCTTAGCTATTATTTTCGTGGCCTATATAAGCCACTTGTATATGGTGAAAACCCTTAAGCAATTTTATAAAGAATGTTTTTGCCCTAAGACGACGTCGATCACTTAAACTTTGTATGGTATCGCCTCTGTTTGAAGATCTCTGGTTACTTGTTACTGTTATAGTTCAAAACCTCCTTTGAATAGTCTATCAAGCTAAGCTAGAGCTCATTCGGCCAGTGCAAAGCTTCCATTCGACCACCCGTTCTATCGCCCGACCACCGTTCCGCACTCGACCATCTTTGCTTGCATATCGTGAACTACGTGCGTGAAACTGTCTTGCTTGGTGATATATCATGGTTTTTACCGGTTTTAGACCATAATATAAGTGTGTTTTAGAGTCTTTTAGTGTTTCTTTAGTGTCTTTTACAGGTGTTATTAGATATATACATGTTTGGAGCGGAATTGGAGTTATTGGAGCTTTTTGGAGCATTTTGGTGCTTTGACCCGAGAGATAGAGTTCACTGTCCAAAACAGAGTAATGCATCGATCGACACACATCATGCATCGATCGACACACGAACGAGATGGGCCTTTCCTCGGCGGTTAATGAAGAATGAAGATATTGCAGTATTTCCCAGAAGTTCTTGATAACTACAAAGAAGCCCCAAGACATGATTAGCTTATATAATTAGGTTTTTACATCAGGTTTTAGATACACTTTCATACTTAGAGCATAGAGTTTTTAGAGCTTGGGGCTGATCTAATCCTGTACTGCTTTCTGCTTTTTGGAGAAGATTTCGAACCCCTTTACTTCTTTATTCTCTTTTATGCAATCTATTAATTCATTGATTATGTTTTCATATTCTATGTCTGAGTAGATTCATAGTTAGGTTTAGGGATTCTCATTAAGGATTTTATGACTTGCTAGATATAATTAATCCAGTTAAGGATTCATATCATAATTGTTCTTCAATCTAAATTGTGCTGAACACTAGTTTCTAACCTGATCACTTAGAATCTAGATCTTAGGTTGTTAAATTGACACGAAAGTGTGGTTCAGAATCTGAACTATTTAGGTTGAGAAATTGAATTACTCGCAAAGAAATTTGGTTTAATTGAATTGTGAACATATCGAACTTAATCTTAAAGCTAGTTTAATCTGTTAGGAATTACAAAGAAATTTGGAATTCTGCAATTAGGCTTAGATAATTCTCGCAACGAAAGTTGGTTAATCTATATCTATGTTTGAGTTCTAGAACCGTACTTAATTTGATCCTAACTGAATGATTTATCTGCTTGTCTGATTTCCTGAGAACTCCCTAGACTTAGCGCTTTTAGTTAATTGCCTACAAACCGATCTTGCTACTGATTTACTTTCCTGATTTGTTTTTAGTTTTCACTACATTTGCTTTCTCCTAGTTTAATCTTGACTGCTCTAAATCTATCGTTGCCCAGAGTCCTTGTGGATTCGATACCCTAAGTACTATATTCACATTACTGTGCACTTGCAGTTAGTATAGGGATTAAAACTCGACCTATCAAGTTTTTGGCACTGTTGTCGGGGACTCTTTTATTTTCGATAGATTTGAACCTAGGGTTTAGACTAGGATTTTTATTTTTTTTGTTTTTGGTTACTAATTTTTCTCTGTATTTCTCTGTCGCAGGTTTGACATTCGCCTAGCATCGATCGTTGCATCCTTTTGTGTCGATCGTTACTAAGCGATTGGAGTTGATTCGATTGTTGCACTATTAGCATCGACCGTTGCCCTGCGATTACAGACGGTTTATGCAGACGCGTGATACCAGAAGTAATCCGAATACTAACCTCGTTAATCTCCAACTTGAAGAGCTTGCTAGACTAGAGAGGACTAACAGGAAAGTTCAAAGAGCAAGGATGGTTCAAGAACGTCTGATTATAATGTCTCAAGGTACCCTGAGGGACCGACAAAATAATCCGTACAATGCTGCTGGGCAATTGATTGATGCTGAATTGAATGTTATCCCTGATCCTGAACCTGAACCTGAGCCTGAACCGCGACAAGCACAAGGCCAAGGACAAGGTCAAGGTAGACAGATGGTTATCCATGAGAGGACCTTAGCTGACTATAACCGTCCGGATGAGTTTCATGCTAACCGGTCAGCTCTTGTACCTCCACGTTTTGAGAGGAGTAATTTCGAGATCAAGACCATGTACTTCTCTCTTCTGAGGCAGAATGCCTTCCATGGTTTCCCTAATGAGCAGCCAATGGATCATATAGATGAGTTTGAGGACATAGTCACTGGGATGAAGTATGATGGAGTGAACTATGACTATCTGTTTCTCAAACTTTTCCCCTACACTCTCGCTGGAGATGCTGCTGCCTGGCTGAAACAGCTTCCACCTGGGAAGTTTAATACATGGGATGCTGTGAAGACTGAGTTTCTGAGACACTTCTATGATGATGCTCGCTCTGATCAGTCGAGACATGACATTCTCACTTTCTCCCAAGGTCCTATAGAGCCTCTTAAGACTGCCTGGATGAGGTTTAAGAAGTATCAACGTGACTGCCCGCATCATGGATTCACTGAGGTAACATTGCTGGGCATTTTCTTTAGAGGTATAGATCTCCCTTATCAGACTGCGTTGGATAATTACAGCAATGGAAATTTCAACACTAGGACTCATGTGCAAGCTAAGCAACTGATAGATAACTTAGTAAGCAGTAATAGCTGCAAGACTACTGATAGGAGAAGGAAAGAGTCTGGTGGGAAGATAGAGAATCTGGAGATTGCTGATATTAGGAGTAAGTTGGACATTGTTTGCAATCTTCTAGCTGGGAAGAAAGCTGTCCATTTTGCTCAAGAGGTTGAAGTGATCAATGCTGAAGAAGATGGCCAGGAAGAGGATGTGAACTACTTTGGAGGATCTGGTTTCCAAGGTAACAGGTTTGGAGGACAGCAATGTAATCGATTCTACAATGGTGGACAGAAGAGTGCTTTCACAAGCAATCAAAACTCTTCTGGCATTGGACAGAATGCTGGTTTCCAGAAGCCTTTTCAACAAGGTAATCAGAGGACTTATGGATCTTCCTCTTACCAAACACCTCCTGCTGCTAATGCTCATGAGAGCAAGATGGAGAGTATGATGGAGCAGCTGCTTGAAGGACAGACTAAGATTGTTGTGGACTGCAACATGAAGTTGGATGCTGTTTATGAGGATCTCAATGGGAAGTTTGAGTCCTTAAGTACTCATGTGAAGCAATTGGACACGTAGGTGAGCCAAATTTCAAGCTCTATTAAGGGAAAGAGTGTCGTAGACACCCACATTAAGGCCTGTTCAGTGTACATTGATGATGGATCACACCAAGGTGAAAGATTTGAGATAAATACAGCTGGACTGGTGGAAGAGGCTGAAAATTCTGAATTTGAGGAAAATCTCTCGGGTGGAATCTGTGAAAACTTATTTGCATCGATCGATGCACCTCTAGTGTCGATCTTTGCATGCCGTGGACATACAGATTTACTTGAGTCTCAAGGCATTGATGCGGAGACGGATCTGGAGCTTATTAGATTATTCCCTGGAGTGTCTGAGATAAGTCAACAGGAGATTGATGAGGTCCGACAGATAGGAGAGAGTGGTGAAGAGTTGGAAGAAGTTCCATCATCTGATGATCCACCTTATCATCCTTGTGTGAAAAGGTACTTGAAGAAGATGCTGCCAATGGATGAGATGCTGAAAGATTGGGTTATAGTGGTTCCTCAACAGATAAGTGATGTGCTATTAACTCGGATTCCTGAGAAGCTACCTGATCCTGGGATATTTGTGCTGAGTTGTTCTATTTTTGAGGATGGTTTCAAGCGCTCTCTGTGTGACTTAGGAGCTGCTGGAAGTCTCATGCCATACTCTGTGGCAGAGAAGCTGGGTATGATGGATTTTTCACCCACTAGGACCTCTCTTGTCCTAGCTGATCAGTCAATAAGGATTCTGGAAGGAGTTCTTGAGGACGTCCCAGTAAGAGTTGGAAACTACTTGGTTCCGACAGACTTCTTGGTGCTTAACTACGACAGTGAGCAGGATGATGCTTTGATACTAGGAAGACCATTCCTAGCCATAGCTGGAGCAGTAATAGATGTGAGACACAGTTTGATTGATCTCCATATGGAAGATGAGCCTCTGCACTTTGAGATGGACATGCTGCGTAAACCGCTGATTGATGGGCAGACCTTCACTACTGAGGATGGATATGGAGGGCAGACGAGTAAAAATTTGGTTTTGGATCCTGGGGAACATTTCACTCCCTCTTTTCTTGGACTAGCTCACAGTGAGACAGCTTACTCTCCGCCTTGGATGAGGAGACTTTCACAGAGGCAATCACGGTCTCTGTTGAAACCTCCAGGAGCTTGATCTTGTTCGTCCGGTCAAGCTAATGACCTTAAACAAGCGCTGAGTGGGAGGCAACCCACAGTTAGGTTTTAGTGTTTTTCTTATTTATTTTTGGTGTTTTTCTTAGGATTTCACGTTTTTATTTTATTTTTGCTAAGTTTTTCTATACAGAACACTGTCTCGAGATGTGTGACGATCGTTGCCTACATGTGCAACGGTCGTTGCAAGGAGAAATTACGAAGAGATGAAATCGCCTTGTGACGATCGTTGCCGTCCTGTGCAACGGTCGTTGCAAGTGGTTCAATTGCAAAAATTAAGGTACGCGTGCTAAACCGGAATCAATTTGGTTCACCAGCGACGATCGTTGCATTAATGCATTGATCGTTGCATCCACGATCCAGGTAAGTGCCTTAAACCCTTTCTCTCTTCTCTTCTTCCCCATTTCGCCGTCCGTACAACCGCGACTCCCCTACCCTAAATCACTCATTTCCTCATCATTTTCATTGATTCAAAGCTTCATTCTTCTTGTTTTTACTCGCTTTATCTATTTCTCTAACCCATTTGAAGTGATTCCAAGGTAAGAACTCTCATTTTCATCATTTTCGGATTTGGTTCTAGGGTTTTGGAATTAGAAGATTTTGTCTTGACAATGATGATTCCGTACTGTTATAGACTTGATTAGGGTTGATTGGTAATGGAATAATGCTGTGTGTGAGATTATGGAACAAATTTAGAAACGATTTAGAGGGTTGTTTGTCGACTGTGAAATCGCCCTGCAACGATCGTCGCACTTGTGCAAAGGTCGTTGCATTGCGACTTCACAAGGAGTTTCTGCCGAGACTTACATGCTTTATTTTCTTGCAGATGCCTCCTCGACAACCTCGCAAACGTAGAGCTACCACAGCAGCTGCAGCTACAGCTCATCATGCTCCACCAGTTGAGTGGTTTCCTCGAGACTCGCCATATCTTGATCCTTATCAGAGAGATCAGGAAGCGATACAGTTGCCTTGGCCTAAGGCAGACAAGGAGCTGATTCCGACAAACAAGGTCTGGGGTATGGAGATTGATCAGCTTCTTAAGACCGACACCTTCACAGAGTGGCCACTACTTGACCATTGGGATGAGTTTGATACATTGCTCTACAATGGTTGGTGTGGCATGACGATTAAGCCGACCATGTTTGCTGACTACTGGACTTGTAAAGGGCTAGGCATCGATGAGCAGGTGCTGACATTGGTTAAAGGCATTGGTTTGGGGACAATGCCTATGCAGCATTACGAGTTGTATCCTGATCTGGTGAGACAGCTGCTGGCACCTACAAAGTTGTTTATCTTGACCTAGAGAGAAGGAGAGCTTCGGGAGGTTTCTTTACCTTCATGTGCTTAGGAGCCAGGTATCGGATTCCCCTTCTTGATATCTGTCGGATTTATGGATTCAGTGTTGAGCCTGCGCATATTGGTATGTCTCTTGAGTGGGATGTGCCGGAAGCTCAGAATTTCTGGGACTGTGTTGGTAACGGTCGGTATTGCTCGAGGACGACGAAGCTGATACAGGTTAGGTATCCTGTTGTGCAAAGCTGAAGACTGATTGGATGTACTCTGTTGTGCAAAGCTGAAGCCAACAAGATGCGTAAGAACGAGCTGGAGATGCTTTTCATTGGGTTAAGGGAGCAGTTTGCTGAGACTGATTTGAGAGATCCCACCAGAGGACTTAACTTAGGAGCTGTCTTTGCTCATCACTTGTGCTCACTGCAGAAGAAGCCATTCGATGGGAAGGGCACTGAGACAGTAGGGAGTCTGCTTACTCCCATTTTCAGGCATTGCAGGATTCCCTTAGAGGGTACAGAGTGTGATGACAGCAAGGAATTCCTTGATTTTACCCACCTGCAGAGTGCTACATGGCTGAAGGAGGGACGTATATGGGTCTATTATGACTTTGCTACGAAGCGCGGTATAGATCTTCCTGCTGCTGGTCTGACACAGATCGATACGCTGGCTGCCTTGAGATTCCAGCCTCCTACACGCTATCAGCGCAGTGTGCATACGATGGCTCATCCGCTGGGAGAGCCTTCTACACGCCCTTCTTCCTCATCTGCGCCTGCACCTGCTGCTCCTGCTGATGATATTGGTCCTTATCCTGAGCCTTCAGTACCTCTTGGTGAGATGTCTGTGGGAGATTGGAGAGAGCGTGAGGATGGTATTCTGCGGAGCATCTGGAACTACATGCGTACCTGCACTTGCAGGAGCAACCACAGATTCATCATCCCAGACCTTCCCGTCGACGCAAACAACGATCTCCGACTCCCGGTTCTTCGAGTGGTACTAATCGCTATGATGGCATAGATGACGAGTGAGAGTATTGGCATTCTCTAGACATCGGTTCTGTATTTCTTTTGCATTTTTCTTTTGATTTTCTTAGGATTCTTATGTTTGGATGATGTTTTTACATTGAGACTATATGTTGCTTTGATTCTACTTGGTTGCATTGATTTTTAGCTTGCAGGTTTGAAATTTGATAATTTCTCATGGACTAACCTGCTAACTTGCTGACTGTTCTCGGATATCGCAATGCAACGATCGACACGGTCCTGTGTGTCGATCGTCACAACACGAAAATCGCATTGCATCGATCGTTGCGGTCCTGAGCAATGATCGACACTAGACGCAAATCGCCTTGCAATGGTCGTTACATTTATGTATCGATCGATGCATGAGCGACAAAGGTAAAATCAGACAGAACTTAACTCATCCATTAACATTTTCTTTCTTTTTACCGATCCTTAGCTTGACACTACTGGGGACAGTGTGTTTCAAGTGTGGGGGAGGTGGTACTGACTATTATCTTTCTGTTTTCTTAGAGTCAGTCCGTTTTTCAAAAAATTTTGTTTTATTGAGTCAAAACAAGTTTAAGTAAGAAACAGTGAATTTTTGAGAAGTTAACAACTCTTGCAGGAACTTAAGTAACCATTGGGATGAAGTTACATGAACTATCTATGACTATTAGAAAACCCAACACGGATCAACCTACTGAGGACACTCATATCAATTCAGGTATTCAGAGGATCCTTTACTGACTTCACCCTTAATTTGACTTAAATTTCTCACCTAAGGGCTTGGTATACCTTGAGTCGGATTCCTTTGTTAGTTCTGACACAGCTTGTAAACCTGTCCGAGTATGGTTCCCTTCTCCCCTTCCATAAAGTAAAAAATAATAATAAAGTAATAAACTGAGGATGAGCTAGTAGCTCCGAAGTGGTCACGGGAGTAGTAGCAAACACTATTACCTCATGTGCATTCATGGAATGTGTCCAAAGTACACCCCTTAATGGGAAGAGCACTTATAAAAAAAAATTATACCTAATGGGGAAAAATCAGAATGCTAAGGAAGGGAAAAGAGAAGAAAAAGGAACCAGAAAAAGATAGTATGGTGGTCTAGAGCTGACAAAGTAAGAATCCATGTGCCCTTTGATCGATAAACATTAGGTGAGACCGCACTTAATAGCTTATAGAAGTCAGTAGGGTTAATTTGAATTGTTTGGATTGATTGTGGAGTTTACTTAGGACAGTTGCTAAGTGTGGGGTAAGTACATGTTGGTCTTGATGTCTTGCAGGTGATTCTTTCAGTGGCTTACTAAGGGGAATCTGAGTTTTGTAGCTTCTAGGATAAAAAGAGTTTCTGAAAGTTTTCAAACCTCTTCACCATATTTTAGTTCTCTGTTTTGCTTGAGGGCAAGCAAAGGCTAAGTGTGGGGGAGTTGATATATTATGGTTTTTACCGGTTTTAGACCATGATATAAGTGTGTTTTAGAGTCTTTTAGTGTTTCTTTAGAGTCTTTTACAGGTGTTATTAGATATATACACGTTTGGAGCGGAATTGAAGTTATTGGAGCTTTTTGAAGCATTTTGGTGCTTTGACTCGAGAGATAGAGTTCACTGTCCAAAATAGAGTAATGCATCGATCGACACACATCGTGCATCGATCGACACACGAGCGAGATGAGCCTTTCCTCGGCGGTTAATGAAGAATGAAGATATTGCAGTATTGCCCAAAAGTTCCTGATAATTACAAAGAAGCCCCAAGACGTGATTAGCTTATATAATTAGGTTTTTACATCAGTTTTTAGATACGCTTTCATACTTAGAGCATAGAGTTTTTAGAGCTTGGGGCTGATCTAATCATGTACTGCTTTCTGCTTTTTGGAGAAGATTTCGAACCCCTTTACTTCTTTATTCTCTTTTATGCAATCTATTAATTCATTGATTATGTTTTCATATTCTATGTCTGAGTAGATTCATAGTTAGGTTTAGGGATTCTCATTAAGGATTTTATGACTTGCTAGATATAATTAATTCAGTTAAGGATTCATATCATAATTGTTCTTCAATCTAAATTGTGCTTAACACTAGTTTCTAACCTGATCACTTAGAATCTAGATCTTAGGTTGTTAAATTGACACGAAAGTGTGGTTCAGAATCTGAACTATTTAGGTTGAGCAATTGAATTACTAGCAAAGAAATTTGGTTTAATTGAATTGTGAACATATCGAACTTAATCTTAAAGCTAGTTTAATCTGTTAGGAATTACAAAGAAATTTGGAATTCTGCAATTACGCTTAGAGAATTCTCGCAACGAAAGTTGGTTAATCTATATCTGTGTTTGAGTTCTAGAACCGTACTTAATTTGATCCTAACTGAATGATTTATCTGCTTGTCTGATTTCCTGATAACTCCCTAGACTTAGAGCTTTTAGTTAATTGCCTACAAACCGATCTTGCTAATGATTTACTTTCCTGCTTTGTTTTTAGTTTCTCACTACATTTGCTTTCTCCTAGTTTAATTTTGACTGTTCTAAATCTATCGTTGCCCAGTGTCCTTGTGGATTCGATACCCTAAGTACTACATTCATATTACTGTGCACTTGCAGTTAGTATAAGGATTAAAACTCAACCTATCACTTGGTCAATATATTTCAGCTGTTCTTTGATTTTTGATGAGTTTAGTTGGTCTGGTTTAGTTGATGTCTGGTTTTGGTCTAACTTAATTAATTAACTCACCGTACCTGCAAGAAAACGAAAATAATTTGTGAGTCATATCTAATAAACCAGCTGCACCTGTTGAATTGAACCGATCGATTACTTTCTTGAGTGTTTAATTGTTCTCTCCTTTTCCGTTATCTGCTGCTGACTGCCATGTTTGTTGTCATTGCTTATGCTGCTAGTATGTTTGAGAATTTCACCATTAAGAGCTCAAGACCGAAACTGAATCAGGCTAGTTACATTCACGAACCATTGTTTCATCGGGTCAGGTTTTGTGTTTGCGTGAACCGGCTGTTTTGATAGAGTGATTGCTGCGTTTAACCTATTCTTGATTGCTGCGTTTAAACTTTCTTGATTGCTGCATATTGTTTGTTTCAGTTAGTTTCATTAGATTTGCTTAAGTAAAAAAAATTAAAAAAAAAGAGAAATCATCCTTTATGCATTGTTTAACTCAAATTGGCATATTTCCATTTCTCTTGTTCTTGCCTTCGCCATTATTGTCTAGGTGTTGTTCCTTTATTTTTCATGTTGCGTTTGATTGTGTATTGAGTGTGCAGGGAGACAGTAATGGGAGACAACCAGAAATCACCAGCTGCACCAACAGATCTCGCCGAACTACTTGGTGCAATCCAAGCCGTTGATGAGCGTTTGACCCGGCTGGAGCAAAAACGACTATCATCACTCCAAGCGAAGAGAAAAGGAGTCGTGCTTTCCTATCAACAAGAGAGATCAGAAGTCGACCATGCCACAGATGAGAAGGAACCCGAGCCAACCAACCCTTATCGCCCGCACCACACCACCAGACTAAAACCATCACAAACTTGGACTAAATCTAAATACAACTCTAATGTCCTTGGCTCACGAGCCATGTCTTTTTCAGGAATTAAGGACTATCTTAATTGGGAAGAAGATCTGGAGGACTAATTTTGGGATTACAACATCCTAGAAAGAAACAATCCCTCATATGCCATCCACACCTTGACCGGAGAAGCCTATTCATGGTGGAAGCACGAGGAGAAATGGCGAGTTCATTACAATGAACCAGCACGCATTTGGAAAGATATTAAATGACTCATGTACGAGCAATGTTTCAAACCTGGTCTGCCATCAAATGACCGTTCACGCCCATCGAGCACCTCGTTCCATCGTCGTCCTCTCGCCCGCACTCGAACATATTCGACCTTCGCCCCATCGTCCGACCAGCCTCGTTACACGGTTAATGTGCCTGCCCTAGCTATTTTCCATCTGTTTACCATGAACCAAAAACTGTTTTAATGCATTCTCATTGTCCAAAAGTGTTGAGCAGGATGCAAGTAAAACAAAAAAAAGCAAATGGGCCATGCCAACACCTCGACCGAGGCAGCAACACCATCCGACATTGTCCAAGGATAATTGGGCCCATCACTGAATAGATCAGCGACATCTGAGTTGTCTATAGACCCACACGCCTTTAAATCAATGCAGAACGAGTCCACCCAAGAATCCGTGACAAGAACAGCAGAGCCGAGCCCCAATTTCACACCTAAACCGCGAGCCGGACCCGTACATGAAGAAGTTCATGCCTTCCCCAACACTAAGGTGATTTCTGAATTTAAAAACGCTGGAACCAAGGTATACAATTCACGAGTACATGAACTGGTTCAATCTGAGACTTGTTTAGATGTATATGATTCCATGACTGCGATAAAACACTTGTTTCTTGCCAAAGGTGCCCATATTTTTGCAGGAACCAAAGAGACAAACCGGAAAGAAGTACCACCCGACCTTGGATGCTACAAGACCAGGGCCAAAGAAGATGATTGTGCAGCAGCTTGTCTGTGGTACCCAAGCCAGAGCATAGGCGTGATATTGAATCACCTGCTCAAAGGAGAACGGCCTGATTGCCCTTACGACAACAAGCCCATGATTCATGAAGGTATGCCATGGACTCACAAAATCGCATAAAAGCTAACTTGGTTTCTCTTGGTGCAGGTTATAAAATTTCGAGGTCGAAACCTTTTCAAGAGGGAGAGTATGATGAGGACATCAACCCATCATCGAACCGGCAGACTAGAGCATGGCTCACCAAGCCGGTACATTCCTTATGAGAGAAGCAGCTTGATCGTACCAGGGATATATGTGCACATTTTGTAGCGTATTTACCTAACTAGGAGGTATTAAGCTACAAATCGACTTGTTCCAAAAAAATAAGTCACCAAGGAATACTCACAAAGTGGAAGTACTTCAATATCCTTTTACATGAGGAAGGTATGCAAGTTACAAAACAGAAGATTTACAAGGAACCCGATGGAGACCAACTTCTAAATATTAGAGAGCTCAGAATGGACCAAGATGGATCAAGCAACAAAGAAACTTGTTCTGAAGTCTTGAATCATCAGGGAACCTATAAGATTTGGAATAAAGCCAATACATCCTCGGACAAAGAGGTTATTCAAGTTATAACTCGAAGGTTTCTGGACCTACCTTATTTGGAAGCTCACGTGTTTGATTAACTTCATACTTATATTTGGAAACCAAGAGGGCGTTGCAACATCTCTTTGGGCCAATGTTTACACTCTTTTTACCTTAAGTGTGGTTTTATCCCAATGGGTTTTCCCACTAGGTTTTTAATGAGGTAATCCAAGGTCCGATACATGAGAAAGAGATCATGGTCCGTCCTATCTTTCCTATCTTTTCTATCTTTTCTATTATGCTTATTTCTATTTTGTGTTTGCGTGAACCGGCTGTTTTGATTGAGTGATTGCTGCGTTTAACCTTTCTTGATTGCTGCATATTGTTTGTTTCAGTTAGTTTCATTAGATTTTTTTAAGTAAAAAAATTAAAAAAAGAGAAATCATCCTTTATGCATTGTTTAACTCAAATTGGCATATTTCCATTTCTCTTGTTCTTGCCTTCGCCATTATTGTCTAGTTGTTGTTCCTTTATTTTTCATGTTGCGTTTGATTGTGTACTGAGTGTGCAGGGAGACAGTAATGGGAGACAACCAGAAATCACCAGCTGCACCAACTGATCTCGCCGAACTACTTGGTGCAATCCAAGCCGTTGATGAGCGTTTGACCCTGCTGGAACAACAACGACTATCATCACTCTAAGCGAAGAGAAAAGGAGCCGTGCTTTCCTATCAACAAGAGAGATCAGAAGACGACCATGCCGCAGATGAGAAGGAACCCGAGCCAACCAACCCTTATCGCCCGCACCACACCACTAGACTAAAACCATCACAAACTTGGACTAAATCTAAATACAACTCTAATGTCCTTTGATCACGAGCCATGTCTTTTTCAGGAATTGAGGACTATCTTAATTGGGAAGAAGATCTGGAGGACTAATTTTGGGATTACAACATCCCAGAAAGAAACAATCCCTCATATGCCATCCACACCTTGACCGGAGAAGCCTATTCATGGTGGAAGCACGAGGAGAAATGGCGAGTTCATTACAATGAACCAGCACGCACTTGGAAAGATATTAAATGACTCATGTACGAGCAATGTTTCAAACCTGGTCTGCCATCACAGGACTGTTCACGCCCATCGAGCACCTCGTTCCATCGTCGTCCTCTCGCCCGCACTCGAACATATTCGACCTTCGCCCCATCGTCCGACCAGCCTCGTTACACCGTTAATGTGCCTGCCCTAGCTATTTTCCATCTGTTTACCATGAACCAAAAACTGTTTTAATGAACTTGCATTGACCAAAAGTGTTGAGCATGATGCAAGTAAAACAAAAAAAAGCAACTAGGCCATGCCTACACCTCGACCGAGGCAGAAACACCATCCGGAATTGTCCAAGGAGAATTGGACCCAGCACTGAATAGACCAGCGACATCTGAGTTGTCTATAGACCCACACACCTTCAAATCAATGCAGAACGAGTCCACCCAAGAATCCGTGACAAGAACAGCAGAGCCGAGCCCCAATTGCACACCTAAACCGCGAGCCGGACCCCTACATGAAGAGGTTCATGCCTTAGCCAACACTAAGGTGATTTCTGAATTTAAAAACGCTGGAACCAAGGTAGACAATTCACGAGTACATGAACTGGTTCAATCTGAGACTTGTTTAGATGTATATGATTCCATGACTGCGATAAAACACTTGTTTCTTGCCAAAGGTGCCCATATTTTTGCAGGAACCAAAGAGACAAACCGGAAAGAAGTACCACCCGACCTTGGATGCTACAAGACCGGGGCCAAAGAAGATGATTGTTCAGCAGCTTGTCCGTGGTACCCAAGCCAGAGCATAGGCGTGATATTGAATCACCTGCTCAAAGGAGAACGGCCTGATATCCCTTACGACAACAAGCCCATGATTCATGAAGGTATGCCATGGACTCACAAAATCGCATGAAAGCAAACTTGGTTTCTCTTGGTGCAGGTTATACAATTTCGAGCGTATCAGGGATATATGTGCACATTTTGTAGCCTATTTACCTAACTAGGAGGTATTTAGCTACAAATCGACTTGTTCCAAAAACATAACTCACCAAGGAATACTCGCGAAGTGGAAGTACTTCAATATCCTTTTACATGAGGAAGGTATGCAAGTTACAAAACAGAAGATTTACAAGGAACCCGATGGAGACCAAAAGAAACTTGTTCTAAAGTCTTGAATCATCAGGGAACCCATAAGATTTGGAATAAATCCAATACATCCTCGGACAAAGAAGTTATTCAAGTTATAACTCGAAGGTTTCTGGACCTACCTTATTTGGAAGCTCACGGGTTTGATTGACTTCATACTGTAGGATAGTTTGGTGTTAATCCTGATTCAGTTCTTCAGATTAAACTCACCTAAACATGCCAGATCTAGGTTCTCTTACAGAATCATAAAAGATCTCACCTGTTACCTTGTTTATGCAGCGGAAAGAGGAGGTACGGGTCAGAGATCAGCAGAACCACCAAGTGATAGCTCCTCCAAAGGCTCACACACGCACACAGCAGGAAATTGGCTGCTAGACCGAAAAGAGAGAGGCGCAGAAGAGAGAGAGAGGTGGCGCAAAAGTGGCTGAGAAAATAAGAGCTAGGGCAAGTTTTATTTATTAAAACCCTTGTCCAGTTCTTATGGGCTTTTGGGCCCAAATCTCAGTCTGATTAAATCCCTTGGATTTAATCAGGCCCTTTAGTCTCTCTAAGTACAGTAAATGCCTAGCACTTTTACCGTACTTCTGCTAAACCGTTCCTACACATTTTCCTGTTAGCTTAGGCGTGTGACCCATATGGGATCATATAATAAAGGCAATAAGTCCAAGACTTATAGATCATGAGCGGACTCTAGCAAGCCATCATGACCCCCAGTATTATATGACTTATGTCTGATCGTTGACATACTCTTACTTTCTAGAGACAGTACAGAGATTACTGGACATAATTCCAACAATCTCCCACTTGAACTGGAATCTCTGTATTCATAATCCTTTTGTCTCAATATCTCGATTAGTCATAAGGCAAGATGAGTGTCATCCTTATAAAGCCTAATCTTGTTCATCGGACTCTGATTTGATACTGACAATCCAAACGACTCGGGACAGTCCGTTTGAGCATGGCCATGCATTTTCCAGTATTCAAATCTCCGATTGGCCTAGAGATATTCTCTCCATTTATATTGGAGGGACAAATCCCGTCTTGTTCCATCACTGTAAACTACTCATTTCATAATACACCCAAACAAGGTCCTTATAACTATCGCTTAACGACAGCATTAGACAATGATCAAAGCGCATTAGTTCATGTGCAGTCACATGCATGCGAACTCAGGTCTAAGGACTATACTCTATAGTCGTAGTAAGAATCTCTTATGACACAGATATAAATATCCTGAAGAGTTCTTATAATCGGGTCTTGTCCGGTCGTATGTACCCTACATACACCTATGTACTGACTTTGATGCCGCGCATCTATGACACACTGAGACTTTGTCATAAGTCACATACCAATCTAGTCTCACACGGTTGTTGGTGTTCCAATTTCAACAACCTTCGACTAGGGACAGGATGATATAAACCATCTATCAAATATAGGGTCTCATGATCAAGCTAAATGACTTTGATAACTCAAGATCAAGTCACTTACTTCGATGACCTATAAAATGGTTCATATCATTTTGGAACGATTATTTCATCACAGTTAAAATAATCTTGAAATAATAATTTCATTAAACATCTTAAATGTTTTACAAGAACATATCAAATAACTAAATAAAGCCCTTTAATAACTCCCACTGAAATTAAGACTGCATCTTAATTTCACTTATCCTACAGCAACAGTCCGCGACTCGTGCTTAGGCCTAAGGAGTGGCTTCGTTAATAGATTAGCAACGTTCTCATTCGTTGAAACTTGCTGATCTACTTAACATCTCTGTCATTTATCTCACGGAATAGGTTATACCTACCCTCAAATTGTTTGGACCTCTGATGTGCAGCTAGTCTCATCTATGCTGGGAATCACATCAAGTTCAGTGACGAACTCTTCTTTCCAAACAACCTCTTTCGCCGCTTTCAAACTGCGAAATGTTCAGCTTAAGTCATGGAGTCAGCAACAGTGCCTTGCACCGCCAGAAAGACACAAGATATAACCGGACTGTGACCGGAAATCATCTCTGTCCGTTGGAAACTTGCCTTTCAGACTCCACCGACTCGTAGCACCTAACTTTCTCCGTAAATCAAGAACGTATCCTAAGTATTTTCCAAATACTTGAGAATATTCATTACGTCTATTCAGTGATTCTTTGCTGGATTTGACTGGTCTTTTACTTGTCTTGCTTAACATTAAAGCAACATCAAAACAACGTGTCATGGCATATATGATAGATCCAATTGCCGACGCATATGGAATCTCATCCATGCATTCAAGCTCAGCAGATATCGTAGGATATTGTTTCTTGCTTAACGTAATGCCATGTGACATTGGCATAAAACCCTTCTTGGATTGCTGAAAACGTGTAGGACTTTGTCAATTTAAGAATCCTGACATTGTCCTACCAGCTCTTTTGGATCTCTATCTTTAGATCCAAAATCCAAGAACATACGTGGCTTTACCTATGTCAATCATTAAAACCAACTCCCAAGCCAGTCCTTTACCGACTGCAGCATTGGGACGTTATTTCCGAGAATCAGTATGTCATCGACATACATTATGAGAAATGCAATATCGCTCCCACTAATCTATTAGTAAACGCACAGTTCCAATTCGTTCCTGTTCAAGTCAAAACCTTGACTACTTCAACAGAACGAAGATTCCAACTCCGATATGTTTGCTTCCATCCATGAATGGATCGATGAAGCCAACTTACACAAAATGTAATTTTCCGGAGTCCGGGCTCACTTTCGCTTCTTTGAGTTTCGCAGATTCGTCGCTTTCAATGATCATCAGATCATGCGAACTTTCAATGATCATCAGGTTCAACTAATGACGAGAATTCACTCTCGGATTAGTGACTGATTCTTTCATATCTGCGAACTTCAGGCTCCACAGGTGTAGATTCTACAGAAATCTGTAAATCCATCCGCTGCTCTCCCTCAACAGGTTGAGCAGCCACCTGTATTTGTCGAATTTCTTCGAGTCATACTTTTACTCCCACTGTTCTTCTTGGAAAGTAACTTCCCTTCTTGAAAACAGAATGGACGTAAAAGATAACCAGCCTTGGTTTCCCTAGGACAACCAGCGAAGTAGCTTAACTATAAATACTCAGTAAAGACGAATTTGGATCGATTCCAATCCACATTTACGTGGTGTCTTTCAACTGATATTGGTGGAACTATTTCAGCGTAAACTTAGATATTTCTAGAGCGTTATTCTTCAAGAATATCATGGAAGATTCGTGTGACTCATCTTTAATCATTTCTAATAAGATCTGATTCTTTCTCACAGAAATACCTCAAGGTTTTTCAGGAGTATTGAGCTGTGAAACGACTTCACACTCATTCAGATGATCACACCTTTAATGACTCAAGTATTCTCACTCGTGATCTAATCCAGAGTCTTAATACTTCTGTCACTCAGATTCTATACCTCATTCTGGAACTCTTTCGACCATGTCAAAGAATTCTGACTTGTGTCTCATCAAATGAACACAGTCTTACTCACTGAAGTAATCAGTAGAGACAATGAAGTACAGGAAATTTTCTCTGGCATTACTGCTCATCGGACCACATACATGAGTATGTTCAATCTCCAATAAGCGTTTGGGCATTTCTCTAGCTCGGCTAAGATGGGCCCTTTGTCTTTTGGTCTAGTAAGCAGAATTCAAGTCTCATAAGATATCCATTCAAAAGAGCCCAAAAGTCCATAACTATGGGGTTTCTGAATCCGACTTACTCTTTGACCAAAACATTTATGCCAAGAAAAATCAGGTTTAATTCATCAGATTTAAACCAATTCGGTATTTATGTTACATTTAGGCACTCTTTGGTTTAAGATATAAAACCCATTCCTTGAATATGGTGCTACAATTAATATTTCATTAAGATCAAAAGAACAAAATTTGTCTTTTATCAAAATGAAAAACATTCAAATTCTTACAAGAAAATGAAAAACAACTATGCTTGAAGCAGGTACATTGTAGCAATTACTTAATACAAAGCCAAGCCTCGAAGGCATCTACAAGTGAAAATCCTACGACTGAGGCAGCGTCCATAGCTCCTTCCAGACATGTAGATCCACTTGTCCTTCCTTCAACGTTCTACTGTTGCTTAGGCTCTGCATATTACAACAAATATCAGTGCCACAACCAGTATCCAATACCTTTAAGGTAGAACTTGAAGTAATAACATGAATACCTGAGGAAGTAGTCTCATACATCAACTTCAACTCCTCATCATCTTCCATGAATTTAATGCAATCTCTCTTCCAATGCCCTGTCTCCTTACAGTAGCAGCACTTACCAACGTAAGAGGTATCTGACTCGGGCTCAGAAGACACACACTTGCCATGATTCAAAATCTGGACAACTTTGCCTTCACCCTTGTCAGCATTAGGTTTAGTAAACCTACCCTTCTCATTCATGAGATTATTCAGGGTACTCTTCACGTTTGGCTCAACTGTCTTGAGCATTTCATGCAGTTCAGTCAGCGTCTTCGTTAAGCCTTTCTTGATATAGTTCCTTCTGAACTTATCATAGCTTGACGGCAGTGACTGTAGAATGATCTCAGTTGCCAATTCTTGGCTAACTGGATAATCCAGTTTCCTCAGGTTATCAATGTAACCCATCATTTTACTGACATGAGGACTCACTGGATGATCATTTGGTAGCTTGCAGCTAGTGAGAGACTTAACCAACTGGTATCTCTCCACTCTTATCTGCTCCTGAAATTTCAATTTCAGGCTGCTGATCATCTCCATTGGCGACTCCATGTTCTCATATTGCTTCTGCAAGTCTGAGTCCATGGTAGCCAATATCAGACCACGCACATCTACCGTATCATTATAATGCTTATTCCAAGCATCATATACTGCATGAGAAGCATTGGACCCGATCCTCACGGGGAGAGCTCTCTCAAGGACATAGTCCTTTCTCTCCTGTCTGAGGACTAGCCTCAGGTTCCGCGACCAAGTCAAGAAATTTGATCCGTTCAGCTTGTCCAACTCAAGGACAGACCGGATCGAGAAAGTGTTTTGATTGTTTGTGCTAGTCATAACTGAAATTTAAGATAAAAGAATTTTAGTTAATATGTTCAATATGATTAATCTCGCATTATACTTAATATGATTAATCTCGCATTATATTCAATAACATCAGTTACCCTCAATAGAATATAATGATTCCAAGATCCACATATAACTAAGATCAAAGTGGGCCACTGGCCGTCACCCAACCTTAGCTTATATCGGTAAGCCCTATCTCGGCTAATTATATCCGTGATATAACTCTTGGTTGTGAATCTGGGCCCGAGGCCCAATCCACTCTGATGTCTCAAGGCCCGGGACTCCCGATGGCCTAGTCAAGAAAACCAGACTATACAGTCATGTAATCACTAATGTCTGGGACTCCCAATGACATTTATGAATCACAAACCGTCTTACCCACGCAAAAGTAGACACCCTCACACTGTAAGGCCATGAGTACAATTGAATGGGCTTCGACAGCTGACATAGACTGGACAAGACATCTAACGCTTGATATTATTTGAGGTTTGTAGGTTTATTAAAATTTTATCCCAAAATAGAAGATTACTATTTTGGGAAACTTTCCTTTTTGGGAAACCTACTAATTTTGGAAACTTTCTAAAATTGGAAACTTCCTAAAATTGGAAACTTTCTAAAATTGGAAATTTCCTAAAATCCAAAACATGCAAATCTAGAAACTTCTATTTTAAGAAACTTTCTAATTTCAAAAATTTTGGAAACATATTAATTTAAAATCGATTTTATAATTTTTATAAAAATAAATTTTAAATTAATTCTGAAGAAAAGACTCAAATAATTGGCCCAATTGTTTTAACTTCTTGGCCCGAGGCCCAAGAATTGGTCTATGTCCAAGACATAACCCAATTGCCCAATTAAATGACATAACCGGTCTGGTTCATTAAAATTGGTCTTAACCAAAATTAATTACTACAATGACCACAATTGTCAACCGGTTATTTACTAAACCGGATTTTCTCAATTTATTTGGTCCAACCAAATCAAATTAGAAAATCACTGGTTTAGGCACAAAATCCAATTTTTTTTTCGACTTTGGATTTCTTATCTCGGTTTAACCAGAACTTAATAAAATTATTAAGTCTGTTTATTAAACCAAGACGATTAATTTTAATAGGATTAAACCGAGCCTTAAACCGAACCGAACCGACACGAGCCAAACCGAACCGACCATTAGGTCACGACGTTCGGAATGACCGCTTGCGTCACGCTATCGGGACGGCCACGATCGGCCAGCATCACGCGATGTTCGAACGGACGGGACGCGATCCGTGATCGGCCCATCTCGATCACAACCGCGACGCTGACTGATCGGGACGATGGCAAGACGGGAGCGGGACGTTGGCTGGTCGCGACGAGACGATGCAGAACGCGATCGCGATCGATCGTGCGATCGTTCGATCCGATCCGATCCGCGATCATGCGCTCGTCCGTGTCGCCGATCGTGTCGACGAACCAATCCGATCCATGATCGGTTGTGCGTCTAACGATCCGGACGTGTGATCCGAAACTGATCAACACTCTGACGCATACCAATTCATATAGATTGGATCATGCGATTTCTTGTTTGTTTAGGTTTTAATTCTTTGTTTCTTAAGTGTTTTTCCTTATCAGTAGGTTGATTCAAAAATACTTCTTAAACAATCCTAAACATGATTCTAAACAAGAAAAACCACAGAACCAATGGCTCTGATACCACTGTAGGATAGTTTGGTGTTAATCCTGATTCAGTTCTTCAGATTAAACTCACCTAAACATGCCAGATCTAGGTTCTCTTACAGAATCATAAAAGATCTCACCTGTTACCTTGTTTATGCAGCGGAAAGAGGAGGTACGGGTCAGAGATCAGCAGAACCACCAAGTGATAGCTCCTCCAAAGGCTCACACACGCACACAGCAGGAAATTGGCTGCTAGACCGAAAAGAGAGAGGCGCAGAAGAGAGAGAGAGGTGGCGCAAAAGTGGCTGAGAAAATAAGAGCTAGGGCAAGTTTTATTTATTAAAACCCTTGTCCAGTTCTTATGGGCTTTTGGGCCCAAATCTCAGTCTGATTAAATCCCTTGGATTTAATCAGGCCCTTTAGTCTCTCTAAGTACAGTAAATGCCTAGCACTTTTACCGTACTTCTGCTAAACCGTTCCTACACATTTTCCTGTTAGCTTAGGCGTGTGACCCATATGGGATCATATAATAAAGGCAATAAGTCCAAGACTTATAGATCATGAGCGGACTCTAGCAAGCCATCATGACCCCCAGTATTATATGACTTATGTCTGATCGTTGACATACTCTTACTTTCTAGAGACAGTACAGAGATTACTGGACATAATTCCAACACATACTTATATTTGGAAACCAAGAGGGCGTTGCAACATCTCTTTGGGCCAATGTTTACACTCTTTTTACCTTAAGTGTGGTTTTATCCCAATGGGTTTTCCCACTAGGTTTTTAATGAGGTAATCCAAGGTCCGATACATGAGAAAGAGATCATGGTCCGTCCTATCTTTCCTATCTTTTCTATCTTTTCTATTATGCTTATTTCTATTTTGTAAGCGCCCAAATAAGCCTTCTTAGCTATTATTTTTGTGGCCTATATAAGCCACTTGTATATGGTGAAACCCTTAAGTACTTTTATAAAGAATGTTTTTGCCCTAAGACGACGTCGATCACTTAAACTTTGTGTGGCATCGCCTCTGTTTGAAGATCTCTGGTTACTTGTTACTGTTCTAGTTCAAAACCTCCTTTGAATAGTCTATCAAGCTAAGCTAGAGCTCATTCGGCCAGTGCAAAGCTTCCATTCGACCACCCGTTCTATCGCCCGACCATCGTTCCGCACTCGACCATCTTTGCTTGCATATCGTGAACTACCTGCGTGAAACTATCTTGCTGGTCAATATATTTCAGCTGTTCTTTGATTATTGATGAGTTTAGTTGGTCTGGTTTAGTTGCTGTCTGGTTTTGGTCTAACTTAATTAATTAACTCACCGTACCTGCAAGAAAATAAAAATAATTTGTGAGTCATATCTAATAAACCAGCTGCACTTGTTGAATTGAACCGATCGATTACTTTCTTGAGTGTTTAATTGTTCTCTCCTTTTCCATTATCTGCTGCTGACTGCCATGTTTGTTGTCATTGCTTATGCTGCTTGTATGTTTGAGAATTTCACCATTAAGAGCTCAAGACCGAAACTGAACCAGGCTAGTTACATTCGCGAACCATTGTTTCATCGGGTCAGGTTTTGTGTTTGCGTGAACCGGCTGTTTTGATTGAGTGGTTGCTGCGTTTAACCTTTCTTGATTGTTGCATATTGTTTGTTTCAGTTAGTTTCATTAGATTTTCTTAAGTAAAAAAAATTAAAAAATGAGAAATCATCCTTTATGCATTGTTTAACTCAAATTGGCATATTTCCATTTCTCTTGTTCTTGCCTTCGCCATTATTGTCTGGTTGTTGTTCCTTTATTTTTCATGTTGCGTTTGATTGTGTATTGAGTGTGCAGGGAGACAGTAATGGGAGACAACCAGAAATCACCAGCTGCACCAACTGATCTCGCCGAACTACTTGGTGCAATCCAAGCCGTTGATGAGCGTTTGACCCGGCTGGAACAACAACGACTATCATCACTCTAAGCGAAGAGAAAAGGAGCCGTGCTTTCCTATCAACAAGACATATCAGAAGACGACCATGCCGCATATGAGAAGGAACCCGAGCAAACCAACCCTTATCGCCTGCACCACACCACCAGACTAAAACCATCACAAACTTGGACTAAATCTAAATACAACTATAATGTCCTTGGCTCACGAGCCATGTCTTTTTCAGGAATTGAGGACTATCTTAATTGGGAAGAAGATCTGGATGACTTATTTTGGGATTACAACATCCCAGAAAGAAACAATCCCTCATATGCCATCCACACCTTGACCGGAGAAGCCTATTCATGGTTGAAGCACGAGGAGAAATGGCGAGTTCATTACAATGAACCAGCACGGACTTGGAAAGATATTAAATGACTCATGTACGAGCAATGTTTCAAACCTGGTCTGCCATCAAAGGACCGTTCACGCCCATCAAGCACCTCATTCCATCGTCGTCCTCTCGCCCGCACTCGAACATATTCGACCTTCGCCCCATCGTCCGACCAGCCTCGTTACATGGTTAATGTGCCTGCCCTAGCTATTTTCCATCTGTTTACCATGAACCAAAAACTGTTTTAATGCACTTGCATTGTCCAAAAGTGTTGAGCATGATGCAAGTAAAACAAAAAAGCAAATGGGCCATGCCGACACCTCGAACGAGGCAGCAACACCATCCGGAATTGTCCAAGGAGAATTAGACCCAGCACTGAATAGACCAGCGACATCTGAGTTGTCTATAGACCCACACGCCTTCAAATCAATACAGAACGAGTCCACCCAAGAATCCGTGACAAGAACAGCAGAGCCGAGTCCCAATTGCACACCTAAACCGCGAGCCGGACCCATACATGAAGAGGTTCATGCCTTAGCCAACACTAAGGTGATTTCTGAATTTAAAAACGCTGGAACCAAGGTATACAATTCACGAGTACATGAACTGGTTCAATCTGAGACTTGTTTAGATGTATATGATTCCATGACTGCGATAAAACACTTGTTTCTTGCCAAAGGTGCCCATATTTTTGCAGGAACCAAAGAGACAAACCGGAAAAAAGTACCACCCGACCTTGGATGCTACAAGACCGGGGCCAAAGAAGATGATTGTTCAGCAGCTTGTCCGTGGTACCCAAGCCAGAGCATAGGCGTGATATTGAATTCCCTGCTCAAAGGAGAACGGCCTGATATCCCTTTCGACAACAATCCCATGATTCATGAAGGTATGCCATGGACTCACAAAATCGCTTGAAAGCAAACTTGGTTTCTCTTGGTGCAGGTTATACAATTTCGAGGGTATCATGGATATATGTGCACATTTTGGAGCGTATCCACCTAACCGGGAGGTATTAAGCTACAAATCGACCTGTTCCAAAAACATAACTCACCAAGGAATACTCGCGAAGTGGAAGTACTTCAATATCCTTTTACATGAGGAAGGTATGCAAGTTACAAAACAGAAGATTTACAAGAAACCCGATGGAGACCAACTTCTAAATATTAGAGAGCTCAGAATGGACCAAGATGAATCAAGCAACAAAGAAACTTGTTCTAAAGTCTTGAATCATCAGGGAACCCATAAGATTTGGAATAAATCCAATACATCCTTGGACAAAGAAGTTATTCAAGTTATAACTCGAAGGTTTCTGGACCTACCTTATTTGGAAGCTCACGGGTTTGATTGACTTCATACTTATATTTGGAAACCAAGAGGGCGTTGCAACATCTCTTTGGGCCAATGTTTACACTCTTTTTACCTTAAGTGTGGTTTTATCCCAATGGGTTTTCCCACTAGGTTTTTAATGAGGTAATCCAAGGTCCGATACATGAGAAAGAGATCATGGTCCGTCCTATCTTTCCTATCTTTTCTATCTTTTCTATTATGCTTATTTCTATTTTGTAAGCTCCCAAATAAGCCTTCTTAGCTATTATTTTTGTGGCCTATATAAACCACTTGTATATGGTGAAAACCCTTAAGTACTTTTATAAAGAATGTTTTTGCCCTAAGACGACGTCGATCACTTAAACTTTGTGTGGCATCGCCTCTGTTTGAAGATCTCTGGTTACTTGTTACTGTTCTAGTTCAAAACCTCCTTTGAATAGTCTATCAAGCTAAGCTAGATCTCATTCGGCCAGTGCAAAGCTTCCATTCGACCACCCGTTCTATCGCCCGACCATCGTTCCGCACTCGACCATCTTTGCTTGCATATCGTGAACTACCTGCGTGAAACTATCTTGCCTGGTCAATATATTTCAGCTGTTCTTTGATTATTGATGAGTTTAGTTGGTCTGGTTTAGTTGCTGTCTGGTTTTGGTCTAACTTAATTAATTAACTCACCGTACCTGCAAGAAAACAAAAATAATTTGTGAGTCATATCTAATAAACCAGCTGCACTTGTTGAATTGAACCGATCAATTACTTTCTTGAGTGTTTAATTGTTCTCTCCTTTTCCATTATCTGCTGCTGACTGACATGTTTGTTGTCATTTCTTATGCTGCTTGTATGTTTGAGAATTTCACCATTAAGAGCTCAAGACCGAAACTGAATCAGGCTAGTTACATTCGCGAACCATTGTTTCATCGGGTCAGGTTTTGTGTTTGCGTGAACCGGCTGTTTTGATTGAGTGGTTGCTGCGTTTAACCTTTCTTGATTGTTGCATATTGTTTGTTTCAGTTAGTTTCATTAGATTTTCTTAAGTAAAAAAAATTAAAAAATGAGAAATCATCCTTTATGCATTGTTTAACTCAAATTGGCATATTTCCATTTCTCTTGTTCTTGCCTTCGCCATTATTGTCTAGTTGTTGTTCCTTTATTTTTCATGTTGCGTTTGATTGTGTATTGAGTGTGCAGGGAGAGAGTAATGGGAGACAACCAGAAATCACCAGCTGCACCAACTGATCTCGCCGAACTACTTGGTGCAATCCAAGCCGTTGATGAGCGTTTGACCCGGCTGGAACAACAACGACTATCATCACTCTAAGCGAAGAGAAAAGGAGCCGTGCTTTCCTATCAACAAGACAGATAAGAAGACGACCATGCCGCATATGAGAAGGAACCCGAGCCAACCAACCCTTATCGCCTGCACCACACCACCAGACTAAAACCATCACAAACTTGGACTAAATCTAAATACAACTATAATGTCCTTGGCTCACGAGCCATGTCTTTTTCAGGAATTGAGGACTATCTTAATTGGGAAGAAGATCTGGATGACTAATTTTGGGATTACAACATCCCAGAAAGAAACAATCCCTCATATGCCATCCACACCTTGACCGGAGAAGCCTATTCATGGTTGAAGCACGAGGAGAAATGGCGAGTTCATTACAATGAACCAGCACGGACTTGGAAAGATATTAAATGACTCATGTACGAGCAATGTTTCAAACCTGGTCTGCCATCAAAGGACCGTTCACGCCCATCGAGCACCTCATTCCATCGTCGTCCTCTCGCCCGCACTCGAACATATTCGACCTTCGCCCCATCGTCCGACCAGCCTCGTTACATGGTTAATGTGCCTGCCCTAGCTATTTTCCATCTGTTTACCATGAACCAAAAACTGTTTTAATGCACTTGCATTGTCCAAAAGTGTTGAGCATGATGCAAGTAAAACAAAAAAGCAAATGGGCCATGCCGACACCTAGACCGAGGCAGCAACATCATCCGGAATTGTCCAAGGAGAATTAGACCCAGCACTGAATAGACCAGCGACATCTGAGTTGTCTATAGACCCACACGCCTTCAAATCAATACAGAACGAGTCCACCCAAGAATCCGTGACAAGAACAGCAGAGCCGAGTCCCAATTGCACACCTAAACCGCGAGCCGGACCCATACATGAAGAGGTTCATGCCTTAGCCAACACTAAGGTGATTTCTGAATTTAAAAACGCTGGAACCAAGGTAGACAATTCACGAGTACATGAACTGGTTCAATCTGAGACTTGTTTAGATGTATATGATTCCATGACTGCGATAAAACACTTGTTTCTTGCCAAAGGTGCCCATATTTTTGCAGGAACCAAAGAGACAAACCGGAAAGAAGTACCACCCGACCTTGGATGCTACAAGACCGGGGCCAAAGAAGATGATTGTTCAGCAGCTTGTCCGTGGTACCCAAGCCAGAGCATAGGCGTGATATTGAATTCCCTGCTCAAAGGATAACGGCCTGATATCCCTTTCGACAACAATCCCATGATTCATGAAGGTATGCCATGGACTCACAAAATCGCATGAAAGCAAACTTGGTTTCTCTTGGTGCAGGTTATACAATTTCGAGGGTATCATGGATATATGTGCACATTTTGGAGCGTATCCACCTAACCGGGAGGTATTAAGCTACAAATCGACCTGTTCCAAAAACATAACTCACCAAGGAATACTCGCGAAGTGGAAGTACTTCAATATCCTTTTATATGAGGAATGTATGCAAGTTACAAAAGAGAAGATTTACAAGGAACCCGATGGAGACCAACTTCTAAATATTAGAGAGCTCAGAATGGACCAAGATGAATCAAGCAACAAAGAAACTTGTTCTAAAGTCTTGAATCATCAGGGAACCCATAAGATTTGGAATAAATCCAATACATCCTCGGACAAAGAAGTTATTCAAGTTATAACTCGAAGGTTTCTGGACCTACCTTATTTGGAAGCTCACGGGTTTGATTGACTTCATACTTATATTTGGAAACCAAGAGGGCGTTGCAACATCTCTTTGGGCCAATGTTTACACTCTTTTTACCTTAAGTGTGGTTTTATCCCAATGGGTTTTCCCACTAGGTTTTTAATGAGGTAATCCAAGGTCCGATACATGAGAAAGAGATCATGGTCCTCCTATCTTTCCTATCTTTTCTATCTTTTCTATTATGCTTATTTCTATTTTGTAAGCGCCCAAATAAGCCTTCTTAGCTATTATTTTTGTGGCCTATATAAGCCACTTGTATATGGTGAAAACCCTTAAGTACTTTTATAAAGAATGTTTTTGCCCTAAGACGACGTCGATCACTTAAACTTTGTGTGGCATCGCCTCTGTTTGAAGATCTCTGGTTACTTGTTACTGTTCTAGTTCAAAACCTCCTTTGAATAGTCTATCAAGCTATGCTAGAGCTCATTCGGCCAGTGCAAAGCTTCCATTCGACCACCCGTTCTATCGCCCGACCATCGTTCCGCACTCGACCATCTTTGCTTGCATATCGTGAACTACCTGCGTGAAACTATCTTGCCTGGTCAATATATTTCAGCTGTTCTTTGATTATTGATGAGTTTAGTTGGTCTGGTTTAGTTGCTGTCTGGTTTGGTCTAACTTAATTAATTAACTCACCGTACCTGCAAGAAAACAAAAATAATTTGTGAGTCATATCTAATAAACCAGCTGCACTTGTTGAATTGAACCGATCGATTACTTTCTTGAGTGTTTAATTGTTCTCTCCTTATCCATTATCTGCTGCTGACTGACATGTTTGTTGTCATTTCTTATGCTGCTTGTATGTTTGAGAATTTCACCATTAAGAGCTCAAGACCGAAACTGAATCAGGCTAGTTACATTCGCGAACCATTGTTTCATCGGGTCAGGTTTTGTGTTTGCGTGAACCGGCTGTTTTGATTGAGTGGTTGCTGCGTTTAACCTTTCTTGATTGTTGCATATTGTTTGTTTCAGTTAGTTTCATTAGATTTTCTTAAGTAAAAAAAATTAAAAAATGAGAAATCATCCTTTATGCATTGTTTAACTCAAATTGGCATATTTCCATTTCTCTTGTTCTTGCCTTCGCCATTATTGTCTAGTTGTTGTTCCTTTATTTTTCATGTTGCGTTTGATTGTGTATTGAGTGTGCAGGGAGACAGTAATGGGAGACAACCAGAAATCACCAGCTGCACCAACTGATCTCGCCGAACTACTTGGTGCAATCCAAGCCGTTGATGAGCGTTTGACCCGGCTGGAACAACAACGACTATCATCACTCTAAGCGAAGAGAAAAGGAGCCGTGCTTTCCTATCAACAAGACAGATAAGAAGACGACCATGCCGCATATGAGAAGGAACCCGAGCCAACCAACCCTTATCGCCTGCACCACACCACCAGACTAAAACCATCACAAACTTGGACTAAATCTAAATACAACTATAATGTCCTTGGCTCACGAGCCATGTCTTTTTCAGGAATTGAGGACTATCTTAATTGGGAAGAAGATCTGGATGACTAATTTTGGGATTACAACATCCCAGAAAGAAACAATCCCTCATATGCCATCCACACCTTGACCGGAGAAGCCTATTCATGGTTGAAGCACGAGGAGAAATGGCGAGTTCATTACAATGAACCAGCACGGACTTGGAAAGATATTAAATGACTCATGTACGAGCAATGTTTCAAACCTGGTATGCCATCAAAGGACCGTTCACGCCCATCGAGCACCTCATTCCATCGTCGTCCTCTCGCCCGCACTCGAACATATTCGACCTTCGCCCCATCGTCCGACCAGCCTCGTTACATGGTTAATGTGCCTGCCCTAGCTATTTTCCATCTGTTTACCATGAACCAAAAACTGTTTTAATGCACTTGCATTGTCCAAAAGTGTTGAGCATGATGCAAGTAAAACAAAAAAGCAAATGGGCCATGCCGACACCTAGACCGAGGCAGCAACATCATCCGGAATTGTCCAAGGAGAATTAGACCCAGCACTGAATAGACCAGCGACATCTGAGTTGTCTATAGACCCACACGCCTTCAAATCAATACAGAACGAGTCCACCCAAGAATCCGTGACAAGAACAGCAGAGCCGAGTCCCAATTGCACACCTAAACCGCGAGCCGGACCCATACATGAAGAGGTTCATGCCTTAGCCAACACTAAGGTGATTTCTGAATTTAAAAACGCTGGAACCAAGGTAGACAATTCACGAGTACATGAACTGGTTCAATCTGAGACTTGTTTAGATGTATATGATTCCATGACTGCGATAAAACACTTGTTTCTTGCCAAAGGTGCCCATATTTTTGCAGGAACCAAAGAGACAAACCGGAAAGAAGTACCACCCGACCTTGGATGCTACAAGACCGGGGCCAAAGAAGATGATTGTTCAGCAGCTTGTCCGTGGTACCCAAGCCAGAGCATAGGCGTGATATTGAATTCCCTGCTCAAAGGAGAACGGCCTGATATCCCTTTCGACAACAATCCCATGATTCATGAAGGTATGCCATGGACTCACAAAATCGCATGAAAGCAAACTTGGTTTCTCTTGGTGCAGGTTATACAATTTCGAGGGTATCAGGGATATATGTGCACATTTTGGAGCGTATCCACCTAACCGGGAGGTATTAAGCTACAAATCGACCTGTTCCAAAAACATAACTCACCAAGGAATACTCGCGAAGTGGAAGTACTTCAATATCCTTTTATATGAGGAATGTATGCAAGTTACAAAAGAGAAGATTTACAAGGAACCCGATGGAGACCAACTTCTAAATATTAGAGAGCTCAGAATGGACCAAGATGAATCAAGCAACAAAGAAACTTGTTCTAAAGTCTTGAATCTTCAGGGAACCCATAAGATTTGGAATAAATCCAATACATCCTCGGACAAAGAAGTTATTCAAGTTATAACTCGAAGGTTTCTGGACCTGCCTTATTTGGAAGCTCACGGGTTTGATTGACTTCATACTTATATTTGGAAACCAAGAGGGCGTTGCAACATCTCTTTGGGCCAATGTTTACACTCTTTTTACCTTAAGTGTGGTTTTATCCCAATGGGTTTTCCCACTAGGTTTTTAATGAGGTAATCCAAGGTCCGATACATGAGAAAGAGATCATGGTCCTCCTATCTTTCCTATCTTTTCTATCTTTTCTATTATGCTTATTTCTATTTTGTAAGCGCCCAAATAAGCCTTCTTAGCTATTATTTTTGTGGCCTATATAAGCCACTTGTATATGGTGAAAACCCTTAAGTACTTTTATAAAGAATGTTTTTGCCCTAAGACGACGTCGATCACTTAAACTTTGTGTGGCATCGCCTCTGTTTGAAGATCTCTGGTTACTTGTTACTGTTCTAGTTCAAAACCTCCTTTGAATAGTCTATCAAGCTATGCTAGAGCTCATTCGGCCAGTGCAAAGCTTCCATTCGACCACCCGTTCTATCGCCCGACCATCGTTCCGCACTCGACCATCTTTGCTTGCATATCGTGAACTACCTGCGTGAAACTATCTTGCCTGGTCAATATATTTCAGCTGTTCTTTGATTATTGATGAGTTTAGTTGGTCTGGTTTAGTTGCTGTCTGGTTTGGTCTAACTTAATTAATTAACTCACCGTACCTGCAAGAAAACAAAAATAATTTGTGAGTCATATCTAATAAACCAGCTGCACTTGTTGAATTGAACCGATCGATTACTTTCTTGAGTGTTTAATTGTTCTCTCCTTTTCCATTATCTGCTGCTGACTGCCATGTTTGTTGTCATTGCTTATGCTGCTTGTATGTTTGAGAATTTCACCATTAAGAGCTCAAGACCGAAACTGAATCAGGCTAGTTACATTCGCGAACCATTGTTTCATCGGATCAGGTTTTGTGTTTGTGTGAACCGGCTGTTTTGATTGAGTGATTGCTGCGTTTAACCTTTCTTGATTGCTGCATATTGTTTGTTTCAGTTAGTTTCATTAGATTTTCTTAAGTAAAAAAAATTAAAAAATGAGAAATCATCCTTTATGCATTGTTTAACTCAAATTGGCATATTTCCATTTCTCTTGTTCTTGCCTTCGCCATTATTGTCTAGTTGTTGTTCCTTTATTTTTCATGTTGCGTTTGATTGTGTATTGAGTGTGCAGGGAGACAGTAATGGGAGACAACCAGAAATCACCAGCTGCACCAACTGATCTCGCCGAACTACTTGGTGCAATCCAAGCCGTTGATGAGCGTTTGACCCGGCTGGAACAACAACGACTATCATCACTCTAAGCGAAGAGAAAAGGAGCCGTGCTTTCCTATCAACAAGACATATCAGAAGACGACCATGCCGCATATGAGAAGGAACCCGAGCCAACCAACCCTTATCGCCTGCACCACACCACCAGACTAAAACCATCACAAACTTGGACTAAATCTAAATACAACTATAATGTCCTTGGCTCACGAGCCATGTCTTTTTCAGGAATTGAGGACTATCTTAATTGGGAAGAAGATCTGGATGACTAATTTTGGGATTACAACATCCCAGAAAGAAACAATCCCTCATATGCCATCCACACCTTGACCGGAGAAGCCTATTCATGGTTGAAGCACGAGGAGAAATGGCGAGTTCATTACAATGAACCAGCACGGACTTGGAAAGATATTAAATGACTCATGTACGAGCAATGTTTCAAACCTGGTCTGCCATCAAAGGACCGTTCACGCCCATCGAGCACCTCATTCCATCGTCGTCCTCTCGCCCGCACTCGAACATATTCGACCTTCGCCCCATCGTCCGACCAGCCTCGTTACATGGTTAATGTGCCTGCCCTAGCTATTTTCCATCTGTTTACCATGAACCAAAAACTGTTTTAATGCACTTGCATTGTCCAAAAGTGTTGAGCATGATGCAAGTAAAACAAAAAAGCAAATGGGCCATGCCGACACCTCGAACGAGGCAGCAACACCATCCGGAATTGTCCAAGGAGAATTAGACCCAGCACTGAATAGACCAGCGACATCTGAGTTGTCTATAGACCCACACGCCTTCAAATCAATACAGAACGAGTCCACCCAAGAATCCGTGACAAGAACAGCAGAGCCGGGTCCCAATTGCACACCTAAACCGCGAACCGGACCCATACATGAAGAGGTTCATGCCTTAGCCAACACTAAGGTGATTTCTGAATTTAAAAACGCTGGAACCAAGGTAGACAATTCACGAGTACATGAACTGGTTCAATCTGAGACTTGTTTAGATGTATATGATTCCATGACTGCGATAAAACACTTGTTTCTTGCCAAAGGTGCCCATATTTTTGCAGGACCCAAAGAGACAAACCGGAAAGAAGTACCACCCGACCTTTGATGCTACAAGACCGGGGCCAAAGAAGATGATTGTTCAGCAGCTTGTCCGTGGTACCCAAGCCAGAGCATAGGCGTGATATTGAATTCCCTGCTCAAAGGAGAACGGCCTGATATCCCTTTCGACAACAATCCCATGATTCATGAAGGTATGCCATGGACTCACAAAATCGCATGAAAGCAAACTTGGTTTCGTGCAGGTTATACAATTTCGAGGGTATCACGGATATATGTGCACATTTTGGAGCGTATCCACCTAACCGGGAGGTATTAAGCTACAAATCGACCTGTTCCAAAAACATAACTCACCAAGGAATACTCGCGAAGTGGAAGTACTATATCCTTTTACATGAGGAAGGTATGCAAGTTACAAAACAGAAGATTTACAAGGAACCCGATGGAGACCAACTTCTAAATATTAGAGAGCTCAGAATGGACCAAGATGAATCAAGCAACAAAGAAACTTGTTCTAAAGTCTTGAATCATCAGGGAACCCATAAGATTTGGAATAAATCCAATACATCCTCGGACAAAGAAGTTATTCAAGTTATAACTCGAAGGTTTCAGGACCTACCTTATTTGGAAGCTCACGGGTTTGATTGACTTCATACTTATATTTGGAAACCAAGAGGGCGTTGCAACATCTCTTTGGGCCAATGTTTACACTCTTTTTACCTTAAGTGTGGTTTTATCCCAATGGGTTTTCCCACTAGGTTTTTAATGAGGTAATCCAAGGTCCGATACATGAGAAAGAGATCATGGTCCGTCCTATCTTTCCTATCTTTTCTATCTTTTCTATTATGCTTATTTCTATTTTGTAAGCGCCCAAATAAGCCTTCTTAGCTATTATTTTTGTGGCCTATATAAACCACTTGTATATGGTGAAAACCCTTAAGTACTTTTATAAAGAATGTTTTTGCCCTAAGACGACGTCGATCACTTAAACTTTGTGTGGCATCGCCTCTGTTTGAAGATCTCTGGTTACTTGTTACTGTTCTAGTTCAAAACCTCCTTTTAATAGTCTATCAAGCTAAGCTAGAGCTCATTCGGCCAGTGCAAAGCTTCCATTCGACCACCCGTTCTATCGCCCGACCATCGTTCCGCACTCGACCATCTTTGCTTGCATATCGTGAACTACCTGCGTGAAACTATCTTGCCTGGTCAATATATTTCAGCTGTTCTTTGATTATTGATGAGTTTAGTTGGTCTGGTTTAGTTGCTGTCTGGTTTTGGTCTAACTTAATTAATTAACTCACCGTACCTGCAAGAAAACAAAAATAATTTGTGAGTCATATCTAATAAACCAGCTGCACTTGTTGAATTGAACCGATCAATTACTTTCTTGAGTGTTTAATTGTTCTCTCCTTTTCCATTATCTGCTGCTGACTTCCATGTTTGTTGTCATTGCTTAGCAACGATCGTCACACATCTCCAGATAGTGTTCTGTATTAAAAACTCAGCAAAAACAAATAAAAACGTGAAATCCTAAGAAAAACACCAAAAATAAGAAAGAAAAACACTAAAACCTAACAGTGGGTTGCCTCCCACTCAACGCTTGTTTAAGGTCATTAGCTTGTCCAGACGAACAAGATCAGTTTGCTGGAGATCCTGATAGAGACTGTGATTGCCTCTGTGCAAGTCTCCTCATCCACGGTGGAGAGTAAGCTTCATCAGTGTGAGCTCGTCCAAGAAAAGAAGGAGTAAACTGATATGGTGGATCCGAAACCAAAGTCTCGCTTGTCTGTTCTCCATATCCATCCTTAATAGTGAAGGTCTGCCCATCAATCAGCGGCTTACGCAGGATGTCCATCTCAAAGTGCAGTGGCTCATCTCCCAGATGCAGATCAATCAAACTGTGCCTCACATCTATTACTGATCCAGCTGTGGCCAAGAATGGCCTACCCAGTATCAAAGCATCATCCTGCTCACTGTTATACTTAAGCACCAAGAAGTCTGTTGGAACCAAGTAGTTCCCAACTCTCACTGGGACGTCCTCAAGAACTCCTTCAGGAATCCTTATTGACTGATCAGCTAGGACAAGAGAGGTCCTAGTGGGTGAAAAATCCATCATACCCAGCTTCTCTGCCACAGAGTATGGCATGAGACTTCCAGTAGCTCCTAAATCACACAGAGAGCGCTTGAAACCATCCTCAAAGATAGAACAACTCAGCACAAAAATCCCAGGATCAGGTAGCTTCTTAGGAATCTTGGTTAATAGCACATCACTTATATGCTGAGGAACAACTATAACCCAATCCTTCAGCATCTCATCCATTGGCAGCATCTTCTCCAAGTACCTTTGGACACAAGGGTGATAAGGTGGATCATCAGATAGTGGAATTTCTTCCATCTATTCACCAATCTTTTCCAACTGTTTAAGCTCATCAATCTCTTGTCGAATCACCTCAGACACTTTAGGATATAATCGAATAGATTGTGCATAAATCTCATGTTGAGTTATCTCAGACACTCCAGGGAATAAACGATTAAGCTCTAAATCTGCATCTGCATCAATGCCATACGAATCCTGTGAATCTGTCTGTCCACGCCATGCAACGATCGATGCTAAGGATGCATCGATCGATGCAGTTGAATTTTCACATATTCCACCCGAGAGATTTTCCTCAAAATCAGAAATTTCAGCCTCTTCTACCAGTTCAGCTGTATTTAGCTCAAATCTTTCACCTAGGTGTGATCCATCATCAATGTACACTGACCAGGCCTTAATATGGGTGTCTACAACACTCTTTCCCTTGATGGAGCTCGAAATTTGGCTCATATGCGTGTCCAATTGCTTCACATGAGTCTTTAGAGACTCAAACTTCCCATTGAGATCCTCATAAACAGCATCCAACTTCTTGTTGCAGTCCACAACAATCTTAGTCTGTCCTTCCAGCAGCTGTTCCATCATAGCCTCCATCTTGCTCTCATGAGTAGTAGCTACAGGAGGTGTCTGGTAAGAGGAAGATCCATAAGTCCTTTGATTACCTTGCTGGAAAGGTTTCTGAAATCCACTAGTCTGTCCAAATCCAGAAGAGTTTTGGTTGCTGTTGAAAGCACTCTTCTGTCCTCCATTGAAGAACCTATTACCAGACTGATTTCCAAACCTATTTCCTTGGAATCCAGATCCTCCGATGTAGTTCACATCCTCTTCCTGACCATCCTCTTCGACATTGATCACTTCAACATCTTGAGCAAAATGGACAGCTTTCTTCCCAGTTAGAAGATTACAAACAGTGTCCAGCTTAGATCTAATATCAGCTATCTCCAAATTCTCTATCTTTCCACCAGACTTCTTCCTTCTCTCATCAGTATTCTTGCAGCTTACTAAGTTATCTATCAACTGCTTAGCTTGAGCAGGAGTCCTAGTGTTGAAATTTGCATTGCTAGAATTGTCTAATGCAGTCTGATATGGAAGATTTATACCTCTAAAGAAGATACCCAGTAATTTTACCTCAGTGAATCCATGATGCGGGCAGTCACGTTGGTACTTCTTAAACCTCATCCAGGCAGTCTTAAGAGGCTCAGTCGGACCATGAGAAAAAGTGAGAATGTCTTGCCTTGACTGATCAGAGCGAGCATCATCATAGAAGTGTCGCATAAACTCACTCTTCAAAGCATCCCATGTAACAAACTTCCCAGGTGGAAGCTGTTTTAGTCAAGCAGCAGCATCTCCAGCGAGAGAGTAGGGGAAGAGTTTGAGAAACATATAGTCATAATTCACTCCATCATATTTCATCCCAGTGACTATGTCCTCAAACTCATCTATGTAATCCATCGGCTGCTCATTAGGATAGCCATGGAAGGCATTCTGCCTCAGAAGCGAGTAGTAGATGGTCTTGATTTCAAAATCATTCCTATCAAAATCAGGAGGTACAAGAGTTGACTGGTTAACATGGAACTCATCCGGACGGTTATAGTCAGCCAAAGTCCTCTCATGGACAACCATCTCTCTACCTTGGGCATGTCCTTGGCCTTGGTTCTGCTCCTGGCGTGGTTTCTCAGGAGGATCAGGGATAACATTCCCTTCCATCCTGATTTAGATGGGTTTTGAGATCAAAAGGAGAAAAAGAAATGAAGGAGAAAGTTTTTTCCCAATGATGATGACATAGGTCTGATCGAGCCGGACCAGACGGACCAGGCCGAGCCATTCATGACCATAGTGAACGCGCCACGGACTCGGTCTTGCTATAGGAGGCTTACAGAGAGATTCCACCGAGCCATGGAACATTTGATCACCATGAGTAATATAGTCGACATTACAGAGCATTTGGACCAGCTGGACCATGATCAACACGTCAAAAATCAGTTGGCCCAAAATATGTCCGAGACAAGCCCAAACGAAGCCACCAAGACGACTGATGCAGAGAAACACCACATGTTCACATCAGGACCACCCATTTGGCCCTTAATACGATCAACGGCACATCAGATGTTCACCATCAGAGCATTTGATCCTTATACCGTGTCGTCTCTGTGGGCCAAAGATTAAACTCTTTTTCCCTTGCAAGGTTTTTTCCCAACTAGGGTTTCCTTGCATGGTTTTTAACGATGTAATTGGAGGACCGATCCATTAGACGTAGAGCACGGCCCCTCCATCCTTAGTCTACTACACGGCCCAATGGCCTTTGTTTCTTTTCTTAACTTTTGTTTAAGGCCTTGACGCCCATGTGTTTTATTTCCCTAAACCAAAGGCCTAGGCTATAAAATTCCCTTGTTTTTTTATGTTGCAAGTTAAGTTTTAATTAAAGAAATTTACCGTAAGGTTTCTAGTCATTGAGGGCCGCCGGTTCTCCTTTCTTGTGTGTTGCCCCTAGCATCTGAGAATCACCCTTGTTCCTTGTTCTTGTTCTAACTACAATCCACCCATCAGCCCACGCAGAGAGCCCCTTCAGGCCAGCTGGCAAGCTCCACCGACCATCGAGCTACTCGAGGTCTATTGAAGAAAGCGTCTTCATACCAGATCCATTGCGCCACCAGTCTGTCCTTTGTGAGCTTCACCAGAGGCTTACATCATCTGGTATCCGAGATTAGGCTCTTGAGACCAACTGATTACATCTTCACCTTGCTCTTTTATTTTTGTATTTTGCTTGTTTTTGTTCTTACCATCCAAAAATAAATAAATAAATTTGCATTGGTTTTTTCACTATGATTTTTTTGCTTCTTTTCTTGTATATTCATATCTAAAAATAGAAAAAAAGAGTGTTAGGTTGTTTGCTAGAATTCGTCCACTTACCATCATCATTAGGGTTTTCTTGCAAAGATTATTGTTGTTTCTCGTACGCGAACTCTCTCTCTCTCTCTCTCTCTCTCTCTCTCTCTCTCTCTCTCTCTCTCTCTCTCTCTCTCTCTCTCTCTCTCTATGGTTATCGAGCTGAATGATTTACTTGTTTGATTGGGTCTCTTGCTTCGTTTGTGCTTGATTCTTTGTTAGTTATTGTTCTGTTAGGATATCCAAATTAGTATTAGATTCAGTTTTCATCATTTTGTATGCGCATTAGATTTCATCTTAATATCGGCCGCCCTTTAAAATTCTTTTAGCATCGGTTTGTTAAGTTGTGTTATTGAGTCTCGGTTTGTTTTTGCTTGCTTCAACTATCGGTTTTTGTTATAAATTGGCTAGGTTGTTAGTTTTCTTGCTGAGTCTGCATCATAAGGATAGAGATAGAGATTGATTGTTTCTTGTGAGGTTGTGGTTATGATTACCACCGAGCCGTTTGTTCCTTATTACTTGGCTAATTGTTTGCTGCTTGTTGCGATTGTTCTTGGTTGCTTGTGAATTCATATCTTTCGACCTTAGATTTAGCATTAGTTCATATATGTTATTCTAATCAGTTAAAAAAATTATAATAAACCGGCCATATAGCTTTGCATATTTTCCATTTCCGTTTGCATACTTGCCTTTTTGCGATTTTGCCTTTTTTGCTTTATAATTGATACTTGATTGTCCCTTTTATTTCCCGTTTGAACTTGATTTTTCTAATTTTATGTACTCAGGAACTAGGTAGTAATGGGTGAAAACCGAGCCGCACCAGTCAACATTGCGCAGCTGCTCGGAGTGATCCAAGCCATCATCGAGCCCCTGAACCGGCTCAAGCAACCGACGGTTCAACCACCGCCCACATCTTATCAGCAGCCTTGTCAAGCACAACCGCTAGCTCCATCTAGGAGAGGTCAGCACGTACGGGCCGACAAGCTAGAGGATACATACAAGGACATGCTCGGGCTCAACATGATGGAGTACATCTTCGACAATTATGCTTACAACAACCATAAAAGGTTGCATTGGCAGCGGCCCAACTCACCGACTACGCCGTATCTTGGTGGGAAAGAGTGTAGAATCATTTAGTGTTAATCCTGATTCAATTCATCAGATTAATTGATCCTAAACATGCCAGATCTAGGTTCTCTTGATAGAATCATAAAGGATCTCACCTGTTACCTTATTATGCAGCGGAAAGAGGAGGTACGGGTCAGAGATCAGCAGAACCACCAAGAGATAGTTCCTCCAAAGGCTCACACACGCACGCACAGGAAATTGGCTGCTAGACCAGCTGGTGGGAGGCGCAGAAGAGAGAGAGAGGTGGCGCAGAGGCTTAGGGAAATTAGGTGGCTAGGTTAAGTTTTAATCATAAAACTTATGCCTAATTCCTTTTGGGCTTTTGGGCCCAATTCCCTAGTCTGATTAAATCCCTTGGATTTAATCAGGCCCTTCTATCTCTCTAAGTACAGTAAATGCCTAGCACTTTTACCGTACTTCTGCTAAACCGTTCCTACACATTTTCCTGTTAGCTTAGGCGTGTGACCCATATGGGATCATATAATAAAAGAAATAAGTCCAAGACTTATAGATCATGAGCGGACTCTAGCAAGCCATCATGACCCCCAGTATTATATGACTTATGTCTGATCATTGACATACTCTTACTTTCTAGAGACAGCACAGAGATTACTGGACATAATTCCAACAATCTCCCACTTGAACTGGAATCTCTGTATTCATAATCCTTTTGTCTCAATATCTCGATTAGTCATAAGGCAATATTAGTGTCATCCTTATAAAGCCTAATCTTGTTCATCGGACTCTGATTTGATACTGACAATCCAAACGACTCGGGAAAGTCTGTTTGAGCATGGCCATGCATTTTCCAGTATTCAAATCTCCGATTGGCCTAGAGATATTCACTCCATTTATATTGGAGGGACAAATCCCGTCTTGTTCCATCACTGTAAACTACTCATTTCATAACACACCCAATCAAGGTCCTTATAACTATCGCTTAACGACAGCATTAGACAATGATCAAAGCGCATTAGTTCATGTGCAGTCACATGCATGCGAACTCAGGTCTAAGGACTATACTCTATAGTCGTAGTAAGAATCTCTTATGACACAGATATAAATATCCTGAAGAGTTCTTATAATCGGGTCTTGTCCGGTCGTATGTACCCCAACATACACCTATGTATTGACTTTGATGCCGTGCATCTATGACATCCTGAGACTTTGTCATAAGTCACATACCAATCTAGTCTCACGCGGTTGTTGGTGTTCCAATTTCAACAACCTTCGACTAGGGACAGGATGATATAAGCCATCTATCAAATATAGGGTCTCATGATCAAGCTAAATGACTTTGATGACTCAAGATCAAGTCACTTACTTCGATGACCTATAAAATGGTTCATATCATTTTGGAACGATTATTTCATCACAGTTAAAATAATCTTGAAATAATAATTTCATTAAACATCTTAAATGTTTTACAAGAACATATCAAATAACTAAATAAAGCCCTCAAACTCCCACTCAAATTTAGATTACATTTCAATGTCTCTAATGTTGGAATTATGTCCAGTAATCTCTGTACTGTCTCTAGAAAGTAAGAGTATGTCAATGATCAGACATAAGTCATATAATACTGGGGGTCATGATGGCTTGCTAGAGTCCGCTCATGATCTATAAGTCTTGGACTTATTGCCTTTATTGTATGATCCCATATGGGTCACACGCCTAAGCTAACGGGAAAATACGAAGGAACGGTTTAGCAGAAGTACGGTAAAAGTGCTAGGCATTTACTGTACATGGAGAGACTAAAGGGCCTGATTAAATCCAAGGGATTTAATCAGAACTGAGAATTGGACCCAAAAGCCCATGAGAACTAGAAGGGATTTTAATGAATAAAATCAGACCTAGCTCTCTAATTTCTCAGAAGATCTGCGCCTCCCTCCTCTCTCTCTGCGCCTCCTCTCTCAGCTGGTCTAGCAGCCAATTTCCCGAGTGTGCGTGTGTGAGCCTTTGGAGGATCCATCTCTTGGTGGTTCTGCTGATCTCTGACCCTTACCTCCCATTCCGCTGCATAAACAAGGTAACAGGTGAGATCTATTATGTTTCTAATCAAGAGAACCTAGATCTGCATGTTTAGTAGGATGAATCAATCTGAGAATTGAATCTAGAGACACTAAACGATCCAACAGTGGTATCAGAGCTATTGGTTCTGTGGTTTTCTTGTTTAGAATCATGTTTAGGATTGTTTAAAGAGGTGTTTTTGAATCAACCTACTGATAAGGAAAAACACTTAAGAAACAAGAATTAAAACCTAAACTAATTGAAATCGCATGATCCAATCTATATTGAATTGGTATGCGTCGGAGTGTGATCGTCGAAGGATCATACATCCGGATCGGCATGACGCACGGACCGATCGTGGATCGTGTCGCGTGGTCATTACCGATCGGCGATGATGCGCACGACCGAGAGGAGCGATGGATCCGATCGCGAGATCGACCACGATCGTCGTTTTCTCACGTCCCGATCGATCGACTGAGAGGCGCGAGAGCATCGCATGGATCCGCAAGGCAGATCGCATGGATCTCGGCCCAATCCGCGTCCCGCTCTCGACCCGCCATCCCGTCCCGATCACTCGTCCCGACCATCGTCCCGTTCGTGCATCGCGTGCGGCTGTCCCGATCGTTCACTCGATCGTGTGAAGCTAGGGCTGCATGATCGTGAACGGTTCACGTCCAATCGATCGGTTCGGTTCGTTTGACGGTTCGGTTTAAAGATAATTGAAATTAATCGTCACGGTCTAATAAACAGACTTAATAATTTTATTAAGTTCTGGTTAAACCGAGACAAGAAATCCAAAGTCGTAAAATTGGATTTTGTGCCTAAACCAGTGATTTTCTAATTTGATTTGGTTGGACCAAATAAATTGAGAAAATCCGGTTTAGTAAATAACCGGTTGACAATTGTGGTCATCGTAGTAATTAATTTTGGTTAAGACCAATTTTAATGAACCAGACCGGTTATGTCATTTAATTGGGCAATTGGGTTATGTCTTGGACATAGACAAATTCTTGGGCCTCGGGCCAAGAAGTTAAAACAATTGGGCCAATTATTTGAGTCTTTTCTTCAGAATTAATTTAAAATTTATTTTTATAAAATTATAAAAATCGATTTTTTAAATTAATAAGTTTCCAAAATTTTGAAATTAGAAAGTTTCTTAAATTAGAAGTTTCTAGATTTGCATGTTTTGGATTTTAGGAAATTTCTATATTTAGAAAGTTTCCAATTTTAGGAAGTTTCCAATTTTAGAAAGTTTCCAAAATTAGTAGGTTTCCCAAAAAGGAAAGTTTCCCAAAATAGTAATCTTCTGTTTTGGGATAAAATTTTAATAAACCTACGAACCTCTAATAATATCAAGCGTTGGATGTCTTGTCCAGTCTATGTCAGCTGTCGAAGCCCATTCAATTGTACTCATGGCCTTACAGTGTGAGGGTGTCTATTTTTGCGTGGGTAAGACAGTTTGTGATTCATAAATGTCATTGGGAGTCCCAGACATTAGTGATTACATGACTGTATAGTCTGGTTTTCTTGACTAGGCCATCGGGAGTCCCGGGCCTTGAGACATCAGAGTGGATTGGGCCTCGGGCCCAGATTCACAACCAAGAGTTATATCACGGATATAATTAGCCGAAATAGGGCTTACCGATATAAGCTAAGGTTGGGTGACGGCCAGTGGCCCACTTTGATCTTAGTTATATGTGGATCTTGGAATCATTATATTCTATTGAGGATAACTGATGTTATTGAATATAATGCGTGATTAATCATATTAAATTTAATACGAGATTAATCATATTGAACATATTAACTAAAATCCTTTTATCTTAAATTTCAGTTATGACTAGCACAAACAATCAAAACACTTTCTCGATCCGGTCTGTCCTTGAGATGGACAAGCTGAACGGATCAAATTTCTTGACTTGGTCGCGGAACCTGAGGCTAGTCCTCAGGCAGGAGAGAAAGGACTATGTCCTTGAGAGAGCTCTCCCCGTGAGGATCGGGTCCAATGCCTCTCATGCAGTATATGATGCTTGGAATAAGCATTATAATGATGCGGTAGATGTGCGTGGTCTGATATTGGCTACCATGGACTCAGACTTGCGGAAGCAATATGAGAACATGGAGTCGCCAATAGAGATGATCAGCAGCCTGAAATTGAAATTTCAGGAGCAGATAAGAGTGGAGAGATACCAGTTGGTTAAGTCTCTCACTAGCTGCAAGCTACCAGATGATCATCCAGTGAGTCCTCATGTCAGTAAAATGATAGGTTATATTAATAACCTGAGGAAACTGGATTATCCAGTTAGCCAAGAATTGGCAACTGAGATCATTCTGCAGTCACTGCCGTCAAGCTATGATAAGTTCAGAAGGAACTATATCAAGAAAGGCTTAACGAAGACGCTGACTGAACTGCATGATATGCTCAAGACAGTTGAGCCAAACGTGAAGAGTACCCAGTATAATCTCATAATGGAGAAGGGTGGGTTTATTAAACCTAGTGCTGACAAGGGTGAAGACAAAGTTGTCCAGATTTTGAATCATGGCAAGCGTGTGTCTTCTGAGCCCAAGTCAGATACCTCTTACGTTGGTAAGTGCTTCTACTGTAAAGAGACAGGGCATTGGAAGAGAGATTGCATTAAATTCATGGAAGATGATGAGGAGTTAAAGTTGATGTATGAGACTACTTCCTCAGGTATTCATGTTATTACTTCAAGTTCTACCTTAAAGGTATTGGATACTGGTTGTGGCACTGATATTTGTAGTAATATGCAGAGCCTAAGCAACAGTAGAATGTTGAAGGAAGGACAAGTGGATCTACATGTCTGGAAGGAGCTATGGACGCTGCCTCAGCCGTAGGGTTTTCACTTGTAGATGCCTTCGAGGCTTGGTTGTGTATTAAGTAATTGCTACAATGTACCTGCTTTAAGCAGAGTTGTTTTTCATTTTCTTGTAAGAATTTGAATGTTTTTCATTTTGATAAAAGACAAGGTTTTGTTCTTTTGATCTTAATGAAATATTAATTGTAGCACCCTATTCAAGGAATGGGTTTTATATCTTAAACCAAAGAGTGCCTAAATGTAACATAAATACCGAATTGGTTTAAATCTGATGAATTAAACCTGAATTTTCTTGGTATAAAAGTCTTGGTCACATAGAGTAAGACGGATTCAGAAATCCCATAGTTATGGACTGTTGGGCTCATTTGATACGATATCTTATGAGACTTGAATTCTGCTTACTGGACCAAAAGACAAAGGGCCCATCTTAGCCGTGCTAGAGAAAGGCCCAAAGGCTTATTGGAGATTGAACATACTCATGTATGTGGTCCGATGAGCAGTAATGCCAGAGAAAATTTCCTGTACTTCATTGTCTCTACTGATTACTTCAGTGAGTAAGACTGTGTTCATTTGATGAGACACAAGTCGGAATTCTTTGACATGGTCGAAAGAGTTCCAGAATGAGGTATAGAATCTGAGTGACAGAAGTATTAAGACTCTGGATTAGATCACGAGTGAGAATACTTGAGTCATTAATGGTGTGATCATCTGATTGAGTGTGAAGTAGTTTCACGGCTCATTTTCTCCTGAAAACCTGGAGGTGTTTCTGTGAGAAAGAGTCAGATCTTATCAGAAATGATTAAAGATGAGTCACACGAATCTTCCATGATATTTTTTTTAAGAATAACGCTCTAGAAATATCTAAGTTTACACTGAAATAGTTCCACCAATACTAGTTGAAAGACAACACGTAAATGTGGATTGGAATCGATCCAAATTCGTCTTTACTGAGTATTTATAGTTGTGCTACTTTGCTGGTTGTCCTAGGGAAACCAAGGCTTGTTACTTTTACGTCCATTCTGTTTTCTAAGAAGGGAAGTTACTTTCCAAGAAGAACAGTGGGAGTAAAAGTATAACTCGAAGAAATTCGAGAAATACAGGAGGCTGCTCAACCTGTTGAGGGAGAGCAACGGATGGATTTACAGATTTCTGTAGAATCTACACCTGTAGAGCCTGAAGTTCGCAGATATGAATGAATCAGTTACTAATCCGAGAGTGATTTCTCGTCATTAGTTGAAACTGATGATCATTGAAAGTTCGCATGATCTGATGATCATTGAAAGCGACGAATCTGCGAAATTCAAAGAAGCGAAAGTAAGCCCGGACTCCGAAAAATTACATTTTGTGTAAGATAGCTTCATCGATCCATTCATGGATGGAAGCAAACAAATCGGAGTTGAAATCTTCGTTCTGTTGAAATAGTCAAGGTTTTGACCTGAACAGGAACGAAATGGAACTGTGCGTTTACTAAAAGATAAGTGGGAGCAATATTGCATTTCTCATAGTGTATGTCGATGACATACTGATTCTCGGATATAACGTCCCAATGCTGCAGTCGGTAAAGGACTGGCTTGGGAGTTGGTTTTATGATTGACATGGGTAAAGCCACGTAGTTCTTGGATTCTGGATCTAAAGATAGAGATCCAGAAGAGCTGGTAGGACAATGTCAGGATTCTTAAATTGACAAAGTCCTACACGTTTTCAGCAATCCAAGAAGGGTTTTATGCCAATGTCACATGGCATTAAGTTAAGCAAGAAACAGTGTCCCACGATAACTGCTGAGCTTGAATACATGGATGAGATTCCATATGCGTCGGCAATTGGATCTATCATGTATGCCATGACACGTACTTGTTTTGATGTTGCTTTAATGTTAAGCAAGACAAGTAAAGACCAGTCAAATCCAGCAGAGAATCACTGGATAGACGTAATGAATATTCTCAAGTATTTGGAAAATACTTAGGATATGTTCTTGATTTACGGAGAAAGTGAGGTGCTACGAGTCGGTAGAGTCTGAAAGGCAAGTTTCCAATGGACAAAGATGATTTCCGGTCACAGTCCGGTTATATCTTGTGTCTATCTGGCGGTGCAAGGCACTGTTGCTGACTCCATGACTTAAGCTGAACATTTCGCAGCTTGGGAAGCGGCGAAAGAGGTTGTTTGGAAAGAAGAGTTCGTCACTGAACTTGATGTGATTCCCAGCATAGATGAGACTAGCTGCACATCAGAGGTCCAAACACCTTGAGGGTAGGTATAACCTATTCCGTGAGATAAATGAAAGAGATGTTAAGTAGATCATCAAGTTTCAACGAATGAGAACGTTGCTAATCTATTAACGAAGCCACTCCTTAGGCCTAAGCACGAGTCGCGGACTGTTGCTGTAGGATAAGTGAAATTAAGATGTAGTCTTAATTTCAGTGGGAGTTTGAGGGCTTTATTTAGTTATTGATATGTTCTTGTAAAACATTTTATGTTTAATGAAATTATTATTTCAAGATTATTTTAACTGTGATGAAATAATCGTTCCAAAGTGATATGAACCATTTTATAGGTCATCGAAGTAAGTGACTTGATCTTGAGTTATCAAAGTCATTTAGCTTGATCATGAGACCCTATATTTGATAGATGGCTTATATCATCATGTCCCTAGTCAAAGGTTGTTGAAATTGGAACACCAACAACCGTGTGAGACTAGATTGGTATGTGACTTATGACAAAGTCTCAGTGTGTCATAGATGCGCGGCATCAAAGTCAGTACATAGGTGTATGTAGGGTACATACGACCGGACAAGACCCGATTATAAGAACTCTTCAGGATATTTATATCTGTGTCATAAGAGATTCTTACTACGACTATAGAGTATAGTCCTTAGACCTGAGTTCGCATGCATGTGACTGCACATGAACTAATGCGCTTTGATCATTGTCTAATGCTGTCGTTAGGCGATAGTTATAAGGACCTTGTTTGGGTGTATTATGAAATGAGTAGTTTACAGTGATGGAACAAGACGGGATTTGTCCCTCCAATATAAATGGAGTGAATATCTCTAGGCCAATCGGAGATTTGAATACTGGAAAATGCATGGCCATGCTCAAACGGACTTTCCCGAGTCGTTTGGATTGTCAGTATCAAATCAGAGTCCGATGAACAAGATTAGGCTTTATAAGGATGACACTAATCTTGCCTTATGACTAATCGAGATATTGAGACAAAAGGATTATGAATACAGAGATTCCAGTTCAAGTGGGAGATTGTTGGAATTATGTCCAGTAATCTCTGTACTGTCTCTAGAAAGTAAGAGTATGTCAATGATCAGACATAAGTCATATAATACTGGGGGTCATGATGGCTTGCTAGAGTCCGCTCATGATCTATAAGTCTTGGACTTATTGCCTTTATTGTATGATCCCATATGGGTCACACGCCTAAGCTAACGGGAAAATACGAAGGAACGGTTTAGCAGAAGTACGGTAAAAGTGCTAGGCATTTACTGTACTTGGAGAGACTAAAGGGCCTGATTAAATCCAAGGGATTTAATCAGAACTGAGAATTGGACCCAAAAGCCCATGAGAACTAGAAGGGATTTTAATGAATAAAATCAGACCTAGCTCTCTAATTTCTCAGAAGATCTGCGCCTCCCTCCTCTCTCTCTGCGCCTCCTCTCTCAGCTGGTCTAGCAGCCAATTTCCCGAGTGTGCGTGTGTGCGCCTTTGGAGGATCCATCTCTTGGTGGTTCTGCTGATCTCTGACCCTTACCTCCCATTCCGCTGCATAAACAAGGTAACATGTGAGATCTATTATGTTTCTAATCAAGAGAACCTAGATCTGCATGTTTAGTAGGATGAATCAATCTGAGAATTGAATCTAGAGACACTAAACGATCCAACATCTAATGCCTACAGCTTCAGTTAGGAACTCGAGCTTAGGTCTTGGGAGTGGCTTTTTCAATGGATCAGCGACGTTATCATCTGTCTGAACTCGGCTGATCTTGACTTCCTTTCTATTAATGATGTCACGTATCAAGTGAAATCTTCTTAGGACATGCTTGAATTTCTGGTGTGATCTTGGTTCCTTTGCCTGAGCAATAGCACCATTGTTATCACAAAACAGTGCCAGAGGCTCAGCCGCATTTGGTATCACACCTAGTTCAATAATGAACTTTCGTATCCAAACAGCTTCCTTCGCTGCTTCCGAAGCGGCGATATATTCAGCTTCTGTAGTGGAATCAGCAACGGTGTCTTGCTTGGAGCTTCTCCAACTGATTGCACCGCCATTCAGACAAAAGATATAACCGGACTGTGACCGGAAATCATCTTGGTCTGTCTGGAAACTTGCGTCCGTGAATCCACTGACTTCAAGCACATCACTTCCACCGTATACCAAGAACTTGTCCTTAGTATGTCTTAGATACTTCAGGATATTCTTGACGGCAATCCAATGGTTTTCACCTGGATTTGACTGGTATCTACTCGTCATGCTCAATGCATAAGCAACATCAGGACGAGTACAGATCATGGCATACATGATTGATCCTATTGCAGATGCATAAGGAATATTCTTCATGCGCTCAAGCTCAGCAGCCGTCGTAGGGCTCTGCTTCTTGCTTAGCGTTGTGCCATGTACCATTGGCGTGAAGCCCTTCTTGGAATCTTTCATGCTGAATCTTTGTAGGACTTTGTCAATGTATGAATCTTGACACAAGCCTATCAGCCTTCTAGATCTATCCCGGTAGATCCTGATTCCAAGAACGTATGCGGCTTCACCCATGTCTTTCATGGAAAAACAACTTCCAAGCCAGTCCTTTACCGACTTCAGCATTGGAACGTCGTTTCCGAGAAGCAGTATGTCATCGACATACAAAATAAGAAATACTATCTTGCTCCCACTAGCTTTCTTATACACGCATTGTTCTTCTTCGTTTCTGATGAAGTCAAATTGCTTGATCGCTTCATCAAAACGAAGATTCCAGCTCCTCGATGCTTGCTTCAATCCATAAATGGATTTATGAAGCTTGCATACTTTCCCAGCATTCTTTGGATCTATGTAACCGTCAGGTTGTGTCATATACACATCCTCTTCCAGAATTCCATTCAGGAAGGCGGTTTTCACGTCCATCTGCCAAATTTCATAATCATGAAAAGCTGCAGTTGCTAGTAGAATCCGAATAGATTTCATCATTGCCACTGGGGAATAGGTTTCATCATAATCCACACCGTGAACTTGTCTGAAACCTTTTGCCACCAACCTGGCTTTATAAATCTGGACATTTCCATCCACGTTAATCTTCTTTTTGAAGATCCATTTGCACTCGATGGCTTTTACACCAGCGGGTAAGTCAACCAACGAAAACACTTGGTTGACTGACATGGAGTCCATTTCGGAATCAGTGGCCTTACGCCACTTAGAGGAATCTGGGCCCATCATGGCTTGATTGAAGTTCGATGGTTCATCACCATCAATGATCAGAAGATCATGACAGTTAGTCACGAGGAATCCTTGATATCTCTCGGGTTCGTGACGGATCCTCCCGGATCTTCGAACTTCAGGTACTACAGGTTCAGGCTCTACAATTTCTTGTAGGTCCTCCTGCTGCTCTTCCTCATTAGGTTGAGCAGTATCCTGTTCATCTTGAATTTCTTCAAGCAGTACCTTACTCCCACTGTCTTTCTTAGAGAGAAACTCCCTCTCATGAAAGCTACAATCCCGGGCAACAAAAATCTTGTTCTCGGAACGCAGGTAGAAGTAATAAGCCTTGGTTTCCTTCGGATAACCAATGAAGTAGCATTTATCAGACTTTGGTGTAAGCTTGTCAGAGATCAATCTCTTGACATAGGCTTCACAACCCCAAATTCTTAGATAAGACAGCACTGGAGCTACTCCAGTCCATAATTCATATGGTGTCTTTGCTACTGCTTTTGATGGCGCTCTATTTAGAGTGAACACTGCTGTTAGCAGAGCATATCCCCAAAGGGATATTGGAAGGTCTGTGTGACTCATCATAGATCGAACCATATCCAATAAGGTCCGATTTCTCCTCTCAGACACACCATTCCATTGTGGTGTTCCAGGAGGAGTGAGTTGGGATACGATCCCACACTCTCTCAGATGATCACTGAATTCTTGGCTTAAGTATTCTCCTCCTCGGTCGGACCGAAGAGCCTTAATGCTTTTGCCAAGTTGGTTATGTACTTCATTTTGGAATTCTCTGAATTTCTCAAACGATTCAGACTTATGTTTCATCAAATAAACATATCCATACCTACTGAAATCATCAGTGAAGGTAATGAAGTACTGATAGTTTTCTCTTGCATTTGTGGACATTGGGCCACACACATCTGTGTGTATCAGGCCCAATAAGTCACTGGCCCTCTCGTTAGGTTTATTAAAGGGGGCCCGTGTCATTTTGCCCATCATGCAGGATTCACATTTCTCACATGACTCAAAGTCAAATGAGCCAAGAAGTCCATTCGAATGGAGCCTCTTGATGCGTTTCTCGCTGATGTGCCCTAAACGACAATGCCATAGAAACGTTCGGTTCTCCTCATTAGGTTTGAACCGTTTGGTATCAATGTTATAAATTGGCGCGGATTGATCAAGTATGTAAAGCCCATTCGTAAGAGGGGCACAACCATAGAACAAATTGTTGCGATTGAAGGAACATAATTTATTCTTAACTGAAAAATCATAACCTTCCAAATCCAACAAAGAAATTGAAATAATATTTCTGCTTATCGCAGGTACAAAATAACAATTATTGAGTTCTAAAACCAATCCCGAAGGTAAAGACAACAAGTATGTGCCTACAGCTAGTGCAGGAACTTTCGCTCCATTCCCAACTCGTAGCTCCACTTGTCCTTGCTTCAGCCTCCTACTGTTGCTGAGTGCCTGCATATTAGTACAAATATGAGCCCCACAACCAGTATCCATAACCCATGAGGTATTATCAGAAGTGGTTGTATTAACTTCTATAACAAAAATACCTGATGAAGAAGTCTCGAGAGTCTTCTTCTTCAATTCCTTTAGACCTTCCAGGAATTTCTTACATTCTCTCCTCCAATGCCCTGGTTCTTTACAGAACCTGCAGATGTCAGTAGGCCCAGCCTTGGATTTGGGCTTGGGCTTTGGCGTGTCCTTGTCCGAGACTTGAACAGCCTTAGCCTTTCCCTTGTCCTTGGCAGAGGATTTCTTAAAGCCCTTGCCCTTTTGCACCATAAGCACATTGGGGTCCTTGGCGGTTTTCCTCAGGTTGGGCTCTGCAGTCTTGAGCATTCCGTGAAGCTCAGGCAATGTCTTACTCAAGCCATGCATATTGAAGTTCAGGATGAACTGATCATAGCTTGCAGGTAATGACTGCAGAACGATGTCGCAAGCAAGTTCCTGGCTGATAGGGCAGTCGAGTTTCTGAAGATGATCGAGATAACCCATCATCTTCAAGACATGAGGACTCACTGCCGCATTTGCAGCCAACTTACAGTCTAAGAGGTTCTTAACTGTCTGGAACCTCTCAGTCCTTGCCTGCTCCTGAAAAAGCGATTTCAGGCTTGCCATTATCTCGATGGGCGACAACACACTCTCGAACTGCATTTGCAGCTCAGCAGTCATGGTCGCCAACATCAGGCAATAGACATCATTTTCATCTGATGAATGCTTTTCCCAAGCATTATGCAGAGTCCTTGCGGCATTGTTAGGAGGCCTCTCGGGGAGGGGATCACGAAGGACATAATCCTTCTTCTCCTGCTTGAGGACCAGCCTCAAGTTCCTTGACCACGTCAGGAAGTTCGTTCCGGTCAGCTTCTCCTTTTCGAGAACAGACCGGATTGAGAATGTGTTTTGAGTGCTTGTAGTAGTCATAGCTGAAATATAAGATAAAAAAGGTTTTTAGTTAATATGTTCAAAATGATTAATCTCGTATTATATTTAATATGATTAATCTCGCATTATATTCAATAACATCAGTTACCCTCAATAGAATATAATGATTCCAAGATCCACATATAACAAAGATTAAAGTGGGCCACTGGCCGTCACCCAACCTTAGCTTATATCGGTAAGCCCTATCTCGGCTAATTATATCCGTGATATAATTCTTGGTTGTGAATCTGGGCCCGAGGCCCAATCCACTCTGATGTCTCAGGGCCCGGGACTCCCGATGGCCTAGTCAAGAAAACCAGACTATACAGTCATGTAATCACTAATGTCTGGGACTCCCAATGACATTTATGAATCACAAACCGTCTTACCCACGCAAAAGTAGACACCCTCACACTGTAAGGCCATGAGTACAATTGAATGGGCTTCGACAGCTGACATAGACTGGACAAGACATCCAACGCTTGATATTATTTGAGGTTTGTAGGTTTATTAAAATCTCATCCCAAAATAGAAGATTACTATTTTGGGAAACTTTCCTTTTTGGGAAACCTACTAATTTTGGAAACTTTCTAAAATTGGAAACTTCCTAAAATTGGAAACTTTCTAAAATTGGAAACTTCCTAAAATTGGAAACTTTCTAAATATAGAAATTTCCTAAAATCCAAAACATGCAAATCTAGAAACTTCTATTCTAAGAAACTTTCTAATTTCAGATTTTGAAAACAGATTAATTTAAAATCGATTTTAATTTTATATAAATGAATTTTAAATTAAATCTGAAAAAAAAGACTCAAATAATTGGCCCAATTATTTTAACTTCTTGGCCCGAGGCCCAAGAATTGGTCCATGTCCAAGACATAACCCAATTGCCCAATTAAATGACATAACCGGTCTGGTTCATTAAAATTGGTTTAACCAAAATTAATTACTACGATGACCACAATTGTCAACCGGTTATTTACTAAACCGGATTTTCTCAATTTATTTGGTCCAACCAAATCAAATTAGAAAACCACTGGTTTAGGCACTAAATCCAATTTTTCGACTTTGGATTTCTTATCCCGGTTTAACCAGAACTTAATAAATTTTATTAAGTCTGTTTATTAAACCGTGACGTTTAATTTTAATCAAGTTTTAAACCGAACCATTAACCGAACCGAAACAGCACGAACCAAAACGAACCGACCATTAGGTCACGTGTTCGTTACGGCCGCGAGCAATACACGATCGGGACGGCCGAGAGCCTCACGCGATCGGGACGGCAGCTGGACGGGACGGGACGGGACGATTGGGACGATTGCGGGATGATAGCGGGATGATCGCAGCGATCGATCCATGCGATCCGCTCGGTCCATCCATGCGATCGATCCACTCGATCGTTCGCTTCATCTCTCGCGCGCGAGCATCACCGATCGGTATGACCACGCGACACGATCCATGATCGGTCCGTGCGTCAAGCGATCCGCTCGGCCGAGCATCATACGCATACCGATCCTATAGCGATCGGTTCATGCGGTTCTAGTTTAGGGTTTTTCAATTGTTTCTTAAGTGTTTTACATATCAATTTGATTGAATCAAACACTTCTAAACAACCTAAACATGATTCTAAACAAGAAATCCTAATAGAACCAATGGCTCTGATACCACTGTAGAATCGTTTAGTGTTAATCCTGATTCAATTCATCAGATTAATTGATCCTAAACATGCCAGATCTAGGTTCTCTTGATAGAATCATAAAGGATCTCACCTGTTACCTTATTATGCAGCGGAAAGAGGAGGTACGGGTCAGAGATCAGCAGAACAACCAAGAGATAGTTCCTCCAAAGGCTCACACACGCACGCACAGGAAATTGGCTGCTAGACCAGCTGGTGGGAGGCGCAGAAGAGAGAGAGAGGTGGCGCAGAGGCTTAGGGAAATTAGGTGGCTAGGTTAAGTTTTAATCATAAAACTTATGCCTAATTCCTTTTGAGCTTTTGGGCCCAATTCCCTAGTCTGATTAAATCCCTTGGATTTAATCAGGCCCTTCTATCTCTCTAAGTACAGTAAATGCCTAGCACTTTTACCGTACTTCTGCTAAACCGTTCCTACACATTTTCCTGTTAGCTTAGGCGTGTGACCCATATGGGATCATATAATAAAAGCAATAAGTCCAAGACTTATAGATCATGAGCGGACTCTAGCAAGCCATCATGACCCCCAGTATTATATGACTTATGTCTGATCATTGACATACTCTTACTTTCTAGAGACAGCACAGAGATTACTGGACATAATTCCAACAAAGAGATGTTTCCAATCGGAGACGACATCAATACGAGAAGATCACCATATGGACCGCCATAAAATACAGCCTAAGATGAAGGTACGTGCCACTAAATTTTCATATATACTTACAGAAAAGGTTTCGAAAGCTTGTGCAGGGAAGCATGTCCGTAGAAGAATATTTTGAGGATTTTGAGGAACTACAGAATAAGTTTTAGTTAGAAGACTCGGAGGAGACCCTTAGGGACCATTTTATCGACGTCCTTCACAATCATATCGCACAAAAGGTCGAGATCCAACCGTACCACGACAAGTCCGAGCTACTTTATATAAGTATTCAAGCCGAGCAGCACATCAAGCGGAAGATGGCCACTACAAACCAAGCAAGAAGCAACTTGACATGGACTCTACCCGCGACTAAAGGAGTAGACAGGGGCAAGGCTGTTGATATCGAGTCGTGGTTCAAGAAACAGAACACCGAGGCTCGTAAATTCAACCGTCCCGAGGCAGGTAAGTTCCCTAGTACTTCTAGAGATAGAGATATTACTTGTTTCAAATGTCAACGAAAAGGACATATGGCTCGAGAATGTCCCAACCGATGGGTGATGATCGTCATTGCAACTATCGAGTATGATTCTTAGACCAAGCCAGAAGAAGACGAGGAGATGTCCGACCCGAGTACTCCTATTGAATATCCAGATGTTGCAGATATGTTAATGATCCGGAGAGCTCTCAGCTCCTTAGTAGATCCCGAGATGATCCAACGGGAAAACATCCTTCATACCCCATGTACCGTTAACAACAAGGTATGTAGCCTCATTATACATGGTTGATAAGATAGGTCTCCAATTCATGAAGCATCCGCGGCCATACCATCTTAGGTGACTCAACGATGATACAGAGAAATGAATAGCTGATCAAGTCACCGTACCATTTAGTGTGGGTAAATACAGTGACCCTATGGTGTGTGATGTTGTTCCCATCCAAGTTGGTCACCAACTTTTAGGCCGGCCCTGGTTGTTCGACAAGGAGACTCTACACAACGAACGTACCAATCATTAATCGTTCAGCCATGATAAACGCAATTACCAGCTTGCACCGCTTACGCTTTTGAAGATCCACGAGATGCTACTAAAACTTGCAAAGGATAGCAAGGTTAGTGCAACCAATCTTCTTATTACATCAAGTTTTTCTTAAAGCTATTGGTCAGAACACACAAGTGCTACTAATGGTTGTTACGGAGGCTTTGCATTCTAGTTCAAGCGACTTAGAGCCGCCCCGAAAATTGGTTTCTTTGTTGGACAGGTTTAAGGACGTGTTCCCGGACGAGATTCCAGCCGGCCAATGTCCAATCCGAGGCATTGAGAATCAGATCAACCTTGTGCCCGGTTTTAACCTACCAAACCGACCCGACTACAAGATGAACCTAATAGAGTCCAAGAATCCGGAGAAGCATATTCAAGACCTCATGTCCAAGGGATACATACGATAGAGTCTCATCCTGTGTGTCATTCCGGTTCTATTGGTGCCCATGAAAGACGGAACCTTGAGGATGTGAGTCGACTCCCGAGCCATCAAGTACCAGCATCCGATACCACGCCTAGACGACATGTTGGACAAGCTGCAAGGATAATCCATCTTCTCAAAGATCGATCTACTAAGGGGCTATCATTAGGTAAGGATGAAGGCATGGGACCAGTGGAAGACAATCTTCAAAACCAAAAAGAGCCTATACGAGTGGCTCGTCATGCCGTTCGGTTTAACCAAAGCCCCCAACACATTCATAAAACTCATGAACCAGGTCCTAAAGGCCTACATCAGTAACTTTGTGGTGTTTACTTTGATGATATCTTAATATACATTAGATGTTTTTTCGACCACAATGTGCACCTTGAGCAAGTAATAGAGACTCTTCATCATAAAGGCCTTTATGCGAACCCCAAGAAGGGCACATTCTGCCCTGATCAGCTTGTTTTCCTAGGTTTTGTTGTGAGTTAGCATGGATTACAGGTGGATCGGGAGAAGGTTAAGGCTATCTAGGAATGGCCCACACCGACCATAATTTGACATGTTCAGAGCTTCAACGGATTTGTTTTTACTCGAGATTTGTCAAAGACATCAGTACCATAGCTGCACCGCTCACGGCCATGATCAAAAAGGACATTCCGTTTGAATGGGGCCAGCCAAGCGGAAGTATTCCGGAGGGTCAAGGTTCTTTTAACTAATGCACCTGTTTTAGTTTTGCATAACTTTGACAAAACTTTCGAAATTGAATGTGATGCTTCGGGTTTAGGGATCAGAGCAGTACTTACACAAGGAGGTCGACTCGTGGCCTATTTAAGAGAGAAACCCTGTGGCGCCACCCTCAACTATCCAACCTACGACAAGGAGTTGTACACCTTATTAAGGTCTTTGGAGACATGGCAGCATTACCTTGTGGCCATGGGGTTCGTGATCCACAACGACCATGAGATGCTGAAGCATCTCAGATGACAGGATACAATCAAGAGGAGGCATGAAAAATGTCTTGAGTTCCTAGAGACGTTTCCGTACCTCATTAAGTACAAGAAGGGCAAGGAAAACATCATGGCTAACACCCTATCTCAGAGATACACCCTTATCAGCACCATAAAGGCCGAAGTCATGGGGTTCGAACATATTAAAGATAATTATGAGGCTGATCCTGAACACTACGAGTTTGTAATCATGCCATTTGGTCTAACAGGTGCACCAGCTGCGTTCATGAAGATGATGAACATGATCTTTCGGGAATGGTTAGATAATTTTGTGATCATATTCATTGATGACATTCTTGTCAACTCTAAAGACCGAAGGGAACACAATGAACATCTAAGGATCGTGATGGAGAAATTGATAGAGAAGAAGCTCTATGCCAAGCTAAGTAAATGTAGGTTTTGGAAAAGGTGGATTGGCTTCCTCGGACACATCGTGTCAGAAGAGGGAGTGTCGGCCGATCTTGAGAAGATCCGGTCGATCCTGAGAAGATTCGGTTGATCGAGGAGTGGCCAAGGCCGAGGAACACGACCGAGGTTAGACGTTTCCTCGGACTAGCCGGCTACTACTGGTGGTTCGTCCAAGGTTTAGCCAGTATGGCCAAGGCCATGACTAATCTGACCGGAAAGAACGTTAAGTTCGAATAGACAGACGCAGCTGAGAAGCGCTTCACATAGCTGAAGGAGATGCTGACCAAAGCACCAGTCCTGACTCAAGCACAAGATGATGTACCATACATGGTTGTGCACGGATGCGTCTATCAACGGGTTAGGATTTGTTTTGATGCAACAAGGGAAAGTGATTGCATACGCTTCAAGGCAACTAAGGAAACATGAGGGTAATTACCCAACTCATGATTTGGAAATGGCCGCAATAGTTTTTGCACTTAAAATCTGGCGATCTTATCTCAACGGAGCTAAGGTGCAATTATTTACCGACCATAAGAGCTTGAAGTATGTATTCATACAACCCGAGTTGAACATCAGACAAATGAGGTGGATGGAACTGGTGGCCGATTACGATCTGGACATTACTTACCATCCCGAGAAGGCAAACCTTGTGGCTGACGCCTTAGGTAGGAAGAGTACTGAGGTGGCCGTGAAACGGGATGCAGAGACCTTGGTCGGAATAATCCAGACCTTGCGTCTTAATGAATTGACCGTAGGAAACGAGCCTATAGGCTTACGAGCAGCGGACCAAGCAGACATTCTGACAAGGGTCCGACTGGCTCAGAAGGATAATGAAGACTTGGTCAAGGGAGCAGAGAACAACCATACGGAATACCAAATCTCCAACAACGGGACGATTGTGGTAAATAGCCGAGTCAATGTGCCAAACGTGTGGGGAGCTGAAAAAAGAGGTCCTACGGGAAGCTCACCAGTCTAAGTTCTCTATTCATCCCAGACAAAACAAGATGTACCATGACCTAATACGGTACTATAATTAAGTCGAGATAAAACGTGATATTGCTGATTGGGTGGCCAAGTGCCCGACCTGTCAGCTGATCAAGGCGGAACGCCAAGTTCCAAGTGGACTGTTACAAAGTCTCCCCATCCCGGAATGGAAATGGGATGACATTGCAATGGATTTTGTAACAGGTTTGCCAACGACCAAATCCAAGAGAGACACGATTTGGGTAGTGGTGGATAGGCTAACCAAATCCGCACATTTCCTAGCCATCAAGAAGACTGATGGAGTAGGGAAGCTGGCTAAAAAATACATTAATGAGATCGTACGGTTGTTATATGAGATTGGAGGCGGGTGGTAGAGTGGTTGAGAAGCGATGATCGGGACGTGACCAGACGCGGATTGATGGGACGAGGAAGCTGGCCGAAGGCGCTCTCTTCCTGGTCAGTGGGTGAATAGATGGACGTGTGAGGCTTAGGACAAGAACAAGAGCAACTTGAGTAACACAAACAAGCAAGCAAAAGCAACAAGAGATTTCGAATCCAAGGGGTAGCCGCGCAAGGACGAAGAAATAGATACAACCTCTAGGGTTTTTTTTTTGCTAAAACTTACTTGAGTTTATTGAAAACAAAGAGTGGCTTTAAATAGCCAAAGTAATAGGGTTACAAGACTTAATAATGGGCCATAAAGAGGCCTGGTCGAAATTATTAAGAATAGAATGCAAGGAAGAAGGTTGGACGGGCCAGATTCTCCTTCTCTTGAAGGGGGCCTTGGTTTACCTCATTAAAAACCTTAGTGGGAAAACCCAATTGGGACAAAACCACACTTAAGGGAAAAAGAGTATAAGCCAATGCCCAAGGAGATGTTGCTCGTACTCCTGGTCGCCATACATAAGTCTGAAGCCCACTAAGTCCGTGAGCTTCCAAATAAGGCAGGTCCAGCAACCTTCGGATTTGATCTTGCATATCTTCTTGGTCCGAGATGGTATTGGTGTGATTCCAACTCTCATGCATTCCTTGATGAATCAAGAATCAAGAACAAGTTCCTTTACTCCTTGATTCATCCTGGTTCGTTCTGAGCACTCCAAAATGTGCAAGTCAGTATTTATCACGTTCCCTGAAAATCATCTGTTTTGAAACGGACATATCTTCTTCATAGAAGATGGTCTTGAGGTGATTCAACTTCGTGAAGATTCCTTGATGAGTCAGGTTTCTAGAACAGGTTGAGTTGCAGCTTGATTCCTCTTGGTCCATTCGCAATCCTCTCTTGAATGTACCTATATCCGTGGACATGGCTAACTGGACAGCTTCTAGACATCCTCCTAGTTGATCTCGAACCCAAGCTGATTCCTTCTGACCAAACTCTTCCAAATGGCATACTTTATGATGAATATCAGGCCTGACATGATTGGCTTGAATCATCTCTTCTATGGACATCTTCCAGGACACGGTTAGGGCTCCGGGAGGTCGGTTGTCGACCGTCTCCAAATGGGATCGTGCCAATTGGGTTCTGGAACGATCATCACTCCTGAAACATGCTGTTGGCTTATGAATTCCTGATATCATGTCATCTGGTCTGGCATAACTTGCAATGGCCTTCTGAACCTCCTCAGGTACGTTCTGCAGGGTCGGGAATAGCTCGGTCAGCCTCCTGGTCGACGCTGGTACGTACTGCTCGTCCATCGTACATCGGATCCTCCAGACGTAAGATCGGAGGCGGGTGATCGAGTGGTCGAGAGGGATCGATCGACGCGATGGGGATTCGATCGATACCGGGTGAACGATAGGACAAAGGAGCTGGTCGAAGACGCTCTCTCCTTGGTCAATGGGTGATGGTGGATGATTCGAACAACAAATAGGCAGGAACACTTTGAGTAACTCACGCACACAAGCAAGAAGACAATAGGATCAATTGTTCAAGGGGAATCCACGCAAGAACCAAGAGATCGGCCACTAGACAATACTAGGGTTTTCTTATCATCAACTTACTTTTTGACATCTATAAAAACTTCCATTAACTTCATTAGAAGGTTTAGATGACTTACATTGTTCATGAGATTGGCTCTTGGTGGGTTGTTGACCCAAAACAATCTCCTTCTTTGGTGTTGGCATCCAAACTCGTATATCTAATCTCATCATAAGCCTCTTGGGAAGGTAGCTACGGTTGTGGGACTTTTGTACAAATTCCTTGTACATATGCTGCTTTAAAACTCCCCAAGTAGTGATCGGATTATGGTAGTAGTTGAGAGCTTCTTCTCTTATCCACCATATAGAAGCTTCTCCAACAAGTGCATTGATGGCATGAGATAATCTCTCCTCCTTCGGGACTTTGTAATACCAAAACCAATCTTCCAAGCCTCTCTCCCATCTTAGATATGCCTCTGGGTCTTGTTCAAGACCTGAAAAAGAGAGGTTATGTGGCTCATAGGCTTCTCTTTCATCATGGGAATGATCCTTCGGTTTAGATTTGTATTGAGCTTGAATTGGTCCACCACCAAAACTAACTTTATCTTCAGCCACGTCTTCTTCTTCACTCTCCATGGTACCTAAGCCTGTAAGAACAACACTAGACAAAAATCAAGTGCCAAAGGAACTAGAACAAACAAGGAGAACAAAATAAAAGGCAAATCGGCAATTCACAAAAAAAAATTAAAAAAATGCAACTAAATGAAGATATATATATATATATATATTATTCTTGTGAATGCAACAATAACTAAATGCAAAAGAAAACAACTAAAGAAATTTTTTTTTTTTTTTTTGGTGCTGATTTTTGAAATTCAAATGCAAAATTATTTAGGAAACCAAAATCGTCCACTTTTGAAATGATACCAGATGATATATGAGACAAAAGGAAGATGCAATAACTCAATTACCTAAATCAAACCAATCAACCATAGCAATCAAATATTAACCAATCCTATGCAATCAAAATCGTTTTTTTTTTTTTTTGAACTTAACAACCTAACACAAATGATCTTGCCGAGAACACTTAAAGCAAACTTAAACAAAATATTCCTTTTGGTTTTCAGTGATTATACGAAGCAAACAACAAAGCAAGGAAGCAATTTAATAACCTAACAGATTATATAACCCACTCATGCAAATTCAATCGGCCGGGAGAGAAATTAACGCTAGCAACTTTTTTTTTTTTTTTGATTTTTTGATTTTTAAATGAAACAAAGCAAAATAGAATTGAAACTAGATAAAGGATGAGATGTAACCGAGCTGGGTCAGGAGCTTTAAAGCTCTGATACCAGATGATGTAAGATGCAAGCGGAGCGGTCGAGAGAGATGGACGGTACGATGGTCGGACGCGAGCGAACGGTGGTCGATGGGACGAGGAAGCTGGCCGATGGCGCTCTCTTCCTCGTCAGTGGATGGTCGGTGATGGTCTGAGAACTAAAGAACTTTGAGAGCACTAGGAACAATTCGAACAATCAAGCAAGAAGCAAGAAGAGATCTAATCTCCTAGGGGCAGCCACGCAAGGAGGAAGAGATCGACAACCTTTAGGGTTTTCTTTTGCTTAAAACTTACTAAGTCTTATTAGCAACAAAAAGAATGGCCTAAATAGCCAATAGTATAAGTTACAAGTGGGCCAAATAGGGCCTGGTCGAAATCATTTAAAAAGAAAGCAAGGAAGAAGATTGAACGGGCCAGATTCTCCTTCTCTTGAAGCGGGCCTTGGTTTACCTCATTAAAAACCTTAGTGGGAAAACCCAATTGGGACAAAACCACACTCAAGGGAAAAAGAGTATAAACAAATTCCCAAGGAGATGTTGCACGTACTACTGGTCGCCAAACATAATTCTGAAGCCCACCAAGTCCGTGAGCTTCCAAATAAGGCAGGTCCAGCAACCTTCGGGTTTGATCTTGCATATCTTCTTTTTACGAGCTGGTATTGGTGTGATTCCAACTCTCATGCATTTCCTGATGAATCAAGAATCTAGAACAAGTTCTTTTACTCCTTGATTCATCCTGGTTCGTTCTGAGCACTCCAAAATGTGCAAATCGGTCTTTATCGGGTTCCCTGAAAATCACTTGTCTTGAAACAGGCATAACTTCTTCATAGAAAATGGTCTTGATGTGATTCCAGCTCGTGAAGATTCCTTGGTGAGTCAGGTTTCCAGAACATGTTGATTTGCTGCTTGAATCCTCATAGTTGGCTAGATATGATCCAAAACGTGCACCTATGGTCTGCTTGACTGATGATGGCTTGATGATCTCATCATAAGAGCTAAAAGCTCCTACCTCCAGCTTGTTTTCATCCAACCTTTATCTTTCTCAATTTCGTTTTGCATTTTTGTTTTTATTTTTTGCTTGTTTGCTTCTTTATAAATCGAAAAATCCTAAAAAAAAATTCATTGATTTGTTTTGCTTTATTTCTGTCCATCAATTTGCTCTTGTTTTGTTTCTGTTACATTGCTGAAATCAAATAAAAAGGTTGTTAGATCAATTTTTAGGTTGTCGAGAAAAAAAAAAAGAGAAAAAAAGCCGTTAGTTAATCTTACACTAGGATCGCTTGCGATTTTGTTGTTGTTTAATTACCACCTTGCTCTTGATAGTTGCTTCTTAGTTGTGTTGCATTTGTTTGCTTTTGTCTTCATCATCGTGCATTCATATATTAAAAAAAAAGTCTCATTTAGATCAAGTTCATAGTGCGGCTGCATATTAAGACTAGTGTGCATTAGGGCTTTATTTTTAGACCAGTTTTGGGTTAACCAATTAATTTACGGTTTGTGTCTTGGGTTGTTAATCTATACTATTAAAACAGAAGTACGTTTTAGAAAATGTCCAATTTTTTTCAAATATTTACAAACAATGCCACTGCTTTTATTATTAAGTTTTGGTTGCTCATTAAGGTTATAATGGTCCAAGAATAAAAATCGTCCATAATCAGCTACAAAATCGATTTAATAAAACCACCTCTATCTGACTGGTTAATTTTGTTTACTGACTGACATTTGGTTGGTTTACATTACGCTACTAAACAATATTGTTAAATATTTCAATGTGGCTGATCACAAGACTTATACCATACATGTAAACTGTTTAAATATAAAGATTTACAAACCAATTTCGTTGATATGCTTTCAAATGTTCCAATAGAAAAGTTTAGTTGTGGATTGAATCATTCCTGTGCATCTGGTTTAGGTTCCTAAACCAAAAAATTGTAATCGAAAATTAATTAACCATAACAATAAAATATGGAAATCACAAATACACGCATCTATATTAAATCGATTGACACAAATTTACCATAAAAACTTATAATTAGATGTATGTCGACAAAAAAAAAGGTAAATACACAATATAATTCTAAAAACAAAACTTACCTTTAACACAAAATCGTAACTATAAAAATCGTTAACAATCAAGCAAAGTTATTGTTTGAAACCAAAGAATATTCAATTGACAAAACGTTACCATAAATATAGGTAACAATAAAAATCAAATAGATGTATGTAGACTAATTATAGGGTAAATACACAATCTAACTTACCTAATTACTAACATTATGAAAAAAATTCCTTTCAAACGAGTTTATATATTATTTTTGCGTATACATAATTGGAAAATACATTAATAATAATAATTCCATAAACAAACTTACCTTAAACACAATTTAAACAATTCCACAAAGAAATATTTTCTAACCAAATAATAACCAAACAATAAATTATCATATCTCACAAATCTCGGATTCCATTTTAGCATATTAGCATATTCCTAAACTTATCAATATCACACAACTTAATAGAAAATACTTGTCTAACAAGAATGCTGCTTCTATTTTCTGAAAAATCTTCCAAAGTGTTCATAAATGCATTCGATTTATTATCTAATTAAATTTTGATACCAAATCTTTTCAAGTATCTTCGAAATATATCATCCCTAGATCTTTTATACTATAAATAAACTTCTACCCAATCATTATTTCATTCATTCATCTGATAATCTCTTCTTCTCCAAAAATATGTCCACACTTACCAATAAAACAGTGGTTTCATTCCTTTATGCAACTCATCTTTACCAGATTCCGACAGCATGTAGCTCCAATGAGGCTCAGATTCGCAAGAAGAAGAAGAGACTTACAAGACAAAACGGTGAAGAACTTTCGATCGTGAGTGAGCTGCTTGCTGTTGTCAATCGTTTCCACTAAGTCAACCTATTGTAGATTCCCTGGTCATCCCCAAACGGTGTTCCCTTCTTCCAATGGAATGAATGCTACATGACCTATACACAACTGTAAGCTAATCTATACGCCAATCACAATATTTGTCGACAAATAAATCATTAGGAATACATATTTGGAAGAAAAAAAATCTGATAAACCAAAAAACACATAAACGTTAGGACAACTACCTTGGTAAGTTTCCGAGAAGCAAAAGTGCATATCAAAGATAATGTAAAATTCTGTGAAGCCGAATCTGTTCAATAATCAAGAGCTTGCTATTAGTTAAATTGGATGATAGCTAAACTGATTCAAAGGTGAATCTCATCTCTTTGTACTGATTTGGATTTTTTTTTCTTACCATACAGCTTCAAGAAAGTTGATCAAACACATCACCATAGCCTTGGTGTATAAAACGTAGAAGCAAAGAGTGAATTTTTGTTGTTGTTGTTGTCGAAAGAGATAACCTGTGACATATCCAAGATCTGCAGCCACTGATTGAATCACCATAGTCTCACAGAGATTTTCTTCTTCTTTTCTATTTATTTTGAAACTACAAGGGAGTAAGGGGGAAGTGTTACGCATCTCATACTTGTCTTGTGCTAAACAAATTGCAGATCAAAAAAAGAAGCTATTACAGAAAATTTGATATACACATCAAAAAAAGAAGCTATTACAGAAAATTTGATATACATAGTGAAATGTGCTCTATGATCTTACAGTTTCCATGATCAATATATGCGATCGAAACAAGAAAACCAGCCTAAGTAGGCGTTCTTCCAACTCTTCTTCTGCAAATATACATCAAGAAATTAAACAAAGTTATTAATCAAACAAACATTTTCGGCCTTTTTATTTAACCTAAGAGGTACAAAATATTGATTCTCTGTGTTTTCAAGTCCAATATGTTGACTCTGCCAGCGAAACAGAAAATTTTCTCTTAATTTTACTCTTAAATTCAGACAAACTGAAGGAAGAAATCCCAACATTAAATCCTTTAAGAAAATCATATAAAAGAGTAAAGAACAAATTCATTTTTACCATTCCAGATAAAACTTCGTTGTACTCATCTTCGCTGGATCTGTTCAGCAATCAAGCTTTCGAGTTCTTTCTGATTTTCACACTCAGTCACTCTCTCTCTCCCAGTATATTTGGTGGGATCGTTCGTTCACTCGGACAAGATCCAGCCGGCCAAGCATGAACGATTAGACGATAACAACATCTGAGCTCGATTTGACCGCTTGAATGATTATCAGAAATGGAATCAGATCTTGATCTGAAGAGGAAGGGGAAAAGTCGAAGAGGCGATACTTGCCCTAATTTGTGTTTGCTTTCGTTTTTGTTTTCCCTTCCACAGATTTATTTTGCTGTTGAATTTTCTAATTTGGGTTTTTTTAGGGGTCAAATCCTAATATGGGGTTGTTACAAAAAAAAAAAAAAAAAATCTAATATGGGTTTCATTGTTAAAATTTGCATATAGATCTGCGAACAAAATATCATTAATAAATACTTTAATAATTTGTTAGCTGATTTTTTTGCCACATGTAACTAATTTTTTGTTGTCTAAGAGTTGAAAATGTAAACTAATAATTTTTCAAATTTCAATACTCTTCCAAACTAATATCAATTTAGAAAATTCAAAAATAAATACTAATGATATCTTTAAACAGAATATAATTTTCATACATATAAAACATATAGAACAATTATTAGGTGTTTGGATATCCATATGGGTTTGGTTTGATTCATTCGGTTTTTTAGATTTTCGGATTTACAATTGTAGATTTCCTAAAAGTAACACAGCTTTTGTTTTTGATGAATATAAACAGATAAGTAGTACTGAGAAGGATGTTGTTGCTTTTATTGACTCATTGCACCACCGGGTCGTCGAATGGGTCATGCAGGAGTATGTTCATAAGCAAGTCATCGAACGCTTAAACCTATTTTTGGTTCGTTGCTCTCATTTGGTTATATGGTTTTTGTTTGTTGCAGCCATTGTTTCCGGTGCCAAAGGTACGACTCGGAACAAAATTAAGATCTAAAAAATGTCGGAGTGAAGGTTGTTGGGTCTCCGGCTAAGATAGCAACGGCGATGTCTGTCTCTTTCAAGAAATATGTCTTTTGAAGCAGCCAAGGTTGCACACTTTTTTGGGGTTGTTTTTCTAATTGATATTATCTTTCAAGTTAAAAGTGATAATCAAAGATTTTACAATGATAAGATTTACAATTTTTGTTTACCTGATGGACTGAATAAATCGATTTTGGTTGAAGTTTCCTTTAACCGAATACAATCTTAGATGGGTACGTTTCTTGAATTGAGTCATTCTATAATGATGTCTTCCATCACAAGGAAAAATAGTGGAGCCGTGTTTCTCAAAATAAAATAAAAAAGATCCAAACAATCATATATGCTACTGAATATGGTTTCTTTATTTTCTACCATAAAAACATAAATTATGATAATTAAAAAAATTTGGGTTACATATGTTTTCTGATTAAAATGTCTTATTTTGGAAGTATTTATTAATTATATATTTTTTGGATTTCCCAAACTTTTAAAACAATTTATTTTATCTTAAAATGTTTTTGATTTGTTAAATTATTGCAATTTTTTTTTGTTTAAAATACTTTATGCGATTGCAGCAAAAAAAAGAGTAAATGTTTTACTAAAAATTTGTGGTATGTTAAAATTTTATAAACAGAACTAAACATATTTAAATATGCATGTATTGATTCTTATGAGTTTAAACAGAAATATGTTAAATATAAATGGGTCTAAACTGGTTGGTATATCCGTTTTAACATCTCTAATAAAACTAAATAAATTTTAAAAAGAAAAACCAATAAATAAATGTTTTACTAAATAATTTTGGAGGATAAAAATGTTTTTAATATTTGATTTAGTCGGAGAAAATATATTGAGAAATATATAAAATTAAAAAATTATATATGAAATTAAAATATATAAAAAATAAATAATTTAAATAAACATGTGTTATTTCTATCGGGTTTAAACTCTCAGGTCTAAACAGGTCTTAAATATATACGGGTCTAAACGAACCTGTTTAACATCTCTATGTAAACTCAAATAAATTTTTATAAAGAAAGACGCAAAAACAAATGTTTTACTAAATATTTTTTTGCAAAAAAAAAAATTATCTTAAAAGGTGGGAAGTATTTGATTCGTTTAGAGCAAAAATATATAAAGAAATATACTAAGTTAAATTTAAATATTTTGTATTAAAATTTACAAAAATATAAATAGACCTTAATGGGTTTAAATAGACATTTTTTACTTCTAGGATTTAAACGGACCGGTTTAAATGGGTCTTCATTATAAATTGGTTCAAACGGACCAATTTTTCGTTTTAAAATCTCTATGTAAACTCAAATAAAAATTTAAAAGTTAAATCATAACGAAATGGTTTATGAAATAATTTTTTCAAAAAAAAAACTGAAAATAGTACTATAAAACCAATATAATGATCTAAAAAACCCAAAATAAACAGACAAAAATTATCAAACTTATACCCGCTATATAATCCAAAATAAATAATTTAGTATATAGATCCAAACTAGAAAATGCATTTATTAAAATAATAGTACTTTAAAACCAACATAACGATCTCAAGCTAAAAACCGAAAAACAAAAAAACAAACAATCGAAAAAATAATTAATTTATATTCGAAAACTAGAAAAATTACCTGTTAATTAAAATAATATATGGTTAACATAAATAGTGCTACAAAACCAACAAAAAAACCTGAAAAAACTAAAACTAACAAAAATATTAATAAATATCAAAACAAAATTATACCCGCCGATCGGCGGGTCAAAATCTAGTTATTTAATTAAATCTGATATCAACTTGCATCCTTTGTCTCCATTAACATCTGCTTACACCATAAAAAAAAAAATTAGATTTGATTTGGATACAGATTTGAATTGGCAGCATATTATTCTATCCCTAGTGGTCACGATTGTTTGCATTTGTGTTACCAAGCTGTGTGGTTTTGATTTAATTCTTGTTTCTTTGTCTCTGTTCCAACTTTGAGTTATTTATCCAGCTTTGCACCTGTCATAAAAATCAAAGAAAATTGTTAGTTGTTTTAATAACCGGTCTTACTCTCGTTATATTGTTTCAGTTTGATAAGTCTTATGCTGTGACTGCGAATTGTTTATTGGGAAACCGACTTGTGATTGTTTTGGGTCAACAACCCAACAAGAGCCAATCTAATGAGAAAGGTAAGTATCTAAACTCTCTTAAACTTTATGAACCTGAATTTTCATGTCTTGGTGTAGGAACATCTCTCTTGAAGGAAACACATCGTAAAGATGGAGGAGAAAAAGTGGATGACACGCTATATTACAATATGATCCAAGAGAGCGAAGAAGACCTTCACGCCTTGGCCAACCCTAAGGGGATCTCTGAATTTAAAAACACTGAAACCAAGTTAGATGCCTCACGAATCCATGAACTGATCCAAGCTGAGACTTGTTTAGATGTTTATGATTCCATGACTGCGATAACACACTTGGTTCTTGTCAAGAGTAATAGGGATAAAATAGGTACAAAGGTTGAGATCAAAGAAAATCCGCCCGACCCAAACCAGACTGAGAGTGTTAGTCAGGTAAGTCTTTCTTTAAAACAATTTATTTCTGCTGATTCCACAACTGTACTAAAGGATCTACTAAACTTAAAAGAAAATGAGAAATCAGAACATGATTTGAGACCACAACTAGATCTTGGTAAGAGTACATGTTCAGCACGTTTGTACTGTCCTAAAGAACACCTAACGCACTTGTCTCTTGCCAAAGGTGTCCATATTATTGCAGGAACCAAAGAGGCGAACCGGAAAGAAGTACCACCCGACCGTGGACGCTACAAGACCGAGACCACAAGAGATGATTGTGCAGCAGCTCCTCTGTGGCGCCCAATCCAAAACACAGGTTATACAGTTTCGAGGTCGAAACTTTTTGAAGAAGGAGAGTATGATGAGGACATCAAGCCATCATCAGTCAAGCAGACCATAGGATGGCTCACCGAGCCAGTATATGCCCTTGGAGAGAAGCAGCTTAATTACACTAGGGACATAGGTGCACGTTTTGGATCATATCTAGCCACCTATGAGGATTCAAGCTGCAAATCAACCTTTTCTGGAAACCTGACTCACCAAGGAATCTTCACGAGCTGGAATCACATCAAGACCATTTTATATGAAGAAGTTATGCCTGTTTCAAGACAGGTGATTTTCAGGGAACCCGATAAAGACCGATTTGCACATTCAGAACGAACCAGGATGAATCAAGGAGTAAAAGAACTTGTTCTGGATTCTTGATTCATCAGGGAATGCATGAGAGTTGGAATCACACCAATACCAGCTCGGAAAAAGAAGATATGCAAGATCAAACCCGAAGGTTGCTGGACCTGCCTTATTTGGAAGCTCACGGACTTGGTGGGCTTCAAAATTATGTTTGGCGACCAGGAGTACGTGCAACATATCCTTGGGAATTGGTTTATACTCTTTTTCCCTTGATTGTGGTTTTGTCCCAATTGGGTTTTCCCACTAAGGTTTTTAATGAGGTAAACCAAGGCCCGCTTCAAGAGAACGAGAATCTGGCCCGTTCAATCTTCTTCCTTGCTTTCTTTTTAAATGATTTCGACCAGGCCCTATTTGGCCCACTTGTAACTTATACTATTGGCTATTTAAGCCATTCTTTTTATTGCTAATAAGACTAAGTAAGTTTTAAGCAAAAGAAAACCCTAAAGGTTGTCGATCTCTTCCTCCTTGCGTGGCTGCCCCTTGGAGATTAGATCTCTTCTTGCTTCTTGTTTGCTTGTTCGAATTGTTCCTAGTGCTCTCAAAGTTCTTTAGTTCTCAGACCATCACCGACCATCCACTGACGAGGAAGAGAGCGCCATCGGCCAGCTCCTTTCGTCTGGAGGATCCGATGTCCTCATCATACCCTCTCTCTTGAAGAAGATTCGACCTCGAATCTGCATAACCTGCACCAATAGAAAGCAAGTCAGCCTTCATGCGGTTTCGTGAGTTCATGGCCTTACCTTGAGGAATTGGTCGACGGCTGGTGCAATGGCTTTCCATGCGTGTTCCGTTGGGTTGGGAACTCAGTATCATGCCTCTGTCTTGGCCTGGGTTCCATGGGAAACTCTCTGGGTCGTGATCTCCATTGGGTTTAGTCGGATCAATCTTTGGGTCGGCCGGTGCCTTTATTTTCTCGCCTCTGGTCCGTTGGTTCGTGCGGTCCATCGGGCCCTTGTTCATTCCTGCGCCCTGTTCAAAACCTTTGACCAATTCCAAGTGCAATAAAACAGTGTTTGATTCTTTATAATCAGATAGAAGAGAATTGGGTTGGGATACTTGAACCTTGGTCGAGGCGGTCGAGGGTCGTGGTCGAGAAATGGGCGAGGGTGGCACTTCTTTCCGGTTCGCCTCTTTGGTTCCAATATCTAGTTGTGGGGTCAAATCATGTTCTGATTTCTGACTAACACTCCCAGTCTGGTTTGGGTCGTTATCTTCATTGGTTTTAGTCGGATCACTTTCTCGTTCGACCGGTTCCTTTGATTTCTCGGTCTCACCTCCGGTCTGTTGACCTGTGCAGTCCATTGGACCCACTATCTTTCCTGCATCCTGATCAACACTTTTGACCATTCCCAAGTGCATTAAGACAGTTTTTGATTTATTACAATCAGATGAAAAGGATTTGGGTTGGGACACTTTAACCTTTGGTCGAGGCGGTTCGAGCATCATGACTTTGGTCGAGGCGGTCGAATGGCGTGGACGGCCCTGGGTCTTTGGTCTTATTATGACATACTGCTCATATACTAACCATTTCAGCTCCTTCCACATCCTTGACGGTTCCTTCAGTTGTCTCCGTATCTTCTCCTCGAGCTGCCACCAAGCATAGGCGTCTCCGGTCAGGGTTTGGATCGCATACACGGCCTGTTCGTTCCTAGGGATGTTGTAATCCCACAAGTAATCTTCTAGGTCGTCTTTCCACTGATAGTAGTCTTACGTACCTGAGAAAGATATTAGCTGAGAGTCTAAGACACAAAAATTATTTTGAAATTTACTGGGTTTTGATTGTCTTAGTCTGTAGGATTGATGGGGCCGGTATTGGTCAGGTGGCTCGGGATCCATTTCGTTCACAGCAGGGTCTTCTCCCCAGTGGTACGGGTTGTGACCACAATATGGTCGACCTTGCTTTATTCGACCATGTCGAGATGGGTCGGGCGGTCGCTCAAGACGGTCGAGTCGAGCTCCGATCGTCTGGATTGCATCTAGGAGCTGAGTGAATTTGGTCGGGCCGCCTTGTTGGGCCTGCCCTTCGTCCATGGCCTCTGCACACTTAGCAAACGGTCAAACGCAACAAGGAAGATAGAACAGGAAAAAAAAAAAGAAACAAAGACAATCGATTTTTTTTTTATAAGATAAGCAAATGCAAAATATGGAAACTACTAAACCGATTTCAGAAATGGAAATGTTCTCTTAAATTGAACCCGCCACTGATTCTCAACCAATTTTGGTTTAATTAAAACCCTAGGCTATATGCTAACACAAGATCAGCCGTCAACAAACCTTAAGCTATTTTTTTTTTAAACTTAACAACCTATCACAAAAGGAATTGGCCGAGAACACTTAAAGCAAAACTAAACAAAATGTTCCCTTTGACTTTCAGTTCTTATGCGAAGGAGAATAACAAACCAAACGAACCAATAATTATCCTAGCTGATTATATAGCATACGCAAGGATACTGGCCGAGAACGCTAGCAACCTATTTCTTTTCCTTTTTTTTGATTTTTGATTTTATGAGAAAGCAAAGAACAAACTAAACAACAACAAAAGAAAAAAAAAGAAAAAAAGCAAGAGATTCAGAGATGACCGGATTGGTTTCAGGAGCGTTTAGCTCTGATACCAGATGATATGAGATCGGAGGCGGGTGGTCGAGTGGTCGAGAGAGATCGATCGACGCGATGGGGAATCGATCGATACCGGGTGGACGATGGGACAAAGGAGCTGGTCGAAGACGCTCTCTCCTTGGTCAGTGGGTGATGGTGGAGGATTCGAATAGCACAGAGACAGGAACACTTTGAGTAACTTACGCACACAAGTAAGAAGACAATAGGATCAATTGGTCAAGGGGAATCCACGCAAGAACCAAGAGATCGGCCACTAGACAATACTAGGGTTTTCTTATCATCAACTTACTTAAGTTTATTGAAAACAAAGAGTGGCTTTAAATAGCCAAAGTAATAGGGTTACAAGTATTAAGAATGGGCCATAAAGAGGCCTGTTCGAAATCATTAAAATAGAAAGCAAGGAAGAAGGTTGGACGGGCCAGATTCTCCTTCTCTTGAAGCGGGCCTTGGTTTACCTCATTAAAAACCTTAGTGGGAAAACCCAATTGGGACAAAACCACACTTAAGGGAAAAGGAGTATAAACCAATGCCCAAGGATATGTTGCTCATACTCCTGGTCGCCATACGTAAGTCTGAAGCCCACTAAGCCCGTGAGATTCCAAATAAGGCATGTCCAGCAACCTTCGGGTTTGATCTTGCATATCTTCTTGGTCCGAGCTGGTATTGGTATGATTCCAACTCTCATACATTTCCTGATGAATCAAGAATCCAGAACAAGTTCCTTTACTCCTTGATTCATCCTGGTTCGTTCTGAGCACTCCAAAATGTGCAAGTCGGTCTTTATCACGTTCCCTGAAAATCACCTGTCTTGAAATGGGCATAACTTCTTCATAGAAAATGGTATTGATGTGCTGCCAGTTCTTGCAGATTCCTTGGTGAGTCAGATTTCCAGAACATATCGATTTGTAGCTTAACTCCTCATGGTTAGGTAGATACGCTCCAAAATGTGCACCTATATCCCTGGTATGATAAAGCTGCTTCTCTCCAAAGGCATGTACCGGCTTGGTGAGCCATCCTTTAGTCTTCCGGGTCAATGATGACTTGATGTCCTCATCATACTCTCCATCTTGAAAAGATTTCGACCTCGAAATCGTATAACCTGCACCAAGAGAAAGCAAATTAGCTTTCATGCGGTTTTGTGAGTCCATGGCCTTACCTTGATGAATTCGGGGCTCGTTGACGTAGGGGCTCTCAGGCAGTTCTCCTTTGAGAAGGTGGTTCAATATCAAGCTTGTGTTCTGTATTGGGCACCACAGACAAGCTACTGCACAATCATCTCTTTTGGTCTCGGTCTTGTAACGTCCAAGGTCGGGTGGTACTTCCTTCCGGTTCGCCTCTTTAGTTCCTGCAATAATATGGACACCTTTGGCAAGAGACAAGTGCGTTAGATGTTCTTTAGGACAGTACAAATGTGCTGACCATGTACTCCTACCAAGATCTAGTTGTGGTCTCAAATCATGTTCTGATTTCTCATTTTCTTTTAAGTTCAGTAGATCCTTTAGTACAGTTGTGGAATCAGCAGAAATAAATTGTTTTAAAGAAAGACTTACCTGGCTAACACTCTCAGTCTGGTTTGGGTCGGGTGGATTTTCTTTGATCTCAACCTTTGTACCTATTTTATCCCTATTACTCTTGACAAGAACCAAGTGTGTTATCGCAGTCATGGAATCATAAACATCTAAACAACTCTCAGCTTGGATCAGTTTATGGATTCGTGAGGCATCTAACTTGGTTTCAGTGTTTTTAAATTCAGAGATCACCTTAGGGTTGGCCAAGGCGTGAAGGTCTTCTTCGCTCTCTTGGATCATATTGTAATCTAGCGTGTCATCCACTTTTTCTCCTCCATCTTTACGATGTGTTTCCTTCAAGAGAGATGTTCCTACACCAAGACATGAAAATTCAGGTTCAGAAAGTTTAAGAGAGTTTAGATACTTACCTTGCTCATTAGATTGGCTCTTGTTGGGTTGTTGACCCAAAACAATCTCCTTCTTTGGTGTTGGCATCCAAACTCGTGAAGATGTTCTCATCATAAGCCTCTTGAGAATGTAGCTACTGTTGTAGGACTTTTGTACAAACTCCTTGTACATATGCTGCTTTAAAACTCCCCAAGTAGTAATCGGGTTATGGTAGTAGTTGAGAGCTTCTTCTCGTATCCACCATATAGAAGCTTCTCCAACAAGTGCATTGATGGCATGAGATAATCTCTTCTCCTTCGGGATTTTGTGATACCAAAACCAATCTTCCAAGCCTCTCTCCCATCTTAGATATGCCTCTGGGTTTTGTTCAAGACCTGAAAAAGAGAGGTTATGCGGCTCATAGTCTTCTCCTTCGTCATGGGAATGATCCTTCGGTTTATATTTGTATTGAACTTGAATTGGTCCACCACCAAAACTAACTTTATCTTCAGCTACGTCTTCTTCTGCACTCTCCATGGTACCTAAGCCAGTAAGAACAACACTAGACAAAAATCAAGTGCCAAAGGAACTAGAAACAAACAAGAGAATAAAATAAAAGGCAAATCGACAATTCACAAAAAAATTAAAAATTTGCAGAATTGGAAAAAATGCAAATAAGATATGACTTGTTTTTTTTTTTAAATGAATGCAACATGAACTAAATGCAAAACAAAACAAATAAAGACAAACTTTTTTTTTTGGTGCTGATTTTTGAAATTCAAATGCAAAACTATTTAGGAAACAAGAATCACTTGTCCATTTTTGAAATGATACACAGTAAATATGGGAACAAACTCAAAAATGCAAACAAGTTTTTTAATGATGATTTTTCTTTTATGCAGTGAATCAAATAACAAATGCAGCAAATCACAAATCTTTTTTTTTCTTGGAATTTTCGGGAGCAAAAAAAAAGGATAATGGAAATAAACAACTTCTAAAGTATAAACAATGAAAAACCAAATCAAGTTAAAACCTCTTCTTTTTTTTTTTTTTTTGCTTTTCAGTTTACAGGAATAATGAAAAAGAAGCAAATCACAAACAAATCAATGGGCAGAAACAAAACAAAACAGTGACAGCTTTTTTTTTGAGTTTTTTCGATTTATAAAGAAGAAATCACCAAAAGACAAACAACAAAAATGCAAAACAAAATGTAGGAAGATAAAGATTGGATGAACACAACCTGGATGAGCTTTTAGCCCTGATACCAGATGATATGAGATCGGAGGCGGGTGGTCGAGTGGTTGAGAAGTGATGAGCGGGACGTGACCAGACGCGGATTGATGGGACGAGGAAGCTGGCCGAAGGCGCTCTCTTCCTGGTCAGTGGGTGATTAGATGGACGTGTGAGGCTTAGGACAAGAACAAGAGCAACTTGAGTAACACAAACAAGCAAGCAAAAGCAACAAGAGATTTCGAATCCAAGGGGTAGCCGCGCAAGGACGAAGAAATCGATACAACCTCTAGGGTTTCTTTTTGCTAAAACTTACTTGAGTTTATTGAAAACAAAGAGTGGCTTTAAATAGCCAAAGTAATAGGGTTACAAGACTTAATAATGGGCCATAAAGAGGCCTGGTCGAAATTATTAAGAATAGAATGCAAGGAAGAAGGTTGGACGGGCCAGATTCTCCTTCTCTTGAAGGGGGCCTTGGTTTACCTCATTAAAAACCTTAGTGGGAAAACCCAATTGGGACAAAACCACACTTAAGGGAAAAAGAGTATAAGCCAATGCCCAAGGAGATGTTGCTCGTACTCCTGGTCGCCATACATAAGTCTGAAGCCCACTAAGTCCGTGAGCTTCCAAATAAGGCAGGTCCAGCAACATTCGGATTTGATCTTGCATATCTTCTTGGTCCGAGATGGTATTGGTGTGATTCCAACTCTCATGCATTCCCTGATGAATCAAGAATCCAGAACAAGTTCCTTTACTCCTTGATTCATCCTGGTTCGTTCTGAGCACTCCAAAATGTGCAAGTCGGTATTTATCGCGTTCCCTGAAAATCATCTGCTTTGAAACGGACATATCTTCTTCATAGAAGATGGTCTTGAGGTGATTCAACTTCGTGAAGATTCCTTGATGAGTCATATTTCTAGAACAGGTTGAGTTTCAGCTTGATTCCGCTTGGTCCATTCGCAATCCTCTCTTGAATGTACCTATATCCGTGGACAGAGCTAACTGGACAGCTTCTAGACATCCTCCTAGTTGATCTCGAACCCAAGCTGATTCCTTCTGACCAAAATCTTCCAAATGGCATAATTTATGATGAATATCAGGCCTGGCATGATTGGCTTTAATCATCTCTTCTATGGACATCTTCCAGGACACGGTTAGGGCTCCGGGAGGTCGGTTGTCGACCGTCTCCAAATGGGATCGTTCCAATTGGGTTCTGGAACGATCATCACTCCTGAAACATGCTGTTGGCTTATGAATTCCTGATATCATGTCATCTGGTCTGGCATAACTTGCAATGGCCTTCTGAACCTCCTCAGGTACGTTCTGCAGGGTCGGGAATAGCTCGGTCAGCCTCCTGGTCGACGCTGTTACGTACTGCTCGTCCGGGTCGGGTCTGGAGGATCCGATGTCCTCATCAGGTTGCATGGAATCCCAGCAAGCATTGTCTCAGACAGAGATGGCTGGTTCACATCCTATTTCTGGCAAGCTTTCCAGAAAGCCCTAGGAACAAGGGTGAACATGAGCACAACATATAATCTACAAATGGATGGTCAATCAGAAAGGACAATACAAACCTTAGAAGACATGCTAAGGGCATGCGTTCTAGGGTGGGGTGGCTCATGGGAAAGGTTCTTACCCTTGACCGAATTTGCTTATAACAATAGTTATCACTCAAGCATCGGAATGTCACCCTACGAAGCTCTGTATGGGCGGTCGTGCCGGACTCCATTGTGATGGACGCAAGTGGGAGAGTCAAGTACAATTGGACCGGACATGATTGAGGAATCAACGGAACGGATCCGATTCCTGAAGGCCAAAATGAAGGAAGCTCAAAACCGTCAAAAGAGCTATGCAGATAGGAGAAGGAAAGAACTCGAAATTGAAGTAGGGGAACAAGTCTATATGAATATGATCACCTTCAAAGGTCGAGCAAGGGTCTCAAAACGTGGGAAGATGGATCCAAGATACTTAGGGTTGTTCCGAATCATAGAAGGGTTGGGGCGGTCGCTTATAAGTTGGATTTGCCAAGTGAAATGGATGTGTTCCACAATGTATTCCATGTTTCACAATTGCGCAAATGCTTGCTGGATCAAGACGTGGTGGTACCTGAGACTCCAAGTGAACTCAAGACCAACCTAACCATAGAGATCCGACCTCTTCGAATCCTAGATAGGATGGAAAAAGCAACAAGGAATAAGGTGGTGAAAATGGTCAAGGTGGAATGGATAAACAATGGGGTGAAGGAGATTACTTGGGAAACGGAAAACAGAATGAAGGCCGATTACCCAGTGTGGTATAAAGACGTTGAGGCGGATTCGGGGACGAATTCCTTTCAAGGGGGGGAGACTTGTAGTGTCTCCGAACCAGCCTAAGAAGCACAAGACGGGCCATGGAACCAAAAACGTGCACAAAAGGTCGAGAGAGGCAAAGGGGAGTGTTCCATGGTCATTTAAAGGCCAAGTCTCAGCTGGAAGGAGCTTGGTTAAGTGTAGAAAAGCTAGAAGACGAGTGATCAACTCAAATGATCTGAACAGTTGAGCTGGTCAGCTGGCCTTAGTGTTCAGATCTTGGTTTTAGCTGTTTATCTAGTGACACTAGCTGACCAAGGTGGTTACCAGCGAATTGACACCAATGGGATTGACACCCATTCGACCATCCATTGTTGCCCATTCGCTAGGGGCGGTTGGTAGGCGATATTGGCCCTATAAATACTCCATCAAGGAGTCCTTTGCGCACACATTATACCCAGGGAACAAATCCCACACATCTTCTAAGGCATATGCCAAATTAAAGGAGAGAAAGAGGGACAGTTTCAAGCCAGATTCTTGAGGAGAACTACCGGCGAATTGGAAGGCAATTTTGATGGCGGAACAAGGCAAGAAAGGGGAACAAGATGGCTGGAGAATCGGCTACAACCCATGGCAAATCCACGACCAATTCAAAGGTGCGTGATCGGTTTAAAGGTCTCTCCAAATTAAAGGTCGACGGTTCAATCAAAAGGCTGACGGGAACCAACTTCTTCCTTCTGCATTTCTGGAAATATAACAGGATAAATTAGGTTTATATGCATTGGTTAAGGAATCGTCTTAGTCCATGGTTGAGTTATGACCGGCCAAGGGCCATGGTCACAACCGAGTAACACGGACGGGTCGGCTGTTGGTTGATCCATGAACGGGTGCGAATGGACTCGGGTTCGTTCGCGTGGAAACCAAATGGTACGTCAGTGGGACGGTACCGTTGGTCGACGGAATGTGACCGCGGGTTGGCCCGAATGCGAATGGATGGTTGTCCGTGAACAATCACGATCGAACGTGCTAAGGTGTTATGCGGTTAGGCCATGATCCGTCTGTGGGCCGATCAAACTCGTCCGCGGGTTGATCGAGTTCACACACGGGCGAACGGAAAAGACCATGGGTACAAGGAAGACCGCGGGTTATAACCGTTTGTTCGCAAGACTTCTACGGACGACCGTGGGTCATACATGAACGAACGCGGGTTGCACGATAACGTCATGCGGGTCATACACGGCTGTCCGTGAATGGACACGATTATTCGTGAACGGACACGACCATTCACAGAATATGACCCGGCCATGGTTACAACCGTGCGTGCAAGGGCAACCATAAATGGACTTAGACCGGCTTTAGATGGAACATAGAATGTCTTAGGATTGGCGTGTTGCATTTGGGTTATGGGACATGTAGAACCGATTGTTTTGCTAGGTTGTTGGAATCATTAACATATGAAATGAATACTTATTGTTTATATCATTTTAGGAGGATAAGGATGATCATGGGGTGATCAAGTCTAGGTGCAGACAAAGGCCCAAGGACGAGTGTGTGTTGGATAGATAGATTCAATAGGACCGATACTTTATTATAGCATAATGACATTGAACTACATTATATTAGTACCTTTGGTTTGATTAATAAAAGAATCTATTTATCTTATGTTTTTCTCGTTGCGGTAGACTAAGGATGGAATGATTGGGAAATGCTATTTATCTTATGTTAAACGTGACTTGATCTCCCATTGGTTCCATGTTTAGCGTGACTCGTTGATGCGGTCATCGAACCAAACAAAAATCATAATGCTGGCCACAACCATTTAAGGAGATCTGAGAAGACCCACAAGCCTTGTCCAGACCTAACGGAGTCCAAGAACAATTGTCCCAGCCACAAGACCCCATGTAATAAATTCTTAGGTCAACTACAAAGCACCTCGAAGTGGAAACAGTCCATTCGGAGTTCAGACGATGGAGACATTCAATTTACAAAACAAGTGATCCCCAACTTACTCTATTTGGACATACATGCACTAATTAGACATTTCCGACCAAACCATGTGGAATTAGAATACAACTCGACTTGTTCTATAATCTTGATACCTCATAGAAACATGGAAAATTGGAATCAAGTCAATACCAGTTTTCGTTCAGGAGATATTAAAGTTCAAAGACAAAGGTTCCTCGGCTTGCTTCATTTGGAACCTTAAGCGTTTATAAGGCTTCAAACATACCAGTGGCGCCCAGGAGAATCTAAAATACTTCTAGAAGCTTTCTACAACACTCTAAGGTGCACCAGCATGCATTGGACCAGGCGGATCCATTTGTTTTCTCAATTGATCCAAACCGAGCCATTTATGGCAAGTAAGAGAGACGACCGGTTTAGTTCAGCACAAAATCGACTTTGGCGACCAAGAGACTCTTTCATTCATCTTGAAGGATAAGAAAACGTCTTACCATGCAATCACAACCAGAAGATTAGGCGGATCCTTTCTTTTTACGAGTTTCCTTATATGGATGCGTTCACACCTTTCCTCATAACTCTCCAACCGCTCTCTTGTCTTTGCTGCTGTGTTTTGGAAAACATCTATGACGATCAGGATGTTCCATAGAAGCTAACATATCCTATCAATCCGTCCAGATACAAAAGAGAGCTCACTTTTCATAGTTTGGCAGACTCCCTCATAAAGGTCCAAAAGCTAGTTTTGTATGATTAATTTCAATTTATTTTTGTTTTATTCCTTTATATTGTGTACTAGAGCACTATATAAGCTATGCTCTGTCTCATTTAAAAATAACCCTTAATAATTGAATTTAGTAAAGTATTTTGTTTTATTTCAAAGACTGAGTTCTTGAGAGATTGTTTTTTCTTTAGTTTTCTAAGTGTTTGTTTCCTTCTTTATTATATACAAAATTCACATAATTCCTTTTCTAGTGCAAAAGTATTATACGCTTAATTCTAAATTTTCTTATCTTACTTGTTTTTACATGATACAATCCAGACCAACATCAACGATGGAGTATGAGGAATAAGAAGTTTGTGATTTCTCTGTTTATGAAATTGATTGAGGAAAGAAATCAAACCACTCGTGGGAAGTAGGATGTAACTATGAGGATGAACCATGGGACGCCCATGCTGAGTCTGAATTCAGTTTTGGAGATGCACAAGAGCCTGATAAAGAAGAAACAAACCACTCATGGAAAGGAAGAAGCAACTACGAAGGCTACAAAGAAGAAAACCTAGATGGTGAATCATATAGTGAGAAGATTGATACTGAAATTAATCTAGAAGAAACCTAGGATGATAAAACTGATTCTGAAATCAGTTATGAAGAGGATGCCCACGAAGGTGAAACAGAACATGGAGGATTCAATCACATAGCAAAATCAGGTAATTTCAATGTGTCGTACCATCAAGACAAGCCACGGTGTGAAGAAACTGATTCTCAAATCAGTCTAGGAGAGGAAGAACACTATGGCGATAAGCCTTGGAAATATGAGGCTTAGCTAGAAGATAATTGTGGTGGTAGAACAAAGTTCAAAGAAGAGGAGCCAAAGCCTGATTGAGCAAACCTCAACCCTAACAATATAGTTGAAGGGAGCAATCATTTCATGGATGATGACATATACTTTGAACCCTATCACATATGTTATTCAGGTCATAACCAAGGATCAGAGGCTTGCCTCATATGGGAGAGAGACATGGAATATTGGCCTCAAGCCAACAACATTCTTGAATAGGAGAAAATATCTTATGTTGAAGATACTCTAACGGAGGGTGCCTTCAGGCATTGGGATCAAGATGCATACCTTCGGCTTAAGTACGAAGAACCAGCTTCCAACTCGGAGGAGATTAGGCAGCTATTGTATAAAGAATTTGTAGAGGATTCTATCGACATGCGTCAATACAACATTAGATTCTACAACAACCTTGAGCCAAGAAGATGGATCTTAGCAACTTCAAAAGCTAGGGAAAATAAAGTATGCTGCCCTAATCCAAAGGACGTGACTTCAAGCACTTTAAAGGATAAAACATAGGCTAACTTATGTAAGCTTCAAGGGAAGCTCACACTGAACCGATCTGAAGGAGACGCCAAGGTTGGACTGAGGTCGCTCTCCTTGGTGCCACGAACAAGATATGATGCTGGAGCACGAGTAGCTGTACTTAAGTCTCTCTCTACTGATGCTAGATGATGGATCAAAGGGAAGTTGAACTGGAACAGGAACATATTGGTCTGAGTTGCAAAGGGGAATGCACACAAACGACCTCACGGCTTCCAAACTAGAAGACAAAGTCTCTAGGGTTTTTCTTTGATAAAACGTGAACCGAAAAATATAAGGAGTTTGGCTAAAATAGCCTACGTTTTTGAAAACCCTAAAAGAAACCAAAGGAATTGGGCCTGAAGGACTTACAAGAAATAAAACAAAAATAAAGACCAAATAGAAGCCCCTTAGGCGTGTAGGGGTCGTGGCTTCATGGGATGTGCGTTATGTCTGATGAAACGGGCCTCGAGTTACCTCATTGAAAACCTTACAAGGAAAACCATTAGGATAAAACCTTGCAAGGTAAAAAGAGTATACCCTTTGGTCCACATAGACGACAAAAGTTAAGGATCAACGGCTCCTATGGTGAAGAACATTGATGCATCGTCGATCCTAAGTAATGGCCAGATGGACGATCCTGGTGTGAACGGATGTTCGTGATCAGAATCGTTCGTCTCGGAAATCCTCTGGGCTAGCTGGTTAAGAACAGGCTAATCATGATCCAACTGGTCCAAGGGCTCCGTGATGTCGTCTATGCTGCTCCTGGTGATCAGATGCTCCATGACTCGGTTGAATTTCTCCGCGAGTCTCTTCTGGATGGCTCGGGTCCGGGGCGCACTCACCATGCTCGGGAATGGTTCGGATGGGTCGGTCTGGTCTTGCTCGGGGTGGACCGATGTCCTCATCACTAACCAATCAGTAAGAGTAAAGAAGGTGCAACCAGTTTCAAATCAACAAGCCGCATCTCAAAGCAGAGTTTTAGTCCATTGCTTAAGCCGCATGACCAAAAATACTAGTAGATAATACTACATTACTATAACCAAAATTGAACTCAGCTATCCTAGTGTTTAGCACAATCTGGTTTTCAAATTTCCAATACAGATATGATGTGCATGTCTATGCCAAAGGTTGTTGATGCATATCATATCATGGAGCATGAGGCTAGAGACATTGAAAGAAACATTAATCTTGAGAAGCAACATTCTGGAACAAAAAAAATCACGAAGTGAGGCGTGAGAAACCATCCCTTAAACAACGTGTGATGACAAAGCCTTGTACAACACAAGTTGATCTTAACTCTAGCATCACCATTGTAAACGCTGAGTTGGTACTAAACAATCTACAAGATCTTGACCAGGTAAGTAACACCTTAAGGTCTATTTATAATGACTCAAGAACTTTGTTAGTTAACTTGTTATGCTCAGAAGTTGTTGAGAAAAGTTTAGGTTTAAATGAGGAACACGAGATATGATACAGTCTCAGAACCAAGTTTAGGAAGATGGTGAGATGGAAAACAAGTGTTGGTTGTGTAGCTATCTCACTTGATCAGACGGTGGTGTGGATTGGATGGATTTGTGAGTGATGGTGAGCAACTCAGTGGGCTTTATTGACGCTCTCAATCAGATGACAAACTATCTGAATCACTCAAGGATAGTCTGAACCTAAACTCCTAAGAGGATGGTGAATCACTCACTAAACTCTAAAAAGGAACAACTCTCCAAAGAACTCAACTTTGAAAAAACAAAAATACTCTAATTTATTTCAGAATGATTGAAAGGTTCCTGATACAAATGGTCTAAATGATCTTATATATTGCTCTTCCTAGAAGGTTAATAGAATAAAAGAGATAGCAAAGATAAAGGAATATGGCTGTTGAAGCCATTAAAAAGAAATCTGCCCAAATAAGGCAAGGGGGGCTAAACTTGAGTCTTGACAGCTTTAGCATGAATGTGTGGTGTCTTGGGACGTCCTGATTCAGTGAATTATCCTCCAAAATGCAGCAGTTGAGAAGAAAAAGCCGTTGGTGTTTTAAAGATCCTATTTTGAATGCATCCAAATAAGATACGTTGAGTATATCTTTGATTCTCTTGATCAAGTGGTTGCTGGTGTATGGTAAAGTGTTGGTTGACTTTCCTGGATGGTTGGATATTTCTCATGAATTCTTAGATGTATCTCCTGGTCGCCAAAGTTTGGTTTGCAAATGATTAAACCAGTGAGCTTCCAAATGAGGCAAGCAGAGAATCATCTGTTTTATAAATTGAATAACTTCTTCATCTTAACTCCATTTTTGATGATTCGAACTCTCCATGATTTCTTGATGGGTTAATCTTCTGGAACAAGTTGAATTGTAGCTTAAGTCCTTCTGGTTGCAAAGATGTACTTCAAAACATGAACATACGTCCTTGGGACCCTCGTGTTGGTTTTCTCCGGAAGTCTGGGTCAGCTGATTGTTGTCTTTTCCATGCTTCATGGTTGATGATGACTTGATGTCCTCATCAAGATACAAATTTCTTGTCTTAAAACAAAAGTAAAACTGAAACCAAACATTGTTAATGAATTTGGTCAAACTAATACGTATTTACCAGTTTTAGTAATTTTATGACTGCCATAACACACTTTTTTATTTCCGAAAGCGTTGATGCACTTACATGTACTAAGAAGGATTATACGGAGTATCAAAGAAACTCACAAAAATGGAGAAAATATCACACCATTCCTAGTGGAGATTAGAGGAGTCCCAAACTCGTGGCTAATTAAAAAGGAACCTCCGGATTTAGGAGTCCAAGTAAAAACCCGAGAATAAGCTAAGGAAGTAACTCGGCAAGTCGACACCACGCATCACAAAACCACCACCATACAAAGGTAAGGCCCAAAATGAGATGAAACTAAACTTGCTTTCTATTGGTCAAGATCAAACATTTTTTAGGACAAAACTTTTTGAAGAGGTATGGTATTATGTGGTCATCAAACCAAACAACAATCATAATGCTGGCCACAACTACCTAAGGAGATCTGAGAAAACCCACAAGACTTGTCCCGACCTAAGGGAGTCCAAATACAACTGTCCTAGACACAATACCACTTGGAATACATTCTAGCTCAACTACAAAGCACCTCGAAGTGGAAACAGTCCATTCGGAGTTCAGACAATGGATACTTTCAATTTACCAAGCAAGTGATCCACAAATTTCTCGATTTGGACATACGTGCACTCATTGGAGATTTCCGATCAAACCACGTGGATTTAATCTACACATAGACTTGTTATACAATCTTGATACATCAAAGAAACACGGCGAGTTGGAATCAAATCAATACCAGTTTTCGTTAAGGAGATATTTAAGTTCAAACACAAAAGTTCCTCGGCTTGCTTCATTTGGGACCTTACGGGTTTATAAGAATTCAAACATACCAGTGACGCCCAGGAGAATCTGAGATACTTCTAGAAGCTTTCTAAATAACTCTAAGGTGCACCAGAATGCCTTGGATCAGGCGGATCCTTATGTGTTCTCGATTGAGCCAAACCAAGCCATTTATGGCAAGTACGAGAGACGACCGGTTTAATTCAGCACAAAACCTAATTTGGCGAACATGAGACTCTTTCTTTCATCTAGATGGACAAGAAAACTTCTTACCATGGATTCACAATCAGAGGATCAAGCGGATCCTTCCATTCTACGAGTTTCCTTATATGTATGCGTTCACACCTTTCGTCATAAATCTCCAACGGCTCTCTTGTCTTTGCTGCTGCGTTTTGGAAAACTTATATGACGACCAATATGTTCCAGAGAAACTAACATGTCCTATCAAGCTGTACAAATACAAAGGAGAGCTCACTTCCCATAGCTTGGTCGATTTCTTCATAAAGACCCAACAGCTAGTTTTGTATGATCATTTTCGATTTCTTTCATGTGTATTCCTTTATACTGTGTACAAGAGCACTATATAAGATCTGCTTTGTCACATTTGAAAAGCACCCTTGATCATTGAGTTTAGTAAAAAAAAAATTAAAGACCGAGTTCTTGAGAGATTATTCTTGTCTTTTGATTTCTAAATGTGTTATTCACTCTGAGCCTATATACCCACAGTTTTATGAGTGTTTTGAGTGATTCAATACTCTTGGTCGTCCTATTGATTGAGTGAGTCAATCACTTTCACCATCCATCACTACCATCGTTTCCACCTTACACGAGATTAAGCTTGGAATCTCTTGATCATTGAGTGATCATAAGTTGGAGTGATTCCAATCTTATATCACTCATTCTCCTTTGTCTTATGTGTTGATTCATGCGCTTAATGTGCCGGTCTCTCCTGCGCCACAGGGTGGTGATGGTGGTGATCATATCATTATCGAAATCTTCTTGGGTAAGAATTACTCGAGCCCTCACACGGCGCAAATTGTTGAAAGTAAACCTCTAGAATGACTAATTTTGTAATTAGTCTAGAGTCGGTTCATAGTATTTTGTGAAGATAAAAGAAAATTTGGCAAATAACAAGATGATCAAAATAATTGTATTATTAATTAGGTCAAGAATACAAGGATAAAGTTCCAAGATCGATTATGTAAAATGATCAATGCATCCACTCTAGTAAATGAAGTGAAAATATCATCTTTTCCCCTACAGAGAAATGTATTTATATGTGATCAATTATGTCAAAATTATCCTTATTCGGCGAAGGGATCAAGTCGAATCCAGACTTTTCAAGATCCTTATTTTTTTAGTGATATGTCGTGATTGCCTTCCATTTTGGCGATAAACATGGAATTCCTTCTATTTTGAAACTCATCATCATCCTTAATTTACATTATTCTCGGGCCGGAGCTCATCTCCTAATAGGACATGTCATTTTTGGACCGATTTATTGTTGTGCTAGGCTACAGAAAGGGTACTAATCCCATCTCCAAACAATATATAATATATAGATCTGAGCAATTCACATCTACTACTATTAAACAGTGTTCAAGAAAGCACTAAACGCTAGTCTAGTCGAGCGGTGACCAAACGCATAACGCCTAGAAAGCCTAATCGCTAACTTAGATTATAACTAGGCGGACTAAGCGTTTACAAGATTAAACAATATATTAAATATATACAATAATATATATGAAATATCATGATTTATAAATAATAAATTTATGTTAATTTATTATCATATCATTTTATAATGTAATATATGAATTACTATAATTTATAAATAATAAATATTATATTAAATTATTATTATAATATTATAATTTTCTAAGCGGATTAAAAAGTAATCGCCACGGTTCATTGGAGTCTAGCGCCTAGGCGGAGCGTTAGCCGCTGTCTATAATGCTTTTTAGAACACTACTATTAAACTAGCAATAAAAGAAAAGTATTTTGGGGTGTAATTTGAGTGTAAATCAATAAATGTTTGGAATCAGATATATATAACAGTAAGAAAATGCGGAATCGCATAACTTGTAAAAGTATCTTTAGAAGGAAGAGAGGCCATATGGGCTAATAATCAGAGTTTGTTGAGAGGAATCCTAAGACTGTTGGTGAGCAGTTCTACTCTTAGTCCCGTCAACATGAGATATCACTTGAGGCATCGTCATCCCCACCGAAACTATAATCTCTGCAATCCAAACAACGTATACGAATGTGATTAGGCATTTTCATTTAGGCGAATAGCTGGGTATAGATATTTCGGATAAAGAAAATTACTACTTGAAGTGTAATCTAGAAAAGGGTCGTATAATGCGGGTAACAGTACAATAAAGGTAATTAATATCACTACTCGACCCAATTCTTAGCCGTTTGAATAAATCATTTTGATCCAAATGGATTGTTGATATAGCCTAAAAGTAGGAAAGACTCTAAGTCAAATAGAGTGTCTCAGGGTTTAATCGGGTTTGTAACTTGGTATCTAATTGGATCCGGTTAGGAGATTAAACCAGCATCTCTCTCTCTCTCTCTCTCGGTTAAGCTACATGTGTATTGTACGTGTTAGCTTAGATGTTCATGGCACAGCTATAAAGTTGTTGAGCATCTGTTAGTTTGTTGTACGAGCTGAAGAAGTTGTAACAGTCGTTAGTTAGAGAGAGACAGAGACGACGATCAGTTGTACGGAGGCGATTCGCTGGAAGTAGTACAAGTTTGCTGGAATCCCCAGCTCCGATGAGGATAGCTGCCGCTCAGCCCGAGCTGTGAGGTGAACACCGGGTCACCAAATCTCGTATGTTCTGTTTTCTATCTTCGTTCTCTTCTTTTCTTTTACTCTGAATCTCTTCGTTCTTCTAATTGTTTCTATTGATCGAGTTCATATCAGTTCAATCGAGACAAAGGTTTGACAAATTGGTATCAGAGCACTGGTTCTGCACAAGATTCGATCGAAGAGTTTGGGGAGATCAATTCGGTCTCCGAGATGATGACGTACAAGATGACTACGCAGAAGGTAGAGCTGACGATGACCATGTTCGATAGTACCGGAGACTTCAGAATTTGGAAGAAGCGGATGCTTGCGAATCTCAGTGTTCAAGGATTAAAAGATGTGTTGGTTGAACCATCTTTGGCAATCACGACAACAGAAACTGGGGAACTAGATCAAGATATGAAAAAGAAGAAGGATCTAAAAGAATCTACAAGGATGGAGCGTGATGAAAAGGCGATGAATCTAATCTTCATGTGCGTCAGCGATCACGTACTAAGAAAGCTTGACAAGTGTAAAACAGCGGCTCAAGTCTGGACTCTACTTGAACGACTATACATGGCCAAGACTCTATCTAACAGAGTTCATGCTCAACTCAAGGTCTACTCATTCTGGATGCAAGACTCAAAGACCATCAACCAAAATGTCGATGACTTCTTGAAGCTAAATGCGGACTTAAGCAGCTTAAGCATCGACATACCAGAAGAGGTACAAGCAATCCTACTACAAAGATTCAACTAACAGCAAACATGATAGTGAAAGAAACTTTGTAATAGGTAGATTGGAATATAGGAATGGTAGTTCTTCTTCTTCTTCTGTTAGAAACAAAAACAGGTCAAAGTCCAAAGATGGCAAGAGAGTGTGTTGGATCTGTGGAAAGGAAGGTCATTACAAAAAACAATGCTACAAGTGGCTTGAAAGAAACAAGAATCAAAAGCAACATCAAGACAAAGGTGAAGCGGCTTCAGCTGAACATGATGATGCAAGGGATCTAGTGGGACTACTCAAGGTAGAGGTCAATGCTATCTCAACGCTCTATTCCCAAACTATTGCAGTCATTGCCCTTATCTCAATTCCTATTCGTTTCTTCGAAGATGAGGTCGAGTGAGCTTCCCGTATCGATCATAACTTTGGTGACTTCGTAGTTGCCAATATGGAGTTCGACGACGAGCGGGTCATTATGCTGCTTATCGAAGCCTTCTTCGTCTTCCGCGGTGAAGGTGATCTCGGTGCCGGGTTTGAGTTCTTCGGGGATGTTCCTGTTCCACTGTTGTCGTACGTCATCTCTCTAACTGTAAGCTGTTATTGACTGTACCGAATCATTGCAGGTGGGGAGTCCTCCCATGATCATATTGATCCATTTTCTCAGCGTGGGCGTGTCCTCCTCGTCGTCGTCGCAGGTCCTCTTTGGTGGTTCTATGTTAGTGTCTCCTTGGTCTGCTCGTTGTTGGCCTGCTTGTCTCGCTTTTGCCTCCTGGACGAGCTTGAACCACTCTCCCTCGTTTTTGGGCTGCCGCGGTGTTTCTCGATTCCCGGGAGGTGCTGCTGGGGCATTTCGATTTGTTATGTTCGTTACTCCTTTATGATATTCGCCGAGCAAGAGGCTTTGGCGGTGCCGACATTCTGCAGTGCTATGTCTGGAGCGCTGATGGAAGGTGCGGAAAGCCTTTTTATGATCGTCGGTTCGCACGTACTTGTTCCACGGTCGACTTTGTTGGTTGTTTAGCTGGTTGCGCCCCTGCTGCTGGATCGTTTGTTGGTTTGTTTTCTGCTCCCTGACGTAGCATGTTGGTGCCTTCTTCCCCTTGTCGTCCAGGCATTCAGACGTCGGATCCTTCCCTTTCTTGGCTGAGGCGAACTTCTTGGCGAGTAGGTCCTTCTCCTCCTCTATTTCGACGAAGACGGCTGCTCGGTGAAGGGCGTCTTCAAGGGTTTGTGGTTTGTTTATACCCAGTTCGTCACGGAATTGGGATTGGTACCAAAGCCCATTTCGAAGCGCCAGGAGTCCCTCCTTATCGGTTATTGTGATTTTTTAGACGATAATTTTGAACCTGTCGATGTTCGATCTGAGAGGTTTTTTGGTCCCTGGCTCACGGCCCAGAGGTCGGCGCTTGAGGCTCCCTCCTGGATGAACATGGAGTAATGCTTCAGAAAGTTAGTTATCAACTAGTGATAATTGTCAATAGAGTGCGCCTCTAAGCGCGAGAACCAGTTGAGGGCGGCGCCACTCAGAGTTTCGACGAATAGTTGGCAAACGCCAGCGTCGCGCTCTTCGGGCGAAAATTTATCTCACCCCATTGCATTACTGAAAGCCGTCAGGTACTGTCAGGGATCTGAGTTTCCTTCTTAGGTCGGCAGTTTGATCTTCCGGGGGTGTCTGATCAGTGTTCCTGTTATTTTCCCATGAACGGTGTGTTCTGCGTTTCCTTCAGGACTCGATCTATTTCAGGGGCTGAGCTGGTCGCTTTATAGACCTTTGATGTCATGTAATCCAGCTGGATTTTGAGTGATTCGAGCTCGTTGTTCCTGCTGGCCTCTGCCTGACTTCAAGTGAATCCGGTCGGCGATAGTCCCGGGGGTATAGGTGGTTGCATGCTTTATTCGGTGTTTAGGGGTGGTGTTTCACCGAATAGGACCCTTTGGATCCGCAGGGTAGGGTTGTCAGTTCCTTAGGACGCTTGATGTATGGTAGTTTGTAGATCGTTAATCTGTTCCCTGCACGTGTCTTGATTGCTCGCGAGTAGGTCGAAGCGGGCGTTGTTGTCCCTAGTCAGCTCATCGATTTGTGTCATCAGAGTCTTTATGAGGGAGGAGGTATTCTGGTTTTGAGTGTCTGGAAGCGTTCCATCTTGGTGGGTGTTGGTTACCCTAGTTTGGTTGGTCCGAGCATCAGTTGGTGAGATTGGTGATTGTGCGTCGTTTGATGGGCTTGGTGAGACTGAGCTCGGATGGAGCGGGATCAGAGTTTGCTCGAATGATTTTTGGATTGTTACTCGTTGAAAGTGGTCTCATCTCGGCTTCATCTTAGAGTATAGAAGTTTCTACAATCCCCACAGACGGCGCCAATTGTTGTTACGTAATTTCGATCTAGTCCAAAAGAGTCGGGTTACAATCAGAGAAGTCTGAACTACAAGGTGAGAGATATACTTTAAGTGAGGTTGGAAACTGTTCTATTAATATTTACCAACCGTGGCCCTTAAGAGGGCTGAGAGAGTCCGGTTCACGACCCTGGTCTGTCCATCTGTCTGTGGATGACAAGTGGTCGAGAACAGTAGCTTGGTCCCAAGCTTCCTCCACAACGTCCTCCAGAAGTGACCTAGGAAGGCCGGGTCACGATCTGAGACGATAGTCCGGGGCAGTCCGTGCAATCTGACCACTTCTTTGAAGAAGAGGTCGGCTGTCTGGGTCGCGTCATTCGTCTTAGAACATGGTATGAAATGAGCCATCTTTGAAAACCGGTCGACCACGACGAAGATTGCATCCTTGTTCCTCGTCTTAGGCAAACCAAGTACAAAATCCATGGAAATATCGACTCATGGCTGGTTAGGTATAAGCAAAGGTAAGTAGAGACCGTGAGGATGTGACTTGGATTTAAACTTAAGGCACGTGATGCACTTGGAGCAGAAACGATCCGTATCTCATTTCTGATGTGGCCAGTAGAAGTGCTCGACTAGGACACTCAGTGTCTTGTCCACGCCAAAGTGTCCCATCAGTCCACCTCCATGGGATTCTCGGATCAGAAGCTCCCTTATCGAACCTTGAGGAATGCACAGTCGTTTCCCTTTGAACAGGAATCCGTTATGCAAGTATAAAACTCCCTTTGGTCCATTGCGACATTCCTGAAATATTTCACCAAAATCAGGATCTGTATCATAATCTTCCTTTATAAGTTCAAATCCCAAGACTTTGGCATCCATGGTGCTGATCAGTGTGTATCTCCGGGACAATGCATAAGCTACCACGTTCTCCTTTCCCTTCTTGTACTTGATGATGTACGGAAAGGTCTCCATGAACTCAAGCCACTTGGTGTGCCTCCTCTTCAGATTCGTCTGTCCTCTCAGATGCTTGAGCGTCTCGTTGTCGGTATGAATAACAAACTCCTTGGCCAGCAAGTAATGCTGCCAAGTCTCCAAGGACCTAACCAACGCGTACAGCTCCTTGTCATAGGTAGGATAGTTGAGCGTGGCTCCACTCAAATTCTCGCTGAAATAGGCGACCGGCCGTCCTCCTTGCATCAGGACAGCTCCAATTCCTAAACCTGAGGCATTACACTCAATCTCAAACGTCTTATCAAAATTAGGCAAAACCAAAATAGGAGCATGGGTTAGCAAATCCTTGAGCTTCTGAAATGCGGTTTCCTGCGACTGGCCCCATTTGAATGGGATGTCCTTCTTGATCACGGCTATGAGTTGGGCGGCCACAGTACTAAAGTCCTTCACAAACCGTCTATAGAAACTGGCCAAACCGTGGAAACTCCTAACATGGCCGGTCGTGGTCGGGGTCGACCATTCCTCAATCGCTTTGATCTTTTCTTGGTCAACCTGTAAGCCCTGCGAACTCACAACAAAACCTAAAAAGACAAGCTCATCAGTGCAGAAGGTGCACTTCTTGAGGTTCGCATAAAGAACCTCCTGTCGAAGAGTTTCTATCACTTGCTCAAGGTGCACCAGATGGTCAGCAAAGCATTGACTATAAATCAAAATATCGTCGAAATAAACAACAACGAACTTGCTGATGTAGGCCCTTAAGACCTGGTTCATAAGACGCATGAACGTACTGGGTGCATTTGTAAGGCCGAATGGCATGACCAGCAACTCATACAGGCCTTGCTTGGTCTTGAAGGCCGTTTTCCATTCGTCGCCTTCCTTCATTTGGACCTGATGGTATCCACTTCGTAGATCGATCTTAGAGAACACGGACGCTCCATGCAATTCTTCTAACATGTCATCCAGTCGTGGTATAGGATGCCGGTACTTTATGGTGATATTGTTGATGGCCCGACAGTCGACGCACATCCTCCAAGATCCGTCTTTCTTAGGAACCAACAAGACCGGTACATCACATGTACTGAGGCTCTCGCGAATGTAGCCCTTGGACATGAGGTCCTGTACTTGTTTCTCCTGTTCCTTGGACTCGGTTGGATTCACCCGGTACGCAGTCCGGTTGGGCAAGGCTTCTCCTTGCACGAGATCGATCTGATGCTCAATGCCCCTAATGGGAGGTATGCCGGCTGGTATCTCGTCTGGAAAGAAATCCTTAAACATGTCCAACAAAGAAACAACTTCCCGGGGAAGCTCAACATAGTTTGAACACGAGTGTAAAGCCTCCCTAAAGATCATTAGTAGCACCTGCGTGTTCTGAACAATAGCTCTAGAAACGGAATGAGAAGAGAAAAGAAGATCGGTCTTACGGTTCTTCTTGTCCTTGGTGAGGTGCAGTTGCATTTCATGCACTTCCTGCGGTGTGAGCGGTGCAAGCTGGTACTTCCGCTTGTCATGGACGAATGAGTAATGATTGGTCCGTCCGTTGTGAAAGGATTCCTTATCGGACTGCCATGGTCGGCCGAGCAATAGGTGTCCAACCTTCATAGGAACCACGTCGCATACTACCTGATCGTGATATCGTGCAATGCTGAAAGGTACGGTTACTTGGTCTGCGATCTGGATCTCTGTGTCATCGTTCAGCCAACGAAGCCGGTACGGCCGCGGGTGCTTAGTCACTTGAAGGCCGAGTTTATCGACCATGTTCTTGCTGGCCATGTTAGTACTAGATCCACCATCGATAATAAGACTACATACCTTGTTGTTCACTGTACAGCGAGTGTGGAAGATGTTCTCTCGTTGAACCGTCTCAGGATCAACAAGCGCACTGAGAGCTCTCCTGATCACCAATAGCTCTCCAGAGTCGGGATACTCTATGGGCGTCCATGTGTCCAGTTCCTCCATGTCTTCATCCTCCTGTTCATCCTGAGATTCGTACTCACCGGCTTCGTTCAGGATCATGATCCTCCGGTTCGGAAAGTCTCGAGCCATATGTCCTTTACCCTGACACTTAAAACAGGTGATATCTCTAGAACGGGACGTTCTAGGGAGCTTACCAGGGTCTGGTCGGTTGGGCTTAGACGTCTCAATGGTCGCCTTCTTGACCCTGGACTCAACCTCAACCAACTTACCTTTGTAAACGGGCCGTGGAGTTGGCGCGGTCTAAGGTGTGTTGGTCCTTGGCCGGGTTGTGGTCGCGGACTTCCGCTTGTTGTGATGCTCAACCTGTATACACAAATGCAACAATTCGGGCATACCGTGATAAGGTTGAATCTCTACCTTTCGAGCGATTCTCTCGTTCAGTCCGTCCACGAACTGGGCCATCGGGGTCTCTTCTGAATCGTCCAACTCAAGTCTATTCCGCAATTCCTCGAACTCTTCGAAATATTCTTCGACCGTCTTGGTTCCCTGCATCAGCTTACGATAACGTTTCTGCAAATCTCTATGGAAATGGGTAGGAACATACCTGCGCCTTAGCTGAAACTTCATGTCAGTCCACGTAGTGATCGGTTCATACCGATGGCACCTTCGTTCTGCAGCATCCCGGTCCCACCATGACAGGGCATGTCCAGTGAATTGGGCCACTGCTAGAGATATCTTCCTGCCTTCGGGATATCCGTAATGGTCGAAGATATGCTCCATCCTCCGCTCCAGTCTAGATATGCCTCCGGGTCCACTTTTCCTGCAAAAGTAGGAGGCTTTAGCTTGTTACCATTAGGATATGGACGTTGTACCTCTTGTTCTCATATGCGTCCACGGTGATTAGGATCACGCTGGTATGGTGGTCGCGGTCTGTGGCGTCCGTCCTCAAGCTCATCTGTATCATCGTCCGTGTCGTCCAGTCAGAAGTCCTAGAAGCGTCCGGGTCATTCAGCTCGTCCATGGTACGGGCCTAGTCGACGTTGCTTGTCGTTCCGAGGATGTGGTGTAATACCCTGTATCAAGAATGGGTCAACGGGCAGTCAAGAAGTCGACGAGGGGCATTTTCGTAATTTCCAGAAGATGAAGGGTATTTTGGTAAATCTACCAAAATACGAGCCAGAAGCTAAGACGGGCCAAATGTTATTCTTTTTAAGTAAAGAAAATATTTAGAAGACCAAGAAAGGTGGAAACGGAGATTAAACTAGTTTTTCGGGTTATCGGGAATGGAAACCGATAAAACCGACAAAACTTGTAAAATTCATTACAGGAGCTACGGGTGTCCGTTTGAAGTGATTAAAATTTCTAAATTCATCTAAGAGCATCTAGAATCTGAAAAGAAGGCTTGGTGGATTTATAGAAGCAGATAAAGAGTTTTTAAAATATTAAACCTTAAACCAGTTTTTCCGAGGAACCGATATAATGTTCGGGGAAGCGAGAAGACCTTCTAAACTCCACCAAAAATTATGAAATTTGGACCACAGCCTCATGAGAAGATGTAGAAGCCGCGGTTAAAAGGATTCAGTAAGATTCAATGCCTAGATTAAGTTACATATTTTAGATCATTAATGGGTGATTAGTGGCTAAAAATCCAAAATAAATTCTTTGGAGCTTGGGCTTGAACCAGGGTATTTAGGGCTGATTGCTAAGATCATATTGGACCCAAATCCAGCTCAGTATGAAGAATGAGCCACGAAATCCAGCCCAAGAATTTTAGAAGCTTCTTGGTATGTTAGGTTCATGAATCTAAAAGTGGTGTGTTGTCATCAATCCAAGGGCTGCATGGAGGAGGCTACAAGTGGATGGTGGATGCTCAAATGCATTGTTTTTGGATGGTTTTTGGTGAGGAGGTCGTGGCACAAGATGGAGGAAGAAGAGAAGACAAATGGAGGGTGAAGATCACTCCACTTTTACTATATAAGGAGACCTTCCCCCTCCCATTTTCTTCACACCAAACTCACAAAGAGTAAAGAGAAGTAAAGAAGAGAGAAAGAAGAGAGGGAGAAGAGAGGGAGAAGGGAGGAAGAAGAAGAAGAAGAAGGAGGCGGCAAGAAGAAGGAGGAGGAGGAGGAGCCGGGAGAAGAAGAAGAAGGAGGAGCCGGAGGGGAGAGAGAGAGATAAAGGAGAGAGAAAGAAGAGAGAGAGTGGAAATAAATAAAAGAAAGATGGGGAAAGGAAAATTAATACGTCGGAATATTCTAAAGAATATTCTTCGGAAAAGGAATTTTTCCGACGTAATAATCTTCCCGATAAACCGGATTTCTTTTATTTAGAAATAGGATAGATGGTTGTAGTAGACATCATACGAGGGTTGTCCGGAGGTTCGGGATCACGAAGGTCAACGGCATGGTCAAGTGCGGGTCAAGGTCGGGTCAAAGAGACGGAGGTTCGGGGAAGGTTCGGGTTAGCGTCGGGTTCATGCCGGGTCTCGTTGTTCCGCTAGTCCGTCAATCCGTCCGTCCGTCATCATAATAGCAATGTGAGTCGACTCAAAACACCGTAGAGTAGTATTGCATATAGATCATAAAACGAGAAACCGTAGATTAAGTAATTGCATACCCGGATATAAATTGATGGCGTTTGAGAATTGAATTGACGGATTAACAATAAACCGGTTAGGGGGTTGAGACGCATACTAGGATCGTAAGATTAAACGGATTAAACTTGTTGTGTGCCGTTAGGTTGGTAGTAACGTTGTGTGATGCATACATATAGTCGTTGTATGATAGGGCCGTATATGCATATATATCTATGTATGAAAAACGATCTAAAATGAATCTAAGTACGGAAATTAAGACGCTATAAAATACGGAAGTAAACTTAACAAACGTATAGCATATGGAATGATACTTGGTTAAGGTTTAATGATAAAGGAATGAATGGAATAAATAAATGGTGAGACGTCGGGGAGTTTAGTATAAGCTACTAGCTCTAAACCGACTGATCGGGGAGTTGATAAAAGATACCTAGGAAAGGTTAAGAAAAGAAAAGTGTTGAGATTGGGAGCCGTCTACGGGTTAGCAATCCGCTAATCCAAGGTAGCGGACGATAAAGAGATATGAGCCGTCTACGGGTTAGCAATCCGCTAATCCAGTGTAGCGGACGTGAATGAGTTAAAAGACATTAGAAACCCTAATAGGCTTGCTTGTGTGATGATTGTTTGTATTGTGTGATTGCGTGTTTGGGGTTGTTAAGCTTTGTTGTGCAGGCCTATTAGATTGTCTCGGTATTGGGCCGAGCGAGCGGTGGGGCGGGTGTGTGTGTAGACTTGCGGGGTGCGGTGATGAGATGGTGGTTAATGGTTGTTCGAGTATGATTGATTGCTAGAGTCCGAGCGAGTCTGCGTGTTTACTTTTCTGCACTAGGACTCTAGGGTGCGTTAGATCCCGCAAGTCTAGGTGATTGGAGACGTTCTGGTACTTCCGACCCGATTGGATCCTCGGGAAGTTGCTTAACCGGATCATGGTAATTTCGGTTATGGCGTTAACCTATGGAGTGACGTCTGTAGGTGTGTAGTCCGGAGAACACGGGGTCGCGTCCTAGGGCCGGACTGCATGGAAGCTCGGGTTGCCGGGGGTAACCGGAGTCACTGCGTATCGATGGACGGAGAACAGTGTCCTGGATCGTGAGACTTGGTGTTAACATCTGGGAGTCGAGAGGGTTTGTTACCATATCAGTAATGGTGGAAACCCGTGGAAGTTACCAAGAAGCGTAAGGGCCCAGTGGTGTGTTGATGATGATGATGGTGTTGCGCGATAGATAGATCGAGTCTAATCGAGAGCATGTGCCGCAATGCTCTCGATTTCCTTCATTGACGTGATGTGTTGTTATTATTGAATTGCTTGTGTGTTGTGAAGCTCATCACGTCTTGGTAGCACGTGATCGGCTATTATACTTGATTGTTATTTTGGGTTTTGGGCGGGATTATTAGATTGTTAGAAGCCGTAGTGGGGAGCCGTCTCACTGGGTAATCTTAGATTGCTCATTAGACTCTTTTGTGTTTTTCAGGTTTGGCGTAGCTTGGCGGACGCGTAGGACGCTCGGAGTAGTCTCGGGTTGGCATTGGGTATCGGTGTGGAGTTTACACATTTTGACTGTTACTTTCGGTTTCAGACTTTGTTGGGATCCCGTTAAATGTTTTGTGTATTAGACTGTATATTATTATAAATGAGATTTATATATTTTCAAATAATAAAAACGGAACAATTCCCTGATATACGGTTTCGTCCGAACCGAACACAACTCGTGGAAGTGGTACAGGTTGAAAAGCTTTGTATCACGGAAGCGAGGTAAACGGAGTTAAGGACGGTTTGGTTCGAGCCTTTGTCTCAAACCGGACTGCCTTTGACTTCGTATTGTGACAAACTCTTCTTGTATGACTGCTCGGGTTCGATCGGTCATGTTCTTGTTTGATTGTTGGCCGGTCAGCTCGTCGGTCAGCGGTAAACGGGAAGGGGGCGTTACAAAAGGTGGTATCAGAGCATGGTTCGTCATGGGTTCGAATATTCCGGTTTTTCAAAGTTTTCAATGTTTTATCGAGTCAAATGTGTCGCCAATTCAACCATTAGGAATCCGAGTCGCGTTCGTCAATCCGGGGAAATGGGTATTTTATTAAAATTGTGCTAATCATTTGGTATTTTATTGCAGTCACGCAGCAGAGTTGTCCTTGGAGGATTGGTGTGTGTGTGTGGTTGCGACGAAAAGATGAGCGGCATCAGTATGGATGCCCTTGGATCCATCGGAACTACTGCAGCTAGTCCGAGTCCATTTTTCCAGCTCGCGGAGTGTTCCCATCTTTCGCAGCCTATTACGGAGTATGTGGTTGCCGATGCCGAGCCCGTTACCACTCCACCCATTCTATAGCCGCCTTATGATACGATTACATCCGGAGTACTACCGTCAGTAGCGCGCACCGTCGACATTCATCCCTAATGACATGGCGATAAAATACATCCTCGGGGTATGGGAGCTATCACCGCCTGCTATTCGACCACCAGTTCGACGCATTGGACTCTTCGTTCCTTACCCGCGGTGACACTGTCTTTCATTTCCATTCGGTGTCGGTAGTTTGGCCAAGCATATCAGTCACCACCGCATTGACGCCGATTCCGACTTACCACATTTGCGGCCGAGGTGAACATTGTGCTCCTTTCTGTCATAACCGAGACCGAGTCGCTCCGCCACCACCACCACACTCATTCCATCCTCCTGGTACACCTGTCTATTAGTATCCACATGAGTTGTACCCCTCATGTTGGAGATTAGGAAATAGATTAGGCCCAGGTAAGTAAGGGCTCTAACTCGCTTTTGATGTGTGTATATCGGCTTGCGTTCGTCTCTAACGATTCAGTTGTGTGTAGCAGTGTTTCGTTTGGGACGGATTGGTAACCGCGAGTATGTAGACTTCGACGGACATACGTATTTAAAACTCTATGTGGTGAATAGATGTTTTATTTACGTAGTGGATGTGGAGTATTCGGTATTTTTCGTTTAAGTAACGAAGTGATCTTATTGCATGAGTTGGGATAATAAATGCAATATGGTTATACCGTGAAAGCAAATGATGATCCGATGAGACGGTTACTACGACCCTAAGAGACGACCGTAATTGCCGATTTGTTTGATTGATTGATTGTGTGTGATTGATTGCTTTGCTAGGGTGTTAGAATGTTGAATTGATTGATGCATTGATTGCCCGCTAGGTTGGTAGTTGTTGATTTTGAATCTCTGCATTTCGTTTAAATCGCTAGGTTGCTAGAAAGTGATTTTTTTTTTTTTTTTTTTTTTTTTGAATAGCGAGATCGTTTGGTTTGCTTGGTAGAATTGTTTTTGGTAAGCCTAGAATTGATAAAGCGGTTTTTAGAAAACTTATTCGAGATTGAGCGGAATTATAAGATATTGTTTATTAGCCACATGTGACCATTGGGTCCGTGACTAAATACCAATATCTCTATAAGGAAGCGATATCGGGAGTATGTTAAAAAGGTCTAACCGTGTTGGTGTTGTTGAGGATGTAGGACGTGATGGACGAGTTGACGAGGACACGAGACCGAACCTGAACCCGAGAGGCGAGATGTTATTTCAGGGAACAGTTTGACCCGAGCCTGCAAGAAAGTCAGTGTGGATTCAGAAAGGAGTTTGGGTAGTAATGGTAGAAAGAAGCAAGGCGAATGAGTTCAAGAAGATAGCAATGAGATTCAGAAGCATCAGAGTCGATGGAAGAGTTCGTTTGGGGATATCAATGGGAAGAGAAGTTTTGAGAATCGATGAAGTGTGGAGATCAGTGATTGAGGATTTCGAGACATACATGAGTATGGCGGATTCATTGGAAGGAGGAACATCAATCCTATCAGAACATTAGTGGGAAGCGATAAGTATTAAAGGCGGAATAAGTATCCAGGGTTGAGGACGAGGCAATGTTGCGTAATCAAGAAGGTCGAATCAGAGTGGGGAAGTCAGAATATCGGTTAAGGAGATCATCAGATGGCGAAGATGGAGTCAGGAGTCAGACTGAAGCATTAAGACGAAACCAACGGTCCGAAATCGGAAATGAGTCGGAAAGTCCAATGGCGATGAAGAATCAGGAAGCGATCAGAAATCAGACAAGTCGGTGTCAGGAGTTCAAAGTGACATCGTGTTAGGGTTGCGCACAACTGCATAGCAGGGAGTCATCTGGGCATCGGAAGTATGAGTTTGGAAACCATAGACAGAATCAACGAAGTAATCAAATGGAGAAGCTGGGATTGAATGAGAGTCAAGCCATTTCGCGTGGGAAGTTCAAAGATGTCAATGTGCTGAGAAGGGGAGCAAAACCAAGGTTCAAGAATCAGTGGAAGCATCGGGATTGTAACTACAAATTCAGAGTTCAAGCAGTATCGTGTGGCGAAGAAGGAAACAAGACTCAGAATGGAGTCGTGCAGTCAAGAGAAATGAATATGTCATCAGAGAGAAGTTCGGTGTAGCGACGTTTGTGCAAACCAGTGGGTTGAAAGTCAGTAGGCATCGGAAGAGCGGGGTTACCATGAGATCAGAGCATAAGAAGCAAAGCAGAGTTGGATTGAAATCAAAGACCGAGTGAAGCAGTTCAATCACGACCGTTGGTATTGAGAATCAAGATCAGAGTCTGTAAAGCGAGAAGATGTGAAACCAGAAGTGATCGTGAGTTAAGTTTTTGGTATGGGAAGTCCGAGATGTCCGCGTGAGCAAGACGGGGTTTCAGAATTCAGTACGCATCGAAAGTATAGTTCAGTCAATTCAGCGTTCGGGTGTTGGAGCAGACATATCGGTTTCAGAAGTGGTAACTTACGGGGTTCAGTTCCGATTCGAAGTTAGTAAGTAACGGAGAATTCGGGGACCGAATTCCTGTAAGTGGGGAAGAATGTAATACCCGGTATCAAGAATGGGTCAACGGGCAGTCAAGAAGTCGACGAGGGGCATTTTCGTAATTTCCAGAAGATGAAGGGTATTTTGGTAAATCTACCAAAATACGAGCCAGAAGCTAAGACGGGCCAAATGTTATTCTTTTTAAGTAAAGAAAATATTTAGAAGACCAAGAAAGGTGGAAACGGAGATTAAACTAGTTTTTCGGGTTATCGGGAATGGAAACCGATAAAACCGACAAAACTTGTAAAATTCATTACAGGAGCTACGGGTGTCCGTTTGAAGTGATTAAAATTGCTAAATTCATCTAAGAGCATCTAGAATCTGAAAAGAAGGCTTGGTGGATTTATAGAAGCAGATAAAGAGTTTTTAAAATATTAAACCTTAAACCAGTTTTTCCGAGGAACCGATATAATGTTCGGGGAAGCGAGAAGACCTTCTAAACTCCACCAAAAATTATGATATTTGGACCACAGCCTCATGAGAAGATGTAGAAGCCGCGGTTAAAAGGATTCAGTAAGATTCAATGCCTAGATTAAGTTACATATTTTAGATCATTAATGGGTGATTAGTGGCTAAAAATCCAAAATAAATTCTTTGGAGCTTGGGCTTGAACCAGGGTATTTAGGGCTGATTGCTAAGATCATATTGGACCCAAATCCAGCTCAGTATGAAGAATGAGCCACGAAATCCAGCCCAAGAATTTTAGAAGCTTCTTGGTATGTTAGGTTCATGAATCTAAAAGTGGTGTGTTGTCATCAATCCAAGGGCTGCATGGAGGAGGCTACAAGTGGATGGTGGATGCTCAAATGCATTGTTTTTGGATGGTTTTTGGTGAGGAGGTCGTGGCACAAGATGGAGGAAGAAGAGAAGACAAATGGAGGGTGAAGATCACTCCACTTTTACTATATAAGGAGACCTTCCCCCTCCCATTTTCTTCACACCAAACTCACAAAGAGTAAAGAGAAGTAAAGAAGAGAGAAAGAAGAGAGGGAGAAGAGAGGGAGAAGGGAGGAAGAAGAAGAAGAAGAAGGAGGCGGCAAGAAGAAGGAGGAGGAGGAGGAGCCGGGAGAAGAAGAAGAAGGAGGAGCCGGAGGGGAGAGAGAGAGATAAAGGAGAGAGAAAGAAGAGAGAGAGTGGAAATAAATAAAAGAAAGATGGGGAAAGGAAAATTAATACGTCGGAATATTCTAAAGAATATTCTTCGGAAAAGGAATTTTTCCGACGTAATAATCTTCCCGATAAACCGGATTTCTTTTATTTAGAAATAGGATAGATGGTTGTAGTAGACATCATACGAGGGTTGTCCGGAGGTTCGGGATCACGAAGGTCAACGGCATGGTCAAGTGCGGGTCAAGGTCGGGTCAAAGAGACGGAGGTTCGGGGAAGGTTCGGGTTAGCGTCGGGTTCATGCCGGGTCTCGTTGTTCCGCTAGTCCGTCAATCCATCCGTCCGTCATCATAATAGCAATGTGAGTCGACTCAAAACACCGTAGAGTAGTATTGCATATAGATCATAAAACGAGAAACCGTAGATTAAGTAATTGCATACCCGGATATAAATTGATGGCGTTTGAGAATTGAATTGACGGATTAACAATAAACCGGTTAGGGGGTTGAGACGCATACTAGGATCGTAAGATTAAACGGATTAAACTTGTTGTGTGCCGTTAGGTTGGTAGTAACGTTGTGTGATGCATACATATAGTCGTTGTATGATAGGGCCGTATATGCATATATATCTATGTATGAAAAACGATCTAAAATGAATCTAAGTACGGAAATTAAGACGCTATAAAATACGGAAGTAAACTTAACAAACGTATAGCATATGGAATGATACTTGGTTAAGGTTTAATGATAAAGGAATGAATGGAATAAATAAATGGTGAGACGTCGGGGAGTTTAGTATAAGCTACTAGCTCTAAACCGACGGATCGGGGAGTTGATAAAAGATACCTAGGAAAGGTTAAGAAAAGAAAAGTGTTGAGATTGGGAGCCGTCTACGGGTTAGCAATCCGCTAATCCAAGGTAGCGGACGATAAAGAGATATGAGCCGTCTACGGGTTAGCAATCCGCTAATCCAGTGTAGCGGACGTGAATGAGTTAAAAGACATTAGAAACCCTAATAGGCTTGCTTGTGTGATGATTGTTTGTATTGTGTGATTGCGTGTTTGGGGTTGTTAAGCTTTGTTGTGCAGGCCTATTAGATTGTCTCGGTATTGGGCCGAGCGAGCGGTGGGGCGGGTGTGTGTGTAGACTTGCGGGGTGCGGTGATGAGATGGTGGTTAATGGTTGTTCGAGTATGATTGATTGCTAGAGTCCGAGCGAGTCTGCGTGTTTACTTTTCTGCACTAGGACTCTAGGGTGCGTTAGATCCCGCAAGTCTAGGTGATTGGAGACGTTCTGGTACTTCCGACCCGATTGGATCCTCGGGAAGTTGCTTAACCGGATCATGGTAATTTCGGTTATGGCGTTAACCTATGGAGTGACGTCTGTAGGTGTGTAGTCCGGAGAACACGGGGTCGCGTCCTAGGGCCGGACTGCATGGAAGCTCGGGTTGCCGGGGGTAACCGGAGTCACTGCGTATCGATGGACGGAGAACAGTGTCCTGGATCGTGAGACTTGGTGTTAACATCTGGGAGTCGAGAGGGTTTGTTACCATATCAGTAATGGTGGAAACCCGTGGAAGTTACCAAGAAGCGTAAGGGCCCAGTGGTGTGTTGATGATGATGATGGTGTTGCGCGATAGATAGATCGAGTCTAATCGAGAGCATGTGCCGCAATGCTCTCGATTTCCTTCATTGACGTGATGTGTTGTTATTATTGAATTGCTTGTGTGTTGTGAAGCTCATCACGTCTTGGTAGCACGTGATCGGCTATTATACTTGATTGTTATTTTGGGTTTTGGGCGGGATTATTAGATTGTTAGAAGCCGTAGTGGGGAGCCGTCTCACTGGGTAATCTTAGATTGCTCATTAGACTCTTTTGTGTTTTTCAGGTTTGGCGTAGCTTGGCGGACGCGTAGGACGCTCGGAGTAGTCTCGGGTTGGCATTGGGTATCGGTGTGGAGTTTACACATTTTGACTGTTACTTTCGGTTTCAGACTTTGTTGGGATCCCGTTAAATGTTTTGTGTATTAGACTGTATATTATTATGAATGAGATTTATATATTTTCAAATAATAAAAACGGAACAATTCCCTGATATACGGTTTCGTCCGAACCGAACACAACTCGTGGAAGTGGTACAGGTTGAAAAGCTTTGTATCGCGGAAGCGAGGTAAACGGAGTTAAGGACGGTTTGGTTCGAGCCTTTGTCTCAAACCGGACTGCCTTTGACTTCGTATTGTGACAAACTCTTCTTGTATGACTGCTCGGGTTCGATCGGTCATGTTCTTGTTTGATTGTTGGCCGGTCAGCTCGTCGGTCAGCGGTAAACGGGAAGGGGGCGTTACATGTGGTGCCCCTGGTCCATGCTGATGCTCTCCTGGACGAAGCTTATAAGCGCCGGGCCGAGGTTGCCGACCTTCCGGCCGAGGTTGATGCTCACCGGGATGCTCCAAACGATCCAGTCGGGCTCCGATCGTCAGGATAGCAGCAAGGATCTGAGTGAGGTCAGTTGGGCCGCCTTGTTGGGCTTCTTCATCGGCCATTATCTCTGCACACTAAACAAATAATTCAAACGTACCAAAGAAGAGAAATGGAAAGAACTAAAGGAAAAAAATGCAAACAAATCGGAAAAGGAAACAAGGCAATGTCAAATTTTTTTTTTTTGACTAATAAACTGAGAAGTAAACACTAAACCGATATCAGGAATGGAAATTTTACTTAAATCAGATCAATAACCAAGCAAGAAACCGCAATTCAAGTTCACAAAAGAGAAACCCTAGGCGATATGCGGCCGGCTCAAATCGCTAACACCCTAGCAGCCGGCTTCTATCCTTCTTCCTCTTACTAAATGAATGCAATGCAACAGGCTCAAGATAAGAAAACATCAACAAAGACTAAAAGAAACAAGAAGCAACGAGAACAGCCCTAACAATTCGGTAGAGAGAAGAAGTAACCCTAGAAGCCGCCTAACAACCTAGCAATGATTTCTAACAAATTTTTTTTTTGATTTTTTCGGTTTTAAAAGAACAAAAGCAAAACAGAACTTAAACTAAGCAAAGGAAAGAAATAACCGGCTGGGTCGGGAGCTTTAAAGCTCTGATACCAGATGATATGAGATGAGGAGGCGTGATGGTTGGTGGCCGCGAGAGAGGTGGACGGGTGGGACGAAGCTGCTGGCCGAAGGCACTCTCAGCTTGGTCAGTGGGTGGTCGAGGGTGGTTTCAAAGCTACTGATCTTGATGAACACTTAGGAAAAACGAACAAGCAAGTAACAACGAAGATGTCTCGGTCTCTAGAGGGGCAGCCGCGCGGTAGAGAGAGAGAGCACAAACCGTTAGGGTTTTTCTTAGCTTAAACTTACTTGACTTTTCATTAAACTAAAAGAGTGTTTAAAGAACTACAACTGAAAGCATATGGGCCAGAAACAATAGGGCCATCGAAAATACTAAAAAAAACAAGGGAAATAAGACTTAAAAACGAGAAAGGAAAGTCTTGGTCGAAATAGAAAAACTGGCCGGCATGTCTCTCTAACGAACGGGCCTCAGATCACCTCGTTAACAACCTTGTGAGGAAAACCCATGTGGGACAAAACCTCACAAGGGAAAAAGAGTATGATCCTTAGTCCAGAGGCAGACCGGTCGAGGGATCGTCTGACTCGATACAGAAGATCATGGTCGGTCCGATCGTCCGGAGTAAGGGCCAGGGCGTGGTCGGATTGAATGGGTCACCATCTCCAGTCTGGATCATCCTATGGGCCAACTGGTTAAGGACAGATTGTCCTTGATCGAGCTGGCCTAGCTGGGTCGTGATGTCTTCTATGCTTATCCTCGAGATCAGCTGCTCCATGGCAGTGTTGAATTCAGCTTGTATCTGTCTCTGTCCCGAACGTGTCCTTGGTATGTCTCGCATGGTCGGAAACAGGTCAACTAGCTTTGTGGTCGAGCCTGGTCCGTATTGCTCGTACAGCTCAGTGTCGGTCAAGCTGATGTCCTCATCAACTCTCTGTTGTCCTTGAATGGAGAACTAATCTTTAGTTGGTTCCCTACCAAAACCTTAACCATATTTTAGATCATCATGAAATCTCTCTTGTTTATTTATGTGCAAGTAAGTGCAAAAACGTCGGAGAGAATGGAAGGATGCAGTTCTCAGTCACTAAAGACGGAGGCAATAAGAAATTGGAGTATGAGAGACAAAACAACAAAAAAAGATTTCCTATGCTTAGAAAATCTCAAGAAATTGGTAAAATTGTGTATCTTTTATGACTCCATCATTTAATGGCATTTCCCCCTTCACAAAAAGGTGAAAGAATAAAATGAAAAGAAATAAAAGCCAATAAGAGCCTTAAGTTATCAAAATAATACCAAGGCAAGCAATGGTTAGATCATAAAGAAGTCCAGAAGCCGTTTCAACTAACCCCACAAAAGAAAATCTAAGTATGGAGGAAGAAAATGAACAAAGGAGGAATGAGTAACTGACTTTTGCAATGGGTAGTGATTGGGAGCAGTGGATATCAACAGTTCTGACATTTCTTGTTGTTTTGCACGATATCTAGCATCCTCCAAAAAACAGTAAACCGAAATACTTTTAGCTTCACCTGGAAATGCCTTAGATACATAGCCTTGTTAGTCTTGATAACTCTTTTGATAAGAAATTCACATACACATTTAATGAATGTAGAGAGCTGGTTCACTAGATTTGGAGTCAAAGATAGTGTTAATTCTATTTTGTGGCATTACTACTAGTGTTATTGGACTTTGGTGAGAATTTTCTACACTGAGTTTAGATTGACGCATATCCATGGTTATGGTTTAGAAGGCGGTCACTGAGATTTTTTGAAATCCCCGCTTTTCAAACTTCTTTTCTAAACTTCGATTTTTATATCTCGTTTTACACTATTTTAGCTACCATGGTGTTATATACCTTTTACATGGTGTTATAACGTCTTTTGTAATGGTTTTCAATTGATTTTCATGTTTTGTAGTTTAAATGAATTTTCAGGAAAATTGAGCTAAACAGATAAGAAAGTCCACATTTCGACACTGATGCATTCCGTCAGACGGTCCACATCAAATGGAGACCTTTTCACCATCTGATCATGCTCAAACTTGGAAAATCGTACCATTAACCAATATCAACTTGTTTCGAGGAAATCTAACTGTTAGATCTCAAGAGTTGTTAGGAGAAAGGAGGCTCAGTCAACAGCCGAAGCAGCCTTGGCCGCGACCTCAGCTTTCCCAGCAGTGGTGAGAGACCTTGCACTACAAGAAACCATTGATTTCGCGACTACCAAAATAGTCGGTAATGCGTCGCTAAACACCCTTTTGCGACGGATTTGCGACCAAATAACGTAGTCGCTAAAGTGCTCGTCGCTAAATTATTCGGTCGCAAAGTAGTCGCTATTTAGCGACTACTTTGTGACCGAGTACTTGGCGTAGCTAAACAGTCGCTAAACAGACGCCGAATGTTGCGACCGATTAGCAACTATATAGTGACCATTTTGCGACGTTTTAGTTGTACTCGCTATTTAGTCGCAACTTTTAGCGATTGCATTAGCTACTGATTAGCGACACCTTATAATCTCGGTTTAACAATTTGGTTTTCCATTTTTGGTTTCTTATTTTGATTGTTAATTGATTTCATTTTAATTACAAATTTGGTAATCTACACATTGCTATACAAACATAACCAACTTGATTTCATATTCCAAAGTATTTACATCCAAAACACATAAGATATTAAGTCTAAACCAAACACACTACAAAACACATAGTTTAACATGTTCAAACCAAACAAGATCCAAAACACATGGAGCTAACAAAAAACACCTCAACATTAACACAACTAACTGCCAAGTTTTTCAAGTTCATAGAAACAAGGACCTAATTTGCAGTGTCATTGGCGGGATCATCGGATTGTGCGGCTAGGAAGGCGAGGTAGTTCGGGTCCATGCTCAGGTACTGGTTCATGAGTGCCAAACTCTTGATCTCTGCTTGCTGCTCAGCTGCAAGCTGCTGTTGTTCTGCTATCTTGCGGTTAGCTTCCTCTAGCTGTTGTTGCAGACCAGTGAAAGAAGAGGAGCTTCCTGCGTAGTTTCTCTTCTCATTTATGTAAGCGCCGAGGCTTCCTATCCCATAGATGTCTCCTCTGTCGTTTATGATAGTAGACTGAAAAAACAGAACCAGAACATTCACCAAAAGCTCAAAATCACAATCAAGCTGTTATGCTAATGAAATAAGGAAAGTCATAATCAACATTACTGTAACACCCGCGACTCCTCCCGAGACAGCGTGTCACTAACTCTAACGTACACCTCAAGTAACTCCAATAACTCAATAAATAACCAAAATGAACCAACTAATCCAACAATGTAATGAACCGAAATAAATCCATAAAACAACGTTTAAAAACAAAATGCGGAAAGCACAATAAAATCCTAAAGCACCGATCCAGCTAAGCGTCCATCTACTCGTCATACTCAGCTGGAAGGAGGGAAAGAAAGAGGGGTGAGCAACAGGGGAGTCACTCAGTGAGGTATGGGATGCTAAAACGCAAGTCCACGGACTCGGTCCTAACACTCCTAATATAAACTAGTCTAACAAGCACAATCACGGCACCTAAAATGCCCAAGCAGAAAAGATCCTACGCGACTTAAGTGATCGCCCACACCCCCCGAAGAGGATTTATCAATCTCTGAAGGTACGAGCAATAGATCGACTGAGACTTGCCCGTACCCACGATTGCACTTGCGGCTCAAATACATGAGTCCTCACTAACTCCCTGTACGCCCGCGGCCTCACACAACATGCACTTGCGGCTCAAATATAGAAGTCCTCACTAACTCCATGTACGCCGGCGGCCTCCCTACTCATCACACTACGACTAATATATATGTATATATATATTTATATTTGTATTTATATTACAATCATCAAACAATTAAACAATTTAACTAGCAACGCAAACAAGGGGGTTGAATCATCTATAATCCTATCTCCAATTTAACAAACATCCTAGATAGACCTAGCAAACAAACGAAACACATTAGATACTACACTAGCTATATTAGAAGGTTAAAACGGAAACCGAAGAGTTACGGAATAGCCCTCACCTTGGCCAAAGTCAGCTGAGAAGAAAGGACGATGATAGTTTAAGAACGGCGATCACGAACGATGGACTAACGCGTTGACTTGCGATATACACGTAAGGTCTCGGGTTTAACCCAATTCCTCTCGGATCCAATCAGCGCTTTAAGTCGGAGAAACTATAGCATACAATAACAAAGGTCTTCATTTTCATCATATAAAATATATATTGTAAATATACATCTTAAATTATATGTTATCAAATTTATAACATATAAACATAAAACGTATACCCACTAACATATAAATATATAATACGTCTGTTATGACGTAGCCAAGAATTTGCTTGAAACCTAACTATAATATGAGGCTAAAAATAATGAACGATCCTCACCTTGGTTTTGTTTGGTTTAGAGATAACCAAAGCGAGCGATTGATAGGAACGTCACGTAGATGCAAGCCAAGGGATGGACGGCACGAGCTTTGGCGAGCGACGATGGCGGAAGGCTTTGATGACACCGGATCATCTTTGTTTGATCTCGCGGCAGTGGATCTCGGCTCTAGCAATGGGAATTCATCTCCAGTGATTCACGACTCTCCGAGATACATTTGATGCAAAGTGGTGACCAAAGAAGCGACAATGGTGATTATATGGTGGAGAGAGAAGCAAGAAAACAGAGAATGGGACGTGATTATGTATCTCCGAGATACATTTGATGCAAAATGGACTTTCGTTCCTCATGCGCTCTATTCCCAAACTATTGCAGTCATTGCCCTCATCTCAATTCCTATTCGTTTCTTGTTTCCCAGAAGAGTTGTCTAATGGGAAACGATTATGGATTCTTTATAAGTGATTCCTTATTTTTTCTTTTCCCTTTGAGTCGTTTCCGATTTCATGCTCTCTTCCCCTCATGGATGGTATTCCTTTCCGCTATGTGGTTTCGCTTGGAAAGCCCTGGCTCATCTTTCCTTCCTCCTTGGATGAGACAATAAGAATGAGAAAGTTAAGGCCTGTTCGGAAGCCATTCCTTACCAACTCTAAGCCCGACTAAGGATTGTCGTTTGATCATGTTCTTGTTTGATTGTTGGTCAAGCGATCATCCAAGGTCAATGGGTTTGGGGGTGTACGGTTTGGAAGTCCAACTCCTTACACGTTCTGTTCTCTTCCATTCCTTGGATTCCAAGAAGAAGTGAGGAACTTTGCAAGAGTTCTCTCCTTCCTTCAAAGTGATTTTCATGTTCCGTTTAATGATTCGGCAAGACTTCCCTTTAATGCAAGCTTTCGTACCCTTGCGGGAATGGTACCATTGAGCTCTTAGGCAATCCAAGTAATCGTCCGCCTTGGAATTCGGGATGAATTCCTTTTAAAGGGGGGGGGGAAGAATTGTAATGGCCAAATTCTTGGGTTGCAAATTTTTTTTAACAAAAACCCAAAAGCCCATTCTAAAAACCTTAGGGTTTTCTCTCTTTTTCCTATAAATAGAGGAGCCACCGAAGGAGAAGAGGCAAGAAGAGATCAACGGCGAAGCCCTGCCAAAGTCGGAGCCCAGACGCCGTCAGCCACTAGCCGTGTTCCGCCGTCGACTGCCACTGTCATACTCCGTCGTGCACCACCAGCTATCTCGTTCTTCTCTTGCTTCGTCTCTCTTCTTCTTCTTCTGGGTTAAGTAGGACTATAACTCCATCGATTCTCTTATACATCACTTCTTTTTCTCTTTTTGATTCCTTGTGGTGTTAGATCAGAGATCTAATCTCGTTCTTCAATCTTTCACTTCTCCTAAGGTAGATCTAGGATCGGGACAATTCCAGCCATCAGATTGATTCGCGTTTTCCCGTTGATTCATAATAATCCTCGAAACGCACAATATGTCGTTGGAAATCTCTCGGTCTCAGAATTCCAGAAAGGTAAGATCACCCAATTCCGACTTACCGTTGAAAGTTTTGATCTGTATTGTAAAATGTGTATGCTCAGGATGAATCTGTGTTTAGTCTGGTTCAATTCGATTTCCGGTTTAAATCCAATTTCAATTCGGTTTAGTTTTTTAGATTGGTTTAGGGAAATTAGGCCTGGTTTAACTTGGGTTTGGGTTTGGGTCTGGGTTAACCTGTTAACTTTGACTCGGACCGTTGACTTTTAGTCAACAACTTCAAGTGGTCATAACTAGTCCGTCATTAGGCCAATTTGAGCGAAGCGAAAGCCTATCACACTCCATTTTCCGTCCTCTATCCAGATAGGAAGTCCGTTTGGGCGTCAGGAATTTATAAGTTACGTGTTTCCCTTCTTTGGCTAAGGTGAGGACCGGTCGTTATCTCTACCTTAAATCATCTCAATACCGGGACGTGAGTCCTTTGCTAATATTTTCTGACTTAGGTAGTGTAGATCTAACAGATGATTTTTGTTGATGCGATTGAAAGCACCTAGAGATTAATTATCACTTATACCAAAAACGTTGAAACGTTGATTGTGATTGATGGCTTTGTGTGGAGTAGTTGCGGTAGAAAATTATTGTGTAGAACACGTACGAGTTGGGATTTCGGTGTGTAGTGTGTGTGTAGGGATGTAAGAGGTGGGATTCCGGCGTGCCCGATTGTGTGTGTGTAGGGATGTACGATGTGGGATTACGGCGTGCCCGGTTGTGTTTGTAGGGTCGTACGAGGTGGGATTTCGGCATGCCCGATTGTGTGTGTAGGGATGTACGAGGTGGAATTCTGGCGTGCCCGATTTTTTTTGTAGGACACGTACGAGGTGGGATTCCGACATGTTCCAAGCTGTGTGTTTGGCGCCTAGTGGCCCGTAGGAGTTCAGTGGGATGGGAGCTCGATAAGCACGAATGGAGGCTAGATTGTTTGAGAGCCTTCAGGCGGTTGTGTGCAAGATGTTATTAGCTTAGGACTTGTTTCTTGCTATTGTGCAAGTTTAAGATGAGATCGTGGGTTCCTAGAATCTGCCCTCACTCGGTAATTGTGTTTGAAACAATTGCTCTGTCCTTTTTTTTCCTCCCCCCCCCGTTCTTTTCCCTTGCAGAACAGGTAGCACGAGGACAATTTTTGGTTACGTTGGTGGTTTTGAACAGAAGGAAGCGTGCGCAGGACTCCTAGGACCAATGCGACGACATGTCGGCTAGCCTTCTAGCGTAGCCTAACGTTGTCATTTCTGGTACGCCGGGAGAGGGGCATTACAATTTGGTATCAGAGCCTGGGTTAAGGTCCCTACGTCTTGCCTGAGGGATCAGCCTCCGCTGTTTTTGGAAAACGTTATTTCCGTCTTTGAAATGTGTTTGAAAAAGTTTATAGACCTAATAAAAGTTGTGAAATTGTTTTAAAACCACCAACTAGATCTTCTATATGGCCGTAGTCTAGTTAGATCTTCGTTGCAGGTTGTGGTTGGTGTCCTTAGACCTTCGTGGTATCAATTGCACTTAAGTTGTGCACCGAGTTGTATGTCCGGATATATGCTGTAGAACTGTAAATTGCGGTGTATGCCTTCGGGGAATTAGATGTCATGGAGGTGCTTATTGGAATTGGTGTTGCCTGGTGGGGGTGCTAGGAGGTGTGCAGCAAGGCGGTGTGCAGCAAGGCGGAAAGTATGTGGTGGCGTTCTCCAGAGAGTTCAAGAAGCATTTCGAATGGTGTTCCCAAGGTGAATCGAGGAAGGTATACTGTGGCGTTTTGTGTTCAAGTTCTTATCTTCTCTCCGTTGTTCTCGTTTTGTATCCATTTCTAGTCTTGAATCTCCTTTCTCTTCTTGGTGCTCTCATTCCTTATCTATCTTGAAGTTTCTGGAAGTTGGACTTTCGTTCTTCATGCGCTCTATTCCCAAACTATTGCAGTCATTGCCCTTATCTCAATTCCTATTCGTTTCTTCGAAGATGAGGTCGAGTGAGCTTCCCGTATCGATCATAACTTTGGTGACTTCGTAGTTGCCAATATGGAGTTCGACGACGAGCGGGTCATTATGCGGCTTATCGAAGCCTTCTTCGTCTTCCGCGGTGAAGGTGATCTCGGTGCCGGGTTTGAGTTCTTCGGGGACGTTCCTGTTCCACTGTTGTCGTACGTCATCTCTCTAACTGTAAGCTGTTATTGACCGTACCGAATCATTGCAGGTGGGGAGTCCTCCCATGATCATATTGATCCATTTTCTCAGCGTGGGCGTGTCCTCCTCGTCGTCGTCGCAGGTCCTCTTTGGTGGTTCTATGTTAGTGTCTCCTTGGTCTGCTCGTTGTTGGCCTGCTTGTCTCGCTTTTGCCTCCTGGACGAGCTTGAACCACTCTCCCTCGTTTTTGGGCTGCCGCGGTGTTTCTCGATTCCCGGGAGGTGCTGCTGGGGCATTTCGATTTGTTATGTTGGTTACTCCTTTCTGATATTCGCCGAGCAAGAGGATTTGGCGGTGCCGACATTCTGCAGTGCTATGTCTGGAGCGCTGATGGAAGGTGCGGAAAGCCTTTTCATGATCGTCGGTTCGCACGTACTTATTCCACGGTCGACTTTGTTGGTTGTTTAGCTGGTTGCGCCCCTGCTGCTGGATCGTTTGTTGGTTTGTTTTTTGCTCCCTGACGTAGCATGTTGTTGCCTTCTTCCCCTTGTCGTCCAGGCATTCGGACGTCGGATCCTTCCCTTTCTTGGCTGAGGCGAACTTCTTGGCGAGTAGGTCTTTCTCCTCCTCTATTTCGACGAAGACGGCTCCTCGATGAAGGGCGTCTTCAAGGGTTTGTGGTTTGTTTATACCCAGTTCGTCACGGAATTGGGATTGGTACCAAAGCCCATTTCGAAGCGCCGAGAGTCCCTCCTTATCGGTTATTGTGATTTTTGAGACGATAATTTTGAACCTGTCGATGTTCGATCTGAGAGGTTTTTTTGGTCCCTGGCTCACGGCCCAGAGGTCGGCGCTTGAGGCTCACTCCTGGATGAACATGGAGTAATGCTTCAGAAAGGTAGTTATCAACTAGTGATAATTGTCAATAGAGTGCGCCTCTAAGCGCGAGAACCAGTTGAGGGCGGTGCCACTCAGAGTTTCGACGAATAGTTGGCAAACGCCAGCGTCGCGCTCTTCGGGCGAAAATTTATCTCACCCCATTGCATTACTGAAAGCCGTCAGGTACTGTCAGGGATCTGAGTTTCCTTCTTAGGTCGGCAGTTTGATCTTCCGGGGGTGTCTGATCGGTGTTCCTGTTATTTTCCCATGAACGGTGTGTTCTGCGTTTCCTTCAGGACTCGATCTATTTCAGGGGCTGAGCTGGTCGCTTTATAGACCTTTGATGTCATGTAATCCAGCTGGATTTTGAGTGATTCGAGCTCGTTGTTCCTGCTGGCCTCTGCCTGACTTCAAGTGAATCCGGTCGGCGACGGTCCCGGGGGTATAGGTGGTTGCCTGCTTTATTCGGTGTTTAGGGGTGGTGTTTCACCGAATAGGACCCTTTGGATCCGCAGGGTAGGGTTGTCAGTTGCTTAGGACGCTTGATGTATGGTAGTTTGTAGATCGTTAATCTGTTCCCTGCACGTGTCTTGATTGCTCGCGAGTAGGTCGAAGCGGGCGTTGTTGTCCCTAGTCAGCTCATCGATTTGTGTCATCAGAGTCTTTATGAGGGAGGAGGTGTTCTGGTTTTGAGTGTCTGGAAGCGTTCCATCTTGGTGGGTGTTGGTTACCCTAGTTTGGTTGGTCCGAGCATCAGTTGGTGAGATTGGTGATTGTGCGTCGTTTGATGGGCTTGGTGAGATTGAGCTCGGATGGAGCGGGCTCGGAGTTTGCTCGAATGATTTTTGGATTGTTACTCGTTGAAAGTGGTCTCATCTCGGCTTCATCTTAGAGTATAGAAGTTTCTACAATCCCCACAGACGGCGCCAATTGTTGTTACGTAATTTCGATCTAGTCCAAAAGAGTCGGGTTACAATCAGAGAAGTCTGAACTACGAGGTGAGAGATATACTTTAAGTGAGGTTGGAAACTGTTCTATTAATATTTACCAACCGTGGCCCTTAAGAGGGCTGAGAGAGTCCGGTTCACGACCTTGGTCTGTCCATCTGTCTGTGGATGACAAGTGGTCGAGAACAGTAGCTTGGTCCCAAGCTTCCTCCACAACGTCCTCCAGAAGTGACCTAGGAAGGCCGGGTTACGATCTGAGACGATAGTCCGGGGCAGTCCGTGCAATCTGACCACTTCTTTGAAGAAGAGGTCGGCTGTCTGGGTCGCGTCATTCGTCTTAGAACATGGTATGAAATGAGCCATCTTTGAAAACCGGTCGACCACGACGAAGATTGCATCCTTGTTCCTGGTCTTAGGCAAACCAAGTACAAAATCCATGGAAATATCGACCCATGGCCGGTTAGGTATAAGCAAAGGTAAGTAGAGACCGTGAGGATGTGACCTGGATTTAGACTTAAGGCACGTGATGCACCTGGAGCAGAAACGATCCGTATCTCGTTTCTGATGTGGCCAGTAGAAGTGCTCGACTAGGACACTCAGTGTCTTGTCCATGCCAAAGTGTCCCATCAGTCCTCCTCCATGGGATTCTCGGATCAGAAGCTCCCTTATCGAACCTTGAGGAATGCACAGTCGTTTCCCTTTGAACAGGAATCCGTTATGCAAGTATAAAACTCCCTTTGGTCCATTGCGACATTCCTGAAATATTTCACCAAAATCAGGATCAGTATCATAATCTTCCTTTATAAGTTCAAATCCCAAGACTTTGGCATCCATGGTGCTGATCAGTGTGTATCTCCGGGATAATGCATAAGCTACCACGTTCTCCTTTCCCTTCTTGTACTTGATGATGTACGGAAAGGTCTCCACGAACTCAAGCCACTTGGCGTGCCTCCTCTTCAGATTCGTCTGTCCTCTCAGATGCTTGAGCGTCTCGTTGTCGGTATGAATAACAAACTCCTTGGCCAGCAAGTAATGCTGCCAAGTCTCCAAGGACCTAACCAACGCGTACAGCTCCTTGTCATAGGTAGGATAGTTGAGCGTGGCTCCACTCAAATTCTCGCTGAAATAGGCGGCCGGCCGTCCTCCTTGCATCAGGACAGCTCCAATTCCTAAACCTGAGGCATTACACTCAATCTCAAACGTCTTATCAAAATTAGGCAAAACCAAAATAGGAGCATGGGTTAGCAAATCCTTGAGCTTCTGAAATGCGGTTTCCTGCGAATGGCCCCATTCGAATGGGATGTCCTTCTTGATCACGGCTATGAGTTGGGCGGCCACAGTGCTAAAGTCCTTCACAAACCGTCTATAGAACTTGCTGATGTAGGCCCTTAAGACCTGGTTCATAAGACGCATGAACGTACTGGGTGCATTTGTAAGGCCGAATGGCATGACCAGCAAATCATACAGGCCTTGCTTGGTCTTGAAGGCCGTTTTCCATTCGTCGCCTTCCTTCATTCGGACCTGATGGTATCCACTTCGTAGATCGATCTTAGAGAACACGGATGCTCCATGCAATTCGTCTAACATGTCGTCCAGTCGTGGTATAGGATGCCGGTACTTTATGGTGATATTGTTGATGGCCCGACAGTCGACGCACATCCTCCAAGATCCGTCTTTCTTAGGAATCAACAAGACCGGTACAGCACATGTACTGAGGCTCTCGCGAATGTAGCCCTTGGACATGAGGTCCTGTACTTGTTTCTCCTGTTCCTTGGACTCGGTCGGATTCACCCGGTACCCAGGCCGGTTGGGCAAGGCTTCTCCTTGCACGAGATCGATCTGATTCTCAATGCCTCTAATGGGAGGTATGCCGGCTGGTATCTCGTCCGGAAAGACATCCTTAAACCTGTCCAACAAAGAAACAACTTCCTGGGGCAGCTCAACATCGTTTGAACACGAGTGTAAAGCCTCCCTAAAGATCATTAGTAGCACCTGCGTGTTCTGAACAATAGCTCTAGAAACGGAATGAGAAGAGAAAAGAAGATTGGTCTTACGGTTCTTCTTGTCCTTGGTGAGGTGCAGTTGCATTTCATGCACTTCCTGCGGTGTGAGCGGTGCAAGCTGGTACTTCCGCTTCTCATGGACGAATGAGTAATGATTGGTCCGTCCGTTGTGAAAGGATTCCTTATCGGACTGCCATGGTCGGCTGAGCAATAGGTGTCCAACCTTCATAGGAACCACGTCGCATACTACCTGATCGTGATATCGTCCAAAGCTGAAAGGTACGGTTACTTGGTCTGCGATCTGGATCTCTGTGTCATCGTTCAGCCAACGAAGCCGGTACGGCCGCGGGTGCTTAGTCACTTGAAGGCCGAGTTTATCGACCATGTTCCTGCTGGCCATGTTAGTACTAGATCCACCATCGATAATAAGACTACATACCTTGTTGTTCACAGTACAGCGAGTGTGGAAGATGTTCTCTCGTTGAACCGTCTCGGGATCAACAAGCGCACTGAGAGCTCTCCTGATCACCAATAGCTCTCCAGAGTCAGGATACTCTATGGGCGTCCATGTGTCCAGTTCCTCCATGTCTTCATGCTCCTGTTCATCCTGAGATTCGTACTCACCGGCTTCGTTCAGGATCATGATCCTCCGGTTCGGAAAGTCTCGAGCCATATGTCATTTACCCTGACACTTAAAACAGGTGATATCTCTAGAACGGGACGTGCTAGGGAGCTTACCTGGGTCTGGTCGGTTGGGGTTAGACGTCTCAATGGTCGGCTTCTTGACCCTGGACTCAACCTCAACCGACTTACCTTTGTAAATGGGCCGTGGAGTTGGCGCGGTCTAAGGTGTGTTGGTCCTTGGCCGGGTTGTGGTCGCGGACTTCCGCTTGTTGTGATGCTCAACCTGTATACACAAATGCAACAATTCGGGCATACCGTGATAAGGTTGAATCTCTACCTTTCGAGCGATTCTCTCGTTCAGTCCGTCCACGAACTGGGCTATCAGGGTCTCTTCTGAATCGTCCAACTCAAGTCTATTCCGCAATTGCTCGAACTCTTCGAAATATTCTTCGACCGTCTTGGTTCCCTGCATCAGCTTACGATAACGTTTCTGCAAATCTCTATGGAAATGGGTAGGAACATACCTGCGCCTTAGCTGAAACTTCATGTCAGTCCACGTAGTGATCGGTTCGTACCGATGGCGCCTTCGTTCTGCAGCGTCCCGGTCCCACCATGACAGGGCATGTCCTGTGAATTGGGCCACTGCTAGAGATATCTTCCTGCCTTCGGGATATCCGTAATGGTCGAAGATATGCTCCATCCTCCGCTCCAGTATAGATATGCCTCCGGGTCCACTTTTCCTGCAAAAGTAGGAGGCTTTAGCTTGATACCATTAGGATATGGACGTTGTACCTCTTGTTCTCGTATGCGTCCACGGTGATTAGGATCACGCTGGTATGGTGGTCGCGGTCTGTGGCGTCCGTCCTCAAGCTCATCTGTATCATCGTCCGTGTCGTCCAGTCAGAAGTCCTAGAAGCGTCCGGGTCATTCAGCTCGTCCATTGTACGGGCCTGGTCGACGTTGCTTGTCGTTCCGAGTATGTGGTGCCCCTGGTCCATGCTGATGCTCTCCTGGATGAAGCTGATAAGCGCCGGGCCGAGGTTGCCGACCTTCCGGCCGAGGTTGATGCTCGCCGGGATGCTCCAAATGGTCCAGTCGGGCTCCGATCGTCTGGATAGCAGCAAGGATCTGAGTGAGGTCAGTTGGGCCGCCTTGTTGGGCTTCTTCATCGGCCATTATCTCTGCACACTCAACAAACAATTCAAACGTACCAAAGAAGAGAAATGGAAAGAACTAAAGGAAAAAAATGCAAACAAATCGGAAAAGGAAACAAGGCAATGTCGAATTTTTTTTTTTTTGACTAATAAACTGAGAAGTAAACACTAAACCGATATCAGGAATGGAAATTTTACTTAAATCAGATCAATAACCAAGCAAGAAACCGCAATTCAAGTTCACAAAAGAGAAACCCTAGGCGATATGCGGCCGGCTCAAATCGCTAACACCCTAGCAGCCGGCTTCTATCCTTCTTCCTTACTAAATGAATGCAATGCAACAGGCTCAAGATAAGAAAACATCAACAGAGACTAAAAGAAACAAGAAGCAACGAGAACAGCCCTAACAATTCGGTAGAGAGAAGAAGTAACCCTAGAAGCCGCCCAACAACCTAGCAACGATTTCTAACAAATTTTTTTTTGATTTTTTCGGTTTTAAAAGAATAAAAGCAAAACAGAACTGAAACTAAGCAAAGGAAAGAAATAACCGGCTGGGTCGGGAGCTTTAAAGCTCTGATACCAGATGATATGAGATGAGGAGGCGTGATGGTTGGTGGCCGCGAGAGAGGTGGACGGGTGGGACGAAGCTGCTGGCCGAAGGCACTCTCAGCTTGGTCAGTGGGTGGTCGAGGGTGGTTTCAAAGCTACTGATCTTGATGAACACTTAGGACAAACGAACAAGCAAGTAACAACGAAGATGTCTCGGTCTCTAGAGGGGCAGCCGCGCGGTAGAGAGAGAGAGCACAAACCGTTAGGGTTTTTCTTAGCTTAAACTTACTTGACTTTTCATTAAACTAAAAGAGTGTTTAAAGAACTACAACTGAAATCATATGGGCCAGAAACAATAGGGCCATCGAAAATACTAAAAAAAACAAGGGAAATAAGACTTAAAAACGAGAAAGGAAAGTCTTGGTCGAAATAGAAAAACTGGCCGGCCTGTCTCTCTAACGAACGGGCCTCGGATCACCTCGTTAAAAACCTTGTGAGGAAAACCCATGTGGGACAAAACCTCACAAGGGAAAAAGAGTATGATCCTTAGTCCAGAGGCAGACCGGTCGAGGGATCGTCTGACTCGATACAGAAGATCATGGTCGGTCCGATCGTCCGGAGTAAGGGCCAGGGCGTGGTCGGATTGAATGGGTCGCCATCTCCAGTCTGGATCATCCTATGGGCCAACTGGTTAAGGACAGATTGTCCTTGATCGAGCTGGCCTTGCTGGGTCGTGATGTCTTCTATGCTTATCCTCGAGATCAGCTGCTCCATGGCAGTGTTGAATTCAGCTTGTATCTGTCTCTGTCCCGAACGTGTCCTTGGTATGTCTCGCATGGTCGGAAACAGGTCAGCTAGCTTTGTGGTCGAGCCTGGTCCGTATTGCTCGTCCAGCTCAGTGTCGGTCAAGCTGATGTCCTCATCAACTCTCTGTTGTCCTTGAATGGACAACTAATCTTTAGTTGGTTCCCTACCAAAACCTTAACCATATTTTAGATCATCATGCAATCTCTCTTGTTTATTTATGTGCAAGTATGTGCAAAAACGTCGGAGAGAATGGAAGGATGCAGTTCTCAGTCACTAAAGACGGAGGCAATAAGAAATTGGAGTATGAGAGACAAAACAACAAAAAGAGATTTCCTATGCTTAGAAAATCTCAAGAAATAGGTAAAATTGTGTATCTTTTATGACTCCATCATTTAATGGCATTTCCCCTATCACAAAAAGGTGAAAGAATAAAATGAAAAGAAATAAAAGCCAATAAGAGCCTTAAGTGATCAAAATAATACCAAGGCAAGCAATGGTTAGATCATAAAGAAGTCCAGAAGCCGTTTCAACTAACCCCACAAAAGAAAATCTAAGTATGGAGGAAGAAAATGAACAAAGGAGGAATGAGTAACTGACTTTTGCAATGGGTAGTGATTGGGAGCAGTGGATATCAACAGTTCTGACATTTCTTGTTGTTTTGCACGATATCTAGCATCCTCCAAAAAACAGTAAACCGAAATACTTTTAGCTTCACCTGGAAATGCCTTAGATACATAGCCTTGTTAGTCTTGATAACTCTTTTGATAAGAAATTCACATACACATTTAATGAATGTAGAGAGCTAGTTCACTAGATTTGGAGTCAAAGATAGTGTTAATTCTATTTTGTGGCATTACTACTAGTGTTATTGGACTTTGGTGAGAATTTTCTACACTGAGTTTAGATTGACGCATATCCATGGTTATGGTTTAGAAGGCGGTCACTGAGATTTTGTGAAATCCCCGCTTTTCAAACTTCTTTTCTAAACTTCGATTTTTATATCTCGTTTTACACTATTTTAGCTACCATGGTGTTATATACCTTTTACATGGTGTTATAACGTCTTTTGTAATGGTTTTCAAGTGATTTTCATGTTTTGTAGTTTAAATGAATTTTCAGGAAAATTGAGCTAAACAGATAAGAAAGTCCACATTTCGACACTGATGCATTCCGTCAGACGGTCCACATCAAATGGAGACCTTTTCACCATCTGATCATGCTCAAACTTGGAAAATCGTACCATTAACCAATATCAACTTGTTTCGAGGAAATCTAACTGTTAGATCTCAAGAGTTGTTAGGAGAAAGGAGGCTCAGTCAACAGCCGAAGCAGCCTTGGCCGCGACCTCAGCTTTCCCAGCAGTGGTGAGAGACCTTGCACTACAAGAAACCATTGATTTCGCGACTACCAAAATAGTCGGTAATGCGTCGCTAAACACCCTTTTGCGACGGATTTGCGACCAAATAACGTAGTCGCTAAAGTGCTCGTCGCTAAATTATTCGGTCGCAAAGTAGTCGCTATTTAGCGACCACTTTGCGACCGAGTACTTGGCGTAGCTAAACAGTCGCTAAACAGACGCCGAATGTTGCGACCGATTAGCAACTATATAGTGACCATTTTGCGACGTTTTAGTTGTACTCGCTATTTAGTCGCAACTTTTAGCGATTGCATTAGCTACTGATTAGCGACACCTTATAATCTCGGTTTAACAATTTGGTTTTCCATTTTTGGTTTCTTATTTTGATTGTTAATTGATTTCATTTTAATTACAAATTTGGTAATCTACACATTGCTATACAAACATAACCAACTTGATTTCATATTCCAAAGTATTTACATCCAAAACACATAAGATATTAAGTCTAAACCAAGCACACTACAAAACACATAGTTTAACATGTTCAAACCAAACAAGCTCCAAAACACATGGAGCTAACAAAAACCACCTCAACATTAACACAACTAACTGCCAAGTTTTTCAAGTTCATAGAAACAAGGACCTAATTTGCAGTGTCATTGGCGGGATCATCGGATTGTGCGGCTAGGAAGGCGAGGTAGTTCGGGTCCATGCTCCGGTACTGCTTCATGAGTGCCAAACTCTTGATCTCTGCTTGCTGCTCAGCTGCAAGCTGCTGTTGTTCTGCTATCTTGCGGTTAGCTTCCTCTAGCTGTTGTTGCAGACCAGTGAAAGAAAAGGAGCTTCCTGCGTAGTTTCTCTTCTCATTTATGTAAGCGCCGAGGCTTCCTATCCCATAGATGTCTCCTCTGTCGTTTATGATAGTAGACTGAAAAAACAGAACCAGAACATTCACCAAAAGCTCAAAATCACAATCAAGCTGTTATGCTAATGAAATAAGGAAAGTCATAATCAACATTACTGTAACACCCGCGACTCCTCCCGAGACAGCGTGTCACTAACTCTAACGTACACCTCAAGTAACTCCAATAACTCAATAAATAACCAAAATGAACCAACTAATCCAACAATGTAATGAACCGAAATAAATCCATAAAACAACGTTTAAAAACAAAATGCGGAAAGCACAATAAAATCCTAAAGCACCGATCCAGCTAAGCGTCCATCTACTCGTCATACTCACCTGGAAGGAGGGAAAGAAAGAGGGGTGAGCAACAGGGGAGTCACTCAGTGAGGTATGGGATGCTAAAACGCAAGTCCACGGACTCGGTCCTAACACTCCTAATATAAACTAGTCTAACAAGCACAATCACGGCACCTAAAATGCCCAAGCAGAAAAGATCCTACGCGACTTAAGTGATCGCCCACACCCCCCGAAGAGGATTTATCAATCTCTGAAGGTACGAGCAATAGATCGACTGAGACTTGCCCGTACCCACGACTGCACTTGCGGCTCAAATACATGAGTCCTCACTAACTCCCTGTACGCCCGCGGCCTCACACAACATGCACTTGCGGCTCAAATACAGAAGTCCTCACTAACTACATGTACGCCGGCGGCCTCCCTACTCATCACACTACGACTAATATATATGTATATATATATATTTATATTTGTATTTATATTACAATCATCAAACAATTAAACAATTTAACTAGCAACGCAAACAAGGGGGTTGAATCATCTATAATCCTATCTCCAATTTAACAAACATCCTAGATAGACCTAGCAAACAAACGAAACACATTAGATACTACACTAGCTATATTAGAAGGTTAAAACGGAAACCGAAGAGTTACGGAATAGCCCTCACCTTGGCCAAAGTAAGCTGAGAAGAAAGGACGATGATAGTTTAAGAACAGCGATCACGAACGATGGACTAACGCGTTGACTTGCGATATACACGTAAGGTCTCGGGTTTAACCCAATTCCTCTCGAATCCAATCAGCGCTTTGAGTCGGAGAAACTATAGCATACAATAACAAAGGTCTTCATTTTCATCATATAAAATATATATTGTAAATATACATCTTAAATTATATGTTATCAAATTTATAACATATAAACATAAAACGTATACCCACTAACATATAAATATATAATACGTCTGTTATGACGTAGCCAAGAATTTGCTTGAAACCTAACTATAATATGAGGCTAAAAATAATGAACGATCCTCACCTTGGTTTTGTTTGGTTTAGGGATAACCAAAGCGAGCGATTGATAGGAACGTCACGTAGATGCAAGCCAAGGGATGGACGGCACGAGCTTTGGCGAGCGACGATGGCGGAAGGCTTTGATGACACCGGATCATCTTTGTTTGATCTCGCGGCAGTGGATCTCGGCTCTAGCAATGGGAATTCATCTCCAGTGATTTACGACTCTCCGAGATACATTTGATGCAAAGTGGTGACCAAAGAAGCGACAATGGTGATTATATGGTGGAGAGAGAAGCAAGAAAACAGAGAATGGGACGTGATTATGGTGGCGGCAGTGACACGGCTCCGGCCACGAAGGCGTGGCTTTCTGGTGAACAGTGGAGGATGGGGGTGACTGTTGGAGTCAAGATTAGCACTTTTCTTAAGAGACCTATTCAGAAATTTAGGTCGGCCCAGAATGGAAAGACGGTTCAGGGCCCAAGTCGGTAAAACATGGGTTAAACTCGACTCGGTTCGACCGGCTTACATTTAGGGTTTTAGAAGATGCAAGTCGAAAGAAGAACAAAGGCAGCGCATAGCAACATGAAGATACGGAAATATTCCATATCTTGATAAACCGAGATATTAGGAAATATTCGTGTTTATCTCAATTTTCCTTATTGAAACCGATATAAAGGCACCTCATATCATTCAATAAATTTACGCTTTTCATAATATTCTAGCCTGAGAGACTTAGAGAATCAACTTCGACCTAATTTCTCTCCGGCGACTTTAAAACACTTCTCTTCACCGCTTTGTTCCATCTCGGAAACAAAGCAAACCCCTAATTTCCTAATTCTCACCGTGTTCTTAAGTTCTTCTTTTAGAATCCCTAATATAAAACCCTAAAATTCTTGCTATCTTTGGATACGCGGAGTTGAGATCTTACAATTGGCGCCGACTGTGGGGGATTTCTAAGAGAAATTTCTGAACGAGATGCCGGGAAATATTAACGAAATCGATCCAGAAAACCCAAGGGTTGAAACATAAGGAAGTGATTATGACCTAAGTGATCACGAAGATGACAACGCGACGCTTGAAGGCGAACAGCCGCGAAACGCTAAGTCAAGGAAGGGTCGAGACGATGGTAAACGTATCCCGTCACTCGACAAAACATCAGAACAAGTCGAACGAGACAAAGTTTTGGCCACTTTGATGGCCAAAATCGATTCACAGAACGATTTAATCAAATATTTCTCGGAAAGAATTGACCTGTTGCAGTCGGAACAAGCTCAAATCCGTTCAGACCAACAGTCAAAGAAATCCAAGCGAGAAGTGCCTCCAAAGGTGAAAGATAAAGTCGCCAGATGACTGATCTACGATACACCTGAAGGAGACCTTCAAGGACAAAGCCGAGATAGCGAGTCCAGAAGCAACTCACGCAGAGAACGCGATGAGGAGGATAAACACGAACGGAGATCGCATCGAAAGAGGGACTCAGAAGAGCCCAAGCAAAGTGCACAACAAGAGCAGGACGACTGGTACGAAGAAAGGTACTCACCCGACAAGGACGAGCGCGCTGATCAAGAGGCACAGAATGATCGAGGCTTGCGTCACAGACGGAATTCACGATTTGAGAACGACTCGCACCGGGATAAACATCGCCATGAGCGAGGTACGTCCCACGAGGAAGCTCATAGGACGTCTATCCGCGGAGCAAGCCGTAACCAAGTTGAGAAGCAGCTGACAGAGCTCAGAGATACCCTGAAGGAATTAAAAGGCGAGGTGCACAGCGTCAAAGGATCCGCTCCCGAGATTGACCGGATCATTGAAGAAACTCAAAGGACACCTTTCACGTCACGCATCACAGATACCTACATACGCCAGAAGGAAAAACTCAGAGTGCCAATGTACAGTGGGACGAAGGATCCTTCCACTCACCTAACGACTTTCAAGATCATGGCAGCTAAAGCGCGATTCTCGTCATCCAGAGAACGTGACATCGGTTTATGTCAATTATTTGCTGAAACCCTAGAAGGAGATGCACTGACATGGTTCTCTCGGCTACCGCCTAAGTCGATTAACGATTTCTCAGACCTAACAAGAGCGTTCGTAAGGCATCACTTTGCCTACGTAAACAAGGATACGTCGCTAAACGCGTTGATGTCCATGTCACAAGAAAAGAAGGAAACATTAAGAAGCCCCATATAAGTTCACCATCGCGGCTCTGACAAATGCCGTTTGGCACGAGTCACCATTTTATCAGGACCTGGTCGTCAACCCACCGTTGACCATCGTGGACGCCCTTCACTGAGCAAACAAGTTTGTAGAATTAAAAGAAAAGAAGGTGGCCCTAGCAAGGAAATTCTACACGACTAAACATGCCGATAAAAAGGAAGATAGAGAACCCATGCAACATTACGACAAAGGGGCCAAGACAACGATGGTTGTCGGCAACACTGACAAACCACGTTCATCGAAACCGTGAACAAGCGAAACAAAGAGGGAAAAGAAACGGCACAGCAAGCTGCTTCCACTACGGAAGAAAAGTATTGCGAGTACCATAAAGCCACCTCGCACGATACAGCTGAATGCCGGAACCTCAAAGACGCACTGTATGCCCGACTCTCCGATGAAGAAATCAAGGCGGCAATAAACAGATTCAGAGAAGAATCTGGACAACGAGAAGAACGAAAGGTCGATGGGCAAGCGCCCAAGCAAGGCAAACAACAGCGGCGTATCAAAAGCATAGCTTTGAAACGAAACTGCGAGGAAGAAGAAGAAGAAGAAGGAGATGAAGAGGAAACTCCTAAAGCCGTCCGAAGAATCAACATGATTATGGGCGGCCTAATCTCCGTAAACGATTCGGTTCGGTCGATCAAGGTATACGAGCGCCTTGCACTAGCCGCGCAAAATGCGCCTCAACCAATCCTATCAGATGATCCTCCCGTCGTCTTCACTGACCAAGATCTCTACGGAACCCACTACCCTCACAACGATCCACTAGTGGTTGAGCTGCTCATCGGAAGTTGCCAGGTATCTCGGATATTAATTGACACTGGTAGTTCAATAGATCTGATCTTCCTAGACACACTCAAGAAGATGGAGATCAAGGAAGAAGATATCAAACAGAAAGCAAAGCCGCTCACGGGTTTTACAAGCGAAACGACGTATACGATTGGAACGATCAAGCTGCCGGTTTACGCAGGGGGAGTTAACAGGATGGTAAAGTTTCATGTCATCGAGAAACCAACCATTTATAATGTTATTCTCGGAACCCCATGGCTATATAGCATGAAGGCGGTATCCTCGACTTATCATCAGTGTTTAAAATTTCCGACACCTAAGGGAATCCAGACGGTCAAGGGATGCCAAAGAGCGAGCCGGTCATGCTTCGCAAGAGAGCACAAGATAAGAGTACCATCGTGTATGATCAATACAGAACAAGGAAGGAAAGGTCCCGAGAAAGAACTTATCCAGCAAGTCGTCATCGATGACTTCGACGCAAGCAAATGTGTAATAATCGGCGCAGAATTACCCGAAAGTATCAAAAGGGAGCTCATCACTTTCTTACAGCAAAACATCGCGACTTTCGCATGGTCGGTAAAGGATATGAAAGGTATCAATCCTTCAATCACGACTCATGAGATTAATGTTGACCCGACTTATAAGCCGATCAAACAAAAAAAGGCGTAAGCTCGGCCCAGAGAGAGCCAAGGCCGTCAATGACGAAGTGGATAAACTGCTCGATGCCGGCTCGATTCAAGAAGTGAAGTATCCTGACTGGCTTGCTAACCCGGTCGTTGTCAAGAAGAAAAATGGAAAATGGAGAGTCTGCGTAGATTTCACGGACCTCAACAAGGCCTGTCCGAAAGATAGCTTCCCTCTGCCACACATTGACCGACTTGTTGAAGCCACGGCAGGAAACGAGTTGATTTCATTTATGGATGCATTTTCAGGGTATAATCAAATCCTTATGAATCCAGACGGTCAAGAAAACACGGCATTCATAACGGAACGCGGGACCTACTGCTACAAAGTCATGCCGTTTGGCCTCAGGAATGCCGGCGCTACGTACCAGCGATTGGTCAATCGAATGTTCGCGGGACAACTCGGCACGACATTGGAAGTTTACATCGACGACATGTTGGTAAAATCCTTAGTCGCCTCTCAGCATGTCGGCCATCTAAAGTAATGTTTTAACATCCTCAACCGATATGGAATGAAGCTCAACCCGGCAAAGTGTACGTTTGGAGTGACATCAGGAGAGTTCCTCGGATACGTGGTAACCTAGAGAGGAATAAAAGCTAATCCGAAACAAATCTCGGCCATAATCGACTTGCCGTCTCCCAAGAATACACGAGAGGTGCAGCGTCTAACTGGTCGCATAGCCGCCCTGAACAGATTCATATCTCGTTCGACGGAAAAATGCCTGCCCTTCTATAAAATCCTTCGAGGAAACAAAAGGTTCGTATGGGACGATAAGTGTCAGGAAGCTTTCATCCAGCTCAAAGATTACTTATCGAACCCGCCAATATTGTCAAAACCCGAAAACGGCGAGACACTCTTCCTATACATCACGGTCTCAACAACTGCGGTCAGCGGTGTACTGGTCCGGGAAGATCGAGGGGAGCAAAAACCGATCTTTTACATAAGCAAGACAATGAATGGGGCCGAGACCAGGTATCCCGCGATGGAAAACTGGCTCTCGCAGTTGTTATCTCGGCACGAAAGTTACGGCCTTACTTCCAATCACATTCGATCGCTGTACTAAGTAGCCAACCTCTTCGGACAATCTTACATAGTCCGGGACAATCTGGCCGCCTAGCAAAGTGTGCAGTTGAACTTAGTGAGTACGACATCGGGTACAGAAACAGGACAACCGCTAAATCTCAGGTGATAGCCGACTTCCTTGTAGAATTATCGCCCAAACTGGATGTCGATACTCAGGTAGAAGACAAGAACTGGAAGCTATTTGTCGATGGCGCTTCGTCTAAAAAAAGAGCTGGGGTAGGAGTACGTCTCATATCACCAATCGGAGAAGTGTTGGAACAATCGTTTAAATTGGGTTTCACAGCATCCAACAACACAGCCGAGTATGAGGCTCTACTAGCCGGTCTTAGGATAGCTAAAGAGATTGGAGTACGACATCTCTTGGCCCATTGTGACTCCTTGCTTGTCGCAAACCAGATCAACGGAGATTATGAAACTAAAAACGAGCGAATGGAGGCCTATAGAAAGGCGGCATTAGAACTTACCAGCTCCTTCGAGTTCTTTGATATCGTCCAGATACCGAGGAAAGAAAATGACCCAGCAGATGCACTCGCATCTCTGGCATCGAATCCCGACCTCTGCCGACGAATCCCAGTGGAGACGATTCACGAACCGAGCATCCCGCCTCCCGAAAACAGTCACGAAGAATTTGATGATGTCGCTCTCACAATCCAACAGAATGGCGAAGATGACATGTGTCTCGATATTCAAGTAAAAAACACCGACCTCATTGCACTCTTAACAGACGACAACAAGGATTGGCGACAGGAAATAGTAGTGTATCTAACCGAAGGAAAGCTTCCAGAAGATAAATGGGCAGCGCAACGACTTAAAGTCAGAAGTGCACGATACACTACGCACAACGGTATCCTCTACAAATACTCGGCCAACAAAGTCCTCCTCAGATGCATACATGGAGATGAAGTATGCCGAGTTCTCGAAGAAACACACTCAGGAGAATGCGGGAATCATTCCGGGGGACGGTCTCTCGCTCTCAAAATCAAGCTGAATGGTCACTACTGGCCGACTATGATGGCTGATTGCGAGACCTATTCCAACAAGTGTGAAAAGTGTCAGCGTCATGCGCCATTCATACACCGACCCACGGAAATGCTTACAACGTCAACCGCGGCTTATCCATTCATGAGGTTGGCAATGGACATCGTTGGGCCGTTGCCATTGTCCAATCAAAGGCGTTTCCTGCTGATCATGACCGACTACTTTACAAGATGGGTCGAAGCCAAAGCATACGTCGCAATCCATGACGTCCAAGTTCAAAACTTTGTCTGGAAATACATCGTATGTCGATATGGGCTGCCCTATTAAATCGTCACGGACAACGGATCGCAATTCACATCAAACCTGTTCGAAGGGTTCTGCAAGAAGTGGGATATACGGCTCAGTAAGTCGACACCGAGATATCCTCAAGGAAACGGACAAGCCGAAGCCACAAACAAAACCATCATTGCCGGCATTAAAAGACGCCTTGAAAGCAAGAAAGGAGTTTGGGCTGACGAGTTGGACGGAGTCCTTTGGTCGCATAGAACAACTCCTCGCCGCACAACTGGGGCCACCCCCTTTTCCTTATCCTTCGGCGTGGAAGCAATGGTCCCGGCAGAAGCAAACATCTATACTCTTCGCCGATCTCTTATACCGCAACACACCGAGATAAATGAAAAGATGCTGATCCAAGCCCTGGATACAATAGAAGAAGAACAAAACCGAGCTCTACTCCGCATTCAAAATTACCAGCAGCTCGCAACTCGATACTATAATCAAAAGGTCAAGGAGCGACATTCAAATCGGCGACTATGTCCTTCGAAAGGTCTACGAAAACACCAAAGAGTGGAGAGAGGGTAAAATCGGTGCAAAGTGGGAAGGACCCTACAAAGTTACGAAGGTCATCAAGCCTGGAGTTTACGAGCTCGAATCAATGAAGGGAAAAGCTTTTCCGCGATCATGGAATTCAGCAAGCTTGAAGGAATTCTTCTAAGACGGCCAAAGTCTTCAAAAAAAAAAAATCATGTGTATGAACTACGAGCGACTTGATTCTTCCCAGGAAGATACGTAGGCAGCCTTCATCGGCACAGTCGCAAAATCTAATAAAATTTTATCTCACAGCCTATGCCGCGTTGAAAGCTCACCGAAGCCAAATCGGGTTAGTCTTTTTCTAAAGTCAGAAATTCTTAATATAAACTAAAGCCGAATTCTAACTCGCAAACTAAAGTCGAGCTCTAACTCCCAAACTAAAGCCGAGTTCTAACTCTCAAACTAAAGACGAGCTCCTTAGTTCGCAAAATCCGAGTCTAAGAAACTCGCAGAAAGCCGAACTCCTTAGTTTGCAAAAGCCGAGTCTAAGCAACTCGCAGAAACCGAGCATCCAATAAGACTCGCACTAGCATCATGCCCCCTGGCCAGGGGTGTGGTCTTCCTTGCGCACGAGGTGCACATCGTGGTAAGGAAAAGCCGAGATCCGTCTCGCACTAAAAACCGGGTTCGTACCCGTACGTTCTTTGTGGTGGGCGATAACAAATAAGCCGAGCATTTAAGCTTCACATATTCGTCTGACCTTTGAACAACTAAAGCCGAGCACACATAAGTCTCGCAAATCGCCTTACGGCAAAAACATGATTTAAGTCACTATCTGTTTTAAATTTGTCAAGAACATTGAATACAAGATTAGTCCGACTAAATCGCAAGCATGATTTAAGTCGCTATCTGTTTCAAATTTGTCGAGAACAATTGAATACAAGATTAGTCCGACTAAATCGCAAGAATGAGTTAAGTCGTAATCTGTTTCAAATTTGTCGAGAACAATTGAATACAAGATTAGTCCGACTAAATCGCATGCATGGTTTAAATCGCTATCTGTTTTAATTTGTCAAGAGCAAATTTAAATACAAGATTAGTCCGATTTAAAATTGCAAGCGTGCCAAAAACACAATTTAAATCACTCTGTTTTAAATTTTGTCGAGAACAAATTTAAATACAAGATTAAGTCCGATTTAAATTGAGACCGCTATCAATTTTGTCAGGACGGATTTAAAAGATAAGCCGCAAAATAACTTAAACGAGAATTAAGTCTTACAAAACAGGGATAATTATACAAAAAGAAGAAAAAGATAAGAAAGATTATTCAGCCCCGCCAACCGACTTCTCTGGCTCATTCTCCTTCTCGACATTCGTATCCGGCTCGCCGCTTAAAGCTGCAACCTCCATACTGACCGACTTAACGAGACTCTCAGGGACTTCCTCTGGGATCATACCAAGATTAGTACCAAACTCGTCCACATCCTTCGGAATGCGGGGTGGTGAGTCGCGAAGGAGGTTCAGGAGGGGATGACGAGTTGGCGAGAGGACAAAGGTCAGCTCTTCTTTTGTCACAACATTCAACTTTTCAAACTTAGCGTCTGCCGCGGCTTCGTCGATCGCGACTTGATCCAAAACCGACTTGGGAATCGGCACACCTTCTCCGCTGAGCTTCAGAAGACATTTTCTAAGACCAGAGATCTGGCCAAATTCAATTTGCAACATAGTTGCAGCCTTCTGGTCCTTTATATAGCGCCGGAAAAGATCGAAATGGGTCTGCGCCTTAGCCCTCACTGCATCATCAACGCGATCCCTTTCTTTCTTGATGAACTCAGTAAAAGACTTATGTTGCTCCTTCCTCTTTGACTGGAACGCAAGAAGGTCAGCCTTGGCTTTCTCATCGGCCTTACATAATTTATCCTCAGCATCATGGAGTTTGTCCCTAAGCTCAAGGTTGCTTGCCGTGAGAGCCTCCTTCTCCTCCTTCGCTTTCTTATGAAGCTCGTCCCGCTTGGTGACCGCCTCGGCCATCTTTTGAGCACTCCAAGAACTCTCAAGTGCCACGCGGTTTGAAGCCGCGATCATCTAAAAATGAAAAGCGAAGTTTCAATAAAAACAATCAACGAAAAATCTGCAAAGAAAAACTTACTGCGGCTTCGGCATGCTTCAATTTAAGGATCACATCAGAATGAGGAAGCTCCTCCAAAACCGGCCAGTCCGCCTCGTTTCCTCTAATACAGGTAAGCATGTCGAAACACGCCCGAGGATTATCAATAAGAGGAACTTCGCTCTCGTATTGGTAGGCGAAGTTGTGAATCGACGGCCGAACATCTCCATCCTTCGGCGGGTTCGGGGGCGTAACAGAACCAACTCCTTGCGAGATACAAAAGGCTTCGTATTACCGGACTTAGCGTCGGATATGTCGCCCTTCTCCTCGTAGAACCGTTTCCACGGATTCTTAGTCTTAGCAGGCTTGTCAACAACCCTCTTGCCAACAGAAGTATCTTTGGCTGGTTTACTCGCTACAACGGCCTTCTTCGCCGCTTTCTACTGATCAGGCTTGTCTTCAGCCGCTCTCTTCCGAGATTGAGACTTCGGCAGAACTTTATCATCTGGAGCCTTCATGTTTGATTTAGAAGCCACAGCGGGTTGAAGAACGGCTACCTGATCATCAGTAGGGACTACCAGCTCAGTACCGCCTTGAAGCGACTGAACCACGTCTTCATTTTTGGACGGCTCGACAGGTCCAGAAGACTTAGCCGAAATCTTCTGCGAGTAGTCAACTGACGCAATCTTCGTTACTTTTCCCATCCTTCTCGGCTTTACTAATTGCTCAAGAGCGACCTTTGCCTTAGTATTCCACTTAACTAAAATAAAAAGGGGGAAAACTCAAAATCGGTAAGGAAACATTGACTTTCGCATACCGGTAAACATACCTTTGGAAATCCGCGGGAGAGACTTGTTTATGCGCTCTCGGGTGAGATGCGACCACTTACGAAGACCGAGAGCTTGAATCTTCTCAACGATCGGGAAAAAGTTATCTGGAAACGGCTTGAGGAAAGGATGATGCACTGCAAAAACAAAACAAAAAAAAAGTAAATTATCCATGTGCACCAACATGAAATTCAGAATGACATCTACCAAATTTCGTATTCCAGGACGATCTGATGAGTTCCTTGTGTTCGTCTGGAACGAGTAAGGGAGTAATCTCGACATAAAAATAATGTCGCTGCCAATTATTAATCTTGCTCGGCGCATTCGTAACCATGCCGAGATTCCTCTTTAACTTAACCGCGAAACACCCTGGGCTGGAGTTCGTCATCCGGTTAATCGAGGTCATCTAATCAAAAATGATGACAGTGATCGTTGTGTCGACTTCGGCACCAAGCACGAGAAGGCCCATCATGTGGCGAACCGCGACAGCTGAAAGCTGAGACATGGCAATCTCGCGACGATGGCAGTAGGAGATGAGTAGATCAGGAAGCGGCAGCCAGCAGCGACTTCCGGCAGTGCCCTTGTTGATAAAGTACGACTCGTACAATGTCATGTAACCCGGTGGAGGATTCCAGGGTCGATCAAGGGTACAGGGAGTCAAAAACTTGATTCTCGGATCAGCACCACACTTTCGAAGCGTGGAAGTCACAGATTCCACGGTCGAACGAGTTTCGTAGACATTCGCAAACAGGTCCTTCGAAGCGACCGATAACGAAGCGGGTGATGCTTTGTCACCATCAGAATTGTTTTCTTCAATATCGACATCATTGTCGGAATCTCAATCCCGAAGCTAAGGATCAATGACATGATTATCAAAGAACAGATGAAGAACACAAGTGGCGGAGAGAAGGGTTGATCTGAAATCCTAAGATGCTACAGCTGAACTACAACGGAAAGTTAATCGGAAAATAAAACCGGCAGAGAGCGAAAATTGCCTTTGTATCTTCTTCACGAGAGCAGTAATGGAGAAATGAGTGTTGGGAATGTCCTGAAATCTACCGTACTATCTCTAGAAAGTATGATAAGTGTCGAGATCAGACATAAGTCATAAATACTGGGTGATCATGATGGCTTGCTAGAGTCCGCTCTTGATCTATAATTTTAAGACTTATTACCAGTATTGTATGATCCCAAAGGGTCACACACCATAGCTAACGGGAAAGTTAAATGGAATTAATACGGTAAGATGCAATGGCATTTATTGTATTGGATCAGAGTTTTGGGCCAGACAAATACAGGCTTTTGTCTGATTTGTATTTTGGGCCCAAAAGATTAATGAGCCATTAGTCTAATGACTTGCGCCCATTAATGAGATATAAGAGAGTTAGAAAGCCCTAAAGGAAAAAAATTCTACTAGCGTTTTTTCTTTTGTTTTTGGCGTCAAATCTCTCTCTCTCTCAAATCTCTCTCTCTGATTCTTCCATCTCTTTGGTCTAGCAGCCGTCCCTTGCTTGTAAGAGTGTGGATACTCGAGGAGGAGCCGATTCTCATCAGCTCTAATCTGATCTTGTCATTACCGTCAACCCGCTGTGCAAATCAAAAGGTAATGTCACAGGTTTGGTTTATGATTCATTCATCAAGAACCTAGATCTGTTTAAGGATTTGTGTTAGGTTGAAACAGAGAATTGAACCTTGAAAAACACCTAATAATCCATCAGTGGTATCAGAGCTTAGGTCATTAGTTTCTTGTGAAATTGGATCATATGAACATTGATTAATTGATTAATTGTTTTTGAATGTGGTTAATCAAAAGCTTGCTGGGTTTTGTTTATAGCCGTATGTCGATGTTGATAATTGAATGGCTCGCTTAATTATATAAACCCTAAATCGCATGTGTTAAAAGCGATGTTGTTAATAATTGAATTATATAAAACACAATCGCTTGTTGCTTTGGTTTGTATTTGATAGATAATTAATTGGTTTTGGTTAACGATCGGTTAAGTGGAATCGTTTTTGTCTTGTTGTGAAGACATGAATCGATAATGGAAATTGATAAAAGACGAATACGATTATTGAAGTGGGATGGTATGAAGGACAAAATAGTTTTGTCCTTTAGTGAATAGAATGAATCGTTTAGTTTGATTGTTAATAAGGACAAAATTGTTTTGTCTTCTTGTGCCGGGTATAACGATCAAACCGATCGGTTATTGCCGGATGCTGTAATGATCTCTTTCCAAACCCACGACGATGAACCGATCAAACCGATCGCGGTTAATTGTGTGTTTAAAGCCTTAAACCGCAAGTTAAATCAAATTGGCTAAAACACTAGGTGTTTCTTCCCGGTTTTGGATTTAACTGAACCGATCCAATTTATTGGTGGTTTAAGCGGTTAACCCAAATCGCGGTTTGCTGGAAATTATTTAATACAATTGGTATTATTTAATTTCTCGTTAAACCGGATTTAAAATTCAAAAATTGAATTTTAACCTAAACCGAAGGCTGGTCTAAGTTTGATTTGGTTGGACCAAATAATTTAGAGCTGGTCTGGTTTAGTAAATAACCGATGGTTTTGATAGTTAATTTGGTCTTGGACCAGAATTAATAAACCGGATCGGTTATGTCAAATTATTGGGCCAGCTGGAATTCTATGGTCTTGGGCCAAGAATTGGGCCTATAATTTGTGACCCAACCCAAAATATTTATAAAATATTAAATTAGAAATTTCTATTTTTAGTAAGTTACTAAATTTAGAAAGTTTCTAAAATAAGAAAGTTTCCCAAAATAGTAATCTTCTATTTTTGGAAATAAAACTTAAAAATCCTCAAAAACAATATCAAGCTTGGATGTCTTTCCAATCTTGTCAGCTACTTAACGCTTATTTGATTACGGATATGGCTTACAGTGTGAGGTGTCTGTTTTCGCGTAAGTAAAGTAGTATATAGTCACTAATTTCATTGGGAGTCCCAGATTTTAGTGATTATTTGGCTGTAAAAGATTGGTTTCCTTGACTGGGCCATCGGGAGTCCCGGGCCTTGAGACATCTGGTGAATTTGGGCCTCGGGCCCAATTCACAACCGAGAGTTATTGGTTATAACTAGCTGTGAGTATGCTTACCAAGTAAAGCTAATTCTGGGTGACGGCCAGTGGCCCACTTTGGATTTAGCTGAACATGGGTCTCGAAATCATTGTATTCTTATGAGGTTAAACAAAGAAATTTTGAATGCAATGCGAGTTTTCTTATAAGTTGTTAAGATTACTCTTTTATGAACTTAATAACTAAAACTCTATTTATCTCTGAATTTCAGCTATGACAAGCACAAACAATCAAAACACTTTCTCGATCCGGTATGTCCTTGAGATGGACAAACTGAACGGATCAAATTTCTTGACTTGGTCGCGGAACCTGAGACTAGTTCTCAGGCATGAGAGAAAGGACTATGTCCTTGAGAAAGCTCTCCCCGAGAGGATCGGATCCAAAGCCAGTCATGCAGTATATAATGCTTGGAATAAGCATTATGATGATGCGGTAGATGTGCGTGGTCTGATATTGGCTACCATGGACTCAGAGTTGCGGAAGCAATATGAGAACATGGAGTCGCCAATAGAGATGATCAGCAGCCTGAAATTGAAATTTCAAGAGCAGGTAAGAGTGGAGAGATACCAGTTGGTTAAATCTCTCACTAGCTGCAAGCTACCAAATGATCATCCAGTAAGTCCTCATGTCAGTAAAATGATGGGTTACGTTGATAACCTGAGGAAACTGGATTATCCAGTTAGCCAAGAATTGGCAACTGATATCATTCTGCAGTCACTGCCGTCAAGCTATGATAAGTTCGTAAGGGACTATATCAAGAAAGGCTTAACGAAGACGTTGACTGAACTGCATGACATGCTCAAGACAGTTGAGCCAAACGTGAAGAGTACCCTGTACAATCTCATGAATGAGAAGGGTAGGTTTACTAAACCTAAAGCTGACAAGGGTGAAGACAAAGTTGTCCAGACGTTGAATCATGGCAAGCGTGTGTCTTCTGAGCCCGAGTCAGATACCTCTTACGTTGGTAAGTGCTGCTACTGTAAAGAGACTGGGCATTGGAAGAGAGATTGCATTAAATTCATGGAAGATTATGAGTAGTTGAAGTTGATGTATGAGACTACTCCCTCAGGTATTCATGTTATTACTTCAAGTTATACCTTATAGGTATTGGATACTGGTTGTGGCACTGATATTTGTTATAATATGCAGAGCCTGAGCAACAGTAGAACGTTGAAGGAAGGGCAAGTGGAACTGCGTGTCTGGAAGGAGCTTAGGATGCTGCTTCAGCCATAGGGTTTTCACTTGAAGATGCCTTTGAGGCTTGGTTTTATTAAGTAATTGTTACAATGTACCTGCTTTAAGCAGAGTTGTCTTTCAATTTCTTGTAAGAATTTGAATGTTTTTCATTTTGATAAAAGACAAGTTTGTTCTTTTGATCTTAATGAAATAACAATTGTAGCATCCTATTCAAGGAATGGGTTTTATATCTTAAACCATAGAGTGCCTAAAACGTAACATAAATACCGCAATTGGTTTAAATCTGATGAATTAAACCTGATCTTTCTTGGCATAAATGTTTTGGTCACATAGAGTAAGTCAGATTCAGAAACCCCATAGTTATGGACTTTTGGGCTCATTTGAATGGATATCTTATGAGACTTGAATTCTGCTTACTGGACCAAAAGACATAGGGCCCATCTTAGCCGAGCTAAGAAAGGCCCAAAGGCTTATCGGAGATTAAACATACTCATGTATGTGGTCCGATGAGCAGTAATGCCAGAGAAAAATTTCCTGTACTTCATTGCCTCTACTGATTACTTCAGTGAGTGAGACTGTGTTCATTTGATGAGACACAAGTCGGAATTCTTTGACATGGTCGAAAGAGTTCCAGAATGAAGTATAGAATCTGAATGACAGAAGTATTAAGACTCTGGATTAGATCATGAGTGAGAATACTTAAGTCATTGATTGTGTGATCATCTGAATGAGTGTGAAGTCGTTTCACAGCTCACTTCTCCTGAAAACCTAGAGGTGTTTCTGTGAGAATGAATCAGATCTTATTAGAAATGATTAAAGATGAGTCACACGAATCTTCCATGATATTCTCTAAGAATAACGCTCTAAAAATATCTAAGTTTACGCTGAAATAGTTCTACCAATATCAGTAGAAAGACACCACGTAAATGTGGATTGGAATCGATCCAAATTCGTCTTTACTGAGTATTTGTAGTTGTGCTACTTCGCTGGTTGTCCTAGGGAAACCAAGGCTTGTTACTTTTACGTCCAATCTGTTTTCTAAGAAGGGAAGTTACTTTCCAAGAAGAACAGTGGGAGTAAAAGTATAACTCGAAGAAATTCGAGAAATACAGGAGGCTGCTCAACCTGTTGAGGGAGAGCAACAGATGGATTTACAGATTTCTGTAGAATCTACACCTGTAAAGCCTGAAATTCGCAGATCTGAATGAATCAGTTACTAATCCGAGAGGGATTTCTCGTCATTAGTTGAACCTGATGATCATTGAAAGTTCGCATGATCTGATGATCATTGAAAGCGACGAACCTGCGAAATTCAAAGAAGCGAAAGTGAGCCCGGACTCCGAAAAAATTACTGTATGTAAGTTAGCTTCATTGATCCATTTATGGATGGAAGCAAACGTATCGGAGTTGGATCCATCGTTCTGTTGAGGTAGTCAAAGTTTTGACTTGTACAGGAACGAAGTGGAACTGTGCGTATACTAATAGATAAGTGGGAGCGATGTTGCATTTCTCAAAGTGTATGTCAATGACATACTGATTCTCGGAAATAACGTTCCAATGCTGCAGTCGGTAAAGGACTGGCTTGGAAGTTGTTGTATGATTGACATGGGTAAAGCCACGTAGTTCTTGGATTTTGGATCTAAAGATAGAGATCCAAAAGAGCTGGTAGGACAAAGTCAGAATTCTTGAATTGATAAAGTCCTACACGTAATCAGCAATCCAAGAAGGGTTTTATGCCAATGTCACATGGCAATTCATTAAGCAAGATACAGTGTCCTGCGATATCTGCTGAGCTTGAATGCATGGATAGGATTCCATATGCGACGGCAATTGGATCTATCATGTATGCCATGACACATACTTGTTTTGATGTTGCTTTAATGCTAAGCAAGACAAGTAAAGACCAGTCAAATCCAGCAAAGAATCACTGGATTGCCGTAAAGAACATTCTGAAGTATTTGAGGAATACTTAGGATAAGTTCTTGATTTACGGAGAAAGTGAGGTGCTACAAGTCGATAGAGTCTGAAAGGCAAGTTTCCAATAGACAAAGATAATTCCTGGTCACAGTCCGGCTATATCTTGTGTCTAACTGGCGGTGCAAGGCACTGTTGCTGACTCCATGACTTAAGCTGAACATTTCGCAGCTTGAGAAGCGGCGAAAGAGGTTGTTTGGATAGAAAAAGTTCATCACTGAACTTGATGTGATTCCCAGCGTAGATGAGGCTAGCTGCACATCTGAGATCCAAACACCTTGAGGATAGGTATAACCTATTCCGCGAGATAAATAACAGAGGTGTTAAGTAGATAAGCAAGTTTCATCGAATGAGAACGTTGCTAATCTATTAACGAAGCCACTCCTTATGCCTAAGCACGAGTCGCGGACTGTAGCTGTAGGATGAGTGAAATTAAGATGTAGTCTTAATTTCAGTGGGAGTTTGTAAAGGGCTTTACTTAGTTATTTTGAATGGTTCATGAAAACATAATATTTTATGTTTATGAAATCTAATGATTTCTGGATTATTTTAACTGTGATATAAATAATCGTTCCAAAATGATTCATGTCATTATATATGGGTCATCGAAGTACATGAGTAGACTTGATCCTGAAACCCCATATTTAACGAAGTGACATAAATCATAGTGTCCATAGTCGAAGGTTGTTGAAATTGGAACAACAACAACCTGTTGAGACTAGATTGTGTTGAGACTTATGACCAGGTTTCGAGGGGACATAGATGCGCGGCATCAAAGTCGACACATAGGTATATGTAGGGGAGCATATGACCGGACATGGCCCGCTGATGAGAACTCTGCAAGATATTAATATCTGTGTCATAAGAAGTTCTCATATACGACTATAGAGTATAGTCCTTAGACCTGAGTTCGCATGCATGTGGCTGCACATGGAGTAATGCGCTTTGATCATTGTCTAACGCTGTTTCGTAACTGGGAGCTATACGGACCTTGGTTGGGTGTATTATGAACTGTGTAGTTCATAGTGATGGAACAAGACGGGATTTGTCCCTGCCGTTTAACGGAGGTAATATCTCTAGGCCAATCGGAGATTTGATAGCTGGTAAGAGAATGGCCATTCCCAAACGGACTTGCCCAAGTCGTTTGAATTGACAGTATCAAATCTGGTCCGATAAACATGGTCTGGCTAAATAAGGATGACACGCATCTTGCCTTATGCCAGATCGAGATATTAAGACAAAAGGATTAGGGAATGTAGGATTCCAGTACAATCGGAAGATTGTTGGGAATGTCCTTTGTAGGATTCCAGTACAAGTGGGAGATTGTTGGGAATGTCCTGAAATCTACCGTACTATCTCTAGAAAGTATGATAAGTGTCGAGATCAGACATAAGTCATAAATACTGGGTGATCATGATGGCTTGCTAGAGTCCGCTCTTGATCTATAAGTTTAAGACTTATTACCAGTATTGTATGATCCCAAAGGGTCACACACCATAGCTAACGGGAAAGTTAAATGGAATTAATACGGTAAGATGCAATGGCATTTATTGTATTGGATCAGATTTTTGGGCCAGACAAATACAGGCTTTTGTCTGATTTGTATTTTGGGCCCAAAAGATTAATGAGCCATTAGTCTAATGACTTGGGCCCATTAATGAGATATAAGAGAGTTAGAAAGCCCTAAAGGAAAAAAATTCTACTAGCGTTTTTTCTTTTGTTTTTGGCGTCAAATCTCTCTCTCTCTCTCAAATCTCTCTCTCTGATTCTTCCATCTCTTTGGTCTAGCAGCCGTCCCTTGCTTGTAAGAGTGTGGATACTCGAGGAGGAGCCGATTCTCATCAGCTCTAATCTGATCTTGTCATTACCGTCAACCCGCTGTGCAAATCAAAAGGTAATGTCACAGGTTTGGTTTATGATTCATTCATCAAGAACCTAGATCTGTTTAAGGATTTGTGTTAGGTTGAAACAGAGAATTGAACCTTGAAAAACACCTAATAATCCATCAATGAGAAGCTCGGAAGGATTATTTATAGTGAAAATGACGGCGTCAAGCCCGAGGTAATAATTACCTAGGCAACGCTTCGTTTCCCGCACCTAACCAAAGATCAATTTGATTCTCGCCCGGCTGAATCAAAACATGTACCGGTTCGAAGCCTGATCCGGTTCAAGTCGAAGCCCAGCTCGGTCCATCAGTTTTGGGCCTAGAAGAAACTCGTCATCACGGAAAGATGGGCCCACCAAAATTACTTCTTAAACCATGAGTTAACTCCTCGTAACGCCGGCTTGAATAAATTCAAGTCACCGCACTGGGGGGGGGGGCTTATTGTTGGAGTCAAGATTAGCACTTTCCTTAAAAGGCCTATTCAGGAATTTAGGTCGGCCCAGAATGGAAAGACGGTTCAGGGCCCAAGTCGGTAAAACATGGGTTAAACCCGACTCGGTTCAACCGGCTTACATTTAGGGTTTTAGAGGATGCAAGTCGAAAGAAGAACAAAGGCGGCGCATAACGACATGAATATACAGAAATATTCCATATCTTGATAAACCGAGATATTAGGAAATATTCGTGTTTATCTCAATTTTCCTTATTGAAACCGAATTTGTAATCCTATATAAAGGGACCTCATATCATTCAATAAATTTACGCTTTTCATAATATTCTAGCCTGATAGACTTACAGAACGGCGATCACGAACGATGGACTAACGCGTTGACTTGCGATATACACGTAAGGTCTCGGGTTTAACCCAATTCCTCTCGGATCCAGTCAGCGTGAGAAACTATAGCATACAATAACAAAGGTCTTCATTTTCATCATATAAAATATATATTGTAAATATACATCTTAAATTATATGTTATCAAATTTATAACATATAAACATAAAACGTATACCCACTAACATATAAATATATAATACGTCTGTTATGACGTAGCCAAGAATTTGCTTGAAACCTAACTATAATATGAGGCTAAAAATAATGAACGATCCTCACCTTGGTTTTGTTTGGTTTAGGGATAACCAAAGCGAGCGATTGATAGGAACGTCACGTAGATGCAAGCCAAGGGATGGACGGCACGAGCTTTCGCGAGCGACGATGGCGGAAGGCTTTGATGACACCGGATCTTCTTTGTTTGATCTCGCGGCAGTGGATCTCGGCTCTAGCAATGGGAATTCATCTCCAGTGATTCACGACTCTCCGAGACACATTTGATGCAAAGTGGTGACCAAAGAAGCGACAATGGTGATTATATGGTGGAGAGAGAAGCAAGAAAACAGAGAATGGGACGTGATTATGGTGGCGGCAGTGACACGGCTCCGGCCACGAAGGCGTGGCTTTCTGGTGAACAGTGGAGGATAGGGGTGATTGTTGGAGTCAAGATTAGCACTTTCCTTAATAGGCCTATTCAGAAATTTAGGTCGGCCCAGAATGGAAAGACGGTTCAGGGCCCAAGTTGGTAAAACATGGGTTAAACTCGACTCGGTTCAACCGGCTTACATTTAGGGTTTTAGAGGATGCAAGTCGAAAGAAGAACAAAGGCGGCGCATAGCAACATGAAGATACGGAAATATTCCATATCTTGATAAACCGAGATATTAGGAAATATTCGTGTTTATCTCAATTTTCCTTATTGAAACCGACTTTGTAATCCTATATAAAGGGACCTCATATCATTCAATAAATTTACGCTTTTCATAATATTATAGCCTGAGAGACTTAGAAAATCGACTTCGACCTAATTTCTCTCCGGCGACTTTAAAACACTTCTCTTCACCGCTTTGTTTCATCTCGAAAACAAAGCAAAACCCTAATTTCCTAATTCTCACCGTGTTCTTAAGTTCTTCTTTTAGAATCCCTAATATAAAACACTAAAATTTTTGCTATCTTTGGATACGCGGAGTTGAGATCTTACAGTGACTCGGACTCCGGCGAGCGATGACGGTTTTCTTAGATATCGCCACAGCTTCAAACGCAACGATGATGTAAGTATGCGGCTAGGTCTTCTTCGTAGAGGGAAATTCTTATGTTGTTAAACGAATACACGATTAATAATTGAGAATGAAGTGGGCTTGATTGGGCCAGCTTTTCCAAAACAAATGTTTTGGGTTATTACAATTACCTCCAAAAATATGGTGTTATCATCATCCAATGTTAGCTGCGGATTGCGGGATGTACCGTCAACACAGTCGTCGATCTCAAGTTCCGCCAACTTAGCTGCTCTTTTCTTCATATAAGTATCAGCTATTTTCTTCGCCTGGCAATCGACAAACGTCCCATCTTTCCTCGTATGAGTCCTTAAGAATACTTCACTGAAAGTAGGTGGTCTTCCCAATTCAACTTCCTGAAATGACAGAAGTAAAGATTAATGTCAGACTCAAATGTTAAAGACAGAAACAATTGGTTAACAATGCAAAATAAGACTTACCATCTCTTGTTCAACTTGTAAGAATGACTTCTGGCCTGCTACATGCTTGTGAGGACCTTTTCCTTTACGGTCAGACAGATGACATGCTGATGCAGTTGCACTCTTTGCCTTGGCTTCTTCTGTGTCCCAATACTCACACATATCTTTCCACAAGATATCAGTAATCCAAGTCGGTGGAACTCTACTGGTTGCTACCTTGGAGACCATGTCCTTCATACGCCTCTGACAAATCTCCTCAAATTTTGATTGTACAACACCAGTAAGGTTCGGATTCCAAGTGTGTTCCTTCTGCAAAACAAGAGATGATAATGTATGTTAGTGATTATAAGAAACAACCAAACGTAGAAGTGAAGGCTACAAGAGATTACCGCGAATTCCAGAAAGTATGTGTCTTCCTGGCTGTTTAACACATCCCCAACTATAATACAATCCATCAAACTTGTTTTTAAACACCTTAGTGATCTTCCTGGTCAACTTGGATTTGTCCTTTCCAAACCTACAAAGACATTAAAAAGATGAAGCGACTATCATACACACACACAATTATAGACACACACCAGTATACACTCAAACCGAATGTTCAAACAAACATCATAGATCAATCAAACTAAGTAGACAGACAACTAACATTATTCAACACACAGTTATACAATCAGACTTAAGACAGGCGAGAAACAACACACACACACACACACACCATAGCTCAATCAAACTAAACAAACACCTTTACAGCTCAGTCTCAATAATTATACGAGAATGTAAGCTCAAAACAAAAAAACACAACCGAAGGGTCAACACAAATTACCAAGACAAACGCAAGAGCAAGGGCGAAAGAAATTGGTTTGGAAAACATTTTACCAACACTGGAAGAAACAAGAGAAAACTCGACGACAATATATTGTACTCCTGCAAAAAAACAGAGAACAACAAACAACCAAAGAAGTCCACACAAATCCCATAAAGCCTATTGAAGAACAAGATAACACGACTAATCCATGCCATAACCTTCCATCCACACACTCTACAGAAAAAAAACAAGAACTGGCTAAAATCAGACAAACGGACACTTAGACACCAAAGACGACAGCGAAAACAGTTATGCAACACACTCAAAACAAACCAATTATATCCACCACAATAACAAAAACAAGGCCGTCAACAAAACAACCAAACCCACCTAAAATTCAACGAGAGTCTTATTCCGATCGAAAACAAAAATCCCTACAAACATCAACCTAAGACAATATATTGTAGAGTTGAAATCTATAAATCGAAAAGTCCAACTTACCATGTTGTTCCAGGCTCCAATGTGGGAGAGAGGACAGTCATGTATAACTCAAGGCCTGGCTGGAGAAGTATTGAGTTTAGAAGGTTGAGCAAATCTTCGGGAAGCGTTGGTTCGTATGTAGCGGCGTCGTCGTCGTCGCCAGAATAAGCCTCCTCATCAACTTCCTGGTGTGAATTTTTCGCTTGAGAACTGTGTGGAGTAGACATAGAAGATCGATGTTGATTTGATGGAGGCGTGATTTCCAGTTGAGCCGTCACAGAAGCTCATTGTTCAGGCATCCCAGAAGCTCGTGCCGTCCCAGAAGCGCATGGTTGAGGCGTCACATAAGGTTGTGGTCGAGGCGATGGAGCATCGTTCTCGTAACATGGCCTTCTTTGTGAGGCAGGAGATGCTCCAGGGGGCTCTGCGCGGTCTGGAAAAGAGACCTTGAAGGTGGATAATCTCTCACACTCGGACCAGTTGTCGGAAGGAATACCGGAACCGGAGGACTTCGCTGAGTCTTGGTGGGTTCACGATTCGCCGGCGTGAAGGTATGCTGGCTTGGAAGTCGCGGCCTTTTGGACGATGACGGAGGTTGATTCAGCCTCTGTAAATCATCGGGAGCAGCGGAGAGAGAGTTCGATTTGAAGACGGCGATTCCACTCGAGTAGTCGGCGATTCAACAGGCTTTTGAGCCGTGATATCCAGTCTTTCCTCCTCTCCTAGTCCTTCCTCCTCCTCTCGCACCACCTCCTCTTCCTCTTTGACGGACAACCATTGCATGCACGGATTAGATGGATTCTCTCGGTTAAGGATTTGGTGATAGATGCTTCGCGACTGGAAATGAGAAAGGGCTTTCTGATTAGGGTTAGGGATTTCTGAATTTGGGGGTGAAGAGAAATGGTTTAAGTTTAGGAAATGGATTTGGGTTAGGCCCAAATATGATTAAGCGGGAGTTGGTTTAGTGTTTTGGCGGTTTTATTTGGTTTAGGGGGAAATTAGGATTTAGGCGGGAAATAAATATGGTTTAGTGTTTTTGTGTTTTTTTATTTGTATATTTTTTTTATATATAATTAAATATTTTCATGTTATGTTAATTTCTGAATAAATTTTGAATTTTATAATTAATGATTAAAAACAAATTAGTTTATTTTGTAAACTTTTTATTACAAATAAATTAAGTTTATTAAACCCTAAACCCCAAAACCCCAAAATCAAACCCTAAACCCTAAACCTCAAAACTTAACCATATACCCTAAATAACAAACCCTAATAACTAAATTTGAAAACACAAAATCTATAAGCCCGATATAGAACCGGACCGGAGATTGAAACGATTTTACAAAACATAAAACCGTAACCCTTAACTCTAAACCCTTAACTATAAACACGTAACATTAACTACTAACCCTAGATATTAAGTCTGGTGAAAACACACTTATATTGGTCGCTAATTAGTGACGTATTAGCGACCATTTATATTCGGTCGCACATACGTAGCAAAACAGTCGTATTTTGGTCGCTATATTTAGCGACTGCAAAATCGGTCGCAACATGCAATCGCTAAAAGCATGTTTTCTTGTAGTGTTGGTCGCGACCTCAACAGCCCAAGCCGTTGTGAAATCCCCCTTGACCGTGGTCTGAAGTCTCGCTGACATGGTTGTGCCACCTCTGTGTCAACCGACTTAAATCACTTAATTTTGCTCGTTTTCAACATGAAACCCACCTGAGGTTATTTAGCAAAGTCTCACATCGAAAGTATGAGAGAAAACTAGGGTTTTCACCAACTATATAAAGGAAGTATTTCCCTCTCCTTTGTAATCATTCTTTCTTACATTCACCAACTATTAGTTTTATCTTTAGTTTTAGTCTTTAGGTAGCTTTTTAGGAATTCTAGATCTCTAACCCTATGATTGTCTTGATCGAGATCTGAAACCGTAGTTATAGTTTTATTATATTTCTTTACTTTGTGCAAGTATTTATCATGATTTTGTTTGGAAGTATGTTGTTGGATTTTAAAAAAAACTTCTAAGGGGTTAATAATGCACTACAAAAAACATAGATATCTCCGACGAAAATTTATGACGACACCAAATCCGTTGAAAATTTGTTAGAAATTTCTGAAAGATTTTCAATTAATTTAGGATCTGTCAGGAATCCATCGCATATTACCAATTTACTAATTCTTACTTGAAAAAGGTAGAAGAAACATATTTAATATATGTTTTGTTTGAAATTTTCAAAAATAACTCATATTGTAGATTTTAAAGTAAACCCTATGGTTTTTGACATAAGTGTAAGTATAAGTTACATAATCGTTTATGAATGATAAAATCTCATTGTTAAACCAATTGATATAAATGATGAAATAACTTTTTATAGTGTTTTATAAGTAAATTAGCTACTGGAATTGTAAGTTTACAACTCGTACATCGTCGATTATAGGAAATAATAAAATTTCAAACCCTAAACAACAAATCTTCAAAAATTCATCAAAAATTCTCGAGGGATATCTGACGGCTTTTAATAACACTTAGCAGTTTTGTGTGGTTACTCGAAAAAACAGAAGTCATCGAAATTTGTCGAAAATTGGCCGTTGGTAATCCATCGAAAAATTTTCATCGGATTTTGGCAAGAAAAACCGTGAAACGATTTTTTGGTGGTGAGTATCTAACGATTACCGAAGGGGTAGTCCGTCCGAATCTTTTTATATTAAAAAGGGGAAAACCCCTCTTCATCTTCTTCTTCGTATTGTCACCTCCTCTCTTCTCTCTCGTCGAGCTCCGCCCATCACTGGTCCTATCTCGCCATCTATTCCGTTTTTCATATGTAATTTCTTCATCTACGTATTTCTTTAAATCTTGTTATTACTAATTTTTGTTTTATTTTGGTGTATTCTATGGTTAGATTTTTTTTTGTTTTGGTAATTTAAGTTGATATATTGTAGATTGGGTTGTTAGATTGTATGATTAGGTAGTAGAAATTGATTAGGTTGTTGGATATATATTAGGTGGTTAGATTGATTAAGTTTTGTAGATTATTGCTGATGAAAAAGGTTTTGCTTTGATTTGTAGAATTGTTTAGGTATTCAGAAAAATACATAAAAATCTTGTTTGTGATTTACAGAATTTTTAAAAACATTTTTAAATTATTTTTGGATTTATAAAATTATTTTTGGAATATTTGGATTTAGGTTGAATTATACAAAAGAACATTTTAAATATGGATTTATGGTGATTATTTTTTTACTTTAACTTAATTAAAATGTGTTTATTTCATTTTTTACAAATTTATATCAATTGAAAATATATATATTTTATCAATAATTAGTTTTAAAACTTTTTATAATATTTATAATAAAATATATTTTCAAATGTTTTGTAAACTAAAACTATTTGTTCATATCGAAAACATTTTTTGTTTATTAAACTAAATTCTAATAATTTAAATTTTATAGATTTAATTTCTGTATTTATTAATTATTTTTAATTTTACATTCTATTTTTTTTAAGTTTTAATAGTTTTTGTCTTAAGAAAGTGGGTAACGAGGGCGTATCATCTGCGGCCAATTACCCCAATTATAATGAGGATTTCATCCAGATTAACAAAGCACTCTAAGAGAAATTGACTACATTCAAGAAGTCAAAATCCCTGACTGAACAACAGCTCGTCTTTTCGAAAACAACGCTCACAAATATCGTCGGTCTCTTGAAATACAAAATATTTGGATTTCTCGGGAATGTAATTTTTTATTAAATGATGTGACAATTTTGTTTTTATTTGAATAATTTTAGAATTTCATTAAAGTTAACTATTTTAAATTAAAATAATTCTTTGATTTGATTAAATTTAATTAATTTTCAAACACATCTAATATTTTAAAAATAATTACATTTCGGCAGAAATTCGCGAAAAAAATGATGGCGAAAATGGCCATTGGGAATACATCGGAAATTGGAATTTGAAATTTCCTCGGGAACATTTGTAATCGGAAATTTGTCGGATTTTTCGGACGGATTATAATTTTAGGTCTAATAATTCCAATGAAAAAAATTCGTCGGAAACCTATCGAGAATAAACGTTTCTGACGGATTTTTGGCCATTTTGGCCGTCGGAAATACGATGTTTTCTTTTAATGATGGACAGTCCCATAAGGCTGTTTATAGAATTAGGGTATTTTATTCAAATGTTTCTCTTAATGTATGATTAATGATTGGTCATCTTGAAACTAATCAATGGGTTGATGAAACCACTATCTTGTTGAATTCATTAACTTGAACTAGGATGGACAAGCTGCAAAGGTTGATTGGTCAAGTTAAGGAAATTAGGTCTTTAATTACATGAGAATAGGTTCTTCACAATTTCATGTTTTTAGTTCAAAAATCATTGTAGATTAAGTCTTACAAACCGTTGGTATAAGTCTAACTAGAGTCGAACCCATGTTCCCCTAAAAAATCTCTATCGTCCAACATTTTATTTTGTATTGCTTAAAAATCCCTTTCTACTTTTAGTTATTTACACTCCAGTTTTTATAACACACTCTCAAAATCCTTTTTATTAGTCTAGGGGAAGTTAGAAACTGATAGAAGTTGAAAGTTTGTCATTTTCTATAGATTATATCCCTTAATACACTACTATGATTATTGTGCACTTATAATAGTTTTAGGGATAAAACCTACATATTAGGTAGCAGCAAATCGAATGATCAATTAAAGAAATGAAGTCACCCAAAATTAGCCCAAATTTCTAAACTAGCCAATAAATTATGGTCATGACTTACAATAAAACAACTATAATTTAATATTCGATAAATGATTAAACACTATAAAATAAGATTTTTTTTTCAGTTCTGACTGGGACATATATAAATAATAACAAAATTTGATAGGATAATAAGATAATAATTGTTAGAAATTTCTATATAAAAATATGATCTTATTAATATTATAAATTAATAATTATATAAATTTATGCTTATATAACTAAAAATATGACTCAAATGTTGTTTGTTTTTATTTAGTTATATATTTATTGAAACTCATATTTAATTTTACTTATTTTACTAAGTGTTGTCTTTTCGATTTGCAACCAAAACTTCTGAAGAATTCTACACTTCATAATTGAAAATTTTGTGCTTGTATAAAAAAACACTCTGACGGCGATTTCTAAGACGATCAAGATGTGAATTTTTAAGGAATGATGACCCTCAATCTCGTCGGATCTACAACGGTCGGACATAAGAGATATGATAACAAAAAATTCAAATGATGTTATATTAAATTTTTAATGAATTCAATTGTGAAAATGACTCGTACAAACTTTTGCAACTAATAAAGAACAAATTATTGTAGTTGTATTAAAATAGAGAAATTATTGTAGCATCACTTGAGATTTGATTAATAGAAGGTAAATTTCAGGATCAAGAAATCCCTATTTATCTTTATTAAGAAAAAATATTACATAAATGTCATTATTACTTATTTTTTACATTAGTAAATGTAACATATTTGCAAAAATGTCATTTTAATAAATTGCACATATTTTTAAATAAATCTACAATTTTTGTTGCATAATTATTTCATTTGAGAATTTCAGTAAAAAGTTATGATGATTTCTTTTTATTTGTTGTGAATTTGTTTACTTATTCTAGATTTTTATATATCTACGTCAAAATGTTTTTGGAAATTACTATATTGACAATACAATATTACATATTTTTTAATATGTCGTAGATTTTATATCTAATATTATAGATTTATTAATTTTTTGCTGACGTGAATTGGATTTATTGTCTACATGGTAAAGAATTTTGAATTTGTACAGATTTATTTTCAGATTTTTGTATAAATCTAGAGATTAGTTTTGCAGATTTATTTCATTTATGACCAATTTATTCAAATTATCCAGAGGGGTAAATTTGTATTTTTCATAAAAACAGTGCTACTCTAATAACATATGCTAATATAATAATTATAATTAAAATTAATGTTATTTAAAATCATTTTTTGTTAATAAATTTGGTTATCGCAATAGAACATATATAATTTGATATGAGGTTAAACCAGGCGAATATTTGTCTAATTTCAAAGAAAGACCGTCCGACAGCAAAAACATAATTTAGATCAATCAGTTTCTGCAACGTGAGCAACCAGATTATTTCAAAGATTATGTACAAAATATTGACGAAAGTTATTCCAAAACTAATCTTAGAGACACAATCGGCTATTAAGGCCAAACGTCTTATTACTGATAATATTATGTTTGCGCAAGAGAATTTTCAGGCCCTTCGGACAACTCGTATGTGCCAATTTGATTTTATGGCTATAAAAATGGACATGAGCAAATAATTATGACATAGTAGAATGGGATTACCTATGAGCACTCTTGCTAAAGTTTGGCTTCATAGAAAGATGGGTCGACCTCATGATGTTTTGCATATGTTCGGTCTCGTACCAGGTGGGAAGGATTAAGCCCACCATTGGTGTAACACCCCTGACATGTTCTACGGCCAAATAGATGGCCGGAGATGTCACAATAGTCGGATACTGCGAATGGTCCAGCTATCCCCGAGTGTTGAGCAGCCTCCTGTGTTTATCGAATTTCTTCGATGTGTACTTTTACTCCCACTGTTCTTATTGGAAAGTATAATCTTTCTCAAAAGACACAGTTCCGGACAACAAAACTTTGTTCTCGGATTGGTTATAAAAGTAATAAGCCTCGGTTCCCTTAGGACAACCAGCGAGGTAGAACTTATCAGATTTGGGTTCAAGCTTGTTAGCTATCATCCTCAAATGATCAGAAACAACATACTTGAAAAACTTCCAGTCCACATCCAATGTGGTGTCTTTCAATTGATTCTGATTGAAACCCTTTTCTGCGCAAACACAGACATTTTAGAGCGTATTCTTAAAGGATTTTGGAAAATTCGTGTGACTCATCATCGATCGGAACATATCCAATAAGGCCCGATAACTTTTCTCAGAAACACCATCCAGGTTTTCAGAAGAATTGAGTCGTGAAACAACTTCACACTCATTCAGATGATCACTTATTTCTTGACGTAAGTATTCTCCTCCGCGATCCAATCGAGGATTTTCAATACTTCTGTCAAGTTTATTCTATACTTCATTGTGGAACTCCTTTGACCATTTCAAAAGATTCCCACTTGTGTCTCATCAGACGAACACAGCCATGTTTACTGAATTCATCAGTAAAGATAATGAAGTCCTGAAGATTTCCTCTGGCATTAATGCTCATCGGGCCACATACATCAGTATGAATAATGCCCAATAAGCCTCTGCCCCTTTTCTTTAGCACTGCTAAAGAAGCCTTAGTCATTTGGCCCAGTAAGCAGAATTCATATCTCATATGATTTATAATCATATGAGCCCAAAAGCTCATAACTATGGAACTTCTGAATTTGCTTCACTTCTATGTGGCCAAAACGACTATGCCAAGGAAAGACTGGTTCGAGTCATCAGACTCAAACCTTTAGTATTTATGTTATATTCAAAATCACGCTGGTTTAAGACATAAAACCCATTCTAAACGGGGTGCTACCATAGAATATTTCATTAAGATTTAAAGAACAAAACTTGTCTTTTATCAAAATGAAAAACATCCAAATTCTAACAAGAAAATGAAAGACATCTTTGCATATAGCAAGTACATGGTGGCAATTACTTAATTTCTAAAACCAAGCTTGAAAGGCTCCTACAAGTGGAGAATTTCTACAGCTAATGCAGCAACCATTGCTTCATTCCAGACGTGCAGTTCCACTTGTCCTTTCTCCAACGTTCTACTGTTGCGTAGGTCCTGCATATTTCAAAAATATCAGTACCACAACTAGTATCCAATACTCACGTAGAACTTGAAATAATAACACAATACATGAAGAAGAAGTCCCATACATCTTCTCCATCTCTTGTGAATCTTCCAAGAATTTAATGCAATTTCTCTTCCAATGCCCAAACTCTTTATAGTAGCAGCATTTTCCAACATCAGATGGGCCTGACTTGGGCTTAAAGGATGACACAGGCTTATCCCGATTCCAAATCTGAACGGCCTTGCCTCCACCCTTGTCTATACAAGATTTCTCAAATCTTTTACCCTTTATGATGTTTTGCTCTGCTGTCTTGAGCATGCCATGCAGCTCAGTCAACATCTTCGTCAAGCCTTTCTTGATATAGCTTTTTATAAACTTATCATAGCTTGACGGCAGTGACTGCCAAATGATCTCAGTAGCCAACTCTAGGCTAACTGGACAATCCAGTTTCCCCAGGTTATCAATATAACCCATCATTTTAATGACATGAGGACTCACTGGAGCATCCTTTGGTAGCTTTCACCCAATGAGAGACTTAACCGTCTGGTATCTCTCAACTCGTGCATGTTCCTGAAACATCAGTTTCAGACTGGTGATCATCGCTATTGGCGACTCCACGTTCTCGTATTGACTCTTCAAGTCCGAGTTCATGGTAGCCAACATCAGACCACACACATCTACCACATCAATATAATGCTTATTCCAAGCATCATATACTGCATGCGAGGCACTGGTCCCAGTTTTTCGGGGAGAGCTTTCTCAAGGACATAGTCCTTACTCTCTTGCTTGAGAACTATTCTCAAATTCCGATACCAATCCAGGAAATTTGATCCATTTAACTTGTCCTTCTCAAGGACGGATCGCAATGAGAAAGTAGTTTTAGACATAAGCTGAAATCCAAGAAAACAAAGATTTAGTTATGTATTCCATGAAATGAGAAATCTTATCTAATAAGAAAACTCGCATTATATTCAAACAATGTTTCCTCTATGAATATAATGATCCAAGATCCATACTTCACCAAATTCTGAGTGGAAGACTCGCCATCACCCAAAGTTTAGTTATCTAGGTAAGCAAATCATTGCTAATTGTACCCAGTATAACTCTTGGTCGCAGATAAGAAAATCCATGTCTCATCTACTCTGACGTCTCTGGGCCCAGAACTTCTGATAGCCCAGTCAAGTAAACCAATCTCTTCAGTCTTGTGATCACTGACAGTCGCACTGCAAGTCTATCAATGATCACCTGTCTTACTCATGTAATTGTGGATACCAACAACGAAACGCCATGTAGTTGTGGATACCAACAACGAAACGCCATCACAGTAGACAAGATTGGGCTCCAACAACAACGAAACGCCATCACATGTCTTACTCATGTAATTGTGGATACGAAATGAGTCTTGACAGTAGACAAGATTGGGCAAGACATCAAGGTCACTTGATATTTAGTTGAGGAAACGAAACTCTAAAAGGTTAGCAAATCAATCTCTTAGGTCATGTAATTTTCGATGTCAAGCACTGCAAGTCCATCAACATAATTACCTGCCTTACTCACATAATTGTGGACACCAAGCTCTTGGCTAGACCATCACACAACGAAATGAGTCTTGACAGTTGACCATATTGAAGCTAAGCTTTGATCTAATACACATCCAATGTGTATCAAAATGGATTTAGAACATTTAATCTTGATACATATCCAATATGCATCCAAGAAGTGTTTTAATTGTTCTTTATAAACTAGGTTTAAGTCGAGTTTGTTTTTGCAAATTCAAGGTTCAATAACCAGAATTGTGAGCACTGTGTCGATCGACGCAGACCATGTCTGTCGATCGACACCACCAAACAAAACCGGACTTCAATAACCGATTAATCTAATTAACCCAGTTCATTGAACCGGTCATGTCGATTGACACAACCTATGTGTGACGGTCGACATAGACCTAAACCGGAGACAGTTTTGATAACCGGTCCAATCCAATTGAACCGACTTATCAGATCAAACTGATCTTAACCGATCAAATCGGTTTATTCTAATTGAGATAATCAGTTCAATCCAAATGAACCAATTCATCCAATTTAAAACGATCTGATCGGACTTAACCAAGCATGATAACCGGTCCAATCCAATTGAACCGATCAACCAATCGCAAGGTCTGTGTCGACCGACACTCAACCTGTGTCGATCGACACAGTTGGCATTCAGGTTTTCTTCGCGAAAAACCCTAGCCGCCGATTCTGACGAATTCACTATTCTGTGTCGACCGACACACCTTTTGTGTCGATCGACACCATACGAAAAACAGAATTGTTTCTGATCAAAATCGATCTAACCTGTTCTTATTCATACTATCTTATGAGCGAATTTAAATCATAAAATTCTATTAAACATGTTGATTCAATGGAAAACCCTAAGACTCTGATACCACTGTTGGAATTCCTAGCAGTTCCTAATCCGATTAGCCAACCCTAAGTTTGAATTCCGAGCCTAGGATCTAAGGGTTTGTGTTATTGAATCATGGATCTCGCGTTTACCTTGTTCTGGCAGTGGAATGAATGGTAAGACGAGATCAGGAGCGATTCAGATGCCTCGTCTCTATCGTAGTCCACACGCACACAACCTGGAAAGCCGGGATGCTAGTGCCGGATCTGGGAACCGAAGAGAGAGTTTTTCTACTTTTCTGATCAAGAAAACTGAATCACACTCTTCCAGGTCGATCATATAAGCCTATATGTACGACTTGTTATGACTAAACCATCTTTTGGGTTTAGCCGAAAAAGTCTAAGTCATAAACCGAAACATCAGTTTCGGAATCGACCCCGTGTCGATCGATACACCTACTGTGTCGATAGACACACCTCTCTTTAATCGATATTGATATGTATCCAATACACATCATCTTGATCACCACCATGATGATCATTCCCATATATATATATATATATATATATGCTTCCAGATTGCTTAGGTGTGTGACCCTATAGGATCATATAATACTGGCAGTAAGTCTACAACTTACAGACTGCAAGAGGCTTCTAGCAAAACATTGCAACCGCCCATTATCATACAACATGTCTGATCTCGACACACAACTATCGTTAGAGTAAGTACAATGTGATTTCAAAACATAATCCCAACAATAGGGTGAAAGAATCACTCAGATATACGGCTTACCGACTTCCCGAGGCTTAAACTAAATGCCCTGTCACGTTCGCCCCCGCCTTCTCGCACTAAACCACTCATTTTCTCACTCTATCTTACCCGCCACTTTCTCTCTCTAAAATGGCTTAGGCTCCAAAAATGTGAAAAATGGTTTATGGGAAGTGTGGGTATTTATAGATGGAATGGATATCCATGTTGGTAACAAATAGGATGAGTAAATTGACATTTGGCAGCCATGTGGTCGCTGGTCCATGCACATGGACAAAGGGCGGTCGACCAGCATGCAGGGTGACATCTGGACCATCCTCGACCACCGACCAGCCTCGACCAATCGATCATCCTCGACCATCGGCCACTTGACTGTACCACTCGACCATCCTTGAATAAGCTCCGAACATATCCTAATCCACTCGTCCCATTTCATTTCTGATTCGGGCAAAAGTATTTAAAATGTCCTCTTAGGAAACTCTGTCAATTCCAGATCAATTGGACAACTTTGAATTTTTGGCCATTCTTCGTATGTTCCCTTTCGGCCGGTCGTATCCCTTGAGCAGTTGTCCGACATCTTCGGGAGGGTTATTACATTCTCCCCCACTTAATAGAATTCGTCCCCGAATTCTAACACTAGAAGATACCACCATAATCTTGCTGAGACAATACCACCATCTTCACAAACACCAGACCTCATGTCTCATCCTCTTCCCATCTCTGATTTTGGTTTGGTACCTCCCAAGGTTCTAATCACAACTGCAACAACCATCTCGTTACTGCATCCTAACAACCTCTGTTCTGATCTTTTCCTTCATTGGTCTTCTTTCCAACTTGAAGGCTTTCGGTCCTTCTTGATCCGGTAAAAACTCATGACTTGTCTCCAGGTTCACTGTCTTTTCTCCTTTAGTATCATCTTAATCTCTCTTGATTGTTCTATCAACATTTCTTCTCACTAATCCACCATTTGTTCCCGACGTTTCACTCTTTGGTTTTAGTTTTATCCTTGATAGGTCAAGAAATATCCCTATTCTACTGCAAGTGAACAGTTATGTGATTATACTATAAAGAGTATCGTATCCACAAGGACTCAAGAGAAAACAGAAGACAATGCAAGTAAATTAAAGGTTTGTTTCAATGGGAGAAAAACGCTAGACTCAGTCAGGAAATCACGCAATGTAGACACTTAGCTAATCAGGATTCAGGTTAAGCACAGGTTCAAGAACTAGAATCACAATGTATAATAATTCTACTCTCACTGCAATTACTATCTATGTTTAGCAACCTAACGATTCAAATCTCTTTGCAATCTTAGAGTTCTAGACAAGCATTAATAGCAAGTTCTTAAGTTCACAATTCGCCTAAACCAAATCTCTTTGTATCTAGTCAAATTGCTCACGCTAAGTTCTTTCAGATTATAACTTACACTCTCGTGCCAAATTAACAATCTAAGTCTAAACCCTAGATGATCAGTCCAGAATTCAGTATTAATCTCAACTTAGGTGATTAACAGATAGATCTAAAATCCTAATCATTTAGTGATCTAACAATGCATGAAATCCCTATGAGAATCCCTAAATCTAACTAAGGTTACTACTCAGACATGATATCAAATGAACAACACATGCTTGAATAGAAAATATGACTGAATAGATAAAAAGGGGTTCGAAATCCTTCTCTCAAAGGTTACAAGTAGCAAGAACAGCCCCAAGCTAGAATCTCTCAATCTCCAGAACAAAGCAAGAATAAAGAACAAGATAAGAGTTACAGCTCTCAAAAACCTTATTAAAAACCACTAAACATGTTCTGGGGCTAAATTAAAATTAGGGAAAACTTCTGGACAACTTTACAATTCCTCAAAAGATGTCTTAAACCGGCGCGTAAGTCTCTGTCGCCCTCAGTGTCGACCGACACTAAGGTGAGTGTCGGTCGACATCACCTCGTGGTCGAGACTCTCACTTCAGCTCGTTGCACAAATCACTAGAAACGTGCCAAAACTCCGCTCTTCGCTCCAAACGCAAGCTTACCTGTAAGGGACTCGATAGACTCGAAAAACAAGGTTAAAGACTCAATATATACAATTATATCATGGTTGAAAACCTAGAAAAACCATGATATATCAACTCCCCCACACTTAGCTCTTGCTTTCCCTCAAGCAAATAAAGAACTAAAGCAATGAGAAAGAGGTTTGAAAACTCAGAAACTCATTTTGTCCTAGGAACATTCGCATTCACATTCACTTAGTAAGCCACTGAAAACATTCCTACAGAGATCAAGACCACAATGTACTTCTCCCACACTTAGCAACTGTCCCAAGTAAACTCCACAATCTAGACAGAGCATCCAAATTTAACACACTAACCTCAGTATACAATTAGGTGCGGTCTCACAGAGGGAGTATCGATCAGAGGACACATGGACTCAACTCAGACAGTACTTGACCACCAAGCTGTCGGTTTCTGGTTCCTTTCTTTTCCCTTTCTCCCTTAGCACTGGTTTTTTCCCACTGGGTATCATTTTATTTTTTTCTATCAGTGCTCTTCCCTTTTTATTCAGGGTGTAACTTTGGACATGTTTCCATGGATGCACCGGAGGTAATAGGGGTCTCTACCACTCCCGTGACCACTTCGAAGCTACTAGCTTATCCGCAGCTTTAATCTCTCTTTTTTTTTAATTTCAAGGGAGGGGAAAATCAGAAACCATAATTAGACAGGATCATAGGCTGTGTCAGGCACATCAGAGGAATCCGATCCAGAGATATCAAGCCCTTAAGTGAGAAAATTCAGTCAGGATTAGAGGTGAAATTAGTGATGGATCCTCTAAATACCTGAGAAGATACGGGTGTCCTTGGTAGGTTGATCCGTGTTGGGTTTTATAACAGTCATAGAGCTATTGCAGGTCTGTCCAATGGTCACTTAGTTCCTGTTCCAGCGAAAAAAAGTTCCTCGAAAAATCACAGTTTCATACCAGTTTTGACTCAATAAAACAATTTTGAAAACCAAAGAAAACAATGAGTGACACTAAGAAAACAGAACACATTGTCAGTAACCACCTCCCCCACACTTAAACTGCACTGTTCCCAGTGCAATCGCAGCTTGGGTTCGGGAGAACAAGGTATAAGTCAACCGAAAACTTGGAAAATCAGAAACCTTACTTGTAGGCGAGGTGAGTGTCGACCGACATCCAGCCAGTGTCGAGCACCATATGGCTTTGGTCGACACTCATCTGCGCCGAATCGATTCGTGTTTTCGAGTTTGGTGTCGACTGGCACTAAGGAACGTCGATCGACACTGATGTCTGCAACCTGTTCTTCACGATTCTAACACAAAAATCCAGAAAATCAAAAGACTCAAGACTAAAGACCAAAAAGAAAAGAAAACTGACCCTACAGTGGGTTGCCTCCCACTCAGCTCTCGTTTAACGTTAATAGCTTGACTAAACTGCGACTAGGCAGTGGGTGGATCATTCAGTTAGACAATGTCGCCTTCTGGGATCTTGGCTTTCGCCCAATAGTGTTTCACCCTTTGCCCATTGACTGTGAACTCTTCTCCTTTGGAATTCACCAAGATAACAGCTCTGTGTGGTCTAGCTTCCTTGACAGTGAATGGACCTGACCAACGAGAACGCAACTTGCCAGGAAACAGTTGTAAGCGAGAGTTATAGAGGAGTACCTGGTCATTGGGTTCGAAGTTTCGTGAGATGATCTTCTTATCATGATACGCCTTTGTACACTCCTTGTACAGCTTTGAGTTCTCATAGGCAAGGTGGCGAATTTCATCTAACTCATTAAGCTGTATCAAACGTTTCTCAGCTGCAGGCTTGAGATCGAAGTTCATCTGTTTGACAACCCATCTAGCCTAGTGCTCGATCTCAACTGGAAGGTGGCAAGCTTTCCCATAGAGTAGGTGAAAAGGTGTAGTCCCAAGTGGCGTCTTGAACGCAGTCCTGTAGGCCCACAACGCATCATCCAGCTTAACAGACCAGTTCTTCCTAGTCTTTCCCACTGTCTTCTCCAGAATCTCCTTGATCTGTCGGTTTGAAACCTCAACCTGTCCACTAGTCTGAGGGTGATATGGAGTAGCCACACGATGATTAACACCATGCTTCTTAAGCAATTTCTCGAAGACCTTGTTGATGAAGTGAGAACCGCCATCACTTATCACAATCCTTGGCACTCCAAATCTGGGGAAGATGATAGTCTTAAACAACTTAAGAACTACCGAAGAGTCATTGGTCGGACTAGCAAGCGCTTCAACCCACTTAGAGACGTAGTCCACAGCAACCAAGATATACTTGTTCCCATAAGAAGATGGAAACGGTCCCATGAAATCGATGCCCCAGCAGTCAAAGGCTTCAACCTCGAGGATGAAGTTTTGTGGCATCTCATGTATCTTGCTTATCTTCCTCCTCCTCTGACACACATCACACTGCGAGACAAACAACTGAGAATCCTTGAACATTGTAGGCCACCAGAGGCCTTGAAGGATCTTGGACACTGTCTTGAATGTACCAAAGTGTCCTGCATACTCCGAACCATGGCTGTGGTACAGCACATTATCAACTTCAGACTCCGCAATGCAACATCTGTAGATACCATCAGAACAGTGATTGTACAGGTAGGGCTCATCCCAATAATAACGCCTGATTTCCCTAAGAAACTTCTTCTTAGCATATCCTTTAAACACTTTAGGCTCATCCTCTGCAGCAAGGTAGTTGGCTATATCGGCGTACCAAGGTCGAGTAGAGAGAGATCCTTGGGTAATTACAGCTATGAACATGCCAGCTTGATCATCCGAAACATCTTCCTGCATCCGCGACTGGTGTCGACCGACACTAGTATTGGTGTCAATCGACATCGTTCCCAATCGGCCAATCGATGTCTGGTTTGATCGATTATCGTCCGCGTTTTCGAATTGAGTGTCGACCGACATGAACTGAATATCGACCGACACTTGTTCTGCAACTCGTGTAGAAGGCAGTGAACTCGCAGAAACTGCCTGAAATCCTGTCTCCCCCTTATAGATGTTCTCTTATGGCAGGAAATCATCTATAGGAACGTCCCCATCGATCCTAATCATGGAAAGATGATCTGCAACACCGTTTTGCACTCCTTTATTATCTCTTACCTCGATGTCCAACTCTTTGAGCAACATAATCCATCGCAATAGCCTTGGTTTGGCATCTTTCTTCTGCATCAGATACTTAAGTGCAGAGTGGTCAGTGTGCACAACTACCTTGGACCCGATCAGATATTGGCGGAACTTCTCAAATGCAAACACAACTGCTAGCAGCTCATTCTCAGTTGTTTCGTAATTCCTTTGCGCATCATCAAGAGTTCTATTAGCATAATAGATGGCATGGAGCTTCTTGTCTTTCTTATGACCAAGTACAGCTCCTACTGCATAGTCACTAGCATCATACATCACCTCAAAAGGCAGATCCCAGTCCAGAGGTTGTACAATTGGAGCAGAAATCAAAGCTTGTTTCAGCTCTTGGAATGCAGCATGACACTCATCTGTGAACTCAAACTTCACATCTTTGCAGAGAAGTGCAATGAGTGGTCTAGCTATCTTTCTGAAGTCTTTAATAAACCTCCTGTAAAATCCAGCATGCCCAAGAAAACTCCTTACTCCTTTGACTGAGTCTGGCGCCTGTAGCCCTGTCATTACCTCAATCTTAGCTTTGTCCACTTCAATTCCTGCCTCAGATACTCTGTGTCCAAGCACAATGCCATCCTTGACCATAAGATGACATTTCTCCCAATTCAAAACCAGGTGCTTTTCCTCACATCTAGCTAGCACCTTGCGCAGATTATCTAGACAAGCATGGTAAGATGGTCCTTAGACAGAAAAATCATCCATGAAGACCTCCATAAAATCCTCTATCATGTCTGTGAAGATAGACATCATGCACCTCTGAAACATCGTAGGAGCATTACATTGCGGTATGCAAGGGTACCATAAGGACAGGTAAATGTGGTCTTCTCCTGGTCCTCTAGGTGGATAGGGATCTGAAAGAAACCAGAAAAACCATCCAAAAAGCAGTAGTATGGATGATTTGCCAACCTTTCCAGCATCTGATCAATGAAAGGGAGTGGAAAGTGGTCTTTTCTGGTGGCTGCATTCAACTTCTTGTAGTCTATGCACATCCTGTGACCATTGATTGTCCTTGTATGAATCAGCTCATTCTTGTCGTTCTTCACCACTGTGACTCCTCCTTTCTTAGGAACCACATGAACCGGACTGACCCAATCACTGTCTGAGATAGGATAAATAATCCCAGCATTCAGCAGTTTCATTATCTCCTTCTTCACAACCTCTTTAAGGTTAGGATTCAAACGCCTCTGATTCTCAATTGACGACATGCTCTCATCCTCAAGGTGTATCCTATGCATGAACAAGTCTGGAGAGATACCTGCAATATCATCAAGAGAATAGCCAAGAGCCTTGCAATGCTTGCGCAGCTTGCTTAGCAGTAAAGTGAGTTCTGCGTTATATAAATGAGCATTGACAATAACAGGATAGGTAGAATTCTGACCTAGAATTGCATATTTGAGGCCTGCAGGGAGCTGCTTCAGCTCAATTTTTGGAGCTTTTTCCTCGCTCCAGCCTCCAAGTGTGGCAGCAATCTGCGAAACGCCAACCAACTCCTCTTGAGCTACCACTTGCATCACATGCTCAGTAGCATCCATCAGACTCAAATACACATCAGCAGCAGCATCCTCTAGCTCCAAATCCTGCCCAACATTCATCAAAGCTCTCTCCAAAGGGTCAACAGGATGCATCTGAGACAAAAATTCTGCAGCTAGATTATCTAAGGTGTCCACATAGAAAGTCTGCCCATCGGTAATAGGATGTCTCATCAGCTTGTTCATGTCGAAATCCATCATCAAATCACCCACATTCAGTCCAATCTTTCCTCGTTTAACATGAATGATTGCACCAGCTGTAGCAAGGAACGGTCTGCCTAAGATAAGAGGATCCTTAGGTTCTTCATTGTTCTGCAAGACAACAAAGTCTGTGGGATTTACACATTCACCAATCTTCACTGGTAAATCCTCCAAGAGACATTCAGGAATCCTTATGGAGCGATCAGCTAGAATCAAAGAGATCCTAGTAGGTGTGAAATCTGTCATCCCCATGTGCTTAGCAACTGAATACGGCATCAGACTAACACTTGAGCCCAAATCAGACAATGATCTCTAAAATTTGTCTCTGAAAATTGTGCAGTCCAAGACAAAGCTTCCTGCATCCTTTTGCTTCTCTGGAACTCTGTTCAGGATGACAGCGCTACAGACTTCAGTAATCATCATCACACACTCTTCATCTCCCATGTCCGAAGTCAACATCTTCGTCAAACACCTCTTCATCACTGAGTTGTTGTTGATAGCATCCATCAATGGCATTGGAAGAGTGAGCTTGCTCAACATAGCCATGTATTTAGCCTTGAACCGTTCAAACTTGGACTGCTTCGGGTTTTTCGGGAAAGGTACCTTGGTTTTATACACCTTCCCAGCAGCAACAGGAGCATTTTTCACATTATCAGACTCTGTCCGCGAAGGGTGTCGGTCGACACTAGGTTGGTGTCGGTCGACATCGATCGATTTTCCATTGTTGTCGACTGATATATCATGGTTTTTACCCATTTTATGCCATGATATAGATGTGTTTTTAGTGTCTTTTGTGTTCTTTTTAGTATGTTTTCAGGTCTAGACACATTTGGAGCAGAAGTGGAGATTTTGGAGTTGTTTGGTGTATTTTGGAGATTTGGTCCGAGAGACAGAGTTCACTGTCCAGTTTTGAAGACTGTGTCGATCGTTGCACACCTGCATCGATCGTTGCATATGCGAATGGGCCAGACTCGCCGATTTAATGAAGAATGCTGATTTTGCACAAAAGCCCAGATATTTACACAGAAGCCCAAAACGTGTTTTAGCTATTATATAAGGGTTTTTAAGCCATTGTTTAGGCTACGCTTTCATTAAGTCTTATTTTATTTCAGAGAGAGTTAGGGGCTGATCCTGCTCTCTCGAGAGAGGATTTTGAACCCCAGTTCTTATTTGATTATATGATATTTGGTTTTCTACTTATGATATCTTCTGTCTTGATGAATATGTCTGAGTAGTTTACCTGTTAGGTTGAAGGATTCTCATTAAGGATTTCAGAGAATTATAGTTTAATTAATCTGTAGAGATTCATATCTGCTAGTTCTTTATCTAAGTTGTTCTTAATGCTTAATCTGAAGTTGTTAATCAGAGTTATGATGTTAGGTTGATTAATTCAGCGGAAGTTGGTTAATTTAACTAGAAAGAGCCTAGATAAGCAATTAAACTGTTCGCAAACGGAAGTTTGGTTTAGGATAATTGTGAACATATCAAACTTGGGAATAATGCTAGTTTAATCTGTTAGTTCTCGCAAACGAAAGTTTGGTTTGCTGCACTTAGACTTAGAGAATTATCGCAAAGGAATTTGGTTAATTCTATATCTGTGTTTTGAGTTCTAGGACAGTTATTGATTAGATCTAGATAGATTGATTGCTTGCGTTCCTGATTTCCTGAGAACTCCTGAAACCTAACGCTTCGCCTTCTTGCTTACAAACTCACTTGATTTACTTTGCTATTTCGTTTACTGTTTTCACATCTGCTTCGCTTAATTTAATCTGAACTACTAATAATCTATTGTGTGACTGAGAGTCCTTGTGGGATTCGATACCTTATATACTACGATTGCATTAACTGTGCACTTGCAGTAGAATAGGGATAAAACTAAACCTATCAAGTTTTTGGCGCCGTTGCCGGGGACTCTTTTTGAGTCCTCGATAGATTTGAACTTAGGGTTTAGACTAGGTTTTTCGTTTTTTGTTTTTTTTCACTAATTTTTTTTTTTTTCTGTTTCTTGCGTTTCAGCGCCTGTAATTGCCCTGCAACGATCGACACGGTCCTGTGTGTCGATCGTCACATCATCGCGCTTGCATCGATCGACGCTTCCACTGCATCGATCGACACATATCGTAAGGAAGATGTATGGTTTCTTCAGTCCAGGGATTGACAGTTCACAGAAAGCTGAGTTGAAGAGCAAAGTAGACTATCTACATAGTCTTGTACTTGGAAAGTATGAGCAAGAAGCTGTCAACTGCGTTGGAGGGAATGAATTCTACAGTCAGGAATCAGCTTTTCAGGGACCTTTCCAGCAACAGGGCAATGCCTTCTCGAGGGACTATGGTGTTTCTCCTTACCAAGCACCGCCTGCACCTACACATAAGAGCAGATTGGAAATCATGATGGAGCAGTATCTTGAGAGACAACAACAGATTGATATGTCCTTCAACTCAAAGATAGATGCGTTGTATGAAGACTTGAATGAGAAGTTCGAATCTTTGAGCACACATATGGAGGAGCTGGATATCAGAATTGAACGAACAGATGCAGCAATAGAAAGCCATAATGAAGCTAGAAAAGCTGAACAGCACAGATCCATCAAAGCTGTGACCTTAACGGATGATATTGAGTTGCTAGGTGAAGAAGAGAGCATAATCTCGGATTTTCTGGATGAATATTGTCTGCCTGATACATGCATCGATCGACATCCCCTTAGTGACGATCGACACGCCATTCTGACGGCAATTTCAAGTTCTTTCGAGAAACAGAATCGCCTTGCATCGATCGACACACATCATGCAACGATCGACACAGAACGCAGACATGTCCAGAAACCTGCAACAGTGCCAGAACGAGCCTACAAGCCCCCAGTGCCATATCCTAAGATTCCTAAACCTTCCAAACAAGAGATAGAAGTGGCTAACTGCATGAAAGTGATAGATAAGAAGGTGAATAAAACACCACCAGTTGAAGCTTCGCGAGTTCATGCAAAGAAGATGATCTCCACTGATGGTCATCTGGAAGAAGAAGTTCAGATTGGTGGAACTACAGTATCTGATAATGGAAAGAAGAAGATGGCAGTTCCTCTTGAACCTGCTCTAACATCTTCAGTACCTGCAACTGCTCATAAGCAGAAAGCACGAAACATCAGATTTGCATCAAAGGTAAGGAAAAAATCATCTAAGCTTAAACCTTCTGATCATATTGTTTTGAATGCAGGAAAACGCAGTAGACCGCCCAAGCTTCGCTCCCGCCCTGATTCTTATTTCTCATTCCTTGGAAAGCCTCATGATCATAATGCCTATACACCTCCTTGGATGAAGAGATATTCACAGAGACATTCAAAGTCTCTGTTGAAACCGCCTTGAATCAAATCTCTTCCAATAGTCAAGCTAATGACTAAAAACAAGCGATGAGTGGGAGGCAACCCACTGTTAGGTTCGTTTTTGTTTTTGTTTTCTTTCGTTTTGATTTGGTATTTTTAATTTTTCTGTTTAAGTGTGTTCAGAGATGAGGGAAACAGGAATAATCGCATTGCATCGATCGACACACATTGTGCATCGGTCGATGCAGTCGCGATTTACGGTTTAACGAATTGATTGCGGTTCAGACATCGGTTATCTACATAACCGCGAGGGATAATCGCCTTGCATCGATCGACACCCTTGGGCATCGATCGACGCAGGGCGACGACAGGTAAGTATTCTGCAACTTTTCGGTTTGTTCTTCAATTTGATTATTCTTTCACCGAGCTCATGCTTTGATTACACTGGGGACAGTGTAGTTTAAGTGTGGGGGAGGAAGCTACTGACGCACGCTTTTGTTTTCTTATTTTTTCAAAAACATTGTTTTATTGAGTCAAAATTTGTATGAAACTATGATTTTTCGAGGAAAATTTTCGCTTGAACAGGAACTAAGTGACCATTGGACAGACTTGCAGAGCCTCTATGACTGTTAGAAAACTCAGACACAGATCAACCTACTGGGAACACCCACATCACTTCAGGTATCAGAGGATCCTTTTACTGACTTCATCTTAATACTGACTTAGATTTCTCACCTAAGGGCTTGGTATACTTTGTGTCGGATTTGAAGGAATTTCTAGCAGATTCCTAATCCAATTAGGCAATCCTAGTCTGAATTCCGAGCCTAGGATCTACAGGTTCATGTAATTGAATCTATCAGATCTGGTGATTACCTGGTGATTAGCAGCGGAAGTTATTTGCAGATAATCGAGATCTAGAGCGCCTCAAATGCTGCGCCTCTACTGGTATCCACACGCACACGAACTGAACAGGAAGGGATGCTAGTGCCTTATGAGATCTGATCTCTCAAGAGGTTTCTCTCTAGTTTCTGGTGGCTGTGAATTAGGTTAGAAACGATTTTAGGTCGACCATATATCTTATATATGTCGACTTAAACCGCCCCGGGATTAACTAATGATTAAACCGAATTAATCTGCTAATCCGCGAGTTGTGTCGACCGACACACTCTATGTGTCGATCGACACGGCCAATCTATGTCGACCGATACTATTAGTGCATCGATCGACATCGCCCAGAAAAGTCGATATTGAATGCATATCAAATATGCATTCATCCGATCATTACATTAATGATCATCCTCTTATGCAATGTCCAGTTTGCTTAGGTGTGTGACCCTGTAGGATCATATAACACTAGCAATGAGTTCTCAACTCATTGATCATAAGTGGCTTCTAGCAAAGCATTATGACTACCCAGTGTCATATGATTGTCTCATCTCGACAACACGACTCTCTCTCAGAGTAAGTACAAATAGATTTCAGGACATTCCCAACAATCTCCCACTTGTACTGGAATCGTCTATTCCTTTTAATCCCTTTGTATCCATATCTCAATCTAGCATAAGGTAAGAACTGTGTCATCCTTATTAAGCTAGATCACGTTTATCGAATCCCGATTTATACTGATGAAAGACAAACAACTGACAATCAGTTCGTTTGAGCGCGGCCACGCATTTCCAGTATCAAATCTTCGATAGGCCCCAGAGATATTTAACTCCTGTTATATAGGAGGTACAAATTCCATCTTGTTCCATCCATGTCTCTTTTATACTTCATGATACGCCTAATCAGTGTCTTTATGATCACCAGTTACGGCTGACGTTTGACAAAGTCAAGACGAACCAATCCATATAAGAGAGGACATGATGAACTCAGGTCTAAGGACTTTACTCTTTAGTCGTAATGAGAAACTCTTATGACACTCATATAACATCTTGTAGAGTTCTCATTAACGGGTCAAGTCCGATCATGTGTTCTCTAACACATATCTATGTGATTGACTTTAATACACTTATTAATGACTCCATGAAACATGGTCATCAGTCACCTCACATACTAGTCTCACGTGGTTGTTAATGTCCCATGTTAACAACCTCGACCAGGGACTATTCTAATTTATGTCATTTATTGCTTATAGGGTTTCATGATCAAGTCACATACTTGATGGCCTATAAAAATGTCATAAATTACTTTGGGACATTATATATATATATTTAATTAACACAATTAAATAATGCTGAAACAATTTCATTAAAATAACATAACTATTATGTCTTTGTGAACATCATGTCATAACTAAAACAAATACAACTCCCACTAAAATCAAGATCATATCTTAAGATATCTAATGCCTACAGCAGTTGTATGAAACTCATGCTTAGGCCTTGGGAGAGGCTTGGTCAGTGGATCAGCAACATTCTCATCCGTCGGGACTCTGCTGATCTTCACATCTCCTCTATTCACAATATCACGGATAAGGTGATATCGCCTTTCTATGTGTTTGGATTTCTGGTGTGATCTAGGTTCCTTTGCTTGCGCAATGGCTCCATTGTTGTCACAATACAGAGCCACTGGCTCAGAAATGCTAGGAATCACACCAAGTTCAGTGATGAACTTCTTGATCCAAACAGCCTCCTTTTCCGCTTCAGAAGCAGCGAGGTACTCAGCTTCAGTTGTGGAATCTGCTACAGTGTCCTGCTTGGAACTCATCCAGCTTACTGCACCGCCATTCAGGCAGAAGATGTAACCAGATTGCGATCGGAAATCATCTTGATCTGTCTGAAAACTTGCGTCTGTGTAACCACTTACTACCAGCTCATCACTTCCTCCATACACCAAGAATTTATCCTTAGTATTTCTCAAATACTTCAGAATATTCTTGACTGCTGTCCAGTGACTTTCACCTGGATCCGATTGGTATCTACTCGTCATGCTTAAAGCACAAGCAACATCTGGACGAGTACAGAGCATGGCATACATGATGGATCCCAACGCCGAGGCATAGGGAATCCGACTCATGCGATCTCGCTCAGCAGGTGTCTCAGGACACTGCTTCTTGCTGAGACTTATGCCATAAGACATTGGTATAAAGCCCTTCTTGGAATCTTGCATTCTGAACCTGTGTAAGACCTTATCGATATAAGTGTCTTGACACAGTCCAATCAACTTGTTTGATCTATCTCTATAGATTCTTATTCCAAGAATATACGCGGCTTCTCCCATGTCTTTCATTGAAAAACAACTTCCGAGCCAAGTCTTAACAGACTGTAACAACGGAACGTCATTTCCGAGAAGAAGTATGTCATCTACATACAACACGAGAAATGCAACTACGCTCCCACTAGTCTTCTTGTAAACACATGGTTCTTCTTCGCTTCTGATGAAATCAAACTCTTTGACTGCTTCATCAAAACGAAGATTCCAACTCCGAGATGCTTGCTTCAATCCATAAATGGATCGATGAAGCTTGCATACTTTCCTAGCAGCATTAGGATCGATGAAACCTTCGGGCTGTGTCATGTACACATCCTCTTCCAAAATTCCATTAAGGAAAGCTGTTTTCACGTCCATTTGCCAGATCTCATAATCATAATGAGCAGCTGTTGCTAGGAGAATCCGAATGGATTTAAGCATGGCTACAGGTGAATAGGTTTCTTCATAGTCTATACCATGAATTTGTTTGAAACCTTTTGCCACCAGCCTTGCTTTATATATCTGAATATTTCCATCCACATCAATTTTCTTCTTGAAAATCCATTTACACTCAATGGGTCTTGCACCATCGGGTAAATCAACCAAAGTCCATACTTGGTTCTGTGACATGGATCCCATTTCAGATTCAGCGGCTTTCAGCCACTTTTCGGAGTCAGGGCTCATCATCGCTTCTTCGTAATTCGCGGGCTCGTCACTGTCAATGATCAATAAATCATGACAATTGGTTACGAGAAATCCATATCTCTCGGGTTCGTGACGGATCCTTTCGGATCTACGAATTTCTGGCTCCACAGGCGTTGGGTCTACAACTCTTTGTAGATCCAACTGTTGCTCTTCCTCTACGGGTTGAGCATTTTCCTGCGGTTCTCGAACTTCTTCGAGTTGTACTTTACTCCCACTGTTTCTCTAGGAAAGAAACTCTCTCTCAAGAAAAACGCAGTTCCGAGCAACAAACACTTTGTTCTCGGATTGGTTGTAAAAGTAGTATGCCTTGGTTTCCTTAGGATAACCAACGAAGTAGCACTTATCAGATTTGGGTTCGAGCTTATCTGTAATTAATCGCTTAACATAAGCTTCACAACCCCAAATCTTCAGGAAAGACACATTTGGAACATTTCCAGTCCACATCTCATGTGGTGTCTTTGCAACTGATTTTGACGGAACCCTATTAAGTGTAAACGCAGACGTTTCTAGAGCGTATCCCCAAAAGGATAATGGAAGGGTTGAGAGACTCATCATTGATCGAACCATATCTAATAAAGTCCGATTCCTCCTCTCAGACACGCCATTCCATTGTGGTGTTCCAGGAGGAGTGAGTTGTGAAACAATTCCACAATCTCTCAAATGATCACTGAATTCTTGGCTTAAGTATTCTCCTCCACGATCTGATCGAAGAGCCTTAATACTTTTGCCAAGTTGATTATGTACTTCATTTTGGAACTCTTTGAACTTTTCAAAGGATTCCGACTTGTGTCTCATTAAATAGACATAGCCATACCTGCTGAAATCATCAGTGAAGGTAATGAAGTATCGAAAATTTCCTCTGGCACTTGTGCTCATTGGGCCGCATACATCTGTATGTATAAGGCCCAATAGGTCACTGGCCCTTTCATTTTGTTTGTTGAAAGGCGCCTTTGCCATTTTGCCTAGTAAACAAGATTCACATTTCTCACATGATTCATAATCAAATGAGCCCAAAAGCCCATCACTATGGAGCTTTTGAATCCGTTTCTCGTTTATGTGGCCCAAACGACAATGCCATAGAAAAGTCTGATTCATGTCATTTGATTTGAATCTCTTGGTGTTAATGTTATAGATTTATGTGCTTTGGTTTAGAACATAAAGCCCATTCTCTAATGGGCTGCTACCATAATACATATCATTGAAATCAAAAGAACAACATTTATTCTTAATTGAAAACTGATATCCTTCCAAATCCAAAACAGGAATAGAAATAATATTTCTGCTTATAGCAGGTACATAGTAGCAATTATGAAGTTCTAAAACCAAACCAGAAGGTAAAGACAAGTTAAATGTTCCTACGGCTAATGCAGCAACTCTTGCTCCATTCCCCACACGCAGGTCCACTTGTCCCCTTTCCAACGTCCTACTGTTGCTTAGGCCCTGCATATTTGTACAAATATGAGCACCACAGCCGGTATCCAATACCCAAGAAGTAGAACCAGAAGTAGTAACATTTACTTCTATAACATAAATACCTGAAGATGAAGTCTCGAAAGTCTTCTTCTTCTTCTTCTCTTCCAAGAATTTGTTGCAATTTCTCTTCCAATGCCCAGGCTCTTTACAGTAATGGCACTTATCAGTCTCAGATGGGCCCGGCTTGGGCTTCGGGGCTGGCGCAGGCGTGTCCTGGTTCTCAACCGGGACTGCCTTGCCCTTTCCCTTGCCTTTGCCAAGTTTCTTAAACTTCTTACCCCCTTGTACCATAAGTACATTAGGAGTGCCCTTCTTGATATTTGGCTCAGCTGTCTTGAGCATGTCATGCAGCTCAGTCAATGTCTTTGTCAAGTTATTCATGTTATAGTTCATAACAAACTGATCATAACTTGACGGCAGTGACTGCAGAATGATGTCAGTAGCCAACTCTTGGCTAATGGGACAATCCAGCCTCCCCAGGTTATCAATATAACCCATCATCTTAATGACATGAGGACTTACTGGACTGTCCTTTGGTAGCTTGCATTCAATGAGAGATTTAACCGTCTGGTATCTCTCAGTTTGTGCCTGCTCCTGAAACATATTTTTCAGGCTAGTCCGAGTTTATGGTAGCCAACATGAGACAATTCACATCGACCACATCATTGGAATGCTTGTCCCAAGCACTCCTTTCTGCATGTGCAGCATTGGATCTCGGTTTTTCAGGGAGAACATTTTCAAGGACATAGTCCCGCTTCTCCTGCTTGAGAACAATTCTCAAGTTCCGATACCATTCGAGAAAATTCGATCCATTTAACTTGTCCTTCTCAAGGATGGATCGCAGGGAGAAATAATTATTATGAGTAGTAGTCATAGCTGATAACATAGAAAAGAAAAAGGTTTAGTTATGATGTTCAAGAAATGAGAAATCTTAACTTTTAAGAAAACTCGCATTATATTCAAACAATGTTTCCTCAGATGAATATAATGATCCAAGACCCATACTTCACTAAACTTGAGTGAGCCACTGGCTATCACCCAAATTTAGCTATCTAGGTAAGCAACATCCTTGCTAGTTGTATCCAATACAACTCTTGGTTGTGGACTGACATCTTATGTCAAATCCACCTGATGTCTCTGAGCCCAAAACGATTTTGATGGCCCAGTCAAGTAAACCAATCTTTTCAGTCATGTAATTGTTGACGCCTTGCACTGCAAGCCCATCAACACGATTACTTCCTGCCTTACTCATGTAATTGTGGACACCTTGCACTGCAAGCCTATCACTCAATGAAACGAGTCTTGACAGTCGACAAGATTGGAAAGACATCAAGTATCACTTGATATTTGATTGAGGAACGGAATCATTAAAACGTTCAGTTTTATTATGTTTTAATTCTTATAATTAATTGATTTATCATGCTTTGGTTCTGTGATTGCAGGTTCCAAAACCCAATCATCGTATCTGATGTCGACCGACACTACTATAGTGTCGATCGATACAGAATAACCAAAAGCAATCCGCGATAACCGATCAATCCAATTGATCCGGTTTCGAATACCAGTCGGTGTCGATCGATGCTACACTAGCATCGGTCGATACCAACCTAATCAAACCAATCGCAACTCAAACCATTTAACCAAGCTCGATAACCGGTCCAATCCAATTGAACCGGTTCATCAATCTCGCGAGGTTTGTGTCGACCGATACAACTCTTGTGTCGATCGACACTAGGCGAAAATTTTTATTCGGGTTATCCTTCTGTGTCGACCGATACCCGCTTGGTGTCGATCGACACAGGGTGATAATCCCTAATCGTTTTCAAGTTAAAACCCTAAAACTAGATTTTAATCAAAAACGAATTTCAGCATGCTTGTATCAACTATACAGAGATCCAGATTCAACTAATCTAATCAACATGCCACATATTCAATGGAACCCTAAAGCTTTGATACCACTGAAGGAATTTCTAGCAGATTCCTAATCCAATTAGTCAATCCTAGTCTGAATTCCGAGCCTAGGATCTACAGGTTCATGTAATTGAATCTATCAGATCTGGTGATTACCTGGTGATTAGCAGCGGAAGTTATTTGCAGATAATCGAGATCTAGAGCGCCTCAAATGCTGCGCCTCTACTGGTATCCACACGCACACGAACTGAACAGGAAGGGATGCTAGTGCCTTATGAGATCTGATCTCTCAAGAGGTTTCTCTTTAGTTTCTGGTGGCTGTGAATTAGGTTAGAAACGAGTTTAGGTCGACCATATATCTTATATATGTCGACTTAAATCGTCCCGGGATTAACTAATGATTAAACCGAATTAATCTGCTAATCCGCGAGTTGTGTCGACCGACACACTCTATGTGTCGATCGACACGGCCAATCTATGTCGACCGATACTATTAGTGCATCGATCAACATCGCCCAGAAAAGTCGATATTGAATGCATATCAAATATGCATTCATCCGATCATTACATTAATGATCATCCTCTTATGCAATGTCCAGTTTGCTTAGGTGTGTGACCCTGTAGGATCATATAACACTAGCAATGAGTTCTCAACTCATTGATCATAAGTGGCTTCTAGCAAAGCATTATGACTACCCAGTGTCATATGATTGTCTCATCTCGACAACACGACTCTCTCTCAGAGTAAGTACAAATAGATTTCAGGACATTCCCAACAGGATTCCCTGTTAGTTCTGACACAGCCTATAAACCTGTCCTATTTAGTTCCCTTCTCCCCTTCCATAAAATAAAAAAAAAGATAATAAACTGAGGATGAGTTAGTAACTCCGAAGTGGTCACAGGAGTGGTAGAGACCCCTATTATCTCCTGTGCGATCCATGGAATGTGTCCAAAGTACACCCCATAACGGGAAGAACACTGATAAAAAAAAAATGATACCCAATGTGGGAAAAATCAGTTGTTAAGGAAGGGAAAGAGAAGAAAGGGACTAGAGAAAGATAGTTTGGTGGTCTAGAGCTGATGAGGTAAGAATCCAGGTGCCCTTTGATCGATACTCCTTAGGTGAGACCGCACTTAAATACTTGCAGAAGTCAGTAGGGTGAATTTGGATGCTTGAATGTGATTGTGGAGTTTACTTGGGACAGTTGCTAAGTGTGGGGGAAGTATATTGTGGTCTTGAGTTCTGTAGGGAAGTTTTCAGTGGCTTACAAAGTGAATGTGATTGTGAAAGTTCCTAGGACGAAATGAGTTTCTGTGTTTTCAAACTTCTTCTCGTATACTTTGGTTCTTTACTTGCTTGAGGACAAGCAAGAGCTAAGTGTGGGGGAGTTGATATATCATGGTTTTTACCCATTTTATGCCATGATATAGATGTGTTTTTAGTGTATTTGATTATATGATATTTTGGTTTTCTACTTATGATATCTTCTGTCTCGATGAATATGTCTGAGTAGATCACCTGTTAGGTTGAAGGATTCTCATTAAGGTTTTCAGAGAATTATAGTTTAATCAATCTGTAGAGATTCATATCTGCTAGTTCTTTATCTAAGTTGTTCTTAATGCTTAATCTGAAGTAGCTAATCAGAATTATGATGTTAGATTGATTAATTCAGCGGAAGTTGGTTAATTTAACTAGAAAGAACTTCGATAAGCAATTAAACTGTTCGCAAACGAAAGTTTGGTTCAGGTTAATTGTGAACATATCAAACTTGGAATTAATGCTAGTTTAATCTGTTAGTTCTCGCAAACGGAAGTTTGGTTTGCTGCACTTAGACTTAGAGAATTATCGCAAAGGAATTTGGTTAATTCTATATCAGTGTTTGAGTTCTAGAATAGTTATTGATTGGATTTAGATAGATTGATTGCTTGCGTTCCTGATTTCCTGAGAACTCCTGAAACCTAACGCCTCGCCTTCTTGCTTACAAACTCACTCGATTTACTTTGCTATTTAGTTTACTGTTTTCAAATCTGCTTCGCTTAATTTAATCTGAACTGCTATTAATCTATTGTGTGACTGAGAGTCCTCGTGGGATTCGATACCTTATATACTACGATTGCATTAACTGTGCACTTGCAGTAGAATAGGGAAAACTATACAACCTATCAAGCATTAGCAACAGGAGGAGTCTGATAAGAAGATGACCCATAGGTCCTCTGATAGGAGTTGTTCTGCTGAAAAGGTTTTTGGAAACCAGCATTCTGACCATATCCAGAAGACTTTTGTTTGCTTGTGAAAGCACTCTTCTGACCACCAGTGTAGAACTTGTTACCTTGCTGATTTCCAAACCTGTTTCCGTGAAATCCAGATCCACCGATGTAGTTCACATCCTCTTCTTGGCAGCCATCTTCAGGTTCAAATTCCTCAACCTCTTGAGCAAAGTGGACAGCCTTCTTCCCAGTCAGCAAGCTATGAACAGTGTCCAGCTTATTCTTCATCTCAGCAATCTGGAAGTTATCAACTTTTCCACCACTCTTTTCTCTTCCTATCAGCATTTTTAGTGTTGTTGCTGCTTACCAAGTTCTCAATCAATATCCTGGCATGCTCTGGAGTCTTGGTGTTGAAATTGCCAATGCTGGCAGCATCTAACGCAAACTGGTACCAAAGATCCACACCTCTGAAGAAAATGCCCAGCAGCTGAACTTCAGAGAATCCATGATGAGGACAGTCTCGTTGTTACATCTTAAACCTCACCCATGCAGCTTTAAGAGGCTATGTAGGTCCCTGAGTGAATGTCAGAAGGTCCTGTCTAAGCTGATCGAAGCGAGCATAATCATAGAAATGCCTCAAGAACTCTCTCTTCAATGCATCCCAAGTGGTTAGCTTCCCAGGTGGAAGTTGCTTAAGCCAAGCTGCAGCCTCTCCAGCGAGAGAATATGGGAAGAGTTTGAGATGCAGAAAGTCATAACCCACTCCATTGTGCTTCATCCCAGTGACGAAGGCTTCAAAATCCTCAATGTGATCCATTGGCTGCTCATGAGGAAGGCCATGGAAAGGATGCTGCCTCACAAGTGCATAATATGCAGTCTTAAGCTCGAACTAATTCCTTTCAAAAGGAGGAGGCACAATCGCAGATCTGGTCGCGTAGAACTCATCAGGCCTGTTGTAGTCAGCAAGAGTCCTCTCTGGTAGAGGATTAGCAAGCTGTTGCTCAGGTTCAGGGATCACATTCTCTTGGGCATCAATTCTTTGTCCCTGAGCATTGTAGGCATTGTTCAACGGGTCTCTCAGAACACCTTCAGCATCCTGAATCAAAATCAATCGATTCTTCCTCCTTGAAGTTCTCTGAGCTTTTATGTTTGTTCACTCAAGTCTAGCAAGCTCCTCAAGTCTGAGGTTCAAAAGCTCTTCGTTCGGGTTGCTTCTGGTATGACGATTAGGCATACACTGATCTCAAAGGCAAAATCCGTGCTTGGTGTCGAGCGACACTGATTGATGTCGGTCGACACTGAGTGTACCTGACGATTCTTGAAACAACAAATCAAGAAAGACAAGAGAAAATGCTAGGAACAATGAAAATAAAAACGACTTAGTCTAAATTCTAGAAAAAATCTATTGGCGAACTCAAATGAGTCCCCGGCAACGGCGCCAAAAACTTGATAGGTCAAGAAATATCCCTATTCTACTGCAAGTGCACAGTTATGTGATTGTAGTATAAAGAGTATAGTATCCACAAGGACTCAAGGTTCACGCAATAGATTATATGCTTTCAAACTTACCTAAATCAATCAAGAGAAAACAGAAGACAATGCAAGTAAATTAAAGGTTTGTTTCAATGGGAGAAAAATGCTAGACTCAGGGTGTTCTCGGGAAATCACGCAATGTAGACACTTAGCTAATCAGGATTCAGGTTAAGCATAGGTTCAAGAACTAGAATCACAATGTATAATAATTAAACTCTCGCTGCAATTACTATCTATGTCTAGCAACCTAACGATTCAAATCTCTTTGCAATCTTAGAGTTCTAGACAAGCATTAATAACAAGTTCTTAAGTTCACAATTCTCCTAAACCAAATCTCTTTGTATCGAGTCAAATTGCTCACGCTAAGTTTTTCAGATTATAACTTACACTCTCGTGCCAAATTAACAATCTAAGATCTAAACCTAGATGATCAGTCCAGAATTCAATATTAATCTCAACTTAGGTGATGAACAGATAGATCTAAAATCCTAATCATTTAGTGATCTAACAAAGCGTGAAATCCCTATGAGAATCCCTAAATCTAACTAAAGTTACTACTCAGACATGATATCAAATGAACAACACATGCTTGAATAGAAAATAAGACTGGATAGATAAAAACAGGGGTTCGAAATCCTTCTCTCAAAGGTTACAAGTAGCAAGAACAACCCCAAGCTAGAATCTCTCAATCTCCAGAACAAAGCAAGAATAAAGAACAAGATAAGAGTTACTGCTCTCAAAAACCTAATTAAAAACCATTAAACACGTTATGGGTCTAAATTAGAATTAGGAAAAACTTCTGGACAACTTTGCAATTCTTCAAAAGATGTCTTAAACCAGCGCATAAGTCTCTGTCTCCCTCAGTGTCGACCGACACTAAGGTGAGTGTTGGTCGACATCACCTCGTGGTCGAGACTCTCATTTCAGCTCGTTGCACAAATCACCAGAAACGTCCCAAAACTCCGCTCTTCGCTCCAAACACAAGCATACCTGTAAAGGACTCGATAGATTCGAAAAATCAGGTTAAAGACTCAATATATACAATTATATCATGGTTGAAAACCTAGAAAAACCATGATATATCAATCCTCTTGCAAAACGCCTCTTCTCCTTACTCCAGGTTTCAGTCCTTTATTCCGTGGTGATCTTCCGCACCCCACTGACATCCTATGTGCTCGGGACACTATATCCTTTGAAAATGAGAACGGAACCCCTCCTTCTCTTCACGCTTTTCCTCCTTGGTCTCTACCATAAACCGCCAATCGCTCTTGATTAGGATCCATAACACCATTATCCCAACCGTCCTTGATCCGCACTTTCCTTGCTCGGGATTTACATTCTCCAAATGTAACCCTTTGCACCTGGAACCTGGATATCTGCCCTTAGCTAGTGGTTCTCCTAATCATTTCTTCACATGGTCCATCTTCCTTGCCCGTAACAATCCTCTTTGCTGTCAAGTCTTTGTCCACATCCCGGTCTTCACCTTTATCCATCTTCGGTTTCTCTTTGGGGATCTTCCTTACACTTCACACCTTGTTCTCATTCACCTTCACGCCCCTTCTCTCCTACTACCCTTCCTTAATAATATTTCTTGGGTGGACCTTCTCAGTCTGCTGATCCTCCTCGTGGCCTTTCTTAATCCTCCATGTCTTCGCGGTCGTCTCTTCATCACTGGCTTGATTTCCGGTAATTTTTCTCCAATTCAAACTTCTTCGTTGTAGTGTCCTTGCGAAAACATTTCTCCACATCACCTAGAACGTCTGGATGTCTTCTCTTCTTGTTGCACATTATCTTCTCCAGTCTTGGTACCCTTTCCTTCAGGTCTAACAATCTCCGTTTATTGACCGTTCGGCTAACTTTGAACCGCAGATTCTGATCCACCTCTTCATTGCTTTGATCCATCTTCGGTTACACCACCATTTGACCAATCTACCACCATCAGTCTCCACCATTTGTAGCTTGGTCTTGTCTCTTGGGATACCAGCCAAAAGAGCTCCTTTCTCATTGTCTTCTTTTCTTGGTTCACGGTCAGACTCCAATGGTCGTAACCTTTCTGAACACTTCTCGCACCAACATATGCTGCCATGGGAATCTTGTCTTTGTAACTCTGGCCTTTCGATTCCCGAAACCTTCCTCAACAATCTTTCCATGCTTTTATCCTTGGTAGTCCTTTATAGGATACTACCGCCTCTCTTCCATATTCCACTAAGGATTGCCCTTCATACAACTCCTTGTCTTCCCAAATGTGGCTGAAGTTTTCATGTCATAAATAATTGATGCCAAGTACACCTGACTTGCATACATTCCTCCTCTGATGTTCTCTTAGTAAAGACTTCTCCTAAGTCTCTCTTTTACCACGCATGACTATGAGTTCAGACCGCCTCGGTTTGAACTCCTCTTCATAAACACTTCTGCGCATTAAAACCATCTCCATCTCCATTTTTAACCACCAGTTCAGCTGCTTGCGTTAAGTGTTCTCCATTGGTTTTGTTTCTCATTATGGCCATCACCGTCACTCCTTCCAACTTTCTTATTTCCTCCATGAGGTCTCGAACCATCACTTACTCCCAAAAGTGATGCTGCACATCTTATTCCATAACCTTCTCGGTCCAACACTCTGCTTGGTCTTGACCATTATGTCACTCTTTCCCTGTCCAACTGATCCTCTTGATCCTTAGCATCCACCAAACCCTTTCAGACTGATCTCCCTGACCAGTCGTCTTCACAAAACCTTCCTGGTCGATCTCCCAACTCTGATACGATGATTTGTTGCTTTCACAAAACCACGATACGCATGATCTTCAGCCTCTCTCCACACCATCACTAAACCGTTCACGAGCCATGCCACCAACCGTTTACAAGGTTTTCTTGGGTTTTGGTTCATGTAACAGGTTTTAGGAATGGGTTACATAAAATGTTACCACTCCACAATCCACAGGTTTTCAGGAAGTCTTTCTGGGAAACCTATGGATTCTCACATCCCAAACTCAATTTAGGAAGTTCCAGACATGAAAAAATAATACTCACCCTAATATTTTCATGCATTCAGTCACCATAACTCTCTAACTCATTCACTGGTTCTATATTATAATCCCCATATAATATAAACCAATCAACAATCAAAAACAAGCAAAAACTCAATCACACACAAAAGAGAGTTATACATACCTTACATGGGATCTTATAAAGATCATGAAGGCTTAAAATTCTACACTCTAAGGATTTAACTCCCTTTGGCCGCGCTTTCTTGGTCCGTTTGTAACGCCCCTTCTCCATTCTCCGCTGACCGTCGAGCTGACCGGTCAACAATCAAACAAGAACATGACCGATCGAACCCGAGCAAGTCGAACAGGAAAAGTTCGTCACAGGACGAAGCCAGAGACAGATCGGTTTGATACAAAGGCTCGCACTAACCCGTCCTTGACTCCGCTATCCTCACTTCTATAGCACAAGTTGTACACCTTGTACCATTTCCGTGAGTTGTGTCGGTTCGGACTAAACACCATATCAGGAAAGCATATTCATTTCTGAGTAATCAAACGTTCAGTACAACGTTTAATCGTCATTTTTACAAATCATTTCGTCAATCAACAAACAACAATCAAAGCTCAATACAAAATTGGCGACAAGCCGAACCGAAATAAAACATCCAAAACCATCGAATCAACACCCCGCCACAAGCAATCCCGACACTACACCGAGGACCTCCCGCGTCCGTCGCTGCTACACCTGAAAAAACACAAAAAGAGTCTAATGAGCGATCTAAGATCACCCAGTGAATCGGCTCCCCACTAAGGCTGCTAATCTATCTATCATCTATAGATTCCCGCCCGAAACCCCAAAATAACAATCAACACACAAATAGCCGATCACGCACTACCACGTCGCGTCGAGCCCACACATAATCAATTGCCAAAAGAAAGAGAAGGTCATTAGAGGAAATCGGGAGCACTGCGGCACATGTCCCCGATTGAGACTCGATCTATCTACCGCGCACTACCAACTACACCAAAACACACACGATGGGCCCCTACGATCTTGGTAACTTCCACGGGTTCTCACCGTTACCGATATGGCAACTAACCCACGTGACTCCTTGCCGTCCACACAACGACTAGGATACCGTTCTCTGTCCATCGATACGCGGCGACTCCGGTTACCCCCGGCAACCCGAGCTTCCATGCAGTCCGGCCCTAGGACGCGACCCCGTATTCTCCGGACTACACCCTACAGACGTCACTCCATAGGTTCGCACCTGTCAGAACTAGCTGTCCAGGTTCTCAATTCCCGAGGATCCAATCGGGATGGAAGTACCAGCACGTAATCAAACACCTAGACTTGCGGGATCTAGCGCACCCTAGAATCCTAGTGCAGAAATGTAAACACGCAGACTCGCTTGGACTCTAGCAATCAATCACAATCAATATCGACAATCAACTCAACCCCGCATCCCGCAAGTCTACTCACATACACTACCGCTCTGACTCGGCACCGTACCGAGTCAGCACCACAACTTAACCGGTCCCGTGACCGCGTTAAGTAACAACGAGGATCGCTCGGCCCAACACCGAGACGATCTAAAGGCCTGCACAGAAAGGTAAACCACAACCACACAACAAACACAATCACGTAATCAACAGTCTACTCGGCCCAACACCGAAATAGACTCACAATCACACACACAGGCCTATTAGGGTGTCTAACGTCTTTTAACCAATTCACGCCCGCTACCTTGGGTTAACCGCTTGTTAACCCGTAGACGGTTCACCAATCACAACACTTCTCATTCTTAACCAATCCTCATCATCTTTTAACAACTCCTCGATCCGTCGGTTTAGAGCTAGAAGCTTACTAAACTCCCCGACGTCTCATCATTCATTACTTAATTCATTAAACCTCGGGAAACCCCGACACCATTCATATTCTATACGTTCGTTCAGGTTTAACTTCCGTATTTTAACATCGTCTTAATTTCCGTATATAAGTTCATTCAATATCGTTCTTTACTTATATATATATGCATATACGGCCCTAGTCATGCAACGACTATATGAATACATCACACAGCGCTACTACCAACCTAGCGGCACACAATCAGGTTTAATTCGTTTTAAGTCTACCATGCTTCTTTAACCCTAGCCGGTTTAACATTAACTCAATCAATCAATTCTTAATTCAATTCAATTCAACACGGTCGGGTATGCATTCCTATCTCTACGGTTTCCCATTTATAGTTCTATATGCAACTACGGTGTTTGAGCCGACTCACAATGATTTGACGGAACGAACGGCACGGATGCGGATACGGCTTCCCGAGACCCCGAACTAAACCCGAACCTCCCGAACACACGAACACGAACTCCCGAACACCCCGAACCTCCGTCGCTTTGACCCGACCTTGACCCGTACTTGACCGTTGACCTTGGCTTCCTGAACCGGTTGACCCGCACTTGACCATACCGCTGACCTTCGTGATTCCGACCGAGCCTCCGGACTAATCTCTTTTCTCTCTCCTCCGGTTCTCTTTCTCTTTCCTCCGGTTATCTCTCTTCTGGATCTCTCTCTTCTTTCTCTTTCTCTCTTCCTCCGGTTCTCTTTCTCTCTCTTCCGGCTCTCCTTATCTTTCTCCCTATTCCGGCTCTCTCTCTTCTTTCTCTTTCTTCTTTATCTCTCTACTTTCTCTCTCCTCTTTCTCTCTTTCTTCCTCTTCCTCCGGTCTTCTTCTTCTCCTCTCCTCCTCCTCCTCCTCCTTCTTCTTCTTCTTCTTCTCCTTCTTCTTCTTCTTCTGTTCCTCTTCTCCTCTTCTCACGCTCCTTTCTTCTCCTCTTCTCTTCTTCTTTTCTTCTTATGTTTTTGGTGTGTGGAACAAATGAGAGGTTCACTTGGTATTTATAACCAAGTTCAAGAATCCTTTGTGTGACATGTGTCCATGACACACATCTCATCTCTTTCATTGACACATGTTGCCACATGTCTTCTCTTCCTTCACCCTCCAGCCACACCTCCTCTCCATAAAGGGCCACAAAATGACCCATTTTACTACTCATTTCACATTTGCACAGCCCATGTAAAAGCCCCTTTGATTTAGGTCCAAAAACCTTCTTGTAGATTCATTGAATCTAGCTCACAAAGCCCCTTTTATTTTCCTCTTGCATAATTTCGTGGCACAAGCTTGTAAATGGGCTTTCATCAAGTCCATAATAACTTCAGACATCAGCTCTAATCATCCCAAACCAGGCCCAAGCTCCCTTGAATTTATTTTGGAGTTTTAGTCATTAATCACCCATTAATGATCTAAAATTTATAACTTGATCTCGGCATAAAATCTTGCTGCATCCTTTTAACCATGTCTTCTTCATATTATAATGGAGCTGTGGTCAAAATTTCATAATTTTTGGTGGAGTTTAGAAGGTCTTCTCGCTTGCCCGAACATTGTATCGGTTTCTCGGAAAAACCGGTTTTACGGTTAATATTTTCAAAACCCTTTAGCCGCTTCTATAAATCCACCAAGTCTCATCTTCAGATTCTAAATGCTCTTATATGAATTTAGCAATTTGAATCACCTCAAACGGACACCCGTAGCTCCTGTTATGAATTTTACAAGTTTTGTCGGTTTCATCGGTTTCCATTCCCGATAACCCGAAAAACTCATCTACGGTCCGTTTCCACCATTCTTGATCTTCTAAATGTTTTCTTCCTTTAAAAATAATAACATTTGGCCCGTCTTAGATTTCGGCTCGTATTTTGGTAAAATTACCAAAATGCCCCTTAACTTCTCAAAATTACAAAACTGCCCCTTGTTGACTTTTCTGTTGCCCGTTGACCATTTTTGATACAGGGTATTACATTCTTCCCCACTTACAGGAATTCGGTCCCCGAATTCTCCGTTACTAACAAACTTTGAATTGGAAACTGAACTCTGTAAGTCTCCGTCTCTCGCTTCCAACGCTTCCTTACTTGAACACTGCTGCAGCCCACTGACATTACGGCGACCCTTCCGTCTCATACCATTCTATCCCACTGATCTCATCAACCGTTCCACTCTTGCTTCCCGTCTTGTATTCCGTACTGTGCTTCACGCTCAACCGTCTCCCTCCGTCCATCCGTCCCGACCTCGATCTTGTTCTCGCTGGTTTCTGAATCCGATTTCGCTAACTTCCCACCGCATTCTCGCTAACGGCTTCGCTCTGGTTTCCATACGGCCATTGCTGCTAACACATCACACTGACCGCTTCGCTCTTTCCGCTGCTCGGTACTGACACTTCCCACTAACACTCCACACTGACCGCTTCACTTCCCGGGTCAACTCGTCTCGCGGTCTCCTTTCCAACCCATCTCGCTTTCGGGTTCGGGTTCGGTCTCGCATTCGTATCGCATCGTCCATTCCGTCCTGCACTCAACACAACAATTTTCACTGGAGCGGTGAATTCAAACCAATCCATTCCCCGATATCACTTCCTCATAGAAATATAGTTAGTTAATCATGTACCCAATGGTCACCCATGATTAAGTAACGATACTCTATAATTCCGCTCTCTCGTGAATCGACAGTCGATTCAACCTATTCTCACGTTAGCTCAACACCTTAATCGAAAAGGTTCTAACACTTCTATTCTCACCAGTCTAACGATCGCGATAAAATTCAAGCTACTCAACCAATAGCTTACCACCACCACTCACACTCCGCACATGCTACGCATGCCATAACACTAGCACTCTTACAGTGCTACACCACCGCAAAAGACAACCCTAACTATCCGATGCACCACACAAGCATTAGATAAAACACACAAGCAAATAAATGCACAACAACCAATTACCACACGCAACCAAGCAATCATCAGATCGCTCCGGATATGTCGTCAGTCTGGGTTTAGGTTATGAAGAACGGTCATCAGTTCCGCTCATCATCAGACTTCGCGTGGTAATTCATTTGCATCACAAAACCATCACACGCATGCAAACAATTACTACGAAAGTCATAATGATAAGTGACCATCTGCATCACATACATACACAAAAACAACAACATACACATGTCTCGAGGTTTATAGAAATACATAGGGAAACAGAATACAACCATAAGATGTCCATCATCAACAACCCAACCCACAAACTGCACCGCCATATCCTGGAGATGTTCCCAACAACATACGAAAACCCGTCGATCTGGATACACACAAACAATATAGTTAGTGCCCATACTCACCTGGCCTAACTACCATAACCCTAACAGCCCCAGCACGACCGGAATGCCATACACAACCGGCATCGCGGCTCGCGCTGGTAACCACTGGCAGGCGCGCCGGGAGGGTGTGGTGGGTGTGCCTCTCTGGTCGGCGGTCCGACCTGCTGCGGCTCTGCTATCGGACACAACTGCGCGACGTGACCCCCGCGACCACAAATCTGACAAACCGGAACGGGCGCTGGGCGTGGCCCACGGAAGCACTCTGACAAGAAGAAGCTGACCCCGAAGAAGGCTCCTGAAAACAATATGTTGCTCGATGCCCCTGTCCTCCACAAATCTGATAAACAACGGGTGCTGAACGGGACCGACGAGAAGTGGACCGACGGGAACAAGCGGATGCTCTGTGTCCCTCGTCTCCACACCTCCGGCATGACCTCGAGAGTCTCGGTGGCTGCACCAATGGTGGCTGCGCTACAGGTAACTGCGCGGCTGGCTGCTGAATAACTGGCTGGCGAATGAGCTCAGCGTCTCTGCGACTCGGTCCTAGTCGACACTCCTCTGGCAATGGGGCACGATGCGGCTCTCCGTCTGACATACGCGGTCCGGGCCCTACGACTGGACAAGTCGGTGCAAGATGACCGTCCATGCCACACACCTGACAATAGTAAGGGCTCGGCACCGGCTGGCGCGTCTCTCGGTAGCGCGGATCAACTGGTCGTGGACACCAATACAGATGAAAACCCTGAACTCCGTAGGCGCTACAGGTCTGGTACACAGGCATAGGCGGCACTGGATCTGCCGTGTCTGCTAGCGGCATCTCCGGTGGTATAACTGGCTCGGTCGGTGGGGCCTCTGGAGATGTGACTGACTCGAACTGCTTGCCCGACCCCGACGTCGACATCGGCGCTACTCCGGCGGCCGACTCCCTATTTGAGTGTGGCTCGGCACCATCGAGTGAGGGACCTACTGACCTCTGCGGCGATCCTGATGATGCGGCCCCACATGCTGCTCCAACACGTCTGCTAGTATCGCCATCTGCTCGTCCATCCGCTGCGCCCACTGCGCATGCTGCTCCGGGTCCAACGGCTCCATGTCCAGGTCCATGTCAAAAGCTGGGTGTACCTGGTCCAACTGAAAGCCCCCTCCACCAAGTGGAATAAAATCCGACTCATGCAAACTGAAAGGTAGTGGCACCTCACGTGCCTCATGCATCGGCGGCTGCATCCCCGATGGTACTATCGGCGCCTCGAACTGTGGTGGAAATGGCGGCAACCCATAATCTGCGAATCCCAAATAACCCACCACTCATGCGGTCGGGTCTGCGGTACCTGCATCGTCCTGTAGAGAAGGCGGTAACGGGTCTGGTAATGGTCTCCAATCCGCTGCGGCTGCTCTCGCTCCCTGATGCACACGGGGAACAACTGGCGGCCGATCCGATACCCGAGAACCCTGCGACTGACCCTGCGGTGCTATCCTCAGACCTGCCTGATGCTGGTCTACCAAAGCCTGGTACTCTGCCCGAGTCATCCGACGCTCACCCATACTACTCGCTACTATCTCTCACACCCAATGCACACACCCACACACACTCCGTCCAGGGAAGCTCTGCTACTGTCTGCAATCACAAACCACAAATAAAAATTAGTACACATAATACAAATTTTCTACCCCATCCCAACCCCGGATTTACGAACGCGGCTCGGTTTCCTAATGGATGCTTGGGTAAGACACAATTTTGACTCGATAAAACCACGGAAAACACTCAGAAATGAATAGCTTTGAAACCCCATGCAGAACCATGCTCTGATACCACCTTTCTGTAACGCCCCTTCCCCATTCTCCGCTGACCGTCGAGCTGACCGGTCAACAATCAAACAAGAACATGACCGATCGAACCCGAGCAAGTCGAACAGGAAAAGTTCGTCACAGGACGAAGCCAGAGACAGATCGGTTTGATACAAAGGCTCGCACTAACCCGTCCTTGACTCCGCTATCCTCACTTCTATAGCACAAGTTGTACACCTTGTACCATTTCCGTGAGTTGTGTCGGTTCGGACTAAACACCATATCAGGAAATCATATTCATTTATGAGTAATCAAACGTTCAGTACAACGTTTAATCGTCATTTTTACAAATCATTTCGTCAATCAACAAACAACAATCAAAGCTCAATACAAAATTGGCGACAAGACGAACCGAAATAAAACATCCAAAACCATCGAATCAACACCCCGCCACAAGCAATCCCGACACTACACCGAGGACCTCCCGCGTCCGTCGCTGCTACACCTGAAAAAAATACAAAAAGAGTCTAATGAGCGATATAAGATCACCCAGTGAATCGGCTCCCCACTAAGGCTGCTAATCTATCTATCATCTATAGATTCCCGCCCGAAACCCCAAAATAACAATCAACACACAAATAGCCGATCACGCACTACCACGTCGCGTCGAGCCCACACACAATCAATTGCCAAAAGAAAGAGAAGGCGATTAGAGGAAATCGGGAGCACTGCGGCACATGTCCCCGATTGAGACTCGTTCTATCTACCGCGCACTACCAACTACACCAAAACACACACGATGGGCCCCTACGATCTTGGTAACTTCCACGGATTCTCACCGTTACCGATATGGAAACTAACCCACGTGACTCCTAGCCGTCCACACAACGACTAGGACACCGTTCTCTGTCCATCGATACGCGGCGACTCCGGTTACCCCCAGCAACCCGAGCTTCCATGCAGTCCGGCCCTAGGACGCGACCCCGTATTCTCCGGACTACACCCTACAGACGTCACTCCATAGGTTCGCACCTGTCAGAACTAGCTGTCCAGGTTCTCAATTCCCGAGGATCCAATCGGGATGGAAGTACCAGCACGTAATCAAACACCTAGACTTGCGGGATCTAGCGCACCCTAGAGTCCTAGTGCAGAAATGTAAACACGCAGACTCGCTTGGACTCTAGCAATCAATGACAATCAATATCGACAATCAACTCAACCCCGCATCCCGCAAGTCTACTCACACACACTACCGCTCTGACTCGGCACCGTACCGAGTCAGCACCACAAATTAACCGGTCCCGTGACCGCGTTAAGTAACAACGAGGATCGCTCGGCCCAACACCGAGACAATCTAAAGGCCTGCACAGAAAGGTCAACCACAACCACACAACAAACACAATCACGCAATCAACAGTCTACTCGGCCCAACACCGAAATAGACTCACAATCACACACACAGGCCTATTAGGGTGTCTAACGTCTTTTAACCAATTCACGCCCGCTACCTTGGGTTAACCGCTTGTTAACCCGTAGACGGTTCACCAATCACAACACTTCTCATTCTTAACCAATCCTCATCATCTTTTAACAACTCCTCGATCCGTCGGTTTAGAGCTAGAAGCTTACTAAACTCCCCGACGTCTCATCATTCATTACTTAATTCATTAAACCTCGGGAAACGCCGACACCATTCATATTCTATACGTTCGTTCAGGTTTAACTTCCGTATTTTAACATCGTCTTAATTTCCGTATATAAGTTCATTCAATATCGTTCTTTACTTATATATATATGCATATACGGCCCTAGTCATGCAACGACTATATGAATGCATCACACAACGCTACTACCAACCTAGCGGCACACAATCAGGTTTAATCTGTTTTAAGTCTACCATGCTTCTTTAACCCTAGCCGGTTTAACATTAACTCAATCAATCAATTCTTAATTCAATTCAATTCAACACGGTCGGGTATGCATTCCTATCTCTACGGTTTCCCATTTATAGTTCTATATGCAACTACGGTGTTTGAGCCGACTCACAATGATTTGACGGAACGAACGGCACGGATGCGGATACGGCTTCCCGAGACCCCGAACTAAACCCGAACATCCCGAACACACGAACACGAACTCCCGAACACCCCGAACCTCCGTCGCTTTGACCCGACCTTGACCCGTACTTGACCGTTGACCTTGGCTTCCTGAACCGGTTGACCCGCACTTGACCATACAGCTGACCTTCGTGATTCCGACCGAGCCTCCGGACTAATCTCTTTTCTCTCTCCTCCGGTTCTCTTTCTCTTTCCTCCGGTTCTCTCTCTTCTGGCTCTCTCTTCTTTCTCTTTCTCTCTTCCTCCGGTTCTCTTTCTCTCTCTTCCGGCTCTCCTTATCTTTCTCCCTCTTCCGGCTCTCTCTCTTCTTTCTCTTTCTTCTTTCTCTCTCTACTTTCTCTCTCCTCTTTCTCTCTCCTCTTTCTCTCTTTCTTCCTCTTCCTCCGGTCTTCTTCTTCTTCTCTCCTCCTCCTCCTCCTCCTTCTTCTTCTTCTTCTTCTCCTTCTTCTTCTTCTTCTCTTCCTCTTCTCCTCTTCTCACGCTCCTTTCTTCTCCTCTTCTCTTCTTCTTTTCTTCTTATGTTTTTGGTGTGTGGAACAAATGAGAGGTTCACTTGGTATTTATAACCAAGTTCAAGAATCCTTTGTGTGACATGTGTCCATGACACACATCTCATCTCTTTCATTGACACATGTTGCCACATGTCTTCTCTTCCTTCACCCTCCAGCCACGCCTCCTCTCCATAAAGGGCCACAAAATGACCCATTTTACTACTCATTTCACATTTGCACAGCCCATGTAAAAGCCCCTTTGATTTAGGTCCAAAAACCTTCTTGTAGATTCATTGAATCTAGCTCACAAAGCCCCTTTTATTTTACTCTTGCATAATTTCGTGGCACAAGCTTGTAAATGTGCTTTCATCAAGTCCATAATAACTTCATACATCAGCTCTAATCATCCCAAACCAGTCCCAAGCTCCCTTGAATTTATTTTGGAGTTTTAGTCATTAATCACCCATTAATGATCTAAAATTTATAACTTGATCTCGGCATCAAATCTTGCTGCATCCTTTTAACCATGTCTTCTTCATATTATAATGGAGCTGTGGTCAAAATTTCATAATTTTTGGTGGAGTTTAGAAGGTCTTCTCGCTTGCCCGAACATTGTATCGGTTTCTCGGAAAAACCGGTTTTACGGTTAATATTTTCAAAACCCTTTAGCCGCTTCTATAAATCCACCAAGTCTCATCTTCAGATTCTAAATGCTCTTATATGAATTTAGCAATTTGAATCACCTCAAACGGACACCCGTAGCTCCTGTTATGAATTTTACAAGTTTTGTCGGTTTTATCGGTTTCCATTCCCGATAACCCGAAAAACTCATCTACGGTCCGTTTCCACCATTCTTGATCTTCTAAATGTTTTCTTCCTTTAAAAATAATAACATTTGGCCCGTCTTAGATTCCGGCTCGTATTTTGGTAAAATTACCAAAATGCCCCTTAACTTCTCAAAATTACAAAACTGCCCCTTGTTGACTTTTCTGCTGCCCGTTGACCATTCTTGATACAGGGTATTACACCGTTCCATCTCCAACTTCCCGACAATCCATATGGATAGTGGGCTTCTCGGCTTACCCCCCATTCAAACTGCTTCTCTCCGCTGCATCAAACAAAGGTAAGTCCTACACCCAACCTACCCAACTATCGTCGGATGTACCGTTTTCCTAATGTTGTGAGTGCAACCCATTTGATTCGAAAAAACTTCTGAAAACAAGAGTTCCGTGAGCATGATCATGAACCATGCTTCGATACCACAATTTGTAACACCCCGACCCGTTCTACGGACAATGGATGGCCGGAGATGTCACAATAGCCGGGTACTTCGAACGGTCCAGCCGTCCCCGAGGTCAGGCCGGCCCATCCGTGATCTGACTTACCTCTCGGTCATAGCCTAAGTCTTGTCAAACCATACTACGGCCTTGAGTTGTGTTGGTTTGGACTAAACTCTTATCATGGAACCGTTGAGTTTAATAAAACACGTTTTATTAATACTATATATGATCTTATTACAAAATGTGACCAAAAAATATTTTTTCTGCTTATCTTTTGTAGATTAAAACTTCTCGTTGTTCTTGTGCATCCACCAAGCAATTTTTGCTTGAATTCCATGTTATATTCCTTTATTTTTATGTTATAAATTAATATGTTTATTCATATTTATGTTTTTATTAAACTAGAAATGATTATCACCCATGATTCAGATTTATAGAAATATTTAGGAGTTACCTTTATGATCTGTATATCGTTTAGTTTTATTATTAGAAATAGACTAATTTTTTAGTTAACTAATATATCAATTTCTAAATTTAAAAACTTTATCAAATGATATTGATTTAAATGATATGTTTTATGATCCTAATAAAAGAAACAGAATACTAAAATATTATCATAATGAAAAAGATGAAGTAAAACGTAAATATTTAACTAGAAGACATTGCCAACCTTGTAGTTTAACTTTTGCCCCTGGTATAAAAATTTTCTGGCTCCGCCAGTGATGAGGCAATTGACTCAACAATTGAAGATATTTCATCTGATGTAGATGTTGACTCATCATCCAATTTCATTGTCAATGGTTTGATTTGGTCAATGTTGTATTGACAATGACTTTGAAATTTGTGTTTATAAGTTCAAAATAAATGAATTTATGTATGTGTATGCACGATTATGCATTAATATAATGTTCTCCCCGGATGTATTAATGAAGTTCAGAGAGACGCAAGAATAATGAATGACACAATATGACTACACTTCTCTACCATTGCCCATTAAAACCAAGAAGTAAAAAATAGTGTAATAAAGTAAGCAGATGTTTGAGTTAAAACAACATACATTCATTATCCTCATATCTCGCATCTTGAGAGAGAGAGAGAGAGATAAGCAGATGTTTGAGTTAAAACAACATACATTCATTATCATCATATCTTGAGAGCTTTCTTACGTTTAAATAGTCTGTAGCTGAGAGAAGGAGATTCTTATAATTGATCCGCCCAGAGAAGTCGCGTGCTTGCAAACTAATGCTTCTGCAGCTTTTTCCTCGTCCTGAAACTGCACCAAAGCTTGCTTTTTCCCGTTCATCTCAAAAACTTTTGTGTTAACTATCGCCCCGTGCTCTTCGACATGGTTCACCACTTCTTCCTCGGTCACGTCTTGCGGAAGAGTCGATAAGTGAATCATCTTGGTAGGGGAGCAGCAATAGCGGTAGTTCTTTGCAGCATTACGGTTGAAGCGGTTCAGGTTTGAGTTTACATAATCACGCGAGTCTGTGCCTGGTGATATATTTGGATGCTTTGAGAAGTTTACTTCTAGCCGCTTACTAAATAGCATTGCTCCCTGCAAGAAGCACAAAATAAACACAAATAAATCATCCCATTTTTTAAATCATCAATCCTAAACTCAAACCTTATCCCCAATACATTCGTGAATGCATTTATATAGATACAAACAAGGGACATGTACAAACCTTGAGGAAATGTACTGCAAGTTCGGCTTGGAAACCATCTCCCATTTGGACAAGGGCATGGTCGGGTTTGTTCCGGAGAAGCTTTATCCTTGCAATGTTCCCGTACAGAGAAAAAAGATTGAAAAGCTTATCCTCATCAACACACTGGAAAATAGTGAATCATGTAAGCCCAGAGAATATTGTAAGAAAACTTAAGTTGTCAAAGGCAAAACAAGAAATGACCAGCTTACATCTGTATTCAAATTGGAGACAAGGACTGTACACCTATCATTTGTGCCGGTTATACCCGGAGGCAAGCCACCACTAAAGGCAGCTGCAATCACAGCTGTGTTTGCCATCTAAGTGGCACCACATGCATGAGACTAATCAGGCACATAAACAAAACTTTGAACTTATAAAGAAATCAAGAACGGACCAGGAGGCTTAATCAATAGAGACGGGGACAACTAAAAACGACATCGACCTAGTGAACATAGTTGAGATAGAAAAAGTGATTCTAGAGAAATCTTGACCAAAAGAGCTGCTAAAACGGTGTCTCATAAGATTAGCGTTACCCACCTGAGGATATGCCACTGCAAAATATATATATATATATATATATATGAATTAGGAAAAGACCAAAATATAGAGGAACATCGAATAGAGTTGCAATCATGTACGACACATACCTCCGGCATCACCATAGCCAGGCTGCAAGAGAAGAAAAAACAGAACATTAAGACGGCATAAAAGGATACAAAACTTATGTAATTAATTAGTAAAGCTGGTCATACATGAGATGAATGACCTTTTTGCTCTGATGGCAGGTTTGGATTTGTATAATCCCTATTCAAAAGCAATATAAAATCAGTTATATGTACACCAATATTACATCAAATTGTATAACCACAAAGAAAATTGAAGCCAGGCACACATGATCCACACCTAGATCGATCGTTGTTGTAATTAACTTGAAGCTCCTCAAGGCTGAAAATGGAAGACCAGGTCAATACCCACAACACGAGCAAAAAATGTAAAAACTAACAATGTAAACAAACAGAACATACTTTGAGAACTGGATATCCAACTGACAACACCCGTCATATATGTTGCGACCCTACCACAAAGAAGATGGCATATATTAGTTTAGTTATTAGAAAAGTAAGGCAGACAGTGTTTTTTTGGTTGTAATTAAAGCACCTGTAGAGCAGTTCTAGCAGAGGCAGCAAACTGTTGTGCCTGATACTGGATAAGAGCTTGAAAACCTAAACAGTTCACAAACATGCTTAAACTTAAAATCATCAAACTGAGTTAATATATATATATATATATATTCACAGGCTCATAGCAATATTATATGAAAGAGGCCAATAACATGAAATAAACTGCAAAAAGTAATTCTCTACTAGAAACCCAATGGAATATAAGACCTCAACCGAATAGAAGAGGGAGAAAAGAACACGGAGAAGCTAACCAGCAGACTTCTGGAAAGTGACGAGCTTCTCCACAAATCCATAGGGAGAAAAAACTTGATGCAGGACGTCAACAGTAATTGGATACAGCATGTGATGGACAGTGACTAAGAGAATACGATTCGGCTGTACATCCACCATCACCACAGCAACCACCAGACAGAGGAAGAGACGGAAAAGAAGAGTAAATAAAGCGCTATAAAAAGAAGCGAAGGTCATGACCAAGATGAAATGTAAGGCTCCTCATTTGACATAAATGAAATGACACAACATCTCAGATTCTCAAATAATGACATTCCCAAAAGGAAAAAAAATTTACAAACCTCATCTTCCCGTCCATGAATATTCTGCTCGATTGTTGTCAATTCTTGGTGAGACGAGAACTGGATATAGACATTCCTACCTCTATCGTTGATAATGTTCAAATAAATAAGTGTGAACGGTAACGGTTCAAAAAAAGCTAAAGGAAAGGAAAGGCAGGACTCTTGTGATCACAAACCTTATGGTTGGCTGCACATTTGTAAAAAACTGAAGAGCACTGACTGCTGAAGAAACATCTTGCATCTGGAGAAGAGCCTACAAAATAAGTAGGAAAAAAGAAATCGCAAAGTTAGCCATAAGTTCCCATAAAGATGCAGACAAGAAAGAACATTTTAGAGACCTGATTCTTTGCCCTGAGCATCACAAGCTTAGTTATGACACCAAATGGCTGGAAAAGCTGAAGCAAATCATTCTGTTGAGCAAAAAAAATGTAGGTCACCAAATGAAGATGCGGGAAAAATCAAGAGAAAAGAAAAAAGGGGATATTACTTCAGAAATCTCATGCCCAACATTACGAACATGAATGACTTTGGAAGATTCAGCCATTAAGAACCTGCAAACCAAAGAGACCCGACAAACTCAGCACTAATTTTCCCGCTCATGGAATCTAAAATCGAATAGTTCTCGATTCGAATTCGAAACAAGTAAGATTCAGAGAGATTATATCCCTGCTTCTCCAATCACAAAACAAACATCGGTCGATGACGGGATGGGCTTGTCTACTCTCAGAAGATACAGATGAACAGAGAGAGAGAAAGAGAAAGAACTTGCCTTGCCTGCGAGAGGGAGGAAGAGGAGAGAGATAATCTTATGAGAGAAGAGAAGTGTAGATCGAAGAAGGCTTCGTCGTCAATGCTTTAACCCTATCTACTAATTATCTTTATATCCAATTCTTTGTGCCTCTCCTCGCGCTTCAACCGAAGCCTTTCTCTGTCTTACTCTCTAGGACCCAATTTCTTTTTTTTTTTTTTTTTTTTTTGTCAACGGACCCAATTTCAACTTGCAATAAATGACCTTGTAACACTTATTGGAAAGGTTCTCTTATTTTCCTCCACTTTTTTTTTGTTCGAAATTACTTTTATTTTAGGGGGAATTGATCTTTATATCCTACAAATTGATTCTAAAAACAAAATATTCCTAAAATTGAAAAAAAATGCAAAACTGCTCATTCATTCTAAAAAAATTATCGCAAAATCCTTATGAACAAAAAAAAAATGAAAACCGCAATTACCATGATAATCTTCGTGCGTGTCAGACTTCTATAGAAATCTGATTAGTTAGATTCTAATAAAAGTATAAATGGTTCTAGCAAAGTTATAGGAGAAATTTGATACAGAATAAAATAGTAAATTTAAATTTTAAAATTATAAAAAATATTTTGTCAAAATTTTTATATATTGAATTAAATATAGACAATTTAAAAGTATATAAATTAAAATTTGGTAAAATTGAGTCAAATAAAACAATATTTGTTAAAGTATGTCTTTATTCAAAAGACTTTAGACTTCTTGAAGAAGTTTGAAGTAGATTAATTTAGTAAATTTAAATTAAAAAATAGTAAAAATATATTTTGTTTTAAAAAGTTATACATATAAATGATTCTAAAGTATATAAATTAAAATTTGGTAAGATTTAGTCAAATTAAACAATATGTAAGGTGGAGTAAGTTCTAAAATTTACATATAACTTTAGGGTTAGATTCATGGTTTACCAAATTTACAATTGAAATTTTAAATTTCCACATATGTGTTATAATGTGCATATATTTAACGAATTTGATGTTTCTTATGTGCTTTGTTTAAATATTTTCACTTATAAGTGATAAATGTTAGATTTAGGGTTTCTCAGACTTCGCCGCGAAGTCTGAGTTTTGGAGTTTCTCAGAGTCTGAGACGTATTTAAGTTGAAAATATAAATTTAAGAAAATTATAAAATATAATTTGATACAAATTTTTGATACATAAATTAAACATAAGATTGTTGATGTATATAAATTAAAATTACATAAACTTTAGTCAAATTTAACCATTAAAGATATATGGGAGATATATTTGATTCAAAACACCATGTAGCTTGATCTATGTTTCACATATGAAGTCGAATATCATGTTTGTATCTATAGGGTTATATTGAGAGTTTGTAGCATATTGTTACATTTACATATAATGGTTAGTTTGTGACTATGTTAAACGAGTTTGATGTTTAGTATAAGTTTTTTAATATAAAATGATGGTATTTAAGTAGTAATTATTAGATTTAGGGTTTCTCAAACTTCTAGTTAAATCTGGTTCAACTATTTATACTTCCCATGAAATCTTATTTGAGACTGCATATGAAGTTTAAAATTTAAAAGTTTTTGAAAACTTCCACACGAATTTTTTTAAAAAGGCGGGAAATTTCCGCCTGAAAATGTCAGAATTTCCGTTCAATTCAGAAGTTCCTTGTCAGACTGTAAGTCTGATATCGGATATTTTACAATTTTCAGTTGTTAAAAATCAGGCGGCAAAATTTTCCTCCAATTTCTCTCCACCTATCTTAACCTAATCTTGTACGTACATATAACAACCAAAAAAATCTTCACATTTTCCTTTTCTTACAACCTCTCTTTCTCTCTTATGTAAAACCTCTTTCGAATTTCTCACCCAAGAAGGTTCTCAAGCTTATTCTCTCATGTATATGGGTTCTTATGTATGTGATTCATAGTCGATTCTCTTTGAGCTGCGAAATAGGTGAGTGGATCTGTGTTTGATTTAATGTTTTCAAAAGGTTTTAACCGAACTAATTGGGATTTTGGACATAGAATTTTGATTATACAATTTGATTTGCTCATTCTTTTTCTCTCTGCAGGAGTAAACGCTGACGATGTTCATGTTACTATTGTCGCACCAGCAGCTCGTGGGGAAGCTATCAATGAGCTTCTGGAGTTCATGGGAAGGGTATCAAACAATCCTTTATTAACCATTTCTTGGATACTTGTTCGCTAACTAATGCAAGAGCTCTGTGTTTTTGCTTTTTTAGCTGCTTGGTATAAGGTTGAGCCAGATGACTCTCCAAATAGGCTGTAATTTGCGCTTCTTATGCTGCTATTGGCTTCTAAAACTTCATTGAAGTACGAGGAACACGAAGTCTGAGAGTCTAATATAATACTACAACCGAAGTCTCAGACTTCCAGATAAATTTGGTTCAAGTATTTAGACTTCTCATGAAGTCTTATTTCAGACTGCATATGAAGTCTAAATTTGAAAGTTTTTAAAAAATTTCACACAAAACTTTCTAAAAAGGGGAAAATTTTCCCGCTCGATTCAGAAGTTCCATCCTAGACTGCATATGAAGTCTGATACTAGAGATTTTTTAACAGAAAAATCTCTCTTTTTGTGAACAAAACCCTTACATAGGTTGATTTGGTTTATTTACAAGTTCCTCTTAATTAACAAAACTTTAGATCGATAAATCTTTATGCAAACTAATACATAGGTTGATATGGTGTAGAGGCTGAAGGTGCTTTGGACAAAGCTGAGGAATGTGATGTGTATGGTGATACAAGGAACACGAAGCAATCAAAATTCTAATATCATACTACAATCGAAGTCTGAGAGTGAAAATTCAACATGAAGTATGATATTAGATTGCTTTTGAAATCTGAAGTCTAATACTAGATTATGTGTTTTCTCATTTTTGTAGATATTTTACTAGTTATTAGTCTTCTTATTTAACACATTGTATTTTATTATATTATTGGATATTATTGGATGATCAAATCAGAGGAAGGAAGCTCTCCTTGTCTTCTATGTTTGTAGAAAAATACAAAGTTGTATAAATTTACTTTTGTCTACTCAAATCAACAAGGAATTTTGTTCATTGAAAATATACAACATCAGAAAAATGGATCACCTTAACTTTGGAAAGGAAAACCATGAGCTAAGAAAATTGGTTAAAAACATTACCCATTAGATTACATACATCATTGGTGGTGAATTACCTTATACTTAGGAAAAATGGGTCACCTTAACCTTGGAGAAAAATGTATCACCTTAACCCTAAAGAATGAGTCATTTGTAATATCCTAACTGTTAAAAAAGTCCGATGATATGGTCGCCAGACCTCTACTGCTGTCTGATTCTTATGAGCTAAAAGTTTATAAACTTAACAAGTCCAAATGTCAAGTCTTTTCTCTCATTATCACATTAGCGATCTTATTGGAAAAATTAGCATATAAACGTGAAAAAGTAATACAAGACACAAGCCATAAACTTGGTAAACCAAGAATACAAAAACAATTAAGTCACAATACAACAAATACATTGTTGTAATTTATAAAATCTTGTTAACTACTCAGACTTCAGACTTCAAACGAAGTCTACTTCTTATGAGTTAAAAGCTTATAAACTTAGTTACATTGCTAATAACTTAAGAAACTTGATTATCAAATAATATAACATATCATCTTGTAAAAATGATAGAGGCGTAACATAATACGTATAACACATGTGAAAGCTAAAAAATATTTTTAATACATTATATGTAATGTACAAATGGGTTTTGTTTTTAAAATAATATTCTTCAGACTGCACACGAAGTCTGATTCTATTAGTTACATTGCCAAAATTCTTCAAAAATTGATTAAAAATAATTACCAAACATAAGAATGTAAGACTCACGCAAGAAGAACATATACAACTAACACACACACTACAAAAAAAAATGTCTCATTCATGTTCTCTTGTTCTTTACTTCGATTACAGCTTCGATTTGTACTCTTAGATTTTACATGCATGTCACACTATACAAATTTTAGATCTAAAACTATCACTGCTCTAGCTTAGATATGAAAGAAATGAACATGTTTGGTTTAGATATCAGTGAATTCAAGCTTCGTTTGTTCATCTGTTCTTATTCTTCTTGGATTATTGGTTTCTATGTTCTGATTTTTGTGGACTCTTTCTTCAAATGAATATGCTCAGTTTGGTTTGTTTTATTTTGTTGAACACTTCAATACTAGATATTCTGATTTCATGGCTTCACATTATATTTCATATCCTTATACTCACTGTGTTAATTTATTTTGCAAGTGTTGGTGAGTGCACTAATGGGAATCTGAGGCTTATCTTTCATTCTTATCATGACACAGGTTAGTACCAAATTTCCTATCATTTATGTGCTTGTTGATCTATGTGTTTAACTTTGGTTTAATGTTGTTGTTTATGCTTTGTTTGGTACCGTGCATTATCTATAGTTCTTCTGTGAAATTGTATTATTAAGACTTATAATGTAGATTTGTTTTTCGTTGTTTCAATGTGGCTTGATTCGTTTCTGTGTTTTAAATATTATACTTTGGCAACGTTAAATGAAATGAAAAGCTGATTAAGTCTCTAGAATTGAGTGATTTGGTGTCATTTTTAAACTCATTGCTTCGTGTATAATGTTGTTTGTGCTGTTGTTTAAAGGTTTTAAGTAAAGTTAGATCATATAATGTTGGACAAGGCATGGGTCCATCTTTCCAGGTAAGGAATTTGCTAATATAGCTTAGGTAAATGTTGGAGATTAGTTTGTTTAAATTTTTTTGTTGTCTCCAAATGAAGACTTGATCCTGATTACGAGCTTGGTGCTTGGAAGTTTGTTCGGGCAGTGACTGGGGATTTAGTAGAAAGAAAGATGATGATATGCCCCTGCATAGACTGTCGAAATGTGGATTGACACATAGGAAGTGATGTTGTTGGTCATCTAGTTACTAGGGGAATGGATGAAGTCTACAAACTGTGTAAGGATTGGTACCATCATGGAGAAGTTAACTCAGAGGGTGATGGTGAAATCATAGTGAATCAGCGGAATGAAGAAATCTTTGGGTTATACAGAGCTACAGAATGTTTAGACGAGGAGTTAGCTGCTTCGGGTGACTTGTGTGATATGGCAGAGGGAGAGGATAAAGAAGAGGATGAGTTCTTGGCAAAACTAGCAGATGCAGAAACTCCTTTATATCCTAGTTGTGCGAATCATAGTAAGCTTTCAGCTATTGTGTCATTATTCAGATTGAAGACTCAGAATGGCTGGTCTGACAAGAGTTTCAATGATCTACTAGAGACATTGCCGAAGATGTTACCAGAGGACAACGTGTTGCATACTTCATTTTACGATGTGAAGAAGTTTCTGAGGTCTTTTGATATGGGCTATCAAAAGATTCATGCGTGTATCAATGACTGTTGCCTTTTCAGAAAAAAGTTCAAGAAGCTAGACGAATGTCCTAAATGCAAAGCGTCTAGGTGGAAGGTTAACATGCAGAATGGTGAGATCAAGAAAGGTGTCCCGCAGAAAGTACTAAGGTAGTTTCCAATTATCCCAAGGCTCAAGAGGATGTTTAGGTCTGAGGACATGGCCAAAAACTTAAGGCGGCACTATAGTAACAAGAGCAGTGATGGGAAACTAAGACATCCTGTAGATTCAGTGACTTGGAGTCAAATCAATGACATGTATCCATCGTTTGCTGCTGAAGGAAGGAATGTGCGGCTTGGATTATCCACAGATGGATTTAATCCATTCAACATGAAGAATAGTAAGTATAGTTGCTGGTCTGTCCTACTTGTTAATTATAATTTGCCGCCTGACCTATGCATGAAGAAGGAGAATATTATGCTAACCTTATTGATTCCTGGTCCACATCAGCCTGGTAACAGCATTGACGTGTACTTAGAGCCCCCGATAGATGATCTAAGCCAGCTGTGGAGTGAAGGTGAGTTGACATATGATGCTGGCAGTAAATCTATTTTTACTCTCAAAGCAATCCTTCTCTGGACCATCAGTGACTTCCCTGCTTATGGAAATCTAGCTGGATGTAAGGTGAAGGGAAAGATGGGGTGTCCTATATGCGGGAAAAACACAGATAGTAAGTGGCTAAAATTTAGTAGAAAGCATGTGTATATGGCTCATAGGAAGGGTCTCTCAGCAACGCATACGTACAGGGCAAAGAAGTCTTGGTTTGATGGACATGCTGAGCATGGGAGAAATGGTAGGATCTTATCTGGTCATGATATTTCAAAGCAGCTGAGAAACGTCAAAAACAATTTTGGGAATGTTAAAACATCTGGAAGTAAGAGAAAGAAAGCAGAGACTGTAGCAGAAGAAGATGTTAGCGAGGATGGTTCAAGTGAATTTGAGGAAGAGGAAGATGCAGAAGTAGACGAGGAGGATATGTCTAGATGGAAGAAAAGGTCAATATTCTTCAATCTGCCTTATTGGAAGGTATGTTCATATATAACATTAACATGAAATAACATCATATAAATTATAGTTCTCTGACCTTTTTTCTTTTACTATGTTTGTATTACACATGAGCTACCTATTAGGCACAACTTAGATGTGATGCACATAGAGCGAAATGTTGCTGCAAGTATTGTCTCGACATTACTTCACTGTGGTAAATCAAAAGATGGGCTCAATGCTCGCAAAGATCTTGAGCTGCTTGGTATTAGAAAGGATCTGCATCCTACCACCAAAGGCAAAAGAGTATATCTTCCAGCAGCTCCGTGGTCTTTGAACAAGGCTGAGAAAAAAGTATTCTGTAAACGGCTTTACGACTTTAAAGGTCCTGATGGTTATTGTTCAGATATATCAAGAGGCGTATCACTAGAAGACAATAAGGTTTCTGGACTGAAATCACATGACTATCATGTGTTAATGCAGCAGTTCTTGCCAGTTGCTCTCAGAGGTCTATTACCTAAAGGTCCTAGGTATGCAATTCTACGCTTATGTGCATTCTTCAATCACCTTTGCCAGAGAGTGATTGATATGGAGCAGATTTCAGTAATGGAAACTGAAATAGTTGAGACTCTATGCATGTTTGAGAGATACTTCCCTCCAAGCTTCTTCGACATTATGGTTCACTTGACAGTTCATCTAGGAAGGGAAGCTAGGCTTAGTGGACCAGTCCATTTTCGCTGGATGTATCCATTTGAGAGGTAAAAATTGCCTTTCTGTTATTTTGAAAGTTTTAAGTCTTACAATGTGATACAATCTAACTTCTTATTTTCTCTGTAGGTACATGAAAGTCCTCAAAGATTTCGTTAGAAATCCTGCAAGACCTGAAGGGTGTATCGCCGAGTCTTACCTGGCAGAAGAGTGTGTGCGGTTCTGTAGTGACTTCCTTAGAAAGACTACTAACGTGGAGGAAAAACTAGATAGGAATATAGAGTATGAGAGTGATTTTATACTAGAAGGCCGTCCAACATCAGCAGCCACCACAACAAATTTGTCTGATATGGAGAAGAGAATTGCTCATCTCGCTGTCATTCAGAACACGGCCTGTGTGGATCCTTATGTAGAGTAAGTTACTGCTTAGTACTTTTTTAACTTTTAATATCTCTGATGTTCATAATCAGCTGATGTCTTTTATCTCTTTTGGTCATAAGCATGCACCTACAATATTTGCAAGACACAAATTCAAAGTGTAGACACGATGCAACTGTTTTATGGAACACTCATACACATAATTTTTCTTCTTGGCTGAAGGAACAAGTAAGTATTAAATAACTGTTTATCCTGTTTATTTTCCCAATAATACCGTTTTATATTCAGTGACATCTTTTATCTTTCTGTGTATTAACTAGGTACCAATTGATTCAGAGAGTCATCAGAAGACTCTGAAATGGCTGGCATATGGTCCCAGGAATACTGCAAGGATGTATACTGGATACATAGTGAATGGACAGAGGTTTCATATAAACTCAGTTGATAAGAAGAGTCAAAATAGTGGAGTATATTATGAGGCAACATCAATGTGCAGATCAAGTGCTAAAGACACTGCTCAAGTTGTTGATTTAGTTTCATATTATGGGAGAGTGACAGAGATCATATTGTTGGATTATCATGTCTTCTACGTGCCTATATTCAAGTGTCAATGGGCAGTAAGAGGCAACGGGGTTAAGATAGAAGATGGATATACTCTAGTTAATCTGAACCAAAGTCAAGTTTCTTTTTTGAGGGATCCTTACATCTTAGCATCTCAAGCGAAGCAAGTTTTTTACTCAAGGGAGAATGACACATCAAATTGGTATGTGGTGTTGAAAGGCCCTTCAAGAAGATACAGAGAGGAAGAGGAAACTGATATGAATGCAGAGATAGGACCATTGCCATCACATATTGAGATGGATGCAGAAATAGAAGAAGATCACAATGCCAGACCTGATTGCGAGGTGATTTATGTTTGATATGATTGCTTGTTGTGTGATTTCTTGTTCTGTGTGTTATTGTCTAGTGTTTCCTTGTGAATTTTGTGTTGTTTATGCTTGAGCAATGTGTGCTTGATTAGGAATTTGTTTTGCTGTGTTGTGTAACCGGATTTAGCTGCTACTAATATAATTATTTTATGTTCAGGTGACTAAATATGGGGCGCAAGAAGACAACACGAGGTAAAAACACTGCAAACAAGACTCTAAAAAAAACAGAAACCAAGAAGAAGGTCATAGAAGAGGAAGAAGCAGAAGTTGTGGAATTTTTGTGTTCTTTGGGAGAAAGTGCTCATGAAGAAGAACAGCAAATCAATGAAGAGAATGAGAAGGAAGCAGACATTGAAGTGTCAAGAGAGAATGAAGAGGAAAGAGAAGCATTAGAAAGAGAGAATGAGGAGGATAGAGAAGCAGCAGATACTACAGAGAAGGAAAGAGAGAATGAAGAGGAAAGAGAAGCGGATGGTACTGAGACAACATAGGCTATTGATGAAGAGCCTATCGGTGAAGTTGAATTGAATGAAGAGCATGACCATCAAGAAGGACATACTCGTAAGAGACAGCGAGGTCCTACAAAAATGAAACACATTGCAAAAGATCCAAATAGCAGAGTTAAGGTTGAGTTTAATGACTTGGGAGAACCTGTTGGGCCAGGATCATTTTTGCTATCATCATATCTAGGACCATTGGTGAGGGAACATGTCCCTGTGACGATTGAGGATTGGAGAAAAATCACTGAAGAAATAAAAACAGTTCTCTGGAAGTCTGTTCAGGTGATTTTCTCTTTCAAATTTTCATGTGTTAATTTAAGAAATACATACTCAGTTTGAATTTTTCTGTGTGTAGGCAAGATTTGAGGTTGATGAGGAGTATCAAAAGGCTGTTGTGATGAAGCAAATGGGCTGTCTGTGGAGATCTTCAAAATCACGCCTAGTCTCGCAGATTAGGAATGTAGCTAGTACTAATCAAGAGAGGATGAATCTGCGACCAAAGAATGTTTCACCAACTGAATGGCGTAAATTTGTCAAAGCAAAGACTAGCTCAGCCTTTAAGGTAAAGTATTATATTTTCACATAGACTTATGCATTGGGATGTGTATAACTAACACTCATATCCTAGGTTGTGAGTGATTCTTACAAAGAGAGAAGGAGGTTACAGATTCCTCACACCTCCAGCCGTAGGGGAATGGTCAGGCTCGCAGAACAAATGGTAAGACAGTTTAACTTAATGCTGCTAAGACTTGCATATATTATTAACTCATTTGATGATTGGTGTCTTGTTCTTTCAACAGAAAAAAGAGAGCGGCGAACCATCTCAAGTGACTAGACTAAAGGTTTGGGTCAAGTCTCGTACTAAAAGGGATGGTACACCAGTCAATACAAAAGCGGCTGAGAAGTTTGTAAGTAACTGAATTAGTATTGGATGTTACTGAATACTACCTTCTTTAATTTTAAATTCATGTTTTGCAGAGAAAGGCAGCTGAGCTTGTTGACAGTGAAGGTCCATCCGACTCAACAAACCCAAGAGAAGATCACCTTACGCAGCTCTTAGGTCCTGATAATCCTGGTCGGATTAGGGCAATGGGTAGAAGCATGAATATGACCAAGTTAGCTTGCTTTCAAGTAAAGCAACACTTTATGGCTCAAATGGAAGAGAAGCAGTATCAGCTGATGGACAAGGTGTCTTATTTAGAATATGAACTAGCCAAATTCAAGAGGCAGGAACCTGAAGTGGGTGAAAACTCAGCTGATGCAAGAGTAAGTCAGTTGTTTCTTTTTTAATTTTAGTTATCTTTTATTTTAAATTCTGACACGTTCAACCCACCAATTTGTAGAGTGTTAAGTCAAGAACCGGACCTAAATGTATGTTAGTTGATTGGGACCTTACTGAAGACAATGTTGCTGAGGGACGTCTTGTTTCTTCTGACCCGAATGACCATGTGAATGAAATCCCTTTAGGCCCTAATGCTGTTAAAGTTTTGGTTGAAAGTTGGAGACCTGCTCCTGAGATATATAATGTTGACCAAGCTGTAGGAGAAATGATTGCATGGCCGGCCAGTAGGTGTGTTATTATTGATCAGTATGGGTTCAACGTTGAAGACGTTCCTCTTCTGGTAAAGTCTTTTATACATAACTTTAATTTAGTTATGCTTGATTTGTCTATGCTTAGAGTAATCGTATTCGTTTCTGTATGTATGATAGAGCCCAAGGACTGATTCTTTCAACAAATGCAAGCTTTTGGATTGGGCTCAAAGTGATGATGTTATTGTTGCTGAAAGGCGTTGGCAGTGTCGAGAATCAAAAGCTACGGTTAATGGTCTTCCGCTAGGACCAAATGCAGTTAAGGTATTTGTTGATGTGGTCCATGAACCTGAGACATTTCTATGGAGGCCAACTAAAGAGAAGCCATACCTTGGACAATCGGTTAAGTGCTTTGTTGCATGGCCTGCGAAGAAGTTGGTGTTTGAAGATTCCACAGCTGTGCCTGTAACATGTCCAAGGCCTCCTGCAGAGAATCATACAAGTTCAAAAGTCTTATTCTCTGGATCACCAAAAGGTTCAGTTAATGAAATCCCTGAAGGTTCAGTTTTTGCATCACCAAGTCCTAAAGCTCCTACACAGAAAAGTCCACTGTCATGTCCAAAAGCTCCAGCCGTAAAGAAAACTAAACCAGCTCCACAATCACCTACTCGAAGATCTCTGGTAATTATTTCATGCCTTATTAACTACTTTGATGTTATTGTCTTCAAACCATATAACCAAACAGTCTATGTTTGATTCATTGCAGCGTCACGGTCCAACTGCAGTGGCGAAAGAAAATCAGAAGTGCAAGTTGTGGGACATTAGAGGAAAGAAGGTGATTGTTGCTGAAGGTCGATGGGCTTCAAACAACCCAGAAGACCGCTGCCATTTTGTTCCCTTGGGGCCTGATGCAGTAAAGGTTTGGATTGATGTAGTGCAGGTGGCAACTGCAGTAGTTTGGCGCCCATCAACTGAGATAGAGTGTATGGGAGATGCTATTGGATCAACCATTGCATGGCCAAAAGACAAAGTGTCCTTGACTTATATCAGGTTAACTCTAGACTTGAATGAAGACTGTTAGTATGATGATGGTTTCTGGAAATGTTGTGTGATATTATGTGTATGTTTGATATGTTTCTGGTACTTGGATGTTGTTGTTGGATTGAGACTTTATGTTAAGTTTTATGAAAAGTTAATGAAATCAGGTGCATTTGGAATGGTTATATGTACATTTCATAGCAGGTTAGACAATTATTAAACTAATGCCATCTTAACATATATAATTGCATATAAAAAACTGTTATGAAGTCTCATTTCATAGCAAAAGTATTGAGCCATAGTAGATCGAAACTATAGCTTATATAGGTCCGCTATCAGTTTATGTTAGAGCGTTATATATACGCTATTATAGAACAAATATACCACGTATATAAAACGCTATAATAGAATGTATCAAACATAGCAACCAAATATTAACGCTATTATATGCAGACAATAACATAGCACGAAAGAAAAGCTATCGTAGGGGGAGGTCTATTATAGATGCCGCTGTCAGAGCGTTTGTGGAAACGCTATCTATTACGTATGATAGCTTGTATCGTGTGCTATGAATGTTGATTTTTCTTATAGTGACATTTATAAAAATTAAATCAACGAAATTCATCACAAATATACAAAAATGTGTTTTTAAAAATTTATCATTTTAGACTTCCCAAGAAGTATGACAATACTTTTACTATATCTCTATTGCAGTCTGAAAAGAGGGTATTTTTGCAATTGAAATCAAACTAAGAAGACAACGGATGCAGTCTGATAGACTTCAGACAGCGTACACGACTTCTTTAGGATTTTTTGACTTTTTTGTCAGATAGCTTATGAAGTCTGAGAATAAAAATGGGTATTGAGCCATAGTAGATCGAAACTATAGCAAAAGTATTGAGCCATAGTAGATCGAAACTATAGTCTCATTTCATAGCAAAAGTATCGAGCCATAGTAGATCGAAACTATAGCTTATATAGGTCCGCTATCAGTTTATGTTAGAGCGTTTTATATACGCTATTATAGAACAAGTATACCACGTATATAAAACGCTATAATAGAATGTATCAAACATAGCAACCAAATATTAACGCTATTATATGCAGACAATAACATAGCACGAAAGAAAAGCTATCGTAGGGGGGGTCTATTATAGATGCCGCTGTCAGAGCGTTTGTGGAAACGCTATCTATTACGTATGATAGCTTGTATCGTGTGCTATGAATGTTGATTTTTCTTATAGTGACATTTATAAAAATTAAATCAACGAAATTCATCACAAATATACAAAAATGTGTTTTTAAAAATTTTATCATTTTAGACTTCCCAAGAAGTATGACAATACTTTTACTATATCTCTATTGCAGTCTGAAAAGAGGGTATTTTTGCAATTGAAATCAAACTAAGAAGACAACGGATGCAGTCTGATAGACTTCAGACAGCGTACACGACTTCTTTAGGATTTTTTGACTTTTTTTGTCAGATAGCTTATGAAGTCTGAGAATAAAAATGGGTATTGAGCCATAGTAGATCGAAACTATAGCAAAAGTATTGAGCCATAGTAGATCGAAACTATAGTCTCATTTCATAGCAAAAGTATTGAGCCATAGTAGATCGAAACTATAGCTTATATAGGTCCGCTATCAGTTTATGTTAGAGCGTTTTATATACGCTATTATAGAACAAGTATACCACGTATATAAAACGCTATAATAGAATGTATCAAACATAGCAACCAAATATTAACGCTATTATATGCAGACAATAACATAGCACGAAAGAAAAGCTATCGTAGGGGGGGTCTATTATAGATGCCGCTGTCAGAGCGTTTGTGGAAACGCTATCTATTACGTATGATAGCTTGTATCGTGTGCTATGAATGTTGATTTTTCTTATAGTGACATTTATAAAAATTAAATCAACGAAATTCATCACAAATATACAAAAATGTGTTTTTAAAAATTTATCATTTTAGACTTCCCAAGAAGTCTGACAATACTTTTACTATATCTCTATTGCAGTCTGAAAAGAGGGTATTTTTGCAATTGAAATCAAACTAAGAAGACAACGGATGCAGTCTGATAGACTTCAGACAGCGTACACGACTTCTTTAGGAATTTTTGACTTTTTTGTCAGATAGCTTATGAAGTCTGAGAACAAAAATGGGTAGTTTTGCAATTGACATTTAAATTTGACTTTTTATTAGACTTCTTGAAATTCAGACTTCTACTGTTGTTTGACAAAAAGTATGGGTATTTTTCGAGTTGACCAAAAAAATTTGGTGTTGACTTTTTTGTAACAGACCTCTATTGCAGTATAAAAAGATATTCAGACAGCGAGGGAAGTCTGATAAAAAGCTTCGCATTTTTGGGGTATTTTGGCATTGACCAAATTTGGTATTTCATATTTCTATAGCCGTATGACAAAAGTTTTGCATTTCAGATTTGTAGAGCTCTCTGGATTTTTTTCCTTATTCTGGTCAACATTTGAAGATTTCGGTAAATTACTCTTTCTACCCATTTTTATTTTCAGACTTCGGATTCCTTCTGAGAAAAAGTCAAGAGTCAGTCAAATTCACTCAATTTTTTTTGTCAGACTACAAAAGAAGTCTGAATAAAAAATGATGATCAATTACAAAACTACCCTCTACTTATTTAGACTTTTTGGTGAAGTTTGCTAATTTATTTTTTCAAAGGAATTTCTCAGACTTCATTGGAGGTCTGTTAATTAAAAATCAATTGCAAAACTACCCTTTCGCTGACCACCAGACTCCATCAGACTTCATGGGAAGTATGAAATCACGAAACATATCTGAAAATCGGCGAATCTTGTGAAAAATTACCTAAATCAGGTTTTGAGCTCATTTTAACCTTCACCAAGCGCTCAGAACTTCTAGTTACACCAATACCCAACAAACCCAACCATTTTTATGCAAGAATAACCAAAGTCGCAAGAGATCCAAAATTTTAAAATTTTAAAACGTGAATTAGAGAGTTTTTTTATGAAATTGGAGAGGAAATAGGAGAATACAAGGTTCTGAACTCTAATATAGAGTTTTAGTGGTTTGAAATTGGTTGCGTGAGGCATTAGAAGCTCAAATTTGATTGTTAATGGTGGTTGGGTGAATTGGAGAAGATGACAGTTTCCTAATTAAGTTAGATCTTAAAGGTTTTTTTGTCTTTTGGTGAAAACATCAGACTTCACAAAAAGTCTGATGATGGCATTGTCGTGAATACACCGCTTATTAAGGAGATATATTAACGAAGAAGAGGAAGGAGAAGGGAGAGGATAGTTTTAGGGTTGACTTCAATTTTAGGGACATTTTGTACTATTTATTTAGGTAAATACCCGCACAAATACACATAACATTCCAACATATTATTTTGTTCACATATATAATTTCTGTTAATATGTTTATGTTTTATTACTATTTTCATTTTTTCTATGTTTTGGTATTTGTCTTTTTCTTTAGATTTGTATTGATTTGTGTTTGATTTATTATTGAATATTTTACATTTCTATAAAATACTAGTAATATGTTTGTTTGAGCGAATTTTTTAATAAAGTTATGTCTTTCAAAATAAAAGAAAACGCTGAGATTTAAAAAAAACATGGTAGCACTACAAAAAAAAGTCCAAAAAAAAGTCCACATTGAACTGCTATCGTAGATGAATTTAAAATTTCTGTATTATATAATAGCATTAAATAAAGGCTATGATAGAGTTTTACTAAGCGGAAATCTAAAATTAGCTTTTTCAGCCAAACACTTAACGAAAATTTTAGACTCAGATTCGTTTTCCCTCTTTCACTTCTTACTTTCCCTCTTTCACCTCTCATTTTTCCTTGTTTCTTTTAGAACCCTAACGCAAAAATTTCCTCCAAATTTGTTGTGCTCTCTCTTCTTCCAAATCCTTGACAAAAAAATGATTCATTCCTCTTGTCTCTCTTTTCTCGTCTCTCTCTCTCAAACCCTAAACGAGCATGTATCTTTTTCAACCTCCACCATAGCATCCTTGTGGTCGGAGAAACGGGAACATTGGGAAGGCAAATCATCCGGCGAGCTTAAGAGGGAACGAAGGGTATGATTTCAAGTGGGTTAATCTTGCTCCAGGGACTCCATTTCGACGAGCAACCTTATGGTCGGAGCCACTGGAACATTGTGAATGTACGTATTCACATCTTGTGGAAGAAAGGAAACAAAACAATGGCTTCTTATCTGGATATTGTTAAATTATGTGGGTCTCCTGTATCGATTTTCAGTCTTAAATCTCGAGTAAAAATGGAACTGACAAAATGGATTTTCAAATTAGCTGATTCTCGGGGTTGGCATCGCCTTGATATGTTAGGGCTAATTCAATTGCTCTTAACGGCGATAATCAGTCCAAAGGTCAGCTTTCTTCTTTCTTCATCTTATATAAGCTATTAGAAAAGTTGATTTTTAGGAGTTGGTCTTGTTAATTACAGTTTATAATTTGTGTAGGTATAAACTTTCGTGGTGCAGCTTCATAAAATTGAAGATGGAACAAAGGAATATGCAGAGTTTCTTCATCTTCCCAAGAAGAAATTAACAGATTTTGGTATGTATACCTTAAACATCTGTGTATGAATGGATTTTTAATGGCTGAAATCCTTATTAAGCTATTATAAAAGTTGATTTTTAGGAGTCGGTTTGGTTAATTACAGTTTATAATTTGTGTCCTTCATTTGTTGTGTTCAGGGATTGATTCCACGTGATTAGATCTTGCTGCCAATTTGAGGGACTTTCTTCTTGAGTTTTTGGCCGTTGATAGTCTTAACTCTTGGTTACATTGTAGGATATTGAAGAACGGTAATCTTGCTAGACAAATACCTGCCTATCTTTCAACTTTGCCGAGTTTGGAGACACTGTAAGCATGTCTCAGTGACTTAAAGCAAATGAAGATTTGGTTGTTTCATGAAACACTGACTGGATGATTAATTCTTATTACTGTTTGTGGATAGGGATTTGAGTTTTAACAAGTTGGTTGGGCAGTCGTTTGCAGAGGCAGAAAAATTACAGTTGTTTTTAAGTGAAAAGAATCTACTGTCATATGTGTTTAATGTTCTATCCAACTTTGAGTTAGAATTAATATATGACTCTCTTTTTTTTTGGCAGAAATTTGGCTGGAAATAAGCTAGAGGGAGATGTTCAAGATGACTTACTAAGGGATGGAATCACTGTGAATGTATATTTCTGGATTTTGCAAACTACTTTCTCATAAGAATATGAATCTAAGTTTTGTGTTGCATTACATCTCAATTTTGATGCCAATTCGCTTGTTGCTGCAGAGATCTTTCATACAATAATCTCAAGTGGCAGAGTCCTGAAAGTCCTTCTTGTCGGCCACACATGTGAGGGTATCGTCATGTTTTCTTCTTTGATGTTTCTGCTAGACATAATTGGCATTATAACGAAAATTCTTGTTTATAGGAATCTGAATTTAAACTTGTTCCATAGCACTTCGACAAAAAAATCAGGAGGTCCTTTCTTTTTATCATCTTTATCATCCAGATTCCGTGTTTGTATCTTAAATATTCCCTTGATATGCAATTCCCAATTGATGTTTTTTCCTGTAGGAGCAAATTTCTTCCGTGCATCCAAGATTTCAAATGTCCTCGATGTAAGTACACTTACTTACATGACTAGTGTTGATAGATAGTTTCACAATACTCTCTCATCTGGATTCCCTTATTAAATTTTCTTTATACTGTAGACTATCGATATTGTTATCTCCTTGTCTTGTTATCATTATATAAAACAAAATGTTGATGTAGAAAGCTCCCTCGCTTATTCTCTCTCATTTATCTAATTTGGTTCATCTGGCTTCGAGCTGCCTCCATGTAAAACTGTGGGAGAAGCGATTTAATTTTGAAGGAAAAGAAAAGCAAAATCTTATATGAAGGAGATGGAGAAGCAGAAGGTGGTGCTGCTAAGTATTATCTGAAGCCTAATGCTAATTGGGGTTCAACAACACTGGGGACTACATGGACGACAACAACTTCCAAAACCTTAATCATAAAACCAAAGAAGGTCGAGTGCGGAACGGTGGTTGATACGACCAGGTTTTAATCCCTAGATCTACACCGCAAGTGCACAGACGTGACAGTAATATATATGGTATTGAAATCCACAGGGACTCGAGACCTTATGATAGATTGTAGAACAGTCAAGTTAAGCTAGGTGAAATTAATTAGAAACTAAATAGCAAGCAGAAAAGTAAATCAGATAGCAGGAGTGGTTTGTAAACAATCAACTAAAAACGCTAAGTCTAGGGAGTTCTCAGGAAATCAGACAAGCAGATAAACTATCAGTCAGGATCAAATTAAGTCCGGTTCTAGAACTCAAACACAGATGTAGAATTAACCAACTTTCGTTGCGAGAATTCTCTAAGTCTAATAGCAGAAATCCAAATTTCTTTGCAATTCCTAACATATTAAACTAGCCTTAAGTGCAAGTTCGATAGGTTCACAATTCAATTAAACCAAATTTCTTTGCAGATAATTAAATTGCTCAACCTAAATAGTTCAGATTATAAACCACACTTTCGTGTCAATTTAATAACCTAGAGTCTAGATTCTAAGTGATCAGGTTAGAAACTAGTATTAAGCTCAATTCAGGTTGAAGAACAATTAAGTTATGAATCCTAAACTGATAAATTAATCTAACAAGTCATGAAAACCTTTATGAGAATCCCTAAACCTAACTATGAATATACTCAGACATGATTAATGAAACACGAATCATAGAATAAATAGATTGCATAAATAAAGAGTAAGAATAAAAGGGGTTCGAAATCTTCTCCAGAAGCAGGAAGCAATACAGGTTCATATCAGCCCCAAAAGCTCTAAAATCTCTATGCTCAAAGTATGAAAGCGTATCTAGAATTAAACACCAAAAGCCTAATTATAAAGCTCTAATCACGACTGGGGCTTCTTTGTAATTATTGGAAACTTCTGGGCAAAAATGCAATTTCCACATTCTTCATTAAACTCGCCGAGGAAAGCCCATCTCGCTCGTGTGTCGATCGATGCACATGTTGTGTCGATCGATGCAATCCTCTGTTTTGGACAGTGAACTCTATCTCTCTGGTTAAATCTCTAAAATGCTCCAGAAAGCGCCATAATCACCAAATCTGCTCCAAATGTGCATATTGAAGGATTATAGTGTTTGTTCAAGGTTTAATTCCCAAATTACAACCTAACACATAATCTTAAACAGATCTAGGTTCTTGCAAAACGAATCATAAAACCAACCAAACCTGGATCATTACCTTTCAGATTGCAGCGGATAATTGATGGTAATGATGAGATCAGTTAGAACAGATGAACAACCTGCTCCTCCTTTGGTATCCACACTCTTACAAGCCGGGATGGCTGCTAGACCAAAGAGATGGATCAGATCAGAAAGAGAGAGTTCTTGAGAGAGAGACACACGCGGCCACAAGGAGAAAAACGCAAAACCTTCGCTTAGGGTTTCGATTTCTTCATCCTAATTAACTCTCTAATGGGCCCAAGTCTAATGACTAATGGCTCATTTGTTATTTGGGCCCAAGACACAAATCAGACAAAAGCCTGCATTTTGTCTGGCCCAATTCTCTGATCCAATACAGTAAATGGCATTGCATCTTACCGTATTAATTCCATTTAACTTTCCCGTTAGCTATGGTGTGTGACCCTTCGGGATCATACAATACTGGTAATAAGTCCTAAACTTATAGATCAAGAGCGGACTCTAGCAAGCCATCATGATCACCCAGTATTTATGACTTATGTCTGATCTCGACACTTATCATACTTTCTGGAGATAGTACGGTAGATTTCAGGACATTCCCAACAATCTCCCACTTGTACTGGAATCCTACACAGGACATTCCCAACAATCTCCCGATTGTACTAGAATCCTACATTCCCTAGTCCTTTTGTCTTAATATCTCGATCTGGCATAAGGCAAGATGCGTGTCATCCTTATATAGCCAGACCATGTTTATCGGAACATATTTGATACTGACAATTCAAACGACTTGGGCAAGTCCGTTTGGGAATGGCCATTCTCTTACCAGCTATCAAATCTCCGATTGGCCTAGAGATATTACCTCCGTTAAACGGCAGGGACAAATCCCATCTTGTTCCATCACTATGAACTACACAATTCATAATACACCCAACCAAGGTCCGTATAGCTCCCAGTTACGAAACAGCGTTAGACAATGATCAAAGCGTATTACTCCATGTGCAGCCACATGCATGCGAACTCAGGTCTAAGGACTATACTCTATAGTCGTATATGAGTACCTCTTATGACATATATATTAATATCTTGTAGAGTTCTCATCAGCGGGCCATGTCCGGTCATATGTTCCCCTACATATACCTATGTGTCGACTTTGATGCCGCGCATCTATGACCCCTCGAAACCTGGTCATAAGTCTCAACACAATCTAGTCTCAAGTGGTTGTTGGTGTTCCAATTCAACAACATTCGACTATGGACACTATGATTTATGCCATTTCGTTAAATATGGGGTTTCAGGATCAAGTCTACTCATGTACTTCGATGGCCCATATATAATGACATGAATCATTTTGGAACGATTATTTATATCACAGTTAAAATAATCCAGAAATCATAGATTTCATAAACATAAAATATTATGTTTACATGAACTTTTCAAAACAACTAAATAAAGCCCTTTACAAACTCCCACTGAAATTAAGACTACATCTTAATTTCACTCATCCTACAGCTACAGTCCGCGACTCGTGCTTAGGCCTAAGGAGTGGCTTCGTTAATAGATTAGCAACGTTCTCATTCGATGAAACTTGCTTATCTACTTAACACCTCTGTCATTTATCTCACGGAATAGGTTATACCTACCCTCAAGGTGTTTGGACCTCTGATGTGCAGCTAGTCTCAACTACGCTGGGAATCATATCAAGTTCAGTGATGAACTTTTCTTTCCAAACAACCTCTTTCGCCGCTTTACAAGCTGCGAAATGTTCAACTTAAGTCATGGAGTCAGCAACAGTGCCTTGCACCGCCAGACAGACACAAGATATAGCCGGACTGTGACCAGGAATTATCTTTGTCTATTGGAAACTTGCCTTTCAGACTCTATCGACTTGTAGCACCTCACTTTCTCCGTAAACCAAGAACTTATCCTTAGTATTCCTCAAATACTTTATGATATTCTTTACGGCAATCCAGTGATTCTTTGCTGGATTTGACTGGTCTTTACTTGTCTTGCTTAACATTAAAGCAACATCAAAACAAGTACGTGTCATGGCATACATGATGGATCCAATTGCCGACGCACATGGAATCCTATCCATGCATTCAAGCTCAGCAGATATCGTAGGATACTGTTTCTTGCTTAACGTATTGCCATGTGACATTGGCATAAAACCCTTCTTGGATTGCTGATTACGTGTAGGACTTTGTCAATTTAAGAATCCTGACTTTGTTCTACCAGCTCTTTTGGATCTCTATCTTTAGATCCAAAATCCAAGAACATACGTGGCTTTACCCGTGTCAATCACAAAACCAACTCCCAAGCCAGTCCTTTACCGACTGCAACATTGGGACGTTATTTCCGAGAATCAGTATGTCATCGACATACACTATGAGAAATGCAACATCGCTCCCACTTATCTATTAGTAAATGCACAGTTCCACTTCGTTCCTGTTCAAGTCAAAACCTTGACTACTTCAACAGAACGAAGAGTCCAACTCCGATATGTTTGCTTCCATCCATGAATGGATCAATGAAGCTAACTTACACATAGTGTAATTTTTCGGAGTCCGGGCTCACTTTCGCTTCTTTGAATTTCGCAGGTTCGTCACTTTCAATGATCATCAGATCATGGCAACTTTCAATGATCATCTGGTTGTGCAACTAATCACGAGAAATCATTCTCGGATTAGTGACGGATTCAACCAGATCTGCGAACTTCAGGCTTTACAGGTGTAGATTCTACAGAAATCTGTAAATCCATCCGCCACTCTCCCTCAAAAGGTTGAGCAGCCTCCTGTAGCACAACCAGCGAAGTAGCACAACTACAAGTACTCAGTAAAGACGAATTTGGATCGATTCCAGTCCACATTTATGTGGTGTCTTTCAACTGATATTGGTAGAACTATTTCAGCGTAAACTTAGATATTTCTAGAGCGTTATTCTTAAAGAATATCATGGAAGATTCGTGTGACTCATCTTTAATCATTTCTAACAAGATCTGATTCTTTCTCACAGAAACAACTCAAGGTTTTCAGGAGAAATGAGATGTGAAACGATTTCACACTCATTCAGATGATCACACCATCAATGACTTAAGTATTCTTACTCGTGATCTAATCCAGAGTTTCAATACTTCTGTCACTCAGGTTCTATACTTCATTCTGGAATTCTTTCGACCATTTCAAAGAATTCCGACTTGTGTCTCATCAAATGAACACAGTCATACTCACTGAAGTAATCAGTGGAGACAATGAAGTACAGGAATTTTTCTCTGGCATTACTGCTCATCGGACCACATACATGAGTATGTTCAATCTCCAATAATCCTTTGGGCCGTTCTCTAGCTCGGCTAAGATGGGCCCTTTGTCTTTTGGTCCAGTAAGCAGAATTCAAGTCTCATAAGATATCCATTCAAATGAGCCCAAAAGTCCATAACTATGGGGTTTCTGAATCCGACTTACTCTTTGACCAAAACATTTATGCCAAGAAAAATCAGGTTTAATTCATCAGATTTAAACCAATTCGGTATTTATGTTACATTTAGGCTCTCTTTGGTTTAATATATAAAACCCATTCCTTGAATAGGGTGCTACAATTAACATTTCATTAAGATCAAAAGAACAAAACTTGTCTTTATCAAAATGAAAAACATTCAAATTCTTTACAAGAAAATGAAAGACAACTCTGCTTAAAGCAGGTACATTGTAGCAATTATTAATACAAAACCAAGCCTCAAAGGCATCTACAAGTGAAAACCCTACGGCTGAGGCAGCATCCCAAGCTCCTTCCAGACACGCAGTTCCACTTGCCCTTCCTTCAACGTTCTACTGTTGTTCAGGCCCTGCATATTATAACAAATATTAGTGCCACAACCAGTATTCAATACCTATAAGGTATAACTTGAAGTAATAACATGAATACCTGAGGAAGTAGTCTCATACATCAACTTCAACTCCTCATAATCTTCCATGAATTTAATGCAATCTCTTTTCCAATGCCCAGTCTCTTTACAGTAGCAGCACTTACCAACGTAAGAGGTATCTGACTCGGGCTCAGAAGACACACGCTTGCCATGATTCAAAATCAGGATAACTTTGTCTTCACCCTTGTCAGCATTAGGTTTAGTAAACCTACCCTTCTCATTCATGAGATTGTACATGGTACTCTTCACGTTTGGCTCAACTGTCTTGAGCATATCATGCAGTTCAGTCAACGTCTTCGTTAAGCCTTTCTTGATATAGTTCCTTACGAACTTATCATAGCTTGACGGCAGTGACTGCAGAATGATCTCAGTTGCCAATTCCTGGCTAACTGGATAATCCAGTTTCCTCAGGTTATCAATGTAACCCATCATTTTACTGACATGAGGACTTACTGGATGATCATTTGGTAGCTTGCAGCTAGTGAGAGATTTAACCAACTGGTATCTCTCCACTCTTACCTGCTCCTGAAATTTCAATTTCAGGCTGCTGATCATCTCTATTGGCGACTCCATTTTCTCATATTGCTTCAGCAAATCTGAGTCCATGGTAGCCAACATCAGACCACGCACATCTACCGCATCATTATAATGCTTATTCCAAGCATTATATACTGCATGAGAGGCATTGGACCCGATCCTCACGGGGAGAGCTCTCTCAAGGACATAGTCCTTTCTCTCCTGCCTGAGGACTAGCCTCAGGTTCCGCGACCAAGTCAAGAAATTTGATCCGTTCAGTTTGTCCATCTCAAGGACAGACCGGATCGAGAAAGTGTTTTGATTGTTTGTGCTCGTCATAGCTGAAATTTAGAGATAAAAAGAGTTTTAGTTATTTAGTTCATAAAAGAGTAATCTTAATAACTTATAAGAAAACTCGCATTGCATTCAAAATTTCTTTGTTTAACCTCATAAGAATGCAATGATTCCGAGACCCATGTTCAGCTAAATCCAAAGTGGGCCACTGGCCGTCACCCGGAATTAGCTTTACTTGGTAAGCATACACACAGCTAGTTATATCTCATATAACTCTCGGTTGTGAATTCGACCCGAGGCTCAAATTCACCAGATGTCTCAAGGCCCGGGACTCCCGATGGCCCAGTCAAGGAAACCAATCTCTTACAGTCAAATAATCACTAAAGTCTGGGACTCCCAATGAAATTAGTGACTATATACTACTTTACTTATGCGAAAACAGACACCTCACACTGTAAGCCATATCTGTAATCGAATAAGCGTTAAGTAGCTGACAAGATTGGAAAGACATCCAAGCTTGATATTGTTTTTGAGGATTTTTAAGTTTTATTTCCAAAAATAGAAGATTACTATTTTGGGAAACTTTCTTATTTTAGAAACTTTCTAAATTTAGTAACTTACTAAAATTAGAAATTTCTAATTTAATATTTTATTAAATATTTTGGGTTGGGTCACAAATTATAGGCCCAATTCTTGGCCCAAGACCATAGAATTCCAGCTGGCCCAATAATTTGACATAACCGATCCGGTTTATTAATTCTGGTCCAAGACCAAATTAACTATCAAAACCATCGGTTATTTACTAAACCAGACCAGCTCTAAATTATTTGGTCCAACCAAATCAAACTTAGACCAGCCTTCGGTTTAGGTTAAAATTCAATTTTTTTTGAATTTCAATCCGGTTTAACCAGAAATTAAATAATACCATGTATTAAATAATTTCCAGCAAACCGCGATTCGGGTTAACCGCTTGAACCACCAATTAAATTGGATCGGTCCAGTTAAATCCAAAACCGGGAAGAAACACCTAGTGTTTTAGCCAATTTGATTTAACTTGCGGTTTAAGGCTTTAAACACACAATTAACCGCCAATAAATGGACCGGTTAAATCGGTGTGGTTTTGGGCAACGAACCGCGAAGCTCGGTTTAACCGATTGACTATTCGCGGGACGTAATATTTTAACGGGCCAAACGATCGTCATGATCGATCCAAGATCATTCTCGGCCCATGATCACGTTGATCATTTAGGGCCATGATCACACGATCCACGATCACATAGCCTCTCGACTCTCGGCTTGCTATCGATGCCGGTCTATCCATCACGATCACGATCTTTTGTGATCGATCACACGGACGATACACGGCCATCGATCGCATCAAGCAACACGATCGTCACACGCTCCTCTTGGCTCATTACCGCATCATGGCAACCCGATCACACGTGATGAAACGATCATCCGATCGATCACCCCACAAGATCACGCGGCCAAAATAACATAAGGCTCACGCATCAAGCGATCGACGGTTTTCAGATGATCGATCACACGATCATAGCCGAGACCATATGCTTGCATAACAAGCGATCAAATTCCTTGTCAAACAAGCGAATTGATGATCATTATAGTACACGGCCGAGTGATCATCATCCAAGCGATTAGGGTTTATAAAGTTTTTAATCAATTTTAATTCCTTAATTGATTCAAAAACCATTAAAATCATATGATCCAATTTCACAAGAAACCTAAAACCTGGCTCTGATACCACTGAAGGATTATAGTGTTTGTTCAAGGTTTAATTCCCAAATTACAACCTAACACATAATCTTAAACAGATCTAGGTTCTTGCAAAACGAATCATAAAACCAACCAAACCTGGATCATTACCTTTCAGATTGCAGCGGATAATTGATGGTAATGATGAGATCAGTTAGAACAGATGAACAACCTGCTCCTCCTTTGGTATCCACACTCTTACAAGCCGGGATGGCTGCTAGACCAAAGAGATGGATCAGATCAGAAAGAGAGAGTTCTTGAGAGAGAGACACACGCGGCCACAAGGAGAAAAACGCAAAACCTTCGCTTAGGGTTTCGATTTCTTCATCCTAATTAACTCTCTAATGGGCCCAAGTCTAATGACTAATGGCTCATTTGTTATTTGGGCCCAAGACACAAATCAGACAAAAGCCTGCATTTTGTCTGGCCCAATTCTCTGATCCAATACAGTAAATGCCATTGCATCTTACCGTATTAATTCCATTTAACTTTCCCGTTAGCTATGGTGTGTGACCCTTCAGGATCATATAATACTGGTAATAAGTCCTAAACTTATAGATCAAGAGCGGACTCTAGCAAGCCATCATGATCACCCAGTATTTATGACTTATGTCTGATCTCGACACTTATCATACTTTCTAGAGATAGTACGGTAGATTTCAGGACATTCCCAACACATATACCTAATAACACCTGTAAAAGACTCTAAAGAAACACCAAAAGACTCTAAAACATACTTATATCATGGTTTAAAACCGGTGAAAACCATGATATATCAACTCTCCCACACTTAGCCTTTGCTTGCCCTCAAGCAAAACAAAGAACTAGAACATGGTGAAGAGGTTTGAAAACTTTCAGAAACTCTTTTCATCTTAGAATCAACAACACTCAGATTCCCCTTAGTAAGCCACTGAAAGATTCACCTGCAAGACATCAAGACCAACATATACTTCCCCCACACTTAGCAATTGTCCTGAGTAAACTCCACAATCAATCCAAAGCATTCAAATTCACCCTACTGACTTCTATAAGCTATTAAGTGCGGTCTCACCTAAGGATTATCGATCAAAGGGCACTTGTATTCTTACTCTGTTAGCTCTAGACCACCATACTATCTTTTTCTGGTTCCTTTCTTCTCTTTTCCCTTCCTTAGCAACTGATTTCTCCCCATTGGGTATCATTTTATTTTTTTATTCAGTGCTCTTCCCATTATGGGGTGTACTTTGGACACATTCCATGGATGCACAGAAGGTAATAGGGGTCTCTACCACTCCCGTGACCACTTCGGAGCTACTAGCTCATCCTCAGTTTATTATTCTATTTTTTTTTTACTTTTAAGAGAAGTGGAGAAGGGAACCTTACTTGGACAGGTTTACAAGCTGTGTCAGAAATAACAGAGGAATCCGACTCAAGGTATACCAAGCCCTTAGGTGAGAAAATCAAGTCAAATTAGGCGTGAAGTCAGTTAAGGATCCTCTGAATACCTGAATTGATATGGGTGTTCTCAGTAGGCTGATCTGCATTGGGTTTTCTAATAGTCATAGATTGATCCTGCAACTTCATCCCAATGGTTACTTAAGTTCCTGCAAGTGCTGTTAACTTCTCAAAAATTCATTGTTTCCTACTTAGACTGTTTTGACTCAATAAAACAAAATTTTGAAAAAGGTCTGACTCTAAGAAAACAAAAGCGTGCGTCAGTAGCTACCTCCCCCACACTTGAAACACACTGTCCCCAATGGTGTCAAGCCTAGGTTCGGTGAGAAAAGAAATCGGAATGAAAACAAACCGAAAAAGGGTCAGAACACTTACCTGTCGTCGGCCTGCGTCGATCGATGCCACTAGGGTGTCGATCGATGCAAGGCGATTATGCCCACGTTTAAGTAGATAACCGGTGTCTGAACCGCAATTGAATCGACAAACCGTAAATCGCAACTGCATCGACCGATGCACTAAGTGTGTCGATCGATGCAATGCGATTCTGCCTGTTTCTCTCGGCTTTGAACACACGAAAGCAGAAAATCAAAAACACCAAATCAAAAACGAAAAATGAAAACAAAAACGAACCTAACTGTGGGTTGCCTCTCACCAGCGCTTGTTTAAGGTCATTAGCTTAACCTTTCAGCTGAATCAGGTAGAGGGTGCATTATCGAGAGGCAGAATCTGACCTCTCGGAATATCGGCCTTAGCCCAATAGTGCTTCACCCACTGTCCATTGACAGTAAATTCCTTACCTTCTTGGCTGATTAGAACGACATCTCCATAAGGACGTACCTCCTTAATCGTGAAAGGACCAGACCACCTCGATCTCAGCTTACCTGGAAAAAATTGCAAACGAGAGTTATATAAAAGTACCTGATCATTAGGCTCAAATTGTCTAGAGACAATCTTCTTGTCATGATCAGCTTTAGTCCTCTCCTTGTACAACTTTGAGTTCTCATAAGCAAAATGCCTAATCTCATCCAACTCATTAAGCTGAACCAATCTCCTCTCTGCAGAAGACTTAAGATCGAAGTTCATCTGCTTCACAGCCCATGCTGCTTTGTGCTCAAGCTCTACTGGCAGATGACACGCTTTTCCATACAGAAAATGGAATGGAGTAGTCCTAAGTGGTGTCTTAAATGCAGTCCGATAAGCCCATAGTGCATCATCCAGCTTTGCTGCCCAATCCTTCCTTGTCTTTCCAACTGTCTTCTCTAAAATCTCCTTGATCTGTCTGTTAGAGACCTCGAGTTGTCCACTGGTCTGAGGGTAATAAGGAGTAGCAACTCGGTGATGAACTCCATGCTTCTGTAGCAGCTTCTCGAAGACCTTATTGATGAAGTGAGATCTTCCATCACTAATTACTATCCGAGGTACTCCAAATCTAGGGAATATGATGGTCTTAAACAGCTTAATAACCACCAAAGAGTCATTGGTTGGACTAGCTATTGCTTCCACCCACTTAGACACATAATCCACAGCAACCAAGATGAACTTATTCCCATAGGATGAGGGAAAAGGACCCATGAAATCTATACCCAGCAATCGAAGACCTCAACCTCAAGAATGAAATTCTGAGGCATTTCATGCTTCTTACTGATTTTCCCTCTCCTCTGACAGGCATCGCACTGAGAGACAAAAGAATGAGCGTCTCTAAACATTGTAGGCCACCATAAACTTGCTTGCAGAACCTTAGACACAGTCTTGAAAGTAGCAAAATGTCCAGCATAATCTGATCCATGACAGTGGAATAGTATATCTGGGACCTCTGATTCAGCAATGCATCTCCTGTAAAGACCATCCGAACAGTGCTTGTAGAGGTAAGGTTCATCCCAATAGTATCGTCTGAGCTCTCTGAAGAACTTCTTCTTTGCATACCCCTTTAACTCATCTGGTTCAGTCTCTGCAACTAGGTAATTAGCTATATCTGCATACCAGGGTCGAGTAGTTGTCGCGATAGCATCAACTTCGAAGTTGTATTGTCCGATTCGAACCTTAAAAGGTTTTAGGCTCGTATCCGCACTGAAACGATCGTCGCACAGGGTAGTATCGATCGTTGCGTCCTCGTCACATGCATCGATCGTCACAGATGTTGCATCGATCGACGCAATGCGATTAATGCGACAGTTCTGCAAATTTCTGTCCAAATCCATCTGGAATACTGTCCCGATCATATTGACGTTCTCCTCAGGCAAGAAATCATTAATGGGGACGTCTTCTTCAACCAGAATCCTTGACAGATGGTCAGCAACTTCGTTCTCAACTCCCTTCTTGTCCCTCAATTCAATATCAAACTCCTGAAGCAACATAATCCATCTCAACAATCTTGGCTTAGCATCCTTCTTCTGCGTCAGATACTTTAGGGCTGAATGATCAGTGTGTACAATCACTTTAGAACCAACAAGATAGGGGCAAAACTTCTCAAATGCAAAGACAACAGCCAATAACTCCTTCTCTGTAGTGGCATAGTTCCTTTGCGCATCATCTAGTGTCCTGCTGGCATAGTAAATATCATGAAGCTTTATGTCCTTCTTCTGCCCCAGAACAGCTCCTACAGCATAGTCGCTCACATCACATATGATCTCAAAAGGTAAATCCCAATCTGGTGGCTGAAATATAGGAGCGCTCACTAATGCTTGCTTGATCAGTTCAAATGCAGTCTGACAGTCTGCATTGAACTCAAACTTGGTATCCTTACACAGCAAAGCAGTTAGTGGTCTAGCAATCTTACTGAAGTCCTTGATGAACCGTCTATAGAAACCAGCATGTCCAAGAAAACTCCTCACAGACTTCACATAATCAGGCGCTTGAAGGCTAGTCATTACCTCAATCCTAGCGCGGTCTACTTCGATCCCCGCTTCAGACACTTTATGTCCAAGTACAATGCCATCTCTGACCATGAAATGACACTTTTCCCAATTAAGAACCAGGTGCTTCTCCTCACATCTAGCTAGCACTTTGCACAAATTATCCAAGCACTCATTATAAGATGACCTGTAGACTGAAAAGTCATCCATAAACACCTCCATAAAATCCTCAATCATATCAGTAAATATGGACATCATGCATCTCTGGAAAGTGGCTGGTGCATTACAAAGTCCAAAAGGCATCCTGCGGTATGCAAATGTGCCATATGGACAAGTAAAGGTAGTATTTCCCTGATCCTCTGGATTGATGGGGATCTGAAAGAAGCCTGAATATCCATCTAGGAAGCAATAGTAAGGGTGATTTGCTAACCTCTCCAGCATCTGATCAATGAAAGGTAAAGGGAAATGATCCTTCCTTGTCGCAGCATCGAGCTTCCTGTAATCTATGCACATCCGGTGTCCAGTCATAGTCCTCGTAGGAATCAGCTCGTTCTTCTCATTCTTCACTACTGTAACTCCACCTTTCTTAGGCACTACATGGACTGGACTAACCCAATTGCTGTCTGAAATCGGATAGATGATCCCAGCATCTAGGAGCTTCATGATCTCCTTCTTTACCACATCCTTCAAATTAGGATTAAGCCTCCTCTGATGCTCAACTGATGTCTTAGACTCGTCCTCAAGATGTATCTGATGCATGCACAGCTCCGGAGAGATACCTGAAATGTCATCAAGAGAATAACCAAGAGCTTTGCGATGCTTTCGCAACTTGCTTAGTAGTAAAGTGAGCTCTGCATTGTTCAAACTAGCATTAACAATCACTGGATATGTCGAATTAGGTCCAAGAAATGCGTACCTTAGCCCTGATGGAAGTGGTTTCAGCTTAATTTTTGGGGCTTTTTCCTCTGCCCAGTCTCTGTCGACCTCCAACGATCGATGCGTTAGCTGTCTCGATCGATGCAACATCGCGTTAGACACATCCATTTGCATCACTTGCTCAGCAGAATCCATTAGCCTCGCATAGCAGATTGCAGGCTCGTTTTGCAGGTATTCCAGCTCCATTATAGACCTCAGTAAAGCTCTCTCCAGTGGGTCACTACAAGAAAAATGGCTATTCTTAGCTCACGATAAATGCTATCATATATTAATGATAGCGTTTTTGAAATGGCTATGTCTACCCCAGCTTTAATAGCTCGGCCATATGTGAAAGCACTTTCGTCTGTGCTATAATATCTTGCATCTATAATAGCGATAGTTTCCTTTGCTATAGTTAGATCCGAGCCAAGCCGAGCCAAGCCGTATTATTATTATTTATTTATTATTATTATTATTATTATTATTATTATTATTATTATTATTATTATTATTATTATTATCATTGTATGAATTGAATTTTTGTTTAAAAAAATATTTGAAACGATTTTATTAATACACCAAAATTGTTTACACAAAATATCATATATGGAATCTGCACTTGTTACAAAAATGTTTACACAAAGAAAATCCTTCAATTTCATCTCACTCACTCTTTCCTTCCCGTGAGCTCCATGAAGCCCACATTGACCTAGGATCAAAACAAGACAAGAATCACTGTTTTCGATTCATTTATGTTGGGATTAGAAGTCACAGGAACCCATTAACATCAACAAAGTATAAACATTTGATTTCACAAACCCAATTATATGCAAAATTTCAGAAACAATAAGGATTATAAACGCGAACACACATATATTAGGTTAGCAAAAATCATCAATAAAAGGATCAATGAAACTTACAATCATTGCAGATTTGGAGGAAGTCGATATGGTAAATCACTTCCAAGGTTATTGCTGCTTAGATCACTGCAAGTTTTAAGAATCAAATCAGAATGTATATCGCCAAGAGTAAGACCATCTCCAATGTATTCCTCTATTTTTACCTCTAAAATAGAGGAACTCTATAATAGAGGTGGGTTTTGCTCCAATGTATTCTTCTATTTTTTCCTCTAAAAAGGAATATTCTCTCTAATATTCTTTTGTATTTTACTAATAATATTTTTTATTTATAAAAGTTGCAATTTAGCCCATTTATTTTATTTTTACAATTATAAAATTATAATATTATTTAAATTATATATTAGTTATTAAAATATTATAATTTAACATTTATTAATTTTATATTGTTAGTTATTAAAATAAAAATAATTAATTACTTTGGTCATAAATAAAATATTAGAAAGTTAATGGGCTGATTTGTAAATTAAAAAGTTCACATCTATTATAGAGGAAAAAATAGAGTTCCTCTATATATATATATAGAGGAAAAAAATAGAAATCTCTATTTTAGAGGTGAAAATAGAGATGGGTTGGAGTAGATTTAACTCTAAAATAGAGTTTAGAGGCAAATATAGAGGTGGATTGGAGATGCCCTAAGAGATTATAATGGTATTGCAAAGAAAACAACAGAGTATAATATCGAAAAATATAAGCAACTCAGATACTATACTTTAACAATATGCTCGGCCGAAGCTTCAGGTGGCAAACCCCATCAACAATCAAGAGCCTCTTCTGCACTAATTGCATCCCACACACCATCACTTGAGATGATAAGTCGACCACCAGCTGAAGACAATTACATAACCAACAAAAAAAATAGATACATTTTTCAGAATAAACTCAATACTTGTAGAATTTCAACTAACGCCCTAACCACAACAGAAGAGAGTTTAAGATTTTTGAACCTTGACTTGCTTCACATAGGGAACTGGAACAATCTATTCGCCAACATCCAGATCTCCAATAGATCTTGAGAGACAGAGACCACCCGGCCAGCATCTCAGAGGACCAATCTAAAACAAGTTAGATTGAGTTATTAGAATCGTTTATTTTGACAGCACAAAGAAGATTCATGTATTACATTCTACAAAAATACCGTAATTTGAAAGCACATGAGAAAGTGTCAAGTATTATCTAAAGAAGTACCTCAGTACCACCACCAGCATTTAACCGGCCAACGTCACCACCACTTGCAGTGACGCGATCTGGCCTGTTGAAAAACCAAAGATAATATGATGCCATTATATGCAGTAAGATTAGCTGGATGAAAAGATAAGGTTGACATAGATAAAGATGAATTATGTCTGAAGTTCAAACGCCTACCTCTGCTACAGGCTTATTAGAGACGAGTCTTGCCAACAGAATATACAGAGGGAACAGATTTTGAGTTTGTACCTCAGAAAGGAACACAATCATTTGTATTCTGAGACATCACAGTAAAATATTCATTACTATTCACTAGAAGATAAAGTCTCAAAACGTTAGAAACATTCAGGTGCCGAATGAACTCTTGAGGTATAGATTACTAACTAGACAAAACTAATGGAGGTTCTGAACGACAAAAAATAAATTACCTGAAGAATTGAAGCAGATTTGCTGGACCTGAAGAAAACAATCAGAGGTCAGCATCAAGAAACATGTTTACACCTACAAAAATCTGTACTCCAGAATTGATAATCACGTATTGTTCTGTCTCACAAAGCGAGCATATGACCTGAAAGAAAACAAATCAAGACTAGAAATTGTATCACAGTGAACAAACAAAATACAAAAGAAGAAGAAGAAGTGGCTCAGAATTATCATACCAAACAATTTAGGCTAAAAGTTTCACAAACAATTAAGAACATAAGAGAGAGCTTATACCGGAAAAGAGAGGCTTAGGTCAGGTCTTAAACAAGATCTTTGTTCTTATAATCCCGACAACCTCCAGTTCCATTTCTTTCCCGGACAAACCATCTGTACACTTGTTCTTTAAAACCAGTAATGGCTTCTTCAGAGTCACCTTACAGCCTACGAGTTCGTGGTAACCCATTGTGAACGTGTAGGTTTCCTGCAGGTTGAAATAACAAATTATCGACTGTTGGTACTGGATTTCCCTCTAGGAAATCCGGCCCGTTAACAGACAAGACAAAGGCCCGTAATTACGAGCCCATTCCAGAATCAAAGACAGACAAGAAAGCCGACTCCCTTGATGGGCCCAAGCGAAGCAAACGCCCTGGGAAGGCCCAGACGATGCCGAAGCCGGAGACAATCGAGCTCGAGCTCGGCAGAGGATGACGTGGAGATAGAGCAGCTCGTTCTTCGCCAGTTCAACTGATCTGCATAAATCTCGGAGATCGTTACGACGACGAGACCGAAAGATCGGGACGAAGAGATCAGAGTCGAGACTATTTAAGAAGAGAAGTGGCGACCCATTAAAGATATTCCAACCTAGGCTAAGAACACTTCGATTAGATAGCTCGATTTTATACTTTGTACTCTCTTCTCGACTGTGTTTGTTCTATCTCGACGATCAATCTAAATAAAGTCTTTGATTCATAGGAAACTATACCATTTCTATATCCAAAAGTCCAAATCCACGAATACAAATTCTTAGTGTGAATCCCGGATCTCACATTTGGCGCCGACTGTGGGGACATTCTATAGCCTTTCCTATCTTAAAAATCAGATCCTAGATCCGATAGATCGAGATGAATCCCGACCAAACTGGCTCTCCCAGCGCCACACCACCAGTTGACCGCCCTCAAACGGTCGACAACGTTCCTCAGAACACTGCCGGGGTAAGAAACATGGGTCAGACCGACGGCGTGTTGACGAGCTCTGCCTCAGTCTCCACAACCTCGGCACCAGCCAGCTCCGTCGCTCAAACAATCGCGACGAGCCAGACTCCGACAAATGTTTTGTCAGGAACTAATGATCCGAGCAGAAACTGGGTGTGGATGAGAAATGACTCAATACCCACCCGAGGAGGGGGATCTGGAGTAACCAGACCCAATTCGCCACTACCTTCTGCTCCACAGAGACAAGGGCCAAACGATCTTGCCGAGATCCGTTCGATGTTAAGCCTGTTGGTAGATCGAACGAGAAACAACGAGGCAAGCGCAAGGGCCCAAGAGATCGCGAACCGTTCTCTGGCAGCGCAGCTCAAGGAACAAGAGCGGCGCCTGAACGCCCGTCTTGAAGAGATCGCCGGTCAAAGCCAAGGAGGCAGACCAACGCGAACTCCTATAAGTCGTCCACCGTGTACCCGCTTGGACTTCTCCCAGGTAGTAACTCCTCCGGGAACGTCGGGAAATTTCGGTAATACGTCAAATAGCAGCTTCCTCCCTACAATGACCCCTATCGCGATACCGACCCCATTTGGTTCGAGTTCAATGGTCACAGACCCAACCGGATCAAGAAACCGACCATTACACGGGCCACCACCTTTCCCGAGTGACTCCAACATCCGACCGAGGCAACTAGGAGGTTCTGCCTTCACCTCGAGCTCGGGACTCCTTAACGGATCAAACTCAGTTCAATTCCGAACGCCCCAGGTCGATCAGACGAGGTCGATCCCAACGATCGATCTCCTCGACCCCATTTTTCCGGAACAAACATCAGGTCAGGCACAAGTCCAGTTCGCACCCACAGAGGGCGATGAACACGATATGCTTAGACAATACATTGAGCAGGCTAAAGCCCAGTTCAACAGTCTGAGCTCGAAAGTTCACATGGCGATGAGCGTGGCTCCTGACATCGATCGAGTGATCGAAGAAACACAACAAACGCCGTTCACAGATCGGATTGCGTTTGCAAGGATCCGAGAGATCAAGAAAACTAAGTTTCCAGAATTCTCTGGGAAATCAGACCCGAAAGCCCACATCAGGGCATTCCGACTAGCGATGGCAAGGGTGTACCTTACCGATGAGGAGAGGGAGCCAGCCTTCTGCAGGCTCTTCGCAGAAAACCTATCCGGCTCTACCCTAGAATGGTTTGCCGGACTGGAAGAAAGGTCCATTGACAACTTCACCCAGTTCATGACGGCTTTCCTCAAGCAATACTCCGTTTTCATCGAGGAAAAGACTACCGAGGCAGCCCTATTTGGCGTCTCTCAAAAACCCGACGAAACACTTCGCTCGTACATCGACCAATTTAAGGAACTAAAATCTAAAATCGTGAACCCACGAGACGAGGTAGCTATAGAAGCGTTAAGACGGGGACTATGGTTCTCAACCAGATTCCGCGAGGAAATAACAGTCCGCAAACCTCAAACGCTCGATGACGCCCTCCATCGCACATCGGCCTTTGCTCGCCTCGAGGACGAAACCACGGCCCTCAGGGAAAAACACCGGAAAGAAAGGAACCCGTCGGGCTCGCAGAATTCGAACTCGAAAAAGGATTCCCGTAAATCAGGGAACGTCAACGCGGTCGAGAGCCCAAAGAGCTCGAAGAAATTCGAGTTCGACAAGGAAAAATTCTGTGATGTCCACAATAAAAGAGGACACTCGACCGAGGATTGCTATACTCGAGCTAAAGCAGAGGCTCAAAAACAAGAGTCCGAAAGCAAAAAAGGCTCCGAAGTCGAAGAGGAAACTCTGTCCGAAAAAAAGGAAAACAAACAGACCAAGGAGTCGAACTACAAAAAGCACTCTCAAAACAAACGGGAACGGTCAAAAGAGCCAGAATCTCCAGAAACACTCCCTCATGGGTCGCGGAAGCGAGTCGAGTTCATCCTCGGCGAGCTTAACCTGAGCGGCACTCCGGGAGGTTCGGCGCTATCCCCGCCTCCGGCTCCTGCCAAAGGTTTACGCTCAAGAATCAATCTCCCTCGTCTCTGCGGGGGGGGGGGGGGTGTACGATCTATACCCCCTAAACGAATCGACTTCATCTTCGGTGGCTCAAAGCTTTGCCGCGACTCGGTCAATTCGATCAAAGCTCTTCAAAGAAGAGTCGAGACCGACAAAGGGGGGGAAACCCCAATGTTGGGTCCAGACCACGAAATCATTTTCTACGAGAGCGAGACAAGTAATCTCGACAAACCACACGACGACGCCCTCCTCGTTTGTCTAGTAGTGGGAGATGTCGAACTCTCAAGGATAATGATTGACACAGGAAGTTCGGTAGATGTCCTCTTTTACGACGCATTCAAAAAGATGGACTTCAACGACTCCGAGATTGTGGAAGAAAAGACACCACTAGTAGGTTTCGCTGGCGAAACGACATACTCGATGGACTCTGTCTTCGCCCCAGTAATTGCTGGAGGAGTTAGGAGAATGACGGAGTTCGTCATAGTAGATCGGCCAGCTCCCTATAACGCAATCCTAGGTCGACCATGGATATACGACATGAAAGCGGTACCATCGACCTACCACCAATGCGTAAAGTTCCCGACTCCCAAAGGGATCAAAACCATTTACGGAAGTCAAAAGATTTCCCCCGTCATTGCTACATGAACGGATACAAGCAGATCGAGAAATCCCCACGTAGCAATTACAGAAAGAGGAGGAGCTCGCCACCATGCAGACCAAAAGGTCGAACGACCCCAGTCAAATAGGACCCCCAAAGGACCTCACGACTCAGGTCTGCATAGACGAGGCTCATCCCGAAAGACTCGTTGGCATCAGAATCGACCTATCAGAGCCAGTTAAGAACAAACTGGTCTCTTTTCTCAAAAAGAACGTCGAATCCTTCGCCTGGTCTTCAGCAGACATGAAAGGGATCAATATCGACGTAACCAGCCACAAGTTGAATGTCGACCCAACCTACAAACCGGTAAGATAAAAGCGTCGAAAACTAGGTCCTGAGCGGGCCAAAGCCGTCAATGACGAGGTCGATCGGTTATTAAAAATCGGATCGATCAGAGAGGTCAAGTACCCCGACTGGCTCACGAACCCCGTGGTGGTTAAGTAAAAGAACGGAAAGTGGAGGGTCTGTGTAGACTTCACGGATCTCAACAAAGCATGTCCAAAGGACAGCTTCCCACTCCCGCACATCGACCGACTGGTCGAGGCCACCGCTGGAGATCAGCTGCTATCCTTTATGGACGCGTTCTCAGGGTACAATCAAATATTGATGAACCCTGAAGACCAAGAAATTACTTCGTTCATAACTGATCGAGGCACGTACTGCTACAAAGTCATGCCCTTCGGACTAAAAAACGCGGGAGCAACTTACCAGCGCCTCGTCAACAAGATGTTTTCAGGACTCCTAGGCAAAACCATGGAAGTCTACATCGATGATATGCTGGTAAAATCTTCCAGGTACGAGGATCACATCCCCCAACTAAAAGAATGCTTTACCATTCTTAATAAGTATGGGATGAAGCTCAACCCAGCTAAATGTACCTTCGGGGTCCCTTCAGGAGAGTTCCTCGGTTACTTGGTGACCGAAAGAGGGATCGAAGCGAACCCCAAACAGATCGCAACGTTCATAGAGATGAAATCTCCCAGAACAACGCGAGAAGTCCAGCGCCTAACCGGCAAAATAGCTGCTCTGTATCGCTTCATCTCAAAGTCGACTGATAAATGTCTACCCTTCTATCACTTGCTCAAAGCAAACAAAAAGTTCCTTTGGGACGAAAAGTGCGAAGAGGCATTCACTCAGCTCAAAGCTTACTTAAGCAAACCACCCATACTGGCGAAACCAGTAGAAGGAGAACCCCTTTACCTCTACCTAGCTGTCTCGACGGCAGCAGTAAGTGGAGTCCTGGTTCGCGAGGAACAAAACGAACAACGGCCGGTGTATTACATCAGAAAGACCTTGATCGATGCTGAAACCAGATACCCCGCCATGGAAAAACTCGACTTAGCGCTAGTAACATCGGCTCGGAAACTCCGACCGTATTTTCAATCGCACTCGATCATAGTGATGACCTCTCAGCCACTGAGAACCATCCTTCACAGTCCAAGCCAATCAGGTCGATTGGTCAAATGGGCTATCGAACTTAGCGAGTACGACATTGAATACAAAGCTCGAACATGCCTAAAAGCACAAGTACTGGCAGATTTCATAATCGAGCTCCCTCCGACTATAGAACTCGACCCTACTTCGGCCCAAAGATGGAAACTCTACCTCGATGGAGCTTCCTCAAGACAAGGGTCCGGAGGCGGAGTGAAATTAGTCTCCCCAACGGGTGAAGTACTAGAACAATCGTTTAGATTGGGCTTCGCCGCATCGAATAACGAGGCTGAATATGAAGCGTTAATAGCCGGGCTCAGACTCGCAATAGCCATAGGAGCCCGGGAAGTAAACGCCTTCAGCGATTCCCAACTAGTCACGAGCCAATATCATGGCGACTACGAGGCCAAAGACGAACGAATGGAAGCATACCTACGGGTAGTCCATACATTGGCCGAACAGATCGAATTCTTCGATCTAACACGAATCCCACGAGGTGAAAACACCGCAGCCGATGCGCTAGCCGCATTAGCATCGACATCAGATCCTAACCTCAAAAGGATCATACCAGTCGAAGGGATAGAAAAACCAAGCATCGACATAGCTCTCAAAGCTCTGTCCTTGAAAGAGGACGAGCCCGCTATGAAGGACGATGTCAAACACAAAGAGTGTCCCGGAGACACTAGTAGCGACATCATCGAGATTGATGATGATCTCGATCCTAGAAACACCGTATACGTCGCGAATGTCCCCGACGGACCAATTCAAACCGCATCCACTAGTCAGGGACCTGAGCCTAACAACGACGAAGATTGGAGAATTCCGATCATTCGATACATCACAAACGGCGAAGTTCCCGACGGCAAATGGGAGGCGCGGAAACTTAAAACACAGAGTGCAAGGTACTGTGTCACACAAGGAGAGCTATTTAAAAGGAGCCTCTCCGGACCTTACCTTAAATGCCTTGACAAAAAGCAAGCCCTAGCCGTTATTACACAAACACATGACGGATCCTGCGGAAGCCATTCCGGAGGACGAGCATTGGCCGTTCGAATCAAAAAGCAAGGCTACTATTGGCCGACAATGGCCAACGAATGCGAATCTTTCTCCAACAAGTGTGACAAATGCCAAAAGCATGCCCCAATTATCCACCAAGCGTCGGAGAAACTCTCCTCTATCTCATCACCATACCCATTCATGCGATGGGGAATGGACATCGTGGGACCGCTGGTCGCATCTGGCAAAAAGAAAGCCACACACCTGCTGGTGATGACGGACTACTTCACCAAGTGGATTGAAGCAGAGTCGTACCAGAAAATAAAGGACGTTCACGTTAAGGAGTTCGTCTGGTGTAACATCGTTTGCCGACATGGACTACCCCACGAGATCGTTACCGATAACGGATCTCAGTTCATATCAAACATGTTCAAAGAGTTCTGCAGAACTTGGAACATAAAGCTGACTTACTCAACTCCACGTTACCCTCAAGGGAACGGGCTATCAGAAGCAGCTAACAAAGCGATTATGAACGGTCTCAAGAAAAGGCTCAACGAGTGCAAAACAACCTGGAGTGACGAACTCCCAGCCGTACTCTGGGCCTACCGGACTACCCCCGCAAGTCCACTGGCGAGACTCCCTTCTCGTTGGCTTACGGGATCGAGGCGGTAGTACCAGCTGAAATTCTCGTGTCAAGCATTCGCAAGGAAGAACGTCCACGACAAGAGGAACTCAATAACAAGATGATAACTGACGAGCTCGACCTCGTCGACGAAAGAAGGAACCTCGCACTAGCTCGACTCCAGAATTACCAACAAGCCGCAACTCGCTACTATGATTCCCGAATCAAAACTCGAAGGTTTCAAGTAGGAGAGCTCGTCTTGCGGAAAGTGTTCGACCATAAAAAGGAAGAACACGCTGGAAAATTATGAGCGAAGTGGGAAGGCCCTTACCAGGTCACCGACGTCGTAAAGGACGGGGTCTACCGACTCAAGTCGGTAGAAACCCAGAAGCCCGAACTACGACCTTGGAACATCATCAACCTCAAAAAGTATTTCCACTAGGAGTACATCAACATAATCGAACTACGAAATGGCTTGATCCCATTAAAAAGGGTACGTAGGCAGCTCGACTTCGAGCGCAGCCGCCCCCCAAAAACAAAGCTCACGCCGAGCTCAACAGCTTCTGACGAAGTTACACCGACTTATCTTTGTGAAATAAAAATAAGCCCCTTAATCCAATGTTTCTTTCTGTCGCAAAAGTTAGAGTCATGGCGAAATACCTTGTCATAACATTCCCAAAACGAAAGATATGAAATTATCTCTTCCGAAACGAAAGATATGAAATTATCTCTTCTAAATCAAAGCGATATGAAAGTATCCCTTCCAAGCGACCTGAAATGGCCTCTCTAAAAGCTAAGGTGATATGAAATTATCTCTCCCAAAATCAAGCAATATGAAAGTATCCCTTCAGAGCGACCTGAAACGGCGTCTCCAAAAGTTAAAGTGATATGAAATTTATCGCTCCTAAAATCAAGCGATGTGAAATTATCCTTTCCAAGAGACCTCAGACGGTCTCCCCCAAAATCAAAGTGATATGAAATTATCCCTTCAAAAACAAGTGACCTAGAACGGTCCTCCCGCTTCGAACGAACTGAAATGATCGTCCCAAAGAAAGAGATCCAGAATGATCTCTCCAAAAAAAAAATACAATTCTTCTAAAACCTCATACGGATTAAAAGAATCGGGGGGCTACCCCACCCCTCAAGCGAAATAACGAGGTCAAGACAGCTATTCAAGCATGCAACCTGTACACACTCCAAATTGGATCTTTGTAAGTTTACTACGATTCGTTTCCATACTTAATACTTCTCTTCTCGATTCAGCGATTAAGCCTGAATCTTACATTACGAAGTAGTCGCGCCCCAAACCATTCTCGGCAAAGAGCTCGAGCTCAAATGCAACTGACTTAAAAGTTCGCAACGAACCTTCTAAGGCAACACGACGAGTTATCTGCTCGGTTCCTCTAGAGAGGTTCGAACCGCCACAATGGCTCAAATTTTATGTTAAGGCATAAAAACAATGAAATCTATGCTAAGGCATGAAAGATTTAAAAAGCCGTTCATAAAAAAAAACAGTAAAGGACATGATGTCCTCGAGTTCGAACAAAAAAAAAACCCCCCTTGGGCAACCAAAGTCTGAAAAAGAAATTAAAAGCCCCCTCGGGCAACGAAAAGTCTGAATTAAAAAGCCCTCTCGGGCGGAAACAAATGAAAAGGACTAGAACTGCTTGGAAGGAGAGGAAGCCTCGTCTTGATCCCCTGTCTGACCATCGGTCACCCTGTCCTCCTCGAGTTGACCCTCGACCTCATCGCTAACTCGCGAATTAACTCCGGTCGGGAGGTTCGACCCATGCTGATCAAGACGAGTAGCCGCCTGGCTTAGGGGGCGCGCAAGGATCACGGAGTCGTCCGACATCACCGGCAAATTAATCTTGCTGATACTGAAGTCCGACACCGCCGCAGCGTTCATCTCCTCCGTGGCCAATCTCTTCTTCTCGGCCAAGTCCATCACCTCCTTGGTCAGGTCCAGTTCGCCATAGGCGAACTCGGCGATAAGCGCGATATTATCCAAGGCCTCCTGGAGCCTCATCTCAGCGCTCACGGCGACCTTCCTCCGGCTCTCTTTCGCTGCGATCCCCTCGAGAATCTTGAGATATTCGCCGTTTAGCCCTTTCTTCGCCTCATGGGCTGCCACCTTAACATCAAACTCTCGGTCGGCGAGAACCTTATCCAGATCAGCCTGGCATTGCGCAGCCCGCACGTCCGCAACACGACCTGTCTCAATGGCCGTTTGGCTCGCCTCCTACGCAACCGAAACCCGAGCCAGAGCACCCGGTAATTGCCCATCCAGGTCACCCGCTTTCTTCCTTAGCTCCTATTCCCGAGCCAAGGCCCCCTGAACCTGCGCTTTCAGGTCGCTGACCGTTTTCTTAACGGTGTCAAGCTCGCTCACCTGCGGTATCTCTCGCAGCTCGCGCTCAGCCCTAGCCGCAAACCTGTTCGCAGCCTCCAAAGCCTACAAAGAAGGGGGGGGGGGTGTGTGAAGAAAGTTAAGCACGAAACAAAACGAAGGGAAGAAGTCATTACCTTCCCATAAGCCGCCATCATCTCGGTATAAGTATCACCAAGAGCCATATCCCCAACAGCCGGGAGCTGAACACCCGCCGGCTTAAAATTCCTTAGCAGATAGGCGACACCCGTCGGGTCGTCCGCAATCGGGCATTCCTTCTGGTGCCTAAAGCGCCAGTTGAAAGACCCCGAGGACCCAGAAGAAGCAGGCCTCGCCTCAACACTGTGGCCCAATCTTCTCGAGCTCACCTCTGCGTCAGTCCTTCGACGCTTCTCCGCCGGAGGAGGACCTACTCGGCTTCGGCCGTTCGACCCTCTCGAACCATTCGACCGAGAGTTGCGCAAGGCAGGCTCTTCAGACGGGGCCCGAACCGGTTCCTCGCTGGCCGGAATAGGAGGTAAATCCTCCGCCCCCCACATTTGCCTCTCCGGACCCTGCGACCACGAGAGAAACCCGAACAGGGTTAGGAGGAGGGATCGAGGGAGGAGGAGGAGGCCCCTCGTCCATGGAAAAAAGGAGGGCGTTGCTCAAGTCGCCAGCCTTCATTTTCTTTGCCAAATCAACGAGATCTTTCCCGTTCCGACGGCTGCTAGATCTTCGTGACATCTTTTCAAGAGAAGGGGTGCTTGCTGTAGAACTATCGTCTGAAATAGGTCGATCTGCAAACGAAACAGATTCGGGTCAGCCCAGCAAACGAAGGGCATATTGCGCGACGACCCCCAGAAAGACTAACCGGAACATTACTCTCTCCGGTCCGCTCAATAATCCGAAGCGGAGCCTGAACGATTCAAGTCAAAGCGGGCTGGTGAGGGAGGCGTGATTCGTCTCGCAAAAGACGAGGTTGGTATAGAGGAGGTTGTCGAGCAGCAGGACCTAAAGCAGCTCGGATTCGCTGATCCGTGAAGTTACACCAACGGATATCCCCTCTCCGTAGGCGAGATATCAAACTCGATGTAGTCGGGTCCAAAGGTAATGACTCAGGAGCCTCTGCAATGAAACCAAAAAGGTCATTAGCAAACAACTCGATATCAATAAAGGACACCGCGGCAACTAGAGAAACTAGTAAACCCTATAAGCTAACCAACGTTAGCCGCCCATCTTGTCGGGATAACCGAGTAATCAAAATCCTCGACCGAGTAATGATTGATCCTGAAGTAGAAGTATTTACTCTTCCACACATCCCTCGTCGGGATCTCATCAAGGATCTTCCCATGGCGAGGAGAGAGGTAGTAGGTTCCGGGAAAACGAGTGTTATGTTTTACCAAACAAACCCTCATCAACTCCTCGACTCCAAAATCGATGCCTTCCTCGACGGCTCTGACCCCGAGCCCGACGACATACCGAACGAAATTCGGAGTCATCTGGTGAAAGGCCAGTTGAAGCTGAGCTAAAACCCATGAGATAATGTGAGGGATTGGAAAAAAAATCCGCATTTATCGAAATAGGTATAGGAAGCGCAACAATGGCCTTCGACGACAGTTTCCGGGGACATGTCCGGCGATGGGATAAGTATATCCACCTCCGACGGAATCTGGCACTTCGCCCGCAACTTCCGTATTTGGTCAACAGTCAAACTGGACGGTGGATGAGGACCAACCGGACCAGCCGCCACAGTAGGACTAGCCCTGGCTGTACTCTTTCGAACCATGGTAGTTTGGAATATCGATAATTTCTTTCAAGGAAAGAGAGAAAACGAAATCTCCAAAGAGAGAAAATCTCGAAACAACGAAAAAGAAAATATGAGCGAGAGGCAAGAAGAGGATATAATGGAGGAGAAGAAGTTACCTTGACGATTCGCAGTGTGAGCAGTAATGGGAATCGTGCTAGGTAACTTCCCCTTTTAAACTACCTCGTGCTCGAGATCCGTGGGATTTTTTGGTATCCCACAATCCCAACCGCTCGATTCGAAATTTGTAAATAATCACGAAAAAAGATCGAGGCAGTTGTGATCCTTCGGTCCCGTGCGATCTCAACCGTCGATATAAAATCTACGGGTGGGGCAAAAATAATCATTAGATTTGTCACATCCGAGGCACGCACCTCTTCCCAAGAACGTCCACCGCCCATTAGCCTCGACTTCTCGAATTCAATGGGCTGGGGGGCTATTGTTGGTACTGGATTTCCCTCTGGGAAATCCGGCCCGTTAACAGACAAGACAAAGTCCCGTAATTACGAGCCCATTCCAGAATCAAAGGCAGATAAGAAAGCCGACTCCCTTGATGGGCCCAAGCGAAGCAAACGCCCTGGGAAGGCCCAGACGATGCCGAAGCCGGAGACAATCGAGCTCGAGCTCGACAGAGGATGACGTGGAGATAGAGTAGCTCGGTCTTCGCCAGTTCAACTGATCTGCATAAATCTCTGAGATCGTTACGACGACGAGGCCGAAAGATCGGGACGAAGAGATCAGAGTCGAGACTATTTAAGAAGAGAAGTGGCGACCCATTAAAGATATTCCAACCTAGGCTAAGAACACTTCGATTAGATAGCTCGATTTTATACTTTGTACTCTCTTCTCGACTGTGTTTGTTCTATCTCGACGATCAATCTCAATAAAGTCTTTGATTCATAGGAAACTATACCATTTCTATATCCAAAAGTCCAAATCCACGAATACAAATTCTTAGTGTGAATCTCGGATCTCACATCGACTAGATCTTCAATTTCTGGAAATTTACAATTTCGAGAACTTTAGATCAATTAAAACAAAAACTCGAGAGGAATCGGAGTGGCAGAGACGGCCGATCTCGAGATTTTGAACAGAGTCTTGAAACGAGGATTGTGTCTCGACGACGCCTTGCAGAGACGAGAAGACACAGGCAGGTATGGAGTTAGGGTTTGGGTGAGCTGGGTCGAAGAGAACTGGAGGTGAAGGAGAAAGGGTGTGGAGAGGCAGAGGAAGGCGGTTGAATAAATAGTGGTGATGACGATGTCGGAGAGAGAGAGAGAGGAAGCAATATCAAACGAGAGAAAATGAGAGATTGGAAGGAAAGATTTTTTTTGTTACTATATCTGAATGAAAGAGAGAAAAGTATACTCGGCTAAACCTAAAAAATTTGGGGAAATACAAGAGGGAAAGTTGGCGGTGTAAAATTTTGTCTAAATGTTGGCGGATTATACTATTTTTGTTTCCCGCTTACTAATTCACTATCTTAGCATTATATTAGTGCTATTAAAAGTAAAAAAAATCTGATTTTATTTTCAATAGCAGTTTGAAAAACCGTGCTATTATATTATGCTATCAATACGCATAATTTTTGTAGTGGGTCCTCAGCATGTGTCTTATGAAAGTAATCTGCAGCCAAATCACTGAGTGTGTCCACATAGAAGGTCTGTCCGTCGATGGTTGGTCTCTTCACCAGTTTGTCCATATCAAAGCTCATCTTCAGATCACCCACGTTCAGAATTATCTTACCTCTCTGGTAGTCAATCATCGCACCAGCAGTAGCTAAGAAAGGTCTACCCAAAATCAGTTGATCCTTTGGTTCCTCTCCATACTGCAGAACCACAAAATCGGTAGGAATCACACATTGACCAATCATAATAGGCACATCTTCCAATATTCCTTTAGGAATTCTGTTTTTTCTGTCTGCTAAGACTAGTGAGATCCTAGTGGGCAGGAAGTCAGTCATCCCAAGTCTCTTGGAAACAGAGAAGGGCATAAGGTTCACACTAGAACCAAGATCACATAGAGATCTCTCAAATCTCTCCCTGTATATACCACAATCCAACACAAAGCTTCCTGAATCTTTCAACTTCTCAGGAATTCTGCCCTGAATCACTGCACTACACACCTCTTTGATCATCATTACACTCTCCTCATTAGACCATTTACCAGCTAGTAAGTCCTTAAGACATCTCTTCATCACAGGAGTAGTCTGCATAGAGTCAATCAAAGGCACATCAATCTTCACCTTTTTAATGATCTTTGGCACTTAGCATACTGCCTATCGTTCTTAGCTTTCATGTGGTTCTTAAGGAAAAAAGACCTTAGGCTTATAAACCCTTTCGTTCGAATTCTTCAGCTTTTCTGCGTTTGAACTCTCAGCAGTCACCTTGCGTCGATCGTTGCTAGTGTTGCATCGATCGTTGCTGGGTGAATCTGTTACGACCTCTGCGTTGAGCTTGGGTGCAGCATCTCCATTTCCGCTTTGCATCGACCGTTGCTTGGGTGCGTCGATCGATGCATTGTGAATTCCGCGGATCTCATCTTCCATCTCTTCAATTTCCACGATTTCCTCCAAACTCAACTGCTTTTTCTGGGCAGGAAACAGCTCCTTACCACTTCTTAATGTCACTGCATTGCACTAATACTTAGGATTAGCATCAGTCCATCCCGGAAGAGATCTAGCTGGCCTCTGAACATATCCAACAGTCCTTGCAACCTTAGCATCAAGCTCTTTCACATGTGTGCTCAAGGATTCAAACTTCCCATTCAGATCTTCATACACAGCATCCAACTTCTTGTTGAAGTCCACATCAATCTTAGTTTGTCCTTTCAGCAGCTGTTCCATCATGGCTTCCATCTTGCTCTCATGAGTATTAGCAGCACGAGGTGCTTGATAAGAAGATGATCCATAGGTTCTCTGGTAAGAATTACCTTGCTGAAAAGGCTTTTGATAACCAGCATTCTGTCCAAATCCAGAAGAGTTGATTGCTTGTGAAAGCACTCTTATGTCCACCATTGAAGAACTTATTACCTTGCTGATTACTAAACCTGTTTCCTTGGAATCCAGAGCCACCAACGTAGTTCACATCCTCTTCCTGATGATATTCTTCATCTTGAAACACTTCGACTTCCTGAGCAAAGTGGACAGCTGTCTTTCCAGTCAACAAGCTATGAACAATGTACAACTTGCTCTTGATATCAGTAATCTCCAGATTATCTATCTTCCCACCAGACTCTTTCCTTCTCCTATCAGCAGTCTTGGTGCTATTACTACTCACCAAGTTATCAATCAGTGTCTTAGCTTGCGCAGGAGTCCTTGTGTTGAAATTTCCATTGCTGGAATTGTCCAACGCAGTCTGGTAGTTGAGATCAATACCTCTGATGAGGACAGTCATGTTGGTACTTCTTAAACCTCATCCAGGCAGTCTTAAGAGGCTCTGTAGGACCTTGGGTGAAGGTGAGAATATCCTGCCTCGACTGATCAGAGCGAGCATCATCATAAAAGTGCCTCAAGAACTCTCTCTTCACAGCATCCCAAGTTGTAAACTTGCCAGGTGCAAGTTGCTTCAGCCAAGCTAAATCCTCTCCAGCGAGAGAATATGGGAAAAGCTTAAGGTAGAGAAAATCATAGTTTACCCCATTGTACTTCATCCCAGTGACGAAGTCTTCAAAGCCATCAATGTGATCCATCGGCTGCTCATGTGGGAGACCATGGGATGGATTCTGTCTCAGCAGAGTGTAGTAAACAGTCTTGATCTCAAAATCATTCCTCTCAAATCCAGGAGGTACAATTGCTGACCGGTTAGCATAGAACTCATCCGGTCGGTTGTAGTCAGCAAGAGTCCTCTCATTAGCAGCAACCATCTGCCTCTGACCTTCAGATTGAGGTTGAGGTTCAGGTTCAGGTTCAGGTTCAGGGATCACTCGTCCCTCAGCATCAATCCTTTGCCCAGCAACATTGTATGGATTGTTCTGTCGGTCCCTTAGAACACCTTCAGCATCAGGTATCAAAATCAAGCCATTGTTGTTCATCCTTGCTTGCTGATCCTTTTTGTTTTTTCTCTCTAGTCTAGCAAGTTCCTCAAGCCTGAGATTAACGAGATTCGAGTTCGGATTACTTCTGATATCATGCGTCTGCATAAACCGTCGGTAATCGCAGTGCAACGATCGATGCTTAGAGGCAACGATCGATTCAACTCAAATTCGCCCTGCAACGATCGATTCAGATGAATGCAACTATCGATGCTAAGCGAAAGTCAGACCTGCGACAGAGAAAAACAGAGAAATATTAGTAACAACAAACAAAAACGAAAAACCTAGTCTAAACCCTAAGTTCAAATATATCGAAGACTCAAAAGATTCCCCGGCAACGGCGCCAAAAACTTGATACGACCAGGTTTTAATCCCTAGATCTACACTGCAAGTGCACAGACGTGACAGTAGTATATATGGTATCGAAATCAACAGGGACTCTAGACCTTACGATAGATTGTAGAACAGTCAAGTTAAGCTAGGTGAAATTAATTAGAAACTAAATAGCAAGCAGAAAAGGAAATTAGATAGCAGGAGTGGTTTGTAAACAATCAACTAAAAGCGATAAGTCTAGGGAGTTCTCAGGAAATCAGAGAAGCAGATAAACTATCAGTCAGGATCAAATGAAGTCCGGTTATAAAACTCAAACACAGATGTAGAATTAACCAACTTTCGTTGCAAGAATTCTCTAAGTCTAATAGCAGAAATCCAAATTTCTTTGCAATTCCTAACAGATTAAACTAGCCTTAAGTGCAAGTTCGATATGTTCACAATTCAATTAAATGAAATTTCTTTGCAGATAATTATATTGCTCAACCTAAATAGTTCAGATTATAAACCACACTTTCGTGTCAATTTAATAACCTAGAGTCTAGATTCTAAGTGATCAAGTTAGAAACTAGTATTAAGCTCAATTCATGTTGAAGAACAATTAAGTTATGAATCCTAAACTGATAAATTAATCTAACAAGTCATGAAAACCTTTATGAGAATCCCTAAACCTAACTATGAATCTACTCAGACATGATTAATGAAACACAAATCATAGAATAAATAGATTGCATAAATAAAGAGTAAGAATAAAAGGGGTTCGAAATCTTCTCCAAAAGCAGGAAGCAATACAGGTTCAGATCAGCCCCAAAAGCTCTAAAATCTCTATGCTCAAAGTATGAAAGCGTATCTAGAATTAAACACCAAAAACCTAATAATAAAGCACTAATCACGGCTGGGGATTCTTTGTAATTATTGGAAACTTCTGGGTAAAAATGCAATTTCCATATTCTTCATTAAACTCGCCGAGGAAAGCCCATCTCGCTCGTGTGTCGATCGATGCCCATGTTGTGTCGATCGATGCAATCCTCTGTTTTGGACAGTGAACTCTATCTCTCGGGTTAAATCTCCAAAATGCTCCAGAAAGCGCCATAATCACCAAATCTGCTCCAAACGTGCATATACCTAATAACACATGTAAAAGACTCTAAAGAAACACCAAAAGACTCTAAAACATACTTATATCATGGTCTAAAACCGGTGAAAACCATGATATATCAGTGGTCGAGCGATAGAACGAGTGGTCGAATGGAAGCTTTGCACTGGCCGAAGGCGCTCTTGCTTAGATTGATGGATTATTCAATGGAGGTTTTGATAGAGAACAGTAATAGGTAACCAGAGATCTTCAAACAGAGGGTAAACCACGAAACGTTTGAGAGATCGACGCTGTCTTAGGGCAAAAACACTATAGGGTTTTTCTTTATAAAATTGCTTAAGGTTTTTCACCATATACAAGCGGCTTATATATGCCACAAAAATAATATCTAAGAAGGCTTATTCGGGCCCTTTCAAAATAGAAATAAGCATAACAGAAAATATAGGAAAGATAGGACAGGCCATGATCTCTTTCTCATGTATCAGACCTTGGATTACCTCATAAAAAACTTTAGTGGAAAAACCCATTGGGATAAAACAACACTTAAGGGAAAAAGAGTGTAAACCTTGGCCCAAAGAGATGTTGCAATTCCCTCCTTGTCGCCAAATATAAGTCTGAAGTGAATTCGTGAGCTTCCAAATAAGGCAGGTCTAGAAACCATCGGGTTAGAACTTGTGTAACTTCTTCGTCCAAGCTGGTATTGGCTTGATTCTAACTCTCCGGGGTTACCTGATGATTCAAGACTTTAGAGAAGGTTCTTTTGTTGCTTGAATCATCCTGGTGCATTCAGCTCTCCAATATGTGGCAGTTGGTCTCCAACTGGTCATTTGGAAGACTTCTGTTTTGTAACTTGCATAACTTCTTCTTGGGAAAGGCTATTGAATAAATTCCACTTCGTGATGATTCCTTGGTGAGTTAAATATCTGGAACAGGTCAAGTTGTAGCTTAACTCTTCATGGTTAGGTGTATATGCTCCAAAACGTGAACCTATGTCTCTGGTACGAACAAGCTGCTTCTCTCTGAAGGCATGTACCGGCTTTGTGAGCCATCCTCTAGTCTGCCGGGTTGGTTGATGTCCTCATCATAATCTCCTTCTTCAAAAGGTTTTGACCTCAAATTTGTATAACCTGCACCAAGAGTAAGCAAGTTAGCTTTCATGCTGTTTTGTGAGTCCATGGCGTTACCTTGATGACTCCGGAGCTTGTTGTCGTAAGGGCTATCAGGTGGTTCTTATTTGAGTATATGATTAAATATCACAACCCTTCTCTGTCTTGCATGCCATGGATGTGCTGCTGCACCATAATCTCCTTTGGTCTCGGTCTTGTAGAGTCCAAGGTCGGATGGTACTTCTTTCTGGTTCGTCTCTTTGGTTCATGCAATAATATGGGCATCTTTGGGAAAAAACAAGTGCGTTATCGCAGTCATAGAATCATAAACATCTAAACAAACCTCAGCTTGGACCAGTTTATGTACTCGTGAATTATCTACCTTGGTCTCAGTGTTTTTAAATTCAGAAGTCACCTTAGTGTTGGCTAGGGCATGAACCTCTTGATGTATGGGTCCGGCTCGCAGGTTAGGTGTGCAAATGGGGCTCGGCTCTTGTGTTTTTGTCACGTCTTCTTGGATGGACTTAATTTTCAGTGAGTTTAAGGCTTGAGGGTCTTTAGACAACTCAGAGGTCGCTGGTCTATTCAGTGCTAGATCCAATTCTTCTTTGACTATGCCGGATTGCTGCCTCGGTCGGGGTGTCGGTGTGGCCCATTTTCTGCTCTGTTCTACCTGCGTCCTGCTCAACACTTTTGGACAATGGAAAATGCATTAAAAGAGTTTTTGGTTCATGGTAAACAGTTGGACAATAGTTAGGGCGGGACACATTTACCTTGTAATGAGGCTGGTCGGTCGATGGGGCGATGGTCGAAGATGGTCGAGCGTGGGCGAGAGGATGACGATGAGACGAGGTGTTCGATGGTCGTGGACGTGCCTTTGATGGCAGCATAGGCGTGCCATATTGCTCGTACATGAACTGTTTAATATCTTTCCACGTCTGTGTTGATTCATTGTAATGAACTCGCCATTTCTCCTCGTTCTTCTACCATGAATAGGATTCTCCGGTCAAGATATCGATGGCATGCGAGGGCTTGTCTCTTTCTGGGATGTTGTATTCCCAAAGGTAGTCCTCAAAATCTTCTTCCCAAAGAAGAAAGTCCTCAGTTCCTGAAAAAGACATGGGTCGTGAACCAGTGATATAAGAGCTGTATTTAGATTTAGTCCAAGTTTGCGATGGTCTTAGTCTGGTGGTGTGGCGCAAGCAATAAGGGTCATTTGGCTCGGGCTCCTTCTCTTCCACGGAATGGTCGTCTTCTGATCTCTCTTGTTGATAGGAAAGCACGGCTCCTCCTCTCTTAGCTTGGAGTGATGATCGTAAACCCTAAATACTGAATCATAAACCCAAAATGTTTGACATGTCCATTACCCCTAAACCCTAAACCCTAAACCATAGACGAAAGATACTCCCCTGCTTCAAAAATAGAAATGTGACTCGGTATTATTATTGTATATGAATAGATGACTAAGTTGAACTACTAAATAAAATATATAGTTTAAGCCATTATCAAAATAGATAAATCTCAAATACCTTAAAAAAATTAAAACCGAAAATGGAAAAGGAAAAATACTTAGTTATACCCATTAACACCATGATCGTGATCATGAATGCTGTTAGTTGGGATTTAATGATAAGACATATACATAATTAATACAACATAGACAACCCAATGGTTGCATTAGCTCCATAAATAAACTCTGGTGGTTGCTTCGAATAATCAAATATTGAAATCTTTGATTATTTATCAAAATTCCTTTTGCCTTCCATCCCTTCATTGCCAAATTCGTAATGATATACCTTCCAAGTGATGTTCTTTCAAAAATTCTTCTTGACGTCATTGACCGTGAACAAGGTTTACACTATTTTTTTAAGGGCGAAGACAATATGCAAGGCGCTTCAAAGTGTCGGACAAAGTCAAGATTTCTACAAGTCGATCGATTTATACTACGGTTTTATTAACTTAAATCTCCTTGCTTGTCCACTTCATTATAAAAAAGATTTCGTCGAGAGGTGACTACAATCAGGAAACCCTGCAGCTCTTCTCTTACGAGGTATGTGTTGCTTTATCTACAGCGACCGGATGGTTGAAGGAGAGGCAATGATCAATAGATCAGCAGATAGCCGATGGGAAACAGGGATTTACTCGTACTCCATGCTCTTACGTGTGTTTTATGGAGATGGAGTAGTGTTGAACAGTCGGTATGTTATCGACCGTCAACTTGCCACTCGGATACGTATAAAGATAACTAGAAGGGATAGGCGTGTATGGCCAAAAACGCCTTCGGCTCAATTCTTTGAGAAGGAAGCGAGTGTAGATATCAACAGCCTTTATAGTTGCACGTGTACTCCGATAAAAACATGGAAGGGTTGGTGGGACTTTGGTTTCAAGGGTTCAACCATGTACGACAGATTCTTTCGGACCATATAGTCATTATTTTACTTCAGACTGCTGTTGAACAATTTCAGAATTTGGCCCTGTTTAGATTCTTGAATATCCTTCATTTGCTAAATATTGTTTAATGTTGACTAGAATGTGTTAAACTACCAAAATATTACATGTTGTCTTCATTTATGTGCAAATTTTAACATAAGTAGTATATGAATTATCTTTGGGTGCAAATGGTAATACGTCCAGAAAATTTTATGATTGAATAAATGACTTTTTGAAAAGATGCGCGATGATTAAATTGAAAGAACATTTACCTAAATAATTTTCAAGAATATCGATGAAAGTAACAACGCGTTTTTGTAATAAATTTTGAACTGCAATAAATAATGAAGCGACATTATATATCATTACCTAACGATTTGATTCATCATGTACATACTTACTCCAGCCGAAGATGCACGCCAAAAGATGCATATTAATAAATAAACAACAATAACATAAATACTATTTAAATTTATGGAAAACCCAAAGGTTGGATCCGATCTTTAAATAAATATTTACAGATTTCTATAAATCGGTCGTTTCTATACTTCTCCAACATTACTGAAATTATCTGGTGCCCACCTAGGGTTATAACTAAATTGGGAAACAAATGTCTGGAATCTGAAAACCCATCGGCTCTTCTCCTCAAAGGTATGTGTATTTTTCTATATTTTGACTGTTGGGTCCACCGATCGTTGAACTCCATCGACAGGATTGTTAAAGGAGAGGCTATGATCAAAATATTGACATATAGTCGATCAAGTACGTGTTAAGACAAATACGAGACAAAGGTTTGGATGGCCAGACAGATGGTGTGCACTGTTCTATAAGAAACGAAGAGGATTAGATTCCAAAGGTCTTTATAGATGTCCGTGTGCTCGAATAAAGACTGGGGTTTATTGGTGGGACAATGGTTTCAAAGATACAAACATGTGCGATACATGCTTTTGGATTCTGGAGTCACTATTCTTGTTCACAATCATGAGAGATAATTTCGGAATTTGACCTCATTATCTTGATGAAGCTCTTTATTAATATATAGTTTGTTAAATGTAGTTGCTTATGTACTCGACTTTTCAAATAATGAAAAAATAACAAGTTATAAAACTACCGAATTTAGTTATATTTACAAAGCGACAGTGGAAATATTAATCTAATCTAAATGGATGAAGTGGTGGCATGCTCAAGTCGATAACTGATGGCCACAATTTAATTAAAAAATAAAATTTTAACCAAACATCGTAACTCTCCTTTCCAGAATATTTAACTATGATTAGTGTTGATTTGATGGGTTTCTCGAGACTATTTATTAGAGTATGCATTGGGTAGTAATTATGGTTTCATCTTTTCGTTTACACCGAATGATCTTAATCAAACATATATAACGAGATGAAGTGGTTGGTGTGAAATGTTCTTACTGGTTTTGTGATGGTTTGAGAAATTAAATTATGATTTGTGAATCTTTCATGTTCTAGTTTTTTTTTGCGTATATTCGAACTTATCATGTCGACTAAATTTAATAATATCGGAACTCTGCAAAAGCCTGCAAGAGAACAAAAGATAAAAACCAGTGCACGGTTCTATTTTTATTTAGGCTAAGAGAAAAAATATCATCAACGGTTGTGGCCCAATTATTTTTTCTAAACAAAGGGTTGTGACTTCTATTTTTTACACCTTTTACTATTACTAATTCAAGGGTTTTATTTAGTGCTTCACACCTTTTACTCACCAATTTGGTAAACAATTTAATTTTATAACCCTAGATGCTTCATTTTCTTACCGATTACTGAGAGAAAAAGCTTGTTTTCAAGCTAATTTCTGCGGAAATTTCTATGAATCTCAACTATGGCTCCACAGACTTTCAAAATTTTTTCTCAAATTAACTACTTCGTTCCTTGCCTTTGGGACTTAAATGTTCTTCTTTTGCGTGTTTGGATTTGTGTTAAGTCCATTGAACCAAAAATCCAAATGCTTTTGGTCGATGAAGAGGTAATCTTTTTTACTCTATAATATGTTTTTAGTGGGTTATTGCATGTTTAATTTATTAAGGTATTCATTTATTGATTTAGGGTATGAAAATAAAGGCAACTGTTCCTGCCTCTTTTATTGAGAAATTCCGTTTCTCTACATTGTGTGAGGGTCATTGGTTTATACTTATGAATGTTCGAGTTGTACAAGCACCGGAATATGTGTCGTTGCCCCCTCACAATTTCAATCTCATATTCGGGTTAAACACATTTTTCTGCCTCACTTATGATAATATTCTGGAAGGTCATTTTATGCAATTATCGATTCTGGATATATTAGATGTGAGAGTATGTGATAAATACCCTATAGGTAACTTTTAGTCTATACATTTGTTTTTTTATGGGATTATATTAATCATGTTATTTGCATGTGTGATAAACATTATATTTTTAACTAAATAGATTAAGTTATAGTTTTCTAAATGATTTTATTTTCTATTATAAATGTCCTTGGTGTTGTTACACATGTTGGAGACCTTCAACCTTATTGGACAGGACCAAAGTTGTAGTTTACAATTCGCGACCTAAGGTTAATTAAACAAATGCCTATAATCTTTCTCACATATGTTTTGTTGTTTGTCTCTGATAAAAATCTTGAAATCATTAATTTTTCTAGCCTCCGGAGTGTTTAGTGTTTATTATTCGAGGAAGATGCTAATGAACTAATAAAAAGGTTTTGGAAGGATGCTGATAGACCTCTCTTTGTGATACTCTGTTGCTTCTACAGAAGCACGAAATGGGTATGATTAGAAATTCAATTTAGTTTTTTTTTAGAATGATCTCATTGTCTATTACATGTTTGGGTTTAGGATTGATGAGACTTTTGATTTCTATATTGTTTACAATGTTAATGATGTTTGTGTATAAAAATTATTTAAATAGGTGTAACTTGGCTCAAAGGAGAAGAAGGGATGTCAACGATTATGTACGATCAAACCAACAATTCAGACTTTAATGGATTTCTCAACAGGTTTTGGTCATAACCCTAATGCAACTCATTCTGTAATATGCTTTATATGTTTTTTGGAATTCATATATTGTTTTATATTTTGTAGCTTTCCAAATCCCGTACTTGACCAATATCCTAAAGATAATATCATTTCCTGGTTCAAGATCTTCTAAATTATGTATATGTTTTAGAACACCTTACTGAACTTTATTATTTTTTGTGAAATTTACTCTAAGTAGTATGAATCTTTAAAATAATTACTTACTTAGTATCCATAACACCAAGTTTACTAACTTAGTGTTTAAGATGTGGAAAATGACCTAAATACCCATTTCTAAACACTTACCATTTATAATACATTTACCTTAAAAAAATCTTTAAAATTATATTTATATCAAAATAAAAACCGAAAATGTCCAAAAAAAAAACCGATTTAAAAAAAAAGAAATAATAATTTAATGGTTAAAAAAATGGAAGGTAAAAAAAATGGAAGGTAAAAAAGGATTAATGATATTGAAGAATATTTCCATTTTTTTTAAAGAATTAAACTTTCCAATTTTGAAATAATCATATTATTTAATTTCCTTAAAGCAATATTTTTGAAAATGGCCATAAAATTAACAAAAAATATTTTCGAAATTTTAAAAATATATAACAAACTTAAAGACTTATTTCGGTATTTTCATAAATTTATTATTAATTAAAAACACTTACAAAATTATTAGTTTATTATTTTTTGGGATTTTTGAATTGAAATTATTCCAATTTTTTTTTTAAAACTATAAACCTACTTATTTTCTAAATATATTATATTTTAAAAGTTTCATAAATCATTTGCTAAACATTAGTATTTAAATCTGAAATTTCAGAAATCATTTAAAGCAATAATTAATAACATTAATTATTGCTTCCTTATATGGTAAAACGGAATATTTCCGTTTTTTGAATAGAATTAAATTTCCTTTTTGTAATAGTCGAATTATATAATTGTCTTAAATGATTTTTTTCCGAAAATTGCCATAAAACAATAAAATAGTATTTTCTAAATTTTAGGAAAATTAATAAGAAACGTGTAGACTGATTTGGGTATTTGCATTAATTTATTATTAATATAAAATACTTACTTACAAAAATTTATTATTATATAATTTTGGAATTTTAGAATAGAAAATTTTCAAATATATTTGTAAAACTATAAACCTTCTTATTTTATAAAGATATTATGTTTTAAAAATTTAAAAATAATTTTCTAAACATTAAAATTTAAATTTAAAAATTCAGAAATCATTCTCTAAACATTAAAATAAAATAAAAGTTTCAGAAATCATTTTCTAAACAATAATATTTCTGCCTAAGTTTATATTAAATTTAAAATTAGTGCTAGACAGTAAATAAGGAAACAACTAACAAATCCGCAAAAAAAAAAAAAATCAAAATATGCCACGTCAGTAAATTTGAAAAATCTGTAAAAATTATGATAAATCTGTAACAAAGGAATTAAATCTGTAACACTATAACACTCGTTTAATAATTTTTTTGACCTTTTGGTCTTTGTAACAGAGTTTCTTAAATCTGCAACAAATGAAAAAAAACAGTAACACTGAAAATAAAATCTGTAGTTTAAATCCGCAAAGTCTTGAAAAAACTGCAAACTCATAAAAAAATCTTCAACACTAGCCGGAAAAACGCAAATAAAATCCGTAGAAATTTAAAAAATATGTAACAAAATAGATAAATCTGTAACACTACATACTACCTTAGTAATAAAAAAACAACTTTACTCTTTGTTACGGAGTAATATTTTATCCGCAACAAAGAAAAAAATCTGCCACACATAAATTTATATCTGCAACCAAAAATCTGTAAATTTTCAAATAAATCCGCAACCACAAAAATCTGCAACACATGGCTGCGGATTTAAATTCGTAGGAAAGGTGGCAATTTCGTAAATAAATGATTTTTTCCAAAAATGGAAAAAAAGAATTAATGGCAATTCGGTAATTTTTTTTTTCCTTCCAAATGGTTATAAGGGTAGTTTAGGCAATAAAATAGAGGAAAAAAATGTCAAAAGATTAGTACTAAGCTAGTAATTGCTCTATTATTTTATACTAGATAAATAAATTCCCCTTATTTTTTGGATTAGATGATCTATTGATCGTCTTTATGTTTCTCTTAAAAACATATTTATCGTTAATGTTTACAACTTTTCTGTCCACAATCATAATCTTTTTTTATTACATCATTAAAATAACATATAGAATCTATATAACCCTGATCAATTTGGTTATTGTTAAATTCAAATATCAAAGTATATATTTCATTGTGATACGGCAATAAAAATTATTTTTTTCACATTTAGAGAATCGTACACATCGGTTAATTTAAAGCAATATATAGCTATAATATTTTCATAAACAATACACAAATAAATTTGTGTTTTTATTTCGTAATATTTTCATAAACAATACACTTACACGAATAATGAGTTGAATATTAGTTGTGACAACAGCGACAAATAAACGACTTGGTTACTACTATACACGAAGTAGCGAATTAGTTGACCATGTACTGACCAATTCACGATTTTTCTACGATTCTTCACATCAAACACAAAAATAGTTGCCATATCACCGACTAGCCTACGACTATTGTTTCCGGTCCCGACATTGGTCGTTAATTAGTCGTAAATTGATTACTAAATTGCCGAGAATCATTTTTTGTCATATATTAGCGACTAATACACGTCCATATATCTGTTATCGCAAACTAATATCAATATTGTCCCCTAACAGTCGCCAAATGTTACTACTACATGTATAGTTGCAAGTTCCAATTGCAAAAGCGCTGTTTTCTTGTAGTGACAAGTCCATACTGAAATTTATGTAACTACTTATGATTCCATGACTGCGATAACGCATTTGATTCTTTCCAAGAGTATTAGGGATGAAACAAGTACAATAGACGACATCAAGGACCACCAAGCAGATTCAAAGGAGAAGGATTTGTTGCTGGACGTTTATGGGCTAGTGAGCCACCCTGATTGTAACACGGACGCAGACAAAGAGCAGATTGCCTTCCAATTTGATGATGCTGTCTAGATAAGCTTATATCTTACACTACACGTCTTTAAACCTCTTAACACAGAAATGATGCCCTTGCTCTTGTCATTAAGAATTCATGTAGGGACAATTTCTACAATGGAGTCTATAACACAAGGAGCTATGAAGAAAAGACTGCAACATCCGACCCAACCAACCTCGTCCAAATCTAACATATGCCAAGTGTTTAAGGAGGATCAAGCCGTGACCAGCATCATAAGGACCGAGGCTGATCAATGGACCGGAGCCAAGTCTGAGATCCAAAAAAATCCGCCTGACGCGAACCGGGCTGAGAGCTTTAATCAGGCAAGCCTTTCTTTAAAACAATTTACCTCAAGTGATTCCACAACCGTACTAAAGTACCCAATTAATATAAAGAAAATGAGGAACCGAACATATTTGAAGACCACAACTTGATCGTAATAAGAATATATGTTCAGCACGTTTTTCCTGTCCTAAAGAACACCTAACACACTTGTTTCTTGCCAAAGGTGTCCATATTATTGCAGGAACCAAAGAGAAGATCCGGAAAGAAGTACCACCCGACCTTGGATGCTGCAAGAAAGTCTCACCACCACAAAGGGAGGACAAGACCGAGACCACACGATATGATGGTGCAGCAGCTCGTCCGTGTCACCCAAGCCAGATTATAGGCGTGATATTGAATCACCTACTCAAAGGAGAACTGCATGATAGCTCTTACGTCAACGAGTCCCGGATCCATCAAGGACATGTAATTTCGCGGTCGAACCCTTTTCAAGAGGTTAGGTGTGATGAGGGCATCAAGTCATCATCATCGAAGCAGAATACATGAGGCCTCACCAAGCTGGTAAACGCCTTTGGAAAGGAGCAGCTTGATCATGCCAATGGACATATGTCACTAAAGCACTGATTTTTAGATAAAAAGTACCTTTCTTCTTTGAACTCTCAAATCAGTGTTGTGTGTGTTAGGAACTGACACTCCACATTGTTGGGAATGTCCTGAAATCTATTGTACTTGCTCTAAGTGAAAGTCGTATTGTCGAGATGAGACAATCACATAACACTAGGTAGTCATAACGCTTTGCTAGAAGCCACTTATGATCAATGAGTTGAGAACTCATTGCTAGTGTTATATGATCCTAAAGGGTCCCACACCTAAGCAAACTGGGCGTTAAAGACGAGGTTGATCATTAATGTAATGATCCAGCGAATGCATATTTGATGTGCATTCGATATCAATATTCTGGGGCAGTGTCGATCGTTGCAGTTAGTGCATCGATCGATGCAACTCGCGGATTAACCAGATTAATACGGTTTAATCGTTGGTAATTCCGTTGTGGTTTAAGCCGACATATATAAGATATATGGTCGACCTAAACTTGTGGCTAACCTAATTGACAGCCACCAGAACGAGATAAAAACCTCTCTAGAGATTAGATCTCTCATAGGCACTAGCATCCCTCCTGTCCAGTTTGTGTGCGTGTGGATACCAGTAGAGGCACAACGTTTGAGGTGCTTCGTGATCTCGATTATCTGCTAATACTTCCGCTGCTAATCACCAGGTAAATCTGAGATCCCATAGATTCAATTATATGAACCTTAGATCCTAGGCTCGGAATTAAGACTAGGGTTGCTAATCCTGATTAGAACTGCTAGAAATTCCTTCAGTGGTATCAGAGCTTTAGGGTTCCATTGAATCTGTAGCATGTTGATTAGATTAGTTGAATCTGAATCTGTGTATGGTTGATACAAACTTGCTAAAATTCGTTTTCATGAAAACCTAGTTTAGGGTTCTGTTCGAAAACGTTTTAGGGCTTTTTCGCATGGTGTCGATCGATGCCAATCCGGCATCGATCGACACAGGGCGAAAACCCGAATAAAATTTATGGTTTTTCGCATGGTGTCGATCGTTGCCAATCCGGCATCGATCGACACAGAGCGAAAACCCGAATAAAACTCAGTTTTCGCCTAGTGTCGATCGACACAAATGTTGCATCGATCGACACAAACCTCGCGAGATTGATGAATCAGTTCAATTGGATTGGACCAGTTATCGAGCTTGGTTAATAATGGTTGAACTCTGTGAATGGTTTAATTGCGATTGATTTGATTAGGTTGGCATCGATCGATGCTGACCGGTATTCAAAACCGAATCAATTGGATTGATCGGTTATCGCAAATTGCTTTTGGTTATTCTGCATCGATCGACACTATAGTAGTGTCGGTCGATATCAGATTTGATGATTTAGGTTATGGAACCTGAAATCACAGAACCAAAACAAGATGAATCAATTAATTAAAAGAATTAAAACATAATAAAACTGAACGTTTTAAATGGTTCTGTTCCTCAACAAAATATCAAGTAATCCTTGATGTCTTTCCAATCTTGTCAACTGTCAAGACTCATTTCATTGTATGATAGGCTTGCAGTGCAAGGTATCAACAATTACATGAGTAAGGCAGGAAGTGATTGTGTTGATGGGCTTGCAGTGCAAGACATCAACAATTACATGACTAAAGAGATTGGTTTACTTGACTGGGCTATCAAAATCGTTTTGGGCCTAGAGACATCAGGTGGATTGGACATGAGATGTCGATCCACAACCAAGAGTTATATTGGATATAACTAGCAAAGTTGTTGCTTACCTAGATAGCTAAATTTTAGTGATAGCCAGTGGCTCACTTAAGTTTAGTGAAGTATGGGTCTTGGATCATTATATTCATCTGAGGAAACATTGTTTGAATATAATGCGAGTTTTCTTAAAAGTTAAGATTTCTCATTTCTTGAACATCATAACTAAAACTTTTCTTTTCTTTGTTCTCAGCTATGACTAACACTCATAATAACTCTTTCTCCCTGCGATCCGTCCTTGAGAAGGACAAGTTAAATGGATCGAATTTTCTCGAATGGTATCGGAACTTGAGAATTGTTCTCAAGCAGGAGAAAAAGGACTATGTCCTGGAAACTGTTCTCCCTGAAAAACCGAGAGCCAATGCTGCACATGCAGAAAGGAGTGCTTGGGATAAGCATTCCAATGATGTGGTCGATGTGAATTGTCTCATGTTGGCTACCATGAACTCGGACTTGCAGAAGAAATACGAGAACGTGGAGTCGCCAGTGGAGATGATTACTAGCCTGAAAAGCATGTTTCAGGAGCAAGCACGAACTGAGAGATACCAGACGGTTAAATCTCTCATTGACTGCAAGCTACCAAAGGACAGTCCGGTCAGTCCTCATGTCATTAAGATGATGGGTTATATTGATAACCTGGGGAGACTGGATTGTCCCATTAGCCAAGAGTTGGCTACTGACATCATTCTGCAGTCACTGTCGTCAAGTTATGATCAGTTTGTTATGAACTATAACATGAACAACTTGACGAAGACGTTGACTAAACTGCATGGCAGGCTCAAGACAGCTGAGCCTAATATCAAGAAGGGCACCCCTAATGTACTTATGGTACAAGGGGGTAAGAAGTTTAAGAAACTTGGCAAAGGCAAGGGAAAGGGCAAGGCGGTCCAGGTTGAGAACCAGGACACGCCTGCGCCAGCCCCGAAGCCCAAGCCGGGCCCATCTGAGACTGATAAGTGCCTTCACTGATGATTTCAGCAGGTATGACTACGTCTATTTAATGAGACACAAGTCGGAATCCTTTGAAAAGTTCAAAGAGTTCCAAAATGAAGTACATAATCAACTTGGCAAAAGTATTAAGGCTCTTCGATCAGATCGTGGAGGAGAATACTTGAGCCAAGAATTCAGTGATCATTTGAGAGATTGTGGATTTGTTTCACAACTCACTCCTCCTGGAACACCACAATGGAATGGCGTGTCTGAGAGGAGGAATCGGACTTTATTAGATATGGTTCGATCAATGATGAGTCTCTCAACTCTTCCATTATCCTTTTGGGGATACGCTCTAGAAACGTCTGCGTTTACACTTAACAGGGTTCCGTCAAAATCAGTTGCAAAGACACCACATGAGATGTGGACTGGAAATGTTCCGAATGTGTCTTTCCTGAAGATTTGGGGTTGTGAAGCTTATGTTAAAAGATTAATTACAGATAAGCTCGAGCCCAAATCTGATAAATGCTACTTCGTTGGTTATCCTAAGGAAACCAAGGCATACTACTTTTACAACCAATCCGAGAACAAAGTGTTTGTTGCTCGGAACTGCGTCTTTCTTGAGAGAGAATTTCTTTCCAAGAGAAACAGTGGGAGTAAAGTACAACTCGAAGAAGTTCGAGAACCGCAGGAAAATGCTCAACCCATAGAGGAAGAGCGACAGCTGGATCTACAAAGAGTTCTAGAGACGGCGCCTGTGGAGCCTGAAATTCGCCGATCCGAAAGGATCCGTCACGAACCCGAGAGATATGGATTTCTCGTAACCAATTGTCATGATTTGTTAATCATTGACAGTGACGAGCCAGCGAATTTTGATGAAGCGATGATGAGCCCTGACTCCGAAAAGTGGCTGAAAGCCGCTGAATCCGAAATGGGATCCATGTCACAGAACCAAGTATGGACTTTGGTTGATTTACCCGATGGTGCAAGACCCATTGAGTGTAAATGGATTTTCAAGAAGAAAATTGATGTGGATGGAAATATTCAGATATATAAAGCAAGGCTGGTGGCAAAAGGTTTCAAACAAATTCATGGCATTGACTATGAAGAAACTTATTCCCCGGTCGCCATGCTTAAATCCATTCGGATTCTCCTAGCAACAGCAGCTCATTATGACTATGAGATCTGGCAGATGGACGTGAAAACAACTTTCCTTAATGGAATTCTGGAAGAGGATGTGTACATGACACAACCCGAAGGTTTCATCGATCCAAATGCAGCTAGGAAAGTATGCAAGCTTCATCGATCCATTTATGGATTGAAGCAAGCATCTCGGAGTTGGAATCTTCGTTTTGATGAAGCAGTCAAAAAGTTTGATTTCATCAGAAGCGAAGAAGAACCATGTGTTTACAAGTAGACTAGTGGGAGCGCAGTTGCATTTCTCGTGTTGTATATAGATGACATACTTCTTCTCGGAAATGACGTTCCGTTGTTACAGTCTGTTAAGACTTGGCTCAGAAGTTGTTTTTCAATGAAAGACATGGGAGAAGCCGCGTATATTCTTGGAATAAGAATCTATAGAGATAGATTAAACAAGTTGATTGGACTGTGTCAAGACACTTATATCGATAAAGTCTTACACTGGTTCAGAATGCAAGATTCCAAGAAAGGCTTCATACCAATGTCTTATGGCATAAGTCTCAGCAAGAAGCAGTGTCCTGAGACACCTGCTGAGCGAGATCGCATGAGTCGGATTCCCTATGCCTCGGCGTTGGGATCCATCATGTATGACATGCTCTGTACTCGTCCAGATGTTGCTTGTGCTTTAAGCATGACGAGTAGATACCAATCGGATCCAGGTGAAAGTCACTGGACAGCAGTCAAGAATATTCTGAAGTATTTGAGAAATACTAAGGATAAATTCTTGGTGTATGGAGGAAGTGATGAGCTGGTAGTAAGTGGTTACACAGATGCAAGTTTCCAGACAGACAAAGATGATTTCTGATCGCAATCTGGTTACATCTTCTGCCTGAATGGCGGTGCAGTCAGCTGGAAGAGTTCCAAGCAGGACACTGTAGCAGATTCCACAACTGAAGCTGAGTACCTCGCTGCTTCTGAAGCAGCAAAGGAGGTTGTTTGGATCAAGAAGTTCATCACTGAACTTGGTGTGATTCCTAGTATTTCTGAGCCAGTGGCGTTGTATTATGACAACAATGGAGCCATTGCGCAAGCAAAGGAACCTAGATCACACCAGAAATCCAAACACATAGAAAGGAGATATCACCTTATCCGTGATATTGTGAATAGAGGAGATGTGAAGATCAGCAGAGTCCCGACGGATGAGAACGTAGCTGATCCACTGACCAAGCCCCTCCCAAGGCCTAAGCATGAGTTTCACACTGCTGCTGTAGGCATTAGATTTCTTAAGATATGATCTTGTTTTTAGTGGGAGTTATATTTGGTTTTTAGTTATGACATGATGTTCGTAAAACATAATTTGGTTATGTTATTTTAATGAAATTGTTTCAGCATTATTTTAATTGTGTTATTAAATAATTGTCCCAAAGTAATTTATGACATTTTATAGGTCATCAAGTATGTGACTTGATCATGAAACCCTATAAGAAATAAATGGTATAAATTATAAATGGTCCCTGGTCGAGGTTGTTAAAATGGGACATTAACAACCACGTGAGACTAGTATGTGAGGTGACTGATGACTATGTTTCATGGAGTCATTTAATAAGTGTATTAAAGTCAATCACATAGATATGTGTTAGAGAACACATGATCGGACTTGACCCGTTAATGAGAACTCTACAAGATGTTATATGAGTGTCATAAGAGTTTCTCATTACGACTAAAGAGTGTAGTCCTTAGACCTGAGTTCATCATGTCCTCTCTTATATGGATTGGTTCGTCTTGACTTTGTCAAACGTCAGCCGTAACTGGTGATCATAAAGACACTGATTAGGCGTATCATGAGATATAAAAGAGACATGGATGGAACAAGATGGGATTTGTACCTCCTATATAACAGGAGTTAAATATCTTTGGGCCTATCGAAGATTTGATACTGGAAATGCGTGGCCGCGCTCAAATGAGGTGATTGTCAGTCGTTTGTTTTATCAGTACAAATCGGGATTCGATAAATGTGATCTGGCTTAATAAGGATGACACAGTTCTTGCCTTATGCTAGATTAAGATATAGCTACAAAGGGATTAAAGGAATAGATGATTCCAGTGCAAGTGGGAGATTGTTGGGAATGTCCTGAAATCTATTGTACTTGCTCTAAGTGAAAGTCGTATTGTCGAGATGAGACAATCACATAACACTAGGTAGTCATAACGCTTTGCTAGAAGCCACTTATGATCAATGAGTTGAGAACTCATTGCTAGTGTTATATGATCCTACAGGGTCACACACCTAAGCAAACTGGGCGTTAAAGACGAGGTTGATCATTAATGTAATGATCCAGCGAATGCATATTTGATGTGCATTCGATATCAATATTCTGGGGCAGTGTCGATCGTTGCAGTTAGTGCATCGATCAATGCAACTCGCGGATTAACCAGATTAATACGGTTTAATCGTTGGTTAATTACTTTGTGGTTTAAGCCGACATATATAAGATATATGGTCGACCTAAACTTGTGGCTAGCCTAATTGACAGCCACCAGAACGAGATAGAAACCTCTCTAGAGATTAGATCTCTCATAGGCACTAGCATCCCTCCTGTCCAGTTTGTGTGCGTGTGGATACCAGTAGAGGCACATCGTTTGAGGTGCTTCGTGATCTCGATTATCTGCTAATACTTCCGCTGCTAATCACCAGGTAAATCTGAGATCCCATAGATTCAATTATATGAACCTTAGATCCTAGGCTCGGAATTAAGACTAGGGTTGCTAATCCTGATTAGAACTGCTAGAAATTCCTTCACACATGACTCAGCCCATACACCTTTCTCAGTTTATTCTTTGTATTTGGTCATCATTCTCCTTGTGGCTAGCTTTCACACTCCCATGCCTTTATCATGTCTCGAAAAATTTCCAACCTTTATCCTTCGAGTGAGACCGCCCTTTTCCTTTTCCTTTTTAGTATGTTTTTTGAGTCAATAGATGAGTTAATACATGAGTTGATTCCGTCATGTGACTTATTATAATTCAACTTAGTGCTTTTGTTCTTATGGCTTTGTGTCGCACTCAAGAAACATGTACAGTTCAAGAGACAAAAAGACACAATATGCAGCTCTTTTTTACCAGATATCTTGACTCCTAATTAAATCAGAACTTAATGTACTTCTTGAATCCGCGCCTATATCAGTCATGTACACTCGACAACCCATTACATTTCACATACACCAATTGAGTTTCTTAGAGAGGTCAAACGATTAAAATCCAAGGTTTTGTTAAGAAATCAGTCAGTTGCAAATCAGTAACAATGTATTTAACCCCTACTTGTTATTCCTCCACTAACTCCCGAATGAAATGGTGTCTAATGTCAATGTGGTCTGAGAGTGTTGAACTGGATTCTTTGAGATGCGTATAGCCTCCAAATGAGACTGTTTTGGCTTTGCTTGGTACCCTTGCATAAATTCCTATGCTTAAGCACATATCTGGCCTGCTCGCAGTCATATACAGTAAGCTGTCAATCATACCACGATAAAATTTTACATCCACATCAGTTTCATCATCATCTCTTGAAAATTTAGTTATAGTGCTCATCAAAGTCCTAGCTTCTTTGCATTGATCCAAATTGAACCGATTCAACAGGTTTTTAGCATATGTGCTCTAAGAGATGAACACTCCATCGTCAGTTTGGATGATATGCAACCCCATAAAGTACTTCAATTCTCCTACCCTACTCCTTTTAAAATCTTGAGTCATGTTCTGTACGAATTCATCAACCAGAGTTTGAGAAGTTCCCCCAAAAATGATATCATCAACATAGATCTACACAATTATAATCTCATTCGAGTGTTGCATGACAAATATGGTCTTTTCCACACTCCCCGTCACATATCCTTTTTCCAGGAGGAAGCTTGTGAGCCTTTCATACAATGCTTTAGGAGCCTGCTTCAGACCATATAATGACTTCTTAAGCTTGTACACATACTCTGGATTGATTTATTCTTCTAATCCTTTAGGTTGTTCTACATACACTTCTTCCTATAGAAACCCATTCAAGAATGCATTTTTCACATCCATTTGATAAACTGTAAAGTTCATTATGCATGTCATACCAAGAAACAACATGATTGACTCAAGACGTGCTAGAGGGTCGAAGGTCTCTTTAAAGTCAACCCCTTCAATCTGAGAGTACCATTTGGAAACAATACGAGATTTATCACGAATTACCACTTCATTCTCATTAATCTTGTTTTGAATATCCACTTAGTTTCCACAATGTTCAGTCCTTCAGGGCGGGGCACAAGTTCCCATATATCATTCCAAACAAACTGCTCTAACTCTTGTTCCATTTCTACAATCCAAAACTCATCATCCAAGGCCTGAACATATGTTTTTGGCTCAATGATTGAGACAAAAGACGCAAAGCGAACAATTTTTTCTGAAGTTTAGGTGTACCTATCTAGTCACTCGTCTATCATTCACATCTCATAGGACACCAAAGAGAGGATGATTCCGTTGTGTCCTATTGAATTTTCCCTTTTCTTGTTCATCTGGTAGACTTGCGTTTGTGACTTCTCTTGATCAGCTTGTTCTAAGTCATTCTCAGATGTTGTACCAGCCCACTTCATAAGACAATGATCATCAAATACCACATTAAAAGATTCAACAATTGACCAAGATCTGGTTGTACACACTGAAGGCTATAATAATATTATACAATAATAATAAAAAATTAAGATTCCGCTACACATAGAAAAATTTAGACTCCAAAATTCACTTTACCACTGAAAATCCCCAATTATTTTTGACCTAATATTTCTTCCCTCTTGTTCTTTTTTTTCTCCACTTTCACCCTCTCTCTCTCATTCTCATTTTTCACACATCTCAATCTCTTTGACAAAAAAAATCTGAAGCTCTCTTCTCTCACTCACTCTCTCTTTCCCATTAGGTTTCATCCAGAAAATCTGTCTCCATGTTTGCTGCTGTGAAGAAGGCAACAACGAGGAGTAGCAAAGTCAGTCTCCAATTTCAGGTGGGTCATTTTGCTCGTTGTTGGGGTCAAAAACATCCTCGACGAAAACAATAGCCGAAGACAAGATCAGGAAATCGGACACAGACGAATGTACGCATCAGACGTTCAAAGTATCGTATGAATAACCAATTGTATGAAGTATCGTCAGTGTCACTTGATCGACTTATTGAACAAACGGATTCAATGGATACGTTTCAACGACATTTCGTATACAACAGACCGTTCGGACAAACATACCTTCCAACAGGGATTGCGAATCAACGAAACAACCAAACATACAGAAAACGAGCTGATTCAGCTCGGAACCGAGCCAAACCAGCTCGGAATCACCGAGCTAAACCAGCTCGAATTTCCGAGCAAAACCAGATCAGGTTTTCCGAGCTGAACCAGCTCGGATTTTCCGAGCTAAACCAGCTCGGACCGAGCTGAACCAGCTCAGAACTTCCGAGCTACGCCAGCTCGGGTTTTCCGAGCTGAACCAGCTCGGATTTCCGAGCTAAACCAGCTCAAAAAGTCCGAGCTAAACCAGCTCAGGTCCGAGCTGGTTGCAACCAACTTGGCTCGGATCCGAACCTTTCCTTTCTCTTTTTCCAAACATGGTTTATCCCTTCGGGAATTCCGAGCTGAATGCACCTCTTGTAAACTTCCGAGCTAGGCTTCGCTGAGCTTTCCGAACGGTTAACCATACATTTGCCGATATGCACAACTTATCGCAACCCACCTTCGGAAACATCGGCATGTACCTTCTTGGCCAATAACTTGGGCTGATGGATCAAGTTAAGAGAAATAAGAACTTAGGCCCAAACATACGATGACTTTTGGGCCGAATAAGTATGTATGTACACGAATGGACTCAGATCGTCCGTTCTCGGACCATCCGGCAAATAGGTCGAGCCGCGGAAGATAAAAGGAGACAAAGACAAAGAAGTATAAGAAGGAGATATTTCCAAGCTAAAGAGGAAAATCTTAGATAGAAATGTACATCTTAACGGAAAAAGGAAGGAGATAACAACAGGAAGATTTCCGCAAATCTTGCGGAAATATTCTCGAAGCCGACTTGCTGTAGTTATATAAGGAGGTGTAAGTAATACGAGAGAAGCAGAGCGAAAAACCCTAGCATCTAGACTTAAGAACTTAGCAATTTTCTTAGCCGATTCCTTTCTTTGTATTCTCGTTTCCATTCTTTGTACTCGTTTCCGACCTCTTATCAATAATATATCCTCCGGGTTTACTAGTTTGGTGCGTTTATCTTTGAAGTTTCTGTTCCCTAAAAATATTGCTCTACAAGTTTTGACAGTGCGAGTTCTGTCTCTCATAGTTTGGCACCGTCTGTGGGGAATTAGAAACTTTTTACACCCAAAAACCATCAAAGAGTCAACCCCAAGAAATTGTTACAAAAGAAGGAACAGACGATCCGCCACAATATCGTCGATTAAAGCTTACCAGAGAAGAGCTGAAACAAGCGCTCCCTGGTCCGCCACCGCTCAATCTCCAAACGAAATAATAACATTTGAGGAGTGCAAAACCGCGGATATCGATCGACCACACAATGATCCGCTTTTCATCGAGCTGATCATTGGATATCCTGACGTGGCCAGGATTTTAATCGACACCAGAAGTTCCGTAGACGTAATCTTCAGCGACACCTTGAAAAGGATGAACATCAGTTTATCCGAAATATCGCCGATCCCAAAACCATTGACAGGGTTTACGGGGGACACGGCAATGACCCTCGAAACGATCACGCTACCAGTACGAGCTGGAGAAGTGATGAAAATTGTCTAGTTCTCAGTAGCAGACGCCCCGACAATCTATAACATGATCATGGGAACCCCGTGGATAAATTCCATGAGAGCTGTCCCGTCGACGTATCACCTTTGCTTGAAGTTTCCAACGCCTAGCGGAATCACAACGATATGGGGAAACCAAGCCCAATCCCGATCTTGTTTCATGGCCGAACACAAACTCAGAAAACCAGCGATAGAAATCCCTCGAAAGCCAAAAAGACCACGGATAGAATCAGTCCAAGAAGTTGCAGAAAAACCTAAAAGGGCTGAGAAGAAGCACGAAGAAGAAGAAGATGACGAGCCTTGCGGACCTGTGACATCGGTCTGCATAGATGACGATCATCCGGAACAATACGTAGATATCGGAGCAAACCTGGATGATTCGATCAAAGAGGGGATAGTGTTGTGTCTCCGAGAGAACATGAACAGTTTCGCCTGGTCCGCAGAAGACATGCTTGGTATTAGTATGGACATTGCATGTCTTTCACTGAACGTCAACCCAACGATAAAACCCGTCAGGCAGAAAAGAAGAAAGTTGGGATCCGAACGAACTAAGGCAGTCAACGATGAAGTGGAAAGACTGCTTAAAGTTGGTTCAATCATCGAAGTCAAGTATCCGAACTGGCTCGCAAACCCCGTAGTAGTGAAAAAGAAAAACGGAAAATGGAGGGTTTACGTCGACTTCACAGATCTGAACAAAGCATGTCCCAAAGACAGCTTTCCACTTCCGCACATAGACCGGCTAAAGGAAGCAACCACAGAAAACAAACTGCTCACATTCATGGATGTTTTTCAGGATACAACCAGATCATGATGAACCCATATGATAGGGACAAAACGGCCTTCGTCACTGACAGAAGGATCTATTGCTACAAGTTTATGCCCTTCGGCCTGAAAAACGCCGAGGCAAACAAAGCGTTTGGTAAACAAAGTGTTCGCCGAACAACTCGGAAGGACTATGGAAGCATACATAGACGACATGCTGGTCAAGTATCTCGAGGAAAAAGACCACGTGGAACATCTGCGCGAATGTTTTGGACAGCTAAATAAGCATAACCTGAAGCTCAATCCAACCAAATGCAGATTCGGAGTAGCATCCGAAGAATTTCTCGGTTACCTCGTGACTCACCGAGGCATCGAAGAAAATCCGAAACAAATCAACGCCTTGATCCAAATGTCCTCGCCGACGACGAAACGTGAAGTCCAACGATTAACAGGGCGTGTAGCAGCATTAAACAGGTTCATCTCGCGATCAACCGACAAGTGCTTGTCTTTCTACGATACCTTAAGAGGCAACAAGACATTCGAGTGGTCTGAAAATGCGAAGAAGCTTTCCAGCAGCTGAAGAAATATTTGGCAAATCCGCCGGTACTGGCAAAACCAATTGAGGGAGAGCCCGTGTTCCTATATACGGCAGTATCAACAACAGTGGTAAGTGGGGATCATGGAGAGCAAAAGCCTATCTTCTATGTCAGCCAAACGCTAACAGACGCGGAAACGCGCTACCCACAAATCGAGAAATTGGCACTCGCATTGGTACTGTCCGCCCGGAAATTAAGGCCATACTTTCAGTCTCATTCAATCATAGTCTTAACAACTTTTCCGTTGCGGACAATCCTTCATAGTCCAAGCCAATCCGGAAGATTGGCCAAATGGGCGATAGAGCTCAGCGAGTTCGACATCGAGTATCGCTCCAGGACATGCGCGATGTCACAAGTGCTGGCAGATTTCCTGGTCGAGCTACCGCAAGAAGGGGCGGAGGGATTAACAGAGGATTCAGACTGGTTACTCCACGTAGACAATTCCTCATCGAAACAAGGATCCGGGGTAGGAATCCGCCTGACCCCGCCAACCGGAGAGATACTTGAGCAATATTTCCTCTTGACTTTCCACGCTTCAAACAACGAAACAAAATAAGAAGCTCTAATTGCCGGACTTAGACTAGTCCATGCCTTAACGATCCGAAAGGTACAAGAATTCTGCGACTCGCAACTAGTCACAAGCAAATACAGCGGAGAGTACGAGACAAGGGACGAAAGGATGGAAGCATACCTAAAAATCGTCCAGGGTTTGGTGAAACCACTCAAGAGCTTCAATCTGAAACGAATTCCCCGAGGAGAAAATGCGCCAGCCGATGCATTTGCAGCATTGGCCTCGACGTCAGAACCAGGCTTGAAGCGGATCATTCCGGTGGAGTTTATCGAACATCTAAGCATTGGAAATTCCGAAACGATCAGTCTAGCTTATCCACCAGAAGAGGAAGATGAAAAATTTCTGCCAGAAGAAGATAATGCCGAGACGAACACACAGACTGATGAATAATATGGTTGCGACAAGAAGTGGATAAAGACGATTCCTTCGTACATATCAAACGGTGAACTCCCTGAAGATAAGTGGCAGAACACAAAATTAAAGTGCAGGCCGCTCGCTACGTTTTGATGGAAGGAAATATTTATAAATGGAGACTATCCGGTCCCTTAATGTCATGCATCGAGGGCAGAGAAGCAAGACGAGTTATGGAACAAGTCCACAGCGGCTCATGCGGAAATCATTCTGTAGGAAGAGCACTGGCAGTAAAAATCAAGCGCCACAACTACTTCTGGCCAACAATGACGAAAGATTGCGAGAAATTTTCTCGAAAATGTGAAAAATGCCAAAGACACGCTCCGAACATCCATCAAACTGCCGAACTATTATCATCAATTTCGGCACCTTACCCATTCATGCGTTGGTCGATGGACATAGTAGGACCGCTTCATCAATCCAAACAGAAACGATTCCTTCTAGTCCTGACAGACTATTTTTCGAAATGGATTGAAGCTGATTCATATGCCAGCATCAAAGACGTCCAAGTCGAAAGCTTCGTATGGAAGAATATCATATGTCGGGACGGAGTACCATACGAGATTGTTACAGACAACGGTTCACAATTCATCTCAACACGTTTCGAGGCTTTTTGTGAGAAATGGAAGATACGACTACAAAAGTCGACACCGCGATATCCCCAAGGGAATGGGCAGGCCGAAGCTGCCAACAAAACGGTCCTCGATGGTCTGAAAAAGCGACTCAACGAGAAGAAAGGACGATGGGTGGATGAATTAGAAGGAGTCTTGTGGTCGCACAGAACGACCCCCAGGCGAGGAACTGGCGAAACACCATTCACACTCATATACGGATCGGAATGCGTAATCCCAGCTGAGGTCGAAATCCCAGGGATACGTCGCAAAGTATTCCCTAGATAAGAAAGCCTAAATCATTCGATGCTTCTCGACGAACTGGACATGATTGACGAACGGCGTGACAGAGCATTAGTCCGTATCCAAAATTATCAGCAAGCGGCCGCGAGATACTATAACTCGAACGTCCGCAGTAGAAGATTCTGCGTAGGGGATCTGGTTCTGCGGAAGGTATTTCAAAACACTGCCGAGCGAAATGCAGGCAAGATGGGAGCCAACTGGGAAGGACCTTACAAAATCACGAAAGTAGTCGGACCAGAGGCATACGAGTTGACTAACATGGACGACATCAAAGTTCCCAGAAGATGGAATGCAATGCACCTGAAGAAGTATTATCACTAAACCAAGACTTCCTACATCTTGAACTACGAGACGACTTGATCCCCGAAAGGGTACGTAGGCAGCCGGTCTTTTGATCGTTTCATCTGTCCCCCCTCTAAAAAAGGGGACGGGGAGTGGGTCCGTATATATCTATACTTCCATATCAGAATTTGGAAAAATTTTAAAACAATTCTCGAACTCGAAATTCGTCCAACTTCTTAGAAATCTCCGAAGAACTATCTCGGAAATTTCTAGCAAATCAGCTAGGAAAATCCAAGCTGATCAAACAAACCAACTCGGAACATTCCAGCAAACCAGCTAGGGAAGTCCGAGCAGATCAGCCAGGAACTTCCCAGCAAACCAACTAGGAAAAATCTTAGCTAGCCAAACCAGCTCGGAACTTTCAAACGAATCAACTCGGAACTTTCGAACAAACCAGCTCGGAATTTTCAAGCGAACCAGCTAGGAAAAGTCCGGAAAAGTCAGCTAGGGAAGCACAAGCCAGCCAAACCAGCTTGGAATTCCCAAACTGAACCAACTCGGATTTCCGAGCTAAACCAGCTCGGGTCTGAGCTGAACCAGCTCGGATTTTCGAGCTAAACCAGCTCGGATTTCCGAGTTAAACCAGCTCGGAATTTCCGAGCTAAACCACCTCGGAATTCCCGATCTAAACCAACTCGGGCTGAGCTGAACCAACTCGAATTTCCGAGCTGGCCAGTCTCCGCAAGAATTCCGAGCTGGCCACTCTCTGCGTGAATCCCAAGCTGAACATTCTCCATGGAAATTCCACACAACAAATCTTAGTTGGAGATACGACCCGCCCGCAAAATTTCAACTACCTGACCACGCCCTTGGAGTTATCCGGTAAATAAACTTTTTCTCTCTTTTTCATTTAAGTCCATTTTTCTTAGATCAAAATTAGAATATAAACTTTGTAACTTAGATTTCGCATACTATTACGACGCATGCATAGTTTTTAGGAATAGCTTATCTTGTTCGCCGACGGCCACGGCAGACAAACACATACATCCATCGTGGATATTAGCCAACACGCCTTATATGGATTGAGGCTTTATACATCCAACAATCGGATAAAAGCGCGCTATATAAATTTTAGATACCGCCAAGGTATGTTTATTATCGGCAAAGGGAACATAAGTCGAGAGGTTGACGTAAGATCCCGAATACGGGTTGTTGACAGGTCTTCAAATCCGCCGCACCAGTATTGGAGACGATAATAGACCCCAAAATCCAGTATGAGGCTACTCAGCACACTGGTAAAATGACGTTCTAACCATGTATATCTTGGTTCGGTATCTTTGAAAGGTAGTCCTGCGGATACCGGTTTATTTTCGGTGAACGAAAGATATGAGGCGAGAGTCTCGCGGAAAGTCGGGATCAAAAATCCAAACCCAGTAAAATACGTCACACTGGTCTCGTTAACGTCATTATTGAGTACACGACCGACTTGGAAATGTAAGACGGCAGACCCCGCACTAGTACCGAAGTCAACCGTAAAACTCCTAGAAACCCATTACGACGCTTCCAAAGCAGACTGGTCTAACCATCGCAAAACCCAGTCAATACACCTTTCGAGCACACTGGTCCAATCATTAGAAGTCCGCGAGAGATGGACACTTTTCTCGGACACGATTTCAAAACCCAGTAAGACGCTTCCGAGCACACTGGTCTAATCAATTTAAGTCCGCAAGTGGGGTGCGTCTTGCTACTCCTCGGACTCAATTCCAAAACCCAGTAAGACGCTTTCAAGGACACTGGTTTAATCATTGCATGTCCGCAGAAGGAATGTATCTTACTATTTTCGGACTCAATTTCGAAACCTAGTAAGACACTTCCGAGCACCCTGGTTCCAATCTTCCCGGGCTCGAAAAGTTGGCGAGATATTCTCTACCTACGAGCCCAGCCAACTTTTGAGCACAAAACTTGATCTAAAAAATGATCCGGAAAACGATTTCGGAAACTAGAAACAAGAGTAATTTATTTAAAAGAAGCAAAGGGTTCATAAGACGGAATGACCAACCATTCCGGAAACGACAACATTGGAAACAACAAAAACAAACACGATTTTCAGAGATAGGAACCATTGACGTTAGAAACCCCGGCAGACTCCGCGTCATCGACAAGGGAAGAATCCCACTGCAAAGGCCAACCGGAATCCCCAGAGAAAGGAGAGAAGTTGAAGCAATTCTCCGCCTCGGCCATCAACCGGTCGTACTCAGGAACGTCATCCGCGAGAAGCACCGCCTTCGTAATCTCAAGCTGCTCCTCCTCAGCCTCGAACGCTGGAGGGTCATGTGCCTTCAACGCAGCAATCATCTCGAGGTTACTGTTCATCTCGATAAAAACGTAATGCCTCTTCGTGGTCGTAGGCAGCTTGGAAAAAATACCATGAAGCTTCTTAAAGTGGGATGAGAACTTATCAAACATTCCTTTCCTCCCTTTCTTGGATGCCTCCTTCAGAGCTGCATCATGGGAAGAATTCTCCTCCACAAGCTTCAACTTTAAAGCCTCAGCTTCAGCGAGAGCCTCTGCCTTTTAAGCATTGACAGAGCGGCGCGCCTCCTCGAACTCGGCCGCTTGTAATTCACTCGCAGCTTTCAATTCGGAAAGAGAAAGCTCCAATTTCTGACTATCGGCCAGATGTTTGCGGAACAATTCCTAAGCCCCGCGGATTTCTTTCTCAGATTCAGCGGCCTGTCTGTTCACCGACGCCCATGCCTGAGACCAGAAAAATGTGTGTATATCAGTAAACGACCACACCGAGCAAAGAAGAGAAATCTATACCTTTAAGAAATCCTGGCCTGCGTGGGTAAGTGAAACGCCACACGACATATCCCCATACTGAACCAGAACATCTCCCGCATGCCACACTCCCGAACAGAACATCTTAACTTCCGCGACATTCTCGTAAACAGGACCCCTGAACTTTGGGCACTCGAAACGGACTTTGGGATAGTTCGAGGAGCGTCGGTTTCACCCGCTCTCATGATCCTTTTCTTTCTCTTCTCAGGCAGAACATTCTAAGCCTCCAAACCCAGGACCGGTCCCATGGATATGCAGCGAGCATCAGGGTTTTGTCTGGTTTCCAATCCGCCTGCGACCATAGGAACTTCTTGGTTAAGTGACAAACCTTGCACGGCTTCCTGACCGTCTCCGTGTGCCTCGGACACCTTTCCCTCACTTCTTCGCCTCTTTTCTTCTGCCGCTGCTTTCCTTCTAGCTTTCGCAAGTTCACGTTCGGACAACGGAAGGGGTGCGCTCTGGAATGACATCGTTTGAATTGTGGCAACCTAAAAAGAAAAAGGAGAAAATCTAAGCTAAGGAGAAGGATGATCGAAAAACAATCAAGGAAAAGTTAGAGAGGGAAACTTACGAAATCTAGAGAAAGTGAGTGAATAAAGAAATGAATGGAAGATGAAGGATACTTATAGACACCTCTCCAAAGGAGTTGGGGCAGAATCATAATTTCACATGGTTCTCCAGAAACTATCTCATGATCGACCGAACTACACATAACAAGTCAATCCAAATGGTCGTGTCAGTTCTTTCGGACAATTGTTTTCGCCTGGAATAACAAAACAACCTCGTCATCACCGCATTCGAGTCTGACGAGCTGGGAGGCTAACTGTTGGGGTCAAAAACCTCCTCGACGAAAATAATAGCCAAAGACAAGATCAGGCAATCGGACATAGACGAATGTCCGCAACGGACGTTCAAAGTCTCGTATAAATAACCAAGTTGTATTAAGTATTGTCAATTTCATTTGAACGACTTATTGAACAAACGGATTCAATGGATACGTTTCAAACAGAATTTTGTATACGACAAACCGTTCAGACAAACATACCTTCCAACAGGGATTGCGGATCAACGAAACAACCAAACAGACCGAAAACGAGCTGATTCAGCTCGGAACCGAGCCAAACCAGCTCGGAATCACCGAGCTAAACCACCTCGGGTTTTTCGAGCTGAATCAGCTCAGGTCCGAGCTGGTTGCAACCAACTTGGCTCGGATCCGAACCTTTCCTTTCTCTTTTTCCAAACATGGTTTATCCCTTCGGGAATTCCGAGGTGAATGCACCTCTTGTAAACTTCCGAGCTAGGCTTCGCTGAGCTTTCTGAACGGTTAACCAAACATTTGCCGATATGAACAACTTGTCGCAACCTACCTTCGGAAACATCGACTTGTACCTTCTTGGCCAATAACTTGGGCTGATGGATCAAGTTAAGAGAAATAAGAACTTAGGCCCAAACATACGACGACTTTGGGCTGAATAAGTAAGTATGTACATGAATGGACTCGGATCGTCCGTTCTCGGCCCATCCGGCAAATAGGTCGAGCTGCGGAAAGATAAAAGAAGATAAAGACAAAGAAGTAAAGAAGGAGATATTTCCGAGCTAAAGAGGAAAATCTGAGATAGAAATGTACATCTTAACGGAAAAAGGAAGGAGATAACAACAGGAAGATTTCCGCAAATCATACGGAAATATTCTCGAAGCCGACTTGCCGTAGTTATATAAGGAGGTGAAAGTCATACGAGAGAAGCAGAGCGAAAAACCCTAGCGTCTAGACTTAAGAACTTAGCAATTTTCTTAGCCGATTCCTTTCTTTGTATTATCGTTTCCATTCTTTGTACTCTTTTTGACCTCTTATCAATAAAATATCCTCCGGGTTTACTAGTTTGGTGCGTTTATTTTTGAAGTTTTTGTTCCCTAAAAAGTTTTCTCTACAAGTTTTGACAGTGCGAGTTCCGATCTCACACTCGTTTATGTTCTTCCTTGATTTCTGTTCTTCCTCGTTTCTGTTCTTTGTACGGTTTTATCCCAGAGATTCAAACCTTGGTGAGTTCTTCTTCTCCACTCTAAAATCTCTGAGACATTGTTCTTTTTCTGTGTTATCCTTTAATATTCAGATCTGGTAGGCTCACTCTCTTCTTGTGTTTTTCTTCTTTCTTTTAGAAAGAGGCTGTTGTTGAAAAAGCCACAAGAGGAAATCCTGAGAGACTGGAACCATGTGAAGGATCTTATCTCCGTCTGTGAAGGTAATTATCTCAGAAAATGCAGCCATTTTTCCGTGAGAATGTTCTGTAGACATCTCATTCTCTGAATCTAAGCTTTGATTCTTGTATTGAAGAAGCACTTCGGCGCCCCTAAGATGCTCTCCGTAAGGGATAAATAGGTAAAATAGTTCAATAATTTTGATCAAGTATTTGTTTCTCATATCTTTCTATGGTTTGTTTACTTCTTGGATCGTCTCTTCTTGCTGTAGTTTCAGAATCCAAGGTTTATAGAATATTCGACTTGTGTGTTTGTCTGTAATAACTTGTTGATCCTGGAATGTTGCCCGCACCTCAGGAACTAACTGTGACAGAAGTGTAGGAATGATTCAGTCTCATAAACTTTTATTTTGGTGCATTTTCTTGCAGGCTTTAAACAACTTGGGGAGTGTATACGTGGATTGTGATAAGCTGGAGCTTGCAGCTGATTGCTATAGGAATGCCCTCAACATCAAGCACACACGAGGTCACCAAGGTCTTGCTCGTGTTAATCATCTGAAAAATCAACGTAAAGTTGCTTATGATGATATGACAAAGCTAATAGAGAAGGCTCAGAACAATGAGATGACACAAAGTGACCTTAGCCTGGCAACACAACTAGACCCTCTCCGAACCTATCCTTACAGATACAGAGCCGCAGGTATGCTAATTACAAAGCCAGATCTAGTTTCTTCTCCTTTTCTTATTTGTTTAGTTGTTCAGAATTGAGTGCCAGAAACAAGACACCAAAGGCTGATCCTTTTTGAGGGATTAAATCTGCTTAGTGTATGGATCCCGACGATTAATTAGACCCAAAAGTGTCCGAAACCTAGAACCCTGCATAAATAAGAATTTGTATGACCCAACACATAAAACAACTGAGGTTTGAGTTAATCTTGCATAAAAGTTTAGTGTCGGGAATGATACTTAGGCTCTATATATGTTCAACACATTATCCTTTCGTGAACTGTCATCTTTCTGGATAAAAAATAAAAAGACTGCTTTATCTACTTATTCTTAAATTGGAATGATATGCAGTGTCTCTGATGGTTTTATTTAACATGAACTCTTGGTTGCAGTTCTTATGGATGACAAAAAAGAAAACGAAGCCATAGACGAGCTTTCGAGGGTGATATTGACAAAACCCCTCCCTAGGGAACCGGAAACGGAGTCATGCGGCACCAGTCAATAACATCGAGTGATCGGTCAATCCTTCATCCGGACCTGCGAGAGAAAAAGACGGGAAAGGAAAGGAGGCATGAGTAATTGCTTCAAACACAATTACCCAGTTAGGGCGGATTCAAGGAACCCGTGATCTCGGCTTACACCACACAACTACGGAATACGAGTAATAGGATAATATCACCTTGCACGCAAAAATGCCCGAAGTCACACCACACAATTCTATTGTCCATTCGTGCTTACCAAGCCCGAAACTCTCACACTCCTGAACCCTACTCAGCCCGAAGGCTCACACTCCCGGCCCGAAGCCAGCCAGGTTGGGGGGGCTCGCCAAAACCGCTTTCCGACGATAAGAACGCGTTACCTTACCGGCTTACGCGCCCTGCACACAACACCCTCTCGGGTCCCTACCACACAAATACTCCACCCATATCTGTCACGCACAATCAACATTTTTGGTTTAAGCTATAACCTAGCAGTTCTATGTTCCGCAATCAATCACATCACACGTGTATAACTAGCCTAGACTACCTAGGAAAGACGGTATTAATGAAGGACCCATGCCCGAAATTGAAATAGGGCCAAGGAAGATCACAAACGGTCCTCACCTTGGCAAAGAAGGGAAAATACGTAATTTTGAAGTTCTCGACGCCCGAACGTACTTCGTAACTGAAAAAAGGACGGAAAATAATCAAATTAGGCTTCGTTTCACTAGAATCGGATTAAGGATGGTCTAGTTATGGCTACTTGAAATTAGTTGACTAAAAGTCAATGGTTCTGGTCAAGGTAACCGGTCAACCCGGTCAACCCAGATCCAAACCCAAACCCAGACTGAACTGGGCCCAATTCATAACCGGCCCAATTTCCTTTTAAACCCAAGTTGACTCGGTCGCCGGCGAGTTGACTCGGCAGCGGTCTGGCGGCGGACGACGGCGGCCCGTGGAGACCTCCGGCGCGCGTGGATCTCACTCTCCGTTCTTCTGGGGGCGCGTGCGGACGCGTCGTGAGGCTTACGGAGGAGAGGTTGACGGCTACAACTTCGTATCGTCGAGCTGAACGTGGTGGTCTCGGATTTGCCAGATTCAACATGAATAAAAAAATATAAAGCTTTAGTGTTCTGGTTGAGGAAAAACAGGTCTGAAAAAGAGCTTACAGGATTACCTTCGACTTAAAACGATGGAGGAGCACTAGATCTAGGATTGGAGGGTGGTGTCTGCGATGGCAGAGGAAAAGGGATTCGCCGGAAATAACCTTTTTCCCTTTTCTCATGGGAGGCTACTCTTATTTATAAGGAAAAGGGGTTAAGGTTTTTGGAAGATGGAATAGGTCTTGGGATTTTTCATTAAAATAATTTCAAGAGCCCAATATAGACTGGAATCGAGCCATTACAATTCTCCCCTCCTTAACAGGAATTCCTCCCGAGTTCCAAGAGGAGGGATCTCCGGAATCCGAGCTTAAGACCCAACGGAACGCGAAAAGCACTTAGAGAGAAGGATTGAACTCTTGCGAGGTTACCCACTTCTTGTTGGGATCCAAAGAATGGGAAAAGAAGAGGATGAGTAAAGAGTTGGGATTCCAAACCGTACACCCTAAAACCCTTATGACCTTTGACGAATAGAGCCAATGCGGAGAATAATCGGTGATATAATTGGTGTTTGAAAAAGCATTTCGCAACGTAACCAATTTATAAGCTTTCACAAACACTTCAAAAATTTGAAAACAAGGTTTTTAAGGAAAACGACGGAAGCTGGTCCCTCGGGCAGCACTGAGGGACCTTAACACAATCTCTGATACCTAATTGACACAACCTGTCCCCGACGAACCAGAATTGGCGTCGTACGGCACCGGTCGACCCGGAACGGTCCGACCAGTCTGCCTTCCAACCGGTCCCAAGAATCCCACAAGCTTCCTTCGATTCAAATCCACCAATAACATCGAGTGATCGGTCAATCCTGCATCTGGACCTGCGAGAGAAAAAGACGGGAACAGAAATGAGGCCTGACTAATTGCTTCAAACACAATTTCCCAGCGAGGGCGGATTCAAGGAACCCACGATCTCGGCTTACACCACACAAATACGGAAAACGAGTTCTAGGATAATATCACCTTTCACGCAAAACGCCCGAAGGCACACCACACAATTCTATTGTCCATTCATGCTTACCAAGCCCGAAGCTCTCACACTCCTGGACCATACTCATCTCGAAGGTTCACACTCCCGGCCCGAAACCAACCAGTTGGGGGGCTTGCCAAAACCCCCTTCCGACGATAAAAACACGTTACCTTACCGGCCTACGCGCCCTGCACACAATACCCTCTTTGGGGCCGTACCACACAGCTACCCCACCCATATCCGTCACGCACAATCAACATTTTTGGTTTAAGCGATAATCTAGCAGTTCCATTTTCCAGAATCAATCACATCACACGTGTATAACTAGCTTAGAATACCTAGGAAAGACGGTATTAACGAAGGACTCACGCCCGAAATTGAAATAGAGTAAGGGAATATCACAACCGGTTCTCACCTTAGCCAGAAAAGGGCAGAATCGTAATTTGGAAGTTTCCGACGCCCAAACGGACTTCATAACTGAAACGAGGACGGAAAAACCATCGAATTAGGATTTCGTTTAGCTAGAATCGGATTAAGGATGGTCTAGTTATGACTACTTGAAGTTGGTTGTTTAAAAGCCAACAGTTCTGGTCAAGGTCAACCGGTCAACCCAGTCAACCCAGACCCAAACCCAAACATAAACTGAACCAGGCCCAATCCATAACCAGCTCAATTGCCTTTAACCCAATCCTAAACCAACTAAATAAGAAGTTGAACTGAACTAGGGGAAAACCAGGAATAGAAATTGAAATTGGCAATAAAATTGAAAACCGAACCGAACCGACTAAACAATGTCATCCGAACCGTCAAAACCCGGTCAACGACCCGTCCCGGTCAACCTGACTCGACTCGGTCAACCCGAGTTAACTCGGTCGCCAGCGAGTTGACTTGGCGGTGGTCCGGCGGCGGCGGGCGGCGATGGCGACGGCTCCGGCGATCTGCGAAGGCGGCGGTGACGGCGGCGCGTGCAGACCCTGGCGCGGGTGGATCTCACTCTCCGATCTTCCGGGGGTGTGTGCGGGCGCGTAGTGAGGCCTACGGAGGAGCGGTTGACTGATACGGCTTCGTCTCGTCGAGCTGAACGCGGTGGTGGTCTCGGATTTGCCAGATTCATCATGGATGAAAATATATAATGTTTTTAGTGTTCAGGTCGAGGAAAAACATATCTGAAAAAGAGTTTTCGGGATTAAATTCCACTCGAAACGATGGAGGAGTACTAAATCTATGCTTGGAGGGTGGTGGCTGCGATGGAAGAGGAGTAGGGCTTCGCTGGAAATCACCTTTTATTTTTTCTCATGGAAGACTATTCTTATTTATAAGAAAAAGAAGCTAGAGTTTTTTAAGATGAAATGGACCGGAATCCGACCATTACAGATATCCTATAAACCAGATCTGGAGTTGTTACATCTACTGGAAGCGTTCTATGATTTCATGGGAGAAGGAGCCTCTGCTATCAAAGATTGTGACGCAGCATTGTGTATTGATCCAGGTCATGCAGATACACTCGACCTCTACCAAAAAGCACGTGAAGCAAATGCTACCGATCAAAAGTAGACAAACAATTAGAGTTTTTTGTTGTGAAAATTTTTATTATATGTAAGTTTTGTATATGATTGTGTTTTGTGTATATATATATCTTATATTTAAATATAAGGAGAATGAAAAAAAAAGATGAAATAGGCATTGTTCGGAAACTCGTTAGGAGTTGTGCGCGCAGCCGACCCTGTCCTAACGATTTTCCGAAAAATCGGAAGAAACTCGGAGATTACGCGAGAGAATTTTTAAACATTTTTAATAATAACTAAATTTTTTAAATGTAATACAAAGTATACAACAAAATTTTAGGTTTACATATATTTGTTTTACATTTATAAATAATCAAAATCATAATATAAACTCCATAGTTGTTTCTTCTAATACACATCTATTACAAGAAGAACAAAAAACAATAGAATATACACTTGCTACTTGATGTGACAAGATAAACAAAAAAAATATAATGTCTTGATCATGAGAACATACAAAATATAACAAAGATTGTAATTCTACAACATATTGTTCTTGAAAGATCAAATTGTCTCGGTCATTTGGTGTAATAGTTTTGATGATGTGTTAGATTAGAAATTAGGATTTATACACCTGAAAAAGAAGTTAAAATCTTCAATACACAAAGACAGAAAACCAAATGCAAAATAAATACAAAGTTAAGGCTATGATCAATGCAAATGTTAAACAAAGACAAACCTTTTCTTTGAACACAAACAAAGACAAACCTTTTCTTTGAACACAAACAAAGACAAACCTATGTTTTCGTTTTTTTGACACTATATACAGTATGGAAGTAACAAGTTTAGTCTTGTTCTCGGTTATTAGACAGTCTATGAGACAAACCTATGACCAAATTGAACAAACAAAGACAAACTCATTCCTCTCTTTCACTTTCAGACCAATTTGGACGAGAACATCAATTACTCAAAAACGGATTACATGTTTTCAACTAAAATCATAGCAACTTCAGACTATCACGATATTTAACAAACAATTCTCATTTCACAATAAAAGTTCTCATTTTATCACCCCTATTACACTACAAGAACCCATCGTTTTCGCGACTGAACCTTGCGACTATACTTGTAGTCGTAACATTTGGCTACTATTAGGAGACAATATAGCTACTATTTTGCGAAAACAGATATATGGACGTGTATTAGTCGCTTATATACGACCAAAAATGATTGTCGACAATGTAGTCGTCGATTTACGACTGATTAATGACCATTGTCGAGACCGAAAATAATAGTCGCAGGCTAGTCGGTGATATGGCGACTATTTTTGCGTCTGATGTTAAGAGTCGTAGAACAATCGCGAATTGGTCAGTACATGGGCGACTAATTCGCTACTTTGGGTATCGTAGTAACCCAGTCGTTTATTTGTCGCTATTGATATGACTAATATTCAACTCATTATTCGTTTCGTAAAGTAGTTGGGTATGGGTCGTATCATATAGTATTTTTGGATTTAGTAATAATAATATGAGATAGTTTGTTTATACGTGCTAATAGTCTTAACTGATTATCAAAGTTGGTGTATAGATATATTGTAATCATTATTAAATGAGAATTACCCATGTATGCTTTTCTTTCATAACCTCTAATTTTTATGCGTTAAATTTACCATAAGAAATTGGTTGTTCATAATCCTCCCTGCTTAACGAAATACATTGATTTGTTCTTCAGGAGGGAACATGTTATGCTGAGAAAAGAAAAACAGAAGAAAAAAGCGTAGAGGCATGTTCTTCTAACTTTTAAGCATGAAGAACACGAATATCTCTACTTCAGTAGTACTTCATGCCTGCAATCACTTGTGTCTGGCCATCTGAATATGCATCACATAAGATCGAAAACAACATCGAACTTTGACTAATTTTATGAGAAAATATAATTGACTTCATTATTGCAGATTCATTTCTCACCTTGGAGATGGGCCCCGTAGTTTGCATGGCTATCAGCTTCAGAGTTGTATTCCTGCAAATAGAAATTAGACATACTCAGAAAATCTTAAGCATCTACAAATCGAATGTTAAAAACACAAAAAGGATATGTGCAATACCCTGGGAATATGCTCGATATTGAATGACATGAATTGTCTGGTAAATTTTTTTGCCTGATTATATAGCTCATCCATTTTCAGGCTTGTGAGTTGTCATTCACCCATCATCTGTTTAATGATAGTTATCAGAAAGTCTAAAGATAAAGATCCAAGAGAGAAATCAAGTATTAGCTGTATAGCAACTGACCTGTTTAACAACAAGTTGAGAGCCTCCATAGGCCCTCACCTGTGTGTAGCCTTTTCTAAAGCAGACTCCAAACCACGAATCAAACCTCTATATTCAGAAATGTTGTTTGTTGTATTGCCTAATCCATCACAGTATGAGGAGATGACAGTTCCAACTGAATCACGCAGAACAGCTCCTGAACCAGCTCTTCCAGTGTTTCCTTTTGGAGCTCCATCAAACTCAATGGTACAATATTTCAGAAAACATACATATTGTAATATAAATAAGATGTAAACATCAATATCGAAGTTCGAACCTATAATATATCATGCTTCATAATCGATGGCACAAGCAGATCAACGAAAGAAATTGATTAAATACATAAGAAAAGAATCAAAATCAGAAACGATGAATGGGGCGAAGCCGCGAAGGGGTTCTTGCCTCTACCTTATCCATTTCTCTTGTTGTCTCTGTTTTCTCTGCAATAGGAGAGCCAAAATTCCGAGGTTATGATGGTTAGGGTATTCGACGGTGGAAAGGGAAAGATTGTCTGAATTTTAGAGAGGCTATATGATGGTTAGGGCATTTCGAACGGTTATTGATAATTTACTGTGACATTTGGTTTAGGTACCGCACCGATGCGCCTTTAGCTCTAAGCAATGGCGATAAGTTTCTCTGCCCTTGTCGTTTCTGCAAGAACGAAAAACCGGAAACCACGAAACCAGGAATTTGGAGTCATATGTTTAGTTACGGATTTATGCCTGATTATTGTGTTTGGTATAAGCATGGAGAAGAAATCGGTTTGGGTATAGGAATGAGTTATGTTGATCCGAATGGTCATAATAATGTAGAAGATTGGTATATGGATATGGTGAATGATGCATTTCGTGGTCACGCGAGTAATAGAGAGATATATATATTGGCATGTCTTATCTTTCGGTTTAATATATTCATCTATACTATGATTTCATTATAAGTTTTGGTTCAAATTAAAGTATGTTCGAAGAATATCTGTCCATAAAATATCCAGAAATCTTCGAAGAAGAGCTCTCCGCAAAAAGACCCGAAGAATATCAAAGCTGGGTGGAAACTTATGTATGTGTAAAATTCTTTCTTACCTATATATTTATTTGAATTTATCTTTGCCAAACTCTATATTTGATATTTTTTTTCTATACAATGCATGTTACTTATTGGAAAACACACATAAATTTCCTGTTTGGGTGCTAGAGAGGTTATTAGATTAATATTACTCCCAATTTGTCGGTTCCACAAGTTTCCACTATCAATTTGTCGGTTCCACAAGTTTCCACTATCAATATTAGATTAATATTGCTGTGTACTATTTTTAATTTGTGTGTTACCAAAATTGCAAAACTATTTCAAAGAATTTAAAACACAAATTTGCTTTCATAAACCTGTTTTCAATCGTTCTTTATACTGTGAGCAAACTTGATCTGATAATAAAGTAAAATAGATTAGTTAAAATTTTAAAACAAAGTTAATAAAAAAAAGATTATATTACGGCCACATTACGCCTACTAGAGGGCAAAAATTCAAAATATTTGCCAAATAAATTCGGGAAACCTAAACCAAAATTTATACCCCAAAACATTTCAATTACCCGCCTATACCCAAGAATTTTCAACAGAGTGCTGGGAAATTATCAAATACGCCAAACCCTGTTTTTCTTTTATTCTTCCCCTTTTTCAGATATCTCCTTCGAATCAGCTATCTAATCTCTCCAGGAATCATCTCTCTAATCTCTCCCTGAATCATCTCTCTAATCTCTCCACGAATCCTCTTGTACGCCCACCCATCTCAAACTGGTAAGAGATTTTTTGAATCTCTTATTCGAAGCTTTCCATTTCATAGCTAACTTTGGCCGAAACCCTATCGACTCTCCCAAATTCTTCCTCGAATATCTTAATCTTGAAACCCTCTGTGAATCGATGCCTACGGCTACATGTAGTTGTATTGTTAGGTTCCTTCTGCTTTTCTTTTGAAATGGGATAGGATCTGAATCTGATTATTTGTTTACAATTAATTTTGGTTCTACATGTTGTAAACGACTCCTATATTCCACAGTCTGGGTAAGTTGGTTGTTTTTTTAATGAGTGTTTGAGGAGTTATTGTCTGATGATTAGGATGTTAATCTTATAGTTAGCACGTAATTGAAGACACCAATCTCTGGTTAACTCATTAATTTGTTCTGCTAAGTTCGAGTGTTTGAGCGCTTACAAGATAATTTTTGTATCATTTGAGACATGGACAAACCATTCATAAATTTCTTCTGAAACATTTGTTGAGGAGATCTAACAACGACACATGAAAGACATGGTTAGCATCACAAAGGACTGCATAAGCACTGCAAAGAACTGCGACCTTGTGAGATATCAACAGTTGAATATAACATCTTTTCTCATGTAAAGTCGTTGTTTTCACAATCCATGTTTATAAAGTCATCTCACGATCTTTATTTAAATGTTTTTCTCTTAATGTCTGTAATTGTCACATGCCACTGAGAAGGATGGACGAGAAAATCCTCATGGAATCGAAAGCCTAACAGCTAATCTTTTAATGCGCAAGCACAAGCATCCCATACACTTTTCAGCGTTGTCGCCCACCAAGAGCAACTTACAGAAGCTCAAAGTAAAACAGCAACACCATCTGATTTGTAGGTTAGTTATCACTGTCTCTTGCACTTGTTAATTTTTTGGTGTATGATTTCGCAACTACTAAATTCTGGAGATTGCGTTTGTAGGTCTTCTGTGTCTACATGTTACCAATTATATTTTTGATGCAAGTGTTTGTTACGTTTGTTGTACCATTCAAATTATGGTATCACCGATTACCAAATCGGTAATGAAAATAATCCAAATTCTAAATTTTACGAAAAACCACTAAACGGTCATCCATTATTCGCACTACACACAAAAACTAGTCGCTAAATATTTACCATCAACGTATCTAAATTTTCCAAATAGCCACTTAATAATCATTATGATGTCATTACACCGTCGCCAAGTAGCCACCATTTCTTACAACTGTGTTGTGACAATATTAGACAGTCATATAATAGTCGCCCAGGTAGTACCATAATTGAATTTGGATGTTTCGTTTAGACGCTGCATAGTCGTATAACAGTCGATAATTAATAGCAAGATGTTTACCATCATCATATTTGGATTCTCCATTTAGTCATCTTATAATCGGTAAATTAGTCAATAAACAGTCGCTAAGACGTCACCATAGTCTACGTCTGAATCGTGACTATACTAGTCAGTCACATAACAGTAGCCACATAGTGGCGAGATCAATACCATAATCGTATATGGATGTTCAGATTAAAAGCAGGATAGTAGTTAAAATGGTCGTTAGCCAGTCGCTACATAGTGGTTAATATTTACGACTAATTCCTTAATGTACAATACAGTCACATATTAATCGCCCAGTGGTCACCTAATTTAACGACTATTTGATGACAACATTTCTCCACCGTATCTGGGCTCCCTCAATAGTCGCACAATTGTCTCTATCGTAGTCGCAGATTAGTCCCTATATCTTTTGACAATGCTACGTCTATTTTATGATTACCTATGTTGGTCGTATAAATAGTTGTAACTCGCCGACTAATAATACGACTATGAGATTTAGCGACTATGGATTGACGAATACCTTATTTAGTCGTATGTTTGTTGTAAAACCCTGATTAACAGCTGTTCTGCGATTAAAAGTGCAGTCGTAAAAACACTGTTTTCTTGTTGTGTTACTAATTTACTACCAAATAGTTCTCAACCTCAAAGTGTCATTGCTAACAAACAATTCTCTTTTCAAACAATTTCCTATCACTTATACAATTTTGTCGAACACATGAATAACAGTAGCAGAACATATAAGCATCACACCGTTCACAACAAAACAACTCTACTATGGACACATACTATCGACACATATTTTAGTATCACATCTATTCCATGTTAGATTCCTCATCACACCGCTTACAACAAAACAACTCTACCATCGACCCATATACATAGAATCGATCCATATACCTGAGAATAATCTCAGAAGAAGCCAATCCGCGACCTAGGATTCCTCTTTGATAACCTTAATGCAAAAGAAGAAAGGGCTGGCTAAAAACCAGAGACTCTCTGTGATTGTGATTGTGATTGAAGATAATATGAAGAACATTAAGCAAAAAGAGTTTTTCTTACCTCAATTCTCTCCAATCCACGACCTAGAATATCGCTCAATTCTCCAACCCGAGACTCTCTGTGATTTGGGGAAGAAATGAGGTATTAGGGCTCATGATTAGGAAAATGCAAACTTAGAATCTGGGATTATGAATGGTCTTCGATAGTTTAGGTAACAAAGTCACATAAAACTTGGGCTTAGATCCTTTATGGCCCAATAAGTGAACAAATCAAAATCAAAATTTGGCCCAATATTTTTTCCAGCCGAGTAGTGTAAAATAACTCGTTGATTATTTCAAAATGCGGGTGCCTAATTTATTTGTTCGTTGACCGATTAATTCAGGTGCACATACTAAAGTAGCTGCGGGCAGCCACTGTCTAGCGCCTACGCGGCCACCTAGATGGCTACGTGGCCGCGTTTTCGAACAGAGGAAATAGGTGATGGTGGTGTACGTGAGTTAGTGAGATAGAGAGAGAGGTGATTCTTTAGTCTTCTTTAATTTGATTTTATCACAAGTGAGTTTACAAATAGAAGAATACTTTCTATTCATAGGGAGCAAAGGATAATGAAATAAAGACACTTGATTGATGACTAATCATTTAATGGAATGAGTAATCACTCAATGCTTAATATAAAGAAACTTGGTTAAAACTTGTAGGCATTTGTAGGTTTAGGTGATGAATAATTATATTTTATAACACTTCCCCTGGAGTATTCATCAGTCTTGTAGTATTACGTATTGCCTCGTTAAAAGCTTTATCATGGGAAAACCAATGGAATAAAAACATGACAAGGAAAAAGAGTACAATAAAGTAAACTCCCCCTGAAAGTTACAGATGATCTTTCCTTCATAAATCTCGGAAATGGCATATTCCTATGCTTTTAAGATGTTTTCAGAATGTTGTAGTGGGAGAGTATTTGTAAATAAATCTGCAGCATTGTCGCTTAAGGCGATATACTGAATGTCCACTTCTTGAGTTTTTACGAGTTCTTGAGTATAGGAGAAAAATTTCAGCGGAAATATGTTTCATCCTATCACTCTTGATATAACCTTCTTTGAGCTGAGAAACACATGCATCATTGTCTTCGAACAGTTTTGTTGGTTCTTTACTTGTGACTATCCCGGTAGCTTCATGTATATGATGGGTCGTAAACCTCAACCATACACATTCTTGACATTCCTCATGAAGCGCGATAGTCTCCTCATGATTCGAAGAAGTGGAGAATAAAGTATGCTTTTGAGAATGCCAAGAGATCACAATACCTCCCAATTATGGTAACGTATCCGGTTTGCGATCGAGATTTATGTGGATCAGATAGATATCCTGCATCAGAAAAACTAACCAGACCAAGAGCATAATTTTGAGGATAATATAATTCCAAGTCAATCATACCTCGGAGATAGCAAAATATATGTTTTATCCCGGCCCAATTTTCTTGCGTAAGAGATGAAATGTATCTTACAATCAGATTAGTATAAAATGCTATGGTCGGGTATAATTTACAAGATACATGAGTCACCTTTAACACTCATATAAGACACTTCTGGACCTAATATGTATTCATTATCTTCACAAGGTCGAAATTGGTCCTTATCAAAGGCAATCTATAAACCGTTGGAGTACTCAAAGGATTCGCTTTATCCATATTGAAGTGTTTTATAACCCTCGTGGTATAATTTGATTGATGCACAAATATTTTGTCTTGGAAATGCTCAATTTGGAGCCGAAGAAAAATTTTTGTCTTTCCAAGATCTTTCATTTCAAACTATTCTTCATATGAGTTCTTGAATCAACTTCCTTTTGAGTTCCAATAATGTTCAGATCATCAACATAAACAACAACGATCACAAATTAAGATGTTGATTTCCTGATAAATATGCAAGGACAAACTGCATTATTGATAAATCCCTTTTTCAACAAAATTCGCTTCAGCGATTATACCACATGTGTCCGGATTGTTATAATCCGTAAAGTGATCTCTATAACTTGACCGAACAAATTTTATTGGATTCTTCTGGGATCTTGAATCCTACTGGGATTTTCATATATAAGCCACTATCTAGTGATCCATATAGGTATGCATTCACAACATCCATTAGATACATTTGTAGATTTTTGGATGCCGTTAGACTCATTAAATACCTAAATGTGATTGCATCTATTAACGGGGAATATGTTTCATTATAGTCAATTTCCGGTCTTTGATAAAATCCTCCTGCCACAAGTCGAGCTTTATATCTTGTGATCTCATTATTTTTATTTTTTTTTCTCAGAAAGACGCATTTACATCCGACTGGTATTACATCTGCAGCTGTAATACCTACTGGTCCAAAAACATTTCTCTTATTAAGGGAGAGTAATTTACTTCTCATGGCGTCTTGCCATTTCTCCCAATCAGGCCTTTTTGTGGCACTCCGATACGGACCTTGGATCCGGATCATCATTTTTGTTATCAATTTTTTTGAATACAAAAAGGATAATGTTCTGTCCTCAACATCAATTTTATATCTTATTCATACTTTTCCATCGTGGATGTAATTTAATGGAAATCTCACACTTTTCTGTATCATGCTCGAATTCAAGATTTTTCTTTTTATATGGTTCTTCTAGAACCTTTTCACAAATGTCTTTTGGACTTCCATGATGTCGTTCTTCTTGAACTTTTTTATTTTGTTCTCCCAACTTATTTTTCTTATGGGGAATATTATCTATAGAGCCCAACGGCCTTCCCCCTTTTAAGTGAACCTTCAGTTCATTAGCAATGCTCCTATCAATTTGTTCTTTTGGAATATCAATTCTAGATGGAGCATTTGCCGCGGGTATATATGATTTAGTCACTATATTTGTATTTGTAAATATGTCTGGTAATTGATTTTCCATACTTTGTAATTGTATAATTGTCTGAGCTTCCATCTCGCGTTGATTTGTAGGAGGATCAAGGTAAACCAAATATTTGGTACACCATGTTATATCTTTTGGTGATTCTCTTAATCCTCTCCATAACGCGGACAATTCATCTTCATTAAAATGACAATAAAAAACCGTGCTGTAAACATATTACCGGTTTGCGGTTCCAGATACCTTATTATAATTAGTGATGTATACCCAATATATCCCCAATCTCCTTTCCGGTCCCATTTTTGTTCTTTACGGTGGTGCTATAGGAACATAAAATTGCACACCGAAAAACACGGAGATAGGATATATTAGGTTCTTGACCATATGTCAACTTTAATAGAGAATATTTATTATATGCACATGGTCTAAGCTAGACCAATGCGGCCACATGAAATATATCATGCCCCATACAGAAATTGGGAGTTTTGTTCTCAATATCAGTGCTCTCGCAATCAATTGCAACCTTTTTTTTTAACTTTCGGCCAAGACATTTTGTATATGTACATGGGGGATGGAATGCTCAACAACGATTTCCATTGACATACAATAATTATCAAAATCTTTTGAAATGAATTCACCAGCGTTATCAAGCATTAGTTTCTTGATGGAATAATCAGATAATTTTTCTCTTAACCTGATTATTTGGGAAATGAATCTTGTGAAAGTTGTATTTCTTGTGGTCAACTGACACACATGTGACCATTTGCTAGATGCCTCAATTAATACCGTAAAATATTGAAATGGTCCGCATGATGGATGGATAGGTCAAAATTTATCACCATGTATTTTTCTAAGAATAATGAGGATTCATTCCCAACTTTAGCTAGTGATGGCCTAGTGATGAGTGTCCCTTGAGAACAAGCATTAAATGGAAACTCTACCGATTGAAAAATATTTACGTTTTTAAGGGATGACCACTAGAATTTTGCACAATTTTTCTCATCATGACTGATCCTGGATGTCCCAGCCTTTCATGCCAAACTTTAAATGTATTGGAAACCTTTTGGTTTATTATACCACATGATTCAGTCATGTATATTTTTGTGCAATATAATCCGGAGGCTAACATTGGTATCTCTTTTAATACTTATTTTTCCTAGACATAATGCAAAGATATTCAACACCATTTTTATTCATAGTTTCTATGTGATATCTATTTCTGCGGATATCACGGAAACTGATTAAGTTTCTATGTGATTTAGTTCCTTTGGCATTGAAAACTGGATTTTTCGGAGCCTAGTATTATCTTTGCATTTCCGGATATGGTACTCACTCTTTCGGCAAAGTCCTTTAATTCGAGACAAGAGAAATATTATTTATCTTTAAGTACAAAGTGCGTTGTAGCACTATCTACTAGGCATATATCTCTATCTTGAATATCAATTTGTGACATCTTATGTGTCATAATGTTCATAAAAATGCATCAACGAAGTGAAACAAAATCCTAAAGAAATTATTTATATCATAATATTTGTGAAGAATATTTATAAAATTATTTTACATATACTTTGATTTTATTTTAAAACCACCTATAATACAATTATTAAAACGGCTATTTAAACTTTGTTATAGTAACATATTACATAAAAACATCATGTTCTAGTATTTTAGCATCCTTGGCAACTCTTGACGAGGAAATCTGCAATATCCGGATATGTGTGGTCATTTAGGCTGCTAAAGGAAGGGACGACTTCATTATTGATGAAGTTAGTTTCAACATTATTTACAACGGTTTTTTGTGATGTTTGATACAAATTGAAAATTTTATTTGGTGTACTACATGTATGTTCGCGATGCCCTTTCATGCCTCATTTGTGACAAGCATTGTCGGTTAGCTTCTTTATGGTACGACCACCTTTATTTATCTGGAAGTTATTGTTTCTTCCAGTGTTGAAACCTCTTCCTTTTCCACGTCCAAGATATCGTTTATGACTTCGGCCATGGCTCCTGGCGCATCCTCATCCTCGCCCGCAACAGCTATCATTATTACTGGATGCTACGACATTCGCTTCAGGGAATGGAGCTGATCCAACTGGACGAGTCTGATGGTTTAACAACATGAGTTCATTATTTTGCTCCACTACAAGGAGGACTTGGATCAAATCCAAGTAGCAAATATAACCGTTGGCCCGATACTGATGCCGCATGACTACATTTCTAGAATGGAATGTGGATAGCGTTTTAATCATATTAAAATCGCTTATGTTTTCTCCACATAATGTCATCTTGGTAGTAATGCTAAACAACATGGAATTATACTCTTCAACATTTTTGTAGCCATGAATCAGAGATGCAGCCAAGCATATATGGATTATGGCAACATCACATATTTTTGGTAATCAAACCTATCTTTAAGTGATTGCCAGAGATCAAATGAATCCTCTTTCATGATGTATTCATTTATCAAATTATCGTGAATATGGTGGCGTAAAAACATCATGGCCTTAGTCTTATCCTTATCAGACATCGTTTCTGATGGATCAATGGTTTTTAAAAGACCATTTGATCTTAGATGTCATTTTGCAGATGATGCCCATGTCATGTAGTTTTTGCCAACAACATTAAGGGCAATAATTTTAAATTTTGCCAAATTTGACATGATATCTATATGATTAAATAATTATTAATTTCTTGAATGATTTCATTTTTTTAGTGAAATCAAATGTTTTAAATATTATACAAAAATTTAAGTATAATAAGAACATATATGAAAACATAATGTAAAATTAATCAACACTCCATTTCTATTTAAAAAAAAGTATAACCTTCCATTACATAAATAAAATAAAATAAATTTGATCTTTTATAGTAGTGAACGGGAAAAAAACGGTGCGGTACTAAACGGATGGTGAAACAACGACGATCTTGTATATATAAGATATATATGAAAATCATTAGATTAATCACAATGTTTTCTATCTATCTTAATGTTTACTAATTTAGATATTGAATGATACCAAAACATTGAAATCATTAATTAGTTTCTAAATATATTTAGCCTGCACATCTACGACTAAACTAACACAAACAATTAGAGCTTTTTGATGTGAATTTTATTATATCTAAGTTTTATATATAACTGTGTGTTTTATGTATATATAGTATATTTGATATTTAAATGTAAGCGAATGAAGAAAAGATGAGATAGGCGATGGTAGTGTACATGAGTGAGTAAGAGAGAGGTGATTCTTTAATCTTCTATTATTTGATTTTCTCACAAGTGAGTTTACAAATAGAAGAGTACTATCTATTCATTGGGAGAAAAGGATAATAATATGAAAACACTTCATTGATGACTAATCATCTAATCGAACTAATCATCTAATCGAATGAGTAATCACTCGATGCTTAATATGAAAAAAACTTGATTGACACTTGTAGGCATTTGTGGTTTTAGGTGATGAATAATGATATTTTATAACATTTATTACATTGAGAGTCACTTATGCAGTTTATATTTATAAAATAAGGTACTTTCATATTTTGAAGTACTTTGGTTGTGTGGAATTCCAAAAATACCATAACTTAACCTCTTTTTCTCTCGTTATTAATTTTTTTTAAGGAGTATGAAAAAGTATAGTTATTATTAGAATAGTATTAATCTTTTGGTTTTTTTTTAATATTTTATTGCCTAAAGTATCCATATTATTATTTGGAAGAAAAAATTATTACAGAAATGCCATTATTTTTTTTCCATGTCAGAAAAAATAAATTATTTACGAAAATACCACTTTCCCTGCGAAATTAAATCCGCAGTCATGTGTTGCCGATTTTGTGATTACATATTTGTTTGTGTAATTACGAATTTATGGTTGCGGATTTAAATTTACATGTTGAAGATAATTTCTTTGTTACAGATTTAACATAAATCCCCAACAAAGAATATTGAATTTCTTAATTGCTAAAGTAGTACAAAGTGTAACAGATTTGTTCAGTGTGTTACAGATTTTTTTTTATATCTGCGGATTTGTTTATTTTTGCAGATTTAATTTGAAGATTTTTTTGCTAGTGTTGAAGAGTTTAATATGTTTTTGCAGTTTTTTCATGATTTTACGGATATATTTAGCAGATTTTATTCTCAGTCTTACATATTTTTTGAATTTGTTGTAGATTTCAAAAAACTCCGTTACAAAGATAAAAGACTTAAAAAATTACAAAACTAGTATTTTAGTGTTACAAATTTATTTAATGTGTTGGAGATTTAATTCTAGTTTGTGCAAATTTTCAAAATTGATAACGTGGTATTTTAGAATCAACTTTTTTTTTTTTGCAGATTTGTTTTTGTATTTTCTTAATTTGTTTTTGTAATTTCTTAATTTGTTTTCTACATTTAATTTTAATTTAAAATATTGTTGTAAAAAATTAATAATGACTTCGCAAATTTTTTAAATAGTTTATCTTTCGAAAGTTTGTAGATAAATAATGTTTTAAATTCATTTTTTATTATAGATATTTTAGATACAATATATAATGTATGAATATATTTTTATAACTCTACATTGTTTTTTAAAAAAAAAATCCAGAAATCCCATACAATTATAAAATTATTATTTTCATAGATGTTCCGTTTATTAATTAATATTCGGCCACATAGGAAATATGTTTATAAATTTTGTATAGGTTTTGTTATATTTAGGAAATATTTTTAAAAAGATTAAAATGGAAAATCAGGAATATCTAAATATATGATTTTTTAAAAAACCAAAAATATTTTCGAAAACTTATCTTTTTGTAACCACCCAATATTTTGGGAAGTTAGTTTGGAAATAATACATATTTGAATTGATTACTTAAGGAAAGGAAATTTCTAGCAATTAAGATTGGATTTAATTTTTTTTTTGTTTTTTTGCTTTGTTAAAAGAAAAAAAACGCCTCCAATGGAAGCCTTGAGAACAAGAACTGGGCGAACGGTCAGAACTTGGTCGAGTCGAGTAAGGTTCATCGAGCACTCAGTTGTTGTAATTGATTTGCACGGTGTTCTCTCCCCTGAACATTAAATATCCTAATTTCTTGAAAATACCTCCTTGTAGATAGGTTGCATATATGTTTATGGTTGATTAAGTAGTAGGGGCCTTATTGTTGATTTGTTTAATTATCTGCAAATAGATCTGCGGAATTAAGCTTATCTGCTCATGATTTGTTTTTTGTTTAATTGTTTTTGTTTATTCATCTTTGTACTAGATTTATTTCATTTTGTACTCTTGTGTAATGTACTGAAACTTGGTCATTTAATCATTTGCAACTAAGCTTGTAGCTGGTAATCCTCTACGGATACGTTTTGTATTCAAGAAACCAAAAGAATCTAAGGTTGTTGTCCCTCAGGTTCCTCAAGATGATCGTGTTTGCTCCACTTCAGGGACTGATCGATCCAGCGAAATAGCAAGGACTGTCTCAGTCCATGATGAGAATCTGCTCACAACTTCTCTTGAGAGTGACAAGAGCGCAGTTCCTTCGGAATCAAAGAAGAAAAAGAAACATAGGAAAAACAAAGAATCTCGGTACACTTCAATGTTTGATGAACTTGTTCTTCCATGCATGTCGGATGATGATAAAAAGAGCGATGAATGGCTTCTTGGTGCAAGCAAGCAAGATAATGCGCCTGCCAAGTCTTTTATGAATGAAAACATGGGATTTTTTTGCATTGCCATACTCGGTGCTGTTTTAGTCCCCCATAATTGTTTTGTTCTTACTCAGCTTAGCCGTAGGCCTTAGCTTGTACAGTTCCATTGATTGTAACAATCACAAAGATTAACAATACCTGAATGATCTCTGTATCTTCTTGACACTAACCTTGTACTAATAATATTCTCACTTTTGCAAAGTCTTGGTGTCGTTAAAAAGCGATTCCAACAACCGTTTACAAGTCCAATGATGGACCTTGACATCATTGAGTTTATTATGTTGTCTAGTTGTTTTTCTCTGATGTTGAATGTGCTGGAAGAGAAAGCAATTGTTGGAAGTTTTGGATTCAACGAAGTTGACTCTAGTTAGAGTTTTGATCAGGCATCACGAGAATGATCCCAACTCTAAAGAAAAAATTCTAGTAATGGATGGTGGTGTTGCTAACATTTTAGTTGGTGGTGCTAATAATTTCGATACATATAATATTTTGGATATGTATCGTTAACATTTTGTTTGGGGTGCTAAGATTTTATTTGGTGCTATTAACAATTTGGATATATATATATATATGCTATTTTAGACTTACATATCTGATACATTTGGGGGCGCTAAAATTATTTTTGAGCCGCTAACATTTTATTTGGTGTTGTTAATATCTTAGATACATATAATATTTCATATAAAATGATAATATTTTCTGATATGTGTATGCCTAAAGATTACAGCTTTAGACTTACATATCTGATAACATTTGGGGGCGCTAAAATTGTTTTTGAGTCACTAACATTTTATTTACTGTTGTCAATATTTTAGATACATATAATATTTCATATAAAAAGATAATATTTTATGATATGTGTATGCGTAAAGATTACAACTTTAACAGTGATTTACATGTCCTAATAAAAAAAAAAAGGAATTGTACATGATGATGAAGATGAGAGGAGGGAAGGTGGTGGAAGAAGGTGAAGATGTGGATACAAAGAGAAGACAAGACTTGTTGGATCTAGAGGATTTTGGAGATAAAGCTGCACCATCATCGCCACTAAAGCCTTTTCCTCACTTTTCTTTTTGTTGAAAGAGAGAGAGAAGAGTAGGAGTAGGGAACATGGATAGAAGGAGTAGGGATAGGGGTAGTTTGGGTATATTTTAGATGAAACATAGGGTATAATCACAGATTTAATTTCGTTTCAGTTTATACCATGTACCCCAATTACTTCTATAAAAAACATATTTGAGATATTTGTGTCATATTTATTGAATTAGTATTCATATTGAATATTATATTATGAAATAAGCATTACGAGTACGTGGAAATTATAGTAATCTTAGAAAATTAACGTGGACAACATTATGAAATTTTGATATCAACAATTGTTCATTTTTCTTTGTCAACGTTATGAGATTTTGATAAACAATTTGTCCAACATTATACAAGTCCTTTTTGCGTAGTTCATATTAACATAAACTACATCCACTCTATATATGTTTATTTACCCCCGTACATATCAACACGTTTCTGTGTACATTTTTATGGTGTACTTTTTCGGTATACATTTTTATGTTTTCTGATTTTCTGTTTTCTTTACAAATATAAATGAAACATATGATTCAAATTCACTGGATAAGTATAGAGTGGATTTATATGTAAGAAACATATTCGATATATTTGTCTCATATTTACCGAGTTAGTATTCATGTTGGATATTATATTGTGGAATGAGCATTTACGAGAACGCTGAGAAATCATATAGGACAAGTACCCTTAGGCAAATCAGTGTGGGCAACGTTAAGATATTTTGATATCAACACTTGTCCATATTACATTGTCCACATTGCCTGTAAATGTTACTTCCACAATATGAAATACAATATTGTGTAAGACAGTGTTCACGTCGATTTTTGAAATGAGCATTTGCGGGTAATATATGAAACACCCCATCCCGGCTTAAGCTTTGGGAGGTTGTTCCCGTTCGGTCACTAGATGACCCGAACCAATCCGTTCAATTCCTTAAGTTTCCATTCATTATCTAAGTCCTATTCCTAGTCATACATTCCAGTCACCTATGTCTATCATAATACACATAACAATATAGGCAATAAACTGTTTTTTTTTTTCATTAATAAATCAAGGTACTAATACAATCACAAGTTTTTCACAATAGGCTAGAGTAGTTGTTCAGTCCTAATATATCCCACCACTCGTCCATCTGGACTTGTGTTCCACGCGCCTAAGCCCGGTCATTACAACGATCAACCTCAGGCCTATACATAAACATGTCAATAGTCTAATAAGACTTAGTCAAACAATCCAGAAACCTAGCAAGCCATTCTATATGCATTATGGTTCTCACCCTAAATCTGGACTAAGATTCCTATAAAACGAACTAAGCCCTCTCAGAACGGTCGAAAACCATGAACCGAACATAAGCACGGATCGTTAGTTTATCCGCGCCCCATTTCCAACCGCTTGGATTAATGCCGAGTACTACCGCACACATGCGGACTGACCGCTACCGGATCCATCGCACCGGTTGGTCCCACATGTGAGCCAATCCGTGTTGCTGCCCCTCGACCGCCGATACAGTCCCATGGACTGTTCGGTAGGTTCACATGCGACCCGTTCTTACTCGACCGTGGACCGATCGCGAATTGACCCGCTATGCATGTTACTCGCCTTATGATCGGATACTTGGACGATCATGCGATGGTAGTTATTAAATACCCTTAGTTCTATCTTCCACCTATCTACCATTCTAGCCAACATCCGGTTCCAGAAAGAGTGAGAGAGGTCTTTCCAACCGATCATCCAACCAAACCGACCGTCGACCCAACGGCTGTGCCGTGGTTGCGGTTCAGACGGCGTCTAGTACACACCTTTGGTATGCTGGTCGTTCTTCCCTGTTCCTTAAATGCAATACGATCCATCACAAGTCCTTGTTGCGCCTCTTTAGAGCCAGCCCTTAACCGCACACAAACTTCCCCAATCCGCCGGCGATCCTTCCCAAAGAATCCGGCCCAAAACTCTTCTTCTCTCCTTAAGCCTTTTTCGATTTCTCTTAGTGATTTTTGGGAATTTTCCTGTGTAAGATGATGCACAAAAAAGCCATGCAGTCTTGTATTTATAGGCCACATTCCTCTCCAAAACCGCCATGCCCGAAGGGGTACAATTGGTTGGCAAAGAGGTGCCAAACCACTTGTGCCCTTTCGACTATAACCGCTTTTGACCAGCTAGTGTCACTAGCTTACCTCGACCACCAGCTAACCAAAGTACCTCACACTTCATCCAGCTGAGTTGAGATGATTGTCAGCTGACCCAAGTGACCAGCTTGACCATTCAACTCGTTTCAGCTAAACACTCCTTGTTCAACTCATTTTACACTTGGCTAAGCTCCTTCCTAATCAAACTTAGCCCCTTATGACCATGGAACACTTCATCTGATCTCTCTCGACCGCCTGTCCGTTGTTCCGGTCCCATGGTCCATTATGCCGATCCTAGCTTGGGTCAGGGGTGTTACAAGTCTCCCCCCTTGAAATTAATTTGTTCTCGAATCCAAATCAAGATGTTCACTTCGTTCAAACTCTGTAAACTATTCTGGATAATCAGCTCACATCATGCTCTCTGTATTACCTTCTTCCGTGAATCTTTTTACGACCTATCCAAGATCCCTTTAGGTCTAGCTTCTATGATCTGATTTTTCTTAAGATCTCTTGGTATCTCAGGCACGATCACATCTTATTCTGTCAAACACTTTCGTAGTTGAGACACGTGGAACACATTGTGAAAGGCGTCCATCTCGTTTGGCAGGTCAAGCTTGTATGCGACCATCCCCGCCCTATCTAGGATACAATTTAGAAACTCTTTCTCTTCCCTTGAAAGTTATCATCTTCAGATAAACCCGATAACCCACTGCAAACTCTATGGCTTTCCTTCTTTTGTCTGCATAACTTTTTCTGTTAATCTTGAGCTTCTTTCATTTTGATCCTCAGGAACCGAATCCGTTATGTGGTTTCCTCAAGAATGTCCGGTCCAATCATACTTGACTCCCCCACTTTCGTCCAACATAGAGGGGTCCGGCAAGGCCGTCCATAGAAAGTTCCATATGGTGATATTCCTATGCTTGCTTGAAAGCTGTTATTGTAAGAAAACTTGGTCAATGGTAGGTACCTTTCCTAGGAGTCACCCCAATCTGTCTGCGGGTGGTATGTTGTACTCATGTGTATCCTAGATCCCAAAGATTTTTGGAAAGCCTGCAAGAAGTAGGACATGAAGCACCCATCTCTATCTGAGACTATAGTGGTTGGAATCCCGTGCAGCCTTACAATCTCATTGATGTATTTCTCTACATGTTTACCAACTTCATATGTCTTCTTAATGGACAGGAAGTGTGCGGAATTGGTCAATCTGTCCACCACTACCCAAATCGTGTCTCTCTTCAATATGGTCGCTGGCAACCCTATTAAAAAGTTCATTGTGATGTGGTCCCATTTTCACTCTGGAATGGGAAAACTTTGTAGTAGGCCGCTTGGAACATGATGCTCTGCCTTGACCAACTGGCAGGTCGGGCACTTAGCCACCCACTCAGCCACGTCATGTTTCATCCCGACCCAGTGATAGTACCGTTTGAGGTCATGGTATTTCTTGGTCTGTCCAGGATGGATGGAGAACTTGGACCGATGTGCTTCCCTTAGGATCTCATCGTTCATTCCTTAACGTCATGTACACTAACCAGGCCGCTAACTACAATAGTTACATTGTTGGAGAATTGGTACTCAGTGTTTTTGTTGTTGACCACCTTATTCAAATCTTCATAATGTTCCTGAGCTAGTCGAACCCTAGTCAATAGATCTACTTGGGCCGCCGCTCCCAAACCCATTTGTTTATCGCCCACGGTCAAGGATTTGAGATGCAAAGACCCGATCATTCCGATCAACTCCTCTGCATCTCGTTCCACTGCCACCTCAGCTCTCTTCCTACTCAAAGCGTCTGCTACTACGTTTGCTTTCCCGAGATTGTAAGAAATGTCCACATCATAGTCAGCCACTAACTCCATCCATCTTTGTTGCCTCAGGTTCAGCTCTGACAGAGTGAAGACGTACTTTAAGCTCTTGTGGTCGGTAAGTATTTGTACATTGGCCCCATATAGGTAAGATCCCCAAATATTCAAGGTAAATAGTACCGCAATCATCTCTGAGTCGGGTAGTTACCCTCATGCTTCTTCAACATCCTTGAAGCATAAGCAATGACCTTCCCCTGCTGCATCAAAACGCACCCAAGGCCGGTTATGGAAGCATCCGTATAAACCACATAAGGTACCTCATTATATGGCAAGGCTAGAACCTGTGCCTTGGTCAATAAGTCCTTTAACTCCAAGAAACTCTTCTCAGTCTGGTCCGTCCAGTCAAACTTCACGTTCTTCCTGGTTAGCCTAGTCTTGGAATTGGCCTTGCCATTGGTGTAGCAATAGTAAAAATGTTAGGGGCATACCGCTTTGTTTGTTACCAATCACGAAAACTTTGGGTTTGATTGGTAAAGAAACATTAAAAACGTTAGAGGCATACCGATTTCTTTATTACCCATCACGAAAACGTTATTGAAAGCTACAATGAAAAATGTTACTCTCAGATTTTGGTACCTTTTTCGCTAATAGCTTTAGATAACAACTTTCACTTACAATTTTACACTATTCAACTGCTTACCTCTTCCGCTAATATAACCGTTCCAACTTGGCACAAAGCTTTTGCTCCCTTAGTCATCCGAGTACTCTCCTAAGATGATCATGGTGTGTCTCCCATTATTTTGAATAAACTAGAATGTCAACTATGAAGATGATCAAGAATGCAGCCGGTGCATTCGTTAGTCCAAACCACGAATTCATAGTGGCCATACCGTGTCCGGAACGCCGTATTCTGTACATCTTCTAGTACGATCAAAATCTTGTGGTATCCTGACGCTAAGTAAATTGTGGAGAAAACGGTCCCTCCCTTAAGATGAATAAATAACTCGTCTATTCGAGGCAATGGATTCTTGTTCTTCACCGTGACTTGTCCTTCTTCTTTACAAACAGAACCTGCGCCTCCCATGGAGAACTACTCAGTCTAATGAAACCTTTCTCCAAACGTTCCTCCAATTGCTTCTTGAGTTTGGCCATGTCCGCCGGTGCTATCCGATACGGTGCCTTGGAGAGTGGAGCGGTCCTGGGCTCAAGTTTGATGGTAAATGGGTACGACCTATCAGGTGGTAAGCCTTTGAGGACCGCAAACACATCCCAAAACTCACTCACGACCATGAACCTCCCCAATCTCCCTTATTTTTCTGTCCTAAGTCTTGTTGATCGTGGCCAAGTAAGCCTCACAACCTTTCTCGAGCATATTTCCTGCGTGAATTGCTAAGACTACAAAACTCCCTAAAGTCGATCTTTTTCCTTGGAATTTTATCCTCCCTTCTAGTCTTTGAAATCACACCCTCCCTCGGTGACAATCAATCATGGCTTGGTAGTGCCCGAGCAAATCCATACCCAGAATCACTTTTTGGTGTTGGAGCTGGATAACAAACAGGTTGACCGGCATACTCACACCACCTATGAAAACGGGTATGTCTTGGACAAACCCTAATGTTGGCATGACTTATCCCCCGATAACCTTGACATCAAAACCGCTCACTTGTTCTACCTGGAACAAGCCTTTTCCGATCAAGTTCTAACTCACAAAGCTATGTGTAGCCCCAGAGTAAAACAGTGCGTGTGTTTCCACACCACCTATGATTACTGTCCCTACACATCCACCCCCAAAATGTTGAGTACCGAACCTCTAATTCCTCATGCAAATAAATTGAGCAAAACGTCACCCTTTTCCTCAATACGATGTTATGTAAGAATACCCAATTCCTCATACAAATAAATTGAGCAAAAAGTCACGCTTTTCCTCAATATGATATATGTACGAACTGCCCAGTTCCTCATACAAATGAATTGAGAGAAAGGTTACCCTTTCCTCAATATGATGTACGTAAGAATCGCCCCATTCCCCATGTCATGCATGCAAGTAGAGCAAATAAAGCTAAGGGCCAGTGACCGTACATATGATCGTGTTGAAGGTGCTGGCCTCCACATAGTCCTCCACTAACGCATAAACCGGATGTGCACCGGCTTGACCCTTGGTCGGGACCCTGTTGCCCCCCTCGCGGTTTACCCCTTGATGACCCTATGCTCTTCCTTGCATCTTTGGGCATTCCTTGCGAAATTGTCCCGATTGACCGCAAAGGAAACATGATCTTGGGCCATCACCTGCCACCTTTTACTTAGGACGCAGACAATCTAGGATTCCATGATCCGGACTTTCGCACTTTACACAGGCCCCCTTTGTCATCTAGCACTCCGGTGTGGTTCTTCCCGCAAATAGGGCACGCTATGCAACCACTAGAGGTCTGGTGACCATCCACCTGGTTCCATTTCCTCTTCAGGTCCCTCCTGGTTCGGCTCATCACCTTGTCCCATGACTGGGCTTTCATCCAGTTCTCCTTGGCCAAATTAGCCCTCACGGTGGCAGCCCGTTTGACAAACTACAAGATAGAGCTAAAGGTACAAACCGAGCAGTGGGTACAAAGTTCCACCTGCAACCCACTGAGGAAACGTTGCACCTATGCCTCTTCGTCCTCGAACTCTCGTCACACATAACGCCAAAGTCGATCGAACTCCACCTCGTACTCCTATACTGTTCAACTACCATGAACCAAGCTGAAGTACTGACCTTCCAGTCTCCCAAGCCTCGGCCGGAAAATACTTCCGGTTGAACTCGGTATCAAAGTCATCAAACGTCACAATGCTTCCCCTAGGGCGCCTGTCGACCGCAAGCCACCAGTTATGTGTGTCACCCTCCAGAAAGTGAACCGCGATGTCCTTTTTATATTTCTCCGGACGTTGAGTATAGAGGAGTTTCGGGTAAAAAGATTCCTCCACTCGTTTGCCTCAACGGGATTCACACTTACCTTGAAACGCTTCATCCCCAGCTTAGCGATGTGGCCCAAGATACTTAGATAGTCCACCTTTTAAGCAGCCTTGATCGGATGCGGATCTATCTGGACCACCTCGGCTTGATCGTCCACCTGATCGTTGTTTAGCAGAATGGCAATGCGGATCCTAGTCTGGTCACTAGCTGGCTTCTCCACTAGTGGAGCGTTCTGAGTCAAAACTGCCAGCTCGTCCATCACCGCCTTTATCATGTTCCACATCTCACCGATGTTCGGAACTGAGGTTGGTTGTACCTCGCCACCCGTCACACCATTCCCCACATTCTCAACCTCGGCCCGGGCCGTATGTGAGGTCTTGCCCACATCCTCCGGTTCCTTAATGTTGTAAACATCCGGGTAGTCGACCCCATTCCCAACGTGTGTAGGGAGAACCGTAGGCAGTGCCTAGCTGGACAACCACATGTTCGGTTAGTCTAGGTTTGATCAGAGTTGTTTGGTCCTTTGCACTTTGCCCGTACCAGCCGGCTCCTTATCCTTCTTATTTCTTCCAGAATTGCTTCTTTCAACCTGTGGATTCAACAAGTTAGTTCAATCCTAACAGTCAACCTGCAAGTCTAAGCAAAACTATCTAGCGCGGAAAAACTTACCCCAAACGAGTGGTGTATGCCCTAACCCAAACTTTCCTAGAAACAACTCGCTCTGATACCAACTTGAACACCCCATTTCGGCTACTAAGCCTTGAGGTTGTTCCCGTTCACTCACTAGGTGACCAAACCAATCCGTTCAATTCCTTAAGGTTTCATTTATTATCTAAGTCCTATTTCGAGTCATACATTCCATTCACCTATGTCTATCATAATACGCATAGCAATATAGGCAATAAACTAGGTTTTTCATTAATAAACCAAGTTAATGATACAATTATAATTTTTTCACAATAGGATAGAGTAATTATTCAGTCCTCATCTATTGAATATTTCCCACCACTCGTCCATCTGGTCTTGTGTCTCGAGCGCCTAACCCCGGTCATTACCGCGATAAACCTCAAGTCCTATATACATAAATATTTCAATAGTCTGATAAGACTTAGTCAAACAATCCAACAACTTAGTAAGACATTCTATATGCATTATGGTTCCTAACCTAAATCCGGTCTAAGATTCATCAAAACTAACTAAGCCCTTTCGGAACGGTCGGATCACGAACTGAACATAAGCACGGATCGTAACTTGATCCGCATCCCATTGCCAACCGCTCAGAGTAATACCATGTATTACCACACACATGCGGACTGACCGCTACCGGATCCATTGCACCGGTTGGTCCCACGGGTGAGCCGATCCGTGTTGCCGCCCGTCGACCACCGATACAGTCCCATGGACTATCCGGTAGGTTCACACGCGACCCGTTCATGGACCCATTCTTACTCGACATTGGACCGATCGCGCATCGACCCGCTATGCATGTTACTCGCCTTATGATCAGACACTTGGCCGATAATGCGATGGTGGGTATTAAATCCGCTAAGTCCTATCTTCCATCTATCTACCATTCTAGCCAACATCCAGTTCCAGAAAGATATAGAGAGAGAGGTATTTACGACTGATCATTGATACGATTAGGTTTTAATCCCTAGATCTACACTGCAAGTGCACAGACATGAACTAGTAGTATATAGGGTATTGAATCCACAGAGACTCTAGACCTCACGATAGATTGTAGAACGGTCAAGTTAAGCTATGTGAAATTAATTAGAAACTAAATAGCAAGCAGAAAAGTAAATCAGATAGCAGAAGTGGTTTGTAAACAATCAACTAAAAGCGCTAAGTCTAGGGGGTTCTCAGGAAATACGACAAGCAGATAAACTATTAGTCAGGATCAAATTAAGTCCGGTTCTAGAACTCAAACACAGATATAGAATTAACCAACTTTCGTTGCGAGAATTCTCTAAGTCTAATAGCAGAAACCCAAATTTCTTTGCAATTCCTAACAGATTAAACTAGCCTTAAGTGCAGGTTCGATATGTTCACAATTCAATTAAACCAAATTTCTTTGTGAGTAATTCAATTGCTCAACCTAAATAGTTCAGATTCTAAATCACACTTTCGTGTCAATTTAATAACCTAGAGTCTAGATTCTAAGTGATCAGGTTAGAAACTAGTATTAAGCACAATTCAGGTTGAAGAACAATCAAGTTATGAATTCTTAATTGAATATGTAAATTTAAAAAGTCATGAAAAACTTTTATGAGAATCCCTAAACCTAACTATGAATCTACTCAGACATGATTAATGAAACACAAATCATAGAATTAATAGATTGCATAAATAAAGAGTAAGAAATAAAGGGGTTCGAAATCTTCTCCAAAAGCAGGAAGCAATACAGGTTCAGATCAGCCCCAAAAGCTCTAAAATCTCAATGCTCAAAGTATGAAAGCGTATGAAAAGCCTAAGTAAGTGTATCAAGAATTAAACACCAAAAACCTAATTATAAAGCTCTAATCACGGCTAGGGCTTCTTTGTAGTTATTGAAAACTTCTGGGCCAAAGTGCAATTTCCAAAATCTTCATTAAACCGCCGAAGATAAGTCCATCTCGCATGTGTGTCGATCGATGCACAAGGTGTGTCGATCGATGCAATCCTCTGTTTTGGACAATGAACTCTATCTCTCGGGTTAAATCTCCAAAATGCTCCAGAAAGCGCCATAATCACCAAATCTGCTCCAAACGTGCATATACCTAATAACACCTGTAAAAGACTCTAAAGAAACACCAAAAGACTCTAAAACATACTTATATCATGGTCTAAAACCGGTGAAAACCATGATATATCAACTCCCCCACACTTAGCCTTTGCTTGCCCTCATGCAAAACAGAGAACTAGAACATGGTGAAGAGGTTTGAAAACTTTCAGAAACTCTTTTCATCTTAGAAGCAACAACACTCAGATTCCCCTTAGTAAGCCAATGAAAGAATCACCTGCAAGACATCAAGACCAACATATACTTCCCCCACACTTAGCAAATGTCCTGAGTAAACTCCACAATCAATCCAAAGCATTCAAATTCCCCTACTGACTTCTATAAGCTATTAAGTGCGGTCTCACCTAAGGATTATCGATCAAAGGGCACATGGATTCTTACTCTGTTAGCTCTAGACCACCATACTATCTTTTTCTGGTTCCTTTCTTCTCTTTTCCCTTCCTTAGCAACTGATTTCTCCCCATTGGGTATCATTTTTTTTTTTTTATTAAGTGCTCTTCCCGTTATGGGGTGTACTTTGGACACATTCCATGGATGCATAGGAGGTAATAGGGGTCTCTACCACTCCCGTGACCACTTCGGAGCTACTAGCTCATCCTCAATTTATTATTCTCTCTTTTTTTTTTTTACTTTAAGAGAAGGGGAGAAGGGAACCTTACTTGGACAGGTTTACAAGCTGTGTCAGAACTAACAGTGGAATCCGACTTAAGGTATACCAAGCCCTTAGGTGAGAAAATTAAGTTAAATTAGGGGTGAAGTCAGTAAAGGATCCTCTGAATACCTTAATTGATATGGGTGTCCTCAGTAGGCTGATCCGCATTGGGTTTTCTAATAGTCATAGATTGATCCTGCAACTTCATCCCAATGGTTATTTAAGTTCCTGTAAGTGCTGTTAACTTCTCAAAAATTCACTGTTTCTTACTTAAACTGTTTTGACTCAATAAAACAAAATTTTGTAAACATGACTGACTATAAGAAAACAGAAGCGTGCGTCAGTAGCTACCTCCCCCACACTTGAAACACACTGTCCCTAGTAGTGTCAAGCCTAGGTTCGGTGAGAAAAGAAATTAGAATGAAAAGAAACCGAAAAAGGGTCAGAACACTTAGCTGTCGTCGGCCTACGTCGATCGATGCCACTAGGGTGTCAATCGATGCCAGGCGATTATGCCCACGGTTAAGTAGATAACCGATGTCTGAACCGCAATTGAATCGGCAATCCATAAATCACAACTGCATCGACCGATGCACTAAGTGTGTCGATCGATGCAGTGCGATTCTGCATGTTTCTCTCGGCTTTGAACACACGAAAGCAGAAAATCAAAAACACCAAATCAAAAACAAAAAATGAAAACAAAAACGAACCTAACAGTGGGTTGCCTCCCACTTAGCGCTTTGTTTAAGGTCATTAGCTGGACCTTTCAGCTGAATCAGGCAGAGGGTGCATTATCCAGAGGCAGAATCTGACCTCTCAGAATCTCGGCCTTAGCCCAATAGTGCTCCACCCTCTGTCCATTGACAGTAAATTCCTTACCTTCCTGGCTGATTAGAACGACAGCTCCATAAGGACGTACCTCCTTGATCGTGAAAGGACCAGACCACCTCGATCTCAGCTTACCTGGAAACAATTGCAAACGAGAGTTATATAAAAGTACTGATCATTAGGCTCAAATTGTCAAGAGACAATCTTATTATCATGATAAGCTTTGGTCCTCTCCTTGTACAACTTTGAGTTCTCATAAGCAAAATGCCTAATCTCATCCAACTCATTAAGCTTCACCAATCTCCTCTCTGCAGCAGACTTAAGATCGAAGTTCATCTGCTGCACAGCCCATGCTGCTTTGTGCTCAAGCTCCACTGGCAGATGACATGCTTTTCCATACATCAGATGGAATGGAGTAGTCCCAAGTGGTGTCTTGAATGCAGTCCGGTAAGCCCATAGTTCATCATCTAGCTTTTCTTCCCAATCATTCCTTGTCTTCCCAACTGTCTTCTCTAAGATCTCCTTGATCTGTCTGTTAGAAACCTCGACTTGTCCACTAGTCTGAGGGTGATAAGGAGTAGCAACTCGGTGATGAACTTCATGCTTCTGTAGCAGCTTCTCGAAGACCTTATTAATGAAATGAGATCCTCCATCACTAATTACTATCCAAGGTACTCCAAATTTAGGGAATATGATGGTCTTAAATAGCTTAATAACCACCGAAGAGTCATTGGTCAGACTAGCTATTGCTTCCACCCACATAGACACATAGTCCACAACAACTAGAATGAACTTATTCCCATAGGATGAGGGAAAAGGACCCATGAAATCTATGCCCCAGCAATCGAAAACCTCAACCTCAAGAATGAAATTCTGAGGCATCTCATGCTTCTTACTTATTTTCCCTCTCCTCTGACAGGCATCACACTGAGAGACAAAAGAATGAGCGTCTCTAAACATTGTAGGCCACCAGAAACCTGCTTGCAGAACCTTAGACACAGTCTTGAAAGTAGCAAAATGTCCAGCATAATCTGATCCATGACAGTGGAATAGGATATCTGGAACCTCTGATTCAGCAATGAATCTCCTATAAAGACCATCCGAACAGTGCTTGTAGAGATAAGGCTCATCCCAATATTATCGTCTGAGCTCTCTGAAGAACATCTTCATTGCTTATCCCTTCAACTCATCTGGTTCAGTCTCTGCAGCCAAGTAATTAGCTATATCTGCATACCAGGGTCGAGTAGTCGTCGCGACAGCATCAACTTCGAAGTCGTATTGTCCGATTCGAACCTTAAAAGATTTTGGGCTCGTATCCGCACTGCAACGATCGTCGCACATGGTAGCATCGCTATTTTTGTCCTTGCACATGCATCGATCATCATAGATGTTGCATCGATCGACGCAATGCGATTAGTCCGACAGTTCTACAAATTCCTGTCCAAATCCATTTGGAATATTGTCCCGATCATATTGACGTTCTCCTCAGGCAAGAAATCATTAATGGGGACGTCTTCTTCAACCAGAAGCCTTGACAGATGGTCAGCAACTCCGTTCTCAACTCCTTTCTTGTCCCTCACTTCAATATCAAACTCCTGAAGCAACAGAATCCATCTCAACAATCTTGGCTTAACATCCTTCTTCTGCATCAGATACTTTAGGGCTGAATGATCAGTGTGTACAATCACTTTAGAACCAATAAGATAGGGGCGAAACTTCTCAAATGCAAAGACAACATCCAATAACTCCTTCTCTGTAGTGGCATAGTTCCTTTGCGCATCATCTAGTGTCCTGCTGGCATAGTAAATAGCATGAAGCTTTCTGTCCTTCTTCTGCCCCAGAACAGCTCCTACAGCATAGTCGCTCGCATCACACATGATCTCAAAAGGTAAATCCCAATATGGTAGCTGAACTATAGGAGCACTCACTAATGCTTGCTTGATCTGTTCAAATGCAGTCTGACAGTCTGCATTGAACTCAAACTTGGTATCCTTACACAACAAAGCAGTTAGTGGTCTAGCAATCTTACTGAAGTCCTTGATGAACCGTCTATAGAAACCAGCATGTCCAAGAAAACTCCTCACAGACTTCACAGAATCAGGCGCTTGAAGGCTAGTCATTACCTCAATCTTAGCGCGGTCTACTTTGATCCCCGCTTCAGACACTTTATGTCCAAGTACAATGCCATCTTTGACCATGAAATGACACTTCTCCCAATTAAGAACAAAGTTCTTCTCCTCGCATCTAGCTAGCACTTTGCACAAATTATCCAAGCACTCATTATAAGATGACCCGTAGACTGAAAAGTCATCCATAAACACCTCCATAAAATCCTCAATCATATCAGTAAATATGGACATCATGCATCTCTGGAAAGTGGCTGGTTGATATTCATACATTTTCATGCATTTAGGCTTGTATATAGTTCTTGTTTTGACTCCATTTCACCATCATTCATACCATTTTTTCGAGTCATTGTCGCATCTAGAGTATAGAGTTGTTTAGGAATATGAGTAGGCACTTTAGGCTTGCATTTGGAGTGTTTCTTGTTTTTTGTAGGTGATTGGAGGTGTCTAGGAGCATTGGTGAGCTTGGAAGTGGAGTCTAGAGCTTGAAGGACTAAGGAAGAAGCAGCTGGAACGCATATCGGCCACCATATCGGTTGGGGTGGCCGATACACACTCTCGGAAGAAAATCCGAGGACTGATATCGGCTTGGATATCGGCCAAGCAAGCCGATACAGTTCCTCGAACAAAGACCAGAAGACCGTATCGGCATGCATATCGACTGGCAAACCGATACAGGGTCTCGGATTAATTTTTGTGCACGCATATCGGCTTTGATATCGGCCAAGTGGGCCGATACACTTCTTGCCCAGGAAATCCGAGAGCTCGTATCGGTCGGTGTATCGACCGACCGAACCGATACGCGCCCCAGATACTGTTTCGGAACCGGGTCAACACCCGGTTTGTTCCGGGTTGACCCGGTTCGCACCTTATTGACTATTTAAGCCAAAAACCTATTTTCATTTGTTTCTTAAGCTTGTTTTGTTTCTAAAAAACCTTTTGTAAGAACAAGTTTGATTTTGGATTAATCTAGTACTCTTTTCTTGTGATTTCTCTCTTTGATTATCCAATCTATCTCTATTCTCAATGATCAACACTATTTCTATGGATTTTGTTGTTCATATGATGATTAGTGAGTAGTTCTTCATAGGGCTTATGGGTTAGGTAGGATTAGGTTGATTAGGGGTGATCAATGGATTTCTCATGCTCAATTATTTAAAATCTCATCTGTCAAAGTGTGTTTAGTGCCTAATTAGCCTTGATCACGTTGATTAGGATGTTTAGGATTTCTTGCTTACCATGTGTTCGATGAATTTCCAGTTTCTAGCTTTGATAGGACTATCACATTCTAGCACATGAAAATGTATGTTTAGAGTGATTGTTGGCTGTTTGGAACTTGTTTGAATGCTTTCTTGATTTTAATTCACAAATGAGAATTTGTTCTTGGATTAGGATTAAGTAAAGAGGTTGGTATTAAGAAATTAAACTGATCGACTTGTTGTGTTCCTTGCTAGGAGGTTAGCTTCTATGAAGTTTGAATTAGGATCCTTGATCATCCCGAGTCACCTGTCTGTTGACCTTAACCTTTAGGCCTTATCTTTTTCATTGATTGAATTCACTTTGTTTATTTGCTTGTTTCTGTTTACTTCTATTTGAATTGTTTTCGTTAGGATTGTTAGAAACAAAAATTAAATTGTGTGATTTGAATCTAGAGGTTTAGTGTGTTCTTATTGGTTTTATCCGTCCCAAAAAGGTTCGATACCTCAAGGCTACACGATAAGCTTGAGGAATTGGTACCTCAAAGGATTGCAGAATCCTTGTTATCAATTTGGCGCCGTTGCCGGGGACATACTCCATGGGGGAATCATCACCTCCATCATTCCACAACTAGCAAGGTAACACTCCGTCTTTGTACATACTTCTTTTCTTTTCTTTTCTTTGTTTGCATTTTGTGTGTTTTCGGTCTCTTCTCCTTTCATAGATCACACAAGGGACCGTGTGATTTAAGTTTGGGGGAGAGACCAGTTGCTAATCATGTTTTCTTTTCATCATATTTTTGTTGTCTTTGAGTCTCATTCATTGCATCTAAGGCATAGAAAAACCAAAAAAATTTAAAAAAATTTTGAAAAATTTTCACAAAAAGAAAGCATCTTAGGATCGAGTCTAGTTGCATCATATAGGACGCATGCATAGGGAGCAATGATTGAATTTCCTTGTAAGACTGATTGAGTGATGACTTGTTCTTTATGCTAGTTGTTTGAGCTAGTTGATTGTCCTAAGATTGTAATTCAAGAAAGGCTAGAAAGTTAAATCGAACCATGCTCGGATTGCTTGCTTTGAAACTTGGTTTGAAACTGAAATAGGCTTTGAATTGACACTAGCTCTACCTAAGTGAGAACTTTAATGATGACATCTAATTATTTTACTCATGCTTTGTGTGCTAAACTCATGGATACTCTGAAAATATTCAAGCATCCTTATCCCTTTTACCACTCTCGCTTGCTTGAATAGACTCCACACCTTTCACCACCCTTCTTTCAAACCATAAACACTCTTGTTGAGAGGTAGGCCTATTTTTTTTTTGAATGAGCCAGGTAAAAAGTGTTGAGTATGAGGCGACTAGGGGAAATTTTCATATAGTGCAAGCTCATCACCTTTAGATTTGCAATAGGCTAGAATCCAAGTTTGGGGGAGGAATTGGGAATGGAAGAAGAGAGTAAAGAAAGGGAAGAATGAAAGGGATTTTGGTTGGGATCTTATGTTTGTTGGCAAAGTGTTTTAAAAGAGGAAAAGCTCTTATGTGTTTAAAGAAAAGAAAAGTGTCTCATATTTTGAAATGAAAAGAAGCCAAAGGCTCAACTTAAAGAAAGAAAAGAGACCATTGCTAAAGAAAGATTTGAGCTAAGTTAAAAAGAAAGATTTGCCACTGCTTGAAAAGTCTTTGTTGGTCCTTGGGGAGTTTAAGAAAAGTGTTTGATTGAGAAAAGGGGATGAGGCAAAAATAGCCTTGGTCAAGGGTAATATCCATTTAGGTGGGCTAAATTAGGAGAAGAAGTAATTGGGGCATGGGTAGACGGAAATCAGCCTAGTATGCACCAATTGCCTCTAACTCTTAGCATTTTACTATAGCTCATTCAGTTCTTTATAAGAGAACCTTCATGATTTTGGAATAAACCCCTCTTTTGATTGAGATCACTTTAATCTCAAAACCTTGTCCCTTTGCCAATTGAGTTTGATCACCTTGCATTGAGTAAGATCCACTTGAAAACCTAATGAAGGTTAAAGAGCTAGTTGATAGGAATGCTTGTCTAGGTTGAGAATTGAGCTAAGAGTTTTGTCTTGATGAGCATGGCTAAATTTTTGGAGTAAGCCTTACTTGGTTACATCTTGGTGATGTTGACTCGAATTGGAACTTGTTGATCTCGGTTTTGTCTGTGGATATGAGCTCCTGCCTTCAAACCTTTCTCCCAACTTACTTTGATGATGTTATGCTTGCTTGTGGACAAGCAAGGTTTAAGTTTTGGGGAATTTATATTCATACTTTTTTCATGCATTTAGGCTTGTATATAGTTCTTCATTTGTTTCTTAAGCTTGTTTTGTTGCTAAAAACCCTTTTGTAATAACAAGTTTGATTTTGGATTAATCTAGTACTCTTTTCTTGTGATTTCTCTCTTTGATTATCTAATCTATCTCTATTCTCAATGATCAACACTATTTCTATGGATTTTGTTGTTCATATGATGATTAGTGAGTAGTTCTTCATAGGGCTTATGGGTTAGGTAGGATTAGGTTGATTAGGGGTGATCAATGGATTTTTAATGCTCAATTGTTAAAAATCTCATCTGTCAAAGTCTGTTTAGTGCCTAATTAGCCTTGGTCACGTTGATTAGGATGTTTAGGATTTCTTGCTCACCATGTGTTCGATGAATTTCCAGTTTCTAGCTTTGATAGGACTTTCACATTCTAGCACATGAAAATGTATGTTTAGAGTGATTGTTGGCTGTTTGGAACTTGTTTGAATGCTTGCTTGATTTTAATTCACAAATGAGAATTTGTTCTTGGATTAGGATTAAGTAAAGAAGTTAGTATTAAGAAATTAAACTGATCGACTTGTTGTGTTCCTTGCTAGGAGGTTAGCTTCTATGAAGTTTGAATTAGGATCCTTGATCATCCCGAGTCACCTGTCCGTTGACCTTAATCTTTAGGCCTTATCTTTTTCATTGATTGAATTCACTTTGTTTATTTGCTTGTTTCTATTTACTTCTATTTGAATTGTTTTCGTTAGGATTGTTAGAAACAAAAATTAAATTGTCTGATTTGACTCTCGAGGTTTACTGTGTTCTTATTGGTTTTATCCGTCCCAAAAAGGTTCGATACCTCAAGGCTACACGATAAGCTTGAGGAATTGGTACCTCAAAGGATTGCAAGGATTGCAAAATCCTTGTTATCACTGGTGCATTACAAAGTCCAAAAGGCATCCTGCGATATGCAAATGTGCCATATGGACAAGAAAAGGTAGTCTTTCCCTTATCCTCTGGATGGATGGGGATCTGGAAGAAGCCTGAATATCCATCTAGGAAGCAATAGTAAGGGTGATTTGCTAACCTCTGTTGGAATTGTGTCCAGTAATCTCGGTACTGTCTCTAGAAAGTAAGAGTATGTCAATGATCAGACATAAGTCATATAATGCTGGGGGTCATGATGGCTTGCTAGAGTCCGCTCATGATCTATAAGTCTTGGACTTATTGCCTTTATTATATGATCCCATATGGGTCACACGCCTAAGCTAACAGGAAAATGTGGAGGAACGGTTTAGCAGAAGTACGGTAAAAGTGCTAGGCATTTGCCAAACTTAGAGAGAGATTAATGGGTCTGATTAAATCCAAGGGATTTAATCAGAACTGAGAATTGGGCCCAAAAGCCCAAAAGGGAAAGAGAAGGGTTTTATAAACTAAAAGCCAAATCTCTTTCTCCTCTAACCCTAAGCCCCAGCCGCGATTTCTCTCTCTCTCTGCGCCTCCCATCAGCTCGGTCTAGCAGCCAATTTCCTGTGAAGCGTGTGTGAGCCTTTGGAGGATCCATCTCTTGGTGGTTCTGCTGATCTCTGACATGTTCTCTCTTTCCGCTGCATAAACAGGTAAAAGGTGAGATCTATAATGTTTCTATTCAAGAGAACCTAGATCTGGCATGTTTAGGATGAATTAATCTGATGAACTGAATCAGGATTAACACTAAACGATCCGACAGTGGTATCATAGCTATTGGTTCTGTGGTTTTTCTTGTTTAGAATCATGTTTAGGATTGTTTAAAGAGGTGTTTATGAATCAATCTACTGATAAGAGCAAAACACTTAAGAAACAAGAATTAAAACCTAAACAAACTAATGAAAATCGCAAACCAAACTATATGATTTGGTATGCGTCGGTTTGATGATGCACGGACCGATCGCTAAAGGATCGAGTCGCGTGATCATCCGATCGCGAGAGAGATCGATGGCCCGAGCTTGCGTCGGTCCGATCGGCATGACGCGATCGTGTGGATGGACCGAGCGGATCGAATGGATCGATCGCTGCGATCGTCCCACCATCGTCCCGTCTCTCTCACGTCCCGTCCCGATCGGCTTGGTTGCGAGAGATCGACCGTGATCGCATGGATCGGACGATCGCATGGATCCCGCGTCTCTCGGCCCAGGCCCGTCCTGTCCCGCTCTCGTCCGTGCGTGAAGCTTCGGCTGATGATCGTGGTCGGTTCGATTGTAAAATCGGTTCGGTTCGTTTTATGGTTCGGTTTAAAAACTTGATTAAAATCAAAACGTCACGGTTTAATAAACAGATTTAATAAATTTATTAAGTCTGGTTAAACCGGGATAAGAAATCCAAAGTCGAAAATTGGATTTTGTGCCTAAACCAGGATTTTCTAATTTGATTTGGTTGGACCAAATAAATTGAGAAAATCCGGTTTAGTAAATAACCGGTTGACAATTGTGGTCATCGTAGTAATTAATTTTGGTTAATACCAATTTTAATGAACCAGACAGGTTATGTCATTTAATTGGGCAATTGGGTTATGTCTTGGACATGGACCAATTCTTGGGCCTCGGGCCAAGAAGTTAAAACAATTGGGCAAATTATTTGAGTCTTTCTTCAGATTTAATTTAAAATTTATTTTATAAAATTATAAATCGATTTTAAATTAAAGTTTCCGAAATTTTGAAATTAGAAAGTTTCTTAAAATAGAAGTTTCTAGATTTGCATGTTTTGGATTTTAAGAAATTTCTAAAGTTAGAAAGTTTCCGGTTTTAGAAAGTTTCCAATTTTAGAAAGTTTTCAAAATTAGTAGGTTTCCCAAAATGGAAAGTTTCCCAAAATAGTAATCTTCTATTTTGGGATGAAATTTTAATAAACCTACAAACCTCAAATAATATCAAGCGTTGGATGTCTTGTCCAGTCTATGTCAGCTGTCGAAGCCCACTCAATTGTATTCATGGCCTTACAGTGTGAGGGTGTCTACTTTTGCGTGGGTAAGACGGTTTGTGATTCATAAATGTCATTGGGAGTCCCAGACATTAATGATTACATGACTGTATAGTCTGGTTTTCTTGACTAGGCCATCGGGAGTCCCGGGCCTTGAGACATCAGAGTGGATTGGGCCTCGGGCCCAGATTCACAACCAAGAGTTATATCACGGATATAATTAGCCGATATAGGGCTTACCGATATAAGCTAAGGTTGGGTGACGGCCAGTGGCCCACTTTAATCTTAGTTATATGTGGATCTTGGAATCATTATATTCTATTGAGGGTAACTGATGTTATTGAATATAATGCATGGTTAATCATATTAAATTTAATACGAGATTAATCATATTGAACATATTAACTAATAACTTTTTTATCTATATATTTCAGCTATGACTACTACAAGCACTCAAAACACATTCTCAATCCGGTCTGTTCTCGAGAAGGAGAAGCTGACTGGAACGAACTTCCTGACGTGGTCAAGGAACTTGAGGCTTGTCCTCAAGCAGGAGAAGAAGGATTATGTCCTTCGTGATCCCCTCCCCGAGAGGCCTCCTGCCAATGCCGCCAGGACTCTGCATAATGCTTGGGAAAAGCATTCGTCAGATGAAAATGATGTCTATTGCCTGATGTTGGCGACAATGACTGCTGAGCTGCAAATGCAGTTCGAGAGTGTGTTGTCACCCATCGAGATAATGGCAAGCCTGAAATCACTTTTTCAGGAGCAAGCAAGGACTGAGAGGTTTCAGACAGTTAAGAACCTCTTAGACTGTAAGTTGGCTGCAAATGCGGCAGTGAGTCCTCATGTCTTAAAGATGATGGGTTATCTCGATCATCTTCAGAAACTCGACTGTCCTATCAGCCAGGAACTTGCCTGCGACATTGTTTTGCAGTCTTTACCTGCAAGCTATGATCAGTTCATTCTGAACTTTAACATGCATGGCTTGAGTAAGACATTGCCTGAGCTTCACGGAATGCTCAAGACTGCAGAGCCCAACTTGAGGAAAACTGCCAAGGACCCCAATGTGCTTATGGTGCAAAAGGGCAAGGGCTTTAAGAAATCCTCTGCTAAGGATAAGGGAAAGGCTAAGGCTGTCCAAGTCACGGACAAGGAGACGCCAAAGCCCAAGCCAAAGTCCAAGGCTGGGCCTACTGACATTTGCAGGTTCTGCAAAGAACCAGGGCATTGGAGGAGAGAATGTAAGAAATTCCAGGAAGGTCTAAAGGAATTGAAGAAGAAGACTTTTGAGACTTCTTCATCAGGTATTTTTGTTATAGAAGTTAATACAACTACTTCTGATAATACCTCATGGGTTATGGATACTGGTTGTGGGGCTCATATTTGTACTAATATGCAGGCACTCAGCAACAGTAGGAAGCTGAAGCAAGGACAAGTGGAGCTACGAGTTGGGAATGGAGCGAAAGTTCCTGCACTAGCTGTAGGCACATACTTGTTGTCTTTATCTTCTGGATTGGTTTTAGAACTCAATAATTGTTATTTTGTACCTGCTATAAGCAGAAATATTATTTCAATTTCTTTGTTGGATTTGGAAGGTTATGATTTTTCAGTTAAGAATAAATTATGTTCCTTCAATCGCAACAATTTGTTCTATGGTTGTGCCCCTCTTACGAATGGGCTTTACATACTTGATCAATCCGCGCCAATTTATAACATTAATACCAAACGGTTCAAACCTAATGAGGAGAACCAAACGTTTCTATGGCATTGTCGTTTAGGGCACATCAGCGAGAAACGCATCAAGAGGCTCCATTCAAATGGACTTCTTGGCTCATTTGACTTTGAGTCATGTGAGAAATGCGAATCCTGCATGATGGGCAAAATGACACGGCCCCCCTTTAATAAACCTAACGAGAGGGCCAGTGACTTATTGGGCCTGATACACACTGATGTGTGTGGCCCAATGTCCACAAATGCAAGAGGAAACTATCAGTACTTCATTACCTTCACTGATGATTTCAGTAGGTATGGATATGTTTATTTAATGAAACATAAGTCTGAATCATTTGAAAGATTCAAAGAATTCCAAAATGAAGTACAGAACCAACTTGGCAAAAGCATTAAGGCTCTTCGGTCCGACCGAGGAGGAGAATACTTAAGTCAAGAATTCAGTGATCATCTAAGAGAGTGTGGGATCGTGTCCCAACTCACTCCTCCTGGAACACCTCAATGGAACGGTGTGTCTGAGAGGAGAAATCGGACCTTATTGGATATGGTTCGGTCTATGATGAGTCACACAGACCTTCCAATATCCCTTTGGGGATATGCTCTGCTAACAGCAGTGTTCACTCTAAATAGAGCGCCATCGAAAGCAGTAGCAAAGACACCATATGAATTATGGACTGGAGTGGCTCCAGTGCTGTCTTATCTAAGAATTTGGGGTTGTGAAGCCTATGTCAAGAGATTGATCTCAGACAAGCTTACACCAAAGTCTGATAAATGCTACTTCATTGGTTATCCGAAGGAAACCAAGGCTTATTACTTCTATCTACGTTCCGAGAACAAGATCTTTGTTGCCCGGGATTGTAACTTTCTTGAGAGGGAGTTTCTCTCTAAGAAAGACAATGGGAGTAAGGTACTGCTTGAAGAAATTCAAGATGAACAGGATACTGCTCAACCTAATGAGGAAGAGCAGCAGGAGGACCTACAAGAAATTGTAGAGCCTGAACCTGTAGTACCTGAAGTTCGAAGATCCGGGAGGATCCGTCACGAACCCGAGAGATATCAAGGATTCCTCGTGACTAACTGTCATGATCTTCTGATCATTGATGGTGATGAACCATCGAACTTCAATCAAGCCATGATGGGCCCAGATTCCTCTAAGTGGCGTAAGGCCACTGATTCCGAAATGGACTCCATGTCTGTCAACCAAGTGTTTTCGTTGGTTGACTTACCCGCTGGTGTAAAAGCCATCGAGTGCAAATGGATCTTCAAGAAGAAGATTGACGTGGATGGAAATGTCCAGATTTATAAAGCCAGGTTGGTGGCAAAAGGTTTCAGACAAGTTCACGGTGTGGATTACGATGAAACCTATTCCCCAGTGGCTATGATGAAATCTATTCGGATTCTACTAGCAACTGCAGCTTTTCATGATTATGAAATTTGGCAGATGGACGTGAAAACCGCCTTCCTGAATGGAATTCTGGAAGAGGATGTGTATATGACACAACCTGACGGTTACATAGATCCAAAGAATGCTGGGAAAGTATGCAAGCTTCATAAATCCATTTATGGATTGAAGCAAGCATCGAGGAGCTGGAATCTCCGTTTTGATGAAGCGATCAAGCAATTTGACTTCGTCAGAAACGAAGAAGAACAATGCGTGTATAAGAAAACTAGTGGGAGCAAGATAGTATTTCTTATTCTGTATGTCGATGACATACTGCTTCTCGGAAACGACGTTCCAATGCTGAAGTCGGTAAAGGACTGGCTTGGAAGTTGTTTTTCCATGAAAGACATGGGTGAAGCCGCATACGTTCTTGGAATTAGGATCTACCGGGATAGATCTAAAAGGCTGATAGGTTTGTGTCAAGATTCATACATTGACAAAGTCCTGCAAAGATTCAGCATGAAAGATTCCAAGAAGGGCTTCACGCCAATGGTACATGGCACAACGCTAAGCAAGAAGCAGAGCCCTACGTCGGCTGTTGAGCTTGAACGCATGAAGAATATTCCTTATGCATCTGCAATAGGATCTATCATGTATGCCATGATTTGTACTCGTCCTGATGTTGCTTATGCACTGAGCATGACGAGTAGATACCAGTCAAATCCAGGTGAAAGCCACTGGATTGCCGTAAAGAATATCTTGAAGTATCTAAGACATACTAAGGATAAGTTCTTGGTGTACGGTGGAAGTGATGTGCTTGAAGTCAGTGGATTCACGGACGCAAGTTTCCAGACAGACACAAATGATTTCCGGTCACAGTCCGGTTATATCTTTTGTCTGAATGGCGGTGCAATAAGTTGGAGAAGCTCCAAGCAGGACACCGTTGCTGATTCCACTACAGAAGCTGAATATGTCACCGCCTCAGAAGCAGCGAAGGAAGCTGTTTGGATACGAAAGTTCATGATCGAACTGGGTGTGATACCGAATGCGGCTGAGCCTCTGGCACTGTTTTGTGATAACAATGGTGCTATAGCTCAGGCAAAGGAACCAAGATCACATCAGAAATCCAAGCATGTTCAAAGAAGATTTCACTTGATACGTGACATCGTTAATAGAAAGGAAGTCAAGATCAGCCGAGTTCCGACAGATGATAATGTCGCTGATCCGTTGACAAAGCCACTCCCAAGGCCTAAGCTCGAGTATCTGACTGAAGCTGTAGGCATTAGAAACATTGAAATGTAATCTAAATTTGAGTGGGAGTTTAAAGGCTTTATTTAGTTATTTGATATGTTCTTGTAAAACATTTTTATGTTTAATGAAATTATTATTTCAAGATTATTTTAACTGTGATGAAATAATCGTTCCAAAGTGATATAAACCATTTTATAGGTCATCGAAGTAAGTGACTTGATCTTGAGTCATCAAAGTCATTTAGCTTGATCATGAGACCCTATATTTGATAAGATGACTTATATCATTCAGTCCCTAGTCGAAGGTTGTTGAAATTGGAACACCAACAACTGTGAGAGACTAGATTGGTATGTGACTTATGACCAAGTTTCATGATGTCATAGATGCGCGGCATCAAAGTCAATACATAGGTGTATGTTGGGAACATACGACCGGACACGACCCGCTTATGAGAACTCTTCAGGATATTTATATCTGTGTCATAAGAGATTCTCACTACGACTATAGAGTATAGTCCTTAGACCTGAGTTCGCATGCATGTGACTGCACATGGACTGATGCACTTTGATCATTGTCTAACGCTGTCGTTCTGCGATAGTTATAAGGACCTTGTTTGGGTACATTATGAAGTAAGTAGTTTACAGTGATGGAACAAGACGGGATTTGTCCCTCCAATATAAATGGAGTGAATATCTCTAGGCCAATCGGAGATTTGAATACTGGAAAATGCATGGCCATGCTCAAACGGACTGACCCGAGTCGTTTGGATTGTCAGTATCATATCAGAGTCCGATGAACAAGATTAGGCTTTATAAAGATGACACTAATCTTGCCTTATGACTAATCGAGATATTGAGACAAAAGGATTATGAATACAGAGATTCCAGTACAAGTGGGAGATTGTTGGAATTGTGTCCAGTAATCTCGGTACTGTCTCTAGAAAGTAAGAGTATGTCAATGATCAGACATAAGTCATATAATGCTGGGGGTCATGATGGCTTGCTAGAGTCCGCTCATGATCTATAAGTCTTGGACTTATTGCCTTTATTATATGATCCCATATGGGTCACACGCCTAAGCTAACAGGAAAATGTGGAGGAACGGTTTAGCAGAAGTACGGTAAAAGTTCTAGGCATTTGCCAAACTTAGAGAGAGATTAATGGGTCTGATTAAATCCAAGGGATTTAATCAGAACTGAGAATTGGGCCCAAAAGCCCAAAAGGGAAAGAGAAGGGTTTTATAAACTAAAAGCCAAATCTCTTTCTCCTCTAACCCTAAGCCCCAGCCGCGATTTCTCTCTCTCTCTGCGCCTCCCATCAGCTCGGTCTAGCAGCCAATTTCCTGTGAAGCGTGTGTGAGCCTTTGGAGGATCCATCTCTTGGTGGTTCTGCTGATCTCTGACCTGTTCTCTCTTTCCGCTGCATAAACAGGTAAAAGGTGAGATCTATAATGTTTCTATTCAAGAGAACCTAGATCTGGCATGTTTAGGATGAATTAATCTGATGAACTGAATCAGGATTAACACTAAACGATCCGACAACCTCTCCAGCATCTGATCAATGAAAGGTAAAGGGAAATGATCTTTCCTTGTCGCAGCATTGAGCTTCCTGTAATCTATGCACATCCGGTGTCCTGTCACAGTCCTTGTAGGAATCAGCTCGTTCTTCTCATTCTTCACTACTGTAACTCCGCCCTTCTTAGGCACTACATGGACTGGACTAACCCAATCGCTGTCTGAAATCGGATAGATGATCCCAACATCGAGGAGCTTCATGATCTCCTTCTTCACCACATCCTTAAGATTAGGATTCAGCCTCCTCTGATGCTCAACAAATGTCTTAGACTCATCCTCAAGATGTATCCGATGCATGCACAGCTCCGGAGAGATACCTGAAATATCATCAAGAGAATAGCCAAGAGGTTTGCGATGCTTGAGCAGCTTGCTTAGCAGTAAAGTGAGCTCTGCGTTGTTCAAACTAGCATTAACAATCACTGGATATGTCAAATTAGGTCCAAGAAATGCGTACCTTAGCCCGGATGGAAGTGGTTTCAGCTCAATTTTCGGGCCTTTTTCCTCTGCCCAGTCTCTGTCGACCTGCAACGATCGATGCATTAACTATGTCGATCGATGCAACGTCGCGTCAGACACATCCAACTGCATCACTTGCTCAGCATAATCCATTAGCCTCGCATAGCAGATTGCGGGCTCGTCTTGGAGAAGTTCCAGCTCCATTATAGAGCTCAGTAAATCTCTCTCTAGCGGATCCTCAGTATGTGTCTTATGAAAGTAATCTGCAGCCAAATCACTGAGTGTGTCCATATTGAAGGTCTGTCCGTCGATGGTTGGTCTCTTCACCAGTTTGTCCATATCAAAGCTCATATTCAGATCACCCACGTTCAGAATTATCTTACCTCTCTGGCAGTCAATCATCGCACCATTAGTAGCCAAGAAAGGCCTACCTAAAATCAGTGGATCCTTTGGTTCCTCTCCATACTGCAGAACCACAAAATCAGTAGGAATCACATATTGGCCGATCATTATAGGTACATCTTCCAATACTCCTTCAGGAATTCTGATTGTTCTGTCTGCTAAAACTAGTGAGATCCTAGTGGGCAGGAAGTCAGTCATCCCAAGTCTCTTGGCAACAGAGAAGGGCATGAGGTTCACACTAGAACCAAGATCACATAGAGATCTCTCAAATCTTTCCCTATAGATACCACAATCCAACACAAAGCTTCATGGATCTTTCAACTTCTCAGTAATTCTGCCCTGAATTACTGCACTACACACTTCTGTGATCATCATTACACTATCCTCATCAGACCATTTACCAGCAAGTAAGTCCTTAAGACATCTCTTCATCACAGGAGTAGTCTGCATAGAGTCAATCAAAGGCACTTCAATCTTCACCTTTTTAATGATCTCTTGGCACTTAGCATACTGCTTATAGTTCTTAGCTTTCCTGGGGTTCTTAGGAAAAGGGACTTTAGGCTTGTAAACCCTTTCATTCGACTTCTTCAGCTTTTCTGCGTTTGAACTCTCGGCAGTCACCATGTGTCGATCGTTGCTGGGTGTGCGTCGATCGTTCCTAGGCGATTCTGCTACGACCTCCGCGTCAAGCTTGGGTTCAGCATATCCATTTTCGCCTTGTATCGACCGTTGCTTGGGTGCGTCGATCGATGCATTGCGAATTCCGCGGATCTCATCTTCCATTTCTTCAATTTCTTCAATTTCCACGATTTCCTCTAAACTCAACTGCTTTTTCTGGGCAGGAAACAACTCCTTCCACTTCTTAATGTCACTGCATTGCACTGATACTTAGGATTAGCATCAGTCCGTCCCGGAAGAGATCCATCTGGCCTCTGAACATATCCAGCAGTCCTTGCAACCTTAACATCAAGCTCCTTCACATGTGTGCTCAAGGATTCAAACTTCCCATTCAGATCTTCATACACATCATCCAGCTTCTTGTTGAAGTCCACATCAGTCTTAGTCTGTCCTTTCAGCAACTGTTCCATCATTGCTTCCATCTTGCTCTCATGAGCATTAGCAGCAGGAGGCGTCTGATAAGAAGATGATCCATAGGTTCTCTGATAAGAATTACCTTGCTGAAAAGGCTTCTGATAACCAGCATTCTGTCCAAATCCAGAAGAGTTTTGATTGCTTGTGAAAACACTCTTCTGTCCACCATTGAAGAACTTATTACCTTGCTGATTACTAAACCTGTTTCCTTGGAATCCAGAGCCACCAAAGTAGTTCACATCCTCTTCCTGATGATCTTCTTCAGGTTGAAACACTTCGACTTCTTGAGCAAAGTGGACAACTTTCTTTCCAGTCAACAAGCCATGAACAGTGTCCAACTTGCTCCTGATATCAGCAATCTCCAGATTATCTATCTTCCCACCAGACTCTTTCCTTCTCCTATCAGCAGTCTTGGTGCTATTACTACTCACCAAGTTATCAATCAGTGTCTTAGCTTTCTCAGGAGTCCTTGTGTCGAAATTTCCATTGCTGGAATTGTCCAACGCAGTCTGGTAGTGGAGATCAATACCTCTGAAGAATATGCCCAGCAATGTCACTTCAGTGAATCCATGATGAGGACAGTCACGTTGGTACTTCTTAAACCTCATCCAGGCAGTCTTAAGAGGCTCTGTAGGACCTTGGGTGAAGGTGAGAATATCCTGTCTCGACTGATCAGAGCGAGCATCATCATAAAAGTGCCTCAAGAACTCTCTTTTCACAGCATCCCAAGTAGTAAACTTGCCAGGTGCAAGTTTCTTCAGCCAAGCTAAAGCCTCTCCAACGAGAGAATAGGGGAAAAGATTAAGGTAGAGAAAATCATAGTTTACCCCCATTGTACTTCATCCCAGTGACGAAGTCTTCAAAGCCATCAATGTGATCCATCGGCTGCTCATGTGGGAGACCATGGAACAGATTCTGTCTCAGCAGAGTGTAGTAAACAGTCTTGATCTCAAAATCATTCCTCTCAAATCCAGGAGGTACAATTTCTGACCGGTTAGCATTGGAACTCATCCGGTCGGTTGTAGTCAGCAAGAGTCCTCTCATTAGCAGCAACCATCTGCCTCTGACCTTGAGGTTCAGGTTGAGGTTCAGGTTCAGGGATCACTCGTCCCTCAGCATCAATCCTTTGCCCAGCAGCATTGTACGGATTGTTCTGTCGGTCCCTTAGGATACCTTCAGCATCAGGTATCAGAATCAAACGATTGTTGTTCAATCTTGCTCGCTGACCCTTTCTTTTTGTTCTCTCTAGTCAAGCAAGTTCCTCAAGGCTGACATTAACGATATTCGAGTTCGTATTACTTCTGGCCTCACGCGTCTGCATAAACCGTTGGTAATCGCAGTGCAACGATCGATGCTTAGAGGCAACGATCGATTCAACTCAAATTCGCCCTGCAACGATCGATTTAGATGAATGCAACGATCGATGCTAAACGAAAGTCAGACCTGCGACAGAGAAAAACAGAGAAATATTAGTAACAAAAACAAAAACGAAAAACCTAGTCTAAACCCTAAGTTCAAATCTATCGAAGACTCAAAAGAGTCCCCGGCAACGGCGCCAAAAACTTGATTTGATCAAGTTTTAATCCCTGGATCTACACTGCAAGTGCACAGACGTGAACTAGTAGTATATAGGGTATCGAATCCACAAAGACTCTAGACCTTACGATAGATTGTAGAACGGTCAAGTTAAGCTAGGTGAAATTAATTAGAAACTAAATAGCAAGCAGAAAAGTAAATCAGATAGCAGGAGTGGTTTGTAAACAATTAACTAAATGCGCTAAGTCTAGGGAGTTCTCAGGAAATCAGACAAACAGATAAACTATCAGTCAGGATCAAATTAAGTCCGGTTCTAGAACTCAAACACATATATAGAATTAACCAACTTTCGTTGCGAGAATTCTCTAAGGCTAATAGCAGAAACCCAAATTTCTTTGCAATTCCTAACAGATTAAACTAGCCTTAAGAGTAGGTTCGATATGTTCACAATTCAATTAAACCAAATTTCTTTGCGAGTAATTCAATTGCTCAACCTAAATAGTTCAGATTCTAAATCACACTTTCGTGTCAATTTAATAACATAGAGTCTAGATTCTAAGTGATCAGGTTAGAAACTAGTATTAACCACAATTTAGGTTGAAGAATGATGAGCAGCTTGGCCGACACTGAGTTGGACGAACAAGACGGACCAGGCTCTACCAAGAAGCTGACCCACCTGTTCCCGACCATGCGAGATGTACCAAGGACGCGTTTGGGACAACGACAGATACAGGCCGAGTTCAACAATGCCATGGAGCAGCTGATCTCGAGGACAAGCCTAGAAGACATCACGACCCAGCTAGGCCATCTCGACCAAGGACAACCTCTCCTTAACCAGCTGGCCCGGAGGATGATCCATACCGAAGCTGATGGTCCATTTGAGCAGACCACGCCCTGGCCCATACTCTGGACGCACGGACCGACCATGATCTTCTGCATCGAGCCAGATGATTCTTTGATCGGTCTGCCTCTGGGATAAAGATCATACTCTTTTTCCCTTGTGAAGTTTTGTCCCAAATAGGTTTTCTTCACAAGGTTTTTAACGAGGTGATCTGAGGCCCATTCCTTAGAGAGACAGACCGGCCTCTTATCTAGTTTTGACCAAGACTTTCCTTTTTCGTTTTTAAGTCTTATTTCTCTTATTTTCTTTGTTATTTTCGATGGCCCATGTTTCCTTTGGCCCATTTGTTTTCAGTTGTATTACTTAAACACTCTTTTGGTTTTATGAAACATTAAGCAAGTTTAAACTAAGAAAACCCTAAGGTTTAGGTGATCTCTCTCTCCTTTGCGTGGCTTCCCCTTTGGAGAATTGGATCTCTTGGTTTTTGCTTGCTGCCCAAATATCCCTAAGTGTTCCTAAGTGTTACTAAAGCACATTAGTTTCTAACTCACCATCCAACCATCACTTGACGAGAAGAGAGCGCCATCGGCCAGCTTCTCGTCCCGCTCGACCATCGTTCGCATCGTACTTCCGTCCGCTCATCTCTCTCGACCACCCGCTCCGCATCTTACATCATCTGGTATCAGAGCCTAGGCTCGTGACACCACGCTGGTTACATCTCATCCTTGCATCTCTTTGTTTCTTTTTGCTTTTGTTGTTTGCTCTTTTATAAATCAAAAATCACACAAAAATTGTCTTGTCTTGTTTTTTTTTTTTTTTTTTTTTTTTCCATCTTTGTTCCTGCCTTACTGTTGTTCATCGTTTGTTTCTGGATTATTTTGTTTTGTCTTTTTGCATTCATATTCTGATAAAAAGAAAGTGTTAGAAATGGATTGCAAGTGTTGATAATCAAGCCAGCCGTACCTTAGTCTTATCGCTAGGGCTCTAGTACTTGTTAGGTCTGATAATTACGATTGATAGTGTGCTTTCATTATGTTATTTTCTTGTTTATCAAACATAAAAGCCATAAAATTCATAATTAATTATGCTGCATTTTTGTCTGTTTGATTCATCACAAAAAAAAAAGGTTCAATTATTGAATTGCGGCTGCATCATATCTCACGCTTGTAAGTTAGGGTTTTGATATTCGTGTCCTTTCAAAAATTAACTCTGATTTATTAAGTTGTTTAGTTTCCTTTAGTATATTTCTCTGTTCATCTTGCTGGAAGTTAAAAAAAAAAAAGAATAGTTTGATAGTTCTGTCCGTTTCTCTTCTTTGGTACGTTTTATTTGTTTGTTGAGTGTGCAGGCATAATGACCGAAGAGCATGTCCATCAAGGCGGTCCAACTGACCTCACTCAGATTCTAGCTGCTATCCAGACGATCGGAGCTCAACTGGACCGTTTGGAGCGTCCCGGCGAGCATCAACCTCAGCCGGAAGATCAGCAGCCCCGACCCGACGCTTTTCAGCCTTGACCAGGAGAGCGTCAACACGGACCAGAGGCTCCACATCTTCGGAACGACCAGCAACGTCGACCTGGTCAGCACCATGGGCGAGTTGAGCGGCACGGGCGCTTTCAGGACGTCCGACTGGACGACACAGACGAAGAGACGGATGAGCTTGATGACGGACGCCACTGGCCTCGACCACCATACCAGCGTGGCCCTATTCACCGAGGACGCATACGAGAACAAGAGGTACAACGTCCCTATCCTAATGATATCAAACTAAAGCCTCCTATTTTTGCAGGAAACGTGGACCCGGAGGCATATCTAGACTGGGAGCGGAGGATGGAGCACATCTTCGACCATTACGGATATCCCGAAGCCAGGAAGATATCTTTAGCAGTGGCCCAGTTCACAGGACATGCACTATCATGGTGGGATCGGGACGCTGTGGAACGAAGGCGCCATCGGTACGAACCGATCGCTACGTGGACTGACATGAAGTTCCAGTTAAGGCGAAGGTATGTTCCTGCCCATTTCCACAGAGATTTGCAGAAACGTTTTCGTAAATTGATGCAGGGAACTAAGACGGTTGAAGAGTATTTCGAGGAGTTCGAGCAATTGCGGAATAGGCTTGAGCTCGACGATTCAGAAGAGACTCTGATGGCCCAGTTCGTGGACGGACTGAACGAGAGGATCACTAGAAAGGTAGAAATTAACCCTTATCACGATATGCCCGAGTTATTGCACTTGTGTATACAGGTTGAGCATCACAACAAGCGAAAGTCCGCGACCACAACCCGGCCCAGGACCAACACGCCTTGGACTGCACCAGCTCCACGGCCCGTTGACAAAGGTAAGTCGGTTGAGGTCGAGTCCAGGTTCAAGAAGCCGACCATTGAGACGTCTAAGCCCAACCGACCAGACCCAGGTACGTTTACTAGTACGTCCCGTTCTAGAGAAATCACGTGTTTTAAGTGTCAGGGTAAAGGACATATGTCTCGAGACTGCCCAAACCGGAGAGTCATGATCTTGAACGAAGCCGGCGAATACGAGTCTCAGGATGAACAAGAGGATGAAGACATGGAGGAACTTGATACAGGGACGCCCATAGAGTATCCCGACTCTGGAGAGTTATTGGTGATCAGGAGAGCTCTCAGTGCGCTTGTTGATCCCGAGACGGTTCAACGCGAGAACATCTTCCGCACTCGATGTACCGTGAACAGCAAGGTATGTAGTCTTATTATTGATGGTGGGTCTTGTACTAACGTGGCCAGCAGGAACATGGTTGATAAGCTCGGTCTGCAAGTGACTAAGAACCCACGACCGTACCGACTTCGGTGGCTGAACGATGACACGGAGATCCGGATCGCAAATCAAGTAACCGTACCTTTCAGCATTGGGCTATATCACGATCAGGTAGTATGCGACGTGGTTCCTATGCAGGTTGGACACTTATTACTCGGCCAACCGTGGCAGTTCGACAAGGAGTCCTTGCACAACGGGCGGACCAATCACTACTCGTTCATGCACGACAAGCGAAAGTATCAGCTCGCGCCTCTTACACCACAGGAGGTGCATGAGATGCAACTACACCTTGCCAAAGATAAGAAGAACCGTAATACCAATTTAATTATTTCTTCACATTCTGTTTCTAGAGCTATTGATCAGAACACGCAGGTGCTACTAATGGTCTCCAGGGAGGCTTTACATTCGTGTTCAGACGATGTTGAGCTTCCCCGGGAAGTTGTTTCTTTGTTGGACAGGTTTAAGGATTTCTTTCCGGACGAGATACCAGCCGGCCTACCGCCCATACGAGGCATTGAGCATCAGATCGATCTCGTGCCAGGAGCGGCTCTGCCCAACCGGGCCGCATATAGGGTGAATCCGACCGAGGCCAAGGAGCTGGAGAAACAAGTGCAGGACCTCATGTCCAAGGGTTACATTCGCGAGAGTCTCAGCCCGTGTGCGGTACCAGTCTTGTTGGTTCCTAAGAAAGATGGGTCTTGGAGGATGTGTGTCGACTGTCGGGCCATCAACAACATCACCATCAAGTACCGACATCCCATACCACGGCTGGACGATATGTTGGACGAGCTACACGGAGCTCCCGTGTTCTCTAAGATCGATCTACGTAGTGGGTACCATCAGGTTCGAATGAAGGAAGGCGTTGAAGACTAAGCAGGGCCTCTACGAGTGGCTGGTCATGTCATTCGGCCTTACCAATGCGCCCAGTACATTCATGCGCCTCATGAACCAGGTCTTGAGGGCCTACATCAGTAAGTTTGTCGTTGTTTACTTCGATGATATTTTGATCTATAGTCACTGTTTTGCTGATCATCTGGTGCACCTTGAGCAAGTAATAGATACTCTTCGAAAGGAGGGTCTTTATGTGAACCTCAAGAAGTGCACCTTCTGCACTGATAAGCTTGTCTTTTTAGGTTTTGTTGTGAGTTCGCAGGGCTTACAGGTTGACCAAGAAAAGATCAAAGCTATTGAGGAGTGGCCGACCCCGAGCACGATCGGCCATGTCAGGAGTTTCCACGGTTTAGACAGTTTCTATAGGCGGTTCGTGAAGGATTTTAGCACAGTGGCCGCCCCACTTACAGCCGTGATCAAGAAGGACGTCCCGTTCAAATGGGGCCAATCGCAGGAGACCGCATTTCAGAAACTCAAGGATTTGTTAACCCATGCTCCTATTTTGGTTTTGCCTAATTTTGATAAGACGTTTGAGATTGAGTGTGATGCTTCAGGTTTAGGAATTGGAGCTGTTCTGACGCAAGGTGGGCGACCGGTCGCCTACTTCAGCGAGAAGTTGAGTGGAGCCACGCTCAACTATCCTACTTATGACAAGGAGTTGTATCCGTTGGTTAGATCCTTGGAGACTTGGCAGCATTACTTGCTGGCCAAGGAGTTTGTTATTCACACCGACCACGAGACGCTCAAGCATTTGAGAGGACAGACAAATCTGAAGAGGAGGCACGCTAAGTGGCTTAAGTTCGTGGAGACCTTTCCGTACATCATCAAGTACAAGAAGGGAAAGGAGAACGTGGTAGCTGATGCATTGTCCAGGAGATACACACTAATCAGCACCATGGAGGCCAAAGTTTTGGGGTTTGAACTTATTAAAGAAGATTATGATACTGACCCTGATTTTGGTGAAATTTTTCAGGAATGTAGCAAAGGACCGAAAGGAGTTTTCTACTTCAATAACGGTTTTCTCTTCAGGGGGAAGCGGCTGTGCATTCCTCAGGGACCGATGAGGGAGCTCCTGATCCGAGAATCCCATGGAGGAGGACTGATGGGACACTTTGGCGTGGACAAGACACTGAGTGTCCTAGTAGAGCACTTCTATTGGCCACATCAGAAGCGAGACACGGAGCGTTTCTGCTCCAAGTGCATCACGTGCCTTAAGTCCAAGTCCAGGTCACATCCTCACGGTCTTTACTTACCTTTGCCTATACCTAACCGACCATGGGTCGATATTTCTATGGATTTTGTGCTTGGTTTGCCTAAGATCAGGAACAAGGATGCGATCTTCGTTGTGGTCGACCGGTTTTCAAAGATGACGAATGATGCGACCCAGACAACCGATCTCTTCTTCAAAGAAGTGGTCAGATTGCACGGACTGCCACGGACCATCGTCTCGGACCGTGACCCGACCTTCCTAGGTCACTTTTGGAGGACGTTGTGGAGGAAGCTTGGTACCAAGATACTGTTCTCGACCACTTTTCATCCACAGACTGATGGACAGACCGAGGTCGTGAACCGGACTCTCTCAGCCCTCTTAAGGGCCACGGTTGGTAAAAATTTATCACATTGGTTGGATTGCATTCCTTTTGTTGAGTTTGCTTATAATGGTGCCAAACACTCTGCTACTAAGATGTCTCCTTTTGAGGTTGTTTATGGATTTAAGCCAGATACGCCACTTGATCTGAAGCCACTGCCAGCATTGGAGTTCATCAATCTTGATGGAGAGCGCAAGGCTGAGGCCGTCGCCAAGCTACACCAGGCGGTTAAGGAGAACATCGAGAAGAGGACGGAGCAGTACAAGAAGCAAGCCGACAAACACAGGAAAGAGATTGACATTAGGCCAGGCGACTGGGTTTGGGTTCACATGCGACCCCAACGGATCAGAAACAAGAGGAAGTCCAAGCTTGCTCCAAGAGGAGATGGACCATTCCAGGTCCTAAAGAATATCAACGACAACGCCTACCAATTAGAACTCCCAGGTGAGATGAGCATATCGTCGAGTTTTAATGTTGCTGATTTGTCTCCTTATTTTGCAGGTGATCCCGTTCTGAGGCCAGAACCTCTTCAAGAGGGAGGGAATGATGAGGACATCAGCTTGGCCGACACTGAGTTGGACGAACAATACGAACCAGGCTCTACCAAGAAGCTGACCGACCTGTTCCCAACTGAAGGATTGTTTAGTTGAATCCTGATTCAATTCTCTGATTCAGATTATCCTAAACATGCGGATCTAGGTTCTCTTGATTAGAAACAATTGATGATCTCACCTTATACCTGTTTATGCAGCGGAAAGGGATGGTATGGTCAGAAATCAGAGAGCCACCAAGGGATGGATCCTCCAAAGGTTCACACACGCACGCAAAGGAATCTGGCTGCTAGACCACGAGGAGGGAGGCGTCGCAGGAGAGAGAGAGTTTGCGGCTGGGTTAGGGTTACAGAGGAAAACAGACTCGAGTTTTATTTATCAAACTCGTCCGGTTCCTCTTGGGCCATTTGGCCCAAATACCAAATAACTCGAAGGCGTTCGCGCACTGTGTCGATCGACACACCTTGTGCATCGATCGACACACAGTGGCCAAACCCTTTTATTCTCTCTAAGTACAGTAAATGCCTAGCACTTTTACCGTACTTCTGCTAAGCCGTTCCTATACCTTTCCTGTTAGCTTAGGCGTGTGACCCATATGGGATCATATAATAGAGGCAATAAGTCCAAGACTTATAGATCATGAGCGGACTCTAGCAAGCCATCATGACCCCCAGTATTATATGACTTATGTCTGATCATTGACATACTCTTACTTTCTAGAGACAGTACCGAGATTACTGGACACAATTCCAACAATCTCCCACTTGTACTGGAATCTCTGTATTCATATTCCTTTTGTCACAATATCTCGATTAGTCATAAGGCAAGATTGGTGTCATCCTTATAAAGCCTAATCTTGTTCATCGGACTCTGATTTGATACTGACAATCCAAACGACTCGGGACAGTCCGTTTGAGCATGGCCATGCATTTTCCAGTATTCAAATCTCCGATTGGCCTAGAGATATTCACTCCATTTATATTGGAGGGACAAATCCCGTCTTGTTCCATCACTGTAAACTACTCATTTCATAATGTACCCAAACAAGGTCCTTATAACTATCGCAGAACGACAGCGTTAGACAATGATCAAAGTGCATCAGTCCATGTGCAGTCACATGCATGCGAACTCAGGTCTAAGGACTATACTCTATAGTCGTAGTAAGAATCTCTTATGACACAGATATAAATATCCTGAAGAGTTCTTATAAGCGGGTCTTGTCCGGTCGTATGTTCCCCAACATACACCTATGTACTGACTTTGATGCCGCGCATCTATGACACACTGAGACTTTGTCATAAATCACGTACCAATCCAGTCTCACACGGTTGTTGGTGTTCCAATTTCAACAACCTTCGACTAGGGACATAATGATATAAGTCATTTATCAAATATAGGGTCTCATGATCAAGCTAAATGACTTTGATAACTCAAGATCAAATCATTTACTTCGATGACCTATAAAATGGTTTATATCACTTTGGAACGATTATTTCATCACAGTTAAAATAATCTTGAAATAATAATTTCATTAAACATCTTAAATGTTATTTCAAGAACATATCCAATAACTAAATAAAGCCCTTTAATAACTCCCACTGAAATTAAGACTACATCTTAATTTCACTTATCCTACAGCAACAGTCCGCGACTCGTGCTTAGGCCTAAGGAGTGGCTTCGTTAATAGATTAGCAACGTTCTCATTCGTTGAAACTTGCTGATCTACTTAACATCTCTGTCATTTATCTCACGGAATAGGTTATACCTATCCTCAAGGTGTTTGGACCTCTGATGTGCAGCTAGTCTCATCTATGCTGGAAATCACATCAAGTTCAGTGATGAACTCTTCTTTCCAAACAACCTCTTTCGCCGCTTTCAAAGCTGCGAAATGTTCAGCTTAAGTCATGGAGTCAGCAACAGTGCCTTGCACCGCCAGACAGACACAAGATATAACCGGACTGTGACCGGAAATCATCTTTGTCCTGTTGGAAAATTGCCTTTCAGACTCTACCGACTCGTAGCACCTCACTTTCTCCGTAACTCAAGAATTTATCCTTAGTATTCCTCAAATACTTTAGGATATTCTTTACGGCAATCCAGTGATTCTTTGCTGGATTTGACTGGTCTTTACTTGTCTTGCTTAACATTAAAGCAACATCAAACAAGTACGTTTCATGGCATACATGATAGATCCAATTGCCGACGCATATGGAATCTTATCCATGCATTTAAGCTCAGCAGTTATCGTAGGACACTGTGTCTTGCTTAACGTAATGCCATGTGACATTTGCATAAAACCCTTCTTGGGATGCTGAAAACGTGTAGGACTTTGTCGGGATAACAATCCTGACTTTGTCTTACCAGCTCTTTCGGATCTCTATCTTTAGATCCAAAATCCAAGAACATACGTGGCTTTACCCATGTCAATGATTAGAACCAACTCCCAAACCAGTCCTTTACAGACTGCAGCATTGGGACGTCATTTTCGAGAATCAGTATGTCATCGACATACAATATGAGAAATGCAATATCGCTCCCACTAATCTATTAGTAAACACACAGTTCCGCTTCGTTCCTGTTCAAGTCAAATACTTGACTACTTCAACAGAACGAAGATTCCAACTCCGATATTTTTGCTTCCATCCATGAATGGATCAATGAAGCTAATCTTACACATAGTGTAATTTTCGGAGTCCGGGCTCACTTTCGCTTCTTTGAATTTCGCAGATTCGTCGCTCTCAATGATCATCAGATCATGCGAACTTTCAATGATTATCAGGTTGAACTAATGACGAGAAATCACTCTCTGATTAGTAACTGATTCTTTCATATCTGCGAACTTCAGGCTCCACAGGTGTAGATTCTACAGAAATCTGTAAATCCTTCCGCTGCTCTCCCTCAATAGGTAAAGCAGCCTCCTGTATTTCTCGAATTTCTTCGAGTTATACTTTTACTCCCACTGTTCTTCTTGGAAAATAACTTCCCTTCTTAGAAAACAGAATGGACGTAAAAGTAACAAGCCTTAGTTTCCCTAGGACAACCAGCGAAGTAGCACAACTACAAATACTCAGTAAAGACGAATTTGGATCGATTCCAATCCACATTTACGTGGTGTCTTTCAACTGATATTGGTGGAACCTTTTCAGCGTAAACTTAGATATTTCTAGAGCGTTATTCTTAAATAATATCATGGAAGATTCGTGTGACTCATCTTTAATCATTTCTAATAAGATCTGATTCTTTCTCACAGAAAAACCTTCAGGTTTTCAGGAGAAATGAGCTGTGAAACGATTTCACACTCATTTAGATGATCACACAATCAATGACTTAAGTATTCTCACTCGTGATTTAATCCAGAGTCTTAATACTTTTGTCATTCAGATCCTATACTTCATTCTGGAACTCTTTCGACCATGTCAAAGAATTCCGACTTGTGTCTCATCAAATGAACACAGTCACACTCACTGAAGTAATCAGTAGAGACAATGAAGTACAGGAGATTTTCTCTGGCATTACTGCTCATTGGGCCACATACATGAGTATGTTCCAGGTCCAATAAGCCTTTGGGCCTTTCTCTAGCTCGGCTAAGATAGGCCCTTTACCTTTTGGTCTAGTAAATAGAATTCAAGTCTCATAAGATATTTTATCAAATGAGCCCAACAGTCCATGACTATGGGATTTCTGAATCCGACTTACTCTATGTGACCAAGACTTTTATGCCAAGGAAAATCAGGTTTAATTCATCAGATTTAAACCAATTCGGTATTTATGTTACATTTAGGCACTCTTTGGTTTAAGATATAAAACCCATTCCATGAATAGGGTGCTACAATTAATATTTCATTAAGATCAAAAGAACAAAACTTGTCTTTTATCAAAATGAAAAACATTCAAATTCTTACAAGAAAATGAAAGACAACTCTGCTTAAAGCAGGTACATTGTAGCAATTACTTAATACAAAACCAAGCCTAAAAGGGATCTATAAGTGAAAACCCTACGGCTGAGGCAGCATCCCAAGCTCCTTCCAGACATGTAGTTTCACTTGCCCTTCCTTCAAAGTTCTACTGTTGCCCAGGCTCTGCATATTATAACAAATATCAGTGCCACAACCAGTATCCAATACCTATAAGGTAGAACTTGAAGTAATAACATGAATACCTGAGGAAGTAGTCGCATACATCAACTTCAACTCCTCATCATCTTCCATGAATTTAATGCAATCTCTCTTCCAATGCCCTGTATCCTTACAGTAGCAGCACTTACCAACGTAAGAGGTATCTGACTCGGGCTCAGAAGACACACGCTTTAATACAACTTTGTCTTCACCCTTGTCAGCATTAAGTTTAGTAAACCTACCCTTCTCATTCATGAGATTGTACAGGGTACTCTTCACGTTTGGCTCAACTGTCTTGAGCATATCATGCAGTTCAGTCAGCGTCTTCGTTAAGCCTTTCTTGATATAGTTCCTTCTGAACTTATCATAGCTTGACGGCAGTGACTGCAGAATGATCTCAGTTGCCAATTCTTGGCTAACTGGATAATCCAGTTTCCTCAGGTTATCAATGTAACCCATCATTTTACTGACATGAGGACTCACTGGATGATCATTTGGTAGCTTGCAGTTAGTGAGAGACTTAACCAACTGGTATCTCTCCACTCTTACCTGCTCCTGAAATTTCAATTTCAGGCTGCTGATCATCTCTATTGGCGACTCCATGTTCTCATATTGCTTCCGCAAGTCTGAGTCCATGGTAGCCAATATCAGACCACGCACATCTACCGCATCATTATAATGCTTATTCCAAGCATCATATACTGCATGAGAAGCATTGGACCCGATCCTCACGGGGAGAGCTCTCTCAAGGACATAGTCCTTTCTCTCCTGTCTGAGAACTAGCCTCAGGTTCCGCGACCAAGTCAAGAAATTTGATCCGTTCAGCTTGTCCATCTTAAGGACAGACCGGATCGAGAAAGTGTTTTGATTGTTTGTGCTAGTCATAACTGAAAATTAAGATAAAAGGATTTTAGTTAATATGTTCAATATGATTAATCTCGTATTAAATTTAATATGATTAATCACGCATTATATTCAATAACATAAGTTACCCTCAATAGAATATAATGATTCCAAGATCCACATATAACTAAGATTAAAGTGGGCCACTGGCCATCACCCAACCTTAGCTTATATCGGTAAGCCCTATATCGGCTAATTATATCCGTGATATAACTCTTGGTTGTGAATCTGGGCCCGAGGCCCAATCCACTCTGATGTCTCAAGGCCCGGGACTCCCGATGGCCTAGTCAAGAAAACCAAACTATACAGTCATGTAATCATTAATGTCTGGGACTCCCAATGACATTTATGAATCACAAACCGTCTTATCCACGCAAAAGCAGACACCCTCACACTGTAAGGCCATGAATACAATTGAATGGGCTTCGACAGCTGACATAGAATGGACAAGACATCCAACGCTTGATATTATTTGAGGTTCGTAGGTTTATTTAAAAATTCATTCCCAAAATAGAAGATTACTATTTCGGGAAACTTTCCATTTTTGGAAACCTACTATTTTGGAAACTTTCTAAAATTGGAAACTTTCTAAAAACGGAAACTTTCTAACTTTAGAAATTTCTTTAAAATCCAAAACCCGCAAATCCAGAAACTTCTAATTTAAGAAACTTTCTAATTTCAAAATTTTGGAAACTTTAATTTAAAATCGACTTTATAATTTTATAAAATAAATTTTAAATTAATCTGAAGAAAGACTCAAATAATTGGCCCAATTGTTTTAACTTCTTGGCCCGAGGCCCAAGAATTGGTCCATGTCCAAGACATGACCCAATTGTCCAATTAAATGACATAACCGGTCTGGTTCATTAAAATTGGTCTAACCAAATTTTAATTACTACGATGACCACAATTGTCAACCGGTTATTTACTAAACCGGATTTTCTCAATTTATTTGGTCCAACCAAATCAAATTAGAAAATCCTGGTTTAGGCACAAAATCCAATATTTCGACTTTGGATTTCTTATCCCGGTTTAACCAGAACTTAATAAAATTATTAATTCTGTTTATTAAACCGCGACGGTTATAATTTTAATAAATTTATTAAACCGAGCCCTAAACCAACCATGTCGGTCGATGAACCAACCGCATCGATCGATCCATCAATCGCATCGATCGATCCATCAACCGCATCGGTCGATGCTCTTAGCATCGAATCCTGCATCGATCGTGCATCGATCCTGTGTCGATCGATGCTCTCACGCATGCACGGACGGTTATTAGGTTTGGCCGAGAGATTCTCCGATTGTGTCGACCGATCCGGTCGATCGTATCGATCGATCCATGTGATCGCAGCCGATTCGGTCGATACCTTATCGGTCGATGAACCAATCACATCGATCGATCCATCATCCGCATCGGTCGATGCTCTCAGCATCGAACCTGTATCGATCGTGTGATCACAGTCAATCTCTCGCGTTTGTATCGACCGATCCTTGCGATCGTATCGATCGATCCATGCGATCCTGGTCGATACTTCTTTATGAAAATCGCATTCTACCAAATCAATATAGCTTGGTTTTTTTTTTTGCGATTTCAAGTGTGTTTAGGTTTCAATTCCTTGTTGCTTAAGTGATTTCTCTTATCAGTAGTTGATTCAAAACACTCCTTAAACAAGAAAACAATCTTAAACATGAATCTAAACAAGAAAAACCGGAACCTGGCTCTGATACCACTGAAGGATTGTTTAGTTGAATCCTGATTCAATTCTCTGATTCAGATTATCCTAAACATGCGGATCTAGGTTCTCTTGATTAGAAACAATTGATGATCTCACCTTATACCTGTTTATGCAGCGGAAAGGGATGGTATGGTCAGAGATCAGAGAGCCACCAAGGTATGGATCCTCCAAAGGTTCACACACGCACGCAAAGGAATCTGGCTGCTAGACCACGAGGAGGGAGGCGTCGCAGGAGAGAGAGAGTTTGCGGCTGGGTTAGGGTTACAGAGGAAAACAGACTCGAGTTTTATTTATCAAACTCGTCCGGTTCCTCTTGGGCCATTTGGCCCAAATACCAAATAACTCGAAGGCGTTCGCGCACTGTGTCGATCGACACACCTTGTGCATCGATCGACACACAGTGGCCAAACCCTTTTATTCTCTCTAAGTACAGTAAATGCCTAGCACTTTTACCGTACTTCTGCTAAGCCGTTCCTATACCTTTCCTGTTAGCTTAGGCGTGTGACCCATATGGGATCATATAATAGAGGCAATAAGTCCAAGACTTATAGATCATGAGCGGACTCTAGCAAGCCATCATGACCCCCAGTATTATATGACTTATGTCTGATCATTGACATACTCTTACTTTCTAGAGACAGTACCGAGATTACTGGACACAATTCCAACACCGACCATGCGAGATGTACCAAGGACGCGTTCGGGACAACGACAGATACATGCCGAGTTCAACAATGCCATGGAGCAGCTGATCTCGAGGACAAGCCTAGAAGACATCACGACCCAGCTAGGCCATCTCGACCAAGGACAACCTCTCCTTAACCAGCTGGCCCGGAGGATGATCCATACCGAAGCTGACGGTCCATTTGAGCAGACCACGCCCTGGCCCATACTCCGGACGCATGGACCGACCATGATCTTCTGCAGCGAGCCAGATGATTCTTTGATCGGTCTGCCTCTCGGATAAAGATCATACTCTTTTTCCCTTGTGAAGTTTTGTCCCAAATGGGTTTTCTTCACAAGGTTTTTAACGAGGTGATCTGAGGCCCATTCCTTAGAGAGACTGACCGGCCTCTTATCTAGTTTTGACCAAGACTTTCCTTTTTCGTTTTTAAGTCTTATTTCTCTTATTTTCTTTGTTATTTTCGATGGCCCATGTTTCCTTTGGCCCATTTGTTTTCAGTTGTATTACTTAAACACTCTTTTGGTTTTATGAAACATTAAGCAAGTTTAAACTAAGAAAACCTTAAGGTTTAGGTGATCTCTCTCTCCTTTGCGTGGCTTCCCCTTTGGAGAATTGGATCTCTTAGTTTTTGCTTGCTGCCCAAATATCCCTAAGTGTTCCTAAGTGTTATTAAAGCACATTAGTTTCTAACTCACCATCCAACCATCACTTGACGAGAAGAGAGCGCCATCGGCCAGCTTCTCGTCCCGCTCGACCATCGTTCGCATCGTACGTCCGTCCGCTCATCTCTCTCGATCACCCGCTCCGCATCTTACATCATCTGGTATCAGAGCCTAGGCTCGTGACACCACGCTGGTTACATCTCATCCTTGCATCTCTTTGTTTCTTTTTGCTTTTGTTGTTTGCTCTTTTATAAATAAAAAGGCTTTCTCGATCTCTCTCTCTTCGTGTGGCTGCCCCTTAGACGAGCGGATCTCTTGGCTTTTGCTTGCTGCCTCAGTTATATCTAGCGTTCTTACAGATCAGTAGTTCATCAATCATCATCCGATCATCCCTTGACGAGAAGAGAGTGCCATCGGCCAGCTTCTCGTTCCATTCGATCATCACTCATCACGCCTCCATAGCATCACATATGAGAACAATTAAGTTATGAATCCTTAACTGAATAATTAAATCTAACAAGTCATGAAAACCTTTATGAGAATCCCTAATTCTAACTATGAATCTACTCAGACATGATTAATGAAACACAAATCATAGAATTAATAGATTGCATAAATAAAGAGTAAGAAATAAAGGGGTTCGAAATCTTCTCCAAAAGCAGGAAGCAATACAGGTTCAGATCAGCCCCAAAGCTCTAAGATCTCTATGCTCAAAGTATGAAAGCGTATGAAAAGCCTAAGTAAGCGTATCTAGAATTAAACACCAAAAACCTAATTATAAAGCTCTAATCACGGCTGGAGCTTCTTTGTAATTATTGGAAACTTCTGGGCCAAAGTGCAATTTCCAAAATTTTCATTAAACCGCCGAAGATAAGTCCATCTAGGATGTGTGTCGATCGATGCACAAGGTGTGTCGATCGATGCAATCCTCTGTTTTGGACAGTGAACTCTATCTCTCGGGTTAAATCTCCAAAATGCTCCAGAAAGCGCCATAATCACCAAATCTGCTCCAAACATGCATATACCTAATAACACCTGTAAAAGACTCTAAAGAAACACCAAAAGACTCTAAAACATACTTATATCATGGTCTAAAACCGGTGAAAACCATGATATATCAATCATCCAACCAAACTGTCGACCCAACAGCTGTGTCGTGGTCACAGTTCAAGCAGCATTTGGTACGCAACTTTGGTGTGCCGGTCGTTGTGCCATGTTCCTTATATGCACTAGTATCCATGACTGGTCCTTGTTGCGCCTCTTTAGACCCAGCCCTTAACCGGAAATAATTATCCTCAATCCACCGGCGATCCTTCCCAAAGAATCCGACCCAAAACTCCTCTTCTCTCCTTAAGCCTTTTTCGATTTCTCTTATTGATTTTTGGAATTTTCTTGTGTCAGATGATGCACAAAAGTCCATCAAGACTTGTATTATAGGCCACATTCCTCTCACAAAACCGCCATGTCCGAAGGGGTTTAATTGGTTGGGTAAGGGGTGCCAAACCACTTGTTCCCTTTCGACTATAACCGCTTTTGAACAGCTAGTGTCACTAGCTTACCTAGACCATCAGCTGACCCAAGTACCTCACACATCATCCAGATTATTTGGCTGATTGTCAGCTGACCCAAGTGACCATCTCGACCATTCAACTCGTTTAAGATGAACACTCCTTGTTCCACTCGTTTTACACTTGGCCAAGCTCCTTTCCTAATCGAACTTAGCCCCTTATGACCATTGAACACTTCATATGATCTCCCTCGACCGTCTGTCCGTTGTTTCGGTCCCATGGTCCGTTCTGCCGACCCTAGTGTGAGTCGGGGGTGTTACAATATATAAAAATTAATATGAACAAGTTTTGGTTTACCATTTTATACCAAATAATTTATAACTCATTGGATCTCAGATGTTTTGTTTTTTTAATAAGCAAGTTATTTTCGAAGTTTTGAACGTAAGGTTTTTTCTGAGATTGGTTTGTAATACATTGTTCTTTAAAAACAAGGATTGCCTCATATGGTTTTGTTTTGTTGGACCAGTGCTTATAAATTGTACAATGATGTCTACATCGATTTGTAAAATGGTGTCAACGTCGATATGCCCAAGAGCACTTATCCATTTTACCTTATACACGTTTCCCGTAAACGTTCTTCCATCATATTATATACATCATTTTGTAAAATGATATCCATGTCGACTTTTCCAAGAACATTGCTTGTAAATGCTACTTCCGCAATTTGATATCTACTTTGAACACTAACTCGGTAAAGATGAGAAAATATCTTCAAAAAGTTTTCAACATATGCATATACTCTATACTTTTTCGTTGGATTTAAATCAAATGTATTGTTCATCTCGCAACTGTTTAACGTCCACAAGATTTGATCAAAAGTTATTAAAAATATCAAAATGAATTTCATAGTATAGAAAAAAATCTATGACTTATAGTACCAAAAAATTATTTATATTTCTCAAAAATCTTGGGAATAGAGAGAGAGAGAGAGAGAGAGAGAGAGAGAGAGAGAGAGAGAGAGAGAGAGAGAGAGAGAGAGAGAGAGAGAGAGAGCTCATTGATTCACAACCACACAATTATATATTGTTGAAGCTGAATTTCACAAGTATCAATTCCATAAATTGATTAATTAAAGGGACTTGAGTGTTTCGACTTACAGGATCTAAAGACAATAACAAAAAGGACCGGAAATCGTAGTCGTTTTATTACTTAGAGTTTGAAAATCAAGATCAATTTTCTCTCCTCTGAAATTAGGTTTGAGTACAACAATCCATGATGGATCTTTTATCACGAAGGGGAAGTATATTTATACCAAGAGGATTATGGTTTATGGTGAGGACATCGGTTTGACCGAACCTGACCAGACCAACCAAAAAGAACCATTCCCGACCATGGTGAGCGCGCCCCAGACCCGAGGCGGCCAAAAGAGACTCACGGAGAAATTCAACCGAGACATGGAGCATCTGATCACCAAGAGCATCAAAGAAGACATCACAGAGCACTTGGACCATTTGGATCATGATCAACTCATCTTAAACCAGCTAGCCCGGAGGATGTCCTAGACGGCCGATTCCGACCACGACCATCTGCTCACACCAGGATCGTTCGTTTGGCTATTACTTAGGATCCATGATGGATCAATGATATTCACCATAGGAGCCGTTGATCCTTATCTCGTGTCGTCTCTGTGGACCAAAGGTTATACTCTTTTCCCTTGCAAGAATTTATCCCACTAGGTTTTCCTTGTAAGGTTTTAATGATGTAACCTGAGGCCCGTTTCATAAGACAGAACACACGGCCGATAAGGCTAGATCATCCCACATGCCTAAGGGGCTTTTACTTGTCTTTATTTTTCCGTTTTATTTGTTGTAAGGCCTTAACGTCCAATCCCTTTTAATTTTCCTTAAGGATTTCAAAAACCGGCTCTTATTAGCCAAAATTTTGTACCTTTTCATTCAAGTTATTTTGAAAGAAAAACCTAAATTTAATTGTGTGTCTGCGGCAGTGAGTTTTCTTAGCGTGGCTTCCCCTTGCAACTCAGACCGTCATGTTATTTTTCAATCTCCTCATTGAATCCATCTTCTAGCATCAACAGAGAGTGACTTCAGTCCAGCTGCTCGTGCTCAATCTCTCTATCCGTTCGTGGCTCCAAGGAGAAAAAACTTGATAGGGGTCTAGTTTTATCCTATTCTACTGCAAGTGCACAGTCAAGTGATTGTAGTATATAGGGTATCGAATCCACATAGACTCCGGTTTCGATAGATCAAGAACAGTAGAGATTTAAACTAAGAAGAAAGCAATGTATTGTAAACTAAATAGCAGTGCGAGAAAGTAAATCAATAGCAAGATTATCGGTTGTGAAAGCAGTTAATTAAGGGCGCTAAGTCTAGGACGTTCTCAGGAAATTAGACAAGCAGACAATTCATTCAGTTAGGATCTAATTAAGCACAGTTCTAGAACTCAAAACACGGATATAGAATTAACCAACTGTCGTTGCGAGAATTCTCTAAGTCTAAATGCAGCAATCCAAATTCCTTTGAAATTACTGACAGATTAAACCAGCTTTAATTCCAAGTTCGATATGTTCACAATTAAACTAAACCAAATTCCTTTGCGAAAAGTTTAATTGCTCCACCTAAATAGTTCAGATTCTAAACCACACTTTCGTGTCGTATTTAGCAACCTAAGATCTAGATTCTAATTGATCAGGTTAGAACTAGCATTAAACACAATTTAGATCGAAGAACAGATATGTTATGAATCCTTAACTGAATTAAACAAGTCTAGCAAGTCATGAAATCCTTAATGAGAAACCCTAAACCTAACTATGAATCTACTCAGACATAGAATATGTAAACATAATCAATGAATAATTAGATATCATAAAAGAGATTAAAACAAGTAAAGGGGTTCGAAATCTTCCCCAAAACAAAGTGTAGTACAGGATTAGATCAGCCCCAAAAGCTCTAAAAACTCTTTGCTCTAAATTATGAATGCGTATGTAAGCGTATCTAAAAACCTAATTAAATAGTTAAAACACGTTTTAGGCTTCTGTGTAAATATCTGGAACTTCTGGGTTTTTCTGCAATATCAGCATTCTTCATTAAACCGCCGAGTCTGGCTCATTCGCGTAGTGCATCGACCGATGCAGGTGTGCGTCGATCGTTGCATGATCCCAAAACTGGACAGTGAGTTCTATCTCTCGGACCAAATCTCCAAAATGCTCCAATAAGTTCCATAATCACCACATTAGCTCCAAACGTGCGTGTACCTAATAAAACCTGTAAAAGACTCTAAAGAAACACAAATAGACTCTAAAACACACTTATATCATGGCATAAAACCAGTAAAAACCATGATATATCAAAACTCAGTCAAGTAGAGTCTCTGTCAGATCGGTTATGTATGGGCTTCTCCCGAAGCGTACATCATCTGGTATCAGAGCTTAGGCTCTCGAAACCATCCGGTCGACTCTAAAACTCCAACATCTTTGTTGTTTTTGCGATTTACTTCTCTTTTGTTTCTCATTTGAAAATCTCAAAAAAAAATTGTGTTTGATTCTTGTTTATGGTTATTAGTTGATAGTTATTGCATGTTTGTTTAGAAAAAGTGTTGTTAAGGGTTTAAATAGCAATCAGCTGCATAATTGGTCTTTAAGTTTACTTGTGAACCGATCTCTCTTGTTATTGCTTGGTGTGGATTATTCTTTTGTATCACATATTGCATGATTCTGGTTTGTTTAAGTGCATTGTTTAAATAATTCAACATCCTATTATAAAAAAGGATTAGTAGGACTTGTTTAGACAAACCTGAAGGAATTTCTAGCAGTTCCTAATCCAATTAGGCAACCCTAGGTATAAATTCCAAGCCTAGGATCTAGGGTTCATGTAATTGAATCATTGGGATCTCAGAATTACCTGGTGATTAGCAGCGGAAGATTTGCAGATAATCGATATCTAGAGCGCCTCAAATGCTGCGCCTCTACTGGTATCCACACGCACACAAACTGAACAGAAGGGATGCTAGTGCCTTTAGAGATCAGATCTCTCAAGAGGTTTCTGTTTCTTTTCTGGTGGCTGTGTAGTAGGTTAGAATCGAGTTTAGGTCGACCATATATCTTATATATGTCGACTTAAACCACAACGGAATTAACCAACGATTAAACCGAATTAATCTGGTAATCCGCGAGTCGTGTCGACCGACACACTCTTTGTGTCGATCGACACTGCCGATCTGTGTCGACCGACACACTTATTGTGTCGATCGACATTGCCCAGAACCTTGGTATTGAATGCATATCAAATATGCATTCACCCGATCATTACATTAATGATCAACCTCATATACAACGTCCAGTTTGCTTAGGTGTGTGACCCTGTAGGATCATATAACACTAGCAATGAGTTCTAAACTCATTGATCATAAGTGGCTTCTAGCAAAGCATTATGACTGCCCAGTATCATATGATTGTCTCATCTCGACAATACGACTTTCACTTGGAGTAAGTACAATAGATTTCAGGACATTCCCAACAATCTCCCACTTGTACTGGAATCATCTATTCCTTTAATCCCTTCGTCACTATATCTCGATCTGGCATAAGGCAAGATCTGTGTCACCCTTATTTAGCCAAGATCATGTTCATCGAACTCCGATTTATACTGACAAGACAAACGACTGACAATCACCTCGTTTGAGTGTGGCCACACATTTCTCAGTATCAAATCTTCGATGGGCCCTGAGATATTTATCTCCTGTTATATAGGAGGGACAAATCCTATCTTGTTCCATCCCTGTTTCTTCACACGCTTCATGATACGCCCAATCAATGCCTTTATAGTCACCAGTTACGGCTGACGTTTGACAAGGTTAAAGCGGACCAATTCACATGTAAGAAAACATGATGAACTCAGGTTTAAGGACTATACTCTATAGTCGTAATGAAAACTCTCATGACACTTATATAACTATCTCGTAGAGTTCTCATCAGTGGGTCATGTCCGATCCTGTGTTCTCCAACACATATCTATGTGATTGACTTTAATACTCTTATTAATGACTCCATGAAACTTAGTCATCAGTCACCTCACATACTAGTCTCACGTGGTTGTTAATGTCCCACTTTAACAACCTTGACCAGGGACCAACATAATTTATGTCATTTATTATCTATAGGGTTTCATGATCAAGTCACATACTTGATGACCTATAAAATGTCATAAATTACTTTGGGACTATTATTTAATAACCATTATTAGATAATACAGATGTCAGATTTCAATAACATAATCAAATTATGTTTATACGAACATCATATCATAACTAAAATTAATAACAACGACTCCCACTAAAATTAAGATCACATCTTAAGACATCTAATGCCTTTAGCAGTAGCCTGACCCTCATTCGCCCTTGCTCAGCGTGTGTCGAAAGACACTGCGTCTTGCTAAGAGTAATACCAAGAGTCATTTGCACGAAGCCCTTCTTGGAATCCTGCGTACTGGACCTGTGCAAGGCCTTATCACCATAAGTATCTTGACACAATCCAATTAGCTTGTCCAATCTATCTCCATAGATTCTTATTCCAAGAATGTATACGGTTTCTCCCATATTTTTCATCGAAAAACAACTTTCGAATCAAGTCTTAACAGACTGAAACAATGGAACTTCATTTCCGAGAAGTCGTATGTTATCAACATACAATACCAGAAATGCAACTGCGCTCTCACTAGTCATCTTGTAAACACACGGTTCCTCTTTGTTCATGACGAAGTCAAACCTTTTGACTGCTTTATCAAAACGAAGATTCCAACTCCGAGATGCTTGCTTCAATCCATAAATGGATTGATGAAGCTTGCATATCTTCCTAGCTTCATTAGGATCAATGAAAACCTCAGGTTGTGTCATGTACACATCCCTTTTCAGAATTCCATTAAGGAAAACTGTTTTCACATCCATCTGCCAGATCTCATAACCATTATGAGTGGCGGTTGCTAGGAAAATCCGAATGGACATAAGCACGGTGTCTGGGATTAGGTTTCTTCACAGTCAATACCATGAATTTACTTGAAACCTTTTGCCACCAACCTTGCTTTGTACATCTGAATATAACCATCCATGTCAACTTTTCTTCTTGAAAATTCATTTACTCACAATGGCTTCTACACCATCGGGTAAATCAACCCAAGTCATATTTGGTTCTGTGACATGGATCCCATTTCGGATTCAGCGGCTTTCAGCCACTTTCGGAGTCAAGGCCCATCATTGCTTCTTCAAAATTTGCAGGCCCGTCACTTTCAATGATCAATAGATCACGGCAATTGGTTACGAGAAATCCACATTTCTCGGTTTCGTGACGGATCCTTTCGGATCTGCGAGCTTCAGTTTTTGTGTAAAAGTCGTGCACATATCTCATATGTATACTTTTACCACGACCTAATTAACTAAGATTCAAACCGTAGTTAATTGAGTCATAAACCAAAATATTTTGGTTCGCGATCTGTGTCGATCGATACAACGTTTGTGTCGATCGACACTTCTTCAGAAACTCGCATTTGAATGTACATCGAATATACATTCACCAGATCCTTTATAAACTTTAGGCACCACAGGTGCAGGTTCTAAAACTCTTTGTAGATCCAACTGCTGCTCTTCCTCATCAGGTTGAGCAGTCTCCTGTGACTTTCGAATTTCTTCGAGTTGTACTTTTACTCCCACTGTTCTTCTTGGAAAGAAAGTCTTTCTTAAGAAAACATAGTTCCGAGCAACAAACAATTTGTTCTCGAACTGGTTGTAAAAGTAACATGCCTTGGTTTTGTTAGGACAACCAATGAAGTAGCACTTATCAGATTTGGGTGTGAGCTTATCAGAGATTAAACGTTTTATATAAGTCTCGCAACTCCAAATCTCCATGATGGATAAATCAGAAACATTTCCATTCCACATCTCATGTGGTATCTCTGTAACTGATTTTGATGGAACTCTATTTAATGTAAACTCAGACATTTCTAGAGCGTATTCTTAGAAGGATAATGGAAGAACTAAGTGACTCATCATTGATCGAACCATATCTAATAAAGTCCGATGCAGGAGGAGTGAATTGTGAAACACTTTCACAATCTCTCAGATGATCACTAAATTCTTGACTTAAGTATTCACCTCCATGATCTCATCGTAGAGTTTTAATACCTTTGCCAAATTGATTTTGTACTTCATTTTTGGAACTCTTTGAACCTTTCAAAGATTCTGACTTATGTCTTATAAATAGGACATAACCGTACCTACTGAAAATATCAGTAAAGGTAATGAAGTACTGAAAGTTTCCTCTAGCACTAGTGCTCATTGGCCCATATACATCCGTATGTATAAAGCCCAATAAGCCTCTGGCCCTTTCATTTTGTTCGTTCGCAACCTGTATCGACCGACGCACCGTTTGTGTCGATCGACACTACCTTTTTTCGAAAGGGGCCTTTGTCATTTTACCCAATAAACTAGATTCACTTTACTCATTATGATTCATAATCAGATGAGCCCAAAAGGCCCATCACTATGGAGCTTCTGAATCTATTTCTCATTTATGTGGCCCAAAACGACAATGCCAGAGAGAAGTTTGATTCGTATCATTTGACTTGAATCTCTTGGTATTAATGTTATAGTTAGGCACATTCTTGTTTAGAACATAAAGTCCATTCTCTAATGGATTGCTACTATAAAATATATCACTGTAATCAAATGAATAACACTTATTCTTAATTTGAAAACTGATATCCTTCCATATCCAAACAAGGAATAGAAATAATCTTTCTGCTCACAGCAGATACATAGTAGCAATTCTTAAGTTCTAAAATATGCCATAAAGAAAACAAATGAAATACTCCTACGGCTAATGCAGCAACTATTGCTCCATTTCCCACGCATAGATCCACTTGTCCTTTCTCCACAGTCCTACTTTTGCTCAGGCCCTGCACATTTTCACAAAATATGAGTACCACAGCTGGTATCAAATACCCAATAAGTAGGACTATAAGAAGTAACATTTACTTCTATAACATAATACCTGAAGAAGAAGTCTCGTACGTCTTCTTCAGCTTCTCATAATCTTCCAAGAATTTATTGCAGTTTCTTTTCAAATGCCCATAACCATTACAATAACGGCACTTAACATCTTCAGAAGGACTGGTTTTAACCTTAGGAGCATGGCCAGACTCGCTTGGATTCACAATCGAGCTCGTCTTGCCATCACCTTTGTTCTTACCAAGTTTCTTAAACTTTTTACCCTTTTGTACCATAAGGACATTTGGGGTGTCCTTCTTGATGTTAGGTTCAGCAGTCTTAAGCATCCCATGCAATTCAGTCAACGTCTTCGTCAAGTTGTTCATGTTATAGTTCATAACAAATTGATCATAGCTTGACGGCAGTGACTGCATAATGATGTCAGTAGCCAACTCTTGGCTAATGGGACAATCCAGTTTCCCCAGGTTATCAATATAACCCATCATCTTAATGACATGAGGACTAACTGGTTCGCCCTTTGGTAGCTTGCACTCAATCAGAGACCTAACCGTCTGGTATCTCTGAGTTCGTGCCTGCTCCTGAAACATACTTTTCAGGCCAGTGATTATCTCTATTGGGGACTCCACGTACTCATATTGCTTCTGCAATTTCGAGTTCATGGTAGCCAACATGAGACAACTCACATCCACCACATCATTAGAATGCTTATCCCAAGCATCCTTATCTGACTGCCAGGCATTGGCTCGATACTTCTTAGGGAGAACTTTCTCAAGGACATAGTCCTTTTTCTCCTGTTTGAGAACAATTCTCAAGTTCCGATACCATTCAAGAAAGTTTGATCCATTTAACTTGTCCTTCTCAAGGACGGATCGCAGGGAGAAATTGTTACGATGGTTTGTGCTAAACATAGCTGAAAAACAAGGGAGGTTTTAGTTATGATGTTCAAGAAATGAGAAGTCTTAACTATTAAGAAAACTCGCATTATATTTAAACAATGTTTTCTCAGATGAATATAATGATCCAAGACCCATACTTCACTAAACTTGAGCGAGCCACTGGCTATCACCCAAATTTTAGCAACACCTTTGCTAGTTATATCCAATATAACTCTTGGTTGTGGATTGACATCTTATGTCCAATCCACCTGATGTCTCTGAGCCCAAAACGATTTTGATGGCCCAGTCAAGTAAACCAATCTCTTAAGTCATGTAATTGTCGATGTCTTGCACTGCAAATCCATCAACACGATTACCTCTGTCTTACTCATGAAATTGTGGAAATCTTGCACTGCAAGTCTATCGCACAATTAAATGGGTCTTGACAGTTGACAAGATTGGAAAGACATCAATTATCACTTGATATTTGGTTGAGGAACGGAACCATTTAAAACGTTCAGTTTTATTATGTTTTAATTATTCTAATTAATTGATTTATCTTGCTTTGGTTCTGTGATTTCAGGTTCCATAACCCAAACCATCGAATCTGATGTCGACCGACACTACTTTAGTATCGATCGATGCAGAATAACCAAAACAATCCGCGATAACCGATCAATCCAATTGATCCGGTTTTGAATACCGGTCAGTGTCGATCGATGCTACACTAGCATCGGTCGATACCAACCTAATCAAACCAATCGTAATTAAACCATTCACAGTGTTCAACCATTATAAACCAAGCTCGATAACCGGTCCAATCCAATTGAACCGATTCATCAATATCGCGAGGTTTGTGTCGACCGACACAACTTTTGTGTCGATCGACACTAGGCGAAACAAATTTTATTCGGGTTATCCTTCTGTGTCGACCGATACCGGATTGGTGTCGATCGACACAAGGCGATAAACCCTAATCGTTTTTCAAGCCAAAAACCTAAAACTAGATTTTTTTCATGAAAACGAATTTTAACATGTTTGTATCAACTATACAGAGATCCAGATTCAACCAATCTAATCAACATGCTACAGATTCAATAGAACCCTAAGGCTCTGATACCACTGAAGGAATTTCTAGCAGTTCCTAATCCAATTAGGCAACCCTAGGTATAAATTCCAAGCCTAGGATCTAGGGTTCATGTAATTGAATCATTGGGATCTCAGAATTACCTGGTGATTAGCAGCGGAAGATTTGCAGATAATCGAGATCTAGAGCGCCTCAAATGCTGCGCCTCTACTGGTATCCACACGCACACAAACTGAACAGAAGGGATGCTAGTGCCTTTAGAGATCAGATCTCTCAAGAGGTTTCTGTTTCTTTTCTGGTGGCTGTGTAGTAGGTTAGAATCGAGTTTAGGTCGACCATATATCTTATATATGTCGACTTAAACCACAACGGAATTAACCAACGATTAAACCGAATTAATCTGGTAATCCGCGAGTCGTGTCGACCGACACACTCTTTGTGTCGATCGACACTGCCGATCTGTGTCGACCGACACACTTATTGTGTCGATCGACATTGCCCAGAACCTTGGTATTGAATGCATATCAAATATGCATTCACCCGATCATTACATTAATGATCAACCTCATATACAACGTCCAGTTTGCTTAGGTGTGTGACCCTGTAGGATCATATAACACTAGCAATGAGTTCTAAACTCATTGATCATAAGTGGCTTCTAGCAAAGCATTATGACTGCCCAGTGTCATATGATTGTCTCATATCGACAATACGACTTTCACTTGGAGTAAGTACAATAGATTTCAGGACATTCCCAACAAAACCAGCCGCACATAATTATCCTATCACTAGACTTGCTTGTGAATTTTCTGATTCTTGTTGCATTGTTTGCGATTGTGATATAGGAAATCTGGCGGCAAAAAGTCAATATGCCAGGTCATCATCAAGTATATCTAATCTGATTTCTGAATATCTTCTTGTTGGTTTTGGTGTTATCTTTGTGTTATCTTTTAAGATCTTATTGTTAGTGTTGTTGTTTAAGTATCAATCAATCCATTTGGAAAGATCAATCATAATAAAATTTCAAGTTACGTTCCCTCTCTTTACTAAACTTCTCTGTGTTACACGATCGAGACTTCTGTGTTAGAAACTCGTGAAATAGTTCATCTTTAGCCTGAGAATCCTTTCTTCTTCGAGATTCTCTCCAGGTGAGTTGCAGATTGGTGTTTTAAGAACATCAATTATGTGTTCGTACGAATCACTTTTTTCTTGAATATTATCAAATATGAGGCTGATAACTAAGCAACATAAATCTTGGCGATTCAAATTCAAGGACAAGCCGAAGGAGTTTGGCTAGCTGATGGAGCGAGAGGACAAGGTTAAATTTGTGCTTGATGGGTTGAGGAAAGGGAATCAGCTGAGGTTCAGAAGAGCTATCTTGTCGTCTCTACTGTCGATTTGTGCATCTCAACACCAGCATCGCTCATTGAGGGTTCAGGGAATCTCCCAATCCATAATTGATGTGATTTTGAGTCTTAGCCTTGATGAAATACTTAGCAATCTTGGCGCAGCCATCCTTTTCTTTGTCCTAACTGTTGATGGTCAAGACGAGAAATTTATGGAGTCACCCAAGTGCATAAACTTTCTGATAAATTTGTTGAAACATGTGATTATTACAAGCATCCAAGGAAAGCAACATAATATAGGATTTAAGCTCTTATCATTGCTTAAGGATGTTGCTCCAACACTAGGAGAATTTGATGCAGTCTTTGAGGTTGTTATGGACTGTCACACTGTTATGAAGCGCTGGGTACAACGTAACGCACTGTCCTTCCAAGATAAGAGAGATAACCTGCATAAGCAAATTTAATGTTGCTTCTGAAATGTCTGAAAATCATGGAGAATGCTACGTTTCTCAACACAAACAACCATAATCATTTTCTCGGAATTAAAAAAATGTTTTGGTTCTCATTAATCCTGAATGTCTTTCACAGAGCTCACGATAAGTATCATTAAGAGGCTATCAGGTCTTCATCTACGTGTAGGGATTTCTAGTCCTGACAGGAACAATGTAAATTATCACTGTTCAAATGGCGGTATCTTGGAGAGAAAAATGGTCCAACGGCAGGGACAGGTGGTGACGATATACTGGTCAAATGGACGAATGAACCTGTTGAAGAAGCAACGTGGGAACTCTTGTTTGAGCTGAATAAGAGGTTTTCAGATTTCAAACCTTGAGGTCAAGGTTCTTCGAACATGGGAGATTTGATATAGGAAATCTGGCGACAAATAGTCAATATGCCAGGTCATCATCGAGTATATCTAATCTGATTTCTGAATATTTTCTTGTTGGTTCTGGTGTTATCTTTGTGTTATCTTTTAAGATCTTATTGTTAGTGTTGTTGTTTAAGTATCGATCAATCCCTTTGGAAAGACCAATCATAATTTCAAGTTACATTTTCTCTCTTCTCTAAACTTCTCTGTGTTACACGATCGAGACTTCTGTGTTAAAAGCTCTTGAAATAGTTCATCTTTAGCCTGAAAATCCTTTCTTATTCGAGATTCTCTACAAATGAGTTGCAGATTTATGTTTTAGGAACATCGATTATGTGTGTTGTAAGGAAATCACGTTTTTCCTTATCAGATTGATGGTTGTTTGTTTCTGAGATACTCTTTGCATGTTGTTTAATCGTGTTCTGTTGCATTACACATTAAATAATAATAATAATAATAATAACCAGGTTGTTAATTTGCATGATCGGCTGCGCATATAGTCTCACATTAGGTACATCGTATTGTTTGAGTGTGCTGCTGAGTTTATTTGGTTTGGTTTAGCTACTTTCTGGTTCTGGTTTGCCTTAAATTAATTAGTCCAACCTTATACCTGCAGGAAAAAGTAAAAGAATACGTTAGTAAAACCTTGTTGCATCATCGTTTCTGACTTTGCTTGCATACGTGAACTACTTGCGTGAAGCTGTCTTCCTTGGTAAATATATTTCGGTTGTTCTTCGATTGTTGCTGAGTCTATTTGTTCTCGTTTAGTTACTGTCTCGTTTTTGGTCTGCCTTAATTTAAATTTCACTTTAGAGAAATTTATTTATCTAGTATAAAAAATAGAGTAACTACTAGGCTAGTACTAATCTTTTGACCTTTTTCTCTATATTTTATTGCCTAAAGTATCCCTATAACCATTTGAAAAGAAAAAAATAATTACATAATTGCCATTAATATTTTTTTCCATGTCATCAAAAAAATAACTTATATACGAAATTGCCACCTTCCGTACGAATTTAAATCTGCAGCCTTGTGTTGAAGATTTTTGTGGTTGCGGATTTGTTTGGAAAATTTACAGATTTATGGGTGCAGATTTAAATTTACGTGTGACAGATTTTTTTTCTTTGTTGCGGATTAGATACTAATATGCAACAAAGACTATTGTTGCTTTTTTATTATTAAAGTAGTACGTAGTGTTACATATTTGTTTAGTTTGTTACAGATTTTTAAAATTTCTACGGATTTTAGTTGCATACTTTTGGCTATTGTTGAAGATTTTTATATGATTTTGCAGTTTTTTTCCAATAATTTGCGGATTTAAATTACATATTTTATTTTCATTGTTACTGATTTTTTGCATTTGTTGCAGATTTAAGAAACTCCGTTACAAAGACGAAAGGGTTAAAAAAATTACAAAACCAGTCTTATAGTGTTACAGATTTATTTTATTTGTTAAAGATTTATTTTAAGTTTCTACAGAGTTTTCAAATTTACTGACGTGGCAATTTTGAATTATTTTTTTTATTTGCAGATTTGTTTTTATTTCCTTAATTAATGTTTAACACTAATTTTAAATTTAAAATAAACGTATGACTGTACAAAAAATGATTTCAAAAACTTTTAAAATATAATATCGTTAGAAAATAAGTAGGTTAATAGTGTTTAAATTTTATTTTTGAAAATTTTCAATTTGAAAATCCCAAAGATTAATAACTAATTATTTATGTAAGTATTTTGAACTGATAATAAATTTATGCAAATACTGAAATAAGCAATAACTTATGTAAGTGTTTTGAATTAACAGAAATTTATAAACTAATTATTTATGTAAGTATTTTAAATATATAGGAAATATTTTTAATTGATTTTATGGCAATTTTTGAAAATATTTTATTAAGGCAATTAATTTATATGATTATTTCAAAAATGAAAATATTATTTTCTTTCAAAAATGGAAATATTCTTTATTTCCTTTTTTTAAATCGAATTTATATTAAATAAAGTTTTGTATTTTTAAAGATTTTTTAGGTAAAAGTATTATAAATGGTAAGTATATTAAAATTGACAATTATGTCATTTTACACCTCTTTAACACTAAGTTAGTAAACTTGGGATTAGGGATACTAAATTAGTAATTAGTCTAAAGATTCATACTACTACTTAAAGTAAATTTCACTTTAATTAATACAGCCCTGTATCTGCATTAAGCTAAAGAGACTCGTTAGTTATACAAAGTTACACTATCGCTTGTGGGTTTTTTTGCTCGTATTAAATTGCTTATGTGACTACCTGCCTAGTACTTTTGTTATGATTATCATTATTTTTATGTGCGTATATGTCTCTGGTTTAGGATAACCAATTATTGGATTGTTTCAGTTGTATCCTTGAGTTAAGAAAAAAAAAATAGAAGTCGTATCTTATTTGCATATTTTCCTATTTCTGCATATTTCCATTCTTTTTCCATATTTTCCTTTTCTTCTTGGTTATTAATTTTTTTTCTATTATTTTTCTTTGAGTGTGTAGGAAGACAAGTATGGGTGATTAACAGAACGCACCAGCTGACTTCGCTCAACTACTTGGAGCGATCCAAGCGACTAGCCCGAGTCGAACAACCAGCCGCTTCTGTACAACCAGCTGCGCTCCAGCCCACGCCCTTGAACGCACCAGTACAGAGAGGCCCGAACGTCCATATCAATCAGTTCGGCGACACGGACGAGGACATGCCCGGTCTTGACGACGAACCACCCGACCAAAACAACTGACCATTCCACCGACAACGCGACCCGGTCCATCGCTGACGCATATGAGACGACGAGGTACATCGAACAAATGCAAACGATGTTAAACAGAAACCTCCTACTTTTGCAGGAAAGGTTAACCTGGAGGCATACCTCGAGTGGGAACGGAGGATGGATCATATATTCGACTACTGCGCCTACAACGATCGGAGGAAAGCAGCGTTAGCAGCGGCCCAGCGCACGGACCACGCCTTGTCCTGGTGGGATCGAGACATTTCCGAACGTAGACGACATCACAACGAGCAAATCACCACGACCAAATCACCACGTGGGCTGACATGTAATACAACCTGAGGCGATGGTACGTGCCTCTGCATTTTCATTGAGACTTACAGAAGAGATTTCGTAAATTGGTGTAGGGAAGCAGGTCTGTAGAAGAGTACTTCTAGGAGCTCGAGTCAGACGATTAGGAGGAGACCCTCATGGCCCAGTTCATCGACGGAGTACATGACCGCATCACTCGAAAGTTCAAGCTCCAGGCATACCATGATATGTCCGAGCTACTGCACATGAGTATCCAGGTGGAGCAGCACAACAAGCGGAAAGCGGCGACGGCAATCCTATCCCGGAGCAACTCAACATGGACGCCGCCGGCACCTAAAGTTGATGACAAAGGCAAAGCAGCCGAGGTCGAGTCGCGGTTCAAAAAGCCGAACACCGAGGCTCCTAAATTTAACTGCCCATGTTTCCTAGTACCTCTCCAGCTAGGGATATTACATGTTTTAAATGTCAAGGAAAAGGACATATGGCCCAAGAATATCCGAACCGATGGGTCATGATCCTTATGGAGGCTGGTGAGTACGAGTCGCAAGACGAGAAGGGGGAGGACGAGGAGATGGCCGATCTAGGAACACCCATTGAATATCCAGACACCAGAGAGATGTTGGTGATACGGAGAGCTCTCAACGCCCTAGTAGATCATGAAGCGGTCCAACGGGAGAACATCTTTCATACCCGGTGCATGGTGAAAAACAAGATCTGCAGCCTTATCATCGACGGAGGATCGTGTGCCAATGTAGCTGGCATGTATATGGTGGAAAAGCTCGGTCTTCAAGTCTCAAAGCACCCGCGACTGTACCAGCTTAGATGGCTCAATGACGATACAGAGTTACGGATCGCTGATCAAGTCGCCACTCTGTTCATCATTGGCAAATACAAAGACCAAGTGGTGTGTGATGTTGTACCCATGCATGTTGGAAATCTACTTCTAGGCCGACCATGGCAGTTCGATAAAGAGGCGCTGCACAACGGACACACCAACCACTACTCGTTCAGCCACGGCAAGCACAAGTACCAGCTCGCACCGCTTACACTATTGGAGGTCCACGAGACGCAGTTAAAACTCGTCAAGGACAAAAAGATCAGTAAGGCCAACCTGATTAGTACTTCAAGTTCCGTATCCAAGGCTATTAGCCAGAACACGCAGCTGCTACTGATGATCTTTAAGGAGGCGCTACACTCATGTTCTAACAACATATAGCTGCCCTTAGAAGTGTTTTCTTTAATGGACAGGATGAAGGACGTGCTCCCAGAGGAGATTCCAAGCAGCTCTACCGAACCAGACGGCGTACCGAATGAACCCGACGGAGTCTATGGAGTTAGAAAAGCAGATTCAAGACATATATCCGCGAGAGTCTCGCCTGTGTGCCGTTATGGTCTTGTTAGTACCCAAGAAAGACAGATCGTGGAGGATGTGTGTCGTCGGCCGAGAGATCAACAACATCACCATCAAGTACCGGAACCTGATACCGCATCTAGGACATGTTCGACGAGCTGCACGAAGCATATGTCGTCTCTAAGATCTATCTATGGAGTGGCTACCATCAGGTAAGGATGAAAGAAGGAGATGAATTGAAAACGGCGTTTAAAACCAAGACGGGACTATATGAATGGCTCTGTATGCCATTCGGTCTTACCAACGCACCCAACACTTTCATGGGGCTCATGAACCAAGTCTTACGAGCCTACATTAGTAAGTTTGTGGTCGTTTACTTTGATGGTATTCTCATTTACAGTAAGTGTTTTTCCGAATACCTCGTGCACCTTGAGCAAGAAGTGCACGTTCTGCACTGATGAGCTGGTTTTCCTAGGCTCTGTTGTGAGCTCGCAGGGACTACAGGTGGATCAAGAGAAGGTTAAGGCTATCTAGGAATGGCCAACACCAACCAGCATTGGCCATGTCCAAAGCTTTCATGGATTGATTAGTTTCTATGGGAGGTCCGTCAAGGATTTCATCACCGTAGGCTCACCGCTCACAACCGTGATTAAGAAGGACATCTCGTTCAAGTGGGGACCCGTGCAGGAGGACGCATTCGAGAAGCTCAAAGATCTTTTGACTAGCGCTCCAATACTTGTTTTGCCTAACTTTGACAAGATTTTCGAGATCGAATGTGATGTTTCAGGTTTAGGGATCATATATGTACTCATGCCAGGAGAACGACCTGTGGTATACTTCAGCGAGAAACTCAACCGAGCCACACTCAACTGTGGGACCTATGATAATGAGTTGTACGCATTGGTGAGGTCATTGGAGACGTTGCAGCATTACCTTCTGGCCAAGCAGTTCGTGATCCACATTGATCATAAGTCGTTAAAGCATCTACAAGGACATACGACGCTTAAGAGGAGGCACACGAAATGGCTCGAGTTCGTGGAGACGTTTCCATACATCATCAAGTTCAAAAAGAGCAAGGAGAACATCGTGGCCGATGCCCTATCCCGAAGATACACATTAATCAGCACCATGGAGGCCAAAGTTTTGGGGTTTGCGCAACTTAAGAAGCATTCTGACGCTGACCTTCATTTTGGTGAAATATTTCAGGAATGCAGTAAAGGAGCTAAGGGACCATTCTACTTGCATGACGACTTCCTGTTCACAAGGCTCGATGCAAGACCTACTGATCCGTGAATCCCATGGAGGCGCCTTGATGGGACACTTCGACGTGGATAAGATGATGAGCGTTCTATCAAACCACTTCTTCTAGACGCACTTGAAAAGAGACGTGGATCGTTTCTGTTCTAAGTGCATCACATGCCTAAAAACAAGGTCCAAGTCACATCCTTACGGTCTTTATATCCCCTTAATGATTCTTAAAATGCCTTGGGTAGACATTTCTATGGATTTTGTGTTTGGTTTACCTAAGATCAAGCACAAGGATTTTATATTCGTGGTGGTTGACCGATTCTCGAAGATGGCCCATTTCATACCATGCGCCAAGACGAATGACACGATTTAGATGACCGACATATTCTTCCGAGAAGTAGTACGACTGCACGGATTACCCCGGACCATTGTCTTTGATCGAGATATGGTTTCTGAGCCACTTCTGGAGGACGCTTTGGAGGATAGTCGGGACTAAGCTGATGTTCTCTACAACTTGTCATCCGTAGACAGACGACCAGGCCGAGGTCGTCAACCGCACACTATCAGCCCTCTTACGGGCCATTGTCGGCAAAAACTTTAGTAACTGGTTAGATTGTATTCTGTACGTTGAATTTTCTTATAATATTGCTAACCACTATGCTACTAAGCTTTCACCTTTTGAGATTATGTATGGATTCAAGCCAGAGATTCCCATAGATCTCAAGCCATTACCGCCACTGGAGTTCGCTAACAAAGATGGAGAATGCAAGGACGAGGCCATCAAAAATCTGCAATAGAAGTTCAAACGACAAGCCGATAAAAAGAGGAAGGAGATCATCCTCGAGCCTAGAGATTGGGTATGGTTATAAATGCGACACGAGAGGCTTTCAAACCAACATAAATCATAAATTTCACCACGAGGAGATGGCCCGTTCCGAGTCCTTGAGAAGATCAACGATAACGCCTACAAACTCGAACACCTAGTTGAGATAAACATTTCATCAAGCTTAAATGTTTCTTATTTATCTTTTTTTTTGTGCAGTTGATGCAGATATGAAGACATAACCTTCTCAAGAGGATGGGAATGATGAGGACATCGGTTCGACCGAACCTGACCAGACCGAACAAGACGAACCATTCCTGACCATGGTGAGCGCGCCCTGGACCAGAGCCAGCTAGAAGATATCGCAAGTTGTTCCTCGTCTTCTCTAGGTCATCTTCTCCACTCTCTAGTTCACTGAGTTGTATCTCCGAATCTGGGTTAGTGGTGTTACTCATGATCGAACCAAGATGGATCAAACCCTGATTGATCAATACACTGTATCTTGATTTGGTTTAACAGCCTGTAATTTCTTGATATAGTGAAAGCTTGAGAGTTTGGATCTCTCCCCAGATCTACCTGCAAAGCGAACTGGGTCAAAAAATTGTGTGTCTTGTTCTTTTAGATTCATCGCAAACAAACTCAATCAATCTCAATGAACAAAGTAATCTAACGGAATTGAACTCTAAAACCTCACAAGTCGTATCAGAGCACTAGTTAGTGCAGAAGGTTCTGTTTACGGCTTAATATCAGGTTCTGCGGTCATAAAGGATTGTTGGCTTGTTCAGATCAGAATGTCGAGTTAGTGTTGAGTCTTCAGTAAAGATCGTGAAAGTTTAAAGATTGAAAGAGTTAAAGATTCATGAAAGATGAAGGCTATTCACAAATTCAAGATGGAAAAGTTTGATGGCATTGGTGACTTTGGTATGTCGAAGTTCAAGATTCTTATGCAACTTGAGTTAGAAGGCTTAGGTGATATTATCCAAGAGTTCACGGGTTCAGAAAGCACAAAGGATAAAGACAGTGAAGAGGAAACTGATGACAGGAAACCATCTGCAGCCTTATCTGATAAGGCAAAGCGTGAAAGAAACCTAAGGGCAAAGAACTTAATATGCTCTAGTCTAACCACCATGCTGATAAGAAAAATCATGAAAGAAACCTCAGCCTTAGGAGTATGGATAACTCTCTATAGGGATTATCAGACAAAGACCTTTCCAAATAGAATCTATCTAAAGCAAAAGTTCGCGAGCTTCAAGATGGATGAGCAAAAGAGCATTGAACAAAATATGGATGTCCTTCTTCAGTTAGTAGATAAACTAGAAAATCTGGGTATAACAGTGAGTGATGAAGATCAAGCAGTCAAATATTATATTGGTTACGTCGTGCTTATGCTCCACTAGTTCATACATTGAAATATGGAAACAAGAAGGAGTCTCTTACTTTGCCAGAAGTGGTAAATTCATCTCATGCTAAAAAAGTAGAGCTTCGACAAGCATGAATACTTGGAAAGTCCAAAAGTGAAGCAGAGGGTCTGTATGTATAAATAGGTAGATCATAGAAGAGGAGTGATACTCAGTCTAAGAGAAAAGGTAATAGTCGAGAAAGCAAGCCGAAGACTAAACCAAATTGGCTAAAGAAACCACGGGAATGCTGAATTTGTGGGAAGGAAGGACACTTTAAGAAAGATTATCCTGAAAGAAGAGACAGTCCTAGACAACATACAACCAACATGGCTTATGAAAAAGAGCATATGATTCTGACTGCAAGTGTGTTTGATACTAGAAATGAATGGGTCATGGATTCGGGTTGTACATTCACATTACACCTTATAGAGAAGTGTTGTTTGACTTCCAGGAAATAGAAGGTGGGAAGGTGTGGATGGGTAACAACATTCACAGCGAGATCAAAGGAATCGGAAAGCTGAGGATAGTGAATCCAGACGGGTCAGTGATAGTGTTGACAGAAGTAAGATATATGCCAGAAATGGGAAGAAATCTGATATCTTACGGGGAGTCAAAAAAGAATGGATGTGAATACAAGGGAGAAGGTTTCAAGGTTACATTCTACAGGGATGGGAAATGAGTCATCTCAGGAAAGTACAAAGATGGGCTGCATTACTTCGAAGGTAGTGTGGAAAGAGCATCAACTTCAGTCACAAGATCAGAAGTGGACCCTACTAGAGATGGCACACAAGGCTCGGTAATATGAGCTTGAAGTGCATAAAAATCTTGGTAAAAGGGAAGTACCTAGATGAGAAAGAAGTAGATACACTTGATTTCTGCGAAGAATGTGTTTTGGGAAAATCACAAAGACAGAGTTTCCCAACTGGAAAAAATACTTCAAGGGAAGTATTGGAATATATACATTCGGATCTCTGGGGTTCTCCAGCAATGGAAGAAAGCTCAAGGGGTTGTAAGTATTTCATCACCTTCATCGATGATTACTCTAGGAAGGTATTGATTCGGTTTCTTAGAACCAAGGATTCTTAGTTTTAAAGAATGGAAACAATTAGTTGAAACTCAAACTAATAAAAGGGTGAAATGTCTAAGAACGGACAACATATTAGAGTTCTGCAACACTCAATTCGACAACCTCTGTACAAGCTCAGGGATAAAGAGGCATAAGACATGCTATTATAATCCTCAACAAAATGGAGTCTCAGAAAGGATGAATTGCCACATAATGAATAAGGTCCAGTGTATGTTGGTAAAGACAAAGTTTGGGAAACAGTATTGGGCAGAAGCAACATCTACGGCAGTGTACTTGATAAATCTATCACCTATAGCAACTCTAGAGTTCAAGATTAAAGAAGAAATATGGTCAGGAGGAAAGATCAGTCTGAATCACTTACGAAGGTTTGGAAGTGTAGCTTATGTTCATGTGACTCAAGATAAGGTAAGTCCCAGAGCAGTGAAAGGTTATTTCAAGGGTTACCCACATGGAGTCCAAGGGTAAAAGGTTTGGGTTCCAGAACAAGGGAAATGTGTGACAAACAAAAACGTCACATTTAGTGAAGAAGCAGTGTTTAAAGGAAGAATGCAAGAAAAGGTCTCCGGGAAAATAAAGAGTGGCTTTCAATCTTGATCAGGATACTGCATATTCATAATCACGTGGAGCTAAGTCAGCTCTTAAGGAAGCATGTTCAGGATCAGGTAGAGCTAAGATTAGCTCAGAGGATATGTGATCAAGATCAGGTGGAGCATCTTCAAAGGAAGAGGATTCAGGGTTTGAGCACGATTCAAAAGAGGAATCAGAAACCACAACAGAACATATTGCAGGAGAAGGCAGTTCAAAACAGGAAAATGTGAGAGAATACCTTTTATTTAGGGAGACAAGCGAAACGATCCCAGAGAGACCAACACAGTTCAATAGTGGCGACTATGTTGCTTATGCTCTTTCATGCGCTCTTGATATGGAAACCCTTGAGCCAAGAACATTCAAAGAAGCTGTAAGAAGAAAGAATTGGAAGGAATGGGAACAAGCTATGAAGGAAGAGATGGACTCCCTGTACAAGAATGATACATGGGAAGTTGTTTCTAGACCAGATAAAAAGAAAATAGTGGGTTGCAAATGGATCTTCAAATACAAAGAAGGAATTCCAAAAGTTGAAGCTTCATGGTTTAAAGCTCGGCTGGCAGCTAAAGGCTTTACACATATTGAAGGCATTGACTATAATGAAGTGTTCTCTCCAGTGGTTAAGCACGTCTCAACTACTCTCAATAGTTGTGAACTTTGGAATGGAACTTGAGCAGTTGGATGTTAAAACAGCTTTTCCCATGAGAATTTGGAGGAAGAGATCGATATGAGTCAATGAGAAATGTTTGTAGAAAAGGGAAAAGAATCAGGAGTATGCTTACTCAATAAATCGTTATACGACTTAAAGTAATCACCACGACAATGGAATCAGCGTTTCAATGAATTCATGAAAGCTCAGAAATTCACTCAAAGCTTGTGTGATCCATACGTTTACTTCAAGGGTTCAACAATTCAAGATAAGATCTTCTTGCTCCTTTATGTTGATGACATGCTAGTAGCTTCAAAGGATTTTAACAGGATTCGAAGGCTAAAGGATAGCTTGAAGAGAGAATTTAAAATGAAGGATTTAGGTCCTCCAACAAGAATACCTTGCATGGACATCATCGGGGACATGGAAAAAGAAACCTTGAAAGTACCTAAGATATGTCTTGAAAACTTTTAACATGGTTGAAGATAAACCAATGGTGACACCAGTCAGCTCTCAGTTCAAGCTCAGGAAGCTAACTAAGGAAGCAGAGCTGGAAGAAACAAAGTATGTGAAGAAGGTTCCTTACGCCAGTGCTGTAGGAAGTTTGATGTATGCCATGATAGGGTCTCGTCCAGATTTGGGGTATGCTATATGCTTAGACAGCAGTTACATGGCTTCACCAGGAAGGGTTCATTGGACAGCAGTCCGATGGATTATGTAGTACTTGGCAGGAGTTTTGGATATCTCTCAGGCTTTCACGAAATAGGAATGTTTTGATGTTGTTCGGTATAGCGATTCAGAATACGCAACTGACCTAGACAAGTGTAGGTCAGTTTCAGCCTATACATTTCAGGTGGGAGGGCATACAGTTAGCTGGAAAGCTCAACTGCAGCTTGTGGTTGCTTTGTCAACCACAAAATTTGAATACATAGCACTAACAGAGGCAGAAAAGGAAGAGATCTGGATCACAGGAATGTGCAACGAATTGGGATTCAACTCAGATAGTTTTGAATTACATTGCGACTCTCAAAGAGCCCTATGTCTAGCAAGAAATTCAGTTTACCATGGCAGAACAAAACATTTGATACTAAGTATCATTTCATCAAAGACATGGTTAATGAGGGTTCAGTTAAGCTACAGAAGATTCAAAAAAGTTTAAATCCTGCAGATTTTCTAACTAAGTGCGTACCTGGAAAGTGTTTTGAGTGTTGCTTGGCTATACTCAAAGTCATTGCCTGATTCAGAGGTGGAGGTGGTTGAAATGCTTCGTCGGTTGGTATCTCGCATCACAGAAATGAAGAACAAGGTCAGTTCTTTGAGATTACAAAGAAAATCGACACATGCAAGTCAACAGACAAAATATCGGTATAGATCTAAGGTAAAGGTTGACATGCAAAAGGATCTTAAAAGCATAAAAGGTGAAAAGAATGAGACGTTTACCTTTCTGGTTGAATTCTCGGAATTGCTCAAGACATTTTTACCTTGATCTACCGAACAAAGCTTAAAGGTCAGATCTTGAAGAAGCTTATAGGTCAAAGAAGAGAAAGGGTAGAACTGTTGGGTTACCTTCTCCGGAATGAAGAAGTCATCGGTAAAGATTACTGAAGTCGACGCTTTGTGATTTATTGGAAAGTGCCGTCGCATGAGAGAGATCCGAATTTGGCGGAGTCAAGCTTAGGGTTTGTCGGAAATCGTCTGGAAGTGTCAGAGAAGCTCAGTCGACCAAGGTGGAGTTTGTAAGATATTGGTCTCGAGCTGGACATTCATACTGGGCCAGCTGATTTCAGGCGCAGCTCAGTATCGAGCTGATATGAGCTAACCCGATGATTAAAGCCCAAGAGTATCACGAGTATTTAAAAGCACCAAAGTATAGCGGGAAAGTAAGTTTGTCGTTTTTACAACATCATTAGAGAGTAACAAACTGAGGAGAGAGAGAGAGAGAGAGAGAGAGAGAGAGAGAGAGAGAGAGAGAGAGAGAGAGAGAGAGAGAGAGAGAGAGAGAGAGAGAGAGAAGCAGAGGAGAAGAGATCGCAAGCTGTTCCTCTTCTTCTCCAGGTCATCTTCTCCATTCTATGGTTCACCGAGTTGTATCGTCGAAGCTGGGTCAGTGGTGTTACTCGTGATCGAACCAAGATGGATAAAACCGTGATCGATCAATACACTATATCTTGATTTGGTTTAACAGCCTGTAATTTCTTGATATAAGAAAAGCTTGAGAGTTTGGATCTCTTCCCAGATGTACCTGCAAAGCGAACTGGGTTAAAAAAATCGTGTGTCTTGTTCTTTTAGATTCATCGCAAACAAAATCAATCAATCTTAACCAACTAAGTAATGGAACAGAATTGAAGTCAAGAACAACAAAGAAAATTAAAATTCTTAAGATTATGTGCAAGAGTTAAAGAGATTGATTGATTTTCTATAAATGTTTGAAAGAGAGGCTGCACAATCGACAGCCTTGGTTAAAAGAGATGAAACACAAACTTATTACAGGGGCGAACCTAGAAGATTTATTGAGTGGATGCATCATTAATAAAAAATAAAATGAAGACACAAGAGAGGATGAACTTTGAAATATATGGTTACACACACTAACTTGTTACCTGGTGATCTAACAAAATAAAATGATTTCATACACAATTTTAAATATTATAATGTTTATGGGTGGACGTGCCCTCATACCTAATATTCTGGCTTCGCTCCTGAACCCATATATATATATGAACTACTTGGAAATAACCTTAGAAATTTGGGCTTCGTTTAACAACAAGGCTAACGTTTTTTTTTTTTTTTGAAATGAATGTTAAATTTTCATTCATATCAAAAACAGTTTTACAAGAAGTGCAGCTTTACTTTGGATTTAAGTAGAATAAGGACACTGATGTGTTTAATTCACTGTTGTAGTCTAAACCATTCTTGAAGGGGGGATTCGTAGTCTGGATCCTCCTTCGTTTTGATTGCGGAGATTCTGTTCTTTATACTCTTTGACGCTCACTGTATTTCCTGCGGTTACGCTCCATCCAAATATGATACAAGGTTGTTTGAAATACGTACTAAAGCAGAAACGTTTTGGTTTTGTTGTTGTATGCATAGTTTAGGAGTTAAAGAATGACTTCCCAAGAGTCTGAGTATTCATGTCCAAGAAAGTTTTTAGCAAGTTTTCCCAGATTTCAGCAGTGTATGCACATCTAAAGAACATATGATCTCTCGATTCTTCGTCACAACAGAATAGGCAGGCTGAAATTTGATGCTGGCTCCATTTTCGAATTATGTCTCCTGTAGGAAATCTATTGAGGATCGCTAACCAAGCCATGAAGAAAGACTTGGGAGTTGAATACTTGAACCAGATACCTTTGCTCCATTGTTGCACTGCACTTGCTTCACGGATCAGATTTCCTGTATCGCGAGTAATGAACCCTGATTTGTACTTAGCTTCATTGGATTTCCATAGGTGTATGTCGTCCTCATTTCTCCATCGTCCTCAATAAGATTTAGGTAATCAGCTCGATGATGCTTTCTACGGTGATTTCTTATGAATGTACCCACTATTGCCGTTGCCCTTATACCCAAATCTATGTGATCTCGTGTTCATGTTACCTCAATTAGCCGACCTGGTGATGCCCAATTGTCAAACCAAAAGGAGGTTGAGGCTCCATTCTGAATACCAATCTTATGAAACACCTTCGCCTTATCTTTGCACTTAATCAATTTACGCGACATCCATGAACTTTGAGCATTGCTTCCCACATTCCAGAAAGTGTATTTCCTTAGGAGAGTTTCTTATCCAACTTCCCCAAAAAGATAAATGGTTTGAAACTACATGCCATATTAGTTTGAGACATCTAACATTCCATATTATTCACCTCAATCGACTTGATGCCCAAACCGCCTTCTGCTTTTGGTAAGCACACAACTTTCCAAGATACTTTTGCCTTTCTTGGGTTCAGACTTGGTCCTGACCACAAGAAGGCAGAACATAGCTTCTCCAACTTCTTGATAGAGGCTTTAGGTAGTCTAAATGCTGAAGTTCAAATGGTAATTATCCTTGCGTTAACTGATTTCAAAAGCTGCAACCTTCCAGCGTAAGAGAGATTCCTCTTTGTCCATGATTGAATTCTCTGCTTTACCTTAGGAACAAGCGGTTCATAGTCCACTCCTATCATGCGTTTGGTGAGAAGAGGCAATCCTAAATAACGGACAAGGAGTTTTCCCTCATTGAATGGGAAACTAGCTGTTATGTCTTGCCGCTCTTCATGTGGTATACCTGCCAAGAACAATGTTGATTTCTCAATACTGATATTAAGCTCGGAAAATGCTGCAAAGTCTTGAAACACAAGCATAGTTTCCTCAATAGATATCTTTCTCCCTTCTACAAAAACTAGCATGTCATCGAAGCAGAGGTGTGTAATATTTATATTTTTGCATTGAGGATGGAATCTGATTCTCCCTTCCGTTGCTGCCTTGTCTATCAGACCTGAGAGAACATTCATGCAAATGACGAAGAGATAGGGTTAGAGCGAATAGCCCTGTCGAAGACTCCTTGTGCTGTTAAAATAACCGGCTAGATCACCATTCACTTGAATTGATAATGATGCCGTTGAGATGCAAAGTTTTATCCATTGAATGAATTTGTGCGGAATGTTTATAGCCATTAGTAATTGTAGCAAAAAATCCCATTACACTGAGTCGAACGTTTTTGATATATCAATTTTCATTGCGCACCGAGGTGAGATGCCTTCTTTGTGATAGTCTTTGATAAGCTAAAAAAGACTAGTATACAACCTAGTCTTTGTACGTTTTGGGTTCGCCCCGGCAACGGTGCCAAACTTGATAAGCTAAAAAAAAGTTCCCTTTCAACCACTTCAGCTACAAGTATACATCCTAGTCTTTGTAATTTTTGGGGTGTCAATCCATTTGGGTGATCAAACACACTATGAATGCAGGAATTTACTTAATCTAAGTGCAACCGAAATTATTCACGGATTTAATCACTAATCTTTGCAATAAATTAAAATAGTAACCAATTCAAAACAAGATCACAAAGTTAAAAACACAATTTAGCAATATTAAAGAGTGAATAAAACAGAGCAAAACAGAGCAAGATGAAAATTAAGACAATTGATTTAAAAGACTAAGTTCCTTGGGTTGAGATTTCGGTTTCAGGTGATCAACAATTAATTCTTTAACAACAATGGAATGATTTCCAAGGCTAAGAACAACATATCAAGCTACCTCACTCTCATGATAATAGCCCTATACCTATCAAGCATTAACATCAATTCTCATTGGCAATTTCAAGATTAATACATTATGAACAAGGTATTATTACCACTAAACACCTTAAACATCAATTCTCATTGGTTAAGTATGTAAAGCACTTGATAGAGTTTCAAACATTAACTACACTTCTCAGTTCTAGCAACATTCAAGATCAAAGAATTGATTTGCAACTTCAATCCTAACATTAAGAGTTTCTAACAAGTAAGAAATCAATATTTCCAAGTTTTAAACAACCTAAACCATTACTAGATCACCCTCACCCCACTGAAACCCATAAATTTTTGGTAAACTACTCACTAGCCATGGTAATAAAAAAGCAAGACATAGTTTAAGAAAGCAAGTATGAAAGAAACTAAAAGAACTCAAAGAAGAACTCAAGAACAAACTTAAAATTGTATAAAAGATTAAAGAAGACTAAATGTTTTGGAGTAGATGTTTACAAGAAGGTGATATCTCACTTCTAACACATTAAGAGCTTTTAAATAGAAGATAAAAGAGTGTAATGGTCGACCACAACAACATGGAGGGTCTGTGATACCCCGTATCCAAAATACGGTCAACGGGCAGCAGAAAGTCAACCGAGGGCAAAATTGTCATTTTTGCCAAGTGAAGGGCAAAATGGTAATTTTGCCAAAGTTTGAGACGGAAGCCGAGACGGGCCAAATATTCTTATTTTTCAACATAAAGAATGTTAGAAGATCAGAATTGGAAGAATCGGAGCGGAAATGTGTTTTACGGCTTGTCGGGAATGGAAACCGACAAACCCGAAGAAACTTCAAAAATCCATATCCGGAGCTACGTAAGTCCGAACGGAGTGATTCGAAATGCTAAATTCATCAAATAGCATGGAAAATCAGTTTGTGGAGGTTTGGGGATTTATGAAAATCAGTTGGTATTTTCTAAAACAATATCCGCGAAACCGAAGCATCAGAAAGAAGCTGGTTAAGGGCTGGTTTTTGGTTACTCAGACACTCCTGGAGACAGGTGTCACTCTGTGGATGCAGCCACCTCTCTCTCCTTGCATGCACATGCATGAGAAGGGTTCATGAACTTGGGAAAAATTGTTGGACAACTCTCATTTTGCTCCCAAAAATCTCTCTCTACCTCACACCCACGAGCTCTCTCTCCTCTCTCTCTATATTCATCCCACTTGCCCAGAAAACCCAGAAAAATCCTTTGAATCTTCATAGAACCTCAAGAACATTCAAAGTGTTCTTGAGTGTTCATAAGACCTTTTTTCACCAAAAATCTCATAACTTCTTCAATATAAACCCAAATTAACTTCTGCAAAGTGCTATAGCTTCCTCTCTCCCTCCTATACAATCTACAGCCAGAAATTGTCGTCGCCGTCACCGGAGCTCGCCGGAATATGGCCGGAAAGCATCCGCAGATTAGGGTTTTGTGGATATCTCTCTTCCTTCACCAGATCTGAATGTTTTGAAGCCATGGATGGCTATATCTTCTCTTTGCGGTCAGTTTGATAGGTGGATCGTCTTCTGAGTCACCGGAAAAAGGGGTGAACCGGCCGGTCAACGCCGGAGCCGGTAACCGGAGAAGCCCAACCGCCGCCAATCTTCAGCCGGATCTTCAAGGAATATGATGGGATGGTTTGATTCAAGATTTGGGTTGGTTTAAGGCTGGTTTAGCCTTGGTCAACGGTTAGGTCAAACCGGTCAACGTTTGACCAAAACCGGTTTAACCTAACCGGTTCTAATTAGACCGGTTTAGTTGGGTTGCATCGATTCAGTTGGTTTAGCTGGTTCAAGGAAGGTCAACCAGTTCAAGTCAGAGTCAACGGTCAATCTTCGGTCAACGGTCAACGCACGGGTCAACGGTCAACCGCCGGTCAACGCGGTCAACCGTTGGTCAACGCCGGAGACCAAGCCGGTCAACGCTTGGTCCACGGCCATTCCGATATTTCAGGGCATTCAGGAGTTCGGGGTTCGTGTCGGATATCTTGGGATTCACACTCGCATCGAGCCGTCATTCCGCGACTACTTCACTGTGAGTCGGCTCACAAACCTTTAGATTCATATAGACCGGGAATCGAGAAACCGTAGTACTAAGATTGCATACCCGTTAATAACCTGATTAGTAATTGATAATAATTGGACGTTTAATGATAAACCGGATAGGACTAAATAAGCATGTTAGGGTTTTAGAATTTAAAAGGTTAATCAATTGTGTGCCGCTAGGTTGTTAGTAATGATTGGGTGATGCATTCATATAGACCGTTGTTTAGGACCGTATATGCATCTATATATGTATTAAGAACGATAATTAATGAATCTATATACGGGAATTAAGACGACCTTAAAATATGAGTTAAACCTAAACGAACATATAGAATATTATAACGGGATCGAGGTTTAGGTTTAATAGCGGGAGCGGGTAATGAACTTAATTAATTAATAATGAGACGTCGGGGAGTTAGTAATTTTACTAACTCCAAACCGACGGATCGAGGAGTTAATAAAAGATATCTAGAATGAGTAATTAAGGAAATGGTGTGAGTGTTAAGCCGTCTACGGGTTAGCATTCCGCTAACCCAAGGTAGCGGATAAGAAAGGATTAAGAGATTTAGAGACCCTAATAGGCCTGCTTGTGTTGTGGCTGTTGTGATTGTTGTGTTGATTGTGTTTGCGTGATTATTATTATTGTTGTTGTGAGATTTGTGTGCAGGCTTGTTAGACTGCTCGGTGTTGGGCCGAGCAGTTGTTGTGGACACTTACTCCGGTCACGGGACCGGGTAAGTTAGTTGGTGCTGACTAGGTATCTTAGCTAGTCAGAGCGGTGATATTGGTAGTGTAGTGGCTTGCGGAATGGTTGGGGATTTACTATTATTATTGATGTTGATTGCGTGATCTGTGCTAGAGTCCCAGCAAGTCTGCGTGTTTATATTTCTGCACTAGGACTCTAGGGTGCGTTAGATTCCGCAAGCCTAGGTTTTGTTTACGTTCCGGTACTTCCAACCCGATCGGATCCTCGGGTTTTTACCTAACCGGGTCATGGTGATTCCGGTTATGGTGTTAACCTATCGGGTGACGCCGGTAGGTGTGTGATTCGGAGAATACGGGGTCATGTCCTAGGGCCAAATCACATGGAAACTCTGGCTATCTAGGGGTAGTCCGAGTCACCGCGTATCGATGGACGGAGAACGGTGTCCTATTCGTGGGACCTTGTGTACACGTTTAGGAGTCGTGGGTTAGTTACCATATAGGTGACGATGTAAACCCGTGGAAGTTACCGAGTTCGTAGGGCCCAGTGTTGTTTTGTTATGTTCCCTTTATTGCGCGTTAGATAGATCGAGTCCAATCGAGGACATGTGCCGCAGTGCCTTCGATTCCCTTAATTCTCCTTATCTTTGGCTTTGATTGTGTGTTGTGGTTTTATCACGACGTGGTAGTGCGTGATTGACCATCTCTTTCATTGATTGTTATTTTTGGGTGTGGGGCGGGACTTGGTAGACATTAGATAGACTAGAAGCCGTTAGTGGGGAGCCGATTCACTGGGTGATCTTAGATCGTTCATTAGACTCTTTTTGTGTTTTTCAGGTTTAGCAGCGATGGACGCGGGAGGCCTCGGTGTAGTTTCGGGATTGCTTGTGGCGGGATTTGATTTGGGGGTTCGGGTTTTTTCTCGGTTCGTCTTTGGCCCCATTTTATATGTTCGATTTACTTGTGTGTTTTGAAATAGCGATTGTTTGTAAAATTCTGTTAAACGTTGTGCTTAACGTTTGATTACTCCAAAAATGAAATTGTTTCCCTGATATGAGGTTTCGTCCGAACCGACACAACTCATTGAAGTAGTACGAGTTGTACAGCTTGGTACTATGGATATGAGGATAGCGGAGTCAAAGATGGGTTAGTGCGAGCCTTTGTCTCAAACCGATCCGTCTCTGGCTTTGTCTTGTGGCGAACCTTTCCTGTTCGACTTGCTCGGGTTCGATCGGTCATGTTCTTGTTTGATTGTTGACCGGTCAGCTCGACGGTCAGCGGAGAATGGGAAAGGGGCGTTACAGAAAGGTGGTATCAGAGCCAGGTTCTGCATGGGTTTCGAAACATTTCATTTTTGATTGTTTTCCGTGTTTTATCGAGTCAAATGTGTCACACAAGCATCCTTTAGGAAACCAGGCCGCGTACGTTAAACCCGGGGTTGGGATGGGAAAGTAGAATCTTCGTATTATTCGTACTAACTTGTCTTTGTGTTTGATTGCAGTCTTGCATCAGTGTGTCCTGGGTGGAGTGGAGGGGTGTGTGTGTGTGTGCGCGGTGTAGTTACAGTTGAGCGTCATGAGTCAGCAGGGATCAGTCGGCTCGCATCAGGGACAGTTGGATCAGTTTCAGGGATACCTAGCATCGCCAGGCCATTCACGAGGTTCTCGTACATCGGATCGTCCACCAGTTCCTTTGCGACATTTACAGGGTTCTAGAGCAGCAGCAGATGGATGAGCCGGTAGCTACGCTTGAGGATGTTGTGGAGCAGAAGGTCGGACCTCATCACCAGCCGGACCTACGACCTGGATCACCTCGTACACCGTTCGACATGGTCATATCACCAGGATCTACTGAGTCACAGTTCGAGCCAGTTACACCACCAGCCGAGATGGTAGAGGCGCCGCCAGCAATACCGGAGTACAGGACGTGCAGTGCCTGTGGAGTGCAGGGATTTCATTTGCATTGGTGCCCTCGACCAGTAGACCCACGCCTTCGGGAGCCGTCCCATCCAGTACTTGGACCCGACTACTGTCAGTTATGTGGTCACGAGGGTCATGGAGCATCGACTTGTCCTACCGTCGGATCCGGAGCATGTGTGCCATATGGAGAGCCGTACAGAGTACCAGTACCAGAGGATTATCGAGTGGGACCCAGCCGCAGAGATCCCGAGCCCAGTCATCCGCCGTTGTGCAGTTACCGGTTGTTCCGTTGTCCAGACCCGAGCCAGTGAGGACTTGTCAGTTGTGTGGAGGTTATGATCATCAGGCAACCGCATGTTACCGTGGACAGCGCTCAGCGTCCACTCCAGTCTGCCAGGTGTGTGGCCGCGCAGGTCACGTTGCTCATCCTTGCTCGATAGCCGAGCCACAGCATGTCGGAGCACCATCTCGAGACACACACTCGCCACACCCTCCCGGCGCACCTGCCAGCGGATACTTCAGCGAGCCGTTTTGCCAGTGGTGTTGGGCATTTCGGTCTTGCTGGAGGCGTTAGGTTAGGATAGGAGTAGTTAGGCCAGGTAAGTGGGGGCACTAACTCTATTTTTTCTTGTAGATAGATCGGCGGATAGGCGACTTTGCGTGTCGTCTTTGACTTTTCTGATGTACAGCGGCGTCATATGGGTTTTTGGATATGATGACGGCTTTATGTACGGACTCTGATCGTAACCATGTACTGAAAACCTTATGATGCATGATATATCTTTTTATGTATGTGGTGGATGCAGAGTGTTCAGCTGATCGTTTTGATTAACATAGTAACTATTTGCATGATTGAGATGGTTTTGAAAGCAAATGGGTTACTGTGTGAAATCAAATGATGAGCGGAACTGATGACCGTTCATCATGACCTGAACCCGGACTGACGACGCATCCGACCGATCAGTAGATTGCGTGAATATGTGTGTGGTAATTTTTGATTCCATTTCCTGTTGCTTGATTGATTGATTGATTGATTTGTTTGTGCGGTAGTTTGCGTGGTATTAGTGTGCGTGGTTTTGGGTAAACTGATCGTTTTGGGTCTTAGAGACCGTTGGGTTGCTTGTTGTTCGTAATTTGAGTAGTGATTGATCGCTTTTCTTCGGTTTTGTTAGAAAGGTAAAGTGTTGATTTTATTTTCATTTTATTTCAAGTTTTGAGCCGACTGAGAACGGTTGTGTTCAACCGTCAATTCACGAGGGAGCGGACTTATAGTGTATTGTTATTTAATCACGAGTAACCGTCGGGTACATGATTAAGTAACCATATTTCTATGGGAAAGTGATATCGGGGATAGATCGGGATAAAACTAACTGTTTCAGTGAGTTGTTGGCATTGAAAGTAGGATGGAATGACGACGCGATGTGAATCCGAGACCGAACCCGAACCCGAAAGCGAGATGAAGTGTCAAGACATCGTGAGACCAGTAGACCGGACCGTGAAGCAGTGGTAGACATCGTCAGTGGAAAATGTATCAGCGTATCGAGTGACCGACAGAAAGAAGCCGAGAAGTATGATGAGTTAGGAAAAGAATTTGGGAATGAAGGATCAGTGATGTTGTTGAAATAAGTCAGACGGAAGCAGATGATCAAATTCTTAAAGAGTGTCCCATAAAGAAGACAGAAAGTCGCAACCCGAAGGATGTGGAGGTCGAAGCGAAGTGGGGAAGCCGAAGTGAGAACCAGAGCTGAATAGTTGTGAAGATCAGTTGGGTAGAAAGGAACGAGACAGAAGGATCGTAGTAACGATGAGGTCAGTGGTATGCAGCAGTGATTGAGTATAGAAGCGTCGGAATGAAGCGATGAAGCAACTTGCAGGGTTCGGAACCGATTCGAAGTCTATTAGTGACGGAGAATTCGGGGACCAAATTCCGGTAAGTGGGGAAGAATGTGATACCCCGTATCAAAAATACGGTCAACGGACAGCAGAAAGTCAACCGAGGGCAAAATTGTCATTTTGCCAAGTGAGGGGCAAAATGGTTATTTTGCCAAAGTTCGAGACGGAAGCCGAGACGGGCCAAATATTCTTATGTTTCAACATAAAGAATGTTTAGAAGATCAGAATTGGAAGAATCGGAGCGGAAATGTGTTTTACGGCTTGTCGGGAATTGAAACCGACAAACCCGAAGAAACTTCAAAAATCCATATCCGGAGCTACGTAAGTCCGAACGGAGTGATTCGAAATGCTAAATTCATCAAATAGCATGGAGAATCAGTTTTTGGAGGTTTGGGGATTTATGAAAATCAGTTGATATTTTCTAAAACAATATCCGCGAAACCGAAGCATCGGAAAGAAGCGGGTTAAGGGCTGGTTTATTTCGGTTTAGGGAAGGGTTTTTGGTTTCTCAGACACTCCTGGAGACAGGTGTCACTCTGTGGATGCTGCCACCTCTCTCTCCTTGCATGCACATGCATGAGAAGGGTTCTTGAACTTTGGAAAAATTGTTGGACAACTCTCATTTTGCTCCCAAAAATCTCTCTCTACCTCACACCCACGAGCTCTCTCTCCTCTCTCTCTATATTCATCCCACTTGCCCAGAAAACCCAGAAAAATCCTTTGAATCTTCATAGAACCTCAAGAACATTCAAAGTGTTCTTGAGTGTTCATAAGACCTTCTTTCACCAAAAATCCCATAACTTCTTCAATATAAACCCAAATTAACTTCTGCAAAGTGCTATAGCTTTCTCTCTCCCTCCTCTACAATCTCCAGCCAGACACTGTCGTCGCCGTCACCGGAGCTCGCCGGAATCTGGCCGGAAAGCATCCGCAGATTAGGGTTTGGTGGATATCTCTCTTCCTTCACCAGATCTGAATGTTTTGAAGCCATGGATGGCTATATCTTCTCTTTGCGGTCAGTTTGATAGGTGGATCATCTTCTGAGTCTCCGGAAAAAGGGGTGAACCGGCCGGTCAACGCCGGACCACCACCGGTCAACGCCGGAGCCGGTGACCGGAGAAGCCCAACCGCCGCCAATCTTCAGCCGGATCTTCAAGAAGTATGATGGGATGGTTTGATTCAAGATTTGGGTTGGTTTAAGGCTGGTTTAGCCTTGGTTAACGGTTATGTCAAACCGGTCAACGTTTGACCGAAACCGGTTTAACCTAACCGGTTCTAATTAGAACGGTTTAGTTGGGTTGCATCAATTCAGTTGGTTTAGCTGGTTCAAGGAATGTCAACCGGTTCAAGTCAGAGTCAACGGTCAAACTTCGGTCAACGGTCAACGCACGGGTCAACGGTAACCGCCGGTCAACGCCGGAGACCAAGCCGGTCAACGCTTGGTCCACGGTCATTCCTATATTTCAGGGCATTCGGGAGTTCGGGGTTCATGTCGGATATCTCGGGATTCACACTCGCATCGAGCCATCTTCCGCGACTACTTCACTGTGAGTCGGCTCACAAACCTTTAGATTCATATAGACCGGGAATCGAGAAACCGTAGTACTAAGATTGCATACCCGTTAATAACATGATTAGTAATTGATAATAATTGGACGTTTAATGATAAACCGGATAGGACTAAATAAGCATGTTAGGGTTTTAGAATTTAAAAGGTTAATCAATTGTGTGCCGCTAGGTTGTTAGTAATGATTGGGTGATGCATTCATATAGACCGTTGTTTAGGACTGTATATGCATCTATATATGTATTAAGAACGATAATTAATGAATCTATATACGGGAATTAAGACGACCTTAAAATATGAGTTAAACCTAAACGAACGTATAAAATATCATAATGGGATCGGGGTTTATGTTTAATAGCGGGAGCGGGTAATGAACTTAATTAATTAATAATGAGACGTCGGGGAGTTAGTAAGTTTACTAACTCCAAACCGACGGATCGAGGAGTTAATAAAAGATATCTAGAACGAGTAATTAAGGAAGTGGTGTGATTGGTAAGCCGTCTACGGGTTAGCAATCCGCTAACCAAAGGTAGCGGATAAGAAAGGATTAAACGATTTAGAAACCCTAATAGGCCTGCTTGTGTTGTGGCTGTTGTGATTGTTGTGTTGATTGTGTTTGCGTGATTATTATTATTGTTGTTGTGAGGCCGAGCAGTTGTTGTGGACACTTACTCCGGTCACGGGACCGGGTAAGTTAGTTGGTGCTGACTAGGTATCTTACCTAGTCAGAGCGGTGGGATATGTCGTGTAGTGGCTTGCAGAATGGTTGGGGATTTACTATTATTATTGATTTTGATTGCGTGATCTGTGCTAGAGTCCCAACGAGTCTGCGTGTTTATATTTCTGCACTCGGACTCTAGGGTTCGTTAGATTCCGCAAGCCTAGGTTTTGTTTACGTTCCGGTACTTCCAACCCGATTGGATCCTCGGGTTTTTACCTAACCGGGTCATGGTGATTCCGGTTATGGTGTTAACCTATCGGGTGACGCCGGTAGGTGTGTGATTCGGAGAATACGGGGTCATGTCCTAGGGCCGAATCACATGGAAACTCTGGCTATCTAGGGGTAGTCCGAGTCACCGCGTATCGATGGACGGAGAACGGTGTCCTATTCGTGGGACCTTGTGTACACGTTTAGGAGTCGTGCGTTAGTCACCATATAGGTGGTGATGTAAACCCGTGGAAGTTACCGATTCGTAGGGCCCAGCGTTGTTTTGTTATTTTCCCTTTATTGCGCGTTAGATAGATCGAGTCCAATCGAGGACATGTGCCGCAGTGCCTTTGATTCCCTTAATTCTCCTTATCTTTGGCTTTGATTGTGTGTTGTGGGTTTATCACGACGTGGTAGTGCGTGATTGACCATATCTTTCATTGATTGTTATTTTGGGGTGTGGGGCGGGACTTGGTAGACATTAAATACACTAGAAGCCGTTAGTGGGGAGCCGATTCACTGGGTGATCTTAGATCGCTCATTAGACTCTTTTTGTGTTTTTCAGGTTTAGCAGCGACGGACGCGGGAGGCCTCGGTGTAGTTTCAGGATTGCTTGTGGCGGGATTTGATTCGGGGTTTCGGATTGTTTTCTCGGTTCGGCTTTGGCGCCATTTTATTTGTTCGATTTACTTGTGTATTTTGAAATAGCGATTGTTTGTAAAATTCTGTTAAACGTTGCGCTTAACGTTTGATTACTCCAAAAATGAAATTGTTTCCCTGATATGAGGTTTCGTCCGAACCGACACATCTCATTGAAGTAGTACGAGTTGTTCAGCTTGGTACTATGGATATGAGGATAGCGGAGTCAAAGATGGGTTAGTGCGAGCCTTTGTCTCAAACCGATCCGTCTCTGGCTTCGTCCTGTGGCGAACCTTTCCCGTTCGACTTGCTCGGTTTCGATCGGTCATGTTCTTGTTTGATTGTTGACCGGTCAGCTCGACGGTCAGTGGAGAATGGGAAAGGGGCGTTACAGGGTCTACAAGCCAAAAGCAAAAAGAAAAAAGAGCATGTGGAAAAAGTTGGTCTCACGGCTGCTTTGGTACCCCGTTGTGAGATGCCACTGTGAGAGGTCCTGATCCACAGCGACTTCGGGAAGTTGCTGTGGATACCGTTGGAGTTTACGGCATTCCGCAAAATGATCCACATCGACTTTGGGATACCGCTATACAATGCCGCTATGAGGTCTGATTTCTCACAGCGTCTTCAGTAGGTCTGCACATGCCGCTGTGCATTTCCATCATCCGCATTTCTTCATAGCGGGTTCACCAGGCCGCCGTGAGGCTTGTTCGTGATCTTTAGCTGTTTTTCCACTTTATGTTGGGTGTTTTTCAGTCCCTACGTCCTCCATTATCATTTGAATGTTCCACCATGTCTTCCACCACCTACAAAAAGGGAAACAAAGCAAATGCAATCCTAATGATGCCTAAATGCATTATCCTAAAGCTAAAACACACTAAAAATCATGATCAAATACACTAAAAAATGCAACACATCAATGGTCTTGAGCTGACGTTTCTTGTTACACTCCCCCCCAAACTTGGCGGAATGGAACATCTATGTCAAGTTTGAAACCACAAAATGAAACTGACTTGAAAGAATGAGTAGTGAAGCATGATCACATGGAGCTCTATGCTGATAAAATCAGTATGAGATTGTTTGGTTTATACTTGGAGATTTATCATTACTAACTCATAGGTATTTTGAACTTAAGAGTTTTAGCATAGTACCTCAGACGTATTTAAGACTTCTTTCTCAAAAAGAGTTTGGATTCTCTTAATCCGCTTAACTCACCAATTTTCTCTCATAACAAAAGAGAATATTTCTAAAGCTACTTAATTGATCCTACTCTCTCAGCTTTATATCCTCAAGTGAACGACAATCCGCATTTTCACAATCTCTCTTTGTCATTCCATGAAACAACTTATGTGTGCTTCAGAAATACCTTAGAATTTGACAGATATTTGCATCTAACGTCATCCTAAGCAAACCCAGAACTAGCCTTCCAATCATCTTTACAATACCTGAACTATAACTCTACACCATCCATCAATTTCAGTCTATCAAATGGCATTTTCAATTATTTGTTCTGTCTTGGATGAGAGTACAAAGACATTAGAGTGGGTAAAGGGAAGCGTCATTTTCTGTCTCCAAAATGCTAAACTTGCACGGTCTTATTTACACTCTTATATTCTGAATTATCTCGTTTCTGATGCTGAGGCGATGTTGAGGATTACGATGAAGAGAAAGCAGACGAAAAGAGAAACATGAATATGTGCTTGACAAACCCAAATATTCAAACATCAAAGTGGTAACGTCCAGTGAAACGCCATATACATAGCGAGTAGGTTTGAAGGTTTGAACTTGTCACCTGAGTTGAGGAAAGGACAGTACATGGAGATGAAGTTTGAGAAACCATTCTGAATATTTACAAGAATGTGATGTAAGCTATGGAGAAGCTCACACTGAACCGGTTTGAGATGGACGCAAATGATGGACTGAAGCGCTCCCCTTTGGGCCACATACACGACATAGATGGTTTACGAGCAGCAGGACTAAAGCAGATAAGAACACGAATAGGGAACAAGGTTGGCTCAAGCTGCAAAGGGGAAACCTCACGATGCAATTGGAGCTGGAGGCCGCTAGGAAACTTTAGTATTAAGGGTTTATGATTTCATTAAATGTGATTTGAAAATAAAAGAGTAAAAGGATTAATAACCTAAGTTTGCGAAAACCCTAAAGAAAATAAAGACTTAGGCCTTAAGACCTTACAACAAATAAGACAGAGAAATAAAAGGTGTCATGGCCATGTGGCAGACATGGGTTTAATGGGCCGTGTGTCCTGTCTAATGATCGGGCCTCAGATTATCTCGTTAAAAACCTTGCCAAGGAAACCCAGTGGGATAAAACCATGCAAGGGAAAAAAAATATAACCTTTGTCCCATAGAGACAAAATGATCTAAGAATCAACGACTCCGATGGTGAAGATAACTGATGTGTCATCGATCCTAAGCAATGACCAAACAAACGATCCTTTTATGAACGTGTGGTCGTGGTTGGAATCGGTCGTCTCGGAAATCCTTCAGGCCATATGGTTTAGAACGGGCTGATCATGATCCAGTTGGTCCAACTGCTCCATGATGTCATCTATGCTGCTCATGGTGATCAAATGCTCCATGGCTCGGTTTAATTTCTCCGCCAGCCTTCAATGGCTTGCTCTAATTCGGGGGCGCGTCCACTATAATGGCTTGGCTTGATTGGTTTGGTACGTTTCGGTCAAAACGATGTTATAACACCCCGAACACGGACTACGGACAATAGCCGAATCGGAGATGTCACAAGATGTCAAATACCTCCAATTGTCCAGCTGTGCCCATAGCCTGGCCGATCCATTGTCGATATCCGACCCTCTTGACTAAGGCCTAAGGCTTGCCAACCCGTACCCCATCTGGGATTTGTGTTGACTCGAACAAAGTCAAGTATCACTAGGCAATAGAAGTTTTGTATTTCACAAAATACGTGTATCTCACAAGTAAATAGTACATATATCATTAGCTAGTCCGTACAAACTTATCGAAAAAATACTAATATGAAATACGTACTTTCTTAGATTTGTAGAACAACCAACTTCACAAATCCACTCCGGTCACAACCTATGTCTGATAAGCAACAATAAGCAACATGCAATAAAAAAAAGTTGTTTACCTGCGAGACAAAAGTTGTTTAATAAGCAACAATATGAGTTACCCAGAGAGTCCAGAGCCACTACAAATGTTACTGCCCGACCAATCTCCATTTCCGAAGCATAATGCAATAAACAAACTCGCAGAAGCATCAATATGCAATAGCATCAAAGATAAACACATGCGAAAGAGATTAAACCACAATGCAAATCATGAATTCTATCATTAATGCTTAACCCGTATAGACGCACTAGACACATCACAAGCAGAGGCCTACTATGTGCATCAAACACTCCACACCCATTCTCTCTCGTGACTATCTAGCGTTACCCACCACGAAGAATCATAACCCAATCATCACACTCGATTATGGGAAACACACTTCCCTCGGGACCGCGTCGTCACATAGTGCTTGGCCATGGGGGCTACCCAAGTAACCCTCCGAGCCTTGTCACCTCAAACAGGGAGGTAAGAAACGGGAGAGCCGAATACACAATCCCAGAAAATATTACACATGTCTAGGATGCATCACACACCTCAAGTAATTTATACTACATGATAACCGGACATGCATCTAATTACTCTCACAAACATCTTACGGTGTAGGGTCTTGAAAAAGATCCGAAGATCACGGCAGCCAGTACAACCTTCTCGATAAACAGAAAGGAGACTAGAGTGTATAACCTATCACACGGAGCTACCACATCCTCACCCATACGGGAAACACCTTTTCCACAAACATTTCCAAGTGGATCTCAATCCGTACTCGTACATATTACACTCCATTTCCGGGGAGGTTCCCTAACCGGTCTCGTACTTATCACATCATGCATATAAAAAACATGGATGCAAATGTCGTAAACCTTGGTCCATCCACCAATATTATATCGGGATAGGATGGGTTTGTTGTGCTTATCCTAACTGGTCCTACATCACAAATGTTAGCATGGCATGCGACCGGGTTCACGACCAACTGGTCCTCATGCAACACTCAATCATGAACACCATATAAAGCATGCCACAATAAATCAATAATTCTATGCGGTTACCAGTCATGCTTGTAGACGGTTCCCGTCATGCTTGCAATACGGTCCCCATCATGCTTGAAAACGGTTACCCGTCCTGATTGCAAACGGTAACCCGTCCTCGTGCAAAAGCTATCCGTCCTAATTGCGAACGGTTCCCGTTCTGCTTGAGGAACGGTCCCCGACCTGCTTCCGGAACGGTTTCCATCCTGCATGCAAAACCATTGCCGACATACTTGTAAAACCTTTCCCGACATTCTTACAAAACCGCAATCAACATCATGCATGCTTAAGCATAAATAAACGTCATTCTTGCTCTACCACTACATGCATAATATAAACGAATAATAAAGTTAAATCATTCACGAGATATAACTGTTGGGATTATGTCCTGAAATCACATTGTACTTACTCTAAAAATAGTTGTATTGTCGAGATCGGACAATTCATGTGATACTGGGTAGCCATAAGGTTTTGCTAGAAACCGCTTATGACAAATGAGTTGTAACTCATTTCTAGTATCGTGTGAACCTACAGGGTCACACACCTAAGCAAGCTGGATACACTTAGTATGGGATTGATCATTGGCATATGATCTGATCAATGTGTATCGGATACACATTGAATTCGTGTTTTAAGAGGTGTGTCGATCGATGCCATTGGTGCGTCGATCGATACAAGAGGTGTGTCGATCATTGCCATTGGGTGCAACGATCGACACAAGGTCGATACCGTAACTGATGTTACGGTTTTGTAAATCGTGGGCCTATTTATAGGGGCCAGGTTACACGACCTAAATTGAGAGCCGTCGCAGACAGTTTTTCTTGACAGAAAACAGACCCTCTTCCTCGAGAAACGCGCAGAGAATCCCAGGAGATCCGATCACCGGTACTAGCATCCCGGCGGATTCCAGCTTGTGTGTGTGTGGACTACGATAGAGGCGCAGCGATTGAGGCGCTCTAGATCGCGTTTACCTGCTCCAATTTCCGCTGCCAATCTCTAGGTAAACACGAGGTCAGTTCTTAGATTCAATCACCTAGACCCAAGGATCCTAGGGAATCCAACAGTGGTATCAGAGCCATAAGGTTTAACCGATTGAATCAGTAGCCTAGAATTCGATTAAAATGGTACTTGATTGAATTGATGCTAGCTAGGATTCGTTTTGATAATAAGAATCTCGGATTTGTTAATATCGAAAACGAAGAAATGTGTTTTCGCACAGTGTCGATCGATACAAGTTTGTGTCGATCGACAAACCGCGAAAACGATGAAAATATTTTAGGGTTTTCGCACAACATCGATCTATGCACTGGGTGTGTCGATCGATGCAGCGCGAAAATACGTCGATCGATGCAAGTTTGTGTCGATCGATGCATCGCGAATTCGCCTATTAAAACAATGGGTTTCGATTTAGAAATCGCACTGTGTCGATCGACACACTGGGTGTGTCGATCGACACAGGCTGTGCGAAAGGATAGATCGGTTCGATTGGATTGAACTGGTTATCTCGCATGGTTATGTCGGTTTAATTCGATTAAAATTCCCTAATACCCTGTTGTATCGATCGACACAGGTTTAGTGGTGTCGGTCGACACAGGCCACTACAAAAAAAGTGGGCATTGATAGCACATTACGATAGCACGATTTTCGCAACTGCTATTATAGAGGGTATGTCTGATTGTGGTATTCTATTATAGCATTTAAAATAAGCTAAGCCGAAATTTTCACTGAGCGGGAACAAAAATTAACTTTGTCATCCTAATTTTTGGTACTAAACGCCAAACACTTAGAAATTTGGGGGTTTTTGGTGAAAATTTTCCCTAACTTTTTTTTTGGCGTTACGAAACACAATTCACTCACATACGATTCATTCCTCTCTCTCTCTCTCTCTCTCTCTCTCGTCTCTGGGTCCTTTCTTCCCTCCTCCTTTCATTGAGAAATCCAGGGATTTTAGGGGCTCTTCTTCTCCAATCTCAGATTTCTCCGAACCCAAAAATCCTCTATCTCGCAGACCTGAGCAATGACTCAAAATCCGGATCCGGAGCGTGAAGCTGTGCAGATCTAAGAAACAGTTGACGCAGTGATCTTTGGGTCTCCAAATCGGGTCTTAGCGTCAATACTATAGTGGAACGAGCTTAGGCACACTGGAAGAAACTAGGTAAACCTTTTTTTCCTTCGGTTTCAAAATTTTAGGGTTTTCCATTTTTGTTGTACTGTCTTTGATGGCTTACAATTTGGGAGCTTCGCTTTCTCTATTTTTCTCACAACGAATTTCATGGTGAGCTTAGGTCTTGATTTATGTGCATTCTTTCGAGGATAATCTATTTAGTTGATTGAAGCTCTAGCTGTGATTTAGAGATTGATTATACTTATTTTTGCTCGAAGTTGTTTTCTTACTGCCTATCTTACCTATATGTTTGTATCCATTTGTTAATGCTTTATATATTTGGTCTTCTTTCTAGTACAGGTGAAACTGTTACTATTGTTGGTGACCAGGATCCTGCGATGATGAAGTACTTCGATTGCACTCGCTCAGGACCACGTTCGGCTTTTGACAGCAATGTCGTTTATCAATTCGAGATCATGGAATATGTATGGATTCTCTATCATCTCTTTTTGTGAGCTTCTGCTCTTTATACCACTTTTGTATTTGGTTTGGCTGGTTCGACTGTTATCTCTTGTTCTATATTCTTTGATGTTTCTGTTCTGATTTCCTAAATTCTCCTCAGCTAATGGTCACGGTGCTCCTGGGGGGTTGGGTGCTTACAGTGGTTACTCAGGAGGACCACCACCGCATCATATGAATTCCACACCATCTTCGATGGGTGTTGCTGCTACTGGAGCGGGTGGATATGGAGGTCCAGGATCTGGGGGTTATGGTCATTCATCATCTTCAGTATATCCTGGACAGCATGAGCCTGTTGGTTCCTCCCCAGTGCCAAGGAACATGTACCCAAACGTTCCACCAAATTACTGAATGGTGAGATGGTTCTTCCTTAAATTGAGTTATTCTTTTTGATTGATCTAGCTAGTGTTAGAGTTTTTTTGCATGAGCATGGTCCAAGCATTTTTGACGTATTCTTCAATGGTTTTCACATAGATTTTCTTGCCTTCGTAGCTTTACTTAGTTTTGTTTGCTAGCTAGCTAGAAATTGTATGCTTTTTCTTTCCTGTGTCCACTTAGTGCTATTTTCTTGCGTTCAGTGATATTTGCTACTTGATGCAATGCCTGAGTAAGTGAGTATCATTGTGTTGTTAGCATGGATTCATGTAATTACTATTTTTGGTGAATAGTTGGGTAAACTTAAAACTATAATTATTTAGGTAATACATTCTTTTTCCTTTTCATCTGCTTTGGCTTTCATTTATAATTTCAAAATCTGTTAGTCTGTCTACAACCATCAGCATCATCATTTGCTTCTTTCTCTCATATCTGCAACACAGTGTCCATTTGCTCCATACATTAGTTGAGGGTTGTTTTGTTTTCTGCTTGAAGTTTAATCTTTCTTCTTGTCAAGTGAAACTTTTTTGTTAATACATTAGTTGATGTTTCTGTTCTGATTTCCTAAATTCTCCTGTTGTTACAGCATTTGGAGTGGATGCTGCTTTCAGCTATAAGTATAATCAATTACATGGAAACTATAAAAAGATGGAATTGTTGTATGTCCTGGCTTCACTACAACACACGCCATTCCGGTATGTGTGTGACTACTCAGCCATTGGTAAAATAATCCTCATATGTTCGTATTGATCTGGTACATGGTTTCACTGGTTACAGTTTGTTGACGGAGAACCTGTTTATAAAGGATCCTGCCGAACTAACATTGGTGGATATCATGTCACTGATTATTTAAAGCAGCTTCTGTCACTTAAGTACCCTTTTCATTCGTGAGTGCTGCTTCCACTGGTATATATATCTCAATGTGATTCCCCGCATTTCAAGATTTTGATGTTGTCTCCATATTCAACTTCACAAAAGGTCTAGGTTTACATGGGAGAAGGCAGAAGATTTGAAACTGGAACACTGTTACATCGCTCCTGACTATGCTTCTGAAGTTCGGAAATTCCAGGTAATTTGGTTGTTAATTTCTCTCGTTTCTTATCTTATGTTCGTGACGGTAGCAAACTAAAACCACATGATCGTCATTGATCAGGAAGGAACGAAAGAAGCTGAAGAGAAAACAAGATACTGGCAGCTTGTGAAGCAACTTGACCAGGTTGAAGAGGATGATATTCCATCCTTCTTGTCAGACACCGGTTATGCGTCCAGGCAAGAGCTAGAATCTACGTAGCTTTAAATTTGTAATGTTGTTTGTGTAAGACTTGATGGAAATGTTGTAGACATTTGTGTTAATTGTAAATACATTTTGGTTCATTAATGAAACCATATTATGAAATATAATTTGAATATTTGAAAATATATGAAATATTATTAAATTTAAAAATATAATTAATTAATAATGCATAAAAATACAGGATTCAAAATAATTGAATAATAGCACGAATTCGGTGTTATGATAAAATATATTACAGCATTGATATAATGTTATAATAAGATATATTACAACACATCTCAAATACGGCGCTATCATACGTGTCACATACCATAGCGCACGAAAAATGCTATCATATCGCACCACCCTATTATAGCTGCGGATAACATAGCATTTGTAAAAACGCTATGTATGACATATGATAGCATAATTTTCGCGCTGACAATATACATATTTGTTGTAGTGGGCCTTGCGATTGGTTGATCGGTTCAATTGGATTGATTTGGTTATCATGCTTGGTTAAGGTATATCGGATCGGTTTAAATTGGATGAATTGATTCAATTGGATTGAATTGGTTATCTCAATTGGAATAAACTGATTTGATTGGTTAAGATCAGTTTGATTGGATAAGTCGGTTCAATTAGATTGGACCGGTTATCGCAATTGGTCTAAGACCGGTTATAGGGTTGGTAAAGGTGGCATATCAAATGTCGACCAAGTGTGTCAGTCGATTCGCATGGTGACGATGCGAACCGTAATCGTTTGGTTTTTGAACCAGATGATTGAAAAACCGAACCAAATGACCTAACCCACATAAATTAGAACAAGCAAAACTCAATTGAAATTGAAAGTAAAACATGTTCTAAATCTATCTGGTACACATTGGATGTGTATTAGATCAAAAGGTCAGTTTTCAATATGGTCAACTGTTAAGACTCATTTGGTTGTTGTGATAGTCTTGCCAAGAGCTTGGTGTCCACAATTACGTGAGTGAGGCAGGAAGTAGTGTTGATGGTCTTGCAGTGCTTGACATCAACAATTACATGACCTAAGAGATTGAATTACTAAATTTTGAGTTCCGTTTCCTCAACCAAAATATCAAGTGATCTTGATGTCTTGCCCGATCTTGTCTACTGTCAAGACTCGTTTCGTTGTTGGATATTCTTGGAGTCCTTGGTATCCAACGCGATATGAATGAGACAGGTGGTCTTTGATAGATTTGCAGTGCGACTGTCAGTGACCACAAGACAGAAAGAAGATTGGTTTTACTTGACTAGGCTATCAGAAGTTCTGAGCCCAGAGACATCAGAGTGGATTAGACATAGTTTGTCTCATCTACGACCAGGAGTTGTACTGAGTACAATTAGCAATGATTTGCTTACCTAGATTACTGAAATTTGGATGACGGCGAGTCGCCCACTCTAATTTTGGTGATCTGAGGATCTTGGCTCATTATATTCATAGAGGAAACATTGTTTGAATACAATGCGAGTTTTCTTATTAGATAAGATTTCTCACTTCCAGAACTTCATAACTAAAATTTTCTTTGCTTAAAATTTTCAGCCTATGTCTAAAACTACTTTCTCGTTACGACCCGTCCTTGAGAAGGACAAGTTAAATGGGTCAAATTTCCTGGATTGGTATCGCAATTTGAGATTAATCCTCAAGCAGGAGAGTAAGGACTATGTCCTTGAGAAAGCTCTTCCAGAAAGGCTTGGGACCAATCGCTCGAATGCAGTATATGATGCTTGGAATAAGCATTATATTGATGTGGTAGATTTGCGTGGTCTGATATTGGCTACCATGAACTCAGACTTGAAGAGTCAATACGAGAACATGGAGTCGCCAATAGAGATGATCACCAGCCTGAAACTGAAGTTTCAGGATCTGGCACGAGTTGAGAGATTCCAGATGGTGAAGTCTCTCACTGGGTGCAAGCTACCAGAGGATGCTCCAGTGAGTCCTCATGTCATTAAAATGATGGGTTACATTGATAACCTGGGGAAACTGGAATGTCCTGTCAACTTAGAGTTGGCCACTGACATCATTCTGCAGTCACTGCCGTCTAGTTATGATAAGTTTATCAAAAGCTATATCAAGAATAACTTGACGAAGACATTGACTGAGCTGCATGGCATGCTCAAAACAGCAGAGCAAGACATCAAAATGGGTAAAAGATTTGAGAAATCTTGTGTTGACAAGGGTAGAGGCAGGGCCATCCAGATTTGGAATCAGGATAAGCCAGTGTCATCTTATAAGCCCAAGTCCGGCCCATCTGGTGTTAAAAAAGTGCTTCTACTGTGATGAGTCAGGGCATTGGAAGAGAGATTGCATTAAATTCTTGGAAGATTCACAAGAGATGAAGGATATGTATGGTACTTCTTCTTCAGGTATTGTGTTATTACTTCAAGTTCTACATATGTATTGGATACTGGTTGTGGTACTGATATTTTGGAAATATGCAGGGCATAAGCAACAGTAGAACGTTGAGGAAAGGACAAGTGGAACTGCGTGTCTGGTAAGAAGCAATGGTTGCTACATAAGCCGTAGAGATTCTTCACTTGTAGGAGCCTTTCAAGCTTGGTTTTAAATTAAGTAATTGCTACTATGTACCTGCTTTATGCAGAGATGTCTTTCAATTTCTTGTAAGAATTTGAATGTTTTTCATTATGATAAAAGACAAGTTTTGCTCTTTTGATCTTAATGAAATATTATATGGTAGCACCCCTTTTTGATAAATGGGTTTTATGTCTTAAACCAATATACTCTTGAATATAACATAAATACCAAACGGTTTAAGTCTAATGACTTGAACTCGATTTTTCCTTAGCACAGTCGTTTTGACCACATAGAGTGAAGCGGATTCAGAAGTTCCATGGTTATGGGCTTCAGGCTCATTTAATTGTAAATCATTTGAGACATGAATTCTGCTTGCTGGGCCAAATGACTGAGGCTTCTTTAGCAGAGCTAAAGAAAAGGGCCAGAGGCTTATTGGGCCTTACACGTACTGATGTATGTGGCCCGATGAGCATTAATGCCAAAGGAAATCTTCTGTACTTCATTACTTTATTGATGGCATCAATAAGTATGGATGTGTTCATTTGATGAGACACGAACAGGAATCCCTTGAGGAGTTCCAAGATGAAGTGTAGAACCAATTTGACAGAAGTGTTGAGATCCTCGATTAGATCGCGGAGGAAAATACTTAAGTAAATAATTGGGTGATCATCTGAGTGAGTGTGAAGTCATACCACAGCTCTTTTCTCATGGAAAGCCTAATTGGTGTTTCTGAGAGAATGAATCGGATCTTATTGGATATGCTTCGATTAATGATGAGTCACATGAATCTTCCATTATCCTTTTAAAATACGCTCTAAAATGAATAAGTTTACGCAAATTATGTTTCTATCAGAATCAGTTGAAAGACACCACATTGGATGTGGACTGGGTGATTTCCAAGTATGTTTTACTGATTAATTGGGATTGCAAGGTTTGTGTAAGGCAGTTGTCAACAAACAAACTTGAATCCAAATCTGATAAGGGCTGCTTCGCCGGTTGTCCCAAGGAAAACGAGGCTTAGTACTTTTGCAACCAATCCGAGAACAAAGTTTTGTTGTTCGGAACCATGTTTTTCCAAGAAAACAGTGGGAGTAAAAGTACAGCTCGAAGAAATTCGAGAAACACAGGAGGCTGTTAAAACTGTTGAGGAAGAGCAGCGGTTGGATCTACAGAGTTTTGTAGGATCTGAACCTGTGAAGCCAGAATTTCGCTGATCCTGATGGATCCATCACTAAACCGAGGGTGATTCCTCAAGACCGATTGCCGTGATCTGATGATCATTGAAAAGTGACGAGCATGCGAAATTCAAAGAAGCGATGGTGAGCCCCAACTCCGAAAATTTGCTAGGTATGCATGTTAGCTTCACCGATCTATTTATAGATTGAAGCAAACATCTTGGAGTTGGAATCTATGTTCTGTTAAAACGGCCAAAAGCTTTGACTCGATCAGGAACGAATAGAAACCGTGCGTTTACAAGTAAACAAGTGGGAGCGTAGTTGCAATTCTCAAAACTGTATGTTTATAACACACTTAATCTCATAAACGACGTTCCGACGCTGAAGTCTAGTCAAGGTTTGGGTCGGAAGTCAAATTCAATAATAGACGTGGGAGAAGCCGCGAAAGTTCTTGGAATATGGATCCATTGAGATGGATCAGAAGAGCTAATTGGATCGTGTCAGAATCCTTATGATTATACGGTACTGGACAGTTCAAATATGCATGACTCCAAGAACAGCTTCATACCAATGGTCTTATGGCAATAAACTTAGCAAGATGAAGTGTATGGGACACTGGCTGAGCTAGTATCTATGAGTGTGATTCCTTATGCTTCAGAAATAGAATCCATAATAAATGCCATATTTAACGCTCGTATAGATGCAGTTTACGCATATATCATGACGAGAAGATACCAATATGTTCCGGTAAGAGTCATTGGACAGTTGTAAGAAATATCCCCCAAGTGTTTGAGAAACACTAAGGATAGGCTCTTGTACAACTGAGGAAATGACGAATCTGTTAAGAGTAGTTAGACATACAAAGATGATTCACGTTTCCCACCTGTTTATGTCTCTTTGTCTGTGTAGCGGGGCTATCTGTTGGAAAAGTCTCCAAGCAGTGGACCGCAGAATATTGCTTATTAAAGAACAGCAGTGTGGTTTGTTGGAATGGCTCCAAGCAAGAACACCGCAGCATCTCTCACAACCTAAGCATGAGTTTCATGCTGTTGCTGTAGGTACTAGATATCTGAAGACGTGGTCTAGATTCTAGTGGGAGTTATGTTAGTTATGATGTTCAGATAGACATGATGTAGTCATGATTATGAAAAACTGACATCAGCATTATTTGATCATTGGATGATTAAATAATGGTCCCAAGTATTTTATGTTCATGTTATAGGACATCAAGTTGAGGACTTGATCATGAAACCCTATAAGTAAAAGGATGACATAAATTATGATTGTCCCTAGTCGAGATTGTCAAAGTGGGACACTGATAATCGCGAGAGACTAGCTTGTGAGGTGATTGTTGACTAAGTTTCATGGAGTCAATGATATGAGTATCACAGTCAGTCACATAGATATATGTTGGTGAACATATGATCGGACATGACCCACTAATGAGAACTCTACAGGATAGTTATATCTTTGTCATGAGAGTTTCTCATTACGACTATAGAGTATAGTCCTTAGATCTGAGTTCATCATGCTTTCTAGTATATGAATTGGTGCACTTTGACCTTGTCAAACGTCGATCCGTAAATGGCGGCTATAAAGACATTGCTTAGGTGTATCATGAAGTATATGTAGAAACAGGGATGGAACAAGAAGGGATTTGTCCCTCCTATGTAACAGGGGATAAATATCTCAGGGCCCATCGAAGATTTGATACTGAGAAAATGCATGGCCGTGCTCAAACGAGGTGATTGTCAGTCGTTTGTTTTATCAGTATAGATCAAAAAGTTCGATGAACATGATGTTGACTAGAATAAGGATGACACAGTTTCTTGCATTATGCCACATCGAGATATAGCGACAAAGGGATTATGGGAATAGATGATTCCAGTACAAGTGGGAGACTGTTGGGATTATGTCCTGAAATCACATTGCACTTACTCTAAAGATAGTTGTATTGTCGAGATCGGACAATTCATGTGATACTGGGTAGTCATAATGTTTTGCTAGAAACCGCTTATGACAAATGAGTTGTAACTCATTTCTAGTATCGTGTGAACCTACAGGGTCACACACCTAAGCAAGCTGGATACACTTAGTATGGGATTGATCATTGGCATATGATCCGATCAATGTGTATCGGATACACATTGAATTCGTGTTTTAAGAGGTGTGTCGATCGATGCCATTGGTGCGTCGATCGATACAAGAGGTGTGTCGATCGTTGCCATTGGGTGCAACGATCGACACAAGGTCGATACCGTAACTGATGTTACGGTTTTGTAAATCGTGGGCCTATTTATAGGGGCCAGGTTACACGACCTAAATTGAGAGCCGTCGCAGACAGTTTTTCTTGACAGAAAACAGACCCTCTTCCTCGAGAAACGCGCAGAGAATCCCAGGAGATCCCATCACCGGTACTAGCTTGTGTGCGTGTGGACTACGATAGAGGCGCAGCGATTGAGGCGCTCTAGATCTCGTTTACCTGCTCCAATTTCCGCTGCCAATCTCCAGGTAAACATGAGGTCAGTTCTTAGATTCAATCACCTAGACCCAAGGATCCTAGAGAATCCAACAATAACTTATAACCCGTCCCTGCAATTTAAAACCGTTAGTCCTAGCTATCGGGACTCACAAGCGTTTTCGGTGTGTTCAGGGTTTGGTTCTCGAAGCACCACAGAATTACAGCACCTGCTCCGCCATCTTTATAGTCAGAGTACTCCTAATCCACTTCCCCCAAGTCCGGAATGTTCGGCCTTCGGTTCACGATCGATCGGGGCTCGGTTTCTATTTGCAGATTGGTTTCTCTCTCTAACATGTTTTTCTCTCTTCCCTCTCAAATTTTTCGGTCTGGAATGTTCTGAGTGTGAGTTTTAAAATTACATGCATAATATAAACGAATCATAAAGTTAAATCATTCCAAAGACATAACTCCTAACCCGTCTCTGCGATTTAAAACAGTTAGGCCTAATCCTCTTCCCGCAAGTCCAGAATGTTTGGCCTTTGGTTCACGATCGATCGGGGTGCGGTTTCTCTTTACCGATCGGTTATTCTCTCTAACCCGTTTTTCTCTCTTCCCTCTCTACTTTTTTCGGTCTGGAATGGTCTGAGTGTGAGATTACACTGAGGGAGGGGTCCTATTTATATTAAAACCGTAGGTGGTGGTGGCGGACGTGAACCGGCATCTGATAGGCCGTTCCGGTGGCGAACATGCATCGCAACACCTCGGAAACACTCAGCTGCGTCTCGACGCGACCCCCAAAAGCTTTCTATGCATGGCGAAACCTCACTTCCCATGGTGGCACGAACTAGTAAGATTACATGTGCGGCGACTCATGGCGACTTCCGGTCGCGACATGCAGTCGTCATCATTCGTGGTGACACCTCCTCCCTGCCTGTTTACTTACTTCACCTAACTGCCTGATTTCTTTCTGACACCTCGTGCTTTGTGGTCTTGGCGTTTTTGGGCCAGAATTTCTGATCGGCGCTCATCGTCCAAGTAGCACGTTTAACTCCGATGTTCGTAAAACATTGGGACAACAATTGATATTAGCCCGAACACTAACTTAACTTGAGTTTACGAAGTTCTGGTAAATAATTCTACGCATAGTTCTTGACGGCATTAGGTTTAGGGTCCGGTCGTCATTCTTAGTTCTCGCTTCGGTCCTACCGACATTCCTCAAGCATCGTCGGAATTTTACCTAGTCGCTCCTCATCCATATTTTACTTCTTTAGACGGGGATAACATTCTCCCCTTCCTATTAGAATTTGTACTCGAATTATAATATTGTTGAATTGTTCTCGGCTTCCAGCGTCCGGTACTCTTTCCGTTATTCGGCGACTTGTGGTTTCTCTTGCAATTCCTTCATAAGTTATGCTTCTTTATGAGTCTTGCGGTTGCACTCGAAGTACTCGTCCTTCCTCCGTATTCTTTAGACTCTCGCCTCCTCCTTAGTACTTCTTCTGCGGTACTTCGTGTACTTAGTCAATCTCTACTCATCCGCGGGGTCTAGCTATTCACTCTATGTTTCTGTTGACATAGCGCATCTGTAACCACACTGGTCTTGACCATGCCTCGATGTTGTAATCTGTGAAAAAATCCATCCCATAACATTCCTTCCCATAAGTCCGATCAAGGGTCTGGTCATCTTCGGGAATCTTTTTTCCAACTTCTGGAAGTAGCCGGCTAACTCCACGTAACTTTTCCACTTTTGTTGCTTTGGTTGGTCGTAGCCATTCTTGTATGAACACATTCTTCTCCATATCCACGATCACTCTTTGTCCTGACACTTGATGTCTCGCCACCAAATACATCTAGTTTCCCGTGGCTGATCCAACACTCACCGATCTTAGGAAGAGATCGTGATGTTGTTGATCCCACAATAGCCTGTCGTTAAATCTCTCGTGAAGAATAAAGTACGGGGACTACCTCCCCGTAGTTTATATACCAACTCATCGCCGTTGATCCCACAATGTTCAAAAAATGGCCTCATACCGCTGTACTTGTCAACAAACCAAGGTTTTATCTATAAACAACATGCTCGGATAATGGTTTTGGTGCTGGGCTTTTAGGATTTGCGTCCTCTAAGTCTCACTAATCTTCTATACTAAGGTTTTGGGGAAAACACTTCTTCCTTGTAACCTAATGATCTTTCACCAACACCAATCAGGTTAGGAAATACAATCCTTAATATATTTACGCAATTAACCCCATCATGCTTAATTTAAAGAAACTCAATTCAAAAACGGTTTTTATTTATCATAAACCGTTAGTTCACACATATCCTTAGGGGTCTTACTAACGCTGAACATACTCACAAGCGTTAACCCGTCTATACACATTACTTGTGTATATCATAACACACACATAACAAGCATATATCACACACATGCATAATAGATTATGAGTTTAGTAAGAACCCAAACATACCTTGCATCCCTGATATGATGCGGTCCCTGCAACTACTTACTTTCTACACTAACTTGCTAACTTACGATTCATTCGGTCTTCAAATCATATCATAACTCGATCCTTGGGACGATGATGGGCTATCTACCGAAGCTACCAAAGATGTGGGCACATAAGGTCTTCTAAAGGGACAATAAGTATCCTCGTGGCCTCTTCCTCCACAACCAAAATATACTCTGGCCTCATGTAACATAGTTAACCAGAATTCAATATTGGGACATCCGGGGTCATAGTGTCCTCGTCGTTCACAAAATCCACACGGTGGAGTGACATCCTCCGGGCGCCGGACTCTCCTTTTAGCCTTATGTTTTCGACTACCTTCTCCCACTTCCCATCTTGACTGATTTGCGGCTGGGTTCACCGGTTGAACCGTCCTTCATACCAGGCTTCCTTCCCCAAGAATGCTGGATTCTTGATCTGATGTCTCCCTGTTTTCCTCTATGTTCTCTTCCTCCAGGTGGTTTATATCACATTCATCTTCCAACTCATCTGTCATGGGTATGTCGAGGTTATCCCCCCCCCACGGTGTAAGAATTGAGAGAATATATGAAGAATCAAAGGAGAGAACTCAAGAACCGTTTTAGGGTTCTTGAGAACAAGAGAGAGAGAGAGCTTGAATGTAACAAAGGGAAAAATAATCTCAAAAGCGTGTATCTTTCTTCTTGATATTACAATGAATATATAGACATAAAAACAACTCAAGTTCATGGCTAATACATTCAAATTCAAACTCAAATGACAAAATAATTCTGAAGACACCTTTAGACAAAAGGGTAAAGCAAGTAGGGAAGGGAATTTGAATTTGAATTTGAATCTTGTCTGCTGGCACTGTTCATTAGTGGAGACAAGCTTCTAGAAGATCTTTGACTTGATTAATGGTAACTTATCCTTTTACCACTTAACCATAAGAGTAACTTCCCTTCCCTTTTACTTATTCACCTCTTCTTCTTCTGATTGGATTAAATGACTTCTGATTAATGTCTTCATCTCAATACTCCCCCTCAAGCTTAACCATGGAGATAGCAAATGGTTAAGCTTGGAAATGTGGATATCCACCTCATTAAAAACCTTGATACGAAAAACCTCATGGGATAAAAACTGTACCAAGGGAAAAAGAGTATGGATTCCACAGCCTAGGAAATCAAGCTTGAGATAGATCTATGAGTCCAAGCTTAATATGAATGAACTCACAAACCTTCAAGCTAGCAGCCTTGGTGAATATATCAGCCAACTGATCAGAACTCCTTGTGCAGCAAGGCAAGATTACTCCTTCTTGCACCTTCTGCCTCACCTTATGACAATCCACTTCTATGTGCTTTGTCCTTTCATGAAACACAGAGTTGGATGCTATCTGAATGGCCGCCTGATTATCACAATGCATTGTGATTGGATTTGATGATTGAATGCCCAAGTCTTGGAGTAGAGCCTTCAGCCAAGTCAGTTCATTTGTCAGCTTCCTCATTGCCCTAAACTCTGCTTCAGCACTTGAACATGAAACCACCTTTTGCTTCTTTGTTTTCCAAGTGACCAGATTGCCTCCAATGAAAGTGCAATAGCCTGTAGTAGATCTTTTATCCACTCGGTCACCAGCCCAATCAGCATCACAATAGCCTACAATCTCTGTACTTTGATTGCATCCCATCCATATTCCTTGACCAGGAGATCCATTGAGGTATCTTAGGATGCGATCCACCATGCTCCAATGATGCTTCTTAAGAGCTTGCATATGTTGACTTATCTAATTCACAGCAAAACACAAATCAGGCCGTGTAATGGTGAGATAGATCAACTTACCAACCATCCTTTTGTATAGAGTGATGTCCTCAACCGGTTGATCTTCAATCACCCCCTCTCTTATGAATTTGTAACCATCTTCAAGAGGTGTCTTAGCTGCCTTTTCTTCTAGTTTACCTACTTCACTCAACAAATGAAGAGTATACTTCCTTTGTGATAAGAAGAGGCCTTCCTTAGAACAACACACTTCTATCCCTAGGAAGTATTTTAGTTCTCCAAGATCTTTAATATCAAATACAGACTATAAATTATCCTTGCTAGCTTGAATTCCTACCTTGTCATTCCCTGAGATGATAATATCTAATTAATATAATTGAGAAGTCATGTGAGAGAAACTATCTCCCCTCCTCCAATCAAAACATCAGATTATGCTAACATGTCAAGCAATTTTGGTTACTATTCCGAAACCATTTTTGATAACTATTCAGATTTTTTTTTTTCATCTCTATTCCTTTCTCTTGAAACCGTCTCTCTCGCTTTCTCTCCAAAAAATTGTCGCCATCAACGTAGGATCTCCTTCTCTCACCATTTCATGTACATAAATCCATCGTCGGTCTCCTATTTTCAGTTTAATTCAACCACCTCCTCTATTAACTTCATGAATTTTCATAACCCTAATCCATCTTTTCGTTTGTTGCAGTTTCCAAGCTGTTTCGCCATCTTCATCGAGCTCTTAATCTCTCTTCGATCAAAGGTACGAAAACATAGTTTCTCCATCTCTCTCTTACTTCCAAGTTATGAAATCCTTTTTTCCTTTGATTTTCGATTCCTACCATCTCGATTTGGATTACTCTATGAAATTGCAATCGATTAATTGTTTATATATGTCAACTGTTCTTCTACTGGCCAGATCAAAACCTGAGGCGAAAGAAGCTTGAAACGTCTGATTCAGGTAACCGTTCATATTAGAGGTAAATCAAACACAAGGATCTCCTTTCTCTCTCTCTCTCATCCAGTTAGAAAATCAAGCTTTAGTCTTCGATAAATCAATTCGTACGATCGCAAATTATTATTTTTTCTATGGAATTAGACGATTTGTGTCCGTTTCTCTTAATTTTATAAAACTGTCGAGAAGTTTTAATGTAAGGATAACAATATCTCAGTCCGAAGGAGCTAGTTACCAAACGGAGATGAAGAAACTTCGAAATCGAAGGCAATGAAGTTTGTAACCAAGGTTTTTGGGTTCGATTAAGCGGAGAAGTTAAGAGGTTATGGTGGTTCATGATATGTTGGTCGGGGCTTAAGGAAGGTTGGGGATTTGCACAGATCTGGTTTACAGACAAAGAGAATTTTAAAGGTAATAAACTTAAATCGGTTTATGGAGGTTCTTTTTCCTCCTCAGATCGTCGTGTAATAAGAGATTTGAGGGCGATTTCAATGAGACTGCCCCTAATCCCTTGGAAGATCTCTGATCAGTTAACACAGACCTTTACGTCTGTTTATTTTCTGCCTTTGCAGGGCTTCAGAGGATTCTAATAAGAGAAACGAGGAAAGGTTGGATATCGTATTACGGTCGGATTGATACATAGGAATTGGACATAGGGATTTTGTGGATTGCCTTCAGACATAAACTGCATCCAGGTTTGATGATTTGGAACCCTCCCTTTCTTAACTTGATTGACGTGGATTCAATATTTTGGCATAGTTCTTTATTCACTCAAAGGTGTAGCTTATTATCTCATATCTAAGAGATTCGAATATCAAACATGGAATTTTCATCCTTCAATTAGGAGACTAGAATGGAAATTAGGATCATAATAGTAGCCATTATATTATTTATTTAGTGCTGGCCAGGTAGAGCTAGGATCACATGTATCAAAAGAGATTGTTTAAGCCTCTATATAACTGAAAGTAGAGCTATTCTCCCAAGTCATCATTCTCAATATTTTCTCCTTTTACTCTCGGGTCTGGGTATAAGTTTTATTCACACAATGTCTCAAACTTTGGCTGGGTATTTATCTTGCTGTTTTTGTTCCAAGTTTTGGTTTTTGGGATCTACTATTGGTGGTCTCTGCTTTTTCTATCTTAATATGAAAGCAGTTATTTGTTTGGCTTCTGCTATTGTAATTCAGTTTGGACTGTTAATAAAATATCCTTTATCTATTTGGGTTCTTATTGGCTGGGATATTGAAATATTTGGAACATGTTTAGACTACAAATACATTTGTGTTCACTTATAGAGAGGATTCGTAGTAATGTTAATGATCATGAACAAAGGTTTATGTCAAAGGAATTGTGGACTTAATGGAAATGAGAATTCTATTGCTGGGTCAGTTTGATTATTGTGGTCATGGTATGCTTTGGCGGATTATTCTGATTTTTGGTCTAAGGTTGGTTGACTGTGGTGTTTTGTTCTCTAAATGCTCAATATTAAGGTATCAGTGGAATGATCATAGAGTGTGTTATCGGTTTTGCTTATTGCTTTCCAGATATATTGGGTGTTCTTTCAAGTGGTTCACTTATCTTGGAATCCCCATGTCTTACGATGGGAAAAGGATATATGGGGTTAGCTGTGATTTGAAACAGATTTCATTTTCTTCTTCGGTGTTTCTAGTTTTTTGTTATGATACAGGATAACAATGGTCTGTGCTTGGAGAAGCAATATATCAATGCATTCTTTTTTGAATGGGGCCACAAATAATACGGTTTTACAATATGCGGTCAAGGGGAGTGACGTATGGAGTCAAATATTGAGATCAATGAAATCTCTATACAAGTTACTCCTATCATTTTGGAAGAGGTACGGTCCCAAAAAAGACAGAACTTCACATTCATCGAAAGGGGTCTGCACTTCAAGCTTATGTTGCAACACTTCAACTATTATTTGGTACCTGGCACTGCCACCACCAGTGAAGTTCTTCCTCCTCCATGAGAGATGTCTCACGATTTGTGTATGAGAGTAGAAAAGAGTTTTTTTTCACATTTTCATATTATTTCCTAATTTTATTTTAATTTAAATTAAATTTAAAATGATATTTTATTTAAATAAATTAGTTTTCAGGAAACAAGATTCTTGAAAATTAAATATATTGATAGTGTAAATCATACATAATTTATCACTTTGAGAGTTAAATTGGGAATGATAAATAGTTTGTATATTAGATTAGAAATTTAGAATTGGTAAATAATTTGTGTATTTTTGGATAAAATTAAAAATTTGTGTATTTTTATGATAAATGAAATTTATTTTAGATATTTTAAAGGTTCTTTCCATTAAATTTTATCAAATTGTTTTGTCAATTTTGATTTTGATTGAAAATCTAAAATAATTATTCATAAAATTAGAAATATGAGATGTTTAGCTATGGAAGTTGAGATTAGATAAAATAAAAGAATTTGAGGAATAGCAAGTAGATGGACCGATTAACTGAGTAACATAATTGGGTAGTCACTTTTTTTAGAATATAGATTTTAAAGTTTTTTTGTTTGAAGATTTTATAGTTTTTTATTACACTCTTTTATTACATGTCTTATGTAATCTATACTGAAAGTTAAGCATAAATATTTATGTCTTCAGACAATGGATCACAAGAATGATTAATAGTAATTAATTTATTTAATAAGAGTTGTTAGAAAATAAAATATTGATCTTTATTTGTTTTGCTAGGAAGTTCTATGCCAACAAGTGGTGCTCTTGACCGTGTTGTCGAGAAGTTGAAGCTTCTTTTTTCGAGCCGACACTGTATTTACCTTCTTTGTAATCAAAGAAAAGTGCCGAACAACAAAAGTAACTTTGATTCGGCTTGATCCCTTCCGATTGGGGCTATACCGTCATAAAGAGATATGGTCCTCATTTTCCGGTTCATACTCAATTCCATATTGGCATATTTGTATGTGAAGGACCTGAACCAGATACCAAATACATGAAATTTTTTTTTATTTAGTTTGATTTGTTTCACTTTTTTCTTTGACGTATATTTTGTTTTACTTCAGATCCAGCCATGAAAAATACATTAAATAATTTTCTTAAAATTCTAATAACATAAGTGAAAACAGTTTTGGAATTTTATTTAAAAAATAAAAATGTAAATCTGACAAAACAGGAGATGTAAACGAATAAAAACAATTCGACAAGTAACTGCTCATAAACCTTAAAGCGATTATCGACTCTGAGAATCACTAAAAAAAAACTTTTTACGTCTTCTACTTAACTAACCGATTTTTTTAAAGACATGATCAACTACAAATGGTCCGCAAAATAGGACTTGCTAATCAGAAAAGGAAAAAACCTGCAAACACTACTTACTTTCGACCATTTGCTCAACGGATCTAGATTACCTCCTCTGTTCACATAAGCCAGATCATGTATCCGAGTCTAGCCAAAACAAACATCACCATAAAATTATACCTAAACAGTTGATAAACACTTACTTCTAGCACTTCGGAGTTTAAGTGTATAACCAAGTTCACCTTAAGAGTGTTGGTATGTATAGAGGTAGGCATTTTCTTTTCAAAAGCTTCGATTAGTTCCATGAGTTCAACATGAGGAAACATCTGCCAAAATATCCCCATTCACCATATTCGAGTAACAAATTAGCTCACGCATTGTCATATATCAAAAACAAATAGAGTGAACATAAAAAGTGAAGTCAAAGACACTCCATACAAAATGTAGCTTTCAAGATCTATGCTTTCAAGTATCTATACCTTTGCAGGATCAGCAACAGATATTCTGGAGATCAAATGACGACATTTAGTAGATATGTGAACATAATTCAGAATAGCATACTGTCTGAGAAAAACATTTTCAGACCAGAACATTATTCTTAGCTATATATACGGAAGAGAACAATTTGTCAAATATTAAAACATGAAGGAAAAAGTGCTCACATGTATTGTTTTTTGAAGTTCATAAGTTCTTCTGAAAAACAGAAAACCTTGAATTCCCCAATCACCATGCAAACAAAACATAACAGCCTTTTCCTTCACATGTGAGATAACAGTTGAGACTATGAGTGCCTGCAGGAGGAACATTTATTTCTGCAATGATCTGCATGATCTCTTTGATAGAATATAGAGAATACGAGAGAAGAGGCTTCATCAGCTTATATTCGAAGATAGAGACTACAAGAAGAGATCCAAGAAACATGAGAGATCTCTGGACTCAATATTCTTTATTTATCAAAATCAGTCCTAATAAATAACTGTTTTGGACCATGACGATGTTTCTTAACGTAATGAATTTTTTTTCTTCTAATGTTAGTTTAGCTTATTTTATATATTCACTATTAGCTATAGTTTTGACTATAAATGTAGATTTAAAGATGATAGTAGTGTTAATATATTTTTAATATAAAAATATATTAACAATACATGTTAACTTTTGAAAAATGTTATGTTTTGTATTGACCATCTACACTACCGATGTCAAATCCATATGAACAACAAAAATATTAATAAAGCAGCAAATCTTTTGGTATCCCGGAAGAAATATATTTGTTGTATGCAAGGAGTTTGAAAGATACAACTAATTATCAGGTAGTTGGATCAACCGTGAAAAAACGCTTAAAGGTCTTATTACTATTTGCTCTTTACATCATTCGAGCTAAGACATCAATTTAAGTTCTTAAGCAACGTAAACATTTTCGAATATAAAGCGGAATATTTATGAATGGTTTAGACACTCTGAATTTTAGTGTGATTAGAAATATGTGTACATTTTAAAATATAAATTGTTATGCAGGTAAAATCCACATCCAGATTAAAAGATGGATTACCTCTGTTTTGGATGAGGTGCTTCACCAATGCATATAGTGATGTCAATATGGGCTTTGGCCCTCAGGTTCGATCCGAATAGGCCCAATGCGGGGCGGGTTCGGGCAGTATAAAATTGATCCGAAAATCAGCGGGTCACGCGGGTTTGATCCGTACGGATTGCGGTTGTGCGGTTTGATCCGTCTCGGGTTAGCGGTTTTGCGGGTCAACCCGCTGAAAACAATTGTCTTTCAAGTTCTTGGCTTTCCATTACCTTCAACATCTACACGAAGCACATGTTTGATGTCAAATCTCTCTACGGTTCGTATGTACTTTGACATTTCCATGCTACTTAAAAGAAAGATTCTAAACTTGGTTGATTCACGTTGAGTAGAAAAAAGCAAAGTTTCGTGACAAGTGACGCTCGGAAGGGAAGGGTTCATGAGAGGTGATTTGCTTGGTGAAGAAGTCTCGTACAATCTTCCAAGTGGATGGAGTAAATTGGGAGAGTAACCCTTTATCGATCGGTGACATGTGTACATTCAAGCTCATCCAACCCAACGAGTTTCTCATTGTCTCCAAGAAGGCCAGACATTATGATCACTTTAGCTAACGTTATGTTGTCCGTGTGTGTTGTTTGTTTCCACCAGACGTTATAATTGGCTTTCTGTTTATGAAATTAAGACTTTAACTTGCAAATCATTTAGTCCAAATCTCTAAAAAAGAGTTAATTTTTATTTGAAGGTGAAGTATTTTTACCCATTAACAGATAAAGATGCACAACACAGCTGCAACCGATGTGTTCCGCTTCTATGAAAACGAGGCAGCTAACTTGAAGATGGAACTGGCTAGTCTTCCTGGACGTATTAGTTTTACCTCTGATTTATGGTCATCAATAACGCAAGAAGGCTACATGTGTCTCACTGCACATTACATAGATCGAAACTGGAAGCTGAAGAACAAAATCCTAACATTCTATGCTGTCCCACCACCACATACAGGTATGAGTTTAGCAATGGAGCTTCTTGAGTCATGAAAAAAATGGGGAATTAATAAAAAGGTTTTTTCCATCACGTTAGACAATGCGACCAGTAATGATTCAATGCAAGACATTGTAAAATCGCAGCTGATATTGCGCAATGATTTGTTGTGTGGAGGGCAGTTTTTCCATGTTAGGTGTTCAGCTCACATACTGAACCTTATTGTTCAAGATGGCTGAAAGTTATCGGCAGATCCTTGCATAAAGTCAGAGAGAGTATCAAATATGTTACAACATCTGAAACGCGTGAGCTAGTGTTTGGGAAATGCGTCGATGAAGTGGGTTTACATCTCAAGGCTGGTTTGGTATTGGATGTGCAAACAAGATGGAATTCAACTTACCACATGCTTAACAGAGCTATCAAGTACCGAGATGCATTTTCTAACCTTGAAAGGATTGATGGGAAGAACTACAAGTTCCTTCCTACAGATGAAGAATGGAATCGAGGAAAGAAGATTTGTGATTTTTTGAAGCCATTTGATGAAATCACTAGGCTTATATCAGGTTCAACATATCCAACTTCGAACTTGTACTTCAAGCAAGTGTGGAATATCCAAAACTGGCTGAAAGAGAATGAAACAAGCAATGATTCAGTTGTCAAAGAAATGATCAAACCGATGAAGGAGAAGTTTGATAAGTATTGGGAAGAAGTTAGTGATGTTTTTGCAATGGCTTCCGTCTTTGATCCAAGATTGAAGCTTACGCTTGTAGGATACTGTTTTGGAAAGCTTGATCCAAGTTCTTGTAAAGCGAAGATGGATCACTTGCGTAGTAAACTGCGTCTTCTGTTTGAATCGTATGAGAAAAAACCGAAGTCCACATCACCATCTACATTATCACGGGAATGTGATCAACAAAATTCCGATGATGAAGAAGAAAAAGGGAGTTTTGCGAATTACGATGTAAGTATTTTTCATTTTGAGTTTATAATAGCATAGAGTTTGATTACTTCTTTTAGGAAATCTATTTGTTAATACACAAGTACATTTTTTCAGGATTTCTTTGCCTTCCGAAAAACCAGTGTTGCCGTTACTGAAATTTCTTCTCTGGAAACTTATCTTCAAGAACCGGCATTAGACATGACCATCTTTAAGAGTTTGGACATCCTGGACTATTGGAAAGATAATACTAAAAGATATGGTGAGCTATCTTCGATGGCTTGCGATTTGCTTAATATACCTATCACGACAGTAGCTTCAGAATCTTCTTTTAGCATTGGAGCTCACGTTCTGAACAAGTACAGAAGTCGACTTCTTCCCAAAAATGTGCAAGCTATGATATGCAGTCGCAACTGGTTAAGAGGATTTGAAGCATATGAAAATGGTAAACAAATCCTTATTATAACTTTACACTTATTTGATTATAACTTTCTTAGTTTCACTAACTTAGTTTAATCACATATGTAGAGGATGAATCTGATGGTGAAGATAAGATACTACCATCTTTCCAATCCATTGTCGATGATAAAGATTTCGAAGATGAAAGTTGAAGAATCAAGTTCAGTATGCTGTTTTGTGTTTTGGCCTTTGTTCTTTGCTTTTTTTGAATGTTCCTTTCGAATAGTTGATTTTTTCTTGGTTTTTAGGATTCTCGAATGCTTTGGTTGTTTTTCCAGAATTAATGTTTTGTTGGATTATTGGAATGTTATTTTCTGATGTTTAAGTTCCCAAGAAACTGTTTGGTCGAAAGATTCACAAGAGCCAACTTTGACAGGTCTGTATTTGACAATTCATTTTGTAGTGCAATCTACTTCAACATATAGCCAATATTTTCTCTGCTACTGAGACTTCCAAAGTAAAAGTCAGATGATAAAAAGACAATGTCCCAAGTATCAAACCCAAAGGATCCCTAATTTATTTATGAAAATACATAAATAAACCCTGCATAAATGCAAAAGCAAAGACGTCTCTCTACTATATTATAAGCCACCTCTAGAAGTAGAAATCCACGTCCATCCTTCATTGTATTGGTGCTAAAGTAATTCACTCCTCCCTGACAACAAGAGTAATAAAATCAATTACATTCCAAGAAAATCAACTAGAGATGTTAGCTATGAGTGCCAAATAACAGGCCGTCTCAGTTATGTTCATGGTCGAATGGTGATTCAAAGAATAGCTAGATGTATTTTAAAAACAAGTACATAAGTGTATGGATACAAAGTAACGTCACTATCTTATATATTGAACTTTCTTGTTTTTGCAAGATCCATAGCCAGACACGAAATGATGTTAATGGTATAAACCAAATAGCTGAAGTTTAATATTCATGCCAAAGTCATTTTTATGAACCTGTTTGTGACAACCAAAGTTTCAGTTAGCCAAAAATAGCATGGTCTCTGAAAATTTGTTGTAAGCTAACAAGAAACAAATACCAATATCCACACGAAGAAGCTTCTTCATACTAAGATCAAATTCAAAAGCCATCTTCTAATCTGAACAAGTACCTGAATATAGTGTACTAGAACAGAATTTTTATATAAAATCTTATTGTTATAAATGTTTTTTGATATAAAATCTTCATTAAAACATGAATAAAATTAGAAAAAATAGATTTGTAGTCAGTTAATTAAATTGCAACCAATTTATACAGGAACCCGCGGGTCAGCCCGCTAATCCGTAAAATATATGCGGATTGGGCTTGGGCCATATATTTATAGACCGCAGCCCGCGCGGACCAACCCGCATGATCCGAAAAATAAATAAAACCGCGTTGGGTTGGGCTATTTGGGCTCGGGTTAGCCCGTCTGACATCTCTAAATGCATATATTCTCAACTTCTGTCGTAAACTTATCAAACATTTCCACTTACCTTAATTTTTGGGCAAGAACATTTCTTTCTCTATTTATCTTAATTATATGTTCGGTCTTAGGTCTTAAAACTATTTGTTCCTTAGATCCATCTTCCTATGAACGAACGTTTTTTTTAACGGCATTAGCTTTTTTTCCATTGATTGTGAGGTTAATTATTTTAGATACATCTTTTTGGTTTATGTGTTTCATTAATGATTATGCCAAAATACGATTCCCTAAAACGTTATTAATGTAAACTTTAAAATCGAATATCACATGGGATTGTTGTTTCGGTTAGTCATACTATGAAATGTTATTTGAAATAAATGGAACCAAAATCAATGCTCGTACAACGCACGGGCCAGAATACTAGTCATCAACAAAAATGAGAATGACTACAATACCTTCCTGGTTTGAATGAGTAAAGAGTGTATGATTGGCTTCTGATCTCTTGAAGCCTCTTTCCATAAGAGTGGTGCTTAATTTGTGATACCAAGCTCTAGGAGATTGCTTCAGCCTATAGATAGCCTTCTTAAGTCTCAAAACTCTTCCTGGTGTAACCATGTCTTCAAGACCTGGTGTAACCATGTCTTCAAGACCTGGTGGTGGAGTCATGTACACTTCATCCTCTAGCTCTCCTTGGAGAAAGGCATTCTTGACATACATATGCCATAAGTCCCATTCCAAGTTTGTTGCTAAGGATAAAATGACTCTTACTGTATGAAGCTTAGCCACTAGTGCAAATGTATCACGGTAATCCTCTCCATAAGTTTGTGTGAATCCTCTTGCAACCAATCCAGCCTTGTACCGCTCTATCTCTCCATTGCTTTTGTATTTTATAGTGAACAACCATTTGGATGTCACTGCCTTCTTCTTTCTAGGTAGGTGTGTCTCATACCAAGTGTTATTATTCTCCACTGCTTTGATTTCATCTCCTACTGCATCTCTCCACTTCTTATGCTCCTTTGCTTCGTCATAATTTTTGGGAACCAATTCGGCATCAAGAACACCAATGAAGACTTGATGTTCAATAGGGAAGTGAGCAAGTGTGCAAACAGCTTGGTTTTGATGAGCAACCGCCAAACTATTGTAGTAGACTCTTGTGTTTCTCCATTCAGATGGGTCCTTCTTCACTCTTGTGCTCCTCCTCAAGACTTGCACATTCTGATTAGTATCCATTTCCTCTTGATCCTCCTCCATCTCAAACTGTTCAGACTCCATTTGATGTGCTTCTTGATCTTCTCCTCCTCCTTGATCATGGATGGTAGAATCCTCCTGTTGATCAGATGGTGATTCTCCATTGTCCCCCTCATGATCAAGGTGGTGAGTATCAACAAAAATTGGAGCCTCCTCAGTCCCCGCTATAGCTTTTGGTGCATCCTCCTTTTGTTTTGGTTGACTGATCCCAAGGTTCTCTAAGATGATTCTCAGGTCGTTGGCACTGTCAGATGGGTCATTTAGGAGATATTTTAGGTTGTCCCAGCTCTTCTCACCATAATAGCCCTTTGACTCCACAAATTTGACATCTCTAGAGATTAATACCCTTCTAGTTTCATGCACATAGAAATTGTACCCTTTCTGATTAGTAGAGTAGCCAATGAACATTGCCTTAACACTCTTTGCATCAAGCTTGTCTCTCTGTTCTCCTGGAATTAGAACAAAGCACAAACACCCAAACACACGTAAGTGATGAATTGAAGGTGTGGTTTTCTTCAATACCTGATAAGGTGATGCATCTTGGAGAACTTTGGTGTGTGTTCTATTGATCAAATAGCAAGCAGACATCACATCATCACTCCAAAAACATTTGGAACGTTTGTATGGAACATCATTGATCTGGCCACCTCCATCAAGTGTCTATTCTTCCTTTAAGAAACCCCATTCAGTTGTGGTGTGTATGGACAGCTTGTTTGATGGATAATTCCATGTTTAGCTAGATGTTGTTTGATTGCTTGTGTATTCCCCACCATTATCTGATCTAAAACTTTTGATCTTTGCATTGAAATTGTTAGATACATAGTTCTGAAAGTTTGTGAATGCTTCTAATGAAGGAATTTCTAGCAGATCCTAATCCAATTAGGCAATCCTGGTCTGAATTCTAAGCCTAGGATCTGGGGTTCATGTAATTGAATCATTGGGATCTCAGAATTACCTGGTGATTAGCAGCGGAAGATTTGCAGATAATCAAGATCTAGAGCGCCTCAAATGCTGTGCCTCTACTGGTATCCACACGCACACAAACTGAACAGAAGGGATGCTAGTGCCTTTAGAGATCAGATCTCTCGAGAGGTTTCTCTTACCGTTCTGGTGGCTGTGAATTAGGTTAGATCTCTGTGTTTAGGTCGACCATATATCTTATATATGTCGACTTAAACCACAACCGAATTAACCAGCTATTAAACCGATTTTAATCTGGCAATTCGCGACCTGTGTCGACCGACACACTTATTGTGTCGATCGACACTGACGATCTGTATCGACCGACACACTTATTGCGTCGATCGACACTGCCCCAGAAACTTGGTAATGAATGCATATCAAATATGCATTCACTCGATCATTACATTAATGATCAACCTCATATACAACGTCCAATTTGCTTAGGTGTGTGACCTTGTAGGATCATATAACACTAGCAATGAGTTCTTAACTCATTGATCATAAGTGGCTTCTAGCAAAGCATTATGACTGCCTAGTGTCATATGATTGTCTCATCTCGACAATACGACTTTTACTTAAGAGCAAGTACAATAGATTTCAGGACATTCCCAACAATCTCCCACTTGTACTGGAATCATCTATTCCCATAATCCCTTCGTCACTGTATCTCGATCTGGCATAAGGCAAGATCTGTGTCACCCTTATTTAGCCAAGATCATGTTCATCGAACTCCGATTTATACTGACAAGACAAACGACTAACAATCACCTCGTTTGAGTGTGGCCACACATTTCTCAGTATCAAATCTTCGATGGGCCCTGAGATATTTATCTCCTGTTATATAGGAGGGATAAATCCCATCTTGTTCCATCCCTGTTTCTTCACACGTTTCATGATACGCCCAATCAATGCCTTTATAGTCACCAGTTACGGCTAACGTTTGACAAGGTTAAAGCGGACCAATTCATATGTAAGAAAACATGATGAACTCAGGTCTAAGGACTATACTCTATAGTCGTAATGAAAACTCTCATGACACTTATATAACTATCCCGTAGAGTTCTCATCAGTGGGTCATGTCCGATCATGTGTTCTCTAACACATATCTATGTGATTGACTTTAATACTCTTATTAATGACTCCATGAAACTTAGTCATCAGTCACCTCACATACTAGTCTCACGCGGTTGTTAATGTCCCACTTTAACAACCTTGACCAGGGACCAACTTAATTTATGTCATTTATCACTTATAGGGTTTCATGATCAAGTCACATACTTGATGACCTATAAAATGTCATAAATTACTTTGGGACTATTATTTAATAACCATTATTAAATAATACAGATGTCAGATTTCAATAACATAATCAAATTATGTTTTCACGAACATCATATCATAACTAAAATTAACATCAACAACTCCCACTAAAATTAAGATCACATCTTAAGACATCTAATGCCTTTAGCAGTAGTCTGACCCTCATTCTCTCTTGCTCAGTGTGTATCGAAAGACACTGCGTCTTGCTAAGAGTAATACCAAGAGTCATTTGCACGAGGCCCTTCTTGGAATCCTGCATACTGGACCTGTGCAAGACCTTATCACCATAAGTATCTTGACACAATCCAATTAGCTTGTCCAATCTATCTCCATAGATTCTTATTCCAAGAATGTACACGGTTTCTCCCATATTTATTATCGAAAAACAACTTTCGAGTCAAGTCTCAACAGACTGAAACAATGGAACTTTATTTCCGAGAAGTAGTATGTTATCAACATACAATACTAGAAATGCAACTGCGCTCCCACTAGTCTTCTTGTAAACACACGGTTCCTCCTCGTTTCTGATAAAGTCAAACCTTTTGATTGCTTCATCAAAACGAAGATTCCAACTCCGAGATGCTTGCTTCAATCCATAGATGGATCGATGAAGCTTGCATATCTTCCCAGCTTCATTAGGATCAATAAAAACTTCAGGTAGTGTCATGCACACATCCCTTTCCAGAATTCCATTAAGGAAAACTGTTTTCACATCCATCTGCCCGTCATCATAATGAGCGGCGGTTGCTAGGAGAGTCCGAATGGACATAAGCATGTTGACTGGGGATTAGGTTTCTTCATAGTCAATACCATGAAATTGCTTGAAACCTTTTGCCACCAACTTAGCTTTGTATATCAGAATATTACCATTTTCGGATTCAGAGCTCATCATTGCTTCTTCAAAATTTGTAGGCCTGTCACTTTCAATGATCAACAGATCATGGCAATTCGTTACGGGAAATCCACATTTCTCGGGTTCGTGACGGATCCTTTCGGATCTGCGAGCTTCAGTTTTGTGTAAAAGTCGCGCACATATCTCATATGCATACTTTTACCATGACCTAATTAACCAAGATTTAAACCGTAGTTAATTAAGTCATAAACCAAAATCAATATTTTGGTTCGCGATCTGTGTCGATTGATACAACTTTTGTGTCGATCGACACTTCTTCTGAAACTCGCCTTTTGAATGTATATCGAATATACATTCACCAGATCCTTGCAAACCTTAGGCATCACAGGTGCAGGTTCTACAACTCCTTGTAGACCCAACTGCTGCTCTTCCTCATCAGGTGGAGCAGTCTCCTGTGATTTTCGAATTTCTTCGAGTTGTACTTTACTCCCACTGTTCTTCTTGGAAAGAAAATCTTTTTCAAGAAAACATGGTTCCGAGCAACGAACAATCTGTTCTCGGACCGGTTGTAAAAGTAACATGCCTTGGTTTCGTTAGGACAACCAATGAAGTAGCACTTTTCGTATTTGGGTGTGAGCTTATCAGAGATTAAACGTTTTCTATAAGCCTCACAACCCCAAGTCTTCTTGAAAGACAAATCAGGAACATTAACAGTCCACATCTCATGTGGTGTCTCTGTAACTGATCTTGATGGAACCCTATTTAGTGTAAATGCAGACGTTTCTAGAGCGTATTCCTGGAAGGATAATGGAAGATCTAAGTGACTCATCATTGATCGAACAATATCTGATAAAGTCCGATTCAGGAGGAGTGAATTGTGAAACACTTTCACAATCTCTCAGATGATCACTAAATTCTTGACTTAAGTATTCACCTCCATGATCTCATCGTAGAGCTTTAATACCTTTGCCAAATTGATTCTGTACTTCATTCTGGAACTCTTTGAACTTTTCAAAAGGTTCTGACTTATGTCTCATTAATAAGACATAACCTTACCTACTGAAATCATCAGTAAAGGTAATGAAGTTCTGAAAGTTTCCTCTAGCACTAGTGCTCATTGGCCCATATACATCCGTATGTATAAAACCCAATAAGCCTCTGGCCCTTTCATTTTTGATCGTGCAACCTGTATCGACCGACGAACCGTTTGTGTCGATCGACACTACCTTTGTTGAAAGGGGCCTCCGTCATTTTACCCAATAAAACAAGATTCACTTTACTCATTATGATTCATAATCAGATAAGCCCAAGAGCCCATCACTATGGAGCTTCTGAATCTGTTTCTCATTTATGTGGCCCAAAACGACAATGCCAGAGAGAAGTTTGATTCTTATCATTTGACTTGAATCTCTTGGTATTAATGTTATAGTTGGGCACGTTCTGGTTTAGAACATAAAGTCCATTCTCTAATGGATTGCTACTATAAAATATATCATTGTAATCAAATGAATAACACTTATTCTTAATTTTAAAACTGATATCCTTCCATATCCAAACAAGGAATATAAATAATCTTAGCAGGTACATAATAGCAGTTTTAAGTTCAAAACATGCCATAAAAGAAATCAAATGAAATACTCCTACGGCTAATGCAGCAACTCTTGCTCCATTTCCCATGCGTAGATCCACTTGATCTTTCTCCATAGTCTTACTTTTGCTCAGGCCCTGCATATTTTCACAAAATATGAGTACCACAGCTGGTATCAAATACCCAATAAGTAGGACTATAAGAAGTAACATTTACTTCTATAACATAATACCTGAAGAAGAAGTCTCGTACGTCTTCTTCAGCTTCTCATAATCTTCCAAGAATTTATTGCAGTTTCTTTTCAAATGCCCATAACCATTACAATAACGGCACTTAACATCTTCAGAAGGACTGGTTTTAACCTTAGGAACATGGTTGGACTCGCTTGGATTCACAATCGAGCTCGTCTTGCCATTATCTTTGTCCTTACCAAGTTTCTTAAACTTATTACCCTTTTGTACCATAAGGACATTTGTGGTGTCCTTCTTGATGTTAGGTTCAGCAGTCTTAAGCATCCCATGCAATTCAGCCAACGTCTTCGTCAAGTTGTTCATGTTATAGTTCATAACAAATTGATCATAGCTTGACGGCAGTGACTGTAGAATGATGTCAGTAGCCAACTCTTGGCTAATGGGACAATCCAGTTTCCCCAGGTTATCAATATAACCCATCATCTTAATGACATGAGGACTAACTGGTTCGCCCTTTGGTAGCTTGCACTCAATCAGAGATCTTACCGTCTGGTATCTCTTAGTTTGTGCCTGCCCCTGAAACATATTTTTCAGGCCAGTGATCATATCTATTGGCGACTCCACGTACTCATATTGCTTCTGCAATTCCGAGTTCATGGTAGCCAACATGAGACAACTCACATCCACCACATCATTAGAATTCTTATCCCAAGCATCCTTATCTGACTGCCAGGCATTGGCTCGCTACTTCTTGGGGAGTACTTTCTCAAGGACATAGTCCTTCTTCTCCTGTTTGAGAACAATTCTCAAGTTCCGATACCATTCAAGAAAGTTTGATCCATTTAACTTGTCCTTCTCAAGGACGGATCGCAAGGAGAAGTTGTTACGATGGTTTGTGCTAGACATAGCTGAAAAACAAGGGAGGTTTAGTTATGATGTTCAAGAAATGAGAAGTCTTAACATTTAAGAAAACTTGCATTATATTCAAACAATGTTTCCTCAAATGAATATAATGATCCAAGATCCATACTTCACTAAACTTGAGTGAGCCACTGGCTAGCACCCAAAATTTTAGCTATCTAGGTAAGCAACAACCTTGCTAGTTATATCCAATATAACTCTTGGTTGTGGATCGACATCTCATGCCCAATCCACCTGATGTCTCTGAACCCAAAACGATTTTGATTGCCCAGTCAAGTAAACCAATCTCTTCAGTCATGTAATTGTTGATGTCTTGCACTGCAAGTCCATCAACACGATTACCTCCTGTCTTACTCATATAATTGTGGACACCTTGCACTGCAAATCTATCGCACAATGAAATGAGCCTTGACAGTTGACAAGATTGGAAAGACATCAAGGATCACTTGATATTTGGTTGAGGAACGAAACCTTTAAAACGTTCAGTTTTATTATGTTTTAATTCTTCTAATTAAAATGGTTCATTTTGGTTTGGTTCTGTGATTTCAGATTCAATAACCTAAACCATCGGACCTTGTGTCGACCGACACTACTTTAGTGTCGATCGATGCAGGTTAACCAAAACCAATTTGCGATAACCGATCAATCCAATTGATCCAGTTTTATGATAACCAGTCAGTGTCGATCGACACTACATTAGTGTCGGTCGATGCTAACCTAATCAAACCAATCGCAATAAACCGTTCTTAGCGTTTAACCATTATTAACCAAGCTCGATCACTGATTCAATCCAATTGAACCGATTTATCAATTTCGCGAGGTTTGTGTCGACCGACAAAACGCTTGTGTCGATCGACACTAGGCAAAACCTAAGTTTTTATTCGGGTTTTCGCCCTGTGTCGATCGACGCCGGATTGGCATCGATCGACACCATGCGAAAAACCCTAAAACGTTTTCGAACAAAAACCCTAAACTAGGTTACTTTGATCAAAACGAGTTTTAGCATGCTTGTATCAATTATACAGAGATCTAGATTCAACTAATCTAATCATCATGCTACTGATTCAATAGAACCCTAAGGCTCTGATACCACTGAAGGAATTTCTAGCAGATCCTAATCCAATTAGGCAATCCTGATCTGAATTCCAAGCCTAGGATCTAGGGTTCATGTAATTGAATCATTGGGATCTCAGAATTACCTGGTGATTAGCAGCGGAAGATTTGCAGATAATCGAGATCTAGAGCGCCTCAAATGCTGCGCCTCTACTGGTATCCACACGCACACAAACTGAACAGAAGGGATGCTAGTGCCTTTAGAGATCAGATCTCTTGAGAGGTTTCTCTTACCGTTCTGGTAGCTGTGAATTAGGTTAGATCTCTGTGTTTAGGTCGACCATATATCTTATATATGTCGACTTAAACCACAACCGAATTAACCAGCGATTAAACCGATTTTAATCTGGCAATTCGCGAGCTGTGTCGACCGACACACTTATTGTGTCGATCGACACTGCCGATCTGTATCGACCGACACACTTATTGCGTCGATCGACACTGCCCCAGAAACTTGGTATTGAATGCATATCAAATATGCATTCACCCGATCATTACATTAATGATCAACCTCATATACAACGTCCAGTTTGCTTAGGTGTGTGACCCTGTAGGATCATATAACACTAGCAATGAGTTCTTAACTCATTGATCATAAGTGTCTTCTAGCAAAGCATTATGACTGCCTAGTGTCATATGATTGTCTCATCTCGACAATACAATTTTTACTTAAGAGCAAGTACAATAGATTTCAGGACATTCCCAACATCTAACACCCTATCTTTAGTTTGAATCAATTTCAACCAAGTATATTTGGATTTCTCATCAATGAATGTCACAGAATACTTATGGTTTTCTCTAGAAACACATGGAGCAGTCAAAACATCAGAATGAACAAGATCAAAACAGTTTTTATAGATAGTTTTAGAGATAGGAAAGACAGATTGGCAATGTTTTCCAAGGATACAAGCCACACAATCATCATTCTTAAATGAAACAGAAGGTAACATCAATCCTAAGACACGAGAATGAGGGTGACAAAGTCTAGCATGCCAAACAGAATCATTAACTAATGCAGAACTAAAAACAGAAGCATATAATTCAGATGCAAGGTTGGTGTCTTCAAGCATGTATAACTCATCCTTTGTCACACCTTTTACAAGCAACTTACTTGTCTTAATATCCTGAAAAACCACATTATTAGGACTGAATTTGACATTGCAATTAAGATCAGTAGCTACTCTTTTCACAGAAAACAAGTCAGATGTAAAGCTAGGCATGTAAAAGGCTTTTGATTCTCTATCAAACAACCTAACATTTCCTACACCCTTAATAGGAATTCTTTCTTCATTTGAAATCACCACATTACCTAAGGACGGCTTTACATTTTTAATCAAATTTGTATCACTAATCATATGATGTGATGCACCAGAATCAACAATCAATGGCCTAGGTTAATGGATGCATGAAGAGAGTTACCAATAACTTTACCAGAACTTTCTTTGATGGCTTTGATGAGAGCATAAAGGTCTGACCTCCTCACCACATCATTCTGAACAGCCACAAAAGGAGCAGGAGCAGGAGTGGACACCATTCCTTTGCCTTCTTCACCATACAGTGTTGAAGTAGAACCAGGTTCAGCTGCTCCATTGGAGAAGTGAACACTTTGCTCTCGAAACTTGTTGGTGAAGTTAGGCTTGAGATGAGGAGGTAGCAGCCAGCACTTGTCCTTGAAGTGTCCCTTTCTCTTGCAATGATCACAAACACCATGCATCCTTCTTTCCTCCTGCTTGTACACGCCCTTATTTGCAGTCACAAGCTCCCATTTTCCTCCAAACAAACCAAATGATCCTTGCTCCTTCTGAATTTGTGCACACACATCATCCAAGGTGGGAAGTGTGTCTGCTCTTAGGATGTGCTTGATCAAACTGTTGTAGGAGGGATTCAAAGTCAGTAGGAGCACAAAGACCTTATCCTGCTCTCTTCTTTCATTGAGAACAAGTGGGTCAACACTAGCTGGTCTCAACATCTCCAATTCTGCCCATAAAGACCTGAACTTCCTAAAGTGCGTCTTGAACTCCATGTCTTCCTGTTGGAGATTGTTGATAGCAAGCTTCACTTCAAACACATTGCTCAGATTATACATGTTTCCATAGACCTTATAGAGAGTGTCCCAAAGCTCCTTGGAAGTTGCACAGTAGGAATAGGCTTCCAATAGTGAGAGTTCAAGAGACCTTTGGAGAATAGACAACACATTCTGGTCTCCTTGAGTCCAGGCTTCTTCATATGCAGGGATCATTTCCCTGCCTTCATTTTGCACCTGCTGGGGTGGAGCTTCACTGCTAAGAACATACTTCCACAGCCCACGTCCTCCAAGGGCAGATTTCACCATTCTTGCCCAAACCAAGTAGTTAACCCCCTTCAGGATAACTGGTATCATCACTCTTGAGTTCTCCATGTCTGAGAGAGGAGGGATTTTCAAGAGAAAAAAGGTTTCAGAAGAGTTTGAAGAGCTTAAAACAGAATTGGTTAAGAACAAAACAAGAACAGAGTTTAGGGACATATTTAAGAACAGAACACGAACAAGAGATTTGAGAGTTTGCGGAAGTAAAGAATAGGTACAAGAGCTTTATAGCTCTGATACCATGTAAGAATTGAGAGAATATATGAAGAATCAAAGGAGAGAACTCAAGAACCGTTTTAGGGTTCTTGAGAGCAAGAGAGAGAGAGATAGAGCTTGAATGTAACAAAGGGAAAAATAATCCCAAAAGAGTCTATCTTTCTTCTTGATATTACAATGAATATATAGACATAAAAACAACTCAATTTCGTGGCTAATACATTCAAATTCAAACTCAAATGACAACAATTCTGAAGACACCTTTAGACAAAAGGGTGAAGCAAGTAGAGAAGGGAATCTGAATTTGGATTTGAATCTTGTCTCCTGGCAATGTTCATCCGTGGATACAGGCTTCTAGAAGATCTTTGACTTGATTAATGGTAACTTATCCTTTTTTCCACATAACTATAAGATTAACTTCCCTTCCCTTTTACTTATTCGCCTCTTCTTCTTCTGGTCGGATTAAAGGACTTATGATTAATGTCTTCATCTCAATATTTTGCACATTGATCTGAACACTTAAGGTGTTCATCTCAATAGAAGGTGCCCCGTGTTGCAGAGCTTTTGCATATGTAAAAGGCCTTGCGGTTTTCTCTTGTTCCGTTCCCACCATTCCCATAAACGTAAGTCCTCTTCCTCCTGATGGTTCTGGAAGGACCTGGTCTTGTTCCAACCGATTTTTCCTCTCCTCCAAAAGCTTATATTAGGCTCTTACTGCATTCACATCCCATTCAAGTTCGGAATCTGTCGGACTGCCTGGATACGCCATAGTGTTTCGCGGATCCCTCTACTCTCCTCCAAGTGATAGTAGGGGACCATAGGTACCCTTGAGTCAGAAGGTCTGATCACCGAATTTCCTGAAGATATTTCCATCACCGCCGGTGAGGCTGGCTCGAAGACTTCCACATATGAGTACTCCATGGATACTACCTCGAAGTTATCATAGGATACCCTTACTGCAGAAACAGATGATGATTCGGATTCCATATTGAGGTCGATCATCGACTGAAGGTCATGTTCACTAACCGCCGAGTTGGTACTTGTCTCGTCCGGATCTGTTTCCACCAATGTGTCTGAATAGATCACATATACATCATACACTGATCCCGAGCAGATGCTAGATCCACTTGATCCATCCCATGAATTCAATATACAAGAACCATAATACTGCGAGTAATTTTCCGTACTGCCCCATGGGTAACCACTCCGGGCCACGCTCATACCGCATAAATCTTCTCGGCATCCTACAAAGCTCGATAGTAAGGGAAGTCAAAATTCCCCATCCTATCGATCTATCGGCATTCAGACATCCGGATTACTAAGACGTTTGGTTCTGACACATTTGACTCGATAAAACGATTTTGAAAACTCTATCCAATGCATGATCAGAAACTATGCTCTGATACCACAATTTGTAACACCCCCGACGCGGTCTCGAGGGAAGTGTGTTCCCCGTATTCGGGTGTGATGCTCGAGTTATGATCCTTCGTGGTGAGCAACAGCATGTAGTCACGAGAGAGAATGGGTGTGGAGTGTTTGATGCATCTAGGAGGCCTTTGCATGTGATGAGTCAAGTGCGTCTAAACGGGCTATGCATTCATTATAGAATTCATGATATGCATTGTGGTCGAATCTCTTTCGCATGTGTTTATCTTTGTTGTTATTGCATATTGATGCTTCTGCGAGTTGTTTATTGCATTATGCTTCAGCTATGGGGATGGGTCGGGAACTAACATTTGTAGTGGCTCTGGACTCAATGGGTAACCCATATGGTTGCTCATTAAACAACTTTTATCTCGCAGGTAACCTTAGGTTGGATAGTGGGTGGATTCGGACATAGGTTGTGACCGGAGTAGATTTGTGAAGTTGTTGTTCTACAAATCAGATTACATATTTCATATTATTATGTTTTTCGGTAAGGCTGTCCGAACTAGCTAATGATATACATACTATTTATTTGATAGGTACACATATTTTGTGAAATACAAAACCTCTATTGCCTAGTGATACTTGACTTTTTTCGAGTCAACACAACTCTCGGTTCGAGTACGGGTTGGCAAGCCTTGGGCCTTAGTCAAGAGGGTTGAATATCGACAATGGATCGTCCCTATTATGGGCACGGCTGGACCATTGGCGGTATTTGACATCTTGTGACATCTCCGGTTCGGCTATTTTGTGTAGTCCGCGTCGGGGGTGTTACAAATGGTGGTACCATAGCAGTGTTTCTGATCATCCTCAAAGAATAGAGTTTCAAAATCGGTTTATTGAGTCAAATGTATCACAACATAACTTTTTATACCAATAAAGTGAGTGGATGGGTAATTTAGACTTACCTTAATATCGAGCTTTCTAGGATACCGAGAAGACTTAGGCGGTATGAGAGTGACCGGAGTGGTTACCGGGGGCAGTACGGACAGTTACTCTCAGTATTATGGTTCTAGTATATTGAATTCATGGGATGGATAAAGTGGATTTAGCAGAAGCTCAGGATCAGTGTATGAGGTATATGTGATCGATTCAGACACACCGGTGAAAACAGACCCATACGAGCCAAGTACCGACTCGGCGATTATGAACATGACCTCCAGTCGATGATCGACCTCAATATGGAATCCGAATAATCACCCATTTCCGGAGTAACGAGATCCTATGATAACTTTGAGGTAGTATCCACCGAGTACTCAGATGTTGAAGTCCTTGAGCCATCCTTACCAGCTGTGATGGATATATCTTCAGGGACTAAAGCGAACAGATCTTCTGACTCAGTGGTACCTACGGTCCCCTACTTTTTTGTGATTGAGGTTTCATACCAATACACACCCTAGGAACCGCGATCAATTGGAGGAGAGTATAGCGAGCCGCGAAACACGTCGGCATAGGCAAGTAGTCCGACGGATTCCAAACATGAATGGGCCATGAATGTTTTAAGATATTATTATGCGCTTGAGTAGGAGAGGCAAAATCAGTTGGATCAAGACTAGGTAGTTCTAGAACCAGTAACAAACCCGAGAGAGTCAGAGAACCATCAGGAGGAAGAGGACTTCCGTTTAGGGGAATGGTGGGATCGAAACGAGAGAAACCCGCAAAGGTCCTTTTAAAATCCAAACTTCTGCAACACAGGGCACCGTCGGGGTGGGATAACCTCGACATACCCATGACAGATGAGACGAAAGATGTATGTGATACAAATCCCCAGAGGAAGAGAACATGGAGGAAAATAAGGGAGACATAGGATCAAGAATCCGGCATACTTGGGAAAGGAAGCTGATATATCATGGTTTTTACCTGTTTTAAGCCATGATATAAGTATATATTAGAGTCTTTTGTAGTATCTTTTGAGTCTTTTCAGGTGTTTATTAGGTCTACACACGTTTGGGAGGATTTTGGAAGATATTGGAGCTTCTTGGGCAAGATCTGGAGCTAAGGCCGTAAGGAGCAGAAGTCAACGTCTGAGTTTGCACCAAGCGTCGACCGATGCACGTTTGCATCGATCGACACAGTTCCCCGATTCGCCAATTCTAGGGCATTAATGAAGAATTCAAGAATTCCACTTTTGATCCAGAAGTTCCAGTATTTACAAAAGAGACACAAGACGTGTTTTACACTTTATATTAGGGTTTTTGGTCTTTTGTTTTAGTTACACATTCATTCTCTACTCTTTTCTTAATGCAATTTATTCATATTATGATTTTTGTTTCATTGATCATGTCTGAGTAGATTCATTGTTAGGTTTAGGGATTCTCATAGGGATTTCATGACTTGTTAGATTAAATCATAATGATTCACAACTTGTTAGTTCTTCAACCTGAATTGCACTTAATACTAGTTTCTAACCTAATCACTTAGAATCTAGATCTAGGGTTTATAAATTGACACTAAAGTGTAATTTAGAATCAGATTTATATAGGTCGAGCAATTTAATTATCTGCAAAGAAATTTGGATTAGTTGAATTCTGAACTAATCGAACCTGCATCTAATGCTATTTAATTTGTTAGAATTGCAAAGAAATTTGGATTTCTAGGGTTTAGACTTAGTGAATTCTCGCAACGAAAGTTGGCTAGTTCTATATCTATGTTTGAGTTCTAAAACAGTTCTTAATTCGATCATGACTGATATTTGATTTGCATGGCATGATTTCCTGAGAACTCCCTTGACCTAGCGCTTTTAGTATTTGATAAACAAAACCGATATTTGCTACTGATTTACTTTCTATTTTAGTTTAATATTCTTGATTACATCGCCTAGCTTAACTCGACATTTTATAGTCTATCGCAAGATTTTTTGAGTCTATGTGATTCGACCCCTACATACTACATTTTCCTGTGCACTTCCAGTGTAACATAGGGAAATAAACTCCAAGCATATCAAGTTTTTGGCGCCGTTTCCGGGGACTCTTTGGAGTCTTCGATAGATTTGACATTAGAGTTTAGACTAGGTTTTCGTTTTTATTATCATTACTATTTTTTTTGTTTCTTTTCTGTCTTTGCGTGTTTCAGGTTATCGCTAAGACTCGTGCATCGACAGACACACTTGTGAATCGATCGACGCAACCCCAAATTGAAGCGATCATTGCGGACCCGTGCATCGATCGACGCTTTGTCCGTGAACAGCTAGTACATGCCTAATCGTGCAACTATAAGTAATACGGATAAGGAACTCGTGAAGCTAGGACTTGAGGAACTTGCAAGGTTAGAAAGGACAAACATGAAAGCTTAGAAACCGGTTAAGATGGCAAATCCGAATGTTGTGATCCTAATTCAAGATGAACATGGTGTTATGAGATATAGAGAGAACCATGTCCACAATGAGCGTGGTGAAAGAATTGATGGGGATGGAAATGTGATTGTTCAGGCTATCATCCAGGAACCACAAAATGAAGGGGCTCAGGGTGGACAAGAGAATCCACGAGCTAAAGAGCCGCCTAGAGTACCTGAACCTCCAGCTGGGAGGATACTTGCTGATTACAACAGGACTTATGTGTTCTATGCTAATAGGTCTGCGATTGTACCTCCTGCTTTTGCACGGAATGACTTTTAGCTGAAGACTTCATACTATACGCTTGTGGGACAACACCTCTTTCATGGACTCCCACATGAGCAACCTATGGATCACATAGAGAACTTTGAGTCTTTAGTCACTGGAATGAAGCATAATGGAGTGAGCAATGACTTCCTGCACTGTAAGCTTTTCCCGAATTCTCTTGGAGGAGAAGCTGCAAATTGGCTGAAGCAGATTCCACCTGGGACTCTGACTACTTGGGATGCAGTTAAGAGGAAGTTTCTAAGGCACTTTTATGATGATGCTAGATCTGATCAGCTTAGACATGATATTTTGACATTCAAACAGGACCTACAGAGGCCTTGAAAGCAGTGTGGGTTCGATTCAAGATGTACCTGAGAGATTGCCCTCACCATGGTTTCTTTGAGGTTCATCTGCGGGGAATTTTATTCAGATGAGTTGATTTGTGGTATCATATGGCTTTGGATGCTGCAAGCAATGTGAACTTCAACACTAAATCTCTAGAGAAAGCTAAGAGCTGATTGAGAACTTGTTGTGCAGCGTTAGCACTAAGAACGCTGATCTGGAAAGGCATAAATATGGTAGGAAAGCTGATAGCTCGTAGATAGCTGATATGAAAAACAAGATTGATTCTGTTCAGTCTTCTACTTGGGAAGAAGAATGTACATTTTTCTCACGATGTTGAGGTGTTTGAGGCTGATGAAGGCTGCAAAGAAGAGGATGTGAATTTTGTTGGTGGAACTAGTTTTCAAGGAAACAGATTTTGAAATCAACAAGGCAGAGGTGGCTACAATGGAATGGGTCAGCGAAGTACCTTCATAGGTAGTCAAAACTTCTCTGGTTTCACTCCGAAGCCTCAGTACCAGAAGCCTTATCAAAGTAATAGCAGCCCTGGAAACAACATTAGCAGTTTCACTAGGAACTATGGATCTTCATCATATCAACATGTTCCTCCTGAAAATGAGCATTCTGATAAGTTGATGGGATTGCTTGAGCAGCTTTTCAAAGGTCAGGAGAAGAGTACAATGGACTTTAATGGAAAGATGGATTCTATGTACTTGGACTGAATGGAAAAATTGAGTCTATGAGCACTCATGTGAAGAAGTTGGATGTTCAAGTTGCTCAGACTGATGGGTCTGTTAAAAGGCAAGATGGATCACTCCCTAGACGAACTGATGCTAATATGAAGTAACAGTGCAAAGCAATCACGTTGAGAAGTGGTAAAGAGGTCATTCCTGCTCAGAAATAGAGTTTAAGTTTGGGAAGAAAACGTTGAGACTGAGGAGATGGAAGATGACATTTGCAGATTGCAGACTACGCCGATCGATGCACCCCAGCGTCGATCGACGCAGATCGTGAATGATGAAACCGAACCGAAGCTCAACACATAGGTCGTTACGCTTGAGCCTAGCGTCGACCGACGCACACCTAGTGTCGATCGACGCAAGGCGATTGCCGAAAAATCGGATACAGAGAAGTTAAAGAAAGCTGATGAAAGGATATAAAATCCTAAGGTTCCCTTTCCAAAGAACCCCAAGAAGTCTAAGTACGAGCTGCAGTTGAACAAATATAAGGAGATGATGAAAAAGATGTTGATAGAAGTGCCTTTGATTGATGCTCTAGAGACTACTCCTGTGATGAAGAGATGTCTTACGGACATGCTTTCTGGTAACATGACTGATGAGGAGAGTGTATTGATGATCTCAGAGGTATGTAGTGCTGTGATTCAAGGCACGATTCCTGAGAAACTGAAAGATCCAGGGAGCTTTGTGTTGGATTGCGCTATCTACCGAAATAGTTTTGAGAGATCATTGTGTGATCTTAGTTCTAGTGTGAAACTTATGCCCTTCTCTGTTGCTAAGAGAATTGGGATGACATATTTCATGCCTACTAGGATCTCATTGGTTCTAGCTTACAGGACTGTCCGGATCCCTGAAGGAGTATTAGAGGATGTAACAGTCATGATTGGTAATTGTGTGATTCCTACCGACTTTGTGGTTCTGCAGTATGGAAAGGAACCAAAGGATCCACTTATCTTGGGTAAACCATTCTTAGCTACTGCTGGTGCGATGATTGACAACAAGAAGGGGACTATAATTCTGAATGTAGGATCTGAAGATGAGTTTTGATATAGAAAAGCTGGTGAAGAGACCAACCATCGACGGATAGACCTTTTATGTGGACACTCTCAGTGATTTGGCAGAGGAATTCATTCATAGGACACATGCTGAGGATCCGCTGGAAAGAGCTCTGCTAAGATCGGTATTGGAATTATAGCATCTGAAAGGCGAACCTGCAATCTTCTATGCTAGGCTGATGGACTCTATTGAGCAAGTCATGCAGTTGGAAGTGCAAAACGAGCCGTTGCATCGATCGACAGAACCTGTGCATCGATCGACGCATATCGTATCCGATTGGGAAGAGGAGAAAGCTCTGAAAATTGAGCTCAAAAACCTTCCATCCGGGCTAAGGTACGCATTTCTTGGACCTAATTCGACCTATCCAGTGATTATTAATGCTTCTTTGAACAACACATGTACTTCCTTACTGCTGAGCAAGCTGCGCAAGTATCGCAAAGCTCTTGGCTATTCTCTTGATGACGTTTCAGGTATCTCTCCGGAGCTGTGCATGCATAGGATCCATCTTGAGGATGAGACTAAGTCATATGTTGAGCATGAGAGGAGGCTGAATCCGAATCTGAAGGAAGTAGTTAAGAAGGATATTATGAAATTGTTGGATGTTGGAATCATCTATCCTATCTCTGATAGTGATTGGGTCAGTCCAGTACATGTTTTGCCTAAGAAAGGAGGTGTTACAGTGGTGAAGAACGAGAAGAATAAGCTGATTCCTACAAGGACTTTGACTGGACACCAGATGTGCATATATTACAGGAAGCTGAATGCTGCAACAAGGAAGGATTACTTGCCCTTTCCCTTTATTGATCAGATGCTGGAGAGGTTAGCTAATCACCCTTACTATTGCTTCCTCGATGGGTACTTTGGCTTCTTTCAGATTCCCATCCATCCAGAGGATCAGGGAAATACCACTTTTACTTGTCCCTATGGTACTTTTGCATATCGCAGAATGCCTTTTGGACTTTGTAATGCACAAGCCATCTTCCAGAGATGTATGATGTCCATTTTTACTGATATGATTGAGGATTTTATGGAGGTGTTTTTGGATGACTTTTCTATTTATGGGTCATCTTATCATGAGTGCTTGGATATCTGTACAAAGTGCTAGCTAGATGTGAGAAAAAACACTTGGTTCTGAATTTGGAGAAGTGTCATTTTATTTTCAGAGATGGTATTGTTCTTGGGCATAGAGTATCTAGAGCCGGGATAGAAGTGGACAGTGCCAAGATAGAGGTAAGGACCAGCCTTCAGGCGCCTGATTCTGTGAAGTCTGTGAGGAGCTTTCTTGGACATGCTGGGTTCTACACGAGGTTCATCAAAGATTTCAGTAAGATTGCTATACCACTAACTGCTTTGCCGTGTAAGGATGTGAAATTTGAGTTTACTGCAGATAGCCAACTGCATTTGAACAGATCAAGCAAGCATTAGTGAGTTCTCGTATAGTACATCCACCAGATTGGGACTTACCTTTTGAGTTATGTACGACGCAAGTGATTTTACTGTAGGAGCTGTTCTGGGGCAGAAGAAGGACAAGAAACTTCAAGCTATCAATTATGCCAGCAGAACACTAGATTATGGGCAGAGGAACTATACCACTACAGAGAAGGAGTTGTTGGCAGTTGTCTTTGCATTTGAGAAATGTTGCCCCTATCTTGTGGGATCCAAACCATTCAGCTCTGAAGTATTTGATGCAAAAGAAAGATGCTAAGCCGGGACTTCCGAGATGGATTCTCCTATTTCAAGAGTTTTCCATTGAGGTTAAAGACAATAAGGGAGTTGAAAATGGAGTTGCTGACCATTTGTCAAGGATCAGGGTTGAAGAGGACGTCCCAATTGATGATTTCATACCAGAGGGGAACATCAATTTGATTAAGATAGTGTTTAGGACGAATATGGATGGAAATTTGCAGAACTGTCAGATTGCAGTGAGTGCAACGATCGACGCCACCTCGGAATTGATCGATGCATTTATCGGGCATGAGTCGATCGATGCACTCCTATACGAACCCATAACCTCTGAAGGTTAAAATTGGACACTACGACATGGATCTTTACGCTGTTTCGACACCTGATCGACCGTGGTTTGCTGATATTGCGAATTACCTGGCTGCAGAGACTGAACCAAATGATTTCAAGGGGTATAAAAAGAAGAACTTCTTCAGAGAACTCAGGAGGTTCTATTGGGATGAACCCTATCTATACAAGCACTGCTCGGATGACATTTACAGGAGATGCATTGCAGAACCAGAGGTTCCAGACGTTCTATTTCACCGCCATTTATCTGATTATGCTAGACACTTTGCTACTTTCAAGACTTTGTCTAAGGTTCTGCAAGGAGGTTTCTGGTGTCCTAATATGTTCAAAGATGCTCATTCTTTTGTCTCTCAGTGCGATGCTTGGCAGAGGATAGGGAAAATCAGTAAGAAGCATGAGATGCCTCAGAATTTCATTCTCGAGGTTGAGGTTTTCAATTGCTGGGGCATTGATTTCATGTGTCCTTTTCCCTCATCTCATGGGAATAAGTTCATATTGGTTCATCTGGATTATGTGTATAAGTGGGTGGAAGCGATAGCTAGTCCAACCAATGACTCTTCGGTGGTTCTTAAGCTGTTTAAGACCATAATTTTCCCAAGATTTGAAGGGCCTCGGATTGTGATAAGTGATGGAGGATCTCACTTTATCAACAAGGTGTTTGAGAAGCTGCTACAGAAGCATGGTGTTCATCATCGTGTAGTTACTCCTTATCATCCTCAGACTAGTGGGCAAGTTGAGGTCTCTAACAGACAGATCAAGGAGATCTTGGAGAAGACAGTTGGGAAGATAAGGAAGGATTGGTCTACAAAGCCGGATGATGCGTTATGGGCCTATAGGACTGCGTTTAGGACGCCGCTTGGGACTACACCATTTCATGTTCTGTATGGGAAAGCCTGCCACCTTCCAGTTGAGCTTGAGCATAAGGCAGCATGGGCTGTGAAGCAGATGAATTTCAACCTGGAACCTACATCAGAAAGAAGATTGGTGCAGCTGAATGAGTTGGATGAGATTAGGCATCATGCCTATCAGAATTCAAAGTTGTACAAGGAGAGTACTAAGGCATATCATGACAAGAAGATTGTCTCCATAAAATTTGAGCCTAATGATCAGGTACTTTTGTATAAGTCACGTTTGCAATTGTTTCCAGGTAAGCTGCGTTCTAGATAGGTAGGTCCTTTCACGATCAAGGAGGTGCGTCTGTATGGTGTTGTTGTTCTGATCAGCTCAGAAGGTAAGGAGTTTACTGTCAATGGACAAAGGGTGAAGCATTATGTGGCTAAGGCCGAGATTCCAAGAGGTCAGATTCTGCCTCTGGATGATGCACCCTCTGCCTAAATCTCCTTGCTGTCAAGCTAATGACATTAAAGAAGCGCTGAGTGGGAGGCAACTCACTGGTGAGTTTGTACACACTCTTTTTGGTGTTTTTATTAGGATTTTACTTGGCGGTTTTCGTTTTTGGAGTTTTGGTCATACAGAGCTAGTCTGGAGTCTAAAAATTGCCCTGCGTCAATCGCTGCGGTTGTGTGAAACGATTGATGCAGGAGGTGGAAACCGCAAGAGATAAGTGAATTAGATCCGGTTCGATTGCGGTTCAACCAGCGGGAGAAATCAAACCGCGAGGAAGAAGTCACAATGTGTGTCTATCGTGGCCCTCTTGTGCAACGATCGACACACCTGGTTCAAATTACAAATTCAAGGTACATGCGTTCTAAACCGGAAATTTAAATGAACCGGACTGTTTCATCCTATGTGTCGATCGACGTAGACACGAGCGAGGTAAATGCCTTTAACTCTTCTTTCTCTCTTCTTTTTCCTTATTTTCCCCCTTTCGAACCCGAAACCCAAAATCACCCAAACCCTAAAATATTCATTTCTTGATCGATTTTGGTGATTCAAAAGCCTATCAAGATGTGGAGAGTATTCGGACGGGAAATAAAAGTTTCAACATTTTCATTAGTTTATATATTATGATTTAGGATAGTTCGCTAAAGTTCTTGTTTTATATAGGCCAACCTGATGAGACATTGGTTGAGACTGTGGAAGGCTTATCAGACTACAGGTTCATTCCGCGACTTCAGGAGGTTCAAGATCTCAGGTTCCAGCTAGAGGTCGCTGACACTGATGTTGCCGGAAGCAGTAGTGTTGTTGTCCCTATCTAAATCTCATGTATAATTTAGTGTCTGTTACTTGAAAACCATAAATTTTTATTATGCTTTCAGTTTTAATATGCTTATTGAACCTTATTAATTATCCTTTTATGTTTAATATTTCCATTTAATAACAATAATTCATAGCCATATTTTAGTAAGAAGTGATTAATATATATGTATGTGTATCATTGATCGTTTTTCACCCCTCTTTCCATTTTTATTACTCATTTCATCCGATTTCGAGGTATGTGTTCTGAATCTCCACGTTTTTAATTTCGGCCCTAAGGTGAAATTTTGAATTTAATCACGATTTTGACGGTTTGGTGGTGTATTGATGCTTGTTTAAGCTTGCTAGTGATGATTTCGAGAGCGATGAGATTTGATCCTACTTCCATGACTTTGGTTTTGTACCTTTCACTTTTTTTTTCTTTTTCTTTTGAGTCATTTTGATGTTTTTCTTGAGTATATGTCAGTACTTTTACTCTGGATTGATGTATTTTGCTTCTATGACTATCTATTGCTTGGATTTTTGCGTTGTCTTTGGTTATTTTGGCTTACAAATCGAGTTTTCGTGATTTATCACGGGACATATGATGTCTGCGAAATGTTCAGAACACACACGCAATGCATAGATCGACACTGTCTTGTGTGTCAATCGATTCACCCTTTGCACAAATTGTGTCGATCGCTGCGGTCCTCTGCAGCGATCGACGCAGTTGCGAAAGAGGTAAAATTCGCCAGAATACAAGTACATTCAATCCATTTTCTTCTTTTCCCAAACCTAAGCTTGATGCCACTGGGGACAGTGTGTTTCAAGTGTGGGGGAGGTGGTATTGACATAATCTTTTTCTTTTCTTAGAGTCAGTTGTGTCTGTTTTATTGAGTCAAACAGTTTAGTAAGAAACAATGACTTTTTGAGGAGATCACTACTACACTTGCAGGAACTTAAGTAACCATTGGAATGAGCTTGCAGATGATCTATGACTATTAGAAAACAAAACACAGACCAGCCTACTGAGGACACCCATATCACTTTAGGTATTCAGAGAATCCATTACCGACTTCACCTTTAACTTGACTTAATTTTCTCACCTAAAGGCTTGGTATACTTTAAGTCAGATTCCTCTGTTAGTCCTGACACAGCTTGTAAACCTGTCCAAGTATGGTTCCCTTCTCCCCTCTTTCCATTTCTATTACTCATTTCATCCGATTTCGAGGTATGTGTTCCGAATCTCCACGTTTTTAATTTCGGCCCTAAGGTGAAATTTTCGAATTTAATCACGATTTTGACGGTTTGGTGGTGTATTGATGCTTGTTTAAGCTCGCTAGTGATGATTTCGAGAGCGATGAGATTTGATCCTACTTCCATGACTTTGGTTTTGTACCTTCACTTTTTTTTCTTTTTCTTTTGAGTCATTTTGATGTTTTTCTTGAGTATATGTCAGTACTTTTACTCTGGATTGATGTATTTTGCTTCTATGACTATCTATTGCTTGGATTTTTGCGTTGTCTTTGGTTATTTTGGCTTACAAATCGAGTTTTAGTGATTTATCACAGGACATATGATGTCTGCGAAATGTTCAGAACACACACGCAATGCGGCGATCGACACTGTCTTGTGTGTCAATCGATTCACCCTTTGCACAAATTGTGTCGATCGCTGCGGTCCTCTGCAGCGATCGACGCAGTTGCGAAAGAGGTAAAAATCGCCATAATACAAGTACATTCAATCCATTTTCTTCTTTTCCCAAACCTAAGCTTGATGCCACTGGGGACAGTGTGTTTCAAGTGTGGGGGAGGTGGTATTGACATAATCTTTTTCTTTTCTTAGAGTCAGTTGTGTTTGTTTTATTGAGTCAAACAATTTAGTAAGAAACAATGACTTTTTGAGGAGATCACTACTACACTTGCAGGAACTTAAGTAACCATTGGAATGAGCTTGCAGATGATCTATGACTATTAGAAAACAAAACACAGACCAGCCTACTGAGGACACCCATATCACTTTAGGTATTCAGAGAATCCATTACCGACTTCACCTTTAACTTGACTTAATTTTCTCACCTAGGGTCTTGGTATACTTTGAGTCAAATTCATCTGTTAGTCATGACACAGCTTGTAAACATGTCCAAGTATGGTTCCCTTCTCCCCTTTCTTAAAGTATAAAAAAGAGAGAGATAAACTGTGGATGAGCTAGTAGCTCCGAAGTGATCACGAGAGTGGTAGAGTTTCCTATTACCTCCTGTGCATTCATGGAATGTGTCCAAAGTACACCCCAATGTGGTAAAAGAACTGATAAAAAACATAAAATTATACCCAATGGAAAAAAAAATCAGTTGCTAAGGAAGGAAAAAAAGAAGAAAGGAACCAGAAAATGATAGAATGGTGGCCAGGTGCTAACAGAGTAAGAATCTAAGTATTCTTTGATCGATACTCCCTAGGGGATACCGCACTTATTAGATTAAAGAAGTCAGTACTGAATGTGATAGATTGAACGCTCTGAATGTGATTGTGGAGTTTACTTAGGACAATTGCTAAGTGTGAGAGAAGTATAAGTTGGTCTTGATGTCTGCAGGTACATTTTCATGTGGCTTACTAAAGGGAATCTGAGTGCGGTACTTCTAAGATGAAACGAGTTTCTGAAGTTTTCAAACTTCTTCACCTCATTTTGGTTTTCTGTTTTACTTCAGGGCAAGCAAGCAAATGCTAAGTGTGGGGGATTTGATATATCATGGTTTTTACCTATTTTAAGCTTATTGGGAAAGATCTGGAGCTAAGGCCGTAAGGAGCAAAAGTCCCCTTATGAGTTCGCAACAAGCGTCGACCGATGCACGTTTGCATCGATCGACAAAGTTCCCGGATTCTCAAATTCCAGCGCATTAATGAAGAATTCAGGAATTGCACTTTTGATCCAGAAGTTCTAGTATTTACAAAAGACTCAAGACGTGTTTTACACTTTATATTAGGGTTTTTGGTGTTTTGTTTTAGTTATACATTCATACTTTTAGCTAGACAGAGTTTTTGAGATCTTGGGGCTGATTTGTTTTTGTCCTGCTTTTTGGAGAAGATTTCGAACCCCTTTTCGTTGTCTACTCTTTTCTTAATGCAATTTATTCATATTATGATTTTTGTTTCATTGATCATGTCTGAGTAGATTCATTTTAGGTATAGGGATTCTCATAGGGAGTTCATGACTTGTTCGATTAAATCAATCAGGTAATCATTCACAACTTATTAGTTCTTCAACCTGATTGCACTTAATACTAGTTTCTAACCTAATCACTAAGAATCTAGATCTAGGGTTTATAAATTGACACGAAAGTGTAATTTAGAATATGATCTGTTTAGGTTGAGCAATTTAATTATCTGCAAAGAAATTTGGATTAGTTGAATTGTGAACTAATGCTAGTTTAATCTGTTAGGAATTGCAAAGAAATTTGGATTTCTAGGGTTTAGACTTAGTGAATTCTCGCAACGAAAGGTGGCTAGTTCTATATTTTTGTTTGAGTTCTAGAACGGTTCTTAATTCGATCATGACTGATATTTGATCTGCATGTCATGATTTCCCGAGAACTCCCTTGACCTAGCGCTTTTAGTATTTGATAAACAAAACCGATATATGATACTGATTTACTTTCTGTTGTAGTTTAACATTCTTGATTACATCGCATATCTTAACTCGACATTCTATAGTCTATCGCAAGATTTCTCGAGTCTATATGGTTCGACCCCTACATACTACGTTTGCCTATGACCTTGCAGTGTAACTTAGGGAAATAAACTTTGAGCATATCAGAAGCCTGGTACAAAGGATGATTTAACCTGTGAATCCAGCCGCATATCAATCAAGATGGAAAGTGGGAGTAGGTTGTCGACAACATAAGGCTCGAAGGAGAGTTTGGCGCCCGGAGGAGGTCACTCCACCGTGTGGATTTTGTGGACGCCCATGACACTACAACCGCGGATGTGCCAATATGGTATTCAGGTTAACTATGTTACCTGAGGTTAAAGTATGTTTTGGCTATGGAGGATGAGGCCACGAGGATACTGATTGTCCCTTTAGAAGACCATCTGTTCCCCCATCTTCGGTAGCTCCAGAAGATCACCCATCATCGGCCTAGGGATCAAGATATGATCCGATATGAAGACCGACTGAATTGTAAGTTATGAAGATAGTGTACAAAATAAAGAGTTAGTTGAAGGGACCGCATCATATCCGGGAAGCGAGGTATGTTTGGGTTCTGACTAAACACACGGTACTCGGCCATGGAAGCGACTCAAGTAACCCTCTGAGCCTTCTCCCCTCACACAGGGAGGTACAAAATGACTGAGCCGAATACACCATCCTAGACAATATTACACATGTCCTAGGATTCATCATACAACTCAAGTAATTTAGAATGCATGATAACCGCACTTGCATCTAATTACTCTCACAAGTCTTGTGGTGTAGGGGCTTGCACGACAGCCACTACAACCGTCTCAATTAACGGAAGGAAGACTCGCGTGGATCAACTATCACACGGAGCTACCATATCCTCACCTATAAGAAACACCTTTTCCACAAACATTTCCAAGTGGGTCTCAATCCGTACTCGTACATATTACACTCCCTTTCTGGGGAGGTTACCTAACCGGTCCCGTACTTTTCACATCATGCATATAAACAACATGGACGCAATTGTCGTAAACCTCGGTCCATTCACCAATATTATATCAGAATTGGATTGCACCACCGTGCTTATCCTAACCGGTCCTACATCACAAATGTTAGCAGGGCATGCGACCAGGTTCACGACCAACTGGTCCTCAAGAAACATTCAAGCATGAACAACATATCAAGCATGTCACAATAAAACAATAGTTCAATGCGGTAACCCGTAATGCTTACAGACGGTTCCCATCATGCTTGGATACCATCCCCATCATGCTTTCAAATGGTTACCCGTCCTTCTTACTAACGGTTACCCGTCCTTTTTACGAACGGTTACCCGTCCTGCATGAGAACGGTTCCCGTCCTGCTTGAGGAACGGTTCCCAACCTGCTTTCGGAATTGTTCCCGTCTTTCTTGAAAAACCATTCCCGACATGCTTACAAAACCACAATCAACATCACACATGTTTGAGCATAAATAAACGTCATTCTTTCCCTACAACTACCTGATTATTATAAGTAAATCATAGAGTTGAATCATCCTCGAGACTTAACTCCTATGTCCCTGTGATTTAAAACCGTTAAACCTACCTATCGGGACTCACAAGGTTTTTTGGTGTGGTCGGGGTTTGGTTCTCAAAGCACCACGGTCCTACAACACTTGGTCTGCCTTCTATATGGTCAGAGTACTCTTAATTCACTTCTCGCAAGTCCGGAACGTTCGGCCTTCAATTCACGATCGATAGGGGCTCGTTTTCTATCTCTAACCCGTTTTTCTCTCTTCCCTCTCTAATTTTTCGGTCTGGAATGGTCTGAGTGTGAGATTAAACACTGAGGGAGGGGTCCTATTTATAGTAAAACTGTATCTGGTGGTGGCGGACATGGGCAGGCATCTGATTGGCTGGTTCCGGTGGCGAACATGTGTCGCAACACCTCGGCGACACTCAGCGACGTCCTGGTGTGACACCCAAAATCTTCCCATGCATGGTGACAACTCACATCCCATGGTGGCGCCACCCTGTCAGCCTCCGTCCATGGTGACATGGCGGCCTCCGGCAATGACATTCCATCGCTTACATGCGCGGTGACTCATGGCGACTTCCAGTCACGACATGCAATCATCGTCATGCGCGGCGACACCTCCTCCCTACCTGCTTATTACTTCACCTAACTGCCTGGTTGATTACCGACATCTTGTGCTTGGTGGTCGGGGCGTTTTTGGGCCAGAAATTTTGATCGGCCGCTCGTCGTCCAAGTCGCACGTTTTACTCCAATGTTTGGAAAGCTATGGGCCGAAAATTGATCTTACCTCAGACACTAAATTAGCTTGACGGTATTAAGTTCTGTTAAATAAGTCTCCGCATAGTTCTGGACAGCTTTAGGTTTAGTGATCCGGTCATCCTTTTTAGTTCTTCGCTTCGTCCTACCGACATTCCTCGGGCATCATCGGTATCTTACTTTCATTCTGATATGTACCATGTCTCGGATAAATCCCAGTTACTTAGTCGCTCATCGTCCATATTATACTTGTTTACACGGGGCATTACAGATGTCCTCATCTTTCCCACACTCTTGAGAAGGTTCCGTCTTCAGAACATCATCATCTGCACAAAAAGGAAAAAATCGGTAATATTAAAGAAACTGGAAGTTCGAGTTTGTAGGCGTTGTCATTGATCTTCTCTAAAAATTGGAATGGGACCGTCTCCTCAGGGCACAAGCTTTAACTTCCTCTGGTTCACGAATTGCTTAGGTCGCATGTGTAACCAAACCCAATCTCTAGGTTCGAAAGTTATCTCCATCCTCTTCTTATCGGCCTTGAAATTGTATTGGGCCGTCTTCTTTTCCAGGTTTTACTTGACCTTCTGGTGCATCTTCTTTATGAATTCGGCCTTGCGTTCTCAATCTTGATTGGTGAACTCCTGTGGCGGTAACGGGTTGAGATCTATGGGCCTCTCTGGCTTAAATCCATACACAGTTTCAAAAGGTGAAGGCTTAATAGCAGAGTGGTTAGAATTAATGATATATCATGGTTTTTAGGACTTTTACCCATGGTATATATCTTTGTTATCGAGTCTTTCTATGTGTTTTGGAGTCTTTTCAGGTGTTTTACAGGTTTAAAGACATTTGGAGCCTAATTGGACGTTCTGGAAGCATTTGGGTCAATTCTGCACTGTTTAGAGGTTTCACAGAGTTCACTGGCTGCGAAATCGCCTTGCAACGATCGATGCAGTATGTGCAGTGGTCGACGCAAGGTGATTACAGGGTTCTGCGCCCAAAAAATCTGCATTTTGGAGAAATTACAGTTTTTACCCAAGAACTTCCCAGACTTGCAAAAAGACCCAAAAACGTGTTTAGACTTATATATTAGGGTTTTAGGCCATTGTTTAGGCTACGCTTTATTTTAAATTGAGAGAGTTAGGGGCTGATCTTGTACTCGAGAGAGAAGAGATCTTGAACCCCAGTTTCTTTATCTATTATATGATATTTGGTTTTCTATTCAACAAGTCTTCAGTTTCAATGATCATGTCTGAGTAGTTTACCTTTTAGGTTTAGGGATTCTCACTAGGGATTTCATGGAATTATAGGTTGATCAATCTGTAGGGATTCGTATATGTTAGTTCTTCGTCTAGGGTTGTTTTTAATGCTTGATCTGAATTGGTCACTTAGATTATTGATGTTAGGTTGATTTCTGCAACTAGAAAGAACTTAGATGAGCAAATTCACTATTCGCAAAGAAATTTGGTTTAGGAGAATTGTGAACGAAAGAACCTGAGATTAACGCTTGTTTAGAACTCTAGGATTCGCAACGAAAGTTGGCTTGCTAGGTTGTTAGACATAGATAATATTCGCAACGAAAGTTGGTCTGTTATAATTCTGTGATTCTAGTTCTAGAACAGTTCTTAATTAGATCCCGATTGATTGATTAGCTTATGTTTCTGATTTCTCGAGAACTCCCTAGACTTGACACTTTGTCTGATTGCTTACAAACCGCTTGATTTACTTTATTGCTTTGATTTACTGCTTACTCTCTGCCTTACCTAGCTTAATTCGACGTTCTACATTCTATCGCAAGAATCTAGAGTCTATGTGGATTCGATACCCTATATACTACTGGTCCACGTCTGTGCACTTGCAGTAGAATAGGATTAAAACTTAGACCTATCAAGTTTTTGGTGCCGTTGCCGGGGACTCTTTTGAATCTTCGATAGATTTGGACTTAGGGTTTAGACTAGGTATTTCTTTTTTGGTTTTGGTTACTAATTTTTTTTTCTATTTTCTTGCGTTTCAGGTACGCCTAGATTCGCCTTGCATCGATCGACACGGTCCTGTGTGTCGATCGACATCGTTTTCGCATTGCATCGATCGACACCTATCGCGGAAGCACTAAAAAGACCAAGAGATCCATAAGGATGATGTATCAGAATGGTTTTTTCAGCTCAGGGATTGACAGCTCGCAGATAGCTGTGCTGAAGAACAAAGTTGACTCTCTGCATAGTCTTTTACTTGGAAAGTATGCGCAAGAAGCTACCAACTGCATTGGAAGGACTGGATTCTACAATCAGGAATCTGCCTTTCAGAAACCCTTCCAGCAACAGAGTAACTCCTTCTCAAGGAACTATGGTGTTTCTTCTTACCAAGCACCGCCTGCACCTACATATAAGAGCAGATTGGAAGCCATGATGGAGCAGTTTCTAGAGGGACAACAACAGATCATTGTGTCCTTCAATTAAAAGATACATGTATTGTATGAAGATCTGAATGGGAAATTTGAATCTTTGAGCACACATGTGAAGAAGCTAGATGTCCAAGTTCAACAGAATTCTGGAGCTGTGCAGAGGCAAAATGAAGAAGAAGAGAGCATAATCTCGGATTTTCTGGGTGAATTTTGTCTGTCTGAGACAAGCATTGATTGACACAAATCGTGCATCGATCGACACAGTCCCGATACGTCTGATGAAATTGCTCGAAATCGCCCTGTGTTGATCGACAAACATCGTGCATCGGTCGACATAGATGAGACCAGCATCCTGCAACAGTCCTTGAACTAGTCTGTGAGCCTTTTGTACCATATTCTAAGCCTCCTAAGTTGTCCAAACAAGAGCTAGACGAAGCTAAATGCATAAGAGTGATGGAGAAGCAACTGATTCAGATTTCAGAGAAGCTTCCAGACCCAGGAGCCTTTGTGCTAGACTGTTCTATCTTTAAGGACAGATTCAAGCATTCTCTTTGTGATTTAGGATCTAGTGTGAATCTCATGCCATACTCTGTGGCTGTGAGATTAGGACTGATGGATTTCCAGCCTACTAGGATCTCTCTTATCCTAGCTGATCGATCAAAGAGGTATCAGAAGGAGTTCTTGAGGACGTTCATGTCAGAGTTGGCAACTACTTGATTCCGACAGACTTTGTGGTGCTGAAGTATAATATTGAGCCTGATGATCCTCTGCTACTTGGTAGATCATTCTTAGCTACTGCTAGCGGAGTGATTGATGTGAGATGTGGTCTGATTGATCTCCACCTGGGAGACAATCCTTTGCGGTTCAAGATGGATAAGCTGAACAAATCCACCATTGATGGACAGAGCTTCAGTGCTGTAGTGGAACCAGAGAGTCCGATTGGAAAGAAGAAGATGGCGGTTCCTCTTGAACCTGCTCTAACATCTTCGGTGCCTGCAACTTCTCATAAGCAGAAAGCTCCAGACATCTCAATTCCACCAAAGGTAAGGCATGAATCATCTAAGCTTAAACCTCCTAACCGCATTGCTTTGAATGCAGGAAAACGCAGAATCCCACCCAAGCTTCGCTCCCGCCCTGGTTCTACTCCTTCGTTCCTTGGAAAATCTCATGATCCGATAGCATATATACCACGTTGGATGAGGAGACATTCACAGAGACACTCAAAGACTCTGTTGAATCCCCCATAAGTCCGATCTCCTTTCCATAGTCAAGCTACTGACTTTAAACAAGCGCTGAGTGGGAGGCAACCCACTGTTAGGTTCGTTTTTCGTTTAATTTTTCGTTTTGATTTGGTGATTTTGATTTTCTACTTTTGTGTGTTCAAAGGCGTGAGAAACAGGCAGAATTGCACTGCATCGATCGATACACATAGTGCATCGGTCGACACAGTTGCGATTTAAGGTTTGCCGATTCAATTGCGGTTCAGACACCGGTTATCTACATAACCGCAAGCATATTCACCCTGCATCGATCGACACCACTTGTGGCATCGATCGATGCAGGCCGACGACATGTAAGTATTCTGACTTTCTGATTCTCTTAATTCTGATTTTTCTCGCCGATTCTGAACTTGACACCACTGGGGACAGTGTGTTTCAAGTGTGGGGGAGGTAGCTACTGACGCACGCTTTTGTTTTCTTAAAGTCAGTCCAAATTTGTTTTATTTAGTCAAAATTGAGTAGGAAACAAGGACTTTTTGAGATGATTTGCAGATGATCTATGACTATTAGAAAACCCAACACAGACCAGCCTACTGAGGACACCCATATCACTTCAGGTATTAAGAGAATCCATTACTTGACTTCAACTTTAACTTGACTTAATTTTCTTACCTATGGGCTTGGTATACTTTGAGTCGGATTCCTCCGTTGGTTCTGGCACATCTTCTAAACCTGTATGATTATGGTTCCCTTCTCTCCTTCCTTGAAAGTTAACAAAAAAGTGATAAACTGAGGATAATCTAGTAGCTTCAAAGTGGTCGCGGGATTGGTAGAGACCCCTATTACCTCCTGTGCATCCATGAAAACATGTCCAAAGTATGCCCCGGTAAGGGAAGAGCACTGATAGAAAAAATAAAATGATACCCAGTGGGGAAAAATCAGTGCTAAGGAAGGGAAAAGAGAAGAAAGGAACCAGAAGCAACAGTTGAGTGGTCAGATGCTAACAGAGTTAGAATCCATGTGTTCTTTGATCGATACCCCATAGGTGAGACCGCACTTATTAGCTTATAGAAGTCAGTATGGTGAATTTGGATGTTCTGGATGTGATTGTGGAGTTTACTCAGGATAGTTTGTAAGTGTGGGGGAAGTATATGTTGGTCTTGATGTTTGCAGGTTCATTTTCATGTGGCTTACTAAGGGGAATCTGAGTATGGTGCTTCTACGATGAAACGAGTTTCTGAAGTTTTCAAACTTCTTCTCCTGATCTTGGTTTTCTGTTTGCTTGAGGGCAAGCAAAAGCTAAGTGTGGGGGAGTTGATATATCATGGTTTTTAGGACTTTTAACCATGGTATATGTCTTTGTTATCGAGTCTTTCTATGTGTTTTGGAGTCTTTTCAGGTGTTTTATAGGTTTAAGGACATTTGGAGCCTAATTGGACGTTCTGGAAGCATTTGGGTCAATTCTGCACTGTTTAGAGGTTTCACGGAGTTCAATGGCTGCAAAAATCGCCTTGCAACGATCGATGCAGTATGTGCAGTGGTCGACGCAAGGTGATTCCAGGGTTCTGCGCCCAAAAAATCTGCATTTTGGAGAAATTACGGTTTTTGCCCAGAAACTTCTCAGACTTGCAAAAAGGCCCAAAAACGTGTTTAGACATATATTAGGGTTTTAGGCCATTGTTTAGGCTATGCTTTATTTTACATTGAGAGAGTTAGGGGCTGATCTTGTACTCGAGAGAGAAGAGATCTTGAACCCCAGTTTCTTTATCTATTGTATGCTATTTGGTTTTCTATTCAACATGTCTTCAGTTTCAATGATCATGTCTGAGTAGTTTACATGTTACGTTTAGGGATTCTCACTAGGGATTTCATGGAATTATAGGTTGATCAATCTATAGGGATTCATATCTGTTAGTTCTTCATCTAGGGTTGTTCTTAATGCTTGATCTGAATTGGCCACTTAGATTATTGATGTTAGGTTGATTTCTGCAACGAACGTTGATTAATTAACTAGAAAGAACTTAGATGAGCAATTTGACTATTCGCAAAGAAATTTGGTTTAGGAGAATTGTGAACGAAAGAACCTGAGATTAACGCTTGTTTAGAACTCTAGGATTCGCAATGAAAGTTGGCTTGCTATGTTGTTAGACATAGATAATATTCGCAACGAAAGTTGGTCTGTTATAATTATGTGATTCTAGTTCTAGAACAGTTGTTAATTAGATCATGATTGATTGATTAGCTTATGTTCCTGATTTCTCGAGAACTCCATAGACTTGACACTTTGTCTGATTTCTTACAAACCGCTTGATTTACTTTATTGCTTTGATTTACTGCTTACTCTCTGCTTTACCTAGCTTAATTCGACGTTCTACAATCTATCGCAAGAATCTAGAGTCTCTGTGGATTCGATACCCTATATACTACTGGTTCACGTCTGTGCACTTGCAGTAGAATAGGATTAAAACTTAGACCTATTAATATAAGAACATTCAATGTACGGAATACAATCTAACCAATTACTTATCTCTTTACAAACCATTGCCCGTAAAAAGGCTGATAGCGTCTGATTAACGACCTCGCTCTGGCCCTCCGTCTACGGATGGTAAGTCGTGGAGAATAGTAACTTGGTTACGAGTTTCCTCCAAAAGTCCCCCAGAAGTGACTTAGGAACTTTGTATCTCGGTCAATGAAGATGTTCCAGGTCAACTCGTGTAGTCTCACTACCTCTCGGAAGATCAGGTCAGCCGTTTGAGTGGCGTCATTCGTCTTGGCGAACGGTATGAAATGGGCCATATTTGAGAATCGATCAACCACCACGAAAATAGAATCATTATGCATGATCTTAGGTAAACCTAACACGAAATCCATAGAAATAACTACCCGGGGCATGTTAGGAATCGATAAGGGCATATAAAGACCGTAAGGATGTGACTTGGACTTTGTTTTAAGGCACATGATGCACTTAGAGAAGAATCTCTATATGTCTCGTTTCAAGTGCGGCCTAAAGAATTGGTCAGACATAACGCTCATAGTCTTATCCACGCCGAAGTATCCCATCAAGCTGCCTCCATGAGATGCACAGATCAATTGGTCTCGCATTCAATCCTTGTGGGATGCACTGTCGCTTTTTTCAAAATAGGAATCCATTGTGTACATAGAATGATCTTTTAGGTCCTTTACTGCATTCCTGAAAAATCACACCAAAATCAGGGTCAACATCATAATATTCCTTAATTTGTTTGAACCCCAAAAATTTGGCTTCTATGGTGCTGATCAGGGTGTAGCTACAGGATAGGGCTTCGGCTACGATGTTCTCCTTTCCCTTTTTTGCTTGATGATGTAAGAAAATGTCTCCACGAACTCGAGCCATTTCGCGTGCCTCCTCTGAAGGTCATTTGTCCATGTAGATGCTTCAACGTCTCATGGTTGGTGTTGATCATGAACTCCTTTGCCAGAAGGTGATGCTACCATGTCTCCAACACTCTCACCAAGGCATACACCTCCTTGTCGTAGGTCGGAAAGTTGAGTGTGGCTGTTGAGTTTCTCGCTGAAGTTAGCTACTGGTCATCCTCCCTGCGTAAGTACTGCTCTAAACCTAAAGCATCACATTCAATTTAGAAAGTCTTGTCAAAGTTAGGTAAATAGAGAATAAGAGCGTTAGTCTAAAGGTCCTTGAGCTTCCAGAATGCGTCCTTCTGTGTGGGTTACCATTTGAACGGGACATCCTTTTTGATCACGGCTGTGAGCAGTGCAGCTACGATGTTAAAATCTTTAACGAATCTCCAGTAAAAACTAGCTAATCCGTGGAAGCTCCAGACATGGCCAATGCTGGTCGGAGTGGGCCATTCCTTGATAGCCTTAACTGTCTATTGATCTACTTGTAATCCCTGCGAATTCACAACAAAACCAAGAAAAACACGCTGATCAGTGCGGAATGTGCACTTCTTGAGGTTCACACAAAGCCTTCTTGACAAAGAGTCTCTATTACTTGCTCAAGGTGCACAAGGTGGTAGGAAACATGAATTGATTGGCTATCCGCATCTCTGTCTCGTCGTTGAACCACCTAAGACGGTATGGCCGCGGATGCTTCGTGACTTGGAGACCTAGCTTATCGACCATATATCTGCTAGCCATGTTAGCATAGGATCCTACGTCGATGATAAGGCACCAGACCTTGTTGTTCACGGTACACCGGGTATGGAAAATGTTTTCCAGTTGGATCGTATCGGGATCTATACGGGTGCTAAGTGCTCTCCGGATCACCAACATCTCTCCAACATTTGGATATTCAATAGGAGTTCCCAGGTTGGGCATCTGGTCGTCTTCTTCCGGTTCGTCATGTGACTCGTACTCGCCAGCCTCCGTGATGATCATGTCCACGGTTGAACTTAGGAGCCTTGGTGTTCAGATTTTTAAATTGTGACTCGACCTCAATGGCCTTTCCTTTATCGATGGTTCTATGTGCGGGTGGCATCCATGTCGAGTTGCTCCGAGCTGGGTTCATCGTTGCCTCTTTCCGCTTGATGTTGTGATCTGCCTAAATGCTCATGTGCAATGGCTTGGACTGTCATGGCACAGCTGGATCTCGACCTTCAGGGCAATACGATCGTACTGTCCGTCGAATAATTGGGGCTATGAGAGTCTCCTTCGAGTCGTCTAACTCGAGTCGGTTTCGTCGTAGTTCAAACTCCATGAAATATTCTTCTATGGACCTACTTCCCTGCACAAGCTTATGAAATCTTTTCTGTAAGTCTCTATGGAAATAGGTTGCATGTACCTTCGCCTTAGGTTGTATCTCATGGCGGCCCAGGTGGTGATATTCTGGTAACGATGTCGTCTCCGCTTGTAAACGTTTATGTCCCACAAAGATAAGGCGTGGTCCGTGAGTTGAGCCTCTGCTAATGCCACATTATTCTGATTGTTGTACGCATAGTAGTCAAAGATGTACTACATCCGCCGTTCCCACTCTAAGTACGCTTTGGGATTAACTTTTCCTGAAAAAGTAGGAGATGTCAGTTTTATCTCGTTATGAACGGGATGCCATACCTCTTCTTCACGCATGCAGCCTTGATGGATGGGGTAACGTTGTCGGTTGAACGGTCGGTTGTCCGGCAGGTCGTCGTCAAGCCCATGCATATCCTCATGTGTGTCATCTAGCTGGTCGACCCGAATATCCTGACCTCTCCTGTTTAGAGCGTTCGGTGGTGCTGGTTGGATTTCTCCATGCAATTGAGCGAAGTTAGCTGGTGCGTTCAAATTGTCGCCCATATAAGCTTATCCTTCACACTCAAAAAAAGGTCAAGTGCAAAAAGGAAAAGAAGAAAGAAAAGCAATAAATACAAAGAAAGGCAAACACAAAAATGCATAGCTGTAAATTTGAAATATGTGAAATGGAAATATGAAACAATATGGAAACTATGCAAATCTATTACTAACCAGTTTTTCCGACTTAAACCAATCTGGATGAAACTAATGCAAGTTCTTATGAGTTATGAGGACAATGCGGCAATGAGAAAACACAATCGGAGTAAAGAATCGAAAAATACAATCGGTTCAACCGATTTGATATGACAAAATGGTTCGCGGGTGTAATGCATGTGATGAGGCCATAGAACCAGAAGCAGAAGATCCAATGCCCATCATAAGGAAAGGTCCATTGACGAGATCAGCAACAAAGGATTTGAGAAACCATGTCAAGGAATCTGTGCAATGTCTACTGAATCAAGCTACTTACCAAGTGCAAGAGCAAGAACAAGTCATCAATAGGATGGACAGCCCAACACTATTCAACTCAACTCAAAAAGGGCTAACCATATGTAGCATCGCAACTAGCTCAGGAAGTATCATCACAACTAGCTCAAGATGTCAAGACAAGAATGTTACGAGTGAAGAAGTTTTCTGATCAACGTCCAAAGACATACCAAACATAAGCTAAGGTATGAGTTTCATTTATACACATTATATGACTGTTGATTCTTTGTTTTGCAGGGATAATTCTTCGTTTCCTTTAGTAGTTTCAATAAGAAAACTAGCCGTTTTAGTCTTTGTTTCATTAGGTCCAAGTTCGAGTCTGTATTTCCTTTTCGGTTTTATTTGCTTCAAGTCCCCTAGAAGGGCATAGCTTTTTGGACTATTATAAAGTCCCCTCTCACAGCCGTGTATCATTTACCCTAGAACAATAAAGTACACCGAGTGTTTTCTTCAACCAAAGAAACCGCACCTTGTTTTCTCTCTTGTCTTGTGTGATTCAAAGCTTTTGTCTTATCAAGATTCAGACTCATAGGATCTTGTTGCGACCTCAATCTATTCCATCCATTGATTTCTTCTGAGAGAGCTCTTAAGCCAGCAGGAACAATCCCATCTCTATTCACAATCCATCCAACTCGATCCAACCAAGAGAGCTCTTAAGCTAGTGGTTAGATCTCCATCAATCCATCAACCAAGCTTCTGCCCAGGGGCTATATCATCTGGTATCAGAGCCGAAAGGCTCCTAAACAGGTGTTTTCTATCCAATATTCTTGTTATTTTTCATTAGATTCATCTGCATCAGTTTCTGTTTTGTATTGCATCTAAAAAGAAAAGCTATAAAAGTCATTTTGTTTGTTAGATCTGTTAGGATCTATTCTGTTTCATTGCATCTCATAAAAATCGTTTTTACCTTGCATACAATTCATTTTGTTTTTCAGTTTTGCATCAAAAACCAAAAGAAAAAGAGTCCAAGTTGTAGTTCTGTCGATTTTGCTTCATTCTGTTCTTATTTGTTTTCCTAAACCCTAAAAAGAAAAGAAGAAGTTTACTAGTTTTGATTCGATTTCTTAAACCCAAAAACAAAAAAGTGTTCTTTCCTTTTTATATATTCCTTAGTTTTCGAAATCTTTGGTCTAAGGCTCCTCTTGATTTGTGAAGAAATTTTGTTTCCTTTTCCTAAAACCTAAACCGTGTGCAAAAAGGAAAGTTTAAAATTTTCAAACAAAACCAGCCACCTTTTGTTATTTCGAAAAGTTTTAAAACCTTAAACCGGTTTACAAACCCTAAACCAAGAAAAGAGGTTTACTACTTTTGCTAAACCAAAGTCCAATTTCAGAATCAAAACCATTTTGTTCTCGAGTACACCTAACCGGGTTACTAGAACTTGTTTTAAGGATTTTGAAAGTACTTTATCAAAACGTGTATTGATCTTTTGTGTGACTTGTTTGTGTTGGTGAGACCTAAGCATTACAACAACTTGTTCTGCTCTTAAGTTTACCACTTTCCAGAACCTATTCATACGCTCTTTAGTTGTATACTTTCAGGTACCAACTCAAACATGTGAGAAGAAGCAGTTGATGCTAAAATCACTACGGCTCAACTTTTTGAAGCCATGAGAGGCATCAGTGACAGGATCACCACACTGGAGCAAAGGCCTTATCCAAAGAGAGGACATGTTTGTAGAAATCAGAGGCCGCAAGAAGAAGAGATAACTGATGAGGAGATGCCTGAGTTAGAAGAGGATGAGCTACCTCCTGATCCAAATCAAGGAGGCAGAGGATTTAACAACCATGGCAGACGCAGAGGAAGAAGAAACAATCACCAGCCTAGACGTGGAGTTAGAGATATAGACAATGAGGATGATGATCAGAGGCGTGGAGGTAAAGATCTGAAGCTCACAGTACCTACCTTTGCTAGAAAGGTGAATCGAGAAGCTTATCTAGATTGGGAAAGGAGAATGGAGTACATATATGAGTACTACCAATACTCTGAAGCAAGAAAATTCTCCTTAGCTGCAGCTCAACTCACTGATAATGCATTGGCATGGTGGGACAGAGAAGTATCCGAGAGAAGGAGGTTAAGACATGGTCAGATAAGCAATTGAGATGACATGAAGTATTCTCTAAGGAAGAGATATGTACCAGCTTACTACCATAGAGATCTTCAGAAGAGGTTAAAAAAACTCTCTCAAGGCAACAAATCAGTTGAAGAGTATTTTTAGGAGTTTGAGACCATGAAGAACTGGTTGGAGGTAGATGATTCAGAAGAAACTTTGGTGGCTCAGTTTCTAGATGGCCTTCAGGACAGGATTGCACGCAAGGTAGAGAGACAGCCTTATGAGGATCTTGAAGGCTTTCTGCATTTAGCTGTCCAAGTTGAGCAACACATCAAGAGGAAGGTTGCTTCAACCAGTAGAAGCAAATCAACTTGGAATCAGCCTCAAAGGAACCAAGACAAGGGCAAGGCAGTAGAAGCGGACTCAAAGATCAAGAAATCCAATTTTGAGCAGCCCAAGAGTAACAAACCAGAATCAAGCAGTAGCAAAGCTCCACCTCAAAGGTCCAGAGACATTACATGTTTCAAATGCCAAGGGAAAGGTCATTATGCTAGAGACTGCACAAACCAGAGAGTGAAGGTCTTAAGAGACAACGAAGACATTGAGTTACAAGATGAGGCAGATCTTGAGCCATCTGAATCAGGAGAAGAGGTTAGTAATTATCCCGACGTGGGAGAGATACTTGTGACCAAGAGAGCTCTCAGTGCATTTATTGAGCCAGAAAAAATCCAAAGAGAGAACATCTTTCATTCCAGATGCACCATTGATGCCAAGGTATTTAGCCTGATCATAGATGGAGGATCTTGTACTAATGTCGCTAGTGCTTACCTTGAAGATAAGCTGAAGCTGCAAAAGACCAAGCATCCAAGGCCATACAGATTAAGGTGGCTAAATGATGAGGCTGAGATGAGGATAGCTGAGCAAGTCATGGTACCATTCAGCATAGGTAAGTACCATGATCAAGTGAAATGTGATGTTGTGCCAATGAAAGTAGGTCATCTACACTTAGGGAGACCTTGGAAATTTGATAAAGAAACCGTGCACAATGGAAGGACCAATATCTACAGTTTCACACACCCGAACAAGAAGAACAACCTTGCTCCATTAACACCACAAGAGGTGTATGAAATGCAGAAAGCAATGGACAAAGGTTCCAAGGTAAGCCAGACCAATCTTTTTGTTTCACCTTCTAATGTTCTGAAATATTTAGAAAATAAAGAACATGTGCTACTCATGATCTTTAAAGAAGGGTATCTTTTAGGTTCAGAAGAGCAGAAGCGCCCCTTAGCCGTGTCTGAGCTATTGGACAGTTTCAAAGATGTTTTCCCAGAAGACATACCAGCTGGACTTCCACCTTTGAGAGGCAGTGAACACCAAATTGATTTGGTACCAGGAGCTCCATTGCCCAGTAGACCAGCTTATAGAGTGAATCCAGAAGAAGCCAAGCTGGAAAAGCAAGTTCAAGATCTGATGTCAAAGGGATATATAAGGTAAAGCTTGAGTCCGTGTGTTGTACCAGTTCTGCTCGTCACAAAGAAGGATGGTACATGGAGAATGTGTGTTGATTGCAGGGCCATCAACAACATCACAATCAAGTACATACATCATATCCCAAGACTTGATGACATGCTTGATGAGCTGAGTGGGGCAACCATTTTCTCCAAGATAGACTTGAAGAGTAGATATCCCCAAGTCAGGATGAAAGAAGGAGATGAGTGGAAAACAGCCTTCAAAACCAAGCAAGGACTGTATGAATGGCTTGTCATGCCATTTGGTCTCACCAATGCTCCCAGCACATTCATGAGATTAATGAACCAGGTTCTAAGAGCTTTTATATGCAAGTTTGTGGTAATATATTTTGATGACATACTGATTTATAGCCACCACTTAGATGATCTTGTTAAGCATCTAGAACAGGTTATGCAAACACTTAGATCAGAAGGCCTTTACGCAAATTTAAAGAAATGCATCTTTTGCACTGATCAATTGGTTTTCCTAGGGTATGTTGTAAGTTTACATGCACTTAAGGTGGATGATGAGAAGATCATGGCAATACAAGATTGGCCAACACCTACAACAATAGAACATGTCCGGAGTTTCCATGTTCTAGAAAGCTTATACATGAGATTTGTCAAAGACTTCAGCACCATTGCAGCACCTCTTACATCAGTGATCAAGAAGGACAAAGCATTTGAATGGGGAGAGGCTCAGGAACAAGCATTCACGCGGCTCAAAAACAGTCTCACAAATGCACCAGTATTGGTACTTCCTAACTTTGATAAAATGTTTGAGATTGAGTGTGATGCCTCTGGTACATGAATAGGTGCAGTGCTGATACCAAGAGGCAGACAAGTAGCTTACTTTAGTGAGAAGCTGAGTGGTGCAACACTCAATTACCCAACATATGACAAAGAGTTGTATGCTCTGGTAAGATCATTGGAAACTTGGCAACATTACTTGCTTTCTAAAGAGTTTGTGATACATATAGATCATGAGACTCTAAAGCACCTAAGAGGACAGACTACTTTTAAGTAAAGACATGCAAAGTGGTTGGAGTTCATAGAATTTTTTTCCTATGTGATCAAGTACAGGAAGGGGAAATTTTCTTTTTTGGCAGATGCACTATCAAGGCACCATGCTCTCATAACAACAATGGAGTCTAAGATCATGGGATTTGAGCAAATCAAAGACATGTATGCTGGTGATCCAGACTTCAAGGACGTATACTAGGAGACATCTAAGGCAGCATTTGGAGTGTTCTATCAGCAAGATGGTTTTCTGTTCAAGGAGAAGAGGTTGTGCATTCCACAAGGTTCCATGATGGAGTTGATCACTAGAGAAGCTCATGGAGGAGGTTTGATGGGGGCATTTCGGCAGAGACAAGACTTATAGTGTCTTGAAGGTTCATTTCTTTTGGCCACATTTGAAGAGAGATGTGGAAAGGTTCTGTGCCAAATGCATCACGTGCCTAAAGGCCAAGTTCAGGTTACATCCACATGGTTTATATATGCCTTTACCAATTCCTAACACACCATGGGTGGACATTTCAATGGATTTTGTTTTAGGACTGCCCAAGATCAACATCAAGGATTCCATCTTTGTAGTTGTTGATAGGTTTTAAAAAATTGCTCATTTCATTGCTTGCAACAAGACTATTGATGCTGTGCAGATAGCTGATCTATTCTTTAAGGAAGTGGTCAAGTTGCATGGAATTCCAAGAACTATTGTTTCAGACAGGGACGCAAAGTTCTTGAGCCACTTTTGGAGGGTACTTTGGAGGAAGCTGGGCACCAATCTGCTCTATTCCACCACTTGTCATCCCCAAACAGATGGACAGACTGAGGTAGTAAACAAGACTCTCTCAACACTCCTAAGAGCCACGGTTGGTAAGAATATAAGGAACTGGTTATCTTGCTTGCCATTCATTGAATTTGCCTATAATCATGCTAAGCATTTTATTACTAACCACTCTCCTTTTGAAGTTGTATATGGGTTTAATGCTTTAGCTCCTTTACATCCTACCCCTTTGCCTCAAGCTATCTATACAAGTACAAAAGGAGAAACAAAAGCAGACTTTGTCAAGAAACTGCACCAAATAGTTAAGGAGAATGTAGAGAAGAAAACCGAGAAGCATAGGTAGAAAGCTAACAAGGGAAGAAAGGAGGTGATATTTGAACCAGGAGATTGGGTCTGGCTACACATGAGACAATAAAGGTTTCCCAATCAAAAGAAGTCGAAGCTAACACCAAGAGGAGACGGACCATTCCGAGTCTTGGAGAAGATCAACAACAACGCATACATGGTACAACTGCCAGGTGAGTTAAACATTTCTCCAACATTCAATGTTTCTGATTTAGCTCCTTATGATGCAGGTCAATCAGGTCAGAACCTCTTCAAGGGGGAGGGAATGATGAGGCCATAGAACCAGGAGCAGAAGATCCAATGCCCATCATAAGGTCCATTGATAAGATCAACAACAAAGGCTTTGAGAAACCAAGTCAATGAAGTTGTGCAATGTCTACTGAATCAAGCTACTTACCAAGTGCAAGAGCAAGAACAAGTCATCATCAGGATGGACAGCCCAACGCTATTCAACTCAAATCAAAAGGGGCTAACCTTATGTAGCATCGCAACTAGCTCAGGAAGTAGCATCACAACTAGCTCAAGATGTCAAGACCAGAATGCTACGAGTGAAGAAGGTTTCTGATCAACGGCCAAGGACATACCAAACATAAGCTAAGGTACGAGTTTCATTCATACACATTATATGACCATTGATTCTTTGTTTTTCAGGGATAATTCTTTGTTTCCTTTTGTAGTTTCAATAAGAAAACTAGTTGTTATAGTCTTTGTTTCATTAGGTCCAAGTTCGAGTCTGTATTTCCTCTTCTGTTTTATTTGTTTCAAGTCCCCTAGAAGGGCATAGCTGTTTGGACTATTATAAAGTCGCCTCTCACAGCCGTGTATCATTTACCCTAGATCAATAAAGTACACGAGTGTTTTCTTCAAGCAAAAAAACCGCGACTTGTTTTCTCTCTAGTTTTGTGTGATTCAAACAAGGAGAAAGCTTCTATCTTATCAAGATTCAGACTCATAGGATCTTGTGTCGACCTCAATCCATTCCATCCCTTGAATGCTTCAGAGAGAGCTCTTAAGCCAGCAGGAAAAATCCCATCTCTGTTCACAATCCATCCAACTCGATCCAACCAAGAGAGATCTTAAGCCAGTGGTTAGATCTCCATCAATCCATCATTCAAGCTTCAGTCCAGGGGCTCTATTAGCAAGGTCCTATGCTCGTTTTTAGGTCACGGTGTAGGTAAAAATATAATGCATAAATAGCAACCTAATTAAGCAAAACATAGACCAAGAAAACAAACGAACAACAAGGAACAAAACACACTCTACAAGGTTCGGGTTTTAAATCCTTACCTTAAACTAGCAACCTACCAAACAAATGAACTGTGAATGAAAACTAGCATAATTTAGTCTTGGTTTTAGCTTATATGATGCAAGAAAACCCAAGAAAGTCCGTAAATAAACTAAAATCAAGGGAGAAACACAAGTAACCGCAATGATCAAGAAATACAATTGGTTCAGACAATTAAGTGCAGCCGCTTTTAACTAGCAACAACCCTACACAATCCTTTTATTCATTTTTATAACTTATGCAAAAATAAAGCTAAGATGAGCAATGAACTAAGGATGCAATTCTAAACTCATAACAAGCAGGCAATAAACCGCAAGCAAAAAGCAACAATAATCCGAATAAAAACCCTAAAGTTACAATCGGCCGGTAACTTTCAACAACTAGAGCTAACAATTTTTATAATTTTTATGCACTTAGATGAATGAACTAACAAATTAAACAAACTAGAATCAAAGACAATGGCTGAAACCACATAAAACAAGTAGGTAGAAGAAAAGAAACAAATTGATGCACAAACCCTAGTGATGATCTATATGCAACCGGTTTCAATTAAACAACTTAAAATGTTTTTTTTTTTATATGATAATGTAAGAACATAAATAACAACAAGCAGGAACAAACAATGAAAATCGCAAAAATAAAGAGAAATTTAAGAATAGAGTGGACCGTATGGTTTCAAGAGCCTAAGCTCTGATAGCAGATAATGTAAGCTTCGGGGGAAGCTCACACTGAACCGGTTTGAGATGGACGTAAAGGCTAGACTGAAGTCGCTCTTCTTCGGGCCACGTACGCGATAGCGATGGTGCAAGAGCAGCTGGATTGAAGTCGCTCTCTACTGATGCGTTTTGATGGGTTGTAGCTGATAATTAAACCAACAGGGAACAAGGTTTGCTCAAGCTGAAAAGGGGAAACCTCACGATGCAAATGGAGCTGGCGGGCGCTAGGAAGCTTTTGTAACAAGGTGTTTTGATTTCATTACACGTGACTTGAAAATAAAAAAGTACAAGGTTTTATAGTATATGTTTGCGAAAACCTCGAAGAAAATAAAGACTTAGGACTTAAGGCCTTACAGGAAATTAAACAAAGAAATAAAGAAATAACAAGCCTCATGGCCATGCGTTCTGTCTAATGAATCGGGCCTCGGATTACCTCGTTAAAAACCTTGCAAAGAAATCCCAATGGGATAAAAACTTTCAAGGGAAAAAGAGATAACCTTTGGCCCATAGAGACAACACGGTCTAAAAATCAACAAATCCGATGGTGAAGATCAGTGATGTGTCTTCGATCCTAAGAAATGGCCAAACTGACGATCCTGGTGTGAATGTATGGTTGTGGTTTGAATTGGTCTTCTCGGACATCCTTCAGGCCAACTGGTTTAGATCGGGCTGATCATGATGCAACTTGCCCAAGTGCTCTGTGATGTCGTCTATGCTGCTCTTGGTGATCAGATGCTCCATGGTTCAATTAAATATCTCTGTGAGTCTTTACTGGCCGAATCGGGTTCGGGGCGTGTCCACTATGGTTGGGAATGGCTCGGCTTGATCGGTCTCGGTTGAACCGATGTCCTCATCAAAATGGCTAGTACGCTCTCTCGTGTGAGATCGACGAGTCAAAGATGAAGTGCTTATAACAATATGTACCAAACTTCATCCTTATATCCAATACTTAAAACACAGTCGTTCAAGCCATCAACCAAACACCCGAAGTCCCAACTCGCGTTTACTCTCACTCTCATTTCGATATGGGCTTGAAATGACATAGCCCAATCTCAGCTGCTCATAATGCTGTCAGCGGCTGTTAAGTTTTGTTGACAGTGGGAAGATTGAATCATATGCTCTACAAATCTATACCTTGATTGAAACTTCTTTCCCATCTCTTAAAGTCTGTAATCTGGATATATAAAGTGTGAATTCTAATCCTGGTACCAACAATCTTTCTTTTTCAATTTCTCATGCATTCAGTTACTTCCTTGATCACTATTAAAAGATCCATGTTGCTGCTCATGTTGTGACTTTGAAGCTGTCTGATGTAAGATCAAAAGGTGAATTTCACACACGGTTGGCTTAGACCGGCCGAAGGGCACTCTTATCTCGGTCCAATGATAGAGGCGTAGACATTGGGAAACAAATAACTGGCCGAAAGGCTCTCTTTGCTTGGATCAGTAGATGGATGGTGGATATATTTCAAGTAACAAGATGTCTCTCAAGAACAAAGGGGAACCTCACGAAGTTCAAAGGCAAATGACGGCTAGAGTTTAGTCAAGAATACTTTATGAAATTTTATGTAATGAGGCTTAATTTTACAAAACAATACGAATGGCTTTATATCCTTAAGAGTTTCGAAAATACTAAGGAAAATTAAAGGAAAACGTTTAAGGACACAAAAGAAAAGGAAGAATGGGTGGTATGACTCTTTTGGTGATGTAGGCCTTAAGAGCTACCTCATTAAAAAAATTAGTGTGGAAAACCACTTGGGATAAAATCATACTAAGATAAAAAAGAGTATAGTCCAGGCCCAAAGAGAGTTTCAGTGCTCTCTTGGTCGCCAAATTTAAGTTTGAGGTGCATTAAACCTGGGAGACTCCAAATAAGGCAAGCCAAGAACAAATCAGTTTAGAAGTTGGATAACTTTGAAACATTATTTATTTTGTACCAATTCCAATGCTACGTGTTTCTCTGATGGGTTGAATCTCCAGAAAAAATTGATTTACAACTTGATTCATCCTAGTCTTATTTGAGATCTCCAATAAGTGTCAGTTGGTCCCCAACGGGTTCCTTGAAAATCATATGAGTTGTAACTTTTATAACTACTTCATTTGAAAATTTTGTCACACAATTCCACTTTTTGATGATTCCTTGATGAGCTAAATTTTTGTAAAATGTTGAATTGTAGCTTAACTCCTTCTGGTTGGGTAGATATGCTCCAAAACATGCACATATGTCTTTGGTATGATAAGCGGATTCTCTCCAAAGACATCGACCGGCTGGAAGAACCCTCCACTTGGCTGCTTGGTTGATGAAGACTTGATGTCCTCATCATACTTTCCCTCTTGAAAAGGTTTTGACTTTGAAACTATATAACCTGCACCAAGAGAAAGCAAGTTAGCTTTCATTCTATTTTGTGAGTCTAGGGCCTTAAATTTATAGCTTTGTGGTCTGGTTTATCTGTGTAACATCAGGTGGGTCTCCATTAAGCAGATAATATAAGATTAATCCTCTTATATTTGCTTGTGTGATGGTGCTCTCCATAGGCTGAAAAGTAGCGGCAGCATGCTCTCCTTTTGTAGCCTCTTCTTTGGTTAGTGTGGACATGCCTCCTAGTCATGATCTTGTAGTGGTGTTGACTTTGCTAGTAAGGCTTCTTGGGGCCTCACATCCTTGTCACCTAAAATATGCTCAACAGTTTGGGTAAGAAACAAGTGCATTATGGATTTCTTATGATAAAATAAACAATTTAAATCAACTTCTTGTGCTAGTTGTGTTTGTAAATTAAGAGTAGATATCTCATTTAATTGTAATCTTAGCAAGTTATTCCGCACATATGTTGAATCATTGGAAATGAAGTGGATAAAATCGAGACTCACCTCGTTAACACTCTCAATGTTATTTCTCTGGTCTGGTGGTTTCTCCTTGAGGCTTTCCTCTCCTCTAGTGCTATGATCTGTCGTGGACCTTTGTGTGTTGGATATAGATGTTAGTGCTCCAAGATCTTGAGTTATTGGCTGGTTATAGGACATTATTAAGGCTGGTTCTGCTCTTTTCTTCAAAAATCCTTCTTCCTTGTACTTTATCTCTGAATTTGCACATGCGTAGTTTCCCCAACAACAAGAACAAGTGCATCACATCTGAACTTGAAATAGTAAGAATAGGGCATGCAATACTTGTTCTTACATTGTTAGCTTTATCAAGTTGTAAAAATATGTGAAATTTTTTTATCTTGTGGGATGGTTATCACCAAACGTGTATCTCCATTTGTAGCCACAAAATCTTGCGTTGGCCTTTGATCCCTTGTGATGGTAGTGACTTGTACTTCATCTCTTTGTCCATCTCTTCTAGTCATGCATCAAATCCCTCTTTGACAAAGAAGTGCATTATATTATAATTGGAATTTAACAAATAAGGTTGAACCAATCTATCACTTATTTTAGATAGTTCAATTTTCTCTCCTAGAAGTTTAACCTTCTTCAATGGACCATGCTCAACATAGTGTTCTATCCTCTTACATCTACAACATGTCGGTTCTCTTATTTTTAGAGCATTAGAAAACTTACCTTACGTTGTTGTGACTTCTTGTAAAGTGTTTTAGCCTGATGTAGTTTCTTCGGCTGCAACTAGTTGCTCTCCTAACCTCGTGAGAGAGACATTATGGCTCTACTTCTTCTCTTGCTTATGAACAGCTTGCTTGCGTACAGTTTTGTAACTAGTTTTGTCTGGTGTTGTTGGACTACAACTGGCGTGTGCTGGTATTCTCCTCACAAATTCCTCATACATCTTGATGTAACAGGGGAAGCTCACAATTAACCGGTTTGAGATGGCACAAAGAGCTGGGCTGAAGTCACTCTCTCTTTGAACCGGGCGCGAGAAGGATAGTACACAAGAAGCTGGACTAAGGCAACTCTCTACTGATGCAATGTGATGGGTTGAAGACTTTGAACAGGAACAAGATGAATCTAAGTTGCAAGGGGAAACCACACAAACAACTAGACTCACGGCCGCCAATAGACAAAAAGGTTTAAGGGTATTTTCTTCGATTCTACGTAATTTACAAAAATAAAAATACAAGGCTTTATATCCTAGGTCTGCAAAAATACCAAAAAGAAAAGACATGGGCCTCAAGGTCATACAGGAAATAAGAAAAAGAAAATAAAGAAAACAATGGCCTCATAGCCGTGTGGCAGACTTGGGCTTCATGGGCCGTGCGTTCTGTCTAATGGACCGGGCCTCAGATTACCTCGTTAAAAACTTTGCAAAGAAAACCCAATGGGACAAAACCTTGCAAGTAAAAAATAGTATAATGTTTGGCCCACAGAGACGACACATGCTAAGGATCAACAACTCGATGGTAAAGATCACTGATGTGTCGTCGATCTTAAGTAATGGCCAAATGGATGATCTCCGTGCGAACGTGTGGTTTTTGTCGGAATCGGTCATCTCGGAAAACTTCCGGGACAACTGGTTTTAGGCGGGCTGATCATGATCCAGCTGGTAATTTGCTTCGTAATGTTGTCTATACTGCTCTTGGTGATCAAATTCTCCATGGCTAGGTTAAATCTCTTTGTGAGTCTCCTTTGGACGGCTCGGGTTCGGAGCACATCCACTTTAGTTGGGAACGAGTCGGCTTGGTCTTTCTGGTCCATCTAAGTCGAACCATTGTCCACATCACATCTCCAATCTGAAACTCTTCTAAGTATGGACTGGTTCATTGTAGTAGATTTGGGCTACTTCTTTCTGCTCCCACCTGTCATATGCAGCTCATGTGATTGTGCTTATGGTGCATGAAACTTTTCCTCTTTTGGTACTTGACTAGATTAGAACCATGTCTCAAATTTCCTGCCCAAATTAGATAATATTTTGTCTTTTCACCATAGCCTGAGTAGCTAATATGTTGTGGCTCATAGTTTGCATCAGCTTCATGGTTCCATGGAGCATGATTGAACTGATCATTGGCCTCTCCAAAACTGCTTCTTCTTTCATAATCTAATTTAGCATCTAGGTTTACTTTAGATTCTTCCTCATGATACCAAGTCCTTTCTCCATATTGATTAGTGTCTTCTATGCTGATTTCTGAATAAATCTCTTCATTCCATGGCTTGTTTATAAATACTCCTTTCCTTGGCTGAATTGTGATTCAACCTCGTCCTTCTAAGAGCCTTCCTCATAGTAGCCTTGAGAACTAATTTCGTGGTCAACCTCCTCTTCATGGTGGATTTGGTCTGTCTAATGATGTAAATCAACCTCACAATAGGTTAGGCCTAGCTGACTCCAAGTTGTTGGCGTGTGAGGCAACTAGTGGGGCTGCTCTTGCTTACATGAGTAACTATCTGCTCTTCTCCATCAGTTTCTTCTTCATAGTAATTCATATATCATGGTTTTTATGTGTTTTGAGCCATGATATATGTACATAATCGAGTCTTCTATAGAGTCTTTCGAGTCCTTTCAGGTACTTAACAGGTTTTAGCACGCTTGGAGCTTACTTTGACATTATGGCGCATTCTAGAGCGTTTTGGAGCAATTGCCCGAGAAGAAGAAGTCAATGCTGATATCAGACACTTGTGTCGATCGACACATATTGTGAATCGGTCGACACAGGGTCGTAACAGAGTTATCTCGCGAGTTTTAATAAAGATTTGGAAATTGCAACTTGGTTCAGAAGCTTCTCATAATTACAAAGTGACCCAAATCGTGTTTTAGCTTTTAATTAGGTTTTACAGCCATTGTTTAGGCTAAGTTTTATTCAAGTTTTATTCAAGTTTTATTCGGAGTTTTGTTCTAGAGAGATTATGAGATTTGGGGCTGGTTTGGTTCTCGAGAGAGACCTGATTTCGAACCCCTGTTCTTACTCTTTTTGATTCATCTATGATATCTATTTTGACTATGTTTTCTGTTATGATTGTTATGTCTGAGTAGATCTCTTGTTAGGTTAGGGAATTCTCATTAGGGATTTGAAGGAATGCTAGATTAACTGATTAAATTGGATTCATCATCTAGTTCTTCATCTAAATCGTTCGTAACGCTTAATCTGAACTGGCCATTTAGATTATTGATATTAGGTTGATTTACACAACGAGAGTTGGTTAATTAGCTAGAAAGGATTTAGATGAGGAACTTATCTATTCGCAAAGAGATTTTGTCTAGAGAAGTTGTGAACAAACGAACTTGAAATTAATGCATGTTTAGAACTGTAGGATTCACAACGAGAGTTGGCTTGCTAGGTTGTTAGACATAGATAATTATCGCAGCGAGAGCTGGTTAGTTTTACTTCTGTGATTCTAGTTCAAGAACACTAATAGATTGAATCCTGATTGTTTGTTATCTGATTTCTTGATTTCCTGAGAACTTTCTGAAAGCCGACGCCTTCGTTAATTGCTTACATTCACCTCACTTCATTTGCTTACTGGATGTCTTGTTTACTGCTTTACAATCTGCTTCGCTTAGCTTAATTCGATTACTCATAATCTATAGTGTGATCGTGAGTCCTTGTGGATTCGATACCCTAAATTACAATAGCATAACTGTGCACTTGCAGTAGAATAGGATAAAAACTCTGAGCCTATCAAGTTTTTGGCGCCGTTCCGGGGACTCAATTGAGTTCGCCGATATATTCAATATTAGAATTTAGACTAAGTATTTTTCTTTTCTAGTTTTACTCACGTTCTTGTTTATTTGGTATCGCAAGAATCGCATAGCGTCGATCGACACTCATAGTTAATCGATCGACACCAGCCGCGATCAGAGACAGCGAGAGCTTGAGCACTTAGCAGGTTTCTCTCCATGGAACCTGTGATTCTGATTCGCGGTGAAGACGGCATTTTACGAGACCAAGAGGGTCATATATGCAACGCGAAGGGTCAGAAACTGGATGGGGAAGGAAACCCCATCGTGCCAGATGTTGCCGTGGGCGCGGAACATGCACAACAGGAGATGTGTCACGAGAAGACACTTGCTGATTACAACAGAGCGGATCAATTCTACCACCTCTATTCACCAGAGCTGAGTTCAGGCTGAAACCAGAGTACTACGCATTGGTTGGGCAGCATCAGTTCCATGGCCTCTCTAGCGAGCATCCTATGGATCACATAGAGACTTTCGAGGAATTGGCTAGCAGTATTAAGGCTGAAGGAGTCTCATTCGATTATATTTTCTGCAAGCTCTTCCCATTTTCTCTTAATGGAGAGGCAGCCTACTGGTTAAAACAGCTAACACCAGGATCTTTAACTACTTGGGATGCGGTTAAGAGAGAGTTCCTTATACACTTTTATGATGATGCTAGATCCGACCAGCTTAGACATGATCTTTTGACATTCAAGCATGGAACTACAGAGCCTTTTAAGACTGCTTGGGTGAGGTTCAAGAGGTACCAAAGAGATTGTCCACACCATGGTTTCTCTAAATTGCAGTTGTTGTGTGTTTTCTTCAGAGGAGTTGATTTGTGGTATCAGGCTGCTATGGATGCTGAAAGTAATGGGAACTTCTATACCAAGACACCAGGGGAAGCTAAGGAGCTTATTGAGAACTTGATAACTAGCAATAGTGTCAAGAATGCTGATCTTGAGAAACAGAAGAATGGTGGCAAAGATGACAGCTTGCAGATTGCCGAAATGAGGGACAAGATTGATTCTGTCCACGGCATCCTTCTTAGAAAGAGGCAAATCCGATCTGATGCAGAAGCTGAAGAGTTTGCAGCGGTGAACTATATAGCTGGGGCTGATTATCATAGACAGACATATGGAAATCAGTAGAGACAAGGTTCTAGTTATGCTCCGAGATCGAGAGATTATGTTTATTCATCTCACCCAACTCCTCCCACTAATGAGCAGACAAAGATTGAGTCCATGCTTGAGAAGTTGCTTCTTGGGCAGAATAAGATGACAGGAGATCTGAATGGAAATCTAGATTCCATGTATCAAGATCTAAGTGGGAAATTGGAAGCTTTGACAAGCAGAGTTGATGATCTGGACACTAGAATGACGCAGGCAGAAGCCGATATTAAGGAAAGCATGACTCGATCTCAGAAAGAACATGTTAAAGCGGTTTTGGTAGAGGACGAAGCTGAGCAGAATTATGATGTAAAGACTTTGGAGCTGCAAAATTCGAGTGAAATTCGAAACGAAGACACTGTGTCGATCGACACAGAGCCGTATCCGTCGACACCAGTTTCGAATTTTCGTGACGAACCGAAATTGACCCACCTCGACATCAAGGTCGACTCGAATCGAGCCAATGTCGATCGACATCATTTCCATGTCGGTCGACACTATGGACGTGAGCAGCCAATTATTCTAGAGAAGCCGAACGTGGTTGAGAAAAGATCTACAAAACGAAAATTCCATTCCCTAGGGAATCCAAGCAAGAGATTCAGTTGGAAAGGTACAAGAAGATTATGAGAGATAAGCTAATTGAAGTCCCATTGATAGGTGCTACTAAGACCATTCCTCTAGTGAAGAGATGTATTACAGACATACTCTCTAGTAATATGACTGACGAAGAAGGTGTCTTGATGGTCTCTGAAGTGTGCGATGCCGTTATTCATGGCATGATTCCTGAGAAACTAATGGATCCAGGGAGTTTCATGATAGACTATTCTATATACAAAGACATATTTAAGAGGTCATTGTGTGATCATGGCTCAAGTGTGAATCTCATGCCATACTCTGTGGCTACGATATTGGGACTGTTGAACTTCAGCCCATTAGGATTTCTCTTGTCCTAGCTGATCGATCGAAGCGGCATCCAGAGGGAGTTCTTGAGAACATCCCTCTCAGAGTTGGAAATTACTTTATTCCAACGGACTTTGTGGTGCTGAAGTATGAGATTGAGCCTGATGATCCTCTACGACTTGGTAGATCCTTCTTAGCCACTGTTGGAGCCGTAATTGATGTGCGACATGGTCTGATTGATCTCCACCTAGGAGATAAACCTTTGCAGTTCAAGATGGATGGGTTGCAGAGATCCACTATTGATGGACAAAGCTTCAGTGTTGAGATAGAACTAGAGGATGAGATTGGACAAGAAAAGATGGCAGTTCATGCTGAGCCTGCTCTAACATCTTCAAAGCCTATACCTGCTCTTAAGCAGAAGGCTCCAAACATCTCACCTGAGCCACTTTTGATTCAGAAAAGGTAGGCATTTTCTCACCTTAATCATGCTAACTTTGATGCTGATTTTGCAGGAAATAGAGTCAGGACACGAAATGTTCCACCTGACCTAGTTGTGATTCCCAAATTTCTTGGTCAGTCTCATGCACAAAATGCATACATGCCACCATGGATGAGGAGAATTTCGCAAAGGCATACTCTGCCTTTAGTGAAACCACATGACGTCTGACCACGTGCCACAGTCAAGCTAATGACTTAAAACAAGCGCTGAGTGGGAGGCAACCCACTAGTAAGTGAGTATGTACATATGAATTTTAGGACTAATTTCTCGTTTTTGGTTTTTATTGAGTCTTTACAGGGAAACTAGAGACAGTAGTCTATTGTGTCAATCGACGCAAGCTATGAATCGATCGACACAGAGAACAAAAAGGCCGATCCAGCACTTTGGGTCCATCGATCCATTTTTTCGCGAAATAGAGGTTTGACCTCGGTTTGACCGCTCTAACCAATTCAAATTTCAAAACTCATGTTGATCGACACGTTTTGAGTGGATCGATCGACATCAAACGAATCGAGGTAAGTATTTCTTTTCTCTTTCGCGTATGTTCTTATTTCCAACCCGAAACCTCCATAGCCGAGAGCTTTCTCAAAAACTCGATCTCCTTCATTTCTCAACCAAATCCGACGATTCCAAAGCCTAATCCGGGCGAAATCTCACCCTCTATCCATATCTATAATCCATTTGTGTTGATTCCAAGGTATGCTCTCTAAAATCCCAATTTTCAGATTCGGTTCTAAAGGGAAAGGTTCGATTTTTGCTTCCATCTCTTGATTCCGTGATGAAATAGGAATGATTTAGGTTGTTTGGTAGTGGAATGATCATGCCTAAGTAGTTCTCGTGATTGATTTTGCAAGTTTCTAGAAATTTTTGGTTTTGTGATGAAACTTGTGATTTTGTGCAAAAATGTGGAAATAAAAACGTGAATGAACTGCTTTTACCGTTCTAGTCGATGATTCTTATGCTGTTGTTGAGGTTTTGATGAGCTTGTTTCTGATTTTTCAACTAATATCAGTTTTTGTTCTGATTTTCGCTCACAGATGCCTCCAAAGAAGAAGAACCGGATAGATGGAGCGAGTTCATATGGGTCAACACCAGCAGAGCCACCTCCGCCTATGACTCCTCAGTCTCCTCCGGGTTTTCCACAGCTACCAGCAGAGGTTCCTACACACCCATGGCCCAGAGATGAAAGAGTGAAGATATTCATAGATAAGGTGTGGGATAAGCCAGCCAGGCTGGTCGTGATCAGTAATGATTGTATGCACAGAGAGGTGTCGGACACCTGGGATGAGTATGACACCTTGTTGCACAATGGGTGGTGCGATGTTGAGATTGAGCCTACGAAGCTGGTAAGCCCTGACTTTATGAGGATGACTGGTATGCGAGACCAGGTTGCGCTGTGTTTGAGGATGATGGGTTTAGGTACCATGCCTTATGTCCGATATGCTCTGTATCTGGAGTTGGTACGTCAGTTTATGGCTACGGTGCGAGTCATGTACAGGGACTGGAACGCCAAGAATACACAGGAAGGTCATTTGTGTTTCATGGTACATGGCAGGAGATACAGACTGCCAATGCGAGACCTTTGTGCTATCTATGGGTTTAAGAAGGGCTACACACGGGCTACACTTCCAGAGGGCTTTCCTGACCTGGAGAAGTTCTGGGGTAACTTCGGTTCTACGCCTTATTTTTCCAAGGATACGAAGATGAAGGATCTACGACATCCAGTTCTGCGATACGTCGTATGCGTTCTGGCGACTACAATCTTGTGCAAGATGCGGATCCACACATGAAGTTCCTTACAGACACAGTTCGATCACTTAGGGGTGGCATTGCTAAAGCTTTCAGCTGCACCTGCACTTGTCCTCCTCACGGTCGCAGACGTCATAGATCACCTACACCACCAGGGGGACACGACGATGATTCTGATTCATAGTTTCTCCGTGATCCTAGCATTTCCGTGAGTTTGCTTTTATTTTCCTTTTCACTTTTCTTGAGTCAACTTTGATTTTGTTTGAGTCAGTTTGTCATGTTTCTTTTGGTTGAACTTTGTGGAACTCTTTTATATCTATCTTGTTGCTTTTGACTTGTTTCTGAGTGATCTGACAGTGCTAACATTGAGGAAATTGTGTGACTAAACACAACTAATTCGGATCATGTCCAAGTCTTTGGGAATGGTATTGAAATACGCGCAGCGTGTCGACCGATTCAGTCTTTGGATCGGTCGACACAGAACGAATACTATGGCGACAGAAGGTAAGAACACTGTTTTCCTGAATTTTCACAAGTTATGACCCAATTTCACTTACTTTATACTCGGTAACACTGGGGACAATGTTATTCAAGTGTGGGGGAGGTGGTTACTAACATCGTTTTCTCTTTTCTTAGAGTCAGTCTTTATTTTTCAAAATTGTTTTATTGAGTCAAAGTGTGTATGAGGCTATGATTTTTCGAGGAAATTTTTCGCTAGAACAGGAACTAAGTGACCATTGAACAGACTTGCAGGAGCTCTATGACTATTAGAAAAAATCACAAAGATCAATTTACCAAGGACACCCATATCTAACCAGGTATTCAGAGGATCCACCACTAGTCTCACTTCTAATCTTGACTTTAATTTCTCACTTAGGGACTTGGTAATCGAGTGGGTCGGATTCCTCTAATGTGTTTGGCACAGCCTGTGATCATGTCTAAAGTATGGTTTCTGATTTTCCCCTCCCTTGAAAGTAAAAAAAAAAAAAGAAATAAAAAACCGAGGATAAGCTAGTAGCTTCGAAGTGGTCACGGGAGTGGTAGAGACCCCTATTACCTCCTGTGTATCCATGGAAATATCCAAAGTTAAACCCCAATAAAAAGGGAAGAGCACTGATAGAAAAAAATAAAATGATACCCAGTGGGGAAAAATCAGTGCCAAGGGAGAAAGGGAAAAGAAAGAAACCAGAAACCGACAGTTTGGTGGTCAGACACTGAATGGGTTGAGTCCATGTGTCCGTTGATTCGATACTCCATCTGTGAGACCGCACTAAATTGTATACAAAGGCTAGTGTGGTGAACTTGAATATCCTAATCTAATTGTGGAGTTTACTTGGGACAGTTGCTATGTGTGGGGGAAGTACATTGTGGTTTCGAGCTCTACAGGAAAGTTTTCAGTGGTTTACTAAGTGAATATGAATGCGAAAACTCCTACGACGAAATGATTTTCTGTGTTTTCAAACCTCTTTCTTATGCTTTAGTTCTTTTACTTGCTTGAGGGCAAGCAAGAGCTAAGTGTGGGGAAGTTGATACATCATGGTTTTTAGGTGTTTTGAGCCATGATATATGTACCTAATCGAGTCTTCTATAGAGTCTTTCGAGTCCTTTCAGGTACTAGACGGGTTTTAGCACGTTTGGAGCTTACTTTGACATTATGGCGCATTCTAGAGCGTTTTGGAGCAATTGCCAAGAAGAAGAAGTAACTGCTGATATCAGACACTTGTGTCGATCGACACATATTGTGAATCGGTCGACACAGGGTCATGACAGAGTTATCTCGCAAGTTTTAATAAAGATTTGGAAATTGCAACTTGGTTTAGAAGCTTCTCATAATTACAAAGTGACCCAAATCCTGTTTTAGCTTTTAATTAGGTTTTACAGCCATTGTTTAGGCTAAGTTTTATTCAAGTTTTATTCGGAGTTTTGTTCTAGAGAGATTAGGAGATTTGGGGCTGGTTTGGTTCTCGAGAGAGACCTGATTTCGAACCCCTGTTCTTACTCTTTTTGATTCATTTATGATATCTATTTTGACTATGTTTTCTGTTATGATTGCTATGTCTGAGTAGATCTCTTGTTAGGTTAGGGAATTCTCATTAGGGATTTGAAGGAATGCTAGATTAACTGATTAAATTGGATTCATCATCTAGTTCTTCATCTAAATCGTTCGTAACGCTTAATCTGAACTGGCCATTTAGATTATTGATATTATGTTGATTTACACAACGAGAGTTGGTTAATTTGCTAGAAAGGATTTAGGTGAGCAACTTATCTATTCGCAAAGAGATTTGGTCTAGAGAAGTTGTGAACAAATGAACTTGAAATTAATGCATGTTTAGAACTCTAGGATTCGCAACAAGAGTTGGCTTTCTAGGTTTTTAGACATAGATAATTATCGCAGTGAGAGCTGGTTAGTTTTACTTCTGTGATTCTAGTTCAAGAACACTAATAGATTGAATCCTGATTGTTTGTTATCTGATTTCCTTAGAACTTCCTGAAACCTGACGCCTTCGTTAATTGCTTACATTCACCTCACTTCATTTGTTTACTTGCTGTCTTGTTTACTGCTTTACAATCTGCTTCGCTTAGCTTAATTCGATTACTCATAATCTATCGTGTGACCGTGAGTCCTTGTGGATTGATACCCTAAATACTACAATAGAATAACTGTGCACTTGTAGTAGAATAGGATAAAAAATCTGAGCCTATCAGTAATAGCCTGAATCATCATAATGGTTCCATGATTCTCCTCGGCCAGAGTCATATGTATCCATGCTTGGTTCTGATCCTTCTTCTTGACTCCATTGATCTTCTTCGGTTATGTAAGGATCTGTTTATTCCATGGGGTCATCAATCGTTTTCTATAAGGATTCCTTACCCAAAAAAAGATGCAAAAAAAGTTATTAAAACACAAAGAGCAACCTTGAGACAAAGAGCAAGCAATTTTCCTTTCTATAAAAAAGCTAATTGGCATGTTTACTACTAACTCTTCCTAATTTTTTTTTTAATTTTTCAGAATGCAACTTAAATGGAATAATGCTAAAACAACTAACAACTTAATAGGAATGAGACAAATTTGAAATTAATGTAAGAAACCAGACTCGGGTGCTAACGAAACTCTCACAACCGAGATGCAAACTAACCCTAAACTTCTTTTTCTTTCGATTTTCTTATGCAAATAAATGAATGAACTATGAACTTAAACTCTTTATGACAGAAGCCAAGCAATGCAACGATGCAAAAAAAAGAAACACAACTCAAAACAACAAGCTTAAACAAACGTCTGATATAAACCCTAGAGAGAGAAACTGGTGGTCGTGAGCAAAACTTGCAAACCCTAACACTTTTCTATTTAGAAGAAAATAAACAAACCTAATGCAATTATTTTTTACGATTTATGATTTTAGGATGCTAACAAAGAAGAACAAGCAAAGAAAAAAAATGGAAAAGATAAGGAAAAGTTGCAACCGTGAGTTCATGACCCTTAACCTCTGATACCAGATGATGTAAGATCGAAAGGTGAATCTATCACATAGTTGGCTTAGACTAAGAGACTGGCTGAAGGGAACTCTTCTATCAATTCAATGAAATAGGCGTGGATAGTGGGAAGCAAAAAACTGTCTGAAAGGCTCTCTTTGCTTGGATCAGTGGATGGATGATGGATAGATTACAAGTAACAGGATGGCTCTCAAGAACAAAGTGGAAAACTAACAAAGTTCAAAAGCAACCGACGGCTAGGGTTTAGGAAGGAACACTTTCTGAATTTTTATGTAATTAGGCTTAACTTTACAAAACAATACAATATTTTCTTTATAGCCTTCAAGTATCGAAAATACTAAGAAAAGTAAAAGGAAAACATTTAATGACACAAAAAAAGGAAGAATGGGCCGTGTGACTTTTGATGATGTGGGCCTTAAGAGATACATCATTAAAAACCTTAGAATGGAAAAACACTTGTGATAAAACCATACTAAGGGAAAAGAGTACAATCCAGGCCCAATGAGTGTTGCAATGCCACTCCTGGGTCGCCAAGTATAAGTTTGAAGTGCATAAAAACCTAGGAGACTCCAAATAAGGAAAGCCTAGAACCAATCACTTTAGAAGTTGAATAACTTTCAAACCATTGTTTATTTTGTACCAATTCCGATTTGATGTGGTGTCAGATAGGTTTAGGCTCCAGAAAGTTGGTTTACAACTTGATTCCTCCTTGTCTGATTTGAGATCTCCAATAAGTGCCAGTTGATCCCCAGCGGGTTCCTTGGAAATTCTATCAGTATTAATCCCTTGAAGAGTTAAGTTTCTGGAAAAAGTTGATGTGTCCTCAAATCCATGAGATGAGCTGGTCACAATCATATCATAACCTCCCTCTTGAAAAGGATTTGACCTCAAATCCAACTCTCCTATATGAGAAGGAAATGGATTAAGCACCAAGAAAAAGATCCAGCAAACAATCAAGTGAACTAAGGTTTTGAAATGAAACTTCCTTTGGCTTTTGAAGTTGATTTCCTTTGGTACTTCCAATTCCAAACTTCAGACTGATGAGTCCTTGTTGGTTACCGTTGTTTACTTCAGTTTGAGATTGATCCTGGTTCAAGCATGCCTTTGGTCCATAATGAATTCCTTTGCAAGATCTCAGATCCTCTTGAATCTGGAAATAGTTCATGAATCATGTGCTATCACAACATCTAAAGAAGACAAGTTACCTGGACACACAAAGTTATCAAGAAGCTTCTCCAATTTTGAAAGGTTTAAAACAAGAATCAAAAACTTGGTTGAAGAATAGTGTGAGTTCAAAATGCCAAGTATCACATGATTCTTCAACTGAACTCGTATGAAGTAAACATTTCTTTGAAAACGAATTGATATTTGTAAATTCAAGAATGCTTTTCAATTTTTTGAAAATTGGTTTGCAAAGTTCATTGAAAGAATTTGAATCATACCAAACGTTTTGTAAACATTGTTTAAGCTTGGAAAAGGTTATCAAATGCAAACTTTTCTTTAGCTCCAAATAGCTAAAATTATTTTTTCTTCAAAGAAACTCTTAGAGATGAGTTAAGGCCACGAAATTCATCAAAAAGAAAACAATTTTGCTAAAGAACATTTTAAATTTGAGTTTTTCAAGAGTTGGAATCATTTTGTCAAAAACAGATTCTGAAACACAAAACAGATCCTCCCAAGGCCGTGATGGCTTAGAAAGAATCAAGTCCCAAAATGCTCACTTCAAGTTCGCAATGGTAATCCTTTTCTATAAATGGCTGGTGAAGACCTAACACTGATTATATTAAACTCAATGCATGATACTATCAACAGTCCAATAAGTAGATAGGCGGTGGATCCTTTAAATGGAAGATTGTGTAGAACCAATAATGAGTAAGTTAAATTCACCACCTGATCTATTTCAACACAAGCCAACACTCTTCGAATGATAGAATGGTAGCAAGAGATTTTTGGAATAAACTCTTAATAAAGCGGTTTTGATCTCTCATATATTACACAATAAGAAATCGAATTGTTCACAAAGGAACAAAGAGAATCGCTCTCTAAAAACAATGAAGAAGTTTATTCAAAAGATGGTTATTATTCATGACTGAATTCATATTTATTTTGATTCATGTTCTCACCGAGCCCAAGCTTCTATAACACAGCGGACAGTGTTGTTTAAGTGTGGGGGAGGTAGCTATAGACGCTCCATTTTCTGTTTTCTTAAAGTTTGTTGAGTCTGTTTCATTGAGTCAAATTGAGTAGGAAACAAGGACTTTTTGAGAAGATATCTACACTTGCAGGAACTTAAGTGACCATTGGATGAGTTCGCATATGATATATGACTATTAGAAAACCCAACACAGACCAGCCTACTGAGGACACCCATATCACTTCAGGTATTCAGAGAATTCATTACTGACTTCACATTTAACTTGACTTAATTTTTCACACCCAGGGCTTGGTATACTTTGATTTGGATTCCTCTGTTAGTTCTGACACAGCTTGTAAACTTGTCCAAGTATGGTTCCCTTCTCCCCTTCCTTAAAGTAAAAAGAAAAAAAAGAGAGATAAACTGCGGATGAGCTAGTAGCTCCGAAGTAATCACGGGAGTGGTAGAGACCCATATTACCTTTTGTACATTCATGGAATGTGTCCAAAGTACATCTCAATGCGGGAAGAGCACTGATAGAAAAAATAAAATGATACCCAAAGGGAAAAATTAGTTGCTAAGGAAGGAAAAGGAGAAGAAAGGAACCAGAAAATAATAGTATGGTGGTCAGGTGCTAACAGAGTAAGAATCCATGTGTTCTTTGATCAATACTCCCTAGGTTAGACCGCACTTATTAGATTACAGAAGTCAGTATGGTGAATTTGAATGCTCTGAATGTGATTGTTGAGTTTACTTAGGACAGTTGCTAAGTGTGGGGGAAGTACATGTTGGTCCTTATGTCTGCAGGTTCATTTTTCATGTGAATTACTAAGGGGAATCTGAGTGTAGCACTTCGACGATGAAATGAATTTCTGAAGTTTTCAAACTTCTTCTCCTGATCTTGGTTTTCTGTTTGCTTGAGGGCAAGCAAAAGCTAAGTGTGGAGGAGTTGAAATATCATGGTTTTTAGGGATTTTGACCATGATATATGTCTTTGTTATCGAGTCTTTTAGTGTATTTTGGATTCCTTTCAGGTGTTTTACAGGTTTAGCTACGTTTGGAGCATATTTGGACATTGTGGCGCATTCTGGAGCTATTTGGAGCATTTGTGCGAAAAGAAGAAATCACTGGTGAGAACAAAGTTCAGCATCAATCGACACATCCTAGGAATCGATCGACACAGATGCAGATAAGAGTTTATCGCCGAATTAATGAAGACTTTGGATATTTGCTGCTTGGCCCATAAGTTTCTCATAATTACAAATTCTCGCCGAATTAATGAAGACTTTAGACTATTATATTAGGGTTTTTAAGCCATTTTTTAGGCTAAGTTTTATATTATTAGATATTGGGAGATTTTGGGGCTTGTCTTGTACTCGACCGAGAAGAGATTTCGAACCCCTGGATCTTTACTTCTTTTATGATATTCAGTTAGGTTTAGGGATTCTCATTAGGGATTTCATGGAATATTAGGTTATTCAATCTGTAGGATTCATACTTTCTAGTTCTTCATCTAGGGTAGTTCTTAATGCTTAATCTGAATTGGCCACTTAGATTATTGATGTTAGGTTGATTTCCGCAACGACAATTGGTTAATTATCTAGAAAGAACCTAGATCAGCAATTGAACTATTCGCAAAAAAAATTAGCTTAGGGAAATTTTGAACGAAAGAACCTGAGATTAATTCATGTTTAGGATTTCTAGAACTCGCAACGAAAGTTGGTTTGCTAGGTTGCTAGACATAGATAATACTCGCAAAGAAAGTTGGTTTCTTATGCTTCTCTGATTCTAGTTCTAGAACAGTTCTTAATTTGATCCGATTGAATTGATTATCCTATATTCCTGATTCCCTGAGAACTCCCTTGACCTGACGCCTTGCCTGATTGATTTACACCGTTTAGTTTAAATTTTTGCATTGTTTACTGCTTACTCTTTGCTTTTCTTAGCTTAATTCGAACCTCTATAATCTACCGCAAGATTCTTGAGTCTCTGTGGATTCGACCCCTATATACTACTAGTCACGTCTGTGCACTTGCAATGTAGCTTTAGGGATTAAAACTCGAGCATATCATTTACTCAGGGGAAGAAAGAACGGTTATCGAACCAATCCTGATTTAAAGTGACACGACATTTCAGTCACGGCGAGCATATTCATTGGTGGAAGAAGAGGCGTCTTAAATGTCACCAAAAAATTCTTAATATACAAATATGAAACCAAAAATAAGTCCAAAATTTTTACTATTGTTTATCTACTGCTGTTAATATTTCCTCTTTTCATAAAATGCAATAATTCTTGCTCGTATATGTATTTAGTTACTCCCTCTGTCTAATATTAATCATTTTTAAAAATCAAAATTTTCATATCCAATTGTATTAGTATTCATTCTCATTTATAAAGATTACAAATAGTAGTCGATTTTTTAATCTTATTCAAAGAAAGTTATAGACTTGAAGAGGCATCTTAAATGTCAACGAAAAATTATTACTATATATTAATCACTTGTTACTAAAATATGGCTATCAATTACCGTTGTTAAATACAAATATTAAACATGAAAGCATAATTAATAAGGTTCGATAAGCATATTAAAACTGAAAGCATAATAAACTTTAAGGTTTTCAAGTAGCAAACACTAAATTATGAATGAGATTTAGATAGGGACAACAACATTGCTTCCGGCACATCTGTGTCAGCGGCCTATAGCTGGAACATGAGATCTTGAACCTCCTGAATTCGCGGATTGAACCTGTAGTTCGATAAGCCTTCCATGGTCTCAACCCATGTCTCATAAGGTTCACCTATATAAAACAAGAACTTTAGAAAACTATCCTAAATTATTATATATAAACAAATGAAAATGTTAAAACAGTTACTTCCAGTCCGAACACTCCTCCACATCTTGAGCACCACATTCTGTTCTGGACCCTTAGTCTTCAAGTATTCAGGCTAGAAGGCAACCGCATATTTTCCATAAGCCACACACTTTAACTTATTCATCCTATTCCGAATAAGAGAAGCAAATCAGAACTATCCTGATCAATTGTTCTTATTATCGAACAGTTTACACTTTTATCAATTGTTTTGGTCATGGTGTTTACTACTTCACTACCAAAAACATGCATTTACTGGGCGTCTCTGAGGTGGTACACTTTCCTTTTCCTTGCAGGGTTTTCAAGGGGGCAGTTGATCGAGAAAACGCCCATGGTGTCGAGTCAGGATATTTGTTGTTATTTAGAGTTTCACGATTAGAGTTTCAAAAACATCGAAAACATGGAAACTTTCGCTAGTTTTTACCTATAGGATCGTCTCTGTCTGTTTTTATGTCATGGATATGGAGGAAACTAACAAATTCCATCTAGTGCTTGCTGTCCAAAAGGTCGAGAAGTTCAATCTCAGTGTCTTTCGTGGCTTCAAGTCGGTGGCGAGTCTTTTTTATACAAAAATCAGGATCCGCTCGGACTACCCTAACTCCAAATATCTCAATCCACTTGCCTTCATTTTTCTCAAGTCCAGAGAAGTTATTTACTTCTCGTGGATAAATGACCATTTCGATCTTGGCTCCCTGCACATGAGTGAATGCATAAAGATCAAAGAGTTAGAACCAGTGCAGTCTTGCATGCCGAAAAATCAGTCAAATAATTTTCACTTACTCTATGGTCGGCCAAGATGAAACCCAATGTGGTCCATCTGCAAACAAATAGTATGGGTAGACACGGAAAACTTAACTCTGAAGCGCCAACCAGTTTCGGCTCTATTAGGTTGTGTTTATGCTATGTAGTTGTAATGAACTATTGTGTTTTGGCTCTGTTTCAGAGAAAATGATAGTGGGAGAAACGTTAGTCAGGAAGATGATTATTACGACAAAATAACTTCCCCTCACCAAAGAAAAAACTTGAATTAAAAAAGGTTACAAGAAATGGAGGTTTTAGTAATGTGATTCGAGGTCCGCTTCAAAACAGAGAGAGAGAGAGAGAGAGAGAGAGAGAGAGAGAGAGAGAGAGAGAGAGAGAGAGAGAGAGAGAGAGAGAGAGAGAGAGAGGGAGAGAGAGAGAGAGAGAGAGAGAGAGAGAGAGTGTGTGTAACATATCCAAACCCGGTCACAAATTTTTTTTAAAAGGGAAGAAAGCCCAGCCCAAAAGGCCAAGCCCACTTTCCTTTTTCCCAGAAACCCTAGCCCTCCCTATAAATACTAGCCTCCCTTCTTCCAGAAACCCTATTTTCTCTTCTCTTAGCAAAGCTCTGTTGAGATCGCTAGCCGTTCAAAGCACCATAAAACTCTCTCCACGTTTTTCTTCTTCCCTCTCTCACCAGGTAACTCTCGGAATCTCGGATCTGTGTTTTCAACCAAAAAAACAATTTCTTCCTTTCGTAACTCCCAAAATACCCTGAATCCCAAGAAACCGAGCCCACCATCGTGACCGCCGTGACGAGACGAAGCCAGAGCCGCCAACACGAGCCCCACGCGCCGCCGCTGTCGCCGCCGGAGAGTTGCCGGAGCCTCCGTCCTCCGCCGCCGGACTGCCTCCGATTTGACCCGCCGGTGACCGGGTCAACTCGGGTTGACCGGCTGGGTTGACCGGTTTGGTTGGGTTGACCGGCCGGTTTAGTTTCCAATTTTAATTCTATTTCCCGGTTTAGCTGGTTCAATTCAATTCCTGGTTTTTATTTCCAATTTCAATTAAGTTCCCGGTTTAGTTTGGTTAGGATCTGGTTTAGGCAATTGGGCCGGTTATGGATTTGGGCATGGTTCAGTCTGGATTTGGGTATGGGTCTGGGTTGACCGGGTCAACAGGTTGACTTTGACCTGAATGTTGACTTTAAGTCAACAAACTTCGCTTGACCATAACTTGACCATCCTAAACACGATTCGAACGAAACGAAAGCCTATCTCACTCGATTTCTCGTCCTTTTTCCAGATCTGATGTCCGTTTGGGCTAACGAAAGCCTACCGTTTTACCTTCTTCTTTGGCTAAGGTGAGGACCGGTTGTGATCTCCCTTGCTTCATTCAATTATGGACGATAGTCCTCGGTTAATATTGTCTTTCCTAGGTAGTGTAGGGTAGTGTGGTACCAATGTGATTACTTGAGAACATCGAACTGCTAGGTTATCGCTTAAACCAGAACACGTTGATTGTGCGTGATGGACTTGTATTACTTAGAACTGTGGTAGGGCCCCCGAAAGGGTGTTTCGTGGCAGGGTGCGTATAAAGAGTTTTGGTACGCGTCCTTTAAATCGTCGGAAGGAGGGTCTTGGCGAGCCCTCCCGGGAATAATGGATGTGTGGGCCGAAGATTTATGCCGGGAGAGCCGGTTGTGTGGGCCTTCGGGCCGGGGAGGTGTTCATGAGTGTGAAAGCACGAGTGGGCGTTAGTATTGCGTGGTGAAGCCTTTGGGCAAGTTTGCAAGGTGATATTAGCTTAGGACTTGTGAGTCGTAGTTGAGTGGCGTAAGCCGGGATCGTGGGTTCCTTAAATTTCCCCTCACTGGGTAATTGTGTTTGAAATAATTAATCAGGCCTCCTTTCCTTTCCATGTCCCCGTTTTTCTTGAAGGTCCGGATGTGGGATTAATCGCTCATGTGGCATAGTTGGTGTATTTTGAATACGAAGGAGGGGCCTGGGACCTGGGACCAGTTGGGATGGCGTCCCGGTTGGACCGAATCCGGTTCAACGGGTGCCTTAATGCCGCGTCTCGGGTTCGCCGGGAGACGAGTGTTACAATTTGGTATCAGAGCCTAGGTTAAGATCTCCCAGTCCTATCCTGGGAGATCAGCTTTCGTTGTTTACCCCAAAACCCTGTTTTCAAGTCTTTTCAAAACGTTTGCAAATTTTTTATTAAAACAGTTACCTTGCGACCTGATTATCTGCTGTTGTGACCTCACTTAGTTTCGTTTTATGCAGGATGTCCACCGATTCGAGCTCTGATTCTGTGTCCGAGTACGCCCCTAGCCCCACCTGTGTTCTACGCACTCGTGCTGTGACCAGTAGGAATGTTCCGCGGCGATAGAGGAGACGTCTCACAATCGGGATGCCAGTTGCGATTCCCGGCACCGCCTAGCCACCCAGCCGGCACCCAGTTGGTAGATCTGTGCCTGCATCAGTTCCCGTTGAGACAATTTCGAGGCCAGCAAGGGGTAGAGGTCGACCCCGGAAGACACCTGTGGCGGCCCCATCGGCATCTGCGGGCCCACCCAGTGTTAGGAGGCCATGGAAGGAGCCTACAGTGGAGGAGAGTCACCCCAACCCGCCAGCCCATGTGTGTTTCATGACTGTGGGACCCTCAGCCCAGCGTGACCCGACTTATCCGGAGTTTGGACCCGAGACGATTCCGCAGGAGGACGACACACCGGGAGCGTCGACATCGAGGCCCCAGGCGCAGGAGCTTCCTCGGGATGTGCCCCGTCCATTCCAGATGGTTGGGATGAGCGTGGAGGAATATCGGGACTTGTTCATCTAGAGAGCAGGATGCGCTTACCCTAGGACGCCGATTCACATGATGATCATGTTCTTGGATGGATTGTTGCCGGAGATTCGTCAGGGGATGATAGATGGCGGAGAGTATGGAGAGTACAGTTTGGTTGCGATGGCGGCTCGTTATGCAGAAGCTGTAGAAAGGAATCAGAGGGATATGGCCTACAGACATCAAGAGAGGGAAAGGAACCAAAGGAATGATGCAATCAGGCGACAAGTGATGGCGAAACAGCAAAAGGCTTGGGATGATAAGCAGAGGATACGACGAGAGCAGGAGGCCAGAGACTATGCTTGGCTGGCTGAGCAGCGGGCTACCCGAGAACGGGTACATGAGAGAGTGGATCAGCAGCAGGCCGCCTGGGAGCAGGAGCAGAGACAGCAGCAGTAGGCTGCACAGATGCAGGAGCACGAGCTGGCACCACCAATGATCACCATCTCAGATTCAGAGCCAAAGTCTGACCCAGAGGAGTACGGGAGCGAGTACGACTAGCTGTACCGAGTACCGGACCCCAGGATCATCAAGTGGCTAGAGTCGGGGGGCTTTGGGGATTTGCTAGGAGTCGGGCGTAGTTATTCTTTCTAGATATTGGGGTTTTCTTTCGTTTGAGTTTTATTTCCGCGGTTTTCGCGTAGTCGGTTGTACTTCTATTATTTTAAAACTATGTAGCCCTATTCCTTATTCATATTCATTCTTTTATTACATCGTGCCTTCCGAACGGACTTTCCGTAGCTCAGTCTCCGCACACTGAGTAGATGGAACCCTTGAGTTCGGTAGCAAACGGGAAACCGAGCCTCCAGAATTCAGGACGAATTCTTTTCAAAGGGGGGGGGGGGAGAATTGTAACATACCCAAACCCGGTTCATAATTTTTTTTAAAAAAGGGAAGAAATCCCAGCCCAAAAGGCCAAGCCCACTTTCCTTTTTCCCAGAAACCCTAGCCCTCCCTATAAATACTAGCCTCCCTTCTTCCAGAAACCCTATTTTCTCTTCTCTTAGCGAAGCTCTGTCGAGATCGCGAGCCGTTCGAAGGACCAAAAAACTCTCTCCACGTTTTTCTTCTTCCCACTCTCACCAGGTAACTATCGGAATCTCGTATCTTTGTTTTAAACCCAAAAAAAATTTCTTCCTTTCGTAAATCCTAAAATACCCTGAATCCCGAGAAACAGAGCCCACCATCGTGACCGCCGTGAAGAGATGAAGCCGGAGCCGCCGACCAGAGCCCCGCGCACCGCCGCACGCGCCCGCACGCGCCGGAGGAGTCACGGACGCGTGAGATCCACGCACGCCGGAGGAGCAACACGCCGGAGTCCCACGCGCCGCCGCCAGAGCCATGGCCGCCACCGCCGCCGCCGGAACAGCCGTCATTGTCGCCGGAGCACCGCCGCCGCCACCGCCAGAGAGTTTCCGGAGCCGCCGTCTGCCGCCGCCGGACCGCCGTCGAGTTGACCCGCCGGCGACCGAGTCAACTCGGGTTGACCGGATGGGTTGACTGGGTAGCGTTGACCGGTTTGGTTGGGTTGACCGGCCGGTTTAATTTCCAATTTCAATTTTATTTCCCGGTTAGCTGGTTCAATTCAATTCCTAGTTTAATTTCCAATTTCAATTCAATTCCCGGTTTAGTTTGGTTAGGATATTGTTTAGACAATTGGGTCTGTTATGGATTTGGGCCTAGTTCAGTTTGGATTTTGGTATGGGTCTGGGTTGACCGGGTCAACCGGTTGACTTTGACCTGACCGTTGACTTTATGTCAGCCAACTTCGATTGACCATAACTTGACCATCCTAAACCCGATTCGAACGAAACGAAAGCCTATCTCACTCGATTTCTCGTCCTCTTTCCAGATCTGATGTCCGTTTGGGCTAATGAAGCATCTAAATTACCGTTTTGCCATCCTCTTTGGCTAAGGTGAGGACCGGTTGTCATCTCCCTGGCTTCATTCAATTTCGGACGATAGTCCTCGGTTAATATTAACTTTCCTAGGTAGTATAAGGTAGTGGGGTACCAATGTGATTGCTTGAGAACATAGAACTGCTAGGTTATCGCTTAAAACCAAAAAACGTTGAATGTGCGTGATGGACTTGTATTACTTAGAACTGTGGTAGAGCCCCCGAAAGGGTGTTTCGTGGCAGGGTGCGTCTAACGAGTTTTGGTATGCATCCTTTAAATCGTCGGAAGGAGGGTCTTGGCGAGCCCTCCCGGGAATAATGGCCGTGTAGGCCGAAGAGTTATGCCGGGTGAGCCGGTTGTGTGGGCCTTTGGTCCGGGGAGGTGTTCATGAATGTGAAAGCACGAGTGGGCGTTAGTATTGCGTGGTGAAGCCTTCGGGCCTGTTTGCAAGATGATATTAGCTTATGACGTGTGAGTCGTAGTTGAGTGGCGTAAGGTGGGATCGCGGGTTCCTTAAATCCGCCCTCACTGGGTAATTGTGTTTGAAATAATTACTCAAGCCTCCTTTCCTTTCTCTGTCCCCGTTTTTCTTGCAGGTCCGGATGTGGGATTGATCGATCATGTGGCATAGTTGGTGTATTTGAATACTGATAGGTTCTAAGTTTTACCCTATTCTAAAACTGCAAGTGCACAGTATAGTCAATGTAGTATATAGGGTTATCGAATCCACAGGGACACTTGGTCTCAAGAGGATCAAACTGTAGGGAATGAATACTAGAAATAAGCAGAGAAAGATTGTAATGAATTGCGGTGCAAGAAAGTAAACAGTAGCAGGAAATCGGTTTGTAAGCAATAAACTAAAAGCGTCAAGCCTAGGGTATTCTCAGGAAATCAGACAAGCAGACAAGTTAATCAGTCAGGATCAAATTAAACTCAGTTCTAGAACTCAAATCACGATAATAGAATTAACCAAATCTCTTTGCGAGAATTCTCTATGCCTAAGTGCAGTAACCCAAATCTCTTTGCAATTACTAACAGATTAAACAAGCATTAAGTTCAAGTTCGATATGTTCACAATTAAACCAAACCAAATCTCTTTGCGAATAATTTAATTGCTCAACCTAAATAGTTCAGATTCCTAAACCCCACTCTCGTGACGTATTTAGCAACCTAAGATCTAGATTCTAATTGATCATGTTAGAACTAGCATTAAGCACAATGTAGTTTGAAGAACATTCTAATCATATGAATCCTAACTGAATTAAACAAGTCTAGCAAGTCATCAAACCTTAATGAGAAACCCTAAACTCAACTATGGATCTACTCAGACATGATTGATGAAAACATAATCATAGAATAAATAGATTGCATATAAGAAATTAAAATATCAAAGGGGTTCAAAATCTTCTCCAAAATAAATGAATACAAGGAAATAGATCAGCCCCGAAAGCTCTAAAAATCTCTTAGCTCTAAGTATGAAAGTGTATCTAAAATAAAAGCCAAAAACTAGTATATATAGGTATAATCTCGGATGGGGCTTCTGTGTAAATACTGGAAGTATCTTGGGCTTCTTTGCAAATCTTCATAAGTTGGCACGCTGACGCGTAAGGCCCATCTCGCGACTGCATCGACCGATGCACAATGTGTGTCGATCGATGCAATATCAAATAATCGAACAGTGAATAAAGCTCTCGGCCAAAACGTCCCAAAATGCCCAAAATGCTCCATATATCTCCAATTAGCTCCAAACTCGATATAACCTGTAAAAGACTCTAAACGAATACAAAAGACTCTAAAAACACAAGTATATCATGGTATAAAGTGGGTAAAAACCATGATATATCAACTCCCCCACACTTAGCCTTTGCTTGCCCTCAAGCAAAACAGAGAACTAAAATGCAGTGAAGAGGTTTGAAAACTCTTCAGAAACTCATTTCATCATAGAAGCAGCAGCATTCAGATTCCCCTTAGTAATCCACATGAAAGAATCAATCTACAGACATCAAGACCAACATGTACTTCCCCCACACTTAGCAACTGTCCTAAGTAAACGCCACAATCACATTCAAGCATTCAAATTCTCCCTACTGACTTCTGCAAGTATTTAAGTGCGGTCTCACCTAAGGAGTATCGATCTAAAGGCACATGGATTCTTACCTTGCCAGCTCTAGACCACCATACTATCTTTCTCTAGTCCCTTTCTTCTCTTTCCCTTCTTTAACAACTGATTTTTCCCCACTGGGTATCATTTTATTTTTTTTATCAGTGTTCTTCCCGTTATGGGGTGTACTTTGGACACATTCCATGGATCACATGAGAGATAATAGTGTTTGCTACTATTCCCATGACCACTTCGGAGTTACTAACTCATCCGCAGTTTATTTATTATTTTTTTTTTACTTTTACAGAAGGGGAGAAGGGGACTAAATAGGACAGGTTTACAGGCTGTGTCAGAACCAACAAGGGAGTCCGACATAAAGTATACCAAGCCCTTAGGTGAGAAAAATTAAAGTCAGTATTAAGGTGAAGTCAGTAAAGGATCCTCTGATACCTGAAGTGATATGGGTGTCCTCAGTAGGCTGATCTGTGATGGGGTTTTCTAATAGTCATAGATAGATCTGCAGCTTCATCCCAATGGTCACTTAAGTTCCTGCAAATGCTGCTAATCTCCTTAAAAAGTCATTGTTTCCTACTTAAACCAATTTTGACTCGAAAAACAAAATTTTAAAATTAACTGACTCATAAGAAAACAAAAGAAAAGTAATTAGTAGAACCTCCCCCACACTTAAGACACACTGTCCCCAGTAGTGTCAAGCAAGGGATTGGTTAAAGAAAAGAAAAATTAAAATAGTTGAATGGTTAGTTCTCTCGGGTTTTACCTCTGTCGCAGTCAGGCATCGATCGTTGCACTAGGTGCACCGACCGTTGCTGTGCGAATTTCTGTTGTAACGATCGACACAAATGTGTGTCGATCGACGCATTGCGATTGTCACGAACAGTCAGCGAGTTAGCAGGTTAATTCGGCGTTTTTTGTCAATTTCGATCCCTGCAAGCTGAAAACACTAGAAACAGAGTAAAACTGAAACAACAAATGTATCAAGTCATGCACAACCATCAAACATAATAAATCCTAAGAAAAATAAAAACAAAAGTGCAAGAAAAGATAAAAAGTCAGAAATACAGAACCGATAAACTGATAATGGAGACTACGCTCACTCGCTCTCATCATCTATACCGGCATAAGGATCAGCACCGGTGTCCTCTGGAGATCGCTGTCGACGACGTGTATCAGGTACGGGCTGATGGATCTGTGGTGGCCTCCTGCAGCTGCAAGTACGCATGAAGTTCCAGAAAACTCGGAACAGACCATCTGATCTCTCTCTCCACTCTGCATCAGAATAGTCACCGTAGGCCATCGCAGGCTCTGGAAATGGGCCCACATCGTCGATCGGGGCAGGGGCAGGCGCAGGGGCAGTGGAAGTCGAAGCTCGAGAGGAAGGCTCTCCAAGCGGATGAGCCATAGAAGGAATCCTACGCTGCGCAGACTCAGGAGGCTGAAATCTCAGAGCCTCTAATGTGTCAACCTGTGTCCATCCGGCAGCAGGAAGCTCTATACCAGTCCTCCCAGTAGTCGGGTCAGTGTAAATCCAAATCTTCCTCTCCTTGAGCCAAGTGGCGCTCTGCAAATGGCTGAGATCTAGGAGCTCCCGGGCTGTAACACACTCCGTGCCATGAAGAGGTATCCCGCAATACTCAAAAATGGGAGTAAGCAAACTCCCAACCGTCTCAGTACCAGCTCCATCGAAAGGCTTCGTCTGTAGATCAACCAAATGCTGAGCAAAAATAGCTCCCAAGTTGAGACCCGAAGTAGGATCTCTCACTCCAGAACTCCTGAACTGATCTCTCAGGCCCATGAACAACAGCTCCATCTCATATTTGCGCATCTTGTTTGCCTCAAACTTGCAAAGCAAGCTCCAGCATAAGATACGCGAGACATATCGCAGCACCGGATGTCTCATCTGCACAACTGGTGTGGTCCTAGAGTTGTATTGACCACTACCAATAATCTTCCAGAACCGTATGGCCTCATCACGGTCCCACTCAAGTGGCATGGCTATGCGCCTCGGCTCAGTCCTGAACCCGTAGATCCTGCAAAGATCAAGAAGAGGGATCCGATACCTGACTCCCCAGCTCATGAATGTAAATGATCCCACTGTAGCACTCCGGTTGTCAGGATCCGAGTAGACCACTCTGCAGGAGGCCAATAACTGTCTGGCCAGCTCCGGGTAGAGATCATAAGGTCGCATTGGCATTGTCCCTAGACCAATGCCTCTGCATACAGCGAGTACCTGCTCATCAATCCCTAGAGTCTTGCAGGTGGAGTAGTCAGCGAACTTGGTCGGCTTGAAGATCATCCCACACCAACCATTGTAGAGAAGCGAGTCATATTCGTCCCAACTGCTGAGCAATGGACGCTCTGTGAACTCCTCAGACTTGAAGAACTTCTGAGGTTCCTCTGGCCATTCTATGGTTGTCGGCATTGGTGTCTTGTCTGCTTTGGGCCAGGGTAAAGCAACTGGTGGTCCATACCTCTGGTATGGTGCGGGTGGCTCAGACTCTCTGCTAAACCAGGCAGGTGGTGGTATGTATTGCCTTGAAGCTGTAGAAGCTGTGGCTCGTTTCTTGCGGGGTTGTCGATTAGTTTCCATCTGCGAAATAAACAAAATTGAAACACAAAATAAGTCTCGGCAACTCTCTGTGAAATCGCGAAGCATCGACCGTTGCATCTAAGGCATCGATCGTTGCAAGGCGATTTCACCTCGTCGAACATTTCCCAAAATCGCAAAGCAACGACCGTTGCTCAAAAGCAACGACCGTTGCAAGGCGATTTTGCCGCAAGCAAATCATCAAATTTAGTTCAAATCTAACCACATTGCATCAAATCAACAAGAACTTCCTGTTAAACAACCTAAATCATGTCCATTTAAGCATATCATCGTCGATTTCAAGCCAAAAATCCCAAATTCCATAAATCCTAAAATCCTTTCTAAAAATGGCGAAAATGAGAAGTCATACCTTCGATTCGCTGCAAATGTGTAATGGAATCAACTAGAGGGGGTTAAAACAATAAGATTCAAGCTTTGAAACGCAAAAATTGATGAAGAATTAGAGATTTAGAGGAAATGGCTCTCGGTTGTACGGACGGCGAAGAAGTGAGGAAGAAAAGAGAAGAGAAAGGGTTTAAGGCGTTTACCTCGGTCGTGGGTGCAACGATCGTTGCTTTAGGGGCAACGATCGATGCTTGATAAATCGAATTCGATTTCCGGTTTAAACACATACCTTAATTTTGCAATTGAACCAACTGCAACGACCGTTACTTAGGAGCAACGATCGTCACAATGCGATTACCCCTCTTCGTCAAATCTCCTTGCAACGATCGGTGCACAAGTGCATCGATCGTTACACATCTCCAGACTCGAATCCTGCATCTGAAACTTAGCAAAAACAAAAACGAAAACGTGAAATCCTAATAAAAACACCAAAAATAAGAAAGAAAGAAAACTACACCTAACAGTGGGTTGCCTCCCACTCAGCGCTTGTTTAAGGTCATTAGCTTGACCGGACGCACAAGATTTTTCAGGCTCCTAGAGATCCTGACAGAGACTTTTTCTGTCTCTGCTCAAGTCTCTTCATCCATGGTGGAGAATAAGCTGTTGCAGAATGCTTCAGCCCAAGAAAAGATGGAGTAAAGTGCGCCCCAGGATCTAGTATCACAGGTCCATCTGGCTGCTCGTCTTCTGCTTCCAGGATCGTGAAAGTCTGCCCATCTATCAGTGGTTTCCGCAGCTTCTCCATGTCATATCGCAGCTTCTCATCTCCCAGGTGGAGGTCTATTAGACCCTGTCTAACATCAATCACAGCTCCTGCTGTAGCCAAGAATGGTCTTCCAAGTATCAGTGCTTCATCCGGATCGCAGTCATATTTCAGCACAAGGAAGTCTGTTGGAACCAAGTAGTTTCCAACTCTCACTGGTATGTCCTTTAAAAGTCCTTCAGGAACTCGTAGAGACTGATCAGCTAGGACAAGACGGGTACTCGTAGGAGAAAAATCTAGCATCCCCAGCTTCTCTGCCACAGAATAAGGCATCATACTTCCAGCAGCTCCTAAATCACAAAGAGAGCGTCTAAAACTGTCCTCAAAGATAGAACAATCAAGTATAAACACTCCAGGATCAGGTAATTTCTTTGGAATCTTGTTCAGCAGAACATCACTGATGTGTTGGGGAACTATTATCACCCATTCTTTCAGATCTTCATCTAGAGGCAGCATCTTGTTCAAATATCTCTGCACACAGGGATGATAAGGTGGATCATCAGGTGGTGGAATTTCTTCCAAGCCTTCACCACTCTCTTCCAGTTTCTTCAGCTCCTCAATCTCTTGTTTAATTACCTCAGACACCTTGGGATATTGCCTAATGGCTTGTGCATAAATCTCCTCCTGAGTGATCTCAGACACATCAGGGAATAGGCGGGCCAATTCTGCATCAGTTTCATTATCATCCGATAACACTGTCTGTTCACGACCTGCATCGACCGACACAAGGTGTGTGTCGATCGTTGCAATGCGATCATCACAACTTCCACCCGAGAGTTTTTCACTTGATTCCGAGAATTCTGCATCATCTACCAATTCGGCTGTACTTAGCTCAAATTTCTCACCTAGATGAGATCCATCATTAACAAGTACAGACCAGGCTTTAATATGAGTCTCAGCAACTCCTTTTCCTTTCATAGTACCTGAAATCTGATTTACCTGAGTGTCCAGCTGTTTCACATGAGTGCTCAGAGTCTCAAACTTCCCATTGAGGTTTTCATAAACTGCATCCAGCTTCTTGTTATGGTCTACAGAGATCTTGTTCTGGCTCTCCAGTATCTGTTCAAACATTGTTTCCACCCTGGTTTCAAAGGCAGTTGCTGCAGGCGGAGTCTGATAGGATGAAGATCCGTAGGTTCTCTGATTTCCTTGCACATAAGGCTTCTGGAAGTTACTAGTCTGTCCAAAAGAGTTATGATTGCCTGTGAAGGCACTCTTTTGTCCTTGGTTGAAGAACCGGTTTCCCTGCTGGTATCCAAATCTGTTTCCTTGGAAACCAGATCCTCCAACGAAATTCACATCTTCTTCCTGAGTGTCCTCCTCAGTTTGAATCACTTCTACTTCTTGTGCAAAATGGACAGCTTTCTTTTCACCTAGAAGAGTGCAGATTTTATCCATCCTGGATCTCAATTCAGCCATCTCAGAGAGATCAACACTTCCACCGGTTTTCTTTCTCCTCTCGTCCATGGTCTTACAACTGTTGCTGCCAATCAGATTTTCTATCAACTGCTTAGCCTGTGTAGGAGTCCTGGTGTTGAAGTTGGCATTACTGGAATTATCCAGCGCCTGTTGATACGGAAGATCTATTCCTCTGAAGAAAATACCAATCAGCTGAACTTCAGTGAATCCATGATGCAGACAGTCACGCTGATACTGCTTAAATCTGATCCATGCAGTCTTTAAAGGCTCCACAGCTCCTTGGGAGAAAGTGAGTATGTCCTGTCTGGCCTGATCTGATCGTGCATCATCATAGAAATGAAGCAGGAACTCACTCTTTAAAGCTGCCCAAGTGGTGTACTGTCCAGGGACCAGCTGTCTCAGCCACACACTAGCGTCTCCAGCAAGACTGTGTGGAAATAGCTTAAGGAACAGATAGTCCGGGCATACTCCTTCATATTTCATGCCAGTAACTATGTCCTCAAACTTGTCTATGTGATCCATAGGCTGCTCCGATTGGTAACCATGAAAAGCCATCTGTCTCATCAGTTGGTAGTAGATAGTCTTTACCTCAAAATCACTTCTTTCAAAAGCAGGAAGCACTAGAGCTGCTCGGTTTGCGTGAAACTCATCAGGTCTGTTGTAGTCAGCTAATGTCCTTTCATGGACAACTATCCGGCCTTGTGGCTCAACTTCATCAGGGATCACTCGTCCCTCAGCATCAATCCTTTGCCCAGCAGCATTGTAAGGATTGTTCTCTGGATCCCTCAGGATTCCATCAGCATCTGGTATCAAGATCAAGCGTTCTTGTACCATTCTCTCTCTCTTTTCTCTTCTGATCTTTCTTTCTAAACGTCCAAGTTCCTCTAGTCCAAGATTAATCAAGCTCGAGTTCGGATTACTTCTAGTGTTCTGCGTTGGCATAAACTGTCTGTAATCGTCCAGCAACGATCGATGCTTTCAGTGCAACGACCGATTCAATCTCAGAATCGCCTAGTGTCGATCGACGCAAGGTGTGCAACGGTCGACGCAAGGCGAATTTTGTACCTGCGACAGAAAGAAACAGAGAAAAGAATCAGTAAAATCAAAATAAAACAAAAACGAAAAACAAAAACAAAAACGAAAAATTTCTAGTAAAACCCTAAGTTCGGTCCTAGCGAAGACTCAAAGAGTCCCCGGCAACGGCGCCAAAAACTTGATAGGTTCTAAGTTTTACCCTATTCTAAAACTGCAAGTGCACAGTATAGTCAATGTAGTATATAGGGTTATCGAATCCACAGGGACACTTGGTCTCAAGAGGATCAAACTGTAGGGAATGAATACTAGAAATAAGCAGAGAAAGATTGTAATGAATTGCGGTGCAAGAAAGTAAACAGTAGCAGGAAATCGGTTTGTAAGCAATAAACTAAAAGCGTCAAGCCTAGGGTATTCTCAGGAAATCAGACAAGCAGACAAGTTAATCAGTCAGGATCAAATTAAACTCAGTTCTAGAACTCAAATCACGATAATAGAATTAACCAAATCTCTTTGCGAGAATTCTCTATGCCTAAGTGCAGTAACCCAAATCTCTTTGCAATTACTAACAGATTAAACAAGCATTAAGTTCAAGTTCGATATGTTCACAATTAAACCAAACCAAATCTCTTTGCGAATAATTTAATTGCTCAACCTAAATAGTTCAGATTCCTAAACCCCACTCTCGTGACGTATTTAGCAACCTAAGATCTAGATTCTAATTGATCAGGTTAGAACTAGCATTAAGCACAATTTAGTTTGAAGAACATTCTAATCATATGAATCCTAACTGAATTAAACAAGTCTAGCAAGTCATCAAACCTTAATGAGAAACCCTAAACTCAACTATGGATCTACTCAGACATGATTGATGAAAACATAATCATAGAATAAATAGATTGCATATAAGAAATTAAAATATCAAAGGGGTTCAAAATCTTCTCCAAAATAAATGAATACAAGGAAATAGATCAGCCCCGAAAGCTCTAAAAATCTCTTAGCTCTAAGTATGAAAGTGTATCTAAAATAAAAGCCAAAAACTAGTATATATAGGTATAATCTCGGATGGGGCTTCTGTGTAAATACTGGAAGTATCTTGGGCTTCTTTGCAAATCTTCATAAGTTGGCACGCTGACGCGTAAGGCCCATCTCGCGACTGCATCGACCGATGCACAATGTGTGTCGATCGATGCAATTTCAAATAATCGAACAGTGAATAAAGCTCTCGGCCAAAACGTCCCAAAATGCCCAAAATGCTCCATATATCTCCAATTAGCTCCAAACTCGATATAACCTGTAAAAGACTCTAAACGAATACAAAAGACTCTAAAAACACAAGTATATCATGGTATAAAGTGGGTAAAAACCATGATATATCAAATACGAAGGAGGCGCCTGGGACCTGGGACCAGTTGGGATGGCGTCCCGGTGATAGGTCGAGTTTTAATCCCTATACTAACTTCAAGTGCACAGTAATGTGAATGTAGTACTTAGGGTATCGAATCCACAAGGACTCTAGGCAACAGTAGATTTAGAACAGTCAAGTGAAAACTAGGAGAAAGTAATGTAGTGATAAACTAAAAGCAAAGCATGAAAGTAAATCAGTAGCAAGTTCGGTTTGTAGGCAATTAACTAGAAGCGCTAAGTGTAGGGAGTTCTAAAGAAATCAGACAAGCAGATAAATCATTCAGTAGGATCAAATTAAGTACGGTTCTAGAACTCAAACACAGATATAAAATTGACCAACTTTCGTTGTGAGAATTCTCTAAGCCTAATTGTAGAAATCCAAATTTCTTTGTAATTCCTAACAGATTAAACTAGCTTTAAGATTAAGTTCGATATGTTCACAATTCAATTAAACCAAATTTCTTTGCGAGTAATTCAATTGCTCAACCTAAATAGTTCAGATTCTAAACCACACTTTCGTGTCAATTTAACAACCTAAGATCTAGATTCTAAGTGATTAGGTTAGAAACTAGTGTTAAGCACAATTTAGATTGAAGAACAATTATGATATGAACCCTTAACTGAATTAATTATATCTAGCAAGTCATAAAATCCTTAATGAGAATCCCTAAACCTAACTATGAATCTACTCAGACATAGAATATGAAAACATAATCAATGAAATAATAGATTGCATAAAAGAGAATAAAGAAGTAAAAGGGTTCGAAATCTTCTCCAAAAAGCAGAAAGCAGTACATGATTAGCTCAGCCCCAAGCTCTAAAAACTCTATGCTCAAAGTATCAAAGCGTATCTCAAAACTGATGTAAAAACCTAATTATATAAGCTAATCACGTCTTGGGGATTCTTTGTAATTATCAGAAACTTCTGGGCAAAACTGCAATATATTCATTCTTCATTAACCGCCGAGGAAAGGCCCATATCGCTCGTGTGTCGATCGATGCACGATGTGTGTCTATCGATGCATTACTCTGTTTTGGACAGTGAACTCTATCTCTCGGGTCAAAGCACCAAAATGCTCCAAAAAGCTCCAATATTTCCAATTCCGCTCCAAACGTGTATATATCTAATAACAACTGTAAAAGACTCTAAAGAAACACTAAAACACTCTAAAACACACTAATATCATGGTCTAAAACCGGTAAAAACCATGATATATCAACTCCACCACACTTAGCCTTTGCTTTCCCTCAAGCAAAACAGAGAACTAAAACATGGTGAAGAGGTTTGAAAACTTTCAGAAACTCTTTTTATCTTAGAAGCAACAACACTCAGATTCCCCTTAGTAAGCCACTGAAAGAATCACCTGCAAGACATCAAGACCAACATGTACTTCCCTCACACTTAGCAACTGTCCTAAGTAAACTCCACAATCAATCCAAGCAATTCAAATTCACCCTACTGACTTCTATAAGCTATTAAGTGCGGTCTCACCTAAGGATTATCGATCAAAAGGCACATGGATTCTTACTTTGTCAACTCTAGACCACCATACTATCTTTTTCTGGTTCCTTTTCTTCTCTTTTCCCTTCCTTAGCATTCTGATTTTTCCCCATTGGGTATCATTTTATTTTTTTATCAGTGCTCTTCCCGTTAAGGGTTGTACTTTGGACACATTCCATGAATGCACAGGAGGTAATAGTGTTTGCTACTACTCCCGTGACCACTTCGGAGCTACTAGCTCATCCTCAGTTTATTACTCTTTTTTTTTTTACTTTATGGAAGGGGAGAAGGGAACCATACTCGGACAGGTTTACAAGCTGTGTCAGAACTAACAAGGGATTCCGACTCAAGGTATACCAAGCCCTTAGGTGAGAAAATTAAGTCAAATTAAGGGTGAAGCCAGTAAAGGATCCTCTAAATACCTGAATTGATATGGGTGTCTGATATACTTGTATTTTCGTGCATTTAGGCTAATGTTAGGATCATGTTTTACTTCTTTTTAGTTTCCTTTAACTTCATTTCTTTGGTCATTGATGTGTTTAGAGTATAGGATCATCTAGAGCTAGGTTTAGGCATTCTAGGCTTGCATTTGGAGTATTTCCTATGTTTTGTAGGTTCTTGGAGTTGCTAAGGAGGTTTGGAAGAGTTTGGAGGCCAAAGGAGTGATTGCAAGTGAAATGGTGATGAAGGACCAAATCGATGAGCTTGAAAGATTGAGTCATATGAAGATATTACATTGACTTTTAGCTCTGGGATTCTGAATAAAAATCATGGGAAATTGAGTTAGCTTTCTAATGGAGGTGGTTTGAAGTCATTCGGAGCTATATGGAGAGAGTTATGCCTGATTTACTGGATGCATCTCAACACAGAAAAATCTGAGAGTCCATATCGGCCAGCATATCGGGCTGGCTGGCCGATACGACCCTTCCCAGAAAAATCCGAGAGTCCGTATCGGTCTAGCCGACCGATACGCCGACCGATACGACCCTTCCCAGAAAAATCCGAGAGTCCGTATCGGTCTGGCCGACCGATACGCCGACCGATACGCGTCCCAGAAATTGCCTTGGATCCGGGTCAACACCCGGTTTGTTCCGGGTTGACCCGGCTCGAACCCTAATGACTTTTTAAGCCAAAAACCTATCTTTTTACAGGCTCTTAAGCTTTATTTTATGTTCTAAACACTTTGGAAGAACAAGTTTGATTTCTTTGATTAATCTAAGTACTTTTGGTGATTTCTTCTCTAAATCTTTGTTTCTATCTCTAATCTCTAATGATCAACATTATCCCCATGAATTTTGTTGTTCATATGATGATTAGTGAGTAGTTCTTCATAGGGCTTATGGGTTAGGTAGGATTAGGTTGATTAGGGGTGATCAATGAATTTCTAGTGCTTGATTGTTTAAAATCTCATCTGTCAAAGTGTGTTTAATGTCTAATTAGCCTTGATCAAGTTGATTAGAATGCTTAAGATTTCTTGTTCACAACATGTTCGATGAAATTCCTGTTCATAGCTTTGATAGAACTTTCACATTCTAGCGCATGAGAATGTATGTTAGTTGTTTGGAACTTGTTTGATTGCTTGCTTGATTCTAATTCACAAATGAGAATTTGTTCTTGGATTAGGATTAAGTAAAGAGATTAGTATTAAGAGATTAAACTGATCGTATCGTTGTGTTCCTTACTAGGAGATTAGCTTGTTTGAAGTTTGAATTAGGATCCTTGATCATCCCGAGTCACCTGTCCGTTGACCTTAACCTTATGCCCTATCTTTATAATTGATTGAATTCACTTCTTTTATTTGCTTTTGTCTATTTCTACTTGAATTGTCTCGGTTAGGATTGTTAGAAACAAAAACTTAATTGAGTGATTTGACTCTGAAGGTTTAGTGTGTGCGTATTGGTTTTATCCATCCCAAAAAGGTTCGATACCTCAAAGCTACATCGATAAGCTTGAGGAATTGGTACCTCAAAGGACCCCAAAATCCTAGTTATCAATTTGGCGCCGTTGCCATTTTGGGATTCTGGATATATCAATTCGATTTCTAATCCTATTTAGTTCAAGTCTTTGTTACTAAATTTGCTCCTTCTTCTAGCTTTGATGTCAGGTGCAAGTATTGTTGAGCCAACACATGACGAGAATACTCAAGTTCAAGATGACTTCTTGAAAGAAGCTGAAGAGACTATTAAGGAATTTGAATTGCTTCTTGGTTGTACAATTGGTGAAGACCTTGTAGTGCGGTATGAAAATGATGAGGATGAAGGGACAATCATGGGTCACTCAACCAATATCAACAATGAAGAAGTAGGAGAAGTTGTGAGAGATGAGGAGGAGCCTTATGAAGATGAGTTGGTTGTTGAGTGCAAGAACATCAAGGAAGAGAGCATACAAGATAAGCCCTTAATCATGGAAGAAGAGCCAAAGCAACCAATTCACAAGAAAGAGCCAATTGGAGGAAATCTTATAGAGAAGCAAGATGACCTCAAGGAAGAAGCATTCAAGGAGGATGAAGAAGATGGATGTCCAATGGCTCAACCCCCTCACAAGCTTCTTGGTATAGTCTCTACCACACCATTGAGCTCTCATGATCCAAGGAAGATCCCTTTTGAGGAGATAAGGCTGAAGGAGTTTAGGGGGTGGTTCTACGATGAGTATGATCCCGGTGATACAAACTCATGCCACATCCCTAAACAAAAAGAGTGAAGGGATAGTCAAGCTAAGTGACTCAAAACAAGCTCACTTGGGAGGAATTCCCATGTTTATCCTTTTGGGGAGCTTTGGGGTAAATGCAAAGAAGAAGAGAATGAGTTTTGGGATTGAGCCCTGCTCTTCATCAAACCCGACTTACTCCATGGGGGAATCATCATCCCCATCACACCACAACTAACCAGGTAACACTCCAACTTGTACATACTTGCATTTTAGCTTCTTTTCTTTCTTTTTCTCCTTTTGTTGAGTCTCTCTCTCGAGCTTGCTTTCCCACCGAGACGGTGTGAACTAAGTTTGGGGGAGAGGCTAGTTGCTAATCATGTTTTCTTTGTTCTTATTTTTGATTTTATCACTTGAGTCTCATGCATTCATCTAAGGCATAGAAAATCCAAAAAAATTGAAAAATTTCAAAAAAAAATTTCAAAAAGAAAAGCATGTAGTTGCAATAGCATAATAGGATTGAGTCTAGTTGCATCATATAGGACACATGCATAGGGAGCAATGATTGAATTTCCTTGTAAGATTGATTGAGTGATAACTTGTTCTTTATGCTAGTTGTTTGAGCTAGTTGATTGTCCTAAGATTGCAATTCAAGAAAGGCTAGAAAGTTAAGACGAACCATGCTAGGATTGCTTGCTTTGAAACTGAAATAGGCTTTGAATTGACACTAGCTCTACCTAAGTGAGAACTTTAATGATTACATCTAATTATCTTGGTCATGCTTTGTGTGTTAAACTCATGGATACTCTGAAAATATTCAAGCATTCTTATCCCTTTTTACCACTCTCGCTTGCTTGAATAGACTCCACACCTTTCACCACCCTTCTTTCAAACCATAAACGCTCTTTTTGAGAGGTAGGCCTATTTTCTTGAATGAGCTAGGTAAAAAGTGTTGAGTATGAGGCGACTAGGGGAAATTTCCATATAGTGCATGCTCAACACCTTTAGCTTTGCAATAGGCTAGAATCCAAGTTTGGGGGAGGAATTGGGAATGGAAGAAGAGAGTAAAGAAAGGGAAGAATGAAAGGGATTTTGGTTGGGATCTTATGTTTGTTGGCAAAGTGTTTTAAAAGAAGAAAAGCTCTTATGTGTTTAAAGAAAAGAAGTGTCTCATATTTTGAAATGAAAAGAATCCAAAGGCTCACCTTAAAGAAAGAAAAGAGACCATTGCTAAAGAAAGACTTGAGCTAAGTTAAAAAGAAAAGATTTGCCACTGTTTTGAAAAGTCTTTATTGATCCTTGGGGAGTTTGATTGGAAGGTATCTGATTGAGAGAAGGGTATGAAGCAAAAATAGCCTTGGTCAAGGGTAGTATCCATTTAGGTGGGGGCTAGATTAGGAGAAGAAGTAATTGGGGCATGGGTAGATGGAAATCAACCTAGTATGCACCAATTGCCTCTAACTCTTAGCATTTTACTATAGCTCATTCACTTCTTTATGAGAGAACCTTCATGCTTTTGGAATAAACCCCTATTTTGATTGAGATCACTTTAATCTCAAAACCTTGTCCCTTTGCCAAATGAGTTTGATCACCTTGCATTGAGTAAGATCCACTTGAAAACCTAATGAATGTTAAAGAGCTAGTTGATAGGAATGCTTGTCTAGGTCGAGAATTGAGCTAAGAGTTTTGTCTTGATGAGCATGGCTAAATTTTTGGAGTAAGCCTAACTTGGTTGCATCTTGGTGACGTTGACTCGAATTGGAACTTGTTGATCTCAGTTTTGTCTTTGGATATGAGCTTCCGCCTTCAAACCTTTTCCCCAACTTGTTGTGATAGTCCTATGCTTGCTTGTGGACAAGCAAGGTTTAAGTTTGGGGGAATTGATATACTTGTATTTTCGTGCATTTAGGCTAATGTTAGGATCATGTTTTACTTCTTTTTAGTTTCCTTTAACTTCATTTCTTTGGTCATTGATGTGTTTAGAGTATAGGATCATCTAGAGCTAGGTTTAGGCATTCTAGGCTTGCATTTGGAGTATTTCCTATGTTTTGTAGGTTCTTGGAGTTGCTAAGGAGGTTTGGAAGAGTTTGGAGGCCAAAGGAGTGATTGCAAGTGAAATGGTGATGAAGGACCAAATCGATGAGCTTGAAAGATTGAGTCATATGAAGATATTACATTGACTTTTAGCTCTGGGATTCTGAATAAAAATCATGGGAAATTGAGTTAGCTTTCTAATGGAGGTGGTTTGAAGTCATTCGGAGCTATATGGAGAGAGTTATGCCTGATTTACTGGATGCATCTCAACACAGAAAAATCCGAGAGTCCATATCGGCCAGCATATCGGGCTGGCTGGCCGATACGACCCTTCCCAGAAAAATCCGAGAGTCCGTATCGGTCTAGCCGACCGATACGCCGACCGATACGACCCTTCCCAGAAAAATCCGAGAGTCCGTATCGGTCTGGCCGACCGATACGCCGACCGATACGCGTCCCAGAAATTGCCTTGGATCCGGGTCAACACCCGGTTTGTTCCGGGTTGACCCGGCTCGAACCCTAATGACTTTTTAAGCCAAAAACCTATCTTTTTACAGGCTCTTAAGCTTTATTTTATGTTCTAAACACTTTGGAAGAACAAGTTTGATTTCTTTGATTAATCTAAGTACTTTTGGTGATTTCTTCTCTAAATCTTTGTTTCTATCTCTAATCTCTAATGATCAACATTATCCCCATGAATTTTGTTGTTCATATGATGATTAGTGAGTAGTTCTTCATAGGGCTTATGGGTTAGGTAGGATTAGGTTGATTAGGGGTGATCAATGAATTTCTAGTGCTTGATTGTTTAAAATCTCATCTGTCAAAGTGTGTTTAATGTCTAATTAGCCTTGATCAAGTTGATTAGAATGCTTAAGATTTCTTGTTCACAACATGTTCGATGAAATTCCTGTTCATAGCTTTGATAGAACTTTTACATTCTAGCGCATGAGAATGTATGTTTAGAGTGATTGTTAGTTGTTTGGAACTTGTTTGATTGCTTGCTTGATTCTAATTCACAAATGAGAATTTGTTCTTGGATTAGGATTAAGTAAAGAGATTAGTATTAAGAGATTAAACTGATCGTATCGTTGTGTTCCTTACTAGGAGATTAGCTTGTTTGAAGTTTGAATTAGGATCCTTGATCATCCCGAGTCACCTGTCCGTTGACCTTAACCTTATGCCCTATCTTTATAATTGATTGAATTCACTTCTTTTATTTGCTTTTGTCTATTTCTACTTGAATTGTCTCGGTTAGGATTGTTAGAAACAAAAACTTAATTGAGTGATTTGACTCTGAAGGTTTAGTGTGTGCGTATTGGTTTTATCCATCCCAAAAAGGTTCGATACCTCAAAGCTACATCGATAAGCTTGAGGAATTGGTACCTCAAAGGACCCCAAAATCCTAGTTATCAGTGTCCTCAGTAGGTTGATCTGTGTTGGGTTTTCTAATAGTCATAGATAGTTCCTGCAACTTCATCCCAATGGTTACTTAAGTTCCTGCAAGATGTTGTTAACTTCTCAAAAATTCACTGCTTCTTACTTAAACTTGTTTTGACTCAATAAAACAAAAAATTTTGAAAAACGGACTGACTCTAAAAAAACAGAAAGAAAATAGTCAGTACCACCTCCCCCACACTTGAAACACACTATCCCCAGTAGTGTCAAGCTAAGGATTGGTAAAAGAAAAAAAACGTTTAAGGATGTGTTAAGTTCTGTTTGATTTTACCTCTATCGCTCATGCATCGATCGATACTTAAATGTAACGACCATTGCAAGGCGATTTTCGTGTTGTGACGATCGACACACAGGACCGTGTCGATCGTTGTATTGCGATATCCGAGAACAGTCAGCAAGTTAGCAGGTTAGTGCGTGAGAAATTATCAAGTTTTAAACCTGCAAGCTGAAAATCAATGCAAACAAGTGTAATCAAAGCAACATATAGTCTTAATGTAAAAACATCATCCAAACATAAGAATCCTAAGAAAATCAAAAAGAAAAATGCAAAATAAAAGTGAAAAAGAAATACAGAACCGATGTCTAGAGAATGCCAATACTCTCACTCGTCATCTATGCCATCATAACGATCCATACCACTCGAAGAACCGGGAGTCGGAGATCGCTGTCTACGTCGACGGGAAGGTCCGGGATGATGAATCTGTGGCTGTCTCTTGCAAGTGCAGGTACGCATGTAGTTCCAGATGCTCCGCAGAATACCATCCTCACGCTCTCTCCACTCTGCCACAGACATCTCACCAAGAGGTACCGAAGGCTCGGGATAAGGACCAATATCATCAGCAGGAGCAGCAAGTGCAGGCGCATATGAGGAAGAAGTGCGTGTAGAAGGATCTCCCAACGGATGAGCCATCGTAGGCACACTGCGCTGATCTCGTGTAGGAGGTTGGAATCTCAAGGCAGCCAGCGTATCAATCTGTGTCAGACCAGCAGCAGGAAGATCTATACCGCGCTTCGTAGCGGAGTCATAATAGACCCATATACGTCCCTCCTTCAGCCATGTAGCACTCTGCAGGTGGGTAAAATCAAGGAATTCCTTGCTGTCATCACACTCTGTACCCTCTAAGGGAATCCTGCAATGCCTAAAAATGGGAGTAAGCAGACTCCCTACTGTCTCAGTGCCCTTCCCATCGAATGGCTTCTTCTGCATTGAGCACAAGTGATGAGCAAAGACAGCTCCTACGTTGAGTCCTCTGGTGGGATCTCTCAAATCATTCTCAGTAAAGTGCTCCCTCAACCCAATGAAAAGCATCTCCAGCTTATTCTTACGCATCTTGTTGGCTTCAGCTTTGCACAAGACATATCTGAGAACAGGATGCCTAACCTGTATAAGCTTCGTCATCCTCGAGCAATACCGACCGTTGCCAACACAGTCCCAGAAATACTGAGCTTCCGGCACATCCCACTCAAGAGACATACCAATACGCGCAAGCTCAACGCTGAATCCATAAATCCGACAGATATCAAGAAGGGGAACCCGATACCTGGCTCCTAAGAACATGAAGGTAAAGAAACCTCCTGAAGCTGTCCTGCTCTCTAGGTCAGGGTAAATCACTCTGCAGGTGGCCAGCAGCTGTCTCACCAGATCAGGATACAACTCATAATGTTGCATAGGCATTGTCCCCATACCAATACCCTTAACTAATGTCAGCACCTGCTCATCGATGCCTAGCCCTTTACAAGTCCAGTAGTCAGCAAACTTGGTCGGCTTAATCGTCATGCCACACCAACCATTGTGGAGCAATGTATCAAACTCGTCCCAATGGTAAAGTAGTGGCCTCTCTGTGAAGGTGTCGGTCTTAACCAGCTGATCAATCTCCATACCCCAGACCTTGTTTGTCGGAATCAGCTCCTTATCCACCTTAGGCCAAGGCAACTGTATCGCTTCGCTATCTCTCTGATAAGGCTCAGGATATGGCGAGTCTCGAGGAAACCACTCAACTGGTGGAGGATGATGAGCTGTAGCTACAGCTACTGTTGTAGCTCTACGTTTGTGAGTTTGTCCGCGAGGAGGCATCTGCAATCAAAGAAATAAAGCATGTAAGTCTCGGCAGAAACTCCCTGTGAAATTGCAATGCAACGACCGTTGCACAAGTGCGACGATCGTTACAAGGCGATTTCACAGTCGCCAAACAATCCTCAAAAATGTTTCTAAATTTGTTCCATAATCTCACACACAGCATTGTTCCATCACCAATCAACCTAAATCAAGTCTATATCAGTACGGTTCACCATCCTAAAGCCTAAAAATCTTAAATTCCAATACCCTAAAATCGAATCCGAAAATGATGAAAATGAGAGTTCTTACCTTGGAATCACTTCAAATGGGTTAGAGAAATAGATAGAGCAAGTAAAAACAAGAAGAATGAAGCTTTGAATCAACAAAAATGATGAGGAAATGAGTGATTTAGGGTAGGGGAATTGCGGTTGTACGGACGGCGAAATGGGGAAGAAGAGAAGAGAGAAAGGGTTTAAGGCACTTACATGGATCGTGGATGCAACGATCGATGCATACGAGCAACGATCGTTGCTGCTGAACCAAATTGATTCCGGTTTAGCACTCGTACCTAAATTTTGCAATTGAACCACTTGCAACGACCGTTGCACAGGACCGCAACGATCGTCACAAGGCGATTTCATCTCTTTGTCATTTCTCCCTGCAACGACCGTTGCCCATGTAGGCAACGATCGTCACACATCTCCAGACAGTGTTCTGTATTAAAAACATAGCAAAAATAAAATAAAATCGTGAAATCCTAAGAAAAACACCAAAAATAAATAAGAAAAACACTAAAACCAAACAGTGAGTTGCCTCCCACTCTGCGCTTGTTTAACATCAATAGCTTGACGTTTTAGCTCAATTAGACAGAGGGTGCAACATCCAGAGGCAAAATTTGACCTCCTGAAATCTCTGCCTTAGCCCAATAATGCTTTACTCTCTGTCCATTTACAGTAAATTCCTTACCTTCCTGGCTGATTAGAACGACAGCTCCATAAAGACGTACCTCCTTGATTGTGAAAGGACCCGACCACCTTGATGTCAACTTACCTGGAAACAATTGCAAACGAGAGTAATACAAAAGTACCTGATCATTAGGCTCAAATTGTCTGGATACAATCTTCTTGTCATGATAAGCCTTAGTCCTCTCTTTGTACAGCTTTGACTTCTCATAAGCAAAATGTCTAATCTCATCCAACTCATTAAGCTGCACCAATCTTCTCTCTGCAGCAGTCTTAAGATCGAAGTTCATCTGCTTTACAGCCCATGCTGCTTTGTGTTCAAGCTCCACTGGCAGATGACATGCTTTTACATACAGCAGATGAAATGGAGTAGTTCCAAGTGGTGTCTTGAATGCAGTCCCGTAAGCCCATAGTGCATCATCTAGCTTTGCTGCCCAATCCTTCTTTGTCTTCCCAACTGTCTTCTCTAAGATCTCTTTGATATGTCTGTTAGAAACCTCAACTTTTCCACTAGTCTGCGGGTTATAAGGAGTAGCAACTCGGTGATGAACTCCATGCTTCTGTAGCAGCTTCTCGAATACCTTATTAATAAAGTGAGATCATCCATCGCTAATCACTATCCGAGATACTCCAAATCTAGGAAATATGATGGTCTTATACAGCTTAATAACCACCGAAGAATCATTGGTTGGACTAGCTATTGCTTCTACCCACTTAGATACATAGTCCACAGCAACCAAGATAAACTTATTCCCATAGGATGAGGGAAAAGGACCCATGAAATCTATGCCCCAGAAATCGAAAACCTCAACCTCAAGAATGAAATTCTGAGGCATCTCATGCTTCTTGCTGATTTTCCCTCTCCTCTGACAGGAATCACACAGAGAAACAAAGGAATGAGCATCCACAAACATTGTAGGCAACCAGAAAGCTTCTTGCAGAATCTTAGACATAGTCTTGAAAGTAGCAAAATGTCCAGCATAATCTGATCCATGACAGTGGAATAAGATATCTGGAACCTCTGATTCAGCAATGCATCTCCTGTAAAGACCATCCGAACAATGCTTGTAGAGATAAGGTTCATCCCAGTAGTATAGTCTGAGCCCCCGGAAGAACTTCTTCTTTGCATACCCCTTCAAATCATCTGGTTCAGTCTCTGCAGCCAGGTAATTAGCTTTATCTGCGTACCAGGGTCGATCGGTGGTTGCGAAAGCATCTACTTTGAAGACATAGTCTCCAATTTGAACCGTGAAAGGTTCTGGGTTCATATTCGCACTGCAGCGATCGTCGCATAGAGTAGCACCGATCGTCGCAGTCTCGACACATGCATCGATCGTCACAGATGTGGTATCGATCGACGCAGTGCGATTAATCCGACAGTTTTACAAGTTTCTATCCAAATCCATATGAAACACTGTCCCGATCATATTTACGTTCTCCTCAGGCAAGTAATCATTAATGGGCACGTCTTCCTCAACCAGCATCCTTGAAAGATGGTCAGCAACTCCATTCTCAACTCCCTTCTTAAACCTCACTTCAATGTCAAACTCCTGAAGCAACATAATCCATCTCAACAATCTTGGCTTAGCATCTTTCTTCTGCATCAAATACTTCAGGGCTGAATGATCGGTGTGTACAATCACCTTGGAGCCAACAAGATAGGGGCGGAATTTCTCAAATGCAAAGACAACAGCCAACAACTCCTTCTCTGTAGTGGCATAATTTCTCTGCGCATCATCTAGTGTTCTGCTGGCATAATAGATGACATGAAGCTTTCTGTCCTTCTTCTGTCCCAGAACAGCTCTTACAGCATAGTCACTAGCGTCACACATAACCTCAAAAGGTAGATCCCAATCTGGTGACTGAACTATAGGAGCACTCACTAATGCCTGCTTGATCTGTTCAAATGCAGTCTGACAATCTGAATTGAACTCAAATTTGGTATCCTTGCACAGCAAAGCAGTTAGTGGTCTAGCAATCTTACTGAAGTCCTTTATGAACCGTCTATAGAAACCAGCATGTCCAAGAAAGCTCCTTATAGACTTCACAGAATCAGGCGCCCGAAGGCTGGTCATTACCTCAATCTTAGCGCGATCTACATCAATCCCTGCTTCAGACACTTTATGTCCAAGTACAATACCATCTATGACCATGAAATGGCACTTCTCCCAATTAAGAACCAAGTGCTTCTCCTCGCATCTAGTCAGTACCTTGCACAGATTATCCAAGCACTCATTATAAGATGACCCATAGACTGAGAAGTCATCCATAAACACCTCCATAAAGTCCTCAATCATATCAGTGAATATGGACATCATGCATCTCTGGAAGGTGGCAGGTGCATTGCAGGGTCCAAAAGGCATCATACGGTAAGCAAATGTGCCATATGGACAAGTAAAGGTGGTCTTTCCCTGATCCTCTGGATGGATGGGAATCTGGAAGAAACCTGAATATCCATCGAGGAAGCAATAGTAAGGGTGATTTTCTAACCTCTCCAGCATCTGATCAATGAAGGGTAAAGCGAAATGATCCTTCCTTGTCACAGCATTTAGCTTCAGGTAATCTATGCACATCCGGTGTCCAGTCACAGTCCTTGTAGGAATCAGCTTGTTCTTCTCATTCTTCACTACTGTAACTCCGCCTTTCTTAGGCACTACATGAACTGGACTCATCCAATCACTGTCTGAAATTGGATAGATAATCCCAGCATCTAGGAGTTTCATAATCTCCTTCTTAACCACATCCTTAAGGTTAGGATTCAGCCTTCTCTGATGCTCAACTGACGTCTTAGACTCGTCCTCAAGATGTATCCGATGCATGCACAGCTCTGGAGAGATACCTGAAATGTCATCAAGAGAATAGCCAAGAGCTTTGTGATGCTTGCGCAGCTTGCTTAGCAGTAAAGTGAGCTTTGTGTTGTTCAAACTAGCATTAACAATTACTGGATAGGTGGAATTAGGTCCAAGAAATGCGTACCTTAGCCCGGATGGAAGTTGTTTCAGCTCAATTTTCGGAGCTTTTTCCTCTGCTCAGTCTCTGTCGACATGCAACGATTGATGCCCTGAAGTTGTCGATCGATGCAATGTTGCGTCAGACACATTCACTTGCATTACTTGCTCAGCAGAGTCCATTAGCCTCGCGTAGCAGATTTCGGGCTCGTCTTGCAGGTGTTCCAGCTCCATTATAGAGCTCAGTAAAGCTCTCTCCAGTGGATCCTCAGCATGTGACCTATGAAAGTATTCTACAGCCAAATCACTGAGTGTGCCCACATAGAAGGTCTGTCCGTCGATGGTTGGTCTCTTCACCAGTTCGTCCATATCAAAGCTCATCTTCAGATCACCCACATTCAGAATTGTTTTACCTCTTTGACAGTCAATCATCGCACCCGCAGTAGCTAAGAAAGGTCTACCCAAAATCAGTGGATCCTTTGGTTCCTCTCCATACTACAAAACCACAAAATCAGTAGGAATCACACATTGGCCAATCATTATAGGCACATCCTCCAATATTCCTTCAGGATTCTGATTGTTCTGTCTGCTAAATCCAATGAGATCCTAGTGGGCAGGAAGTCAGTAATCTTAAGTCTCTGAGCAACAGAGAAGGGCATAAGGTTCAGACTAGAACCAAGATCACATAGAGATCTTTCAAATCTTTCCCTGTAGATAGCACAATCCAACACAAAGCTCCCTGGATCTTTCAACTTCTCAGGAATTCTGCCCTGAATCACTGCACTACATACCTCTGTGATCATCATTGCACTCTCCTCATTAGACCATTTACCAGCAAGTAAATCCTTAAGACATCTCTTCATCACAGGAGTAGTCTCCATAGAGTCAATCAAAGGCACTTCGATCTTCACCTTTTTAATGATCTCCTTGCATTTGGCATACTGCTTATCGTTGTTGGCCTTCCTGGGGTTCTTAGGAAAAGGTCCCTTAGGCTTGTAGACCCTTTCATTTTACCTTTTCAGCTTCTCTGCGTCTGAGCTCTATGCAGTCGCCTTGCGTCGATCGTTGCTAGTATTGCATCGATCGTTGCTGGGCGACTGTGCTACGACTTCTGGATCTTTATTTTCACCTTGCATCGACCGTTGCTGAGGTGCGTCGATCGATGCATTGCGAATCCCACGGATTTGATCTTCCATTTCTTCAATCTCCACGATTTCTTCGATACTTAACTGCTTTTTCTGGGCAGGAAACAGCTCCTTGCCACTTCTCAATGTCACTGCATTGCACTGATACTTAGGATTAGCATCAGTTCGTCCTGGAAGAGATCCATCTGGCCTCTGAACATATCCAGCAGTCCTTGCAACATTAGCATCAAGCTCCTTCATATGTGTGCTCAAAGATTCAAACTTCCCATTTAGCTCTATATAAACAGCACCTATCTTCTTGTCGAGGTCTACAACATTCTTAGTCTGACCTTTCAGCAACTGCTCCATCATACTATCCATCTTGCTCTCATGAGCATTAGCAGCAGGAGGTGTTTGGTAAGAGGAAGATCCATAAGTCCTATGATTACCTTGTTGAAAAGGCTTCTGGAAACCAGCATTCTGTCCAAAGCCAGAAGTGTTTTGGTTGCATGTGAAAGCACTCTTCTGTCCACTGAAGAATCTATTACCTTGCCCGTCCTCCAAACCTGTTTCCTTGGAAACCTGATCCTCCAATGTAGTTCACATCCTCTTCCTGACCATCTTCTTCAGCATTGATCACTTCAACATCTTGAGCAAAATGGACAGCTTTCTTCCCAGCTAGAAGATTGCAAACAGTCTCCAACTTACCCCTAATATCAGCAATCTCCACATTCTCTATCTTCCCACCAGACTCTTTCCTTCTCCTATCAGTAGTCTTGCAGCTATTACTGCTTACTAAGTTATCTATCAGTTGCTTAGCTTGCTCAGGAGTTCTAGTGTTGAAATTTGAATTGCTGGAATTATCCAACGCGGTCTGGTATGGGAGATATATACCTATAAAAAAAATGCCCAAAAATGTTACCTCAGTGAATCCATGATGCGGGCAGTCACGTTGGTACTTCTTAAACCTCATCCAGGCAGTCTTAAGAGGCTCTATAGGACCTTGGGAGAAAGTCAGAATGTCCTGTCTCGACTGATCAGAGCGAGCATCATCATAGAAGTGTCTCAGAAACTCACTCTTAACAGCATCCCAAGTAGTAAACTTCCCAGGTGGAAGTTGTTTCAGCCAGGCAGCAGCATCTCCAGCGAGAGAGTAGGGGAAAAGTTTGAGAAACAGATAGTCATAGTTCACTCCATCATACTTCATCGCAGTGACTATATCCTCAAACTCATCAATATGATCCATTGGCTGCTCATTAGGGAAACCATGGAAGGCATTCTGCCTCAAAAGAGAGTAGTAGATGGTCTTGATCTCAAAATCATTCCTCTCAAAACCAGGAGGTACAAGAGTTGACCGGTTAGCATGAAACTCATCCGGACGGTTATAGTCAACTAAGGTCCTCTCATTAGCAACAGGAGGATTAACCATTCGTCTCTCCTCTTGGCCTTGTCCTTGGCCTTGCTCTTGTTCAGGCTCAGGGATCACATTCCCTTCAGCATCAATCCGTTGCCCAGCAGCATTGTACAGATTGTTTTGTCGGTCCCTCAGGGTACCTTGAGCATCGGGCATTATAATCAGACGTTCTTGAACCATCCTTTCTATTTGAACTTTCCTGTTAGTCCTCTCTAGTCTAGCAAGCTCTTCAAGTTGGAGATTAACGAGATTAGTATTCGGATTACTTCTGGTATCACGCGTATGCATAAACCGTCTGTAATCGCAGTGCAACGATCGATGCTAAGGTGCAACGATCGACACAAAAGAGGCAACGATCGATGCTAGGCGATTGTTAAACCTGCGACAGAGAAAAACAGAGAAAATTTAGTAACCAAAAACAAAAAATAAAAATCCTAGTCTAAACCCTATGTTCAAATCTATCGAAGACTCCAAAGAGTCCCCGGCAACGGCGCCAAAAACTTGATAGGTCGAGTTTTAATCCCTATACTAACTGCAAGTGCACAGTAATGTGAATGTAGTACTTAGGGTATCGAATCCACAAGGACTCTAGGCAACGATAGATTTAGAACAGTCAAGTGAAAACTAGGAGAAAGCAATGTAGTGAGAAACTAAAAGCAAAGCAGGAAAGTAAATCAGTAGCAAGTTCGGTTTGTAGGCAATTAACTAAAAGCGCTAAGTCTAGGGAGTTCTCAGGAAATCAGACAAGCAAATAAATTATTCAGTCACGATCAAATTAAGTACGGTTCTAGAACTCAAACACAAATATAGAATTAACCATCTTTCGTTGTGAGAATTCTCTAAGCCTAATTGCAGAAATCCAAATTTCTTTGTAATTCCTAACAGATTAAACTAGCTTTAAGATTAAGTTCGATATGTTCACAATTCAATTAAACCAAAATTCTTTGCGAGTAATTCAATTGCTCAACCTAAATAGTTCAGATTCTAAACCACACTTTCGTGTCAATTTAACAACCTAAGATCTAGATTCTAAGTGATCAAGTTAGAAACTAGTGTTAAGCACAATTAAGATTGAAGAACAATTATGATATGAACCCTTAACTGAATTAATTATATCTAGCAAGTCATAAAATCCTTAATGAGAATCCCTAAACCTAACTATGAATCTACTCAGACATAGAATATGAAAACATAATCAATGAAATAATAGATTGCATAAGGGGTTCGAAATCTTCTCCAAAAAGCAGAAAGCAGTACATGATTAGATCAGCCCCAAGCTCTAAAAACTCTATGCTCAAAGTATCAAAGCGTATCTCAAAACTGATGTAAAAACCTAATTATATAAGCTAATCACGTCTTGGGGCTTCTTTATAATTATCAGGAACTTCAGGGAAAAACTGCAATATCTTCATTCTTCATTAAGCGCCGAGGAAAGGGCCATCTCGCTCGTGTGTCGATCGATGCACGATGTGTGTAGATCGATGCATTACTCTGTTTTGGACAGTGAACTCTATCTCTCGGGTCAAAGCACCAAAATGCTCCAAAAAGCTCCAATAACTCCAATTCCACTCCAAACATGTATATATCTAATAACACCTGTAAAAGACTCTAAAGAAACACTAAAAGACTCTAAAACACACTTATATCATGGTCTAAAACCGGTAAAAACCATGATATATCACCCGGTTGGACCGAATCCGGTTCAACGGATGTCTTAATGCCGCGTCCCTGGTTCGCCGGGAGACGGGTGTTACAGAGACAGAGAGAGAGAGAGAGAGGTACGGTTACGTGGAGTGTTTCTCTTCGCGACCCCAATCAAATCAATTAATCATGGTTAAATATCATGGTTAAATAATCTGGTTAAATTTCATGGTTAAAATTATACTAACCATACACCGATTTTGTCTTTTGTTCTGGTGTAGCCGCTGAGCCCTTGAACCGTATACTGGTTGTGTCGTTTGCTTTGGTGCAGCCTCAGAGACATAGAACCGTGCACTGGTTTTTATCTTTTGTTCTCTTGCAGTCTTTTGCAGAGTTCCTCTATTTCGATGGGACCTTTATGCTGCAGCCACCCTCCAATCTTGTTTTGAACGTTTCATGTGCTTATTGCTTACACATTAAATGAGAGACAAGAAGAATATTCAATGTTCCTCTCAACCGATATTATTAAATTTCCTTGACATGATAAGTTCCTATATACTCAAAAAAAAGTTTCAGATATCCAGAAAGATTCACAAAATCATAATTTAATTTCTCAAACCATCATAAAATCAGTAAGAACATTTCACACCAACCACTTCATCTCGCTATATATTTTTTATTAAGATCATTCGATGTAAAAGAAAAGATGAAACCTAAAATTTTAGGTTTTAGCATCTCCAAAAGAATACTCAAAACCTCATTTTCTAGGTTTGGCTCACTCCAAAAGAAACCTCAAAACCTCAAATTTGCGGTTTCATCTTTTCTTTTGCAATCTAGTCCATATAATTAAATATTTCATTAGTTTTGACCCTTGAATAATTTTTATCTTAGATACTATAAATATATATTTATCAATCTTAAGATAAAAATAAATAAGCACATTTATCACTTCTAAATGTATTGATTGATCATATTTGGGAGTATCACGGAAATACGTTTGTTGAATAATTTTAGTTGTAATATTAAGGGTAATTTGTATGTTTTTATTATTTTATGTAATATAATGTTATAGTGCAATATTTTATTAATTAATATTCTTTTATATTATTTTTAATGTATCTTTTATTGTTATGTAAACGTTCTGCGATATAAAAAATGCAAACTTTTAAAGTGATTTGAGGTTTCTGTTTAAGGTTTTATTTTGGAGACAAACACCTTGAAACCCCCAATTTGAGGTTTCCCAAACATCAAATTTGAGGTTTCACTATTCAAAACCTAAAAAATTGAGGATTTGCGGGTGTGTTGGAGATGCCCTACAATGAAACTTATAAATGAGGTTTTGCGGTTTCTTTTTTAGGGTATAGGGTTTTGTTCACTCTAAAAGAAACCCTAAACCCTTAAAATCTAAAGTTTTGTTTGTGCTTTAACATTCTAGTCCGAAAAGTATTTCTTAAATTTTGTTGTGTACTATTTTTAATTTAAAAGTTACCAAAATGGGAAAACTATTTCAAAGAAGCTAAAACACAAATTTGCTATCCTAAAACCTTTCTTCAATTGTTATTTATATTGTGACCAAATTTGTTCTTATTTTACTAAAGTCTAATAGATTACTTAAATTTTTAAAACACAGTCAATAAAAAAGGAATATATTACGACTCGGTTACGCCTACAAGTGAGCAAAAATTCAAAATATTTTCCAAATTAATCCAGGAAACCTAGTATCAATGTTATAGCCCAAAATATTTCAATTACCCGCCTATACCCAAGAGTTTTGACAAAGTGCTGAGAAATCACCAATTACGTCAAACCCTAATTTAGTTTTGTTCTTCCCTTTTCAGAAATCTCCTTCGAATCATCTCTCTAATCTCTCTACGAATCCTCTTCTACGCCCACCCATCTCAAACTGATATTTCGTCTTCGAATCTCTTATTCGAAGATTTCCATTTCATAGCTAACTTTGGCCAAAACCCTATCGACTCCCTCAAATTCTTCCTTGAATATCTCAATCTTGCAACCCTATGTGATTCGATGCCTACGGGTACAAGTAGCTATATCGTTAGTTTGCTTCTGCTTTGCTTTGCTTTTGAAACGAGATAGGCTTTGAATCTGATTATTTGGTTAAAACTAATTTTGGTCCTACAGGTTGTAAATGACTCCTATATTCCTCTATAAGCTTCAATTTGGTTTCCACAGTCTGGGTAAGTTGGTTGTTTTTTTTAATGAGTGTTTGAGGAGTTAGAGTCTGATGGTTAGGATGTTAATGTTATAGTTAGCACGCAATTGAAGACACCAATATATGCTTAACTCGTTAATGTGTTCTACTAATTTCGAGTGTCTGAGCGCTTAAAAGAAAGTTTTTGTATCCTTTTAGGTGTTCCCAAACCATTCATAACTTTCTTCAAAAACAGCTTTTGAGGAGTATATCAACGACGTATGAAAGACACGGTTAGCATCAAAAAGGACTGCAGAAGCACTGCAAAGAATTGCGACCTCGTGAGATATCAATAGTTGAATGTAAAAACATCTTTCCTCAGGTAAAGTAACATTTTCCCAATCCATGTTTATGAAGTCATTTCACGTTCTTTATTTAATTGTTTTTCTCTTACTGTCTTTGTCACAGGCCACTGAGAAGGATGGACGAGTAAATCCTTGTGAAGTCGTAAGCCTGACAGCTAATCTTTTAATGCGCAAGCACAAGCAGCCCAGAAACTTATCAGCATTGTCGCCCACCAAGAGCAACTGAAGGAAGCTAAAGGTAAAACAACAACACCTAAATGCTTGAGTTTACGTATGTAGGTCGTTTGTGTCTACATGTTATCAATGTTATTTTTGATCTAAGTGTTTGTTACGTTTGTTGTACTATTCAAATTACGGTATCACCGAATACCAAATCGAAAATGAAATTAATCAAAATTCTTAATTTTACGAATAAAAGTCACTAAACAGTCGTCAATTATTCGCACTACACACACAAACTAGTCGCTAAATATTTATCATCAACGAATCTGGATTTTTCGAATAGTCGTTTAATAATCGTTATTTTGTCATTACACTGTCTCCAAGTAGTCACCATTTCTTACGACTATGTTGTGACTATATTAGAGAGTCAGATAATAGTCGGCCAGACAGTACTATAATCGAATCTGGATGTTTCGATTAGCCGCGACATAGTCGTTTAACAGTCGACATTTAATAGCAAGATGTTTACCATAATCATATTTGGATTCTCCAATTAGTCGTCATATATTCGGTAAATTAGTCAATAAACAGTCACCAAAACATCACCATAGTCTACGACTATACTTTACTAGTCAGTCACATAACAGTCGCCACATAGTGGCGAGATCACTAGATAATCGAATATGGATGTTCAGATTAGTCGCGGGATAGTCATTAAAATGGTTGTTACCCAGTCATTAAATAGTGGCTAATATTTACGACTACTTTCTGACTATACTATAGTCACATATTAATCGCCAAGTCGTCACGTAGTTTAACGCCTATTTGATGACAACATTTCTCCGACGGCATCTCGACTCCCTCTATAGTCGCACAAAAGTCGTTATTGTAGTCGCAAATTAGTCCTTATATCTTCTGACAACGCTACATCTATTTTACGATTACCTATGTTGGTAGTATAAATAGTCGTAACTTGCCAACTAATAATATGACTATGCGATTTAGCGACTATGGATTTACAACTACAACATTAAGTCGTATTTTTGTCGTAAAACCCCGATTAACGAATGTTCTGCGATTAAAAGTGCAGTCGTGAAAACGATGTTTTCTTGTAGTGCCAAGTTCTCCGTAATGTAGTTTATACTGATCCTGGTGATCAAATGCTCCATGGCTCGGTTGAATCTCTCTGTGAGCTTCCTTTGACCTGCTCGAGTTCAAGGCGCGTCAACTATGGTCAGGAAAGGCTCGGCTTGATCCGTCTGGTCCTCTCAGTCAAACCAATGTACTCATCATTCCACCCTCTTGATAAAGTTCTGGCCTCAGAACAGCATCATTTGCACAAAAACGAGATAAAACAGTAACATTAAAGCTAGACGAGATGTTTAACTCACCTGGAAGTTTGAGTATGTAGGCGTTGCTGTTGATCTTCTCTAGAACGTGGAACGGACCGGATCCTTGGGGCGCAAGCTTTGACTTTCTCTTGTTCGAATATCTTTCAGGCCGCATGTGTAACCACACCCAGTCTCATGGTTCGAAGATGATCTCCTTCCTCTTTTTGTCTACCCGGCGTTTTTATTGGGCCGTCTTCTTCTCCAAGTTGTCTTTGACCTTCTGGTGCAAATTCTTGATGAATTCGGCCTTGCGTCTCTATGTTGATTGGTGAACTCCAATGGTGGTAACCTCTATATATCTATGGGCGTTTATGGCTTAAATCCATACACAATATCGAAAGGTGAAAGCTTAGTAGCACAGTCGTTAGCAATATTTTAAGCAAATTCAACATACAAAATAGCTCGGCTTGGCCTGTCTTGTCAGTCTCGGTCAAACTGATGTCCTCATAAAAATTTAAAGAAATTCATCCTAAGGGTGGGAAGAAGACAAATGGAGACTCCTCACCACCGATTTCTGAAAAACCGGCAAGTCTGAAACCGAAATCCATATTATTGAATGGCGAGCTTCTTACCGGATTCCGGCTCTTTAAAGAGTCCACACGGCCACTGTGACAATTATCCGGAGAATAACCAACCGTCAAGCCTCATTTTTAAGACGCCGTTGTGGAATCTCTGACAAACAAAACCCATACACCGCACACAAACCACCGCCCATCAATCCGGTAAAGAGCTAAGGCCCTCCTCGGGCAGAGAGAATATATTATCCACGAGAACCGCCATCTCCATAGGAACCCTCTTCCGTCACTGGAGCTGCTCCGGACAACCGCCGCTAACCACATTTACAAACAAGAGATAATCGCGTCTCTAAACTTCAAAAAACTCATCTCCGACTTGCCGCTCAATTTCTCAACCGCCTTGTTATGGAGACAACTGCCTATGAAATCTTCGAAGATCCAAATCCGTCTTGGATCTTCCGCCGCGACACACCGTAGAAGAGATCCCTACCATGAAACACCCCGGTATGATCATCCTTACCTTCGGTCAGTTTACCTTCGGTCAGTTTACTTGACTACTGTTCGATTATGGATCAATATTAGACCATATTCAAGTCATGTGCTCATATGCATTTAACGGTGTATTCCCCTACACCATTCTGTCTAGAATTATGCTAGTTACTAAAAATTCCTTCAAACGGCTAGTTCATGCCTTGGCCATATCCATGAATTTTAACTGCAACCTTAGCCGCAGCTAGATTATTTCTAATCTAATACGTGTCTACTTGACCATGCCTGATTGACGAATCCTAATAGGTCTTTGTGTCAACAACTACAATTAACCCGCTTCTCCTTGGTACTTAGACATTCAAACAACCATGATGAGGATATGTTCTACCGAGACGGATTAGACCGACCAAGCCGAACTGTTCCCGACCATAGTGGACGCACCCCGAACCTGAGCCGGCAAGAAAAGATTCACGGATAAATTCAACCGAGCCATGGATCATCTGATCACCAAGAGCAACATAGAAGACATCACAGAGCACGTGGACCAATTGGATCATTATAAGCCCGTACTAAAATAGTTGACCCAAAGGAAGTCCTAGACGACTGATTCCGACCACGACCATACGTTCACACAGGATCGTCAGTTTCCTAATTTCTTAGGATCGACGACACATCAGTGATCTTCACCATCAGAGCCGTTGATCCGTCGACCATGCCATCTCTGTAGGACAAAGTTTATACTATTTTCCCTTGCAGGGTTTATCCAAATTGGTTTTCTTTGCAAGGTTTTTAACGAGGTAATATGAGGCCCAATTCATTAGACATAACGTACGACCCGTCCAGCCCATTTGTGCCACAGGAACATGAGGCTTATTTTCTATACTCTTTCTATCTTATTTCTAGTAAGGCCTTAAGGCCCAGGTCTTTTGTTTTTAGTTGTTTTTGCAAACTAAGGCTATATAGGCTTGAACCGTTTTATTTTTGAAGTTAAGTTGAATACAAATTTACCCTAAAATTTTTTGTGTTTGTTGGCCGTGAGTCTAGATTCTAATGTGGCTTCCCCTTGCAACTGAGACTCACCTTTTTCCTTTTCTACACCTTCGATCCATCTCCTTGCATCAGTAGAGAGTGTCTTCAGTCCAGCTGCTGGTGCACATCCGTGGCCCAAAGGAGAGCGACCTCAGTCTAGCCTTTGCGTCAACCTCAAAACGGTTCAATGTGAGCTTCCTCTGAAGCTTATCATCTGATATCAGAGCTTAGGCTCTTGAAACCAATATGTCCACTTTATCCTTACATCTCTTTACTTTCGCGATTTGCTTAATTGTTTATATCTTTCGAAAACTCAAAAAAAAAAAACTATATGTATTTGCATCTCATATTTGCTTAAGTCGCATTATTTGTTTATGTCCTTTCATCGTATCATCATAAAAAAGGAGTTGTTAGGTTGTTTAAATTGAAACCGGCCACATATCACTCATCGTTAGGGTTTTGAATCAATTTTATCCTTGTTGCATTTGGGTTGATAGTTGCATAAGTAGTTTGCATAAAATAAAAATAAAGTTGTTTAGTTGTTTTATCGCTAGGGTTTATTTGCATCGTTTGAGTTAGTTACTTGTTACTTGTGGTTAGTATTGTTACTTTTTGTTGTTTATCACTCCATAATTTAGCTAGATTCATATCATGTTGCATCATTCAAAAATAAAGAGAAGAAGAAAGCGGAGTTGAACTTATTAGGTTGTTAAAACCGGCTCCATTTTTGGAACAGATCGTGTGCTTGCTTTGAAGTTTTCTTTGATCTTTACGGTTATGTGTTTGCGTGTGTGTTTCTTGCGGTTCAGATTGCATATGTTGATAGTTCTGTGGAGTTGCATCATATTAAGACCTAAAAAACCAAACTTAATTAGGCTAGCTTGCATTCACGAACCACTGCTATACCGGTTAAGTGCATCATAGAACCAGCCGCTTCCCTTACTCGGTAGCTGCATTTAACATTGTTACATTGCTGCATTATATTTATACGGTCTGCATTAATTAGTTACATTAGGTTTATTAAAGTCAAAAAAGGAAAACCGGTTGGTAGTATAATTGCATAGTTCTCAGTTTGCATTTCTTCCATTTTTTCTGCGATTTTAATTTTAGTGTTTTGCCAATTTTCCTGTTTTTTTTCTTGTTTCTTCCTTTTCCTTTTTGCGTTTAATTGTTTGTTGAGTGCGCATGAAGGAAGATATGGGCGATAATCAGAACACACCAGCTCAATTCGCTAATTTGCTAGGAGCGATCCAAGCCATCGGAGCACGACTGGACAGGCTCGAGCAACCAGCCGCTCCAGCACAACCCGCACCCCAACCAACACCCCCAAACGCTCCAGCACGGAGAGGTCAGGACTTTCGGGGTCAAACGGTTCGATGATATAGATGATGATATTCCTGGGATCGACGAACTGTCCGATCGAACAACCGACCGTAATACTATCAATGGACGACGTATGTCCTTCTATTTTCGAATGATAAAGATAAAGTTCACGACTGATCCTCACCTTAGCTAAGATCGATGAGACGACGGTAGCTTCGACGAGAGAGAGAGAGAGAGAGAGAGAGAGAGAGAGAGAGAGAGAGAGAGAGAGAGAGAGAGAGAGAGAGAGAGAGAGAGAGAGAGAGAGAGAGAGAGAGAGAGAGAGAGAGAGAGAGAGAGAGGAATCATGGACTCGGATCTAAAAATGGAGATCGGGTTATATCGGATCTTGCATCGGAGATCCTAATAGATCCAATAACTATAGAACTAACATTAAAACGAGAACATAAGAGATGACGACTATCAAATGAGTATAGAAGACGATGGCTTGGGGTTCAGGATTGAAAACTGCGATCGGACATCAATTTTGGCGAACGACGGTTTTCAGCGACCGACAGCGGTTTTCCAAAGACGACTGACGGTTGGCATCAGCGGCAGAGGACGACGGTAGTGTTCGGCGGAGGGAAGGTAGATCCAGCGAGATTCCGGCGGCGGTCAGCTGCTCTGATTGGTGGCTGGTTGTCTTATTGTCGGCTCCGGTCACGAGCAGAGCCTTACTTATCCAAAAACACTGATTTATCCAAGGAGCTGAACCTATTTTTATTAGAGTTTGGGGTTAGGGACCTAGGGTTTATGGAGTGAGCTTCGGGCTTCCGTCCAATTTCTCCCAATTCCATGGACCCTAGGATTGGGCTTTGATACCTTTACCCAAGAGCCGTGGGTTATCCATTTTATGGTAGCCCACTCTTGACATAATCGAACTTAACATACTGAATGCTACTGCGTTCCTCCTTTTTCTCCTATCGACTCTAACTTTTGGGGCATCGCAAACACATATGGAATCTTCATGCATATACAAATAGAGTAAATATAGGTTATTAACAAGGTTATTCATTTACATCATAGCCTTACCTTTAACATCTAATTCTCATTTACGTAGAGAGAAGAACATACTAGCGTAGTCATTTTCATGCAGATACATATGATATCTGTAATGACCGGTTCATGGGGAACCAGAAACGATATCAGTTGAAATTTTTCTACGCCCAAAGGCTAGCCGGCATGTCCTCCAATGGCCACAAGAGTACTGAATACGCTTCCTTCTGATCAAATCCACCAATGTAACCACTAATTGACCTTTTCTACTAGTCATGTAGAAAAAAGGGAAGAGGGGTGAGTAATGGGGATTACTCCGTCAAAAAGATTTGGACCAACCCAAACCATACGGTCATTATACGACTTAACGCCGAACGAGAATTAAATGACTGAAAGAAATTATCATATATATATATATATATAGTATAATGCATAGATGCTGCTCAATTATATGATGAAGGACTGACTCGAGCATTCCCTCGGCCCATGTGATAAGTTTCTTAGTTTCAATAAGTTTTTAAACTGAAAGCATAAAAAGAGCCGTTTTCCTGCTAGCTTTTGTCCTTATTTTTATTATTGAGTTTCCTTCTGTTTCATATCACAAGCAAGGAAGAACGTGATCTCACAACCAAGGCAACCCCGAGGAGTCTGATTCGGATGACATGCCTGAGCTTGAAGAAGACCTTCCACCTAACCCATTGAGGCGCCAACACCAGAGGATTCAAGATCCTCTTGGAGGCAATAGGATGAGGGATTGTGAGCCAAGATAAGTCAACTACAGGAGACAAGATCCTCTTAAACTAACACCTCGTGTTTTTGCAGGCAAATTAAATCCAAAGACTTACTTGGATTGGGAGAGGCGCATGGAGTACATCTTTGAGTGTTATGGCTATACTGAGCACAAGAAGGTGGCCCTAGCAGCAACTCAGTTCACTGAGAATGCCTTTTATTGGTGGGAAATAACCGTGGCTAATAAGAGAAGGAAACTCTTCAGACCCATATCAACATGGGGAGACATGAAATTCCTCCTATGCTAGTGCATGACCACCATATAGACTAGTAAAAGCGTTTTAGAAAGTTGTCTCAGGCAACAAGGAGTGTTGAGGAGTGTTTTTAGGAGTTTGAGAACCTCGTGAATTCATTGGATTTAGAAGAATCAGAAGAGGCATTTAAGGGCCAATTTGTTGGTCGACTTCAAGAAAGGATATCTAGGAATGATGAAGAGCTCACTGACCAGGAAGAGGACATAGAGTATCTTGATGTTGGTGATCTCTTGGTGACCAGGCGTGTACTAAATGTGATGATACATCCAGAAGGGAGAATCTCTTCCACACCCATTGCACCAGAGCAAGTATATGGTAGACAGGTTAGGGCTTGAAATAACTAAGAATCCAAGACCATACAAGTCTCAGTGGTTAGATGAGAGCTCAAAACTTAAGGTGACTGAGTAAGTGATGGTACCTTTAAGCGTGGGAAAGTAACAAGATGAGTTCATTTTGATGTAGCCCCAATGCAAGAAGGACACTTACTGCTCTGGAGACCATGGCAGTTTGATAGAGCCAAAAGCGACAATGGGAGGACCAACTATTGATCTTTTACATACAAGGACCGCAAGTGAAATAATGCACCTCTAAGCCCCTTTGAAGTACATGAACTGCAATCTAGATAGAACAAAGAGGCAAAGGTAAGTTAGGCTAGCCTCTATATTAATGCAAGCTCAATAACTAAAACCATAAGTGCCAAGGGCACTGTGCTTCTAATGTTTTCAAAGATTGTCTAAGTACAGGTTATCAAGAGCTTAAACTTCGTAGTGGAGTTCAAGCTAATTTAGAAAAGTTTCTTGATGTGTTTGCAAAGGAGATTCCAGCTGGTCTTCCCTCCATCCGTGGCATAGGGCATCAGATTGATATGGTTCCAGGATCAGATTTACCCAACAAATTGGCTTATAGGATGAATCTGTAGGAGATTAAAGATTTGGAGAAGCAAGTGCAAGACCTCATGGCTAAATGATACATCAGAGAGTGTCTCAGCCCTTATGATGTACCAGTTCTATTGGTGCCAAAGAAAGATTGCACATGGACGATGTGTGGACTGTCGTGCTAAAAACAACATCACTATTAAGTGTAGGGACCCAATCCCACGTTTGGATGACATGCTCGATGAGCTAAGTGGATCAGAGGTGGATTTGAAGAGTGGATACCATCATGTCAACATGCGTGAAGCAGATGAATTGAATACTGGCTTCAATACAAAGCAAGGATTATATGATTTGCTAGTCATGCCATTTGGGCTAACCAATGCACCAAGAACATTCATGTGTCTCATGAACCAGGTTCTTGGATCTTTCATAAGCAAGTTTGTAGCGGTTTATTTTGATAACAGACTCATCTATAGTAAATGATTTAATGATCATATCTAGAACTTGTTTTGCAAACACATCGAAAGGAAGATCTATATACCAACCTTAAGAACTGCACATTTTCTACAGATGAGATTGTCTTTTTAGGATTTGTTGTAAGTAAACAGGGTTAAAAGTAAAAGAAGAGAAGATCCGATCCATACAAGAAGGGCCTACCCCAACTACAACCGGTCATGTGAGAAGCTTCGATGGTTTGGCAAGGTTCTACAGGCTGTTTGTATTGGATTTCAGCACTATAACAGCCCTATTACTGATGTGATCAAAAAGAATGTACCCTTCTCATGGGGAGGAGCTCAGGAATTTTCTTTCAATACTCTTAAAGAGTGTTTAACTAGATCTCATGTTCTTGCTATACTTAACTTTGACATCATGTTTGAGGTTGAATGCATTGCTTCAATAGGTATTGGAGCAGTGCTACATCAAGAATAGTGGCCAGTATTTTTCTTACGTGAGAAATTGAGTGGAGCCACTCTCAACTACCCAACCTATGAAAAAATATATTTATGCTTTAGTCTGGGCTTTGGAGACTTGGCAACACTACCTACAGTCCATGGAATTCATCACACGGAACATGAAACTCCCAAAAACCTAAGGGGCCAGACATCACTCAAAATGAGACATGCCAATTGGTTGGACTTTGTTGAGACCTCACCCTATGTAATTAAATACAAGGAGGGAAAGGAGAACTTTGTAGACAAGGAGGCATGTTCTGATATCAACAATTTAGGCAAGCTTCTAGGATTTAAGGACATCAAAGATCTTCCAAATCCTGGAGAATGCTTCAAGGACCATTGCAAAAGCATATGCGGTTAAGTCTATATGATGGTTTCTTGTTTAAAGTTAAACGTTTGTGTATTCCACATGGATCAATGAGATCTAGTGCTTAGTGAATCACGTGGAGGAGGTTGATAGGTCAAGAATTAATCCTATTCTACTGCAAGTGCACAGTTAATGTAATTGTAGTATGTAGGGTATCGAATCCAGAAGGACTCTAGGCAACGGTAGATTATAGAACGGTCGAGGTAAACTAAGAGAAAATAGTGAGAAACTAAAAACAAAGCAGAAAAGTAAATCAGATTGCAAGATTGGTTTGAAGGCAATTAACTAAAAGTGCTAAGTCTAGGTAGTTCTCAGGAAATCAGACAAGCAGATAAATTATTCAGTCAGGATCGAATTAAGTACGGTTCTAGAACTCAAACACGGAATTAGAACTAACCAACTTTCGTTGTGAGAATTCTCTAAGTCTAATAGCAGAAATCCAAATTTCTTTGTAATTCCTAACAGATTAAACTAGCCTTAAGTTCAGGTTCGATATGTTCACAATTCAATTAAACCAAATTTCTTTGCGAGTAATTCAATTGCTCAACCTAAATAGTTCAGATTCTAAATCATATTTTCGTGTCAATTTAACAACCTAAGATCTAGTTTCTAAGTGATCAAGTTAGAAACTAGTGTTAAGCTCAATTTAAATCGAAGAACAATTATGATGTGAATCCTTAACTGAAATAAACAAATCTAGCAAGTCATGAAATCCCTAATGAGAATCCCTAAACCTAACTATGAATCTACTTAGACATAGAATATGAAAACATAATCAATGAAATAATAGATTGCATAAATAAAGAGTAAAGATAAAAGGGGTTTGAAATCTTCTCCAAAAGCAGGAAGCAGTACAGGATTAGATCAGCCCCAAAAGCTCTAAAATCTATATGCTCAAAAGTATCAAAGCGCAGTGTAAGCGTATCTAAAAACTAATGTAAAAACCTAATTATATAAGCTAATCACGTCTTTGGCTTCTTTGTAATTATCAGGAACTTCTGGGCAAAACTGTGAATTCTGCATTCTTCATTAAACCGCCGAGGAAGGCCCTTCTTGCTCGTGTGTCGATCGATGCACAATGTGTGTCGATCGATGCATTACTCTGTTTTGGACAGTGAACTCTATCTCTCGGGTCAAAACACCAAAATGCTCCAAAAAGCTCCATAAACTCCAAATACACTCCAAACATGCTAATACCTGTAAAAGACTCCAAAGAAACACTAAAAGACTCTAAAACACACTTATATCATGGTCTAAAACCGGTAAAAACCATGATATATCAACTCCCCCACACTTAGCCTTTGCTTGCCCTCAAGCAAAACAGAGAACTAAAACATGGTGAAGAGGTTTGAAAACTTTCAGAAACTCTTTTCATCCTAGAAGCAACAACACTCAGATTCCCCTTAGTAAGCCACTGAAAGAATCACCTACAAGACATCAAGACCAACATATACTTCCCCCACACTTAGCAACTGTCCTAAGTAAACTCCACAATCACATTCAAGCATTCAAATTCACCCTACTGACTTCTATACGCTATTAAGTGCGGTCTCACCTAAGGATTATCGATCAAAGGGCACATGGATTCTTACTCTGTCAGCTCTAGACCACCATACTATCTTTTCTGGTTCCTTTCTTCTCTTTCCCTTCTTAGCATTCTGATTTTTCCCATTGGGTATCATTTTATTTTATTTTATCAGTGCTCTTCCTGTTATGGGGTGTACTTTGGACACATTCCATGGATGCACAGGAGGTAATAGTGGTAGCTACCACTCCCCTGACCACTTCGCAGCTACTAGCTCATCCTCAGTTTATTATTCTCTTTTTTTTTTTACTTTAAGAGAAGGGGAGAAGGGAACCTTACTCGGACAGGTTTACAAGCTGTGTCAGAACTAACAAAGGAGTCCGACTCAAGGTATACCAAGCCCTTAGCTGAGAAAATTTAGTCAAATTAAGGGTGAAGTCAGTAAACGATCCTCTGATACCTGAAGTGATGTGGGTGTTCTCAGTAGGCTGATCTGTGATGGGTTTTCTAATAGTCATAGATTGATCCTGCAACTTCATCCCAATGGTCACTTAAGTCTTTGTTTCCTACTTAAAACTGTTTTGATACAATAAAACAATTTTTTTTTAAAAACAGGACCGACTCTAAGAAAACAGAAAGATGAAAGTCAGTACCACCTCCCCCGTACTTGAAACACACTGTCCCCAGTAGTGTCAAGCTAAGGATTGGTAAAAGAAAGTAAAAATGTTAATGGATGAGTTAAATTCTGTCTGATTTTTACCTGTCTCGCTCATGCATCGATCGTTACGCATAAATGCGACGATCGTTGCAAGGGGATTGCAATATGAGTTGATCGTTGCTCAGGTCCGCAACGATCGCTGCAATGCGATTTTCGTGTTGTGACAATCGACACACAGGACCGTGTCGATCGTTGCAGTGCGATTCGTCGGAACAGTCAGCAGTTAGCAGGTTAGTCCGTGAGAAATTATCAAATTTGTAACCTGCAAGCTGAAAATCAATGCAACCAAGCAAGATCAAAGCAACAGATAGTATCAAAGTAAAAACATCATCCAAACATAAGAATCCTAAGAAAAATCAAAAGAAAAGTACAAAAGATAAGGTGAAAACAGAAATACAGAACCGTAGTCTGAAAATGCAACTACTCTTACTCGTCATCTATGCCATCATAGCGATCAGTACCACTCGAATCATCGGGAGTCGGAGAACGCTGTAGACGTCGACTGGCAGGAACGGGCTGATGAATCTGTGGCTGTCTACTGCAAGTGCAGCCACGCATGTAGTTCCAGATGCTCCGTATAATACCATCCTGACGCTCTCTCCACTCTCCCTCAGACATCTCACTCAAAGGCACTGAAGGCTCAAGATAAGGACCAATGTCATGTGCAGCAGGAGCAGCAGGTGCAGGCGCAGAAGAAGAAGAAGAAGGGCGTGTAGAAGGCTCTCCCAGCGGATGAGCCATCGTAGGCACACTGAACTGATCACGCGTAGGAGGCTGGAAACTCAAAGCAGCCAATGTATCAATCTTGGTCAGATCAGCAGCAGGAAGATCTATACCACGCTTTGTAGCGTTCGTATCGTAATAAACCCATATACGTCCCTCCTTCAGCCATGTAGCACTCTGCAGGTGGGTAAAATCCAGGAACTCCTTAATGTCATCACACTCTGTACCCTCTAAAGGGATCCTGCAATGTCGAAAGATGGGAGTAAGCAGACTCCCTACTAACTCAGTGCCCTTCCCATCGTATGCGTTCTTCTGCAGAGAGCACAAATGATGAGCAAATACAGCTCCTAAGTTGAGTCCTCTGGTGGGATCTCTCAAATCAGTGTCAGAAAACTGCTCCCTCAACCCAATGAAAAGCATCTCCAGCTCATTCTTACGCATCTTGTTTCCTTCAGCTTTGCACAACAGAGTATATCCCAAGATGCGTAACACATATCTGAGAACAGGATGCCGAACCTGAATCTGCTTCGTCGTCCTCGAGCAATACCGACCATTACCAATACAGTCCCAGAAAAACTGAGCTTCTGGCACATCCCACTCAAGAGTCATACCGGTACGCGCAGGCTCAACGCTGAATCCATAAATACGGCAGATATCAAGAAGGGGAATCTGATACCTGACTCCTAGGCACATGAAGGTAAAGATACCCCCCGAAGCTCTCCTGCACTCTGGGTCAGGATAAATAACTATGCAAGTGGCCAGCAATTGTCTTACCAGATCAGGATACAACTCATAGTGCTGCATAGACATCGTCCCCAGACCAATGCCCTTAACCAATGCCACCACCTGCTCATCAATGCCTAGACCTCTACAAGTCCAATAGTCAACGAAATTGGTTGGCTTGATTTTCATGTCACACCAACCATTGTAGAGTAGTGTATCGTACTCATCCCAGTTCTCATGTAGCGGCCTCTCTGTGAATGTGTCAGTCTTAAGCAGATCGCTAATCTTCATTCCCCATACCTTGTCTGTCGGGATTTTCTCCTTAATCTACCTTAGGCCAAGGCAACTCTATGGCTTCCCGATCTCTCTGATAAGGCTCAGGTTGTGGCGAGTCTCGAAGAAACCACTCAACCGGCGGATGAGGATGATCTGCAGCTGCAGCTGCTGTGGTAGCTCTGCGTTTGCGAGGTTGTCCGCGAGGAGGCATCTGCAATCAAGAAAATAATGCATATTAGTCACGGCAGACTCCCTGTGAAGTCGCAATGCAACGACCGTTGCACAAGTGCAGCGATCGTTGCAAGGCGATTTCACAGTCGCCAAATAACCCATCAAATCGTATAAGAATCAATCCTCAATCACAACAGCAGTATAATCTCATTATTAATCAACCTAAATCAAGCCTAATTTAGTACAAAATCATCATTCTCAAGCCAAAATCTCCTAATTCCAAAACCCGAAAATCGAATCCGAAAACGATGAATTTGAGAGACCTTACCTCGGAATTGCTACGAATGGGTTAGAGGAATGGATAAAGCGTGTAAAAACAAGAAGAATAGCACTTCTAATCAATTAAAATGATGAAGAAATGAGTGATTTAGGAAGATGAGAATCGGGTTGTACGGACGGCGAAATGGGGAAGAAGAGAAGAGAGAAAAGGTTAAAGGCACTTACCTGGATCGTGGATGCAACGACCGTTGCCGTTGAGCAACGATCGTTGCTAGTGAACCGAATCGATTCCGCTTTAGCACAATTGTACCTTTAATTTGCAAATTGAATCATTTGCAATGACCGTTGCACAGGACCGCAATGATCGTCACAAGGCGATTTCTTCTCCTCGTCATATCTCCCTGCAACTACCGTTGCACATTTATGCAACGATCGACACACATCTCCAGACTTGTGTTGTGTAATGAAAACTCAGCAAAAACAAAATCAAAACGTGAAATCCTAAGAAAAACACCAAAATTAATAAGAAAAACACCAAAACCTAATAGTGGGTTGCCTCCCACTCAGCGCTTGTTTAAGGTCATTAGATTGACCGGACGAACAAGATCAGGCTCCTGGAGGTTTCAACAGAGACTGTGATTGCCTCTGCGAAAGTCTCCTCATCCAAGGTGGAGAGTAAGCTGTCTCACTGTGAGCTATTCCAAGAACAGAGGGAATAAAATGATCTCCAGGATCTGAAACCAAAGTCTCACTCATCTGCTTTCCATATCCATCCTCAATCCTGAAGATTTGCCCATCAATCTGTGGCTTGCGCAGCATATCCATCTCAAAGTGCAGAGGCTCATCTCCCAGATAGAGATCAATCAGACTGTTCCTTACATTTATCACTGCTCCAGCTGTGGCTAAAAATGGTCTTCCCAGTATCAAAGCATCATCCTGCTCACTGTCGTACTTAAGCACCAAGAAGTCTGTCGGAACTAAGTAGTTCCCAACTCTCACTGGGACGTCCTCAAGAACTCCTTCTGGAATCCTTATTGACTGATCAGCTAGGACAAGAGAGGTCCTAGTGGGTGAAAAATCAGTCATTCCCAGCTTCTCTGCCACAGAGTATGGCATGAGACTTCCAGCAGCTCCTAAGTCACACAAAGAGCGCCTAAAACTATCCTCAAAGATAGAACAACTCAGCACAAATATCCCAGGATCAGGTAGCTTCTTCGGGATCTTAGTTAGCAGCACTTCACTGATCTGTTTAGGGACCACTATCACTCAATCTTTCAGCATCTCGTCCATTGGCAGCATCTTCTCCAAGTATATATGCGCACAAGGGTGATATGGTGGATCATCAGATTGTGGAATTTCTTCCAACTTCTCATCCATCTCTTCCAGCTGTTTAAGCTCATCAATCTCCTGTTGAGTTATCTCAGACACTCCAAGGAATAGTCTATTAAGCTCTTGATCCGTCTCTGCATCAATGCCATGAGAAATAAGTAAATATGTCTGTCCACGGCATGCAACGATCGACGCAATAGGTGCATCGATCGATGCAGACAAATTTTCACAGATTCCACCCGAGAGTTTTTCCTCAATTTCAAATTTCTCAGGTTCTTCCACCAGTTCAGTTGTATTTAACTCGAAATTTTCACCTTGGTATGATCCATCATTGATATAGACTGACCAAGCCATGATGTGGGTGTCCACGACACTCTTTCCCTTAACAGAACTTGAAATTTGGCTCACTTGTGTCCAATTGCTTCACATGTGTACTTAAGGACTCAAACTTCCCATTGAGGTCCTCATACACAGCATCTAACTTCCTGTTGCAGTCCACAACAATCTTAGTCTGTCCTTCCAGCAACTGCTCCATCCTACTCTCCATCTTGCTCTCATGAGCATTAGCAGCAGAATGCTGATTTTTGATAACCAGCATTCTGTCCAAATCCAGAAGAGTTTTGGTTGCTTGTTAAAGCACTCTTCTGTCCACCATTGAAGAACCTGTTACCTTGCTGATTACCAAACCTATTCCCTTGGAAACCAGATCCTCCAATGTAGTTCACATTCTCTTCCTGGCCATCTTCTTCAGCTTGGATCACTTCAACATCTTGAGCAAAATGGTCAGCTTTCTTCCCAGCCAACAGATTATAAACTGTATCCAACTTAGTCCTAATATCACCAATCTCCAGATTATCCATCTTTCCACTTGACTCCTTCCTTCTCCTATCAGCAGTCTTGCAGCTATTACTGCTTACCAAGTTGTCTATCAGTTGCTTAGCTTGCTCAGGAGTCCTAGTGTTGAAATTTCCATTGCTGGAATTATCCAACGCAGTTTGGTAAGGGAGATATATACCTCTAAAGAAAATACCCAGCAATGTTACCTCAGTGAATCCATGATGCGGGCAGTCTCGTTGGTACTTCTTAAATCTCGTCCAGGCAGTCTTAAGAGGCTCTATAGGACCTTGGGAGAAAGTGAGAATGTCCTGCCTCGACTGATCAGAGCGAGCATCATCATAGAAGTGTCTCAGAAACTCACTCTTCACAGCATCCCAAGTAGTAAACTTCCCAGGTGGAAGTTGTTTCAACCAAGCAGCAGCATCTCCAGCGAGAGAGTAGGGGAAGAGTTTGAGAAACAGATAGTCATAGTTCACTCCATCATACTTCATCCCAGTGACTATGTCCTCAAACTCAGCAATATGATCCATTGGCTGCTCATTAGGGAAACCATGGAAGGCATTCTGCCTCAGAATTGAGTAGTAGATGGTCTTGATCTTCAATCCATTCCTCTCAAAACCAGGAGGCACAAGCGCTGACCGGTTAGCATGAAACTCATCCGGATGGTTATAGTCAGCTAAGGTCCTCTCATGAACAACCATCTGTCTCTGACCTTGTCCTTGGCCTTGGCCTTGTCCTTGTGCTTGTCGCGGTTCAGGCTCATGTGTAGGTTCAGGTTCAGGTATAACATTCCCTTCAGCATCAATCCTATGCCCAGCAGCATTGTACGGATTGTTATGTCGGTCCCTCGGGACACCTTGAGCATCGGGCATCAGAATCAGACATTTTTGAACCATTCTTGCTCATTGACTTTTACTGTTAGTTCTCTCTAGTCTAGCAAGCTCTTCAAGTCTGAGATTAACGAGATTCGAGTTGAGATTACTTCTGGTATCACGCGTCTGCATAAACCGTCTGTAATCGCAGTGCAACGATCGATGCAAGAGTGCAACGATCGATTGAACTCAGTCGTCTAGTAACGATCGACACAAAATGATGCAACGCTCGATGCCAAGCGAATGTCAGACTTGCGACAGAGAAAAACAGAGAAAAATTAGTAACCAAAAACAAAAAAATAAAAATACTAGTCTAAACCCTAAGTTTAAATCTATCGAAGACTCAAAAGAGTCCCCGGCAACGGTGCCAAAAACTTGATAGGGTCAAGAATTAATCCTATTCTACTGCAAGTGCACAGTTAATGCAATTGTAGTATGTAGGATATCGAATCCACAAGGACTCTAGGCAACGATAGATTATAGAACGGTCGAGTTAAACTAAGAGAAAGTAGTGAGAAACTAAAAAACAAAGCAGAAAAGTAAATCAGGTTGCAAGATTGGTTTGAAGGCAATTAACTAAAAGCGCTAAGTCTACGGAGTTCTCAGGAAATCAGACAAGCAGATAAATTATTCAGCCAGGATCGAATTAAGTACGGTTCTAGAACTCAAACACGGAATTAGAACTAACCAACTTTCGTTGTGAGAATTCTCTAAGTCTAATAGCAGAAATCCAAATTTCTTTGTAATTCCTAACAGATTAAACTAGCCTTAAGTTCAGCTTCGATATGTTCACAATTCAATTAAACCAAATTTCTTTGCGAGTAATTCAATTGCTCAACCTAAATAGTTCAGATTCTAAATCACACTTTCGTGTCAATTTAACAACCTAAGATCTAGATTCTAAGTGATCAAGTTAGAAACTAGTGTTAAGCTCAATTTAGATCGAAGAACAATTATGATGTGAATCCTTAACTGATATAAATAAATCTAGCAAGTCATGAAATCTCTAATGAGAATCCCTAAACCTAACTATGAATCTACTCAGACATAGAATATGAAAACATAATCAATGAAATAATAGATTGCGTAAATAAAGAGTAAAAATAAAAGGGGTTCGAAATCTTCTCCAAAAGCAGGAAGCAGTACAGGATTAGATCAGCCCCAAAAGCTCTAAAATCTCTATGCTCAAAAGTATCAAAGCGTAGCGTAAGCGTATCTAAAAACTGATGTAAAAACCTAATTATATAAGCTAATCACGTCTTGGGGCTTCTTTGTAATTATCAGGAACTTCTTGGTAAAATTGTGAATTATGCATTCTTCATTAAACCGCCAAGGAAGGCCCATCTCGCTCGTGTGTCGATCGATGCACAATGTGTGTCGATCGATGCATGACTCTGTTTTGGATAGTGAACTCTATCTCTCGGGTCAAAACACCAAAATGCTCCAAAAAGCTCCATAAACTCCAAATCCACTCCAAACGTGCTAATACCTGTAAAAGACTCCAAAGAAACACTAAAAGACTCTAAAACACACTTATATCATGGTCTAAAACCGGTAAAAACCATGATATATCAGAGGTCTTACAGGACATTTCTGTGTAGACCAGACCTTGGCCACACCATAAGAAGGATGTAGAGAGGTTATGTTGATGATGTGTTCAGTGCCATAAAGCCAAATCCATGTCACATCCTCATGTCTCCATCTTTGTTTTTGTTTATCGGTAGACATTTCCATGGATTTTGTATGAGGTTTGCAAAAGATCAAGACACAAGGACTCCATCTTTGTTGTTGTTGATCGGTTTTCAAAGATGGCACATTTCATCCCGTGCGTCGACATGGGATCCCAAAGACCATAGTCTCTCATTGAGACACCAAGTTTATGAACCATTTTTGGAGGACATTGTGGATAAATTTAGGGACCACACTCCTATTCTCTACAACTTATCATCCTCAAATGGATGGGAAAACTGAAGTGCTAAACCGTACTCTTTCCACTTTATATAGAGCTAAAATTGGCAGGAATATGAAGAGCTGGCTTAAATGTATTCCATTTGTAGAATTTTCTTATAATAGAGAAACTCACTCGGCCTCTAAGAAATCTCCATTTGAGATTGCCTATGGCCCCCTTAACCCTTTGTCTCCAGTAGACAAGGTTCCTATTCCACATGTTGAGAAGGTTAAGCAAGCTGACATTAGGCCTGGAAAGATCATCCAAAAGATCCATGAGACCGTTAAGGCCAACAGTAAAAATAAAACCAAAGAGTACAAGAGAAATGTTGATAAAGGGTCGTAGGAAGCTAACATTTGAACCAAGGGACTGGGTTTGGATTCACATGAAACATGAGAGGTTCCCCAAAAAGAGAGCTTCTAAGCTACCTCCAAGAGGAGATGGGCCATTCAAGTTCCTAGCCAAGATCAATGACATTTCATACCGACTTGACCTCCCAAATGAGTTTAACATTTCTCTTACCTTTAAAGTTGTTGAGTTGACTATTTATGATGCAAGTGATCCGTTTTGAGCTCAAAACCTTTTTGAAAGGGAGAGAATGATTAGTTCATCGACCTAGATCACAACCCGAAGGACATGCCCACGGTCAAAGAAGGTCCCATGACACAGTCTAAGTCCAAACAGCTCAGGAAGAAGTTCATCAATGACATACAAGCTTACTTCAACAGCCTATAACCTAAGTAAATGTACATTGACGAATTTGACCCAAAAAAAGTCAGTACTAAAGACATGCCCATCAAGCTAGCTCACAACGTAAGCAGTTAGAGGGAAGCGAGAGACATGAACAAAACCTCATAGAAAATTGTGTTTCTTGATATCATACCCCAGTGACTTATTCTATGATCATATGCATCCCCTCGGGGTCTTTGTTTTTGTTATTTCTTGTTTCCAAATTCTATGATCATATGCATCTCATTGGAGTTCTTCTTTATGTGAATCTTGATCGCTTGATTGCATACCATCTAGTGTAATATTGTTTGATCATATGAATCTCGTTGGGATTTCCGTCTCTGCACCCCCTAGGCACCCTCTACGAGCATGTCCCTAGTTGTTCGAGACATCATGCGATTCTTATCTAATAACGGTCATAAGATCATTTTACATGGGATCACTCCCATACATGCTCCCTCCGGGACAAGCACCAATAAACCCATAGCCGGCCTGCCCACATGGGAACTCCTTGGCTAGCTCCCCATGGACTTACTCGCCTTTCCGATGTCGTTGCTCTGGGAACTGGGACAGCATCTTCAAAAGAATCCAAACATTAACACAGATTTCACACTTCAAAAAAAAACTAATAATATTTCATCGCATATGCACAAAACAAATATTATCCATGCAAGTCATTGGTCAACTGAAAATAGGCCTTCCCCATGTTAGCATCCCGTGCACAGGGGCAATCGCTGATAAGCATGTTCTTGCCCCGTATTGCTAAGTGACGAGTGAATGAATATGGATATATCACTCCAGGAAAGAACATATGCTTTTAAGCAAACAGCCTGTTAAGATTGAACAAGTAGTCTAATGAATTCAACCTCAAATTGATCTCTTTATTTCTCGTAATCAATGATATCGATTACAATTCTAGAATAGCACTCAAGAATCACTGAAATCTCACCGAGATGATCAAATGATTCTCATACGAATCTCAACAAGAGAATTGCCTCAAGAACAAGTCTCAAAGCTAAAATCCAGAAATGAAATATAAAAAATATCTCAAACAACGACAATTGATTGCAAAGTGTTCTTCAGTTGTTAACGGAAAAGTGTCTAAGCCAGAAAGAGTCTTCTTCATTTAATCCAGCTCTTCCATATCCACCAATCCTTTTGCCACGTCAACCTGCTTTGAAAAGTCGTTACTCGTTAACGGCTGCTTCCCTTATTTCTTCTTCTGATAATATGCCTGCAACGGTGTATCAATACCCCCTTCTTTGAGAAGCTTGTCCTCAAGCTTAAAGGCTGGAAATTCCTTCTGAAATTCTTTTGCTATCACCCATGTATTGTCGTGTTACGGCAGACATGTCCACTTAATCAAAATTTCCAGAGCACCAGTTTCATTGTACCTTGTTGCTATTATCTCTTCTGGCTCCACAACAACCTCAGCCAAATTAGAACAGACTGGTGGCAACGTGGAAACTGTATGATGTGATCCCAACATTGTCTTCTGTTGGGACACATTAAAGACAAGATGAATTCTAGACTCCTCTGGTAGTGCTAAATGGTACGCCGCTTTTCCTATCAGTTCCAATATTTCATATGGCCCAAAATATTTTGCTGATAGGTTTTTACAGACACGTTTAGCAACAGATTGTTGTCTATATGGTCGAAGTTTCAAAAACACCATTGTACCAACCTCATATTCCACGTCTCGTTGGTGTTTGTCTGCGTTATTGTTCATCAACTACTGGGCATGTACCAAATGTTTCTTAATTTAAAGTAACATTGAATCTCTCTCCTTTAACATCTCCTCTAAGTAATAGTTAGTTGTTGAGCCTGATTCAAACCGCAGTAACTGAGGTGGATCTCTTCCATAAACAGCTCTGAATGGTGTCGTTTTTAATGATGAATGGTATGAAGAATTGTACCAAAGCTCTGCCCACATCAGAAACTTAAACCAAGTGTGTGGATGACTAGATGCGTAACATCTCAAATATGTTTCTAAGTAGCGATTGAACACCTCTGTCTGACCATTTGTTTGTGGATGGTAGGCAGTACTGTACTTAAGCTTAGTCTCAGCCAATCAGAATAACTCCTTCCAAAAAGAACTCAGGAAGGTGTTCCCTCTATCTGAAACGATTGACCATCGATAACCATGTAACCTCACAACCTGTGAGATGAATTTCCCACCAACTTCCAGTACTGTAAAAGGATGTTTGAGACCTATAAAATGCGAAAATCCATTGACAAGACTTCCCAAATTTGATTAGGAATCGGCAAAGGCTGTAATAAACCTGCAGGCGAAAGCGTTTAATATTTGTGGGTTTGACAGACTTGACATTCTGCCACATATTTCTGAACATCTTTAAACAATTCTTCCCAATGAAACAACTGTTGGACTCGCTTCACAGTTTTCAAAACCCCTGCGTGACCACCAGCTATCGAGTCATGATACTCCTGTAATAGCAGAGGACTAAACTTAGAAGTTCGTGGAATAATCAAGCGCTTCTTATACCTTCACATGCCTTCCACAATTGAGTAATGTTGTAACATATCAACTCCTGTTTTAACCCTTTGTAAAATGTTCTGTATATTCTCATAATGATCGATCTCTGAGTAAATGTCTTGTAACTGTAGTACTGAAGGGACAGTCACAGCGAAGAGTGAACTATGAATATCTCCTTCTTTTGATGACAAAATTTGGCTAAGACCATCAGCTTCTTTATTTTCAATACCCGGTTTGTACACAATCTCAAAATCATATGTCAACAACTTTGTAAGCCATCTCTGATACTGTTGGGATAGTGTCCTGAAATCACACTTGTACTCACTCCTAATGATAGTTGTGTGTCGAGATCATACATTCGTATAATACTGGGTGGTTGCAATGTTTTGCTAGAAGCCTCTTGAAATCTGTAAGTTGTAGACTTACTACCAGTATTGTATGATCCTATAGGGTCACACACCTAAGCAAACTGGAAGCGTAAATATGGGATTGATCATTATGGTAATGATCATATCGATGTGTATTGGATACACATTAATATCGAGTTTATTGTGGTGTATCGATCGACACAGTATGTGTGTCGGTCGACACGGATCGGGTTTCTAAACTGATGTTTCGATTTTATGACTTAAACGAATTGGTATTAACCGATACTCGGTTTTAGTCATTTAAGGTCTTTATATATTCATATAGTTTCGACCTGGAACCCTAGCCGTCAACTTTTTCTTGACAGAGAAAGTAGAAACACCAAAAACTCAGAAATCCCAAAGATCCGGCACTAGCATCCCGGCTCCAGGTTTGTGTGCGTGTGTATCTAGTAGAGGCGAAGCATCTGAGTCGCTTACTGATCTCGTCACCAATCATTCCGCTGCCAGTTCAAGGTAAGAACGAGGTTGGTAATTTCAATATAACGAACCTTAGATCCTAGGCTTTCCAACAGTGGTATCAGAGCTTGTTAGGGTTTAGTCTATTGAATCTGAAGCATTTAATTCGAAAACTGATGTAATTGAATAGATTGATGCTTGATAAATCGCGTTTTCATGATGTTAATCACGGATTAAAGCCTCTGTTGAAAATACGATGTTTGTGTTTTCGCAGAGTGTCAATCGACACAAAGCGTGTGTCGGTCGACACACAGCGAAAACGCGTAAAAATTTTTAGGGCTTTCGATAAGTGATCGAATATCTATTTTTGTACTGTATCGGTCGATACACTGGGTGTGTCGGTCGACACAGGCAATGCGAAAGGATATATCGGTTCAATTGGATTGAACCGGTTATCTCGCATGGTTAATTCGATTGAACCGGTTTAATTGGTTGATTTCGGTTAAATTAGATTTACCGGTTATCGACCCGGTTCAATTGGATTAAACCGGAAAATCAATTTGGTTCTGGTTAGATCATGTCGATCGACACAGTATTGTGTGACGATCGACATGGACCATTAAACCGGATCGGTTCAATTAGATTGAACCGGTTAAGGAAATTCGATCCGTTTTTGACCGGTTATCGAAGTCCGGTTTAAATTAGGTTGTGTTGACCGATGCAAGGATGCGTCGATCGACGCACCACTCGCAGACTTGAAGGCTGGGCCTCAATTTGCAGATACCAGACCAAATTTATTCCTAAGTTCTAGATTAAATTTAAACATAATGAATCTAGATATTATAAGAAACTTAAAATATTCTTGGATGTATATTGGATATACATCAAGATTAAATAGTTCATTTCCTCAAATAAATATCAAGTGATCTTGATGTCTTGCCCGATCTTGTCTACTGTCAAGACTTGTTTAGTTGTTGGATAGCCTTGGAGTCCTTGGTATCCACAGCTACATGAGTAAGGCAGGTGATCATTGATAGACTTGCAGTGCGACTGTCAATGATCACAAGACTGAAGAGATTGGGTTAGCTTGACTGGGCCATCAGAAGTTCTGGGCCCAGAGACATCAGAGTGGATAAGACATGGATTTTCTTATCAGCGACCAAGAGTTGTACTCGGTACAATTAGCAATGATTTGCTTACCTAGATAACTAAAGTTTGGATGATGGCGAGTCGCCCACTCAAATTTTGGTGATCTGAGGATCTTGGTTCATTGTATTCATCTGAGGAAACATAGTTTTGAATACAATGCGAGTTTTCTTATTAGATAAGAATTCTCATTTCTTGAACATCATAACTAAAACCTCTACCTCTTTTAATTACAGCTATGTCTGTCTCAACTCACATCAACACTTTCTCGCTAAGATCCGTCCTTGAGAAGGACAAGCTTAATGGATCAAATTTCTTGGAATGGTATCGGAACCTGAGAATAGTTCTCAGGCAGGAGAATAAGGAATATGTCCTTACAAGAGTTCTCCCCGAGAGGCCACGTTCCAATGCCACGCAGGCAGATAAGAATGCTTGGGATAAGCATTCAGCTGATGTCAAAGACGTTAATTGTCTAATGCTGGTGACTATGAACTCTGAGCTGTAGAAGCAATATGAGAACGTGATGTCACCGATTGAGATGATTAACAGCCTGAAAGCTTTGTTTCAGGAGCAAGCTCGCACAGAGAGATACCAGACGGTTAAATCTCTCATGGATTGCAAGCTGGCTAAGGACAGTCCAGTAAGTCCTCATGTCCTTAAAATGATGGGTTACATTGATAACCTGGGGAAACTAGACTGTGCCATTAGCCAGGAGCTAGCCAATGACATGATTCTGCAGTCTTTGCCGTCGTGTTTTGATCAGTTCATCATGAACTACAACATGCAAAACATGACTAAGACATTAACTGAGTTGCACGGCATGCTGAAGACAGCAGAGCCGAATCTCAAGAAGGCAACTCCCAGTGTATTGATGGTACAAGGGGGTAAAAGGTTTAAGAAACCTAAAAAGGATAAGGGAACGACCCAAGCTGTCCAGACTGAGAGTTAAGACAAGCCCAAGCCCAAGCCCAAATCCGGGCCTTCTCCTGAGGACAAATGCAACTACTGCAAGAAGCTAGGGCATTGGAAGAGAGACTGCAAGAAGTTCATGGAAGATTACAAGAAGCTGAAGAAGACGTATGATGCGTCTGACTCAGGTATTTCTGTTATCGAACTTAATGTTATGTCTTCTAGTTCTACTTCGTGGGTATTGGATACCGGATGCGGTGCTCATATTTGTATTAATGTGCAGGCACTAAGAAACAGTAGAACGCTGAAGAAAGGACAAGTGGAGCTACGGGTCGGGAATGGAGCTAAGGTTGCTGCACTGGCCGTAGGCACTTATGATTTGTCTTTACCTTCGGGCATGGTTTTAGCTTTGAATAATTGCTACTTTGTACCTGCGATTAGCAGAAACATAATTTCAGTTTCCGTTTTGGATTTGGAAGGTTTTGATTTTGCTGTTAAGAATAAAGTTTGTTCTTTTAATCGTGATGGTACGTTTTATGGTAGCGCCCCATTAGATAATGGGTTATATGTCTTAAACCAAGAAATGCCTGTCTTTAACATAAATACAAAGCGGTTTAAGTCAAATGACGAAAACCCGACTTTCTTATGGCATTGTCGTTTGGGCCATATCAATGAGAAACGCATTCAGAGACTCCATCGAAATGGGCTTCTGGGCTCATTTAATTTTGAATCATGTGAGAAATGTGAATCTTGCTTGAAGGGCAAAAAGGCTAGGGCCCCTTTCAACAAACTGAATGAAAGGGCCAGTGATTTATTGGACCTTATTCATACTAATGTATGTGGGCCAATGAGCATTGTTGCCAGAGGAAATTACAAGTACTTCATTACCTTCACTGATGACTTCAGTAGGTATGGCTATGTCTATTTGATGAGACACAAGTCAGAATCCTTTGATAGATTCAAAGAGTTCAAGAATGAAGTACAGAACCAACTTGGCAAAAGTATCAAAGTTCTGCGGTCGGATCGCAGAGGAGAATACTTGAGTCAAGAGTTCAGCGACTATCTGAGCGAGTGTGGAATTGTTTCACAACTCACTCCTCCTGGAACACCCCAATGGAATGGAGTGTCAGAGAGGAGGAATCGAACCTTATTGGATATGGTTCGGTCTATGATGAGTCATTCAGATCTTCCATTATCCTTTTGGGGATACGCTCTAGAAACGTCTGCGTTTACACTAAATAGGGTGCCATCTAAATCAGTGGAAAAGACACCACATGAATTGTGGACTGGGAATATTCCAAGTCTGGCTTTCCTGAAGATTTGGGGTTGTGAGGCTTATGTCAAACGTTTAATTTCTGACAAGCTCGCACCCAAATCAGATAAATGCTACTTCGTTGGTTATCCTAAGGAAACCAAGGCTTACTACTTTTACAACCAATCTGAGAACAAAGTTTTTGTTGCTCAGGACTGTTTTTTTCTTGAGAGAGAATTTCTTTCTAAGAAAAACAGTGGGAGTAAAGTACATCTCGAAGAGATTCAAGATGCACAAGAGACTGCTCAACCTGCTGAGGAAGAACAGCAGTTGGATCCACAAAGTTCTGTGGAACCCGCGCCTGTGGAGCCTGAAGTTCGCAGATCCGGAAGGATCCGTCACGAACCCGAGAGATACTATGGATTTCTCGTGACCAATTGCAATGATCTGATGATCATTGAAAATGACGAACCAGCGACCTTCGCGGAAGCAATGATGGGCCCGGACTCCGAAAAGTAGCTTGGAGCCTCTAAATCCGAAATGGGATCCATGTCAGAAAACTAAGTATGGTCCTTGGTCGATTTACCTAATGGTGCAAAAGACATTGAGTGTAAATGGATCTTCAAGAAGAAGATTGACGTGGATGGCAATGTCCAAATTTATAAAGCTAGGTTGGTGGCTAAAGGTTTCAAGCAGATTCATGGTATTGACTATGATGAAACCTATTCCCCAGTCGCTATGCTTAAATCCATTCGGATTCTTCTAGCAACTGCCGCTCATTATGACTATGAGATATGGCAGATGGATGTCAAAACCGCTTTCCTGAATGGTATTCTGGAAGAGGATGTGTATATGACACAACCTGAAGGTTTTGTAGATCCTAAGAATGTTGGGAAGGTATGCAAGCTTCATAAATCCATTTATGGATTGAAGCAAGAATCACGGAGTTGGAATCTTCGTTTTGATGAAGCAGTAAAACAATTTGGTTTCATCAAGAACGAAGAAGAACCATGTGTATACAAGAAGACTAGTGGGAGCGGAATTGCGTTTTTTGTACTGTATGTCGATGACATACTCCTTCTCGGTAATGACGTTCTGTTGCTTCAGTCTATTAAGACTTGGCTCGGAAGTTGTTTTCCATGAAAGATATGGGAGAAGCCGCGTACATCCTTGGAATCAGAATCTACAGAGATAGAGTGAACAGGTTGATTGGATTGTGCCAGGACACTTATATTGATAAGGTGTTGCACAGATTCAAGATGCATGATTCCAAGAAGGGCTTCATACCGATGTCTCATGGCATTAGTCTCAGCAAGAAGCAGTGTCCGGCGACACATGATGAGCGAGAGCGCATGGATAGGATTCCTTATGATTCTGCAATAGGATCTATCATGTATGCCATGCTCTGCACTCGTCCAGATGTAGCTTACGCGTTAAGCATGACGAGTAGATACCAATCTGATCCAGGTGAAGATCACTGGACAGCTGTCAAGAATATTCTCAAATATTTGACACATACTAAAGATAAGTTCTTGGTATATGGAGGAAGTGAAGAGCTTGTACTGAATGGATTCACTGATGCGAGTTTTCAGACGGACAGAGACGATTTCCGATCACAGTCTGGATATGTCTTCTGTCTAAATGGTGGTGCAGTGAGCTGGAAGAGCTCTAAGCAGAATACCGTAGCTGATTCCACGACGGAAGCTGAATATGTTGCTGCTTCAGAAGCGGCAAAGGAAGCTGTTTGGATCAAGAAGTTCATGACTGAACTTGGTGTGGTTCCTAGTATCTTGGAGCCAGTGGCTTTGTTTTGTGATAACAACGGAGCCATTGCTCAGGCGAAAGAGCCCAAGTCACACCAGAAGTCCAAACACATAGAGAGGAGATATCACCTGATTCGTGATATCGTCAATAGAGGAGAAGTAAAGATCAGTCGAGTTCCGACGGATGAGAATGTCGTTGATCCTCTGACTAAGCCACTCCCAAGGCCTAAGCATGAGTATCACACTGCTGCTGTAGGCATTAGAGATCTTAAGATGTAATCTTGATTCTAGTGGGAGTTATTATGGTTTTATTTTAGTTATATTAAGATGTTCTTGTAAACATACTTTTGGATATGTTTAATGAAATTTGATTTCAGCATTATTTATTGTGGTCTAAATAATGGTCCCAAAATAAGTTTATGCCATATTATAGGTCATCAAGTTGAGGACTTGATCATGAAACCCTATGAGTTGTAGATGTCATAAATTATGATATGTCCCTAGTCGAGGTTGTCAACGTGGGACACTGATAACCGCGAGAGACTAGATTGTGAGGTGACTGTTGACTAAGTTTCATGTAGTCAGTGATATGAGTATCACAGTCAGTCACATAGATATATGTTGATGAACATATGATCGGACATGACCCGCTAATGAGAAGTCTCCAGGATAGTTATATATGTGTCATGAGAGGTTCTCATTACGACTATAGAGTATAGTCCTTAGCCCTGAGTTCATCATGCTTTCTTGCATATGAATTGGTACACTTTGACCTTGTCAAACGTCGACCCATAACTGGCGGCTATAACGGCACTGCTCAGGTGTATCATGAAGTGTGCGTTGAAATAGGGATGGAACAAGATGGGATTTGTCCCTCCTGAATAACGGGAGACAAATATCTCAGGGCATATCGAAGATTTGATACTGAGAAAATGTGTGGCCGCACTCAAACGAACTGTAGTTCAGTTGTTTGTCTTGTTGAGTATAAGATCAGGAGTTCGATAAACACGATATTGGCTTAATAAGGATGACACCAATCTTGCCTTATGCCAAATCGAGATATAGAGACAAAAGGATTATAGGAATTGATGATTCCAGTACAATTGGGAGATTGTTGGGATAGTGTCCTGAAATCACACTTGTACTCACTCCTAATGATAGTTGTGTGTCGAGATCAGACATTCGTATAATACTGGGCGGTTGCAATGTTTTGCTAGAAGCCTCTTGCCATCTGTAAGTTGTAGACTTACTGCCAGTATTGTATGATCCTATAGGGTCACACACCTAAGAAAACTGGAAGCGTAAATACGGGATTGATCATTATGGTAATGATCATATCGATGAGTATTGGATACACATTAATATCGAGTTTATTGTGGTGTGTCGATCGACACAGTATGTGTGTCTGTCGACACAGATCGGGTTTCGAAACTGATGTTTCGATTTTATGACTTAAACGAATTGGTATTAACTGATACTCGGTTTTAGTCATTCAAGGTCTTTATATATTCATATAGTTTCGACCTGGAACCCTAGCCGCCGACTTTTTCTTGACAGAGAAAGCAGAAACACCAAAAACTCAGAAATCCCAAAGATCCGGCACTAGCATCCCGGCTCCAGGTTTGTGTGCGTGTGTATCTAGTAGAGGCGAAGCATCTGAGTCGCTTACTGATCTCGTCACCAATCATTCCGCTGCCAGTTAAAGGTAAGAACGAGGTTGGTAATTTCAATATAACGAACCCTAGATCCTAGGCTTTCCAACAGATACTCCATATTAATCTCTTTCTGCTCCAAGAGATACTTTAAACTTTTTTGATCTGTGTGAACCAAAAAGCTTCTCCCCATCAAGTAATGTTTCCACTTGTGGACTGTCATCACCACTGCCATTAGTTCCCTTTCATATACTATTTTAATTGTTATTGTGGTGATAATCCGAGACTGAAGAACGCTATTAGACGGTGATCCTGCATTAATACAGCCCCTAACCAAAACCCTGAACCATCAATTTCCAAAATGAACTGCTTATCAAACTGTGGTAAGGCCAGAACTGGAGCATTGATCATTGCCTATTTTAATGTTTCAAAGGTTGTATGCGCTTGTTGAGACCACTTAAACTGCTCTTTGCGCAACAACTCTGTCAAAGGCCGAGCTAGTAACCCATACTCCTTAATAAAACTGCGATCGTAGCCAGTTAAACCCAAAAACCCTCGTAGTTGCTTCACTGTATTTGGTGTAGGCCATAGTTTCATTGCTAATGTTTTAGCAGAATATGTTGCTACTCTATCAGCCTTGATGATTTGTCCCAAATATTCAATCTGATTTTGCCCAAACATGCATTTCTTATGGTTAGCTACTAGCTGATGTTCTTTGAGCACCTTCAAAACCACCTCTAGATGTTGAACATGTTCTTCCAAGCTTCTACTGTATACAAGTATGTCGTCAAAAAATACCAGTACAAAGCGACTCAGAAAAGGCCTAAACACATGATTCATTAGTGATTGAAATGTGGTTAGAGCATTTGGTAAACCAAACGGCATGACAAGAAACTCATAATGTCCATCATGAGTTCTTAATGTTGTTTTCATTATGTCCTCTTCCTGCATCCTTATTTGATGATAACCAGCTTTAAGATCAAGCTTTGAGAATATTGTAGCTCCATGCAATTAATCAAAAAGCTGATTGATCATAGGTATAGGGAATTTATTCGCCACTGTTGCTCTGTTTAAGGCTCTATAGTCAACACAGAATATCCAAGAACCGTCTTTCGTTTTAACCAATAGAACATGGCTAGAGATGGGACATTTTCTTGGTCTAAGTATCCCTGATGCCAACATCTTTGTAACCATTCCTGACATTGCTTCTTTATGTGCTTGTGGGTAACGATAGGGTCGTACACTGATAGCTTCAGATTCTGACTTCAGTGTAATTGCATGTTCTCTCCCACGCAAAGGTGGTAATCCCTTAGGTGATGCAAAAACAGAGGAAAAACGTTCCAATATTGTGATCAAATCCACCGATATATGTGTTTGTTCTTGTTCATGCATCTGGTGATTACCAAACCAGAGCTCAACTTCACCCTTCTGCTTCTGAGTTGTAGGAGCGAACGTTTTCAATGACATCTTTGTATGATGTAAGTCATGATCGTCAATTATTGATGCTATCTCTCCCTAGTAATTAAAACTCATCTCGTGTTTCTCCCAATCCACTTGACACTTCCCAAGAGTTAGTAACCATTGGATACCAAGCACTGCATCTACACTTCCCAACTCCAAAGTGACAAAGTCAAGTTCTGTATCATAAACTCTACTTGCGAACAAAAACCTAATCCATGTATTGTCACTCTTGTCCCCAGTAGTACCGATAGGTTGTTATTTGTTTGCATCTTTAGTTTAGCTCTCTTGACCAATGTTGGAGATATGAAATTATGGGTAGCTCCACTATTCACCAATATAACCATCTCAGTACTACCCACACTCTCTTTGACCTTAGTTGTCGTTGGTGAGTTTAATCCTAAGAACGTATTCACTAACAGGTGATCCGGAAGGAATCGCCCATTTGCTGCGTCAATGTAAGCCCGCCGGATGTGCTCTTCCTTCGGTGAAGAATAAATAGGTCGTGAAGCCTACATCAACTCGATGGTCGCTCGTGGAAAGGTAGCTTCCATATTTCTCTTTATGATTTCGAGCTTCTCTCTAATTCCGGTTTATTTTTGTAGTCCTTGGAAGCGTCCAATCAGTTGGTAACCTTCTACGAGCGAAGTCTCTAGAGTGTCACTCGCAAGGAGGAGTTGGAGGAAGCTCAGAGCGTGGTGCACTCTCTGACTGCGATTCTCAAGTCATGTCAAGAAGAGCTGCAGCTCCGTGAAGCCCGTCTTAACGTCTCGAAGTCTGAGTGCCTGGTTGCAGTGGAGAGGTTAGCTTTCTTGGTTAAGCAGAACAAGGAACTCACCTTGAAGATGGAGGATGTTGTTCATCGCGCCAAGCATGATGGGATGGGGAAGAGGGACAATCTGTATTATGACATGTTCGAGGCACACAAAGACAAGTTCGAGAAGAAGAAGAATAAAGAGGTCGAGTGCGATATGAAGATCCAAGAGGGCGAAGCTAACATCAAGCTGATCGGGCTCCTGCAGAGCGGGGTTACGACTCTTCAGGACGAGCTCCCCAAGTTGCAAGGGCGAAGGGACATCTTTGTGAAGGACTTTGACGCGGCCCAAGTTTCCGACTTCTTTCTCAGCCCTGCATTAAAGGTTATCTCACAGATTTCCGAGGACTCGGTGAAGCCCGTAGCTCGATTTCAGGGCTTCGATGAGTTTGGTTCAATTGCAGAGATTATGACCGGAGCTAGAACTTATGCGAGGATCAGGTCGGATGAAGCGACGGATACTGGAATCAAGGAGCCTACAATTGTTGAAGGAACCAAGGAGGTTGCCATGGAAGAAGTTGAAGGTGAGGGGCAGGGCTGACGACTGCCTTTTAAAATTTAATCTTCTTTTTTTGAATTCCCCTAAATCCCCCTTTTTGGCTAATGTTGAACTTTTTATTTTGCTTTTAGTGTTGCCCGGTAGGGCTTTTATCTGTAAACTTGTTTTCGCTCGGGTGAGCCTTTAATTCGTAAGGTTTTAGACATGTTTTGTTTTAAGTTTGGATTTCGTTTCAGCAAAATTCTTGTGGTTCGTCGATGAGTTGTTGATTTTTCATGTTAAACCTTTAGGTCGTAGGATAAAACTCTTTGTTTGTTTGTTTAGTATGGCCAGACGTTCCATAGCTTAGAGTTCATCACGACGACTTAGTGCCTTTTTAAGTTCGTTGAATTCTCGAGGACCTGTTTAACTTGTGTAAAGTTGCTTAGGGTTTTTGTTTCGAGATCGATCGTGGGTTGTAGGCTTTGAGAGGTATTTTTGTAAAACCTTTTGAGTTATAGTTTTTTTAGAGCCATTATTTGCGTTGCTTAAGGTTTTGAGACTTAACGTATTTGCAAAGTGTGGACTGGTTTCCGGCTTGTGTTAGCTGCGAAGTGACCTTTTGGGGTTAGTCGCGTGATTCAGACTCAAGGAAAAATGTATAAGTAAACTTTATTAATTTTTTATCTGAGGTTTAGTTTACATGTGGGGTGATAACCCTATACTCACCACCAAAAAGGAAAGAAAAGAATGAAAGGTAAAACAAAAATGTTTTAGTGGAGTGGCTGCACTCTTAGTTCGAGCTGCCTATGTACCCCGCCAAGGGATCAAGCATAACGTAGTTCGATTATTGTGAGTACTCAGAGGTGATATAGCTTGAGGTTCGTGTCATTCCACGGCCTCTTTATTGGTACTCCGTTTTTGAATTTCGTGAGCTTGGTAGGGGCCTTCTTAGTTGGTCCCGAGTGTTATGGCGCCTCGCTCTCTAGTGTTTTCGTAGACCTGTAGCAGCCCTAGATTTCCCATGCTGAACTTTCGCAATCGAACTTTAGAGTTGTAACAGCGGGAGGTTGCTTGCTGGTAGTTCTGCATTCGTACTGATGCTCGGTCACGCTGCTCCTCGATCATGTCTAGGCAATCTCGGAGCATTTGTTCGTTCATCTCCTCATTCCTCAGACTTAGAGGACTTCGGATAGTCGGAACCGATACCTCGGTAGGGATCATTGCTTCCATCCGGTAGGCTAACGAGAATGGAGTTTCGCCAGTCGCGCTGTGAGGTGTGGTACGGGAGGCCCATTGGACTCCTGGTAGTTCCTCAGACCATTTAGACTTTTTAGAGCCAAGTCTTTACTTGAGGTTACTTAAAAGTGTCTTGTTCGTAGCTTTGATAGGTCAAGAATTATCCCTATTCTACTGCACGAGTTAAGCTATTGTAGTATTTCAGGGTATCGAATCCACAAGGATGATATATCATGGTTTTTACCGGTTTTATGCCATGATATAATTGTGTTTTTAGTGTCTTTTGTGTTCTTTTAGAGTCTTTTACAGGTTTAATCAGGTTTGGAGCTAATGTGGAGATTTTGGAGTATTTTGGGAGTTTTGGAGCATTTTGGCCGAGAGTTTAACTCACTGCCCGATTTGATGATCATGCATCGATCGACACACATTTGGTATCGATAGACACACTAGCGAGATGGGCCGAGACTCGGCGGTTTATGAAGTAATGAAGAATTGCAGAAAAGCCCAGAAAAGTTCCAGTATTTACACAGAAGCCCCAACCGAGATTATGCTTATAAATATAGAGTTTTGGCTTTTATTTTAGATACGCTATCATACTTAGAACTAAGAGATTTTTAGAGCTTTTGGGGCTGATCTAATCCTATACTTCATCTATTTTGGAGAAGATTTTGAACCCCTTTATCTATTTAAATTTCTTATATGCAATCTATTATTTCTATGATTTCTGTTTCATTAATCATGTCTGAGTAGATTCATAGTTAAGTTTAGGGTTTCTCATTAAGGATTTGATGACTTGCTAGACTTGTTTAATTCAGTTAAGGATTCACATGATTAGAATGTTCTTCAAACTAAATTGTGCTTAATGCTAGTTCTAACCTGATCAATTAGAATCTAGATCTTAGGTTGCTAAATACGACACGAGAGTGTGGTTTAGAATCTGAACTATTTAGGTTGAGAAATTAAATTATTCGCAAAGAGATTTGGTTTAGTTTAATTGTGAACATATCGAACTTGAAATTAATGCTGGTTTAATCTGTTAGTAATTGCAAAGAGATTTGGATTACTGCACTTAGACTTAGAGGATTTTCGCAAAGAGATTTGGTTAATTCTAATTCCGTGATTTGAGTTCTAGAACTGAGTTTAATTTGATCCTGACTGATTAACTTGTCTGCTTGTCTGATTTCCTGAGAATTCTCTAGACTTAGCGCTTTTAGTTTATTGCTTTCAAAACAAATTCCTGCAATAGATTTACTTTATTTGCCTTGCTTTTATTCCATTCACCACTTGCTTTCTTCCTAGTATTAATCTCTATCGTTCTGAATCTATTGAATACCGGAGTCCCTGTGGATTTGATAACCCTATATACTACATTGATATTGCTGTGCACTTGCAGTTAGTATAGGGATTAAAACTCGACCTATCAAGTTTTTGGCGCCGTTGCCGGGGACTCTTTTGAGTCTTCGATAGATTTGAACTTAGGGTTTAGACTAGGTTTTTCGTTTTTATTTTTTGCTACTAATTTTTTTCTTCTGTTCTTGCGTTTCAGGTACGCCTGTAATCGCCCTGCATCGATCGACATGGTCATGTGTGTCGATCGTTGCATTCTCGAGCTTGCATCGATCGATGCTACTATGCATCGATCGACACATTGCGAAAGAATGATGGGAATGATGGAACGGATGTTGGAAAATCAGCAGAATAACTCGTTCTGCAGAGGCTATGGTTCCTATTCATTCACCAGAGATTATGAATCTCCATCATATCAGCCTGTTCCTCCTCACAATACACAGTCTAATAAGCTGATGAGCATGATGGAGCAGTTACTAGAGGATCAGACCAAGACTGCTGTAGACTTTGACAGGAAGTTGGATGCTATGCATAAAAATCTGAATGGGAAGTTTGAATCTCTGAGCACACAAGTGAAGAAGCTGGATGTCCAAATCCAACAGACATCTCAAGCAATACAAAGGCATAATGAAGCTAGGAAAGCTGAACAGTACAAATCCATCAAAGCTGTGACCTTAAGAGATGAGATTGAGTTGCTAGGTGAAGAAGAGAGCATAATCTCGGATTTTCTGGATGAATATTGTCTGTCTGAGACATGCATCGATCGACACCCCCTTAGTGTCGGTCGACACGCAGTTCTGACGGCAATTTCGAGTTCTTACGACGAACGGAAATTGACCATTGTCGACACTGAAGGTCGACATCAATTCAATGACGACTGATACCCACTCTGCATTGGTCGACGCGACAGTCGGGCAGACCCAATTTCGCCCAAATCTGATGTTTTTGCTAAGGAAAGGGTCTACAAAACTCCAATACCATTCCCAAAAGTTCCTATAAGGTCTAAACATGAGCATAGTGTAGTCAAGTGCATGATGGTGGTGGATAAGAAGATGATCTCGACTGATGGTCATCTGAAAGGAGAAGTTCAGATTGGTGGAACTACAGTATCTGATAATGGAGAGAAGAATATGGTGGTTCCTCTTGAACCTGATCTAACATCTTCAGAGCCTGCAACTGCTCATAAGCAGAAAGCCCCAAACATCAGATCTGCACCAAAGGTAAGATATAAATCACCTAAGCTTAAACCTCGTGACCATATTGTTTTGAATGCAGGAAAACGCAGTGTACCACCCCTGATGATGTTTATTCATTCCTTGGAAAGCCTCATGATCTGAAAGCCTATACACCTCCTTGGATGAAGAGATATTCACAGAGACACTCAAAGTCTCTGTTGAAACCCCCATGAATCTGATCTCTTCCAATAGTCAAGCTACTGACTTTAAACAAGCGCTGAGTGGGAGGCAACCCACTGTTAGGTTCGTTTTTTTCATTTTTTGTTTTGATTTTGGTGTTTTGATTTTTCTTTTAAGTGTGTTCAGAGGCATGAGAAACAGGCAGAATCGCCTTGCATCGATCGACACACCTAGTGCATCGGTCGATGCAGTCGCAATTTATGGTTTACCGAATCAATTGCGGTTTAGACATCAGTTATTCACATAACCGCGAGCATATTCGCCTTGCATCGATCGACACAGGGCGACGACAGGTAAGTGTTCTGCAACTTTTCAGATTGTTTCAATTTGATTATTTATTCTCACCGACCCTAAGCTTGACACTACTGGGGACAGTGTGTTTTAAGTGTGGGGGAGGAGCTACTGACGCACGCTTTTGTTTTCTTAAGAGTCAGTCCAATTTTCAAAAATTTGTTTTATTGAGTCAAAACTAGTTTAAGTAGATGATTTTTTTAGAAGATTAACAGCACTTGCAGGAACTTAAGTGACCATTGGGATGAAGCTGCAGATTATCTCTGACTATTAGAAAACCCATACATGGATCAACCTACTGAGGACACCCACATCACTTCAGGTATCAGAGGATCCTTTACTGACTTCACCCTAATACTGACTTAGATTTTCTCACATAAGGGCTTGGAATACTTTGTGTCGGATTCCTTTGTTAGTTCTGACACAGCCTGTAAACATGTCCTATTTAGTTCCCTTCTCCCCTTCCATAAAAAAAAACAATAAACTGAGGATGAGTTAGTAACTCCGAAGTGGTCATGGGAATGGTAGCTAAAACTCTCATATCCTGTGCATCCATGGAATGTGTCCAAGGTACACCCCTTAACGGGAAGAGCACTGATAAAAAAAATAAAATGATACCCAATGGGGAAAAATCAGAATGCTAAGGAAGGGAAAAGAGGAGAAAGGGACTAGAGAAAGATAGTATGGTGGTCTAGAGCTGACAAGGTAAGAGTCCATGTGCCTTTGATCGATATTCTTTAGGGAGACCGCACTTAAATACTTGCAGAAGTCAGTAGGGAGAATTTGAATGCTTGAATGTGATTGTGGAGTTTACTTAGGACAGTTGCTAAGTGTGGGGGAAGTATATGTTGGTCTTGATGTCTGCAGGTTGATTCTTTCATGTGGATTACTAAGGGGAATCTGAGTGTTACTGCTTCTAGGATGAAAAGAGTTTCTGAAGAGTTTTCAAACCTCTTCACTACATTTTAGTTCTCTGTTTTGCTTGAGGGCAAGCAAAGGCTAAGTCTGGGGGAGTTGATATATCATGGTTTTTACCGGTTTTATGCCATGATATAGTTGTGTTTTTAGTGTCTTTTGTGTTCTTTTAGAGTCTTTTACAGGTTTAATCAGGTTTGGAGCTAATGTGGAGATTTTGGAGTATTTTGGGAGTTTTGGAGCATTTTGGCCGAGAGTTTAACTCACTGCCCGATTTGATGATCATGCATCGATCGACACACATTTGGTGTCGATCGACACACTAGCGAGATGGGCCGAAACTCGGCGGTTTATGAAGTAATGAAGAATTGCAGAAAAGCCCAGAAAAGTTCCAGTATTTACACAGAAGCCCCAACCGAGATTATGCTTATAAATATAGAGTTTTGGCTTTTATTTTAGATACGCTTTCATACTTAGAGCTAAGAGATTTTTAGAGCTTTTGGGGCTGATCTAATCATATACTTCATCTATTTTGGAGAAGATTCCGAACACCTTTATCTATTTAAATTTCTTATATGCAATCTATTATTTCTATGATTTATGTTTCATTAATCATGTCTGAGTAGATTCATAGTTAAGTTTAGGGTTTCTCATTAAGGATTTGATGACTTGCTAGACTTTTTTAATTCAGTTAAGGATTCACATGATTAGAATGTTCTTCAAACTAAATTGTGCTTAATGCTAGTTCTAACATGATCAATTAGAATCTAGATCTTAAGTTGCTTAATACGACACGAGAGTGTGGTTTAGAATCTGAACTATTTAGGTTGAGCAATTAAATTATTCGCAAAGAGATTTGGTTTAGTTTAATTGTGAACATATCGAACTTGAAATTAATGCTGGTTTAATCTGTTAGTAATTGCAAAGAGATTTGGATTACTGCACTTAGACTTAGAGGATTTTCGCAAAGAGATTTGGTTAATTCTAATTCCGTGATTTGAGTTCTAGAACTGAGTTTAATTTGATCCTGACTGATTAACTTGTCTGCTTGTCTGATTTCCCGAGAATTCCCTAGACTTAGCGCTTTTAGTTTATTGCTTTCAAAACAAATTCCTGCAATAGATTTACTTTATTTGCCTTGCTTTTATTCCATTCACCACTTGCTTTCTTCCTAGTATTAATCTCTTTCGTTCTGAATCTTTTGAATACCGGAGTCCCTGTGGATTCGATAACCCTATATACTACATTGATATTGCTGTGCACTTGCAGTTAGTATAGGGATTAAAACTCGACCTATCAAAGGACTCACGGTCACACGATAGATTGTATGTTGTCAAGTTAAGCTAAATCAAAAATCAGAGAAAGCAGTAAACAAAAGAATTAAACTAGAAGGTGTTTTCGATAAGAGAAAGGCGTCAGACTTAGGAAGTTCTCGGGAATTATGCAATGTAAGAAACTTAACTAACCGGATTCAGATTAAATAAAGGTTCAAGAACTAGAGACACAATTCTAAATAATCCAACTCTCGCTGAGATTATTTCTATATCTAGCAACCTAGCGATCTAAATCTCTTTGTGATCCTAGAGTTTTAAACAAGCATTAAGGACAGGTTCTATCGGTTCACAATTCGTTTAAACCAAATCTCTTTGTATCTAGTCAAATTGCTCACACTAAGTTTGTTCAGATTATAACTCACACTCTCGCGCTATTGTTAATTATCTCAGATCTAAACCCTAGGTGATCAATCCAGAATTCAGTATTAAGCACAACTTAGGTGATGAACAAACATATGGTAAATCCTAATCAATCAGTTATCAAACAAGCATAAAACCTTTGTGAGAATTCCTAAATCTAACTAGGTTACTACTCAGACATATTATCAATCAAACAATACATCATGATAAAAAATCAGAAACTGAATAGATAAAAGTAAAGGGGTTCGAAATTCTTCTCTCAAGGGTTACAAGTAGCAAGAATCTGCCCCAACTCAATATCTCTCAATCTACCCAGCAAGAACAAAGTAAGAACAAGATAAAAAGTTGTATGAGTCTGAAAACCTAATTAAACTCTCTAAACAAATTTTGGGGTCAGTTTAGAATTAGGGAAAACTTCTGGGCATTTCTGCAAATCCTTAAAACTTGTCTTCAACTCTCGGGTATTGTTCTGTCGCGCTCAATGTCGACCGACATCAAAGTCAGTGTCGGTCGACACTCAATCGTGGTCGAGAAACCAACTTCAGCTCGTTGCACAAATCACCAGAAACGTCTTGTAATTCCATCTTTTGCTCCAAACGCGAGCCTACTTGTAGAAGACTCAATAGACTCTAAAAACCAGGTTAAAGACTCAATATATACAACTATATCATGGTTGAAAACCTAGAAAAACCATGATATATCAACTCCCCCACACTTAGCTCTTGCTTGCTCTCAAGCAAGTAAAGAACCAAAGCATAAGAAAAGAGGTTTGAAAACACAGAGACTCATTTTGTCCTAGGAACTTTCGCATTCACATTAACTTAGTAAACCCTTGAAAACTTTCCTGCAGAGCTCAAAACCACAATGTACTTCCCCCAAACTTAGCAACTGTCCCAAGTAAGCTCCACAATCAGATTAGGACATTCAAGTTCACCACACTAGCCTCTGTATACAATTAGGTGCGGTCTCAAAGAGGGAGTATCGAATCAAAGGACACATGGACTCAACCCATTCAGTGTCTGACCACCAAACTGTCGGTTTCTGGTTTCTTTCTTTTCCCTTTCTCCCTTAGCACTGATTTTTCCCCACTGGGTATCATTTTATTTTTTCTATCAGTGGTTTAACTTTGGATCTTTCCATGGATACATAGGAGGTAATAGGGGTCTCTACCACTCCCGTGACCACTTCGAAGCTACTAGCTTATCCTCGTTTTTTATCTCTTTTTTTTTTTTACTTTCAAGGAAGGGGAAAATCAGAAACCATACTTTAGACAGGATCATAGGCTGTGTCAAACACATCAAAGGAATCCGACCCAAAGATTACCAAGCCCCTAAGTGAGAAATTAAAGTCAAGATTAAGTGTGAGACTAGTGATGGATCCTCTGAATACCTAGTTAGATATGGGTGTCCTTGGTAAGTTGATCCGTTTGGGGTTTTCTAATAGTCATAGAGCTTATGCAAGTCTGTCCAATGGTCACTTAGTTCCTGTTCCAGCGAAAAATTTCCCCGAAAAATCATAGTTTCATACAAATTTTGACTCAATAAAACAATTTGAAAAACAAGTGAAAACATGGGACTGACTCTAATAAAATAAAACACCATGTCAGTAGGCACCTCCCCCACACTTAGACTGCACTGTCCCCAGTGAAATTGTAGTATGAGATCGGTAAAAATCAAAATGGAACCAAAGAAATTTTGAGCTAAAAATCTGAACCTGATCACGGCTGATGTCGACCGACATTAAGCTCAGTGTCGCTCAACATCGGGCTCGCAGTATCATACGCAGTGTGTGCAATTTGTCTGTGGTTAAGATCATGAGTTAGCACTCAAATTTCTCACCTGTTAGCTGCGTTAGATCACTTAAAATCTCATCAGAAACAACAATAAAGATGCAATAAGCTCAAATAGTCATGGTTCCAAGCAAACAAGACTGAAAAACTGACTCAAAAGAAACATAAAAATGACTCAAGAAAAGGAAAAAGAAAAACAAACACAGAACCAGAAACTGTCTAGAAGACTGGGGAGTCTCCATCGTCTGTCTCCTCCGAGTCAGCAGCCTCCTCCATCTCTTCCTTCTCTGAGCTCACATGGACAGGTGCCTGAGCTGGTGCGCGACGTCAAGGCTGCGGGTGGTGAACATGCTGTGAGCGCTGGCAGGATATCTTCTGAACCGTCTTCCAGATTCCTTTAAGTACAGCTGCTGCCCACTTCTGGAACTGTGGTGGTGGCATGTCTTCTGCTGGTCCGGGAAGCTCACGAAACCCATAGGTCTCGTCTTGATCCTCAAGAAGCAGCAGCTCCAGAAGATGCGCCTCGAAGCACAGTAGCTCGGCACGGAACAGCTCTACAAAGATCCACACTATGCTAAAAAGAGAGCGAGAGAGGATCATCCGTGATAGTTGTAAACTCGGTCGCTAGGAGGGGAAACAAGCGCCAACCGTCAGATGTATCCGTGAAGTGCCAAAAGAACTATCTCCCACTGGTGTCTCCCTTAATCCAGTGCATGCTCTTCAGATGTTGAAAATCCATTGTGGACTTTGTGGTGCATCTAGACATCTGACTCCTGTGAATCCGAAAGTGGTCGAAAATAGGAGTGAGCAGACTTCCAACAGACTCTGTCTTTGTTGATTTCCCACTGAATGCTTGTGTCTTGAGGTCCTCCAGGTGATGGGCTAAAACAGCTCCCATGTTCACATCAGCCACTAAACGAGCATCCTAATACACACTCTCATCAATAATGTCTCCAATCCCAAAATACAGTAGCAGGAGCTCAGCTATCCGCATCATTCCCGGCCCCATCTTGCACAATATCGTCTTGGCGAATAGACGGGCAAGATATCTCAAAACTGGGTGACGCACCGCAGACTGTCGAGTGATCTGAGAGTCATAAATACCATTACCAAAATGCTCCCAAAACACTGGTACATCGGTCCACTTCTCGTGTAAGTTTATGCGCTCCCTGTTCCGGTTAAATGACTAGATGTCACACAACTCAGGGATAGAAATCCTGTACCTCATCCTGTAGGCCATGAACGTCAACATCCCTTCGGAAGCCTTCTTCACCACTTCATTAGTGTAGTACACTCAGACTGTCGCCATGAACTGTCTGACAAACTCTGGGTACAGATCATAATACTTGGTACAAATAGTACCCAAGCCTATCACCCTCAGGATTTGCAAGACGTCTGATCATGGTGGTTGTACAAGCGATGCATGTGGGTAGGAGCTCGACTCAACACCAAGCGTTGTAAAACAGGGAGTCATAGTTATCCCACTGCTCTGAGATTGGCCTGTAGATATAAGCAGTGGTCTTAGACTCTGTTGCAGCATCATTCGCGGAGCATGTAAGCTCGAACTTAGTTCTTTCCATTCTTGGCCAAGGCGATCTGAGCTGCGCGTTCGAACTTGTAGCTCCAGTGCATATCCTAAGTCGTTTTCCGGGGTTCAGACAAGGTTCCATCTGCAAGACAACATACGAACAGTCGAGAAGAATGAGGCGCAACACATCAAAATTTCAAAGTTATAATCTCATCAAATTGAGCATAGATAATCATCCACAGTACTCATATCAATCATACTCCATCACAAACTCATCCTAGATATCAAGATATCAATAAATCAATCAAAAAACGAAGCTTTCTAACAATGAACACAAACTGAAAAATGGAGATTCAGAGCCATACCTTCGCAGATCGATTAAATGGATACTAGAAATGGATGGAGCACGGAAAGACAAGTGGAATAGAGCTTTGAATCGTTGAAAACGGTGAAGAAATGATTTTTGTGGCGATTTTGGAAGATTTTTGGCGAGAGAGAAAGTGAAGAAGAAGAAAAAGGTCTCGGGTTTTTAAGAATCAGTACCTCGATTTAATCGATGTCGACCGATATCAAGATGGATGTCGGCCGACACTTACCTGTTTTTCCCAAATCGACCCTGAAATCGACCTCGGTCGACTATCGTCCGTGCTCGAAATTTCTCGAGTCCAATGTCGACCGACATCCAAGTGGAAGTCGACCGACACTGACTAAACAGTGTTACGGGTTCTGCATAACTTGACACAAAAACTCCAAAAACGAAAGAAATTAAAATGCAAAACTCAAAATCCTAATATTTACAACTTACCAGTGGGTTGCCTCCCACTCAGCGCTTGTTTTAAGTCATTAGCTTGACTTGGATGGGAGATTAGACTCCCGGTGGTTTCGACAGAGACTGCGAGTGTCTTTGCGAAAGTCTCCTCATCCAAGGTGGAGAGTAAGCAGTGTCAGCATGAGCTCGTCCAAGGAACAAGAGATTAGGACCAGAGTGTTTCCCTGCAGTCATAGCAGTGAAGTTAGTAGATTTGGGTTTAGGAGATGCGTACCTTTGCTTGGGTGGAATTCTGATGTTTGGAGCTTTCTGCTCATGAGCAGTTGCAAGCGCTGAAGATGCTAGAGTGGAATCTAGAGAAACCACTATCTTCTTTTCTCCAGGATCAGATACTAGAACCTCACTAGTATGAGCTTCTTGCTCCGACTCAGTGCTTAAGGGTTGACCGTCAATCTTAGGCCTGCGCAGCATATCCATCTCAAAGTGTAGAGGCTCATCTCCCAGGTGGAGATCGATCATACCATTCCTCACATCAATCGTCGCTCCAGTTGTGGCTAAGAAGGGTCTTCCCAGTATCAGAGACTCATCCGGCTCGCTATCATACTTCAGCACTACAAAGTCTGTTGGCACTAAATTGTTTCCAACTCTGACTGGGACATCCTCCAGAACTCCTTCCGGAGTCCTTCTTGACTGATCAGCTAGGACCAGAGAGATCCTAGTGTATGAAAACTCTGTCATCCCCAGTCTCTCTGCCACAGAGTATGGCATGAGGTTTCCAGCAGCTCCTAAATCACACAAAGAACGCTTGAAGCCATTCTCAAATATGGAACAACTCAACACAAACACACCAGGATCTGATAGCTTCTTGGGGACCTTATTAAGTAACACGTCACTGACTTGTTTAGGAAGCACTACTACCAATTCCTTACGTACCTCATCCATAGGAAGCATCATCTCTAAGTACCTCTGTACACAAGGATGATAGGGTGAAGTGTCGGCTTGTGGATCCTCTTTCAACTTCTTATCCATCACTTCCAACTGTTTAGCTTCATCAAGCTCTTGTTGAGACTTCATAGATACCTTAGGGAAAGGTACAGGAGGCTCATGGTCTGTTTCTTCAGCAATAGCACAAGATGTTGGCAAATCTGGCCACTCACGCTCTTGATGTCGACCGACGTTGAACTGATGTCGGTCGACATTGACGGATCCATCCCTAATGTCGACTCCATAATCGGCCTTGCTCGATTTCCATTCGTCATGAGCACTCGAAATCCCTGTTGAAAGTGGATGTCGACCGACATCAAAGTCGAAGTTGAGCGACACTGGGATTTCAGTCTCGGGTTTTTCACTATCCTTGACGAGTTCAGCAGTCTTAATCTCAAAATTCTCTCCTTGACTTGACCCATCATCAATCTGAACTGACCAAGCCTTGATGTGGGTGTCTATGACATTCTTTCCCTTGACTGAGCTTGAAATTTGGTGCACTTGTGTGTCCAGCTGCTTCATGTGAGTACTCAAAGACTCAAACTTCCCGTTCAGATCTTCGTACACAGCATCCAGCTTCTTGCTGAAATCCACAGTGGTCTTAGTCTGACCCTCCAGTAACCTCTCCATCATAGCTTCCATCTTACTCTCATGAGTACTAGTAGCAGAAGGTGTCTGATAGGAAGATGATCCATAGGTCCTCTGATAGGAATTACCTTGTTGAAAAGGTTTCTGATAACCAGCAGTCTATCCATATCCCGAAGAGTTTTGGTTGCTTGTGAAATAACTCTTCTGACCACTACCAGCGTAGTACTTGTTGCCTTGCTAATTACCAAACATGTTTCCTTGGAATCCAGACCCACCAATGTAGTTCACATCTTCTTCTTGGCAGTCTTCTTCAGCCTCAAACACTTCAACTTCCTGAGCAAAATGAACAGCTTTCTTTCCAGTCAATAACCTGTGAACAGTGTCCAACTTATTCTTCATCTCAGAAATTTGGGGATCTCCAACTTTTCCACCAGACTCCTTCCTTCTTCTATCAGTAGTCTTGGTGCTATTGCTGCTCACCAAGTTATCAATCAGCACTCTAGCCTGTTCAGGAGTCTTTGTGTTGAAATTGCCATTGTTGGAAGCATCCAATGCAGACTGGTAATAGAGATCAATTCCTCTGAAGAATATGCCCAGCAGCATCACTTCAGAGAATCCATGATGAGGACAGTCACGTTGGTACATCTTGAACCTCATCCAAGCAGACTTAAGAGGCTCTGTAGGACCTTGAGTGAATGTCAGAACCTTATACAAGAAGTCATAGTCCACCCCATTGTACTTCATTCCAGTGATGAAGGCTTCAAAAGCCTCAATGTGGTCCATGGGTTGCTCATGTGGGAGACCATGGAAGGGGTGCTGTCTCTGCATAGAGTAATAGACAGTCTTGATCTCAAAGTCATTCCTCTCAAAAGAAGGAGGAACAATTGCTGACCGGTTAGCATAAAACTCATCGGGACGGTTGTAATCAGCAAGAGTCCTCTCAGCAACAACCATCTGCCTCTAACCTTGAGGTTGTTCAGGTGCAGGTTCGGGGATCACTCGTCCCTCAGCATCAATCCTTTGCCCCTGATCATTGTAGGCGTTGTTCTGTTGGTCTCTCAGAACTCCTTCAGCATCTGGACTCAAAATCAAACGATTGTTCATCATTCTTGTTATTTGACCCTTTCTGTTCGTTCTCTCTAGTCTAGCAAGCTCCTCAAGTCTGAGGTTCAGAAGTTCTTCGATGTAGTTGCTTCGGGTATTTCTACAAGGCATACACTGACTTCAAAACACTGTTTCGAGGTCGATGTCGAGCGACACTAAAGAGGAAATCGTTCGACACTGGATGCGTCTGTGAAATCCTGCAGCAACAAAACAAGCCAAACCGAGAAAAATCAGTAGCAAATAAAATAAAAATGACCTAGACTCAACTCTAGAACAAAATCTATCAGCGAACTCAGTTGAGTCCCCAGCAACGGCGCCAAAAACTTGATAGGTCAAGTTTTATCCCTATTCTACTGCAAGTGCACAGTTTAGCTATAGTAGTATTTCAGGGTATCAAATCCACAAGGACTCACGGTCACACGATAGATTGTATGTTGTCAAGTTAAGCTAAATCAAAATCAAAGAAAGCAGTAAACAAAAGCAATTAAACTAGAAGGTGTTTTCGATAAGAGAAAGGCGTCATACTTAGGAAGTTCTCGAGAATTATGTAATGTAACAAACTTAACTAACCGGATTCAAATTAAACACAGGTTCAAGAACTAGAAACACAATGCTAAATAATCCAACTCTCGCTGAGATTATTTCTATATCTAGAAACCTAGCGATCCAAATCTCTTTGTGATCCTAGAGTTCTAAACAAGCATTAAGGACATGTTCTATCGGTTCACAATTCTCCTAAACCAAATCTCTTTGTATCTAGTCAAATTGCTCACACTAAGTTTGTTCAGATTATAACTCACACTCTCGTGCTATTGTTAATTATCTCAGATCTAAACCCTAGGTGATCAGTCCATAATTCAGTATTAAGCACAACTTAGGTGATGAACAAACATATGGTGAATCCTAATCAATCAGTTATCAAACAAGCATAAAACCTTTGTGAGAATTCCTAAATCTAACTAGGTTACTACTCAGACATATTATCAATCAAACAATACATCATGAATAGAAAATCAGAAACTGAATAGATAAAAGTAAAGGGGTTCAAAATTCTTCTCTCAAGGGTTACAAGTAGCAAGAATCAGCCACAACTCAATATCTCTCAATCTCCCCAACAAGAACAAAGTAAGAACAAGATAAAAAGTTGCATGAGTCTGGAAACCTAATTAAACTCTCTAAACACGTTTTGGGGTCAGTTTAGAATTAGGGAAAACTTCGGGGCATTTCTGCAAATCTTCAAAACTTGTCTTCAACTCTCGGGTATTGTTTTGTCGCGCTCAATGTCGACCGACATCAAAGTCAGTGTCGGTCGACACTCAATCGTGGTCGAGACACCAACTTCAGCTTGTTGCACAAATCACCAGAAACGTCTTGTAATTCCATCTTTTTCTCCAAACGCGAGCCTACCTGTAGAAGATTCAATAGATTCTAATAACCAGGTTAAAGACTCAATATATACAAACTATATCATGGTTGAAAACCTAGAAAAACCATGATATATCAAGCTTCTACCAGACGATCTATATGCGGGAGTGGGAAGCTGTCTTTCGGACATGCTTTGTTCAAGTCTGAGAAGTCTATGTAGACTTTCGACTTCCCGATTTTCTTTTTGACGATGACCGGGTTGGCTAACCAGTCGGGGTATTTCACCTCCCTGATTAACCCGACCTTTAGCAGTCTGCCGAACTCGTCGTTAACCGCTTTAGCTCGATCTGGACTGAGCTTACGATGTTTTTGCTTTACAAGTTTGAACGTGGGATCTACATTCAGCTCGTGTGAGGTGACATCTATGACGATCCCCTTCATATCTTTTGTGGACCATGCAAATGTATTTACATTTTGTTTGAGGAAGTTGATGAGCTCGTTTCTGGTGGAACATAGGAGCGCTGATCCGATGTTTATGCATCTTTCAGGGAAAGCGTCATCAATGCAAACCAAAACGACCAGGTCCTTGCGCGGACCTCGGACCGTTGGGTCGCTATTTCGTTTCGCACTTCGTTACGCGATCTCTTCCTCTTTATGTAAATGTTATATTGACCATGTTTCCAATTGCTTAAAATGGTCATGTAGCATGATCTTGCGGCATTTTGGTTGCCATGGATCGTCTTTATCCCCGTAGGGGTTGGGAACTTCACGCACCAGTGATAAGTGGAAGGCACTGCCTTCATAGTATATTTCCATGGTCTGCCTAATATGGCGTTATACGGGGCCGGTGTGTTTACTACGACAAACTGCAGGATTTCTTATTTCCCCCGGCGGTGGACGGGAGCTTTATAGTTCCCATCGAGTAGGTGGTTTCAACATCAAACCCGGTTAACAGAGTTAGTCCGCCGGTAAGCATAAAATCTTTGAAGCCCATTTTCTTTAAAGCGTCGTAGAAGAGAAGATCTACAGAGCTTCATATATCAATCATGACTCTCGATAGCTCGAATCCGGCCACATCAAGTCGAATGACCAAGGCATCATTGTGCGGTTTGTCGATCTTGAAAGTTTCACTTTCGAAGAAAGTTATGTGAGTCTCGGGTCCCTCGTTGGGAACTAATTCTCTGGCATCAGTCTCGACCCGTCTCTGGTGGGATTTAATCGAGTTTACTGATTCTTGACATAATTTTGAGCCTCTTGATATGAAGTTTATCATTTTCGGGAGGTGGGAGCTGCACAGTCTGAACTTTGGCAAGCATTGGCTGGCTGGCTTCTTGGGAGCTGGAGGTGGCGTTATGACCGATTTCATCGATCGTTCATAGCGAGATAGATCGAAAATCATCTCGATGCGCTTGACACGAGAGGGAGGAGGAGAGGCGGACTCTTCCTTCTCTGGGGGTTCTCTCGCGTTTAACTTGCGAGTTTCTTTTGTTTTACGATTTGCTCTTTCCTTTGCCTCCCTTTTCTTTTTCTTTTATTTTTCTTTTTTCTTCCGGTTCTGAAGCCTCCACTTCGCTGCTGCTGTTTTTAGCTTCTAGTAGACGATCTTTATATCTACATTCTGTTGGGAATGTCCTGAAATCACACTTGTAATCACTCTAGAGATAGTTGTGTTGTCGAGATTAGACATTCGTATGATACTGGGTAATCATAACGGTTTGCTAGAAGCCACTTAAGATCTATGAGTTTAGAACTCACTGCTAGTATTATATGATCCTACAGGGTCACACACCTAAGAAAACTGGATATTTAATATGGGGTTGATCATTAGTGTAATGATCTAATGAATGTATATATGATATGCATTCGATAACAAGTTTCTGAGGTTGTGTCGATCGACACGGAAAGTGTGTCGATCGACACAGATCGCGAACCAAATTGCAAAATTTGGTTTATGACTTAATTAACCACGGTTTGAGTCTTGGTTAATCAGGTCATGGTAAAAGTCAATATATATATGATATATGGTCGACTTTTACAAGCATTAGACCTGATTAACAGCCACCAGAAAGAAACTGAAACCCTCTGAGAGATTCGATCTCTAAACGGCACTAGCATCCCGTCAGTTCCAGTTTGTGTGCGTGTGGATACCAGTAGAGGCGCAGCACTTGAGGCGCTCCTGATCTCATGTTCCTGACCATATTTCCGCTGCCTATGAACTTGCTAGGTTGTTTAATAGAGATTAATCAGCACCAAGTTACAACAGTGGTATCAGAGCCTTAGGGTTTCTGTTCTTGAATCTAGATGCATGTTTAAGTATTTTAATGGTTAAAATCGGTTTCATAAGATGAATTGAAAGGCATGCTAGAATCGATTTTAGGAAAAACGATTCAAGGGTTTCGCACTGTGTCGATCGACACCAATCCGGTGTCGATCGAGACGCCGTGAAAACCCTAATTAAAATATTAGGGTTTCGATCATCGGATCGAAGATTCCTGAATATCCCACTGTGTCGATCGACACAAACGTTTTGTCGGTCGACACAGGCCATGCGATTGGATTAAACTGGTTATATCGCATGGTTAAGATGGTTAAATTGGTTCAATTAGATGAACCGGTTCAATTGGATTGGACCGGTTATCTAGATTGTTTTGAAAACCGGTTTAACAGGTTAATTGCGGTTCAATTGGATTGACCGGTTATCGACCCGGTTCAATTAGATTGAACCGGTTAACCCAATTTTGGTTTTTTTGTAAGGTCATGACGACCGACACAAGGAGTTGTGTCGATCGACGTGGACCAATAACCGGACCGGTTCAATTCGACTGAACCGGTTACGGAGATTCGATTCCGGTATGATCGGTTATTGAAGTCCGGGTTGAGTAGGGTCGTGTCGACCGACACCAATGGTTGATGTCGATCGACACACTACTCGCAAATCTGGTTGTTGAACCTGAAATTTGCAAGACCAAACCAAATTTATTCCTTTGCTCTTAGTTTAATTAAAGCTTAACTGAACTAGATGTTTTAATCAACTATAAAGCTTCTTGGGTACATATATGATATGTATTTAAGATGAAAATTTCCGTTCCTTAAACTAAAATATCAAGTAATCCTTGATGTCTTTCCAATCTTGTCAACTGTCAAGACTCCTTTTATTGTGCGATAGACTTGCAGTGCAAGGTATCCACAATTACATGAGTAAGGCAGGAAGTAATCGTGTTGATGGGCTTGCAGTGCAAGGCGTCAACAATTACATGACTTAAGAGATTGGTTTACTTGACTGGGCCATCAAAATCGTTTTGAGCTCAGAGACATCAGGTGGATTGGACATGAGATGTCAATCCACAACTAAGAGTTATATTGGATATAACTAGCAAAGTTGTTGCTTATCTAGATAGCTAAAATTTGGGTGATAGCCAGTGGCTCACTCAAGTTTAGTGAAGTATGGGTCTTGGATCATTATATTCATTTGAGGAAACATTGTCTTGAATATAATGCGAGTCTTCTTAATAGTTAAGATTTCTCATTTCTTGAACATCATAACTAAACCTCTCTTGTTTTCAGCTATGTCTAGCTCAAACCATCATAACAATTTCTCCCTGCGATCCGTCCTTGAGAAGGACAAGTTAAATGGATCCAACTTTCTTGAATGGTATCGGAACTTGAGAATTGTTCTCAAACAGGAGAAGAAGGACTATGTCCTTGAGCAAGTTCTCCCCAAAAAGTACCGAGCCAATGCCTGGCAGTCAGATAAGGATTTTTGGGATAAGCATTCTAATGATGTGGTCGATGTGTGTTGTCTCATGTTGGCTACCATGAACTCGGATTTGCAGAAGCAATTCGAGAACGTGGAGTCGCCAATAGAGATGATCACTAACCTGAAATGTATGTTTCAGGAGCAGGCACGAACTCAGAGATACCAGACGGTTAAGTCTCTGATTGAGTGCAAGCTACCAAAGGACGGACCAGTTAGTCTTCGTGTCATTAAGATGATGGGTTATATTGATAACCTGGGGAAACTGGATTGTCCAATTAGCCAAGAGTTGGCTACTGACATCATTCTGCAGTCACTGCCATCAAGCTATGATTAGTTTGTTATGAACTATAACATGAATAACTTGACGAAGACGTTGACTGAATTGCATGGAATGCTGAAAACTGCTGAACCAAACATCTAGAAGGACACCCCAAATGTCCTTATGGTACAAAAGGGAAAAAAGTTTAAGAAACCTGGTAAGAACAAAGGTGATGGCAAGATGAGCTCGATTGTGAATCCAAGCGAGTCTAACCATGTTCCTAAGGTTAAAACCGGTCCTTCTAAAGATGGTAAGTGCCATTATTGTAATGGTTATGGGCATTTGAAAAGAAACTGCAATAAATTCCTGGAAGATTATGAGAAGCTGAAGAAGACGTACGAGACTTCTTCTTCAGGTATTTAAGTTATAGAAGTAAATTTTACCTCATATGGTTCTAGTTATTGGGTATTAGATACCAGCTGTGGTACTCATATTTTGTGAAAATATGCAGGGCCTAAGCAAAAGTAGGATTTTGGAGAAAGGACAAGTGGACCTGCGCGTGGGAAATAAAGCAAGAGTTGCTGCATTAACCGTAGGAACATTTCATTTGTTTTGCCTTCTGGCTTGGTTTTGAACTTAAGAACTGCTACTATGTACCTGCTATAAGCAGAAATACTATTTCTATTCCTTGTTTGGATATGGAAGGATATCAATTTTCAAATTAATAATAAGTATTATTCATTTGATTACAATGATATGTTTTATGGTAGCGGCCCATTAGAAAATGGACTTTGTGTTCTAAAACAAAATGTGTCTATCTATAACATTAGTACCAAGAGATTCAAGTCAAATGATACGAATCAAACCCTTTCTCTGGCATTGTCGTTTGGGCCATATAAATGAGAAACAGATTCAGAAGCTCCATAGTGATGGGCTATTGGGCTCACTTGATTATGAATCATGTGAGAAATGCGAATCTTGTTTATTGGGTAAAACGACAAAGGCCCCTTTCAACAAAGGTAGTGACGATCGACACAAAATGTGTATCGATCGACACAGGTTGCGAACAAATAAAAAGAAAGGGTCAGAGGCTTATTGGGCTTTATACATACGGATGTGTATGGCCCGATGATCACAAGTGCTAGAGGAAACTTTCAGTACGTCATTACCTTTACTGATATTTCAGTAGGTACGGTTATGTCTTATTAATGAGACATAAGTTGGAATTTTTTGAAAAGTTCAAAGAGTTCCAGAATGAAGTACAGAATCAATTTGGCAAAAGTATTAAAGCTCTACGATGAGATCATGGAGGTGGATACTTAAGTCAAGAATTTAGTGATCATCTGAGAGATTGTGAAATTGTTTCACAATTCACTCCTCCTGAATCGGATTTTATTAGATATGGTTCGATCAATGATGAGTCACTTAGATCTTCCATTATCCTTCTAATAATACGCTCTAGAAACGTTTGCGTTTACACGAAATAGGTTTCCATCAAAATCAGTTGCAAAGACACCGCATGAGATGTGGACTGGAAATGTTCCTAATTTGTCTTTCATAAAGATTTGGGGTTGTGAGGCTTATTCAAAACGTTTAATCTCTGATAAGCTCTCACCCAAATCTGAGAAGTGCTACTTCATTGGTTATCCTAAGGAGACCAAAGCATGTTACTTTTACAACATGTCCGAGAACAAAATGTTTGTTGCTCAGAACTATGTTTTCTTGAGAAAGACTTTCTTTCCAGGAAGAACAGTGGGAGTAAAAGTACAACTCGAAGAAATTCGAAAATCACAGGAGGCTGCTCAACCTGATGAGGAAGAACAGCAGTTGGATCTACAAAGAGTTGTAGAACCTGCACCTGTGGTGCCTGAAGTTTGCAAAGGATCTGGTGAATGTATATTCGATATACATTCAAATGGCGAGTTTCTAAGGAAGTGTCGATCGACACAAAGGTGTATCGATCGACACAGAACGCGAACCAAAATATTGATTTTGGTTTATGACTTAATTAAATACGGTTTAAATCTTGGTTAATTAGGTCGTGGTAAAAGTCTATATATGAGATATATGCGCGACTTTTACACAAACCTGAAGCTCGCAGATCCGAAAGGATACGTCACGAACCCGAGAAATGTGGATTTCTCGTAACCAATTGCCATGATCTGTTGATCATTGAAAGTGACGGGCCTGCGAATTTTGAAGAAGCAAGCATCTCGGAGTTGGAATCTTCGTTTTGATGAAGCAGTCAAAAGGTTTGACTTCATCAGGAACGAAGAGGAACCGTGTGTTTACAAGATGACTAGTGGGAGCGCAGTTGCATTTCTAGCATTGTATGTTGATAACATACTACTTCTCGAAAATGAAATTCCATTGTTTCAGTCTGTTAAGACTTGACTCGAAAGTTGTTTTTCGATGAAAAAAAAATATGGGAGAAACCGTAAACATTCTTGGAATAAGAATCTATAGAGATAGATTGGACAAGTTAATTGGATTGTGTCAAGATGCTTATATTGATAAGGTCTTGCAGAGGTTCAGTATGCATGATTCCAAGAAGGGCTTCATGCCAATGACATTTGGCATTACTCTTTGCAAGACGCAGTGTCTTTCGACACACGCTGAGGAAGAGCGAATGAGGTTCAAACAACTGCTACAGGCATTAGATGTCTTAAGATGTGATCTTAATTTTAGTGGGAGTTGTTGTTGTTAATTTTAGTTGTGATATGATGTTCGTGTAAACATAATTTGATTATGTTAATGAACTCTGACATCAGTATTATTTAATTATGTTATTAAATAATAGTCCCAAAGTAATTTATGACATTTTATAGGTCATCAAGTATGTGACTTGATCATGAAACCCTATAAGTGATAAATGACATAAATTAAAGTAGTCCCTGGTCAAGGTTGTTAAAATGGGACATTAACAACCGCGTGAGACTAGTATGTGAGGTGACTGATGACTAAGTTCCATGGAGTCATTAATAAGAGTATTAAAGTCAATCAAATAGATATGTGTTGGAGAACACAGGATCGGACATGACCCACTAATGAGAACTCTACAGGATAGTTATATAAGTGTCATGAGAGTTTTCATTACGACTATAGAGTATAGTCCTTAGACCTGAGTTCATCGTTTTTTCTTACATATGAATTGGTCCGCTTTAACCTTGTTAAACGTCAACCGTAGCGGGTGACTATAAAGGCATTGATTGGGCGTATCATGAAGTGTGTTAAGGAACAGGGATGGAACAAGATGGGATTTGTCCCTCCTATATAACAGGAGATAAATATCTCAGGGCCCATCGAAGATTTGATACTGACAAATGTGTGGCCACACTCAAACGAGGTGATTGTCAGTCGTTTGTCTTGTCAGTATAAATCGGAGTTCGATGAACATGATTTTGGCTTAATAAGGATGACACAGATCTTGCCTTATACCAGATCGAGATATAGAGACGAAGGGATTATGGGAATATATGATTCCAGTACAAGTGGGAGATTGTTGGGAATGTCCTGAAATCACACTTGTAATCACTCTAGAGATAGTTGTGTTGTCGAGATTAGACATTCGTATGATATTGGGTAATCATAACGCTTTGCTAGAAGCCACTTATGATATATGAGTTTAGAACTCATTGCTAGTATTATATGATCCTACTGGGTCACACACCTAAGCAAACTGGATATTTAATATGGGGTTGATCATTAGTGTAATGATCTAATGAATGTATATATGATATGCATTCGATAACAAGTTTCTGAGGTTGTGTCGATCGACACAGAAAGTGTGTCGATCGACACAGATCGCGAACCAAATTGCAGAATTTGGTTTATGACTAAATTAACCACGGTTTGAGTCTTGGTTAATCAGGTCATGGTAAAAGTCAATATATATATGATATATGGTCGACTTTTACACGCATTAGACCTAATTCACAGCCACCAGAAAGAAACTGAAACCCTCTGAGAGATTCGATCTCTAAACGGCACTAGCATCCCGTCAGTTCCAGTTTGTGTGCGTGTGGATACCAGTAGAGGCGCAGCACTTGAGGCGCTCCTGATCTCTTATTCCTGACCATATTTCCGCTGCCTGTATACGAGGTAAACACGAGATACTCTTTAGATTCAAGCAAAACAGTAAACTCGAGATCCGGGCTATGAACTTGCTAGGTTGTTTAATAAAGATTAATCAACACCAAGTTACAACACATTCCTCGGAAGAGTGTCCGTTTTTGTTGTGGTACATGCAAAACTTGTTTGTATTGTAGGGTATTCGCCATTGAGGCTTGCCATCTACCATAAGGCAGTGTTGTCCCTTGCCAGGAGGCTCTAACGTGGGCTTTTGGATCCGTAGTCCCCATGTACTCTAGAATTTTGATATTTCCAGTGTTATGGATCCGTACGTTAGCGATCTTATCTCTGAACGGAGTTCGACGGGTTTCTTCGATCACCTGATCGATATCTGGTGCTGAGCTCGTAGCCATATGGACTGTGGCTTGAAAGCACTGAAGCTTGGCATGAATGCCATCATCGTTCGCGCTAGTTTGGTGTTCAAACATGGGAAGTTGTGCGTCTCGCGGACTTGTGTTATTCATTCCCTGGATCCATGTTTTCTGAGCTATCTCGATCAAGGGATGTCAAGCTGTGTTAGTTCAAGGTTCCGTTCTGGGAGGTCGCGAATTGGAAGCAAAGACTGACGCTCCCTACACCTGGTGCCTGCTTGGCTCATAGCTCACATGCATAGGTGGAGGGGGTGGCAGCTGCATTCCTTCAGGGGTTTTGATCCCAGTAGAGGTCGAGGCTCCGGGATTTCAATTGGAAGGTGTGGAGCCCATGACAGAGTTAAACACCCGGCATATGCCATTACTGAGCACGGTAGCCTGTCTCTGTCCTTCCGGTGTTATGAATACCTCCTTGAAGTCGAAACGTGTACAAGGTAGAAGACTTCTTGCGGATCCGTCTTCCACTGTCCCGGTTGTGGGGGTGCCTTATCCGGAATATTTGGCAAGGCTGCGCGGCTCCTGTCGTGTTGGTCCAGACGAGCCAGAATAGTTCTCTGAGTGATTTCTTGGACTTTCGACCTGTCAATCAGTACTGCCAGCATTTTGTAGAGCTCTGCCATACCGTCAGTGACAGATCGTGTCAAGCACGGCGAGCAGGGTCGTGGTGGATTAATATGAGGCGCTTGAGTATCCCCCAAGGGGCGATCCTCGGGCCGTATCCAGGTTCGAGAGTTCTTCCTCTCAATTGTCTGCGAGGCTGTGCTTAGAAGCACGGTCCTTGTTAACTGAGTAGTAGGGACCCAGTCCACTGCTTGGATCCTTCTTGAGTCAGAGATGATTCTGATCCGATAATCTCTATTTGAACGTTAACGTTTAACTGGTCGAGATCTTGCGATCTCGGTGATCCATTTTCACACTAGCAAGCTTTAGACCGGGTCGGGTGTACAAGATATCTATGAATCCTCCCCACGGTCGGCGCAAAAATGTGGATGCTAAAACCCACATTGGAGGTTTAGAGTGTTTAATGTGATGATTTGAGAAAGGTGGGCTAGATTCTAGGATGAACCAGGAAATGAACAAGACTTTAATAGACAAATTTCGATTGTATTAAATAACTAATGAGTGTTTACAATGACTTAATCTTGAGATAGATTACAAGTGTAGAGTAAAGAGCATGTGTATAGAGAATTGGATGATCGCAGGTAAAAGTGGAGTCGTCCTTCTTATAACTGCTTTTCTCCTTTCTCGAAGTCTGCTCCAACGACTCCCGCGATCTCTGGGACCTTCCTGGACTTGATCTTCTCCTCCTCTCTAGCTGACAGGTTGTGTATTGTGTACACGGTTAACCGACGAACCGGGCCTTCGAGTTGGAGTTTACTGTCTGGATCCATAGTCCGAGTTTCGGCCCATCAGGTGTGTCTTCTGCTCTGTCGGTCCTTGTCATGATGCAAATTGACAATGGGCTTCGATTGCCAGCCCAATAGTGAGTTCTTTGTCCAGCTGAATTATCTGAGGGAATTGGGCCCAAACAATCAGGATCTGATTATACCAAGAGAAAGCGTCCATGAAGGACAAGAGCTGATGGCCAGCTGTGGCTTCTACTAAATGGTCTATGTGAGGAAGTGGGAAGCTGTCCTTGGGAAAAGCTTTGTTAAGATCAGTGAAATCAATACACAATCTCCACTTCTCGTTCTACTTTTTGACGACTATCGGGTTAGCGAACCAGTCAGAGTATTTGACTTCCCTGATCTCACCTACTCTGAGTAGTCGGGCCGACCTCATCGCTAACTGTTTAAGTTCGGTCGGTGCCGAGCTTTAGCAATTTTTTGCTTAATGGGCTTGTATGTAGGATCAACATATAGGTATTGAGAGGTCACTTCCAAGTTTATTCCTTTCATATCTGTTGTGGACCATACAAATGTGTCCACGTTTCCTTTGAGGAATGTTATAAGTTCATCCTTGATTGAGTTTGTGAGGTCGGCTCCGATACCGATGCACCTCTCGGGGTTGGTATCATCGCTGCAAACATGTACAACCAGCTCTTTTCGAGATCCCCAAACTTTTGGGTCTTTGTTGTGTTTGACCTCTCGTTTTGCGAGCTCATTTCTTTTCTGTAATTGCTATAATTCAGACTGATCTATTTGGCGATAGCCATATAGGTTGCATACTTGGAGGGTCGTTTTGGCCTCCGAAGACCGTTTTGGTTCCTTTAGGACCAGGACATTTGACGCATTGATTGTATGTAGATGGAACTTCTTTCATCTGTAAATCCATGGTCTGCCCATAATTGCATATGGGGAGTGGCATTTTCACTACCGTGAAGTCTATTTGTTTTATTATTTTGGGGGCGTTGACTAGTAATCGGATTGTGCATAATGAATGTTTTGTTTCACCGGTGAGTCCTATGAGAGCTGCTTTCTCACCTTTTAGATCGGAGTCTTTAAAACCCATTTTTCTAAAGGGAGTGTAAAGCAGTGCATATGCCGAGATACCGTTATTGATCATGGCTTTGGATAGCTCTATTCCAGATACGTCGAGGTTGATCACAAGAGTGTCGTCGTGCGGTATGTCTAGGCCTAGCATTTGGCTTTCCCAAAATGAGATTTTGGGTTAGGTCCTTCTTTTTTGCTTTCAATTCCAAAGTTTTTGAAGACTTTTCTTTGGAATGTTTTGATTGAGTTTACCGAATCACGGAAAAACTTGGAAACTCCACACCCCCCCCCTGGAAGTGCGAGGGTGAGATGTAGTTTAAGTTGGCGTTCGACTCTGCACTAGCAAAGTGAGAAGGATGTTGCAACGCTTTCTCCCCCAGGAAGTGAAAAGAGACTTGGAATTCGATTTTTCATTTACAAAGGTAATAGGTGGGAGGGAGACTTGTTTTTCACCCAATGAGAAGCATATCTCGAGCTTTTGGCGAATGAGGTCAATGCGTTTAGGTGCGGTGCTATCTAGAGAAGCTCTCTTTGATGGTGGGCATAACCCTTCCTCCCCCCCCCCCCCCCCCCCCCGGAAGTGTGAGCTGAACTAGAGCTCTTTCTCGTGCGTTTTAAAGGTGTGGGAAGGGTGGGGGGAGACAACAGATTTAGGTTTACCACCAAAAAGAGTGAGGTTCTAAAAGATTAGCTCCATACGCTTTTTCCCCTTTCGTGGGATGGTAATGGAGATTTGGGGGTCTCCTCTTTGGGTGGGATCTCGTCTTCTTCAAGAGTCTGCTCTTCTAAAGTTTCGGTCTTAGATTTTTCAGCTGAGAGACGAGATTTTCTTCAGCACTCCTATGAGAATGTCCGTTCTTGTTATGATACTTGCATAATTTGTTCTTGTCAAAGGGTTTGTTTTTGGACATGGTCGATTCTTCGAAAGCAATGCTATGTTGACCTTAACCATTATCTAGTGAATTGGTTCTCAAATTTCTGTTCGAGTTGTCTGTGGGTGCTTCGGATTTTCGATGACTATCCGCGATATACTTAATATCTTCCTTATGAAGTGAAAAGTCTGACGCTCGATGGAGCGCATCATCAAGAGAAACTACTGATCTAACCGCGAGCTCCTCACGGAATCTGGAAGTGTACCAGAGTCCATGTCTTAGTGCTCTCGTGATCTTGGATTTGACCTATTTGAAACTCTCTATGAAGCTATTGAAGAATTCATCTCTACCTTGAGAGTTTGCCCAAATATCGGCCTTTGAGGCTTTTTCATGTATATACACAAAGTAGTGTTTGAGTAAAACCGAGGCGAGCTTATTAAAGTTTTCTATTGAATTTCCTTCCAAAGCGGCGAACCATTCAAAAGCGGGTCCAGCGAGATTTTCGGCAATGAAACAGCATTGGCCAGCTTCTTTCTCGTAACCGTTCAGATGCACAAAATCTATCGCTAGTCTGAATGCTTTTATATGAGCTCGAGGATCTCCTTTTTCAGAGTACTATGGGATGTGAGCATTAAGTATCCTGGATGTGAAGGGATTTCGTCGAGTTTCCTTGATTATCCTATCAATATCTGGAGCTGAGCTTATGGCGGAGTGAACTTGATTGTTCATCTGTTGCACCTCAGTGTTTGTGTGATCAATGTATCTTGGAAAAGATTCGCGATCAATCATACCTTGTTGGTGAGCAGGGTGGTGAATCAGATTATTTGATTGACCATTTACTTGACCGCTCCTTGGTTGAGGAGGTCTGAAGTCGAATTGGGCTCTAAAATTATTCCCGTTGGGGAGCTCTAAAGGTTGTCTCGATGTGGAGGGGATGTCACACACTCTAGGCCACATGGATCTGGATGGTTCAAATCCCAGAGGCAAAATATGTGGACAGGGCAAACACGTTGGACGGTCTTCTGTTCCAATGCCATTTAAGTTCGTCAAGTTTGCAGTTAATAATGGTGAGCTCACAAATAAAGGAAATGTCAAGTACCCTCTAGTTCGCATTGTGTTTTTCTTAAGGCGTCAGGGCTGGCGTAGATCTCAGAGAATTTTAGACGTGTCCACGTAGGGGGACTTCCTCCGTTGGTAAGGACTCTCGTCCCGTTAGGAACCTGGTATTGGGAGATCTCGGTGAGTCTTTTCTCGAGATCTCGTTCTTGTCGGTCTAGGCAAGCTATTAGAGCTCGAGTTGCCGATTCGTGGCTTTGAACTTTATCGACTAACATTGAGATTATGCTATAGATATCGGCTAGATCATTAAGACTAGACCTTGTAGTGACTTACAAAGAGACATACCTTAGATATCTTCTGGTCAAGGTTTGGGCCTGGCCAATTGAGTTTTCGTCTCATCTTATCCAGACCCGAGGGTTTTAAGTGATCTATGGCGGAGGTACTACCATTGGGAGGTTATCTCCAACCGTGGTTCTAGATCGCGGTAGACTTGGGTATACGACAACACCTAAGGGCGGAGTCGCGTTTCTAGTTCCTGTGAATTATGATTATGTGGGTCAACTGCTCGGGATCTATCAAGAGTGGCTGTTTCGAGCCATATTTTGTGAGTTCTGTTAGTTCAGCACCCATTTTGTTTTTCAAGATCTTTTATCGGATCCTTATGTGGATTTTGTAGGGCTAGCACCTCAAAGTTCACATGATGCTTCAAAGAACTATCTAAAACAAACAATGAGTTTCGTAATTATCTTGTATTTATGAAAGAATGATTACAAATGAGATCTCAAGAGAGAATTTACACTGAGCTCGTAAAGCTGTTTTCGTGTGTAAAAATAATAGAAAAAGAAAGGTCCTTGAATTAAAGCCATCGAACTCCTTTTATATCCTTGATGACGAGCTCTCCCTCTGTATATCTCGTAATGATCTTGTTGGGACAACCTTTGTGACCTCTATAATATCATTCTTTGTCACGTCCAATCATCGGTTCGTTCTTGTTTATATCGTATCTGCATCCATTGGGCCCAAGCACTTGAAACCTGCTCACCTTAGTTACACCACTTCTTCATTAGGTTTGAATCACCAAGGTCTACTTTCTCTCGAGGAAACTATCACGCGTAGAGCAATAATCTATTGCATGGAGCATTTATGAGTAGTGGATTAGGTTCAATTAATGGTGTGTTAGATAACTGACGCGAACCATAAACCAAAGTCAGGCCAAAGTTTTACTACAACGGTGAGCTAAAGTTATTTCATCCCCAAAATGTATCGTTCAATACAAAAGAATGTTTTTATCATTGAGACGCCACTTTTACTCCGATTTGAGATTTGAGAAGAAAAAGGGGAAATTTATAGTTCCCATAGATAATCTTGAGGAATATGGAGACAAATATATCCAATAGATTTGATAGAATCAATACCAGAAAAAAAAAAAAAAAAAAAAAAAAGAGTGAGCACGCCTAAAAAATTGTGAAAAAATCCAATTTTCAATCTTTCTAATATACCATTCTTTGGTATAAAGCAGATTCTTCAACAAAGAATTTTGAGGAATGGAATATTCATGTTTACGAGAAAAACCTTACCTTTTCTTTCTTCTCCTTCTTGATATATCATGGTTTTTACCGGTTTTAGACCATGATATAAGTGTGATTTAGAGTCTTTTAGTGTTGCTTTAGAGTCTTTTACAGGTATTAGCACGTTTGGAGCGGATTTGGAGATTATGGAGCTTTTTGGAGCATTTTGGTGATTTGACCCGAGAGATAGAGTTAACTGTCCAAAATAGAGATCTGCATCGATCGACACACATTGTGCATCGATCGACACACGAGCGAGATGGGCTTATCTTCGGCGGTTTAAAGAAGTTTGGATATTGCACTTTAGCCCAGAAGTTTCCAAGAATTACCAAGAAGCCCAAGTCGTGATTAGGCCTTTGTAATTAGGTTTTTACATCAGTTTTTAGATACACTACACTTTACTTACGCTTTCATACTTTGGGCATAGAGATTTTAAAGCTTTTGAGGCTGATCTAATCCTGTATTGCTTCCTGCTTTTGGAGAAGATTTCGAACCCCTTTAATCTTTACTCTTTATTTATGCAATCTATTAATTCATTGATTATGTTTTCATTATCTATGTCTGAGTAGATTCATAGTTAGGTTTAGGGATTCTCATTAGGGATTTCATGACTTGCTAGATTTATTTATTTCAGTTAAGGATTCATATCATATTTGTTCTTCAATCTAAATTGTGCTTAACACTAGTTTCTAACTTGATCACTTAGAATCTAGATCTTAGGTTGTTAAATTGACACGAAAGTGTGATTTAGAATCTGAACTATTTAGGTTGAGAAATTGAATTACTCGCAAAGAAATTTGGTTTAATTGAATTGTGAACATATCGAACCTGAACTTAAAACTAGTTTAATCTGTTAGGAATTACAAAGAAATTTGGATTTCTGCTATTAGACTTAGAGAATTCTCACAACGAAAGTTGGTTAATTTTAATTCCGTGTTTGAGTTCTAGAACCGTGCTTAATTTGATTCTGACTGATTATCTGATCTGCTTGTCTGATTTCCTGAGAACTCCCTAGACTTAGCGCTTTTAGTTTCTCACTACTTGCAACCTGATTTACTTTTCTGCTTTGCTTTTAGTTTCTCACTACTTTCTCTTAGTCTAACTCGACTGTTCTATAATCTATCGTAGGTCTAGAGTCTCTGTGGGATTCGATACCTTTTATACTATAATTGCATTAATTGTGCACTTGCAGTAGAATAGGATTAAAACTTTCAGACCTATCAAGTTTTTGGCGCCGTTGCCGGGGACTCTTTTGAGTCTTCGATAGATTTGAACTTAGGGTTTAGACTAGTATTTTTTATTTTTGCTATTAGTTACTAATACTTTCTCTGTTTTTCTCTGTCGCAGGTCTGACATTCGCTTAACATTGATCGTTGCATTCTTTTGAATCGATCGTTGCAAGGCGAATCTGAGTTGAATCGATCGTTGCCTCTAAGCATTGATCGTTGCACTGCGATTACAGACAGTTTATGCAGACGTGTGATACCAGAAGTAATCCGAACTCGAATCTCGTTAATCTCAGACTTGAGGAGCTTGCTAGACTAGAGAGAACTAACAGGAAAGTTCAATGAACAAGGATGGTACGAGAGCGCTTGATTCTGATACCTGATGCTCAAGGTGTCCTAAGGGACCGACAAAACAATCCGTATAATGCTGCTGGGGAACGGATTGATGCTGAAGGGAATGTGATCCCTGAACCTGAGCCTGAACCGCCACAAGAACAAGCACAAGGCCAAGGACAAGGCCAAGGTCAGAGGCAGATGGTTGTTCATGAGAGGACTCTTGCTGACTATAACTGTCCGGATGAGTTTCATGCTAGCCGGTCAGCACTTGTAGCTCCTGGTTTTGAGAGGATTGACTTCGAGATCAAGACCATCTACTACTCTATTCTGAGGCAGAATGCCTTCCATGGGTTTGCGACTGAGCAGCCAATGGATCATATTGATGAGTTTGAGGACATAGTCACTGGGATGAAGTATGATGGAGTGAACTATGATTATATGTTTCTCAAACTCTTCCCTTACTCTCTCGCTGGAGATGCTGCTGCCAGGCTGAAACAACTTCCACCTGGAAAGTTTACTACATGGGATGCTGTGAAGAGTGAGTTTCTGAGGCACTTTTATGATGATGCTCGCTCTGATCAGTCGAGACAGGACATTCTCACTTTCTCCCAAGGTCCTATAGAGCCTCTTAAAGCTGCATGGCTGAGGTTTAACAAGTACCAACGAGACTGCCCGCATCATGGATTCACTGAAGTGACATTGCTGGGCATTTTCTTTAGAGGTATAGATCTCCCTTACCAGACTGCGTTGGATAATTCCAGCAATGGAAATTTCAGCACTAGGACTCCTGAGCAAGCTAAGCAATTGATAGATAACTTGGTGAGTAGTAATAGCTGCAAGACTACTGATAGGAGAAGGAAAGAGTCTGGTGGGAAGATATATAATCTGGAGATAGCTGATATCAGGAGTAAGTTGGATACGGTTTTGTAATCTATTGGCTGGGAAGAAAGCAGTCCATTTTGCTCAGGATGTTGAGGTATTTGGAGCTGAAGAAGACAATCAGGAAGAGGATGTGAACTACATTGGTGGCTCTGGATTCCAAGGGAATAGGTTTGGTAATCAGCAAGGTAATAGGTTCTTCAATGGTGGACAGAAGAGAGCTTTCACAAGCAATCAAAACTCTTCTGGATTTGGACAGAATGCTGGTTTTCAGAAACCTTTTCAACAAGGTAATCAGAGGACTTATGGATCTTCCTCATATCAGACACCTCCTGCTGCTAATGCTCATGAGAGCAAAATGGAGACCATGATGGAGCAGTTGCTAGAAGGACAGACTAAGATTGTTGTGGACTGCAACAGGAAATTAGATGCCGTGTATGAGGACCTTAATGGGAAGTTTGAGTCCTTAAGTACACATGTGAAGCAGTTGGACACACAAGTGAGCCAAATTTCAAGCTCTGTCAAAGGAAAGAGTGTCGTGGACACCCACATCAAGGCTTGGTCAGTTTATATCAATGATGGATCATACCAAGGTGAAAATTTCGAGTTAAATACATCTGAACTGGTGGAAGAACCTGAGAATTTTGAAATTGAGGAAAAACTCTCGGGTGGAATCTGTGAAAATTTGTATGCATCGATCGATGCACCTATTGCGTCGATCGTTGCATGCCGTGGACAGACAATTTCACTTGTTTATCATAGCATTGATGAAGATACGGATCAAGAGCTTAATAGACTATTCCATGGAGTGTCTGAGATAACTCAACTGGAGATTGATGAGCTTAAACAGCTGGAAGAGATGGATGAGAAGTTGGAAGAAATTCCACAATCTGATGATCCACCATATCACCCTTGTGCGCAGAGATACTTGGAGAAGATACTGCCAATGGATGAAATGCTGAAAGATTGGGTGATAGTGGTCCCTAAACAGATCAGTGAGGTGCTACTAACTAAGATTCCTAAGAAGCTGCCTGATCCTGGTATTTTTGTGCTGGGTTGTTCTATCTTTGAGGATAGCTTTAGGCGCTCTTTGTGTGATTTAGGAGCTGCTGGAAGTCTCATGCCATACTATGTGGCAGAGAAGCTGGAAATGAAAGATTTTTCACCCACTAGAACCTCTCTTGTCCTAGCTGATCAGTCAATAAGGATTCCAGAAGGAGTTCTTGAGGACGTTCCAGTGAGAGTTGGGAACTACTTGGTTCCGACAGACTTCTTGGTGCTTAAGTACGACAGTGAGTAGGATGATGCTCTGATACTGGGAAGACCATTTTTAGCCACAGCTGGAGCAATGATTGACGTAAGGAACAGTCTTATTGATCTTTATCTGGGAGATGAGCCTCTACACTTTGCGATGGACATGCTACGCAAGCCACAGATTGATGGGCAAACCTTTAGGATTGAGGATGGATATGGGCGAGTCACACTTTGGTTTTAGATCCTGGAGAACATTTCATTCCATCTTTTCTTGGACGAGCTCACACTGATACTGCTTACTCTCCACCTTGGATGAGGAGACTTTCACAGAGGCAATCACAGTCTCTGTTGAAACCTCCTGGAGCCTGATCTTGTTAGTCTGATCAAGCTATTGACGCTAAAAGAGCACTGAGTGGGAGGCAACCCACTATTTCGTTTTTGCATATTCATTTTTGGTGTTTTTCGTTAGGATTTTACGTTTGTTTTTGGTTTTGGTGAGTTTTGTTTGTAGGTCTCGACGAAATCGCAATGCAACGATCGACACGGTCTTGTGTGTCGATCATCACAACACGGAAATCGCATTGCAGCGATCGTTGCGGTCCTGAGCAACGATCGACTAATATCGCAATCGCCTTGCAACGATCGTCGCATTTATGCGTAACGATCGATGCATGAGCGAGACAGGTAAAAATCAGACTGAACTTAACTCATCCATTAACATTTTTAGTTTCTTTTACCGAACCTTAGCTTGACACTACTGGGGAAAGCATGTTTTTGAAGGAATGTTTAGTGTTAATCCAGATTCAATTCTCAGATTCAACAGTCCTAAACATGCAGATCTAGGTTCTCTTGATTAGAAACTTAATGTAGATCTCACCTTTTACCTGTTTATGCAGCGGAAAGAGAGAACAGGTCAGAGATCAGCAGAACCACCAAGAGATGGATCCTCCAAAGGCTCACACACGCACACCAAGCAGGAAGAAGGCTGCTAGACCGAGCTGAGGAGGCCGCAGGAGAGAGAGAAAGTGGCGCAGGGGATTAGGGTTAGAAGGAGACTCAGACTTAAGTTTTAATTATAAAACTTGTCTAGTTCCTTTTTGGGCTTTTGGGCCCAAATACCAATCTGATTAAATCCCTTGGATTTAATCAGACCCATTAATCTCTCTCTAAGTACGACAAATGCCTGGCACTTTTACCGTAGTTCTGCTAAGCCGTTCCTACACATTTTCCTGTTAGCTTAGGCGTGTGACCCATATGGGATCATATAATAAAGGCAATAAGTCCAAGACTTATAGATCATGAGCGGACTCTAGCAAGCCATCATGACCCCCAGTATTATATGACTTATGTCTGATCATTGACATACTCTTACTTTCTAGAGACAGTACCGAGATTACTGGACACAATTCCAACAATCTCCCACTTGTACTGGAATCTCTGTATTCATAATCCTTTTGTCTCAATATCTCGATTAGTCATAAGGCAAGATGAGTGTCATCCTTATAAAGTCTAATCATGTTCATCGGACTCTGATTTGATACTGACAATCCAAACGACTCGGGACAGTCCGTTTGAGCATGGCCATGCATTTTCCAGTATTCAAATCTCCGATTGGCCTAGAGATATTCACTCCATTTATATTGAAGGGACAAATCCCGTCTTGTTCCATCACTGTAAACTACTCATTTCGTAATACACCCAAACAAGGTCCTTATAGCTATCGCATAACGACAGCGTTAGACAATGATCAAAGCGCATCAGTTCATGTGCAGTCACATGCATGCGAACTCAGGTCTAAGGACCATACTCTATAGTCGTAGTAAGAATCTCTTATGACACAGATATAAATATCCTGAAGAGTTCTTATAAGCGGGTCTAGTCCGGTCGTATGTACCCCACATACACCTATGTACTGATTTTGATGCCGCGCATCTATGACACACTGAGACTTTGTCATAAGTCACATACCAATCTAGTCTCACACGGTTGTTGGTGTTCCAATTTCAACAACCTTCGACTAGGGACTGAATGATATAAGCCATCTATCAAATATAGGGTCTCATGATCAAGCTAAATGACTTTGATGACTCAAGATCAAGTCACTTACTTCGATGACCTATAAAAAGTGTATATCACTTTGGAACGATTATTTCATCACAGTTAAAATAATCTTGAAATAATAATTTCATTAAACATAAAATGTTTTACAAGAACATATCAAAAACTAAATAAAGCCCTCAAACTCCCACTCAAATTTAGATTACATTTCAATGTTTCTAATGCCTACAGCTTCAGTCAGGAACTCGAGCTTAGGCCTTGGGAGTGGCTTTGTCAACGGATCAGCGACGTTATCATCTGTCTGAACTCGGCTGATCTTGACTTCCTTTCTATTAATGATGTCACGTATCAAGTGAAATCTTCTCAGAACATGCTTGGATTTCTGGTGTGATCTTGGTTCCTTTGCCTGAGCAATAGCACCATTGTTATCACAAAACAGTGCCAGAGGCTCAGCCGCATCTGGTATCACACCTAGTTCAATAATGAACTTTCGTATCCAAACAGCTTCCTTCGCAGCTTCTGAGGCGGCGATATATTCAGCTTCTGTAGTGGAATCAGCAACGGTGTCTTGCTTGGAGCTTCTCCAACTGATTGCACCGCCATTCAGACAAAAGATATAACCGGACTATGACCGGAAATCATCTTGGTCTGTCTGGAAACTTGCGTCCGTGAATCCACTGACTTTAAGCACATCACTTCCACCGTACACCAAGAACTTATCCTTAGTATGTCTTAGATACTTCAAGATATTCTTTACGGCAATCCAGTGGCTTTCACCTGGATTTGACTGGTATCTACTCGTCATGCTCAATGCATAAGCAACATCAGGACGAGTACAGATCATGGCATACATGACAGATCCTATTGCAGATGCATAAGGAATATTCTTCATGCGCTCAAGCTCAGCAGCCGTCGTAGGGCTCTGCTTCTTGCTTAGCGTTGTGCCATGTACCATTGGCGTGAAGCCCTTCTTGGAATCTTTCATGCTGAATCTTTGTAGGACTTTGTCAATGTATGAGTCTTGACACAAGCCTATCAGCCTTCTAGATCTATCCCGGTAGATCCTGATTCCAAGAACGTATGCGGCTTCACCCATGTCTTTCATGGAAAAACAACTTCCAAGCCAGTCCTTTACCGACTTCAGCATTGGAACGTCGTTTCCGAGAAGCAGTATGTCATCGACATACAGAATAAGAAATACTATCTTGCTCCCACTAGTTTTCTTATACACGCATTGTTCCTCTTCGTTTCTGATGAAGTCAAATTGCTTGATCGCTTCATCAAAATGAAGATTCCAGCTCCTCGATGCCTGCTTCAATCCATAAATGGATTTATGAAGCTTGCATACTTTCCCAGCATTCTTTGGATCTATGTAACCGTCAGGTTGCGTCATATACACATCCTCTTCCAGAATACCATTCAGGAAGGCGGTTTTCACGTCCATCTGCCAAATTTCATAATCATGAAAAGCTGCAGTTGCTAGTAGAATCCGAATAGATTTCATCATAGCCACTGGGGAATAGGTTTCATCGTAATCCACACCGTGAACTTGTCTGAAACCTTTTGCCACCAACCTGGCTTTATAAATCTGGACATTTCCATCCACGTCAATCTTCTTCTTGAAGATCCATTTGCACTCGATGGCTTTTACACCAGCGGGTAAGTCAACCAACGAAAACACTTGGTTGACCAACATGGAGTCCATTTCGGAATCAGTGGCCTTACGCCACTTAGAGGAATCTGGGCCCATCATGGCTTGATTGAAGTTCGATGGTTCATCACCATCAATGATCAGAAGATCATGACAGTTAGTCACGAGGAATCCTTGATATCTCTCGGGTTCGTGACGGATCCTCCCGGATCTTCGAACTTCAGGTACTACAGGTTCAGGCTCTACAATTTCTTGTAGGTCCTCCTGCTGCTCTTCCTCATTAGGTTGAGCAGTATCCTGTTCATCTTGAATTTCTTCAAGCAGTACCTTACTCTCACTGTCTTTCTTAGAGAGAAATTCCCTCTCAAGAAAGTTACAATCCCGGGCAACAAATATCTTGTTCTCGGAACGTAGATAGAAGTAATAAGCCTTGGTTTCCTTCGGATAACCAATGAAGTAGCATTTATCAGATTTTGGTGTAAGCTTGTCTGAGATTAATCTCTTGACATAGGCTTCACAACCCCAAATTCTTAGATAAGACAGCACTGGAGCCACTCCAGTCCATAATTCATATGGTGTCTTTGCTACGGCTTTCTATGGCGCTCTATTTAGAGTGAACACTGCTGTTAGCAGAGCATATCCCCAAAGGGATATTGGAAGGTCTGTGTGACTCATCATAGATCGAACCATATCCAATAAGGTCTGATTTCTCCTCTCAGACACACCATTCCATTGAGGTGTTCCAGGAGGAGTGAGTTGGGACACGATCCCACACTCTCTTAGATGATCACTGAATTCTTGGCTTAAGTATTCTCCTCCTCGGTCGGACCGAAGAGCCTTAATGCTTTTGCCAAGTTGGTTCTGTACTTCATTTTGGAATTCTCTGAACTTCTCAAAAGATTCAGACTTATGTTTCATTAAATAAACATATCCATACCTACTGAAATCATCAGTGAAGGTAATGAAGTACTGATAGTTTCCTCTTGCATTTGTGGACATTGGGCCACACACATCATTGTGTATCAGGTCCAATAAGTCACTGGCCCTCTCGTTAGGTTTATTAAAGGGGGCCCGTGTCATTTTGCCCATCATGCAGGATTCGCATTTCTCACATGACTCAAAGTCAAATGAGCCAAGAAGTCCATTCGAATGGAGCCTCTTGATGCGTTTCTCGCTGATGTGCCCTAAACGACAATGCCATAGAAACGTTCGGTTCTCCTCATTAGGTTTGAACCGTTTGGTATTAATGTTATAAATTGGCGCGGATTGATCGAGTATGTAAAGCCCATTCGTAAGAGGGGCACAACCATAGAACAAATTGTTGCGATTGAAGGAACATAATTTATTCTTAACTGAAAAATCATAACCTTCCAAATCCAACAAAGAAATTGAAATAATATTTCTGCTTATAGCAGGTACAAAATAACAATTATTGAGTTCTAAAATCAATCCCGAAGGTAAAGACAACAAGTATGTGCCTACAGCTAGTGCAGGAACTTTCGCTCCATTCCCAACTCGTAGCTCCACTTGTCCTTGCTTCAGCCTTCTACTGTTGCTGAGTGCCTGCATATTAGTACAAATATGAGCCCCACAACCAGTATCCATAACCCATGAGGTATTATCAGAAGTAGTTGTATTAACTTCTATAACAAAAATACATGTTGAAGAAGTATCGAAAGTCTTCTTCTTCAATTCCTTTAGACCTTCCATGAATTTCTTACATTCTCTCCTCCAATGCCCTGGTTCTTTACAGAACCTGCAGATGTCAGTAGGCCCAGCCTTAGACTTGGGCTTGGGCTTTGGCGTGTCCTTGTCCGAGACTTGGACAGCCTTAGCCTTTCCCTTATCCTTAGCAGAGGATTTCTTAAACCCCTTGCCCTTTTGCACCATAAGCACATTGGGGTCCTTGGCGGTTTTCCTCAAGTTGGGCTATGCAGTCTTGAGCATTCCGTGAAGATCAGGCAATGTCTTACTCAAGCCATGCATATTAAAGTTCAGAATGAACTGATCATAGCTTGCAGGTAAAGACTGCAGAACGATGTCGCAGGCAAGTTCCTGGCTGATAGGGCAGTCGAGTTTCTGAAGATGATCGAGATAACCCATCATCTTCAAGACATGAGGACTCACTGCCGCATTTGCAGCCAACTTACAGTCTAAGAGGTTCTTAACTGTCTGAAACCTCTCAGTCCTTGCTTGCTCCTGAAAAAGTGATTTCAGGCTTGCCATTATCTCGATGGGTGACAATACACTCTCGAACTGCATTTGCAGCTCAGCAGTCATTGTCCCCAGCATCAGGCAATAGACATCATTTTCGTCTGACGAATGCTTTTCCCAAGCATTATGCAGAGTCCTGGCAGCATTGTTAGGAGGCCTCTCGGGGAGGGGATCACGAAGGACATAATCCTTCTTCTCCTGCTTGAGGACCAGCCTCAAGTTCCTTGACCACGTCAGGAAGTTCGTTCCAGTCAGCTTCTCCTTCTCGAGAACAGACCGGATTGAGAATGTGTTTTGAGTGCTTGTAGTAGTCATAGCTGAAATATATAAGATAAAAAGGTTATTAGTTAAAATGTTCAATATGATTAATCTCGTATTAAATTTAATATGATTAATCATGCATTATATTCAATAACATTAGTTACCCTCAATAGAATATAATGATTCCAAGATCCACATATAACTAAGATTAAAGTAGGCCACTGGCCGTCACCTAATCTTAGCTTATATCGGTAAGCCCTATATCGGCTAATTATATCCGTGATATAACTCTTGGTTGTGAATCTGGGCCCGAGGCCCAATCCACTCTGATGTCTCAAGGCCCGGGACTCCCGATGGCCCAGTCAAGAAAACCAGACTATACAGTCATGTAATCATTAATGTCTGGGACTCCCAATGACATTTATGAATCACAAACCGTCTTATCCACGCAAAAATAGACACCCTCACACTGTAAGGCCATGAATACAATTGAATGGGCTTCGACAGCTGACATAGACTGGACAAGACATCCAACGCTTGATATTATTTGAGGTTTGTAGGTTTATTAAAATTCATCCCAAAATAGAAGATTACTATTTTGGGAAACTTTCCTTTTTGGGAAACCTACTAATTTTGGAAACTTTCTAAAATTGGAAACTTTCTAAAACCGGAAACTTTCTAACTTTAGAAATTTCTTAAAATCCAAAACATGCAAATCTAGAAACTTCTATTTTAAGAAACTTTCTAATTTCAAAATTTCGGAAACTTATTAATTTAAAATCGATTTTATAATTTTTATAAAATTTTAAATTAATTCTGAAGAAAAGACTCAAATAATTGGCCCAATTGTTTTAACTTCTTGGCCCGAGGCCCAAGAATTTGTTCATGTCCAAGACATAACCCAATTGCCCAATTAAATGACATAACCGGTCTGGTTCATTAAAATTGGTCTAAACCAAAATTAATTACTACGATGACCACAATTGTCAACCGGTTATTTACTAAACCGGATTTTCTCAATTTATTTGGTCCAACCAAATCAAATTAGAAAATCCTGGTTTAGGCACAAAATCCAATATTTCGACTTTGAATTTCTTATCCCGGTTTAACCAGAACTTAATAAATTTATTAAGTCTGTTTATTAAACCGTGACATTTTGATTTTAATAAAATTTTAAACCGAACCGTCAAATGAACCGAACCGGCCCATTAGGTCACGAACCGATCACGGCTTCACGTGATCGAGCAACAATCGCGCAGCCGCAAGCCGAGATCGGGACGGGACGGGACGATGGTCGGGACGAGTGATCGGGATGCAGGACGCGTGATCGGGCCGAGACAACATGACGCAGTCCATGCGATCGGTCTCTCGCGCCTCACGGTCGATCGATCCAACCGGCCAACGCAATCCATGCTATCGATCAGTGATCGATACATGCGATCGGCTTGGCCGATCGGTTTAACACTCGGCCGATCGCAATCCAAATCATATAGTTTGGGTTTTGCGATTTCATTAGTTTAGGTTTCAATTCTTGTTTCTTAAGTGTTTTGCTCTTATCAGTAGATTGATTCAAAAACACTTCTTTAAACAATCCTAATCAAGATTCTAAACAAGAAAAACCACAGAACCAATAGCTCTGATACCACTGAAGGAATGTTTAGTGTTAATCCAGATTCAATTCTCAGATTCAACAGTCCTAAACATGCAGATCTAGGTTCTCTTGATTAGAAACTTAATGTAGATCTCACCTTTTACCTGTTTATGCAGCGGAAAGAGAGAACAGGTCAGAGATCAGCATAACCACCAAGAGATGGATCCTCCAAAGGCTCACACACGCACACCAAGCAGGAAGAAGGCTGCTAGACCGAGCTGAGGAGGCCGCAGGAGAGAGAGAAAGTGGCGCAGGGGATTAGGGTTAGAAGGAGACTCAGACTTAAGTTTTAATTATAAAACTTGTCTAGTTCCTTTTTGGGCTTTTGGGCCCAAATACCAATCTGATTAAATCCCTTTGATTTAATCAGACCCATTAATCTCTCTCTAAGTACGACAAATGCCTGGCACTTTTACCGTACTTCTGCTAAGCTGTTCCTACACATTTTCCTGTTAGCTTAGGCGTGTGACCCATATGGGATCATATAATAAAGGCAATAAGTCCAAGACTTATAGATCATGAGCGGACTCTAGCAAGCCATCATGACCCCCAGTATTATATGACTTATGTCTGATCATTGACATACTCTTACTTTCTAGAGACAGTACCGAGATTACTGGACACAATTCCAACAGTTTTAAGTGTGGGGGAGGTGGTAATGACTTTTATCTTTCTGTTTTCTTAGAGTCAGTCCTATTTTTCAAAATTTGTTTTATTGAGTCAAAACGGTTTAAGTAAGAAACAGTGAATTTTTGAGAAGTTAACAACACTTGCAGGAACTTAAGTGACCATTGGGATGAAGTTTCAGGATCAATCTATGACTATTAGAAAACCCAACACAGATCAGCCTACTGAGAACACCCACATCACTTCAGGTATTAGAGGATCTTTTACTGACTTCACCCTTAATTTGACTTAATTTTCTCACCTAAGGGCTTGGTATACCTTGAGTCGGATTCCTCTGTTAGTTCTGATACAGCTTGTAAACCTGTCCGAGTAAGGTTCCCTTCTCCCCTTCTCTTAAAGTAAAAAAAAGAAAGAATAATAAATTGAGGATGAGCTAGTAGCTCCGAAGTGGTCACGGGAGTGGTAGCTACCACTATTACCTCCTGTGCATTCATGGAATGTGTCCAAAGTACACCCCATAACGGGAAGAGCACTGATAAAAAAAAAATGATACGCAATGGGGAAAAATCAGATTGCTAAGGAAGGGAAAAGAGAAGAAAGGAACCAGAAAAAGATAGTATGGTGGTCTAGAGCTAACAGAGTAAGAATCCATGTGCTCTTTGATCGATAATCCTTAGGAGAGACCGCACTTAATAGCTTATAGGAGTCATTAGGGTGAATTTGAATGCTTGAATGTGATTGTGGAGTTTACGTAGGACAGTTGCTAAGTGTGGGGGAAGTATATGTTGATCTTGATGTCCTGCAGGTAATTCTTTCAGTGGCTTACTAAGGGGAATTTGAGTGTTGTTGCTTCTAGGATGAAAAGAGTTTCTGAAAGTTTTCAAACCTCTTCACCATGTTTTAGTTCTCTATTTTACTTGAGGGCAAGCAAAGGCTAAGTGTGGGGGAGTTGATACATCATGGTTTTTACCGGTTTTAGACCATGATATAAGTGTGTTTTAGAGTCTTTTAGTATTGCTTTAGAGTCTTTTACAGGTATTAGCACGTTTGGAGCGGATTTGGAGATTATGGAGCTTTTTGGAGCATTTTGGTGATTTGATCCGAGAGATAGAGTTCACTGTCCAAAACAGAGATCTGCATCGATCGACACACATTGTGCATCGATCGACACACGAGCGAGATGGTCTTATCTTCGGCGGTTTAAAGAAGTTTGGATATTGCACTTTAGCCCAGAAGTTTCCAAGAATTACAAAGAAGCCCCAGTCGTGATTAGGCCTTTACAATTAGGTTTTTACATCAGTTTTTAGATACCATACACTTTACTTATGCTTTCATACTTTGAGCATAGAGATTTTAGAGCTTTTGGGGCTGATCTAATCCTGTACTGCTTCCTGCTTTTGGAGAAGATTTCGAACCCCTTTAATCTTTACTCTTTATTTATGCAATCTATTAATTTATTGATTATGTTTTCATTATCTATGTCTGAGTAGATTCATAGTTAGGTTTATGGATTCTCATTAGGGATTTCATGACTTGCTAGATTTATTTATTTCAGTTAAGGATTCATATCATATTTGTTCTTCAATCTAAATTGTGCTTAACACTAGTTTCTAACTTGATCACTTAGAATCTAGATCTTAGGTTGTTAAATTGACACGAAAGTGTGATTAAGAATCTGAACTATTTAGGTTGAGCAATTGAATTACTTGCAAAAAAATTTGGTTTAATTGAATTGTGAACATATCGAACCTGAACTTAAAGCTTGTTTAATCTGTTAGGAATTACAAAGAAATTTGGATTTCTGCTATTAGACTTAGAGAATTCTCACAACGAAAGTTGGTTAATTCTAATTCCGTGTTTGAGTTCTAGAACCGTGCTTAATTTGATCCTGATTGGTTATCTGATTTGCTTGTCTGATTTCCTGAGAACTCCCTAGACTTAGCGCTTTTAGTTAATTCCCTTTAAACCAATCTTGCAACCTGACTTACTTTTCTGCTTTGCTTTTAGTTTCACACTACTTTCTCCTAGTTTAACTCGACTGTTTTATAATCTATCGTAGGTCTAGAGTCTCTGTGGGATTCGATACCTTTTATACTATAATTGCATTAACTGTGCAGTTGGAGTAGAATAGGATTAAAACTTTCAGACCTATCACTTCTCCATTAGCTTTATCAACCAATCTTGCTTAGACTTTGAGGAGGCCACATGACATGAGTGACCCGTCCTCGGATTAAACCTAAAGGAATCTGCCAACAAGTTTATCCACATCAGTCACATGGGACAAGCCTTCAATAGTATCTAATATGGATATCATCTATGTTCAAAATGCTTGTTAGGTAAGCAAAGGACTTACAGGGACAAAGGTTCTTGAGTCTAAGCTGGAAGCTTTGTTATCTCCTTCTACCCAACAATGTCCTTCTAGGACTCTTATCACATCCCGAGAACTACGTATCCACTCGCCAGGCATCCCGACTATCCTCTTTATGTATTTGTCCCTAAAATGAGTCGGAGAGCTGCCCAAAGATACACAATTTCCACTGTTAGGGACTCATTCATGTGATTCACATTATATTTATCTTAAACAAATACAACACATCTTCAGAGATACATTATGAAACATATTTGAGACCTGAAAGAGCAAGAAAAAAAACTGACAAAGCCAAAGAAAATAACATAATCCAACGAGTTTGCTTTCATGGCCAAATATTTAGACTACATTACATAAAAGGTACAGCTTTTTAAAGGCATGTTCATAGATTGAATATGCACACATTTCATGATTCATTCAGCATTGATGGAGAAGAACCAAAAAAAACTAAAAGAACTGAATTCGATTTGTGAATGGTCTCAAAACATATAATATCATAACCAATATCAATGAGGACTACAATTGTTTGTGAATGGGGTGTATGCAGACAAACCATGGATAGCTGAACCTAAACAAAGCAAAGCATCCTTCTTGGCCTTGAATATTCAAAAACTTGAACACAAGAAAATCTATATGGAGAAGGGTATTGAATCACCTTGCTTTGTATTATGATTGTTAATGTTTGGACTCGGTATGCGACGGTATGTCCTTCCCTTGTTCTTGGTAAACACCATCTGCTGTTCTCCAACTCGTCATCATAACTGGAAAGCCGTAACCATTGTATTTAAATTTTATCAAATTCATGAACAGTAGAAGATTAATTCGACAAAAGGATAGCTAATCACATTGGTCAGTGTGCAGAGTCTTCGTGTTAGGCTCTGAAGAAGACGGGAAGACACAATTTTTAACCAAAACTCGAATCCTCAGTCGCGGAAGAGGTTCAATGTCAGGCTTTACACTCATACTTATCAACATCTCAGGATCTCCAAGACGAGGATTCCGTCCCGAGAACAGCTTGAACGATCGAAACAGGGGACTTTGGATCGATCCAAACGGAGAAGATGAACAAGTGAATATGCAATTTTGTCGATTCAATCGTCTTAGATTTGATAGAAAGAGATATACTCTAGATTAATCGAGTATAATCGGAGACAGTAACCACAAACCTACGATCCGTATTTCGCCCAAACAGATGAGATAGGAGGAGGAGATTTATTTAGGGATATGGAGATGAGATTGCATTATTGTGACATGAGATGGCGTTAAGGATTATGGTGTTGGTACGAAGGGAGACTAGCCCATATAAAGTGAGTACTATCAGAGGCCGTTATGACAAACAATCGTGAAGCTTTTCCGACGAGGATGCAGGCGGCATAGGAGGAGGCGATATCAAGGGTTACGGTTGAGAGGTTTTTTTTAGTGGTTAGGGAGATATGTACGATGTATCAGAAAAACAAGAATCAATAGAAAGGAAAAAAAACAATACATCAACACAGGTGGATACCGATGTGGACGAAGTTTTTATGATTGGTTGTGAGGTTTTCATTAATTGACTTGTCAGCCTCTCATGCCTTTAAAAAGTTGCTATGTCAACACCAGGAGAGGCACAAGCTTTATTACTATGTTGATTATTATGTTTTAATTTATTTAATGTTGAATCATAAAGAAAACACATGCATTAGTTTAATTTAGTGATAGAATGGTATGCTTGCGATGGAATTGTTGAAACATTCTGCTTGAGTGATTTTCTGTTAATTATTGATATTTTGAATATGTGGAATAACGTAAGAGTTTAAGCTAGATACTCCTTTCAACTGGAATGATGTGAGATCTCATGTATGGGTCTTGGAAACGTTTCACGGGTGTTGGCATCCAAAGTTTTTGGGGGGAGAAGATTAGATTTTCCCCGACGAAACTCTCAAATATCTAAGTTAAACATCTTTAATTAAGGGTGTTATATTTAGAAAGTGATTTAAAATCCGTTGGAGGTCCTTAGACATGAGTTGGTTGAGTAACACGAAGCTAGCCGAAGGGCACTCTCTTCTTGGAACGAGGCTAGAAGATGGACGATGGGATGCGCATCTGGCCGAAAGGAACTCTTTTTTGGATAAGTGGACGTAAGATGGCGATAGATTAGTAACACAAGGGTCTCACACGAACAAGAGGAAGCCACTCAAGTTCGAAGCAAGAAACAACGCTCGTTTAGGGTTTAGACAACTTTAGGTCTGAAAATACTTTGTACTAGATTGTTTTACTTTAAAATTGAAATATAAGTGGTTTTATAGCCTTGGTTCTCGAAAATTAGGTAAAAGAAACATGGGCAAAAAAGGCCTTAACAAAAATAGAGAAAAAGCAAGATGGGTCGTGTTCTCTTTCTAACGGATCGGTTCTTGGATTATCTCATTAAAACCCTTAGTGGGAAAATCCATTGGGATAAAACCCACTAAGGGAAAAAGTGTATAAACCTTGGCAAAAGAGATTACACGGTCTAAGGCTAGATGGCTCGGATGGTGAAGATCACAGATGGGTCGTCGGTCTTGACGATTGGCCATTCGGCTGTTGGACTGAGCCAAATGGATGGGCCTGGTAAGGGCATGTGGTCTTCAGTTTCATCTGCTCCAGAATGATCAACTGTGTTGGAAAAGTACTTGGGCCGGGTCGGATGGCTCGTTGGTGACTTTGCGGCTCATATTGTCCATTAGCATAGCCAACTGATTCAGCAGGGGCTGGTCATGGGCAAGCTGGTCCAAATACTTTTTCATGTCTCCTATGATGGTCTGTGTAATCAAGATCTCCATGTCACAGTTAAATTATTCTCAGAGCTTCTTGTGGCCTGATCGCGTCCTTGGTGCATTCCTCATAGCCGAGAATGGCTCAGGCTGATCGCTAACGCTGGCACTGGCTGGCTCCGGCAAGCTCTGGCTATTCTACATCGGCTTGGCTAGGCAATGAATCAGCATCACTCGCATTTCTTGTACAGCATGGCTCGGTCATAATTGGCTTATCCGGCTTGGCTACATGATTGTCCTCATCATTCCCACCCCCTTGGGAAGGTTCTGACCTCAGAACAGCATCAAATGGACCAAAAGAGACAAATCAGTAACATTAAACCTAGAAGAGATGTTCACCTCAACTAGAAGTTCAAGTTTGTAAGCGTTGTTTTTTACTCGATCCGGACTGATTGTTAATCTGCATGACCTGATTTCTTGAGAACTCCCTTGTCCTAGCGCCTTTAGTATTGATAAAAAAACTCGTCTGCTAATCGGTTTACTGCTTTTATTTTATTGCTTTTAACTGCTTATGCTTAGCTCTACTCGATACTTTACAATATGTCGTAAGAATTCTTGAGTCTATGTGGTTCATGTAGTATCCCCGAACCAGCCTAAGCCGGACAAGACGGCCATGGAACCAAAAACATGAACGCAAGGTCTAGAGTGACAAAACGAGAGTGTTCCATGGTCGATTATGGACCAAGGCTCAGCTGGAAGGAGCTTGGTCAAGAGTGAGAGGAGTGTTCAGCTCAGATGAGCTGAACAGTCGAGCTAGTCAGCTAGGTCAGCTGGCAACCAGCTCAACCCACCTAGCTTGAGTGTTCAAGTGTTGGGTCAGCTGGTCAGCTAGTGACACTAGCTGACCCATAGCGAATGGACACCAAGGAGGGTTGCACCTTTTCGGTCAACCAAGGCATCCTTTCATTATGGGGGCGGTTACCACTCGAACTTGGGCCTATAAATACCACAAGAAGGAGTCCTTTTTGCACACAACGCATCAGGGAATAAAAACCCATAATTCTTCTAAGGCATAAGCCATAAATCGTGAAGGAGACGAGAGAGAGAGAGAGAGAGGGCCGGATTCATAAGAAGAAGGCCGGCGAATTGTGAGCGGTTTGGTCGGTGGTATAAGGCGTGCAAAGGGTATACAAGATGGCTGGTGAGGCGTCCACAACCCATGGCAAGACCACGACCACATCAAAGGTGTGTGATCGGCCTTATGAATTTACCGCGACCGCTGTGAAACCACTTTGTCGACGGTCGGATCAATCGGACTGACGGGAACGCTATTTTGTTCTTCTCAATTCTGTAAAAGTAGAACCGGATGTTAAGTCATGGAAGGCTTAGATTCGGAGAGTTCTTCCCAAAGGCCACGATCGTCCAAAGGCCATGATTGTGGTCATGTGCGGTTAAACGGACTGACGCAAGCATCGGATTGCTCGGCCAAGTGTGAATGAACCAGTGGATCAAGCGCTACCGAGCGGCACGTCCGGATAGCCGTGGGACCGAAGGAGGCTGATCGCACGCGGATGACTTGGCGAGGAATGGACTACGGTCCGGTACGATGGATACTGGTCCGGATGACATCGCGATCGTAGACGGGTTTGCGGTACTGACGGACAAACGGTCGGCCGCAGAACAGCTGTGACGCATCTTCGGATAGTCGCGTCTGTTGGTTGATCGTTTCGCCTGTTCGCGAACGGTCGCGTCCAAACGCATACTGACGCAACGATTCAAGGATCGCGGGCGATCCGATCGTGCGAGCAGTCTGGTACGGATGACGATCGCAGCATGGCCGATGGTCACACGGTAAACCGAGGTGCGCGCACGAGTAGCCGGGTACGCTCGCTAACACAGCCTCGCTCGCGGTACGTCCGGATTACACGCGGAACGACCAAACGATCGCGGTACGACCGAGTGACACTCGGTACGATCCTAGCGATCGCGGCTGGTCATGCAAATCGCGGAACGGCTATAGTGTATGTGCAATCGCGGTACATGACCGAGATAGAGTCATGGTCGGAATGGTAATGCACGGCCGGTTATGGAACTTAATCGATTAGTCGAAATTATAACAGTTAGGACTATTGCGTGTTGCATTGGGATTTTGGGATCATATAGAACCGTTATATTGCTAAGATGTTGGATCATGTATTATATGTGTACATACTTATCATTTTTGTTGTTTCAGGACGTAAGGATGATCAAGGGGATGATCATGCCTAGGAGCGGACAGAGACCCGAGGACGAGTGGTGTGTCGAGGTAGATAGATTGTTTAAAACCGATACTCTATTGATAGCATAATGACATTACCTCATATTATTGGTACCTTTTGATTATTAATAAAAGATCTATTTATCTTATGTGTTCTTGCCTTAGACTAAGTATGGAATGAATGGAAATGAATGATTGTTGATAGAAATGTTTAAGTATGGAATGTTAGGACTTGAGGTTCGCAAATTAACCTCAAGATAGAATGGCTAAGTAGTGGCAAACCATTCCGGCCCTATGGCCGGGATAGGCCTTGTCAAGTTGGTATCAGAACAGAGTTATTTCCTAGGCTATGGGTTAAGGGCTACACCACTCGTCCGGGGTTAGAGGTCTGCGTAGAATGATATAGACTAGTTTAGGACTTGGGGATTGCTTGCTTGATATATTGATCTCATTGAATCTTCAGGTTGGAAAAAGCAAGTCAAAGCGAACAAAGGACAAAGAGGCGTCTGAGACCGGTCACGGCCCAAGAGTCCAGACCACCCCTATCACGCATGGGTTAACCGGTTCTGGGGTTAACCAGACAGGCACGGGACCCCACGGCTCCCCACATTCCCAACGAGACTAGGGTTGAAGAACCGGAAGTCCGAGATGGGAATGAGCAGGAGCGTGTGGGCAAGTCCTCAACTCATGCGGTTCACAATGAGACTAGACAATGAGCAGGACGATGCCACAAGTGGTGGCGGTGGTGAGCCATTGACCGCGGTCCTGAACATCGGACAGATGTGGACTATGATGAAAACGGTCATGGACCAGCTTGCGGTACTGAACCAGAACCTCGCTTCTGGTCAGAAACCAGCTGAGGGTGAGCCATGGATCCAAGTCCCGAAGACTACCGGTCCGAGTGATGGGTAGCCAGACGTAGAAGTGATAGAGTCAACGGTTCCTGAAAAGAACCGTAAGGTGGACTATCTCAACGTGCTTGGCCACATCACCAAGTTAGGTACAAAACACTTCAAGGGAAGTTCTGACCCACTTGAGGCCGATGAGTGGAAGTCACGGCTTGTCCAGAACTTCCGTTCCACCCGCTGTCAAGAGGATTACCGCAAGGACATTGTGATCCACTTCCTGGAAGGGGATTTGCACAATTGGTTGCTGTCAGTTGAGAGACGCACCATGGAACATTGAGTCGTTTGCGGACTTTGAGATCGATTTCAACCGGAAGTACTTCCCGGCTGAGGCCTGGGATAGTATGGAAGGCAAGTACTTGAACTTGGGTCAAGGCCGCAGGATAGTCCTTGAGTCCGAGTCAGAGTTCGACTGTATCCGACGTTACGTGGGACGAGACGTCAAGGACGAGCAAGCACAGGTTTCGTCAGTTCCTTCGCAGCCTGCGATCGGAGCTGAAGACCCATTGCTCGGTCCGTACCTATGACTCCGTCTCGAAGCTGGTTGAGCGAGACGCGGCTGTCGAGGCCAATATGGTCGAGGAGAACCGGGCGGGGGCTAAGGCACAGGAGAAAGTGTCTGGCCGGCCTGGGAGGGAGCTGAATAGGAAATGGAATCACGTTGCTGATAACCAATCCTCTAGTCGCGCTGAATGTGCTACTTGCGGGAAGCCACACTCCAGGAAGTGCTGGAAAATCTAGGGGACATGCGCGAGGTGTGGAAGCAAGGACCATGAAGTCACAAGCTGTCCACAAGACAAGGGGCGGAAAGATGTGACTGAGAGACCAACGACGTGTTTCCGTTGTTGGCAATCCGGACACTTCATTCGTGATTACCCAAAGCGCCGGGACGGACGACAGAGAGCTCCGGAAATGGACCTGTTGGGATTATGTCCTGAAATCATATTGTACTCACTCTAGAGATAGTTGTATTGTCGAGATCGGACAATTCATGTGATACTGGGTAATCATAATGTTTTGCTAGAAACCGCTTATGACAAATGAGTTGTAACTCAATTCCAGTATCGTGTGAACCTACAGGGTCACACACCTAAGCAAGTTGGACATAGTCCATATGGGATTGATCATTGGCATACGATCTGATCGATGTGTATTGGATATACATCGAAAATAAGTTTCAAAGAGGTGTATCGATCGACACCATTGGGTGCGTCGGTCGATACAGGATGTGTGTCGATCGACACCACTAAGTGTGTCGGTCGACACAAAGGCGAAACCGAGACTGATGTTTCGGTTCACTTTAAGGTCGATATATAAACGCGTTTTGTACATTCGACCTAATAAACGAGTGTGCCGCCCAGAGTGTTTTCTCAGAGAGAAAACACAGAAACCTCAAGAAACTGAGTTCCCAGGAGATCTGAGCCCCGGTACTAGCATCCCGGCAGATTCCAGCTTGTGTGCGTGTGGACTATCAGTAGAGGAGCAGCATCTGAGGCGCTCCACATATCTCGTTTACCTGACCCTATTCCGCTGCCAGAACAAGCTAAATACGAGATCATATCCTAGATTAAATTAACTAGACCCTAGATCCTAGGCTATCTGGAACTCGCGAGGATTCTGAATACGGTAGAATTGGCTCGAAGGTCCATCAGTGGTATCAGAGCCTTAGGGTTTTCCATTAAATCAACCTGTCTAAATGAATTTGATGATTTAGATTCGCAAACTAGGTTGTTTGGTTAGAACAGGTAAGATCGATTATGAATCGAAACAAAGAATCTGTGATTTCGCACAGTGTCGATCGACACACTGGGTGTGTCGGTCGACACAGAGTGGCGAATTCGACAGAATCGGCGGCTAGGGTTTTTCGCGAAGAAAAACCGAGAGCCTTCTGTGTCGATCGACACAGGTTGTGTGTCGGTCGACACAGAACGAATTCGGTCAAGTGTCGATCGACACAGGTTAGTGTAGGTCAACACAGACCAAGCGAATGGTTAATCGGTTCAATTGGATTGAACCGGTTATCACGTTTGGTTAAGTCCGAATAGATCGGTTTAAATTAGATGAATTGGTTCAATTGGATTGAATTGATTATCTCAATTAGCATGAACCGATGGGTTAAATCAGTTTGATTGGATAATGCGGTTCAATTGAATTGGACCGGTTATCGTAATCAGTTGAAACTGGTTTGAACGGTTTAAATTGGATGAATTGGTTCAATTGGATTGAACTGATTATCCCAATTTGTATAAACCGATTGGTTAAGATCAGTTTGATCAGATAAGTCAGTTCAATTGGATTGGACCGGTTATCAAAACTGTCTTCGGTTAAGGTCTATGTCGACCGTCACACACGGGTTGTGTCGATCGACATGACCGGTTCGATGAACCGGGTTAATTGGATTAACCGGTTATTGAAGTCCGGTTTTGTTTGGTGGTGTCGATCGACAGACATAGTCTGCGTCGATCGATACAGTGCTCGAAATCCTGGTTATTGAACCTTGAATTTGCAGAAGCCAAACTCGACCTAAACCTTGATCAAAGCTTAGCTTCAATATGGTCAACTGTCAAAGACTCATTTCGTTGTGTGATGGTCTAGCCAAGAGCTTGGTGTCCACAATTACGTGAGTAAGGCAGATAGTTATGTTGATGGATTTGCAGTGCTAAACATCAACAATAACATGACCTAAGAGATTGATCTGCTAAACTTTTTGGGTTTGTAGTTTCCTCAACTAAATATCAAGTAACCTTGATGTCTTGCCCAATCTTGCCTACTGTCAAGACTTGTTTCGTTTGTTGGATAGTCTTGGAGTCCTTGGTATCCACTGCTACATGAGTAAGGCAGGTGATCATTGATAGACTTGCAGTGCGACTGTCAATGATCACAAGACTAAAGAGATTGGTTTACTTGACTGGGCTATCAGAAGTTCTGGGCCCAGAGACATCAGAGTGGATTAGACATAGTTTGTCTCATCCACAACCAAGAGTTGTCCTGGGTACAATTAGCAATGATTTGCTTACCTATATAACTAAAGTTTGGGTGATGGCGAGTCGCCCACTCAGATTTTAGTGAAGTATGGATCTTGGATCATTATATTCATAGAGGAAAAATTATTTGAATATAATGCGAGTTTTCTTATTAGATAAGATTTCTCATCATATACATAACTAAATCTTTGTTTTTCTTGGATTTCAGCTTATGTCTATGACTACTTTCTCGTTGCGATACGTCCTTGAGAAGGACAAGTTAAATGGATCCAACTTCCTGGATTGGTATCGGAATCTGAGATTCATTCTCAAGCAGGAGAGCAAGGACTATGTCCTTGAGAAAGCTCTTCCAGAAAGGCTTGGGACCAATCGCTCTCATGCAGCATATAATGCTTGGAATAAGCATTATATTGATGTGGTAGATGTGCGTGATCTGATGTTGGCTACCATGAACTCGGACTTGAAGAGTCAATACGAGAACATGGAGTCGCCAATAGAGATGATCACCAGCCTGAAACTGAAGTTTCAGGATCTGGCACGAGTTGAGAGATTCCAGATGGTGAAGTTTTTCACTGGGTGCAAGCTACCAGTGGATGCTCCAGTAAGTCCTCATGTCATTAAAATGATGGGTTACATTGATAACCTGGGGAAACTGGAATGTCCTGTCAGCTTAGAGTTGGCCACTGACATCATTCTGCAGTCACTGCCGTCAAGCTATGATAAGTTCATTAAGAACTATATCAAGAAAGGCTTGACGAAGACGTTGTCTGAGCTGTATGGCATGCTCAAAACAGCAGAGCAAAACATCATAAAGGGTAAAAGATTTGAGAAATCTTGTGTTGGCAAGGGTAGAGGCAGGGCCGTCCAGATTTGGAATCAGGATAAGCCTGTGTCATCTAGTAAGCCCAAGTCAGGCCCATCTGGTGTTAGAAAATGCTTCTATTGTGATGAGTCAGGGCATTGGAAGAGAGATTGCATTAAATTCTTGGAAGATTCACAAGAGATGAAGGAGATGTATGGTACTTCTTCTTCAGGTATTGTGTTATTAATTCAAGTTCTACGTAAAGTATTGAATACTAGTCGTGGTACTGATAATTTTGAAATATGCAGAACCTAAGCGACAGTAGAACGTTGAAGAAAGGACAAGTGGAACTGCGTGTCTGGTATGAAGCAATGGTTGCTGCATGAGCCGTAGAGATTCTCCACTTGTAGGAGCCTTTCATACTTGGTTTTAGAAATTAAGTAATTGCTACTATGTATCTGCCTTGTGCAGAAATGTCTTTCATTTTCTTGCAAGAATTTGGATGTTTTTCATTTTGATAAAAGACAAGTTTTGTTCTTTAGATCTTAATGAAATATTCTATGGTAGCACCCCATTGGGAATGGGTTTTATATCTTGAACCAATGTACGCTTCTACACATAACATAAATACCAAACACTTTAAGTCTGATGACTTGAAGTCGATTTTCCTTAGCATAGTCATTTAACCACACAAAGTGAAGCGGATTCAAAAAGTTCCATAGTTTTGGACTCATTTGATTATTAATCATTTGAGATATGAATTCTGCTCACTGGGCCAAATGACTAAGGCCCTTTTAGCAGAGCTAAAGGAAACGGACCAGAGGCTTATTGGGCCTTACACATACTGATGTATGCGGCCCATCGAGCATTAGTGCCAAAGAAAATCTTTTGTACTTCATTACCTTATTGATGGCATCAATAAGCATGGCTGTGTTCATTTGATGAGACTCGAGCAGAAATCCCTTGAGGAGTTCCAAGATGAAGTGTAGAACCGATTTGACAGAAGTATTGAGATCCTCGATTGAATCGCGGAGGAAAATACTTGAGTCAAGAATTGGGTGATCATCTAACAGAATGAATCGGATCTTATTAGATATGCTCCGATTAATGATGAGTCACAAGAATCTTCCATAATCATTTAAGAATACGTTCTAAAATGTCTATGTTTACGCTAAATAAGTTTCTATCAGAATCAGTGAATAACACCACATTGGATGTGGACTGGGTGATTTCCAAATTTGTTTTTCTGATTAATTGGGATTGCAAGGTTTGTGTAAGACAGTAGTCAACAAACAAACTTGAACCCATATCTGATAAGTTCTACCTCGCTGGTTGTCCTAAGGAAACCAAGGCTTGCTACTTTTATGACAAATCCGAGGACAAAGTTTTGTTGTTCGGACAAAGTTTTGTTGTTCGGAACTGTGTCTTTTAAGAAAGATCATACTTTCCAAAAGGAACAGTGGGAGTAAAAGTACACATCGAAGAAATTCGATTTACACAGGAGGCTGCTCAACCTGTTGAGGAAGAGCAGCGGTGAGATCTACAAAGTGCTGTAAAATCTACACCTGTGGAGCCTGAAATTCGCAGATCCGAAAGGATCCGTCACTAACTCGAGAGTGATTTCTCGTAACCAATTGTCGTGATCTGTTGATCATTGAGAAGTGACGAGCATGCGAAATTCAAAGAAGCGATGGTGAGCCCCAACTCCGAAAATTGGCTGGGTATACATGTTAGCTTCACCGATCCATTTCTGGATTGAAGCAATGTTTTCCTTTGAGAAGTTCCGCCCCTATCTGTTTGGATCGAAGGTGATAGTACATACAGACCATTCAGTTCTGAAGTACTTGATGCAGAAGATGGATGCAATGCCGTGGCTTTTGAAATGGATTCTCCTTCTTCAAGAGTTTGACATTGAGGTCAAGGAGAAAAAGGGAGTTGAAAATGGAGTTGCTGATCATCATTCAAGGATCATGGTTGAAGAAGACGTTCCTACTGATGATTTTCTACCTGAGGAGAATGTCAATTTGGTTGAGACAGTGTTTGGAACGGATTTGGACAGAAATATGCAGAACTGTCAGATTGCAGAGAATGCATCGGTCGATGCCACCCTAGGGACGATCGATGCATGTCTCGATGCGGTGTTGATCGATGCACCCTCTTGGGTCGGTCGACGCACTGTGACTACGAACCTAGAACCATAAGAGGTTCAAATTAGTCACTACAACATGGATTTTTATGCCGTTTTGACGCCCGATCGACCATGGTTTGCAGATATTGCGAATTATCCATCTGTAGAGACTGAACCAGATGATCTCAAGGGGTATGCAAAGAAGAAGTTCTTTAGAAAACTAAGAAGGTTCTATTGGGATGAGCCTTATCTGTATAAGCACTATTCTGATGATATTTACAAAAGATGCATTGCAGAATCAGAGATTCCAGACGTTCTATTTCATTGTCATGGATCAGATTATGTTGGACATTTTGCTACTTTCAAGATAGTGTCTAAGGTTTTGCAAGCAGGCTTCTGGTGGCCTACTATGTTCATAGATGCTCATTTGTTTGTCTCTTAGTGTGATGCCTATCAGAGGAGAGTGAAAATCAGTAAGAAGCATGAGATGCCACACAATCGATTGTTGTGGCATTGATTTCATGGGTCCTTTTCCTCTATCTCATGGGAATAATTTCATTTGGATTGTTGTAGACTATGTGTCTAAGTGGGTGGATCCCATTTCGGATTTAGAGGCTCCAAGCCACTTTTCGGAGTCCGGGCCCATCATTGCTTCCGCGAAGGTCGCCGGTTCATCACTTTCAATGATCATCAGATCATTGCAATTAGTCACGAGAAATCCATAGTATCTCTCGGGTTCGTGACGGATCCTTCCAGATCTGCGAACTTCAGGCTCCACAGGCGCGGGTTCCACAGAGCTTTGTGGATCCAACTGCTGCTCTTCCTCAACAGGTTGAGCAGCTTCCTGTGCATCTTGAATTTCTTCGAGATGTACTTTACTCCCACTGTTTTTCTTAGAAAGAAATTCTCTCTCAAGAAAGGAACAGTCCCGAGCAACAAAAACTTTGTTCTCAGTTCGGTTGTAAAAGTAGTATGCCTTGGTATCCCTAGGATAACCAACGAAGTAGCATTTGTCTGATTTGGGTGCGAGCTTGTCAGAGATTAAACGTTTGACATAAGCCTCACAACCCCAAATCTTCAGGAAAGACAGACTTGGAACATTCCTAGTCCACAATTCACGTGGTGTCTTTTCCACTGATTTAGATGGCACCCTATTTAGTGTAAACGCAGACGTTTCTAGAGCGTATCCCCAAAAGGATAATGGAAGATCTGATTGACTCATCATAGACCGAACCATATCCAATAAGGTTCGATTCCTCCTCTCTGACACTCCATTCCATTGGGGTGTTCCAGGAGGAGTGAGTTGTGAAACAATTCCACACTCGCTCAGATAGTCGCTGAATTCTTGACTTAAGTATTCTCCTCCGCGATCCGACCGCAGAACTGTGATACTTTTGCCAAGTTGGTTCTGTACTTCATTCTTGAACTCCTTGAATCTATCAAAGGATTCTGACTTGTGTCTCATCAAATAGACATAGCCATACCTACTGAAGTCATCAGTGAAGGTAATGAAGTACTTGTAATTTCCTCTGGCAACATTGCTCATTGGCCCACATACATCAGTATGAATAAGGCCCAACAAATCACTGGCCCTTTCATTCGGTTTGTTGAAAGGGGCCCTAGCCATTTTGCCCATCAAGAAAGATTCTCATTTCTCACATGATTCAAAATCAAATGAGCCCAGAAGCCCATTTCGATGGAGTCTCTGAATGCGTTTCTCATTGATATGGGCCAAACGACAATGCCATAAGAAAGTCGGGTTTTCGTCATTTGACTTAAACCGCTTTGTATTTATGTTAAAGACATGCATTTCTTGGTTTAAGACATATAACCCATTATCTAATGGGGCGCTACCATAAAACGTACCATCACGATAAAAAGAACAAACTTTATTCTTAACAGCAAAATCAAAACCTTCCAAATCCAAAACGGAAACTGAAATTATGTTTCTGCTAATCGCAGCTACAAAGTAGCAATTATTCAAAGCTAAAACCATGCCCGAAGGTAAAGACAAATCGTAAGTGCCTACGGCCAGTGCAGCAACCTTAGCTCCATTCCCGACCCGTAGCTCCACTTGTCCTTTCTTCGGCATTTTACTGTTTCTTAGTGCCTGCATATTAGTACAAATATGAGCACCGCAGCCGGTATCCAATACCCACGACGTAGAACTAGAAGACATAACATTAAGTTCGATAACATAAATACCTGAGTCAGACGCATCATACGTCTTTTTCAGCTTCTTGTAATCTTCCATGAACTTCTTGCAGTCTCTCTTCCAATGCCCCAACTGCTTGCAGTAGTTGCATTTGTCCTCAGGAGAAGGTCCGGATTTGGGCTTTGGCTTGGGCTTGTCCTGACTCTCAGTTTGGACAACATGGGCCTTTCCCTTATCCTTCTTAGGTTTCTTAAACCTTTTACCCCCTTGTACCATCAGTACACTGGGAGTTGCCTTCTTGAGATTCGGCTATGTTGTCTTCAGCATGCCGTGCAACTCAGTCAATGTCTTAGTCATGTTTTGGATGTTGTAGTTCATTATGAACTGATCAAAACATGACATCAAAGACTGCAGAATCATGTCAGTGGCTAGCTCCTGGCTAATGGCACAATCCAGTTTCCCCAGGTTATCAATGTAACCCATCATTTTAAGGACATGAGGACTTACTGGACTGTCCTTAGCCAGCTTGCAATCCATGAGAGATTTAACCGTCTGGTATCTCTCTGTACGAGCTTGCTCCTGAAACAAAGCTTTCAGGCTGTTAATCATCTCAATCGGTGACATTACGTTCTCATATTTCTTCTGCAGCTCAGAGTTCATAGTCACCAGTATTAGACAATTAACGTCTTTGACATCAGCTGAATGCTTATCCCAAGCATTCTTTTCTGTCTGCGGGGCATTGGAACGTGGCCTCTCGGGGAGAACTCTTGTAAGGACATATTCCTTGTTCTCCTGCCTGAGAACTATTCTCAGGTTCCGATACCATTCCAAGAAATTTGATCCATTAAGCTTGTCCTTCTCAAGGACGGATCTTAGCGAGAAAGTGTTGATGTGAGTTGAGACAGACAAAGTTGTAATTAAAAGAGGTAGAGGTTTTAGTTATGATGCTCAAGAAATGAGAATTCTTATCTAATAAGAAAACTCGCATTGTATTCAAAAAATATGTTTCCTCAGATGAATACAATGAACCAAGATCCTCAGATCACCAAAATTTGAGCGGACGACTCGCCATCACCCAAACTGTAGTTATCTAGGTAAGCAAATCATTGCTAATTGTACCCAGTACAATTCTTGGTCGCAGATAAGACAACCCATGTCTTATCCACTCTGATGTCTCTGGGCCCAGAACTTCTGATGGCCCAGTCAAGTAAACCAATCTCTTCAGTCTTGTGATCATTAACAGTCGCACTGCAAGTCTGTCAATGATCACCTGCCTTACTCATGTAGCTGTGGATACCAAGGACTCCAAGGCTATCCAATAACGAAACAAGTCTTGACAGTAGACAAGATCGGGCAAGACATCAAGATCACTTGATATTTAGTCGAGGAAAGGAACTATTTAATTTTGATGTATATCCAATATACATCCAAGAAGTTGTTAAATTAATTAAAACATATAGTTTTATTAAGTTTAGTTTTAACTAGAACTTTAGGATTAAATTTGGTCCAGTAATTTACAGATTTGAGGTCCAACTATCAAGTCTGCGATTGGTGTGTCGATCGACGCCAACCATTGGCATCGGTCGACACAACCCAATTTTAAACCGGTCATCGATAACCGGTCAAACGGGATCGATAACCAATCGAGATAACCGGTTCAATCCGATTGAACCGATCTATCGATTCGCTTAGTCTGTGTCGACCGACACACCCAGTGTATCGACCGACACAGAATGATCTCCAAGACCGTGTGAGCGTTTTCGCGGTGTGTCGACCGACACAAGATTAGTGTCGATCGATACTATGCGACAAACCTCAAAACCTTTTACGAGTTTTCGTGGTGTGTCGACCGACACAAGATTAGTGTCGATCGACATCATACGACAAACCCTAAAATTTTATTATACGTTTCGCGGTGTGTCGACTGACACAAGCTTAGTGTCGATCGACACAGTGCGACAACAGTAGTTCATCGTTTTCAACAGAGACTTTAATCCGAGATTAATTTCTATAAAACACGATTCAACAGGCAATTAACTAATCAAATTCATCAGTATTCGATTTAAATGCCTCAGATTCAATAGACTAAACCATAATAGCTCTGATACCACTGTTGGATCGATAACTAGGATCTAGGGTTCGTTATATTGAATTTACCAACCTCGTTCTTACCTTGAACTGGCAGCGGAATGATTGGTGAACGAGATCAGTAAGCGACTCAGATGCTTCGCCTCTACCAGATACACACGCACACAAACCTGGAAACCGGGATGCTAGTGCCGGATCTTTGGGATCTCTGAGTTATGGTGTTTTCTCCTTTTTCTTTCAAGAAAAAGTCGACTACTTTATCCAGGTCGAAACTCTCAGGTTTTATTCAGACCTATAATCACTCTTAACGGGCCAACTTGTTTAAGTCACAAATCGAAACGTCTGTCCCGAAAACCCGATCTGTGTCGTCCGACACACAAACTGTGTCGATCGACACACCACCATATACTCGATATTAATGTGTATCCAATAAACATTAACATGATCATTACCATATTTTAAGCTTCCAGTTTGCTTAGGTGTGTGACCCTATAGGATCATATATTACTGGCAGTAAGTCTACAACTTACAGATTGCAAGAGGCTTCTAGCAAAACATTGCAACCGCCCAGTATTATACGAATGTCTGATCTCGACACACAACTATCATCAGGAGTGAGTACAATTGTGATTTCAGGACACTATCCCAACAGAGAAGGCAATGCTCGTACCAGCCAAAAGAGTCGTCTCCGTAGCCGCGCTCGGAGCTGCAGCTGTAGACTATTTCCGAGAAAAGTGACTATCAAGAACCTCAAAATCATCATTTGACGACCCAGTCACCTTCTTCTTCTCGACCTCGTCGGATGATCTCTTCGTCTTATTCTCCCCCAGCTCTCTTCTTGGCCTCCTCATCCCTTTTCTTCTCGACATCATCGGAAGACCTCATATCTACCCTCCTAACGGTTGAACTAGGAGAGGTCATGGATTTACCATCACCAGAACGGCTTGAACCAACAACTATATCGCTCTCTGAGGGCTTGGAGCTCTTCTTTTGGTCAATGACCATACTTGGTATAGCCTTCCTTAAGTTCCCCATTTTATTCTTCGGTTGGTAGCTAAATAAATAGTATTTAATATGTGAAAATTGGAAAATTCAAAAAGAAAGAAAGCAATTATGAAAGATGTGCTTACTGGTTTTTTGTAGTTTTGGGCTAAGTTTCGTGACCAAGCCTTGACAACTCCTTAGCGACCTCCTCCAAATACGCTTTACTAAGAGGTTGGAAGAATGATGATCTACAAGAAGACAATAAACAAGAGTATAACCTTCCGTTGAAAGGTTCTATTCGTTGAAGATCGGCACGCCTGGATTCGGGAACGAGAGCTCGTCCACCTTGATAAATTAGTATCTCATTTGCTAGTTGTGAACCTTTCTTGGTTTCTCACCGATCGTTAGCTTGAATTTCGGACGCAAGTTTATGTAAATACATGATGGCTTATTCGCGTTGATATTAACTTGACCGAAGGTCTTGAAGAGATCGATTAGCAACGGTTTTTCGAGAACTTTACCAAGTCTTGTATGGCCGGTCACATTCACGATGCTGGCAATGTTGAGCTGCGTAAAGGCAACCTTGTACCTCACGTAATGGAAACTGAAGGTTGGCAGAAAAGAAGAAAGATTCATAAAGGCGCATAAGCCGGAGGAACATGTATGGGCGATGTAAAGAAGAAGGACTCAAGATTTTCACACCCTCGCACCCCAAAAATGGCTTTAACGAAGTCAATGTTTTGCCATTATTTCCCCTTGAGGAATAATGTAGACTAGGTTGGCAAAATGCTGAAGTCACTAACAACAATTTGAGGAATAATTTCTTCTTTTTATTTCCCCTTGCCATTATTATTCATAGAACCCCGAATAGAATATGTCATCCTCCGGATAAGCGGGATGTGCTCATCAGAGTGCAAAGAAGATTGTTCGGCGGCATCCCTACGGAAGATTCGTCTTGCACCAAGATAATTCGTTTACTTGACTAATAATGGACAAGCTATTGGTCAAAGGAGATGAAGGGACACTATCACCATCAAAAGCACCTTTACTTGCGAGTCTGGCAGAGGATTCGCTCGACTCGGCTTGGATATGACCCATTTTAAAATGCCAATAAAGAAAGAGGAGGGTCATCAAGAAGGAAAATAAATAGAAGGCACAAAAGCCAAGAGAGAGAGAGAGAGCTCGGAAGAGAAAGTACTTGGAATTTTAACTCTGGTAATGAATGGTAAAGTGAAGGATGCGGAGAGTATTTATAGAAACAAAGGGATAGCAATCTTCGGAAGGACGCAACTCTACCTTTCAACAGATGCGACTTCGAGCCACACATGTCCGAACATTATTGGTTAACAAAGGAAGCATGCTCGAAACTTAAACGCGCTAGAGGCCACGTGTCAAAGAACATAAACAATGACGAGAATTAAATACGAGGATTTATTTCGAGATGGATCAGATGTAGTGTCTAGCAATGAACGACTTTAAAATTTGCAGACCTAGTTTTCAACCCAATTCTTCAAACAATGGGTCTTACTGTTTTAGGTGGGTTTAGCACCCCTTCTTTAGCTCGGTCCAACAGCAGATCGTCATGTCATACTCAAGCCTAATAAAAAGGAAGAAATGCCAAACTCGGCGAGGCCCGTCGCTAGAGTCCACGTCGACCTGCATAAAAGGAAATTAAAAATTTAATCACATTCAGGAAAAGAAAAAAGATAAAGATAAATCTCCGAAAAGGAATGAAAATCCAAGAATATTCGGATTTAACATTATCTAAAATAGGAGAGAATCTAGAAAATTGAAGTAATTCTCCTGATATAAATATATTTCTCTTGCGCGGGAACATTCTTGTACTTCATTAATTTCAGAGTAGAGAAATTGGGTAATCAATATTCGAACTCTAAGCTAATAAAACAACTACATTTTTGGTCTTTCAGTTATTGCATTTACATCCTTTGATCTCGGAATACTCGGTTTCCAAATACTATTAATTATCAAATTAATCCTTGTGAAAGTTCACCTTCAACACATTTTCCTACAAGATTTTATTCTTATAAAATATAATTTGAGTTTATCCGACGTGATCTTATTCAATTCATTATGGTTTATGCATAAGTTTCAAGGTCATTTTGCAAATGACAAATTGTATACGGTGGAGCCAAGAAGAGCGAGTGGTGGTCTGGCATTACATTATAACAATACTCATAATGTGGATATCGTATATGATAGCAATATGATTATTGACATTGAGGCATATAAGGGAAACATGTATCTATTTTTTTCTTTATGGAGATCTGGTATAAGAGTTAAGACATCAAGTATGGGAACGCTCGACTCAGTTTGGTCTGAACAACACTAATGCATGGTTTATCATAGGGGATCTAAACGAGAGTACAGAAAATCATGAAAAAAAACAAGAGGGAGCGTTAAGACATGATCGAATTTTGTCTCATTAAATAACATAATTCATGGTTGCAGTTTAATAAAATTTCCTTTCTTGGGAGAGTCCATATCATTGCGAGGCCGCCGAGGAAAGCAACTTATCATGTGTAAACTTGGCATGGCTTTAACAAATGAGGATTGGCATGCGATTTTTTCCTTTTCATTTGTGGAGTATTTGGGAATGATAGGATCGGATCATCGATTAATAGTGGCGATGACTGAGGATAAGTTACAAAAGAAACAAAGTCAGTTTAGATTTGAAAAAAGATGGATAGGGAAGAAAGGTCTGGTGGAAACTATCAAATTAGGATGGGAGGATGAGGGGAACATGGATTGAAACGGTTTTATCTCTACGATAGGCAGATGCCGACACGAATTGTCAAATTGGAGGAAAAACAACTTGCAATACGGAAAGGAAAAAAATAATGGATTACAAAAAGCCCTGGAGGAGATTCAAAAGGATGATAATAAGACTCAAGACGAAGTCCTAGAAATTAAAAAGAAACTAAAGGAGGCTTATAGGGGCGGCATGACTGCACAATTTTTTCATATATTCGGATAGCATGATTGCACTATTTTTTCAACAAGCTTGGCCAATAGTCAAACATGACGTCCTGAATTTGGTTATTAGATCATCCAAACCTGTCTCGGACGAGCAGTACGTACCAACCTAGACCATGAGGCCGATCGAGTTGTTCCCGACCACGCGGAACGTACCTGAGGAGGTTCATGAGGCCAAGACATGTTATAAAAGGCCAAATGATGTGGAACTGAGGATTAATCAGCTAACAACATGTTTCAGGAGTAATGATCATTCTAGAACCCAACTAGAACCATCCCATTTGGAGATGGTCGACGACCGTCCACCAAGAGCCTTAGCCGAGTCCTGGAAGATGACCATAGGAAAATTGGTTCGAACCAATCATTCCAGACTTGATATCCACCAGAAAGTATGCTATTTGGAAGAGTTTGGTCAGAAGGAATCAGCCTTGGTTCGAGCTAATCTTGGCGTATGTCTAGAAGCTGTCCATTTAGCCCTGTCTGTAGATATAGGTGCATTCAAGAGAGGATTGCGATCGGACCATGAGAATTCAAGCTTCAACTCAACCTTTTTCTAACAACTTGACTCACCAAGGAATCTTCACGAAGTGGAATCACATCAAGACCATTTTCTATGAATAAGTTATGCCCGTTTCAAGACAGGTGATTTTCAGGGACCCGATAAAGACCGACTTGCACATTTTAGAGTGCTCAGAACGAACCAGGATGAATCAAGGAGTAAAGGAACTTGTTCTGGATTCTTGATTCCTCAGGGAATTCATGAAAGTTCGAATCACACCAATACCAGCTCTTACAAAGAATATATGCAAGATCAAACCCGATGGTTGCTGGACCTGCCTTATTTGGAAGCTCACGGATTTAGTGAACTCCAGAACTATGTTTGGCGACAAGGAGCACGTGAAACATCTCCTTGGGCTGAGGTTTATACTATTTTCCCTTAAGTGTGGTTTTATCCCAATTGGGTTTTCCCACTAAGGTTCTTAATGAGGTAAACCAAAACCCGATACAAGAGAAGGAGAATCTGGCTATTTAAGCCATTCTTTTCGTTGCTAATAAGTTCAAGCAAGTTTAAACTAAAAACCTTAAAGGAGTTTAGCCTAATTCGGCGCAGCCACTCTTCTCTCTCGCGTGGATTCCCCTTGAGGACGTAGTGCTGTTACTTGCTCGTGTTATTGTGCTACTGAAGTGTCCCTGCTGTGTTCTGATCTCATCTACAATCGCAATCCATCCATTGAGAAGCCTTGAGAGCGCCTTCAGCCAGCAAGCTTTTCCCATTCGACCACTGACCATCGTCCATCGACCATCGACCACGGATCAACCAGAGAGTGTCTCCGACCAGCCGGGTGACCCAAACAACTATCCACCTCCCATATTACATCATCTGGTATAAGAGATAAAAGCTCCTACCTCCCGGTTGTGTTCATCCAACCTTTATCTTCCTCAATTTCGTTTTGCATTTTTTGTTTTTTGGTTGATTGCTTCTTTATAAATCGAAAAATCCAAAAAAAAATTGTCATGTTTTTGTCTTGTTTTGCTTCTGTCCAACGATTTTTTTTTCTTATTTTGGCTTCTGTTTCATTGCTTCTATAAACTGAAAATTAAAGAAAAAATGTTAGTTTCGATTGTAGGTTGTTTAAAATCAAATCGGCCGCTAGTAGCTCTTACCGCTAGGTTTTTGTTTACTTGCGATTGTTGTTTGGTTCATAGCCTTGCATTTGCTAATGATCGTTCCTGTGTTTCTGATTTAATTTTGTTTTGAATTGCTGCATTCATATTCTGAATATCAAAAAAAAAAAGTGTTAGAAATCGATTGCTAAGTTGTTGAAAACCAAACCGGCCGCATTTTTAGTCTTATCACTAGGGTTGTTGCTACTTGTTTGGTTTAATAGCTTGCGATTGATATTGTGTGTCTCTGCCTGCATTCTGTTTTCTTTTAAACTCTGTTGCATTCATACCTAAAGAAAAGAAAATAAAAATAGTGTGCTTAATTGTCTAGGACCGACTGCATACTTCTCTCGCTAGGTTGAATCGGCCAAGTGTTGTTTCTCTTGTTGCTTGCGATTGATGCTATCTGGTTTTGTGTTTGTGGTGTGCGTTCTGTTCATTGCTTGCCTTTGAAGTTCTTACTCATTACTGCATTCATATCACACGTCATCTAGGTTGCATAGTTCATCTAGGTTGTTAAATAGTCAGAGAAAAGTAAACCGGTCATATTTGCATATTTCCATTTTTACGATTTTCCTTTTTGTTGTATTTTGCCTTTTCTCTTGTTGTTACTTGTTGACTACCCTGCATTCATACTATTGAACTTAACATTTTTCATTCTCTGTTGCATTCATAAGTAAAAAAAATAAAAAATCGGTTAGCTTTTAGTTGCATTTTTCCAATTCTGCATTTTTCCATTTGTTGCGAATTGCCGATTTGCCTTTTTTGTTCTTCTTGTTTATTTCTAGTTCCTGTGGCACTTTATTTCTTGTTTAGTGTTGTTCTTACAGGAATTAGCTACCATGGAAAGTGGAGAAGAAGACCTGGCTGAAGATAAAGTTAGTTTTGGTGGTGGACCAGTTCAAGTGCAATACAACTCTAAACCTAATGATCATTCACATGATGAAGGAGAAGACTATGAGCCGCATAACCTCTATTTCCAGGTCTTGAACAAGACCCAGAGGCATATTTAAGATGGAAGAGAGGCTTGGAAGATTCGTTTTGGTATCACAAAGTCCCGAAGGAGAAGAGATTATCTCATCTCATCAATGCACTTGTTGGAGAAGCTTCTATATGGTGGATACAAGAAGAAGCTCTCAACTACTGCCATAACCCGATCACTACTTGGGGAGTTTTAAAGCAGCATGTGTACAAGGAATTTGTACAAAATTCCAACAACCGTAGCTACCTTCCCAAGAGGCTTATGATGAGATCATATTCACGAGTTTGGATGCCAACACCAAAGAAGGAGATTGTTTTGGGTCAACAACCCACCAAGAGCCAATCTCATGAACAATGTATAGGCACGCCAAAGAAGGTAGCAGATCATGAAGTTACCACCAGCCTTATTCAGATCCAAGAAGAACCATAGGTTCACATAATTACTCAACACGTTGTGGCATTGGAGAAAACCGAAACGCCTCGACCAAAGGTTAAAGTGTCCCAACCCAACTCTTTTCCATCTGATTATAATGAATCAAAAACTGTTTTAATGCACTTGGGATTACCCAAAAGTGTTGAGAATGACGTAGGAATGATAGAGAGTCCAATGGACCGCACGGACCAACGGACCGGAGGCGAGACCGAGAAACAAGTGGAACCGGCCAACCCAGAATGTAATCCGACTGAGGCCAATGGAGATAACGATGCAGAGAGTTTCCCATGGAACTCAGACCAGAACAGAGGCTTGATCCTGAGCCACCTACTCAGTGGAGCACTGCATGAAAGCCCTTACACCCACAAGCCAGAAATCCATCAAGGTAAGGCCATGGACTCTTGAAACCGCATGAAGGCTAACTTGCTTTCTATTGGTGCAGGTTATGCAGATTCGAGGTCGAATCCTTTTTAAGAGAGAGGGTATGATGAGGACATCGGATCATCTAAACCCGGCCCGGACGAGCTGTACGTACCAACCTCGACAAAGAGGCTGATCGAGTTGTTCCTGACCACGCGGAACTTACCTGAAGAGGTTCATGAGGCCAAGACATGTTATACAAGGCCAAAGATGTGGAACTGAGGATTCATCAGTCAACAACATGTATCATGAGTAATGGTCGTTCCAGAACCCAACTGGAACGATCCCATTTGGAGATGGTCGACAACCGTCCACCTGAAGCCTTAGCCAAGTCCTAGAAGATGACCATAGGAGAATTGGTTCGAACCAATCATACCAGACTTGATATCAACCAGAAAGTATGCTATTTGGAAAAGTTTGGTCAGAAGGAGTCAGCCTTGGTTCGAGCTAATCTTGGCGTATGTCTAGAAGCTGTCTATTTAGCCATGTCTGCGGATATAGGTGCATTCAAGAGAGTATTGCGATCGGACCATTAGGATTCAAGCTCCAACTCAACCTGTTATGGAAACTTAACTCACCAAGGAATCTTCACGAAGTGGAATCACATCAATACCATTTTATATGAAGAAGTTATGCCCGTTTCAAGACAGGTGATTTTCAGGGAACCCGATAAAGACCGACTTGCACATTTTGGAGTGCTCAGAACGAACCAGAATGAATCAAGGAGTAATGTAACTTTTTCTGGATTCTTGATTCATCAGGGATGCATGAGAGTTAGAATCACACCAATACCAGCTCTTACAAAGAAGTTATGCAAGATCAAACCCGAAGGTTGCTGGACCTGCCTTATTTGGAAGCTCACGGATTTAGTGAACTCCAGATCTATGTTTGGCCACCAGGAGCACGTGCAACATCTCCTGGGGCTGAGGTTTATACTCTTTTCTCCTTAAGTATGGTTTTATCCCAGTTTGGTTTTCCCACTAAGGTTTTTAATGAGGTAAACCAAAGCCCGATACAAGAGAAGGAGAATCCGGCCCGTCCAACCTTCCTTCTTGCCTTTTCTTTTATGATTTCGACCAGGCCTTTTTTGGCCCACTTGTAACCTAGACTATTGGCTATTTAAGCCATTCTTTTCGTTGCTAGTAATTTCAAGCAAGTTTAAACTTAAAACCTTAAAGGAGTTTAGCCAAAAACTAAAAACTCTCGCGTGGATTCCCCTTGAGGACGTAGTGTTGTTACTTGCTCGTGTTATTGTGCTACTGAAGTGTCCCTGTTGTGTTCTGATCTCATCTACAATCGCAATCCATCCATTGAGAAGCCTTGAGAGCGCCTTCGGCCAGCAAGCTTTTCCCATTCGACCACCGACCATCGTCCATCGACCATCGACCACGGATCAACCAGATAGCGTCTCCGACCAGCTGGATGACCCAAACAACTATGCACCTCCCATCTACCATCAATATGTCTTATCCCAAAAACGGACCGAACAACTAGGATGATAGAGCTTCGCCCTATTAGCCTATGTAATGTTGGATATAAAATAATTTCAAAGAATCTCTATCAACGACTAAAGGGTCTCCTACCAAATATTATATCGGAAACCCTGTTGGCATTTGTAGCAGGGACATTAATTTCCTATAATATTCTTATTTCTCATGAAATGATCCACGGCGTAAGTCCAAAACCATCATGAAAAGTAAAATATATAGCAATTAAGACGGGCATGAGTAAGGCATACAATCAGGTTGAATTGACTTCCATTGAGAACTGCCTCCTGAAAATTGGCTTTGCAACGCAATGGATAAAACGGATGATGTGGTGCATTACTACGGTTCTCATAAATGATACAAAGTTCTCATAAATGAACAACGACGTGGACTGTTACTCTAGAGAGGGGACTGCGACAGGGTGATCCAGTATCGCCATATATATTCATTATATATACAAAACCTTGATAGAAAACATAAATAAAGTTGGAAGATAAAAGCACTTAACATGAGTTAAGGTGGCAAGGGCATGTCATCCAATATCACATTTGTTATTTGTGGATGATAGCTTTTTTTTTTGCAAAGCAAAAACACAAGAGGGCCAGACAATTATAAGGATCCTGATGATTATGAGGGAGTCTCAGGGAAACAAATTAATTTAGTGAATTGAATTGAATTTGGCCATGAGGTGTAGGAGGGGACACGAGATGAAATGAAAAGTATCTTGGGCATAACAACATTGGGAGGAATGGGATCATATATGGGTATACCAGATATTTTAGGCGGTGCAAAGACATAGATCTTCAGCTTCCGTCAAGATAAACTTCATAGTGAGATAAATGGATGGAAAAGAAAGCTCCTTTCAAGAGGTGAAAAAGAGGTTTTGATCAAATCGATAGCAGCAGAGATGTCTAACCATGTAATGTCATGTTATCGACTACCAAAATTAGTGACCACGAAATTGTTGAGTATTGTGTCTCAGTTCTAGTGGCCTCAGGCGATATAGGTAAAGGTATGCATTGGATGTCATGGGACAAAATGTGTCGGGATAAAGGTAATGGAGGCATTGGATTTCAGGAATTTACATATATCAACACGGATTTTCTAGACAAACAATTGTGGAGGTTAATTGATAAACCAGATATGCTTTTCTCAAAAGTTTTTAGGAGCAAATACTTTCGGAAAACGAATTCCCTATTTTAGATTGGATCATATTCACCATCCTATGGATGGAGGAATACAGTATAAGCTAGATCTCTGGTTAAAAAGGACTCATATATGTTTGTCATTTGTATGCAAATTCTATCAAAGATGATTGACAATGCGGCTTCAGAGGGAAAAATGGGATATCATCCCTATTGTAGGGAGTTAAACCTAACTCATCTTTGTTTTGCAGTTGATCTACTAATATTTTAAGATGGTAAGATGAGTTCGGCCGAGGGGCTACAAGAAACTCTCAAGGGCTTCTCACAAGCATTTGGTCTTCAGATAAGCTTTGAAAAATCTACATTATATATGGCTGGAAATAGAGAAGAGGATCAAGAGGAGATTCAGAACCAATTCCAATTCACTTGTGGTTCCCTGCCGGTTAGATACTTGGGATATCCTCTGATTACAAACAGAATGAGCTTAAACGACTACACTCCTTTAATAGAGAAAATCCGAGCAAAGATATGCATATGGACAACAAGAAGTTTATCAATTGCGGGGAGGTTACAACTGATAAGTTCGGTTATTCATAGCCTCACCAACTTATGGATTTCAGCTTTCAGGCTTCCCAAAAAGTGTATTGCTGAGATAGACAAGCTCTGCTCAGCTTTCCTATGGTCTGGTCTGGTTCTGAATTCAAAAGAAAAGCAAAAGTTGCTTGGAAAGAATGTTGTAAGCCGAAAGTTGGAGGTCTAGGCTTGAAATCAGTGGGTGAAGCAAATAACGTAAGTTGTCTGAAACTTGTTTGGCGAATCCTATCTTGCAGGAACTCTTTATGGGTTAAATGGATTCACAAATATCTCATTAATAAAGGATCCTTTTGGTTTGTTAAAGAGAAATCATCTCTGGGTAGTTGGATGTGAAGAAAGCTACTAAAGTACAGGAGTGTGGCAATGGGTTTTGTTAAGGCGGAGATAGAAAATGGTGAAACAATTTCCTTCTGGTACGACAACTGGTCGTCTATGGGCAAACTGATTGAGGTAGCGGGACATAGAGGTTGTACTGATTTGGGTATCAGCCTAACAGCAACAATACCTGAAGCGGTGACAATGAGAAGAAGAAACAGACACCATAGATCAGAACTTCTAAATGAAGTTGAGGCTGAATTGTCGATGATCAGAATTACGGGACTAAGTACCGATGAGAATAAGTGGTTGTGGAGGAGTAAAGAAAACAAATTTAATCAAAACTTCAACAGAAAAAAGACTTGGAATCAGATTCGGGAAAGAAAATCGGAGGTCATTTGGAGTAAAGTAATCTGGTTCTCCAAAGAAACTCCAAAAATATTCATTCCAAACTTGGACAACAGCTCTGAATAGGCTGCCTACAGGCGACATAATGTTATCTTGGAAAATAAGAGTAGACGCTAAATGTATCTTCTGCAAAACTCAACTTGAAACGAGAGACCATTTGTTCTTTCAATGTCCCTATTCCGAAGAGGTATGGAGTAACCTTTGTGCAAACCTTTTCTCAGACAAATATTCTACAATATGGTCACGGTTAATGGAAGTCTTACTGATGAGGATAAAGGATAAGACCACACAGTTTCTATGGAGATATCTTTTCCAAGTAACAGTCTACGAGATTTGGAGGGAGAGAAACGCGAGATGACATGAGGAGGTAAATCTTCCACCGTTGATCATAATTCGCAACATTGACAAACAAGTTCGAAATATAATCACCTCTATTCGAGGTGAGGGAAATGCAGGATTCGAAAAGGCTCCTACAAGATAGACGAAATGTAATAGGAGTGATTGTTTTCGTTAAAAGTTGCAGTACTTGTAAAACCAAAGTTTTTGAATAAATTTAACAATTTTTCAAAAAAAAAATAAAGGACTCATTAAGAGGGTGGACACATAATAATCAATTTCAATATGGAATGACTCATGGATCCTAGCTTATCGCCCGAGACCAGCAACATGTAAATCAAATATGAACACCAATCTGACTACAGTTGATCAGTTGATTGATCATCACAACAAGGTTTGGAACACACAATTGATTGAGATGATCATTGACCCTGAAGATGTGGTTTTAATTGGGAGCATTCATATTAGTAGGTTTAACTGGCCTGATTCGAATGGATGGCATTTGACAAAATATAGAAAATATACGGTCAAGTCAAGATATCGGATAGAAAGAGAGTTATCAGATAAAGGTGCAGATCCACTATTTTTGTGTCCATATATTGAGGGTTTGCAAGCTTTCTCTTGGAAGATAAAATATCCACCGAAATGATGACATTCTATATGACATGTAATTTCGGTTGTTTACCGGTTACGAGAAAATTTAATGCAAGAGGGTTAAAAAATTTGATACATGTTGTATACAGTGTGGAGTAGAGGAAACAGTAAATCGTGTTATTTGAATGCCCTCCGGCTTTACAGACTTGGCACTCTCACAAATTCCAACAAACCTAAAATATTTTTCCACGTTATCGGTCTTCACGAATATGGATTGTTTATTTTGGAGGTTACCACCTAATGACACAAATAACCAATTTCCGTGGATATTATGGTGCATATGGAAAATCAGAAATGATATGATATACAGTCAGATTGATAGAAGTCTTCAAGAAACGTTAAGAATGTCGAAAACATAGTCTACAACATGGGGAGATGCTTAAAAACTAGGGACAAAATAACCGTCATAACATTTGGTAGAACAACCACTTTCCAGAGACAATTTAGACCAACAACCTCAATGGTATTATGATGAGAGCAATGAATATAGGAAAAAGTATGTGCCCTCTTCATGCAGAATTTGAACCTCTTATTTGGGCCATGGAATGTATTAAGTTTTTCCAGAAAAAACACATAAATTTTGCAACGAAGTGCTCTGAATTGATGAAGATACCGTCTGAACTAGAGGAATAATCAGTTTTCTCGATACATCTGAAAGAGTTCGAACAAAGAAATGAATTTTTTTTCATGATAGTAGATCTCAAACATACCCTTGTTCGAAAAGTTTGACAGTAGATAGACTAATACGAAATGTTTGCATCAGGTAGTGAAGTATTGAGCAATAAGTTTTCTTTTGTATTATATATATATTCCAAAATTTCTTTGCCAAAATTTTTTTTGTTGGTGTTTCTTGGCTTCGTGTCTCTGTTGTGATTGGATTAACGTTCTTATATTTCATTCTTGTAACTCGTTTAGTCACGGTAATATGATTTTTGAATTCTTATTAATTGAATATTGTAGGTGTGTCAAAACCTACCTAAACTATGGCAACTATTTTTCAAATTAGAAACTTTTAATTGTGAATATTATAAATTACTCTTTATTTTACTTTGAGTTATCCAATATTTACGTATTAAATTCGTATTTTCAGAATATTTTTGTAATGGCCTAATGGATTGGATTATCTGCAAAATACGTTAGCACTTCCCATCGCGTAGTACATTCTTTACAACCATTTTCTCTTTCAAACGCTCTATATTGGATTATTATTGTTTTTTATTAAATAAGTTTTTTTTTTGGTATCTCTAAGATCTCAACTCGGTCTATCCTAAGATAGCAAGAATTTTAGGATTTTTCTTAAAGGATTCTAAAAGAAGGATTTAAGAACACGGTGAGAATATGGAAAGTAGGGTTTCGCTTTAGGTTTCCGCAATGGAATAAAGCGGTAAAGAGAGGTGTTTAAGACGCCGGAGAGAAATTAGGTCAAACTCAATTTGCTAAATCTCTCAGGCCCAAATATTATGAAAAGCGTGAATTTATTGAATGATGAGGTCCCCTTATATAGGGTTACAAAGTCGGTTTAACAATAAAGGAAAATTGAGATAAACATAAATATTTCCTAATATCTCGGTTCTGATTTTATAGAATATTTTCGTATCTCGGTGCCGCTATGCGCCGCCTTTGCTCTATTTGCGACTTGCGTCCTCTAAATACCTAGATGTAAGTTGGTTGAACCGAGTCGGGTTTAATCCATATTTTACCGACTTGGGCCCTAAACCGTCTTTCCATTCTGGGCCGACCTAAATTCCTGAATAGGCTTTTTTAGGGAAAGTGCTAATCTTGACTCCAACAATAAGCCCCCCTAGTGCGGCGACTTGAATTTATTCAAGTCGGCGTTGCGAGGAGTTAACTTATGGTTTAGGAAGTAATTTTTCGTGGGCCCAGACCCTTCATCGTGATGACCTTCCTTCTTTTTAGGCCCAAACTGGCGGACCGATTACGGCCTTACTCAAATTGGGATAAGTCCAATCGTGAAGATTTGGACCGGTTTTGTTGAAAATCGGATTGATTTTTGGTCGGACGGGTTCATAGCTGCAAGAGGCGAAGCGTCGCCTAGGTAATTATTGCCTCGGATACGACGCCATCATTTTCACTATAAATAGCCCATTTTCGCTTCTTACTTCTTCATTCCTGCTTAAGTGAAGAAGATAAAAGGTAACTTTCGCTCTCCACCGGGTTTTATTTTCCGATCAGTTCTCTGTCGTTGCTCAGCCTTAGGTTCTTAGGATTTTAGATCAAACTCATTATCTGTTGCGTGCGTTCTTCATCTGTTCTTCAAAAGTCATGTCTTTGATCCGTTGCTCTGGGAATAAAGATAAGGAAGTTGTTACCGTCTCGTCCGCGGACGATTCGTCAAGTCGTCGATCTGTTTCATCCGATTCGACATCTTCGAGCACTTCCTCCGACTTGAGGAATCATCTTGTTCATCATGAAGTCGAAGAGTTCCAACGTCGTCGCGAGTTGTCACGGCAAACTGATGCTGCCGAGAGTTCTGGTCGGGAGGACTTTATCATCCCGCAGCTGCGAGATTCTGATCATGAAGGTTCTGATGAGGATGACGTCGATGTCGATCAGGACGATTCTGACAATGACATTCTTCTTCCTGAAATGTCGGGTGCTCCCAACGAGGCGTACGGCAATGTTTTCGAGACCTGATCTACTGTGAAGTCGGTAATGTCTACGCTCCAGGGTTGCGGAGCAGATCCAAATATTAAGTTCCTCATTCCTTGTACGCTTGACCGTCCTTGGAATCCTCCATCGGGATATATGACTCTCTATGAGTCATATTTCATTAACACCGACACTAGGGGTTGTCGCTGCTGGTTCCCGCTTCCGGACTTGCTGGTTTTCTATTGTCAACGCCGTGAAATCGCCATCTCTCAGCTTTCGGCCGTCACGATACCCGTCAGCATCTTCGAGGAAATAACTTCAATCAATTATATGAAGAAAACTAGTCCAGGATGTTTTGCGGTCCAACTTAAGAGCGGTAACCGTGTAGTGACGGATGCGCCGAACAAGATCAACAACTGGCAGAGATATTACTTCTATGTCGAGTTATCTCCATTAGTTGTTCCTGACGATCATAAGGAACTCATCATGACGTTGTGGAATACGAATTTTGGTAGATGTCGTTCTGAATTTGCCGTCAATCAAATGTGATGATTTACTTAATTATGTTTTGTTATTGCAGTGCATCACCCCTTTCTCAAGCCGTACCCGGAGAACTTCTTCCCGATCCTTCAAGATATCCAATCTCTCGGTCTTCGCAAGTGGTCGGACCTTTCTCGGGATCGTATAAACAAATCTCTCCCGCGGATCTCCAAAGGTTTGTTTACCGTTTTGCAAAAGTTGATGTCTTTTCGCCGATTCTGAGTTTTTCCCTTTTCCATTTTAGTTAAGTGGAATACCAAGGCGAAGGTTACCCCTGAACAACTCGTAAAACCAAGGAGGATGGGCAAGGTGAAAAGAATCGAATCGGTCGATTACTCAAAGAAAATTTCGTCCAAATCTTCTTTATCTGCTAAGTCGTCGAAGGAGAAGGACGTGCTTGCGTCACCAAGGCGTCAACCAATCGGCTGATGTCGTTGAGAAGTCAAAGGCTTCTCAAGTCGCAACGAGTACTGAGCCAAATACGGCGATTTTGCCTTCCAAACTCCCGCCTAAGGCTCCGTCTAGAAAGAGGGCTGTCGAAGACAAGTCGAGCCAAGAGAGGTCGGCGAAGAAAGCTGCCAAGGCGGTCAGGCCTGTCCAGGAGTTTTCTGCCGAGAAGGCGGCTTCTGACAAACCTGTTAAGGCCAAAAACCCGTGGCAACGGTTCTATGAGGTAAACGGGGATGTCGTCAATTCTTCCGGCAACAAGAAGCCCTTCTCTTCTCTAAAGGAGATTGTTTTGGTCAAACCTCGGCGTGAGTTGAAGGAGGGTGAAGCCCGTCCGTCGATCCACAACTTCGCGTATCAATATGCAAGCGAAGTCCCGCTTATCGATAACCCTCGAGCATGTTTCGACATGTTGACTTGTGTCAGGGGTAATGAATCGGACTGGCCGGTTTTGCAGGAGTTGCCTCACTCCGACACAATCCTTAAACTGAAGTAAGCCGAAGCAACAGTAAGTCGTTCTCCGTAGAGTCTTGTCGGTTTCTCTTCTTTTTAATCGTAATTTTATTCTATTTATGTAGATGATCGCGGTTTCAAACCGTGTGGCCCTTGAGAGTTCCTGGAGTGCTCAGAAGATGGCTGATGCGGTTGTTAAGCAGGACGAGCTCCTCAAGAAGTCGAAGGAGGAGAAAAAGGCTTTGGAGGCGAACAACCTGGTTTCTCGCGGATAAGCTTCGTTGTGCAGGGGATAAGCTAAGTCTCGCCGAGGAGAAGTCGAAGGCCGATCTTCTCAAATTTAAATCGGAGAAGAAGTGCCAGCAGAAGTTTTGTGCCGACTTGGTTCGGAAAGAGAGAGAAAGGGTTGAAGCCGCGGTTAGGGCGAAGGCGCAAACTCACTTTGATCTCTTCCAGCGTTATGAGAAGGATCAAGAGGATGTTGTTGCCTTGCAGATTGAGCAAGCCCAAATCTCTAGTCTTAAGAAGTGTTTGATGAAGCTTAACGGGGAGGGCGTGTTGGTTCCTCAGGCCGTCTTGGATCAGATAACTGCTGACGAGATCGCGGTGAATGTGAAGCTCGACAAGATGGAAGTCGTGACGAAGGAGGAGCTCACATTTGTTCTCTCGCCGGTTCATCACCCTCTCCTTAATCTGTTCCATGATTCGCCTCCTCCTATTCCTCGGGATATTGATGAATTCGGGACCAATCGCGGAGTGATCCCGGAGGCGATTATTGCCGACCTCGTTCGGTCAGTTAGCTCGGAGGTCGCGACTTTGGATGGTTTCTCTAAGGCGCAGGATGTGATTGTTGAGAGAAATGAAGCCGAGAAAGTTACCGATCCAGAGAAGTCGGCGGGGGCCGAATAACTCTTTTTTTGTATTTTGTATCGGCCTTGTAATGATCCTCTCCTCTTTTCTTCTTTTTTATTTATTGTTAAGACTTTTGTCCTCCGCTTTTAAGAGAAAAATTAAGTTAATTTTTGCATCTATCCTTTAAATCGGATTCTGGTTATAGTATTCACGCTTGCAATTTAAGTCGGACTAATCTTGTATTTAAATTTGTTCTCGATAATTTAAAACAGAGCGACTTAAACCATGCTTGTGATTTAGTCGGACTAATCTTGTATTTAAACTTGTTCTTGACAAATTTAAGACAGACAGCGACTTAAATCGTATTTTGGCCATACTTGTGATTTAGTCGGACTAATCTTGTATTTAAACTTGTTCTTGACAAATTTAAAACAGATAGCGACTTGAACCATGCTTGCAATTTAGTCGGGCTAATCTTGTATTTAAAATTGTTCTTGATAGATTTAAAACAGATAGCGACTTAAATCGCATTTTGGCCATACTTGCCATTTAGTCGGTTTGCGAGACTTATGTGTGCTCGGCTTACTTGTTCAGAGGACAAACAAATATGCGAGGCTTAAATGCTCGGCTTATTTGTTATCGCCCACCACAAAGAACGTACGGGTACGAGCCCGGATTTTTAGTGCGAGACGGATCTCGGCTTTTCCTTGCCATGATGTGCACCTCATGCACAAGGAAGACCACACCCCTGGCCAGAGGGCATGATGCTAGTGCGAGTCTTATTGGATACTCGGCTTTCTGCGAGCTTCTAAACTCGAATTTTTACGAACTAAGGAGCTCGGCTTTCGATTTGCGAGTTTAAACTCGGCTTAAGTTTGCGAATTGAAACTCGGCTTTAGTTTGCGAGTTAAAACTCGGCTTTAGTTATGGTCAAGTAATATCAAGAGATTTGAAGAGGGCTAACCTGATTTCGGCCTCGATAAGCTTTTAAATCAGCAAAGGCTGTAAGATAAAGTTTTATTAGATTTGCGAATGTGCCGATGAAGGCTGCCTACGTATCTTCCGAGGTAAGTCGAGGATACCGCCTTCATGCTATATAGCCATGGGGTGCCGAGGATAACATTATAAATGGTTGGTTTGTCGATGTCATGAAACTTTACCAATTTGTTAACTCCCCCTGCGTAAACCGGCAGCTTGATTGTCCCGATCGTGTATGTCGTTTCGCTTGTAAAATCCGTGAGTGGCTTAGCTTTCTGCTTGATATCTTCTTCCTTGATCTCCATCTTCTTAAGCGTATCCAGGAAGATCAGATTTATTGAACTGCCAGTGTCAACCAATATCCGAGATACCTGGCAGCTTCCGATGAGTAGCTCGACCACCAGTGGATCGTTATGAGGATAATGGGTCCCGTTGAGATCTTGATCAATGAAGACGACATGAGGATCGTCTGACAGGATTGGCTGAGGCGCGTTTTGGGCGGCTAACGCTAGGCGCTCATATACCTTGATCGACCGAACTGAGTCGTTTACGGAGATTAGGCCGCCCATAATCATGTTGATTCTTCGGACGGCTTTAGGAGTTTCCTCTTCATCTTCTTCTTCTCGTTCGCGTTTCAAAGCTATGCTTTTGATGCGCCGCTGTTGTTTGCCTTGCTTGGGCGCCTGTCCGTCAACCATTCGCTCTTCTCGTTGTCCAGATTCTTCCCTCAATATGTCTACTGCCGCTTTGATTTCTTCATCAGAGAGTCGGGCATATAATGCGTCTTTGAGGTTCCGACATTCAGCAGTATCGTGCGAGGTGGCTTTATGGTACTCGCAATATTTTTCTTCTGTAGTGGAAGCAGCTTGCGGTGCTCTATTTGCGACTTGCATCCTCTAAAACCCTAGATGTAAGCCGGTTGAACCGAGTCGGGTTTAATCCATGTTTTACCAATTTGTTTTCTAAACCGTCTTTCCATTCTGGGCCGACCTAAATTCCTGAATAGACCTTTTTAGGGAAAGTGCTAATCTTGACTCCAACAGTATCATTCGAAAATATAGGTTTACTCGGACCAAATGTCATATCGTCCTTACTTACCCCTCTTGACAAAACTCTCTCTTCTATCATTTCGACTTCAAGGAGACTTGATCTCATATGACCTCACATCTGTAAAACTAATATCTTATGTCCCAATATAATCTACATGCCTCTTCTTGTTTTAATACCAAAACAACTCTGACCCATCACCCATTTCACCCAGCTCCTTAATCCTTCCCGACCCAGCTCCTTTCCCAATTACAAAATGATTTATTTAAATAAAAAGAAATGTTATGAAATTAAATCGGGATACAAAAAAAAAAGACAATGACGACTCGAGCTGCGTTCCTCTCTTCTCCGATGAGCTGCGTCTCTTCCGACAAGCCTCCGACAACCTCTCTTGCCTGCTAAATCGAGGTTTGTTCTTCATTCGTCTACCTTTGAGTAATTTTTAATATTTTTGGCTCCAAATTAAGGTGCATTTTGGGATTGAATCTGAATTGGGAATGCACATTGCGTATCAATGTTAATTGGGGTAGAGCTCGGGATTCATGGTTGAATTTAATTCAAACCCGATTAATTGCATTTTTTGCGATAGGGGTAAAACTAGTAAAACCAGTGATAATTGAGAAATTCGGTAGAACTAGTAAAACTAGTAGTACTAATTGTGTTTTTTGTATTGTTTTTGCAGGATACAATGAGCAACAACGTCAGCATACATTTTAAATGCCAAGGTTGGATGTATAGTTTGCTATTGAAGAAATCAGTGGAAGAGATAACTTTGGTGATGATAGAAGATAGGATATACAAGAAGCTTGGGTTAGATGTAAGTAAGGCTAAGCTGTGATTGAGCTAAATTCCATTGTTGGTTGGATGTGAGGAAGAGTTTACTATTTCTGATGATGAGGATCTTTGTGTTTACCTAACGTCTATGGATAAAGATAACCGTAGATGTGTTTTTTACGCCGAGGTCATCAATGTATCGGAACTGACCGAGCAAGTGTCGAGAGTGGACAAAAGTTCTATTGGTGTGAACTATGAGGACTTGCAGTCAAAAGACGATGAAATCGGAGCTAAAGACATAACTATGTACGTGGAAAAGGAAAAAAGCAGTAGAAGAACAACATGAGGCAATAGAGGATGAGAATGAGGATGGGGATGATTTATCACATGATATAGGTATGATACATTGGATAATTATGATAGATATATCGAGTCGGCACCTGATGTAAAACCAAGTCAGTTTATAGAGGCATGGGAAGACTGTTTGGGTTTGAGTGTTCGTCAAGAATTTCCAAGTAAAGCGGTCTTGCAGGATTTGGTGGATCGAGGCGCATTTAATATGTGTTTTGGTTATGTAGTAAAGAAGTCTGACACGAAGCGATTGGTGTTGAAATGTTGTGTAGCAAGCTGCAAGTGGGGTCTATGATATATCATGGTTTTTACCGGTTTTATGCCATGATATAAGTCTGTTTTAGTGTCTTTGGTGTTCTTTTAGAGTCTTTTACAGGTTTTATTAGGTACACACACGTTTGGAGCGGATTTGGAGATTATGGAGCTATTTGGAGTATTTTGGAGTTTTGACCCGAGAGGTTGTGTTCACTGTCCGAAACAGAGGAGTGTGTCGATCGACGCACATCAGCATCGATCGATGCACAATGAGTTGGGCCAGTCTCGGCGTCGGTTTAATGAAGAATGCTGATATTGCAAAGTTGCCCAGAAGTTCCAGATATTTACACAGAAGCCCCAAGTCGTGTTTTAGCTATTTAATTAAGTTTTTAACTTCAGTTTTGTTGGAATTATGTCCAGTAATCTCTGTACTGTCTCTAGAAAGTAAGAGTATGTCAATGATCAGACATAAGTCATATAATACTGGGGGTCATGATGGCTTGCTAGAGTCCGCTCATGATCTATAAATCTTGGATTTATTGCCTTTATTATATGATCCCATATGGGTCACACGCCTAAGCTAACAGGAAAATGTGTAGGAACGGTTTAGCAGAAGTACGGTAAAAGTGCTAGGCATTTACTGTACTTAGAGAGACTAAAGGGTCTGATTAAATCTAAGGGATTTAATCAGACTGAGAATTGGGCCCAAAAGCCCATAAGAACTGGACAAGGGTTTTAATAAATAAAACTTGCCCTAGCTCTAATTTTCTCAAGCCTCTCATCTCTCTCTCTGCGCCTCCCACCAGCTCGGTCTAGCAGCCAATTTCCTGCAGTGTGCGTGTGTGAGCCTTTGGAGGAGCTATCTCTTGGTGGTTCTGCTGATCTCTGACCCGTACCTCCTCTTTCCGCTGCAAAACAAGGTAACAGGTGAGATCCTTTATGATTCTAGCAAGAGAACCTAGATCTGGCATGTTTAGTAGGATCAATTAATCTGATGAATTGAACCAGGAAATACTAAACGAATCCTTCAGTGGTATCAGAGCCATTGGTTCTGTTAGGATTTCTTGTTTTGAATCATATAGTTGTTTGAAATTGTTGAATCAAACTAGTAGTAAGGTTGTGATTAACAAGTCTCAAAAACTAGAAAAGAATTAAATGTCACGATGCTTTATTGAATTTAACTATTGATTTAGTCAAATACGTTTTGTAACTCGTTATTGATGAATGATGATGATGTCATCGAATAATGAATTGAACAATCATGTTTATTGATTTCGCTAAAGGTCTTGTTGTTTGTGATGATTCACGCCGGACGAGCAAATCTAAGAAAATCATTATCATGAAATCGTGAACCAAAAATAATTGTTAAGTTGTTGGTGATTTTGAATTATTCAACAAGCTTAAAATTATTGAATTAATTTAAAAATTAATCGTCACGGTTTAATAAACAGACTTAATAAAATTTATTAAGTTCTGGTTAAACCGGGATAAGAAATCCAAAGTCGTAAAATTGGATTTAGTGCCTAAACCAGTGGTTTTCTACTTTGATTTGGTTGGACCAAATAAATTGAGAAAATCCGGTTTAGTAAATAACCGGTTGACAATTGTGGTCATCGTAGTAATTAATTTAGGTTAGACCAATTTTAATGAACCAGATCGGTTATGTCATTTAATTGGGCAATTGGGTTATGTCTTGGACATGGACCAATTCTTGGGCCTCGGGCCAAGAAGTTAAAACAATTGGGCCAATTATTTGAGTCTTTTCTTCAGATTTAATTTAAAATTTATTTAAATAAAATTTAAAATTTGATTTTAAAATTAATCTGTTTTCAAAATCTGAAATTAGAAAGTTTCTTAAATTAGAAGTTTCTAGATTTGCATGTTTTGGATTTTAGGAAATTTCTATATTTAGAAAGTTTCCAATTTTAGGAAGTTTCCAATTTTAGAAAGTTTCCAATTTTAGGAAGTTTCCAATTTTAGAAAGTTTCCAAAATTAGTAGGTTTCCCAAAAAGGAAAGTTTCCCAAAACAGTAATCTTCTATTTTGGGAATGAAATTTTAAGAAAAACCTACAAACCTCAAATAATATCAAGCGTTGGATGTCTTGTCCAGATTATGTCAGCTGTTGAAGCCCATTCAATCGTACACACGGCCTTACAGTGTGAGGGTGTCTATCTTTTGCGTGGGTAAGACGGTTTGTGATTCATTGATGTCATTGGGAGTCCCAGACATTAGTGATTACATGACTGTATAGTCTGGTTTTCTTGACTAGGCCATCGGGAGTCCCGGGCCTTGAGACATCAGAGTGGATTGGGCCTCGGGCCCAGATTCACAACCAAGAGTTATATCACGGATATAATTAGCCGAGATAGGGCTTACCGATATAAGCTAAGGTTGGGTGACGGCCAGTGGCCCACTTTGATCTTAGTTATATGTGGATCTTGGAATCATTATATTCTATTGAGGGTAACTGATGTTATGGAATATAATGCGAGATTAATCATATTAAGTATAATGCGAGATTAATCACAAACAATCAAAACACTTTCTCGATCCGGTCTGTCCTTGAGATGGACAAACTGAACGGATCAAATTTCTTGACTTGGTCGCGGAACCTGAGGCTAGTCCTCAGGCAGGAGAGAAAGGACTATGTCCTTGAGAGAGATCTCCCCGTGAGGATCGGGTCCAATGCCTCTCATGCAGTATATGATGCTTGGAATAAGCATTATAATGATGCGGTAGATGTGCGTGGTCTGATGTTGGCTACCATGGACTCAGATTTGCGGAAGCAATATGAAAACATGGAGTCGCCAATAGAGATCATCAGCAGCCTGAAATTGAAATTTCAGGAGCAGGTAAGAGTGGAGAGATACCAGTTGGTTAAGTCTCTCACTAGCTGCAAACTACCAAATGATCATCCAGTAAGTCCTCATATCAGTAAAATGATAGGTTATATTGATAACCTGAGGAAACTGGATTATCCAGTTAGCCAAGAATTGGCAACTGAGATCATTCTGCAGTCACTGCCGTCAAGCTATGATAAGTTCAGAAGGAACTATATCAAGAAAGGCTTAACGAAGACGCTGACTGAACTGCATGATATGCTCAAGACAGTTGAGCCAAACGTGAAGAGTACCCAGTATAATCTCATAATGGAGAAGGGTGGGTTTATTAAACCTAGTGCTGACAAGGGTGAAGACAAAGTTGTCCAGATTTTGAATCATGGCAAGCGTGTGTCTTCTGAGCCCAAGTCAGATGCCTCTTACGTTGGTAAGTGCTGCTACTGTAAAGAGACTGGGCATTGGAAGAGAGATTGCATTAAATTCATGGAAGATGATGAGGAGTTGAAGTTGATGTATGAGACTACTTCCTCAGGTATTCATGTTATTACTTCAAGTTCTACCTTATAGGTATTGGATACTGGTTGTGGCACTGATATTTGTTGTAATAAGCAGAGCCTAAGCAACAGTAGAACGTTGAAGGAAGCGCAAGTGGAACTGCATGTCTGGAAGGAGCTATGGATGCTGCCTCAGCCGTAGGGTTTTCACTTGTAGATGCCTTTGAGGCTTGGTTTTATTAAGTAATTGCTACAATGTACCTGCTTTAGCAGAGTTGTCTTTCATTTTCTTGTAAGAATTTGAATGTTTTTCATTTCGATAAAAGAGAAGTTTAGTTCTTTTGATCTTAATGAAATATTAATTGTAGCACCCTATTCAAGGAATGGGTTTTATATCTTAAACCAAAGAGTGCCTAAATGTAACATAAATACCAAATTGGTTTAAATATGATGAATTAAACCTGATTTTTCTTGGCATAAAAGTCTTGGTCACATAGAGTAAGTCGGATTCTGAAATCCCATAGTTATGCACTATTGGGCTCATTTGATCGGATATCTTATGAGACTTGAATTCTGTTTACTGGACCAAAAGACAAAGGGGCCTATCTTAGCCGAGCTAGAGAAAGGCCCAAAGGCTTATTGGAGATTGAACATACTCATGTATGTGGTCCGATGAGCAGTAATGCCAGAGAAAATTTCCTGTACTTCATTGTCTCTACTGATTACTTCAGTGAGTAAGACTGTGTTCATTTGATGAGACACAAGTCGGAATTCTTTGACATGGTCGAAAGAGTTCCAGAATGAGGTATAGAATCTGAGTGACAGAAGTATTAAGACTCTTGATTAGATCACGAGTGAGAATACTTAAGTCATTGATGGTGTGATCATCTGAATGAGTGTGAAATCGTTTCACAGCTCATTTCTCCTGAAAACCTTGAGGTATTTCTGTGAGAAAGAATCAGATCTTATTAGAAATGATTAAAAGATGAGTCACACGAATCTTCCATGATATTCTTTAAGAATAACGCTCTAGAAATATCTAAGTTTACGCTGAAATAGTTCCACCAATATCAGTTGAAAGACACCACGTAAATGTGGATTGGAATCGATCCAAATTCGTCTTTACTGAGTATTTGTAGTTGTGCTACTTCACTGGTTGTCCTAGGGAAACCAAGGCTTGTTACTTTTACGTCCATTCTGTTTTCTAAAAAAAAAAAGGAAGTTACTTTCCAAGAAGAACAGTGGGAGTAAAAGTATAACTCGAAGAAATTCGAGAAATACAGGAGGCTGCTCAACCTGTTGAGGGAGAGCAACGGATGGATTTACAGATTTATGTAGAATCTACACCTGTGGAGCCTGAAGTTCGCAGATATGAATGAATCAGTTACTAATCCGAGAGTGATTTCTCGTCATTAGTTGAACCTGATGATCATTGAAAGTTCGCATGATCTGATGATCATTGAAAGCGACCAACCTACGAAATTCAAAAAAGCGAAAGTGAGCCCGGACTCCGAAAAATTACATTTTGTGTAAGTTAGCTTCATCGATCCATTCATGGATGGAAGCAAACATATCGGAGTTGGAATCTTCGTTCTGTTGAAGTAGTCAAGGTTTTGACTTGAACAGGAACGAAATGGAACTGTGCGTTTACTAATAGATAAGTGGGAGCGATGTTGCATTTCTCATATTGTATGTCGATGACATACTGATTCTCGGAAATAACGTCCCAATGCTGCAGTCGGTAAAGGACTGGTTTGGGAGTTGGTTTTATGATAGACATGGGTAAAGCCACATAGTTCTTGGATTTTGGATCTGAAGATAGAGATCCAAAAGAGCTGGTAGGACAAAGTCAGGATTCTTAAATTGACAAAGTCCTACACGTTTTCAGCAATCCAAGAAGGGTTTTATGCCAATGTCACATGGCATTACGTTAAGCAAGAAACAGTGTCCTACGATAACTGCTGAGCTTGAATGCATGGATGAGATTCCATATGCGTCGGCAATTGGATCTATCATATATGCCATGACACGTACTTGTTTTGATGTTGCTTTAATGTTAAGCAAGACAAGTAAAGACCAGTCAAATCCAGCAAAGAATCACTGGATAGACGTAATGAATATTCTCAAGTATTTGGAAAATACTTAGGATAAGTTCTTGATTTACGGAGAAAGTGAGGTGCTACGAGTCGGTAGAGTCTGAAAGGCTAGTTTCCAACGGACAAAGATGATTTCCGGTCACAGTCCGGTTATATCTTGTGTCTATCTGGCGGTGCAAGGCACTGTTGCTGACTCCATGACTTAAGCTGAACATTTCGCAGCTTGGGAAGCGGCGAAAGAGGTTGTTTGGAAAGAAGAGTTCATCACTGAACTTGATGTGATTCCCAGCATAGATGAGACTAGCTGCACATCAGAGGTCCAAACACCTTGAGGGTAGGTATTACCTATTCCATGAGATAAATGACAGAGATGTTAAGTAGATCAGCAAGTTTCAACGAATGAGAACGTTTCTAATCTATTAACGAAGCCACTCCTTAGGCCTAAGCACGTGTCGCGGACTGTTGCTGTAGGATAAGTGAAATTAAGATGTAGTCTTAATTTCAGTGGGAGTTAGTAAAGGGCTTTATTTAGTTATTGATATGTTCTTGTAAAACATTTTAAGATGTTTAATAAAATTATTTATGATTATTTTAACTGTGATGAAATAATCGTTCCAAAGTGATATAAACCATTTTATAGGTCATCGAAGTAAGTGACTTGATCTTGAGTCATCAAAGTCATTTAGCTTGATCATGAGACCCTATATTTGATAGATGGCTTATATCATCCTGTCCCTAGTCGAAGGTTGTTGAAATTGGAACACCAACAACCGTGTGAGACTAGATTGGTATGTGACTTATGACAAAGTCTCAGTGTGTCATAGATGCGCGGCATCAAAGTCAGTACATAGGTGTATGTTGGGTACATACGACCGGACATGACCCGATTATAAGAACTCTTCAGGATATTTATATCTGTGTCATAAGAGATTCTTACTACGACTATAGAGTATAGTCCTTAGACCTGAGTTCGCATGCATGTGACTGCACATGAACTAATGCGCTTTGATCATTGTCTAATGCTGTCGTTAAGCGATAGTTATAAGGACCTTGTTTGGGTGTATTATGAAATGAGTAGTTCACAGTGATGGAACAAGACGGGATTTGTCCCTCCAATATAAATGGAGTGAATATCTCTAGGCCAATCGGAGATTTAATACTGGAAAATGCATGGCCATGCTCAAACGGACTGTCCCGAGTCGTTTGGATTGTCAGTACCAAATCAGAGTCCGATGAACATGATTAGGCTTTATAAGGATGACACTCATCTTGCCTTATGACTAATCGAGATATTGAGACAAAAGGAATATGAATACAGAGATTCCAGTTCAAGTGGGAGATTGTTGGAATTATGTCCAGTAATCTCTGTACTGTCTCTAGAAAGTAAGAGTATGTCAATGATCAGACATAAGTCATATAATACTGGGGGTCATGATGGCTTGCTAGAGTCCGCTCATGATCTATAAATCTTGGATTTATTGCCTTTATTATATGATCCCATATGGGTCACACGCCTAAGCTAACAGGAAAATGTGTAGGAACGGTTTAGCAGAAGTACGGTAAAAGTGCTAGGCATTTACTGTACTTAGAGAGACTAAAGGGTCTGATTAAATCTAAGGGATTTAATCAGACTGAGAATTGGGCCCAAAAGACCATAAGAACTGGACAAGGGTTTTAATAAATAAAACTTGCCCTAGCTCTAATTTTCTCAAGCCTCCTGCGCCTCTCATCTCTCTCTCTGCGCCTCCCACCAGCTCGGTCTAGCAGCCAATTTCCTGCAGTGTGCGTGTGTGAGCCTTTGGAGGAGCTATCTCTTGGTGGTTCTGCTGATCTCTGACCCGTACCTCCTCTTTCCGCTGCAAAACAAGGTAACAGGTGAGATCCTTTATGATTCTAGCAAGAGAACCTAGATCTGGCATGTTTAGTAGGATCAATTAATCTGATGAATTGAACCAGGAAATACTAAACGAATCCTTCAAGTTTTACATACGCTATCATAACTTAGAGCAGAGAGTTTTTAGAGCTTTTGGGGCTGATCTGATCCTGTACTACACTTTGTTTTGGAGAAGTTTTCGAACCCCTTTATTATTCTAATCTCTTTTATGATATCTATTAACTCATTGATTATGTCTTCATATTCTATATCTGAGTAGTTTCATAGTTAGGTTTAGGGTTTCTCATAGGGATTTCATGACTTGCTAGATACAATTAATTCAGGTAAGGATTCACATCAATAGAATGTTCTTCAAACTAAATTGTGTTTAATGCTAGTTCTAACCTGATCACTTAGAATCTAGATCTTAGGTTGCTAAATACGACATGACAGTGTGGTTTAGAATCAGAACTATTTAGGTTGAGCAATTTAATTACTCGCAAAAGAATTTGGTTTAATTAGATTTTGAACATATCGAACTTGGAATTAAAGCTGGTTTTAATCTGTTAGTAATTACAAAGGAATTTGGATTGCTGCACTTAGACTTAGAGAATTCTCGCAACGACAATTGGTTAATTCTATATTTGTGTTTGAGTTCTAGAACTGAGCTTAGTTAGATCCTGACTGAATGATTTATCTACTTGTCTGATTTCCTGAGAATGCCCTAGACTCAGCGCCTTTAGTTTATTGCTTACAACCACAACTTGCTACTGATTTACTTTCTTGCTTGCTTTTTAGTTATTCAATACAATTTGCTTTCTCCTAGTTTAATATGTTTAGTTCTAATCATATCGTTGCCTAGAGTCCTCGTGGATTCGATCCCTAAGTACTACATTGATAAACTGTGCACTTGCAGTTAGTATAGGGTAAAACTTACAACCTATCAAGTTTTTGGCGCCGTTGCCGGGGACTCTTAGAGTCTTCGATAGCTTCGAACTTAGGATTTTTACTAGGATTTTTATTTTTATTTTTGTTTACTGATTTTTTTTCTCTGTTTTCTCACTGTCGCAGGTTTCATAATCGCATAGCATCGACCGTTGCACTTCTTGTGTCGATCGTTACTAGGCGATTGGAGTTGTATCGATCGTTTCACTGTTAGCACCGATCATTGCTTGGCGATTACAGACGGTTTATGCAGACGCGTGATACCAGAAGTAATTCGAACACTAATCTCGTAAACCTCCAACTTGAAGAGCTTGCTAGACTAGAGAGGACTAACAGAAGAGTTCGAATAACAAGGATGGTTGTTGTTGAACGTGTGATCATAAAGCCTGATGCTCAAGGTACCTTGAGGGACCGACACAACAATCCGTACAATGCTGCTGGAGAACCGATAGATGCTGAAGGGAATGTTATCCCTGATCCTCCAGAGCAACCACAGCAACAGGAGCAGAACCAAGGCCAAGGACAAGGCCAAGGTAGACAGATGGTTGTCCATGAGAGGACTTTAGCTGACTATAACCGTCCGGATAAGTTTCATGCTAACCGGTCAGCTCTTGTACCTCCTGACTTTGAGAGGAGTGATTTTGAGATAAGACCATCTACTACTCTCTCCTGATGCAAAAAGCCTTCCATGGCTCTCCAAGTGAGCAGCCGATGGATCACATAGATGATTTTGAGGACATAGTCACTGGAATTAAGTATGATGGAGTGAGCCAAGACTATCTTTTCCTCAAGCTTTTCCACTACTCTCTGGCTGGAGATGCTGCAGCCTGGCTAAAACAACTTCCATCTGGGACGTTTGTTACTTGGGTCGCTCTGAAGAGAGAGTTTCTGCGACACTTCTACGATGATGCTCGCTCTGATCAGTCCAGACAGGACATTCTGACCTTCATCCAAGGTCCGACAGAGCCTCTTAAGACAGCCTGGATGAGGTTTAAGAAGTACCAACGTGACTGCCCGCATCATGGATTCACCGAGGTAACGTTGTTAGTCATCTTCTTTAGAGGTATAGATCTTCCATATCAGACTGCGTTGGACAATTCTAGCAATGCCAACTTTAACACTAGGACTACTGCTCAAGCTAAGCAGTTAATAGATAATTTAGTAAGCAGTAATAGAAGCAAGACTACTGATGAGAGAAGGAAGAAGTCCGGTGGGAAGATGGAGAATTCTGAGATAGCTGATATTAGATCTAAGTTGGACACTGTTTGCAATCTTCTAGCTGGGAAGAAAGCAGTCCACATTGCTCAAAATGTTGAGATGATCAATAATGAAGAAGATGGTCAGGAAGAGGATGTGAACTACATCGGAGGATCTGGATTCCAATGATAGGTTTGGTAATCAGTCTGGTAATAGATTTTTCAGTGGTCAGAAGAGTGCTTTCACAAGCAATCAAAACTCTTCTGGCTTTGGACAGAATGCTGGTTTTCAGAAACCTTTCCAACAAGGTAATCAGAGGACTTATGGATCTTCCTCTTACCAAGCACCTCCTGTAGCTACTACTCATGAGAGTAAGATGGAGGCAATGATGGAGCAGCTGCTGGAAGGACAGACTAAGATTGATGTGGACTGCAACAAGAAGTTGGATGCTGTTTATGAGGATCTCAATTGGAAGTTTGAGTCTCTAAACACTCATGTGAAGCAATTGGACACTCAGGTGAGCCAAATTTCAAGCTCCATCAAAGGAAAGAGTGTTGTAGACACCCATATTAAGGTCTGGTCAGTGTACATTGATGATGGATCACACCTAGGTGAAAGATTTGAGCTTAATACAGCTGAACTGGTTGAAGAAGCTGAAATTTCTGATTTTGAGGAAAATCTCTCGGGTGGAATCTGTGAAAATTTATCTGCATCGATCAATGCACCCTTAGCGTCGATCGTTGCAAGGCGTGGACAGACAGATTCACAGGATTCTTATGACATTGATGCAGATTCAGAGCTTAACCGTTTATTCCCTGGAGTGTCTGAGATAACTCAACAGGAGATTTATGCACAATCTATTCGCTTATATCCTAAGGTGTCTGAAGTGATTCAACAAGAGATTGATGAAATTAAGCGTTTGGAAGAGATTGGTGAAGAGTTGGAAGAAATTCCACCATCTGATGATCCACCTTATCACCCTTGTGTGCAGAGATACTTGGGTAAGATGTTGCCTTTGGATGAAGAGCTGAAGGATTGGGTTATAGTTGTTCCTCAGCATATAAGTGATGTGCTATTAACCAAGGTTCCTAAGAAGCTACCTGATCCTGGGATTTTTGTGCTGAGTTGTTCTATATTTGAGGATGGTTTCAAGCGCTCTTTGTGTGATTTAGGAGCTGCTGGAAGTCTTATGCCATACTTTGTGGCAGAGAAGCTGGGTATGATGGATTTTTCACCTACTAGGACCTCTCTTGTCCTAGCTGATCAGTCGATAAGAATTCCTGAAGGAGTTTTTGAGGACGTCCCAGTGAGAGTTGGAAACTACTTGGTTCCAACAGATTTCTTAGTTCTTAAGTACCACAGTGAGCAGGATGATGCCTTGATACTAGGTAGACCATTCTTGGCCACAGCTGGAGCAGTGATAGATGTGAGACACAGCTTGATAGATCTCCATCTGGGAGATGAGCCACTGCACTTTGAGATGGACATGCTGCGCAACCATTGATTGATGGGCAAACCTTCACCATTAAGGATGGATATGGAGAGCAGATAAGCGAGACTTTGGTTTCAGATCCACCATATCAGTTTACTCCTTCTTTTCTTAGACGCGTTCACACTGATGATGCTTACTCCCCACCTTGGATGAGGAGACTTGCACAGAGACAATCAAAGTCTCTGTCAGGATCTCACGGTGCCTGATTCTTGTTCGTCCGGTCAAGATAATGACCTTAAACAAGCGCTGAGTGGGAGGCAACCCACTGTTTTGTTTTTTCTATTCATTTTTGGTGTTTTTATTAGGATTTTACGTTTGTTTTTGGTTTTGGTGAGTTTTTATCTCCACGTCTCAGAACATCGCAATGCGTCGATCGACACAACTTGTGTCGATCGTCACAACACGAACGAAATCGCATTGCAGCGATCGTTGCGGTCCTGAGCAACGATCGACACACGACAAAATATCGCCTAGCAACGGTCGATACATTTATGCAGCGATCGATGCATGTGCGACAGAGGTAAAAATCAGACAGAACTCAACACATCCATTAACATTTTTGCTTTTATTTCTTGTTACCAATCCTTTGCTTGACACTACTGGGGACAGTGTGTCTTAAGTGTGGGGGAGGTGCTACTGACTTTATCTTTCTGTTTTCTTAGAGTCAGTCCAATTTTCAAAAAAAAATTGTTTTATTGAGTCAAAACCAGTTTAAGTAGGAAACAGTGAATTTTTGAGAAGATTAACAACATCTTGCAGGAACTTAAGTAACCATTGGGATGAATTTGCAGGATCTATCTATGACTATTAGAAAACCCAACACGGATCAACCTACTGAGAACACCCACATCACTTCAGGTATCAGAGGATCCTTTTACTGACTTCACCTTAATACTGACTTAATTTTCTCACCTAAGGGCTTGGTATACCTTGTGTCGGATTCCTTTGTTAGTTCTGACACAACCTGTAAACTTGTCCTATTTGGTTCCCTTCTCCCCTTCCATAAAAAAAATAATAATAATAATAAACTGAGGATGAGTTAGTAACTCCGAAGTGGTCACGGGAGTAGTAGCAAACACTATTACCTCCTGTGCGATCCATGGAATGTGTCCAAAGTACACCCCAAAACGGGAAGAACACTGATAAAAAAAAATTGATACCCAGTGGGGGAAAATCAGTTGTTAAGGAAGGGAAAAGAGAAGAAAGGGACCAGAGAAAGATAGTATGGTGGTCTAGAGCTGACAAGGTAAGAGTCCATGTGCCCTTTGATCGATACTCCTTAGGTGAGACCGCACTTAAATACTTGCAGAAGTCAGTAGGGTGAATTTGAATGCGTGAATGCGATTGTGGAGTTTACTTAGGACAGTTGCTAAGTGTGGGGGAAGTATATGTTGGTCTTGATATCTTGCAGGTGATTCTTTCAGTGGATTACTAAGGGGAATCTGAGTGTTGTTGCTTCTAGGACAAAAAGAGTTTCTGAAAGTTTTCAAACCTCTTCACCATGTTTTAGTTCTCTGTTTTGCTTGAGGGCAAGCAAAGGCTAAGTGTGGGGGAGTTGATATATCATGGTTTTTACCGGTTTTATGCCATGATATAAGTCTGTTTTAGTGTCTTTTGGTGTTCTTTTAGAGTCTTTTACAGGTTTTATTAGGTACACACACGTTTGGAGCGGATTTGGAGATTATGGAGCTATTTGGAGTATTTTGGAGTTTTGACCCGAGAGGTTGTGTTCACTGTCCGAAACAGAGGAGTGTGTCGATCGACGCACATCAGCATCGATCGATGCACAGCGAGTTGGGCCAGTCTCGGCGTCGGTTTAATGATGAATACTGATATTGCAAAGTTGCCCAGAAGTTCCAGATATTTACACAGAAGCCCCAAGTCGTGTTTTAGCTATTTAATTAGGTTTTTAACTTCAGTTTTACATACGCTATCATAACTTAGAGCAGAGAGTTTTTAGTGTTGGGAATGTCCTGAAATCTACCGTACTATCTCTAGAAAGTATGATAAGTGTCGAGATCAGACATAAGTCATAAATACTGGGTGATTATGATGGCTTGCTAGAGTCCGCTCTTGATCTATAAGTTTAAGACTTATTACCATATTGTATGATCCCAAAGGGTCACACACCATAGCTAACGGGAAAGTTAAATGGAATTAATACGGTAAGATGCAATGGCATTTACTGTATTGGATCAGAGTTTTGGGCCAGACAAATACAAGTTTTTGTCTGATTTGTATTTTGGGCCCAAAAGATTAATGAGCCATTAGTCTAATGACTTGGGCCCATTAAAGAGATATAAGAGAGTTAGAAAGCCCTAAAGGAAATCATAACTCCTGCGATTTTTTTTTAATTGGCGTGGCTTCTCTCTCTCTCTCTCTTAATCTCTCTCTCTGATTCATCCATCTCTTTGGTCTAGCAGCCGTCCCTTGCTTGTAAGAGTGTGGATACTCGAGGAGGAGCCGATTCTCATCAGCTCTGATCTGATCTTGTCATTACCACCAATTTCCGCTGCAAAAGGTAATGTCAAGGTTTGTTTTATGATTCATTCATCAAGAACCTAGATCTGTTTAAGGATTTGTGTTAGGTTGCAATTGAGAATTGAACCATGGAAAAACACCCATAATCCTTCAGTGGTATCAGAGCCTAGGCATTAGGTTTCTTGTGAAATTGGATCATATGAAAATTGATTAATTGATTAATTGATGTTGATTGAAAATTGGTTAATGAAAACCTTGAATTTGATCTCGTGTATTGAGGCATGTGATGATCGAATGTGTGCCTTGTGTGCGTCTGCTGTGTCATTCAATTAATTATCAGAATGAGTTGTTCTCGATCGTTTGTGTTCAGTTGAACAAGTGTTCATGATTAATGATAAGTTAATTGTATCATGCTTGCGGCAAATCCTTGAGATCTGTAGTTAGGGTTTGCGTGTGCTTTTGTTCACGTGATCTTGTTGCGATCTTGTTGATAATTAATGATATGATCACATGATCAAAATAATGTGATCGTGATAATAATATACGTGATTGTGTGTTCACGTTTGCGCTTTTAACATATATATATATATATATATATATATATATATTATATATTGGAATATATAATATATAATAGTATATTATATAAATCATTAATTATTTAATTAATGTATGGTTAAGGCGTTAACCCAAAATCGCGGTTTGCTGGAAATAATTTAATACATGGTATTATTTAATTTCTGGTTAAATCGGATTTAAATTCATAAAATGAATTTTAACCTAAACCGAAAGCTGGTCTAAGTTTGATTTGGTTGGACCAAATAATTTAGAGCTGGTCTGGTTTAGTGAATAACCGATGGTTTTGATAGTTAATTTGGTCTTGGACCAGAATTAATAAATCGGATCGGTTATGTCAAATTATTGGGCCAGCTGGAATTCTATGGTTTTGGGCCAAGAATTGGGCCTATAATTTGTGACCCAACCCGAAAATATTTATAAAATATTAAATTAGAAATTTCTATTTTTAGAATATTTCTAAATTTAGAAAGTTTCTAAAATAAGAAAGTTTCCCAAAATAGTAATCTTCTATTTTTGGAAATAAAACTTAAAAATCCTCAAAAACAATATCAAGCTTGGATGTCTTTCCAATCTTGTCAGCTACTTAACGCTTATTTGATTACAGATATGGCTTACAGTGTGAGGTGTCTGTTTTCGCGTAAGTAAAGTAGTATATAGTCACTAATTTCATTGGGAGTCCCAGATTTTAGTGATTATTTGGCTGTAAGAGATTGGTTTCCTTGACTGGGCCATCGGGAGTCCCGGGCCTTGAGACATCTGGTGAATTTGGGCCTCGGGTCCAATTCACAACCGAGAGTTATTGGTTATAACTTGCTGTGTGTATGCTTACCAAGTAAAGCTAATTCTGGGTGACGGCCAGTGGCCCACTTTGGATTTAGCTAAACATGGGTCTCGGAATCATTGTATTCATATGAGGTTAAACAAAGAAATTTTGAAGACGATGCGAGTTTTCTTATAAGTTGTTAAGATTACTCTTTTATGAACTTAATAACTAAAACTCTATTTATCTCTAAATTTCAGCTATGACAAGCACAAACAATCAAAACACTTTCTCGATCCGGTATGTCCTTGAGATGGACAAACTGAACGGATCAAATTTCTTGACTTGGTCGCGGAACCTGAGACTAGTTCTCAGGCATAAGAGAAAGGACTATGTCCTTGAGAAAGCTCTCCCCGAGAGGATCGGATCCAAAGCCAGTCATGCAGTATATAATGCTTGGAATAAGCATTATAATGATGCGGTAGATGTGCGTGGTCTGATATTGGCTACCATGGACTCAGAGTTGCGGAAGCAATATGAGAACATGGAGTCGCCAATAGAGATGATCAGCAGCCTGAAATTGAAATTTCAGGAGCAGGTTAGAGTGGAGAGATACCAGTTGGTTAAATCTCTCACTAGCTGCAAGCTACCAAATGATCATCCAGTAAGTCCTCATATCAGTAAAATGATGGGTTACGTTGATAACCTGAGGAAACTGGATTATCCAGTTAGCCAAGAATTGGCAACTGATATCATTCTGCAGTCACTGCCGTCAAGCTATGATAAGTTCGTAAGGGACTATATCAAGAAAGGCTTAACGAAGACGTTGACTGAACTGCATGACATGCTCAAGACAGTTGAGCCAAACGTGAAGAGTACCCTGTACAATCTCATGAATGAGAAGGGTAGGTTTAATGAACCTAAAGCTGACAAGGGTGAAGACAAAGTTGTCCAGATTTTGAATCATGACAAGCGTGTGTCTTCTGAGCCCGAGTCAGATACCTCTTACGTTGGTAAGTGCTGCTACTGTAAAGAGACTGGGCATTGGAAGAGAGATTGCATTAAATTCATGGAAGATTATGAGGAGTTGAAGTTGATGTATGAGACTACTCCCTCAGGTATTCATGTTATTACTTCAAGTTATACCTTATAGGTATTGGATACTGGTTGTGGCACTGATATTTGTTATAATATGCAGAGCCTGAGCAACAGTAGAACGTTGAAGGAAGGGCAAGTGGAACTGTGTGTCTGGAAGGAGCTTGGGAAGCTGCCTCAGTCATAGGGTTTTCACTTGTAGATGCCTTTGAGGCTTGGTTTTATTGAGTAATTGCTACAATGTACCTGCTTTAAGCAGAGTTGTCTTTCATTTTCTTGTAAGAATTTGAACGTTTTTCGTTTTGATAAAAGACAAGTTTTGTTCTTTTGATCTTAATGAAATGTTAATTGTAGCACCCTATTCAAGGAATGGGTTTTATATATTAAACCAAAGAGTGCCTAAAATGTAACATAAATACTGCAATTGGTTTAAATCTGATGAATTAAACCTGATTTTTCTTGGCATAAATGTTTTGGTCAAAAAGAGTAAGTCAGATTCAGAAACCCCATAGTTATGGACTTTTGGGCTCATTTGAATGGATATCTTATGAGACTTGAATTCTGCTTACTAGACCAAAAGCAAAAGGCCCATCTTAGCCGAGCTAGAGAAAGGCCCAAAGACTTATTGGAGATTGAACATACAGATGTATGTGGTCCGATGAGCAGTAATGCCAGAGAAAATTTCCTGTACTTCATTGTCTCTACTGATTATTTCAGTGAGTGTGACTGTGTTCATTTGATGAGACACAAGTCGGAATTCTTTGACATGGTCGAAAGAGTTCCAGAATGAAGTATAGAATCTGAATGACAAAAGTATTAAGACTCTGGATTAGATCACGAGTGAGAATACTTAAGTTATTGATTGTGTGATCATCTGAATGAGTGTGAAGTCGTTTCACAGCTCATTTCTCCTGAAAACCTAGAGGTGTTTCTATGAGAATGAATCAGATCTTATTAGAAATGATTAAAGATGAGTCACACGAATCTTCCATGACATTCTCTAAGAATGACGCTCTAGAAATATCTAAGTTTACGCTGAAATAGTTCCACCAATATCAGTTGAAAGACACCACGTAAATGTGGATTGGAATCGATCCAAATTCGTCTTTACTGAGTATTTGTAGTTGTGCTACTTCGCTGGTTGTCCTAGGGAAACCAAGGCTTGTTACTTTTACGTCCAATCTGTTTTCTAAGAAGGGAAGTTACTTTCCAAGAAGAACAGTGGGAGTAAAGGTATAACTCGAAGAAATTCGAGAAATACAGGAGGCTGCTCAACCTGTTGAGGGAGAGCAACAGATGGATTTACAGATTTCTGTAGAATCTACACCTGTAAAGCCTGAAATTCGCAGATCTGAATGAATCAGTTACTAATCCGAGAGGGATTTCTCGTCATTAGTTGAACCTGATGATCATTGAAAGTTCGCATGATCTGATGATCATTGAAAGCGATGAACCTGCGAAATTCAAAGAAGCGAAAGTGAGCCCGGACTCCGAAAAATTACTGTATGTAAGTTAGCTTCATTGATCCATTTATGGATGGAATCAAACGTATCGGAGTTGGATCCATCGTTCTGTTGAGGTAGTCAAAGTTTTGACTTGTACAGGAACGAAGTGGAACTGTGCGTATACTAATAGATAAGTGGGAGCGATGTTGCATTTCTCAAAGTGTATGTCAATGACATACTGATTCTCGGAAATAACGTTCCAATGCTGCAGTCGGTAAAGGACTGGCTTGGAAGTTGTTGTATGATTGACATGGGTAAAGCCACGTAGTTCTTGGATTTTGGATCTAAAGATAGAGATCCAAAAGAGCTGGTAGGACAAAGTCAGAATTCTTGAATTGATAAAGTCCTACACGTAATCAGCAATCCAAGAAGGGTTTTATGCCAATGTCCCATGGCAATTCATTAAGCAAGATACAGTGTCCTGCGATATCTGCTGAGCTTGAATGCATGGATAGGATTCCATATGCGACGGCAATTGGATCTATCATGTATGCCATGACATGTACTTGTTTTGATGTTGCTTTAATGTTAAGCAAGACAAGTAAAGACCAGTCAAATCCAGCAGAGAATCACTGGATTGCCGTAAAGAATATTCTGAAGTATTTGAGGAATACTTAGGATAAGTTCTTGATTTACGGAGAAAGTGAGGTGCTACAAGTCGATAGAGTCTGAAAGGCAAGTTTCCAATAGACAAAGATAATTCCTGGTCACAGTCCGGCTATATCTTGTGTCTATCTGGCGGTGCAAGGCACTGTAGCTGACTCCATGACTTAAGCTGAACATTTCGCAGCTTAAGAAGCGGCGAAAGAGGTTGTTTGGATAGAAAAAGTTCATCACTGAACTTGATGTGATTCCCAGCGTAGATGAGGCTAGCTGCACATCTGAGATCCAAACACCTTGAGGATAGGTATAACCTATTCCGTGAGATAAATGACAGAGGTGTTAAGTAGATAAGCAAGTTTCATCGAATGAGAACGTTGCTAATCTATTAACGAAGCCACTCCTTATGCCTAAGCACGAGTCGCGGACTGTAGCTGTAGGATGAGTGAAATTAAGATGTAGTCTTAATTTCAGTGGGAGTTTGTAAAGGGCTTTACTTAGTTATTTTGAATGGTTCATGAAAACATAATATTTTATGTTTATGAAATCTAATGATTTCTGGATTATTTTAACTGTGATATAAATAATCGTTCCAAAATGATTCATGTCATTATATATGGGTCATCGAAGTACATGAGTAGACTTGATCTTGAAACCCCATGTTTAACGAAGTGACATAAATCATAGTGTCCATAGTCGAAGGTTGTTGAAATTGGAACACCAACAACCTGTTGAGACTAGATTGTGTTGAGACTTATGACCAAGTTTCGAGGGGTCATAGATGCGCCGCATCAAAGTCGACACATAGGTATATGTAGGGGAGCATATGACCGGACATGGCCCGCTAATGAGAACTCAGCAAGATATTAATATCTGTGTCATAAGAAGTTCTCATATACGACTATAGAGTATAGTCCTTAGACCTGAGTTCGCATGCATGTGGCTGCACATGGAGTAATGCGCTTTGATCATTGTCTAACGCTGTTTCGTAACTGGGAGCTATACGGACCTTGGTTGGGTGTATTATGAATTGTGTAGTTCATAGTGATGGAACAAGACGGGATTTGTCCCTGCCGTTTAACGGAGGTAATATCTCCAGGCCAATCGGAGATTTGATAGCTGGTAAGAGAATGGCCATTCCCAAACGGACTTGCCCAAGTCGTTTGAATAGTCAGTATCAAATCTGGTCCGATAAACATGGTCTGGCTATATAAGGATGACACGCATCTTGCCTTATGCCAGATCGAGATATTAAGACAAAAGGATTAGGGAATGTAGGATTCCAGTACAATCGGAAGATTGTTGGGAATGTCCTTTGTAGGATTCCAGTACAAGTGGGAGATTGTTGGGAATGTCCTGAAATCTACCGTACTATCTCTAGAAAGTATGATAAGTGTCGAGATCAGACATAAGTCATAAATACTGGGTGATTATGATGGCTTGCTAGAGTCCGCTCTTGATCTATAAGTTTAAGACTTATTACCAGTATTGTATGATCCCAAAGGGTCACACACCATAGCTAACGGGAAAGTTAAATGGAATTAATACGGTAAGATGCAATGGCATTTACTGTATTGGATCAGAGTTTTGGGCCAGACAAATACAGGTTTTTGTCTGATTTGTATTTTGGGCCCAAAAGATTAATGAGCCATTAGTCTAATGACTTGGGCCCATTAAAGAGATATAAGAGAGTTAGAAAGCCCTAAAGGAAATCATAACTCCTGCGATTTTTTTTAATTGGCGTGGCTTCTCTCTCTCTCTCTTAATCTCTCTCTCTGATTCATCCATCTCTTTGGTCTAGCAGCCGTCCCTTGCTTGTAAGAGTGTGGATACTCGAGGAGGAGCCGATTCTCATCAGCTCTGATCTGATCTTGTCATTACCACCAATTTCCGCTGCAAAAGGTAATGTCAAGGTTTGTTTTATGATTCATTCATCAAGAACCTAGATCTGTTTAAGGATTTGTGTTAGGTTGCAATTGAGAATTGAACCATGGAAAAACACCCATAATCCTTCATTTAGAGCTTTTGGGGCTGATTTGATCATGTACTACACTTTGTTTTGGAGAAGTTTTCGAACCCCTTTATTATTCTAATCTCTTTTATGATATCTATTAACTCATTGATTATGTCTTCATATTCTATGTCTGAGTAGTTTCATAGTTAGGTTTAGGGTTTCTCATAGGGATTTCATGACTTGCTAGATATAATTAATTCAGTTAAGGATTCACATCAATAGAATGTTCTTCAAACTAAATTGTGTTTAATGCTAGTTCTAACCTGATCACATAGAATCTAGATCTTAGGTTGCTAAATACGACACGACAGTGTGGTTTAGAATCTGAACTATTTAGGTTGAGCAAATTAATTACTCGCAAAGAAATTTGGTTTAATTAGATTGTGAACATATCGAACTTGGAATTAAAGCTGGTTTAATCTGTTAGTAATTGCAAAGGAATTTGGATTGCTGCACTTAGACTTAGAGAATTCTCGCAACGACAGTTGGTTAATTCTATATTTGTGTTTGAGTTCTAGAACTGAGCTTAGTTAGATCCTGACTGAATGATTTATCTACTTGTCTGATTTCCTGAGAACGCCCTAGACTTAGCGCCTTTAGTTTATTGCTTACAACCACAACTTGCTACTGATTTACTTTCTTGCTTGCTTTTTAGTTATTCATTACAATTTGCTTTCTCCTAGTTTAATATGTTTAGTTCTAATCCTATTGTTGCCTAGAGTCCTCGTGGATTCGATCCCTAAGTACTACATTGATATATTGTGCACTTGCAGTTAGTATAGGGTAAAACTTACAACCTATCAGTCTACGAGCTGCAAAGGTTGGAGAGACGCAAATTTTCTCGATTAGAACGTACACTAATATGCATTCATGCAGTCGAAGTAGTCAGAGTGAAAGCAACGCGAAGAGGAAAGGCACACCTCAGTTGGTTGCATCTCTTATGCTTGATGATTATCCGAGACAAATGGAAACTCCCCCTCCTAGAATTATCATGGATCTTGTTAAGACAAAACTTGGTGTTGACGTATCGTACTCCACAGCGTTGAGAGGGAAAAACGAAGTTGTTCGTGATTTGCGTGGTAGTTCGGAAGTAAGCTATCAGATGATGTACTGTTATTTGTACATGTTAGAAAAGGTCAATCCAGGTATAGTAACGTGTGTGAAATTGGATGAGCATAACAAATTCAAGTACCTATTCCTAGCTTTGGGAGCTAGCATTGAAGGGTTTCAAGTGATGAGGAAAGTGATAATTGTGGATGCAACATTTCTCAAAAATGGATATGGTGGTTGCCTAGTTTTTGCTTCAGCTTAGGATCCTAATCTTCATAATTATCCCATAGCTTTTGAGATACTTGATGGTGAGAAAAATGAAAGTTGGACTTGGTTTTTTTAGATGCTGAAAATTGTGGTTGCATGCTCTTCTGAATTGGTGTTTGTGAGTGACAGAAATGCAAGCCGCATTGATGCCATAGCTAATGTGTATCCCCAAGCTCATCATGGATATTGTGTATGGCATTTGTCACGAAATGTGAAAGGTCATGCTTCTAATGTGAACAAAGATGTAATTGTCACTAAATTCACAGAGATGAGTGAGATTTACACGGTGGTTGAGTTCGAGGCCGCTCATAGTTCCTTTAATACGAGATACCCTTTGGCGTCTGCGTATCTGAAAAGAGTACCGTGAAAGAAAAATGGACAAAGTGTTGTTTTCCTGGAGAAAGATACAACATAGACACAAGCAACACTGTAGAGTCTTTGACCAATACTTTTAAGGAGGCCAGGAGGTACGCATTAATACCTTGCTAGATACAATTTTAAAGAGAATTTCGAAGTGGTTTAATGAACATCGGAAGGAGACAGTGGCTGGAACGGTTTATAAAAATGTAGTGCTTTTAGTGGAGAACCATAATCACGATCTTTGGAAGGAAGCAGAGTCATTAATTATCATGGTGTTAAATAGCTTCGAGCTTATGTACGATGTCACCGGTAGCGATGGAAAGCCTTATTTGGTGAACTTAAGGTCGAAATCGTGCAGTTGCAGGTTCTTTGATATTGAAAGGTATCCTTGTGTCCACGCACTTGCCGCTTTCATTAAATTCGAAATATTATTGATGGAGTTGTGGGAATTGGCGTATTACAGGACAATTTATTTAGTGTCGGATATGTCAGAGTGGGATGATCTGGATGACATCAGAAATTTGCAGATACTACCTCCTGACAAACTCCAAAAGAAGGGAAGGAAGAAAACTAACAGGTTTCCATCGGCAGGGGAAAGAAGAAAGAGGAAGAGGACTCAAAACAAGAGGCGACCGAGACAATCACTTCAATGGTTGATGTGTGGATGATTGTAATTTTGTTTCTAGTCTACCATTTTTAATGTTACTTGCAAGACAGGCTCGATTTAAAACTAGTTACTATATTCCAATTTTTTTATGTGTGTAATACTAAGTGATTATCGTAATTAGATTGAAGATCATTCGAGCTGATAGTTAACATATATATAATTTAAACTTATAAGGTTACTTTACCATAACAATGGTCATGCATTGCTATTACAACAAATTAGATTCAAAGCTTAATCGAAAAATCACTAAACAAAGTTATTCCACCAACAATGTTCATATACTTTCAAGACCAGTTTTGGAATAATGGACAAGTTAAGAGGATAAAGTTTCAAAAATTGAGGATTGTAACATATTAATACACAGAAGTATTAGATTGATAAATTAGTTGAGAAAAATCAATTGTAAAACTACAAAATCAAATTTAAAGTTCCAGTAAAAATGATTAAATTGAAAACAGCTAAAGTAAAACTATTAAGAAATTTTGTAAAACTACTATATCTTGTAAAACTATGTGTATTTTTTTAGCGGCAAAAATCAAATTTGACCAATTTTTTTGGCGACAAAATTCAGTTTCAACCAATCTTTTTGGCGCCCAAACAAAAACCAATTTTTTACTATTCTCCCTCCATTTATCTCTTTTCCCCCACTTCTCCTTCTTTCTCCCATCGGTTTCTTCATTTTCTCTCTCAATTTTCACGATCTTTTTACTTCACTCTCATTCTCTCTCATTTCATCTTCTTCTCTCTTCTCTTGAATATGGACAATATCGAATCTGATCCTTATTACAGTTATATGAAGAGGAAGAAGAAGGATTACGACATATATTCCCCATTGCAGATGGTGACAATGGCATACCGACAAGATGTCCATGCGGTGGTCGAATTATTATGGAGCCTAAACCTGACGTGGGAAAGAGATACTTTGTTTGCAATGCATTTGAGGTGAGATATGTTGATTTGGTGATACGTTGATTTGGTGTTAAAGCATCATTTGAAACTATATTGTCTTTATGGAGAGTATTTATGTGCAGGGTAATGACCAACACATTCGGAAACTATGGGTTTAATGGGTTTAGGGCGTGGAAGAAGAAGCCATTAACTTAAGGAAGACGGTGGATGTCCAGGCAGAAAAGCTTCGAAGCCATGAATATCGTATTGAGCAGATGGAAATAGCGCTCAAGAACAAAGGCAAAGAGATTGAAAAGTTGAAGGAGTTGGTGGCAAGAAATGATTAACTATTAGAATGTTAATCATTTGGTTTTAAGACTTGATTATGTTCATTTCAGTTATAATGCTTAAATGTAGGCCTGGGCAAAAAAACCCGGAACCGAAATACCAAACCAAACCCGAACCGAAAAAGAGGAATCAAACCCGTACCTGAACCGGAGAAATACCTGAATGGGTCCTAAACCTGTATACCCGAAAAAACGGAACCGAACTCGACCCGAACCGAGAACCGAATGGGTATCCGAAATATCCGAACTACAATTATATATCCAAAATATTAGTTATATTTAGACTTAATATAACAAAATTATACAAAATTATAATTACAAACACAAATATATTGGATAGTTTTATACCAAAATAGCTAAAATATCCAAAATAAACGAAATATACGAAATTTCCTTCTATATTTGTCTAAATTTAACATTTTTTTGTTCAAATTAACCAAATTTTATTTTTGTTTTATTATTTTCCGAGTACCCGGACCCGAACCAAACCTGAATGGAACCGAACCGAACCCGAACCGAAATTATAAAATATCCGAATGGGTCTTATATGTCTAGACCCGAAAACCCAAAAATCCGAAAGACCCAAACCGAACCCGAACGGATACCCGAACGCCCAGGCCTACTTAAATGTTTTCCCTAGTTTTACTCAGTTTTACCAGTTTTACTTAACTAGTTTTACCCAGTTTTACCAGCTTTACCTAACTAATTATACCCATTTTTACCAGTTTTACTTACCTAGTTATACTGAGTTTTACCAGTTTTACTTAACTAGTTATACCAAGTTTTACTCAATAACAGTTCCAAACGTATATTTAACTAGTTATACTCAGTTTTACTGAGTTTTACCAGTTTTACTGAGTTTTACCAGTTTTACTCAGTAACATTTCCAAACATAGATATACTTAACCAAACATCCAGTTGTTAAACAGTGTACTTACACCCAAAAAGATTTAACAAAACAACTTAAAACAAACATAGTCCTTAAAAAAAACAAAAGTCTTGACTCTCTTCCAAGTGTTAACCCCTCTTCGACCTTGTGTTAGGCTTCCTCTCAAGTACAATGGATGTTTCCGCCACCTTCTGTTTACCAGCTTCCTTCTTTGTCGCTTTCTTCTCTGCCGCGGTCTTCTGGAGCTCTTCCTCGACCTGTAATGAGATAACAATTAGAATACAACTTTACCAAGTATTTCCATTAATATTTGAGACTATTTTTACAATTTGTTCTTCAATTTCTTTCATATGCGCCATGAATTATTCAATGGATTTGATTCTCTTATCCATCTCGTCAAACTTCACATGCAACAGATTAAACCCATCTTCCATCGTTTTATGCACCCCATTCAAGATCGCAACAATATCATTAGGATTAGGATTCGAACTTTTAGGTGTATCAATGGCAGCAAGTCTCTTTTCCTGAGGTTTTTTTAGCTCTTCCTCCTCCTCTGCCACTCGGGCAGCCATCGCTTCGTCGTACATCTCCTGAAAATATACCTTCTTCCCAGCCAAAATAAGCTTCATCCAACTCTGAACAACATGATCGTCGAGATCATGGACATCGTTTTCTTTATATATACGCTCAAGAAGAGCTTCTTCATGTCCATCTCGAGTTGGCAGGATGTTGTCAATGCCCTGAGGACACTTAGTCTTAGCAAGTTCTTCATTGATCTTTGAAAGAGGAAACCCTTTTCATTGAGTTACTCATGAACTGAGCCTTGCACATCCTTGGAAAATTACGGTATGCCCCTACAATTGGCTCGCGGAAACTACTCCCTAGCTCTAGAATTGCCTTAAAGGCTAACAGCTACACAACAACACACATATGGTATATTAGTTAAAGATTAGCACAAGAACAATTACTCAAACCACAACTTAAAAGTACATACCTCCAAAGGGATACAGAAACCTGGAATCAGTCACAATTTGTCTCCTTGACAACCCCTTTAAAATGGTTCATTGTCTGAGAGATCTCACCGACCATATGATAATAGCACAATCTGCCCCAAGGAAAACTCTGGCACAAGTCAAGATCATTGACAGCTCTGGAAAAAAAATCTACCACCGGAGTAGCATCGTTTCCATACTTCTTCTAACCGATGAGGATGCTGCAAAGGAAGTAGAGAACGAGCATCTGCTCTCATCCCCTCGAGCCTCTCTTTCACATCTTGAACTCTAACTATCGAGTTCCCAAAATTTTTCCTCACAAAATTAAGGCCACCCAACTACTTGTAGTTAAAAGGATAGTTGCGACCGTCTAATCCGGACATAAGTGTTGGGAATTCCTAGCAGTTCCTAATCCGATTAGGCAACCCTAAGTCTGAATTCCGAGCCTAGGATCTCAGGGTTTAAGTAATTGAATCATCGATCTCGCGTTTACCTTTTTCTGGCAGCGGAAGATGAATCAGGTAAGACAAGATCAGGAGCGATTCAGATGCCTCGCCTCTACCGTAGTCCACACGCACACAACCTGGAAAGTCGGGATGCTAGTGCCGGATCTGGGAATCGAAGAGAGAGTTTTTCTGTTTTCTCTGATCAAGAAAACTGACAGCCACTGGTTCAGGTCAGGTCAACCATATAAGCCTATATATATGACCTGTTATGACTAAACCATTTTTCGGGTTTAATCGAAAAATCTATGTCATAAACCGAAACATCAGTTTCGGAATCGATCCCGTGTTGATCGACACACCTCTCTTTTATCAATATTGATGTGTATCCAATACACATCACCTTGATCATCACCATGATGATCATTCCCATATATAATCTTTCAGATTGCTTAGGTATGTGACCCTATAGGATCATATGATACTGGTAGTAAGTCTACAACTTACAGACTGCAAGAGGCTTCTAGCAAAACATTGCAACCGCCCAGTATCATACAACATGTCTGATCTCGACATACAACTATCGTTAGAGTAAGTACAGCGTGATTTCAAGACATAATCCCAACAATCTCCCACTTGTACTGGAATCACCTATTCCTATAATCCCTTCGTCTCTATATCTCGATATGGCATAAGGCAAGAGACTGTGTCATCCTTATTATAGCCAACAACATGTTCATCGAACTCCTGATCTATACTGATGAAACAAACGACTGACAATCACCTCGTTTGAGCACGGCCATGCATTTTCTCAGTATCAAATCTTCGATGGGCCCTGAGATATTTATCTCCTGTTATATAGGAGGGACAAATCTCATCTTGTTCCATCCCTGTTTCTACACATACTTCATGATACGCTTAAGCAATGCCGTTATAGCCGCCATTTACGGAACGACGTTTGACAAGGTCAAAGCGCACCAATTCATATGCTAGAAAGCATGATGAACTCAGGTCTAAGGACTATACTCTATAGTCGTAATGAGAAACTCTCATGACACAGATATAACTATCCTGTAGAGTTCTCATTAGCGGGTCATGTCCGATCATATATTCACCAACATATATCTATGTGACTGACTGTGATACTCATATCATTGTCTCCATGAAACTTAGTCAACAGTCACCTCACAAGCTAGTCTCTCGTGGTTGTCAGTGTCCCACTTTGACAATCTCGACTAGGGACAATCATAATTTATGTCATCTTTTACTTATAGGGTTTCATGATCAAGTCCTCAACTTGATGACCTATAAAATGAACATAAAATACTTTGGGACCATTACTTAATTATCCAATAATTAAATAATACCGATGTCAGTTTTTAACTTACACAAACATTGCCATAGCATGTTTATATAAAGATTATAACATAACTAAAATAACTCCCATTGGAATCAAGATCATCTGTTCAGATATCTTATACCTACAGCAACAGAATAAATCTCGTGCTTAGGTTGTGGGAGAGACTGCGGTGTTTTTGCTTGAAACAATTCCAACAAACCACACCGCCATTCAGATAAAAGCACTATTCTACGGTCCACTGCTTGGAGCCCTTCCAACAGATAGCACCGCTATTCAGACAAAGAGACATGCCAGGTAGGAACCGGGAATCGTCTTTGTCCGTCTAACTACTTTCAACTGGTTCGTCACTTCCTCAGTTCACCACAAACCTATCCTTAGTGTTTATCAAACATTTGGGATATTTCTGGCAACTGTTCCGCGACTTTTACCGGAACATATTGGTATCTTCTCGTCATGCTTTATGCGTAAGCTGCATCTAGACGAGCGCAAAACACGGCATTCATGATGGATTCTATTGCAAAACCATAAGGAATCACACTCATACATACTAGCTCAGCTAGTGTTCAAAACACTTCATCTTGCTAAGATTGTTACCAGCTCAGCCAGTGTCTAAGACACTTCATCTTGCTAAGATTATTGCCATAAGACCTCTGGTTTGAAGTCATTCTTGGAATACTGCATATTGGGACTGTCCAACACCTTATCTACATAAGGATTCTGACACAATCCAATTAGCCTACCTAATCTATATCAATAGATTCTTATTCCGAGAATTCATGAGGCTACTCCCATGTCCTTTTGTTTATATTTGACTTCCGACCCAAGTCTCACAAGACTTAACCGACGGAACGTCGTTCATGAGATTAAGTACATTATGTACATACGGTGTGAGAATTGCAATTACGCTCCCACTAGTCTCCTTGTAAACGCATGGTTTCATTTCTTTTCTGATCAAGTCAAAACTTTTGACCACATTATCAGAATGTTGATTCCAACTCCAAGATGTTTGCTTCAATCCAGAAATGGATCGGTGAAGCTAACATGCATACCCAGCCAATTTTCGGAGTTGGGGCTCACCATCGCTTCTTGAATTTCGCATGCTCATCACTTTTCAATGATCAGCAGATCACGACAATCGGCTACGAGAAATCACTCTCGAGTTAGTGACGGATCCTTTCGGATCTGCGAATTTCAGGCTCCACAGGTGTAGATCCTACAGCACTTTGTAGATCTCACCACTGCTCTCCCTCAACAGGTTGAGCAGTCTCCTGCGTTTATCGAATTTCTTCGATGTGTACTTTTACTCCCACTGTTCCTTTTGAAAGTATGATCTTTCTCAAAAGACACAGTTCCGGACAACAAAAATTTGTTCTCAGATTGGTTATAAAAGTAGTAAGCCTCGGTTTCCTTAGGACAACCAGCGAGGTAGAACTTATCAGATTTGGGTTCAAGCTTATCAGCTATCATCCCCAAATTATCAGAAACAACTTACTTGAAAAACTTCCAGTCCACATCCAATGTGGTGTCTTTCAATTGATTCTGATTGAAACCCTTTTCTGCGCAAACACAGACCTTTCTAGAGCGTATTTCTTAAAGGATTATGGAAGATTCCTATGACTCATCATTAATCGGAGCATATCTAATAAGATCCAATTCGTTCTCTCTGAAACACCATTTAGGTTTCCAGGAGAAAAGAGTTGTGATATGACTTCACACTCACCTAGATGATCACCCAATTCTTGACTCAAGTATTTTCTTCTGCGATCTAGTCGAGGATCTCAATACTTCTGTCAAATCGGTTCTATACTTCATCTTGGAACTCCTCAAGGGATTCCTGCTCGTGTCTCATCAAAAGAACACAGCCATACTTATTGATGCCATCAATAAGGTAATGAAGTACTGAAGATTTCCTTTGGCACTAATGCTCACTGGGCCACATACACCAGTACGTGTAAGGCCCAATAAACAGAAAGGCTCTTTTCTTTAGATCTGCTAAAGAAGCCTTAGTCATTTGGCCCAGCAATCGAAATTCATGTCTCAATGATTTATAATCAAATGAACCTAAAGCCCATAACAATGGAACTTCTGAATCCGCTTCACTTTATCTGGTCAAAACGACTATGTTAAAGAAAAATCGACTTCAAGTCATCAGACTTAAACCGTTTGGTATTTATGTTATATTCTGGTGTATATTGGTTTAAGACATAAAACCCATTTATCAAAAGGGGTGCTACCATATAATATTTCATTAAGATCAAAAGAGCAAAACTTGTCTTTTATCAGAATGAAAAACATCCAAATTCTTACAAGAAAATGAAAGACATCTCTGCACAAGGCAGATACATAGTAGCAATTACTTAATTTCTAAAACCAAGTATGAAAGGCTCCTACAAGTGGAGAATATCTACGGCTCATGCAGCAACCATTGCTTCATACCAGACACGCAGTTTCCACTTGTCCTTTCTTCAACGTTCTACTGTCGCTTAGGTCCTGCATATTTCAAAAATATCAGTACCACAACTAGTATCCAATACTCATGTAGAACTTGAAACAATAACACAATAACTGAAGAAGAAGTACCATACTGTTGGGAATGTCCTGAAATCTACCGTACTATCTCTAGAAAGTATGATAAGTGTCGAGATCAGACATAAGTCATAAATACTGGATGATCATGATGACTTGCTAGAGCCCGCTCATGATCTATAAGTTTAGGACTTATTACCAGTATTGTATGATCCCAAAGGGTCACACACCATAGCTAACGGGAAAGTTAAAAAGGAATTAATACAGTAAGATGCAAGGCATTTACTGTATTTGTACAGAGAATTGGGCCAGACAAAAGACAGTCTTTTATCTGATTTGGGCCTTGGGCCCAAAAGCCTAATGAGCCATTAGTTTAATTACTTGGGCCCATATAAGGAAGAGGAAAGGCGCAGGAAGCCCTAATGCTTCAGTAGTCTGCGATTTTGGAGCCTCAGCCGTCCTCTCTCTCTCTGTTGGTTCCAGCTTGGTCTAGCAGCCTGATCCAGTAGCTTGTAAGCGTGTGGATACCTAGGAGGAGCCGGTAATCATCAGCTCTTGCAGATCTCGATATTCCTTTGATTAATCCGCTGCAATCACAAGGTAATGATCCTGATCTGTTTATGATTCAACTGCAAATCACCTAGATCCTAGATGATTATGTGCTAGGTTGTAACCTGTGAATTACACCAATGAACACACATAATCCGACAGTGGTATCAAAGCCAGGTTGTTAGGTTTTTGCTGTTTGGATCATATTTAGGTTGTTTTAATGTTAAGAATCGAATTTGGTTTAAGAAATTTGATTAGAACTTGAAAAAAAACCTAATATGAATCGCTTGTTATCAATCGCATGATCGCTTTTGTTGATTGGATCATAAGAGAAGTGATCTCATGATCGATTAATTTGAATGATCGCTTTGTCTTCGCTTGTTGAATTGGAAAAGGACAAAATCATGTTTTGTCTTTAGTGAATGACATGAATCGATTACATTTGGTTTGTGAATGAAATCGATTGTTCGATTATTATTATTTGGTTAAATTCACAATCGCTTGGTGACTTTGTCTTGTTGAAATAAGTCATCGTTTTGTCTTGTTGTGCAATCATAAGAGCTTCGACTATTGACTTTGCTGGCTTTAGGTTAAATTAATTATGAATCGATTCGCTTGTTGACCAATTGGTTAGCGATCAATCATAAGGTCAAAAAAAACGTGTTTGTTCAATTAATTATCAAAATCGTTTTTGTTGAATCGAGATGTTGTCTTGATGTTAGCCATCGATCAAGATTCAAAGCCTTGATAATTGTGGTTCGTTTTTCCCAAACCCGCGACAATGAACCGATCAAACCGATTGTGGTTCATTGTCTGCTTTAGCCAAAACCGCAAGTTAGGTCAAAATTGGCTAAAACACAAGGTGTTTCTTCCTGATTTTGGACTTAACAGAACCGATCCAATTTAATTGGTGGTTCAAGCGGTTAACCCAAATCGCGGTTTGCTGGAAATTATTTAATACAATTGGTATTATTTAATTTCTGGTTAGACCGGATTTAAATTCAAAATTGAATTTTAACCTAAACCGAAGGCTGGTCTAAGTTTGATTTGGTTGGACCAAATAATTTAGAGCTGGTCTGGTTTAGTAAATAACCAATTGGATTTAGTAGTTAATTTGGTCTTGGACCAGAATTAATGAACCGACTTGGTTATGTCAAATTATTGGGCCAATTGGAATTCTGTGGTCTTGGGCCAAGAATTGGGCCTATAATTTATGACCCATCCGAAAACTTTAATAAAATATTAAATTAGAAATTTCTATTTTTAGTATATTTCTAAATTTAGAAAGTTTCTAAAATAAGTAAGTTTCCCAAAATAGTAATCTTCTATTTTTGGAAATAAAACCTAAAATCCTCAAAACCAATATCAAGCTTGGATGTCTTGCCCAATCTTGTCAGCTACTTAACGCTTATTCAATTACAGATATGGCTTACAGTGTGAGGTGTCTGTTTTTGCGTAAGTAAAGTAGTATATAGTCACTAATTTCATTGGGAGTCCCAGACTTTAGTGATTATTTGGCTGTAAGAGATTGGTTTTCTTGACTGGGCCATCGGGAGTCCCGGGCCTTGAGACATCTGGTGTATTGGGCCTTGGGCCCAATTCACAACTGAGAGTTATTGGATATAACTAGCTGTGTGTATGCTTACCAAGTAAAGCTACTTCTGAGTGACGGCCAGTGGCCCACTTTGGATTTAGCTGAACATGGGTCTCGGAATCATTGCATTCTTATGAGGTTAAACAAAGAAATTTTGAATGCAATGCGAGTTTTCTTATAAGTTATTAAGATTACTCTTTTATGAACTAAATAACTAAAACTCTATTTATCTCTAAATTTCAGTTATGACTAGCACAAACAATCAAAACACTTTCTCGATCCGGTCTGTCCTTGAGATGGACAAACTGAACGGATCAAATTTCTTGACTTGGTCGCGGAACCTGAGGCTAGTCCTCAGGCAGGAGAGAAAGGACTATGTCCTTGAAAGAGCTCTCCCCGAGAGGATCGGGTCCAATGCCTCTCATGCAGTATATGATGCTTGGAATAAGCATTATAATGATGCGGTAGATGTGCGTGGTCTGATATTGGCTACCATGGACTCAGATTTGCTGAAGCAATATGGGAACATGGAGTCGCCAATAGAGATGATCAGCAGCCTGAAATTGAAATTTCAGGAGCAGGTAAGAGTGGAGAGATACCAGTTGGTTAAGTCTCTCACTAGCTGCAAGCTACCAAATGATCATCCAGTAAGTCCTCATGTCAGTAAAATGATGGGTTACATTGATAACCTGAGGAAACTGGATTATCCAGTTAGCCAAGAATTGGCAACTGAGATCATTCTGCAGTCACTGCCGTCAAGCTATGATAAGTTCAGAAGGAACTATATCAAGAAAGGCTTAACGAAGACGCTGACTGAACTGCATGATATGCTCAAGACAGTTGAGCCAAACGTGAAGAGTACCCTGTATAATCTCATGAAGGAGAAGGGTAGGTTTACTAAACCTAATGCTGACAAGGGTGAAGACAAAGTTGTCCAGATTTTGAATCATGGCAAGCGTGTGTCTTCTGAGCCCGAGTCAGATACCTCTTACGTTGGTAAGTGCTGCTACTGTAAAGAGACTGGGCATTGGAAGAGAGATTGCATTAAATTCATGGAAGATTATGAGGAGTTGAAGTTGATGTATGAGACTACTTCCTCAGGTATTCATGTTGTTACTTCAAGTTCTACCTTATAGGTATTGGATACTAGTTGTGGCACTGATATTTGTTATAATATGCAGAGCCTAAGCAACAGTAGAACGTTGAAGGAAGGACAAGTGGAACTGCATGTCTGGAAGGAGCTATGGATGCTGCCTCAGCAGTAGGGTTTTCACTTGTAGATGCCTTTGAGGCTTGGTTTTGTATTAAGTAATTGCTACAATATACCTGCTTTAAGCAGAGTTGTCCTTCATTTTCTTGTAAGAATTTGAATGTTTTTCATTTTGATAAAAGACAAGTTTTGTTCTTTTGATCTTAATGAAATATTAATTGTAGCACCCTATTCAAGGAATGGGTTTTATATCTTAAACCAAAGAGTGCCTAAATGTAACATAAATACCGAATTGGTTTAAATCTGATGAATTAAACCTGGTTTTTCTTGGCGTAAATGTTTTGGTCACATAGAGTAAGTCGGATTCAGAAACCCCATAGTTATGGACTTTTGGGCTCATTTGATCGGATATCTTATGAGACTTGAATTCTGCTTACTGGACCAAAAGACTAAGGGCCCATCTTAGCCGAGCTAGAAAAAGGCCCAAAGGCTTATTGGACCTTGAACATACTCATGTATGTGGCCCGATGAGCAGTAATGCCAGAGAAAATTTCCTGTACTTCATTATCTTTACTGATTACTTCAGTGAGTATGACTGTGTTCATTTGATGAGACACGAGTCAGAATTCTTTGAAATGGTCGAAAGAGTTCCAGAATGAGGTATAGAATCTGAGTGACAGAAGTATTGAATAGACTCTGGATTAGATCACGAGTGAGAATACTTAAGTCATTGATGGTGTGATCATCTGAATGAGTGTGAAGTCGTTTCACAGCTCATTTCTCCTGAAAACCTGGAGGTGTTTCTGTGAGAAAGAATCAGATCTTATTAGAAATGATTAAAGATGAGTCACACGAATCTTCCATGATATTCTTTAAGAATAACGCTCTAGAAATATCTAAGTTTACGCTGAAATAGTTCCACCAATATCAGTTGAAAGACACCACATAAATGTGGACTGGAAATGATCCAAATTCGTCTTTACTGAGTATTTGTAGTTGTGCTACTTCGCTGGTTGTCCTAGGGAAACCAAGGCTTGTTACTTTTTACGTCCATTCCGAAAACGAAGTTAGGTTGTTTGGAATTCTGTTTTCTAAAAGGAAAGTTGCTTTCCAAGAAGAACAGTGGGAGTAAAAGTATAACTCGAAGAAATTCGAGAAATACAGGAGGCTGCTCAACCTGTTGAGGGAGAGCAGCGGATGGATTTACAGATTTCTGTAGAATCTACACCTGTAGAGCCTGAAGTTCGCAGATTTGAATCCGTCATTAATCAGAGAGTGATTTCTCGTGATTAGTTGCTATGATCTGATGATCATTGAAAGTGACGAACCTGCGAAATTCACAGAAGCGAAAGTGAGCCCAGACTCCGAAAAATTATACTGTATGTAAGTTAGCTTCATCGATCCATTCATGGATAGAAGCAAACATATCGGAGTTGGAATCTTCGTTCTGTTGAAGTAGTCAAGGTTTTGACTTGAACAGGAACGAGATGGAACTGTGCGTTTACTAATAGATAAGTAGGAGCGATGTTGCATTTCTCATAGTGTATGTCGATGACATACTGATTCTCGGAAATAACGTTCCAATGCTGCAGTCGGTAAAGGACTGGCTTGGGAGTTGGTTTTATGATTGATATGGGTAAAGCCACGTAAGTTCTTGGATTTTGGATCTAAAGATAGAGATCCAAAAGAGCTGATAGGACAAAGTCAGGATTGACAAAGTCCTACACGTTTTCAGCATTCCAAGAAGGGTTTTATGCCAATGTCACATGGCATTACGTTAAGCAAGAAACAGTGTCCTACGATAACTGCTGAGCTTGAATGCATGGATGAGATTCCATATGCGTCGGCAATTGGATCTATCATGTATGCCATGACACGTACTTGTTTTGATATTACTTTAATGTTAAGCAAGACAAGTAAAGACCAGTCAAATCCAGCAAAGAATCACTGGATAGACGTAATGAATATCCTCAAGTATTTGGAAAATACTTAGGATAAGTTCTTGATTTACGGAGAAAGTGAGGTGCTACAAGTCGGTAGAGTCTGAAAGGCAAGTTTCCAACAGACAAAGATGATTTCCGGTCACAGTCCGGTTATATCTTGTGTCTGTCTGGCGGTGCAAGGCACTGTTGCTGACTCCATGACTTAAACTGAACATTTCGCAGCTTGGGTAGCGGCGAAAGAGGTTGTTTGGAAAGAAGAGTTCATCACTGAACTTGATGTGATTCCCAGCATAGATGAGACTAGCTGCACATCAGAGGTCCAAACACCTTGAGGGTAGGTATAACCTATTCCGTGAGATAAATGACAGAGGTGTTAAGTAGATCAGCAAGTTTCAACGAATGAGAACGTTGCTAATCTATTAACGAAGCCACTCCTTAGGCCTAAGCACGAGTCGCGGACTGTTGCTGTAGGATAAGTGAAATTAAGATGTAGTCTTAATTTCAGTGGGAGTTTGTAAAGGGCTTTATTTAGTTGTTTTGAAAGGTTCATGTAAACATAATATTTTATGTTTATGAAATCTATGATGTCTGGATTATTTTTACTGTGATATAAATAATCGTTCCAAAATGATTCATGTCATTATATATGGGTCATCGAAGTACATGAGTAGACTTGATCCTGAAACCCCATATTTAACGAAATGACATAAATCATAGTGTCCATAGTCGAAGGTTGTTGAAATTGGAACACCAACAACCACTTGAGACTAGATTGTGTTGAGACTTATGACCAAGTTTCGAGGGGTCATAGATGCGCGGCATCAAAGTCGACACATAGGTATATGTAGGGGAGCATATGACCGGACATGGCCCGCTGATGAGAACTCTACAAGATATTAATATCTGTGTCATAAGAGGTTCTCATATACGACTATAGAGTATAGTCCTTAGACCTGAGTTCGCATGCATGTGGCTGCACATGGATTGATGCACTTTGATCATTGTCTAACGATGTTTCGTAACTGGGAGCTATAAGGACCTTGGTTGGGTGTATTATGAAGTGTGTAGTTCATAGTGATGGAACAAGATGGGATTTGTCCCTGCCGTTTAACGGAGGTAAAATCTCTAGGCCAATCGGAGACTTGATAGCTGGTAAGAGAGTGGCCACTCCCAAACGGACTTGCCCAAGTCGTTTGCATTGTCAGTATCAAATCTGGTCCGATGAACATGGTCTGGCTATATAAGGATGACACGCATCTTGCCTTATGTCAGATCGAGAAATTGGGACAAAAGGATTAGGGAATGTAGGATTCCAGTACAATTGGGAGATTGTTGGGAATGTCCTGAAATCTACCGTACTATCTCTAGAAAGTATGATAAGTGTCGAGATCAGACATAAGTCATAAATACTGGATGATCATGATGACTTGCTAGAGCCCGCTCATGATCTATAAGTTTAGGACTTATTATCAGTATTGTATGATCCCAAAGGGTCACACACCATAGCTAACGGGAAAGTTAAAAAGGAATTAATACAGTAAGATGCAAGGCATTTACTGTATTTGTACAGAGAATTGGGCCAGACAAAAGACAGTCTTTTGTCTGATTTGGGCCTTGGGCCCAAAAGCCTAATGAGCCATTAGTTTAATTACTTGGGCCCATATAAGGAAGAGGAAAGGCGCAGGAAGCCCTAATGCTTCAGTAGTCTGCGATTTTGGAGCCTCAGCCGTCCTCTCTCTCTCTGTTGGTTCCAGCTTGGTCTAGCAGCCTGATCCAGTAGCTTGTAAGCGTGTGGATACCTAGGAGGAGCCGGTAATCATCAGCTCTTGCAGATCTCGATATTCCTTTGATTAATCCGCTGCAATCACAAGGTAATGATCCTGATCTGTTTATGATTCAACTGCAAATCACCTAGATCCTAGATGATTATGTGCTAGGTTGTAACCTGTGAATTACACCAATGAACACACATAATCCAACACATACATCTTCTCCATCTCTTGTGAATCTTCCAATAATTTAATGCAATTTCTCTTCCAATGCCCAAACTCTTTACAGTAGCAGCATTTATCAACATCAGATGGGCCTGACTTGGGCTTAAAAGATGACACAGGTTTATCCCGATTCCAAATCTGAACGGCCTTGCCATCACCCTTGTCTAAACAAGATTTCTCAAATCTTTTACCCTTTTTGATGTTTTGCTCTGCTGTCTTGAGCATGCCATGCAGTTCAGTCAACGTCTTCGTCAAGCCTTTCTTGATATAGTTCTTTATGAACTTATCATAACTTGACGGCAGTGACTGCAGAATGATGTCAGTAGCCAACTCCAAGCTGACAGGACAATCCAGTCTCCCAGGTTATCAATGTAACCCATCATTTTAATGACATAAGGACTTACTGGAGCATCCTCTGGTAGCTTGCACCCAGTGAGAGACTTCACCATCTGGAATCTCTCAACTCGTGCCAGATGCTGAAACTTCAGTTTCAGGCTGGTGATCATCTCTATTGGCGACTCCATGTTCTCGTATTGACTTTTCAAGTCTGAGTTCATGGTAGCCAACATCAGACCACGCACATCCACCACATCAATATAATGCTTATTCCAAGCATCATATACTGCATTCGAGCGATTGGTCCCAAGCCTTTCTGGAAGAGCATTCTCAAGGACATAGTCCTTGCTCTCCTGCTTGAGGATTAATCTCAAATTCCGATACCAATCCAGGAAGTTGGATCCATTTAACTTGTCCTTCTCAAAGACGGATCACAACGAGAAAGTAGTATTAGACATAAGCTGAAATCCAAGAAAAACAAAGATTTAGTTATGCTTTCCATGAGAAATCTTATCTAATAAGAAAACTCGCATTATATTCAAACAATGTTTCCTCTATGAATATAATGATCCAAGATCCATACTTCACTAAAATCTGAGTGGACGACTCGCCATCACCCAAAATTCAGTTATCTAGGTAAGCAAATCATTGCTAATTGTACCCAGTACAACTCTTGGTCGCAGATAAGACAATCCATGTCTCATCTACTCTGACGTCTCTGGGCCCAGAACTTCTGATGGCCCAGTTAAGTAAACCAATCTCTTTAGTCTTGTGATCATTGACAGTCGCACTGCAAGTCTATCAATGATCACCTGCCTTACTCATGTAGTAGTGGATACCAAGGACTCCAAGGCTATCCAACAAACGACACAAGTCTTGACAGTAGACAAGATTTGGGCAAGACATCAAGGTTACTTGATATTTAGTAAAGGAAACTAAACTCTGAAAGGTTAGCATATCAATCTCTTAGGTCATGTAATTGTTGATGTCAAGCACTGCAAGTCCATCAACATAATTACCTGCCTTACTCACGTAATTGTGGACACCAAGCTCTTGGCTAGACCATCACACAATGAAATGAGTCTTGACAGTTGACCATATTGAAGCTAAGCTTTGATCAAGGTTTAAGTCTAGTTTGGTTTCTGCAAATTCAAGGTTCAATAACCAGAATTGCGAGCACTGCGTCGATCGACGCAGACTATGTATGTCGATCGACACTACCAAACAAAAATTGGATTTCAATAACCGGTTAATCCAATTAACCCGGTTCATTGAACCGGTCATGTCGATCGACACAACCCATGTGTGACGGTCGACATAGACCTAAAACGGATACAGTTTTTGATAATCGGTCCAGTCCAATTGAACCGACTTATCAGATCAAACTGATCTTTACTATTTAAATCGGTTTATACTAATTGAGATAACTGGTTCAATCCAATTGAATCAATTCATCCAATTCTTTCAACCAGTTTCAACTAATTGTGATAATCGGTCCAATTCAATTGAACCGTTTTATCCAGTCAAACTGATTTTAACCAATCGGTTTATGCTAATTGAGATAATCAGTTCAATCCAATTGAGTCAATTCATCCAATTTAAACCGATCTGTTCGGATTTAACCAAGTATGATAACCGGTCCAATCCAATTGAACCGATTAACCAATCGCAAGGTCTGTGTCGACCGACACTCAACCTGTGTTGATCGACACAGCAGGCTTTCTGTTTTCTTCGCGAAAAACCCTAGCCGCCGAGTCTGTCGATTTCACCATTCTGTGTCGACCGACACACCTAGTGTGTCGATCGACACTCTGCGAAAACACAGAATCGTTTTCGATCTGAATCGATCCAACCTGTTCTTATTCATACTATCTTATGAACGAATTTAAATCATCAAATTCTACTAAACAGGCTGATTCAATGATAAAACCCTAAGGCTCTAATACCACTGTTGGGAATTCCTAGCAGTTCCTAATCCGATTAGGCAACCCTAAGTCTGAATTCTGAGCCTAGGATCTCAGGGTTTAAGTAATTGAATCATCGATCTCGCGTTTACCTTGTTCTGGCAACGGAAGATGAATCAGGTAAGACAAGATCAGGAGCAATTCAGATGCCTCGCCTCTACCGTAGTCCACACGCACACAACTTGGAAAGTCGGGATGCTAGTGCCGGATCTGGGAATCGAAGAGAGAGTTTTTCTGTTTTCTCTGATCAAGAAAACTGACGGCCACTGGTTCAGGTCGACCATATAAGCCTATATATATGACCTGTTATGACTAAACCATTTTCGGGTTTAACCGAAAAATCTATGTCATAAACCGAAACATCAGTTTCGGAATCGATCCTGTGTCGATCGACACACATACCGTGTCGATCGACACACCTCTCTTTTATCAATATTGATGTGTATCCAATACACATCATCTTGATCATCACCATGATGATCATTCCCATATATAATCTTCCAGATTGCTTAGGTGTGTGACCCTATAGGATCATATGATACTGGTAGTAAGTCTACAACTTACAGACTGCAAGAGGCTTCTAGCAAAACATTGCAACCGCCCAGTATCATACAACATGTCTGATCTCGACATACAACTATCGTTAGAGTAAGTACAGCGTGATTTCAGGACATAATCCCAACAATAAGTGCATGCTCCCTAAGTCCATAACGTATCGGAGCGCCATAGACCACAAACAAGACTTCCATCCCCTTCTCGATGCAGGTGGTTCGAAGGAGTAGCATCCACATCCCCATCATCTTGTGGTTTCCTTGTTTCTGGAGGTGAAAGATATGTTTGAACTGTGGATGCTTTAAAAACCAGTTCCTCTCAGTAGTCATTAGCTTAGGCTGCAAAGAATCAAGAGTAGACAGAAAATCAACAACGAAGCACCGGGTCGATATCTTGATTTCTTTTTGTACTCTGTTGGGGGAAGTACATTCTCAGAGGTTGCATTGCTGTCATTTCATCACTAGATTCCTGCAAAAAAGAGTTGTAAGTTATTCCAGTAATACAGTGTTTAGTTTTACCAAGTTATACCCTTACATATATAGTTTTACCAAGTTTTACCAGTAATACGATATTCAGTTTTACCAAGTTTTACTTAACTAGTTATACTCAGTTTTACCAGTTTTACTTAACTAGTTATACCCAGTTTTACTTAACTAGTTATACTCAGTATTACCAGTTTTACTTAACTAGTAATACTCAGTTTTACCAGTTTTACTTAACAGCCTACCAAAGGAAAACGATTTCTTCATCATCTAATTGGGTATAATACTTACCGATTGGGAATCAGAGCTGTCGTGGGATTCCTCCTCATTGTCTTCTTCAGATACATCCTTGTTTGGTACGTTTGTCTCTGAGACTCTCAAGCTTGATCTCGATTGTGGTTGCTCGGAATCGACCTCTTCTCCGTCTTCTGTACTCTATGTCGCGTCGTCATCATCTTCATCATCTTATACTTCACTCCCACTCTCATATCCTTCGCTATGTTTCTCGAGATCAACTTCTCCTTCGACTTCGTCATCAGCAGTTTCGTTATCAACCGTCGGAGGAGCATTATCGACCGAAGGAGCATTATCGACCGGATTCGTGGTCGTGGTAGGACCAACAACATCGCTCGCCGGAGGAGGAGGAGTATTCGTGGTCGCGGTAGGACGAACTACATCACTCTCCAGAGGAGGAGGAGCATACGAATGCTCCACATTCACGACATCATCATTTTTTTTGGTGGCTTGACGAGTCTTCGACGCCATCTATCTCTTTTACTCGCGTGAAATCCTTCGTCATTCGAGATATGAGAGAATGGAGAGGAAATCGAATGGAGAGGAGAAGAGGAGAGATCTCAAGAGGAGAAGTAATGGAAAGGAAAAAGAAGTTAGATTGTTCGAGAGAGAAAAAGGAAAAAGAGTATGAAGAGTAACGACTCGGAAGTTAGAAATTAGGGATTGGAATTTTTCGATTTGGGGTTTTTTGAATAATTCGGATCTGATCCGATTGATTTGGACGGGTTAATGGGTAGGCAGATAGAACCGGATATCAACTGATATGATAGATAAATATGTTCTGATTTTAAAATAATTTTACCATTTTTCGTATTTTTAAAAAAGATCAATAAAAAAATGTTCTTTATAACGGGGACATACAAGATTTTTGTTGAAGAAATAAGGGTATACGAGCCATTTTCTAGTCTTCAACATTTTCTCTCCTTCGGTAGGTAAACCCGTAAACTACTGAAACCCAAACCTCGCCGCCGGAAAAAGACAATCGGAATCGATGGAGCCTTCCTTGAGAGCAAACCAATCATCGATTCTAAGCGAAATCGAACGTATGCCAGAAGCTCCACCTCAGCGTATATCTCATCACCGTCGAGCTCGCTCCGACACATTCTTCTCCGGCGAATCAATCGACGATCTCCTCCTATTCGATCCCTCCGATGTAGATTTCTCTTCTCTCGATTTCCTCAACGCTCCAACACCACAACCTTCTCCGATGTCCGTTGATTCTCCTCCCGAAGAAACCTCATCCAACGGTGCTCCACCGATTCCTCTTCCTCCTGGCCGTCACGTTCGAAGCTTCTCAGTTGATTCTGAATCCGATTTCTTAGACGATCTAACAGTCACGGAGGATCTTCAATTCGCCGGGAAATCATCCCTACCGAGATGCTCTGGAGGGAGGAGAGGTCATCATCATCGGAGTAATTCGATGGATGGAGCTACAAGTTCGGGTTCGTTTAACATCGAATCGATTCTCGCAGCCGACGGTGCTAAGAAGAGTATGGGTATGGCTAGTGACAGACTTGCTGAGCTTGCTTTGCTTGATCCCAAAAGAGCTAAGCGGTAAGTATCCTCAGATATTAGGGTTTTTCTTTCAAAAATAGTTTGATAAGATTCATTGTCTCTTTGATAGGATTCTAGCAAATAGGCAATCTGCGGCGAGGTCAAAAGAGAGGAAGATTAGGTATACTGGTGAGCTGGAGAGGAAGGTACAGACACTTCAGAACGAAGCAACTACACTGTCTGCTCAAGTCACTATGTTGCAGGTAATGACTTGGTCAACCACACCATATCTTTAAGCCATTTTGTTTATGTTATCTGATGTCAATTTGACTTATATTTGATTAGATATGGTGATGTTGGAGATTAAATGGTTTGTGCTTGTATACTTGTTACGTGGTTGGTTTCCATAGCTTATACCTTGTAAATGAGGCCTAATGTGTTTAAGATGGCTTCTTAGTGTTTAGAGATTAGTTCTGTTCGTTACTCGGAACAAGTGTCAAGTATGTGATAGGCAGCAGAACAGTTTAAATAAGGAAGAGAGAAAACAGATTAGAGGTCTTTGACCAATTGGTTAAGAGATGTCTACAACTTTGTTGTTTTGTTCTTGACTTCAACCAACAATTCATGATCAATAAAGGCAGAATCGTATCAGATTCTTTTTAGTATACAGGCAGTAGTAAACGATCTGTTAATTCAACCAACATGTCAGATATGTCAATAGTATAATGAAAACATTTGCTATTCTGATTTTTGTATACACTTGAATGATAAAAGGAAGTCTGGAGTAAGATAAAATGATTTCTTGTCTGGAAAGCATTTCTTGCGCCTTCTAATGTGTGGTCGTTGTGTATACTGTGCAGAGAGGAACATCAGACCTGACCACTGAAAACAAACACCTCAAAATGCGGTTGCAAGCATTAGAGCAACAAGCTGAACTTAAGGACGGTAATTCATTTTTTTATAATATAAACCAACGTTTTGATACAGACATAATATTGTTCGGTGTAACTTGCAGCTTTGAATGAAGCACTGCGGGAAGAACTGAACCGACTCAAGATAGCCGCTGGAGAAATTCCTCAAGGGAACGGAAACTCGTACAACCGTACTCAATTCTCATCTCAGCAATCCACAATGAATCAGTTCGTGACCAACAAGAACCAGCAAATGGGCATAAATGGGCAGCCATCACGCCCAAGCTTCATGAGAGGCTAAATCTTGGCTTAGTTACAAATACCTTATATTCATTTGGGGATGTAATATTGGATGGATGTATCATGTATGTATGTATCGTGGCTTGTGTTAGTAGTTTGAAGATATGTTCATTTGGATATCACGGTCTTTATATTTTACAAGTAGCAAACATACCTACACGGCTACAAGTCATTTTATAGCACCAGTCATCTAACATAAAATCATTACTTTTATTAATAAGTGAAACTGACAAAATTTTACGAAAATTCGTGATAGAAATTCAAACTAGAAACAAAGAAATGCCAACATATGGTAAATTGCGCGGTCACTTGTGAGCTGGACAGATGCAGTTGTTGTTTCCTACATCTTTTGCAAGGCATGGTGTTTGAAATCCATCCTCGTACCAGACCGATCTATGTTCGACCAGGTCTTTCAGAAAATGATCGAGCTTCTCGATTGTAACACTTGGCATCACCACCACATGAGCTATATCGCCTTGGCAAGCAAGCTGCCACCTTCTAACGAACCCTTCATCTTTGGGCCTTTCAAAGACCACAGTGCTGCTAAGCTCGTTGAGCATGGCGCTTACCCCAGCTTCACGGAGTCGGTCTTTGAGGTAATGCGCATTTCTCAGACATTTCTGAACTTCTTTCTGGAATCCTTTGTACCCTTTTCGGTTTAGGGTGTACCAAAGGAACAAAGGTGCATGCCCGTTTCTGCTTCCCATGATTGTTGCATCCCTTGACGCGAGGTACTCAACGTTACTGGATAGGACTTTGATGTGTTCCATTCTTGTTATCTGAACACCACAAGGCATTGGACATCCCACAAATTTGTGTCCCGACACACTCACACTTCCTATCGGTTTATTGAAGGTGACTTTTGGTGCCTGCATAAAAGGGACTCGTCAGGGCACAGTTACACAGTCGTTTGATTAAAGACTGTACACTTACTCGTTTGACAAAAGGCATCATAAGCCCAAACAAAGCTCCGTCGCAGTGAATATAGAACCTGTCATGTGAAAACCCACACTCTTCAAGAGTTTTGATTACAAGGTCGAGATCATCGACAGCTCCTTTAACAGTTGTTCCTGCAAGAAGGAAACCATCAGCAAAACTTTCCTCAATACAAACCAAGTAATAAAGAGAAACACCAACCTATGTTAACATTAAGAATCGCCGGTTTATCTTTGTTTGCCAACAGCTTTCGTCTGAAATCATCACAGTCAATCTCCCCTGAGATAAGGGTATCAACCTTGTCGCACTCCATTCGATACATACGAGCTGCTTTAAACACAGAGTAATGCGATTCACTCGACGCATACAAAATCCCATCAGGAAACATTTCTCGCCTGAAAAGATTTAAAAACAATATCAAAAACCGCAATACAAGATTGAAAACCAATCACACAAACATACGCACCCAACTAAAATCCCATGAAGGTTTCCTTCTGTGCCACAGTTTGTGATGTAACCCCAATAGTCATCTCTCTCTATCTCCCAGAGACGAGCAAACCAATCCAAGACGCCAACTTCAAATGGCCTAGAGTGTACACCATAGTTGCTTTCGATAAACGGATCTCCAAGATTGTTAATGGAGAAATGCTGCAACTGCCCAAGCGCACCGTAGTCGAAATCCAAGTTATAAGGATAACCTACACACACAATATCGCAGCTTCTTAAAATATCATCTCGATTCGCCGTTATAAACATTTGATTGGCAAATTTTATTTTCATGAATCTAAAATTTGATTGTTACCTAGATGATATTTGGTTCGTTCAACCAAAGTTTTCCGGTAACGAGCGAGAACGCTAGCCATGTAAGCCTCCTTATCTCCGGTGAACTCGTCGTTAGACTCCGGCTCCGTCACGGCGAGAGACGTCGTGTGGACATTCCTGCCGCGAACCATATCTCCTCCTACGTTTGTTACCTCCGTCTTCTTCAGATTCTCTTCCTCGTGATCTGCTCCGATTCCGTTTGTTACCGGCGAAGGTAACGGTTCGGTGACCACAGCCGTTGGATCGAAATCATCAGACAAGATCTCGAATTTTTCAGCCATTCCGCGGATTATTTGATCAGATTCCAGGGATCCAACCATGGTGATTTAAAAAGATGCAAAAAAGGAGGAGAATCTCTAGTAAATGCAGATCTGAGAGAGAGGAGAGAGAGAAGTGATTGGTGGAGAAGCGGTGGGACAGAGAACGAGAGAGACGCGGCTTCGTTCATTTATAATGATTCTCCACTTTCGTCCGCACTTGTGCTCGTGAGATTTTGATTTATTCATATTAAAAGGTTGCCACGAGATTTTTCGTTTTAACTAAACAAATTGAAAGGTTCTCCCTACTTGCCAATAGAATATAGTAAGATTCATATCGACTTTATTAAAAGTAGCAAGCTCTCTCTCTCTCTTCTCTCTCTCATATCCTTCAGAGAGAGAGAGTGATTTCCGGGAGACTTTCCGGTGCGCCGGATTTCTTCCTTTTTCTGTTTATATTCCCTCTTTTCGACGGATCGTCTAACGACTTCGATTGGAATTTCTTTGGGTTGAATAAATTCGGGCTCTCTTTTCCCGATTTTGATGTTTCGGATCATCCCTCGGCTTCGCCCGCGGTTTTGATCGGTTCTTTTTGGGGTGTTTTGCTTTGGATCCTTATCCCAAATAAACTCCGGCGTTGATTTATAGCGGGTTGTTCACTTCCGATAACGGAACTTACCGGTTCTCCGGTCTCTCTCGGTTTTATACCGTTGATCCTGCTTCCTTTCTCTCTTTCACTGTCCCATCACTGAGTTGTTTCTGTTTCACCTCCGCCCTCCGTTCTCCGGGAATAATATCGTCTTCGTTTCCGCCGCTTCTGAGGAAAGCACATGGTGGGCTTCGATGAGTTTCTTAATCTCATCTGCGACGGCGTCTCTTCGGGTTCGTAGGTCTCCGGCGGTGCTTCAGTTTCTGGGTTTTTCATGCTGGTGGTTCACGGCGGTTTCTGGGAGCGGTTGATCGGCAACTGGGTCTTGATGCCTGAGACGAATTGGTCCGGTGCGGCTCATCGGCGTCTCCTCCACGCTTGCCAGCTGTTCACGGCGGTGCTCTCTACCTTGACACGTGTCCTGCATGCTCATCTGCTCGCGGCGCCTGACACGTAGCTTCTTATCTTTTGGCTCGAGTTGTTGATGGGCTTTAGTTGGGCCAATGTTGTTTGTTCGTTATTGGGCTATAGCCCATTTGTATTTTACCGCCTTGTTTATAAATCAAACCAATTGACAAAAAAAAAAAATTCATATCGACTTTTTAATCGCTAAATGTAGGGCGTTCGAGATGTATCCCCAGTGATAGTATGGATTAAGTCTGTAACTATACGATTTTGGTATACAAAGTTTAACCACTCAAAAAAAAAATTTCGAGTTGCAACCACAAAATGTTAACCTTCTGTTGACTTTTAACATTTTTGTTAAACGGACACGTTGAACCGTTAACTAAAATTGCAAACCGAAAACGAGATTAAAACCAGGACAAAACCAATATTAACCCGATTAAATACCTAAACCAAAATAAAGCGAAATTTTAAAACCAACCCACCCAAACCCTACCAAACCGACTCTAACCGAGTCAAAATCCCTAAGACCAAAAAACCCTCAGTCTACTGGGGTACTTGAGACAATTTCTGGACCAAACGGCGAAAATCTATTTGATTGGTTTTATGTGTGCTTTCACAAGCTCAAAAATTTGTGGAAGCAAACATGTCGGCCAATCATAGGAATTGTCGCAAGTGCCATAGTGGATTGAGGGTATGATTCCGTGATCTCATCGCAATACCCACGAATATGTGCAAATTGGACTTCATTTCCTTTGCAATCCACTTAAGCCCTTTCTTCCTTGCTTCTTGACCTTGATTTCTTGTCACAGATAGCTTCCAACGATCTTGAATTTCAAATTGTATCCTCAAAGACATCATAACACTCGGTTCTTGTCTTATCTTGTCCAAGAACATAATCGCAATCATCGGATCCGTTAGCATCTCACAAGCTCCATTTCGACCACATGTTAGGTCATCTCCACTAGTGAAACGAATCACCTCCCATACGTTCCTTTTTTTGTAAACCACAGTAAATACGCCACTCACAGCCTTTATTAGCACACCTATACTCAGGCTTGGTACGATTCCAACTAGTTTGCTTGATATTGCAGGCATTTGTGAGAGCATAATCCAAGACTGCCTCTTTGAATATTGCACCAGTCATGAACACCTGATTTAGATGCAATCTTCCATCTCCTCTTCGTCTAATCTTGTGCCCTCGAACATATGCCACCGGCTGAACTTCCTCATTTGCACCCTCATCCTCATTATCACTAATAGGAACATAATTATGATTCATTGCAGGTTCATCCCTAAACTGAGAAACTTCATCTTCTATCTCTAATTGAAACTTATCCATCAATTCTTCTTCAACTGCTTCCTCAACATCGTCTTCCTCTTCGTCATCAGAACTACCACTTGAGGAAGAAATATCCGGATTGGGAGTTGTATAATCTGGATCATTTGAACTCTGTTCTTCTAACATCTGCATGCTTGGATCAGTCGGAACCGAGATTGGATCAGTCGGAACTTCGCTACTATTAGACAAATGAAACCTAAAACCAGAAGAAATTGGGGGGGGGGAGGGTTTGTGGTATAAATCGATGATGAAAATCCGATGAAAATGCAAAGAAGTAGATTTCGAATAAGATTCTTACCTCATTTCAAACGAAATCGTTAATCTGGAGGAAAATCGAACCAAGCTTGAGTATGAAATTGAGCCCTAGAAATCTTCGAGGAGAAACAAAAATTTGGGGATTTTTTGGTCTTAGGGATTTTGACTGGGATAGAGTCGGTTTGGTAGGGTTTGGGTGGGGGTTTAGAGATTTAATCCAGGTTAATATTGATTTTGTCATGGTTTTAATCTCGTTTTCGGTTTGCAATTCTAATTAACGGTTCAACGTGTCCGTTTAACAAAAACGTTAAAAGTCAACAGAAAGTCAAAATTTTGTGGTTGCAACTCGAAAAAAAGATTTTGTGTGGTTAAACCTTGTGTACCAAAACCGTGTAGTTACAGACTTAATCCATACTATCGGTGTGGCTACACTCCTAAATGTAAGACCGCTAAAACTCTACTATGAAAATACGATTAGAGAGCTTGTATAAACAATACTATACGATTGTAATATGAAACGATCCAAAATTATAGTATCGGAAAGGGAACGAAATCGAGATTTTTAGAATAATGTATTTGCAATAAAGAAATGTGGGGTCATTTCTTTTTATTAATTTTTTTTTTCATTTTTAGAGAAATCATAGAACAAAACATTTTTGCTTAGTCGTTTCTAATTGAACTAAAGGGTTTGACTTACATATTCCTTTCTCCTCTCTCAATATTGAATATAGCTAAATCTCCGCCGGCAATATTTTTGCAACAGTATTTTGGGCAACTTTTCAATTCTCTCCTCACTCTCATCCATGTTTGTCTTTTTACGATTAAATTTTTCTTTCTTCACTTCCTATGATTTCGTCTGATTTTATCAAAATGACAAACTTCCAAACAAAAGCATATGAATATTGTAATATTAATGACAAATTGATTTTTGTGGTGATTGACATCTTCCCCAAAAAAAATTCCTGCAAAGATTATGTCTAGCATCCTTCTGTACTCCGGTGAACTCTATGTCAGAACTCATTCACAAGGCATTACAAGCAATGTCTTTTGAGGACCATGAACCCAATAAAATCCCAGATGACCCGAAGTTATGGCAAGAATGATAGAGGATATGCCAAGATAGTGGCAAGTGTTTTGTAGAGTCCAAGCATCACTCTCTCAAAAGAAAAGTTTATGTTTATCTTTAAATGAGAAGAGGATTTGAAAATTGTTCTTTCAACCACTCGACCATGGTTATTGAACGATGGACACCCTCTCCACGCGATTACTTCCTAACAAAGTTTGAGGTATGGGTAAGGATACATAATATATCCCATGAAATTTCTACACCATTGAGGCGATGAATACACTAGAAAAAGTGGCTGGGAAGGTGGTGGAAATAGCTTATGACCCTAAGGCTTCTCAAAAAGCAGACTTCATCCGAGCTAAGGTGGAATTTGATACCGCTAAACCGGCACGCGACGAGAAACAAGTGGATCGTAGAAAAAATCATCATCTCTTACGAATTCGAAAAGCTGAGGAAAAAGTGCTACAATTGTTTCTGGCTCCATCATGAAAAAGCACATTACCCACTATTGAAGAAGCAACCCCAAACAAGCAATCGCTTATTGTGGTACCAGTTTGACAAGGGAGAGACATCAAATGATGAGCCCATAAAAGACAAGGCAAAACAAGTTAACCTCATCGATGTCCACCTTGTTTCCTTCCCTTGTTCCCAGGGCTTTCACGTGAAGCTGAGAAAATGGCTATGTTGTACATCTCACACTCAGAAGAGACAGAACGTAATGCTCATATGAAACATGTCCAACAATCTATTTAAGATGACATAAACAAAGATTCCTTTGAGAGTCCCATGTTCTCCAACGATCTGAATAAAGAGAAAGGGGTGGTATTTAGCTATGGGATAGATAATGGTGGCCTCGTTAAAATCACTTCCAAACTCTCGGGACAACAGTCTCATCCCCTGATCTAGCTCGTGAAGAAGAAGGATCTGCAAAATCCTCTGACACTATATCAACTAATGCTTTTCTAACCAAAAGTTCAACGGTATTTAGTATCGGTTCTTTTGAGAAGAACCATATATCCGAAAATGATGGGGCATAAAGCAAAAAATGTAACAGACCTCCAGTGTGAAAGAGGAGGCTTTGGAACTCGACAACAGCTTCGGACCTTGCAAGGGGGAAGTAACGCTAACACATAAAGTCTCGTAGACAAAACCAAGCGAAAGGCAGAAGGCAATCACAGTGACATGACAAAGCAAAAAAAATCAAACCAAGATTTTACGGTGGCTTCCGATTTGAATCCGCTGCCACCCAAATGAGCATATTGAGATGCAATTGTCAAGGTGCAGGAATCATTGAGACAAGTCGTAGTATCCAGGAGCTATGCAAAAAGTACTTTTCGGATTCTATGTTTATAATGCAAACGAAACATCAATTTTGTTACTTACGTGATTTGCAACAAAGTTTGGGTTACAATGATTTATTTACTGTTGAACCAAATGGTTTGAGTGGTGGTTTGGATTTGATGTGGAAAAAGTGTTATGATATCTACTGGTAGCCTAATCACTATGCTCATGATCTTTAACCCATGTGGGTTATATCTTAACACTTATTCTAGGTGATTTTAATCAATGATATTCCAACGTTAAAATAATAATAATGTGGAGTCGGGATTTGACATTGGTGTGATCCATTTCTCTCTCTCTCAATCAACTTTTGAACTTAAACATAAGTTTTCCCTTTATATATAAACGTAAACTAGCATGATTATAGGAATCATATATGAGTACAAGATTTTAAATATTTTCTATTAATATTTTATAAAAAACAGCTTATGCTATATAATTTTAAAATGTAGTATTAGCAAAAAAATTACAATTCAGTATAAAATTATATTATTTAAACAGATATATCTATTAATATATAAAAAATTAAATAGAAACTATTTTATAGTTAAAATTATTTGAATTTCTAAATATATTTAATACCAAAATTATGTATATCTTCAAAACACAATTTTAAAAAACATTTATAACAATATTATAAATCTAAAATAAGATTAGCATATTAAAAATCTAATTTATTAAGGGTAAGTAAATAATCAACCAATATGAGAATTAATGAGACCTCAAATCACTTCTCATTCAATATAATGATTTATTAGTGTTTGAGTTGGTGGCATTTTTCAGCTTTAACATACTCCTTGTTAGTATATGTCGGGTTTACTCGGCCATAAGGTGAATATGATGTCTTAAACCAACTAAACTTTGATGTAAACTGAGACATCATCTATAACTCAGCTTCATTTGTCGTAGAGCTATATTCTCTATTGTGTTTATTTTGGGCGGTGAACATGTCTGGTTAATTATGAATGAACTTGGAGAATATAACTTCACTTTCATTCTCCAAGAAATGGCCATATTTCACACTCATTAGGTTATTTCCATAAACGTTTTAAGAAATGTCATGTTATACTCCACCTATTACAAAATTATGGAATCATTAATTTGTCTTATCATGAACAAGTAACACTTTTTATCATCATATGAACTAGGTAGAGATACAAATCTTCCAATGGTTTTAGAAGATTCTGTTTGATTTAGTTGCTCCTCTGAACTTAGATATTGAGATATTTAATCACATAAGTAGGATTTCCACCAAACGTCCTCTTATTCATATGTTGTTGACTTATTCCTCTTGATGATTGATAGGTTGTAAGTTTTCCCTATACTAAACTGCAAGTGAACAACAATGTCAAAGTAGTATATAGGGTTATCGAATCCACAGGGACACTTGGTCTCAAGAGAATCAAACTATAGGAATAAATACTAGAAATAAGCAATGTGATTGAATTGAAAGCGGTGCGAGAAAGTAAATCAGTAGCAGAGATTAACGGTTGTGAAGCAAGTAATTAAAAGCGTCAAGCCTAGGGTATTCTCAGGAAATCAGACAAGCAGACAGTTCATTCAGCAAGGATCTAATTAAGCACAGTTCTAGAACTCAAAACACAGATATAGAATTAACCAAATTCCTTTGCGATAATTCTCTAAGTCTAAGTGCAGCAAACCAAACTTTCGTTTGCGAGAACTAACAGATTAAACTAGCAATAAGTCCAAGTTTGATATGTTCACAATTATCCTAAACCAAACTTCCGTTTGCGAATAGTTTAATTGCCCAATTTAATTAGTTCAGATTCCTAAACCCCACTTCCGTGACGTATTTAGCAACCTAAGATCTAGATTCTAATTGATCAGGTTAGAACTAGCTTTAAGCACAATTAAATTGAAGAACAGATATAGTTATGAATCCTTAACTGAATTTGAACAAGTCTAGCAAGTCATGAAATCCTATGTGAGAAACCCTAAACCTAACTATGGATCTACTCAGACATAGATAATGAAATCATAATCATAGAATGAATAAATTGCATAAAAGAATAAGAGTAAAAGGGGTTCGAAATCTTCTCCAAATACAGATGATGTAACAGGTTCAGATCAGCCCCAAAAAGCTCTAAAATCCTCTGCTCTTAATTATGAATTGCGTAATGTAAAAAGTATAAAGCGTATCTAATAAAAACACTAAAAACTCTATTATATAGGCATAATCTCGGCCAGGGGCTTCTTTGTAAATATCAGGAACTTCTGGATCAAAGTGCAAATTCTTCACTCTTCTAAACCGCCGAGTTTCGGCCCATCTCGCTGGTGCATCGATCGATGCTAGAGTGCAACGATCGACACCTTCCTCTGTTTCGGACAGTGAACTCTATCTCTCGGCCAAACACTCCAAAAATCTCCAAAATGCTCCATTATCTCCAATTCAGCTCCAAACCTGATTATACCTGTAAAAGACTCTAAAAGAACACAAAAGACACTAAAAACACACTTATATCATGGTCTAAAACTAGTAAAAACCATGATATATCAACTCCCCCACACTTAGCCTTTGCTTGCCCTCAAGCAAAACAGAGAACTAAAACATGGTGAAGAGGTTTGAAAACTCTTCAGAAACTCATTTCATCCTAGAAGATACAATACTCAGATTCCCCTTAGTAAACCACTGAAAGAATCAATCACAGGATATCAAGACCAACATGTACTTCCCCCACACTTAGCAACTGTCCTAGGTAAACTCCACAATCACATTCAAGCATTCAAATTCTCCCTACTGACTTCTGCAAGTATTTAAGTGCGGTCTCACCTAAGGAGTATCGATCTAAAGGCACATGGATTCTTACCTTATCAGCTCTAGACCACCATACTATCTTTCTCTAGTCCCTTTCTTCTCTTTCCCTTCTTTAACAACTGATTTTTCCCCACTGGGTATCATTTTATTTTTTTTATCAGTGTTCTTCCCGTTATGGGGTGTACTTTGGACACATTCCATGGATCACATGAGAGATAATAGTGTTTGCTACTATTCCCATGACCACTTCGGAGTTACTAACTCATCCTCAGTTTATTATTATTATTTTTTTTTACTTTATAGAAGGGGAGAAGGGGACTAAATAGGACAGGTTTACAGGCTGTGTCAGAACTAACAGGGAATCCGACATAAAGCATACCAAGCCCTTAGGTGAGAAATTCTAAGTCAGTATTAAGGTTGAAGTCAGTAAAAGGATCCTCTGATACCTGAAGTGATGTGGGTGTTCCCAGTAGGTTGATCTGTGATGGGGTTTTCTAATAGTCATAGATAGATCCTGCAACTTCATCCCAATGGTTACTTAAGTTCCTGCAAGTCTTGTAAATCTTCTCAGAAAATCATAGTTTCTTACTTAAACAATTTTGACTCAATAAAACAAAAAATTTTGAAAAACGGACTGACTCTTAAGAAAACAGAAAACAAAAGTCAGTAGCACCTCCCCCACACTTAAGACACACTGTCCCCAGTAGTGTCCAGCGAAGGATCGGTAAAAAGAAAATAAAAATTGAAAAGGTGAAGTTATGTCTGTCGGGTTACCTCTGTCGCTAAGCATCGACCGCTGCACTGAGTGCATCGACCGTTACTTGGCGATTTTCGTGTATAGTCGATCGTTGCTCAGGACCGCAATGATCGCTGCAATGCGATTCCTTTCGTGTTGTGACGATCGACACAGAAGTGCATCGATCGCTGCACTGCGATTTAACCGAGACCTGCAAACATAAACTCACCAGAAACAAAAACAAACGTAAAATCCTAACAAAAACACCAAAAATGAAAAAGAAAAACACCAGTACCTAATGGTGGGTTGCCTCCCACCCAGCGCTTGTTTAAGGTCAATAGCTTGACCGGACGGATGAGATCTTTCAAGTGGAGGGTGCAGCATCCAGAGGCAAAATCTGACCTCTGGGAATCTCGGCCTTAGCCCAATAGTGTTTTACCCTCTGCCCATTTACAGCAAACTCATTACCTTCCTTGCCTATTAGTATCACAGCTCCATATGGACGCACTTCCTTTATTGTGTAAGGACCGGACCATCTTGATTTCAGCTTCCCTGGAAACAAATGCAGACGAGAATTGTATAGAAGTACATGGTCATTAGGCTCAAACCGTCTAGAAACAATCGTTTTATCATGATAAGCCTTAGTCCTTTCCTTGTACAGCTTTGAGTTCTCATAGGCAAGATGTCTAATCTCATCCAACTCATTAAGCTGTATCTGTTGGAATTGTGTCCAGTAATCTCGGTACTGTCTCTAGAAAGTAAGAGTATGTCAATGATCAGACATAAGTCATATAATACTGGGGGTCATGATGGCTTGCTAGAGTCCGCTCATGATCTATAAGTCTTGGACTTATTGCCTTTATTATATGATCCCATATGGGTCACACGCCTAAGCTAACGGGAAAATACGGAGGAACGGTTTAGCAGAAGTACGGTAAAAGTGCTAGGCATTTACGGTACTTGGAGAGACTAAAGGGCCTGATTAAATCCAAGGGATTTAATCAGAACTGAGAATTGGGCCCAAAAGCCCATGAGAACTAGAAGGGGATTTTAATGAATAAAATCAGACCTAGCTCTCTAATTCTCCTAACCCTCTGCGCCGCCAACTCTCTCACTTCTGCGCCTCCTCTCTCAGCTGGTCTAGCAGCCAAATTTCCCGGTGTGCGTGTGTGAGCCTTTGGAGGATCCATCTCTTGGTGGTTCTGCTGATCTCTGACCCGTACCTCCCATTCCGCTGCAAAACAAGGTAACAGGTGAGATCTATTATGTTTCTATTCAAGAGAACCTAGATCTGCATGTTTAGTAGGATGAATCAATCTGAGAATTGAATCAGGAGACACTAAACGATCCAACAGTGGTATCAGAGCCATTGGTTCAGGTTCCGATCCTGGGACCTGTGGGTTATGGGCCCACCACGCTTCCGCTGCGCCTGTCCCGACCGGTTAGGGTTTTTGGCGTGTAACGGTTCGGTTCGGTTTAAGGCTCGATTTAAAATTTTAATTAAAAATTAATCGTCACGGTTTAATAAACAGACTTAATAAATTTATTAAGTTCTGATTAAACCGGGATAAGAAATCCAAAGTCGAAAAATTGGATTTTGTGCCTAAACCAGTGATTTTCTAATTTGATTTGGTTGGACCAAATAAATTGAGAAAATCCGGTTTAGTAAATAACCGGTTGACAATTGTGGTCATCGTAGTAATTAATTTTGGTTAGACCAATTTTAATGAACCAGACCGGTTATGTCATTTAATTGGGCAATTGGGTTATGTCTTGGACATAGACCAATTCTTGGGCCTCGGGCCAAGAAGTTAAAACAATTGGGCCAATTATTTGAGTCTTTTCTTCAGAATTAATTTAAAATTTATTTTTATAAAATTATAAAATCGATTTTAAATTAATAAGTTTCCAAAATTTTGAAATTAGAAAGTTTCTTAAATTAGAAGTTTCTAGATTTGCATGTTTTGGATTTTAGGAAATTTCCAATTTTAGAAAGTTTCCAATTTAGGAAGTTTCCAATTTTAGAAAGTTTCCAAAAATAGTAGGTTTCCCAAAATGAAAGTTTCCCAAAATAGTAATCTTCTATTTTGGGATGAAATTTTAATAAACCTACAAACCTCAAATAATATCAAGCGTTGGATGTCTTGTCCAGTCTATGTCAGCTGTCGAAGCCCATTCAATTGTACTCATGGCCTTACAGTGTGAGGGTGTCTACTTTTGCGTGGATAAGACGGTTTGTGATTCATAAATGTCATTGGGAGTCCCAGACATTAATGATTACATGACTGTATAGTCTGGTTTTCTTGACTAGGCCATCGGGAGTCCCGGGCCTTGAGACATCAGAGTGGATTGGGCCTCGGGCCCAGATTCACAACCAAGAGTTATATCACAGATATAATTAGCCGAGATAGGGCTTACCGATATAAGCTAAGGTTGGGTGATGGCCAGTGGCCCACTTTGATCTTAGTTATATGTGGATCTTGGAATCATTATATTCTATTGAGGGTAACTTATGTTATTGAATATAATGCGTGATTAATCATATTAAATTTAATACGAGATTAATCATATTGAACATATTAACTAATAACCTTTTTATCTTATATTTCAGCTATGACTACTACAAGCACTCAAAACACATTCACAATCCGGTCTGTTCTCGAGAAGGAGAAGCTGACTGGAACGAACTTCCTGACGTGGTCAAGGAACTTGAGGCTGGTCCTCAAGCAGGAGAAGAAGGATTATGTCCTTCGTGATCCCCTCCCCGAGAGGCCTCCTGCCAATGCCGCCAGGACTCTGCATAATGCTTGGGAAAAGCATTCGTCAGATGAAAATGATGTCTATTGCCTGATGTTGGCGACAATGACTGCTGAGCTGCAAATGCAGTTCGAGAGTGTGTTGTCACCCATCGAGATAATGGCAAGCCTGAAATCGCTTTTTCAGGAGCAAGCAAGGACTGAGAGGTTTCAGACAGTTAAGAACCTCTTAGACTGTAAGTTGGCTGCAAATGCGGCAGTGAGTCCTCATGTCTTGAAGATGATGGGTTATCTCGATCATCTTCAGAAACTCGACTGCCCTATCAGCCAGGAACTTGCCTCCGACATCGTTTTGCAGTCTTTACCTGCAAGCTATGATTAGTTCATTCTGAACTTTAATATGCATGGCTTGAGTAAGACATTGCCTGAGCTTCACGGAATGCTCAAGACTGCAGAGCCCAACTTGAGGAAAACCGCCAAGGACCCCAGTGTGCTTATGGTGCAAAAGGGCAAGGGCTTTAAGAAATCCTCTGCTAAGGATAAGGGAAAGGCTAAGGCTGTCCAAGTCTCGGACAAGGACACGCCAAAGCCCAAGCCCAAGTCTAAGGCTGGGCCTACTGACATCTGCAGGTTCTGTAAAGAACCAGGGTATTGGAGGAGAGAATGTAAGAAATTCCAAGAAGGTCTAAAGGAATTGAAGAAGAAGACTCTCGAGACTTCTTCATCAGGTATTTTTGTTATAGAAGTTAATACAACTACTTCTGATAATACCTCATGGGTTATGGATACTGGTTGTGGGGCTCATATTTGTACTAATATGCAGGCACTCAGCAACAGTAGAAGGCTGAAGCAAGGACAAGTGGAGCTACGAGTTGGGAATGGAGCGAAAGTTCCTGCACTAGCTGTAGGCACATACTTGTTGTCTTTACCTTCGGGATTGGTTTTAGAACTCAATAATTGTTATTTTGTACCTGCGATAAGCAGAAATATTATTTCAATTTCTTTGTTGGATTTGGAAGGTTATGATTTTTCAGTTAAGAATAAATTATGTTCCTTCAATCGCAACAATTTGTTCTATGGTTGTGCCCCTCTTACGAATGGGCTTTACATACTTGATCAATCCGCGCCAATTTATAACATTAATACCAAACGGTTCAAACCTAATGAGGAGAACCAAACGTTTCTATGGCATTGTCGGTTAGGGCACATCAGCGAGAAACGCATCAAGAGGCTCCATTCGAATGGACTTCTTGGCTCATTTGACTTTGAGTCATGTGAGAAATGCGAATCCTGCATGATGGGAAAAATGACACGGGCCCCCTTTAATAAACCTAACGAGAGGGCCAGTGACTTATTGGGCTTGATACACACTGATGTGTGTGGCCCAATGTCCACAAATGCAAGAGGAAACTATCAGTACTTCATTACCTTCACTGATGATTTCAGTAGGTATGGATATGTTTATTTAATGAAACATAAGTCTGAATCTTTTGAGAAGTTCAGAGAATTCCAAAATGAAGTACAGAACCAACTTGGAAAAAGCATTAAGGCTCTTCGGTCCGACCGAGGAGGAGAATACTTAAGCCAAGAATTCAGTGATCATCTAAGAGAGTGTGGGATCGTGTCCCAACTCACTCCTCCTGGAACACCTCAATGGAATGGTGTGTCTGAGAGGAGAAATCGGACCTTATTGGATATGGTTCGATCTATGATGAGTCACACAGACCTTCCAATATCCCTTTGGGGATATGCTCTGCTAACAGCAGTGTTCACTCTAAATAGAGCGCCATCGAAAGCAGTAGCTAAGACACCATATGAATTATGGACTGGAGAAGCTCCAATGCTGTCTTACCTCAGAATTTGGGGTTGTGAAGCCTATGTCAAGAGATTGATCTCAGACAAGCTTACACCAAAGTCTGATAAATGCTACTTCATTGGTTATCCGAAGGAAACCAAGGCTTATTACTTCTATCTACGTTCCGAGAACAAGATCTTTGTTGCCCGGGATTGTAACTTTCTTGAGAGGGAGTTTCTCTCTAAGAAAGACAGTGGGAGTAAGGTACTGCTTGAAGAAATTCAAGATGAACAGGATAATGCTCAACCTAATGAGGAAGAGCAGCAGGAGGACCTACAAGAAATTGTAGAGCCTGAACCTGTAGTACCTGAAGTTCGAAGATCCGGGAGGATCCGTCACGAACCCGAGAGATATCAAGGATTCCTCGTGACTGACTGTCATGATCTTCTGATCATTGATGGTGATGAACCATCGAACTTCAATCAAGCCATTATGGGCCCAGATTCCTCTAAGTGGCGTAAAGCCACTGATTCCGAAATGGACTCCATGTCGGTCAACCAAGTGTTTTCGTTGGTTGACTTACCCGCTGGTGTAAAAGCCATCGAGTGCAAATGGATCTTCAAGAAGAAGATTGACGTGGATGGAAATGTCTAGATTTATAAAGCCAGGTTGGTGGCAAAAGGTTTCAGACAAGTTCACGGTTTGGATTACGATGAAACCTATTCCCCAGTGGCAATGATGAAATCTATTCGGATTCTACTAGCAACTGCAGCTTTTCATGATTATGAAATTTGGCAGATGGACGTGAAAACCGCCTTCCTGAATGGTATTCTGGAAGAGGATGTGTATATGACACAACCTGACGGTTACATAGATCCAAAGAATGCTGGGAAAGTATGCAAGCTTCATAAATCCATTTATGGATTGAAGCAAGCATCGAGGAGCTGGAATCTTCGTTTTGATGAAGCGATCAAGCAATTTGACTTCATCAGAAACGAAGAAGAACAATGCGTGTATAAGAAAACTAGTGGGAGCAAGATAGTATTTCTTATTCTGTATGTCGATGACATACTGCTTCTCGGAAACGACGTTCCAATGCTGAAGTCAGTAAAGGACTGGCTTGGAAGTTGTTTTTCCATGAAAGACATGGGTGAAGCCGCATACGTTCTTGGAATCAGGATCTACCGGGATAGATCTAGAAGGCTGATAGGCTTGTGTCAAGATTCATACATTGACAAAGTCCTACAAAGATTCAGCATGAAAGATTCCAAGAAGGGCTTCACGCCAATGGTACATGGCACAACGCTAAGCAAGAAGCAGAGCCCTACGACGGCTGCTGAGCTTGAGCGCATGAAGAATATTCCATATGCATCTGCAATAGGATCTGTCATGTATGCCATGATCTGTACTCGTCCTGATGTTGCTTATGCATTGAGCATGACGAGTAGATACCAGTCAAATCCAGGTGAAAACCATTGGATTGCCGTCAAGAATATCCTGAAGTATCTAAGACATACTAAGGATAAGTTCTTGGTGTACGGTGGAAGTGATGTGCTTAAAGTCAGTGGATTCACGGACGCAAGTTTCCAGACAGACCAAGATGATTTCCGGTCACAGTCCGGTTATATCTTTTGTCTGAATGGCGGTGCAATCAGTTGGAGAAGCTCCAAGCAAGACACCGTTGCTGATTCCACTACAGAAGCTGAATATATCGCCGCTTCAGAAGCTGCGAAGGAAGCTGTTTGGATACGAAAGTTCATTATTGAACTAGGTGTGATACCAAATGCGGCTGAGCCTCTGGCACTGTTTTGTGATAACAATGGTGCTATTGCTCAGGCAAAGGAACCAAGATCACACCAGAAATCCAAGCATGTTCTAAGAAGATTTCACTTGATACGTGACATCATTAATAGAAAGGAAGTCAAGATCAGCCGAGTTCAGACAGATGATAACGTCGCTGATCCATTGACAAAGCCACTCCCAAGACCTAAGCTCGAGTTCCTAACTGAAGCTGTAGGCATTAGAGACATTGAAATGTAATCTAAATTTGAGTGGGAGTTTGAGGGCTTTATTCAGTTATTGATATGTTCTTGTAAAACATTTTCTTATGTTTAATGAAATTATTATTTCAAGATTATTTTAACTGTGATGAAATAATCGTTCCAAAAAGATATGAACCATTTTATAGGTCATCGAAGTAAGTGACTTGATCTTGAGTTATCAAAGTCATTTAGCTTGATCATGAGACCCTATATTTGATAGATGGCTTATATCATCCAGTCCCTAGTCGAAGGTTGTTGAAATTGGAACACCAACAACCGTGTGAGACTAGATTGATATGTGACTTATGACAAAGTCTCAGTGTGTCATAGATGCGCGGCATCAAAGTCAGTACATAGGTGTATGTAGGGTACATACGACCGGACAAGACCCGATTATAAGAACTCTTCAGGATATTTATATCTGTGTCATAAGAGATTCTTACTACGACTATAGAGTATAGTCCTTAGACCTGAGTTCGCATGCATGTGACTGCACATGAACTAATGCGCTTTGATCATTGTCTAATGCTGTCGTTAAGCGATAGTTATAAGGACCTTGATTGGGTGTATTATGAAATGAGTAGTTTACAGTGATGGAACAAGACGGGATTTGTTCCTCCAATATAAATGGAGTGAATATCTCTAGGCCAATCGGAGATTTAATACTGGAAAATGCATGGCCATGCTCAAACGGACTGTCCCGAGTCGTTTGGATTGTCAGTATCAAATCAGAGTCCGATGAACATGATTAGCCTTAATAAGGATGACACTCATCTTGCCTTATGACTAATCGAGATATTGAGACAAAAGGATTATGAATACAGAGATTCCAGTACAAGTGGGAGATTGTTGGAATTGTGTCCAGTAATCTCGGTACTGTCTCTAGAAAGTAAGAGTATGTCAATGATCAGACATAAGTCATATAATACTGGGGGTCATGATGGCTTGCTAGAGTCCGCTCATGATCTATAAGTCTTGGACTTATTGCCTTTATTATATGATCCCATATGGGTCACACGCCTAAGCTAACGGGAAAATACGAAGGAACGGTTTAGCAGAAGTACGGTAAAAGTGCTAGGCATTTACGGTACTTGGAGAGACTAAAGGGCCTGATTAAATCCAAGGGATTTAATCAGAACTGAGAATTGGGCCCAAAAGCCCATGAGAACTAGAAGGGGATTTTAATGAATAAAATCAGACCTAGCTCTCTAATTCTCCTAACCCTCTGCGCCGCCAACTCTCTCACTTCTGCGCCTCCTCTCTCAGCTGGTCTAGCAGCCAAATTTCCCGGTGTGCGTGTGTGAGCCTTTGGAGGATCCATCTCTTGGTGGTTCTGCTGATCTCTGACCCGTACCTCCCATTCCGCTGCAAAACAAGGTAACATGTGAGATCTATTATGTTTCTATTCAAGAGAACCTAGATCTGCATGTTTAGTAGGATGAATCAATCTGAGAATTGAATCAGGAGACACTAAACGATCCAACAGTATCAACCTTCTCTCTGCAGCTGGTTTGAGGTCAAAGTTCATCTGTTTTACAGCCCATGCTGCCTTGTGCTCAAGTTCTACTGGCAGATGACATGCTTTCCCATACAGCAAATGGAATGGAGTAGTCCCTAATGGCGTTTTAAATGCAGTCCTGTAGGCCCATAAAGCATCATCAAGCTTAGCTGCCCAATCTTTCCTTGTCTTCCCAACTGTCTTCTCCAAGATCTCCTTGATTTGTCTGTTAGAAACCTCTACCTGTCCACTAGTCTGTGGGTGATAAGGAGTAGCAACTCGGTGATGCACTCCATGCTTCTTCAGGAGCTTCTCAAAAACCTTATTAATAAAGTGAGATCCTCCATCACTAATTACTATCCGGGGTACTCCAAATCTAGGGAATATGATAGATTTAAACAGCTTAATGACTACTGAAGAGTCATTGGTTGGACTGGCTATTGCTTCTACCCACTTAGAAACATAATCCACAGCAACTAATATGAATTTATTCCCATAAGATGAGGGAAAGGGACCCATAAAGTCTATGCCCCAGCAATCAAAAACCTCAACCTCAAGAATGAAATTCTGAGGCATCTCATGCTTCCTGCTAATTTTCCCTCTTCTCTGGCAGGCATCACAATGAGAAATAAAGGAATGAGTATCAGCGAACATTGTAGGCCACCAGAAACCTGCTTGCAAAACCTTAGACACAGTCTTAAATGTAGCAAAATGTCCTGCATAATCTGATCCGTGACAGTGGAAAAGGATATCTGGAACTTCTGACTCAGCAACACATCTTCTATAAAGGCCATCCGAACAATGCTTATAGAGGTAAGGTTCATCCCAATAGTACCTCCTAAGTTCTCTGAAAAACCTCTTCTTTTCATATCCCTTCAGATTATCTGGTTCAGTCTCTGCAGCTAGATAATTGGCTATGTCTGCATACCATGGTCGATCATTTGTTGCGATAGCGTAAATCTTGAACTCATGCTTTCCAATCCGCACCATAAAAGTTTCTGGGTCTGTATCCGCACTGCAACGATCGTCACAGTCAGGTGTATTGATCGTTACTGCCCCGATAGATGCATCGGTCGACGCTGATGTAGCATCGATCGATGCAACGCGATTAATCCGACAGTTCTGCAGATTTCTGTCCAAATCTGTCTCACAGATTGTCCCAACCATATTGACGTTTTCTTCAGGCAAGTAGTCATTAATTGGCACGTCCTCCTCTACTAGCATCCTCGAAAGATGATCAGCAACTCCATTCTCAACCCCTTTCTTGTCTCTCACTTCAATATCAAATTCCTGAAGCAACAAGATCCATCTCAGCAGTCTTGGCTTAGCATCCTTTTTCTGCATCAGATACTTCAGTGCTGAATGATCAGTGTGTACAATCACCTTGGAGCCAACAAGATAAGAGCGAAATTTCTCAAATGCAAAGACAACTGCCAGCAACTCCTTCTCTGTAGTTGCATAGTTTCTTTGTGCATCATCCAGTGTCCTACTGGCATAATAGATAGCATGAAGCTTTCTATCTTTCTTTTGTCCAAGAACAGCTCCCACAGCATAATCACTTGCATCACACATTACCTCGAAAGGCAAATCCCAATCCGGTGGCTGAACTATGGGAGCACTCACTAATGCCTGCTTGATCTGCTCAAATGCAGTTTGACAATCTGCAGTGAACTCAAATTTGGTGTCTTTGCACAGCAAAGCAGTTAGTGGCCTAGCAATCCTACTAAAATCCTTGATGAATCGTCTATAGAAGCCAGCATGTCCAAGAAAGCTTCTAATAGATTTAACAGAATCAGGTGCCTGCAGGTTCGTCATTACCTCGATTTTGGCGCGGTCCACCTCTATTCCTGCTTCGGACACTTTATGTCCAAGCACAATGCCATCTCTGACCATGAAATGACACTTCTCCCAGTTAAGAACTAAATGCTTCTCTTCACATCTTTTCAGAACCTTACACAGATTATCTAAGCATTCATCATAGGATGATCCATATACTGAGAAATCATCCATGAATACTTCCATAAAATCCTCAATCATGTCTGTGAATATGGACATCATGCATCTCTGGAAAGTGGCTGGTGCATTGCAGAGTCCAAAAGGCATCCTACGGTAAGCAAAAGTCCCATATGGACAAGTAAAAGTGGTCTTTCCCTGATCCTCCGGATGGATGGAAATCTGAAAGAAACCTGAGTAGCCATCTAGGAAGCAGTAGTAAGGATGATTTGCTAACCTTTCGAGCATCTGATCAATAAAAGGCAAAGGAAAATGATCCTTCCTAGTAGCAGCATTAAGCTTCCTGTAGTCTATACACATCCTGTGTCCTGTCACAGTCCTAGTAGGTATCAGCTCGTTCTTCTCATTCTTCACAACTGTAACACCGCCCTTCTTTGGCACTACATGGACTGGACTCACCCAATCACTGTCAGAGATAGGGTATATAATTCCAGCGTCAAGGATTTTCATAATCTCCTTTTTGACTACTTCCTGCAGATTAGGATTAAGTCTCCTCTGATGTTCGATTGATGTCTTGGACTCATCCTCAAGATGTATCCGGTGCATGCACAGCTCCGGTGAGATACCTGAAATATCATTAAGGGAATAGCCAAGAGCTTTGCGATGCTTGCGCAGCTTGCTTAGCAGTAAAGTGAGCTCTGCGTTGTTCAAACTAGCGTTGACAATCACTGGATAAGTTGAATTCGGTCCAAGAAATGCGTACCTTAGCCCGGATGGAAGTTGTTTCAGATCTATTTTCGGAGCTTTTTCCTCTGCCCAGTCTCTGTCGACTTGCAACGATCGTTGCTTAGTTGGTATCGATCGTTTCAGTCCCGCGTCAGACACTTCTACTTGCATTGCAACTTCGACAGAATCCATCAATCTTGTATAGCACATCGCAGGCTCGTCCTGCAGGTATTCCAACTCCAAAATAGAACTCAGTAGGGCCCTTTCTAGTGGGTCCTCAGCGTGTGATTGATGGAAGTACTCTGCAGCCAAATCACCCAATGTGTCCACATAAAAGGTCTGCCCGTCGATGGTCGGTCTCTTCACCAGTTTGTTCATGTCAAAACTCATCTTCAGATCACCCACATTCAGGATTATCTTACCTCCTTGACAGTCAATCATCGCACCAGCTGTTGCTAAGAAAGACCTGCCTAGAATTAATGGGTCTTTTGGCTCCTGTCCATATTGTAGAACCACAAAATCAGTTGGGATTACGCACTTTCCAACTGTTATAGGCACATCCTCTATTACTCCTTCTGGAATCCTGACTGATCTGTCTGCCAGAACCAGTGATATCCTAGTTGGTATAAAATCTGTCATCCCCAGTCTTTTAGCAACAGAAAGGGGCATTAGATTTACACTGGAGCCAAGATCACATAGGGATCTTTCGAACCTCTCCTTATAGATAGCACAATCCAACACAAAGCTGCCCGGATCTTTCAATTTCTCTGGAATTCTTCCTTGAACCACTGCACTACATACTTCATTGAGCATCATTATACTTTCTTCATCAGACCATTTACCAGAAATTGCATCCTTGAGGCATCTCTTCATCATGGGGGAAGTTTCAATGGAATCCAACAAAGGTACTTCAACCTTTACCTTTTTTATGAACTCCTTCCATTTTGCATATTGCCTATCATTCTTAGCTTTTCTGAGGTTCTTGGGATAAGGTATCTTAGGCTTGTATACTCTTTCAGCCGACTGTTTTGGGTTTTCAGCACTCGAACTTTCTGCAGTCACCTTGTGTCGATCGTTGCCTTTATTGCACCGATCGATGCTAGGCGACTTTATTACGACCTCCGGTTCCTTGATTTCGCTTGGCAACGATCGCTGCTGAGATGCATCGATCGATGCTCGGCGAATATCGCGTATCTCATCCTCCAATTCTTCAATTTCCACGAGTTCCTCAACGCTTAACTGCTTTTTCTCGCCATATGACAGCTCCTTACCACTTCTCAATGTCACGGCATTGCATTGGTACTTAGGATTGGCATCAGTCCTTCCCGGGAGATATCCCTCTTCCCTTTGAGCATGTCCAGCAGTTTTTGCAACCTTAGCATCAAGCTCTTTCATGTGCGTGTTCAAACTTTCAAACTTCCCATTCAGCTCCATGTAGATTGTATCCATCTTCGCGTCAGCATCTGCTGCATACTTAGTCTGATTCTCCATCAGCTGTCTTAGCATCATCTCTACTTTACTATCAGACTCATTGGCTTTCTTAAAACCACTTTGCTGAACTCCATTTGAGAATCTGTTTCCCTGTTGATTTCTAAATCTATTGCCTTGGAAACTAGAACTTCCCATGTAATTCACTTCTTCTTCCTGAGTGTCCTCCTCAGTCTGAATCACCTCTATATCTTGGGCAGAGTGGACAGCTTTCTTACTTGTCAGGAGATTGTAGACTGTGTCTAGCCTAGATCTAATCTCAGTCATGTTAGAATCCTCTATACTTCCACCGGATTTCTTCCTCTTTTCATCCATAGACTTGCAACTGTAGCTGTTAATAAGGTTCCCAATCAACTGCACAGCTTGTGTAGGAGTCCTGGTGTTGAAATTAGCATTACTGGAATTGTCCAGCGCAGTCTGATAAGGAAGATCTATGCCTCTGAAGAAGATACCAATCAGCTGTACTTCCGTGAATCCATGGTGTGGACAGTCACGCTGATACTGCTTAAATCTCATCCAGGCAGTCTTCAAGGGCTCCACAGCTCCTTGGGAAAAGGTGAGTATGTCCTGTCTGGACTGATCCGAGCGTGCATCATCATAAAAATGACGCAAGAACTCACTCTTTAAGGCTGCCCAAGTAGTATACTGACCAGGTGCCAGTTGTCTCAGCCATGCACTAGCGTCTCCAGCAAGACTGTGCGGAAATAGCTTAAGGAACAGATAGTCTGGGCATACTCCTTCATACTTCATGCCAGTGACTATGTCCTCAAACTTGTCAATGTGATCCATAGGCTGCTCTGCTTGAAGACCATGAAAAGCAATCTGTCTCATCAGTTGGTAGTAGATGGTTTTTACCTCAAAATCATTCCTCTCAAAAGTAGGAAGCACTAGAGCTGCTCGGTTTGCATGAAACTCATCAGGTCTGTTGTAATCAGCTAGTGTCCTCTCATGAACCACCATCTCTCTACCTTGGGCCTGTCCTTGACCCTGGTTTTGGTTCAGCTCCTGTTGCTCAGGAGGATCAGGGATAATATTCCCTTCAGCATCAACCCGATGCCCAGCAGCATTGTACGGGTTGTCATCTTGGTCCCTCAGGGTACCTTCAGCATCTGGTATCAAGATCAAACGTTCTCGTACCATTCTCTCTCTCTTTTCTCTTCTGTTAGTCCTTTCTAGACGTCCAAGTTCCTCTAGATCGAGATTAACCAAGCTCGAGTTCGGATTACTTCGAGTTTTCTGTGTTGGCATAAACTGTCTGTAATCGTCCAGCAACGATCGATGCTATCAGTGCAACGATCGATTCAATTCTCAGAATCGCCTAGTGACGATCGACGCAAGGTATGCAATGATCGACGCAAGGCGAAATTCGTACCTGCGACAGAGAGAAACAGAGAAAAAGTTCAGAAAAATCAAAATAAAATAAAAAACGAAAAAGAACAAAAACAAAAAGAAAAATTTCTAGCAAAAACCCTAAGTTCGGTCCTATCGAAGACTCAAAGAGTCCCCGGCAACGGCGCCAAAAACTTGATAGGTTGTAAGTTTTCCCTATACTAAACTGCAAGTGAACAGCAATGTCAAAGTAGTATATAGGGTTATCGAATCCACAGGGACACTTGGTCTCAAGAGAATCAAACTATAGGAATAAATACTAGAAATAAGCAATGTGATTGAATTGAAAGCGGTGTGAGAAAGTAAATCAGTAGCAGAGATTAACGGTTGTGAAGCAAGTAATTAAAAGCGTCAAGCCTAGGGTATTCTCAGGAAATCAGACAAGCAGACAGTTCATTCAGCAAGGATCTAATTAAGCACAGTTCTAGAACTCAAAACACAGATATAGAATTAACCAAATTCCTTTGCGATAATTCTCTAAGTCTAAGTGCAGCAAACCAAACTTTCGTTTGCGAGAACTAACAGATTAAACTAGCAATAAGTCCAAGTTTGATATGTTCACAATTATCCTAAACCAAACTTCCGTTTGCGAATAGTTTAATTGCCCAATTTAATTAGTTCAGATTCCTAAACCCCACTTCCGTGACGTATTTAGCAACCTAAGATCTAGATTCTAATTGATCAGGTTAGAACTAGCTTTAAGCACAATTAAATTGAAGAACAGATATAGTTATGAATCCTTAACTGAATTTGAACAAGTCTAGCAAGTCATGAAATCCTATGTGAGAAACCCTAAACCTAACTATGGATCTACTCAGACATAGATAATGAAATCATAATCCTAGAATGAATAAATTGCATAAAAGAATAAGAGTAAAAGGGGTTCGAAATCTTCTCCAAATACAGATGATGTAACAGGTTCAGATCAGCCCCAAAAAGCTCTAAAATCCTCTGCTCTTAATTATGAATTGCGTAATGTAAAAAGTATAAAGCGTATCTAATAAAAACACTAAAAACTCTATTATATAGGCATAATCTCGGCCAGGGGCTTCTTTGTAAATATCAGGAACTTCTGGATCAAAGTGCAAATTCTTCACTCTTCTAAACCGCCGAGTTTCGGCCCATCTCGCTGGTGCATCGATCGATGCTAGAGTGCAACGATCGACACCTTCCTCTGTTTCGGACAGTGAACTCTATCTCTCGGCCAAACACTCCAAAAATCTCCAAAATGCTCCATTATCTCCAATTCAGCTCCAAACCTGATTATACCTGTAAAAGACTCTAAAAGAACACAAAAGACACTAAAACACACTTATATCATGGTCTAAAACTAGTAAAAACCATGATATATCAATGATTTTGCAACTTAATCTCCTGACAAACATTTAGTGAATGGATTCCCTAGTTTGTCAGCAATTTGATATACTCTATGGTGATTACATTAGTCGAGATCAAATGTCTAATGATTTTATGATGTCTTCTAATACGAAGAGATTTACTATTTTACAGATTACTCAGTGCCCGAGATACAGACGATTGACTATCACACTGTACACGTATTGCTAGCACTAGTTTCTCTCACATCAAGATGTCTTCCAACAGGTTCTGAAGTCATTTTTCTTCCTTTGCGGCTTTTCAAGCTCTATAAAATCAAATTCCATTGTCGATCTAGCAAACAAAATATGTTTGGAAGATTTCAACGATATTGTTGCATCTCCAACTGTAAAGACATATCCACTAGTGGATTTCAGATCTTAGAATTGAAAATTCAGCATGTGTCATTGTATCTTTCTAAATTTTTTATGGCAAATATAATTCACGTCAGATATTTTTTAAGGTTTTTTTCCTATTTGGTATAACGTAAGTAGTTTAAAACTTTAGCTATATCTTTCCAATGTTTATGTCATGGATTGTTTGCATAACGACTTAGTACATTGGTTGAGTGCACTAAATTGGGTCTTGTATAATTCGTTAAGTACATTAAACTTATGATCACTCTTGCATATACACTCCAATTGTGACACCACTTCCCTCGAGTTTTTATTCAAGTGAAGTTGGGGGTCTATGAGAGTTTTTGTTCTTCCATTTGAGTAGGTTTTGAATCTCTTAAGTATTGTTTCAGCTTAATGAGCTTGAGACATGATGATTTCTTCAGAATTTACAACGAATTTAATCCTTAGAATTACATTTGCTAGTCCCATGTTTACATTTCAAGCTTGCTTTTGAGCTTGTTCTTAGTTTAAACCATCTTCTCTCTTGTTACACCAAGTGAACAAATGCCTATGTGAATTCACATCAAGAAGAAAACATTATTGAACTATCTCATGAATATGTCACATTCTCATTGTTGTACTATAGTCTCGTTCGAATGCTCCTCCCCTTTTAGAGTTTCATTAAAGTCACAAAAATTAACCATGGTTTATTTATAAACAAAGCTGAGTTTTATGATTATTTAGATCCTCCCATAACGTATTTCTCTCATCCATGAAATTGGAGGCATATACAAATAAACATAAACTTTCCTATGCAGCCCCATTAAGCAAAATGAGCAGGTAATTATTTGTCCACTCTTAAAGCATGTCAGGGTAATTCTCACTTTCTTTCTCCAAACAACGCAAGTCCTTCCAATTTTTGTGTGTTCATAGTTAGATAGAAACATATAGACTTTAAACACTGAGGAGACAATTTTTGCAGCTCCATTTTCCTTGACTCTAATCTCTAATAGACATTCAAACTGCATAGAACATCGTTTAATCCAATCTCAAACTACATGATGTTTACTTGTTTTATTGAAACCACGTATGAAACAATGTATTTTCTAGTAGAAACCTGACATCAATGATTTTTTCGAAGATTGTTTTTATTTTCAGAACTTGGAGCTACCTCCTTATGCTTTTGAATAGGATAATCCATAATTTGTTTGTTATTTTATTTAGAACTACGAGGTAGAGGTTTCCTCAAAGGATCGATCTCTTTATTCTGAAATTTCTCAAAATCTTGTGGGACATGTAAATTCTTTGTTTCGTCAACTTTTCCATGTGTCACTGTTCTTTCAATGGAACTATAGATTTTATGTCTTCATCCTTAGAATCTTATGGTTCGGCTTCCCCTTCTTCAATATATTCTTACTCATCATTATTAAGAACAAAAATATGGAATTTGATAGTATCGAGACTTGTCCATATTCCAATTAAGGTTAATTTTGAGATTTCATTAAGTAGATGCCACATGAGATTAGAAAGAGCCATGGTAGAAGTTTGTGTGCCCTTGAGAGCCACATGAGACTAATATCCTTGATCGTCTTTGATCCTAAAATTAATCTGAATTTGATTTATACAGAAATTTTAATATTTTGTTTGTAATATATCGGAAATTGGTTAGTTAAGGCCATCTCTTACCTTTCCTAAGGTTAATCATGAATTCACTATTACTTGATACAAAATTTTGAAAGTGTTTATAACTCCGTTGTGGTGGGTTCTGACGGCGAAAAGCCGAAGAGTGGGAGGCTTTAGAGGCTAAGATCTGGTCTGATTTTGAAGCAATTAGATCTCACGACAACAATGTTCATGTGGTGCATAATCATTGTGGTTTTTGTTGTTGTTGTCCTTCTTCTTCATGGGTTGGTCGGGTCTAAAGAAAATTGTTGATGTGTTTTTACATTTGTCACTGACATTGCCTATTTTAAAAATTTATACAAAGACTTTCCATAGACCAAGTAAAGAATCTAAAGAATTCTAGGTTTCAACTGGAAAAGAGGAGAGTTTTACACTAAACATTTTAGATTTTGGAGTTGGGTTATTTCTAAATGTGAATATAAAGTCTTAAATGGAAGAAGATTTGTGGGATTTACTTTGCTATAGATTTTGAAAGAGGTCATGTTCAATATCATGTAGTCCATGACAGAAGAGAAACTAAGATGTGAAAAGACTGTCTTTTATTTTTCGTTTGTGTGTAGTTGATGCATTGACATGAGATTGTGCAGTTGTATCCTATGATACTAAAGCAGTTTCATTTTATAAAGCTGGTCAAAGTAGCATGCAATCATGTAGAATCTTATAACACCTGGCGATGAATTGATGCTCATAATCTCTATGTTGTGTTAATATTGAACTAGCGTTTAATAGGATATCGTTGTTGTTGTGGTTCAATCTTCACAACTTGTCATTCATATAATTTCGATTGAAAAAAGACATTTTTAATATGGGATTATGTACTGAAACCTTTTGCAGGTTGGTTCTCATGGAAAAAAATTCACCCGCTTGAAGAGCGTTCATTGCTCTTTTTTTTTAACGATAGGTTGGTGGGTCGCACTTTTAAGGTATAAAGGATGTATCTTTCCGATCCAAACACACAAATAGAGGTAAAAGACTTAACAGAACTCGAGGTTGGACACTCGGAAGCAAAGAAAAAGGAGATGGAGTTCTTGGACTACTGGGGCTTAATAAATTTTCACCCATTCCTATCATCAGACGCTAGAAACTTACAGACAATTTCGGTTGGTTTTGGTCTTCTTCTCATGAGAACCACCTGAGCTATGCGGAACAATGACATGATTATTCGCACATCCTGATCTCTGCGAGTTGTCACTTCATGTCCCAACCAATGCAGCTTTCTACGGCGGCAATGGCGGCAAACAGCTTTTGAAACAGTTGGCTGGAGCTACCTCATTGCTGTCTGGAATGTGGTGTCGCGACTCTCTCATACTCCTTGCTATAAATATGTTCATACCATTGAGAATGGCTGAGGAAAAGCTTGAGATTGGAGACGATGCTGCTCATGGAAAAGAATCTCATGCTCTTTGGGGGGATGAAGAAAAATTCGATGTCACCATGCATGGAACGCAAATGCAACAGCTTGAGAGAGATTAAGAGCACCTCCAATGGTAAAACCCTCCAATGGGGTTCTTAAAAAAAATTAATAATTTTTTTTTTCAGATGCAAAAATAAAATAAAAAAATAAGAAAAAGGACCAATGACCACACGCCACGTGGCATAAACAGTACAAGAAACGATCCTTATATAAGAATTTTAAGTAACTGTATGTTAACTATTTAGTGGGGCCCATACAATATTTTATTATTTGTTTTCTAAGAAACTGAGCCATAAAACTCCGTTGGAGTTACTCTAAAAAGCTTCTCATAATTTTTGTTCTCCTCTGTTTCTTTTGGTGTTGTAGAGACTTGAAAGAGTGATGTGTTTATATAGGTGAAAACTTTAGTTCTCATATTTCTTTTTTCCTCTGATGTAATTGCACTTAACAAGCATTTATGATTTTGTTAAAATGCTGCTTCGCAAATTTATATTTTTTTACGGAAAATGAGACGTCATAACCTATTTTTTCTTATAGTTAGATATTTTATAAATAAACAAAATACTGTAAACAAATCATGTGCCTATGCGGAATGTTTATCCCTAATCCATTCAACAAGAAAGAAAACATATAACGGTTTTTTTTTTGCTAATGGGTTTGCTAAATGTAAAAATCTGATTCAACAATACTGAAAGGAAATTATAGTCCGGGATGAAGTGGTCGAGTGGTAACGGATGAGTTCCGGGACGCTAACACGTTTCAGGTTCGATTCACCTGCTGCACGAAACTACAACATTTCTTCCTGAACATCCACATGGATATGGGTCATGCTTTAGGTCCATTTAAAAATCCGGAGAGAGGGCCTATCCGTGGATTGTCTCTCCTCTTAGGGATTAGTCTGGGCCCTTTCATATGTTTGGGATACCCCAGATTAATAAAAAAAATATATAGCAATTATTGATTTGGATAGAATAACATAAAGGCAGTGCCAGTCCTAAAATATATGAGGTCCAATACGAAACTAAAATTTGGAGTCCTAAATAATATAAAATAAAATATTAAATTATTAAAAAAACCTCAAATTTGTAATTAAAAAAATTATAATATCTTCAAAACTAATAAAAAATTTATTAATTCTTGAAAATAGATCTTCTTGCATTTTTTCCTGCAAAATCATTCATCAAACTTTCATAATCAAGGTTTTTGACCATGTCTTTTTCAATCGATAGCATGGCCAAACCGTTTAACCTTTTCTGTGACATAGTTGACTGTAAGTAAGATTTTATCAATTTCAGTTTTGAGAATCTTCTTTCGGCGATGCAACTGAAACTGAGATTGTGAGCATTATTACAAATAGAAATCTAAATAAAAATGGACCCTAATTTTTTTCCAAAATTCTGAGGCCCTACACCAATGTTTCTCAGGTTTTGGTTCAGGACCGGGCCTGCATAAAGGAACGAATGAAACTAACGAAACTTATACCTAATGTTAGAACAGGCTACCTAATAATAATGATTAATGTTAAATATTTAACAGAATAAGTATGATTAGTGCGAGTAAACACAAATAAAAAATGTATAATGAATAGGCTTTTGACTCCAAAAAGTTAATATTTTTCAATTGTATAAAGAATTAAAGAGTATGTATGGTGATCATATAAAAGATAATGTGACACATAACAACTATTGAAAATGTGTGGTGTTCATATTTTCGAAATGTTTCAATAACAAAAGATTTTCTTTTAAAACTAAACTAGTGTCTGATCCGCGTTTAACGCGGATTTATTCTTCTTTTTATTTAAATTTTTAGATTTAGTGGGACAATATTGTTAAAATATTTATCACTTTTTATTATATTACAATTTTTGTTGGCTGGGTTTATTTTTTTTTAATTGTCATGTTATGAATTAGTTTTTGTTTTGGTTTTTATGGTTTTTAACACTTTATATCGTTTTGTCAGTTTTTAGTGTTGTATTTTAGTCATTGAATTTATACCCGCACGCTAGTACAATATTATATATTACTTTCTTATTTTAATAATAATTTATTAATTTTAATGATTATATAATTTATAAAATAATTATGTATTAAATTATATAATTATATGTACCAATTGATTTAGTAACTTAATTATGCTTGATTTATTTCTTTAAGTTAAATTTTAGTTAAGAATAATTTATAATATTTATTTTAATATTAATTTCGAAATTAATTATTATTTTACTAAGTTTTTGAAAAAGATTTTTGTTAAATATGATTAGGATAGAAAAAGAAAAACAAAAGATATTATATGATATTATGAATAAATCAAATATAAATTGTTTTACAGTTTTACCCTTAATGAAGAATACAATTCATAATAAAATCAATGGCAAATTTCGGAAACAACATTTATGTACCATGGTCAATATCCTGTTTTAATAGTATAGATACATTACTGATAAAATTAATCTGTAATTTTAAAAGGCAAATTACGTTAGTTGCCAAAAAAAAGCAAATTACGATATCTCCCAAACATTATTTGATAAAATTCCTTTTTCCTCTTCCAAATTTGCAATCACCACATTCATTTTAATCAGAAGATAAAATTTATTGAATATTGTAACATAGAATTAAACTTATTATGTCATATAATTTAATTATAAACTAGATTTTGATCCGCACTAAAACAACGTTGATATATATATTTTTTAAAAATAAATTTTAATCAACTTTTGTTTGTTTTATACTTTAATTTGTTAATTATTCAACACAATATTTTAATAAATAAATATTATTATGATTATATGATCAATAAACCAATGCATTGAATTTATATTTTTGTTTGAATACAATTTTGTAATAGTCTGTTTTAATAAAACAGTCATTATAAATAATTATGTGATATAAATATAATATGTATTGTGTTGATTTAAAATATGTTTTTACGGAACATCATATAACCATATATGAATTTATTTGTGTTTTTAATATTTTAATAGTTAAATTTACAATTTTATATAAATATAATTACAGATTTATGAAGTCAAAACATGATAATCTGTTCATTTAATATTTTGTATTGGTTTAAGTTTATTTTAATGATTATATAATTAAAATTGACTAATCTATAATTTTAACATGTATTCGAATGAACAAAAATCTTTTTTAACATTATTGTAGTAGAAAAATAATCTATTTTTCAACTCAACTTTTAGTGGTCTAAATATTTTGAAAATATGATAAAACAACCCATCAAAATTACGATCCTAAATACATTATTTGTAATTTAACATGTCATATATTCGAATAATACAAATATTGAATAATTTAACATTTTGTATTAAATTAAACATATATCAATTGAATTTGTTTAATTCAATTTTTATAATAATCAGTTTTTAACATTTTTAATTGATTTAAGTTTTTAATTTTTCTATAACTAAAACTTTTTAATTCATTTTTAACACGTATTCCAATGAACAATTTTCTTTTAAATATTTTTATAATTGAAACATTATTTTCAGTCAATCTTTTAATTTTCTAAATAAATTTAAAATTTGAAGAATAACCTATCAAAACTACTATCATAAAAACATCAAATGTATATTCAATTAATATAAATATTAAATAATTTTAATATTTTATCAAATTTAAAATACATCAACTGAATTAGATTAATTCTACTTTTATGATAATCTGTTTGTTAACATTTTTTTTTTGTTTAAGTTTATTTTAATGTTTATATAACTAAAACTGGTTAATTTATTTTAACTTGTTTTAGAATGAATATAAGAATTTCAGTAATTACAAAAAAGAATAATCGATATTTCAAACAATTTTATATTAGATTAAGTATTTTAAAATTTTGATAAAACGACCTTTTAGAAACTATGATTATGTAAACATCAACCTTAATATAACTTATAATAAATTCAAATAATATAAATATTGAATAATTTTATTTTTTATCGATTTAAAATTGATAATACATATTTTTAATCCGTTTTCGCGTAAGCAAAGTTTGGTTTTAATATATAGATAATTGAAATTAGTTAATCTATTTTTCAATCGTTTTATAATGGTATAAATATAAATATTTTTGTGTTTGTATATATCAAAATGCAAAAAAAAATATTTTTGAAATCAAGAAATTAAAATTATTTTTGTTAGATTTTGTTATAATATAAAATATATATTTATATTTCAAACAAAAATAAAAATAAGATATTAAAAATTATTAATATATTTTGACTAGAATAATAAATTAAATAATATTTAGATTCAAATGTAATTAAAATTATTTTATAATAAATTTTATTAGTAAATTGATAAAAATAATTTTATAAAATTTTATTATAATTTAAAATATATATTTAGAAGAAAAAAATATTGAAAGATATTGTGCATATATTTCTGAATAAAATCATTAATTACACAATATTTAGTATTGCCAAATATAGTATAAATTTACTAAATCCATAATTATCCTTAATGAATAATAAAAATATTTTTTTATAAATTACAATTATATATTTCGTAATAAACACATAGAATAAAGGTTAGTTTTTTATATACTCCATTTTTAATAGTATGATATTTATATTTTTGTTGTTAAAAAATATTTAGATTTTTGTATTTATAAAAATAAGCTGAAAACTATATTTGGCTGCATATTTTATTTAGATCATACATATCATCATTATTAAAAAAATAAAATAATATAATTACAAGTATAACTATTTTATTATATTAAATTTGAATTTAAAAAATAATATAATTTGTGTAAATATCTATATTTCTTCATCAAAATTAGTTGTACGTAATGTTTTAGTAAATATAAAACTAAAAATTGTTTGACACCCCAAGGTCCAATCAAAACCTTATTTATGTTGATAAATGATGAGAATGTTTAATCTTTTACAAAAAAATGGAAAATACTCCTTTTTCTTTTTAAAATGTATCGGGATTTTCACTCACTTTCAAATTATTTGCAAGACCAAAGCTAAGATCATTTTATTAACTGAAAAATAATAATTCAAAATTGACATTCTATGAAATTAGATTGGTATGAGTAAATTATAAATTAGAACATCAAGTTTTGCACATAAAATTGAATTCGATCTTTGCGGAACAAAAAAATAATTCTTAAAAAAAAAGAATTCTTAAAGCAAATATCTTTAAACGAATTTCATCTGGATGGGATAAGATCGATTAGTAGGTTTTGGGTGTGACTGGACAACACATGGGCGTGTGTAAATGACTGTGCATAACACATGGGTGTGTTAATGATTTTTTTTTTTTTTTTTGTCGACTGTTATCATTTTATATCAAATGGGTACAAAGACAGAGTAAGATGATATGGGCTTAAATAAACGACGGCCCAACAAAGCATTTGAGAAGATAAACATCAAACTACGTGTTGTAAGCAACGCGTGATGAAGGCCACGTGTAAGCACCAGTGGAACGCCGACATGCAGCTCGCCGGTCGCCGCAAGGAGAAACCGATCGCCGGAAACCGCAAGTCCGATCGAAACTCGCCGTTGAAAACCCATTTGCAGAACACAACTTCCAAGAAGAACGTCTGAGAGCATCGGAATCAAGATTGAAGCCTTCAAGCCTCACCGGGAAACAGAGCCGCCGAGAGGCTTCGCCACCGTCACGATACAAGGTTGATCGAGACATGACCCACCAAAGCTCCTCCTTTGAGCGGTGGTAAGTGATGAAGATATTAATTCTCGGAGAGGCAGGGATCGACGAAGAGAGCTCAAAGGCAGCCGATGTAGCAAACGAAATTGAAGAACATGGGAAGCGTGATCGGAGAACTCGCGAAAGCGAGAAGCAGTCCGGTAGAAAACCGGAGACATCGGATGTAATCCGAACTTATTCAAAACAAAAAGCTGAGAAATCCAAAAAGGATTACATAGAGTATAATACAAACCCATGATAAGCCGCTTGAACAATCGAGATCGAATCCACCGCTTCTGAAGGATTGGAATCTGTGAAGAAGGGGGGGAAGCGAAAGACGATTGTTAGAGAGAAAAATCTCTCTCTAAAACTAGAGAGAGAGAGCGACCTTTTTTAATGATTATCTAGCGAATTGATATACCCTACAGAAAATCAAGTTGGCTCACGTTTATTTCTTTTTTTTTTTCGTCTAGAATATTATATTGATCAGTAAACTGAACCAGATGATACACACAGTTAAAACACTTAACCGGCGAGTAAACATCCACTCCCAGAGTCCAAAGCCAGCGGACAAAGAAGCAGTCCCTGGAAACTTAAGCCCGAATATCGGGAAACATAACCCAAAACAACAGGAAACAAGACCCTAAACAAGGGAGAACTTAGGAACAATATACAAGCAAAACATCTAACCACAAATCTGAGGAATGAGAGATAGAGAGTCATTTGCAGACAAGAGGATGAGATGAGAGCTGAGGAGAGCCGAGCAAAACAACCATATCACGGAAAGCCTTATTCACGAAGAGGACTAGAAACACCAAAGCTCATTATATTACTCGCTCACAACGAAGAGGCAGGAGCCACGAGCCAGAGAATACATCCTAGACCAACACAGAAAACCAATCTAGAGTACCTGTTTATGAGATTGGAATTCATTGGCACAAACATGAGCACCGAGCTCACTACAGAACCGGGAACCGCTACACTGAAGAAGCCAGCCACGAGGAGCGTGTACAGCAAACCCGAGAGCAAAAGCGGCCCTGCCGCACCCACGATGAGGCGCAACTCGGACCACCGCATACAACCTCGCCTGACCAGAGCAAAGACACAAACCAACGGAACCCCTTAGCCTACCACATGCACCTCAACTCACCACCCGAGCCCGCTTTAGCCTTAAAACCACTCTTCACCAGACCGGTACCCAGATCGCCCAAAAAAATCAGATGAGCTCAGAACCAAAATCAGACCAGATCCCACGGAGCTGGCTGAATAAGCATCCAGCAACCTTCAGCTACCGTCGTCAACTAAGATCGGAGCTTCCAGACTCCAACGAGATCCGAGCGAAATCTCAGATCCACAGAAAATAGCAGAACAAGGGCACGAAATAACCAGTAGATCCAAAGATTGAGAGGATTAGATGAACAAAACCGACCTAAAGCCAAGAAAACGGGAGCCCAGCGACGGAGAGGAGCTCCGCCGCCGGTAAAATCAAAACCCTAAGCGACGCTTTTTCCTTCGCGAGAGAGAGAACCTTGGCTCGGGTAATTTGCTTTCATGGGCTGGTATGCGCGAGGTAATGGTAAATGGTGTGAAGGAGAATGTGTGGATTCAATGCAGATTAGATCGAGCTTTTGGGAACGCAGAATGGTTCAGGCTCTTCCCGAGAGTGACTACAGAATATCTGGAACGTTTAGGCTCTGACCACAGGCCAACTTTGATAAGAATAGCTAATGCTAGTGAAGGTCGCACGGGAAGGTTTTACTTCGATAAGAGATGGTGTTCGAATCATGAAGTAAAACAAGTTATTTTTGAAGGATGGAATATGCATTTAGGCAATGGAACTCGTTCAGTTTCAGAACGTATTGTCTCATGCCGTAAGGAACTTTCAAAATGGAAGAGGCGTCGAAACAGCCATAACAACTCGAAGGAAAAGATCTCACGCCTCAGAAAAGAATTGGAAGAGGAATCTGTCAAACTTAACCCCAATCTACAGAAAATGAACGAGTTGAAAGTAGGAATTGCGAAAGGTATGAAAGAAGAAGAGATTTTCTGGAAACAAAAAGTGGACTCAGATGGTTAAAAGTTGGAGATCAAAACACAAAAGTCTTCCATGGATGGGTGAAGACGAGACGTATGAAGAACAAAATCTCTGTCCTTCAAGATGAGCAGGGTAGAGACCACTTTGACGAAAATAGTAAAGGTGAAATAGTGGTGGAGTATTTTTCAAAGCTTTTCAGATCGTCATGTCCCCAGTCAGCGTCTGATCTGCTTCAGGGCATGTCATCTCGGGTCACAAGCAGAATGAATAGAGAGCTTACAAAAGCTGTCTCAGACGATGAGATCCGTAAAGCTGTAAAGGCGGTCAAGAGTGATAGTGCTCCAGGAATTGATGGTATGTCTGGTCATTTTTTCCAAAGTTTCTGGGACATTACAGGACCTGAAATGACAGTGGAAGTTAAGAAGTTTTTCACAGACAGCTCTCTTTCAAGTGATTGGAACTATACACAGATTTGTTTGCTTCCAAAGAAACCGAATCCCAATCTCATGACTGATCTCAGGCCTATAAGCTTATGCTCAGTGACTTACAAGATCATATCCAACATCTTATGTGCCAGATTAAAGAAGATATTACCTGCTCTTGTTTCTGAAACGCAAGGAGCATTTGTAGCGGGCAGATTGATATCTGACAATCTCTTAATTGCGCATGAAATGATTCATGGATTGAACACCAACCCTGCCTGTAAGCAGGAGTACATTGCAATCAAAACCGACATGTCCAAGGCCTATGATAGAGTCGAATGGAGTTTCTTAGAAGAACTTTTTACCATGATGGGGTTTGCAAGTAAATGGATAGAGTGGATTATGCTGTGCGTACGCTCTGTGACATACACTGTGTTACTAAATGGGCAAACTTACGGTTTCATTACCCCCGAGAGAGGTCTGAGACAAGGCGATCCATTATCTCCTTTTCTCTTTATCTTATGTGCGGAAGCGTTGGTGAACGTGATGAATCAGGCAGAGAGGGATGGGAAGATTACAGGAATGAAACTAACGAAACATTGCCCGTCGGTGCAACACCTTTTGTTCGCAGATGATAGTTTGTTTCTATGTAGAGCAACCCTGAAAGAGTGTTCAGAATTCCTTCATTGCCTCAATCTATATGGTAAAGCATCCGGGCAGGAAATCAACTTCCAAAAGTCATCTATCACTTTTGGAGCTGAGCTAGATCCTGGAAGCAGACGTCTAATGGCTGAGATCTTAGGAATTGAGAATGTGGGTGGTGGAGGCACATACCTTGGTCTTCCAGAGTGTTTAAGTGGTTCGAAGAGGGAGCTATTAGCTTTCATCACAGAGAAGTTGAACAAGAGATTGTCAGGCTGGTACTCCAAACTTCTTTCTATGGGGGGAAAAGAGGTCTTGCTGAAGTCAATCGCGATGTCACTCCCTGTCTATGCTATGTCTTGTTTTCGCCTTACTAAGCATCAGTGTAAGAAGATCACTAGTGCTATGACAAGCTTCTGGTGGAACACAATCAAGGAGAAGAAAAAGCTGCATTGGGTTTCTTGGAACTCTTTATGCTTATCAAAAGACAAGGGAGGCATGGGCTTCAGAGAAATAGAAGGTTTTAATCAGGCACTACTTGCTAAACAAGCATGGAGATTATTGAATGAACCACACTCGTTGCTATCCAAAGTTTATAAAGGGAGGTATTATGCCAAGAAGGATTTTCTGGATAGTAATAAAGGTTATAGGCCTTCTTATGCATGGAGAAGTATTCTCTTTGGCAAGGATTTATTACTGAAGGGACTTGGGAAATCGATTGGTGATGGAAGATCTACATATGTCTGGTCTGAGAAATGGATTTTGGATCCAATACCAAGACGCCCGACAAGTAAACAGAGCCTGTATGACATTGATTTAAGAGTTGCAGACTTGATCCGTGTTAATGGACAATGGGATAATGAGAAGTTGCATGAGCTATTTTCAGGAATGGATGCTAAATACATCTCGGGTCTCATAACTGGTTCTTCCGCGGACAGATGGATATGGGCACACTCAAAACATGGAACCTATACAGTGAAGAGTGGCTACTGGTTATATTCTAATTCAAACTCCAGACAAGAAGAGGAAAGTGAAGATAAGATCAAACTGAAACAGAGAATCTGGAAGATAAAAACCGCCCCAAAAATTCGTGTATTCTTATGGCGAGCGGTCTCAGGGGCTATGGCAGTAGCTGATAGACTACGGAGTCGCGGCATTTTAGTTGATGAACAATGCAAGGTGTGTCAATCAGAGAAGGAGACCATTTCACATGTGCTGTTCCAATGCAACAATGCCACTGAAGTTTTCTTACAGTCAAACATTCCTATGCCTCCGATGGGTTTTTCTGATTCTGTTGAAGAGAACCTCGGATTCTTATTTAGGACGATGGATAACACTGCAGTGTCAGAAGACGTACGAAAATCAATACCCTGGTGCTTATGGAACATATGGAAACGGCGCAATGACATTGTCCTAGCTAATACACACGTTTCGGCTCACGTTACTTCCCAGCGTATACAGGATGAATCTAATGTGTGGACAGTTGCGAATTCGGAGGAAGGTCTGGATATCTCGTCTGGTCATATCGCTCGAAGTATGGTCAATAGATGGTCAGCTCCTACCTCGAACACCATCAAGTGCAACGTACACGCTAGCTGGAGAACTCAACATTATCATAGTGGTGGTGCGTGGATTGCAAGAAACCAACACGGTTCTGTCTTGTTCCATGCGCGGGATGCTTTCACATGCTCCCCGGACCGTTTTGTAGCGGAAACCAAATGTATACTATGGGCGATGCAAGCACTTAAAGACTTGAGGATAACGGATATTTGTGTGGCATCAGATTGTACCATGGTGATTGAAGCAATTGCTAATCCGCAAGCTTGGCCGCGATATAGGTGCTTACTTTCGAAGGTTCTGTGCTTGAAGGAAGACTTTGAATCCTGTGTTTTTGAACTTGAGGCTATTGCTTGTAACTCAATTGCAAGGGATATAGCTGACAGTGTTACTAGAGATGGGCGATTTCGATCGTACTTGTCCATTGGGGGTCCTTCTTGGTTGCACGACCGACTGCTTAGAGAGGCTTTGTAGCACACTTTTTTGTCCTTGATGTAGGATTTAAGTGTTTGCTGCAATGTTTGGTTTTTTCTGTTCTTAATGCTCTTAGCATATTTGTTACTCTTCTCTTTGAAACCTTTCTAGACGTTAAAAAAAAAAAATGAATAATACTTTTTTATAGTTCGACACAAATAATGTCGAATACTTTTCCATACAAAAGATTGAACATTAAAGAATAGATTTGTTGGAACCAATAAACTTATTAAAGTCCAAACCATCTTTCGTCAGATTGAGAAGATAACGGATAGGACGACATGTAGCATCATAATAGAAATAGCGTTATCATTATCTACAATCGACCTAATTTCCCTAAATTTTAAAAAACTATGTTATGATATCCACCGTAAAATAAAAGAGCAGGTAACTAGCGAACACTTCCCAACCAAGCTACAAATCTCCATAAATAAGGAAGGAAAACGCTACAAATACAAGGGATTCTGCACTAAAGAAAGATTGAATTCCATAGAGAAAAAGACTTAGAGAGAAATTCACATAAGGCTCCGAACTACAAATTTAAGTCACCTTTCCGATCCCATCTTCTGTCTTCTTAAGTTTTCTTTTTGTATTTTCACTCTTTCGTTTCTAAATTCAATACATTGTAATCTGACCTCTCGATTAATAAGAATATATTTTCCGACCTACACTCTCCCGAACTACAGCTCTATTACATGGAGGATCTTTGAATACCTCATCGCCACGTCACTCGCTCTACCCGACTAAATAATATTGTTTGAAGTAACCCTTCAACAATTGGTTTCGTCTGTGGAGAGGGTACCTCGAAAACTTCTCGAAAGAAAGAAGATCTCTCCTAAACACACGAGGCAACAAAATAAAAGAGACATGGCACAACAAACAACTTCCCGTGAAAAGAAATGCTCAAACTAGTAATCGTCACAAAACCCGTAACCAAAACTCCACCTTATTATGCGAACAACGGTGACACCACCCCTGAAAGATCTATTGGCCTCAAAGCGGAATACCCAAGGAAAAGCTACACCCTTGAACGCACTGCGAAAATTACCTAAGAAATAGTGAACCTCCAAGTGGAGTCCCATGTTGAGCATAAATTTGTTTTCCACCCCAACTGATGAGGACATCGGTTCGACCGAGACGGACCAAGAAGATCCGTTCCCGATCATAGTGAGCGCCCCAAACCCGAGCTGGCCAGAAAAGGATCACAGAGAAATTCAACCGAGCCATGGAGCATTTGATCACCAGGAGCAGCATAGATGACATCACAGAGCACAATGGACCGGTTGGATGACATACACTTGAAACACTAAAGAAAATAAGAAACGCATAAGTAACAAAATAAAAAGAAATACCTAGTAGAAACTCTAATACTTAAATCTATTGGCACTCAAAGAGGCCCAAAGAAATGGCACCAGAAACTTGGTAGGCTGAGTTTTATCCCTAAGATCTAACTGCAAGTGAACAACTATATCGATGTAGTACTTAGGGTATCAGACAAAACATATCAAGAGTACGCAATAGATGATTCGATTTAGGTTAAGCTAGAAAAGATGATTGTTATGAAAGCAAGTAGAAAAGCGGTAAAATTGAGAGTGTAAATGATGGAGAGAAACGCTTGGCTCAGCTAATTCTTAGGAAATCAGGAATGCAAGTCAATCAATAGTCAAAATTATGCTAATTCTAAAACTTGAAACACATAGGTAAAGTCAAACAAATATCATTGCGGAAACTATCTATGTCTAACAACCTGGAAAACCTAATTAATTTATGAGTTCTAAATTCTAAACATGCATTTATATCATGCATGATCTGTTCATACTTTCCATAAACCAAATGTCTTTGCGAATAGATAAATTTTCACCTAGGTTCTTTCTAGCTAATTAACCAACTTTCATTGCGAGAATAAAACTAATATATATCAAGCAATAATGACAACCTAGACGAAGAACTAGAGTTCCAGAATCCTTAACTAATCAATTAACTAAAAACCATGAAATCTCTTATCAGAACCCTTGATGTAAGCTTTGGGGAAAGCTCACACTGAACCGATCTGAAGGAGACACCAAAGCTGAACTGAAGTCACTCTCCATGGTGCCACGAACAAGATAGGATGATGGAGCACACACAGCTGGATTGAAGTAACTCTCTGCTGATGCTAGATGATGGATCGATTGAGTATTAATGTTGAAAAGGGACGTGGTTGGTATGAGCAGCAAAGGGGAAGCCTCACAATGTAACTCACGGCCGCAAACAAGCAAGCAATAGCTTTAGGGTTTTTCTTTGAATTAAACGTGATTAAAAAAAATACAAGGCGTTTTGAAAAAATAGCCTAAGTTTTCGAAAACCCTAAGAGAAACAAAAGGAATTGGGCCTTAAGGACTTACAAGAAATAAAGAAAACAATAAAGACAAGGTAGAAACCCCTTAGGCGTGTGTGGGTCTTGGCTTCATGGGCCGTGCATTCTGTCTGATGAAACGGGCCTCGGGTTACCTCATTAAAAACCTTACATGGAAAATCCAGTGGGATAAAACCATGCAAGGAAAAAAGAGAAGGAGGTCGAGTTGGTAGCTGCGACTGTTTCCGACTTCTCCATTGGTAAGCTTGTTCTCCCCACAGTCTCAGCTTCCCATGAACGTGGACCCGCATGGATCGAACCACCCTCTGGAGGCCGCTAGCGGACCGGTACAAGAACAAATCCAAGGGGTGAAGGACCTGGATGGTGGCGAGAAGATGGCTGAGTGAGGCTGACTCGTCATACCTCTCCTTCTTAAATCCTCATTAAAATTAATCTTTTTTTTTGTTAAGTTCTAAGTTGCCCGAAAGGGCTTTGAATCCCGAACTCTTTTGCCCACGGAGGGCTTTTGTTTTTTTGTTTTGTTTTTTTGAACTTGGTGTTTGCCCGAAAGGGCTTTAAAATAATCAGATCGCTCTGAGATCGAATAAAGTGGACCGTTTTAAGGTCGTTGTGACGAGTGGATCATTTTGAGATCGCGAAAGATGGACCATTTTGAGGTCGCAACAAGTGGACCGTTTCAAGGTCGCGAAAGATGAGGATCATTGTAATCGCAAGAGAGTGGACCATTTGGAGGTCGCAGAAATAAGGATCGTTGTGAGATTTCAATAAAGTGGACCATTTGGAGGTCGCAGAAATAAGGATCGTTGTGAGATTGAAATAAAATGTACCATTTAGAGGTCACAATAAAATGGACCGCTTTGAGGTCGTAATAAAATGGACCGTTTAGAGGCCAAAATAAAATGGACCGTTTAGAGGTCGTAATAATAAGGAGATGACATCGAAAATGAATTGAATAAGGAAGAGTTTAACACGAAATGGTATTCAATAAACTTAACAGATTTGTGAACTCGATCGTAAGTTGAGCGCGTTCGGCTTTGAGCTATGTCTTCTCTTCGTGCTTCAGGCTGCGAGTCCTGTGTAGGTTAGATATTTGGGGTGGCTGCGCTCGGTTTCAATCTGCCTATGTACCCTTTCGAGGGATCAAGCCTTGATAATATTCCAAGGTCGTAGTTCGGGTGTCTGGGTATCTGTTGACTTAAGTCGATAGACCCCTTTCCGAACGATGCGGTGACCTCATAAGGACCTTCCCACTTCACCCCTAACTTTCCAATATGTTCTTCCTTTTTATGGTCGAACACTTTTCGTAAGACGAGCTCGCCTACTTGAAACCTTCAGGTTTTAATTCGGGAGTCATAGTAGCGAGCTGCGGCCTATTGGTAATTCTGGATTCGGGCTAATGCGAGATTCCTATGTTCATCGATGAGATCGAGCTTGTCAACAATCAATTGATTATTCAGTTACTAATTTTGTGGACATTCTGTTTGGCAAATGCTCGATACGAGGATTTCTTCGGGAACTACGGCCTCGATGCCATAGGCCAGGGAGAAAGGCGTTTTCCCGTGGATTTTCGAGGCGTGGTTCTGTAGGCTCAAAGTACAGCCGGGAGTTCGTCGCTCAAGCTGGTTTTGCACTCGTCGATCCTTTTCTTCAGGTTGTTCATGATCGACTTGTTGGCTGCCTCGGCCAGTCCGTTCCCTTGGGGGTAGCGAGGCGTCGAGTATGTCAGCTTTATGTTCCAAGTCTTGCAGAACGATTGAAAAGTATTCGATATGAACTAAGATCCGTTATCAGTAACGATCTCATGAGGAAGCCCATGACGATATGTTATGTTTTTCCAGACGAACTCCTTTACATGGGCGTCCTTGATCTTTTCGTAGGACTCAACTTCGATGCATTTGGTGAAATAGTCGGTCATGACCAGTAAGTGCATGGCCTTTTTCTTTCCTGATGCAAACGCGACGCCAAATGTGAGTTCAGATATTTGACACCAAAAATTTGTATTGTAATATGGTTGTGGGACTTTAGGAAGTGATATATAGATTTTCTGTAAATCAAGGATGTTGTAAAATAATGATTGCTGAGATAGAATTTATACAAAGAACATGTTGTATGTATACATGTGAGATCGAACTATTTTAGTTGAAGTGTTTGAAGCTGTAAAGTTGGGCTTATATTTTCTATGAAGCCTTTGAACGACTTCCTCTTCCTTTATATCTTCGATCTCTCTCTGTCCGTTGCGATCTTCTCGTTCGCATTATCCTAAATGTCCCAAGATTCTCGGAGGTTGTTACAACGGTTGTCTCTCTTTTTGCTCGAGGAGTTCGTCACTTTATCATACTTGCTGGACCTGGTCAAGATCGTCTATCTCCTGGGCTTTTTTCTTTAGTGGGCAGCGTATTCCGTAAATTGGCCGGATTTTATGGTGCAAAATCCATCACCAACATGTAGTTTAAATATTTAGGATCTCGAATGAGATGGTGTTTCTGGGAGTTAGTAGTGAGCTCGAGGAGCATATAAGCGACTAAATTCAAGTGTGATTTTTTGAACTGAATCTCGATTTAAAGGACTCTCACTTTATCATGTACGAAGATGTACTGGTGTGACACGTAAGAGTGATATCTCTTTAGCTCGTATCGAGCTATCTAATGAAATGGAGGTTGTTGATAAATCAATGATGACAAACATGAGTTTCTGATGTTAAAATCTTGTTTAGCAATGGATGGATCACACAAGACTTCGCTTGTTACTTTCCAATGTACAAAGTCGCGCGGAAGTTTTAACGTAATCGGTATGCAAAGATAAGTTGTGTATGAGCTTCTTCATGAACCATGATTGAATCGCGGTTAAAGTGGCTTGTTTGTGTGGAAGACAACGACGTAGTAAAATAATGTGAGGAGAAGTTGTTATCTCTCTCTTTGCTCGTGCATGCGAGCTCGTTGTCGTCGTCGTCTCTCTCTCTCTCTCTCTCTCTCTCTCTCTCTCTCTCTCTCTCTCTCTCTCTCTCTCTCTCTCTCTCTCTCTCTCTCTCTCTCTCTCTCTCTCTCTCTCTCTCTCTCTCTCTCTCTCTCTCTCTCTCTCTATCTCTCTCTCTCTCTCTCTCTCTCTCTCTCTCTCTCTCTCTCTCTCTCTCTCTCTCTCTCTCTCTCTCTCTCTCTCTCTCTCTCTCTCTCTCTCTCTCTCTCTCTCTCTCTCTCTCTCTCTCTCTCTCTCGTATATGCGAGTTACTCTTCTGCGTTAGAAGATCCCCCTTTTATGAGCCCCTCAATTATCTTGTTTACCAAGTGTGGATGCTAAAACACACACTCGAGATTTGGAGTGTTTTATGTGTTGATTTAGGATAAGGTGGGCTAGATTCTCAAATGAACCGTAATCAAAATAGACTAAGAATGATGAAAAGTGGATTTGTATTGATTGAGTTATAGGTATACAAAGAACTCGATCTATTCACAAGTGCTTTGTATTGAAAATGTGTCTTCCAAATCGGATGATCCTGCAAGTCGTGGAGCTCCTCCTTTATAGCCTTTCTCTTCTTTAACCGTTTCCTCCTTTCTCGGGATCAGCTCCAACGCCTTACGAGATTCTTGTTAGACGTGATTTCCCCTTCCTCATCTGGCGGATCTTGAGCTGTTCGTACTGTCGTCTGCCGAGCTATACCGTGGAGTCGGAGTTCCATGTCTGGGCCTGCAACTTGCGATCCGGCCCTTCTTCTAGCCAATTGGGCCTGATTATGAGTATATGGGCCCTGACCTTAGGTCCAGATCGAAGCCTTATTCAGCTGAATTCACTGGAGGGGAATTAGGCCCAAACATTTCCCCCAGCCCTTTAAGCGAGCTTCCGAGCTTGAAGGGCGGAGTATATCCGCGAAAGGCCCACAATATCCTTTGGATGAGGTCGAATCTAGACGTTCTAACTACCTCAGGGATACCCGGAAATAAGACTTAAAACGAGAAATGAAAGTCTTGGTCGAAAATAGAGAAGAGGCCAGTCTATCTCTCTAATGAATGGGCCTCAGATCACCTCATTAAAAACCTTGTGAAGAAAACCCATTTGGGACAAAACTTCACAAGGAAAAAAGAGTATGATCATTATCCCAGAGGCAGACCGGTCAAAGGATCATCTGACTCGATGCAGAAGATCATGGTTGGTCCGTTCGTCCGGAGTATGGGCCAGGGCGTGGTCGCATCAAATGGGCCGGGAGCTTCAGTATGGATCATCCTATGGGCCAACTGGTTCAGGACAGGTTGTCCTTGATCAAGCTGGCCTAGCTGGGTCGTGATGTCTTCTATGCTTGTCCTTGATCAGCTGCTCCATGGCATGTTGAATTCAGCTTGCATCTGTCTTTGTCCTGAACGTGTCCTTGGTACGTCTCGCATGGTCGGAAACAGGTCGGCTACCTTCTTGGTCGAGCCTGGTCCATCTTGCTCGTCCAGCTTAGTGTCCGTCAAGCTGATGTCCTCATCATTCCCACCCTCTTGAAGAGGTTTTGGCCTCAGAACGGTATCACCTGCAAAATAAGGAGACAAATCAGAAACATTAAAACTCGACGATATGCTCATCTCACCTGGGAGTTCCAATTGGTAGGCGTTGTCATTGATCTTCAGGACCCGGAATGGGCCATCCCCACGTGGGGAAAGCTTGGATTTCCTCTTGTTTCGGAACCGCTCAGGTCGCATGTGAACCCAAACCCAGTCGCCTGGCCTAATGTCGACCTCCTTCCTGTGTTTGTCGGCTTGCTTCTTGTACTGCTCCGTCCTCTTCTCGATGTTCTCCTTGACCGCCTGGTGCAGCTTTGCGACGGCCTCGGCCTTGCGCTCTCCATCAAGATTTATGAACTCCAGTGTGGGCAGTGGCTTCAGATCAAGTGGAGTATCTGGCTTAAATCCATACACAACCTCAAAAGGAGACATCTTAGTAACAGAGTGTTTGGCACCATTATAAGAAAATTCAACAAAAGGAATGCAATCCAGCCAATTTGATAAGTTTTTACCAACCGTGGCCCTTAAGAGGGCTGAGAGTGTCCGGTTCACGACCTCAGTCTGTCCATCTGTCTGTGCATGACAAGTGGTCGAGAACAGAAGCTTGGTCCCAAGCTTCCTCCACAATGTCCTCCAGAAGTGACCTAGGAAGGCCGGATCACGATCTGAGACGGTAGTCCGGGGCAATCAGTGCAATCTAACCACTTCTTTGAAGAAGAGGTCGGCTGTCTGGGTCGCATCATTCGTCTTAGAACATGGTATGAAATGAGCCATCTTTGAAAACCGGTCGACCACGACGAAGATTGCATCCTTGTTCCTGATCTTAGGCAAACCAAGCACAAAACCCATGGAAATATCGACCCATGGTGTGTTAGTTCGGACTAAACTCATATCATGGAACCGTGGAGTTATAGAAAACACCTTTTTATTGATACTATGTAGGATCTATTACAAAACGTTACCAAAAACAATACTGTTTACTGTGCGCACGAGTCAAAATCCTACATAGTACAAACTCCACGTCCTTCACACTCACAACCCGAAGCTACGCCGGCGGCCTAACGTCCGAACTTTCCCTCTAGCCCGTCTATGGTTTCCTGCGAGACAAAATTTGTATAATGAGCAACCATATGGGTTACCCAGTGAGTCCCGGACCCTCTAACGTGCATTAGTGCCCCAACCCGTCCCAATAGCCGAAGCACCATGCAATAAACATCACATTTGTCTCACAAGCATAAACAAGCAACAACAACATCTCATATATACACAAGCGAAAGCTTATTAACAACCTGCAACACATGAAATTAATCATGAGTGCCACACATCAAACTCAAGGCAAACACAATCTCTATTGCAAGTGCCACTAACGTCTAGACTCTCTAGACTCATCTCAACTCAACACATGCGAAGGCCTCCTAGTGCATCGAATACTCCCCCCTACACACGTGACTACCCGCGCCTTAATCACCACAAAGGATTATAAGCCAAGTATAACACCCGATTATGGGGACCTCTTGTCCCTCGGGTTCCCGATTACGGGGATCTCTTATCCCTCGGGTCCATGTCGTCACACGGTGCTCGGCCAAGGGAGCGACCCAAGTACCGTCCGAGCCTGCTCCGAATCCACGGAGACTCACAATGGGAGCACCGAATACACTAACTATAGAACACTCACACAGGTTCTAGAATGCATTATCTAGGACTCACACACGTCCTAGACCACTAGAGCAATTCAACACATGCTCTATAACAACACAATCAAATGGTCCGCGGTGTCCCTTGTTACCACCCACGGCCACATGCAACACACAACACAAGTACCGTAGAGTGCATGATACCCACACATGCATCCACATACTTTCACAATCACATTACGGTGTAGGCTCATGCAAAGGATCCGAAGATCACGGCAGCCACTACAACCGTCTTAAAAACGGAAGGGAGACTCACGTGGATCAAAGATCTCACGAAGCTACCGCATCCTCACCCATACGGGAAAACACCTCTTTTCTCAAAACAACCATTTTCGAGTGGATGTCAATCCGTCCTCGTACTTATCACAATAACCATGCATGCTATCACAACAATCTCAATGATTCTCCACACAATCAAAGAGAAACATGCATCATAACAAATCAACCATACATGCATCAATACTCAATGAATCTATTTCCTAGAGTCAAAGAAATTAACAAGCTATACCATAACAAACATGCATGCATCAATCATTAAATCAAAACGGATTGAAACCTCAACGGCGTGCAAGTAAACAACACAAACATGCTTAAGGATGAATAGCCGGGTATTCCAATCCTTAAGGCACGACCTGCACACAAATCGGTTAGTCCTAGCTACCGGGACTCACCCATTCCGAAGCCCTCTCCTTAACTCCGAGAATCTCCCCGCTAGATCTAAAGCAAAGATCTAAATAAGACGGAGTCTAAAGGAAAAAAGCTAAAGATGGACGGAACTACTCACATCTATGGCTTACCGACACCCCGAGGCATAACCCGAACGCCCCGTCCCGTTCGTCCGCTCTCTCTAGAACGCCCCATTCTCTCTCTAAAATTTTTCTCAGATCTCAAAAGGTGTAAAAATGGCTGAGGGAAGGCTCTTATTTATACTTGGGCATGGGAAGGTGAGTTGGCGACAAATGGCGATCATGCGGTAAGGCTGGGCATGCGGTAGGACACTTGTGGGCGTCCAGCCATGCACCGCGACAGCTCGTCAGGACATGCAAGGTGACAGCTCGTCAGGACATGCATCGCGACAGCTTGTCAGGACATGCGTACTGACAGGTTGTCCGCGCATGCACTCTGTGCGTCCGTCCGTGCGTCTGTACGTCCGTCTGTAAGTCCGTACGTACGTCCTGACGACCACACGGCCACCCGAACAAGTCCTGACGCGTCCGTCTTCGACCGTTTCTCGACCCAATGACGTTTTTCCTCGACTCGAACCCAATTTAACTCGACTATTATCCTCAAAATCCTCCAAAATAAGGATCCACATCCATTCCCAACCATTTATAAATTTCAGGAAGGTTCTTATTCAACGAACGTGACTTTAACCCGACGTTCGGCCAAAACTTGGATATCTTCCAATCCGTTCAGTATTTTCACATTCTGCTTCAACCAGTCTTCATATTTTTCCTCTCTCTATCTCTTCTAAGTGATCCTACATTATTCTGGAACATTTGAATTTTCGACCTTTCCTCAGCCGACCTTCGATTCCTTCGACCAACTCTGAATCTGTTTGTCCTTTCTGATTTCTCATTCAACCAAAAGTCTTAAATTGTCCCCTTTAGATAACGCCTTCAATTTGACAATGATCGCATAACTTCGAATATTGGTCGGTCTATATCTATTCCTTCCCGGCCGGTCGTATTCCTCGTGCGGCCGTTCTACTTCTTCGTGAGGGTTATTACATTCTCCCCTATTTAAAAAGAATTCGTCCCCGAATTCCAGAATTAGGAGAGACCATCATACTCACACTTAGTCAATCATTACTATCTTCACCACAATAGCTCTCAATTCTCATCCTCTTCTCTTTTCTGATTCGAGTTCGGTATCCTCCGGGGTTCTAAGATGCAGCTCTAACTACTATCTCGTTGATGCTTCTTGATTCACGTCGTCCACATCCTTTCGTCGGATCTTTTTCTGACTTATAACCTTGGTAACGATACCTTGGTCTTTCCTTTATTTCACTCTCTCTTTCTTCTTTAATCATCATCTCTCTCGTTGTCCCCCCAAGTTTCCTTTCTGTTCCTGACTTTGCCTTGGTATCCTTTGAAGTGCTGAGCTGTAACTCCTCTTGCTATCTGGTTACCGTCCCTAATTCCTTCTGGTCGTAAGCCCGTCCTTTCTCCTTTCTCATCTTCTTTTTGTTGAGATTCCTTTCAAACCAAAGCCGTTCGGTTCGTCCCTACATCTACTTTCCTAGCTCTCTTGTATCGGTTTCTCACACCACCGGACTTCCTCCGCATTGTCTGAACACTTCTGCTTTGTACGGATTTCCCTGACTTCAGCGTACTCTCCTGTGCTCAGGACTCCATGTCCTCTGCTCTGTCGTGATGTTCCATACCCAACCTTCCTCCTATGCGCCCGGGACATTGTGTCCTTTGCATTAAGTATGGATTCAGTCCTTCTTTGCTCTTCACGCCTTTTTTCCTTGGTATTCACCATATTCTTCTAATTCTCTGTCGGTTACTAATACTTAGTACCGTACTCTTGACCACTGTTGATACGCCATGTCTAAAATCCATTGGCCACCACCGTTTTCAAGCCCATACTTAACCTTTCTTCCACGTAACTCATCGATCCGGCCAATTGCGGGCTGTCCTTCCTTGGTTTAGGATTACCTTCTCCTAATGAAATCCTTCGCACCTTGGTCCACAGTCTTGACTAGTGCTTTCCCTTATCACTTTTATATCTTGTCAATATTTCCTAGCGATCCTCTTTCTTGTTTAGTACGCGTCCACATCTTGGTCTTGACCCTTGTCGATATGCTGATCCTTCTTGCGGTCTTGATCGATCCTTTAACATGTTCATGGTCGTCTCTCTATAAATGGACTTCTGGCCTTCTTCCATCACATGGGACGCCTCGTCTTCTCCTTTTAGTTGCACACCCCTTTCTCTTGTCTTGACTTGGAACCACTTTCTTCTCCGGCCTTGGTTCCATTCTTCATGTCCAAAGTCTTCGTTCCTCCTTGATCATTCAGCTATCTTTAAACCGCAGATTATGATTCACGTCTTGCTTCAATCCGTCTTTGATTACACCACCATTTGACCGAACTACCACCATCGGTCTCCACCATTTGTATCTTGGTCTTAGTGATAGGTCAAGAATTAATCCCTATTCTAAACTGCAAGTGAACAGCAATGTCAAAGTAGTATATAGGGTTATCGAATCCACAGGGACACTTGGTCTCAATAGATCAGAACAGTAGAGACTAATACTAGAAAGAAAGCAATATGATTGAATAAAAAGCGGTGCGAGAAAGTAAATCAGTAGCAGAGATTAACGGTTGTGGAAGCAAGTAATTAAAAGCGTCAAGCCTAGGGTATTCTCAGGAACTCAGACAAGCAGACAGTTCATTCAGCAAGGATCTAATTAAGCACAGTTCTAGAACTCAAAACACATATATAGAATTAACCAAATTCCTTTGCGATAATTCTCTAAGTCTAAGTGCAGCAAACCAAACTTTCGTTTGCGAGAACTAACAGATTAAACTAGCAATAATCCCAAGTTTGATATGTTCACAATTATCCTAAACCAAACTTCCGTTTGCGCAAAGTTTAATTGCCCAATTTAATTAGTTCAGATTGCTAAACCCCACTTCCGTGACGTATTTAGCAACCTAAGATCTAGATTCTAATTGATCAGGTTAGAACTAGCTTTAAGCACAATTAAATTGAAGAACATATATAGTTTGAATCCTTAACTGAATTTGAACAAGTCTAGCAAGTCATGAAATCCTATGTGAGAAACCCTAAACCTAACTAGGAATCTACTCAGACATAGATAATGAAAACATAATCATAGAATGAATAAATTGCATAAAAGAATAAGAATAAAAGGGGTTCGAAATCTTCTCCAAATACAGATGAAGTAATAGGTTCAGATCACCCCCAAAAGCTCTAAAAATCCTCTGCTCTTAATTATGAAAGCGTAATGTAAAGCGTATCTAATTAAAACACTAAAAACTCTAATATATAGGTATAATCTCGGCCAGGGCTTCTGTGTAAATACTGGAACTATCTTGGGCTTCTTTGCAAATCTTCATATCTTCATTAAACCGACGCGTACGGCCCATCTCGCTAGTGTGTCGACCGATGCACAAGGTGTGTCGGTCGATGCATGATCAATAAATCGGACAGTGAGTTAAGCTCTCGGCCAAAACGTCCCAAAAGTCCCAAAATGCTCCAAATATCTCCAATTAGCTCCAAACCTGACTAAACCTGTAAAAGACTCTAAACAAAGACAAAAGACACTAAAAACACATCTATATCATGGTCTAAAACTAGTAAAAACCATGATATATCAACTCCCCCACACTTAGCCTTTGCTTGCCCTCAAGCAAAACATAGAACTAAAACATGGTGAAGAGGTTTGAAAACTCTTCAGAAACTCATTTCATCCTAGAAGCTACAATACTCAGATTCCCCTTAGTAAACCACTGAAAGAATCAATCACAGGATATCAAGACCAACATGTACTTCCCCCACACTTAGCAACTGTCCTAGGTAAACTCCACAATCACATTCAAGCATTCAAATTCTCCCTACTGACTTCTGCAAGTATTTAAGTGCGGTCTCACCTAAGGAGTATCGATCAAAGGGCACATGGATTCTTACCTTATCAGCTCTAGACCACCATACTATCTTTCTCTAGTCCCTTTCTTCTCTTTCCCTTCTTTAACAACTGATTTTTCCCCACTGGGTATCATTTTTTTTTTATCAGTGTTCTTCCCGTTATGGGGTGTACTTTGGACACATTCCATGGATCACATGAGAGATAATAGTGTTTGCTACTATTCCCATGACCACTTCGGAGTTACTAACTCATCCTCAGTTTATTATATTTTTTTTTTTTACTTTATAGAAGGGGAGAAGGGAACTAAATAGGATAGGTTGACAGGCTGTGTCAGAACTAACAGGGAATCCGACACAAAGTATACCAAGCCCTTAGGTGAGAAATCTAAATCAGTATTAAGGTTGAAGTCAGTAAAGGATCCTCTGATACCTGAAGTGATGTGGGTGTTCCCAGTAGGTTGATCTGTGATGGGGTTTTCTAATAGTCATAGATAGATCCTGCAACTTCATCCCAATGGTTACTTAAGTTCCTGCAAGTCTTGTAAATCTTCTCAGAAAATCATAATTTCTTACTTAAACAATTTTGACTCAATAAAACAAAATTTTTTTGAAAAACGGACTGACTCTTAAGAAAACAGAAAACAAAAGTCAGTAGCACCTCCCCCACACTTAAAACACACTGTCCCCAGTAGTGTCCAGCGAAGGATCGGTAAAAAGAAAATAAAAAATTGAAAAGATGAAATTATGTCTGTCGGGTTACCTCTGTCGCTCAAGCATCGATCGTTGTACTAAGTGCATCGACCGTTACTTGGCGATTTTCGTGTATGATCGATCGTTGCTCAGGACCGCAACGATCGCTGCAATGCGATTCCTTTTGTGACGATCGACACAAAAGTGAGTCGATCGTTGCACTGCGATTTAACCGAGACCTGCAAACATAAACTCACCAGAAACAAAAACAAACGTAAAATCCTAACAAAAACACCAAAAATTAAGTAGAAAAACACCAGTACCTAATGGTGGGTTGCCTCCCACCCAGCGCTTGTTTAAGGTCAATAGCTTGACCGGACGGATGGGAATTTTCAGGTACCAGGAGGTCCTGACAGAGACTTTTTCTGTCTCTTTTCAAGTCTCCTCATCCAAGGTGGTGAGTAGGCTGTTGCGGAATGCTCATGTCCAAGAAAAGATGGAGTGAAATGTGCTCCAGGATCTATAACCATGGTATGATCAGGCTGCTCAAAATCTGCGTCCCTTATGGTGAATGTCTGCCCATCTATCAGTGGCTTTCGCAGCTTATCCATCTCATAATGCAGTGGTTCATCTCCCAGATGGAGGTCTATCAAGCTGTTCCTAACATCAATCAACGCTCCTGCTGTAGCCAAAAAGGGTCTCCCAAGCAATAATGCTTCATCCGGATCACAGTCATATCTCAGCACAAGGAAGTCCGTTGGAACTAAGTAGTTTCCAACTCTCACCGGAATGTCCATAAGGAGTCCTTCAGGAACTCGTATGGACTGATCAGCTAGGACAAGAGAAGTCCTAGTAGGAGTAAAATCCAACATACCCAGCTTCTCTTCCACAGAGTAAGGCATCAAACTTCCAGCAGCTCCTAAATCACACAGAGAGCGTCTAAAACTATCCTCAAAGATAGAACAATCCAGTACAAAGACTCCAGGATCAGGCAGTTTCTTCGGGACCTTACTTAGCAGAACATCACTAATATGCTGAGGAACTATTATCACCCAGTCTTTCAGATCATCATCCAGGGGCAACATCTTGTTCAGGTACCTCTGTACACATGGATGATAAGGTGGATCATCAGAAGTTGGAATTTCTTCCAATTCTTCACCAATCCCTTCTAATTTCTTCAGCTCTTCAATCTCTTGTCTAATCACTTCAGACACTGAGGAGTGTTGTCTAAAAATCTGTTCGTAGATCTCCTGTTGAGTAATTTCAGAGGCTCCATTGAACAGGCGATCAAGCTCCAAGTCAGCATCTATGCCATCATCATCCGACAGTTCTGTCCGTTCACGCCCTGCAACGACCGACACTAAGGATGTGTCGATCGTTGCCATCCCGACTGGTGTATCGATCGGCACAGATGTTGCATCGATCGACGCACTGCAGCAGATTTCACCCGAGAGTTTTTCACAAATATCCGAAAATTCCTGTTCTGTCACCAACTCAGCTGTGCTTAGCTCAAATCTTTCACCTAGGTGAGATCCATCATTAATGTACACAGACCAGGCCTTAACATGAGTGTCTGCCACTCCTTTTCCCTTCAGTGAGCTGGACATCTGGTTTACCTGAGTGTCCAACTGCTTCAAGTGAGTGCTCATAGACTCAAATTTCCCATTGAGGTCTTCATAGACAGCGTCCAACTTCTTGTTGCAGTCCACAGAAATCTTGGTTTGACTCTCAATCAGTTGTTCCATCATAGCCTCCATTTTCTCTCATGGGCTGTAGGTGCAGGAGGAGTCTGATAGGATGTAGATCCATAGGTTCTCTGAGTACCTTGTCCATAGGTCTTCTGAAAACCACCAGTCTGTCCTCCATTGGAGAATCTGTTCCCCTGTTGATTACCAAATCTATTACCTTGGAAACCAGAACCTCCTATGAAATTCACATCTTCTTCCTGAGTTTCTTCCTCAGTCTGAATCACCTCTACATCTTTGGCAAAGTGGACAGCTTTCTTACTTGTCAGGAGATTGTAGACTGTGTCCAATCTGGATCTTATATTAGCTATATCAGAATTCTCTACAGTTCCACCAGATTTCTTCCTCCTTTCATCCATTGTCTTGCAACTGTTGCTGCCAATCAGGTTCTCAATCAACTGCTTAGCTTGTGTAGGAGTCCTGGTGTTGAAATTAGCATTACTGGAATTATCCAGCGCAGTCTGATACGGGAGATCTATGCCTCTGAAGAAAATACCAATCAGCTGTACTTCTGTGAATCCATGGTGTGGACAGTCACGCTGATACTGCTTAAATCTCATCCAGGCAGTCTTCAAGGGCTCCACAGCTCCTTGGGAAAAGGTGAGTATGTCCTGTCTGGACTGATCCGAGCGTGCATCATCATAAAAGTGATGCAGGAACTCACTCTTTAAGGCTGCCCAAGTAGTATACTGACCAGGTGCCAGTTGTCTCAGCCATGCACTAGCGTCTCCAGCAAGACTGTGCGGAAATAGCTTAAGGAACAGATAGTCCGGGCATACTCCTTCATACTTCATGCCAGTGACTATGTCCTCAAACTTGTCAATGTGATCCATAGGCTGCTCTGCTTGAAGACCATGAAAAGCAATCTGTCTCATCAGCTGGTAGTAGATGGTCTTTACCTCAAAATCATTCCTCTCAAAAGCAGGAAGCACTAGAGCTGCTCGGTTTGCATGAAACTCGTCAGGTCTGTTGTAATCAGCTAGTGTCCTCTATGAACCACCATCTCTCTACCTTGGGCCTGTCCTTGACCCTGGTTTCGGTTTAGCTCCTGTTGCTGTTGCTCAGGAGGATCAGGGATGACATTCCCTTCAGCATCAACCCGATGCCCAGCAGCATTGTACGGGTTGTTATCTTGGTCCCTCAGGGTACCTTCAGCGTCTGGTATCAAGATCAGACGTTCTCGAACCATTCTCTCTCTCTTTTCTCTTCTGATAGTCCTTTCTAGACGTCCAAGTTCCTCTAGTCTGAGATTAAGCAAGCTCGAGTTCGGATTACTTCGAGTTTTCTGTGTTGGCATAAACTGTCTGTAATCGTCCAGCAACGATCGATGCTATCAGTGCAACGATCGATTCAATCTCAGAATCGCCTAGTGACGATCGACGCAAGGGATGCAACGATCGACGCAAGGCGAAATTCGTACCTGCGACAGAAAGAATCAGAGAAAAAGTTAGTAAAATAAGAACAAAACAAAAAAAGCAAAAACAAAAAGAAAAATTTCTAGTAAAAACCCTAAGTTCGGTCCTATCGAAGACTCTAAGAGTCCCCGGCAACGGCGCCAAAAACTTGATAGGTCAAGAATTAATCCCTATTCTAAACTGCAAGTGAACAGCAATGTCAAAGTAGTATATAGGGTTATCGAATCCACAGGGACACTTGGTCTCAATAGATCAGAACAGTAGAGACTAATACTAGAAAGAAAGCAATATGATTGAATAAAAAGCGGTGCGAGAAAGTAAATCAGTAGCAGAGATTAACGGTTGTGGAAGCAAGTAATTAAAAGCGTCAAGCCTAGGGTATTCTCAGGAAATCAGACAAGCAGACAGTTCATTCAGCAAGGATCTAATTAAGCACAGTTCTAGAACTCAAAACACAGATATAGAATTAACCAAATTCCTTTGCGATAATTCTCTAAGTCTAAGTGCAGCAAACCAAACTTTCGTTTGCGAGAACTAACAGATTAAACTAGCATTAATCCCAAGTTTGATATGTTCACAATTATCCTAAACCAAACTTCCGTTTGCGCAAAGTTTAATTGCCCAATTTAATTAGTTCAGATTCCTAAACCCCACTTCCGTGACGTATTTAGCAACCTAAGATCTAGATTCTAATTGATCAGGTTAGAACTAGCTTTAAGCACAATTAAATTGAAGAACAGATATAGTTTGAATCCTTAACTGAATTTGAACAAGTCTAGCAAGTCATGAAATCCTATGTGAGAAACCCTAAACCTAACTAGGAATCTACTCAGACATAGATAATGAAAACATAATCATAGAATGAATAAATTGCATAAAAGAATAAGAATAAAAGGGGTTCGAAATATTCTCCAAATACAGATGAAGTAATAGGTTCAGATCACCCCCAAAAGCTCTAAAAATCCTCTGCTCTTAATTATGAAAGCGTAATGTAAAGCGTATCTAATTAAAACACTAAAAACTCTAATATATAGGTATAATCTCGGCCAGGGCTTCTGTGTAAATACTGGAACTATCTTGGGCTTCTTTGCAAATCTTCATATCTTCATTAAACCGACGCGTACGGCCCATCTCGCTAGTGTGTCGACCGATGCACAAGGTGTGTCGGTCGATGCATGATCAATAAATCGGACAGTGAGTTAAGCTCTCGGCCAAAACATCCCAAAAGTCCCAAAATGCTCCAAATATCTCCAATTAGCTCCAAACCTGATTAAACCTGTAAAAGACTCTAAACAAAGACAAAAGACACTAAAAACACATCTATATCATGGTCTAAAACTAGTAAAAACCATGATATATCACTTAGCTTCTTGAATACACACCGAAGGAACTTCTTTCTCGTTGTCTCCGTTGTTGGTTTATAACCGATCTCCGTTACTTGGTTTACGGCCGGACTCCAATGGCCGCAACCTCCCCGAACACTATTCTTCTTCATCTCTCCAAGTCGTTTCCTAAAGTGGACCCGACTCCATGGTTGGCTCCGTCATGCTCCAAAATGTCCCGTGATGGGATTCTATCCCCTTCTCTTTCTTACTCTACTAAGGAATACTCGTCATACAATGCCTTGCCTTCTTGGACGTGGCTGAGATGATTGCCTCGTCCGTTCCTTCCATTAAGTCCACTCAACTTCATGGAGTTCTCCCCCATCCTGGCCTCGGCAAAGACTTCTCCTAAGTCTTTCACCACTTATAACTATAAGTTCAAACCGCCTTGGTGTGAACTTCCATCCATAGTCGTCACCTTTTATCATGTCATCTTCATCACTATTTGTAACCACAAGTTCAGACTCTTGCGTGAACTTTTCCCCCATTGGTGTCGTGGCTTGTTACGGCTGTCACCGTCATTTCTGCTTCACTTCCCATGTGAAGGAATGTCACCATTCTGTCCACATCACCCACTAGTCCTGGTCGTAACTCCTTCCCACGTTCTTACTTCCTCGACGAAGTCTCGAACCATCACTTCCTCCAAAATTGATTACACACTTTTCGGTCTGGAACCTCCTTGTCCCGACACTCTTCCTTGCGTACTGATCCTCCTGATCAATAGCTTCCACAAACCATCTTTCCCTGACATGTGGTTCTTTACCACATTGTTCCTGGTCGGTCTCCCAAAATCTGATATGCTGACCTGACGCTTTCACAAATCCGTCTACTGAACGATCCCCCTGACCTTCAGCTTCTCTCAACTCTCACTGATCTGTTGATTTCTCAAAACCGTCTACTGAACAATCTCCCTGATCTTCAGCTTTTCTACACACCATCACTGATCCGATCACAAGCCATGCTACCAACCGGTTTAAAGGTTTATGGGCTTTAGGTTCAGGTAACTGGTTTTAGGAACGGGTTTTCCTAAAACATTACCAACCTACACAATCCTACGGTTTTCGGAACTCTTTCCAGGAAACCTACGGATTTTCACACCCCAACACCAAACCTAAGGAAGCTACCGACATGCTAGAAACAATAACCCCCTCGTTATTTTTCTAAACATTTGGTCCCACTTAACTTCCTAACACACATTCCCGGTTTCAAATTATAATCCGCATATAATTTAAACCACACATCACACAACAATCATCCTGCCAAACTCAATCACACACCAACGTGCTAAAACTCAACCACAAAAAAGAGAGTTAGCACCCATACGTACCTGTCAGGGGATCTCAAAAGATCATGAAGGTTTAACATCCTATACTCTAAGGATTTACCTCCTTTTGGCCGCGCTTTCCCAGTCCGCTCCATTTCCAACATCTCGACGATCCATGTGGATAGTGGGCTCCTCGGCTTACCTCCATTCAATATGCTTTTCTCCGCTGCATCGACCAAAGGTAAGTCCTACCCCAACCTACCCATCTATCGTCGGACGTACCGGTTTCCTAATGTTGTGAGTGCGACCCTTTGGCTCGATAAAACATTTGAAAACACGAGTTCCGTGAGCATGATCATGAACCATGCTCTGATACCACCATTTATAACACCCCCAAACCGTCCTACGGACAATAGCCGGCCAGAGATGTCACAATGGTCGAGTACCGCGAACGTTCCAGCCGTCCCCGAGGTTAGGCCGGCCCATCCGTGATATCCGACCAACCTCTCGGTCATAGCCTAAGGCTTGGCAACCCGTACTACGACCTCGAGTTGTGTTAGTTCGGACTAAACTCATATCATGGAACCGTGGAGTTAAAGAAAACACCTTTTTATTGATACTATGTAGGATCTATTACAAAACGTTACCAAAAACAATACTGTTTAGTGTGCGCACGAGTCAAAATCCTACATAGTACAAACTCCATGTCCTTCACACTCACAACCCGAAGCTACGCCGGCGGCCTAACGTCCGAACTTTCCCTCTAGCCCGTCTATGGTTTCCTGCGAGACAAAATTTGTATAATGAGCAACCATATGGGTTACCCAGTGAGTCCAGGACCCTCTAACATGCATTAGTGCCCCAACCCGTCCCAATAGCCGAAGCACCATGCAATAAATATCACATTTGTCTCACAAGCATAAACAAGCAACAACAACATCTCATATATACACAAGCGGAAGCTTATTAACAACATGCAACACATTAAATTCATCATGAGTGCCACACATCAAACTCAAGGAAAACACAATCTCTATTGCGAATGCCACTAACGTCTAGACTCTCTAGACTCATCTCAACTCAACACATGCGAAGGCCTCCTAGTGCACCGGATACTCCCCCTACACACGTGACTACCCGCGCCTTAATCACGACAGAGGATTATAAGCCAAGTATCACACCCGATTATGGGGACCTCTTGTCCCTCGGGTTCCCGATTACGGGGATCTCTTATCCCTCGGGTGCTCGGCCAAGGGAGCGACCCAAGTGCCGTCCGAGCCTGCTCCGAATCCATGGAGACTCACAATGGGAGCACCGAATACACTAACTCTAGAACACTCACACAGGTTCTAGAATGCATTATCTAGGACTCACACACGTCCTAGACCACTAGAGCAATTCAACACATGCTCTATAAAAACACAATAAACTGGTCCGCGGTGTCCCTTGTTACCACCCACGGCCACATGCAACACACAACACAAGTACCGTAGAGTGCATGATACCCACACATGCTTCCACGTACTTTCACAATCACATTACGGTGTAGGGTCATGCAAAGGATTCGAAGATGACGGCAACCACTACAACCGTCTTAAAAACGGAAGGGAGACTCACGTGGATCAAAGATCTCACGAAGATACCGCATCCTCACCCATACGGGAAAACACCTCTTTTCTCAACACAACCATTTCCGAGTGGATCTCAATCCGTCCTCGTACTTATCACAATAACCATGCATGCTATCACAACAATCTCAATGATTCTCCACACAATCAAAGAGAAACATGCATCATAAAAAATCAACCATACATGCATCAATACTCAATGAATCTATCTCCTAGAGTCAAAGAGATTAACAAGCTATACCATAACAAACATGTATGCATCAATCATTAAATAAAAACAGATTAAAACCTCAACGGCGTGCAAGTAAACAACACAAACGTGCTTACGAATGAATAGCCGGGTATTCCAATCCTTAAGGCACGACCTGCACACAAATCGGTTATTCCTAGCTACCGGGACTCACCCATTCCAAAGCCCGCTCCTTAACTCCTAGAATCTCCACGCTAGATCTAGAGCAAAGATCTAAATAAGACGGAGTCTAAAGGAAACAAGCTAAAGATAACCGGAACTACTCATATCTACAGCTTACCGACACCCGAGGCATAACCCGAACGCTCCGTCCCGTTCTTACGCTCCGTCCCGTGCTTAGAACGCCCAAAACTCACTTTCTCTCTCTAAAACGCCCCACTCTCTCTCTAGATTTTTTCTCAGATCTCAAAAGGTGTAAAAATGGCTGAGGGAAGGCTCTTATTTATACTTGGGCATGGGAAGGTGAGTTGGCGACAAATGGTGATCATGCGGTAAGGCTGGGCATGCGGTAGGACAGTTGTGGGCATCCAGCCATGCACCGCGACAGCTCGTCAGGACATGCAAGGTGACAGCTCGTCAGGACATACATCACGACAGCTCGTCAGGACATGCGTACTGACAGGTCGTCCGCGCATGCACTCTGTGCGTCTGTCCGTGCGTCTGTACGTCCGTCTGTACGTACGTCCTGACGACCACACGGCCACCCGAACACGTCCTGACGCATCCGTCTTCGACCGTTTCTCGACCCGATGACGTTTTTCCTCGACCCGAACCCAATCTAACTCGACTATTATCCTCAAAATCCTCCAAAATAATGATCCACATCCATTCCCAACGATTTATCAATTTCGGGAAGGTTCTTATTCAACGAACGTGACTTTAACCCGACGTTCGGCCAAAACTTGGATATCTTCCAATCCGTTCAGTATTTTCACATTCCGCTTCAACCAGTCTTCATGTTTTTGCTCTCTCTATCTCTTCTAAGTGATCCCACATTATTCTGGAATATTTGAATTTTCGACCTTTCCTCGGCCGACCTTCGATTCCTTCGACCAACTCTGAATCTGTTAGTCCTTTCTGAATTTTGATTCGACTAAAAGTCTTAAATTGTCCCCTTTAGATAACGCCTTCAATTTGACAATGATCGCATAACTTCGAATATTGGTCGATCTTTATCTATTCCTTCCCGGCCGGTCGTATTCCTCGTGCGGCCGTTCTACTTCTTCGTGAGGGTTATTACAACGTTAGTACAAGATCCACCATCGATAATAAGACTACATACCTTGCTGTTCACAGTACAACGAGTGTTCTCTCGATGCACCGTCTCGGGATCAACAAGCGCACTGAGAGCTCTCCTGATCACTAATAGCTCTCCGGAGTCGGGATACTCTATGGGCGTCCCTGTGTCAGGTTCCTCCATGTCTTCATCCTCCTGTTCATCCTGAGATTCGTACTCACCGGCTTCGTTCAGGATCATGATCCTCCGGTTCGGACAGTCTCGATCCATATGTCCTTTACCCTTACACTTAAAACATGTGATATCTCTAGAACGAGACGTGCTAGGGAGCTTACCTGGGTTTGGTCGGTTGGGCTTAGACGTCTCAATGGTCGGCTTCTTTAACCTGGAGTCAACCTCAACCGGCTTACCTTTGTCAACAAGCCGTGGAGTTGGCGCGGTCCAAGGTGCGTTGGTCCTAGGCCGGGTTGTGGTCGTGGACTTTCGCTTGTTGTGATACTGAACCTGTATACACAAATGCAACAATTCGGGCATATTGTGATAAGGTTGAATCTCTACCTTTCGAGCGATCCTCTCGTTTATTCCGTCCACGAACTGGGCCATCAGGGTTTCTTCGGAATCGTCCAACTCAAGTCTATTCCCCAATTGTTCGAACTCTTCGAAATAGTCTTTGACCGTTTGGTTCCCTGCATCAGCTTACGAAAACGTTTATGCAAATCTCTATGGAAATGGGTAGGAACATACCTGCTCCTTAGCTGAAACTTCATGTCAGTCCACTTAGTGATCGGTTCGTACCGATGGCGCCTTCGTTCCGCAGCGTCCCGGTCCCACCATGACAGAACATGTCCTGTGAACTGGGCCACTGCTATAGATATCTTCTTGCCTCCGGGATATCCGTAATGGTCGAAGATATGCTCCATCCTCCGCTCCCAGTCTAGATAGGCCTCTGGGTCCACTTTTCCTGCAAAAGTAGGAGGCTTTAGCTTGATATCATTAGGACATGGATGTTGTACCTCTTGTTCTCGTATGCGTCCACGGTGATTAGGATCACGCTGGTATGGTGGTCGCGGTCCTTGGCGTCCGTCTTCAAGCTCATCCGTATCATCATCCGTATCGCCCAGTCGGACGTCCTGGAAGCGTCCACGTCATTCAACTAGTCCGCGGTACTGTTCTGGTCAGCGCTGCTGATTGAACCGAGGCTGTTGTGCCTCTGGACCGTACTGATACTCTCCTGGCCGAGACTGATAAGCTCCAAGCCAAGGCTGCTGCTCATCTGGTCGAGGCTGCTGCTCAACGGGACGCTCTAATCGGTCAAGCCGAGCCCCAAGCGTTTGGCCGATCGCTTGGATCGCGGCCATTAGCTGTTCAAGGTCAGCTGGTCCGGCTTGTGGGTTGGGCTGTTCTTGGGCCATTTGTCCTGCACACTTGACAAACAAATCAAACGTACCAAAGAAGAAAGAAGAAAAGGAAAAAGCGCTCGATTAGAAAAGGAAAGGGCGGTCGCAAGCAAAAGGGAAAAAGAACAAAACCGAAACTTAAATCTTTTTTTTTGACTAAGAACTATAAAAGGAAAGCAAAGTAAACCGAGATTAAGTGAAGAGAGTAATAAGAACTAAACCGCAATTCACTTAATTCAAACCGCAAGCACAAGGAAAACCCTAATGCCCTAGTTTGCGGCCGCTTTGGAGATAGACAACCTAGCAATACGAACTAAGCCGAGAACACTAAACAGAACAAAACAGGAAGCAAGGCAACAAGCAATTCGAAGCAGTCAACAACCTAGCAGATTCTACAATCGGTTCATGCAAGAGTATTCGGCCGAGAGATAACAAATGCTACCAACCTATATTTTTTTTTTGATTTTCGATTTTAAAGAAACAAAAGCAACACAACATAATTAAAACTAAGCAAGAGAACAGAAATAACCGAGCTGGTCAGGAGCTTTAAAGCTCCGATACCAGATGATGTGAGATGCGGTCGGTGGTCGAGAGAGATGGGCGAGCGGTCGGTGGCCAATGGAGCGAACGGTACAAGAGGGCGAGCGGTACGGTGGGACGGGCGGTACGAGCGTGGTTGGATGGGACTTGGAAGCTGGCCGATGCCGCTCTCTTCCTCATCAGTGGGTGGTCGGTGATGATCTAGGAACTAAGGAGCAGTAAGAACACTACGAACACGTTTGAGCAGCAAGCAAAATCCAAGAGATCCAATCTTCCAAGGGGTAGCCGCGCAAGGAGAGAGAGATCGAGAAACCTTAGGGTTTTCTTATCTTAAACTTACTTGACGTTTCATAAAACCAAAGGAATATTTAAGTAGATACAACTGAAAGCATATGGGCCAGAAACAGTTTGGGCCATCGAAAATACTAGAAAAACAAGGGAAATAAGACTTAAAACGAGAAAGGAAAGTCTTGGTCGAAAATAGAGAAGAGGCCGGTCTGTCTCTCTAATGAATGGGCCTCGGATCACCTCATTAAAACCCTTGTGAAGAAAACCCATTTGGGACAAAACTTCACAAGGGAAAAAGAGTATGATCTTTATCCCAGAGGCAGACCGGTCAAAGGATCATCTAACTCGATGCAGAAGATCGTGGTCGGTCCGTTCGTTCGGAGTATGGGCCAGGGCATGGTCGCATCAAATGAGCCGGCAGCTTCAGTATGGATCATCCTATGGGCCAACTGGTTCAGGACAGGTTGTCTTTGATCAAGCTGGCCTAGCTGGGTCGTGATGTCTTCTATGCTTGTCCTCGACATCAGCTGCTCCATGGCATTGTTGAATTCAGCTTACATCTGTCTTTGTCCTGAACGTGTCCTTGGTACGTCTCGCATGGTCGGAAACAGGTCGACTAGCTTCTTGGTTGAGCCTGGTCCGTCTTGCTCGTCCAGCTCAGTGTCGGTCAAACTGATGTCCTCATCATCCGTCCTCCACGATTTGTGTTCGATCAAGCACAACTCGGGGTCTGGACTCTTCTACCTCTCTCCTCGGAGAGGTTTGGCGGTCCTGGTGGCGGTTCCGAACCGGGAGGATCATTGGAGGGAACGGCCCATCGGTTCAAGGTCGACCGTCACTCGGTTGGGGATTACGATCCCTCCAAGATCGTGACCTCGTGGTCCGAGTCTATTGGTTAGGGACAGCTTTTAGTCAGGCTCTCTCGCCATGCATGTTGATTCTTTCTTTGTCTGATGTCTGATCGACTTTTTTTTTTGGTCGTTTCAGAGATCCCCAAGAGATATGGTATAAACTCCGTGGTCAGGAAGCTATCGATCGTTCTCGGTTCAAAAGACGGGCTTTGGTCATCGTTCACTATGGGAAGGATAAAGCGTGCGCTCGACCTCCCGGCAGTTGTAGCTCCGCTCGATACTCGTCATACTACAGCCCATATTAGTAAGTATTTTCGTTAATTCCGTAGTTCTGGATTATTTCCTTCTGTTTATTCCGGGCCTGATAATTTCTCCTTTTCCTCTGTAGCTGCTTGTGCGCAGTCCGTCTCCGAGGCAGGTTCGTCCAGCACTACTAAGAAGAGTAAGATGAGGAGGCGCCCTAATTTCCGCGAGTTGTCCAAGAAGCCCGCTGAGAAGGCAACGTCCAATGTTTACCGGCCTATTCGCCCACGCGGAGTCCGAGAGGAAGCCGCAGATGGAGAACCCTGACCAAATAATTCATCCAGGTTCCAGGACCACCGGGAGTGATGCCTCGGTGCAACCCTCGAGCAAGAAGCCTCGATATGAAAAGGAGGCAAACGCTGGGTCGGGCTCGTCGCATGCTCAGGGGTCCAAACCGTTTCACTGGAAGTTCGATATAACCAAGGATTACCCAATTACGGATGATCCGGAGGGTCTCGCCCATCTACTGCGCCATTGTAAGGCTATCGGCTGCCCCTTTCCTTCGGTGAATAATCTGATAGGGCAAGTCAATGACTGCTAAGGGAAAGGTAGCCTCCATAATTTTGTTTTCCGCTTAGAGTTTTCCTCTAACGCTGATCTGGTTTTTGCAGTCTCTGGAGGCGGGCAATCATGTCTAGACGATCTCGGAGCATTTGCTCGTTTAGTTCCTCGTGTCTCGGACTCAAGGCCCTTCAGATAGTTGGAACTGATACCTCGGTAGGGACCATCGCCTCCATTCCGTATGCTAACGAGAACGGAGTTTCCCCCGGTCGCGCTGTGAGGTGTGGTGCGGGAGCCCCATAGGACTCTCGGTAGCTCCTCAAACCAATTAGAATTTTTAGAGTCGAGTCTTTTCTTGAGGCTACGCAAAAGTGTTTTGTTCGCAGCCTCTGCCTGACCGTTTCCTTGGGGGTACCTCAAGGTTGAGGTCGTCAAGCGTATCTTCCAAGTTTTACAGAACTTTCTGAAAGCTCGGGAGATGAACTGCAAACCATTGTCGGTCACTATTTCATAGGGGAGTCCGTGTCAACAGACTATGTGTTCCCAGATGAAGTGTCGTATTTTGATTTCTGTTGTTTTTTGATAAGCCTTAGCTTCTATCCACCGAGTGAAATAGTCGGCCAGGACCAAGATGTATTTTAGTTGTTTCGGTCCTGACGAGACGAGGGGACCTACTATGTCCATTGACCACCTCATGAAGGGGTATGGTGCAGAGATCAAAGACAGCTTTTCTGCAGGCTGGTGGATAATTAGGGCGTGCCTTTGGCATTTATCGCACTGCCTGGTGTAGTTTTCGTAGTCAGCGATCATAGTTGGCCAGAAAAATCCTTGCCTTTTAATGCGGATGGCCAGGGCTCGTCCTCCGGAGTGGTTACCGCAAGTGCCTTCGTGGGTGTTACCCATCACGGCAAGAGCTTCCTGAGCATGCACGCATCACAAGTAAGGTTCTGCAGTGCTGCGTTTGAACAGGCGATTTTTGGTCACGCAGTATCTGGCGCTTCGCGCTTTTAGCTTTTTGGCCTGCCATTTTTCATTGGGGACTAGACCGAGTCGGATATAATCCAGGATCGGCTCCCTCCAATCTGGTCTGTTTAAGAATTCTGCATCCGGTTCTTTGGGCTCGCACTCTTCCTCAACTGGGGTCTCTGGGACTGGTTGGTTGTTAGGAAGACCGATGTCGTAGACTTCGGAGCATATCAACGATGTTTCTGAGGGAACTTCAGAGCTCGGAGCTTTGGGCTGGCCTTCGGTTTGTCCCGCCGGAGGCATTGTGGTTTTATCTGCAGCTTGTGCTTTTAGTGCCACATCGATGCTCGGTTTATCTATTTTGACCAGAGGGTCGGATGTCGAGTCTAAAACTGCCAAAGCATCAGTCGAGGAGTTTTCCCCCCGAGGTATTCTCTCGAACGTGAAGTCTTTCAGCTGGCTTGCTAGCTCGTGAGCTACTTTGACATATGCTTCCATACGCTCGTCTTTAGTTTCGTACTGGCCGTGATACTGGCTTGTAACTAGCTGCCAGTCGCTATAGGTGCGAACTTCTCGTGCCCCGATCCCGATTGCGAGTCAGAGTCCGGCTATAAGGGCTTCGTACTCGGCCTCATTGTGAGAGACACTGAAGCCGAGTCTGAAGGATTGCTCGATTACTTCTCCGGTGGGAGTTACGAGCTTAACTCCTACTCTGGAGCCATGTTTAGATGAGGCTCCATCTACGTGGAGGATCCAGTGATCGTTTTGATTCTCTTGCTCCGGAGTATTAGGCGGGAGTTTGATTATGAAGTCTGCCAGGACTTGGGCCATGGTGCTAGTACTGGTGCGATACTCAATGTCGTATTCGTTTAGCTCAATCGCCCACTTAGCCAGTCTGGCATACTGACTCGGGCTATGAAGTATAGTTCGTATGGGCTGCGATGTCCTCACCACGATAGCGTGCAATTGGAAATATGGCCGTAATTTTGTGGCCGCCATTATTACCTCGAGCGGGAGTTTCTCCATTGCTGGATACCTCGTTTCTGCGTCTATGAGCGTCTTGCTCACGTAGTATATGGGTTTTGCTCATTCTGTTCCTTGCGAACCAAGAATGCGCTCACCGCGGCTGGTGAGGTCGCAATGTAGAGGTATAGTGGTTCGCCCTCCACATGTTTAGCTAATATTGGAGGTTCCCTGAGGTACTTTTTAAGTTCGTTTAGGGCTTTTTCAAAATCCTCGTCTCATTGGAATTTTCGGTTTCCCTTGAGGAGGTTGTAAAATGGTAGACATTTGTCCGTGGACCGAGAGATAAAACTGTTTAGGGCTGCTATCCCTCCTATCAGCATTTGTACTTCCCTTGTGTTTTTTGGGGAGGGAATCTCCAGGAAAGTTGCAATCTGCTTTGGGTTCGCTTCGATCCCTCGTTCAGTTACGAAATAACTGAGAAATTCTCCTGACGGTACTCCAAAGGAGCATTTGGCTGGGTTGAGCTTCATCTCGTACTTTTTTAGGATTGTGAAGCATTCCCGGAGCTGTGGTATATGGTCGCTCTCTTTGGAGGACTTTACTAGCATGTCGTCGATGTAAACTTCCATCGATTTTCCTAGTTGATCGGCGAACATCTTGTTCACCAACCTCTGGTATGTAGCTCCGGCATTTTTTAGTCCGAAAGGCATCACCTTATAGCATTAGGTTTCGCGATCGGTTATGCAGGCCGTTTTTTCTTGGTCCTCCAGTTTCATGAGGATCTGGTTATACCCAGAGAACGCATCCATGAAGGACAGTAGTTCGTTCCCGGCGGTGGCTTCCACCAGGCGGTCTATATGTGGAAGTGGGAAACTATCCTTCAGACATGCCTTATTCAAGTCTGTGAAGTCTATGCAAACTCTCCACTTCCCGTTTTTCTTTTTGACGACGACCGGGTTGGCTAACCAGTCGGGGTATTTCACCTCCCGGATTGACCCGACCTTAAGCAGTCTGTCGACCTCGTCATTAACAGCTTTAGCTCGATCAGGGCCGAGCTTTCGGCGTTTATGTTTTATAGGTTTGAACGTGGGATCTACGTTCAACTCGTGTGAGGTGACGTCGATGTCGATCCCTTTCATGTCTTTAGTGGACCATGCGAATGTGTCCATGTTTTCCTTGAGGAAGCTGATGAGCTCGTTCCTTGTAGAGTTTAGGAGCTCCAAGCCGATGTTTACACATCTCTCCGGATTAGTGTCATCGATTCAGACCAAGACGACTAAATCTTTGCGCGGGCCTCGAACTATCGGATTGCTGTTACGCTTCGCAGTTCGAGACGCGAGATCCTCCTCCTTTTGTAGTTGCTATACGGGTGATATTTTCAATTGTTTGAAAAAGGTCAAGTAGCATGATCTTGCAGCTTTTTTTGGTTGCCATAGATCGTTTTTATCCCCGTAGGGGTTGGGAACTTCACGCATTGGTGATAGGTGGAAGTGATGCAGGCACCAATAGAGATGGATCCAAAGCTGCTAGTTGTGTAACACTCTCACCCTTGAACAGAAGATGGATGCAAGACGGTTGATGAAGGAGATGAAGCAGCTTGTTGTGTAACACTCTCTGCTTGATCTAATGAATGAAATGGAAGTGCAAATGGATCGATGGTCACCATAAAGCTCAATGGACATGAACTTTGATAAGACAAACAAGAGATGCTTCTCACAATCTCTCAAGAACTCAGACTGGAATTCAAACAGGTTCAGAATGCTCTCTGGACAAAAGGTTGGGTTTATTTCATCTAGGGTAAAAAGTACACGCCTGATTTTGGGACTTTATAAATAGTCCGAGCAGGTTTGCCCTTCTAGGGGTCTTTGAAGCAAAATACAATGTAACTAAAACAAACTCTGGGACTCTAAGACAAATAAAAACGAAAACAGACTCTTATGGAAAGCTAAAACACACCCAAAAAAAGAAAAGAATTGTTAGAGACATAAGCAAAATGAATGTATTCAAAGACTTACCTTAGCTTGCTCTTTGGACGGTTTAGTTGATGTTTTAGACCATTGGGAGAAAGGTAAACATGGTGAGCTCCTTTGCACTCTCTTTGTTTGCTGAATGGGCAGTGAGAAGTCTTAGATTGATTCTTGGTCCATCTTGAATGTTGAATAGCTTGCCCTTGTTGCAATCTGCTTGTTCTTGGCCAGAAGCTTCTAAGATAGGATGGTGCAAGTTGAGTAGATGTTCCACTGCCTTGTTGAACTTCTCTCTTAGCACTCTTGTTCCTGATCTTGTCCTTGGTCCAGCTCTAACAAGTGGTACTTGTGGTTGGTTTGGTTCCATGACCTCATCATTCCCTCCCCCTTGGAAAGGTTCTGTCCTCAGAACTTCTTCTTCTTCATCTGCTTTGTAGTGAGACAAATCAGTGACATTGAAGGTATAAGATATCCAAAACTCACCTGGAAGCTCCAGCTTGTAGGCATTGTCATTGATCCTTTCTAGCACTTTGAATGGTCCATCTCCTCTTGGTGCAAGCTTGGACTTCCTCTGGTTTGGGAACCGTTCCTATTGGTGCAAGCTTGCAGCCACACCCAATCTCCTGGTTGGAATATCACTTCCTTCCTGTGCTTATCAACTTGTTGCTTGACTCGTTCAGCCTTCTTCTCCAAGTTTTGTTTAACCTTCTCATGAAGCTTTTTAACAAACTCATCCTTGGTTGCTCCTTCTGGACTTGAATAGATAGCCTGTGGCAGTGCCGTAAGATCTAAAGGAGTAGTGGGTTTAAACCCATAGACAACTTCAAAAGGAGAATGATTAGTAGCAGAGTGTGTAGCATGGTTATAAGCAAAATCAATGTAGGGTAAGCAAGATAACCAAGTTTTTAAATTCTTACCAACCGTGGCTCTCAATAGAGTTGAGAGTGTGCGGTTCACTACCTCTGTTTGGCCATCAGTTTGAGGATGGCAAGTGGTTGAAAACAACAGCTTTGTTCCCAACTTCCTCCAAAGTGTCTTCCAAAAGTGGCTAAGGAACTTGGTATAACAATCAGACACAATGGTTCTTGGTATCCCATGTAGCCTCACCACTTCTTTGAAGAACAAATCAGCTATTTGCACAGCATCATTGGTCTTGTTACATGGAATGAAGTGAGCCATCTTTGAGAACCTGTCCACAACTACAAAGATAGAATCTTTGTGGTTGATCTTTGGTAGCCCTAAAACAAATTCCATAGAGATATCCACCCAAGGTGCATTAGGAATAGGCAATGGTAAGTATAAACCGTTTGGATGTAACCTGGATTTAGCCTTTAGGCAAGTGATGCATTTGGCACAATGCCTCTCCACATCTCTTCTCATGTGTGGCCAGAAGAAGTGCTCCTTAAGAACACCCAACGTTTTGTCCCTGCCAAAATGACCCATTAAACCACCTCCATGAGCTTCTTTGGTCAGTAGCTCTCTCATGGATCCTTGAGGAATGCATAGCCTTCTGTCCTTGAAGAGGAACCCATCCTGTTGATAGAATGCTCCAAAGGCTGCCTTGGTGGTTTCTTTGTAGACTTCTTGAAAGTATGGATCAGCTTCATACACACCTTTGATGTGTTCAAATCCCATGATCTTAGCCTCCATTGTAGATATAAGAGTATGCCTTCTAGACAATGCATCAGCTACAATGTTTTCTTTGCCTTTCTTATACTTGATCATGTATGGAAATGTCTCCACAAACTCCAGCCACCTTGCATGTCTCTTCTTGAGATTAGTTTGTCCTCTTAGGTGCTTAAGAGTCTCATGGTCTGTATGAATCACAAACTCTTTAGATAGTAAGTAGTGTTGCCAAGTTTCAAGTGACCTCACCAAAGCATAAAGCTCTTTATCATAGTAGGGTAATTGAGTGTGGCACCACTGAGATTTTCACTAAAGAAAGCTACTGGTCTCCCTCCTTGAGTTAGAACAACTCCTATTCCTGTTCCAGAAGCATCACATTCAATCTCAAATGGAATGTCAAAGTTAGGAAGTACCAAAACAGGTGCATGGTTTAAGCATTGTTTGAGCTTGTTGAAAGCTTCTTCCTGAGCCTGTCCGCACACAAAGGATGTGTTCTTCTTGATCACAGAGGTTAATGGTGCTGCTATTGTGCTGAAATCCTTCACAAATCTCTTGTAAAAACTAGCCAGACCATGGAAACTCCTCACATGACCGATTGTAGATGGTGTTGGCCACTCTTGGATGGCTTTGATCTTCTCCTCATCTACCTTTAATCCCTGTGAACTCACAACAAATCCTAAAAACACCAATTGATTAGTGCAGAAGGTACATTTCTTTAAGTTTGCATATAAGCCTTCTAACCTAAGCGTGTCTAGAACCTGTTCTAGATGTTGGATATGATCAGATAAGCAATGGCTATATACTTACAGACTTACAGATGTACTGCCTTAGGACGTGATTCATGAGTCTCATGAAGGTACTTGGAGCATTTGTAAGTCTAAATGGCATGACAAGCCATTCTAAAAGCCCCTGCTTTGTTTTGAATGTTGTCTTCTGATAGGTGTAGTTTTATCCCTATTCTAACTGCAAGTGCACAGTGATGTAGTTGTAGTACTTAGGGTACCGAATCCACAAGGACTCCGGTCACACGATAGATTATAAGTAGTTCAGATTAAACTAAGCGAAGCAGGTTTTGTAAAGCAGTAAATAGCAAGTAAATAAATAAGATCAAGCGAGGTGGTTGTAAGCAATCAAACGAAGGCGTCAGGTTTCGGGAGTTCTCAGGATATCAGGAAATCAGATAAGCAATTAGATTCAGTCTATAGCGTTCTTGAACTGGAATCACGAAGGTAAAACTAACCAGCTCTCGCTGCGATAATTATCTATGTCTAATAACCTAGCAAACCAAATCTCTTTGCGAATACTAGAGTTCTAAACATGCATTAATTCCAAGTTCGTTCGTTCACAATTTCTCTAAACCAAATCTCTTTGCGAATAGATAAATTGCTCATCTAAATCAGGTCTAGTTAAATAAACCAACTGTCGTTGCGAGAATCAACCTAAAATTAGTAATCTAAATGGCCAGTTTAGATCAAGCTTTAAGAACAGATTAGATGAAGAACTAGATGATAAATCTTAATCAATTAATCTAACATTCCTTCAAATCCCTAATAAGAATCCCTAACCTAACAAGAGATCTACTCAGACATAGCAATCATAACAGAAAACATAATCAAAGTAGATATAATAAAATAATCAAAGGAATAAGAACATGGGTTCGAAATCAAGCCTCTCTCGAGAACAAAACCAGCCCCTAAAATATCCTAAGAAAATAGAACTTAGTTATGAAAGCGTAGCCTAACAAGTGGCTGAAAAACCTAATTATAATCCTAAAACACGTTTTGGGGCTTCTTTGTAAATATTAGGAACTTCTGGGCAAAACTGCAATTTCATTATTCTTCATTAAACCGTCGTTTGGCCCATCTCGCATATGCAACGACCGATGCCAATAGTGTGTCGATCGTTGCAGCTCTGAAATATTGACAGTGAAGTCTATCTCTCGGCCAAATACTCCAATTAGCTCCAGAAAGTGCCATAATCACCACATAGGCTCCAAATGTGCTTGTACCTAATAAACACCTGAAAAGACTCTAAATCATAGCAAAAGACTCGATAAATAACACATATACCATGGTTAAAAACCCTAACATCCATGGTATATTAACTCCCCCACACTTAGCCTTTGCTTGTCCTCAAGCAAAACAAAGAACTAAATGTAGTCAAGAGGTTTGAAAACTTTTAGAAACTCTTTTTTTCATAGAAGCAACAACACTCAGATTCTCCTTAGTAAACCACTGCAAGAATCAATCACAGAATATCAAGACCAACATATACTTCCCCCACACTTATCAACTGTCCTAAGTAAACTCCACAATCACATTCAAGCATTCAAATTCTCCCTACTGACTTCTGCAAGTATTTAAGTGCGGTCTCACCTAAGGAGTATCGATCAAAGGCACATGGATTCTTACCTTATCAGCTCTAGACCACCATACTATCTTTTTCTAGTCCCTTTCTTCTCTTTTCCCTTCCTTAGCATTCTGATTTTTACCCATTGGGTATCATTTTTTTTTTTTATCAGTGCTCTTCCCGTTAAGGGGTGTACCTTGGACACATTCCATGGATGCATAGGATATGAGAGTTTTAGCTACCATTCCCATGACCACTTCGGAGTTACTAACTCATCCTCAGTTTATTATCTTTATTTTTTTTAATTTGGAAGGGGAGAAGGGAACTAAATAGGACAGGTTTACAGGCTGTGTCAGAACTAACAAGGGAATCCGACACAAAGTATACCAAGCCCTTATGTGAGAAAATCTAAGTCAGTATTAGGGTGAATTCAGTAAAAGGATCCTCTGATACCTGAAGTGATGTGGGTGTTCTCAGTAGGTTGATCCGTGTCTGGGTTTTCTAATAGTCAGAGATAATCTGCAGCTTCATCCCAGTGGTTACTTAAGTTCCTGCAAGTGCTGCTAATCTTCTAAAAAAAAATCGTTGTTTCTTACTTAAACAAATTTTGACTCTATAAAAAAAAAATTTTGAAAATTTTTAAATGACTCTAAGAAAACAAAAGAAAGAAGTTAGTAGAACCTCCCCCACACTTAAGACACACTGTCCCCAGTAGTGTCAAGCGAAGGGTTGGCAAAAAGAAAATAAAAATTTGTTTAAGGATGGTTAAGTTCTCTCGGGTTTTACCTCTGTCGCAGTCAGGCATCGATCGTTGCACTAAGTGCATCGACCGTTGCTAGGCGATTTTTCGTTGTGGGTCGATCGTTGCTCAGGACCGCAACGATCGCTGCAGTGCGATTTCAATCGTGTTGTGACGATCGACACAGTGGTGTGTCGATCGACGCACTGCGTTTATCGGATCAGTCAGCAAGTTAGCAGGTTAGTCCGTCGGGTTATGTCATTTTCAAAACCTGCAAGCTGAAAACACTAGAAACAGAGTAAAACCGAAGCAACAAATGTATCTAATCACGTAGAACCATCCAAACATAGTATCAAAATAAAAGAAAAAGTGCAAGAAAAGATAAAAAGAAAATCAGAGTACAGAACCGATAGTGAAGATACGACAGCTACGCTCACTCACTATCATCATCTATGTCACCATATCTCTCAGCATCACTGGCTGCCTCAGCTACGCGATCAGTACCACTCGAAGAAGCCGGAGTCGAAGATCGCTGTCTGCGTCGAGAAGGTCCTGGATGGTGCACCTGTGACTGTCTCCTGCAAGTGCAGCCACGCATCCACTCCCAAACGGTCTTCCATATCCCATCACTACGCTCTCTCCACTCAGCCTCAGACATATCACCGTAGGGCACTGTAATCTCAGGATAAGGGCCGATATCAACCGGGGCAGCAGCAGGCGCAGGTGTAGAGGAAGATGAAGCTCTCGTAGAAGGCTCTCCCAGCGGATGAGCCATAGTAGGCACTGCGCGTCGAGCTCCGGCAGGAGGGTGGAAACTCAAATCATCAATCGTATCAATCTGTGTCAACCTAGCAGCAGGAAGATCAATACCATACTGTGTAGATGCAGGGTCGCAGTAAACCCATACTCGCCCCTCCTTCAGCCACCTAGCACTCTGCAAGTGACTGAGATCCAGGAACTCTCTCTCAGTAATGCGCTCTGTACCCTCCATAGGGATCCTGCAGTGTCTGAAAATAGGAGTAAGAAGACTCCCTACTGTCTCTTTGCGCACGCCGTCATAGGGCTTCTTCTGCAGGTCGCAAAGATGATGGGCAAATACTGCTCCCAGGTTGACTCTCTCAGCAGGGTTTCTCACATTGGTACCCCTGAACTGCTCCCTCAGTCCTCTGAATAGTATTTCCAACTCATTCTTACGCATCTTGTTGGCCTCATGCTTGCACAATAGAGTGCGTCCCAAGATACGCAAGACATACCTGAGAGCCGGATGCCTAACCTGAATCACAGGTGTAGTCCGTGAGTGATACCGTCCGCCACCAATGTAGTCCCAGAACTGCCGAGCCTCTGATGGTTCCCATGGAAGGGACATATCGGTGCGTGTCTGCTCAGTGCTAAACCCATAGATCTTACAGATATCGAGAAGGGGTACTCGATACCTGGCGCCAAGACACATGAAAGTAAAAGTACCTCCTTGAGCATTCTTGCCGTACGGGTTTGGGTAGATAACCCTGCACGTGGCAAGCAACTGTCTCACCAACTCTGGGTATAGATCGTAAGGCTGCATTGGCATTGTCCCCAGACCAATGCCTCTGCACAGTGCCATAACCTGCTTGTCTATGCTGAGACTCAGACAGGTCGAGTAATCCGCAAACTTGGTTGGCGTTAGCTCCATGCCACACCAGCCGTTATACATCATCGTATCGTACTCGTCCCAGTACTCGTGTAGCGGCCTCTCTGTGAAATCATCCGTAGCGAGCAGCTTATTAATAGCCATGCCCCAGTTGCGCTCAGTCCGAATCAGAAGGTTATCTGCTCTTGGCCATGGTGGTCCAATGGTTGCATGAACCAACTGATATGGCTCTGGAGGATCAGAGTCTCTGTGTAGTCATTCTGGTGGTGGAATGTACTGTCGTGTGGCGCTTGCGGCGGTTGCTCTGCGCTTGCGGGGTTGTTTCTGAGTTGCCATCTGCAAAACAGAAATTTAAACAAATCAGTCTCGGCAAACTCTCTGTTAAATCTTCGAGCAACGACCGTTGCACTAAGGCATCGATCGTTGCAAGGCGATTTCATATAATCGAACATTTCCCCAAAATCGCAGAGCAACGACCGTTGCACAAGTGCAACGATCGGTGCAGGGCGATTTTGGCTGCAATCAACATTCAACAAAATCGTTCTAAATTTGTGCTATCATCCACAAAATCAACAACAATCCATCACTAAGCAACCTAAATCATGTTCATTTAAGCATGCATTCATCAATTTCAATCCAAAATTCCCAATTTCTAAAACCCTAATAGTTGAATCCGAAAATCATCAAATAGAAGTACATTACCTTGAATTCGTGAGATATGGGTTGGAGAAATAGATTGAGAGTGTAAAAATGAGAGAATAGCACTTGGAAACAAGGAAATCGATGAAGAAATGATAGTTTTAGGTGTGGAGGTTCTCGGTGTACGGACGGCGATAAAATGGAGAAGAAAAAGAGAAGAAAAAGAGAAGAAAAAGGGTTTAAGGCAACTTACCTTGGTCGTGGGTGCAACGATCGTTGCATAGCAGCAACGATCGATGCGGGTTGAACCAGATCGATTCCGGTTTAGCTCGACATACCTTAATTTTCGATTTAAACCAATTGCAACGACCGTTGCACATGTAGGCAACGATCGTCACACATCTCCAGACTTGTGTTCTGTATCTAAAAACTAGCAAAAACAAATAAAAACGTGAAATCCTAAGAAAAACAATAAGAATTAAAAATACTAGAACCTAATAGTGGGTTGCCTCCCACTCAACGCTTGTTTTAAGTCATTAGCTTGACTTTTGGAAAGAGGTCAGACTCATGGAGGTTTCAACAGAGACTTTGAGTGTCTCTGTGAATGCCTTATCATCCATGGTGGTGTGTAAGCAGTAGCAGCATGATGTCGTCCAAGGAACGTAGGAAGGAATGTAGGGTGGGATCGACACTTGGGTGTTTTAAAGCTTTTTCCTGCATTCAAAACAGTGGAGTCAGGAGGTTTGAACTTAGAGGATTTATGCTTTACCTTTGGCAGAGATTTGATGTTCGGAGCCTTCTGCTTATGAGTAGCTTTAGGTTCTGAAGATGCTAGAGTAGACTCCTGTGGAACCACCATCTTCTTGTCAACCACTACTGTGCACTGAACAACATCTTTAGAACTTACAGGAGCTTTTGGGAATGGTATTGGAGGTTTGTAGATCCTTTCCTTAGCAACTCCACGAGGTATAAGTGAAACTGGTTCCCTACGGGGTGCAACGATCGATGCATATGGTGCAACGATCGACACGGATGTCTCAGCTCGAGTTTCAACTACAGTCTCGGGTCCATCAGCTTCCTGGTCTAATCCAGCAATCTCAAACTCAAATTTCTCCTCTTGACTTGGCTCAGTATCAGTCTGAACTATCCAAGCCAAGAGATCCATGTCAATCTCTGTTAAGTCAGGTCCGTCGAAGCTCTCTAACTCAGGGAATTCAATATCAGACTCCCCTCTGTTTTCCACAAATTCCATAGCCTTAACTGCTAGATATGGTCCATGATCCATCCTGTGGTCAACCTGAATAGGAATGTTAACGACATGGGTTTCCTGAGTATCCTTCCTTGTGGCAGAACTTGAAATCTGATCCATCTGTGTATCTAGCAACTTCATATGAGTGTTCAAGGACTCTAATTTCTCATTCAGATTAGTGTACAAGCTCTCAAGCTTCGAGTTGAAAGACGCTGTGGTCTGTTGTTGTTTTGCAAGGGACTGCTCCATCATGGTCTCCAATCTGCTCTTCTGTGCAGGTACAGGAGATGCTAGGCAAGATGTATAACCATAATCTCTTGATCCTTGAGCATGCCTAGAACCTTGTCTCTGCTGATGTCCAAATGTATGTCCATAAAAATCAGCTCCAGCCATATAGTTTACCTCTGCAAATCCTTCAGTTTCTGCATCTGCTCGGAACTATCTCTCCCTTAGTAGGACGTCGTGGATGTTATCTATCTTATTTCTCATCTCAGCTATCTGCCCAACCAATACATAGTAATCTGGCAAGATGGGGTTTCCTTCCCCGTCTAGTTTCTGACCTTTTGCGTTGCATATGTGACCCTCTTGGTCTCGTAAAACGCCGTTTTCACCGCGTATCAGAATCACAGGTTCCATAGAGTGAAACCTATTGAACGTCTCAGATCTTGGCATCGCTGTTCTCACCTTGTGTCGATCGATGCAAGGTAGGCAATGATCGATGCAATGCGATTCCCTGCAATCCCAAAAATCAAAAACGTGAGTAAACAAGAAAATTAAAAGGAATGCTTAGTCTAAATCCTAGTACTGAATCTATCGGCGAACTCAAAGAGTCCCCGGCAACGGCGCCAAAAACTTGATAGGTGTAGTTTTATCCCTATTCTAACTGCAAGTGCACAGTGATGCAGTTGTAGTACTTAAGGTATCAAATCCACAAGGACTCCGGTCACACGATAGATTATAAGTAGTTCAGATTAAACTAAGCGAAGCAGGTTTTGTAAAGCAGTAAATAACAAGTAAATAAATAAGATCAAGCGAGGTGGTTGTAAGCAATCAAACGAAGGCGTCAGGTTTCGGGAGTTCTAAGGATATCAGGAAATCAGATAAGCAATTAGATTCAGTCTATAGCATTCTTGAACTGGAATCACGAAGGTAAAACTAACCAGCTCTCGCTGCGATAATTATCTATGTCTAACAACCTAGCAAACCAAATCTCTTTGCGAATACTAGAGTTCTAAACATGCATTAATTCCAAGTTCGTTCGTTCACAATTTCTCTAAACCAAATCTCTTTGCGAATAGATAAATTGCTCATCTAAATCAGGTCTAGTTAAATAAACCAACTGTCGTTGCGAGAATCAACCTAAAATCAGTAATCTAAATGGCCAGTTTAGATCAAGCTTTAAGAACAGATTAGATGAAGAACTAGATGATAAATCTTAATCAATTAATCTAACATTCCTTCAATTCCCTAATAAGAATCCCTAACCTAACAAGAGATCTACTCAGACATAGCAATCATAACAGAAAACATAATCAAAGTAGATATCATAAAATAATCAAAGGAATAAGAACACGGGTTCGAAATCAAGTCTCTCTCGAGAAAAAAACCAGCCCCTAAAATCTCCTAAGAAAATAGAACTTAGTTATGAAAGCGTAGCCTAACAAGTGGCTGAAAAACCTAATTATAATCCTAAAACACGTTTTGGGGCTTCTTTGTAAATATTAGGAACTTCTGGGCAAAACTGCAATTTCATTATTCTTCATTAAACCGTCGTTTGGCCCATCTCTCATATGCAACGACCAATGCCAATAGTGTGTCAATCGTTGCAGCTCTGAAATATTGACAGTGAAGTCTATCTCTCGGCCAAATACTCCAATTAGCTCCAGAAAGTGCCATAATCACCACATAGGCTCCAAATGTGCTTGTACCTAATAAACACCTGAAAAGACTCTAAAACATAGCAAAAGACTCGATAAATAACACATATACCATGGTTAAAAACCCTAAAATCCATGGTATATCATCTTCCATTCATCGCCCTCCTTCATCCTCACTTGGTGATAATCACTCTTAAGATCTATCTTTGAAAAGATAGTGGCTCCACTTAGCTCATCTAGCATGTCATCCAGCCTTGGTATTGGATGCCTATATTTGATTGTAATGTTGTTTATAGCCCTGCAATCAACACACATTCTCCAAGTACCATCTTTCTTAGGCACCAACAAAACAGGCACGACACAAGGGCTAAGACTCTCCCTGATGTACCCCTTTGACATGAGTTCCTGAACTTTTTTCTCCAGCTCCTTAGCTTCTTCAGGATTGACTCTATAGGCTGGTCTATTTGATAGAGGTGCTCCTAGTACCAAATCAATCTGATGCTCTATGCCCCTTAGAGGTGGAAGGCCTGAAGGTATGTCTTCTGGAAAAACATCCTTGTACTGATCCAAGAGCCTGTGTACCTCCTTTGGTAGCTCCTGATCTTCAATCCCTGAAAACAAGCTTTCTCTAAAGATCATGAGTAGCACCTGCTCTTTATGATCTAAAGATTTCAGAATACTCATTGGAGAAATATATAAGCTTGTCTTACTTGTCTTAGCTCCTTTGTCTATTGCAAGCTGCATGGTATGAACTTCCTGTGGTGTGAGAGGAGCTAGGTTGTGCTTCTTGTTATGATGAGTGAAGCTGTAGATGTTGGTACGCCCATTGTGTATGGTCTCCTTGTCAAACTGCCATGGCCTTCCTAAGAGGATATGGCCTGCTTGCATTGGCACAACATCACACTTAACCTCATCCGTGTACTTGCCTATGCTGAATGGCTCCAAGACTTGCTCATTGATCTTCAGCTCAGTCTCATCATTCAGCCATTTGAGTCGGTATGGCCTTGGATGCTTGGTCTTCTTGAAACCTAGCTTATCAACAAGATACTTGCTAGCCACATTAGTACAAGAACCACCATCAATGATCAAGCTACTTACCTTTGATTCAATGCTACATCTTGTATGAAAGATGTTTTCCCTTTGAATTGTCTCTGGTTCAAACATAGCACTAAGTGATATCCTGGTCACTAAGATCTCTCCAGTCTCTGGATAATCAATTACTTCTTCTTCAGATTCAGTATGCCCTTCCTCTTCCTCATCTTGTGACTCATACTCCCCATTGTCTCTTATAACCATTACCCTCTGGTTTGGACACTCTCTTGCATAGTGTCCCTTTCCTTGACATTTGAAACAGGTTATGTCACGGCTCCTTTGGGTCTTATTCTATTCTGTTTGAGGTGTCTTGGATGAGCTTGGAGTAGTCTTCTTGAACCGGTTGTCTACCTCTGTAGACTTGCCTTTGTCAATACTCTTTGATGGCTGAGGATTCCAACCAGACTTGCTTCTATTGGTGGCAGTAGTCTTCCTCTTAATATGTTTCTCCCCTTGTATGGCATGGTGCAACAATTCTTCCAAACTCTCATAGTTCTGCCTCTCTACTTTTCTTGCAATCCTATCTTGTAAACCATCTAGGAACTGAGCCATAAGTGTCTCCTCTGAGTCTTGAACCTCCAGACGGTTCTTGAGTGTTTCAAACTCTTCAAAATACTCTTCTACAAACTTGTTTCCTTGTGAGAGCTTCCTGAAACGTTTTTGCAAGTCTCTGTAGTAATAAGCTGGAACATATATCTTCTTGAGATGGAACTTCATGTCATCCCAATCATTGATCATCCCACGTGATGTAGGCCTGGGAATCACTCCACAACCCTAAGAACAGATGGTGATCAAAGGTGATCAGAAAGCTTGATGCGGAAGGATGAATGAATGTAGCAGTGGTGGTGATGTTGATTGACTCTCTCAACCGGTGGATTTGACTGACTCTCTCAACCTGTGATGGAACAAAGAACTTTAATCTCACAAGTAATCTTGTCCAAGAATTCTATGAACAAAGTGAATCACACACAATGATCAAAGAAATAACACTTCTTCAAAAGACAGAACTTTGAAAGAAAATGAGATACTTGATTAATTTCTGAAAAGGTTGAAAGGTGCTGAATACAAATGGTATAATGAGCTTATATATGCTCTTACACACATCCTATTTGGTTAAGATAACAAAAGAAATAGCAAAGATTAAGGAATATGGCTGTTGGAGCCATTAAGAAGAAATCTGTCCAAATAAGGTAAGTTGAAGGCTCCTTGTATCTGGACAGCTTCTGTATAATTCCATGACTTGATAATCGTCTATTAACTCTCTGGATATGGACCAAATCATAATAGAGCCGTTGGTAGTTTATTGCTTCATGTGTGAATACTTCCGGTGCCGGATATGGAAAGTGTTGAAGTGTGAATGGCCAAGGATGAATCCACCTGATCCCATGGCTGGCAAGGAAGCTTGATATGTTATTATGATACTCTAGTTGTAGTAGATATCCTCCTGGTTGCCAAATATAAGATTGAAGGCTCTCAAATCCAGAAGGTTCCAAATAAGGCAAGCTGGGAATCCATTGGTTTAAAAGTTGAATAACTTTTAAACCACAAATTGTATTGAACCGAATCCAATTCCCCCTGATCTTATGATGAGTAAAGTTTCCAAAACAAGTTGGTTTACAACTTGTTTCATCCTGTTTTGATCTGAATTCTTCAATCATTGGTCGATGGTCTTCAGCAGGTTCCTTGAAAGTCTTCCCAGTTGTAACTTGAATATCATCTTCATGTGGAAAGCTTTTGAACCAATTCCACTTTTCTGTGACTCCTTTATTAGTTAAGTTTCTGGAACAATTTGATTTGTAGCCTAACTCCTTCTGGTTGGGTAGATATGCTCCAAAACATGCACATATGTCATTGGTCCACTCAAACTGCTTCTCTCCAAGGGTTTTGGATGATTGATTTATGTCCTCTCCATTCTCCTTGGTTGATGATGACCTCATCATACTCTCCCTCTTGAAAAGGTTTCGACCACGAAACTATATAACCTGCACCAAAAGAAAGCAAGTTAGCTTTCATTCTATTTTGTGTGTCTAGGGTCTTACCTTGATATGTTTGCAGCTGGGTGATGCAAGGGACATCTGGAGGTTCTCCTTTGAGTAGATAATTCAGTATGACTCCTCTATTCTTCCCTTATGGACACTGATAAATGGTGGCACCATTCTCTCCTTTGGTTATCTTGCTCTTATTCTCCAATGGTTGTGATGCAGTCTGGTTCTGAACTTGGTCTATCAGCAATTTATGTTCAGGTTTAACTCCTCTGTGGTTCACACCCTTAGTACCTGCAATAAGATTGACACTTTGGACAAGAAACAAGTGCATTATGGATTCTCTATGATAAGATGAACTTCCTGAATCTACTTCCTTAGCACTAGTTCCAGAAAAGCTTTCTACTGTGGGTTTTAAGCAGATTGTTGCCTCATGCTCTTGTATGTTTAGTATACTCTTAAACACAATTGTTGCTTCATGAGGAATAAATGGAGTCAAAGAGAGACTTACCTGTCTAACACCTTCAATTTTCTTAGCTTGGTGTGGGGGTTTCTCTTTGATGCTCTCCTCTCCTTTAGTATCTTGTTCAATGTTGGTACTTAGTGTGATGGCAATGTCTTGTACTTTCTCTTTTCTGTCCATCTCTTCTGCTCCTGCATCAAATCCCTTTGACAAAGACAAGTGCATTATAATATAATTGGAATTTAATAAATCAGATTGAATCAAACTATTACTGGTTTTAGATAATTCAATTTTTTCTTCTAGTATTTTAACCTTCTTTAATGGACAATGTACCGCATAGTGTCCTCTCTTATGACATCTATAATATGTCTGATGTTTAACTTTATTAAAGTTGGAACACTTACCTTGGTGTGGTGCTACGGGTTGTTTGTGTAAGGTACTAGAGCTTGAGACATTTACCTCTTCTTGTAGTTTACGGGTACTCTTCTCTTGTACTACTTTCTCTGCCGGTTTCTTCCTAACTCTGGAAGTTTGTTGCTTCTTCTTGCTGGACGTTTTCCTTCTTGCTTTAGGGCTGGAAGTCTTTGTTGGTGGGGTAATTGTGATCCACCTTCTTGGTTCTTGAGGAATTTGGCACCTTGAGTAGTATGGATCTGTTGAGATCTCTTCTACAAACTCCTTATGCAGCAGCTGCTTCATCTCTTCCCAAGTACGGTCTGGGAGATCATATTCAAGCCTGAGGTAAGCATCCTGATCCCATTCTAGATAGGCTTCTTCAATTAAAGTTTCTTCAGCAATGGTTGTCTTCTCCTCTTCTGGAACTTGAGTTGCTTGAAACCAATTATCCATATCTCTTTCCCACCTTAAGTAAGCTTCTGGTCCTTGCACACGACCTGAAAAACAGATGTTATATGGTTCTTCTTGACAAAGCTCACCATTGTATTCTTCTCCTTCACTGATTTCAGAACTAGTGTTGTTTTCCCATGCTTCTTCAATGGGCTCTTCTCTTGTCTCTGTCTCAGCTTCACTTAAACAGTATTGGGATTCAGTTTCTTCACAGCCTGGTCCTTCTTGGTTTTCAGCTGTTGAGTCATTCTCTTATTCCCATGACTCTTCTTCACAGCCTCTCTCTGATTCATCTTCAGAGTTGGTTTCAGATTGATCTTCTCTATCCCAAGAGTCAAACACTTGTTACTCATCTTCTTCTAGGCAGTCCAGTTCTGCTCCATAAGGATCTTCAAGGTCAGATTGATCCTCCCATGATTCCTCCTGCCTTGACTCACATTGTACTTCGTATTGGTAATGGTATGTGCTATAATAGTCCTCTCCATGTGCATTCTCTTCAAGCTCGGATCCTGCATCAAAGCTAGCTTCTGATGCTGCTTCTTCTGTCCAAGATGCTTCAGAGAACTCTTCTTCTCCATTCCATGAGTGCTCTTCATCACCCCAATCAATCTCTGAGGTAGTGTAGACACTTGCTCCATCTTCATCTTCCATGTTTTAGTTCCTGAAATTTAACAAACAAAGTGTATGAATAGGTTCTGTTTTTCTTGAAACTTAAGTACATAACAAGAATATGTATTATTCAAGATTCAATTAACTCAAACAAGGGCACACACAATTAGTTAACAAAAATCACAGAAGCTTTGGAAACAAGTCTTAGGAAGATTTGAAATCACCCTATAAAACCGGTTAGGTCTTTTTTGAAAAGAAAAGCTGTTGGTTCTGAAAAATCAAACTTGTTCCAATGCTTTGGTTTTAAATCAAGTTGCACACGATTTTTAAGTCAAAGAAGTGCTGGTTTCATAAATCAAACTCGGTTTTGGTTGGTTTTGAAAGGCTTTCGAAAAGTAAAGAAGATTAAACAAGGAGCCTTTGGTTTTAAAACAGAATATGGTCTTTCCTTTTCTGTTATGTTTGCACACGGTTTTGCCACGCCTAAGCCTTCTTCTTTTAGACACTTCTCTGTCCCACCAAGCAAGTGCATTATCTGTTAATTGAGCAGCATCTACAATCACTTTCCTTGCTTCTGAATGTTGGTAGTAATCAAAGATATAGTCCATCCTTCTTTCCCAATCAAGGTAAGCTTCTAGATTGACCTTTCCAGCAAAGGTAGGAGGCTTAAGCTTAAGATCTTTGCCCCATTCCTATCCTCTTATTGGTCTCTATCTCTGCCCCTGTTTCTGATATGGCCTCTGTTCTGCTCCCTGTCCATGCCTCTTTGATGTTGTCTCCTAGGCTGAGGGTCTGGTTCTGGATGTAAATCATCCTCTAGGTTTGGCATGTCTTCATCAGTCTTCTCTTCTGCTTGCTGCCTTTGCTCTCTTTGGAGGTTTCTGATTGGTCCTCTGTGTGGTGCAGGAGGTATAACTCTTTGTTCCAGACTTGTCATGCGTTCACTGATACTCCTCATAACATCCAACATCTGGTTCATGGTGATCTGCCCTTGGTTAGCTTCTTCTCCCATGATTCTGTACCTGAAAGTTAAAGCAACAATCCAAGGTATCAATAGGTCCTAAGATTTTGTGTTTGAGAGTTAAAACAATGGTATACACGTTTTTAATCTCTTTGACAAGACAAAACTTCACAAGGGAAAAAGAGTATGATCTTTATCCCAGAGGCAGACCGGTCAAAGAATCATCTAGCTCGATGCAGAAGATCATGGTCGGTCCGTGCGTCCGGAGTATGGGCCAAGGCGTGGTCTGCTCCAATGGGCCGTCAGCTTCAGTGTGGATCATCCTCCGGGCCAACTGGTTCAGGACAGGTTGTCCTTGGTCGAGGTGGCCTAGATGGGTCATGATGTCTTCTAGGCTTGTCCTCGAGATCAGCTGCTCCATGGCATTGTTGAATTCGGCTTGTATCTGTCGCTGTCCCGAACGCGTCCTTGGTACATCTCGCATGGTCGGGAACAGGCCGGTCAGCTTCTTGGTAGAGCCTGGTCCGTCTTGTTCATCCAACTCAGTGTCGGCCAAGCTGATGTCCTCATCATCGTCCATATTTTGAATTCACTAGAACATAAAGCAGTTATACCAATCGCAAACACATAGATCAAAACCTATTCAACTATCGCTCTATTGAGTACCTTAAAATATTCATAATAAACCAACCATGAGCTAAACTCCACCATAGCATAGACTTTAGCTTCTTCGAAATCTCTAGACCATGTCACACCCAACACACAAAAGTACCCCCACATGTACTTCAACACAAACACACCAACATGACAAAGGAAACGGTATCAAGCACAACATGCTTTAACAATACCAACAACAATTTCTTCTCCAACAATGCAGATTCCCTTGTCACCATAAGCATACACCGCGAAACAATGTCGCACACGATCAAAACCATAAAATAGTCTTTCTTTTTTGTCTTTTGTGGTCACAAGGAAACCTTCTCATTAGACCATGTCCCTCTTTACATATTTGATTAATCTTGCTCTTAAAGACTCTCTAATCTCACAAGTAGAAGATTTTTTTTTTTTTTTGGTTAGGATATTTATAAATCTTTTAGGAAATATTCTTTTTTCCTTTATCTTCTCCTAAGAATATGTAAACACTCCAAAGCAACTATATTCTCTCCAATATCTTCATACATCTCAGCACAGAATTCTTTGACCGAATCATTTAAACTATATTCGTTCATATCTCATCAATCACATTACTCTACAACATGTGTCACGTCTTGTATCATGTCTTGTACTACTCCGTTCACTACTCTGCGACTGGTACATCAAATGCATCTTCATTATCCTCTTTTTGGCTATGTATGTGAACTCAACAATCATATCTTCAAGAGCTTCGTCAATAACATCAATCTCCTCCTGTTTGAGTCAAATCACGGTCAAAAACTCATTCAAACTCTGTCAATCCTCCTGGGATATCTTCTGATCCTCACCTTAGATCTACCCGAAACAAGACTAAATCTCTATCCGGCACCAGCTCTCATACCATCTGAAAATGCATGCGAGGCGAATAAAAGTACAAAAAGTAAACACACAAAATTTCTTTTAACGAAGTTCGGTTTTTTCTACTCCCCTGGACCTCGTCCATATTTTGGATTCACTAGAACAAAAAGCAGTTACACGATTCGCAAACACATAGATCAAAACCTATTCAACTATCGCTCTGTTGAGTACCTTAAAATATTCATAATAAACCAACCCTGAGCTAAACTCCCCCATATCATAGACTTTAGCTTCTTCTAGATCTCTAGACCATGTTACACCCAACACACAAAAGTACCCCCACATGTACTTCAACACAAACACACCAACATGACAATGGAAACGGTATCAAGCACAACATGCATTAACAACACCAACAACAATGTCTTCTCCAACAATGCAGATTCCCTGGTCACCATAAGCACACACCGCGAAACTATGTCGCACACGATCAAAACCATAAACAGTCTTTCTTTTTTGTCTTTTGTGGTCACAAGGAAACCTTCTCATTAGAACATGTCCCTCTTTACATATTTGATTAATCTTGCTCTCAAAGACTCTCTAATCTCATAAGTAGAAGATTTTTTTTTTTTTTTTGTTAGGATATTTCCAAATCTTTTAGGAATTATTATTTTTTCCTTTATCTTCTCCTAAGAATATGTAAACACTCCAAAGCTACTATATTCTCTCCAATATCTTCATACAGCTCAGCAAAGAACTCTTGGAACGAATCATATAAACTATACTCGTTCATATCTCATCAATCACATTACTCTACGTCACGTGTCATGTCTTGTATCACGTCTTGTACTACTCCGTTTACTACTCTACGACTGGTACATCAAATGCATCTTCATTATCCTCTTTTTGGCTATGTATGTGAACTCAACAACCATAACTTCAAGAGCTTCATCAATAACATCAATCTCCTCCTGTTGGAGTCATATCACGGTCAAAAACTCATTTAATCTCCGCCATTCCTCTTGTGCTATCTTCTGATCCTCACCTTAGATCTACCCAAAACAAGACTAAATCTCTATTGAGCACCAGCTATGACACCAACTGAAGATGCATGCGAGGCAAATAAAAGTGCAGAAAGTAAACATACAAAATTTCTTTTAACGAGGTTCTATTTTTTCTACTCTCCTGGACCTCCTCCAGATTTTGAATACACTAGAACATAAATAGTGACACCAATCTCAAACACATAGATCAAAACCTATTCAACTATCGCTCTGTATAGTACCAAGAACTATTCATGATAAACTAACCTTGAGCTAAACTCCCCCAGAGCATAGACTTTAGCTTCTTCGGAATCTCTGGACAATGTAACACCGAATGTAACAAAGTACTCCCACATGTACGTCAACACAAACGCATCAACAAGAGTAAGGTAACGGTATCAAGCCCACTATGCTTTAACACCACCAGCAGCACCAACAGCAATGTCTTATCCAATAATGCAGATTCCTTGGTCACACCATAAGCACACACCGCGAAACTATGTCTCACACGATCAAAACCATAAAACACTCTTTCTTTTGTGTCTTTTGTGTCTTTTGTGGTCACAAGAAAACCTCCTCATTAAACCATGTCCCTCTTTACATATATGATTAATCTTGCTCTCAAAGACTCTATAATAACACAAATAGAAGATTTCTTTTTTGGTAGGATATTTCTAAATCTTTTAGGAAATATTCTGTTTTTCCTTTATCTTCTACTAAGAATATGTAAACACTCCAAAGTTACTATATTCTCTCCAATATCTTTTTCAGCTTAGCAAAGAACTCTTGGACCGCGTCATATAAGCTAGATCCATTCATATCACATCAATCACATTACTCCACGTCATGTGTCACGTCTTGTACTACTCCGTGTACTACTCTGCGGTACATCGAATGCATCTTTATTATTCTCTTTTTGGCTATGTATGTGAACTCAACAACCACATCTTCAAGAGCTTCGTCAATAACATCAATCTCCTTCTGTTTGAGTCACATCACGGTCAAAAACTCATTTAAACTCTGTCAATCCTCCTGGGATATCTTATGATCCTCACCTTAGATCTACCCGAAACAAGACTAAATCTTTATCTAGCACCAGCTCTCATACCAGGTGAAAATGCATGCGAGGAAAATAAAAGTACAAAAAGTAAACACACAAAATTTGTTTTAACAAAGTTCGGTTTTTTCTACTCCCCTGGACCTCGTACATATTTTGAATTCACTAGAACAGAAAGCAATTACACCAATCGCAAACACATAGATCAAAACCCATTCAACTATCGCTCTGTTGAGTACCTTAAACTATTCATAATAAACCAACCTTGAGCTAAACTCCCCCATAGCATTTAATTTAGCTTCTTCGAAATCTCTAGACCATGTCACACCCAACACACAAAAGTACCCCCACATGTACTTCAACACAAACACATCAACATGACAAAGGAAACGGTATCAAGCACATCATGCTTTAACAACACCAACAACAATGTCTTCTCCAACAATGCAGATTCCCTGGTCACCATAAGCACACACCACGAAACTATGTCGCACACGATCAAAACCATAAACACTCTTTCTTTTGTGTCTTTTGTGGTCACAAGGAAACCTTCTCATTAGACCATGTCCCTCTTTACATATTTGATTAATCTTGCTCTCAAAAACTCTCTAATCACACAAGTAGAAGATTTCTTTTTTTTGTTAGGATATTTCTAAATCTTTTTAGAAATATTCTGTTTTTCCTTTATCTTCTACTAAGAATATGTAAACACTCCAAAGCTATTATATTCTCTCCAGTATCTTTTTCAGCTTAGCAAAGAACTCTTGGACCGCGTCATATAAGCTAGATCCATTCATATCACATCAATCACATTACTCCACGTCATGTGTCACGTCTTGTCCTACTCCGTGTACTACTCTGCGATTGGTACATCAAATGCATCTTTAAGAGCTTCGTCAATAACATCAATCTCCTCCTGTTTGACTCAAATCACGGTCAAAAACTCATTCAAACTCTGTCAATCCTCCTGGGATATCTTCTGATCCTCACCTTAGATCTACCCGAAACAAGACTAAATATCTATCTCGCACCAGCTCTCATACCATCTGAAAATGCATGCGAGGCAAATAAAAGTACAAAAAGTAAACACACAAATTTTTTTTTTAACGAAGTTCGGTTTTTTCTACTCCCCTTGACCTCGTCCATATTTTGAATTCACTAGAACAGAAAGCAGTTACACCAATTGCAAACACATAGATCAAAATCTATTCAACTATCGCTCTGTTGAGTACCTTAAACTATTCATAATAAACCAACCTTGAGCTAAACTCCCCCATAGCATAGGCTTTAGATTCTTCAAAATATCTAGACCATGTCACACCCAACACACAAAAGTACCCCCACATGTACTTCAACACAAACAAACCAACATGACAAAGGAAACGGTATCAAGCACAACATGCTTTAACAACACCAACAACAATGTCTTCTCCGACAATGCAGATTCCCTGGTCACCATAAGCACACACCGCGAAACTATGTCGCACACGATCAAAACCATAAAACAGTCTTTCTTTTTTGTCTTTTGTGGTAACTAGGAAACATTCTCATTAGACCATGTCCCTCTTTACGTATTTGATTAATCTTGCTCTCAAAGATTCTCTAATCTCACAAGTATAAGATTTTTTTTTTTTTTTTTTTGTTAAAATATTTCCAAATCTTTTAGGAAATATTCTTTTTTCCTTTATCTTCTCCTAAGAATATGCAAACACTCCAAAGCTACTATATTCTCTCCAATATCTTCATACATCTCAGCAAAGAATTCTTGGACCGAATCATTTAAACTATATTTGTTCATATCTCATCAATCACATTACTCTACAACAGGTGTCACGTATTGTATCATGTCTTGTACTACTCCGTTTACTATTCTGCGACTGGTACATCAAATGCATCTTCATTATCCTCTTTTTGGCTATGTATGTGAACTCAACAACCATATCTTCAAGAGCGTCAATAACATCAATCTCCTCCTGTTTGAGTCACATCACGGTCAAAAACTTATTCATACTCTGTCAATCCTCCTGGGATATCTTCTGATCCTCACCTTAGATCTACCTGAAACAAGACTAAATCTCTATCTAGCACCAGCTCTCATACCAGCTGAAAATGCATGCGAGGAAAATAAAAGTACAAAAAGTAAACACACAAAATTTCTTTTAACGAAGTTCGGTTTTTTCTACTCCCTTGGACCTCATCCATATTTTGAATTCACTAGAACAGAAAGCAGTTACACCAATCGCAAACACATAGATCAAAACCTATTCAACTATCGCTCTGTTGAGTACCTTAAACTATTCATAATAAACCAACCTTGAGCTAAACTCCCCCATAGCATAGACTTTAGCTTCTTCGAAATCTCTAGACCATGTCACACCCAACACACAAAAGTACCCCCATATGTACTTCAACACAAACACACCAACATGACAAAGGAAACGGTATCAAACACAACATGCTTTAACAACACCAACAACAATGTCTTCTCCAACAAAGCAGATTCCCTGGTCACCATAAGCACACACCGCGAAACTATTTCGCACACGATCAAAAACCATAAAACAGTCTTTCTTTTTTTTGTCTTTTGTGGTCACAAGGAAACCTTCTCATTAGACCATGTCCCTCTTTACATATTTGATTAATCTTGCTCTGAAAGACTCTCTAATCTCACAAGTAGAATATTTCTTTTTTTGTTAGGATATTTTCAAATCTTTTAGGAAATATTTTTTTCCCTTTATCTTCTCCTAAGAATATGTAAACACTCCAAAGATACTATATTCTCTCCAATATTTTTATACTGCTCTGCAAAGAGCTCTTGGACCGAATCATATAAACTATACTCGTTCATATCTCATCAATCACATTACTCTACGTCACGTGTCACGTCTTGCATCACGTCTTGTACTACTCCGTTTACTTCTCTACGACTGGTACATCAAATGCATCTTCATAATCCTCTTTTTGGCTATGTATGTGAACTCAACAACCTCCTCTTCATCAATAATATCAATAACATCAAGAGCTTCATCAATAACATCAATCTCCTCCTGTTGGAGTCACATCACGGTCAAAAACTCATTCAATCTCTGTCATTCCTCTTGAGCTATCTTCTTATCCTCACCTTAGATCTACCCAAAACAAGACTAAATCTCTATTGAGCACCAGCTATGATACCAACTGAAGATGCATGCGAGGCAAATAAAAGTGCAGAAAGTAAACACACAAAATTTCTTTTAACGAGGTTCTATTTTTTCTACTTTCCTGGACCTCGTCCAGATTTTGAATACACTAGAACATAAATAGTGACACCAATCGAAAACACATAGATCAAAACTTATTCAACTATCGCTCTGTATACTACCAAGAAATATTCACGATAAACTAACCTTGAGCTAAACTCCCCCAGAGCATAGACTTTGGCTTCTTCGGAATCTCTGAACAATGTTACACCCAACGTAACAAAGTACTCCCACATGTACGTCAACACAAACGCATCAACATGAGTAAGGAAACGGTATCAAGCACACTATGCTTTAACACCACCAGCAGCACCAACAGCAATGTCTTCTCCAACAATGCAGATTCCTTGGTCACCATAAGCACACACCACGAAACTATGTCTCACACGATCAAAACCATAAACACTCTTTCTTTTGTGTCTTTTGTGGTCACAAGAAAACCTTCTCATTAGACCATGTCCCTCTTTACATATTTGATTAATCTTGCTCTCAAAGACTCTCTAATCACACAAATAGAAGATTTCTTTTTTTGTTAGGATATTTCTAAATCTTTTTGGAAATATTCTGTTTTTCCTTTATCTTCTACTAAGAATATGTAAACACTCCAAAGCTATTATATTCTCTCCAGTATCTTTTTCAGCTTAGCAAAGAACTCTTGGACCGCGTCATATAAGCTAGATCCATTCATATCACATCAATCACATTACTCCACGTCATGTGTCACGTCTTGTCCTACTCCGTGTACTACTCTGCGATTGGTACATCAAATGCATCTTTATTATCCTGTTTTTGGCTATGTATGTGAACTCAACAACCATATCTTCAAGAGCTTCGTCAATAACATCATTCTCCTCCTGTTTGACTCAAATCACTGTCAAAAAACATTCAAACTCTGTCAATCCTCCTGGGATATCTTCTGATCCTCACCTTAGATCTACCTGAAACAAGACTAAATATCTATCTCGCACCAGCTCTCATACCATCTGAAAATGCATGCGAGGCAAATAAAAGTACAAAAAGTAAACACAAAAATTTTTTTTTAACGAAGTTCGGTTTTTTCTACTCCCCTTGACCTCGTCCATATTTTGAATTCATTAGAACAGAAAGCAGTTACACCAATTGCAAACACATAGTTCAAAACCTATTCAACTATCGCTCTGTTGAGTACCTTAAACTATTCATAATAAACCAACCTTGAGCTAAACTCCCCCATAGCATAGGCTTTAGCTTCTTCAAAATCTCTAGACCATGTCACACCCAACACACAAAAGTACCCCCACATGTACTTCAACACAAACAAACCAACATGACAAAGGAAACGGTATCAAGCACAACATACTTTAACAACACCAACAACAATGTCTTCTCCAACAATGCAGATTCCCTGGTCACCATAAGCACACACCGCGAAACTATGTCGCACACGATCAAAACCATAAAACAGTCTTTCTTTTTTGTCTTTTGTGGTAACTAGGAAACATTCTCATTAGACCATGTCCCTCTTTACATATTTGATTAATCTTGCTCTCAAAGATTCTCTAATCTCACAAGTATAAGATTTTTTTTTTTTGTTAGGATATTTCCAAATCTTTTAGGAAATATTATTTTTTCCTTTATCTTCTCCTAAGAATATGTAAACACTCCAAAGCTACTATATTCTCTCCAATATCTTCATACATCTCAGCAAAGAATTCTTGGACCGAATCATTTAAACTATATTTGTTCATATCTCATCAATCACATTACTCTAAAACAGGTGTCACGTATTGTATCATGTCTTGTACTACTCCGTTTACTATTCTGCGACTGGTACATCAAATGCATCTTCATTATCCTCTTTTTGGCTATGTATGTGAACTCAACAACCATATCTTCAAGAGCGTCAATAACATCAATCTCCTCCTGTTTGAGTCACATCACGGTCAAAAACCTATTCATACTCTGTCAATCCTCCTGGGATATCTTCTGATCCTCACCTTAAATCTACCCGAAACAGACTAAATCTCTATCTAGCACCAGCTCTCATACCAGCTGAAAATGCATGCGAGGAAAATAAAAGTACAAAAAGTAAACACACAAAATTTCTTTTAACGAAGTTCGGTTTTTTCTACTCCCCTGGACCTCATCCATATTTTGAATTCACTAGAACAGAAAGCAGTTACACCAATCGCAAACACATAGATCAAAACCTATTCAACTATCGCTCTGTTGAGTACCTTAAACTATTCATAATAAACCAACCTTGAGCTAAACTCCCCCATAGCATAGACTTTAGCTTCTTCGAAATCTCTAGACCATGTCACACCCAACACACAAAAGTACCCCCATATGTACTTCAACACAAACACACCAACATGACAAAGGAAACGGTATCAAGCACAACATGCTTTAACAACACCAACAACAATGACTTCTCCAACAATGAAGATTCCCTGGTCACCATAAGCACACACCGCGAAACTATTTCGCACACAATCAAAAACCATAAAACAGTCTTTCTTTTTTTGTCTTTTGTGGTCACAAGGAAACCTTCTCATTAGACCATGTCCCTCTTTACATATTTGATTAATCTTGCTCTGAAAGACTCTCTAATCTCACAAGTAGAATATTTCTTTTTTTGTTAGGATATTTTCAAATCTTTTAGGAAATATTTTTTTCCCTTTATCTTCTCCTAAGAATATGTAAACACTCCAAAGATACTATATTCTCTCCAATATCTTCATACAGCTCCGCAAAGAGCTCTTGGACCGAATCATATAAACTATACTCGTTCATATCTCATCAATCACATTACTCTACGTCACGTGTCACGTCTTGTATCACGTCTTGTACTACTCCCTTTACTTCTCTACGACTGGTACATCAAATGCATCTTCATAATCCTCTTTTTGGCTATGTATGTGAACTCAACAACCTCCTCTTCATCAATAACACCAATAACATCAAGAGCTTCATCAATAACATCAATTTCCTCCTGTTGGAGTCACATCACGGTCAAAAACTCATTCAATCTCTGTCATTCCTCTTGAGCTATCTTCTTATCCTCACCTTAGATCTACCCAAAACAAGACTAAATCTCTATTGAGCACCAGCTATGATACCAACTGAAGATGCATGCGAGGCAAATAAAAGTGCAGAAAGTAAACACACAAAATTTCTTTTAACGAGGTTCTATTTTTTCTACTGTCCTGGACCTCGTCCAAATTTTGAATACACTAGAACATAAATAGTGACACCAATCGAAAACACATAGATCAAAACTTATTCAACTATCGCTCTGTATAGTACCAAGAAATATTCACGATAAACTAACCTTGAGCTAAACTCCCCCAGAGCATAGACTTTGGCTTCTTCGGAATCTCTGAACAATGTTACACCCAACGTAACAAAGTACTCCCACATGTACGTCAACACAAACGCATCAACATGAGTAAGGAAACGGTATCTAGCACACTATGTTTTAACACCACCAGCAGCACCAACAGCAATGTCTTCTCCAATAATGCAGATTCCTTGGTCACCATAAGCACACACCACGAAACTATGTCTCACACAATCAAAACCATAAACACTCTTTCTTTTGTGTCTTTTGTGGTCACAAGAAAACCTTCTCATTAGACCATGTCCCTCTTTACATATTTGATTAATCTTGCTCTCAAAGACTCTCTAATCACACAAATAGAAGATTTCTTTTTTTTGTTAGGATATTTCTAAATCTTTTAGCAAATATTCTGTTTTTTCTTTATCTTCTACAAAGAATATGTAAACACTCCAAAGCTACTATATTTTCTCCTGTATCTTTTTTCATCTTAGCAAAGAACTCTTGGACCGCGTCATATAAGCTAGATCCATTCATATCACATCAATCACATTACTCCACGTCTTGTACTACTCCGTGTACGACTCCGTGACTGGTACAGCGAATGCATCTTCATTATCCCCTTTTTGGCTATGTTTGTGAACTCAACAACCATATCTTCAAGAGCTTCGTCGGTAATACCAATCTCCTCCTGAGCTATCTTCTGATCCTCACCTTAGATCTACCCTAAACATGACTAAATCTCTATCGCGCAACAACTCTGATACCAACTTAAAATGCATGCGAGGCAAATAAAAGTGCAGAAAGAAAACACACAAAAATTCTTTTAACGATGTTCAATTTTTTCTACTCCCCTGGACCTCGTCCAGATTTAGAATTCACTTGAACGTATAGCAAATACACCAATCACAAACGCGAATATCAAAACCTATTGAACTATCGCTTTTTTAAGTACCATTAACTCTTCATGATAAACTAACTGTGAGTTAAACCCCCATGAGCCTAGACATTAGCTTCTTCGGAATATCTAGACCAATAAAAGTGCAGAAAACGCAAATTTTTTTTTAACGAGGTTCGATTTTTCTACCCCCAGGACATCGTCCATATTTCGAATTCACTAGAATAGAAATTAATTACACCAATCGCAAACACATAGATCAAAACCTATTGAACTATCGCTTCATGATAAACTAACTCTAAGCTAAACTCCCCCTTAGCTTAGACTTTAGCTCTTTGGAATCTCTAAGCCACGTAACACCCAACGTACCAAAATACTCCCACATGTATGTCAACACAAACGCACCAACATGACAATGGAAACGATATCAAGCACAAGATGCTTTAACACCACCACCAGCACCAACAAGAATGTCTTCTCCAACAATGGACATTCCTTGGTCACCATAGGCACACACCATAAAACTATGTCGCACACAATCACCCACACAAACACTCATTCTTTTGGGTCTTTTGTGATCACAAGGACACCTTCTCATTAGGCTACACCCCTCCTTACATATTTGATTAATCTTGCTCTCGAAGACTCTCCAATAGACCCAATAGAAGATTTATTCTTTGTTAGGATATTTCCAAATCTTTTAGGAAATATTCTCTTTTTCCTTTATCTTTTAGGAGATGTTCTCTTTTTCCTTTATCTTCCCCTAAGAATATGTAAACACTCCAAAGCTGCTATATTCTCTCCGATATCTTCATACAACTCAACAAACAACTCTTGGACGGAATCATATAAGCTATTGTTCATATCACATCAATCACATTACTCCATGTCCTGTGTCACGTCTTGTATCATATCATGTACAACTCGGTGTACTACTCTACGACTGATACATCGGATGCATCTTCATTATCCCACTGTATTGCTCTGTATGTGAAATCAACAACCATATCTTCAAGTGCTTCGTCAGTAACACCATTCTCCTCCTCCTTGAGTAACATCATGGTCAAAAACTCATTCAGAATTTATCTATCATTCTGAACTATCTTCAGATCCTCATCTTAGATCTACTGAAACAAGACTAAATCTCTATCGAGCTCCTGCTCTGATACCAATTGAAAATCCATGTGAGGCAAATAAAAGTGCAAAAAAAGCAAATTTTTTTTAACGAGGTTCGATTTTTCTACCCCAGGACATCCTCCATATTTCTAATTCACTAGAATAGAAATTAACTACACCAATCGCAAACGCATAGATCAAAACCTATTGAACTATCGCTTCATAATAAACTAACTCAGAGCTAAACTCCCCCTTAGCCTAGACTTTAGCTTTTTGGAATCTCTAGACCACGTACCCAACGTACCAAAATACTCCCACATGTATGTCAACACAAACGCACCAACATGACATTGGAAACGGTATCAAGCACAAGATGCTTTAACACCACCACCAGCACCAACAAGAATGTCTTCTCCAACAATGGACATTCCTTGGTCACCATAGGCACACACCATAAAACTATGTCGCACACAATCACCCACACAAACACTCATTCTTTTGGGTCTTTTGTGATCACAAGGACACCTTCTCATTAGGTTACACCCCTCGTTACATATTTGATTAATCTTGCTCTCGAAGACTCTCCAATCAGACCAATAGAAGATATATTCTTTGTTAGGATATTTCCAAATCTTTTAGGAAATATTCTCTTTTTTCTTTATCATTTAGGAGATGTTCTCTTTTTTCCTTTATCTTCTCCTAAGAATATGTAAACACTCCAAAGCTGCTATATTCTCTCCAATATCTTCATACAACTCAACAAACAACTCTTGGACGGAATCATATACGCTATTGTTCATATCACATCAATCACATTACTCCATGTCCTGTGTCACGTCTTGTATCATATCATGTACAACTCGGTGTACTACTCTGCGACTAAAACATCGGATGCATCTTCATTATTCCACTATATTGCTCTGTATGTGAAATCAACAACCATATCTTCAAGTGCTTCGTCAGTAACACCATTCTCCTCCTCCTTGAGTAACATCATGGTCAAAAACTCATTCAGAATTCGTCTTTCATTCTGAACTATCTTCTGATCCTCACCTTAGATCTACCGAAACAAGACTAAATCTCTATCGAGTGCCTGCTCTGATACCAATTGAAAATCCATGTGAGGCAAATAAAAGTGCAGAAAACGCAAAATTTTTTTTTAATGAGGTTCGATTTTTCTACCCCCAGGACATCGTCCGTATTTCGAATTCACTAGAATAGAAATTAATTACACCAATCGCAAACGCATAGATCAAAACCTATTGAACTATCGCTTCATGATAAACTAACTCTGAGCTAAACTCCCACATGTATGTCAACACAAACACACCAACATGACAATGGAAACGGTATCAAGCACAACATGCTTTAACACCACCACCAGCACCAACAAGAATGTCTTCTCCAACAATGCACATTCCTTGGTCACCATAGGCCCACACCATAAAACTAGGTCGCACACAATCACCCACACAAACACTCATTTTTTGGGTGTTTTGTGGTCACAAGGACACCTTCTCATTGGGCCACACCCCTCCTTACCTATTTGATTAATCTTGCTCTCCAAGACTCTCCAATCAGACCAATAGAAGATTTATTCTTAGTAAGGATATTTCCAAATCTTTTAGGAAATGTTCTCCTAAGAATATGTAAACACTCCAAAGGTGCTATATTCTCTCCAATATCTTCATACAGCTTAACAAACAACTCTTGCACGGAATCATATAAGCTAGTTTTGTTCATATCTCATAAGTCACATTACTCCACGTCCTGTGTCACGTCTTGTATCACGTCTTTTACTACTCTGTGTACTAATCTGTGACTGTTACATCGAATGCATCTTCATAATTCCCTGTTTAGCTCTTATGTGAACTCAACAACAATATCTTCAAGTGCTTCGCCAGTAACACCATTCTCCTCCTGCTTGAGTAACATCATGGTCAAAAACTCATTCAAACTTTATCTTTTCTTATGAGCTATCTTCTGATCTTCACATTAGATCAACTAAAACAAGACAAAATCTCTATCGAGCGCCTGCTCTGATACCAATTGAAAATGCATGTGAGGCAAATAAAAGTGCAGAAAACACAAATTTTTTTTTAACGAGGTTCCATTTTTCTACCCAGAGGACCTCGTCCATATTTCGAATTCACTAGAACAGAACTTAATCACACCAATCACAAACGCATAAATCAAAACCTATTGAACTATCGCTCCGTTTAGTACCATGAACTCTTCATGATAAACTAACTCAGAGCTAAACTCCCCCTGAGCCTAGACTTTAGCTCTTTGGAATCTCTGGACCACGTCACACCCAACGCACAAAGTACTCCCACATGTACGTCAACACAAACGCACCAACATGACTTTGGAAACGGTATCAAGCACAACATGCTTTAACACCACCACCAGCACCAACAAGAAATTCTTCTCTAACAATGCATATTCCTTGGTCACCATAAGCACACACCGTAAAACTATGTCGCACACGATCACCCACCTAAACACTCATTCTTTTGGGTCATTTGTGGCCACAAGGACACCTTCTCATTAGTCCACACCCCTCCTTACATATTTGATTAATCTTGCTCTCCAGGTATCTCCAATCACACAAATAGAAGATTTCTTCATTGTTAGGATATTTCCAAATCTTTTATGAAATATTCTCTTTTTCCTTTATCTTTTAGGAAGTGTTCTCTTTTTACTTTATCTTCTCCTAAGAATATGTAAACACTACAAAGCTGCTATATTCTATCCAATATCTTCATACAACTCAACAAACAACTCTTGGACGGAATCATATAAGCTAGTTTCGTTCATATCACATCAATCACATTACTCCATGTCCTGTGTCACGTCTTGTATCATATCATGAACAACTCGGTGTACTACTCTGCGACTGATACATCAAATGCATCTTCATTATCCCACTGTATTGTTCTGTATGTGAAATCAACAACCATATCTTCAAGGTCTTCGTCAGTAATGTTGAGAATGTCCTGAAATCTATTGTACTTACTCCAAGTGAAAGTCGTATTGTCGAGATGAGACAATCATATGACACTGGGTAGTCATAATGCTTTGCTAGAAGCCACTTATGATCAATGAGTTTAGAACTCATTGCTAGTGTTATATGATCCTACAAGGTCACACACCAAAGCAAACTGGACGTTAAAGACGAGGTTGATCATTAATGTAATGATCTAGTGAATGCATATTTGATATGCATTCGATATCAATATTCTGGGGCAGTGTCGATCGACACAAAGAGTGTGTCGATCAATGAAACTCGAGGATTACCAGATTAATTCGGTTTAATCGTTGGTTAATTCCGTTATGGTTTAAGTCGACATATATAAGATATATGGTCGACCTAAACTGATTTTAACCTAATTCACAGCCACCAGAAAAGAAACAGAAACCTCTTGAGAGATCTGATCTCTAAAGGCACTAGCATCCCTTCTGTTCAGTTTGTGTGCGTGTGGATACCAGTAGAGGCGCAGCATTTGAGGCGCTCTAGATCTCGATTATCTGCAAATCTTCCGCTGCTAATCACCAGGTAATTCTGAGATCCCAATGATTCAATTACATGAACCCTAGATCCTAGGCTTGGAATTCAGACCAGGGCTGCCTAATTGGATTAGGAATTGCTAGAAATCCCTTCAGTGGTATCAGAGCTTTAGGGTTCCATTGAATCTGTAGCATTGATTAGATTGGTTGAATCTGGATCTATGTATGATTGATACAAGCATGCTAAAACTCGTTTTGATCAAAGTAACCTAGTTTAGGGTTTTGTTCGAAAAACGTTTTAGGGTTTTTCGCATGGTGTCGATCGATGCCAATCCGGCATCGATCGACACAGGGCGAAAACCCGAATAAAATTTAGGGTTTTTCGCATGGTGTCGATCTATGCCAATCCGGCGTCGATCGACACAGGGCGAAAACTCGAATAAAACTTATGTTTCGCCTAGTGTCGATCGACACAAAAGTTGTGTTGGTCGACACAAACCTCGCGAGATTGATAAATCGGTTCAATTGGATTGGACCGGTTATCGAGCTTGGTTAATGATGGTTAAACGCTAAGAATGGTTTATTGCGATTGGGTTGGTATCGACCGATGCTAATGTAGCATCGATCGACACTGACCGGTACTCAAAACCGGATCAATTGGATTGATCGGTTATCGCAGATTGGTTTTGGTTAATCAGCATCGATCGACACTAAAGTAGTGTCGGTCGACACAAGATTCGATGGTTTAGGTTATGGAACCTGAAACCACAAAACCAAACCAAGACAAATCATTTAATTAGAAGAATTAAAACATAATAAAACTGAACGTTTTAAATAGTTCTGTTCCTCAATCAAATATCAAGTGATACTTGATGTCTTTCCAATCTTGTCAACTGTCAAGACCCATTTAATTGTGCGATAGACTTTCAGTGCAAGATGTCCACAATTTCATGAGTAAGACATAGGTAATCGTGTTGATGGATTTGCAGTGCAAGACATCGACAATTACATGACTGAAGAGATTGGTTTACTTGACTGGGCCATCAAAATCGTTTTGGGCTCAGAGACGTCAGGTGGATTGGACATAAGATGTCAATCCACAACCAAGATTTATATTGGATATAACTAGCAAAGTTGTTGCTTACCTAGATAGCTAAAATTTGGGTGATAGCCAGTGGCTCACTCAAGTTTAGTGAAGCATGGGTCTTGGATCATTATATTCATTTGAGGAAACATTGTTTGAATATAATGCGAGTTTTCTTAATTGTTAAGACTTCTCATTGCTTGAACATCATAACTAAACCTCCCTTGTTTTTCCAGCTATGTCTAGCACAAACCATCGTAACAATTTCTCCTTGCGATCCGTCCTTGAGAAGGACAAGTTAAATGGATCAAACTTTCTTGAATGGTATCGGAACTTGAGAATTGTTCTCAAACAGGAGAAAAAGGACTATGTCCTTGGGAAAGTTCTCCCCAAGAAGTACCGAGCCAATGCCTGGCAGTCAGATAAGGATGCTTGGGATAAGCATTCTAATGATGCGGTGGATGTTAGTTATCTCATGTTGGCTACCATGAACTCGGAATTGCAGAAGCAATATGAGTACGTGGAGTCGCCAATACAGATGATCACTGGCCTGAAAAGTATGTTTCAGGAGCAGGCACGAACTCAGAGATACCAGACGGTTAGATCTCTGATTGAGTGCAAGCTACCAAAGGGCGAACCAGTTAGTCCTCATATCATTAAGATGATGGGTTATATTGATAACCTGGGGAAACTGGATTGTCCCATTAGCCAAGAGTTGGCTACTGACATCATTCTACAGTCACTGCCGTCAAGCTATGATCAATTTGTTATGAACTATAACATGAACAACTTGACGAAGACGTTGACTGAATTGCATGGGATGCTTAAGACTGCTGAACCTAACATCAAGAAGGACACCCCATATGTCTTTATGGTACAAAAGGGTAAAAAGTTTAAGAAACTTGGTAAGAACAAAGATGATGGCAAGACGAGCTCGATTGTGAATCCAAGCGAGTCTGGCCATGCTCCTAAGGTTAAAACCAGTCCTTCTGAAGATGTTAAGTGCCGTTATTGTAATGGTTATGGGCATTTGAAAAGAAACTGCAATAAATTCTTGGAAGATTATGAGAAGCTGAAGAAGACGTACGAGACTTCTTCTTCAGGTATTATGTTATAGAAGTAAATGTTACTTCTTATAGTCCTACTTATTGGGTATTTGATACCAGCTGTGGTACTCATATTTTGTGAAAATGTGCAGGGCCTGTGCAAAAGTAGGACTGTGGAGAAAGGACAAGTGGATCTATGCGTGGGAAATGGAGCAATAGTTGCTGCATTATCCGTAGGAGTATTTCATTTGTTTTCTTTATGGCATATTTTAGAACTTAAGAATTGCTACTATGTATCTGCTGTGAGCAGAAAGATTATTTCTATTCCTTGTTTGGATATGGAAGGATGTCAGTTTTCAAATTAAGAATAAGTGTTATTCATTTGAGTACAGCGATATATTTTATAGTAGCAATCTATAACATTAATACCAAGAGATTCAAGTCAAATGGTACGAATCAAAATTCTCTCTGGCATTGTCGTTTTGGGCCACATAAATGAGAAACAAATTCAGAAGCTCCATAGTGATGGGATTTTGGGCTCATCTGATTATGAATCATAATGAGTAAAGTGAATCTTGTTTATTGGGTAAAATGACGAAGGCTCCTTTCAACAAAGGTAGTATCGATCGATACAAACGATGCGTCGGTCGATACAGGTTGCGAACGAACAAAATGAAAGGGCCAGAGGCTTATTGGGCTTTATACATACGGATGTATATGGGCCGATGAACACTAGTGCTAGAGGAAAATTTCAGTACTTCATTACCTTTAATGATATTTTCAGTAGGTACGGTTATGTCTTATTTATAAGACATAAGTCAGAATCTTTGAAAAGTTCAAAGAGTTCCAAAAAATGAAGTACATAATCAATTTGGCAAAGGTATTAAACCTCTACGATGAGATCATGGAGGTGAATACTTAGGTCAAGAATTTAGTGATCATCTGAGAGATTGTGAAAGTGTTTCACAATTCACTCCTCCAGAATCGAACTTTATTAGATATGGTTCGATCAATGATGAGTCACTTAGATCTTCCATTATCCTTCTAAGAATACGCTCTAGAAAGTCTATGTTTACAACTAAATAGGGTTCCATCAAAATCAGTTACAGAAATACCACATGAGATGTGGAATGGAAATGTTTCTGATTTATCCATCATGGAGATTTGGAGTTGCGGGACTTATATAAAACGTTTAATCTCTGATAAGCTCACACCCAAATCTGATAAGTGCTATTTCATTGGTTGTCCAAACAAAACCAAGGCATGTTAGTTTTACAACCAGTTCGAGTACAAATTGGTTGTTGCTCAGAACTATGTTTTCTTAAGAAAGACTTTCTTTCCAAGAAGAACAGTGGGAGTAAAAGTACAACTCGAAGAAATTCGAAAGTCAGAGGAGACTGCTCAACCTGATGAGGAAGAGCAGCAGTTGGATCTACAAAGAGGTTTAGAACCTGCAACTGTGGTGCCTGAGTTTTGCAAGGATCTGGTGAATGTATATTCGATATACATTCAAATGCGAGTTTCTGAAGAAGTGTCGATCGACGCAAAAGTTGTATCGATCGACACAGATCGCGAACCAAAATATTTTGGCTTATGACTTGATTAACTACGGTTTAAATCTCGGTTAATTAGGTCGTGGTAAAAGTATACATATGAGATATGTGTGCGCGACTTTTACAGAAAAAAACTGAAGCTCGCAGATCCGAAAGGATCCGTCACGAACCCGAGAAATGTGGATTTTTCGTAACCAATTGCCGTGATCCATTGATCATTGAAAGTGACGGGCCTGCGAATTTTGAAGAAGCAATGATGGGCCTTGACTCCGTAAGTGGCTGAAAGCCGCTGAATCCGAAATGGGATCCATGTCACAGAACCAAGTATGACTTGGGTTGATTTACCCAATGGTGTAGAAACCATTGTGAGTAAATGGATATTCAAGAAGAAAAGTTGACATGGATGGTTATATTCGGATATCCAAAGCTGGATTGGTGGAAAAGGTTTCAAGCAAATTCATGGTGTTGACTTTGAAGAAACCTATTCCCCAGTCAACATGCTTAAAGTCCATTCGGATTCTCCTAGCAACCGCCACTCATAATGGTTGTGAGATCTGGCAGATGGATGTGAAAACAGTTTTTCTTAATGGAATTCTGGAAAAGGACGTGTACATGACACAACCTAAAGTTTTCATTGATCCTAATGCAGCTAGGAAGATATGCAAGCTTCGCCGATCCATTTATGGATTGAAGCAAGCATCTCGGAGTTGGAATCTTCATTTTGATGAAGCAGTCAAAAGGTTTGACTTTGTCAGGAATGAAGAGGAACCGTGTGTTTCCAAGAGGACTAGTGGGAGCGCAGTTGCATTTCTAGTATTGTATGTTGATAACATACTACTTCTCGGAAATGAAGTTCCATTGTTTCAGTCTGTTAAGACTTGACTCGAATGTTGTTTTTCGATAAAATTATAGGAGAAACCGTATGCATTCTTGGAATAAGAATCTATAGAGATTGATTGGATAAGCTAATTGGATTGTGGCAAGATACTTATGGTGATAAGGCCTTGCACAGGTCCAATATGCAGGATTCCAAGAAGGGCTTCGTACAAATGACTCTTGGTATTACTCTTAGCAAGACGCAGTGTCTTTCGACACACGCTATGCAAGAGCGAATGAGGGTCAGACTACTGCTAAAGGCATTAGATGTCTTAAGATGTGATCTTAATTTTAGTGGGAGTTGTTGATGTTAATTTTAGTTATGATATGATGTTCGTATAAACATAATTTGATTATGTTATTGAAATCTAACATCTGTATTATTTAATAATGGTTATTAAATAATAGTCCCAAAGTAATTTATGACATTTTATAGGTCATCAAGTATGTGACTTGATCATGAAACCCTATAGATAATAAATGACATAAATTATGTTGGTTCCTGGTCGAGGTTGTTAAAGTGGGACATTAACAACCGCGTGAGACTAGTATGTGAGGTGACTGATGACTAAGTTTCATGGAGTCATTAATAAGAGTATTAAAGTAAATCACATAGATATGTGTTGGAGAACACAAGATCGGACATGACCCACTGATGAGAACTCTACGGGATAGTTATATAAGTGTCATGAGAGTTTTCATTACGACTATAGAGTATAGTCCTTAGACCTGAGTTCATCATGTTTTCTTACATGTGAATTGGTCCGCTTTAACCTTGTCAAACGTCAGCCGTAACTGGTGACTATAAAGGCATTGATTGGGCGTATCATGAAGCGTGTGAAGAGACAGGGATGGAACAAGATGGGATTTGTCCCTCCTATATAACAGGAGATAAATATCTCAGGGCCCATCGAAGATTTGATACTGAGAAATGTGTGGCCACACTCAAACGAGGTGATTGTCAGTCGTTTGTCTTGTCAGTATAAATCGGAGTTCGATGAACATGATCTTGGCTAAATAAGGGTGACACATATCTTGCCTTATGCCAGATCGAGATATAGTGACGAAGGGATTGAAGGAATAGATGATTCCAGTACAAGTGGGAGATTGTTGGGAATGTCCTGAAATCTATTGTACTTACTCCAAGTGAAAGTCGTATTGTCGAGATGAGACAATCATATGACACTGGGTAGTCATAATGCTTTGCTAGAAGCCACTTATGATCAATGAGTTTAGAACTCATTGCTAGTGTTATATGATCCTACAGGGTCACACACCTAAGCAAACTGGACGTTAAAGATGAGGTTGATCATTAATGTAATGATCTAGTGAATGCATATTTGATATGCATTCGATATCAATATTCTGGGGCAGTGTCGATCGACACAAAGAGTGTGTCGATCGATGCAACTCGCGGATTACCAGATTAATTCGGTTTAATCGTTGGTTAATTCCGTTATGGTTTAAGTCGACATATATAAGATATATGGTCGACCTAAACTGATTTTAACCTAATTCATAGCCAGCAGAAAAGAAACAGAAACCTCTTGAGAGATCTGATCTCTAAAGGCACTAGCATCCCTTCTGTTCAGTTTGTGTGCGTGTGGATACCAGTAGAGGCACAGCATTTGAGGCGCTCTAGATCTCTATTATCTGCAAATCTTCCGCTGCTAATCACCAGGTAATTCTGAGATCCCAATGATTCAATTACATGAACCCTAGATCCTAGGCTTGGAATTCAGACCAGGGCTGCCTAATTGGATTAGGAATTGCTAGAAATTCCTTCAAGTAACACCATTCTCCTCCTCCTTGAGTAACATCATGGTAAAAAACTCATTCAAGAATTTGTCTTTCATTCTGAACTATCTTCTTATCCTCACCTTAGATCTACTGAAACAAGACTAAATCTCTATCGAGCGCCTGCTCTGATACCAATTGAAAATGCATGTGAGGCAAATAAAAGTGCAGAAAACACAATTTTTTTTAACGAGGTTCGATTTTTCTACCCCCAGGACATCGTCCATATTTCGAATTCACTAGAATAGAAATTAATTACACGAATCGCAAACACATAGATCAAAACCTATTGAACTATCGCTCCGTTTAGAACCCTGAACTCTTCCTGATAAACTAACTCTGAGGTAAATTCCCCCTGAGCCTAGACTTTAGCTCTTTGGAATCTCTAGACCATGTCACTCCCAACGCACCAAAATACTCCCACATGTAGGTCAACACAAACGCACCGACATGACTATTGAAACGATATCAAGTACAACATGATTTAACACTACCACCTGCACCAACAAGAATGTCTTCTCCAACAATGCACATTCCTTGGTCACCATAGGCACACACCGTAAAACTATGTCGCACACGATCATCGACACAAAACACTCATTCTCTGGGGTCATAAGGACACCTTCTCAATTGGTCACACCCCTCCTTACATATTTGATTAATCTTGCTTACCAAGACTCTCCAGTCACACAAATAGAAGATTTCTTCTTTGTTAGGATATTTCCAAATATTTTTAGGAAATATTCTCTTTTTCCTTTATCTTCTCCTAAGAATATGTAAACACTCCAAAGCTGATATATTCTCTCCAATATCTTCATACAGCTCAACAAATAACTCTTGGATTGAATCATATAAGATATTGTTCATATCACATCAATCACATTACTCCATGTCCTGTGTCACGTCTTGTATCATATCATGTACAACTCGGTGTACTACTATGCGACTGATACATCGGATACATCTTCATTATCCCAATGTATTGTTTTGTATGTGAAATCAACAACCATATCTTCAAGTGCTTTGTCACTAACACCATTCTCCTCCTCATTGAGTAACATCATGGTCAAAAACTCATTCAAACTTTGTCTTTCCTTCTGAACTATCTTCTGTTCCTCACCTTAGATCTCTTGAAACTAGACTAAATCTCTATCGAGCGCCTGCTCTGATACCAATTGAAAATGCATGTGAGGCAAATAAAAGTGCGGAAAACACAATTTTTTTTTTTAACGAGTTTCCAAATTTCTACCCCCTGGACCTAGTCCAGATTTCGAATTCACTGGAGCATAAATTAATTACACCAATCGCAAACGCATAGATAAAAACCTATTGAACTACCGCTCCGTTTAGTACTATGAACTCTTCACAATAAACTAACTCTGAGTTAAACTCCCCCTGTGCCTAGAATTTAGCTCTTTGGAATCTCTAGACCACATCACGCCCAACGCACCAAAATACTGCCACATGTAGGTCAACACAAACGCACCAACATGACTATGGAAACGGTATCAAGCACAACATGATTTAACACTACCACCTGCACCAACAAGAATGTCTTCTACAACAATGCACATTCCTTGGTAACCATAGGCACACACCGTAAACCTATGTCGCACGCCATCACCGACACAAAACACTCATTATTTTGGGGTCACAAGAACACCTTCTCATTAGGCCACACCCCTCCTTACATATTTAATTAATCTTGCTCACCAAGACTCTTCAATCACACAAATAGAAGATTTCTTCTTTGTTAGGATATTTCCAAATATTTTTAGGAAATATTCTCTTTTTTCTTTATCTTCTCCTAAGAATATGTAAACACTCCAAAGGTGCTATATTCTCTCCAATATCTTCATACATCTCAATAAACAACTCTTGGACGGAATCATATAAGCTATTGTTCATATCACATCAATCACATTTTTCCATGTCATGTGTCACGTCTTGTATCATATCATGTACAACTCGGTGTACTACTCTGCGACTGATACATCGGATTCATCTTCATTATCCCACTGTATTGTTCTGTATGTGAAATCAACAACCATATCTTCAAGTTCTTCGCCAGTAACACCATTCTCCTCCTCCTTTAGTAACATCATGGTAAAAAACTCATTCAAGAATTTGTCTTTCATTCTGAACTATCTTCTCATCCTCACCTTAGATCTACTGAAACAAGACTAAATCTCTATCGAGCGCCTGCTCTGATACCAATTGAAAATGCATGTGAGGCAAATAAAAGTGCAGAAAACACAAATTTTTTTTAACGAGGTTCGATTTTTCTACCCCCAGGACATCGTCCATATTTCGAATTCACTAGAATAGAAATTAATTACACCAATCGCAAACGCATAGATCAAAACCTATTGAACTATCGCTTCATGATAAACTAACTCTGAGCTAAACTCCCCCTGAGCCTAGACTTTAGCTCTTTGGAATCTCTAGACCATGTAACACCCAACGTACCAAAATACTCCCACATGTATGTCAACACAAACGCACCAACATGACAATGGAAACGGTATCAAGCACAACATGCTTTAACACCACCACCAGCACCAACAAGAATGTCTTCTCCAACAATGCACATTCCTTGGTCACCGTAGGCACACCATAAACCTATGTCGCACACAATCACCCGCACAAACACTCATTCTTTTGGGTCTTTTGTGGTCACAAGGACACCTTCTCATTAGGCCACACCCGCCATATATATTTAATTAATCTTGCTCTCCAAGACTCTCCAATCACACCAATAGAAGATTTATTCTTTGTTAGGATATTTCCAAATCTTGTAGGAAATGTTCTCCTAAGAATATGTAAACACTCCAAAGCTGCTATATTCTCTCTAATATCTTCATACAGCTCAACAAACAACTCTTGCACGGAATCATATAAGCTAGTTTCGTTCATACCTCATCAGTCACATTACTCCACGTCCTGTGTCACATCTTGTATCACGTCTTGTACTACTCCCTGTACTAGTGTGCGACTGTTACATCGAATGCATCTTCATAATTCCCCTGTTTAGCTTTGTATGTGAACTCAACCACCATATCTTCAAGTGCTTCGCCAGTAACACCATTCTCCTCCTGCTTGAGTAACATCAAGGTCAAAAACTCATTCAAACTTTTTCTTTCCTTCTGAACTATCTTCTGATCCTCACCTTAGATCTACTGAAACAAGACTAAATATCTATCGAGCGCCTGCTCTGATACCAATTGAAAATGCATGTGAGGCAAATAAAAGTGCAGAAAACACAAATTTTTTTAGCGAAGTTCCAATTTTCTACCCCGAGGACCTCGTCCATATTTCAAATTCACTAGAACAGAAATTAATTACACCAATCGAAAACGCATAGATCAAAACCTATTGAACTATCGCTCCGTTTAGTACCATGAACTCTTCATGATAAACTAACTCTGAGCTAAACTCCCTCCGAGCCTAGACTTTAGCTCTTCGGAATCTCTGGACCACGTCACACCCAACGCACCAAAGTACTCCCACATGTACGTCAACACAAACGCACCAACATGACTTTGGAAACGGAATCAAGCACAACATGCGTTAACACCACCACCAGCACCAACAAGAATGTCTTCTCTAACAATGCACATTCCTTGGTCACCATAGGCACACACCGTAAAACTATGTCGCACACGATCACCCACATAAACACTCATTCTTTTGGGTTATTTGTGGTCACAAGGACACCTTCTCATTAGTCCACACCCCTCCTTACATATTTGATTCTCCATGACTCTCCAATCACACAAATAGAAGATTTCTTTTTTGTTAGGATATTTCCAAATCTTTTTGGAAATATTCTCTTTTTCCTTTATCTTTTAGGAGATGTTCTTTTTTCCTTTACCTTCTCCTAAGAATATGTAAACACTCCAACGCTGCTATATTCTCTCCAATATCTTCATACAGCTCAACAAACAACTCTTGGATGGAATCATATAAGCTATTGCTCATATCAAATCAATCACATTACTCCATGTCCTGTGTCACGTCTTGTATCATATCTTGTACAACTCGGTGTACTACTCTGCGACTGATACATCGGATGCATCTTCATTATCCCATTGTATTGCTCTATATGTGAAATCAACAACCATATAAAACTATGTCGCACACAATCACCCACACAAACACTCATTCTTTTGGGTCTTTTGTGGTCATAAGGACATTTTCTCATTAGGCCACACCCTCCTTATATATTTAATTAATCTTGCTCTCCAAGACTCTCCAATCACACCAATAGAAGATTTATTCTTTGTTAGGATATTTCCAAATCTTGTAGGAAATGTTCTCCTAAGAATATTTAAACACTCCAAAGCTGCTATATTCTCTCCAATATCTGCATACAACTCAATAAACAACTCTTGCACGAAATCATATAAGCTAGTTTCGTTCATATCTCATCAGTCACATTACTCCACGTCCTGTGTCACGTCTTGTATCACGTCTTGTACTACTCCGTGTACTAGACTGCGACTGTTACATCGAATGCATCTTCATAGTCCCCCTGTTTAGCTTTGTATGTGAACTTAACAACCATATCTTCAAGTGTTTCTTTAGTAACGCCATTCTCCTCCTGCTTGAGTAACATCATGGTCAAAAACTCATTTAAACTTTGTCTTTTTTTATGAGCTATCTTCTGATCCTCACATTATATCAACTTAAACAAGACCAAATCTCTATCGAGCGCCTGCTCTGATTCCAATTGAAAATGAATGTGAGGCAAATAAAAGTGCAGAAAACACAAATTTTTTTTAACGAGGTTCCATTTTTCTACCCCGAGGACCTCGTCCAGATTTCAAATTCACTAGAACAGAAATTAATTACACCAATCGCAAACGCATAGATCAAAACCTATTGAACTATCGTTCCGTTTAGTACCATGAACTCTTCATGATAAACTAACTCTGAGCTAAACTCTCCCTGAGCCTAGACTTTAGCTCTTTGGAATCTCTGGACCACGTCACACCCAACGCACCAAAGTACTCCCACATGTACGTCAACACAAACGCACCAACATGACTTTGGAAACGGTATCAAGCACAACATGCTTTAACACCACCACCAACACCAACAAGAATGTCTTCTATAACAATGCACATTCCTTCGTCACCATAGGCACACACCGTAAAACTATGTCGCACACGATCACCCATATAAACACTCATTCTTTTGGGTCATTTGTGGTCACAAGGACACCTTTTGGTTAGTATACACCCTTCCTTACATATTTGATTAATCTTGCTCTCCAAGACTCTCCAATTACACAAATAGAAGATTTCTTCTTTGTTAGGATATTTCCAAATCTTTTAGAAAATATTCTCTTTTTTCCTTTATCTTTTAGGAGATGTTCTCTTTTTCCTTTATTTTCTACTAAGAATATGTAAACACTCCAAAGCTGCTATATTCTCTCCAATATCTTCATACAGCTCAACAAACAACTCTTGGATGGAATCATATAAGCTATTGTTCATATCACATCAATCACATTACTCCATGTCTTGTGTCACGTCTTGTATCATATCATGTACAACTCGGTGTACTACTCTGCGACTGATACATCGGATGCATCTTCATTATCCCACTGTATTGCTCTGTATGTGAAATCAGCAACCATATCTTCAAGTGCTTCGTCAATAACACCATTCTCCTCCTCCTTGAGTAACATCATGGTCAAAAACTCATTCGAACTTTGTCTTGCCTTCGGAACTATCTTCTGATCCGCACCTTAGATCTACTGAAACAAGACTAAATCTCTATCGAGCGCCTGCTCTGATACCAATTGAAAATGCATGTGATGCAAATAAAACTGCAGAAAACACAATTTTTTTTTTTTTTAACAAGGTTAGATTTTTCTACCCCCATGACCTCGTACATATTTCGAATTCACTAGAACAGAAATTAATTACACCAATCACAAACGCATAGATCAAAACCCATTGAACTATCGCTCCGTTTAGAACCCTGAACTCTTCATGATAAACTTACTCTGAGCTAAATTCCTTCTGAGCCTAGACTTTAGCTCTTTGGAATCTCTAGACCACGTCACGCCCAACGCACCAAAATACTCCCACATGTAGGTCAACACAAACGCACCGACATGACTATTGAAATGATATCAAGAACAACATGATTTAACACTACCACCAGCACCAACAAGAATGTCTTCTCCAACAATGCACATTCCTTGGCCACCATAGGCACACACCATAAAACTATGTCGCACACAATCACCCACATAAACACTCATTCTTTTGGGTCTTTTGTGGTCACAAGGACACCTTCTCATTAGGCCACACCCTCCTTATATATTTGATTAATCTTGCTCTCCAAGACTCTCCAATCACACCAATAGAAGATTTATTCATTGTTAGGATATTTCCAAATCTTTTAGGAAATGTTCTCCTAAGAATATGTAAACACTCCAAAGCTGCTATATTCTCTCCAATATCTTCATACAGCTCAACAAACAACTCTTGCACGAAATCATATAAGCTAGTTTCCTTCATATCTCATCAGTCACATTACTCCACGTCCTGTGTCACGTCTTGTATCACGTCTTGTACTACTCCGTGTAATAGTCTGCGACAGTTACGCAGAATGCATCTTCATAATCCCCCTGTTTAGCTTTGTATGTGAACTTAACAACCATATCTTCAAGTGCTTCTTCAGTAACACCATTCTCCTCCTGCTTGAGTAACATCATGGTCAAAAACTCATTCAAACTTTTCTTTTCTTATGAGCTATCTTTTGATCCTCACATTAGATCAACAAAAACAAGACAAAATCTCTATCGAGCTCCTTCTCTGATACCAATTGAAAATGAATGTGAGGCAAATAAAAGTGCATAAAAAACAATTTTTTTTTTTAACGAGGTTTCATTATTCTACCCCGAGGACCTCGTCCAGATTTCGAATTCACTATAACAGAAATTAATTGCATCAATCGCAAACGCATAGATCAAAACCTATTGACCTATCGTTCCGTTTAGTACCATGACCTCTTCATGATAAACTAACTCTGAGCTAAACTCCCCCTGAGCTTAGACTTTAGCTCTTTGGAATCTCTGGACCACGTCACACCCAACGCACCAAAGTACTCCCACATGTACGTCAACACAAACGCACCAACATGACTTTGGAAACGGTATCAAGCACAACATGCTTTAACACCACCACCAGCACCAACAAGAATGTCTTCTATAACAATGCACATTCCTTGGTCACCATAGGCACACACCGTAAAACTATGTCGCACACGATCACCCATATAAACACTCATTCTTTTGGGTCATTTGTGGTCACAAGGACACCTTTTCATTAGTCTTGCTCTCCAAGACTCTCCAATCACACAAATAGAAGATTTCTTCTTTGTTAGGATATTCTCCTCCTCCTTGAGTAACATCATAGTCAAAAACTCATTCAAACTTTGTCTTGCCTTCGGAACTATCTTCTGATCTAATGAAACAAGACTAAATCTCTATCGAGCGCTTGCTCTGATACCAATTGAAAATGCATGTGAGGCAAATAAAAGTGCAGAAAACACAAATTTTTTTAACGAGGTTCGATTTTTCTACCCCCAAGTCCTCGTCCATATTTCGAATTCACTAGAATAGAAATTAATTACACCATTCGCAAACGCATAGATCAAAAGCTAATGAACTATCACTCCGTTTAGAACCCTGAACTCTTCATTAATAAACTAACTCTGAGCTAAATTCCCCCTGAGCCTAGAGTTTAGCTCTTTGGAATCTCTAGACCACGTCACGCCCAACACACCAAAATACTCCCACATGTAGGTCAACACAAACGCACCGACCTGACTATTGAAACGATATCAAGAACTACATGATTTAACACTACCACCAGCACCAACAAGAATGTCTTCTCCAACAATGCACATTCCTTGGTGACCAAAGGCACACACCATAAAACTATGTCGCACACGATCACCCACATAAACACTCATTCTTTTGGGTCATTTGTGGTCACAAGGACACCTTCTCATTAGGCCACACCCCTCTTATATATTTGATTAATCTTGCTCTCCAAGACTCTCGAATCACACCAATAAAAGATTTATTTTTTGTTAGGATATTTCCAAATCTTTTAGGAAATGTTCTCCTAAGAATATTTAAACACTCCAAAGCTGCTATATTCTCTCCAATATCTTCATACAGCTCAACAAACAACTCTTGCACGAAATCATGTAAGCTAGTTTCGTTCATATATCATCAGTTACATTACTCCACGTCCTGTGTCACGTCTTGTATCACGTCTTGTACAACTCTGTGTACTAATCTGTGACTGTTACATCGAATGCATCTTCATAATTCCCTGTTTAGCTCTTATGTGAACTCAACAACAATATCTTCAAGTGCTTCGCCAGTAACACCATTCTCCTCCTGCTTGAGTAACATCATGGTCAAAAACTCATTCAAACTTTGTCTTTTCTTATGAGCTATCTTCTGATCCTCACATTAGATCAACTAAAACAAGACAAAATCTCTATCGAGCGCCTGCTCTGATACCAATTGAAAATGAATATGAGGCAAATAAAAGTGCAGAAAACACAAAATTTTTTTTTAACGAGGTTCCATTTTTCTACCCCGAGGACCTCGTCCAGATTTCAAATTCACTAGAACAGAAATTAATTACACCAATCGCAAACGCATAGATCAAAACCTATTGAACTATCGTTCCGTTTAGTACCATGAACTCTTCATGATAAACTAACTCTGAGCTAAACTCTCCCTGAGCCTAGACTTTAGCTCTTTGGAATCTCTGGACCACGTCACACCCAACACACCAAAGTACTCCCACATGTACGTCAACACAAACGCACCAACATGACTTTGGAAACGGTATCAAGCACAACATGCTTTAACACCACCACCAACACCAACAAGAATGTCTTCTATAACAATGCACATTCCTTCGTCACCATAGGCACACACCGTAAAACTATGTCGCACACGATCACCCATATAAACACTCATTCTTTTGGGTCATTTGTGGTCACAAGGACACCTTTTCGTTAGTATACACCCTTCCTTACATATTTGATTAATCTTGCTCTCCAAGACTCTCCAATTACACAAATAGAAGATTTCTTCTTTGTTAGGATATTTCCAAATCTTTTAGAAAATATTCTCTTTTTTCCTTTATCTTTTAGGAGATGTTCTCTTTTTCCTTTATTTTCTACTAAGCATATGTAAACACTCCAAAGCTGCTATATTCTCTCCAATATCTTCATACAGCTCAACAAACAACTCTTGGATGGAATCATATAAGCTATTGTTCATATCACATCAATCACATTACTCCATGTCTTGTGTCACGTCTTGTATCATATCATGTACAACTCGGTGTACTACTCTGCGACTGATACATCGGATCCATCTTCATTATCCCACTGTATTGCTCTGTATGTGAAATCAGCAACCATATCTTCAAGTGCTTCGTCACTAACACCATTCTCCTCCTCCTTGAGTAACATCATGGTCAAAAACTCATTCGAACTTTGTCTTGCCTTCGGAACTATCTTCTGATACGCACCTTAGATCTACTGAAACAAGACTAAATCTCTATCGAGCACCTGCTCTGATACCAATTGAAAATGCATGTGATGCAAATAAAACTGCAGAAAACACAATTTGTTTTTTTTAACAAGGTTCGATTTTTCTACCCCCATGACCTCGTCCATATTTCGAATTCACTAGAATAGAAATTAATTACACCAATCACAAACGCATAGATCAAAACCCATTGAACTATCTCTCCGTTTAGAACCCTGAACTCTTCATGATAAACTTACTCTGAGCTAAATTCCCCCTGAGCCTAGACTTTAGCTCTTTGGAATCTCTAGACCACGTCACGCCCAACGCACCAAAATACTCCCACATGTAGGTCAACACAAACGCACCGACATGACTATTGAAATGATATCAAGAACAACATGATTTAACACTACCACCAGCACCAACAAGAATGTCTTCTCCAACAATGCACATTCCTTGGCCACCATAGGCACACACCATAAAACTATGTCGCACACAATCACCCACATAAACACTCATTCTTTTGGGTCTTTTGTGGTCACAAGGACACCTTCTCATTAGGCCACACCCTCCTTATATATTTGATTAATCTTGCTCTCCAAGACTCTCCAATCACACCAATAGAAGATTTATTCTTTGTTAGGATATTTCCAAATCTTTTAGGAAATGTTCTCCTAATAATATGTAAACACTCCAAAGCTGCTATATTCTCTCCAATATCTTCATACAGCTCAACAAACAACTCTTGCACGAAATCATATAAGCTAGTTTCCTTCATACCTCATCAGTCACATTACTCCACGTCCTGTGTCACGTCTTGTATCACGTCTTGTACTACTCCGTGTAATAGTCTGCGACAGTTACGCAGAATGCATCTTCATAATCCCCCTGTTTAGCTTTGTATGTGAACTTAACAACCATATCTTCAAATGCTTCTTCAGTAACACCATTCTCCTCCTGCTTGAGTAACATCATGGTCAAAAACTCATTCAAACTTTTCTTTTCTTATGAGCTATCTTTTGATCCTCACATTAGATCAACAAAAACAAGACAAAATCTCTATCGAGCTCCTTCTCTGATACCAATTGAAAATGAATGTGAGGCAAATAAAAGTGCAGAAAACACAAAAATTTTTTTTGGCGAGGTTTCATTATTCTACCCCGAGGACCTCGTCCAGATTTCGAATTCACTATAACAGAAATTAATTGCACCAATCGCAAACGCATAGATCAAAACCTATTGACCTATCGTTCCGTTTAGTACCATGACCTCTTCATGATAAACTAACTCTGAGCTAAACTCCCCCTGAGCTTTGACTTTAACTCTTTGGAATCTCTGGACCACGTCACACCCAACGCACCAAAGTACTCCCACATGTACGTCAACACAAAAGCACCAACATGACTTTGGAAACGGTATCAAGCACAACATGCTTTAACACCACCACCAGCACCAACAAGAATGTCTTCTATAACAATGCACATTCCTTGGTCACCATGGGCACACACCGTAAAACTATGTCGCACACGATCACCCATATAAACACTCATTTTTTTGGGTCATTTGTGGTCACAAGGACACCTTCTCATTAGGCCACACCCCTCTTATATATTTGATTAATCTTGCTCTCCAAGACTCTCGAATCACACCAATAAAAGATTTATTTTTTGTTAAGATATTTCCAAATCTTGTAGGAAATGTTCTCCTAAGAATATTTAAACACTCCAAAGATGCTATATTCTCTCCAATATCTTCATACAGCTCAACAAACAACTCTTGCACGAAATCATATAAGCTAGTTTCGTTCATATCTCATCAATCACATTACTCCACGTCCTGTGTCACGTCTTGTATCACGTCTTGTACTACTCCATGTACTAGTCTGCGACTGTTACATCGAATGCATCTTCATAATCCCCCCTGTTTAGCTTTGTATGTGAACTTAACAACCATATCTTCAAGTGCTTGAGTAACATCATGGTCAAAAAGTCATTCAAACTTTGTCTTTTCTTATTAGCTATCTTCTGATCTCACATTAGATCAACTAAAACAAGACAAAATCTCTATCGAGCGCCTGCTCTGATACCAATTGAAAATGAATATGAGGCAAATAAAAGTGCAGAAAACACAAAAAATTTTTTTAACGAGGTTCCATTTTTCTACCCCGAGGACCTCGTCCAGATTTCGAATTCACTATAACAGAAATTAATTACACCAATCGCAAACGCATAGATCAAAACCTATTGACCTATTGTTCCGTTTAGTACCATGAACTCTACATGATAAACTAACTCTGAGCTAAACTCCCCCTGAGCCTAGACTTTAGCTCTTTGGAATTCTCTGGACCACGTCACACCCAACGCACCAAAGTACTCCCACATGTACGTCAACACAAACGCACCAACATGACATTGGAAACAGTATCAAGCACAACAAGTTTTAACACCACCACCAGCACCAACAAGAATGTCTTCTCCAACAATGCACATTCCTTGGTCACCATAGGCACACACCGTAAAACTATGTCACACACGATCACCCACATAAACACTCATTCTTTTGGGTCATTTGTGGTCACAAGGACACCTTCTCATTAGGCCACACCCCTCTTATATATTTGATTAATCTTGCTCTCCAAGACTCTCCAATCACACCAATAGAAGATTTATTTTTTGTTAGGATATTTCCAAATCTTTTAGGAAATGTTCTCCTAAGAATATTTAAACAATCCAAAGCTGATACATTCTCTCCAATATCTTCATACAGCTCAACAAACAACTCTTGCACGGAATCATATAAGCTAGTTTCGTTCATATCTCATATGTCACATTACTCCACGTCCTGTGTCACGTCTTGTATCACGTCTTGTACAACTCTGTGTACTAATCTGTGACTGTTACATCGAATGCATTTTCATAATTCCCTGTTTAGCTCTTATTTGAACTCAACAACAATATCTTCAAGTGCTTCACCAGTAACACCATTCTCCTCCTGCTTGAGTAACATCTTGGTCAAAAACTCATTCAAACTTTGTCTTTTCTTATGAGCTATCTTCTGATCCTCACATTAGATCAACTAAAACAAGACAACATCTCTATCGAGCGACTGCTGTGATACCAACTGAAAATGCATGTGAGGCAAATAAAAGTGCAGAAAACACAATTTTTTTTTTTTAACGAGGTTCGATTTTTCTACCCCGAGGACCTCGTCAGGATTTCGAATTCACTAGAACATAAATAATTATCCCAATCACAAACACATAGATCACAACCTATTGAAATATCGCTCCGTTTAGTACCATGAACTCTTCATGATAAACTAACTCTGAGCTAAACTCCCCCTGAGCCTAGACTTTAGCTCTTTGGAATCTTTGGACCACGTCACACCCAACGCACCAAAGTACTACCACATGTACATCAACACAAACGCACCAACATGACCTTGGAAACGGTATCAAGCACAACATGCTTTAACACCTCCTCCAGCACCAACAAGAATATCTTCTCCAACAATGCACACGCCTTGGTCACCATAGGTACACACCATAGATCAAAACCTATTGAAATATCGCTTCGTTTAGTACCATGAACTCTTCATGATAAACTAACTCTGAGCTAAACTCCCCCTGAGCCAAGACTTTAACTCTTTGGAATCTCTGGACCACGACACACCCAACGCACCAAAGTACTACCACATGTACATCAACACAAACACACCAACATGACTTTGGAAACGGTATCAAGCACAACATGCTTTAACACCACCTCCAGTACCAACAAGAATATCTTCTCCAACAATGCACACGCCTTGGTCACCATAGGTACACACCATAGATCAAAACCTATTGAAATATCGCTCCGTTTAGTACCATGAACTCTTCATGATAAACTAACTCTGAGCTAAACTCCCCCTGAGCCTAGACTTTAGCTCTTTGGAATCTTTGGACCACGTCACACCCAACGCACCAAAGTACTACCACATGTACATCAACACAAACGCACCAACATGACCTTGGAAATGGTATCAAGCACAACATGCTTTAACACCACCTCCAGCACCAACAAGAATATCTTCTCCAACAATGCACACGCCTTGGTCACCATAGGTACACACCGTAAAACTATGTCGCACACGATCACCCACATAAACACATAAACACTCATTCTTTTGGGTCATTTGTGGTCACAAGGACACCTTCTCATTAGGCCACACCCCTCCTTACATATTTGATTAATCTTGCACTCCAAGACTCTCCAATCACACAAATAGAAGATTTCTTCTTTGTTAGGATATTTCCAAATCTTTTAGGAAATATTCTCTTTTTCCTTTATATTCTCCTAAAAATATGTAAACACTCCAAAGCAGCTATATTCTCTCCAACATCTTCATACAGCTCAACAAACAACTCTTGGACGGAATCATATAAGCTATTGTTCATATCACATCAATTACATTACTCTATGTCCTGTGTGACGTCTTGTATCATATCATGTACAACTCGGTGTACTACTTTGCGACTGATACATCGGATGCATCTTCATTATCCCACTGTATTGCTCTGTATGTGAACTCAACAACCATATCTTCAAGTGCTTTGTTAGTAACACCATTCTCATCCCCTTTGAGTAACATCATTGTCAAAAACTCATTCAAAATTTGTCTTTCCTTCTGAACTATCTTCTGATTCTTACCTTAGATCTACTGAAACAAGACTAAATCTCTATCGAGCGCCTGCTCTGATACCAATTGAAAATGCATGTGAGGCAAAAAAAAGTGCAGAAAACAACAATTTTTTTAACGAGGTTCGATTTTTCTACCCCCGGGACCTCGTCCATATTTCGAATTCACTAGAACAGAAATTAACCAATCGCAAACGCAAGATCAAAATTTATTGAACTATTGCTCCGTTTACAACACTGAACTCTTCATGATAAACTAACTATGAGCTAAATTCCCCCTGAGCCTAGACTTTAGCTCTTTGGACCACGTCACGCCCAACGCACCAAAATACTCCCACATGTAGGTCAACACAAACGCACCGACATTACTATTGAAAAGGTATCAAGCACAACATGATTTAACACTACCACCTGCACCAACAAAGAATGTCTTCTCCAACAATGCACATTCCTTGGTTACCATAGGCACACACTGTAAAACTATGTCGTACACGATCACCAACACAAAACACTCATTCTTTTGGGTTCACAAGGACACCTTCTCATTTGGTCACACCTCTCCTTACATATTTGATTAATCTTGCTCACCAAGACTCTCCAATCACACAAATAGAAGATTTCTTCTTTGTTAGGATATTTTCAAATCTTTTTAGAAAATATTCTCTTTTTCCTTTATCTTCTCGTAAGAATATGTAAACACTCCAAAGCTGCTATCTTCTCTCCAATATATTCATACAGCTGATACGATTAGAGTTTTAATCCCTAGATCTACACTGCAGGTGCATAGACGCGACAGTAGTATATAGGGTATCGAAATCCACAGAAACTCTAGACCTTACGATAGATTGTAGAATTGTCAAATTAAGGTAGGTGAATTAATGAGAAACTAAATAGCAAAGCAGAAAGTAAATCAATAGCAGAAGTGGTTTTGTAACCAAGTACTAAAAGCGTCAAGTCTAGAGAGTTCTCAGGAAATCAGACAAGCAGATTAACTATCAGTCAGTATCAAATTAAGTTCAGTTCTAGAACTCAAACACAAATATAGAACTAACCAACTTTCGTTGTGAGAATTCTCTAAGTCTAATAGCAGAAACCCAATTTTTTTTTTTTGCAATTCCTAACAGATTAAACTAGCCTTAAGTGCAAGTTTGATTTGTTCACAATTCAATTAAACCAAATTTCTTTGCGGATAATTAAATTGTTCAACCTAAATAGTTGAGATTCTAAACCACACTTTCGTGTCAATTTAATAACCTAAAGTCTAGATTCTAAGTGATCAGGTTAGAAACTAGTATTAAGCACAATTCAGGTTGAAGAACAATTAAGTTATGAATCCTAAACTGATAAATTAATCTAACAAGTCATGAAAACCCTAACGAGAATCACTAAACTTAACTATGAATCTACTCAGACATGATTAATGAAACACAAATCAATGAATGAATAAACTGCATAAATAGATAGTAAGGAATAAAAGGGGTTCAAAATCTTCTCCATAAGCAGGAAGCAATACAGGTTCAGATCAGCCCCAAAAGCTCTAAAATCTCTATGCTCAAAGTATGAAAGCATAAGTAAAGCCTTGCCTAAACAATGGCTTAAAAACCCTAATATAATGATCTAATCACGGCTGGGGCTTCTTTGTAATTATGAGAAACTTCTGGGCGAAAGTGCAATTTTTAAACTCTTCATTAAACTTGCCGAGAATTGCCAGACTCGCGTGTGCATCGATCGACACAAGTCTCCAAAATGGACAGTGAACTCTTCTTCTCGGGTAAGTGCTCCAAAATGCTCCAGAATGTGCCATAAAGTCCAATTCCGCTCCAAACGTACTTAGACCTGTAAACATACCTAAAAGACTCCAAAACATAATAAAATACTCGAAAAATAAGACATATACCATGGTTAAAAACCCTAAAATCCATGGTATATCAACTCCCCCACACTTAGCCTTTGCTTGCCCTCAAGCAAAACAGAGAACTAGAATATGGTGAAGAGGTTTGAAAACTTTCAGAAACTCTTTTCATCTTAGAAGCAACAACACTCACATTCCCCTTAGTAAGCCACATGAAAAATTCACTTGCAAGACATCAAGACCAACATATACTTCCCCCACACTTAGCAACTGTCCTGAGTAAACTCCACAATCAATCCAAAGCATTCAAATTCACCCTACTGACTTCTATAAGCATTTAAGTGCGGTCTCACCTAAGGATTATCGATCAAAGGGCACATGGATTCTTACTCTGTTAGCTCTAGACCACCATACTATGGTTCCTTTCTTCTCTTTTCCCTTCCTTAGCAACTGATTTTTCCCCATTGGGTATCAATTTTTTTTTTATCAGTGCTCTTCCTGTTATGGGGTGTACTTTGGACACATTCCATGGATGCACATGAGGTAATAGGGGTCTCTACCAATCCCGCGACCACTTCGGAGCTACTAGCTCATCCTCAGTTTATTATTCCCTTTTTTTTACTTTAAGGAAGGGGAGATGGGAACCTTACTTGGACAAGTTTACAATCTGTGTCAGAACTAACAGAGGAATCTGACTCAAGGTATACCAAGCCCTTAGGTGAGAGAATTAAGTCAAAATTAAAGGTGAAGTCGGTAAAGGATTCTCTGAATACCTTACTTGATATGGGTGTCCTCAGTAGGCTGATCTGCATTGGGTTTTCTAATAGTCATAGATTGATCATGCAAGCTCATCCCAATGGTTACTTAACTTCCTGCAACTGTTGTTAACTTCTCAAAAATTCACTGTTCTTACTTAAACTGTTTTGACTCGATAAAACAAAATTTTTGACTGACTCTAAGAAAACAAAAGCGTGCGTCAGTAGCTACCTCCCCCACACTTGAAACACACTGTCCCCAAAGGTGTCAAGCCTAGGATTGGTGAGAAAAGAAATTGGAATGAAACAGACCGAGAAGGGTCAGAACACTTACCTGTCGTCGGCCTGCGTCGATCGATGCCACAAGGGTGTCGATCGATGCAAGGCGATTATGCTCACGGTTAAGTAGATATCCGGTGTCTGAACCGCAATTGAATCGGCAAACCGTAAATCGCAACTACGTCGACCGATTTACTAAGTGTGTCGATCGATGCAGTGCGATTCTGCCTGTTTTTCTCACGCCTTTGAACACACACAAAAACAGAAAATTAAAAACACCAAATCAAAACGAAAAATGAAAACAAAAACGAACCTAAAAGTGGGTTGCCTCCCAATCAGCGCTCTTTTAACATCATTAGCTTGACGTTTTAGCTGAATCAGGCAGAGGGTGCATCATCCAGAGGCAGAATCTGACTTCTAGGAATCTCGGCCTTAGCCCAATAATGCTTCACCTTTGTCCATTCACAGTGAACTCCTTACCTTCCTGGCTGATTAGAACGACAGCTCCATAAGGGCGTACTTCCTTGATCGTGAAAGGACCAGACCACCTCGATCTCAGCTTACCTGGAAACCATTGCAAACGAGAGTTATACAAAAGTACCTGATCATTAGGCTCAAATTTTCTAGAGACAATCTTCTTGTCATGATAAGCTTTAGTCCTCTCCTTGTATAGCTTTGAGTTCTCATAAGCAAAATGCCTAATATCATTCAACTCATTAAGCTGCACCAATCTCCTCTCTGCAGCAGACTTAAGATCGAAATTCATCTGCTTCACAGCCCATGCTGCTTTGTGCTCAAGTTCTATTGGCAGATGACATGCTTTTCCATACAGCAGATGAAATGGAGTAGTCACAAGTGGTGTCTTGAATGCAGTCCGGTAAGCCCATAGTGCATCATCTAGCTTTGCTGCCCAATCCTTCCTTGTCTTCCCAACTGTCTTCTCCAAGATCTCCTTGATCTGTCTGTTAGAGACCTCGACTTGCCCACTAGTCCGAGGGTGATAAGGAGTAGCAACTCGGTGATGAACTCCATGCTTCTGTAGCAGCTTCTCGAAGACCTTATTAATGAAATGAGATCCTCCATCACTAATTACTATCCGAGGTACTCCAAATCTAGGGAATATGATGGTCTTAAACAGCTTAATAACCACCAAAGAATCATTGGTTGGACTAGCTATTGCTTCCACCCACTTAGACACATAGTCCACAGCAACCAAAATGAACTTATAACCATAGGACGAGGGAAAAGGACCCATGAAATCTATGCCCCAGCAATCAAAAAACTCAACCTCAAGAATGAAATTCTGAGGCATCTTTTGCTTCTTACTGATTTTCCCTCTCCTCTGACAGGCATCACACTGAGAGAAAAAAAGAATGAGCGTCTCTAAATATCGTAGGCCACCAGAAACCTGCTTGCAGAACCTTAGACACAGTCTTGAAAGTAGCAAAATTTCCAGCATAATCTGATCCATGACAGTGGAATAAGATATCTGGAACCTCTGATTCAGCAATGTATCTCCTGTAAAGACCATCCGAACAGTGCTTGTAGAGATAAGGCTCATCCCAATAGTATCGTCTGAGCTCTCTGAAGAACTTCTTCTTGGCATACCCCTTTAACTCATCTGGTTCAGTCTCTGCAGCCAGGTAATTAGCTATATCTGCATACCAGGGTCGATTAGTCATTGCGACAGCATCAACTTCGAAGTCGTATTGTCCAATTTGAACCTTAAAAGGTTCTGGGTTCGTATGCGCACTGCAGCGATTGTCGCATAGGGCAGCATCGAACGTTGCATCCTCGTCACATGCATCGATCGTCACAGATGTTGCAACGATCGACGCAATGCGACTAATCCGACAGTTCTGCAAATTTCTGTCCAAATCCATCTCAAATACTGTCCCGATCATATTGACGTTCTCCTCAGGCAAGAAATCATTAATGGGCACGTCTTCTTCAACCAGAATCCTTGACAGATGGTCAGCAACTCCATTCTCAACTCCCTTCTTGTCCCTCACTTCAATGTCAAACTCCTGAAGCAACAAAATCCATCTCAACAATCTTGGTTTAGCATCCTTCTTCTGCATCAGATATTTCAGAGCTGAATGATCAGTGTGTACAATCACTTTGGAACCAACAAGATAGGGGCGAAATTTCTCAAATGCAAAGACAACAACCAACAACTCTTTCTCTGTAGTGGCATAGTTTCTTTGTGCATCATCTAGTGTCCTGCTGGCATAGTAAATAGCAGGAAGCTCTCTGTCCTTCTTCTGCCTAGAACAACTCCTACAACATAATCACTTGCGTCGCACATTACCTCAAAAGGTAAATCCCAATCTGGTGGCTGAATTATAGGAGTACTCACTAATGCTTGCTTGATCTGTTTAAATGCAGTTTGACAATCTGCAGTGAGCTCAAACTTGGTATCCTTACACAACAAAGCAGTTAGTAGTCTAGCAATCTTACTGAAATACTTGATGAACCGTCTATAGAAACCAACATGTCCAAGAAAGCTCCTCACAGACTTCACAGAATCAGGCGCCTGAAGGCTGGTCATGACCTCAATCTTAGCGTGGTCTACTTCGATCCCTACTTCAGACACTCTATGTCCAAGAACAAGGCCATCTCTGACCATGAAATGACACTTCTCCCAATTAAGAACCAAGTGCTTGTCCTCACATCTAGTTAGCACTTTACACAGATTATCCAAGCACTCATTATAAGATGACCCGTAGACTGAAAAATCATCCATAAACACCTCCATAAAGTCCTCAATCATATCAGTAAATATGGACATCATGCATATCTGGAAGGTGGCTGGTGCATTACAAAGTCCAAAAGGCATCCTGCGGTATGCAAATGTGCCATATGGACAAGTAAAGGTAGTCTTTCCCTGATCCTCTGGATGGATGGGAATCTGGAAGAAGCCTGAATACCCATCGAAGAAGCAATAGTAAGGGTGATTTGCTAACCTCTCCAGCATCTGATCAATGAAAGGTAAAGGGATATGATCCTTCCTTGTCGCAGCATTGAGCTTCCTGTAATCTATGCACATCCGGTGTCCAGTCACAGTCCTTGTAGGAATCAGCTCGTTCTTCTCATTCTTCACTACTGTAACTCCACCATTCTTAGGCACTACATGGACTGGACTAACCCAATCGCTGTCTGAAATCGGATAGGTGATCCCAGCGTCTAGGAGCTTCATGATCTCCTTCTTTACCACATCCTTAAGATTAGGATTCATCCTCCTTTGATGCTCAACAGATGTCTTAGACTCGTCCTCAAGATGTATTCTATGCATGCACAGCTCCGGAGAGATACCTGAAATGTCATCAAGAGAAAAGCCAAGAGCTTTGCGATGTTTGCGCAGCTTTCTTAGCAGTAAAGTGAGCTCTGCGTTGTTCAAACTAGCATTAACAATCACTGGATATGTTGAATTAGGTCCAAGAAATGCGTACCTTAGCCCGGATGGAAGTTGTTTCAGCTCAATTTTCGGGGCTTTTTCCTCTGCCCAATCACTGTCGACATGCGACGATCGATGCACTAGATGTGTCGATCGATGCAAAGTCGTGTCAGACACATTTAATTGCATCACTTTCTCAGCAGAGTCCATTAGCCTCGCATAGCAGATTGCGGGCTCGTCTTGCAGATGCTCCAGCTCCATTATAGAGCTCAGTAAAGCTCTCTCCAGTGGATCTTTTGCATGTGTCTTGTGAAAGTAATCCGCAGCCAAATCACCGAGAGTATTCACATAAAAGGTCTGTCCGTCGATGGTTGGTCTCTTAGCCAGCTTATCCATATCGAAACTCATCTTCAGATCACCCACATTTAGAATTCTAGTCCCCTTCCTGCAGTCAATCATAGCACCAGCAGTGACTAAGAATCACTACAAGAAAATCGAGTATTGATAGCAGAACAGGATAGCACGAATTTGGAAATTGCTATTATAGATGGTCAGATTGGTTTGAGTACTCTATTACAGCAATAAAATAGTGCTAAACTGTTTTTCCATTAAGCGGGAAACCTAAATTAGATTCTGGAGCCCAATTTCTGCTATCCCGCTCTAGATGTGAAACACTTAGTGAAACGTTAAATATTTGAGCGCCTTTATTTATTTGAGATCACTAACCAAAAATAAAAACAGATAGAGCTGGGAAAAAAAAACAGCTCCCTTGATTTCTCGGATATTCCATCTCCGCCACGATCCTCTCAGCAACGACGACCACGACGAGCATCAATTTCTCACCATCCTCTCTCCCACTTCATATATTCATTATCATCATCTAAGATTCAAGTCAGAGAGAAAAATCTTCGAAGGTAATCGGCCAAACCGATTTGCCTCGGTTTACCAAAAATCCCCTAAATCGTTTCTTTTCTCCGATCATCAGCATCACTTGATTGAATATACGGAACCCCTAAATGCATTTTCGTCTCATTTCAGGTTGATTTTGTTTTCGTTTTTTCTGATTCAAATAAAGGTTTCATCGTTTCGTCTTCTATTAATGTCCAATTTCTTGTAAATTTCAATATCACTACCCAGATTGTGTTTAGTTGAAGTGAAGTATCAGAATAGTAATGGCGCTCTGCAACTTTATTCTAAACCTTGGGAGATTCCCGTTGCAAGGATAATCATTGAGTTCCTTTGAAGAAATACTTCAATTCCTGTTCGTGTTCTTCTAATTTGCAGAGATCCCAAGAATTTGTGTTTCTTGAATTTCCAAGTTGTTTGAAGGCGAAAAGGTTTGTTTTTGCATTAGGTAAAGGTAAAAATGTATGTTTAATGGCTATTTTTGTTCTGTCTTGATTCTATCTTAACTATTGTTTATTTAGATTTAAGAGTTGATTCATGTGGAATGAAACACAACATATCATAATGGTGCAATTTGTTTTCAAGTTCTCAGAGACACAAGTCGGGAAGGTGAGTCATCATTTCATTATCTATTTCTCCCTAATTTGATCGTGAAATATCTCTGTTGATACCAAATATCTCAATAAAATTTTTCAGGCCTCAGAAAAGAGGAACACAGTTGGAGATATGACATTGAAGATGCGACGGAAGAGGTAATGAGAGCTTCAACGGTGCTGGAAAATCTACAACTCGATAGGAAAACTCGGAACCTATCATCATCTTGGAGGTAAAGCTTCCAAGGCTCTCTCTTTCTATATATCATGTACCTGACAACTTTGGATTGAATCCAGGATTCAACTGAAAAAGAAGTTGTGGTAATATGTTCGATTGGTTTGGTTGGTGATGTAGGAATGTGAGGGATGGAACAAGTGAAGAAGAATGGAAAGATTGATATGGCTTTTGTTGTGAATTAGTACGTTGATATATATATTATATATATGTGTGTGTGTGTGACTCTTTCTATTTCTTTTTATTGTTTTAAATGTTTGCCACTGGGTTTCTTTGTCTTTTTGTTTTTCTTTGCAAAAGAATTTGTTTGAGAAGCGATTGGAAGTAAAATTTCATTATCTATTTCTCCCCAATTTTATCGTGAAGGCCCAATTCTTCTTCTAGTTTGTTGTTTGTGTTCCACATGTGTTATGTTTGTAGTTTAACTTATGTTTGGTCCATTAGTAAGTTTTTTTTGGTGTGGTTATTGTAGGAACGAGATAAAGAAACTGGGGAATAAAGAGCATCATTTGTGTAAGAAGAATGACTATGCTGGCTTCGGGCAGAAAGCACTTAATCTTGTCTGAATGGTAAGTGAGAAAACACTTGTTAAAACATATGTTATTTTTGAAGTCTTTGAACTAAAACGATAGGATAAAGTAGTTCATTGATCTATAACTGTTAACCGGCAGCTCTCTGGACTCCTAAATGAAAAAGAGGTTGTTTATGTAGCTTTGAATAAATGGGTAGCTTGGGAGGTTGAATTTCCCATTATTGCTGCAGCTAAAGCTTTGCAAATCTTAAGGAAGAGAAGCCAATGGAACCGTGTGACTCAAGTAAGTAACATGACTTCCTGTGCTTATAGATGTTGCCATGAGTTGATTGGTTTAGTTGAAAAAAAATCAGGTGGCTAAGTGGATGTTAAGCAAAGGCCACGGCCCTACAATGGGAACAGACGCTACCCTCTTAATGGCATTTGATATAGACGAAAGGGCTGATGAGGCAGAATCAATATGGAACATGATTCTGCACACGCATACACGATCCATCCCAAGACGCTTGTTCACTAGAATGATATGTTCGTATGCTCATCATGACCTTCAAGATAAGGTTATCGAGGTAAATCAGTTGTCTTGCTTTTAAAATTTTAGCTAACTATAAACTCTCTGCAACATATATGACTTGCTATTGAACTTATTTCTTTTGTTCTTCTCTTTCAGATGTTTGCTGACATGGAGGAGCTTAAGGTGAGGCCAGACGGAGATACAGCGAGGAGAGTGGATTAAGCGGAAATGCTGGTAGTTGAGATGGATGCCTCGACAGTTTGATTCAGAAGAACACATAGACTTGCTAGTTTTTTACGAACCTTGTTGTTTGTCTTTTTGTAATCTATCCCTTTGTCTTCTAGTTTCACTTTACATCTTTCTCATATATCATATATGTTAATAAGAAGTTTTGTAGGTTTGAAACATTTTATTTAGAGTTTAGGGTATTGTAGTATAGGTTTAGGGTTTAGGATATTGAAGTAGAGGGTTTAAAATTCACACATAAACATCATATAATATACCAAAACAAATCCAATATTTATAAAAAGAATTCAAGTATAATTATTTTCTTCATTTACAACTTTAACTATATACCCTAAACACAAACTTTAAACCGTAAACATACCTTTAATTAATCATAAATCTAAATTTGTTAACATCAAATAATATAGAAAAAATTAACACTTATAAAAAATTCTAAACTCTAAAAGCTAAATATAATATATATAATTAAAATATAACCAATTTACAAATTAATTTTATTTAAGGTATAACATCACATAATTTGTAACTAGTTCTACAATATATAGTTTAACTTTTATTAATTTACCACATCTTACAAAAGTAATCTACAAACTAAAAAAAACATCTCAAACATAACCCTAACTAAAAAAAAAAATCAATTATAATTATTTTCTTCATCCTAAACTCTAAAACCTTAACTCTATACCCTAAACACAACCCTAAACCCTAAATTTTCGGAATTTAGGCGGACTCTTCAACTTTCATCAAAAAATTTTGAGTTTTGAAACATTTTATTTATAGTTTATGACATTATAGTATATGTTTAAAGTTTAGGGTTAGATTATTGGAATATAGGGTTTAGGATTCACACTTAAATCTATACTATAATGTCTTAACTCTAAACCCTAAACCTATATTCCAATATCCAAACCCTAAACATTAATTTTATAAATAATATTTAATATCTTAGTGTTTTATCTCTATTAACATTATTATATTTAAAATCTTTAAATTCTCTAGATTTTTTTTCTCATCTTCTAGTTTAGGGTTGATAATTTAAATATAAAACAAATTTTAAGTATAATAATTTTATAAATCTTAATTCTAAAAACTAAACATAATATATTATCAAATTATACCATCAAATAATTTGTAATATTTCTTAGGTATATAGTTTGAATTTATTAAATTACCACATATTGCAAAAGAAAAAAAAAACAGTCACTAGCTAAAAAGATATAAAATAATAAAATGTTAAATTGGAAAATGTAAATTAAAAATTTGGCTTAAACTAGAACAACAGATAGAAAAGATGACTTTTCATTGGCTAAATTATAGACACAAAGATCACACCTCCTTTGTTATCCATCCGTAGATCAAACTAAAATCAACGGATGTAATTAGTTGTGGTAACTTACTCGTTTCGTTTTTTTGTGGTAAAGCCCTAGTTACTCGCTCTACTCCTCCTGAAGTCCTTTCTCCATCGCGCCGCAGATTGTGAAGCCCTGAAGATACAAGCTCGTAAATTTTGCAGAAACTTTCAGCGTGGCGAGTAATTTCTCTTCTTCATCTTCTTCATTTTTCTTTCTTCGATTTTAGGTTGTGTTTATTCGTTACTTGTGTGTTGTTTTAAAGAGACGATTCAACTGCAGAAACTCAGGGTTCTTGCTCTATATTTTGGGTTTAATTTGTGTATAAATGAACCAACAAGCATCTACTGACTTTGATTGATGTTCGTCTTCGTTTCCGCCATGAATGAACATTTTATTTGCTTCTGATTAGTTGGGAATCGACATGTATTAGAAGCATGTTTCTGTGTATGTGGTATAGACCTAGTTATTGGATTCATCTTCATTGTTGCTGTTCTTGCTGTTGTAGATATGGGGGAAGATGTAAATTTATCATCCACGACAAGCTAAGCCCGATCATCGTCAGGGTTTGGTACACAATCTGGAGATCAGCAGCAGCAACAACAACAACAACAACAGAAGAGGTCGAACCCTTTTGGATTTGGTGTAGTAGGCGATTCCAATTCCAATCGACCAAATCAATTACAGGTTCTCCTGTTGATTTTCCTCTTTTAGGATTGAAGTATTGGTTTCGATAAAATGTGCCTCTTCTTGAATCAATTGGAGACATGATGAATGATGCTTTTGCAACTCAGCCTTTTCAGAATACATGGCAACGAACTCCTTTTACACCTGGTGGTGATGTTGTGGTGCTGCTGCATCTGCACAACAGACTGGTAAACAGACGCAGCAGGAATCATAAGTGGGTATCTATCTTTGCATATACTCAAGAAGATTTGTTTTTTGGATTCGCCTTAGATTCTGCTTATTACGTATCAATTCTCCTTTCGCGCTTACATACTTTCTCCCAAAAAGAGAAAGGTACGTATATTGCTGATATATGAAAAAACTATTGATAAGACCCAATATGTTTGTGCAGGATATATTCTTATTATAGTGGAATTTCTTTGAATGGTTTTTCCTTTGTATAATGTAGTAACTAATAGTATTCTTAAATTTATTGAAAATGGTTTACGGGAAACCCTGAACACTACTGCTGGTGTGCAAGTGTCTTCAGCCATAGAACAAGGTTATGGCGTACTCCTATAGTTCAAACGTAGTCTTCCTCGTTGATGTACCAAATTCATTAAGGTTGCATATCTTTTGCTCATATTTCCATATCAGGCACATATGTTGCACCGACTCTGCAGCAGAAACAAGAACATTCTCTTATGGGATTTTAATTCTTACAGCTTATTGGGATTCTGTAGGATAAAGAGCAGAGACAAAGGAGTTGAGCTGCTTCATTTGCAGTGTCTAACTTCCCGAGGCTGGAAACTCCAAAGGACATTGATCACTTATGGATCCCATTAATGGACAGTTGTTGCCTTGTTGGCACATGTAACGTATTGAACACCACATAATCCATGCTAAAAGAATATAACCTTCAGATATTAGGGTTGAGTCTGTATCATAACTTTGCAATCTGTGTCATAACTTTGCAATAATCTGAGAAAAATTAATTAATGTATCTAATTTTCTCTCTTAGCTGGCATGTGTTGGGAATGTCCTGAAATCTACCGTACTATCTCTAGAAAGTATGATAAGTGTCGAGATCAGACATAAGTCATAAATACTGGGTGATCATGATGGCTTGCTAGAGTCCGCTCATGATCTATAAGTTTAGGACTTATTACCAGTATTGTATGATCCCTAAGGGTCACACACCATAGCTAACGGGAAAGTTAAAATGGAATTAATACGGTAAGATGCAATGGCATTTACTGTATTAGATCAGAGAATTGGGCCAGACAAAATACAGGCTTTTGTCTGATTTGTGTCTTGGGCCCAAAAGATTAATGAGCCATTAGTCTAATGACTTGGGCCCATTAATGAGAGATAAAAGGAATAAGAAACCCTAAGGAAGAGGTGTTTCCCTGCGATTTTCTCCTTGTGGCCGCGAGCCTCTCTCTCTCTAATCTCTCTCTCTGATCATCCATATCTTTGGTCTAGCAGCCGTCCCTTGCTTGTAAGAGTGTGGATACTCAAGGAGGAATAGGTGATTAATCTGTTCTAGCTGATCTTGTCATTACCATCAATCCGCTGTGCAATCCATAGGTAATGTTACAGGTTTGTTTTATGATTCGTTTTGCAAGAACCTAGATCTGTTTAAGGATTTGTGTTAGGTTGTAATTGAGAATTAAACCTTGAACAAACACCATAATCCTTCAGTGGTATCAGTGAAGGAATGTTTAGTTGATCCTGATTCAATTCTTAGATTCATATCAACCTAAACATGCGATCTAGGTTCTTCTCAGAATAGAAACAAATCATGATCTCACCTTATACCTGTTTGCAGCGGAAAGAGATGGTATGTCTGAGATCAGAGAAACACCGAGGGATGAATCCTCCAAAGGTTCACACACGCGATCACAGAAAACGGCTGCTAGACCACAAGGAGCTCGGCGCAGAGAGAGAGAGAGTTTTCGGCTGGAGTGTTAGGGTTAATTGCTCGGAAACTCGAGTTTTACCTTATAAAACTTGTCTGATTCCGTTTGGGCCATTTGGCCCAAACACCAATTAACTAGACGGCATTCGCGCACTGTGTCGACCGATACCCCTTGTGTATCGATCGACACACAGTGCCTAAACCGTTTTATTCTCTCTAAGTACAGTAAATGCCTAGCACTTTTACCGTACTTCTGCTAAACCGTTCCTACACATTTTCCTGTTAGCTTAGGCGTGTGACCCATATGGGATCATATAATAAAGGCAATAAGTCCAAGACTTATAGATCATGAGCGGACTCTAGCAAGCCATCATGACCCCCAGTATTATATGACTTATGTCTGATCATTGACATACTCTTACTTTCTAGAGACAGTACCGAGATTACTGGACACAATTCCAACAATCTCCCACTTGTACTGGAATCTCTGTATTCATAATCCTTTTGTCACAATATCTCGATTAGTCATAAGGCAAGATTGGTGTCATCCTTATAAAGCCTAATCTTGTTCATCGGACTCTGATTCGATACTGACAATCCAAACGACTCGGGACAGTCCGTTTGAGCATGGCCATGCATTTTCCAGTATTCAAATCTCCGATTGGCCTAGAGATATTCACTCCATTTATATTGGAGGGACAAATTCCGTCTTGTTCCATCACTGTAAACTATTCATTTCATAATGTACCCAAACAAGGTCCTTATAACTATCGCAGAACGATAGCGTTAGACAATGATCAAAGTGCATCAGTCCATGTGCAGTCACATGCATGCGAACTCAGGTCTAAGGACTATACTCTATAGTCGTAGTAAGAATCTCTTATGACACAGATATAAATATCCTGAAGAGTTCTTATAAGCGGGTCTTGTCCGGTCGTATGTTCCCAAACATACACCTATGTACTGACTTTGATGCCGCGCATCTATGACACACTGAGACTTTGTCATAAGTCACGTACCAATCCAGTCTCACACGGTTGTTGGTGTTCCAATTTCAACAACCTTCGACTAGGGACGGGATGATATAAACATCTATCAAATATAGGGTCTCATGATCAAGCTAAATGACTTCGATGACTCAAGATCAAGTCATTTACTTCGATGACCTATAAAATGGTTCATATCATTTTGGAACGATTATTTCATCACAGTTAAAATAATCTTGAAATAATAATTTCATTAAACATAAGAATGTTTTACAAGAACATATCAAATAACTAAATAAAATCCCTCAAACTCCCACTCAAATTTAGATTACATTTCTATGTCTCTAATGCCTACAGCTTCAGTCAGAAACTCGAGCTTAGGCCTTGGGAGTGGCTTTGTCAACGGATCAGCGACGTTATCATCTGTCTGAACTCGGCTGATCTTGACTTCCTTTCTATTAATGATGTCACGTATCAAGTGAAATCTTCTTAGAACATGCTTGGATTTCTGGTGTGATCTTGGTTCCTTTGCCTGAGCTATAGCACCATTGTTGTCACAAAACAGTGCTAGAGGCTCAGCCGCATCTGGTATCACACCTAGTTCAATAATGAACTTTCGTATCCAAACAGCTTCCTTCGCAGCTTCTGAGGCGGCGATATATTCAGCTTCTGTAGTGGAATCAGCAACGGTGTCTTGCTTGGAGCTTCTCCAACTGATTGCACCGCCGTTCAGACAAAAGATATAACCGGACTGTGACCGGAAATCATCTTGGTCTGTCTGGAAACTTGCGTCCGTGAATCCACTGACTTTAAGCACATCACTTCCACCGTACACTAAGAACTTATCCTTAGTATGTCTTAGATACTTCAAGATATTCTTTACGGCAATCCAATGGTTTTCACCTGGATTTGACTGGTATCTACTCGTCATGCTCAATGCATAAGCAACATCAGGACGAGTACAGATCATGGCATACATGACAGATCCTATTGCAGATGCATAAGGAATATTCTTCATGCGCTCAAGCTCAGCAGCCGTCGTAGGGCTCTGCTTCTTGCTTAGCGTTGTGCCATGTACCATTGGCGTGAAGCCCTTCTTGGAATCCTTCATGCTGAATCTTTGTAGGACTTTGTCAATGTATGAATCTTGACACAAGCCTATCAGCCTTCTAGATCTATCCCGGTAGATCCTGATTCCAAGAACGTATGCGGCTTCACCCATGTCTTTCATGGAAAAACAACTTCCAAGCCAGTCCTTTACCGACTTTAGCATTGGAACGTCGTTTCCGAGAAGCAGTATGTCATCGACATACAGAATAAGAAATACAATCTTGCTCCCACTAGATTTCTTATACACGCATTGTTCTTCTTCGTTTCTGATGAAGTCAAATTGCTTGATCGCTTCATCAAAACGAAGATTCCAGCTCCTCGATGCTTGCTTCAATCCATAAATGGATTTATGAAGCTTGCATACTTTTCCAGCATTCTTTGGATCTATGTAACCGTCAGGTTGTGTCATATACACATCCTCTTCCAGAATACCATTCAGAAAGGCGGTTTTCACGTCCATCTGCCAAATTTCATAATCATGAAAAGCTGCAGTTGCTAGTAGAATCCGAATAGATTTCATCATAGCCACTGGTGAATAGGTTTCATCGTAATCCACACCGTGAACTTGTCTGAAACCTTTTGCCACCAACCTGGCTTTATAAATCTGGACATTTCCATCCACGTCAATCTTCTTCTTGAAGATCCATTTGCACTCGATGGCTTTTACACCAGCGGGTAAGTCAACCAACGAAAACACTTGGTTGACCGACATGGAGTCCATTTCGGAATCAGTGGCCTTGCGCCACTTGGAGGAATCTGGGCCCATCATGGCTTGATTGAAGTTCGATGGTTCATCACCATCAATGATCAAAAGATCATGACAGTCAGTCACGAGGAATCCTTGATATCTCTCGGGTTCGTGACGGATCCTCCCGGATCTTCGAACTTCAGGTACTACAGGTTCAGGCTCTACAATTTCTTGTAGGTCCTCCTGCTGCTCCTCCTCATGAGGTTGAGCAGTATCCTGTTCATCTTGAATTTCTTCAAGCAGTACCTTACTCCCACTGTCTTTCTTAGAGAGAAACTCCCTCTCAAGAAAATTATAATCCCGGGCAACAAAGATCTTGTTCTCGGAACGTAGATAGAAGTAATAAGCCTTGGTTTCCCGTGGATAACCAATGAAGTAGCATTTGTCAGATTTTGGTGTAAGCTTGTCTGAGATCAATATCTTGACATAGGCTTCACAACCCCAAATTCTGAGATAAGACAGCACTGGAGCTTCTCCAGTCCATAATTCATATGGTGTCTTTGCTACTGCTTTCGTTGGCGCTCTATTTAGAGTGAACACTGCTGTTAGCAGAGCATATCCCCAAAGGGATATTGGAAGGTCTGTGTGACTCATCATAGATCGAACCATATCCAATAAGGTCCGATTTCTCCTCTCAGACACACCATTCCATTGAGGTGTTCCGGGAGGAGTGAGTTGGGATACTATCCCACACTCTCTTAGATGATCACTGAATTCTTGGCTTAAGTATTCTCCTCCTCGGTCGGACCGAAGAGCCTTAATGCTTTTGCCAAGTTGGTTCTGTACTTCATTTTGGAATTCTCTGAACTTCTCAAAAGATTCAGACTTATGTTTCATTAAATAAACATATCCATACCTACTGAAATCATCAGTAAAGGTAATGAAGTACTGATAGTTTCCTCTTGCATATGTGGACATTGGGCCACACACATCAGTGTGTATCAGGCCCAATACGTCACTGGCCCTCTCGTTAGGTTTATTAAAGGGGGCCCGTGTCATTTTGCCCATCATGCAGGATTCGCATTTCTCACATGACTCAAAGTCAAATGAGCCAAGAAGTCCATTCGAATGGAGCCTCTTGATGCGTTTCTCACTGATGTGCCCTAAACGACAATGCCATAGAAACGTTCGGTTCTCCTCATTAGGTTTGAACCGTTTGGTATTAATGTTATAAATTGGCGCGGATTGATCGAGTATGTAAAGCCCATTCATAAGAGGGGCAGAACCATAGAACAAATTGTTGCGATTGAAGGAACATAATTTATTCTTAACTGAAAAATCATAACCTTCCAAATCCAACAAAGAAATTGAAATAATATTTCTGCTTATAGCAGGTACAAAATAACAATTATTGAGTTCTAAAATCAATCCCGAAGGTAAAGACAACAAGTAAGTGCCTACAGCTAGCGCTGGAACTTTCGCTCCATTCCCAACTCGTAGCTCCACTTGTCCTTGCTTCAGCCTTCTACTGTTGCTGAGTGCCTGCATATTAGTACAAATATGAGCCCCACAACCAGTATCCATAACCCATGAGGTATTATCAGAAGTAGTTGTATTAACTTCTATAACAAAAATACCTGTTGAAGAAGTCTCAAAAGTCTTCTTCTTCAATTCCTTTAGACCTTCCTGGAATTTCTTACATTCTCTCCTCCAATGCCCTGGTTCTTTACAGAACCTGCATATGTCAGTTGGCCCAGCCTTTGACTTGGGCTTGGGCTTTGGCGTGTCCTTGTCCGCGACTTGGACAGCCTTGGCCTTTCCCTTATCCTTAGCAGAGGATTTCTTAAACCCCTTGCCCTTCTGCACCATAAGCACATTGGGGTCCTTGGCGGTTTTCCTCAAATTGGGCTCCGCAGTCTTGAGCATTCCGTGAAGCTCAGGCAATGTCTTACTCAAGCCATGCATGTTAAAGTTCAGAATGAACTGATCATAGCTTGCAGGTAATGACTGCAGAATGATGTCGCAGGCAAGTTCCTGGCTGATTGGGCAGTCGAGTTTCTGAAGATGATCGAGATAACCCATCATCTTCAAGACAAGAGGACTCACTGCCGCATTCACAGCCAACTTGCAGTCCAAGAGGTTCTTAACTGTTTGAAACCTCTCAGTCCTAGCCTGCTCCTGAAAAAGCGATTTCAGGCTTGCCATTATCTCGATGGGTGACAATACACTCTCGAACTGTTTTTGCAGCTCCGGAGTCATTGTCACCAACATCAGGCAATAGGCATCATTTTCATCTGACGAATGCTTTTCCCAAGCATTATGCAGAGTCTTGGCGGCATATCCTTCTTCTCCTGCTTGAGGACTAGCCTCAAGTTCCTTGACCACGTCAGGAAGTTCGTTCCAGTCAGCTTCTCCTTCTCGAGAACAGACCGGATCGAGAATGTGTTTTGTGTGCTTGTAGTAGTCATAGCTGAAATATATAGATAAAAAGGTTATTAGTTAAAATGTTCAAAATGATTAATCTCGTATTAAATTTAATATGATTAATCACGCATTATATTCAATAACATAAGTTACCCTCAATAGAATATAATGATTCCAAGATCCACATATAACTAAGATTAAAGTGGGCCACTGGCCGTCACCAAACCTTAGCTTATATCGGTAAGCCCTATATCGGCTAATTATATCCGTGATATAACTCTTGGTTGTGAATCTGGGCCCGAGGCCCAATTCACTCTGATGTCTCAAGGCCCGGGACTCCCGATGGCCCAGTCAAGAAAACCAGACTATACAGTCATGTAATCATTAATGTCTGGGACTCCCAATGACATTTATGAATCACAAACCGTCTTATCCACGCAAAAGCAGACACCCTCACACTGTAAGGCCATGAATACAATTGAATGGGCTTCGACAGCTGACATAGAATGGACAAGACATCCAACGCTTGATATTATTTGAGGTTCGTAGGTTTATTTAAAAATTCATTCCCAAAATAGAAGATTACTATTTCGGGAAACTTTCCATTTTTGGAAACCTACTATTTTTGGAAACTTTCTAAAATTGGAAACTTTCTAAAAACGGAAACTTTCTAACATTAGAAATTTCTTAAAATCCGAATCATGCAAATCTAGAAACTTCTATAAATTAAGAAACTTTCTAATTTCAAAATATCGGAAACTTTAATTTAAAATCGATTTATATTCTTTATAAAATAAATTTTAAATTAATCTGAAGAAAGACTCAAATAATTGGCCCAATTGTTTTAACTTCTTGGCCCGAGGCCCAAGAATTGGTCCATGTCCAAGACATGACCCAATTGTCCAATTAAATGACATAACCGGTCTGGTTCATTAAAATTGGTCTAACCAAATTTTAATTACTACGATGACCACAATTGTCAACCGGTTATTTACTAAACCGGATTTTCTCAATTTATTTGGTCCAACCAAATCAAATTAGAAAATCCTGGTTTAGGCACTAAATCCAATAATTCTTTCGACATTGGATTTCTTGTCCTGGTTTAACCAGACTTAATAAAATTATTAAATCTGTTTATTAAACCAGGACGAATTAATTTTAATCAAAATTAAACCGAGCCTTTAAACCAACCATGTCGATCGATGGACCAACCGTGTCGATCGATCCATCAACCGCATCGGTCGATGCTCTTAGCATCGATCCTGCATCGACCGTGCATCGATCCTGTATCGATCGATGCTCTCACACATGCACTGAACCGAGCCAAAACCCTAACCGTGTCGATCGATGTGCACCAACCGCATCGGTCGATGCACCAATATCGAACCTGCATCGATCCTGCATCGATCGATGCTTTCACGCGTTAACAGGGTTAGCCGATAGACTGTATCGACCGATCCATGCGATCGTATCGATCGATCCATGCGATCGCAGTCGATACAGACCTCTTGAAATCGCATTCTACCAAATCATATAGCTTGGTTTCTGCAATTTTATGTGTGTTTAGATTTCAATTCTTGTTGCTTAAATGGTTTCTCTTATCAGTAGTTGATTCAAAACACTTTTAAACAAGAAAACAATCCTAAACATTGAATCTAAAAAAGAAAAACCAGAACCATTGGCTCTGATACCACTGAAGGAATGTTTAGTTGATCATGATTCAATTCTTAGATTCATATCAACCTAAACATGCGATCTAGGTTCTTCTCAGAATAGAAACAAATCATGATCTCACCTTATACCTGTTTGCAGCGGAAAGAGATGGTATGTCTGAGATCAGAGAAACACCGAGGGATGAATCCTCCAAAGGTTCACACACGCGATCACAGAAAACGGCTGCTAGACCACAAGGAGCTCGGCGCAGAGAGAGAGAGAGTTTTCGGCTGGAGTGTTAGGGTTAATTGCTCGAAAACTCGAGTTTTACCTTATAAAACTTGTCTGATTCCGTTTGGGCCATTTGGCCCAAACACCAATTAACTAGACGGCATTCGCGCACTGTGTCGACCGATACCCCTTGTGTATCGATCGACACACAGTGCCTAAACCGTTTTATTCTCTCTAAGTACAGTAAATGCCTAGCACTTTTACCGTACTTCTGCTAAACCGTTCCTACACATTTTCCTGTTAGCTTAGGCGTGTGACCCATATGGGATCATATAATAAAGGCAATAAGTCCAAGACTTATAGATCATGAGCGGACTCTAGCAAGCCATCATGACCCCCAGTATTATATGACTTATGTCTGATCATTGACATACTCTTACTTTCTAGAGACAGTACCGAGATTACTGGACACAATTCCAACAATCAGAGCCCAGGTTATTAGTTTCTTGTAATTTGGATCTAAAATGGTGTTTAATTGTTTGTTGAATCAATAGTAAAAGAATTGATTAAGATCAATTAAACCCTAATCTATAAGGTCTCGGATCTTAGCTGATGTATCGATCTCATTATGACAAGGCTTGAATCGCAAGTAAACCCTAATCGTGATCATGTTATGATCTCGGTTATGATTTAAAAGCGTGTGCCGTCAATCGCTTTGTTGTACCTTGGTCACGGATCAACTTACAATCATGCGGCCGTGATCCTCAGTGATCGAAAGCCAAAGGATCGCGTTTTGATTGATCATTGGATCATTCGGCCGTGTGTCATAATGATGTACCATGCGATGATCGAATTGGTCCCTAATCGGCTATCATATGGTCTCGACCGTATGATTGATGAGCCGATCGAGTGATCATGGAATTATGCGATCGATCGATCAAGTATCGGCCATGTGCTTTTGCCGATTGGATCGAGTTGATGTATTGATCTTTGATCACTTGTATCGCTTGGAACGCGTGATCGTTTGGGCCGAGATCGATCAATTGATCGTGAGGCCGAGGGACGGATCATGCGTTAATGGGCCGAGTTGGATCTTGGATCCGATCGTTTGGCCCGTTAAATTTTTACGTCCCGCGAATAGTCAATCGGTTAAACCGAGCTTCGCGGTTCTTTGCCCAAAACCACACCGATTAAACCGGTCCATTTAATTGGCGGTTAATCGTGTGTTTAAAGCCTTAAACCGCAAGTTAAATCAAATTGGCTAAAACACTAGGTGTTTCTTCCCGGTTTTGGATTTAACTGAACCGATCCAATTTAATTGGTGGTCCAAGCGGTTAACCCGAATCGCGGTTTACTAGAAATTATTTAATACTTGGTATTATTTAATTTCTGGTTAAACCGGATTGAAATTCAAAAATTGAATTTTTAACCTAAACCGAAGGCTGGTCTAAGTTTGATTTGGTTGGACCAAATAATTTAGAACTGGTCTGGTTTAGTAAATAACCGATGGTTTTGATAGTTAATTTGGTCTTGGACCAGAATTAATAAACCGTATCGGTTATGTCAAATTATTGGGCCAACTGGAATTCTATGGTCTTGGGCCAAGAATTGGGCCTATAATTTGTGACCCAACCCAAAATATTTAATAAAATATTAAATTAGAAATTTCTATTTTTAGTAAGTTACTAAATTTAGAAAGTTTCTAAAATAAGAAAGTTTCCCAAAATAGCAATCTTCTATTTTTGGAAATAAAACTTAAAAATCCTCAAAAACAATATCAAGCTTGGATGTCTTTCCAATCTTGTCAGCTACTTAACGCTTATTTGATTACAGATATGGCTTACAGTGTGAGGTATCTGTTTTCGCGTAAGTAAAGTAGTATATAGTCACTAATTTCATTGGGAGTCCCAGACTTTAGTGATTATTTGGCTGTAAGAGATTGGTTTCCTTGACTGGGCCATCGGGAGTCCCGGGCCTTGAGACATCTGGTGAATTTGGGCCTCGGGTCCAATTCACAACCGAGAGTTATATGAGATATAACTAGCTGTGTGTATGCTTACCAAGTAAAGCTAATTCCGGGTGACAGCCAGTGGCCCACTTTGGATTTAGCTGAACATGGGTCTCGGAATCATTGTATTCTTATGAGGTTAAACAAAGAAATTTTGAATACAATGCGAGTTTTCTTATAAGTTATTAAGATTACTCTTTTATGAACTAAATAACTAAAACTCTATTTATCTCTAATTTTCAGCTATGACGAGCACAAACAAACAAAACACTTTCTCGATCCGGTATGTCCTTGAGATGGACAAACTGAACGGATCAAATTTCTTGACTTGGTCGCGGAACCTGAGACTAGTTCTCAGGCAGGAGAGAAAGGACTATGTCCTTGAAAGAGCTCTCCCCGTGAGGATCGGGTCCAATGCCTCTCATGCAGTATATAAAGCTTGGAATAAGCATTATAATGATGCGGTAGATGTGCGTGGTCTGATATTGGCTACCATGGACTCAGATTTGCGGAAGCAATATGAGAACATGGAGTCGCCAATAGAGATGATCAGCAGCCTGAAATTGAAATTTCATGAGCAGGTAAGAGTGGAGAGATACCAGTTGGTTAAATCTCTCACTAGCTGCAAGCTACCAAATGATCATCCAGTAAGTCCTCATGTCAGTAAAATGATGGGTTACATTGATAACCTGAGGAAACTGGATTATCCAGTTAGCCAGGAATTGGCAACTGAGATCATTCTGCAGTCACTGCCGTCAAGCTATGATAAGTTCGTAAGGAACTATATCAAGAAAGGCTTAACGAAGACGTTGACTGAACTGCATGATATGCTCAAGACAGTTGAGCCAAACGTGAAGAGTACCCTGTACAATCTCATGAATGAGAAGGGTAGGTTTACTAAACCTAATGCTGACAAGGGTGAAGACAAAGTTGTCCTGATTTTGAATCATGGCAAGCGTGTGTCTTCTGAGCCCGAGTCAGATACCTCTTACGTTGGTAAGTGCTGCTACTGTAAAGAGACTGGGCATTGGAAAAGAGATTGCATTAAATTCATGGAAGATTATGAGGAGTTGAAGTTGATGTATGAGACTACTTCCTCAGGTATTCATGTTATTACTTCAAGTTATACCTTATAGGTATTGATTACTGGTTGTGGCACTGATATTTGTTATAATATGCAGAGCCTGAGCAACAGTAGAACGTTGAAGGAAGGGCAAGTGGAACTGCGTATCTGGAAAAAGCTTGGGAAGCTGCCTCAGCCGTAGGGTTTTCACTTGTAAATGCCTTTGAGGCTTGGTTTTGTATTAAGTAATTGCTACAATGTACCTGCTTTAAGCATAGTTGTTTTTCATTTTCTTATAAAGAATTTGAATGTTTTTCATTTTGATAAAGACAAGTTTTGTTCTTTTGATCTTAATGAAATGTTAATTGTAGCACCCTATTCAAGGAATGGGTTTTATATCTTAAACCAAAGAGTGCCTTGATATAACATAAATACCGAATTGGTTTAAATCTGATGAATTAAACCTGATTTTTCTTGGCATAAATGTTTTGGTCACATAAAGTAAGTCGGATTCAGAAACCCCATAGTTATGGACTTTTGGGCTCATTTGAATGGATATCTTATGAGACTTGAATTCTTCTTACTGGACCAAAACACCAAGGGCCCATCTTAGCCGAGCTAGAGAAAAGCCCAAAGGCTTATTAGACATTGGACATACTCATGTATGTAGTCCGATGAGCAGTAATGCCAGAGAAAATTTCCTGTACTTCATTGTCTCTACTGATTACTTCAGTGAGTGTGACTGTGTTCATTTGATGAGACACAAGTCGGAATCTTTGATATGATCGAAAGAGTTCCAAAATGAGGTATAGAATCTGAGTGACAGAAGTATTGAGACTCTGGATTAGATCACGAGTGAGAATACTTAAGTCATTGATGGTGTGATCATCTAAATGAGTGTGAAGTCGCTTCACAGCTCATTTCTCCTGAAAAACCTAGAGGTGTTTCTGTGAGAAAGAATCAGATCTTATTAGAAATGATTAAAGATGAATCACACGAATCTTCCAAGATATTCTTTAAGAATAACGCTCTAAAATATCTAAGTTTACGCTGAAATAGTTCCACCAATATCAGTTGAAAGACACCACGTAAATGTGGATTGGAATCGATCCAAATTCGTCTTTACTGAGTATTTGTAGTTGTGCTACTTCGCTGGTTGTCCTAAGGAAACCAAGGCTTGTTACTTTTACGTCCGTTCTGTTTTCTAAGAAGGGAAGTTACTTTCCAAGAAGAACAGTGGGAGTAAAAGTATAACTCGAAGAAATTCGAGAAATACAGGAGGCTGCTCAACCTGTTGAGGGAGAGCAGCGGATGGATTTACAGATTTCTGTAGAATCTACACCTGTAGAGCCTGAAGTTCGCAGATATGAATGAATCAGTCACTAATCCGAGAGTGATTTCTCGTCATTAGTTGAACCTGATGATCATTGAAAGTTCGCATGATCTGATGATCATTGAAAGCGACGAATCTGCGAAATTCAAAGAAGCGAAAGTGAGCCCGGACTCCGAAAAATTACATTTGTGTAAGTTAGCTTCATCGATCCATTCATGGATGGAAGCAAACATATCGGAGTTGGAATCTTCGTTCTGTTGAAGTAGTCAAGGTTTTGACTTGAACAGGAACGAAATGGAACTGTGCGTTTACTAATAGATAAGTGGGAGCGATGTTGCATTTCTCATAGTGTATGTCGATGACATACTGATTCTCGGAAATAACGTCCCAATGCTGCAGTCGGTAAAGGACTGGATTGGGAGTTGGTTTTGTGATTGATACGGGTAAAGCCATGTATGTTCTTGGATTTTGGATCTAAAGATAGAGATCCAAAAGAGCTGGTAGGACAAAGTCAGGATTCTTAAATTGACAAAGTCCTACACGTAATCAGCAATGCAAGAAGGGTTTTATGCCAAATGTCACATGGCAATACGTTAAGCAAGAAACAGTATCCTACGATATCTGCTGAACTTGAATGCATGGATAGGATTCCATATGCGTCGGCAATTGGATCTATCATGTATGCCATGACACGTACTTGTTTTGATGTTGCTTTAATGTTAAGCAAGACAAGTAAAGACCAGTCAAATCCAGCAAAGAATCACTGGATTGCCGTAAAGAATATCCTAAAGTATCTGAGGAATACTAAGGATAAGTTCTTGGTTTACGGAGAAAGTGAGGTGCTACAAGTCGATAGAGTCTGAAAGGCAAGTTTCCAAAAGACAAAGATAATTCCTGGTCACAGTCCGGCTATATCTTGTGTCTGTCTGGCGGTGCAAGGCACTGTTGCTGACTCCATGACTTAAGCTGAACATTTCGCAGCTTTAGAAGCGGCGAAAGAGGTTGTTTGGATAAAAAAGTTCATCACTGAACTTGATGTGATTCCCAGCATAGATGAGGCTAGCTGCACATCAGAGGTCCAAAAACACCTTGAGGATAGGTATAACCTATTCCGTGAGATAAATGACAGAGATGTTAAGTAGATAAGCAAGTTTCATCGAATGAGAACGTTGCTAATCTATTAACGAAGCCACTCCTTATGCCTAAGCACGAGTCGCGGACTGTAGCTGTAGGATGAGTGAAATTAAGATGTAGTCTCAATTTCAGTGGGAGTTTGTAAAGGGCTTTACTTAGTTGTTTTGAAAGGTTCGTGTAAACATAATATTTTATGTTTATGAAATCTAATGATTTCTGGATTATTTTAACTGTGATATAAATAATCGTTCCAAAATGATTCATGTCATTATATATGGGCCATCGAAGTACATGAGTAGACTTGATCCTGAAACCCCATATTTAACGAAGTGACATAAATCATAGTGTCCATAGTCGAAGGTTGTTGAAATTGGAACAACAACAACCTGTTGAGACTAGATTGTGTTGAGACTTATGACCAAGTTTCGAGGGGTCATAGATGCGCGGCATCAAAGTCGACACATAGGTATATGTAGGGGAGCATATGACCGGACATGGCCCGCAAGATGAGAACTCTGCAAGATATTAATATTTGTGTCATAAGAAGTTCTCATATACGACTATAGAGTATAGTCCTTAGACCTGAGTTCGCATGCATGTGGCTGCACATGGAGTAATGCGCTTTGATCATTGTCTAACGCTGTTTCGTAACTGGGAGCTATACGGACCTTGGTTGGGTGTATTATGAATTGTGTTGTTCATAGTGATGGAACAAGATGGGATTTGTCCCTGCCGTTTAACGGAGGTAATATCTCTAGGCCAATCGGAGATTTGATAGCTGGTAAGAGAATGGCCATTCCCAAACGGACTTGCCCAAGTCGTTTGCATTGTCAGTATCAAATCTGGTCCGATAAACATGGTCTGGCTATATAAGGATGACACGCATCTTGCCTTATGCCAGATCGAGATATTAAGACAAAAGGACTAGGGAATGTAGGATTCCAGTACAATCGGAAGATTGTTGGGAATGTCCTGTGTAGGATTCCAGTACAAGTGGGAGATTGTTGGGAATGTCCTGAAATCTACCGTACTATCTCTAGAAAGTATGATAAGTGTCGAGATCAGACATAAGTCATAAATACTGGGTGATCATGATGGCTTGCTAGAGTCCGCTCATGATCTATAAGTTTAGGACTTATTACCAGTATTGTATGATCCCTAAGGGTCACACACCATAGCTAACGGGAAAGTTAAAATGGAATTAATACGGTAAGATGCAATGGCATTTACTGTATTAGATCAGAGAATTGGGCCAGACAAAATACAGGCTTTTGTCTGATTTCTGTCTTGGGCCCAAAAGATTAATGAGCCATTAGTCTAATGACTTGGGCCCATTCATGAGAGATAAAAGGAATAAGAAACCCTAAGGAAGAGGTGTTTCCCTGCGATTTTCTCCTTGTGGCCGCGAGCCTCTCTCTCTAATCTCTCTCTCTGATCATCCATATCTTTGGTCTAGCAGCCGTCCCTTGCTTGTAAGAGTGTGGATACTCAAGGAGGAATAGGTGATTAATCTGTTCTAGCTGATCTTGTCATTACCATCAATCCGCTGTGCAATCCATAGGTAATGTTACAGGTTTGTTTTATGATTCGTTTTGCAAGAACCTAGATCTGTTTAAGGATTTGTGTTAGGTTGTAATTGAGAATTAAACCTTGAACAAACACCATAATCCTTCAGCATGTACATTACATTTTTAGACCTCTTAATTGATCAAAACACTATCTTGTTGCCATATTACCTTAGTTTGATGTGTTAAGAAAAAGGTGGTTCTTCCTCTTCAAATGCAGGGAAGCAATATTCGACCATTGTGGGGGGAACGGCTCAGCTTTTCTTGCATCCTCGTTACTTGCACGGAGGAGCAACGAGCTCTGAGGTTGGAGTATATGCCTATGCTGCTGCGCAGGTGAAGAAGGCCATGGAGGTGACACATTATAAACCAAGTGGAAGCAACTCTAAGTTTGAAGAAATGATAGGAACAATGTTAGGAATATGTTAAATTTCTTGATATGTATTTTTTTATTATGTTTATGTAAAACATCTTTTAAGTTATTAATAAAAAATCAAATTTTAATTATAATTGTTTTTATTTAAATTTAATTGATTTTTAAATAATATTTCATAAAAAATTTAAAATAATATTATATAATAAATTTTTAATAGCTCTCATTAATATTAAATATGACAAAAAATAAAAGTGTTCATAAGATATACAACAACCATAAAGATTAGCCATTATAAATAATAATACAACAATTATAAAATGCTAATATAAAGTATAATATAACCCTAAAATATTGCCACCACAATATGTATTATTGCAAGAATAATATGCTACATTAATCTATAAAATGGCGATAAACCAATGCTGATGAAAACTATATAATCACATCAAAATTAGCGCTATCGTAGACAGATATATGATAGCATGTCAAATTAATGCTATCGTATATGGCGGATCTAAGATAGCAGCGGCAAACATAGCGTTTATGGAAACGCTACCATAGACATATGATAGCGTTTTCGTGGTGCTATCAATACCTATATTTCTTGTAGTGAATGGTCTACCCAAAATCAGTGGATCCCTTGGTTCTTCTCCATACTACAGAACCACAAAGTCAGTAGGAATCAAACAGTCACCAATTTTTATTGGCACATCTTCCAGCACTCCTTCAGGAATCCTGATTGTTCTGTCAGCTAGGACCAATGAGATCCTAGTAGGCATAAAGTCAGTCATCCCAAGTGTAACACCCCCGGCCCGGACTACGGACAATAGCCAAACCGGAAGTGCCACAAAATGTCAAATATCGAAAATGGTCCAGCCGTGCCCATAGTCTAGCCGGTCCATCGTCGATATCCGACCCTCTCGGCTAAGGCCTAGGGCTGGCCGACCCGTACCGTAGCCAAGAGTTGTGTTAGTTTGGACAACTAATATCAGTGGAATCGTGGAGTTTCAATAAAACACATTTTTATTATTAATATGTAGGTTCTATTACAAGACGTCATCCAAAAACAATACCGTTTATTGTGCACGAGTTAAAAACCTACATAATACAACCTCCACGTTCGTCTCACACTCACAACTCGGAGCTACACCAGCGGCCTAACGTCCGAACTTCCCTCTAGCCCGTCTATGGTTTCCTGTGAGACAAAATTTGTTTAATGAGCAACCATATGGGTTACCCAGTGAGTCCAGAACCCACTAACAAGTATTAAAAACCCATTCCGTCCCATAGCCGAAGCACAATACAATAAACATCACGCAAGCATCAAAATGCAATAACCAGAATAAATAAAAGCGCAAAGCAAAAGCTTTTAAAAATAACCCGCAAACATGACTCCAATCATGAATGCAAAACCCGTCTAGACCTTTCTAGACATCCACATGCAGAGGCCTCAAATGCACCGGTACCACCACCCAATTATCTCTCTGTGGCTAACCCCCGTCCAATCACCAGCAAAGGTTCATGTCCGGCACCACGCGTGGCTACCCCCGGCCATTCACCATCAAAGGTTCCTGGCCGGCACCACACCCGAATCCATGGGTAACCCGAATCCACGGGTAATCGTGTCGTCACACGAAAGCTCGGCCATGGGAGCGACCCAAGTAACCCTCCGAGCCTCTCCGAAAAGGCGGAGGACCTCAACGGGTGGTACCGAGAGCATTTCCCTAGAGTATCTACACATACTCTAGGATGCATGTCCTAGAACAATATTACACATGTTCTAGAACCAACTCACGTCTAACCTGCATGAAACACTCAAACATGCAATTAGAACACAAATCACACGGTGTAGGGTCTTGCAAAGGATCCGAAGATCACGGCAGCCACTACAACCGTCTCAACAAACGGATGGGAGACTCGCGTCTACCACATCCTCACCCATACGGGAAAACACCTTTTCCACAATCATTTCCGAGCGGATCACAATCCAGCCTCGTACTTATCACATATCATTTCCGGGTCCAACTGATCCCGTACTTATCACATTCCATTTCCGAGACGGTTCTCTAACCGATCCCGTACTTATCACATTCCACCTCGTACTTATCTCAACACACAAGCATGCATCAATCAATCAATCATGGACACAGTTGTCGTAAACCTTGGCCCATGCATCGGATTAAGCTTGCACCTCCGTGCGTTCTTAACCGACCCTGCATCACAAACGTTAACATGGTACCCAACCGAGTTCACGACCAACTGGTCCTCACGCAACAATCATTGCACTTAAGGATAAATACTCACAGTATTTCAATCCTTAAGGCGATACATGCACAAAACCCGTTAGCCCTAGCTATCGGGACTCACCTCTCCGGGTCCGACGACCCTAGACCTTGGTCCGTCCTACTTCGGGACTTCTCTCGGATCTAGACACAAAGATCCTAGTCAAAGACGGTTCAAGGTAAGGTTTAGAATAGCTGATACTCAAATCTAAAGCTTACCGACCACGTTCCGTAAACCGTACCCGACCGCCCGTCGGAACCGGTAACGGAACGTCGGAACGCCCTCGGGACACTCCCGTCCGTGCTTTCTCTCTCCCGGGTTTCTCTCACTTTCTCTCTCTAACATGGACGTTCTCTCTCTCTAGAACGGGTTTTTGGTCAGAGAAAGTGTCTACGGCCGACCGGCGGAATTCCCCCCGATGGTTCGCCGGAAACCGCTTCCGGCTCGCCGGGAACTTCCCAGCCTCTTTCTCTCTCTACTCTCTCTCTAGAACTTTTTGCTCTGAGTTTCAGAATGAGAAAAATGGCTGGGGGAAGCTTACTATTTATAGGGAAAATTAAGGGCGAGGTGGCAAAACTGCACGGCGGCCTCCGGTTGGTCCGTTCCGGGAACGACCATGCGCGGCGACATGTGGCCGGACACTCAGCCACCACTCTGCTCCTCCAGCAACACCTGGCCAACACTCAGCCGAGCCCAGGCGCTGCCACACTTCCTGGCCATGCGCGGCGACACCTCGAGCTTCCGGTTACACCTCGTGCTTTCCTTCTTTTTACACATCGTGCTACTGCGCACACCTCGTGCTTGCGCTTCACACCTCGTGCTTCCTAACAGCTCGTGCTTCCGGAAGTAAAAACTCATCCGTGACATGTCGTGCCTCGGTCCATCACGCTTCCGCCCCGTCGTGCTTCTAACCCGACGTACCCGATATAATCGCAAATGCAATATCTCTTAAACCATTCACTCTTTTTAAATTCCGCTTCGACCAGAAGTCTTAGATTGAACTCCTCTATCACGTCATAATAACGACCTAACACTTTGAAACTTTCGGATTTTCGGCCGTTCCTTGGTCGTCCCTCTTGTCCTTCGACGTTCGCATAATCCGCTCGTCCGATTCAAAATCTGACTCGACCAAAAGTCTTAGAATGTCCTCTTTAGCTAACGACGCCAATTTGACGTTGATCGCACAACTTTGATTTCTGGTCGTTCTTCGCCCGATCCATCCCGACTGGTCGTATTCCTCGTACTGACGTTTTACTCCCTTGGGAGGGTCATTACATTAAGCCTCTTAGCAACAAAGAAAGGCATAAGGTTCACACTAGAACTAAGATCACATAGAGATCTCTCAAATCTGTCCCTGTAGATACAAACAATCCAACACAAAGCTTTCTGGATCTTTCAACTTCTCAAGAATTCTGCCATGAATCACTGCACTACATACCTCTGTGATCATCATTACACTCTCCTCATCAGACCATTTACCAGCTAGTAAGTCCTTAAAACATCTCTTCATCACAGGTGTAGTCTGCATAGAGTCAATCAAAGGTACTTCAATCTTCACCTTTTTAATGATCACTTGGCATTTAGCATATTGCCTATCGTTCTTAGCTTTCCTGGGGTTCTTAGGAAAAGGGACCTTAGGCTTGTAGACCCTTTCATTCGACTTCTTCAGCTTTTCTGCATTTGAACTCTCGGCAGTCACCTTGCGTCGATCGTTGCTGGTTGTGCATCGAGCGTTGCTAGGCGATTGTGTTACGACCTCTGCGTCGAGCTTCGGTTCAGCATCCTCATTCTCGCCTTGCGTCGATCTTTTCACTGGTGCGTCGATCGATGCATTGCGGATTCCTGGGCAGGAAACAGTTCCTTACCACTTCTCAACGTCACTGCATTGCACTGGTACTTAGGATTAGCATCAGTTCATCCCAGAAGAGATCCATCTGGCCTCTTAACATATCCAGCAGTCTGCGCAACCCAAGCATCAAGCTCTTTCACATGTGTGCTCAAGGATTCAAACTTCCCATTCAGATCTTTATACACAGCATCCAGCTTCTTGTTGAAGTCTACATCAGTCTTAGTCTGACCTTTCAACAACTGCTCCATCATGGCTTCCATCTTGCTCTCATGAGCATTAGTAGCAGGAGGTGCCTGATATGAGGATGATCCATAAGTCCTCTGATTACCTTGCTGAAAAGGTTTCTGAAAACCAGCAGTCTGTCCATATCCAGAAGAGTTCTGGTTGCTTGTGAAAGCACTCTTCTGTCCATCATTAAAGAACCTATTACCTTGCTGATTACCAAACCTGTTTCCTTGGAATCCAAAGCCATTGATGTAGTTAACATCCTCTTCGTGGTGATCTTCTTCAGCTCCAAACACCTCAACATCCTGAGCAAAGTGAACAGCCTTCTTTGCAATCAACAAACTGTGAACGGTGTCCAGCTTGTTCCTAATATCAGCGATCTCCAGATTATCTATCTTTCCACCAGACTCTTTCCTTCTCCTATCACCAGTCTTGGTGCTATTACTGCTCACCAAGTTATCAATCAGTGTCCTAGCTTTTTCAGGAGTCCTTGTATTGAAATTTCCATTGCTAGCATTGTCCAATGCAGACTGATAGTGGATATCAATACCTCTGAAGAATAAGCCCAGCAGCGTCACTTCATAGAATCCATGGTGAGGACAGTCACGTTGGTACTTCTTAAACCTCATCCAAGTAGACTTAAGAGGCTCTGTAGGACCTTGGGTAAAGGTGAGAATATCCTATCTCGACTGATCAGAGCTAGCATCATCATAAAAGTGCCTCAAAAACTCTCTCTTCACAGCATCCCAAGTAGTAAACTTCCCAGATGGATGTTGTTTCAGCCAAGCTGCAGCATCTCCAGCGAGAGAATAAGGGAAAAGTTTGAGAAACAAGTAGTCATAGTTTACCCCATTGTACTTCATTCCAGTGATGAAGTCCTCAAACTCGTCAATATGGTCCATGGGTTGCTCATGTGGGAGACCATGGAACGGATTCTATTTAAGAAGAGAGTAATAGACAGTCTTGATCTCGATATCATTCCTCTGAAAGCCCGGAGGTACAATTGCTGACCGGTTAGCATGGAACTCATCCGAACGGTTGTAGTCGGCTAGAGTCCTCTCATTAGCAGGAGGATTTATCATCTGCCTTTGACCTTCAGGTTCAGGTTCAGGTTCAGGGATCACACGTCCCTCAGCATCAATCCTATGCCCAGCATCATTGTACCGGTTGTTCTGGTCGTCCCTCAGAACACCCTCATCATCAGGTCTCAGAATCAAGCGATTTTTCACCATCCTTGCTCGTTGACCTTTTCTGTTTGTTCTCTCTAGTCTAGCAAGCTCCTCAAGTATGAGATTCACAAGATTCACGTTCGGATTACTTCTGGTCTCACGCGTCTGCATAAACCGTCGGTAATCGCAGTGCAACGATCGATGCTAGTATGCAACGATCGATTGAACTCGGGATTCGCCCTGCAACGATCGATTCAAAAGATGCGTCGATCGATGCTATGCGAAATCATACCTGAAACACAGAGAAAAACAGAGAAACTAGTAACAAAAATAAAACGAAAAACCTAGTCTAAACTTTAAATTCAAAACTATCGAAGACTCAAAAGAGTCCCCGGCAACGGCGCCAAAAACTTGATATTATCAGAGTTTTAATCCCTAGATCTACACTGCAGGTGCACATACGTGACAGTAGTATATGATACGATCAGAGTTGTAATCAGTAGATCTACACTGCAAGTGCACAGACGTGAACTAGTAGTATATAGGGTATCGAATCCACAGAGACTCTAGACTCTTGCGATAGATTATAGAATTTCAGATTAAGCTAGGTGAAGCAGTAGAAAGAAGTAAATCAAAACAGAAAGCCAGTAAACGGTTTGTAAATCAGAAGGCGAAGGCGTCAGGTCAAGGGAGTTCTCAGGAAATCATGAACATAAGCTAATCAATCAATCGGGATCTAATTAAGAACTGTTATAGAACTAGAATCACAGAATTATAACAGACCAACTTTCGTTGCGAATATTATCTATGTCTAACAACCTAGCAAGTCAACTTTCGTTGCGAATCCTAGAGTTCTAAACAAGCATTAATCTCAAGTTCTTTCGTTCAAAATTCTCCTAAGCCAAATTTCTTTGCGAATAGTCAAATTGCTCATCTTTCTAGTTAATTAACCAACTGTCGTTGCGGAAATCAACCTAACATCATAAATCTGGATAGCTACTTCAGATTAAGCAGTAAGAACAACCCTAGATGAAGAACTAACAGATATGAATCCCTACAGATTGATCAACCTATAATTCCATGAAATCCCTAATGAGAATCCCTAAACCTAACAGGTAAACTACTCAGACATGACAATCATAACAAAAGACATGATGAATAGAATACTGAATATCATAAAACAGAATAAGAAACAAGGGTTCGAAATCTTCTCTCTGTCGAGTATCTGATCAGCCCCTAAAACTCTCTGAATGTAAAATAATGCGTAAGTAAGCGTATTTAAAAATTGATGTAAAAACCTAATTATAAAGGCCTAATCACGACTGGGGCTTCTTTGTAATTATTGGAAACTTCTGGGACAAAGTGTAATATCCATATTCTTCATTAAACCGCCGAAGATAAGCCCATCTCGCTCGTGTGTCGATCGATGCACAATGTGTGTCGATCGATGCAGATCTCTGTTTTGGATAGTGAACTCTATCTCTCGGGTCAAAACTCCAAAATGCTCCAAAAAGCTCCATAATCACCAAATCCGCTCCAAACGTGCATATATCTAATAATACATGTAAAAGACTCTAGAGAAACACCAAAAGACTCTAAAACATACTTATATCATGGTCTAAAATCGGTAAAAACCATGATATATCAACTCTCCCACTCTTAGCCTTTGCTTGCCCTCAAGCAAAACAGAGAACTAAAACATGGTGAAGAGGTTTGAAAACTTTCATAAACTCTTTTCATCCTAGAAGCAACAACACTCAGATTCCCCTTAGTAAGCCACTGAAAGATTCACCTGCAAGACATCAAGACCAACATATACTTCCCCCACACTTAGCAACTGTCCTGAGTAAACTCCACAATCAATCCAAAGCAATTCAAATTCACCCTACTGACTTCTATAAGCTATTAAGTGCGGTCTCACCTAAGGATTATCAATCAAAGGGGACATGGATTCTTACTCTGTCAGCTCTAGACCACCATACTATCTTTTTTTGGTTCCTTTCTTCTCTTTTCCCTTCCTTAGCAACTGATTTTTCCCATTGGGTATCATTTTTTTTTATCAGTGCTCTTCCCGTTATGGGGTGTACTTTGGACACATTCCATGAATGCACAGGAGATAATAGTGGTAGCTACCACTCCCGTGACCACTTCGGAGCTACTAGCTCATCCTCAGTTTATTATTCTTTTTTTTTTACTTTAGGGAAGGGGAGAAGGGAACCTTACTCGGACAGGTCTACAGGCTGTGTCAGAACTAACAGAGGAATCCGACTCAAGGTATACCAAGCCCTTAGGTGAGAAAATTAAGTCAGATTTACAAGGGTGAAGTCAGTAAGGGATTCTCTGGATACATGAATTGATATGGGTGTCTTCAGTAGGCTGATCTGCATTGGGTTTTCTAATAGTCATAGATTGATCCTGCAACTTCATCCCAATGGTCACTTAAGTTCCTGCAAGTGCTGTTAACTTCTCAAAAATTTATTGTTTCTTACTTAAACCGTTTTGACTCAATAAAACAATTTTTTGTTTTGAAAACAGGACTGACTCTAAGAAAACAGAAAGATAAAAGTCAGTACCACCTCCCCCAAACTTGAAACACACTGTCCCCAGTAGTGTCAAGCTAAGGATCGGTAAAAGAAACTAAAAATGTTAAGGGATGAGTTAAGTTCAGTCTGATTTTTACCTGTTTCGCTCATGCATCGATCGTTACGCATAAATGCGACGATCGCTGCAAGGCGATTGCGATATGAGTCGATCGTTGCTCAGGTCCGCAACGATCGCTGCATTGCGATTCGTCGAGACCTGCAGACAAAACTCACCAAAACCAAAAACAAACATAAAATCCTAAGAAAAACACCAAAATGAATATGCAAAAACGAAACAGTGGGTTGCCTCCCACTCAGCGCTTGTTTAAGGTCATTAGCTTGACCGGACGAACAAGATCAAGTTCCTGGAGGTCTTGACAGAGACTGTGAATGCCTCTGCGCAAGTCTCCTCATCCAAGGTGGAGAGTAAGTTGTCTCAGTGTGAGCTCGTCAAAGAAAAGAAGGGATGTAATGATCTCCAGGATCTGAAACCAAAGTTTCACTCGTCTGCTCTCCATATCCATCCTCAATCCTAAAGGTTTGCCCATCAATCTGTGGCTTGCGCAGCATATCCATCTCAAAGTGTAGAGGCTCATCTCCCAGATAGAGATCAATCAGACTGTTCCTTACGTCGATCACTGCTCCAGCTGTGGCTAAAAATGGTCTTCCCATTATTAGAGCATCATCCTGCTCATTGTCGTACTTAAGCACCAAGAAGTATGTCGGAACCAAGTAGTTTCCAACTCTTACTGGGACGTCCTCAAGAACTCCATCTGGAATCCTTATTGACTGATCAGCTAGAACAAGAGAGGTCTTAGTGGGTGAAAAATTTGTCATCCCCAGCTTCTCTGCCACAAAGTATGGCATGAGACTTCCAGCAGCTCCTAAGTCGCACAGAGAACGCTTGAAACCATCCTCAAAAATAGAGCAACTCAGCACAAATATACCAGGATCAGGTAACTTCTTCGGGATCTTAGTTAGCAGCACATCACTGATCTGCTTAGGGACCACTATCACCCAATCTTTCAGCATTTCATCCATTGGCAGCATCTTCTCCAAGTATCTCTGCACACAAGGGTGATATGGTGGATCATCAGATTGTGGAACTTCTTCCAACTTCTCATCCATTTCTTCGAGTTGTCTGACCGCATCAATCTCCTGTTGAGTTATCTCAGACACTCCAGGGAATAGTCTATTAAGCTCTTGGTCCGTCTCTTCATCAATGCCATGAGAAACAAGTGAGAGTGTCTGTTCACGACTTGCAACGATCGTCGCACAAGGTGCATCCATCGATGCAGCAAAATTTTCACAGATTCCACCCGAGAGTTTTTCCTCAATTTTGGATTTCTCAGGTTCTTCCACCAGTTCAGCTGTATTTAACTTGAAATTTTCACCTTGGTATGATCCATCATTAATATAATCTGACCACCTTGATGTTGGTGTCCATGACATTCTTTCCCTTAACAGAGCTTGAAATTTGGCTCACTTGTGTGTCCAATTGCTTCACATGTGTAATTAAGGACTCAAACTTCCCATTTAGGTCCTCATACACAGCATCTAACTTCCTGTTGAAGTCCACAGCAGTCTTAGTCTGCCCTTCCAGCAACTGCTCCATCATGGTCTCCATCTTTCTCTCATGAGCATTAGCAGCAGGAGGTTTCTGATATGAGGAAGATCCATAAGTCCTCTGATTACCTTGCTGAAAAGGTTTCTGAAAACCAGCATTCTGTCCAAATCCAGAAGAGTTTTGATTGCTTGTGAAAGCACTCTTCTGTCCACCATTGAAGAACCTATTACCTTGCTGATTACCAAACCTATTCCCTTGAAATCCAGAGCCACCAATGTAGTTCACATCCTCTTCCTGATTGTCTTCTTCAGCTCCAAATACCTCAACATCCTTAGCAAAATGGACAACTTTCTTACCAGCCAACAGATTACAAACAGTATCCAACTTACTCCTGATATCAGCTATCTCCAGATTATCTATCTTCCCACCAGACTCCTTCCTTCTCCTATCAGCAGTCTTGCAGCTATTACTGCTCACCAAGTTATCTATCAATGTCTTAGCTTGCTCAGGAGTCCTTGTGTTGAAATTTCCATTGCTGGAATTATCCAACGCAGTCTGGTAAGGGAGATCTATACCTCTAAAGAATATGCCCAACAGCGTCACTTCAGAGAATCCATGATGAGGATAGTCACGTAGGTACTTCTTAAACCTCATCCAAGCATTCTTAAGAGGCTCTGTAGGACTCGACTGATCAGAGCGAGCATCATCATAAAAGTGCCTCAAGAACTCTCTCTTCACAGCATCCCAAGTAGTAAGCATGCCAGGTGCAAGTTGCTTCAGCCAAGCTAAAGCCTCTCCAGGGAGAGAATAGGGGAAAATCATAGTTCACCCCATTGTACTTCATCCCAGTGACGAAGTCTTCAAAGCCATCAATGTGATCCATCGTCTGCTCATGTGGGAGACCATGGAAAGGATTCTGTCTAAGCAGAGTGTAGTAAACGGTCTTGATCTCAAAATCATTCCTCTCAAATCCAGGAGGTACAATTGCTGACCGGTTAGCATAGAACTCATCCGGTCGGTTGTAGTCAGCAAGAGTCCTCCCATTAGCAGCAACCATCTGCCTCTGACCTTCAGGTTGAGGTTGAGGTTCAGGTTCAGGGATCACTCGTCCCTCAGCATCGATCCTTTGCCAAGCATCATTGTACGGGTTGTTCTGTTGGTCTCTCAGAACACCCTGAGCATCAGGTCTCAAAATCAAAGGTACCTGATTAACGTTTTCCATCTTAGCCTTCTTTTGAGCTTTTATGTTCTCTCTCTCTAGCTTAGCAAGCTCCTTAAGTTCGAGATTCACGAGCTCCTTGTCCAAATTACTCCTCAATTCGTGATCAGGCATAAACTGTCTCAGTTACGCAGATGTGTCGACCGATGCAAGAGAAGCGTTGATCGATGCGAGTCGCGGAGATGTGACGATCGACACACAGGACCGTGTCGATCGATGCAGTGCGAATACAGGTGTACCTGAAATGCAAGAAAAAATTAGTAACCAAAAACAAAAACGAAAAACCTAGTCTAAACCCTAAGTTCAAATCTATCGAAGACTCAAAAGAGTCCCCGGCAACGGCGCCAAAAACTTGATACGATCAGAGTTTTAATCCCTAAATCTACACTGCAAGTGCACAGACGTGAACTAGTAGTATATAGGGTATCAAATCCATAGAGACTCTAGACTCTTTCGATAGATTATAGAATTTCATATTAAGCTAGGTGAAACAGTAGAAAGCAGTAAATCAAAACAGAAAGCAAGTAAACGGTTTGTAAATCAGAAGGCGAAGGCGTCAGGTCAAGGAAGTTCTCAGGAAATCATGAACATAAGCTAATCAGTCAATTGTGATCTAATTAAGAATTGTTATAGAACTAGAATCACAGAATTATAACAGACCAACTTTCGTTGCGAATATTATCTATGTCTAACAACCTATTAAGTCAACTTTCGTTGCGAATCCTAGAGTTCTAAATAAGCATTAATCTCAAGTTCTTTCGTTCACAATTCTCCTAAGCCAAATTTATTTGCGAATAGTCAAATTGCTCATATAGGTTCTTTCTAGTTAATTAACCAATTGTCGTTGCGGAAATCAACCTAACATCATAAATCTGGGTAGCTACTTCAGATTAAGCAGTAAGAACAACCCTAGATGAAGAACTAACAGATATGAATCCCTACAGATTGATCAACCTATAATTCCATGAAATCCCTAAACCTAACAGGTAAACTACTCAGACATGACAATCATAACAAAAGACATGATGAATAGAATACTGAATATCATAAAACATAATAAGAAACAGGGTTTCGAAATCTTCTCTCAGTCGAGTATCTGATCAGCCCCTAAAACTCTCTGAATGTAAAATAAAGCGTAAGTAAGCGTATCTAAAAACTGATGTAAAAACCTAATTATAAAGGCCTAATCACGACTGGGGCTTCTTTGTAATTATTGGAAACTTCTGGGCCAAAGTGTAATATCCATATTCTTCATTAAACCGACGAAGATAAGCCCATCTTGCTCGTGTGTCGATCGATGCACAATGTGTGTCGATCGATGCAGATCTCTGTTTTGGACAGTGAACTCTATCTCTCGGGTCAAAACTCCAAAATGCTCCAGAAAGCTCCATAATCACCAAATCCGCTCCAAACAAGAATATATCTAATAATACATGTAAAAGACTCTAAAGAAACACCAAAAGACTCTAAAACATACTTATATCATGGTCTAAAACCGGTAAAAACCAAGATATATCAGTATATAGGGTATCGAAATCCACAGAGACTCTAGACCTTACGATAGATTGTAGAATTGTCAAATTAAGCTAGGAGAATTAAGGAGAAACTAAATAGGAAAGCAGAAAGTAAATCAATAGCATAAGTGGTTTTGTAAGCAAGTACTAAAAGCGTCAAGTCTAGGGAGTTCTCAGGAAATCAGACAAGCAGATTAACTATCAGTCATGATCAAATTAAGTTCAGTTCTAGAACTCAAACACAGATATAGAACTAACCAACTTTCGTTGCGAGAATTCTCTAAGTCTAATAGCAGAAACTCAAATTTCTTTGCAATTCCTAACAGATTAAACTAGTCTTAAGTGCAAGTTTGATTTGTTCACAATTCAATTAAACCAAATTTTTTTTGAGGATAATTAAATTGTTCAACCTAAATAGTTCAGATTCTAAACCACACTTTCGTGTCAATTTAATAACCTAAAGTCTAGATTCTAAGTGATCAGGTTATAAACTAGTATTAAGCACAATTCAGGTTGAAGAACAATTAAGTTATGAATCCTAAACTGATAAATTAATCTAACAAGTCATGAAAACCCTAACGAGAATCACTAAACTTAACTATGAATCTACTCAGACATGATTAATGAAACACAAATCAATGAATGAATAAATTGCATAAATAGATAGTAAAGAATAAAAGGGGTTCGAAATCTTCTCCAAAAGCACGAAGCAATACAGGTTCAGATCAGCCCCAAAAGCCCTAAAATCTCTATGCTCAAAGTATGAAAGCATAAGTAAAGCCTAGCCTAAACAATGGCTTAAAAACCCTAATATAGTGATCTAATCGCGGCTGGGGCTTCTTTGTAATTATGAGAAACTTCTGGGCGAAAGTGCAATTTTCAAACTCTTCATTAAACTCGCTGAGAATTGCCAGACTCGCGTGTGCATCGATCGACACAAGTCTCCAAAATGGACAGTGAACTCTTCTTCTCGGGTAAGTGCTCCAAAATGCTCCAGAATGTGCCATAAAGTCCAATTCCGCTCCAAACGTACTTAGACCTGTAAACATACCTAAAAGACTCCAATAAATAAGATATATACCATGGTTAAAAACCCTAAAATCTATGGTATATCAACAGCTTAACAAAAAACTCTTGGACGCAATCATATAAGCTATTGTTTATATCACATCAATGACATTACTCCATGTCCTGTTTCACGTCTTGTATCATATCATGTACAACTCGGTGTACTACTCTACGACTGATACATCGGATGCATATTCAGTATCCCCTTGTTTTGCTCTGTATGTGAACTCAACAACAATATCTTCAAGTGCTTTTTCAGTAACATCATTCTCCTCCTCCTTGAGTAACATCATGGTCAAAAACTCATTCAAACTTTGTCTTTCCTTCTGAACTATCTTCTGATCCTCACCTTAGATCTACTGAAACAAGACTAAATCTCTATCGAGCGTCTGCTCTGATACCAATTGAAAATGCATGTGTGGCAAATAAAAGTGCAGAGAACATAAATTTTTTTTAACGAGGTTCGCTTTTTCTGCCCCCAGGACATCGTTCATATTTCGAATTCACTAGAATAGGAATTAATTACACCATTCGCAAACGCATAGATCAAAACCTATTGAACTATCGCTTCGTTTAGTACCCTGAACTGTTCATGATAAACTAACTCTGAGCTAAATCCCCCTGAGCCTAGATTTTAGATCTATGGAATCTCTAGACCACGTCACACCCAACATACCAAAATACTCCCACATGTATGTCAATACAAATGCACCAACATGACAATGGAAACGGTATCAAGCACAACATGCTTTAACACCACCACCTGCACCAACAAGAATGTCTTCTCCAACAATGCACATTCCTTGGTCACCAAAGGCACACACCATAAAACTATGTCGCACACAATCACCCACATAAACACTCATTCTTTTGGGTCTTTTGTAGTCACAAGGACACCTTCTCATTAGGCCACACCCTTCCTTATATATTTGATTAATCTTGCTCTCCAAGACTCTCCAATCACACCAATAGAAGGTTTATTCTTTGTTAGGATATTTCCAAATCTTTTAGGAAATGTTCTCCAATGAATATTTAAACACTCCAAAGTGGCTATATTCTCTCAAATATCTTCATACAGCTCAACAAACAACTCTTGCACGGAATCATATAAGCTAGTTTCGTTCATACTCATCAGTCTCATTACTACACGTCATGTGTCACGCCTTGTATCACGTCTTGTACTACTCTGTGTACTAGTCTGCGATTGTTACACCGAATGCATCTTCATAATTCCCCATGTTTAGCTCTGTATGTGAATTCAACAACCATATCTTCAAGTGCTTCGTCAGTCACACCATTCTCCTCCACCTTGAGTAACATCATGGTCAAAAACTCATTCAAACTTTGTCTTTTCTTATGAGTTATCTTCTGATCCTCACATTAGATCAACTAAAACAAGACAAAATCTCTATCAAACGCCTGCTGTGATACCAATTGAAAATGCATGTGAGGCATATAAAAGTGCAAAAAACATTAAATTTTTTTAACGAGGTTCCATTTTTCTACCCCGAGGACCTCGTCCAGATTTCGAATTCACTAGAACAGAAATTAATTACACCAATCGAAAACGCATAGATCAAAACCTATTGAACTATCGCTCCGTTTAGTACCATGAACTCTTCATGATAAACTAACTCTGAGCTAAACTCCCCCTGAGTCTAGACTTTAGCTCTTTGGAATCTCTGGACCACGACACACCCAACGCACCAAAGTACTCCCACATGTACGTCAACACAAACGCACCAACATGGCATTGGAAACGGTATCAAGCACAACATGCTTTAACACCACCACCAGCACAACAAGAATGTCTTCTCCAACAATGCACATTCCTTGGTCACCATAGGCACACACCGTAAAAATATGGCTTTTTCAGTAACACCATTCTCCTCCTCCTTGAGTAACATCATGGTCAAAAACTCATTCAAACTTTGTCTTTCCTTCTGAACTATCTTCTGATCCTCACCTTAGATCTACTGAAACAAGACTAAATCTCTATCGAGCGCCTGCTCTGATACCAATTGAAAATGCATGTGAGGCAAATAAAAGTGCAGAAAACATAAATTTTTTTTAACGAGGTTCGCTTTTTCTACCCCCAGGACATCGTCCATATTTCGAATTCACTAGAATAGGAATTAATTACACCATTCGCAAACGCATAGATCAAAACCTATTGAACTATCGTTTCGTTTAGTACCCTGAACTGTTCATGATAAACTAACTCTGAGCTAAACTCCCCCCGAGCCTAGACTTTAGCTCTTTGGAATCTCTAGACCACGTAACACCCAACGTACCAAAATACTCCCACATGTATGGCAACACAAACGCACCAACATGACAATGGAAACGGTATCAAGCACAACATGCTTTAACACCACCACCTGCACCAACAAGAATGTCTTCTCCAACAATGCACATTCCTTGGTCACCATAGGCACACACCATAAAACTATGTCGCACACACACAAACAAGAAAAAATCTCTATTGAGCGCCTGCTCTGATACCAATTGAAAATGCATGTGAGGCAAATAAAAGTGCAAAAAACAAAAAAAAATTTTAACGAGGTTCCATTTTTCTACCCCGAGGACCTCGTCCAGATTTCGAATTCACTAGAACAGAAATTAATTACACCAATCGCAAATGCATAGATAAAAACCTATTGAACTGTCGCTCCGTTTAGTACTATGAACTCTTCATGATAAACTAACTCTGAGCTAAACTCCCCCTGAGCCTAGACTTTAGCTCTTTGGAATCTTTGGACCACGTCACACCCAACGCACCAAAGTACTCCCAAATGTACGTCAACACAAAGGCACCAACATGACTTTGGAAACGGTATCAAGAACAACATGCTTTAACACCACCACCACCACCAACAAGAATGTCTTCTCTAACAATGCACATTCCTTGGTCACCATAGGCACACACCGTAAAACTATGTCGCACACGATCACCCACATAAACACTCATTCTTTTGGGTCATTTGTGGTCACAAGGACACCTTCTCATTAGTCCACACCCCTCCTTACATATTTGATTATTCTTGCTCTCCAAGACTCTCCAATCACCCAAATAGAAGATTTCTTATTTGTTAGGATATTTCCAAATCTTTTAGGAAATATTCTCTTTTTCCTTTATCTTTTAGGAGATGTTCATTTTTTTCCTTTATCTTCTCCTAAGAATATGTAAACACTCCAAAGCTGCTATTATCTCTCCAATATCTTCACATAGCTCTACAAACAACTCTTGGACGGAATTATATAAGCTATTGTTCATATCACATCAATCACATTACTCCATGTCTTGTGTCACGTCTTGTATCATATCATGTACGACTCGGTGTACTACTCTGCGACTGATACATCAGATGCATCTTCATTATCCCACTGTATTGCTCTGTATGTGAAATTAACAACCATATCTTCAAGTGCTTCGTCAGTAACACAATTCTCCTCCTCCTTGAGTAACATCATGGTCAAAAACTCATTCCGAATTTGTCTTTCATTCTGAACTATCTTCTGATCCTCACCTTAGATCTACTGAAACAAGACTAAATCTCTATCGAGCGCCTGCTCTGATACCAATTGAAAATGCATGTGAGGCAAATAATAGTGCAGAAAACACAAAAAAATTTTTTAACGAGGTTCGATTTTTCTACCCCCAGGACATCGTCCATATTTCGAATTCACTAGAACAGAAATTAATTACACCAATCGCAAATGCATAGATCAAAACCTATTGAACTGTCGCTCCGTTTAGAAATTAATTACACCAATCGCAAAAGCATATGTCAAAACCTATTTAACTATCGCTTCATGATAAACTAACTCTGAGCTAAACTCCCCCTGAGCCTAGACTTTAGCTCTTTGGAATCTCTAGACCATGTAACACCCAACATACCAAAATACTCCCACATGTATGTCAACACAAACGCACCAACATGACAATGGAAACGGTATCAAGCACAACATGCTTTAACACCACCACCAGCACCAACAAGAATGTCTTCTCTAACAATGCACATTCCTTGGTCACCATAGGCACACAACGTAAAACTATGTCGCACACGATCACCCACATAAACACTCATTCTTTTGGGTCATTTGTGGTCACAAGGACACCTTCTCATTAGTCCACACCCCTCCTTACATATTTGATTAATCTTGCTCTCCAAGACTCTCCAATCACACATATAGAAGATTTCTTCTTTGTTAGGATATTTCCAAATCTTTTAGGAAATATTCTCTTTTTCCTCTATCTTTTAGGAGATGTTCATTTTTTCCTTTATCTTCTTCTAAGAATATGTAAACAAACAACTCCTGGTCGGAATCATATAAGTTATTGTTCATATCACATCAGTGACATTACTCCATGTCCTGTGTCACGTCTTATATCATATCATGTACAACTCGGTGTACTACTGTGCGACTGATACATCAGATGCATCCTCATTATCCCCCTGTATTGCTCTGTATGTGAACTCAACAACCATATCTTTAAGTGCTTCGTTAGTAACACCATTTCCTCCTCCTTGAGTAACATCATTGTCAAAAACTCATTCAAACTTTGTCTTTCCTTCTGAAATATCTTCTGATCCTCACCTTAGATCTACCGAAACAAGACAAAATCTCTATCGAGCGCCTGCTGTGATACCAATTGAAAATGCATGTGAGGCAAATAAAAGTGCAGAAAACACAAATTTTTTTTAACGAGGTTCGATTTTTCTACCCCCAGGACCTCGTCCATATTTCGAATTCACTAGAATATAAATTAATTACACCAATCGCAAACGCATAGATCAAAACCTATTGAACTATCGCTCCGTTTAGTACCTTGAACTCTTCATGATAAACTAACTCTGAGCTAAACTCCCCCTGAGCCTACACTTTAGCTCTTTGGAATCTCTAGACCACGTCACACCAAACGTACGTAAATACTCCCACATGTATGTAAACACAAACGCACCAACATGACAATGGAAATGGTATCTAGCACAACATGCTTTAACACCACCACCAGCACCAACAAGAATGTCTTCTCCAACAATGCACATTCCTTGGTCACCATAGGCACACACCGTAAAACTATGTCGCACACGATCACCCACATAAACACTCATTCTTTTGGGTCATTTGTGGTCACAAGGACACCTTCTCATTAGTCCACACCCCTCCTTACATATTTGATTAATTTTGCTCTCCAAGACTCTCCAATCACCCAAATAGAAGATTTCTTCTTTGTTAGGATATTTCCAAATCTTTTAGGAAATATTCTCTTTTTCCTTTATCTTTTAGGAGATGTTCATTTTTTTCCTTTATCTTCTCCTAAGAATATGTAAACACTCCAAAGCTGCTATTATCTCTCCAATATCTTCACATAGCTCTACAAACAACTCTTGGACGGAATTATATAAGCTATTGTTCATATCACATCAATCACATTACTCCATGTCTTGTGTCACGTCTTGTATCATATCATGTACGACTCGGTGTACTACTCTGCGACTGATACATCAGATGCATCTTCATTATCCCACTGTATTGCTCTGTATGTGAAATCAACAACCATATCTTCAAGTGCTTCGTCAGTAACACCATTCTCCTCCTCCTTGAGTAACATCATGGTCAAAAACTCATTCCGAATTTTTCTTTCATTCTGAACTATCTTCTGATCCTCACCTTAGACCATGTCCATCCGTGTTATCGCCTGGGTTTCTTAACTATTCATTTTTTTTTTTTAAATCTGTCGAAAAAAAAAAATTAAAAAAAAAAAAGTTGACCAATAAGAACGCGCCACGTGGCGTGAACAGTGTAAGGATCGATCCTTATATAAGGATTTTAAGAGACATTTTCTTAACTATTCACGTGGGTCCCACGTGAATAGTTAAGAAACTATCCCCTTAAGAACCCCCAATGTGGGTGCTCTTAGATCTACTGAAACAAGACAAAATCTCTATCGAGCGCCTGCTGTGATACCAATTGAAAATGCATGTGAGGCAAATAAAAGTGCAGAAAACACAAATTTTTTTTAACGAGGTTCGATTTTTCTACCCCCAGGACCTCGTCCATATTTCGAATTCACTAGAATATAAATTAATTACACCAATCGCAAACGCATAGATCAAAACCTATTGAACTATCGCTCCGTTTAGTACCTTGAACTCTTCATGATAAACTAACTCTGAGCTAAACTCCCCCTGAGCCTACACTTTAGCTCTTTGGAATCTCTAGACCACGTCACACCAAACGTACGTAAATACTCCCACATGTATGTAAACACAAACGCACCAACATGACAATGGAAATGGTATCTAGCACAACATGCTTTAACACCACCACCAGCACCAACAAGAATGTCTTCTCCAACAATGCACATTCCTTGGTCACCATAGGCACACACCGTAAAACTATGTCGCACACGATCACCCACATAAACACTCATTCTTTTGGGTCATTTGTGGTCACAAGGACACCTTCTCATTAGTCCACACCCCTCCTTACATATTTGATTAATCTTGCTCTCCAAGACTCTCCAATCACCCAAATAGAAGATTTCTTCTTTGTTAGGATATTTCCAAATCTTTTAGGAAATATTCTCTTTTTCCTTTATCTTTTAGGAGATGTTCTTTTTTTTCCTTTATCTTCTCCTAAGAATATGTAAACACTCCAAAGCTGCTATTTTCTCTCCAATATCTTCACACAGCTCTACAAACAACTCTTGGACGGAATTATATAAGCTATTGTTCATATCACATCAATCACATTACTCCATGTCTTGTGTCACGTCTTGTATCATATCATGTACGACTCGGTTTACTACTCTGCGACTGATACATCAGATGCATCTTCATTATCCCACTGTATTGCTCTGTATGTGAAATCAACAACCATATCTTCAAGTGCTTCGTCAGTAACACCATTCTCCTCCTCCTTGAGTAACATCATGGTCAAAAACTCATTCTGAATTTGTCTTTCATTCTGAACTATCTTCTGATCCTCACCTTAGATCTACTGAAACAAGACTAAATCTCTATCGAGCGCCTGCTCTGATACCAATTGAAAATGCATTTGAGGCAAATAAAAGTGCAGAAAACACAAATTTTTTTTTTAACGAGGTTCGATTTTTCTACCCCCAGGACATCGTCCATATTTCGAATTCACTAGAATAGAAATTAATTACACCAATCGAAAAAGCATATGTCAAAACCTATTTAACTATCGCTTCATGATAAACTAACTCTGAGCTAAACTCCCCCTGAGCCTAGACTTTAGCTCTTTGGAATCTCTAGACCATGTAACACCCAACGTACTAAAATACTCCCACATGTATGTCAACACAAACGCACCAACATGACAATGGAAACGGTATCAAGCACAACATGCTTTAACACCACCAACAGCACCAACAAGAATGTCTTCTCTAACAATGCACATTCCTTGGTCACCATAGGCACACACCGTAAAACTATGTCGCACACGATCACCCACATAAACACTCATTCTTTTGGGTCATTTGTAATCACAAGGACACCTTCTCATTAGTCCACACCCCTCCTTACATATTTGATTAATCTTGCTCTCCAAGACTCTCCAATCACACAAATAGAAGATTTCTTCTTTGTTAGGATATTTCCAAATCTTTTAGGAAATATTCTCTTTTTCCTCTATCTTTTAGGAGATGTTCATTTTTTCCTTTATCTTCTTCTAAGAATATGTAAACACTCCAAAGCTGCTATATTCTCTCCAATATCTTCACACAACTCTACAAACAACTCGTGGACGGAATTATATAAGCTATTGTTCATATCACATCAATCACATTACTCCATGTCTTGTGTCACGTCTTGTATCATATCATGTACGACTCGGTGTACTACTCTGCGACTGATACATCAGATGCATCTTCATTATCCCACTGTATTGCTCTGTATGTGAAATCAACAACCATATCTTCAAGTGCTTCGTCAGTAACACCATTCTCCTCCTCCTTGAGTAACATCATGGTCAAAAACTCATTCCGAATTTGTCTTTCATTCTGAACTATCTTCTGATCCTCACCTTAGATCTATTGAAACAAGACTAAATCTCTATCGAGCGCCTGCTCTGATACCAATTGAAAATGCATGTGAGGCAAATAAAAGTGCAGAAAACACAAAAAAAATTTTAACTAGGTTCGATTTTTCTACCCCCAGGACATCGTCCATATTTCGAATTCACTTGAATAGAAATTAATTACACCAATCGCAAAAGCATATGTCAAAACCTATTTAACTATCGCTTCATGATAAACTAACTCTGAGCTAAACTCCCCCTGAGCCTAGAATTTAGCTCTTTGGAATCTTTGGACCACGTCACACCCAACGCACCAAAGTACTCCCAAATGTACGTCAACACAAAGGCACCAACATGACTTTGGAAACGGTATCAAGAACAACATGCTTTAACACCACCACCACCACCAACAAGAATGTCTTCTCTAACAATGCACATTCCTTGGTCACCATAGGCACACACCGTAAAACTATGTCGCACACGATCACCCACATAAACACTCATTCTTTTGGGTCATTTGTGGTCACAAGGACACCTTCTCATTAGTCCACACCCCTCCTTACATATTTGATTAATCTTGCTCTCCAAGACTCTCCAATCACCCAAATAGAAGATTTCTTCTTTGTTAGGATATTTCCAAATCTTTTAGGAAATATTCTCTTTTTCCTTTATCTTTTAGGAGATGTTCTTTTTTTTCCTTTATCTTCTCCTAAGAATATGTAAACACTCCAAAGCTGCTATTTTCTCTCCAATATCTTCACACAGCTCTACAAACAACTCTTGGACGGAATTATATAAGCTATTGTTCATATCACATCAATCACATTACTCCATGTCTTGTGTCACGTCTTGTATCATATCATGTACGACTCGGTTTACTACTCTGCGACTGATACATCAGATGCATCTTCATTATCCCACTGTATTGCTCTGTATGTGAAATCAACAACCATATCTTCAAGTGCTTCGTCAGTAACACCATTCTCCTCCTCCTTGAGTAACATCATGGTCAAAAACTCATTCTGAATTTGTCTTTCATTCTGAACTATCTTCTGATCCTCACCTTAGATCTACTGAAACAAGACTAAATCTCTATCGAGCGCCTGCTCTGATACCAATTGAAAATGCATTTGAGGCAAATAAAAGTGCAGAAAACACAAATTTTTTTTTTAACGAGGTTCGATTTTTCTACCCCCAGGACATCGTCCATATTTCGAATTCACTAGAATAGAAATTAATTACACCAATCGAAAAAGCATATGTCAAAACCTATTTAACTATCGCTTCATGATAAACTAACTCTGAGCTAAACTCCCCCTGAGCCTAGACTTTAGCTCTTTGGAATCTCTAGACCATGTAACACCCAACGTACTAAAATACTCCCACATGTATGTCAACACAAACGCACCAACATGACAATGGAAACGGTATCAAGCACAACATGCTTTAACACCACCAACAGCACCAACAAGAATGTCTTCTCTAACAATGCACATTCCTTGGTCACCATAGGCACACACCGTAAAACTATGTCGCACACGATCACCCACATAAACACTCATTCTTTTGGGTCATTTGTAATCACAAGGACACCTTCTCATTAGTCCACACCCCTCCTTACATATTTGATTAATCTTGCTCTCCAAGACTCTCCAATCACACAAATAGAAGATTTCTTCTTTGTTAGGATATTTCCAAATCTTTTAGGAAATATTCTCTTTTTCCTCTATCTTTTAGGAGATGTTCATTTTTTCCTTTATCTTCTTCTAAGAATATGTAAACACTCCAAAGCTGCTATATTCTCTCCAATATCTTCACACAACTCTACAAACAACTCTTGGACGGAATTATATAAGCTATTGTTCATATCACATCAATCACATTACTCCATGTCTTGTGTCACGTCTTGTATCATATCATGTACGACTCGGTGTACTACTCTGCGACTGATACATCAGATGCATCTTCATTATCCCACTGTATTGCTCTGTATGTGAAATCAACAACCATATCTTCAAGTGCTTCGTCAGTAACACCATTCTCCTCCTCCTTGAGTAACATCATGGTCAAAAACTCATTCCAAATTTGTCTTTCATTCTGAACTATCTTCTGATCCTCACCTTAGATCTATTGAAACAAGACTAAATCTCTATCGAGCGCCTGCTCTGATACCAATTGAAAATGCATGTGAGGCAAATAAAAGTGCAGAAAACACAAAAAAAATTTTAACGAGGTTCGATTTTTCTACCCCCAGGACATCGTCCATATTTCGAATTCACTTGAATAGAAATTAATTACACCAATCGCAAAAGCATATGTCAAAACCTATTTAACTATCGCTTCATGATAAACTAACTCTGAGCTAAACTCCCCCTGAGCCTAGAATTTAGCTCTTTGGAATCTTTGGACCACGTCACACCCAACGCACCAAAGTACTCCCAAATGTACGTCAACACAAAGGCACCAACATGACTTTGGAAACGGTATCAAGAACAACATGCTTTAACACCACCACCACCACCAACAAGAATGTCTTCTCTAACAATGCACATTCCTTGGTCACCATAGGCACACACCGTAAAACTATGTCGCACACGATCACCCACATAAACACTCATTCTTTTGGGTCATTTGTTGTCACAAGGACACCTTCTCATTAGTCCCCACCCCTCCTTACATATTTGATTAATCTTGCTCTCCAAGACTCTCCAATCACACAAATAGAAGATTTCTTCTTTGTTAGGATATTTCCAAATCTTTTAGGAAATATTCTCTTTTTCCTCTATCTTTTAGGAGATGTTCTTTTTTCCTTTATCTTCTTCTAAGAATATGTAAACAAACAACTCTTGGTCGGAATCATATAAGTTATTGTTCATATCACATCATTGACATTACTCCATGTCCTGTGTCACGTCTTATATCTTATCATGTACAACTCGGTGTACTACTGTGCGACTGATACATCGGATGCATCCTCATTATCCCCCTGTGTTGCTCTGTATGTGAACTCAACAACCATATCTTCAAGTGCTTCGTTAGTAACACCATTCTCCTCCTCCTTGAGTAACATCATTGTCAAAAACTCATTCAAACTTTGTCTTTCCTTCTGAAATATCTTCGATCCTCACCTTAGATCTACCGAAACAAGACAAAATCTCTATCGAGCGCCTGCTGTGATACAAATTGAAAATGCATGTGAGGCAAATAAAAGTGCAGAAAACACAAATTTTTTTTAACGAGGTTCGATTTTTCTACCCCCAGGACCTCGTCCAGATTTCGAATTCACTAGAATATAAATTAATTACACCAATCGCAAACGCATAGATCAAAACCTATTGAACTATTGCTCCGTTTAGTACCTTGAACTCTTCATGATAAACTAACTCTGAGCTAAACTCCCCCTGAGCCTACACTTTAGCTCTTTGGAATCTCTAGACCACGTCACACCAAACGTACGTAAATACTCCCACATGTATGTAAACACAAACGCACCAACATGACAATGGAAATGGTATCTAGCACAACATGCTTTAACACCACCACCAGCACCAACAAGAATGTCTTCTCCAACAATGCACATTCCTTGGTCACCATAGGCACACACTGTAAAACTATGTCGCACACGATCACCCACATAAATACTCATTCTTTTGGGTCATTTGTGGTCACAAGGACACCTTCTCATTAGTCCACACCCCTCCTTACATATTTGATTAATCTTGCTCTCCAAGACTCTCCAATCACCCAAATAGAAGATTTCTTCTTTGTTAGGATATTTCCAAATATTTAAGGAAATATTCTCTTTTTCCTTTATCTTTTAGGAGATGTTCTTTTTTTTCCTTTATCTTCTCCTAAGAATATGTAAACACTCCAAAGCTGCTATATTCTCTCCAATATCTTCACACAACTCTACAAACAACTCTTGGACGGAATTATATAAGCTATTGTTCATATCACATCAATCACATTAAACCGTTCACTCTTTTTAAATTCCGCTTCGACCAGAAGTCTTAGATTGAACTCCTCTATCACCTCATAATAACGACCCAACACTTTGAAACTTTCGGATTTTCGGCCGTTCCTTGGCCGTCCCTCTTGTCCTTCGACGTTCGCATAATCCGCTCGTCCGATTCAAAATCTGACTCGACCAAAAATCTTAGAATGTCCTCTTTAGCTAACGACGCCAATTTGACGTTGATCGCACAACTTTGATTTTTGGTCGTTCTTCGCCCGATCCATCCCGACTGGTCGTATTCCTCGTACTGACGTTTTACTCCCTTGGGAGGGTCATTACATTAAGCCTCTTAGCAACAAAGAAAGGCATAAGGTTCACACTAGAACTAAGATCACATAGAGATCTCTCAAATCTGTCCCTGTAGATACAAACAATCCAACATAAAGCTTCCTGGATCTTTCAACTTCTCAAGAATTCTGCCATGAATCACTGCACTACATACCTCTGTGATCATCATTACACTCTCCTCATCAGACCATTTACCAGCTAGTAAGTCCTTAAAACATCTCTTCATCACAGGTGTAGTCTGCATAGAGTCAATCAAAGGTACTTCAATCTTCACCTTTTTAATGATCTCTTGGCATTTAGCATATTGCCTATCGTTCTTAGCTTTCCTGGGGTTCTTAGGAAAAGGGACCTTAGGCTTGTAGACCCTTTCATTCGACTTCTTCAGCTTTTCTGCATTTGAACTCTCGGCAGTCACCTTGCGTCGATCGTTGCTGGTTGTGCATCGAGCGTTGCTAGGCGATTGTGTTACGACCTCTGCGTCGAGCTTCGGTTCAGCATCCTCATTCTCGCCTTGCGTCGATCTTTTCACTGGTGCGTCGATCGATGCATTACGGATTCCTGGGCAGGAAACAGCTCCTTACCACTTCTCAACGTCACTGCATTGCACTGGTACTTAGGATTAGCATCAGTTCATCCCAGAAGAGATCCATCTGGCCTCTTAACATATCCAGCAGTCTGCGCAACCCGAGCATCAAGCTCTTTCACATGTGTGCTCAAGGATTCAAACTTCCCATTCAGATCTTTATACACAGCATCCAGCTTCTTGTGGAAGTCTACATCAGTCTTAGTCTGACCTTTCAACAACTGCTCCATCATGGCTTCCATCTTGCTCTCATGAGCATTAGTAGCAGGAGGTGCCTGATATGAGGATGATCCATAAGTCCTCTGATTACCTTGCTGAAAAGGTTTCTGAAAACCAGCAGTCTGTCCATATCCAGAAGAGTTCTGGTTGCTTGTGAAAGCACTCTTCTGTCCATTATTAAAGAACCTATTACCTTGCTGATTACCAAACTTGTTTCCTTGGAATCCAAAGCCATTGATGTAGTTAACATCCTCTTCGTGGTGATCTTCTTCAGCTCCAAACGCCTCAACATCCTGAGCAAAGTGAACAGCCTTCTTTGCAATCAACAAACTGTGAACGGTGTCCAGCTTGTTCCTAATATCAGCGATCTCCAGATTATCTATCTTTCCACCAGACTCTTTCCTTCTCCTATCACCAGTCTTGGTGCTATTACTGCTCACCAAGTTATCAATCAGTGTCCTAGCTTGTTCAGGAGTACTTGTATTGAAATTTCCATTGCTAGCACTGTCCAATGCAGACTGATAGTGGATATCAATACCTCTGAAGAATAAGCCCAGCAGCGTCACTTCATAAAATCCATGGTGAGGACAGTCACGTTGGTACTTCTTAAACCTCATCCAAGTAGACTTAAGAGGCTCTGTAGGACCTTGGGTAAAGGTGAGAATATCCTGTCTCGACTGATCAGAGCGAGCATCATCATAAAAGTGCCTCAAAAACTCTCTCTTCACAGCATCCCAAGTAGTAAACTTCGCAGATGGATGTTGTTTCAGCCAAGCTGCAGCATCTCCAGCGAGAGAATAAGGGAAAAGTTTGAGAAACAAGTAGTCATAGTTTACCCCATTGTACTTCATTCCAGTGATGAAGTCCTCAAACTCGTTAATATGGTCCATGGGTTGCTCATGTGGGAGACCATGGAACGGATTCTATTTAAGAAGAGAGTAATAGACAGTCTTGATCTCGATATCATTCCTCTGAAAGCCCGGAGGTACAATTGTTGACCGGTTAGCATGGAACTCATCCGGACGGTTGTAGTCGGCTAGAGTCCTCTCATTAGCAGGAGGATTTATCATCTGCCTTTGACCTTCAGGTTCAGGTTCAGGTTCAGGGATCACACGTCCCTCAGCATCAATCCTATGCCCAACATCATTGTACCGGTTGTTCTGGTCGACCCTCAGAACACCCTCAGCATCAGGTCTCAGAATCAAGCGATTTTGCACCATCCTTGCTCGTTGACCTTTTATGTTTGTTCTCTCTAGTCTAGCAAGCTCCTCAAGTATGAGATTCACAAGATTCACGTTCGGATTACTTCTGGTCTCACGCGTCTGCATAAACCGTCGGTAATCGCAGTGCAACGATCGATGCTAGTATGCAACGATCGATTGAACTCGGGATTCGCCCTGCAACGATCGATTCAAAAGATGCGTCGATCGATGCTATGCGAAATCATACCTGAAACACAGAGAAAAACAGAGAAACTAGTAACAAAAATAAAACGAAAAACCTAGTCTAAACTTTATATTCAAATCTATCGAAGACTCAAAAGAGTCCCCGGCAACGGCGCCAAAAACTTGATATTATCAGAGTTTTAATCCCTAGATCTACACTGCAGGTGCACATACGTGACAGTAGTATATGATACAATCAGAGTTGTAATCAGTAGATCTACACTGCAAGTGCACAGACGTGAACTAGTAGTATATAGGGTATCGAATCCACAGAGACTCTAGACTCTTGCGATAGATTATAGAATTTCAGATTAAGCTAGGTGAAGCAGTAGAAAGAAGTAAATCAAAACAGAAAGCCAGTAAACGGTTTGTAAATCAGAAGGCGAAGGCGTCAGGTCAAGGGAGTTCTCGGGAAATCAGGAACATAAGCTAATCAATCAATCGGGATCTAATTAAGAACTGTTATAGAACTAGAATCACAGAATTATAACAGACCAACTTTCCTTGCGAATATTATCTATGTCTAACAACCTAGCAAGTCAACTTTCGTTGCGAATCCTAGAGTTCTAAACAAGCATTAATCTCAAGTTCTTTCGTTCAAAATTCTCCTAAGCCAAATTTCTTTGCGAATAGTCAAATTGCTCATCTAGGTTCTTTCTAGTTAATTAACCAACTGTCGTTGCGGAAATCAACCTAACATCATAAATCTGGATAGCTACTTCAGATTAAGCAGTAAGAACAACCCTAGATGAAGAACTAACAGATATGAATCCCTACAGATTGATCAACCTATAATTCCATGAAATCCCTAATGAGAATCCCTAAACCTAACAGGTAAACTACTCAGACATGACAATCATAACAAAAGACATGATGAATAGAATATTGAATATCATAAAACAGAATAAGAAACAAGGGTTCGAAATCTTCTCTCTGTCGAGTATCTGATCAGCCCCTAAAACTCTCTGAATGTAAAATAATGCGTAAGTAAGCGTATTTAAAAACTGATGTAAAAACCTAATTATAAAGGCCTAATCACGACTGGGGCTTCTTTGTAATTATTGGAAACTTCTGGGACAAAGTGTAATATCCATATTCTTCATTAAACCGCCGAAGATAAGCCCATCTCGCTCGTGTGTCGATCGATGCACAATGTGTGTCGATCGATGCAGATCTCTGTTTTGGACAGTGAACTCTATCTCTCAGGTCAAAACTCCAAAATGCTCCAAAAAGCTCCATAATCACCAAATCCGCTCCAAACGTGCATATATCTAATAATACATGTAAAAGACTCTAGAAAAACACCAAAAGACTCTAAAACATACTTATATCATGGTCTAAAATCGGTAAAAACCATGATATATCAACTCCCCCACTCTTAGCCTTTGCTTGCCCTCAAGCAAAACAGAGAACTAAAACATGGTGAAGAGGTTTGAAAACTTTCATAAACTCTTTTCATCCTAGAAGCAACAACACTCAGATTCCCCTTAGTAAGCCACTGAAAGATTCACCTGCAAGACATCAAGACCAACATATACTTCCCCCACACTTAGCAACTGTCCTGAGTAAACTCCACAATCAATCAAAAGAAATTCAAATTCACCCTACTGACTTCTATAAGCTATTAAGTGCGGTCTCACCTAAGGATTATCAATCAAAGGGGACATGGATTCTTACTCTGTCAGCTCTAGACCACCATACTATCTTTTTTGGTTCCTTTCTTCTCTTTTCCCTTCCTTAGCAACTGATTTTTCCCATTGGGTATCATTTTTTTTTTATCAGTGCTCTTCCCGTTATGGGGTGTACTTTGGACACATTCCATGAATGCACAGGAGATAATAGTGGTAGCTACCACTCCCGTGACCACTTCGGAGCTACTAGCTCATCCTCAGTTTATTATTATTATTTTTTTTACTTTAGGGAAGGGGAGAAGGGAACCTTACTCGGACAGGTCTACAGGCTGTGTCAGAACTAACAGAGGAATCCGACTCAAGGTATACCAAGCCCTTAGGTGAGAAAATTAAGTCAGATTTACAAGGGTGAAGTCAGTAAGGGATTCTCTGGATACCTGAATTGATATGGGTGTCTTCAGTAGGCTGATCTGCATTGGGTTTTCTAATAGTCATAGATTGATCCTGCAACTTCATCCCAATTGTCACTTAAGTTCCTGCAAGTGCTGTTAACTTCTCAAAAATTTACTGTTTCTTACTTAAACCGTTTTGACTCAATAAAACAATTTTTTTTTTTTTGAAAACAGGACTGACTCTAAGAAAACAGAAAGATAAAAGTCAGTACCACCTCCCCCAAACTTGAAACACACTGTCCCCAGTAGTGTCAAGCTAAGGATCGGTAAAAGAAACTAAAAATGTTAAGGGATGAGTTAAATTCCGTCTGATTTTTACCTGTTTCGCTCATGCATCGATCGTTACGCATAAATGCGACGATCGCTGCAAGGCGATTGCGATATGAGTCGATCGTTGCTCAGGTCCGCAACGATCGCTGCATTGCGATTCGTCGAGACCTGCAGACAAAACTCACCAAAACCAAAAACAAACATAAAATCCTAACAAAAACACCAAAATGAATATGCAAAAACGAAACAGTGGGTTGCCTCCCACTAAGCGCTTGTTTAAGGTCATTAGCTTGACCGGACGAACAAGATCAAGTTCCTGGAGGTCTTGACAGAGACTGTGAATGCCTCTGCGCAAGTCTCCTCATCCAAGGTGGAGAGTAAGTTGTCTCAGTGTGAGCTCGTCCAAGAAAAGAAGGGATGTAATGATCTCCAGGATCTGAAACCAAAGTTTCACTCGTCTGCTCTCCATATCCATCCTCAATCCTAAAGGTTTGCCCATCAATCTGTGGCTTACGCAGCATATCCATCTCAAAGTGTAGAAGCTCATCTCCCAGATAGAGATCAATCAGACTGTTCCTTACGTCGATCACTGCTCCAGCTGTGGCTAAAAATGGTCTTCCCATTATTAGAGCATCATCCTGCTCATTGTCGTACTTAAGCACCAAGAAGTATGTCGGAACCAAGTAGTTTCCAACTCTTACTGGGACGTCCTCAAGAACTCCTTCTGGAATCCTTATTGACTGATCAGCTAGAACAAGAGAGGTCTTAGTGGGTGAAAAATTTGTCATCCCCAGCTTCTCTGCCACAGAGTATGGCATGAGACTTCCAGCAGCTCCTAAGTCGCACAGAGAACGCTTGAAACCATCCTCAAAAATAGAGCAACTCAGCACAAATATACCAGGATCAGGTAGCTTCTTCGGGATCTTAGTTAGCAGCACATCACTGATCTGCTTAGGGACCACTATCACCCAATCTTTCAGCATTTCATCCATTGGCAGCATCTTCTCCAAGTATCTCTGCACACAAGGGTGATATGGTGGATCATCAGATTGTGGAAATTCTTCCAAATTCTCATCCATTTCTTCCAGTTGTCTGGCCGCATCAATCTCCTGTTGAGTTATCTCAGACACTCCAGGGAATAGTCTATTAAGCTCTTGGTCCGTCTCTTCATCAATGCCATGAGAAACAAGTGAGAGTTTCTGTTCACGACTTGCAACAATCGTCGCACAAGGTGCATCCATCGATGCAGCAAAATTTTCACAGATTCCACCCGAGAGTTTTTCCTCAATTTTGGATTTCTCATGTTCTTCCACCAGTTCAGCTGTATTTAACTCGAAATTTTCACCTTGGTATGATCCATCATTAATATAAACTGACCACCTTGATGTGGGTGTCCATGACATTCTTTCCCTTAACAGAGCTTCAAATTTGGCTCACTTGTGTGTCCAATTGCTTCACATGTGTAATTAAGGACTCAAACTTCCCATTTAGGTCCTCATACACAACATCTAACTTCCTGTTGAAGTCCACAGCAGTCTTAGTCTGCCCTTCCAGCAACTGCTCCATCATGGTCTCCATCTTTCTCTCATGAGCATTAGCAGCAGGAGGTTTCTGATATGAGGAAGATCCATAAGTCCTCTGATTACCTTGCTGAAAAGGTTTCTGAAAACCAGCATTCTGTCCAAATCCAGAAGAGTTTTGATTGCTTGTGAAAGCACTCTTCTGTCCACCATTGAAGAACCTATTACCTTGCTGATTACCAAACCTATTCCCTTGAAATCCAGAGCCACCAATGTAGTTCACATCCTCTTCCTGATTGTCTTCTTCAGCTCCAAATACCTCAACATCCTTAGCAAAATGGACAGCTTTCTTCCCAGCCAACAGATTACAAACAGTATCCAACTTACTCCTGATATCAGCTATCTCAAGATTATCTATCTTCCCACCAGACTCCTTCCTTCTCCTATCAGCAGTCTTGCAGCTATTACTGCTCACCAAGTTATCTATCAATGTCTTAGCTTGCTCAGGAGTCCTTGTGTTGAAATTTCCATTGCTGGAATTATCCAACGCAGTCTGGTAAGGGAGATCTATACCTCTAAAGAATATGCCCAGCAGCGTCACTTCAGAGAATCCATGATGAGGATAGTCACGTAGGTACTTCTTAAACCTCATCCAAGCATTCTTAAGAGGCTCTGTAGGACTCGACTGATCAGAGCGAGCATCATCATAAAAGTGCCTCAAGAACTCTCTCTTCACAGCATCCCAAGTAGTAAGCATGCCAGGTGCAAGTTGCTTCAGCCAAGCTAAAGCCTCTCCAGGGAGAGAATAGGGGAAAATCATAGTTCACCCCATTGTACTTCATCGCAGTGACGAAGTCTTCAAAGCCATCAATGTGATCCATCGGCTGCTCATGTGGGAGACCATGGAAAGGATTCTGTCTAAGCAGAGTGTAGTAAACGGTCTTGATCTCAAAATCATTCCTCTCAAATCCAGGAGGTACAATTGCTGACCGGTTAGCATAGAACTCATCTGGTCGGTTTTAGTCAGCAAGAGTCCTCTCATTAGCAGCAACCATCTGCCTCTGACCTTCAGGTTGAGGTTGACGTTCAGGTTTAGGGATCACTCGTCCCTCAGCATCGATCCTTTGCCAAGCATCATTGTACGGGTTGTTCTGTTGGTCTCTCAGAACACCCTGAGCATCAGGTCTCAAAATCAAAGGTACCTGATTAACGTTTTCCATCTTAGCCTTCTTTTGAGCTTTTATGTTCTCTCTCTCTAGCTTAGCAAGCTCCTTAAGTTCGAGATTCACGAGCTCCTTGTCCAAATTACTCCTCAATTCGTGATCAGGCATAAATTGTCTCAGTTACGCAGATGTGTCGACCGATGCAAGAGAAGCGTTGATCGATGCGAGTCGCGGAGATGTGACGATCGACACACAGGACCGTGTCGATCGATGCAGTGCGAATACAGGTTTACCTGAAACGCAAGAAAAAATTAGTAACCAAAAACAAAAACGAAAAACCTAGTCTAAACCCTAAGTTCAAATCTATAGAAGACTCAAAAGAGTCCCCGGCAACGGCGCCAAAAACTTGATACGATCAGAGTTTTAATCCCTAAATCTACACTGCAAGTGCACAGACGTGAACTAGTAGTATATAGGGTATCAAATCCATAGAGACTCTAGACTCTTGCGATAGATTATAGAATTTCATATTAAGCTAGGTGAAACAGTAGAAAGCAGTAAATCAAAACAGAAAGCAAGTAAACGGTTTGTAAATCAGAAGGCGAAGGCGTCAGGTCAAGGGAGTTCTCAGGAAATCATGAACATAAGCTAATCAGTCAATTGTGATCTAATTAAGAACTGTTATAGAACTAGAATCACAGAATTATAACAGACCAACTTTCGTTGCGAATATTATCTATGTCTAACAACCTAGCAAGTCAACTTTCGTTGCGAATCCTAGAGTTCTAAATAAGCATTAATCTCAAGTTCTTTCGTTCACAATTATCCTAAGCCAAATTTATTTGCGAATAGTCAAATTGATCATATAGGTTCTTTCTAGTTAATTAACCAACTGTCGTTGCGGAAATCAACCTAACATCATAAATTTGGGTAGCTACTTCAGATTAAGCAGTAAGAACAACCCTAGATGAAGAACTAACAGATATGAATCCCTACAGATTGATCAACCTATAATTCCATGAAATCCCTAAACCTAACAGGTAAACTACTCAGACATGACAATCATAACAAAATACATGATGAATAGAATACTGAATATCATAAAACATAATAAGAAACAGGGTTTCGAAATCTTCTCTATGTCGAGTATCTGATCAGCCCCTAAAACTCTCTGAATGTAAAATAAAGCGTAAGTAAGCGTATCTAAAAACTGATGTAAAAACCTAATTATAAAGGCCTAATCACGACTGGGGCTTCTTTGTAATTATTGGAAACTTCTGGGCCAAAGTGTAATATCCATATTCTTCATTAAACCGACGAAGATAAGCCCATCTTGCTCGTGTGTCGATCGATGCACAATGTGTCTCGATCGATGCAGATCTCTGTTTTGGACAGTGAACTCTATCTCTCGGGTCAAAACTCCAAAATGCTCCAGAAAGCTCCATAATCACCAAATCCGCTCCAAACATGAATATATCTAATAATACATGTAAAAGACTCTAAAGAAACACCAAAAGACTCTAAAACATACTTATATCATGGTCTAAAACCAGTAAAAACCATGATATATCATTATATAGGGTATCGAAATCCACAGAGACTCTAGACCTTACGATAGATTGTAGAATTGTCAAATTAAGCTAGGTGAATTAAGGAGAAACTAAATAGCAAAGCAGAAAGTAAATCAATAGCATAAGTGGGTTTGTAAGCAAGTACTAAAAGCGTCAAGTCTAGGGAGTTCTCAGGAAATCAGACAAGCAGATTAACTATCAGTCAGGATCAAATTAAGTTCAGTTCTAGAACTCAAACACAGATATAGAATTAACCAACTTTCGTTGCGAGAATTCTCTAAGTCTAATAGCAGAAACTCAAATTTCTTTGCAATTCCTAACAGATTAAACTAGCCTTAAGTGCAAGTTTGATTTGTTCACAATTCAATTAAACCAAATTTTTTTTGAGGATAATTAAATTGTTCAACCTAAATAGTTCAGATTCTAAACCACACTTTCGTGTCAATTTAATAACCTAAAGTCTAGATTCTAAGTGATCAAGTTAGAAACTAGTATTAAGCACAATTCAGGTTGAAGAACAATTAAGTTATGAATCCTAAACTGATAAATTAATCTAACAAGTCATGAAAACCCTAACGAGAATCACTAAACTTAACTATGAATCTACTCAGACATGATTAATGAAACACAAATCAATGAATGAATAAATTGCATAAATAGATAGTAAAGAATAAAAGGGGTTCGAAATCTTCTCCAAAAGCAGGAAGCAATACATGTTCAGATCAGCCCCAAAAGCTCTAAAATCTCTATGCTCAAAGTATGAAAGAATAAGTAAAGCCTAGCCTAAACAATGGCTTAAAAACCCTAATATAATGATCTAATCACGGCTGGGGCTTCTTTGTAATTATGAGAAACTTCTGGGCGAAAGTGCAATTTTTAAACTCTTCATTAAACTCGCCGAGAATTGCCAGACTCGCGTGTGCATCGATCGACACAAGTCTCCAAAATGAACAATGAACTCTTCTTCTCGGGTAAGTGCTCCAAAATGCTCCAGAATGTGCCATAAAGTCCAATTCCGCTCCAAACGTACTTAGACCTGTAAACATACCTAAAAGACTCCAATAAATAAGATATATACCATGGTTAAAAACCCTAAAATCTATGGTATATCAACAGCTCAACAAAAAACTCTTGGACGCAATCATATAAGCTATTGTTCATATCACATCAATGACATTAATCCATGTCCTGTTTCACGTCTTGTATCATATCATGTACAACTCGGTGTACTACTCTACGACTGATACATCGGATGCATATTCAGTATCCCCTTGTTTTGCTCTGTATGTGAACTCAACAACAATATCTTCAAGTGCTTTTTCAGTAACATCATTCTCCTCCTCCTTGAGTAACATCATGGTCAAAAACTCATTCAAACTTTGTCTTTCCTTCTGAACTATCTTCTGATCCTCACCTTAGATCTACTGAAACAAGACTAAATCTCTATCGAGCGTCTGCTCTGATACCAATTGAAAATGCATGTGTGGCAAATAAAAGTGCAGAGAACATAAATTTTTTTAACGAGGTTCGCTTTTTCTGCCCCCAGGACATCGTTCATATTTCGAATTCACTAGAATAGGAATTAATTACACCATTCGCAAACGCATAGATCAAAACCTATTGAACTATCGCTTCGTTTAGTACCCTGAACTGTTCATGATAAACTAACTCTGAGCTAAATCCCCTTGAGCCTAGATTTTAGATCTATGGAATCTCTAGACCACGTCACACCCAACATACCAAAATACTCCCACATGTATGTCAATACAAATGCACCAACATGACAATGGAAACGGTATCAAGCACAACATGCTTTAACACCACCACCTGCACCAACAAGAATGTCTTCTCCAACAATGCACATTCCTTGGTCACCAAAGGCACACACCATAAAACTATGTCGCACACAATCACCCACATAAACACTCATTCTTTTGGGTCTTTTGTAGTCACAAGGACACCTTCTCATTAGGCCACACCCTTCCTTATATATTTGATTAATCTTGCTCTCCAAGACTCTCCAATCACACCAATAGAAGGTTTATTCTTTGTTAGGATATTTCCAAATCTTTTAGGAAATGTTCTCCAATGAATATTTAAACACTCCAAAGTGGCTATATTCTCTCAAATATCTTCATACAGCTCAACAAACAACTCTTGCACGGAATCATATAAGCTAGTTTCGTTCATACTCATCAGTCTCATTACTACACGTCATGTGTCACGCCTTGTATCACGTCTTGTACTACTCTGTGTACTAGTCTGCGATTGTTACACCGAATGCATCTTCATAATTCCCCATGTTTAGCTCTGTATGTGAATTCAACAACCATATCTTCAAGTGCTTCGTCAGTCACACCATTCTCCTCCACCTTGAGTAACATCATGGTCAAAAACTCATTCAAACTTTGTCTTTTCTTATGAGTTATCTTCTGATCCTCACATTAGATCAACTAAAACAAGACAAAATCTCTATCAAACGCCTGCTGTGATACCAATTGAAAATGCATGTGAGGCATATAAAAGTGCAAAAAACATTAAATTTTTTTAACGAGGTTCCATTTTTCTACCCCGAGGACCTCGTCCAGATTTCGAATTCACTAGAACAGAAATTAATTACACCAATCGAAAACGCATAGATCAAAACCTATTGAACTATCGCTCCGTTTAGTACCATGAACTCTTCATGATAAACTAACTCTGAGCTAAACTCCCCCTGAGTCTAGACTTTAGCTCTTTGGAATCTCTGGACCACGACACACCCAACGCACCAAAGTACTCCCACATGTACGTCAACACAAACGCACCAACATGGCATTGGAAACGGTATCAAGCACAACATGCTTTAACACCACCACCAGCACAACAAGAATGTCTTCTCCAACAATGCACATTCCTTGGTCACCATAGGCACACACCGTTAAAATATGGCTTTTTCAGTAACACCATTCTCCTCCTCCTTGAGTAACATCATTGTCAAAAACTCATTCAAACTTTGTCTTTCCTTCTGAAATATCTTCGATCCTCACCTTAGATCTACCGAAACAAGACAAAATCTCTATCGAGCGCCTGCTGTGATACAAATTGAAAATGCATGTGAGGCAAATAAAAGTGCAGAAAACATAAATTTTTTTTAACGAGGTTCGCTTTTTCTACCCCCAGGACATCGTCCATATTTCGAATTCACTAGAATAGGAATTAATTACACCATTCGCAAACGCATAGATCAAAACCTATTGAACTATCGTTTCGTTTAGTACCCTGAACTGTTCATGATAAACTAACTCTGAGCTAAACTCCCCCCGAGCCTAGACTTTAGCTCTTTGGAATCTCTAGACCACGTAACACCCAACGTACCAAAATACTCCCACATGTATGGCAACACAAACGCACCAACATGACAATGGAAACGGTATCAAGCACAACATGCTTTAACACCACCACCTGCACCAACAAGAATGTCTTCTCCAACAATGCACATTCCTTGGTCACCATAGGCACACACCATAAAACTATGTCGCACACACACAAACAAGAAAAAATCTCTATTGAGCGCCTGCTCTGATACCAATTGAAAATGCATGTGAGGCAAATAAAAGTGCAAAAAACAAAAAAAAATTTTAACGAGGTTCCATTTTTCTACCCCGAGGACCTCGTCCAGATTTCGAATTCACTAGAACAGAAATTAATTACACCAATCGCAAATGCATAGATAAAAACCTATTGAACTGTCGCTCCGTTTAGTACTATGAACTCTTCATGATAAACTAACTCTGAGCTAAACACCCCCTGAGCCTAGACTTTAGCTCTTTGGAATCTTTGGACCACGTCACACCCAACGCACCAAAGTACTCCCAAATGTACGTCAACACAAAGGCACCAACATGACTTTGGAAACGGTATCAAGAACAACATGCTTTAACACCACCACCACCACCAACAAGAATGTCTTCTCTAACAATGCACATTCCTTGGTCACCATAGGCACACACCGTAAAACTATGTCGCACACGATCACCCACATAAACACTCATTCTTTTGGGTCATTTGTGGTCACAAGGACACCTTCTCATTAGTCCACACCCCTCCTTACATATTTGATTATTCTTGCTCTCCAAGACTCTCCAATCACCCAAATAGAAGATTTCTTATTTGTTAGGATATTTCCAAATCTTTTAGGAAATATTCTCTTTTTCCTTTATCTTTTAGGAGATGTTCATTTTTTTCCTTTATCTTCTCCTAAGAATATGTAAACACTCCAAAGCTGCTATTATCTCTCCAATATCTTCACATAGCTCTACAAACAACTCTTGGACGGAATTATATAAGCTATTGTTCATATCACATCAATCACATTACTCCATGTCTTGTGTCACGTCTTGTATCATATCATGTACGACTCGGTGTACTACTCTGCGACTGATACATCAGATGCATCTTCATTATCCCACTGTATTGCTCTGTATGTGAAATTAACAACCATATCTTCAAGTGCTTCGTCAGTAACACAATTCTCCTCCTCCTTGAGTAACATCATGGTCAAAAACTCATTCCGAATTTGTCTTTCATTCTGAACTATCTTCTGATCCTCACCTTAGATCTACTGAAACAAGACTAAATCTCTATCGAGCGCCTGCTCTGATACCAATTGAAAATGCATGTGAGGCAAATAATAGTGCAGAAAACACAAAAAAATTTTTTAACGAGGTTCGATTTTTCTACCCCCAGGACATCGTCCATATTTCGAATTCACTAGAACAGAAATTAATTACACCAATCGCAAATGCATAGATCAAAACCTATTGAACTGTCGCTCCGTTTAGAAATTAATTACACCAATCGCAAAAGCATATGTCAAAACCTATTTAACTATCGCTTCATGATAAACTAACTCTGAGCTAAACTCCCCCTGAGCCTAGACTTTAGCTCTTTGGAATCTCTAGACCATGTAACACCCAACATACCAAAATACTCCCACATGTATGTCAACACAAACGCACCAACATGACAATGGAAACGGTATCAAGCACAACATGCTTTAACACCACCACCAGCACCAACAAGAATGTCTTCTCTAACAATGCACATTCCTTGGTCACCATAGGCACACAACGTAAAACTATGTCGCACACGATCACCCACATAAACACTCATTCTTTTGGGTCATTTGTGGTCACAAGGACACCTTCTCATTAGTCCACACCCCTCCTTACATATTTGATTAATCTTGCTCTCCAAGACTCTCCAATCACACATATAGAAGATTTCTTCTTTGTTAGGATATTTCCAAATCTTTTAGGAAATATTCTCTTTTTCCTCTATCTTTTAGGAGATGTTCATTTTTTCCTTTATCTTCTTCTAAGAATATGTAAACAAACAACTCCTGGTCGGAATCATATAAGTTATTGTTCATATCACATCAGTGACATTACTCCATGTCCTGTGTCACGTCTTATATCATATCATGTACAACTCGGTGTACTACTGTGCGACTGATACATCAGATGCATCCTCATTATCCCCCTGTATTGCTCTGTATGTGAACTCAACAACCATATCTTTAAGTGCTTCGTTAGTAACACCATTTCCTCCTCCTTGAGTAACATCATTGTCAAAAACTCATTCAAACTTTGTCTTTCCTTCTGAAATATCTTCTGATCCTCACCTTAGATCTACCGAAACAAGACAAAATCTCTATCGAGCGCCTGCTGTGATACCAATTGAAAATGCATGTGAGGCAAATAAAAGTGCAGAAAACACAAATTTTTTTTAACGAGGTTCGATTTTTCTACCCCCAGGACCTCGTCCATATTTCGAATTCACTAGAATATAAATTAATTACACCAATCGCAAACGCATAGATCAAAACCTATTGAACTATCGCTCCGTTTAGTACCTTGAACTCTTCATGATAAACTAACTCTGAGCTAAACTCCCCCTGAGCCTACACTTTAGCTCTTTGGAATCTCTAGACCACGTCACACCAAACGTACGTAAATACTCCCACATGTATGTAAACACAAACGCACCAACATGACAATGGAAATGGTATCTAGCACAACATGCTTTAACACCACCACCAGCACCAACAAGAATGTCTTCTCCAACAATGCACATTCCTTGGTCACCATAGGCACACACCGTAAAACTATGTCGCACACGATCACCCACATAAACACTCATTCTTTTGGGTCATTTGTGGTCACAAGGACACCTTCTCATTAGTCCACACCCCTCCTTACATATTTGATTAATTTTGCTCTCCAAGACTCTCCAATCACCCAAATAGAAGATTTCTTCTTTGTTAGGATATTTCCAAATCTTTTAGGAAATATTCTCTTTTTCCTTTATCTTTTAGGAGATGTTCATTTTTTTCCTTTATCTTCTCCTAAGAATATGTAAACACTCCAAAGCTGCTATTATCTCTCCAATATCTTCACATAGCTCTACAAACAACTCTTGGACGGAATTATATAAGCTATTGTTCATATCACATCAATCACATTACTCCATGTCTTGTGTCACGTCTTGTATCATATCATGTACGACTCGGTGTACTACTCTGCGACTGATACATCAGATGCATCTTCATTATCCCACTGTATTGCTCTGTATGTGAAATCAACAACCATATCTTCAAGTGCTTCGTCAGTAACACCATTCTCCTCCTCCTTGAGTAACATCATGGTCAAAAACTCATTCCGAATTTTTCTTTCATTCTGAACTATCTTCTGATCCTCACCTTAGACCATGTCCATCCGTGTTATCGCCTGGGTTTCTTAACTATTCATTTTTTTTTTTTAAATCTGTCGAAAAAAAAAAAATTAAAAAAAAAAAAGTTGACCAATAAGAACGCGCCACGTGGCGTGAACAGTGTAAGGATCGATCCTTATATAAGGATTTTAAGAGACATTTTCTTAACTATTCACGTGGGTCCCACGTGAATAGTTAAGAAACTATCCCCTTAAGAACCCCCAATGTGGGTGCTCTTAGATCTACTGAAACAAGACAAAATCTCTATCGAGCGCCTGCTGTGATACCAATTGAAAATGCATGTGAGGCAAATAAAAGTGCAGAAAACACAAATTTTTTTTAACGAGGTTCGATTTTTCTACCCCCAGGACCTCGTCCATATTTCGAATTCACTAGAATATAAATTAATTACACCAATCGCAAACGCATAGATCAAAACCTATTGAACTATCGCTCCGTTTAGTACCTTGAACTCTTCATGATAAACTAACTCTGAGCTAAACTCCCCCTGAGCCTACACTTTAGCTCTTTGGAATCTCTAGACCACGTCACACCAAACGTACGTAAATACTCCCACATGTATGTAAACACAAACGCACCAACATGACAATGGAAATGGTATCTAGCACAACATGCTTTAACACCACCACCAGCACCAACAAGAATGTCTTCTCCAACAATGCACATTCCTTGGTCACCATAGGCACACACCGTAAAACTATGTCGCACACGATCACCCACATAAACACTCATTCTTTTGGGTCATTTGTGGTCACAAGGACACCTTCTCATTAGTCCACACCCCTCCTTACATATTTGATTAATCTTGCTCTCCAAGACTCTCCAATCACCCAAATAGAAGATTTCTTCTTTGTTAGGATATTTCCAAATCTTTTAGGAAATATTCTCTTTTTCCTTTATCTTTTAGGAGATGTTCTTTTTTTTCCTTTATCTTCTCCTAAGAATATGTAAACACTCCAAAGCTGCTATTTTCTCTCCAATATCTTCACACAGCTCTACAAACAACTCTTGGACGGAATTATATAAGCTATTGTTCATATCACATCAATCACATTACTCCATGTCTTGTGTCACGTCTTGTATCATATCATGTACGACTCGGTTTACTACTCTGCGACTGATACATCAGATGCATCTTCATTATCCCACTGTATTGCTCTGTATGTGAAATCAACAACCATATCTTCAAGTGCTTCGTCAGTAACACCATTCTCCTCCTCCTTGAGTAACATCATGGTCAAAAACTCATTCTGAATTTGTCTTTCATTCTGAACTATCTTCTGATCCTCACCTTAGATCTACTGAAACAAGACTAAATCTCTATCGAGCGCCTGCTCTGATACCAATTGAAAATGCATTTGAGGCAAATAAAAGTGCAGAAAACACAAATTTTTTTTTTAACGAGGTTCGATTTTTCTACCCCCAGGACATCGTCCATATTTCGAATTCACTAGAATAGAAATTAATTACACCAATCGAAAAAGCATATGTCAAAACCTATTTAACTATCGCTTCATGATAAACTAACTCTGAGCTAAACTCCCCCTGAGCCTAGACTTTAGCTCTTTGGAATCTCTAGACCATGTAACACCCAACGTACTAAAATACTCCCACATGTATGTCAACACAAACGCACCAACATGACAATGGAAACGGTATCAAGCACAACATGCTTTAACACCACCAACAGCACCAACAAGAATGTCTTCTCTAACAATGCACATTCCTTGGTCACCATAGGCACACACCGTAAAACTATGTCGCACACGATCACCCACATAAACACTCATTCTTTTGGGTCATTTGTAATCACAAGGACACCTTCTCATTAGTCCACACCCCTCCTTACATATTTGATTAATCTTGCTCTCCAAGACTCTCCAATCACACAAATAGAAGATTTCTTCTTTGTTAGGATATTTCCAAATCTTTTAGGAAATATTCTCTTTTTCCTCTATCTTTTAGGAGATGTTCATTTTTTCCTTTATCTTCTTCTAAGAATATGTAAACACTCCAAAGCTGCTATATTCTCTCCAATATCTTCACACAACTCTACAAACAACTCTTGGACGGAATTATATAAGCTATTGTTCATATCACATCAATCACATTACTCCATGTCTTGTGTCACGTCTTGTATCATATCATGTACGACTCGGTTTACTACTCTGCGACTGATACATCAGATGCATCTTCATTATCCCACTGTATTGCTCTGTATGTGAAATCAACAACCATATCTTCAAGTGCTTCGTCAGTAACACCATTCTCCTCCTCCTTGAGTAACATCATGGTCAAAAACTCATTCTGAATTTGTCTTTCATTCTGAACTATCTTCTGATCCTCACCTTAGATCTACTGAAACAAGACTAAATCTCTATCGAGCGCCTGCTCTGATACCAATTGAAAATGCATTTGAGGCAAATAAAAGTGCAGAAAACACAAATTTTTTTTTTAACGAGGTTCGATTTTTCTACCCCCAGGACATCGTCCATATTTCGAATTCACTAGAATAGAAATTAATTACACCAATCGAAAAAGCATATGTCAAAACCTATTTAACTATCGCTTCATGATAAACTAACTCTGAGCTAAACTCCCCCTGAGCCTAGACTTTAGCTCTTTGGAATCTCTAGACCATGTAACACCCAACGTACTAAAATACTCCCACATGTATGTCAACACAAACGCACCAACATGACAATGGAAACGGTATCAAGCACAACATGCTTTAACACCACCAACAGCACCAACAAGAATGTCTTCTCTAACAATGCACATTCCTTGGTCACCATAGGCACACACCGTAAAACTATGTCGCACACGATCACCCACATAAACACTCATTCTTTTGGGTCATTTGTGGTCACAAGGACACCTTCTCATTAGTCCACACCCCTCCTTACATATTTGATTAATCTTGCTCTCCAAGACTCTCCAATCACCCAAATAGAAGATTTCTTCTTTGTTAGGATATTTCCAAATCTTTTAGGAAATATTCTCTTTTTCCTTTATCTTTTAGGAGATGTTCTTTTTTTTCCTTTATCTTCTCCTAAGAATATGTAAACACTCCAAAGCTGCTATTTTCTCTCCAATATCTTCACACAGCTCTACAAACAACTCTTGGACGGAATTATATAAGCTATTGTTCATATCACATCAATCACATTACTCCATGTCTTGTGTCACGTCTTGTATCATATCATGTACGACTCGGTTTACTACTCTGCGACTGATACATCAGATGCATCTTCATTATCCCACTGTATTGCTCTGTATGTGAAATCAACAACCATATCTTCAAGTGCTTCGTCAGTAACACCATTCTCCTCCTCCTTGAGTAACATCATGGTCAAAAACTCATTCTGAATTTGTCTTTCATTCTGAACTATCTTCTGATCCTCACCTTAGATCTACTGAAACAAGACTAAATCTCTATCGAGCGCCTGCTCTGATACCAATTGAAAATGCATTTGAGGCAAATAAAAGTGCAGAAAACACAAATTTTTTTTTTAACGAGGTTCGATTTTTCTACCCCCAGGACATCGTCCATATTTCGAATTCACTAGAATAGAAATTAATTACACCAATCGAAAAAGCATATGTCAAAACCTATTTAACTATCGCTTCATGATAAACTAACTCTGAGCTAAACTCCCCCTGAGCCTAGACTTTAGCTCTTTGGAATCTCTAGACCATGTAACACCCAACGTACTAAAATACTCCCACATGTATGTCAACACAAACGCACCAACATGACAATGGAAACGGTATCAAGCACAACATGCTTTAACACCACCAACAGCACCAACAAGAATGTCTTCTCTAACAATGCACATTCCTTGGTCACCATAGGCACACACCGTAAAACTATGTCGCACACGATCACCCACATAAACACTCATTCTTTTGGGTCATTTGTAATCACAAGGACACCTTCTCATTAGTCCACACCCCTCCTTACATATTTGATTAATCTTGCTCTCCAAGACTCTCCAATCACACAAATAGAAGATTTCTTCTTTGTTAGGATATTTCCAAATCTTTTAGGAAATATTCTCTTTTTCCTCTATCTTTTAGGAGATGTTCATTTTTTCCTTTATCTTCTTCTAAGAATATGTAAACACTCCAAAGCTGCTATATTCTCTCCAATATCTTCACACAACTCTACAAACAACTCTTGGACGGAATTATATAAGCTATTGTTCATATCACATCAATCACATTACTCCATGTCTTGTGTCACGTCTTGTATCATATCATGTACGACTCGGTGTACTACTCTGCGACTGATACATCAGATGCATCTTCATTATCCCACTGTATTGCTCTGTATGTGAAATCAACAACCATATCTTCAAGTGCTTCGTCAGTAACACCATTCTCCTCCTCCTTGAGTAACATCATGGTCAAAAACTCATTCCGAATTTGTCTTTCATTCTGAACTATCTTCTGATCCTCACCTTAGATCTATTGAAACAAGACTAAATCTCTATCGAGCGCCTGCTCTGATACCAATTGAAAATGCATGTGAGGCAAATAAAAGTGCAGAAAACACAAAAAAAATTTTAACGAGGTTCGATTTTTCTACCCCCAGGACATCGTCCATATTTCGAATTCACTTGAATAGAAATTAATTACACCAATCGCAAAAGCATATGTCAAAACCTATTTAACTATCGCTTCATGATAAACTAACTCTGAGCTAAACTCCCCCTGAGCCTAGAATTTAGCTCTTTGGAATCTTTGGACCACGTCACACCCAACGCACCAAAGTACTCCCAAATGTACGTCAACACAAAGGCACCAACATGACTTTGGAAACGGTATCAAGAACAACATGCTTTAACACCACCACCACCACCAACAAGAATGTCTTCTCTAACAATGCACATTCCTTGGTCACCATAGGCACACACCGTAAAACTATGTCGCACACGATCACCCACATAAACACTCATTCTTTTGGGTCATTTGTTGTCACAAGGACACCTTCTCATTAGTCCCCACCCCTCCTTACATATTTGATTAATCTTGCTCTCCAAGACTCTCCAATCACACAAATAGAAGATTTCTTCTTTGTTAGGATATTTCCAAATCTTTTAGGAAATATTCTCTTTTTCCTCTATCTTTTAGGAGATGTTCTTTTTTCCTTTATCTTCTTCTAAGAATATGTAAACAAACAACTCTTGGTCGGAATCATATAAGTTATTGTTCATATCACATCATTGACATTACTCCATGTCCTGTGTCACGTCTTATATCTTATCATGTACAACTCGGTGTACTACTGTGCGACTGATACATCGGATGCATCCTCATTATCCCCCTGTGTTGCTCTGTATGTGAACTCAACAACCATATCTTCAAGTGCTTCGTTAGTAACACCATTCTCCTCCTCCTTGAGTAACATCATTGTCAAAAACTCATTCAAACTTTGTCTTTCCTTCTGAAATATCTTCGATCCTCACCTTAGATCTACCGAAACAAGACAAAATCTCTATCGAGCGCCTGCTGTGATACAAATTGAAAATGCATGTGAGGCAAATAAAAGTGCAGAAAACACAAATTTTTTTTAACGAGGTTCGATTTTTCTACCCCCAGGACCTCGTCCAGATTTCGAATTCACTAGAATATAAATTAATTAGACCAATCGCAAACGCATAGATCAAAACCTATTGAACTATTGCTCCGTTTAGTACCTTGAACTCTTCATGATAAACTAACTCTGAGCTAAACTCCCCCTGAGCCTACACTTTAGCTCTTTGGAATCTCTAGACCACGTCACACCAAACGTACGTAAATACTCCCACATGTATGTAAACACAAACGCACCAACATGACAATGGAAATGGTATCTAGCACAACATGCTTTAACACCACCACCAGCACCAACAAGAATGTCTTCTCCAACAATGCACATTCCTTGGTCACCATAGGCACACACTGTAAAACTATGTCGCACACGATCACCCACATAAATACTCATTCTTTTGGGTCATTTGTGGTCACAAGGACACCTTCTCATTAGTCCACACCCCTCCTTACATATTTGATTAATCTTGCTCTCCAAGACTCTCCAATCACCCAAATAGAAGATTTCTTCTTTGTTAGGATATTTCCAAATATTTAAGGAAATATTCTCTTTTTCCTTTATCTTTTAGGAGATGTTCTTTTTTTTCCTTTATCTTCTCCTAAGAATATGTAAACACTCCAAAGCTGCTATATTCTCTCCAATATCTTCACACAACTCTACAAACAACTCTTGGACGGAATTATATAAGCTATTGTTCATATCACATCAATCACATTAAACCGTTCACTCTTTTTAAATTCCGCTTCGACCAGAAGTCTTAGATTGAACTCCTCTATCACCTCATAATAACGACCCAACACTTTGAAACTTTCGGATTTTCGGCCGTTCCTTGGCCGTCCCTCTTGTCCTTCGACGTTCGCATAATCCGCTCGTCCGATTCAAAATCTGACTCAACCAAAAATCTTAGAATGTCCTCTTTAGCTAACGACGCCAATTTGACGTTGATCGCACAACTTTGATTTTTGGTCGTTCTTCGCCCGATCCATCCCGACTGGTCGTATTCCTCGTACTGACGTTTTACTCCCTTGGGAGGGTCATTACATTAAGCCTCTTAGCAACAAAGAAAGGCATAAGGTTCACACTAGAACTAAGATCACATAGAGATCTCTCAAATCTGTCCCTGTAGATACAAACAATCCAACATAAAGCTTCCTGGATCTTTCAACTTCTCAAGAATTCTGCCATGAATCACTGCACTACATACCTCTGTGATCATCATTACACTCTCCTCATCAGACCATTTACCAGCTAGTAAGTCCTTAAAACATCTCTTCATCACAGGTGTAGTCTGCATAGAGTCAATCAAAGGTACTTCAATCTTCACCTTTTTAATGATCTCTTGGCATTTAGCATATTGCCTATCGTTCTTAGCTTTCCTGGGGTTCTTAGGAAAAGGGACCTTAGGCTTGTAGACCCTTTCATTCGACTTCTTCAGCTTTTCTGCATTTGAACTCTCGGCAGTCACCTTGCGTCGATCGTTGCTGGTTGTGCATCGAGCGTTGCTAGGCGATTGTGTTACGACCTCTGCGTCGAGCTTCGGTTCAGCATCCTCATTCTCGCCTTGCGTCGATCTTTTCACTGGTGCGTCGATCGATGCATTACGGATTCCTGGGCAGGAAACAGCTCCTTACCACTTCTCAACGTCACTGCATTGCACTGGTACTTAGGATTAGCATCAGTTCATCCCAGAAGAGATCCATCTGGCCTCTTAACATATCCAGCAGTCTGCGCAACCCGAGCATCAAGCTCTTTCACATGTGTGCTCAAGGATTCAAACTTCCCATTCAGATCTTTATACACAGCATCCAGCTTCTTGTGGAAGTCTACATCAGTCTTAGTCTGACCTTTCAACAACTGCTCCATCATGGCTTCCATCTTGCTCTCATGAGCATTAGTAGCAGGAGGTGCCTGATATGAGGATGATCCATAAGTCCTCTGATTACCTTGCTGAAAAGGTTTCTGAAAACCAGCAGTCTGTCCATATCCAGAAGAGTTCTGGTTGCTTGTGAAAGCACTCTTCTGTCCATTATTAAAGAACCTATTACCTTGCTGATTACCAAACTTGTTTCCTTGGAATCCAAAGCCATTGATGTAGTTAACATCCTCTTCGTGGTGATCTTCTTCAGCTCCAAACGCCTCAACATCCTGAGCAAAGTGAACAGCCTTCTTTGCAATCAACAAACTGTGAACGGTGTCCAGCTTGTTCCTAATATCAGCGATCTCCAGATTATCTATCTTTCCACCAGACTCTTTCCTTCTCCTATCACCAGTCTTGGTGCTATTACTGCTCACCAAGTTATCAATCAGTGTCCTAGCTTGTTCAGGAGTACTTGTATTGAAATTTCCATTGCTAGCACTGTCCAATGCAGACTGATAGTGGATATCAATACCTCTGAAGAATAAGCCCAGCAGCGTCACTTCATAAAATCCATGGTGAGGACAGTCACGTTGGTACTTCTTAAACCTCATCCAAGTAGACTTAAGAGGCTCTGTAGGACCTTGGGTAAAGGTGAGAATATCCTGTCTCGACTGATCAGAGCGAGCATCATCATAAAAGTGCCTCAAAAACTCTCTCTTCACAGCATCCCAAGTAGTAAACTTCGCAGATGGATGTTGTTTCAGCCAAGCTGCAGCATCTCCAGCGAGAGAATAAGGGAAAAGTTTGAGAAACAAGTAGTCATAGTTTACCCCATTGTACTTCATTCCAGTGATGAAGTCCTCAAACTCGTTAATATGGTCCATGGGTTGCTCATGTGGGAGACCATGGAACGGATTCTATTTAAGAAGAGAGTAATAGACAGTCTTGATCTCGATATCATTCCTCTGAAAGCCCGGAGGTACAATTGTTGACCGGTTAGCATGGAACTCATCCGGACGGTTGTAGTCGGCTAGAGTCCTCTCATTAGCAGGAGGATTTATCATCTGCCTTTGACCTTCAGGTTCAGGTTCAGGTTCAGGGATCACACGTCCCTCAGCATCAATCCTATGCCCAGCATCATTGTACCGGTTGTTCTGGTCGACCCTCAGAACACCCTCAGCATCAGGTCTCAGAATCAAGCGATTTTGCACCATCCTTGCTCGTTGACCTTTTATGTTTGTTCTCTCTAGTCTAGCAAGCTCCTCAAGTATGAGATTCACAAGATTCACGTTCGGATTACTTCTGGTCTCACGCGTCTGCATAAACCGTCGGTAATCGCAGTGCAACGATCGATGCTAGTATGCAACGATCGATTGAACTCGGGATTCGCCCTGCAACGATCGATTCAAAAGATGCGTCGATCGATGCTATGCGAAATCATACCTGAAACACAGAGAAAAACAGAGAAACTAGTAACAAAAATAAAACGAAAAACCTAGTCTAAACTTTATATTCAAATCTATCGAAGACTCAAAAGAGTCCCCGGCAACGGCGCCAAAAACTTGATATTATCAGAGTTTTAATCCCTAGATCTACACTGCAGGTGCACATACGTGACAGTAGTATATGATACAATCAGAGTTGTAATCAGTAGATCTACACTGCAAGTGCACAGACGTGAACTAGTAGTATATAGGGTATCGAATCCACAGAGACTCTAGACTCTTGCGATAGATTATAGAATTTCAGATTAAGCTAGGTGAAGCAGTAGAAAGAAGTAAATCAAAACAGAAAGCCAGTAAACGGTTTGTAAATCAGAAGGCGAAGGCGTCAGGTCAAGGGAGTTCTCGGGAAATCAGGAACATAAGCTAATCAATCAATCGGGATCTAATTAAGAACTGTTATAGAACTAGAATCACAGAATTATAACAGACCAACTTTCCTTGCGAATATTATCTATGTCTAACAACCTAGCAAGTCAACTTTCGTTGCGAATCCTAGAGTTCTAAACAAGCATTAATCTCAAGTTCTTTCGTTCAAAATTCTCCTAAGCCAAATTTCTTTGCGAATAGTCAAATTGCTCATCTAGGTTCTTTCTAGTTAATTAACCAACTGTCGTTGCGGAAATCAACCTAACATCATAAATCTGGATAGCTACTTCAGATTAAGCAGTAAGAACAACCCTAGATGAAGAACTAACAGATATGAATCCCTACAGATTGATCAACCTATAATTCCATGAAATCCCTAATGAGAATCCCTAAACCTAACAGGTAAACTACTCAGACATGACAATCATAACAAAAGACATGATGAATAGAATATTGAATATCATAAAACAGAATAAGAAACAAGGGTTCGAAATCTTCTCTCTGTCGAGTATCTGATCAGCCCCTAAAACTCTCTGAATGTAAAATAATGCGTAAGTAAGCGTATTTAAAAACTGATGTAAAAACCTAATTATAAAGGCCTAATCACGACTGGGGCTTCTTTGTAATTATTGGAAACTTCTGGGACAAAGTGTAATATCCATATTCTTCATTAAACCGCCGAAGATAAGCCCATCTCGCTCGTGTGTCGATCGATGCACAATGTGTGTCGATCGATGCAGATCTCTGTTTTGGACAGTGAACTCTATCTCTCAGGTCAAAACTCCAAAATGCTCCAAAAAGCTCCATAATCACCAAATCCGCTCCAAACGTGCATATATCTAATAATACATGTAAAAGACTCTAGAAAAACACCAAAAGACTCTAAAACATACTTATATCATGGTCTAAAATCGGTAAAAACCATGATATATCAACTCCCCCACTCTTAGCCTTTGCTTGCCCTCAAGCAAAACAGAGAACTAAAACATGGTGAAGAGGTTTGAAAACTTTCATAAACTCTTTTCATCCTAGAAGCAACAACACTCAGATTCCCCTTAGTAAGCCACTGAAAGATTCACCTGCAAGACATCAAGACCAACATATACTTCCCCCACACTTAGCAACTGTCCTGAGTAAACTCCACAATCAATCCAAAGAAATTCAAATTCACCCTACTGACTTCTATAAGCTATTAAGTGCGGTCTCACCTAAGGATTATCAATCAAAGGGGACATGGATTCTTACTCTGTCAGCTCTAGACCACCATACTATCTTTTTTGGTTCCTTTCTTCTCTTTTCCCTTCCTTAGCAACTGATTTTTCCCATTGGGTATCATTTTTTTTTATCAGTGCTCTTCCCGTTATGGGGTGTACTTTGGACACATTCCATGAATGCACAGGAGATAATAGTGGTAGCTACCACTCCCGTGACCACTTCGGAGCTACTAGCTCATCCTCAGTTTATTATTATTATTTTTTTTACTTTAGGGAAGGGGAGAAGGGAACCTTACTCGGACAGGTCTACAGGCTGTGTCAGAACTAACAGAGGAATCCGACTCAAGGTATACCAAGCCCTTAGGTGAGAAAATTAAGTCAGATTTACAAGGGTGAAGTCAGTAAGGGATTCTCTGGATACCTGAATTGATATGGGTGTCTTCAGTAGGCTGATCTGCATTGGGTTTTCTAATAGTCATAGATTGATCCTGCAACTTCATCCCAATTATCACTTAAGTTCCTGCAAGTGCTGTTAACTTCTCAAAAATTTACTGTTTCTTACTTAAACCGTTTTGACTCAATAAAACAATTTTTTTTTTTTTGAAAACAGGACTGACTCTAAGAAAACAGAAAGATAAAAGTCAGTACCACCTCCCCCAAACTTGAAACACACTGTCCCCAGTAGTGTCAAGCTAAGGATCGGTAAAAGAAACTAAAAATGTTAAGGGATGAGTTAAATTCCGTCTGATTTTTACCTGTTTCGCTCATGCATCGATCGTTACGCATAAATGCGACGATCGCTGCAAGGCGATTGCGATATGAGTCGATCGTTGCTCAGGTCCGCAACGATCGCTGCATTGCGATTCGTCGAGACCTGCAGACAAAACTCACCAAAACCAAAAACAAACATAAAATCCTAACAAAAACACCAAAATGAATATGCAAAAACGAAACAGTGGGTTGCCTCCCACTAAGCGCTTGTTTAAGGTCATTAGCTTGACCGGACGAACAAGATCAAGTTCCTGGAGGTCTTGACAGAGACTGTGAATGCCTCTGCGCAAGTCTCCTCATCCAAGGTGGAGAGTAAGTTGTCTCAGTGTGAGCTCGTCCAAGAAAAGAAGGGATGTAATGATCTCCAGGATCTGAAACCAAAGTTTCACTCGTCTGCTCTCCATATCCATCCTCAATCCTAAAGGTTTGCCCATCAATCTGTGGCTTACGCAGCATATCCATCTCAAAGTGTAGAAGCTCATCTCCCAGATAGAGATCAATCAGACTGTTCCTTACGTCGATCACTGCTCCAGCTGTGGCTAAAAATGGTCTTCCCATTATTAGAGCATCATCCTGCTCATTGTCGTACTTAAGCACCAAGAAGTATGTCGGAACCAAGTAGTTTCCAACTCTTACTGGGACGTCCTCAAGAACTCCTTCTGGAATCCTTATTGACTGATCAGCTAGAACAAGAGAGGTCTTAGTGGGTGAAAAATTTGTCATCCCCAGCTTCTCTGCCACAGAGTATGGCATGAGACTTCCAGCAGCTCCTAAGTCGCACAGAGAACGCTTGAAACCATCCTCAAAAATAGAGCAACTCAGCACAAATATACCAGGATCAGGTAGCTTCTTCGGGATCTTAGTTAGCAGCACATCACTGATCTGCTTAGGGACCACTATCACCCAATCTTTCAGCATTTCATCCATTGGCAGCATCTTCTCCAAGTATCTCTGCACACAAGGGTGATATGGTGGATCATCAGATTGTGGAAATTCTTCCAACTTCTCATCCATTTCTTCCAGTTGTCTGGCCGCATCAATCTCCTGTTGAGTTATCTCAGACACTCCAGGGAATAGTCTATTAAGCTCTTGGTCCGTCTCTTCATCAATGCCATGAGAAACAAGTGAGAGTTTCTGTTCACGACTTGCAACAATCGTCGCACAAGGTGCATCCATCGATGCAGCAAAATTTTCACAGATTCCACCCGAGAGTTTTTCCTCAATTTTGGATTTCTCAGGTTCTTCCACCAGTTCAGCTGTATTTAACTCGAAATTTTCACCTTGGTATGATCCATCATTAATATAAACTGACCACCTTGATGTGGGTGTCCATGACATTCTTTCCCTTAACAGAGCTTCAAATTTGGCTCACTTGTGTGTCCAATTGCTTCACATGTGTAATTAAGGACTCAAACTTCCCATTTAGGTCCTCATACACAACATCTAACTTCCTGTTGAAGTCCACAGCAGTCTTAGTCTGCCCTTCCAGCAACTGCTCCATCATGGTCTCCATCTTTCTCTCATGAGCATTAGCAGCAGGAGGTTTCTGATATGAGGAAGATCCATAAGTCCTCTGATTACCTTGCTGAAAAGGTTTCTGAAAACCAGCATTCTGTCCAAATCCAGAAGAGTTTTGATTGCTTGTGAAAGCACTCTTCTGTCCACCATTGAAGAACCTATTACCTTGCTGATTACCAAACCTATTCCCTTGAAATCCAGAGCCACCAATGTAGTTCACATCCTCTTCCTGATTGTCTTCTTCAGCTCCAAATACCTCAACATCCTTAGCAAAATGGACAGCTTTCTTCCCAGCCAACAGATTACAAACAGTATCCAACTTACTCCTGATATCAGCTATCTCAAGATTATCTATCTTCCCACCAGACTCCTTCCTTCTCCTATCAGCAGTCTTGCAGCTATTACTGCTCACCAAGTTATCTATCAATGTCTTAGCTTGCTCAGGAGTCCTTGTGTTGAAATTTCCATTGCTGGAATTATCCAACGCAGTCTGGTAAGGGAGATCTATACCTCTAAAGAATATGCCCAGCAGCGTCACTTCAGAGAATCCATGATGAGGATAGTCACGTAGGTACTTCTTAAACCTCATCCAAGCATTCTTAAGAGGCTCTGTAGGACTCGACTGATCAGAGCGAGCATCATCATAAAAGTGCCTCAAGAACTCTCTCTTCACAGCATCCCAAGTAGTAAGCATGCCAGGTGCAAGTTGCTTCAGCCAAGCTAAAGCCTCTCCAGGGAGAGAATAGGGGAAAATCATAGTTCACCCCATTGTACTTCATCCCAGTGACGAAGTCTTCAAAGCCATCAATGTGATCCATCGGCTGCTCATGTGGGAGACCATGGAAAGGATTCTGTCTAAGCAGAGTGTAGTAAACGGTCTTGATCTCAAAATCATTCCTCTCAAATCCAGGAGGTACAATTGCTGACCGGTTAGCATAGAACTCATCTGGTCGGTTTTAGTCAGCAAGAGTCCTCTCATTAGCAGCAACCATCTGCCTCTGACCTTCAGGTTGAGGTTGACGTTCAGGTTTAGGGATCACTCGTCCCTCAGCATCGATCCTTTGCCAAGCATCATTGTACGGGTTGTTCTGTTGGTCTCTCAGAACACCCTGAGCATCAGGTCTCAAAATCAAAGGTACCTGATTAACGTTTTCCATCTTAGCCTTCTTTTGAGCTTTTATGTTCTCTCTCTCTAGCTTAGCAAGCTCCTTAAGTTCGAGATTCACGAGCTCCTTGTCCAAATTACTCCTCAATTCGTGATCAGGCATAAATTGTCTCAGTTACGCAGATGTGTCGACCGATGCAAGAGAAGCGTTGATCGATGCGAGTCGCGGAGATGTGACGATCGACACACAGGACCGTGTCGATCGATGCAGTGCGAATACAGGTTTACCTGAAACGCAAGAAAAAATTAGTAACCAAAAACAAAAACGAAAAACCTAGTCTAAACCCTAAGTTCAAATCTATAGAAGACTCAAAAGAGTCCCCGGCAACAGCGCCAAAAACTTGATACGATCAGAGTTTTAATCCCTAAATCTACACTGCAAGTGCACAGACGTGAACTAGTAGTATATAGGGTATCAAATCCATAGAGACTCTAGACTCTTGCGATAGATTATAGAATTTCATATTAAGCTAGGTGAAACAGTAGAAAGCAGTAAATCAAAACAGAAAGCAAGTAAACGGTTTGTAAATCAGAAGGCGAAGGCGTCAGGTCAAGGGAGTTCTCAGGAAATCATGAACATAAGCTAATCAGTCAATTGTGATCTAATTAAGAACTGTTATAGAACTAGAATCACAGAATTATAACAGACCAACTTTCGTTGCGAATATTATCTATGTCTAACAACCTAGCAAGTCAACTTTCGTTGCGAATCCTAGAGTTCTAAATAAGCATTAATCTCAAGTTCTTTCGTTCACAATTCTCCTAAGCCAAATTTATTTGCGAATAGTCAAATTGATCATATAGGTTCTTTCTAGTTAATTAACCAACTGTCGTTGCGGAAATCAACCTAACATCATAAATTTGGGTAGCTACTTCAGATTAAGCAGTAAGAACAACCCTAGATGAAGAACTAACAGATATGAATCCCTACAGATTGATCAACCTATAATTCCATGAAATCCCTAAACCTAACAGGTAAACTACTCAGACATGACAATCATAACAAAATACATGATGAATAGAATACTGAATATCATAAAACATAATAAGAAACAGGGTTTCGAAATCTTCTCTATGTCGAGTATCTGATCAGCCCCTAAAACTCTCTGAATGTAAAATAAAGCGTAAGTAAGCGTATCTAAAAACTGATGTAAAAACCTAATTATAAAGGCCTAATCACGACTGGGGCTTCTTTGTAATTATTGGAAACTTCTGGGCCAAAGTGTAATATCCATATTCTTCATTAAACCGACGAAGATAAGCCCATCTTGCTCGTGTGTCGATCGATGCACAATGTGTCTCGATCGATGCAGATCTCTGTTTTGGACAGTGAACTCTATCTCTCGGGTCAAAACTCCAAAATGCTCCAGAAAGCTCCATAATCACCAAATCCGCTCCAAACATGAATATATCTAATAATACATGTAAAAGACTCTAAAGAAACACCAAAAGACTCTAAAACATACTTATATCATGGTCTAAAACCAGTAAAAACCATGATATATCATTATATAGGGTATCGAAATCCACAGAGACTCTAGACCTTACGATAGATTGTAGAATTGTCAAATTAAGCTAGGTGAATTAAGGAGAAACTAAATAGCAAAGCAGAAAGTAAATCAATAGCATAAGTGGGTTTGTAAGCAAGTACTAAAAGCGTCAAGTCTAGGGAGTTCTCAGGAAATCAGACAAGCAGATTAACTATCAGTCAGGATCAAATTAAGTTCAGTTCTAGAACTCAAACACAGATATAGAATTAACCAACTTTCGTTGCGAGAATTCTCTAAGTCTAATAGCAGAAACTCAAATTTCTTTGCAATTCCTAACAGATTAAACTAGCCTTAAGTGCAAGTTTGATTTGTTCACAATTCAATTAAACCAAATTTTTTTTGAGGATAATTAAATTGTTCAACCTAAATAGTTCAGATTCTAAACCACACTTTCGTGTCAATTTAATAACCTAAAGTCTAGATTCTAAGTGATCAAGTTAGAAACTAGTATTAAGCACAATTCAGGTTGAAGAACAATTAAGTTATGAATCCTAAACTGATAAATTAATCTAACAAGTCATGAAAACCCTAACGAGAATCACTAAACTTAACTATGAATCTACTCAGACATGATTAATGAAACACAAATCAATGAATGAATAAATTGCATAAATAGATAGTAAAGAATAAAAGGGGTTCGAAATCTTCTCCAAAAGCAGGAAGCAATACATGTTCAGATCAGCCCCAAAAGCTCTAAAATCTCTATGCTCAAAGTATGAAAGAATAAGTAAAGCCTAGCCTAAACAATGGCTTAAAAACCCTAATATAATGATCTAATCACGGCTGGGGCTTCTTTGTAATTATGAGAAACTTCTGGGCGAAAGTGCAATTTTTAAACTCTTCATTAAACTCGCCGAGAATTGCCAGACTCGCGTGTGCATCGATCGACACAAGTCTCCAAAATGAACAATGAACTCTTCTTCTCGGGTAAGTGCTCCAAAATGCTCCAGAATGTGCCATAAAGTCCAATTCCGCTCCAAACGTACTTAGACCTGTAAACATACCTAAAAGACTCCAATAAATAAGATATATACCATGGTTAAAAACCCTAAAATCTATGGTATATCAACAGCTCAACAAAAAACTCTTGGACGCAATCATATAAGCTATTGTTCATATCACATCAATGACATTAATCCATGTCCTGTTTCACGTCTTGTATCATATCATGTACAACTCGGTGTACTACTCTACGACTGATACATCGGATGCATATTCAGTATCCCCTTGTTTTGCTCTGTATGTGAACTCAACAACAATATCTTCAAGTGCTTTTTCAGTAACATCATTCTCCTCCTCCTTGAGTAACATCATGGTCAAAAACTCATTCAAACTTTGTCTTTCCTTCTGAACTATCTTCTGATCCTCACCTTAGATCTACTGAAACAAGACTAAATCTCTATCGAGCGTCTGCTCTGATACCAATTGAAAATGCATGTGTGGCAAATAAAAGTGCAGAGAACATAAATTTTTTTAACGAGGTTCGCTTTTTCTGCCCCCAGGACATCGTTCATATTTCGAATTCACTAGAATAGGAATTAATTACACCATTCGCAAACGCATAGATCAAAACCTATTGAACTATCGCTTCGTTTAGTACCCTGAACTGTTCATGATAAACTAACTCTGAGCTAAATCCCCTTGAGCCTAGATTTTAGATCTATGGAATCTCTAGACCACGTCACACCCAACATACCAAAATACTCCCACATGTATGTCAATACAAATGCACCAACATGACAATGGAAACGGTATCAAGCACAACATGCTTTAACACCACCACCTGCACCAACAAGAATGTCTTCTCCAACAATGCACATTCCTTGGTCACCAAAGGCACACACCATAAAACTATGTCGCACACAATCACCCACATAAACACTCATTCTTTTGGGTCTTTTGTAGTCACAAGGACACCTTCTCATTAGGCCACACCCTTCCTTATATATTTGATTAATCTTGCTCTCCAAGACTCTCCAATCACACCAATAGAAGGTTTATTCTTTGTTAGGATATTTCCAAATCTTTTAGGAAATGTTCTCCAATGAATATTTAAACACTCCAAAGTGGCTATATTCTCTCAAATATCTTCATACAGCTCAACAAACAACTCTTGCACGGAATCATATAAGCTAGTTTCGTTCATACTCATCAGTCTCATTACTACACGTCATGTGTCACGCCTTGTATCACGTCTTGTACTACTCTGTGTACTAGTCTGCGATTGTTACACCGAATGCATCTTCATAATTCCCCATGTTTAGCTCTGTATGTGAATTCAACAACCATATCTTCAAGTGCTTCGTCAGTCACACCATTCTCCTCCACCTTGAGTAACATCATGGTCAAAAACTCATTCAAACTTTGTCTTTTCTTATGAGTTATCTTCTGATCCTCACATTAGATCAACTAAAACAAGACAAAATCTCTATCAAACGCCTGCTGTGATACCAATTGAAAATGCATGTGAGGCATATAAAAGTGCAAAAAACATTAAATTTTTTTAACGAGGTTCCATTTTTCTACCCCGAGGACCTCGTCCAGATTTCGAATTCACTAGAACAGAAATTAATTACACCAATCGAAAACGCATAGATCAAAACCTATTGAACTATCGCTCCGTTTAGTACCATGAACTCTTCATGATAAACTAACTCTGAGCTAAACTCCCCCTGAGTCTAGACTTTAGCTCTTTGGAATCTCTGGACCACGACACACCCAACGCACCAAAGTACTCCCACATGTACGTCAACACAAACGCACCAACATGGCATTGGAAACGGTATCAAGCACAACATGCTTTAACACCACCACCAGCACAACAAGAATGTCTTCTCCAACAATGCACATTCCTTGGTCACCATAGGCACACACCGTTAAAATATGGCTTTTTCAGTAACACCATTCTCCTCCTCCTTGAGTAACATCATTGTCAAAAACTCATTCAAACTTTGTCTTTCCTTCTGAAATATCTTCGATCCTCACCTTAGATCTACCGAAACAAGACAAAATCTCTATCGAGCGCCTGCTGTGATACAAATTGAAAATGCATGTGAGGCAAATAAAAGTGCAGAAAACATAAATTTTTTTTAACGAGGTTCGCTTTTTCTACCCCCAGGACATCGTCCATATTTCGAATTCACTAGAATAGGAATTAATTACACCATTCGCAAACGCATAGATCAAAACCTATTGAACTATCGTTTCGTTTAGTACCCTGAACTGTTCATGATAAACTAACTCTGAGCTAAACTCCCCCCGAGCCTAGACTTTAGCTCTTTGGAATCTCTAGACCACGTAACACCCAACGTACCAAAATACTCCCACATGTATGGCAACACAAACGCACCAACATGACAATGGAAACGGTATCAAGCACAACATGCTTTAACACCACCACCTGCACCAACAAGAATGTCTTCTCCAACAATGCACATTCCTTGGTCACCATAGGCACACACCATAAAACTATGTCGCACACACACAAACAAGAAAAAATCTCTATTGAGCGCCTGCTCTGATACCAATTGAAAATGCATGTGAGGCAAATAAAAGTGCAAAAAACAAAAAAAAATTTTAACGAGGTTCCATTTTTCTACCCCGAGGACCTCGTCCAGATTTCGAATTCACTAGAACAGAAATTAATTACACCAATCGCAAATGCATAGATAAAAACCTATTGAACTGTCGCTCCGTTTAGTACTATGAACTCTTCATGATAAACTAACTCTGAGCTAAACTCCCCCTGAGCCTAGACTTTAGCTCTTTGGAATCTTTGGACCACGTCACACCCAACGCACCAAAGTACTCCCAAATGTACGTCAACACAAAGGCACCAACATGACTTTGGAAACGGTATCAAGAACAACATGCTTTAACACCACCACCACCACCAACAAGAATGTCTTCTCTAACAATGCACATTCCTTGGTCACCATAGGCACACACCGTAAAACTATGTCGCACACGATCACCCACATAAACACTCATTCTTTTGGGTCATTTGTGGTCACAAGGACACCTTCTCATTAGTCCACACCCCTCCTTACATATTTGATTATTCTTGCTCTCCAAGACTCTCCAATCACCCAAATAGAAGATTTCTTATTTGTTAGGATATTTCCAAATCTTTTAGGAAATATTCTCTTTTTCCTTTATCTTTTAGGAGATGTTCATTTTTTTCCTTTATCTTCTCCTAAGAATATGTAAACACTCCAAAGCTGCTATTATCTCTCCAATATCTTCACATAGCTCTACAAACAACTCTTGGACGGAATTATATAAGCTATTGTTCATATCACATCAATCACATTACTCCATGTCTTGTGTCACGTCTTGTATCATATCATGTACGACTCGGTGTACTACTCTGCGACTGATACATCAGATGCATCTTCATTATCCCACTGTATTGCTCTGTATGTGAAATTAACAACCATATCTTCAAGTGCTTCGTCAGTAACACAATTCTCCTCCTCCTTGAGTAACATCATGGTCAAAAACTCATTCCGAATTTGTCTTTCATTCTGAACTATCTTCTGATCCTCACCTTAGATCTACTGAAACAAGACTAAATCTCTATCGAGCGCCTGCTCTGATACCAATTGAAAATGCATGTGAGGCAAATAATAGTGCAGAAAACACAAAGAAAATTTTTAACGAGGTTCGATTTTTCTACCCCCAGGACATCGTCCATATTTCGAATTCACTAGAACAGAAATTAATTACACCAATCGCAAATGCATAGATCAAAACCTATTGAACTGTCGCTCCGTTTAGAAATTAATTACACCAATCGCAAAAGCATATGTCAAAACCTATTTAACTATCGCTTCATGATAAACTAACTCTGAGCTAAACTCCCCCTGAGCCTAGACTTTAGCTCTTTGGAATCTCTAGACCATGTAACACCCAACATACCAAAATACTCCCACATGTATGTCAACACAAACGCACCAACATGACAATGGAAACGGTATCAAGCACAACATGCTTTAACACCACCACCAGCACCAACAAGAATGTCTTCTCTAACAATGCACATTCCTTGGTCACCATAGGCACACAACGTAAAACTATGTCGCACACGATCACCCACATAAACACTCATTCTTTTGGGTCATTTGTGGTCACAAGGACACCTTCTCATTAGTCCACACCCCTCCTTACATATTTGATTAATCTTGCTCTCCAAGACTCTCCAATCACACATATAGAAGATTTCTTCTTTGTTAGGATATTTCCAAATCTTTTAGGAAATATTCTCTTTTTCCTCTATCTTTTAGGAGATGTTCATTTTTTCCTTTATCTTCTTCTAAGAATATGTAAACAAACAACTCCTGGTCGGAATCATATAAGTTATTGTTCATATCACATCAGTGACATTACTCCATGTCCTGTGTCACGTCTTATATCATATCATGTACAACTCGGTGTACTACTGTGCGACTGATACATCAGATGCATCCTCATTATCCCCCTGTATTGCTCTGTATGTGAACTCAACAACCATATCTTTAAGTGCTTCGTTAGTAACACCATTTCCTCCTCCTTGAGTAACATCATTGTCAAAAACTCATTCAAACTTTGTCTTTCCTTCTGAAATATCTTCTGATCCTCACCTTAGATCTACCGAAACAAGACAAAATCTCTATCGAGCGCCTGCTGTGATACCAATTGAAAATGCATGTGAGGCAAATAAAAGTGCAGAAAACACAAATTTTTTTTAACGAGGTTCGATTTTTCTACCCCCAGGACCTCGTCCATATTTCGAATTCACTAGAATATAAATTAATTACACCAATCGCAAACGCATAGATCAAAACCTATTGAACTATCGCTCCGTTTAGTACCTTGAACTCTTCATGATAAACTAACTCTGAGCTAAACTCCCCCTGAGCCTACACTTTAGCTCTTTGGAATCTCTAGACCACGTCACACCAAACGTACGTAAATACTCCCACATGTATGTAAACACAAACGCACCAACATGACAATGGAAATGGTATCTAGCACAACATGCTTTAACACCACCACCAGCACCAACAAGAATGTCTTCTCCAACAATGCACATTCCTTGGTCACCATAGGCACACACCGTAAAACTATGTCGCACACGATCACCCACATAAACACTCATTCTTTTGGGTCATTTGTGGTCACAAGGACACCTTCTCATTAGTCCACACCCCTCCTTACATATTTGATTAATTTTGCTCTCCAAGACTCTCCAATCACCCAAATAGAAGATTTCTTCTTTGTTAGGATATTTCCAAATCTTTTAGGAAATATTCTCTTTTTCCTTTATCTTTTAGGAGATGTTCTTTTTTTTCCTTTATCTTCTCCTAAGAATATGTAAACACTCCAAAGCTGCTATATTCTCTCCAATATCTTCACACAGCTCTACAAACAACTCTTGGACGGAATTATATAAGCTATTGTTCATATCACATCAATCACATTACTCCATGTCTTGTGTCACGTCTTGTATCATATCATGTACGACTCGGTGTACTACTCTGCGACTGATACATCAGATGCATCTTCATTATCCCACTGTATTGCTCTGTATGTGAAATCAACAACCATATCTTCAAGTGCTTCGTCAGTAACACCATTCTCCTCCTCCTTGAGTAACATCATGGTCAAAAACTCATTCCGAATTTTTCTTTCATTCTGAACTATCTTCTGATCCTCACCTTAGACCATGTCCATCCGTGTTATCGCCTGGGTTTCTTAACTATTCATTTTTTTTTTTTAAATCTGTCGAAAAAAAAAAATTAAAAAAAAAAAAGTTGACCAATAAGAACGCGCCACGTGGCGTGAACAGTGTAAGGATCGATCCTTATATAAGGATTTTAAGAGACATTTTCTTAACTATTCACGTGGGTCCCACGTGAATAGTTAAGAAACTATCACCTTAAGAACCCCCAATGTGGGTGCTCTTAGATCTACTGAAACAAGACAAAATCTCTATCGAGCGCCTGCTGTGATACCAATTGAAAATGCATGTGAGGCAAATAAAAGTGCAGAAAACACAAATTTTTTTTAACGAGGTTCGATTTTTCTACCCCCAGGACCTCGTCCATATTTCGAATTCACTAGAATATAAATTAATTACACCAATCGCAAACGCATAGATCAAAACCTATTGAACTATCGCTCCGTTTAGTACCTTGAACTCTTCATGATAAACTAACTCTGAGCTAAACTCCCCCTGAGCCTACACTTTAGCTCTTTGGAATCTCTAGACCACGTCACACCAAACGTACGTAAATACTCCCACATGTATGTAAACACAAACGCACCAACATGACAATGGAAATGGTATCTAGCACAACATGCTTTAACACCACCACCAGCACCAACAAGAATGTCTTCTCCAACAATGCACATTCCTTGGTCACCATAGGCACACACCGTAAAACTATGTCGCACACGATCACCCACATAAACACTCATTCTTTTGGGTCATTTGTGGTCACAAGGACACCTTCTCATTAGTCCACACCCCTCCTTACATATTTGATTAATCTTGCTCTCCAAGACTCTCCAATCACCCAAATAGAAGATTTCTTCTTTGTTAGGATATTTCCAAATCTTTTAGGAAATATTCTCTTTTTCCTTTATCTTTTAGGAGATGTTCTTTTTTTTCCTTTATCTTCTCCTAAGAATATGTAAACACTCCAAAGCTGCTATTTTCTCTCCAATATCTTCACACAGCTCTACAAACAACTCTTGGACGGAATTATATAAGCTATTGTTCATATCACATCAATCACATTACTCCATGTCTTGTGTCACGTCTTGTATCATATCATGTACGACTCGGTTTACTACTCTGCGACTGATACATCAGATGCATCTTCATTATCCCACTGTATTGCTCTGTATGTGAAATCAACAACCATATCTTCAAGTGCTTCGTCAGTAACACCATTCTCCTCCTCCTTGAGTAACATCATGGTCAAAAACTCATTCTGAATTTGTCTTTCATTCTGAACTATCTTCTGATCCTCACCTTAGATCTACTGAAACAAGACTAAATCTCTATCGAGCGCCTGCTCTGATACCAATTGAAAATGCATTTGAGGCAAATAAAAGTGCAGAAAACACAAATTTTTTTTTTAACGAGGTTCGATTTTTCTACCCCCAGGACATCGTCCATATTTCGAATTCACTAGAATAGAAATTAATTACACCAATCGCAAAAGCATATGTCAAAACCTATTTAACTATCGCTTCATGATAAACTAACTCTGAGCTAAACTCCCCCTGAGCCTAGACTTTAGCTCTTTGGAATCTCTAGACCATGTAACACCCAACGTACTAAAATACTCCCACATGTATGTCAACACAAACGCACCAACATGACAATGGAAACGGTATCAAGCACAACATGCTTTAACACCACCAACAGCACCAACAAGAATGTCTTCTCTAACAATGCACATTCCTTGGTCACCATAGGCACACACCGTAAAACTATGTCGCACACGATCACCCACATAAACACTCATTCTTTTGGGTCATTTGTAATCACAAGGACACCTTCTCATTAGTCCACACCCCTCCTTACATATTTGATTAATCTTGCTCTCCAAGACTCTCCAATCACACAAATAGAAGATTTCTTCTTTGTTAGGATATTTCCAAATCTTTTAGGAAATATTCTCTTTTTCCTCAATCTTTTAGGAGATGTTCATTTTTTCCTTTATCTTCTTCTAAGAATATGTAAACAAACAACTCTTGGTCGGAATCATATAAGTTATTGTTCATATCACATCAGTGACATTACTCCATGTCCTGTGTCACGTCTTATATCATATCATGTACAACTCGGTGTACTACTGTGCGACTGATACATCGGATGCATCCTCATTATCCCCCTGTATTGCTCTGTATGTGAACTCAACAACCATATCTTTAAGTGCTTCGGTAGTAACACCATTCTCCTCCTCCTTGAGTAACATCATTGTCAAAAACTCATTCATACTTTGTCTTTCCTTCTGAAATATCTTCGATCCTCACCTTAGATCTACCGAAACAAGACAAAATCTCTATCGAGCGCCTGCTGTGATACCAATTGAAAATGCATGTGAGGCAAATAAAAGTGCATAAAACACAAATTTTTTTTAACGAGGTTCGATTTTTCTACCCCCAGGACCTCGTCCAGATTTCGAATTCACTAGAATATAAATTAATTACACCAATCGCAAACGCATAGATCAAAACCTATTGAACTATTGCTCCGTTTAGTACCTTGAACTCTTCATGATAAACTAACTCTGAGCTAAACTCCCCCTGAGCCTACACTTTAGCTCTTTGGAATCTCTAGACCACGTTACACTAAACGTACGTAAATACTCCCACATGTATGTAAACACAAACGCACCAACATGACAATGGAAATGGTATCTAGCACAACATGCTTTAACACCACCACCAGCACCAACAAGAATGTCTTCTCCAACAATGCACATTCCTTGGTCACCATAGGCACACACTGTAAAACTATGTCGCACACGATCACCCACATAAACACTCATTCTTTTGGGTCATTTGTGGTCACAAGGACACCTTCTCATTAGTCCACACCCCTCCTTACATATTTGATTAATCTTGCTCTCCAAGACTCTCCAATCACCCAAATAGAAGATTTCTTCTTTGTTAGGATATTTCCAAATATTTAAGGAAATATTCTCTTTTTCCTTTATCTTTTAGGAGATGTTCTTTTTTTTCCTTTATCTTCTCCTAAGAATATGTAAACACTCCAAAGCTGCTATATTCTCTCCAATATCTTCACACAACTCTACAAACAACTCTTGGACGGAATTATATAAGCTATTGTTCATATCACATCAATCACATTACTCCATGTCTTGTGTCACGTCTTGTATCATATCATGTACGACTCGGTGTACTACTCTGCGACTGATACATCAGATGCATCTTCATTATCCCACTGTATTGCTCTGTATGTGAAATCAACAACCATATCTTCAAGTGCTTCGTCAGTAACACCATTCTCCTCCTCCTTGAGTAACATCATGGTCAAAAACTCATTCCGAATTTGTCTTTCATTCTGAACTATCTTCTGATCCTCACCTTAGATCTATTGAAACAAGACTAAATCTCTATCGAGCGCCTGCTCTGATACCAATTGAAAATGCATGTGAGGCAAATAAAAGTGCAGAAAACACAAAAATTTTTTTAACGAGGTTCGATTTTTCTACCCCCAGGACATCGTCCATATTTCGAATTCACTTGAATAGAAATTAATTACACCAATCGCAAAAGCATATGTCAAAACCTATTTAACTATCGCTTCATGATAAACTAACTCTGAGCTAAACTCCCCCTGAGCCTAGAATTTAGCTCTTTGGAATCTTTGGACCACGTCACACCCAACGCACCAAAGTACTCCCAAATGTACGTCAACACAAAGGCACCAACATGACTTTGGAAACGGTATCAAGAACAACATGCTTTAACACCACCACCACCACCAACAAGAATGTCTTCTCTAACAATGCACATTCCTTGGTCACCATAGGCACACACCGTAAAACTATGTCGCACACGATCACCCACATAAACACTCATTCTTTTGGGTCATTTGTTGTCACAAGGACACCTTCTCATTAGTCCCCACCCCTCCTTACATATTTGATTAATCTTGCTCTCCAAGACTCTCCAATCACACAAATAGAAGATTTCTTCTTTGTTAGGATATTTCCAAATCTTTTAGGAAATATTCTCTTTTTCCTCTATCTTTTAGGAGATGTTCTTTTTTCCTTTATCTTCTTCTAAGAATATGTAAACAAACAACTCTTGGTCGGAATCATATAAGTTACTGTTCATATCACATCATTGACATTACTACATGTCCTGTGTCACGTCTTATATCTTATCATGTACAACTCGGTGTACTACTGTGCGACTGATACATCGGATGCATCCTCATTATCCCCCTGTGTTGCTCTGTATGTGAACTCAACAACCATATCTTCAAGTGCTTCGTTAGTAACACCATTCTCCTCCTCCTTGAGTAACATCATTGTCAAAAACTCATTCAAACTTTGTCTTTCCTTCTGAAATATCTTCGATCCTCACCTTAGATCTACCGAAACAAGACAAAATCTCTATCGAGCGCCTGCTGTGATACAAATTGAAAATGCATGTGAGGCAAATAAAAGTGCAGAAAACACAAATTTTTTTTAACGAGGTTCGATTTTTCTACCCCCAGGACCTCGTCCAGATTTCGAATTCACTAGAATATAAATTAATTACACCAATCGCAAACGCATAGATCAAAACCTATTGAACTATTGCTCCGTTTAGTACCTTGAACTCTTCATGATAAACTAACTCTGAGCTAAACTCCCCCTGAGCCTACACTTTAGCTCTTTGGAATCTCTAGACCACGTCACACCAAACGTACGTAAATACTCCCACATGTATGTAAACACAAACGCACCAACATGACAATGGAAATGGTATCTAGCACAACATGCTTTAACACCACCACCAGCACCAACAAGAATGTCTTCTCCAACAATGCACATTCCTTGGTCACCATAGGCACACACTGTAAAACTATGTCGCACACGATCACCCACATAAACACTCATTCTTTTGGGTCATTTGTGGTCACAAGGACACCTTCTCATTAGTCCACACCCCTCCTTACATATTTGATTAATCTTGCTCTCCAAGACTCTCCAATCACCCAAATAGAAGATTTCTTCTTTGTTAGGATATTTCCAAATATTTAAGGAAATATTCTCTTTTTCCTTTATCTTTTAGGAGATGTTCTTTTTTTTCCTTTATCTTCTCCTAAGAATATGTAAACACTCCAAAGCTGCTATATTCTCTCCAATATCTTCACACAACTCTACAAACAACTCTTGGACGGAATTATATAAGCTATTGTTCATATCACATCAATCACATTACTCCATGTCTTGTGTCACGTCTTGTATCATATCATGTACGACTCGGTGTACTACTCTGCGACTGATACATCAGATGCATCTTCATTATCCCACTGTATTGCTCTGTATGTGAAATCAACAACCATATCTTCAAGTGCTTCGTCAGTAACACCATTCTCCTCCTCCTTGAGTAACATCATGGTCAAAAACTCATTCCGAATTTGTCTTTCATTCTGAACTATCTTCTGATCCTCACCTTAGATCTATTGAAACAAGACTAAATCTCTATCGAGCGCCTGCTCTGATACCAATTGAAAATGCATGTGAGGCAAATAAAAGTGCAGAAAACACAAAAAAATTTTTAACGAGGTTCGATTTTTCTACCCCTAGGACATCGTCCATATTTCGAATTCACTTGAATAGAAATTAATTACACCAATCGCAAAAGCATATGTCAAAACCTATTTAACTATCGCTTCATGATAAACTAACTCTGAGCTAAACTCCCCCTGAGCCTAGAATTTAGCTCTTTGGAATCTTTGGACCACGTCACACCCAACGCACCAAAGTACTCCCAAATGTACGTCAACACAAAGGCACCAACATGACTTTGGAAACGGTATCAAGAACAACATGCTTTAACACCACCACCACCACCAACAAGAATGTCTTCTCTAACAATGCACATTCCTTGGTCACCATAGGCACACACCGTAAAACTATGTCGCACACGATCACCCACATAAACACTCATTCTTTTGGGTCATTTGTTGTCACAAGGACACCTTCTCATTAGTCCCCACCCCTCCTTACATATTTGATTAATCTTGCTCTCCAAGACTCTCCAATCACACAAATAGAAGATTTCTTCTTTGTTAGGATATTTCCAAATCTTTTAGGAAATATTCTCTTTTTCCTCTATCTTTTAGGAGATGTTCTTTTTTCCTTTATCTTCTTCTAAGAATATGTAAACAAACAACTCTTGGTCGGAATCATATAAGTTATTGTTCATATCACATCATTGACATTACTCCATGTCCTGTGTCACGTCTTATATCTTATCATGTACAACTCGGTGTACTACTGTGCGACTGATACATCGGATGCATCCTCATTATCCCCCTGTGTTGCTCTGTATGTGAACTCAACAACCATATCTTCAAGTGCTTCGTTAGTAACACCATTCTCCTCCTCCTTGAGTAACATCATTGTCAAAAACTCATTCAAACTTTGTCTTTCCTTCTGAAATATCTTCTGATCCTCACCTTAGATCTACCGAAACAAGACAAAATCTCTATCGAGCGCCTGCTGTGATACCAATTGAAAATGCATGTGAGGCAAATAAAAGTGCAGAAAACACAAAATTTTTTTTAACGAGGTTCGATTTTTCTACCCCCAGGACCTCGTCCATATTTCGAATTCACTAGAATATAAATTAATTACACCAATCGCAAACGCATAGATCAAAACCTATTGAACTATCGCTCCGGTTAGTACCTTGAACTCTTCATGATAAACTAACTCTGAGCTAAACTCCCCCTGAGCCTACACTTTAGCTCTTTGGATTCTCTAGACCACGTCACACCAAACGTACGTAAATACTCCCACATGTATGTCAACACAAACGCACCAACATGACAATGGAAATGGTATCTAGCACAACATGCTTTAACACCACCACCAGCACCAACAAGAATGTTTTCTCCAACAATGCACATTCCTTAGTCACCATAGGCACACACCGTAAAACTATGTCGCACACGATCACCCACATAAACACTCATTCTTTTGGGTCTTTTGTGGTCACAAGGACACCTTCTCATTAGGCCACACCCCTCCTTACATATTTGATTAATCTTGCTCTCCAAGACTCTCCAATCACACCAATAGAAGATTTCTTCTTTGTTAGGACATTTCCAAATCTTTTAGGAAATATTCTCTTTTTCCTTTATCTTCTCCTAAGAATATGTAAACACTCCAAAGCTTCTATATTCTCATCAATATATTCATACAGCTCAACAAACAACTCTTTGACGGAATCATATAAGCTACTGTTCATATCTCATCAATCACATTACTCCATGTCCTGTGTCACGTCTTGTATCATATCATGTACAACTCCGTGTACTACTTTGTGACTAATACATCGAATGCATCTTCATTATCCCCTTGTTTGGCTCTGTATGCAAACTCAACAACCATATCTTCAAGTGCTTCGTCAGTAACACCATTCTCCTCATTCATGAGTAACATCATGGTCAAAAACATATATGTCCAAGCATTTATGTCCACAAGATCTACAATTTTCGAATAAGAGACAATGAACATTGAAACTAGACTTATGGACATGTAATAATGGATAAGTTTCTCAATAGAGATATATGTCCATTAGAACATGTCCATGAGATCTAATCGTCTGCAACAGGTGAATAACGTTAAAGGAGTATATGTCCATAAACCTATATCCACATGGTAGAACTAGTATGTTGTAAAGTGTGCACATATAAATCTTGGGACGCAATACACAAAAAAGTTAGGCACTATGTCCATTCATGCATTTCCACGAGATCAGTAAGAAGAGTAATATGCGACCGTGAACATAGAAACTAAATCCATGACCATAAACCCTAGCTCTACGCGTAACGGAAAAGTAGAGACGATAGGCCGGCGTCCACATGTGACCCATCTCATAGACAGACGGATCTAAAAGGACTACTATGGTATAAGTTGTACACATATACAGTACACAGAAAGACAAAGTTATACACATTTAAAGACAAAGTTACACACATTTCCATTCATGCATGTACACGAGATCTGAGAAATTGGGAAGATGCGAGCGTGAACAAACAAAGTAGATCAATGAGCATAAAAACCCTAGATCTACGCAAATCAGAAAAATAGAGACGATTTCAAGTCGTCCACATAGGACGCAGACTACAGACAGACGGATCTAAGAAGGAAGTTGCAGAAGAACACAGAAGTACTAAATCGAAGTTTAAAACCGATGAATCTAAGTAAAAATCAGTGATACATGTCATAATCGGCTTAGATTTGCGATGGCTAAGTGGGGCAGAGCGGCGGAGCGACTCAACTGGCTTGTCGAAACATGATGGAGGCAGTAAAGAGACACCGACGATGGAGGATCGAAAACCGATGGATAGACCACCGACGATGGAGGCAGGAAAGCGGGAGCGACTGCCGACGAAGGGGGAAAAGAGGAGTGGGTGTTCTTGAGAAAACGAGAAGACGGAGAGAGAACATAATTTTTTTTTTTTGGATCGTAAGTTGTGATTTTTTTGGAAAGGGAAAGTTAAAAGTAATTAAGTAAAAGTAAGTTATGAAAAGGTAAGTAACTAGATAGAGAAGAGAAAGACAACAGTTATTTCATGTCTTTTGGGGCAAAGGGTATAATCCTTAAGTGAAAGTGCCTCAATACATGGAAGTGTCTTTTCTGTAATAAAGACTCTAACAAGTGACTGTGGGCGTAAATAACTCCTGTCTTTTGGGGTCACAAGGACACCTTATCATTAGGCCACACCCCTCCTTACATATTCGATTAATCTTGCTCTCCAAGACTCTCCAATCACACAAACAGAAGATTTCTTCTTTGATAGGAATTTTTCAAATTTTTTAGGAAATATTCTCTTTTTTCCTTTATCTTCTCCTAAGAATATGTAAACACTCCAAAGCTGCTATATTCTCTCCACTATCTTCATACAGCTCAACAAACAACTCTTGGACGGAATCATATAAGCTATTGTTTATATCTCATCAATCACATTACTCCATGTCCTGTGTCACGTCTTGTATCATATCATGTACAACTCTGTGTACTACTCTGCGACTGATACATCGAATGCATCTTCATAATCCCCATGTTTGGATCTGTATGTGAACTCAACAACCATATCTTCAAGTGCTTCGTCAGTAACACCATTGTCCTCCTGCTTGAATAACATCATGGTCAAAAACTCATTCATACTTTGTCTTTTCTTCTGAACTATCTTGTGATCCTCACCTTAAATCTACTGAAACAAGACTAAATCTCTATCGAGCGCCTGCTCTGATACCGATTGAAAAAGCATGTGAGGCAAATAAAAGTGCAGAAAACACAAATTTTTTTTAACGAGGTTCAATTTTTCTACCTCCCGGACCTCTTCCAGATTTTAAATTCACTAGAACATAAATTAATTACACCAATCGCACATGCCTAGATTAAAACATAAATTAATTACACCAATCGCAAATGCCACATAAGACCGAAAAGAATGAGTGTTTTATGTGGGTGATCGTGTGCGACATAGTTTTACGGTGTGTGCCTATGGTGACCAAGGAATGTGCATTGTTGTAGAAGACATTCTTGTTGGTTCTGGTGGTGTTGTTAAAGCATGTTGTTCTTTATACCATTTCCATTGTCATGTAGGTGCGTTTATTTTGACATACATGTGGGAGTATTTTGTACGTTGGAAATGATGTGGTCTAGAGATTCCAAAGAGCTAAAGTCTAGTCTCGGGGGAGTTTAGCTCAGAGTTAGTTTATCATGAAGAGTTCATGGTACTAAAAGGAGCGATAGTTCAATAGGGTTTGATCTATGCGTTTGCTATTGGTGTAATTAATTTATGTTCTAGTGAATTCGAAATATGGACGAGTTCCTGGCGGTAAAAATTGAACCTCGTTAAAAAAAATTGTGTTTTCTGCACTTTTATTTGCCTCACATGCATTTTCAATTGGTATCAGAGCAGGCGCTCGATAGTGTTTTAGTCTTGTATCAGTAGATCTAAGGTGAGGATTAGAAGATGGTTCAGAAGGAAAGACAAAGTTTGAATGAGTTTTTGACCATGATGTTACTCAAGCAGGAGGAGAATGGTGTTACTGACGAAGCACTTGAAGATATGGTTGTTGAGTTCACATACAGAGCCAAACAGGGGGTTAATGAAGATGCATTCGATGTATCAGTCACGGAGTTGTACATGATATGATACAAGACGTGACACAGGACATGGAGTAATGTGATTGATGAGATATGAACAGTAGCTTATATGATTTCGTTCAAGAGTTGTTTGTTGAGCTGAATGAAGATATTGGAGAGAATATAGCAGCTTTGGAGTGTTTACATATTCTTAGGAGAAGATAAAGGAAAAAAGAGAATATTTCCTAAAAGATTTGAAAAATTCCTATCAAGGAAGAAATCTTCTGTTTGTGTGATTGGAGAGTCTTGGAGAGCAAGATTAATCGAATATGTAAGGAGGGGTGTGGCCTAATGATAAGATGTCCTTGTGACCCCAAAAGACAGGAGTTATTTACGCCCACAGTCACTTGTTAGAGTCTTTATTACAGAAAATACACTTCCATGTATTGAGGCACTTTCACTTAAGGATTATACCATATTGTCCCTAAAGACATGAACTAACCGTTGTCTTTCTCTTCTCTATCTAGTTACTTACCTTTTCATAACTTACTTTTACTTAATTACTTTTAACTTTCCATTTCAAAAAAATCACAACTTATGATCCAAAAAAAATAAAAAATTATGTTCTCTCTCCGTCTTCTCGTTTTATCAAGAACACCCGCTCCTCATTGCCCCCTTCGTCGGCCGTCGCTCCCGCTTTCCTGCCTCCATCGTCGGTGGTCTCTCCATCTGTTTTCGATCCTCCATCGTCGGTGTCTCTTTACTGCCTCCATCCTGTTTCGACAAGCCACTTGAGTCGCTCCGCCGCTCTGCCCCACTTAGCCGTCGCAAATCTAAGCCGATTATGACATGTATCATTGATTTTTACTTAGATTCATCGGTTTTAAACTTCGATTTAGTACTTCTGTGTTCTTCTGCAACTTCCTTCTTAGATTCGTCTGTCTGTAGTCTGCGTCCTATGTGGACGACTTGAAATCGTCTCCATTTTTCTGATTTGCGTAGATCTAGGGTTTTTATGCTCATTGATCTACTTTCTTTGTTCACGCTCGCATCTTCCCAATTTCTCAGATCTCGTGTACATGGATGAATGGAAATGTGTATAACTTTGTCTTTCTGTGTACTGTATATGTGTACAACTTATACCATAGTAGTCCTTTTTAGATCCGTCTGTCTGTGGGATGGGTCACATGTGGATGCCGGCCTATCGTCTCTACTTTTCCGTTACGCGTAGAGCTAGGGTTTATGGTCATGGATTTAGTTTCTTTGTTCACAGTCGCATATTACTCTTCTTACAGATCTCGTGGACATGCATGAATGGACATAGTGTCTAACTTGTTGTGTATTGCGTCCCAAGCTTTATATGTGCACACTTTACAACATACTAGTTCTACCATGTGGATATATGTTTATGGACATATACTCCTTTAACGTTATTCACCTGTTGCAGACGATTAGATCTCATGGACATGTTCTAATGGACATATATCTCTATTGAGAAACTTGTCCATTATTACATGTCCATGAGTCTAGTTTCAATGTTCATTGTCTCTTATTCGAAAATTGTAGATCTCGTGGACATAAATGCTTGGACATATATGTTAAAAAAATTCGACTATCCGTCCGTACGTGTACTGCGTCCCATGTGGACAACTTAAAAACTATCTCTACTATTCTGATTTGCGTAGATCTATGTTTTTACTTCCGTCTGTCTGTGTGTTTGCGTCCCATGTGGAGAACTTCAAACCGTCTCTCTTACTCTAGTTCTCGTGGACATGCATAAATGTACATATAGTTCCTTTTTCTCTCTATATTAATTTACATGTTCTAATACGTCTGTACATATATACATGGACATTATCCATCCACCTATTGTTGAGTTGACTGGTCTTCCTATACATTAACATGTATTCATACGCTTCATATATTGTAGTCTGAACATGTTATCGTGGACATATGATATGTTTACCTACTCATCGATCGTGGACATATGATTTTTTTGATTCTCATATTCTTTTATTAATATTTAAAAACACTCTTTTCACCTTCACAGACACCGGACTTCCTCAGAGGTTGTTTGCCACCAATAGATACCCCGTCAAGCGCCTCAACATATACTCCAAAATTGATCACCTCACATTTGTAAAGGATGCACTTGGCCCAGACTCAGCCGAGTTCAAAATCATACGAGCATCACAGTTTGGGAAACTATTTGACATGCCTGCTGCTAGGTGCTCTACATCCAGAAAACTCATCCATGCGCTCATGTCCAGGGAGCTCGTGACACAAAATAAGTATACGATACGGACCACGTTTGGTGAACACCCAGTTCGGTTCTCACTGAAGGAGTTTGGTACTATCACTGGTCTCGCGTGCGGCTTGTTCCCGGGAAAATATTAACCGGACTTTCTCACTCCAAATCCGACTGACCTAAGCCCTTACTGGAAAAAGCTGATTGATTTCGATTCCAAGACTACCATTGGAGACCTTGCCAAAAAGCTAAAAAACGATCCGGAGTTGGAAGATTGGAAGAAGCCCCGGCTAGCTTTACTTATCATTGTCGATGGTGTCAACATTTCATCCGACCAGATTCACAAACCCACAGCTGCCTATGTGGACATGCTTCAGGACCTAGATAGCTTCCTCCGCTTTCCATGGGGAAGAGAGTTCTTCTTGCGAACAATCTACAGTATGAAACCGGCTTACAAACCCCGTAACAAAGATGAAGATGTGGACGACGTATTCAGACAACTACTCCTCCAAAAGTCGTACAGCGTGAAAGGATTCCCTTTGGTGCTGCAGCTTCTTGCGTTCCAATGTATACCCCTGCTGGTGGAGAAGCTACCCGACCCATCTGACCAACGCACCCTCATGGACATTATGGATGAAGGACTGCCACAGCACTCGGGAATTATCATGGCCGACATTTTTGATGTCGAAAATGACCCCAACGTAAGTCTTATTCCTTATTGAAAAAAATAGTCGTGGGTATCTATACATGGATATAGTCTATTGTTTTTCCTTGACAAGTCCCCGATTGCCGGTACCGTCTAACGCGTAGTTCTTTATTGTTCACAGCTTGTTGTCCACCCAATCCATGAATTGGACAATCCGCCAGTCAGGACTGGGGAGAGTGGATGGATGATACAGGGATAAATCTTTTTAGTATATGGACGCTTTGATCAATAAAGGACATGTCTTCAAGAATGACGATTAGCTAGGAGGTGATAAATCAGAGCCTCTTTACGTCTACAAACCTCCCGTCAAACCGGGTAAGGCGCACAACAAACATGTTGTACAAAGGAGGATTCTCAAGCGGAAAGCCAAGGATTCAGGGGTGGATGAGCCATCGGCAGTCACAAAGAAGAAGAAAAAACATATGTCCACACCCTTGGCATCTGCATCAGAAATCAAGCATCTTAAATCACTGGTGGACGATCTCAGTTGGAAAAACAAGAAGTTTCTAGCACGCGTGGATGTACTTGAGCAGCTATCGCCATGGGTTGACGCTCTTGAAAGAACTCGGAGGCAGAAGAAACTAGTTAAGGCTTCCAAGTTTCCTACCAAGGGGCCCAAAAAACCACCAAACGACACTATCAACCACATATTTCCTTAGTTCTCCGTCATAGGTCTTCCACACCACCCCCATCCCAACGGTCACAGGAACACATTACCCGCTTAACTGATAAAACTCCATCTCCTGCCAAAGAGGATGGCTCATCTCACTCGGACTCTCCAAATAAGGTACTCTCTTTAATTCCTATGTCCATCGTTCGATATCCACACACACACTTTTAATTGCTATATGTTTAAGGATTTAAAATCTAGACGAGGTCCAGGGAGTAGAAATAATCGAACCTTGTTAAGAGAAATTTTGTGTGTTTACAGGCCTTTTATTCGCCTCACGTGCATTTTGAGATGGTATTAGAGCTGGTACTCATAGAGATTTAGTCTTGTTTCGCGTAGATCTAAGGTGAGGATCAGAAGATAGATCATGAGGAAAAACATAGTTTGATGAGTTTTTGACCATGACATGACTCAAGCAGGAAGAGATTAGTGTTTCTGACAAAGGTCTTCAAGATATGGTTGTTGAGTTCACATACATAGCCAAAAAGGGGATAGTGAAAATGCATTTGATGTACCAGTCGTAGAGTAGTACATGGAGTTGTATAAAAAGTGATACAAAACGTGACACATGACGTGGATTAATGAGATTGATGAGATATGAACTAATCTAGCTTATATGATTTCGTCCAAGAGTTTTTTGCTGAGCTGTATGAAGATATTGGAGAGAATATAGCAGATTCAGAGTGTTTACATATTCTTAGGAGAAGATAAAGAAAAAAGAGAAAAAATCTAAAAGATTTGGAAATATCCTAACAAAGAAGTAATCTTCTATTTGTGTGATTGGAGAGTCTTGGATAGCAAGATTAATAAAATATGTAACGAGGGGTGTGGCCTAAGGAGAAGGTGTCCTTGTGACCACAAAAGACCCAAAAGAATGAGTGTTTTATGTAGGTGATTGTGTGCGACATAGTTTCGCGGTGTGTGCTTATGGTGACCAAAGAATCTGAATTGTTGGAGAAGATATTGGTGTTGCTGGTGGTGGTGGTGGTGGTGTTAAAGCATGTTGTGCATGATATCGTTTCCATAGTCATGTTGGTGTGTTTGTGTTGACGTACATATGGGAGTACTTTGGTGCGTTAGGTGTGACGTCGTCCAAAGATTCCAAATAAACTAGGCTTAGGGGGAGTTTAGCACAAGGTTAGTTTATCATGAAGAGTTCATCGTACTATACAAAGCGATGGTTAAATAGGTTTTGATCTATCTGTTTGCAACTGGTGTAATTGCTTTATGTTCCAGTGAATTAAAATCTAGACGAGGTCTAGGGGAGTAGAAAAAATCGAACCTCGGTAAGAGATATTTTTTGTGTTTACTGCCCTTATATTTGCCTCACGTGCATTTTGGGTTGGTATCAGAGCTGGTGTTCGATAGATATTTAGTATTGTTTTGGGTAGATTTAAGGTGAGGATCATAAGAAAGTTCAGAAGGAAAGACAAATTTTGAATGAGTTTTTGACCATGATGTTACTCAAGGAGGAGGAGAATGGTGTTACTGGCAAATCACTTGAAGATATGGTTGTTGAGTTCACATACATAGCCAAAAAGGGGATAGTGAAGATGCATTCGATGTACCAGTCGCAAAGTAGTACACGGAGTAGTATAAGACGTGACATAAAACATGACACGGGATGTGGAGTAATGTGATTGATGAGATTAGAACGAATCTAGATTATATGATTCCGTCCAAGAGTTTTTTTCTGAACTGTATGAAGATATTGGAGAGAATATAGTATATTTGGAGTGTTTACATATTCTTAGGAGAAGATAAAGGAAAAAGAGAACATTTTCTAAAAGATTTGGAAATATCCTAACAAAGAAGAAATCTTCCATTTGTGTGATTGGAGAGTCTTGGAGTGCAAGATTAATCAAATATGTAACTAGGAGTGTGGTCTAATGAGAAGATGACCTTGTGACCACAAAATACCCAAAAGAATGAGTGTTTTATGTGGATGATTATGTGCGACATAGTTTCACGGTGTGTGCTTATGGTGACCAAAGAATCTGAATTATTGGAGAAGTAATTGTTGTTGTTGGTGGTGGTGGTGTTAAAGCATGTTGTGCGTGATATCGTTTCCATAGTCATGTTGGTGCGTTTTTGTTGACATACATGTGGAAGTACTTTGGTGCGTTGGGTGTGATGTAGTCCAGAGATTCCAAATAAGCTAAAGCCTAGGCTTGGGGGAGTTTATCACATGGCTAGTTTATCATGAAGAGTTCATGGTACTAAATAAAGCGATGGTTAAATAGGTTTTGATCTATCTATTTACAATTGGTGTAAGTGCTTTATGTTCTAGTGAATTAAAATCTAGATGAGGTCCAGGGGAGTAGAAATAATCGAACCTTGTTAAGAGAAATTTTGTGTGTTTACTGCCCTTTTATTCACCTCCCGTGCATTTTGAGATGCTACCAGAGCTGGTACACATAGAAATTTAGTCTTGTTTCGGGTAGATCTAAGGTGATGATCAGAAGATAGCTCATGATGAAAAACAAAGTTTGATGAGTTTTTGACCATGACATGACTCAAGCAGGAAGAGAATAGTGTTTCTGACAAAGGTCTTCAAGATATGGTTGTTGAGTTCACATACATAGCAAAAAAAGGGATAGTGAAAATGCATTCGATGTACCAGTCGAAGAGTAGTACACGGAGTTGTATAAGAAGTGATACAAAACGTGACACATGACGTGGATTAATGAGATTGATGAGATATGAACGAATCTAGCTTATATGATTCCGTCCAAGAGTTTTTTGCTGAGCTGTATGAAGATATTGGAGAGAATATAGCATATTTGGAGTGTTTACATATTCTTAGGAGAAGATAAAGAAAAAAGAGAACATTTTCTAAACGATTTGAAAATATCCTAACAAAGAAGAAATCTTCCATTTGTGTGATTGGAGAGTCTTGGAGAGCAAGATTAATCAAATATGTAACTAGGGGTGTGGTCTAATAAGAAGATGTCCTTGAGACCACAAAATACCCAAAAGAATGAGTGTTTTATGTGGATGATTGTGTGCGACATAGTTTCGCAGTGTATGCTTGTGGTGACCGAAGAATCTGAATTGTTGGAGAAGACATTGTTGTTGGTGGTTGTGGTGGTGTTAAAGAATGTTGTGCTTGATATCGTTTCCATAGTCATGTTGGTGCGTTTGTGTTGATGTACATGTGGAAGTACTTTGGTGCGTTGGGTGTGACGTGGTCCAGAGATTCCAAATAAGCTAAAGCCTAGGCCTAGGGGGAGTTTAGCACAGGGTAAGTTTATCATGAAGAGTTCATGGTACTAAATAAAGCGATGGTTAAATAGGTTTTGATCTATCTGTTTACAATTGGAGTAACTGCTTTATGTTCTAGTGAATTAAAATCTAGATGAGATCCAGGGGAGTAGAAATAATCGAACCTTGTTAAGAGAAATTTGTGTGTTTACTGCCCTTTTATTCGCCTCGCGTGCATTTTGAGATGGTATCAGAGCTGGTACTCATAGAGATTTAGTCTTGTTTCGGGTAGATCTAAGGTGAGTATCAGAAGATAGCTCATGAGGAAAAACAGAAGTTGATGAGTTTTTGACCATGACATGACTCAAGCAGGAAGAGAATAGTGTTTCTGACAAAGGTCTTCAAGATATGGTTGTTGAGTTCACATACATAGCAAAAAAAGGGATAGTGAAAATGCATTCGATGTACCAGTCGAAGAGTAGTACACGGAGTTGTATAAGAAGTGATACAAAACGTGACACATGACGTGGATTAATGAGATTGATGAGATATGAACGAATCTAGCTTATATGATTCCGTCCAAGAGTTTTTTGCTGAGCTGTATGAAGATATTGGAGAGAATATAGCATATTTGGAGTGTTTACATATTCTTAGGAGAAGATAAAGAAAAAAGAGAACATTTTCTAAACGATTTGAAAATATCCTAACAAAGAAGAAATCTTCCATTTGTGTGATTGGAGAGTCTTGGAGAGCAAGATTAATCAAATATGTAACTAGGGGTGTGGTCTAATAAGAAGATGTCCTTGAGACCACAAAATACCCAAAAGAATGAGTGTTTTATGTGGATGATTGTGTGCGACATAGTTTCGCAGTGTATGCTTGTGGTGACCGAAGAATCTGAATTGTTGGAGAAGACATTGTTGTTGGTGGTTGTGGTGGTGTTAAAGAATGTTGTGCTTGATATCGTTTCCATAGTCATGTTGGTGCGTTTGTGTTGATGTACATGTGGAAGTACTTTGGTGCGTTGGGTGTGACGTGGTCCAGAGATTCCAAATAAGCTAAAGCCTAGGCCTAGGGGGAGTTTAGCACAGGGTAAGTTTATCATGAAGAGTTCATGGTACTAAATAAAGCGATGGTTAAATAGGTTTTGATCTATCTGTTTACAATTGGAGTAACTGCTTTATGTTCTAGTGAATTAAAATCTAGATGAGATCCAGGGGAGTAGAAATAATCGAACCTTGTTAAGAGAAATTTGTGTGTTTACTGCCCTTTTATTCGCCTCGCGTGCATTTTGAGATGGTATCAGAGCTGGTACTCATAGAGATTTAGTCTTGTTTCGGGTAGATCTAAGGTGAGTATCAGAAGATAGCTCATGAGGAAAAACAGAAGTTGATGAGTTTTTGACCATGACATGACTCAAGCAGGAAGAGAATAGTGTTTCTGACAAAGGTCTTCAAGATATGGTTGTTGAGTTCACATACATAGCCAAAAAGGGGATAGTGAAAATGCATTCGATGTACCAGTCGCAGAGTAGTACACGGAGTTGTATAAGAAGTGATACAAAACGTGACACATGACGTGGATTAATGAGATTGATGAGATCTGAACGAAAGTAGCTTATATGATTTTGTCCAAGAGTTTTTTGCTGAGCTGTATGAAGATATTGGAGAGATTATAGCAGATTTGGACTGTTTACATATTCTTAGGAGAAGATAAAGAAAAAAGAGAAAAATTTCTAAAAGTTTTGGAAATCTTCTATTGTGTGATTGGAGAGTCTTGGATAGTAAGATTAATCAAATATGTAACGAGGGGTGTGGCCTAATGAGAAGGTGTCCTTGTGACCACAAAAGACCCAAAAGAATGAGTGTTTTATGTGGGTGATTGTGTGCGACATAGTTTCGCGGTGTGCGCTTATGGTGACCAAAGAATCTGAATTGTTGGAGAAGATATTGTTGTTTCTGGTGGTGGTGGTGTTAAAGCATGTTGTGCATGATATCGTTTCCATAGTCATGTTGGTGTGTTTGTGTTGACGTACATGTGGGAGTACTTTGGTGCGTTAGGTGTGACGTCGTCCAAAGATCCCAAATAAGCTAGGCTTAGGGGGAGTTTAGCACAAGGTTAGTTTATCATGAAGAGTTCATCGTACTATACAAAGCGATGGTTAAATAGGTTTTGATCTATCTGTTTGCAACTGGTGTAATTGCTTTATGTTCTAGTGAATAAAAATCTAAACGAGGTCTAGGGGAGTAGAAAAAATCGAACCTCGGTAAGAGATATTTTTTGTGTTTACTGCCCTTATATTTGCCTCACGTGCATTTTGGTTGGTATCAGAGCTGGTGTTCGATAGAGATTTAGTATTGTTTCGGGTAGATTTAAGGTGAGGATCAGAAGAAAGTTCAGAAGGAAAGACAAATTTTGAATGAGTTTTTGACCATGATGTTACTCAAGTAGGAGGAGAATGGTGTTACTGGCAAATCACTTGAAAATATGGTTGTTGATTCACATACATAGCCAAAAAGGGGATAGTGAAGATGCATTCGATGTACCAGCCGCAAAGTAGTACACGGAGTAGTATAAGACGTGATAGAAAACTTGACACGGATGTGGAGTAATGTGATTGATGAGATATGAACGAATCTAGATTATATGATTCCGTCCAAGAGTTTTTGTTCTGAATTGTATGAAGATATTGGAGAGAATATAGTATATTTGGAGTGTTTACATATTCTTAGGAGAAGATAAAGGAAAAAGAGAACATTTTCTAAAAGATTTGGAAATATCCTAACAAAGAAGAAATCTTCCATTTGTGTGATTGGAGAGTCTTGGAGAGCAAGATTAATCAAATATGTAAATAGGAGTGTGGTCTAATGAGAAGATGTCCTTGTGACCACAAAATACCCAAAAGAATGAGTGTTTTATGTGGATGATTGTGTGCGACATAGTTTCGCGGTGTATGCTTATGGTGACCAAAGAATCTGAATTATTGGAGAAGACATTGTTGTTGGTGGTGGTGTTAAAGCATGTTGTGCTTGATATCGTTTCCATAGTCATGTTGGTGCGTTTGTGTTGACGTACATGTGGAAGTACTTTGGTGCGTTGGGTGTGACGCGGTCCAGAGATTCCAAATAAGCTAAGGCCTAGGCGGAGTTTAGCACATGGTAAGTTTATCATGAAGAGTTCATGGTACTAAATAAAGCGATGGTTAAATAGGTTTTGATCTATCTGGTTACAATTGGAGTAAGTGCTTTATGTTCTAGTGAATTAAAATCTAGATGAGGTCCAGGGGAGTAGAAATAGTCGAACCTTGTTCAAAGAAATTTTGTGTGTTTACTGCCCTTTTATTCGCCTCACATGCATTTTGAGATGCTATCAGAGCTGGTCCTCATAGAGATTAAGTCTTGTTTCGGGTAGATCTAAGGTAAGGATCAGAAGATAGCTCATGAGGAAAAACAGAGTTTGATGAGTTTTTGACCATGACATGACTCAAGCAGGAAGAGATTAGTGTTTCTGACAAAGGCCTTCAAGATATGGTTGTTGAGTTCACATACATAGCCAAAAAGAAGATAGTGAAAATGCATTCGATGTACCAGTCGCAGAGTAGTACACGGAGTTGTATAAGAATTGATACAAAACGTGACACATGACGTGGATTAATGAGTCGCAGAGTAGTACACGGAGTTGTATAAGAAGAGAAATTTTTTTTAAAGATTTGGAAATATCCTAACAAAGAAGAAATCTTCTATTTGTGTGATTGGAGAGTCTTGGAGAGCAAGATTAATCAAATATGTAACGAGGGGTGTGGCCTAGTGAGAAGGTGTCCTTGTGACCACAAAAGACCCAAAAGAATGAGTGTTTTATGTGGGTGATTATGTGCGACATAGTTCGCGGTGTGTGCTTATGGTGACCAAGGAATCTGAATTGTTGGAGAAGATATTGTTGTTTGTGGTGGTGGTGGTGTTAAAGCATGTTGTGCTTGATATCGTTTCCATAGTCATGTTGGTGCGTTTGTGTTGACGTACATGTGGGAGTACTTTGGTGCGTTGGGTGTGACGTCATCCAGAGATTCCAAATAAGCTAAAGCCTAGGATTAGGGGGAGTTTAGCACAAGGTTAGTTTATCATGAAGAGTTCATGGTACTAAAAAAAACGATGGTTAAATAGGTCTTGATCTATCTTTTTGCAATTGGTGAATTGCTTTATGTTCTAGTGAATTAAAATCTAGACGAGGTCTAGGGGAGTAGAAAAAATCGAACCTCGGTAAGAGAAATTTTGTGTGTTTACTGCCCTTATATTTGCCTCACGTGCATTTTGGGTTGGTATCAGAGCTGGTGTTCGATAGAGATTTAGTATTGTTTCGGGTAGATCTAAGGTGAGGATCAGAAGAAAGTTCAGAAGGAAAGACAAATTTTGAATGAGTTTTTAACCATGATGTTACTCAAGTAGGAGGAGAATGGTGTTACTGACGAAGCACTTGAAGATATGGTTATTGAGTTCACATACATAGCCAAAAGGGGATAGTGAAGATGCATTCGATGTACCAGTCGCAAAGTATTACACGGAGTAGTATAAGACGTCATAGAAAACTTGACACGGATGTGGAGTAATGTGATTGATGAGATATGAACGAATCTAGATTATATTATTCCGTCCAAGAGTTTTTTTCTGAACTGTATGAAGATATTGGAGAGAATATAGCATATTTGGAGTGTTTACATATTCTTAGGAGAAGATAAAGAAAAAAGAGAACATTTTCTAAAAGATTTGGAAATATCCTAACAAAGAAGAAATCTTCCATTTGTGTGATTGGAGAGTCTTGGAGAGCAAGATTAATCAAATATGTAAATAGGAGTGTGGTCTAATGAGAAGATGTCCTTGTGACCACAAAATACCCAAAAGAATGAGTGTTTTATGTGGATGATTGTGTGCGACATAGTTTCGCGGTGTATGCTTATGGTGACCAAAGAATCTGAATTGTTGGAGAAGACATTGTTGTTAGTGGTGGTGTTAAAGCATGTTGTGCTTGATATCGTTTCAATAGTCATGTTGGTGCGTTTGTGTTGACGTACATGTGGAAGTACTTTGGTGCGTTGGGTGTGACGTGGTCCAGAGATTCCAAATAAGCTAAGGCCTAGGGGGAGTTTAGCACATGGTAAGTTTATCATGAAGAGTTCATGGTACTAAATAAAGCGATGGTTAAATAGGTTTTGATCTATCTGTTTACAATTGGAGTAAGTGCTTTATGTTCTAGTGAATTAAAATCTAGATGAGGTCCAGGGGAGTAGAAATAATCGAACCTTGTTCAGAGAAATTTTGTGTGTTTACTGCCCTTTTATTCGCCTCACGTGCATTTTGAGATGCTATCAGAGCTGGTCCTCATAGAGATTTAGTCTTGTTTCGGGTAGATCTAAGATGAGGATCAGAAGATAGCTCATGAGGAAAAACAGAGTTTGATGAGTTTTTGACCAAGACATGACTAAAGCAGGAAGAGATTAGTGTTTCTGAAAAAGGTCTTCAAGATATGGTTGTTGAGTTCACATACATAGCCAAAAGAGGATAGTGAAAATGCATTCGATGTACCAGTCGCAGAGTAGTACACGGAGTTGTATAAGAAGTGATAAAAAACGTGACACATGACGTGTATTAATGAGATTGATGAGATATGAACGAATCTAGCTTATATGATTTCGTCCAAGAGTTTTTTGCTGAGCTGTATGAAGATATTGGAGAGAATATAGCAGATTTGGAGTGTTTACATATTCTTAGGAGAAGATAAAGAAAAAAGTGAAAATTTTCAAAAAGATTTGAAATATCCTAACAAATAAGAAATCTTCTATTTGTGTGACTGGAGAGTCTTGGAGAGCAAGATTAATCAAATATGTAATGAGGGGTGTGGCCTAATGAGAAGGTGTCCTTGTGACCACAAAAGACCCAAAAGAATGAGTGTTTTATGTGGGTGATTGTGTGCGACATAGTATGCGGTGTGTGCTTATGGTGACCAAAGAATCTGAATTGTTGGAGAAGATATTGTTGTTGGTGGTGGTGGTGGTGTTAAAGCATGTTGTGCTTGATATCGTTTCCATAGTCATGTTGGTGCGTTTGTGTTGACGTACATGTGGGAGTACTTTGCTGCGTTGGGTGTGACGTCGTCCAGAGATTCCAAATAAGCTAAAGCCTAGGCTTAGGGGGAGTTTAGCACAAGGTTAATTTATCCTGAAGAGTTCATGGTACTAAACAAAGCGATGGTTAAATAGGTTTTGATCTATCTGTTTGCAATTGGTGAATTGCTTTATGTTCTAGTGAATTAAAATCTAGACGAGGTCTAGGGGAGTAGAAAAAATCGAACCTCGGTAAGAGAAATTTTGTGTGTTTACTACCCTTATATTTGCCTCACGTGCATTTTGGTTGGTATCAGAGCTCGTGTTCGTTAGAGATTTAGTATTGTTTTGGGTAGATCTAAGGGGAGGATAAGAAGAAAGTTCAGAAGAAAAGACAAATTTTGAATGAGTTTTTGACCATGATGTAACTCTAGTAGGAGGAGAATGGTGTTACTGACGAAGCACTCGAAGATATGGTTGTTGAGTTCACATACAGCCAAAAAATGGATATTGAAGATGCATTCGATGTACCAGTCGCAAAGTAGTACACGGAGTAGTATAAGACGTGATAGAAAACTTGACACGGGATGTGGAGTAATGTGATTGATGAGATATGAACGAATCTAGATTATATGATTCCGTCCAAGAGTTTTTTTCTGAACTGTATGAAGATATTGGAGAGAATATAGCATATTTGGAGTGTTTACATATTCTTAGGAGAAGATAAAGGAAAAAGAGAACATTTTCTAAAAGATTTGGAAATATCCTAACAAAGAAGAAATCTTCCATTTGTGTGATTGGAGAGTCTTGGAGAGCAAGATTAATCAAATATGTAACTAGGGGTGTGGTTTAATGAGAAGATGTCCTTTTGACCACAAAATACCCAAAAGAATGATTGTTTTATGTGGATGATTGTGTGCGACATAGTTTCGCGGTGTAATGTTATGGTGACCAAAGAATATGAATTGTTGGAGAAGACATTGTTGTTGGTGGTGGTGGTGGTGTTAAAGCATGTTGCGATTGATATCGTTTCCATAGTCATGTTGGTGCGTTTGTGTTGACGTACATGTGAAATTACTTTGGTGCGTTGGGTGTGACGTGGTCCAGAGATTCCAAATAAGCTAAAGCCTAGGCCTAGGGGGAGTTTAGCACAGGGTAAGTTTAGCATGAAGAGTTCATGGTACTAAATAAAGCGATGGTTAAATAGGTTTTGATCTATCTGTTTACAATTGGTGTAAGTGCTTTATGTTCTAGTGAATTAAAATCTAGATGAGGTCCAGGGGAGTAGAAATAATCGAACCTTGTTAAGAGAAATTGTGTGTGTTTACTGCCCTTTTATTCACCTCACGTGCATTTTGAGATGCTACCAGAGCTGGTACACATAGAAATTTAGTCTTGTTTCGGGTAGATCTAAGGTGATGATCAGAAGATAGCTCATGAGGAAAAACAAAGTTTGATGAGTTTTTGACCATGACATGACTCAAGCAAGAAGATATTAGTGTTTCTCACAAAGGTTTTCAAGATATGGTTGTTGAGTTCACATACATAGCCAAAAAGGGGATAGTGAAAATGCATTCGATGTACCAGTCGAAGAGTAGTACACGGAGTTGTATAAGAAGTGATACAAAACGTGACACATGACGTGGATTAATGAGATTGATGAGATATGAACGAATCTAGCTTATATGATTCCGTCCAAGAGTTTTTTCCTGAGTTGTATGAAGATATTGGAGAGAATATAGCAGATTTGGAGTGTTTACATATTCTTAGGAGAAGATGAAGAAAAAAGAGAAAATTTTCTAAAAGATTTGGAAATATCCTAACAAAGAAGAAATCTTCTATTTGTGTGATTGGAGAGTCTTGGAGAGCAAGATTAATCAAATATGTAACGAGGGGAGTGGCCTAATGAGAAGGTGTTCTTGTGACCACAAAAGACCCAAAAGAATGAGTGTTTTATGTGGTTGATTGTGTGCGACATAGTTCGCGGTGTGTGCTTATGGTGACCAAAGAATCTGAATTGTTGGAGAAGATATTGTTGTTGGTGGTGGTGGTGGTGTTAAAGCATGTTGTGCTTGATATCGTTTCCATAGTCATGTTGGTGCGTTTGTGTTGACGTACATGTGGGAGTACTTTGGTGCGTTGGGTGTGACGTCGTCCAGAGATTCCAAATAAGCTAAGGCCTAGGGGGAGTTTAGCACATGGTAAGTTTATCATGAAGAGTTCATGGTACTAAATAAAGCGATGGTTAAATAGGTTTTGATCAATCTGTTTACAATTGGAGTAAGTGCTTTATGTTCTAGTGAATTAAAATCTAGATGAGGTCCAGGGGAGTAGAAATAATCGAACCTTGTTCAGAGAAATTTTGTGTGTTTACTGCCCTTTTATTCGCCTCACGTGCATTTTGAGATGCTATCAGAGCTGGTCCTCATAGAGATTTAGTCTTGTTTCGGGTAGATCTAAGATGAGGATCAGAAGATAGCTCATGAGGAAAAACAGAGTTTGATGAGTTTTTGACCAAGACATGACTAAAGCAGGAAGAGATTAGTGTTTCTGAAAAAGGTCTTCAAGATATGGTTGTTGAGTTCACATACATAGCCAAAAAGAGGATAGTGAAAATGCATTTGATGTACCAGTCGCAGAGTAGTACACGGAGTTGTATAAGAAGTGATAAAAAACGTGACACATGACGTGTATTAATGAGATTGATGAGATATGAACGAATCTAGCTTATATGATTTCGTCCAAGAGTTTTTTGCTGAGCTGTATGAAGATATTGGAGAGAATATAGCAGATTTGGAGTGTTTACATATTCTTAGGAGAAGATAAAGAAAAAAGTGAAAATTTTCTAAAAGATTTGGAAATATCCTAACAAAGAAGAAATCTTCTATTTGTGTGATTGGAGAGTCTTGGAGAGCAAGATTAATCAAATATGTAACAAGGGGTGTGGCCTAATGAGAAGGTGTCCTTGTGACCACAAAAGACCCAAAAGATTGTGTGTTTTATGTGGTTGATTGTGTGCGACATAGTTCGCGGTGTGTGCTTATGGTGACCAAAGAATCTGAATTGTTGGAGAAGATATTGTTGTTGGTGGTGGTGGTGGTGTTAAAGCATGTTGTGCTTGATATCGTTTCCATAGTCATGTTGGTGCGTTTGTGTTGACGTACATGTGGGAGTACTTTGGTGCGTTGGGTGTGACGTCGTCCAGAGATTCCAAATAAGCTAAGGCCTAGGGGGAGTTTAGCACATGGTAAGTTTATCATGAAGAGTTCATGGTACTAAATAAAGCGATGGTTAAATAGGTTTTGATCTATCTGTTTACAATTGGAGTAAGTGCTTTATATTCTAGTAAATTAAAATCTAGATGAGGTCCAGGGGAGTAGAAATAATCGAACCTTGTTCAGAGAAATTTTGTGTGTTTACTGCCCTTTTATTCGCCTCACGTGCATTTTGAGATGCTATCAGAGCTGGTCCTCATAGAGACTTAGTCTTGTTTCGGGTAGATCTAAGATGAGGATCAGAAGATAGCTCATGAGGAAAAACAGAGTTTGATGAGTTTTTGACCAAGACATGACTAAAGCAGGAAGAGATTAGTGTTTCTGAAAAAGGTCTTCAAGATATGGTTGTTGAGTTCACATACATAGCCAAAAAGAGGATAGTGAAAATGCATTCGATGTACCAGTCGCAGAGTAGTACACGGAGTTGTATAAGAAGTGATAAAAAAACGTGACACATGACGTGTATTAATGAGATTGATGAGATATGAACGAATCTAGCTTATATGATTTCGTCCAAGAGTTTTTTGCTGAGCTGTATGAAGATATTGGAGAGAATATAGCAGATTTGGAGTGTTTACATATTCTTTGGAGAAGATAAAGAAAAAAGTGAAAATTTTCTAAAAGATTTGGAAATATCCTAACAAAGAAGAAATCTTCTATTTGTGTGATTGGAGAGTCTTGGAGAGCAAGATTAATCAAATATGTAACAAGGGGTGTGGCCTAATGAGAAGGTGTCCTTGTGACCACAAAAGACCCAAAAGATTGTGTGTTTTATGTGGTTGATTGTGTGCGACATAGTTCGCGGTGTGTGCTTATGGTGACCAAAGAATCTTAATTGTTGGAGAAGATATTGTTGTTGGTGGTGGTGGTGGTGTTAAAGCATGTTGTGCTTGATATCGTTTCCATAGTCATGTTGGTGCGTTTGTGTTGACGTACATGTGGGAGTACTTTGGTGCGTTGGGTGTGACGTCGTCCAGAGATTCCAAATAAGCTAAAGCCTAGGGTTAGGGGGAGTTTAGCACATGGTTAGTTTATATTGAAGAGTTCATGGTGCCAAACAAAGCAATGGTTAAATAAGTTTTGATCTATCTGTTTGCAATTGGTGTAATTGCTTTATGTTATAATGAATTAAAATCTAGACGAGGTCTAGGGGAGTAGAAAAAATCGAACCTCGGTAAGAGAAATTTTGTGTGTTTACTGCCCTTATATATGCCTCACGTGCATTTTGGGTTGGTACCAGAGCTGGTGTTCGATAGAGATAAATTATTGTTTCGGGTAGATCTAAGGTGAGGATCAAAAGAAAGTTCAGAAGGAAAGACAAATTTTGAATGAGTTTTTGACCATGATGTTACTCAAGTAGGAGGATAATGGTGTTACTGACGAAGCACTTGAAGATATGGTTGTTGAGTTCACATACATAGCCAAAAAGGGGATAGTGAAGATGCATTCGTTGTACCAGCCACAAAGTAGTACACGGAGTAGTATAAGACGTGATAGAAAACTTGACACGGATGTGGAGTAATGTGATTGATGAGATATGAACGAATCTAGATTATATGATTCCTTCCAAGAGTTTTTTTCTGAACTGTATGAAGATATTGGAGAGAATATAGCATATTTGTAGTGTTTACATATTCTTAGGAGAAGATAAAGGAAAAAGAGAACATTTTCTAAAAGATTTGGAAATATCTTAACAAAGAAGAAATCTTCCATTTGTGTGATTGGAGAGTCTTGGAGAGAATGATTAATCAAATATGTAACTAGGGGTGTGGTCTAATGAGAAGATGTCCTTGTGACCACAAAATACCCAAAAGAATGAGTGTTTTATGTGTATGATAGTGTGCGACATAGTTTCGCGGTGTATGCTTATGGTGACCAAAGAATCTGAATTGTTGGAGAAGACATTGTTGTTGGTGGTGGTGGTGGTGTTAAAGCATGTTGTGCTTGATATCGTTTCCATAGTCATGTTGGTGCGTTTGTGTTGACGTACATGTGGGAGTACTTTGGTGCGTTGGGTGTGACGTCGTCCAGAGATTCCAAATAAGCTAAAGCCTAGGGTTAGGGGGAGTTTAGCACATGGTTAGTTTATATTGAAGAGTTCATGGTGCCAAACAAAGCAATGGTTAAATAAGTTTTGATCTATCTGTTTGCAATTGGTGTAATTGCTTTATGTTATAATGAATTAAAATCTAGACGAGGTCTAGGGGAGTAGAAAAAATCGAACCTCGGTAAGAGAAATTTTGTGTGTTTACTGCCCTTATATATGCCTAACGTGCATTTTGGGTTGGTACCAGAGCTGATCTTCGATAGAGATATATTATTGTTTCGGATAGATCTAAGGTGAGGATCAAAAGAAGGTTCAGAAGGAAAGACAAATTTTGAATGAGTTTTTGACCATGATGTTACTCAAGTAGGAGGAGAATGGTGTTAATGACGAAGCACTTGAAGATATGGTTGTTGAGTTCACATACATAGCCAAAAAGGGGATAGTGAAGATGCATTCGATGTACCAGCCGCAAAGTAGTACACGGAGTAGTATAAGACGTGATAGAAAACTTGACACGAATGTGGAGTAATGTGATTGATGAGATATGAACGAATCTAGATTATATGATTCCTTCCAAGAGTTTTTTTCTGAACTGTATGAAGATATTGGAGAGAATATAGCATATTTGTAGTGTTTACATATTCTTAGGAGAAGATAAAGGAAAAAGAGAACATTTTCTAAAAGATTTGGAAATATCCTAACAAAGAAGAAATCTTCCATTTGTGTGATTGGAGAGTCTTGGAGAGAATGATTAATCAAATATGTAACTAGGGGTGTGGTCTAATGAGAATATGTCCTTGTGACCACAAAATACCCAAAAGATTGAGTGTTTTATGTGTATGATAGTGTGCGACATAGTTTCGCGGTGTATGCTTATGGTGACCAAAGAATCTGAATTGTTGGAGAAGACATTGTTGTTGGTGGTGGTGGTGGTGTTAAAGCATGTTGTGCTTGATATCGTTTCCATAGTCATGTTGGTGCGTTTGTGTTGACGTACATGTGGAAGTACTTTGGTGCGTTGGGTGTGACGTGGTCCAGAGATTCCAAATAAGCTAAAGCCTAGGCCTAGGGGGAGTTTAGCACAGGGTAAGTTTATTATGAAGAGTTCATGGTACTAAATAAAGCGATGGTTAAATAGGTTTTGATCTATCTGTTTACAATTGGAGTAAGTGCTTTATGTTCTAGTGAATTAAAATCTAGATGAGGTCCAGGGGAGTAGAAATAATCGAACCTTGTTAAGAGAAATTTTGTGTGTTTACTGCCCTTTTATTCGCCTCACGTGCATTTTGAGATGCTATCAGAGCTGGTCCTCATAGAGATTAAGTCTTGTTTCGGGTAGATCTAAGGTAAGGATCAGAAGATAGCTCATGAGGAAAAACAGAGTTTGATGAGTTTTTGACCATGACATGACTCAAGCAGGAAGAGATTAGTGTTTCTGACAATGGTCTTCAAGATATGGTTGTTGAGTTCACATACATAGCCAAAAAGGGGATAGCGAAAATGCATTCGATGTACCAGTTGCAGAGTAGTACACGGAGTTGTATAAGAAGTGATACTAAACGTGACACATGACGTGGATTAATGAGATTGATGAGATATGAATGAATCTAGCTTATATGATTCCGTCCAAGAGTTTTTTGCTGAGCTATATGAAGATATTTGAGAGAATATAGCAGATTTGGAGTTTTTACATATTCTTAGGAGAAGATAAAGAAAAAAGAGAAAATTTTCTAAAAGATTTGGAAATTATCCTAACAAAGAAGAACTCTTCTATTTGTGTGATTGGAGAGTCTTGGAGAGCAAGATTAATCAAATATGTAACGAGGGGTGTGGCCTAATGAGAAGGTGTCCTTGTGACCACAAAAGACCCAAAAGAATGAGTGTTTTATGTGGTTGATTGTGTGCGACATAGTTCGCGGTGTGTGCTTATGGTGACCAAAGAATCTGAATTGTTGGAGAAGATATTGTTGTTGCTGGTGGTGGTGGTGTTAAAGCATGTTGTGCTTGATATCGTTTCCATAGTCATGTTGGTGCGTTTGTGTTGACGTACATGTGGGAGTACTTTGGTGCGTTGGGTGTGACGTCGTCCAGAGATTCCAAATAAGCTAAAGCCTAGGGTTAGTGGGAGTTTAGCACATGGTTAGTTTATCCTGAAGAGTTCATGGTGCTAAACAAAGCGATGGTTAAATAAGTTTTGATCTATCTGTTTGCAATTGCTGTAATTGCTTTATGTTATAATGAATTAAAATCTAGACGAGGTCTAGGGGAGTAGAAAAAATCGAACCTCGGTAAGAGAAATTTTGTGTGTTTACTGCCCTTATATATGCCTAACGTGCATTTTGGGTTGGTACCAGAGCTGATGTTCGATAGAGATATATTATTGTTTCGGATAGATCTAAGGTGAGGATCAAAATAAGGTTCAGAAGGAAAGACAAATTTTGAATGAGTTTTTGACCATGATGTTACTCAAGTAGGAGGAGAATGGTGTTACTGACGAAGCACTTGAAGATATGGTTGTTGAGTTCACATACATAGCCAAAAAGGGGATAGTGAAGATGCATTCGATGTACCAGCCGCAAAGTAGTACACGGAGTAGTATAAGACGTGATAGAAAACTTGACACGGATGTGGAGTAATGTGATTGATGAGATATGAACGAATCTAGATTATATGATTCCTTCCAAGAGTTTTTTTCTGAACTGTATGAAGATATTGGAGAGAATATAGCATATTTGTAGTGTTTACATATTCTTAGGAGAAGATAAAGGAAAAAGAGAACATTTTCTAAAAGATTTGGAAATATCCTAACAAAGAAGAAATCTTCCATTTGTGTGATTGGAGAGTCTTGGAGAGCAAGATTAATCAAATATGTAACTAGGGGTGTGGTCTAATGAGAATATGTCCTTGTGACCACAAAATACCCAAAAGAATGAGTGTTTTATGTGTATGATTGTGTGCGACATAGTTTCGCGGTGTATGCTTATGGTGACCAAAGAATATGAATTGTTGGAGAAGACATTGTTGTTGGTGGTGGTGGTGGTGTTAAAGCATGTTGTGCTTGATATCGTTTCCATAGTCATGTTGGTGCGTTTGTGTTGACGTACATGTGGAAGTACTTTCTTGCGTTGGGTGTGACGTGGTCCAGAGATTCCAAATAAGCTAAAGCCTAGGCCTAGGGGGAGTTTAGCACAGGGTAAGTTTATTATGAAGAGTTCATGGTACTCAATAAAGCGATGGTTAAATAGGTTTTGATCTATCTGTTTACAATTGGAGTAAGTGCTTTATGTTCTAGTGAATTAAAATCTAGATGAGGTCCAGGGGAGTAGAAATAATCGAACCTTGTTAAGAGAAATTTTGTGTGTTTACTGCCCTTTTATTCGCCTCACGTGCATTTTGAGATGCTATCAGAGCTGGTCCTCATAGAGATTAAGTCTTGTTTCGGGTAGATCTAAGGTAAGGATCAGAAGATAGCTCATGAGGAAAAACAGAGTTTGATGAGTTTTTGACCATGACATGACTCAAGCAGAAAGATATTAGTGTTTCTGACAATGGTCTTCAAGATATGGTTGTTGAGTTCACATACATAGCCAAAAAGGGGATAGCGAAAATGCATTCGATGTACCAGTTGCAGAGTAGTACACGGAGTTGTATAAGAAGTGATACTAAACGTGACACATGACGTGGATTAATGAGATTGATGAGATATGAATGAATCTAGCTTATATGATTCCGTCCAAGAGTTTTTTGCTGAGCTATATGAAGATATTTGAGAGAATATAGCAGATTTGGAGTTTTTACATATTCTTAGGAGAAGATAAAGAAAAAAGAGAAAATTTTCTAAAAGATTTGGAAATTATCCTAACAAAGAAGAAATCTTCTATTTGTGTGATTGGAGAGTCTTGGAGAGCATGATTAATCAAATATGTAACGAGGGGTGTGGCCTAATGAGAAGGTGTCCTTGTGACCACAAAAGACCCAAAAGAATGAGTGTTTTATGTGGTTGATTGTGTGCGACATAGTTCGCGGTGTGTGCTTATGTGACCAAAGAATCTGAATTGTTGGAGAAGATATTGTTGTTGCTGGTGGTGGTGGTGTTAAAGCATGTTGTGCTTGATATCGTTTCCATAGTCATGTTGGTGCGTTTGTGTTGACGTACATGTGGGAGTACTTTGGTGCGTTGGGTGTGACGTCGTCCAGAGATTCCAAATAAGCTAAAGCCTAGGGTTAGTGGGAGTTTAGCACATGGTTAGTTTATCCTGAAGAGTTCATGGTGCTAAACAAAGCGATGGTTAAATAAGTTTTGATCTATCTGTTTGCAATTGGTGTAATTGCTTTATGTTATAATGAATTAAAATCTAGACGAGGTCTAGGGGAGTAGAAAAAATCGAACCTCGGTAAGAGAAATTTTGTGTGTTTACTGCCCTTATATATGCCTCACGTGCATTTTGGGTTGGTACCAGAGCTGATGTTCGATAGAGATATATTATTGTTTCGGATAGATCTAAGGTGAGGATCAAAAGAAGGTTCAGAAGGAAAGACAAATTTTGAATGAGTTTTTGACCATGATGTTACTCAAGTATGAGGAGAATGGTGTTACTGACGAAGCACTTGAAGATATGGTTGTTGAGTTCACATACATAGCCAAAAAGGGGATAGTGAAGATGCATTCGATGTACCAGCCGCAAAGTAGTACACGGAGTAGTATAAGACGTGATAGAAAACTTGACACGGATGTGGAGTAATGTGATTGATGAGATATGAACGAATCTAGATTATATGATTCCTTCCAAGAGTTTTTTTCTGAACTGTATGAAGATATTGGAGAGAATATAGCATATTTGTAGTGTTTACATATTCTTAGGAGAAGATAAAGGAAAAAGAGAACATTTTCTAAAAGATTTGGAAATATCCTAACAAAGAAGAAATCTTCCATTTGTGTGATTGGAGAGTCTTGGAGAGCAAGATTAATCAAATATGTAACTAGGGGTGTGGTCTAATGAGAATATGTCCTTGTGACCACAAAATACCCAAAAGAATGAGTGTTTTATGTGTATGATTGTGTGCGACATAGTTTCGCGGTGTATGCTTATGGTGACCAAAGAATCTGAATTGTTGGAGAAGACATTGTTGTTGGTGGTGGTGGTGGTGTTAAAGCATGTTGTGCTTGATATCGTTTCCATAGTCATGTTGGTGCGTTTGTGTTGACGTACATGTGGAAGTACTTTGGTGCGTTGGGTGTGACGTGGTCCAGAGATTCCAAATAAGCTAAAGCCTAGGCCTAGGGGGAGTTTAGCACAGGGTAAGTTTATTATGAAGAGTTCATGGTACTCAATAAAGCGATGGTTAAATAGGTTTTGATCTATCTGTTTACAATTGGAGTAAGTGCTTTATGTTCTAGTGAATTAAAATCTAGATGAGGTCCAGGGGAGTAGAAATAATCGAACCTTGTTAAGAGAAATTTTGTGTGTTTACTGCCCTTTTATTCGCCTCACGTGCATTTTGAGATGCTATCAGAGCTGGTCCTCATAGAGATTAAGTCTTGTTTCGGGTAGATCTAAGGTAAGGATCAGAAGATAGCTCATGAGGAAAAACAGAGTTTGATGAGTTTTTGACCATGACATGACTCAAGCAGGAAGAGATTAGTGTTTCTGACAATGGTCTTCAAGATATGGTTGTTGAGTTCACATACATAGCCAAAAAGGGGATAGCGAAAATGCATTCGATGTACCAGTCGCAGAGTAGTACACGGAGTTGTATAAGAAGTGATACTAAACGTGACACATGACGTGGATTAATGAGATTGATGAGATATGAATGAATCTAGCTTATATGATTCCGTCCAAGAGTTTTTTGCGGAGCTATATGAAGATATTGGAGAGTATATAGCAGATTTGGAGTGTTTACATATTCTTAGGAGAAGATAAAGAAAAAAAAGAAAATTTTCTATAAGATTTGGAAATATCCTAACAAAGAAGAAATCTTCTATTAGTGTGATTGGAGAGTCTTGGAGAGCAAGATTAATCAAATATGTAACGAGGGGTGTGGCCTAATGAGAAGGTGTCCTTGTGACCACAAAAGACCCAAAAGAATGAGTGTTTTATGTGGCTGATTTTGTGCGACATAGTTCGCAGTGTGTGCTTATGGTGACCAAAGAATCTGAATTGTTGGAGAAGATATTGTTGTTGGTGGTGGTGGTGGTGTTAAAGCATTCTGTGCTTGATATCGTTTCCATAGTCATGTTGGTGCGTTTGTGTTGACGTACATGTGGGAGTACTTTGGTGCGTTGGGTGTGACGTCGTCCAGAGATTCCAAATAAGCTAAAGCCTAGGCTTGGGGGAGTTTAGCACAAGGTTAGTTTATCATGAAGAGTTCATGGTACTAAACAAAGCGATGGTTAAATAGGTTTTGATCTATCTGTTTGCAATTGGTGTAATTGCTTTATGTTATAATGAATTAAAATCTAGACGAGGTCTAGGGGAGTAGAAAAAATCGAACCTCGGTAAGAGAAATTTTGTGTGTTTACTGCCCTTATATTTGCCTCACGTGCATTTTGGGTTGGTACAAGAGCTGGTGTTCGATAGAGATTTAGTATTGTTTCGGCTAGATCTAAGGTGAGGATAAAAGAAAGTTCAGAAGGAAAGACAAATTTTGAATGAGTTTTTGACCATGATGTTACTCAAGTAGGAGGAGAATGGTGTTACTGACGAAGCACTTGAAGATATGGTTGTTGAGTTCACATACATAGCCAAAAAGGGGATAGTGAAGATGCATTCGATGTACCAGCCGCAAAGTAGTACACGGAGTAGTATAAGACGTGATAGAAAACTTGACACGGATGTGGAGTAATGTGATTGATGAGATATGAACGAATCTAGATTATATGATTCCGTCCAAGAGTTTTTTTTCTGAACTGTATGAAGATATTGGAGAGAATATAGCATATTTGGAGTGTTTACATATTCTTAGGAGAAGATAAAGGAAAAAGAGAACATTTTCTAAAAGATTTGGAAATATCCTAACAAAGAAGAAATCTTCCATTTGTGTGATTGGAGAGTCTTGGAGAGCAAGATTAATCAAATATGTAACTAGGGGTGTGGTCTAATGAGAATATGTCCTTGTGACCACAAAATACCCAAAAGAATGAGTGTTTTATGTGTATGATTGTGTGCGACATAGTTTCGCGGTGTATGCTTATGGTGACCAAAGAATCTGAATTGTTGGAGAAGACATTGTTGTTGGTGGTGGTGGTGGTGTTAAAGCATGTTGTGCTTGATATCGTTTCCATAGTCATGTTGGTGCGTTTGTGTTGACGTACATGTGGAAGTACTTTGGTGCGTTGGGTGTGACGTGGTCCAGAGATTCCAAATAAGCTAAAGCCTAGGCCTAGGGGGAGTTTAGCACAGGGTAAGTTTATCATGAAGAGTTCATGGTACTAAATAAAGCGATGGTTAAATAGGTTTTGATCTATCTGTTTACAATTGGAGTAAGTGCTTTATGTTCTAGTGAATTAAAATCTAGATGAGGTCCAGGGGAGTAGAAATAATCGAACCTTGTTAAGAGAAATTTTGTGTGTTTACTGCCCTTTTATTCGCCTCACGTGCATTTTGAGATGCTATCAGAGCTGGTCCTCATAGAGATTTAGTCTTGTTTCGGGTAGATCTAAGGTGAGGATCAGAAGATAGCTCATGAGGAAAAACAGAGTTTGATGAGTTTTTGACCATGACATGACTCAAGCAGGAAGAGATTAGTGTTTCTGACAAAGGTCTTCAAGATATGGTTGTTGAGTTCACATACATAGCCAAAAAGGGGATAGTGAAAATGCATTCGATGTACCAGTCGCAGAGTAGTACACAGAGTTGTATAAGAAGTGATACTAAACGTGACACATGACGTGGATTAATGAGATTGATGAGATATGAATGAATCTAGCTTATATGATTCCGTCCAAGAGTTTTTTTGCTGAGCTGTATGAAGATATTGGAGAAAATATAGCAGATTTGGAGTGTTTACATATTCTTAGGAGAATATAAAGAAAAAGAGAAAATTTTCTAAAAGATTTGGAAATATCCTAACAAAGAAGAAATCTTCTATTTGTGTGATTGGAGAGTCTTGGAGAGCAAGATTAATCAAATATGTAACGAGGGGTGTGGCCTAATGAGAAGGTGTCCTTGTGACCACAAAAGACCCAAAAGAATGTGTGTTTTATGTGGCTGATTTTGTGCGACATAGTTCGCGGTGTGTGCTTATGGTGACCAAAGAATCTGAATTGTTGGAGAAGATATTGTTGTTGGTGGTGGTGGTGGTGTTAAAGCATGTCGTGCTTGATATCGTTTCCATAGTCATGTTGGTGCGTTTGTGTTGACGTACATGTGGGACTACTTTGGTGCGTTGGGTGTGACGTCGTGCAGAGATTCCAAATAAGCTAAAGCCTAGGCTTAGGGGGAGTTTAGCACAAGGTTAGTTTATCATGAAGAGTTCATGGTACTAAACAAAGCGATGGTTAAATAGGTTTTGATCTATCTGTTTGCAATTGGTGTAATTGCTTTATGTTATAATGAATTAAAATCTAGACGAGGTCTAGGGGAGTAGAAAAAATCGAACCTCGGTAAGAGAAATTTTGTGTGTTTACTGCCCTTATATTTGCCTCACGTGCATTTTGGGTTGGTATCAGAGCTGGTGTTCGATAGAGATTTAGTATTGTTTCGGGTAGATCTAAGGTGAGGATCAGAAGAAAGTTCAGAAGGAAAGACAAATTTTGAATGAGTTTTTGACCATGATGTTACTCAAGTAGGAGGAGAATGGTGTTACTGACGAAGCACTTGAAGATATGGTTGTTGAGTTCACATACATAGCCAAAAAGGGGATAGTGAAGATGCATTCGATGTACCAGCCGCAAAGTAGTACACGGAGTAGTATAAGACGTGATAGAAAACTTGACACGGATGTGGAGTAATGTGATTGATGAGATATGAACGAATCTAGATTATATGATTCCGTCCAAGAGTTTTTTTCTGAACTGTATGAAGATATTGGAGAGAATATAGCATATTTGGAGTGTTTACATATTCTTAGGAGAAGATAAAGGAAAAAGAGAACATTTTCTAAAAGATTTGGAAATATCCTAACAAAGAAGAAATCTTCCATTTGTGTGATTGGAGAGTCTTGGAGAGCAAGATTAATCAAATATGTAACTAGGGGTGTGGTCTAATGAGAAGATGTCCTTTTGACCACAAAATACCCAAAAGAATGAGTGTTTTATGTGGATGATTGTGTGCGGCATAGTTTCGCGGTGTATGCTTATGGTGACCAAAGAATCTGAATTGTTGGAGAAGACATTGTTGTTGGTGGTGGTGGTGGTGTTAAAGCATGTTGTGATTGATATCGTTTCCATAGTCATGTTGGTGCGTTTGTGTTGACGTACATGTGGAAGTACTTTGGTGCGTTGGGTGTGACGTGGTCCAGAGATTCCAAATAAGCTAAAGCCTAGGCCTAGGGGGAGCTTAGCACAAGGTAAATTTATCATGAAGAGTTCATGGTACTAAAAAAAGCGATTGTTAAATAGGTTTTGATCTATCTGTTTACAATTGGAGTAAGTGCTTTATGTTCTAGTGAATTAAAATCTAGATGAGGTCCAGGGGAGTAGAAATAATCGAACCTTGTTAAGAGAAATTTTGTGTGTTTACTGCCCTTTTATTCGCCTCACGTGCATTTTGAGATGCTATCAGAGCTGGTACTCATAGAGATTTAGTCTTGTTTCGGGTAGATCTAAGGTGAGGATCAGAAGATAGCTCATGAGGAAAAACAGAGTTTGATGAGTTTTTGACCATGACATGACTCAAGCAGGAAGAGATTAGTGTTTCTGACAAAGGTCTTCAAGATATGGTTGTTGAGTTCACATACATAGCCAAAAAGGGGATAGTGAAAATGCATTCGATGTACCAGTCGCAGAGTAGTACACAGAGTTGTATAAGAAGTGATACAAAACGTGACACATGACGTGGATTAATGAGATTGATTAGATATGAACGAATCTAGCTTATATGATTCCGTCCAAGAGTTTTTTGCTGAGCTGTATGAAGATATTGGAGAGAATATAGCAGATTTGGAGTGCTTACATATTCTTAGGAGAATATAAAGAAAAAGAGAAAATTTTCTAAAAGATTTGGAAATATCCTAACAAAGAAGAAATCTTCTATTTGTGTGATTGGAGAGTCTTGGAGAGCAAGATTAATCAAATATGTAACGAGGGGTGTGGCCTAATGAGAAGGTGTCCTTGTGACCACAAAAGACCCAAAAGAATGTGTGTTTTATGTGGCTGATTTTGTGCGACATAGTTCGCGGTGTGTGCTTATGGTGACCAAAGAATCTGAATTGTTGGAGAAGATATTGTTGTTGGTGGTGGTGGTGGTGTTAAAGCATGCTGTGCTTGATATCGTTTCCATAGTCATGTTGGTGCGTTTTTGTTGACGTACATGTGGGACTACTTTGGTGCGTTGGGTGTGACGTCGTGCAGAGATTCCAAATAGGCTAAAGCCTAGGCTTAGGGGGAGTTTAGCACAAGGTTAGTTTATCATGAAGAGTTCATGGTACTAAACAAAGCGATGGTTAAATAGGTTTTGATCTATCTGTTTGCAATTGGTGTAATTGCCTTATGTTATAATGAATTAAAATCTAGACGAGGTCTAGGGGAGTAGAAAAAATCGAACCTCGGTAAGAGAAATTTTGTGTGTTTACTGCCCTTATATTTGCCTCACGTGCATTTTGGGTTGGTATCAGAGCTGGTGTTCGATAGAGATTTAGTATTGTTTTCGGTAGATCTAAGGTGAGGATCAGAAGAAAGTTCAGAAGGAAAGACAAATTTTGAATGAGTTTTTGACCATGATGTTACTCAAGTAGGAGGAGAATGGTGTTACTGACGAAGCACTTGAAGATATGGTTGTTGAGTTCACATACATAGCCAAAAAGGGGATAGTGAAGATGCATTCGATGTACTAGCCGCAAAGTAGTACACGGAGTAGTATAAGACGTGATAGAAAACTTGACACGGGATGTGGAGTAATGTGATTGATGAGATATGAACGAATCTAGATTATATGATTCCGTCCAAGAGTTTTTTTCTGAACTGTATGAAGATATTGGAGAGAATATAGCATATTTGGAGTGTTTATATATTCTTAGGAGAAGATAAAGGAAAAAGAGAACATTTTCTAAAATATTTGGAAATATCTTAACAAAGAAGAAATCTTCCATTTGTGTGATTCGAGAGTCTTGGAGAGCAAGATTAATCAAATATGTAACTAGGGGTGTGGTCTAATGAGAAGATGTCCTTGTGACCACAAAATACCCAAAAGAATGAGTGTTTTATGTGGATGATTGTGTGCGACATAGTTTCGCGGTGTATGCTTATGGTGACCAAAGAATCTGAATCGTTGGAGAAGACATTGTTGTTGGTGGTGGTGGTGGTGTTAAAGCATGTTGTGCTTGATATCGTTTCCATAGTCATGTTGGTGCGTTTGTGTTGACGTACATGTGGAAGTACTTTGGTGCGTTGGGTGTGGCGTGGTCCAGAGATTCCAAATAAGCTAAAGCCTAGGCCTAGGGGGAGTTTAGCACAGGGTAAGTTTATCATGAAAAGTTCATGGTACTAAATAAAGCGATGGTTAAATAGGTTTTGATCTATCTGTTTACAATTGGAGTAAGTGCTTTATGTTCTAGTTAATTAAAATCTAGATGAGGTCAAGGGGAGTAGAAATAATCGAACCTTGTTAAGAGAAATTTTGTGTGTTTACTGCCCTTTTATTCGCCTCACGTGCATTTTGAGATGCTATCAGAGCTGGTACTCATAGAGATTTAGTCTTGTTTCGGGTAGATCTAAGGTGAGTATCAGAAGATAGCTCATGAGGAAAAACAGAGTTTGATGAGTTTTTGACCATGACATGACTTAAAGCAAGAAGAGATTAGTGTTTCTGACAAAGGTCTTCAAGATATGGTTGTTGAGTTCACATACATAGCCAAAAAGGGGATAGTGAAAATGCATTCGATGTACCAGTCGCAGAGTAGTACACGGAGTTGTATAAGAAGTGATACAAAACGTGACACATGACGTGGATTAATGAGATTGATGAGATATGAACGAATCTAGCTTATATGATTCCGTCCAAGAGTTTTTTGCTGAGCTGTATGAAGATATTGGAGAGAATATAGCAGATTTGGAGTGTTTACATATTCTTAGGAGAATATAAAGAAAAAGAGAAAATTTTCTAAAAGATTTGAAAATATCCTAACAAAGAAGAAATCTTCTATTTGTGTGATTGGAGAGTCTTGGAGAGCAAGATTAATCAAATATGTAACGAGGGGTGTGGCCTAATGAGAAGGTGTCCTTGTGACCACAAAAGACCCAAAAGAATGAGTGTTTTATGTGGCTGATTTTGTGCGACATAGTTCGCGGTGTGTGCTTATGGTGACCAAAGAATCTGAATTGTTGGAGAAGATATTGTTGTTGGTGGTGGTGGTGGTGTTAAAGCATGTTGTGCTTGATATCGTTTCCATAGTCATGTTGGTGCGTTTGTGTTGACGTACATGTGGGACTACTTTGGTGCGTTGGGTCTGACGTCGTGCAGAGATTCCAAATAAGCTAAAGCCTAGGCTTAGGGGGAGTTTAGCACAAGGTTAGTTTATCATGAAGAGTTCATGGTACTAAACAAAGCGATGGTTAAATAGGTTTTGATCTATCTGTTTGCAATTGGTGTAATTGCTTTATGTTATAATGAATTAAAATCTAGACGAGGTCTAGGGGAGTAGAAAAAATCGAACCTCGGTAAGAGAAATTTTGTGTGTTTACTGCCCTTATATTTGCCTCACGTGCATTTTGGGTTGGTATCAGAGCTGGTGTTCGATAGAGATTTAGTATTGTTTCGGGTAGATCTAAGGTGAGGATCAGAAGAAAGTTCAGAAGGAAAGACAAATTTTGAATGAGTTTTTGACCATGATGTTACTCAAGTAGGAGGAGAATGGTGTTACTGACGAAGCACTTGAAGATATGGTTGTTGAGTTCACATACATAGCCAAAAAGGGGATAGTGAAGATGCATTCGATGTACCAGCCGCAAAGTAGTACACGGAGTAGTATAAGACGTGATAGAAAACTTGACACGGATGTGGAGTAATGTGATTGATGAGATATGAACGAATCTAGATTATATGATTCCGTCCAAGAGTTTTTTTCTGAACTGTATGAAGATATTGGAGAGAATATAGCATATTTGGAGTGTTTACATATTCTTAGGAGAAGATAAAGGAAAAAGAGAACATTTTCTAAAAGATTTGGAAATATCCTAACAAAGAAGAAATCTTCCATTTGTGTGATTGGAGAGTCTTGGAGAGCAAGATTAATCAAATATGTAACTAGGGGTGTGGTCTAATGAGAAGATGTCCTTGTGACCACAAAATACCCAAAAGAATGAGTGTTTTATGTGGATGATTGTGTGCGACATAGTTTCGCGGTGTATGCTTATGGTGACCAAAGAATCTGAATTGTTGGAGAAGACATTGTTGTTGGTGGTGGTGGTGGTGTTAAAGCATGTTGTGCTTGATATCGTTTCCATAGTCATGTTGGTGCGTTTGTGTTGACGTACATGTGGAAGTACTTTGGTGCGTTGGGTGTGACGTGGTCCAGAGATTCCAAATAAGCTAAAGCCTAGGCCTAGGGGGAGTTTAGCACAGGGTAAGTTTATCATGAAGAGTTCATGGTACTAAATAAAGCGATGGTTAAATAGGTTTTGATCTATCTGTTTACAATTGGAGTAAGTGCTTTATGTTTTAGTTAATTAAAATCTAGATGAGGTCCAGGGGAGTAGAAATAATCGAACCTTGTTAAGAGAAATTTTGTGTGTTTACTGCCCTTTTATTCGCCTCACGTGCATTTTGAGATGCTATCAGAGCTGGTACTCATAGAGATTTAGTCTTGTTTCGGGTAGATCTAAGGTGAGTATCAGAAGATAGCTCATGAGGAAAAACAGAGTTTGATGAGTTTTTGACCATGACATGACTCAAGCAGGAAGAGATTAGTGTTTCTGACAAAGGTCTTCAAGATATGGTTGTTGAGTTCACATACATAGCCAAAAAGGGGATAGTGAAAATGCATTCGATGTACCAGTCGCAGAGTAGTACACAGAGTTGTATAAGAAGTGATACAAAACGTGACACATGACGTGGATTAATGAGATTGATGAGATATGAATGAATCTAGCTTATATGATTCCGTCCAAGAGTTTTTTTGCTGAGCTGTATGAAGATATTGGAGACAATATAGCAGATTTGGAGTGTTTACATATTCTTAGGAGAATATAAAGAAAAAGAGAAAAATTTCTAAAAGATTTGGAAATATCCTAACAAAGAAGAAATCTTCTATTTGTGTGATTGGAGAGTCTTGGAGAGCAAGATTAATCAAATATGTAACGAGGGGTGTGGCCTAATGAGAAGGTGTCCTTGTGACCACAAAAGACCCAAAAGAATGAGTGTTTTATGTGGTTGATTGTGTGCGACATAGTTCGCGGTGTGTGCTTATGGTGACCAAAGAATCTGAATTGTTGGAGAAGATATTGTTGTTGGTGGTGGTGGTGGTGTTAAAGCATGTTGTGCTTGATATCGTTTCCATAGTCATGTTGGTGCGTTTGTGTTGACGTACATGTGGATAGTACTTTGGTGCGTTGGGTGTGACGTGGTCCAGAGATTCCAAATAAGCTAAAGCCTAGGCCTAGGGGGAGTTTAGCACAGGGTAAGTTTATCATGAAGAGTTCATGGTACTAAATAAAGCGATGGTTAAATAGGTTTTGATCTATCTGTTTACAATTGGAGTAAGTGCTTTATGTTCTAGTGAATTAAAATCTAGATGAGGTCCAGGGGAGTAGAAATAATCGAACCTTGTTAAGAGAAATTTTGTGTGTTTACTGCCCTTTTATTCGCCTCACGTGCATTTTGAGATGCTATCAGAGCTGGTACTCATAGAGATTTAGTCTTGTTTCGGGTAGATCTAAGGTGATGATCAGAAGATAGCTCATGAGGAAAAACAGAGTTTGATGAGTTTTTGACCATGACATGACTCAAGCAGGAAGAGATTAGTGTTTCTGACAAAGGTCTTCAAGATATGGTTGTTGAGTTCACATACATAGCCAAAAAGGGGATAGTGAAAATGCATTCGATGTACCAGTCGAAGAGTATTACACGGAGTAGTATAAGACGTGATAGAAAACTTGACACGGATGTGGAGTAATGTGATTGATGAGATATGAACGAATCTAGATTATATTATTCCGTCCAAGAGTTTTTTTCTGAACTGTATGAAGATATTGGAGAGAATATAGCATATTTGGAGTGTTTACATATTCTTAGGAGAAGATAAAGGAAAAAGAGAACATTTTCTAAAAGATTTGGAAATATCCTAACAAAGAAGAAATCTTCCATTTGTGTGATTGGAGAGTCTTGGAGAGCAAGATTAATCAAATATGTAACTAGGGGTGTGGTCTAATGAGAAGATGTCCTTGTGACCACAAAATACCCAAAAGAATGAGTGTTTTATGTGGATGATTGTGTGCGACATAGTTTCGCGGTGTATGCTTATGGTGACCAAAGAATCTGAATTGTTGGAGAAGACATTTTTGTTGGTGGTGGTGGTGGTGTTAAAGCATGTTGTGCTTGATATCGTTTCCATAGTCATGTTGGTGCGTTTGTGTTGACGTACATGTGGAAGTACTTTGGTGCGTTGGGTGTGGCGTGGTCCAGAGATTCCAAATAAGCTAAAGCCTAGGCCTAGGGGGAGTTTAGCACAGGGTAAGTTTATCATGAAAAGTTCATGGTACTAAATAAAGCGATGGTTAAATAGGTTTTGATCTATCTGTTTACAATTGGAGTAAGTGCTTTATGTTCTAGTTAATTAAAATCTAGATGAGGTCAAGGGGAGTAGAAATAATCGAACCTTGTTAAGAGAAATTTTGTGTGTTTACTGCCCTTTTATTCGCCTCACGTGCATTTTGAGATGCTATCAGAGCTGGTACTCATAGAGATTTAGTCTTGTTTCGGGTAGATCTAAGGTGAGTATCAGAAGATAGCTCATGAGGAAAAACAGAGTTTGATGAGTTTTTGACCATGACATGACTTAAAGCAAGAAGAGATTAGTGTTTCTGACAAAGGTCTTCAAGATATGGTTGTTGAGTTCACATACATAGCCAAAAAGGGGATAGTGAAAATGCATTCGATGTACCAGTCGCAGAGTAGTACACAGAGTTGTATAAGAAGTGATACAAAACGTGACACATGACGTGGATTAATGAGATTGATGAGATATGAATGAATCTAGCTTATATGATTCCGTCCAAGAGTTTTTTTGCTGAGCTGTATGAAGATATTGGAGACAATATAGCAGATTTGGAGTGTTTACATATTCTTAGGAGAATATAAAGAAAAAGAGAAAAATTTCTAAAAGATTTGGAAATATCCTAACAAAGAAGAAATCCTCTATTTGTGTGATTGGAGAGTCTTGGAGAGCAAGATTAATCAAATATGTAACGAGGGGTGTGGCCTAATGAGAAGGTGTCCTTGTGACCACAAAAGACCCAAAAGAATGAGTGTTTTATGTGGCTGATTTTGTGCGACATAGTTCGCGGTGTGTGCTTATGGTGACCAAAGAATCTGAATTGTTGGAGAAGATATTGTTGTTGGTGGTGGTGGTGGTGTTAAAGCATGTTGTGCTTGATATCGTTTCCATAGTCATGTTGGTGCGTTTTTGTTGACGTACATGTGGGACTACTTTGGTGCGTTGGGTGTGACGTCGTGCAGAGATTCCAAATAAGCTAAAGCCTAGGCTTAGGGGGAGTTTAGCACAAGGTTAGTTTATCATGAAGAGTTCATGGTACTAAACAAAGCGATGGTTAAATAGGTTTTGATCTATCTGTTTGCAATTGGTGTAATTGCTTTATGTTATAATGAATTAAAATCTAGACGAGGTCTAGGGGAGTAGAAAAAATCGAACCTCGGTAAGAGAAATTTTGTGTGTTTACTGCCCTTATATTTGCCTCACGTGCATTTTGGGTTGGTATCAGAGCTGGTGTTCGATAGAGATTTAGTATTGTTTTGGGTAGATCTAAGGTGAGGATCAGAAGAAAGTTCAGAAGGAAAGACAAATTTTGAATGAGTTTTTGACCATGATGTTACTCAAGTAGGAGGAGAATGGTGTTACTGACGAAGCACTTGAAGATATGGTTGTTGAGTTCACATACATAGCCAAAAAGGGGATAGTGAAGATGCATTCGATGTACTAGCCGCAAAGTAGTACACGGAGTAGTATAAGACGTGATAGAAAACTTGACACGGATGTGGAGTAATGTGATTGATGAGATATGAACGAATCTAGATTATATGATTCCGTCCAAGAGTTTTTTTCTGAACTGTATGAAGATATTGGAGAGAATATAGCATATTTGGAATGTTTATATATTCTTAGGAGAAGATAAAGGAAAAAGAGAACATTTTCTAAAAGATTTGGAAATATCTTAACAAAGAAGAAATCTTCCATTTGTGTGATTGGAGAGTCTTGGAGAGAAAGATTAATCAAATATGTAACTAGGGGTGTGGTCTAATGAGAAGATGTCCTTGTGACCACAAAATACCCAAAAGAATGAGTGTTTTATGTGGATGATTGTGTGCGACATAGTTTCGTGGTGTATGCTTATGGTGACCAAAGAATCTGAATTGTTGGAGAAGACATTTTTGTTGGTGGTGGTGGTGGTGTTAAAGCATGTTGTGCTTGATATCGTTTCCATAGTCATGTTGGTGCGTTTGTGTTGACGTACATGTGGAAGTACTTTGGTGCGTTGGGTGTGGCATGGTCCAGAGATTCCAAATAAGCTAAAGCCTAGGCCTAGGGGGAGTTTAGCACAGGGTAAGTTTATCATGAAAAGTTCATGGTACTAAATAAAGCGATGGTTAAATAGGTTTTGATCTATCTGTTTACAATTGGAGTAAGTGCTTTATGTTCTAGTTAATTAAAATCTAGATGAGGTCAAGGGGAGTAGAAATAATCAAACCTTGTTAAGAGAAATTTTGTGTGTTTACTGCTCTTTTATTCGCCTCACATGCATTTTGAGATGCTATCAGAGCTGGTACTCATAGAGATTTAGTCTTGTTTCGGGTAGATCTAAGGTGAGTATCAGAAGATAGCTCATGAGGAAAAACAGAGTTTGATGAGTTTTTGACCATGACATGACTCAAAGCAAGAAGAGATTAGTGTTTCTGACAAAGGTCTTCAAGATATGGTTGTTGAGTTCACATACATAGCCAAAAAGGGGATAGTGAAAATGCATTTGATGTACCAGTCGCAGAGTAGTACACGGAGTTGTATAAGAAGTGATACAAAACGTGACACATGACGTGGATTAATGAGACTGATGAGATATGAACGAATCTAGCTTATATGATTCCGTCCAAGAGTTTTTTGCTGAGCTGTATGAAGATATTGGAGAGAATATAGCAGATTTGGAGTGTTTACATATTCTTAGGAGAAGATAAAGAAAAAAGAGAAAAATTTCTAAAAGATTTGGAAATATCCTAACAAAGAAGAAATCCTCTATTTGTGTGATTGGAGAGTCTTGGATAGCAAGATAAATCAAATATGTAACGAGGGGTGTGGCCTAATGAGAAAGTGTCCTTGTGACCACAAAAGACCCAAAAGAATGAGTGTTTTATGTGGTTGATTGTGTGCGACATAGTTCGCGGTGTGTGCTTATGGTGACCAAAGAATCTGAATTGTTGGAGAAGATATTGTTGTTGGTGGTGGTGGTGGTGTTAAAGTATGTTGTGCTTGATATCGTTTCCATAGTCATGTTAGTGCGTTTGTGTTGACGTACATGTGGGAGTACTTTGGTTCGTTGGGTGTGACGTCGTCCAGAGATTCCAAATAAGCTAAAGCCTAGGCTTAGGGGGAGTTTAGCACAAGGTTAGTTTATCATGAAGAGTTCATGGTACTAAACAAAGCGATGGCTAAATAGGTTTAGATCTATCTGTTTGCAATTGGTGTAATTGCTTTGTGTATAGTGAATTAAAATCTAGACGAGGTCTAGGGGAGCAGAAAAAATTGAACCTCGGAAAGAGAAATTTTCTGTGTTTACTGCCCTTATATTTTCCTCACGTGCATTTTGGGTTGGTACCAGAGCTGGTGTTCGATAGAGATTTAGTATTGTTTCGGGTAGATCCAAGGTGAGGATCAGAAGAAAGTTCAGAAGGAAAGACAAATATTTATTGAGTTTTTGACCATGATGTTACTCAAGTAGGAGGAGAATGGTGTTACTGATGAAGCACTTGAAGATATGGTGTCAAAAAGGGGATAGTGAAGATGCATTCGATGTACCAGTCGCAAAGTAGTACACGGAGTAGTATAAGACGTGATAGAAAACTTGACACGGATGTGGAGTAATGTGATTGATGAGATATGAATGAATCTAGATTATATGATTCCGTCCAAGATTTTTTCCGAACTGTATGAAGATTTTGGAGAGAATATAGCATATTTGGAGTGTTTACATATTCTTAGGAGAAGATAAAGGAAAAAGAGAACATTTTCTAAAAGATTTGGAAATATCCTAACAAAGAAGAAATCTTCCATTTGTGTGATTGGAGAGTCTTGGAGAGCAAGATTAATCAAATATGTAACTAGGGGTGTGGTCTAATGAGAAGATGTCCTTGTGACCACAAAATACCCAAAAGAATGAGTGTTTTATGTGGATGATTGTGTGCGACATAGTTTCACGGTGTATGCTTATGGTGACCAAAGAATCTGAATTGTTGGAGAAGACATTGTTGTTGGTGGTGGTGGTGGTGTTAAAGCATGTTGTGCATGATATCGTTTCCATAGTCATGTTGGTGCGTTTGTGTTGACGTACATGTGGAGGTACTTTGGTGCGTTGGGTGTGGCGTGGTCCAGAGATTCCAAATAAGCTAAAGCCTAGGCCTAGGGGGAGTTTAGCACAGGGTAAGTTTATCATGAAAAGTTCATGGTACTAAATAAAGCGATAGTTAAATAGGTTTTGATCTATCTGTTTACAATTGGAGTAAGTACTTTATGTTCTAGTTAATTAAAATCTAGATGAGGTCAAGGGGAGTAGAAATAATCGAACCTTGTTAAGAGAAATTTTGTGTGTTTACTGCCCTTTTATTCGCCTCACGTGCATTTTGAGATGCTATCAGAGCTGGTACTCATAGAGATTTAGTCTTGTTTCGGGTAGATCTAAGGTGAGTATCAGAAGATAGCTCATGAGGAAAAACAGAGTTTGATGAGTTTTTGACCATGACATGACTCAAAGCAAGAAGAGATTAGTGTTTCTGACAAAGGTCTTCAAGATATGGTTGTTGAGTTCACATACATAGCCAAAAAGGGGATAGTGAAAATGCATTTGATGTACCAGTCGCAGAGTAGTACACGGAGTTGTATAAGAAGTGATACAAAACGTGACACATGACGTGGATTAATGAGACTGATGAGATATGAACGAATCTAGCTTATATGATTCCGTCCAAGAGTTTTTTGCTGAGCTGTATGAAGATATTGGAGAGAATATAGCAGATTTGGAGTGTTTACATATTCTTAGGAGAAGATAAAGAAAAAAGAGAAAAATTTCTAAAAGATTTGGAAATATCCTAACAAAGAAGAAATCCTCTATTTGTGTGATTGGAGAGTCTTGGATAGCAAGATAAATCAAATATGTAACGAGGGGTGTGGCCTAATGAGAAAGTGTCCTTGTGACCACAAAAGACCCAAAAGAATGAGTGTTTTATGTGGTTGATTGTGTGCGACATAGTTCGCGGTGTGTGCTTATGGTGACCAAAGAATCTGAATTGTTGGAGAAGATATTGTTGTTGGTGGTGGTGGTGGTGTTAAAGTATGTTGTGCTTGATATCGTTTCCATAGTCATGTTAGTGCGTTTGTGTTGACGTACATGTGGGAGTACTTTGGTTCGTTGGGTGTGACGTCGTCCAGAGATTCCAAATAAGCTAAAGCCTAGGCTTAGGGGGAGTTTAGCACAAGGTTAGTTTATCATGAAGAGTTCATGGTACTAAACAAAGCGATGGCTAAATAGGTTTAGATCTATCTGTTTGCAATTGGTGTAATTGCTTTGTGTATAGTGAATTAAAATCTAGACGAGGTCTAGGGGAGCAGAAAAAATTGAACCTCGGAAAGAGAAATTTTCTGTGTTTACTGCCCTTATATTTTCCTCACGTGCATTTTGGGTTGGTACCAGAGCTGGTGTTCGATAGAGATTTAGTATTGTTTCGGGTAGATCCAAGGTGAGGATCAGAAGAAAGTTCAGAAGGAAAGACAAATATTTATTGAGTTTTTGACCATGATGTTACTCAAGTAGGAGGAGAATGGTGTTACTGATGAAGCACTTGAAGATATGGTGTCAAAAAGGGGATAGTGAAGATGCATTCGATGTACCAGTCGCAAAGTAGTACACGGAGTAGTATAAGACGTGATAGAAAACTTGACACGGATGTGGAGTAATGTGATTGATGAGATATGAATGAATCTAGATTATATGATTCCGTCCAAGATTTTTTCCGAACTGTATGAAGATTTTGGAGAGAATATAGCATATTTGGAGTGTTTACATATTCTTAGGAGAAGATAAAGGAAAAAGAGAACATTTTCTAAAAGATTTGGAAATATCCTAACAAAGAAGAAATCTTCCATTTGTGTGATTGGAGAGTCTTGGAGAGCAAGATTAATCAAATATGTAACTAGGGGTGTGGTCTAATGAGAAGATGTCCTTGTGACCACAAAATACCCAAAAGAATGAGTGTTTTATGTGGATGATTGTGTGCGACATAGTTTCACGGTGTATGCTTATGGTGACCAAAGAATCTGAATTGTTGGAGAAGACATTGTTGTTGGTGGTGGTGGTGGTGTTAAAGCATGTTGTGCATGATATCGTTTCCATAGTCATGTTGGTGCGTTTGTGTTGACGTACATGTGGAGGTACTTTGGTGCGTTGGGTGTGGCGTGGTCCAGAGATTCCAAATAAGCTAAAGCCTAGGCCTAGGGGGAGTTTAGCACAGGGTAAGTTTATCATGAAAAGTTCATGGTACTAAATAAAGCGATAGTTAAATAGGTTTTGATCTATCTGTTTACAATTGGAGTAAGTACTTTATGTTCTAGTTAATTAAAATCTAGATGAGGTCAAGGGGAGTAGAAATAATCGAACCTTGTTAAGAGAAATTTTGTGTGTTTACTGCCCTTTTATTCGCCTCACGTGCATTTTGAGATGCTATCAGAGCTGGTACTCATAGAGATTTAGTCTTGTTTCGGGTAGATCTAAGGTGAGTATCAGAAGATAGCTCATGAGGAAAAACAGAGTTTGATGAGTTTTTGACCATGACATGACTCAAAGCAAGAAGAGATTAGTGTTTCTGACAAAGGTCTTTAAGATATGGTTGTTGAGTTCACATACATAGCCGAAAAGGGGATAGTGAAAATGCATTCGATGTACCAGTCGCAGAGTAGTACACGGAGTTGTATAAGAAGTGATACAAAACGTGACACATGACGTGGATTAATGAGATTGATGAGATATGAACGAATCTAGCTTATATGATTCCGTCCAAGAGTTTTTTGCTGGGCTGTATGAAGATATTGGAGAGAATATAGCAGATGTGGAGTGTTTACATATTCTTAGGAGAAGATAAAGAAAAAGAGATAAATTTCTAAAAGATTTGGAAATATCCTAACAAAGAAGAAATCTTCTATTTGTGTGATTGGAGAGTCTTGGAGAGCAAGATTAATCAAATATGTAACGAGGGGTGTGGCCTAATGAGAAAGTGTCCTTGTGACCACAAAAGACCCAAAAGAATGAGTGTTTTATGTGGTTGATTGTGTGCGACATAGTTCGCGGTGTGTGCTTATGGTGACCAAAGAATCTGAATTGTTGGAGAAGATATTGTTGTTGGTGGTGGTGGTGGTGTTAAAGTATGTTGTGCTTGATATCGTTTCCATAGTCATGTTAGTGCGTTTGTGTTGACGTACATGTGGGAGTACTTTGGTTCGTTGGGTGTGACGTCGTCCAGAGATTCCAAATAAGCTAAAGCCTAGGCTTAGGGGGAGTTTAGCACAAGGTTAGTTTATCATGAAGAGTTCATGGTACTAAACAAAGCGATGGCTAAATAGGTTTAGATCTATCTGTTTGCAATTGGTGTAATTGCTTTGTGTATAGTGAATTAAAATCTAGACGAGGTCTAGGGGAGCAGAAAAAATTGAACCTCGGAAAGAGAAATTTTCTGTGTTTACTGCCCTTATATTTTCCTCACGTGCATTTTGGGTTGGTACCAGAGCTGGTGTTCGATAGAGATTTAGTATTGTTTCGGGTAGATCCAAGGTGAGGATCAGAAGAAAGTTCAGAAGGAAAGACAAATATTTATTGAGTTTTTGACCATGATGTTACTCAAGTAGGAGGAGAATGGTGTTACTGATGAAGCACTTGAAGATATGGTGTCAAAAAGGGGATAGTGAAGATGCATTCGATGTACCAGTCGCAAAGTAGTACACGGAGTAGTATAAGACGTGATAGAAAACTTGACACGGATGTGGAGTAATGTGATTGATGAGATATGAATGAATCTAGATTATATGATTCCGTCCAAGATTTTTTCCGAACTGTATGAAGATTTTGGAGAGAATATAGCATATTTGGAGTGTTTACATATTCTTAGGAGAAGATAAAGGAAAAAGAGAACATTTTCTAAAAGATTTGGAAATATCCTAACAAAGAAGAAATCTTCCATTTGTGTGATTGGAGAGTCTTGGAGAGCAAGATTAATCAAATATGTAACTAGGGGTGTGGTCTAATGAGAAGATGTCCTTGTGACCACAAAATACCCAAAAGAATGAGTGTTTTATGTGGATGATTGTGTGCGACATAGTTTCACGGTGTATGCTTATGGTGACCAAAGAATCTGAATTGTTGGAGAAGACATTGTTGTTGGTGGTGGTGGTGGTGTTAAAGCATGTTGTGCATGATATCGTTTCCATAGTCATGTTGGTGCGTTTGTGTTGACGTACATGTGGAGGTACTTTGGTGCGTTGGGTGTGGCGTGGTCCAGAGATTCCAAATAAGCTAAAGCCTAGGCCTAGGGGGAGTTTAGCACAGGGTAAGTTTATCATGAAAAGTTCATGGTACTAAATAAAGCGATAGTTAAATAGGTTTTGATCTATCTGTTTACAATTGGAGTAAGTGCTTTATGTTCTAGTTAATTAAAATCTAGATGAGGTCAAGGGGAGTAGAAATAATCGAACCTTGTTAAGAGAAATTTTGTGTGTTTACTGCCCTTTTATTCGCCTCACGTGCATTTTGAGATGCTATCAGAGCTGGTACTCATAGAGATTTAGTCTTGTTTCGGGTAGATCTAAGGTGAGTATCAGAAGATAGCTCATGAGGAAAAACAGAGTTTGATGAGTTTTTGACCATGACATGACTCAAAGCAAGAAGAGATTAGTGTTTCTGACAAAGGTCTTTAAGATATGGTTGTTGAGTTCACATACATAGCCGAAAAGGGGATAGTGAAAATGCATTCGATGTACCAGTCGCAGAGTAGTACACGGAGTTGTATAAGAAGTGATACAAAACGTGACACATGACGTGGATTAATGAGATTGATGAGATATGAACGAATCTAGCTTATATGATTCCGTCCAAGAGTTTTTTGCTGGGCTGTATGAAGATATTGGAGAGAATATAGCAGATGTGGAGTGTTTACATATTCTTAGGAGAAGATAAAGAAAAAGAGATAAATTTCTAAAAGATTTGGAAATATCCTAACAAAGAAGAAATCTTCTATTTGTGTGATTGGAGAGTCTTGGAGAGCAAGATTAATCAAATATGTAACGAGGGGTGTGGCCTAATGAGAAAGTGTCCTTGTGACCACAAAAGACCCAAAAGAATGAGTGTTTTATGTGGTTGATTGTGTGCGACATAGTTCGCGGTGTGTGCTTATGGTGACCAAAGAATCTGAATTGTTGGAGAAGATATTGTTGTTGGTGGTGGTGGTGGTGTTAAAGTATGTTGTGCTTGATATCGTTTCCATAGTCATGTTAGTGCGTTTGTGTTGACGTACATGTGGGAGTACTTTGGTTCGTTGGGTGTGACGTCGTCCAGAGATTCCAAATAAGCTAAAGCCTAGGCTTAGGGGGAGTTTAGCACAAGGTTAGTTTATCATGAAGAGTTCATGGTACTAAACAAAGCGATGGCTAAATAGGTTTAGATCTATCTGTTTGCAATTGGTGTAATTGCTTTGTGTATAGTGAATTAAAATCTAGACGAGGTCTAGGGGAGCAGAAAAAATTGAACCTCGGAAAGAGAAATTTTCTGTGTTTACTGCCCTTATATTTGCCTCACGTGCATTTTGGGTTGGTACCAGAGCTGGTGTTCGATAGAGATTTAGTATTGTTTCGGGTAGATCCAAGGTGAGGATCAGAAGAAAGTTCAGAAGGAAAGACAAATATTTATTGAGTTTTTGACCATGATGTTACTCAAGTAGGAGGAGAATGGTGTTACTGATGAAGCACTTGAAGATATGGTGTCAAAAAGGGGATAGTGAAGATGCATTCGATGTACCAGTCGCAAAGTAGTACACGGAGTAGTATAAGACGTGATAGAAAACTTGACACGGATGTGGAGTAATGTGATTGATGAGATATGAATGAATCTAGATTATATGATTCCGTCCAAGATTTTTTCCGAACTGTATGAAGATTTTGGAGAGAATATAGCATATTTGGAGTGTTTACATATTCTTAGGAGAAGATAAAGGAAAAAGAGAACATTTTCTAAAAGATTTGGAAATATCCTAACAAAGAAGAAATCTTCCATTTGTGTGATTGGAGAGTCTTGGAGAGCAAGATTAATCAAATATGTAACTAGGGGTGTGGTCTAATGAGAAGATGTCCTTGTGACCACAAAATACCCAAAAGAATGAGTGTTTTATGTGGATGATTGTGTGCGACATAGTTTCACGGTGTATGCTTATGGTGACCAAAGAATCTGAATTGTTGGAGAAGACATTGTTGTTGGTGGTGGTGGTGGTGTTAAAGCATGTTGTGCATGATATCGTTTCCATAGTCATGTTGGTGCGTTTGTGTTGACGTACATGTGGAGGTACTTTGGTGCGTTGGGTGTGGCGTGGTCCAGAGATTCCAAATAAGCTAAAGCCTAGGCCTAGGGGGAGTTTAGCACAGGGTAAGTTTATCATGAAAAGTTCATGGTACTAAATAAAGCGATAGTTAAATAGGTTTTGATCTATCTGTTTACAATTGGAGTAAGTGCTTTATGTTCTAGTTAATTAAAATCTAGATGAGGTCAAGGGGAGTAGAAATAATCGAACCTTGTTAAGAGAAATTTTGTGTGTTTACTGCCCTTTTATTCGCCTCACGTGCATTTTGAGATGCTATCAGAGCTGGTACTCATAGAGATTTAGTCTTGTTTCGGGTAGATCTAAGGTGAGTATCAGAAGATAGCTCATGAGGAAAAACAGAGTTTGATGAGTTTTTGACCATGACATGACTCAAAGCAAGAAGAGATTAGTGTTTCTGACAAAGGTCTTTAAGATATGGTTGTTGAGTTCACATACATAGCCGAAAAGGGGATAGTGAAAATGCATTCGATGTACCAGTCGCAGAGTAGTACACGGAGTTGTATAAGAAGTGATACAAAACGTGACACATGACGTGGATTAATGAGATTGATGAGATATGAACGAATCTAGCTTATATGATTCCGTCCAAGAGTTTTTTGCTGGGCTGTATGAAGATATTGGAGAGAATATAGCAGATGTGGAGTGTTTACATATTCTTAGGAGAAGATAAAGAAAAAGAGATAAATTTCTAAAAGATTTGGAAATATCCTAACAAAGAAGAAATCTTCTATTTGTGTGATTGGAGAGTCTTGGAGAGCAAGATTAATCAAATATGTAACGAGGGGTGTGGCCTAATGAGAAAGTGTCCTTGTGACCACAAAAGACCCAAAAGAATGAGTGTTTTATGTGGTTGATTGTGTGCGACATAGTTCGCGGTGTGTGCTTATGGTGACCAAAGAATCTGAATTGTTGGAGAAGATATTGTTGTTGGTGGTGGTGGTGGTGTTAAAGTATGTTGTGCTTGATATCGTTTCCATAGTCATGTTAGTGCGTTTGTGTTGACGTACATGTGGGAGTACTTTGGTTCGTTGGGTGTGACGTCGTCCAGAGATTCCAAATAAGCTAAAGCCTAGGCTTAGGGGGAGTTTAGCACAAGGTTAGTTTATCATGAAGAGTTCATGGTACTAAACAAAGCGATGGCTAAATAGGTTTAGATCTATCTGTTTGCAATTGGTGTAATTGCTTTGTGTATAGTGAATTAAAATCTAGACGAGGTCTAGGGGAGCAGAAAAAATTGAACCTCGGAAAGAGAAATTTTCTGTGTTTACTGCCCTTATATTTGCCTCACGTGCATTTTGGGTTGGTACCAGAGCTGGTGTTCGATAGAGATTTAGTATTGTTTCGGGTAGATCCAAGGTGAGGATCAGAAGAAAGTTCAGAAGGAAAGACAAATATTTATTGAGTTTTTGACCATGATGTTACTCAAGTAGGAGGAGAATGGTGTTACTGATGAAGCACTTGAAGATATGGTGTCAAAAAGGGGATAGTGAAGATGCATTCGATGTACCAGTCGCAAAGTAGTACACGGAGTAGTATAAGACGTGATAGAAAACTTGACACGGATGTGGAGTAATGTGATTGATGAGATATGAATGAATCTAGATTATATGATTCCGTCCAAGATTTTTTCCGAACTGTATGAAGATTTTGGAGAGAATATAGCATATTTGGAGTGTTTACATATTCTTAGGAGAAGATAAAGGAAAAAGAGAACATTTTCTAAAAGATTTGGAAATATCCTAACAAAGAAGAAATCTTCCATTTGTGTGATTGGAGAGTCTTGGAGAGCAAGATTAATCAAATATGTAACTAGGGGTGTGGTCTAATGAGAAGATGTCCTTGTGACCACAAAATACCCAAAAGAATGAGTGTTTTATGTGGATGATTGTGTGCGACATAGTTTCACGGTGTATGCTTATGGTGACCAAAGAATCTGAATTGTTGGAGAAGACATTGTTGTTGGTGGTGGTGGTGGTGTTAAAGCATGTTGTGCATGATATCGTTTCCATAGTCATGTTGGTGCGTTTGTGTTGACGTACATGTGGAGGTACTTTGGTGCGTTGGGTGTGGCGTGGTCCAGAGATTCCAAATAAGCTAAAGCCTAGGCCTAGGGGGAGTTTAGCACAGGGTAAGTTTATCATGAAAAGTTCATGGTACTAAATAAAGCGATAGTTAAATAGGTTTTGATCTATCTGTTTACAATTGGAGTAAGTGCTTTATGTTCTAGTTAATTAAAATCTAGATGAGGTCAAGGGGAGTAGAAATAATCGAACCTTGTTAAGAGAAATTTTGTGTGTTTACTGCCCTTTTATTCGCCTCACGTGCATTTTGAGATGCTATCAGAGCTGGTACTCATAGAGATTTAGTCTTGTTTCGGGTAGATCTAAGGTGAGTATCAGAAGATAGCTCATGAGGAAAAACAGAGTTTGATGAGTTTTTGACCATGACATGACTCAAAGCAAGAAGAGATTAGTGTTTCTGACAAAGGTCTTTAAGATATGGTTGTTGAGTTCACATACATAGCCGAAAAGGGGATAGTGAAAATGCATTCGATGTACCAGTCGCAGAGTAGTACACGGAGTTGTATAAGAAGTGATACAAAACGTGACACATGACGTGGATTAACGAAATTGATGAGATATGAACGAATCTAGCTTATATGATTCCGTCCAAGAGTTTTTTGCTGGGCTGTATGAAGATATTGGAGAGAATATAGCAGATGTGGAGTGTTTACATATTCTTAGGAGAAGATAAAGAAAAAGAGATAAATTTCTAAAAGATTTGGAAATATCCTAACAAAGAAGAAATCTTCTATTTGTGTGATTGGAGAGTCGTGGAGAGCAAGATTAATCAAATATGTAACGAGGGGTGTGGCCTAATGAGAAAGTGTCCTTGTGACCACAAAAGACCCAAAAGAATGAGTGTTTTATGTGGTTGATTGTGTGCGACATAGTTCGCGGTGTGTGCTTATGGTGACCAAAGAATCTGAATTGTTGGAGAAGATATTGTTGTTGGTGGTGGTGGTGGTGTTAAAGTATGTTGTGCTTGATATCGTTTCCATAGTCATGTTAGTGCGTTTGTGTTGACGTACATGTGGGAGTACTTTGGTTCGTTGGGTGTGACGTCGTCCAGAGATTCCAAATAAGCTAAAGCCTAGGCTTAGGGGGAGTTTAGCACAAGGTTAGTTTATCATGAAGAGTTCATGGTACTAAACAAAGCGATGGCTAAATAGGTTTAGATCTATCTGTTTGCAATTGGTGTAATTGCTTTGTGTATAGTGAATTAAAATCTAGACGAGGTCTAGGGGAGCAGAAAAAATTGAACCTCGGAAAGAGAAATTTTCTGTGTTTACTGCCCTTATATTTGCCTCACGTGCATTTTGGGTTGGTACCAGAGCTGGTGTTCGATAGAGATTTAGTATTGTTTCGGGTAGATCCAAGGTGAGGATCAGAAGAAAGTTCAGAAGGAAAGACAAATATTTATTGAGTTTTTGACCATGATGTTACTCAAGTAGGAGGAGAATGGTGTTACTGATGAAGCACTTGAAGATATGGTGTCAAAAAGGGGATAGTGAAGATGCATTCGATGTACCAGTCGCAAAGTAGTACACGGAGTAGTATAAGACGTGATAGAAAACTTGACACGGATGTGGAGTAATGTGATTGATGAGATATGAATGAATCTAGATTATATGATTCCGTCCAAGATTTTTTCCGAACTGTATGAAGATTTTGGAGAGAATATAGCATATTTGGAGTGTTTACATATTCTTAGGAGAAGATAAAGGAAAAAGAGAACATTTTCTAAAAGATTTGGAAATATCCTAACAAAGAAGAAATCTTCCATTTGTGTGATTGGAGAGTCTTGGAGAGCAAGATTAATCAAATATGTAACTAGGGGTGTGGTCTAATGAGAAGATGTCCTTGTGACCACAAAATACCCAAAAGAATGAGTGTTTTATGTGGATGATTGTGTGCGACATAGTTTCACGGTGTATGCTTATGGTGACCAAAGAATCTGAATTGTTGGAGAAGACATTGTTGTTGGTGGTGGTGGTGGTGTTAAAGCATGTTGTGCATGATATCGTTTCCATAGTCATGTTGGTGCGTTTGTGTTGACGTACATGTGGAGGTACTTTGGTGCGTTGGGTGTGGCGTGGTCCAGAGATTCCAAATAAGCTAAAGCCTAGGCCTAGGGGGAGTTTAGCACAGGGTAAGTTTATCATGAAAAGTTCATGGTACTAAATGAAGCGATAGTTAAATAGGTTTTGATCTATCTGTTTACAATTGGAGTAAGTGCTTTATGTTCTAGTTAATTAAAATCTAGATGAGGTCAAGGGGAGTAGAAATAATCGAACCTTGTTAAGAGAAATTTTGTGTGTTTACTGCCCTTTTATTCGCCTCACGTGCATTTTGAGATGCTATCAGAGCTGGTACTCATAGAGATTTAGTCTTGTTTCGGGTAGATCTAAGGTGAGGATCAGAAGATAGCTCATGAGGAAAAACAGAGTTTGATGTGTTTTTGACCACGACATGACTCAAGCAGGAAGATATTAGTGTTTCTGACAAAGGTCTTCAAGATATGGTTGTTGAGTTCACATACATAGCCAAAATGGGGATAGTGAAAATGCATTCGATGTACCAGTCGCAGAGTAGTACACGGAGTAGTATAAGACGTGATACAAAACGTGACACAGGATGTGGAGTAATGTGATTGATGAAATATGAACGAATCTAGCTTATATGATTCCGTCCAAGAGTTTTTTCTGAGCTTTATGAAGATATTGGAGAGAATATAGCAGATTTGGAGTGTTTACATATTCTTTAAAGAAGATAAAGTAAAAAGAGAACATTTTCTAAAAGATTTGGAAATATCCTAACAAAGAATAAATCTTGCATTTGTGTGATTGGAGAGTCTTGGAGAGCAAGATTAATCAAGTATGTAACTAGGGGTGTGGCCTAATGAGAAGGTGTCCTTGTGACCACAAAAGACCCAAAAGAATGGGTGTTTTATGTGGGTGATTGTGTGCGACATAGTTTCATGGTGTGTGCTTATGGTGACCAAAGAATCAGAATTGTTGGAGAAGATATTGTTGTTGGTGGTGGTGGTGGTGTTAAAGCATGTTGTGCTTGATATCACTTCCATAGTCATGTTGGTGTGTTTGTGTTGACGTACATGTGGGAGTACTTTGGTGCCTTGGGTGTGAAGTCGTCCTGAGATTCCAAATAAGCTAAAGCCTAGGCTTAAGGGGAGTTTAGCAAAAGGTTAGTTTATCATGAAGAGTTCATGTACTAAAAAAAGTGATGGTTAAATAGGTTTTGATCTATCTGTTTGCAATTGGTGTAAGTGCTTTATGTTCTAGTGAATTAAAATCTAGACGAGGTCTAGGGGAGTACAATAAATCGAACCTCGGTAAGAGAAATTTTGTGTGTTTACTGCCCTTATATTTGCCTCACGTGCATTTTGGGTTGGTATCAGAGCTGGTGCTCGATAGAGATTTAGTAATGTTTCGGGTAGATCTAAGGTGAAGATCAGAAGATAGTTCATGAGGAAAAATAGAGTTTGATGAGTTTTTGACCATGACGTGACTCAAGCGGGAAGCGATTGGTGTTACTGACAATGGTCTTCAAGATATAATTGTTGATTTCACATACATAGTGAAAAAGGGGATAATGAAGATGCATTTGATGTGCCAGTCGCAGAGTAGTACACGGAGTAGTATAAGACGTGATACAAAACGTGACACAGGATGTGGAGTAATGTGATTGATGAAATATGAACGAATCTAGCTTATATGATTCTGTCCAAGAGTTTTTTCTGAGCTTTATGAAGATATTGGAGAGAATATAGCAGATTTGGAGTGTTTACACAATCTTTGGAGAAGATAAAGTAAAAAGAGAACATTTTCTAAAAGATTTGGAAATATCCTAACAAAGAATAAATCTTGCATTTGTGTGATTGGAGAGTCTTGGAGAGCAAGATTAATCAAGTATGTAACTAGGGGTGTGGTCTAATGAGAAGATGTCTTTGTGACCACAAAATACCCAAAAAAATGAGTGTTTTATGTGGATGATTGTGTGCGACATAGTTTCGCGGTGTGTGCTTATGGTGACCAAAGAATCTGAATTGCTGGAGAAGACATTGTTGTTTGTGGTGGTGGTGGTGGTGGTGTTAAAGCATGTTGTGCTTTATATCGTTTCCATAGTCATGTTGGTGCGTTTGTGTTGACGTACATGTGGGAGTACTTTGGTGCGTTGGGTGTGACGTGGTCCAGAGATTCCAAATAAGCTAAAGCCTAGGCTTAGGGGGAGTTTAGCACAGGATTAGTTTATCGTAAAGAGTTCATGGTACTAAACAAAGCGATGGTTAAATAGGTTTTGATCTATGCGTTTGCGATTGGTATAATTGCTTTCTGTTCTAGTCAATTTGAAATATGGAAGAGGTCCTAGGGGTAGAAAAATCGAACCTCGTTAAAAAAATTTGTGTTTTATGCATTTTTATTTGCCGCACATGCATCTTCAATTGGTATCAAAGCTGGTGCTCGATGGAGATTTAGTCTTGTTTCGGTAGATCTAAGGTGAAGATCATACGATAGCTCATGAGGAAAAACAGAGTTTGATGAGTTTTTGACCATGACGTGACTCAAGCAGGAAGAGATTGGTGTCATTGACAAATGTCTTCAAGATATGGTTGTTGATTTCACATACATAGTCAAAAAGGGGATAGTGAAGATGCATTTGATGTACCAGTTGCAGAGTAGTACACGGAGTAGTATAAGACGTGATACAAAACGTGACACAGGACGTGGAGTAATGTGATTGATGAAATATGAACGATGCTAGCTTATATGATTCCGTCCAAGAGTTTTTTTGAGCTTTATGAAGATATTGGAGAGAATATAGCAGATTTGGAGTGTTTACATATTCTTAGGAGAAGATAAAGTAAAAAGAGAACATTTTCTAAAAGATTTGGAAATATCCTAACAAAGAATAAATCTTGCATTTGTGTGATTGGAGAGTCTTGGAGAGCAATATTAATCAAGTATGTAACTAGGGGTGTGGTCTAATGAAAAGATGTCCTTGTGACCACAAAATACCCAAAAGAATGAGTGTTTTATGTGGATGATTGTGTGCGACATAGTTCCGCCGTGTGTGCTTATGGTGACCAAAGAATCTGAATTGCTGGGGAAGACATTGTTGTTTGTGGTGGTGGTGGTGTTAAAGCATGTTGTTCTTTATATCGTTTCCATAGTCATGTTGGTGTGTTTGTGTTGACGTACATGTGGGAGTACTTTGGTGCGTTGGGTGTGACGTGGTCCAGAGATTCGAAATAAGCTAAAGCCTAGGCTTAGGGGGAGTTTAGCACATGGTTAGTTTATCGTGAAGAGTTCATGGTACTGAACAAAGCGATGGTTAAATAGGTATTGATCTATGCATTTGCGATTGGTTTAATTGCTTTCTGTTCTAGTGAATTTGAAATATGGAAGAGGTCCTAGGGATAGAAAAATCGAACCTCGTTAAAATATTTTGTGATTTTATGCACTTTTATTTGCAGCACATGCATTTTCAATTGGTATCAGAGCTAGTGCTCGATAGAGATTTAGTAATGTTTCGGGTAGATCTAAGGTGAAGATCAGAAGATAGTTCATGAGGAAAAATAGAGTTTGATGAGTTTTTGACCATGACGTGACTCAAGCGGGAAGCGATTGGTGTTACTGACAATGGTCTTCAAGATATAATTGTTGATTTCACATACATAGTGAAAAAGGGGATAATGAAGATGCATTTGATGTGCCAGTCGCAGAGTAGTACACGGAGTAGTATAAGACGTGATACAAAACGTGACACAGAATGTGGAGTAATGTGATTGATGAAATATGAACGAATCTAGCTTATATGATTCTGTCCAAGAGTTTTTTCTGAGCTTTATGAAGATATTGGAGAGAATATAGCAGATTTGGAGTGTTTACACAATCTTTGGAGAAGATAAAGTAAAAAGAGAACATTTTCTAAAAGATTTGGAAATATCCTAACAAAGAATAAATCTTGCATTTGTGTGATTGGAGAGTCTTGGAGAGCAATATTAATCAAGTATGTAACTAGGGGTGTGGTCTAATGAAAAGATGTCCTTGTGACCACAAAATACCCAAAAGAATGAGTGTTTTATGTGGATGATTGTGTGCGACATAGTTTCGCGGTGTGTGCTTATGGTGACCAAAGAATCTGAATTGCTGGAAAAGACATTGTTGTTTGTGGTGGTGGTGGTGTTAAAGAATGTTATGCTTTATATCGTTTACATAGTCATGTTGGTGCGTTTGTGTTGACGTACATGTGGGAGTACTTTGGTGCGTTGGGTGTGACGTGGTCCAGAGATTCCAAATAAGCTAAAGCCTAGGCTTAGGGGGAGTTTAGCACAGGGTTAGTTTATCGTGAAGAGTTCATGGTACTAAACAAAGCGATGGTTAAATAGGTATTGATCTATGCGTTTGCGATTGGTTTAATTGCTTTCTGTTCTAGTGAATTTGAAATATGGAAGAGGTCCTAGGGATAGAAAAATCGAACCTCGTTAAAAAAATTTGTGTTTTTATGCACTTTTATTTGCCGCACATGCATTTTCAAAGTGTATCAGAGCTGGTGCTTGATGGAGATTTAGTCTTGTTTCGGTAGATCTAAGGTGAAGATCATACGATAGCTCATGAGGAAAAACAGAGTTTGGTGAGTTTTTGACCATGACGTGACTCAAGCAGGAAGAGATTTGTGTCATTGACAAATGTCTTCAAGATAATTGTTGATTTCACATACACTGTCAATAGAGATTTAGTCTTGTTTTGGTACATCTAAGGTGAGGATCAGAAGATAGCTCAGAAGGAAAGACAAGGTTTGAAGGATTTTTTTATCATGAGGTTACTCAAGAAGGAGGAGATTAGTGTTACCTATAAAGCTCTTAAAGATATGGTTGTCGAGTTCACATACATATCCAAACAGGGGGATAATGAAAATGCATTGTATCACTCGCAGAGTAGTACACAGAGTAGTACAAGACGTGATACATGACGTGACACAGGACATGGAGTAATGTGACTGATGAGATATGGACAAAACTAGCTTATATGATTCCGTCTGAGAATTGTTTGCTGAGCTGTATGAAGATATTGGAATGAATATAACAGCTTTGGAGTGTTTACATATTCTTAGGAGAAGATTAAAGAAAATATGAACATTTGTAAAATATTTGGAAATATCCTAACAAAGAAGAAATCTTCTATTTGTGTGATTGGAGAGACTTGGAGAGCAATATTAATCAAATATGTAACGAGGGGTGTGGCCTAATGACAAGGTGTCCTTGTGACCACAAAAGACCCAAAAGAATGCGTGTTTTATGTTGTTGATTGTGTGCGACATAGTTCGCGGTGTGTGCTTATGGTGACCAAAGAATCTGAATTGTTGGAGAAGATATTGTTGTTGTTGGTGGTGGTGGTGTTAAAGCATGTTGTGCTTGATATCGTTTCCATAGTCATGTTGGTGCGTTTCTGTTGACGTACATGTGGGAGTACTTTGGTGCGTTGGGTGTGACGTCGTCCAGAGATTCCAAATAAGCTAAAGCCTAGGCTTAGGGGGAGTTTAGCACAAGGTTAGTTTATCATGAAGAGTGCATGGTACTAAACAAAGCGATGGTTAAATAGGTTTTGATTTATCTGTTTTCAATTGGTGTAATTGCTTTCTTTTCTAGTGAATTTGAAATCTGGGAGAGGTCCTGGGGTAGAAAAAATCGAACCTTGTTAAAAAAATTGTGTTTTCTGCACTTTTAATTTCCGCACATGCATTTTCAATTGGTATCAAAGCAGGTGCTCGATACAGCTTTAGTCTTGATTCGGTAGATCTAAGGTGAGGATCAGAATATATCTCAAAAGGAAAGACAAAGTTTGAATGAGTTTTGACCATGGTGTGACTCAAGTAGAAGCCGATTGGTGTTACCGACGTAGCTCTTGAAGATATGGTTGCTGAGTTCACATACATATCCAAACAGGGGGATAATGAAGATGCATTCGATGTTTCACTCGCAGAGTAGTACACGGAGTAGGACAAGACGTGATATACAACGTGACACCTGACGTGGAGTAATGGGACTGATGAGATATGGATGAAACTAGCTTATATGATTCCATCCGAGAGTTGTTTGTTGAGACATATGAAGATATTGGAGAGAATATAGTAGCTTTAGAGTGTTTACATATTCTTACGAGAAGATAAAGGAATAAGAGAACATTTCCTATAAGATTTGGAAATATACTAACAAAGAAGAAATCTTCAATTTGTGTGATTTGAGAGTTTTAGAGAGCAAGATTAATCATATAGGTAACGAGGGGTGTGGCCTAATGAGAAGGTGTCCTTGTGATAAAAAAAGACCGAAAGAATAAGTGTTTCATGTGGGTGATCGTGTGCGACATAGTTTCGTGGTGTGTGCTTGTGGTCCAGATATTCCAAAGAAGCTAAAGTCTAGGCTCAGGGGGAGTTTAGCTCAGGGTTAGTTTATCATGAAGAGCTCATGGTACTAAACAGAGCGATAGTTCAATAGGTTTTGATCTATGTGTTTGGGATTGGTGTATTTTCATTCTATTCTAGTGAATTCAAAATCTGGACGAGGTCCAGGGGAGTAGAAAAAATTGATCCTTGTTAAAAGAATTTTTGTGTGTTTACCGCACTTTTATTTGCCTCATATGCATTTTGAGTTGGTATCAGAGCTAGTTCTCGATTGATATTCAGTCTTGTTTCAGGTAGATCTAAAGTGAGGATCAGATGATAGCTCAAAATGAAAAACAGAGTTTGAATGAGTTTTTGACCATGATGTTACTCAAGCAGGAAGATATTGGTGTTACTTACAAAGGTCTTTAAGATATGGTTGTTAAGTTGACATACATAGCCAAAAAGGGGATAATGAAGATGCATTCGATGTACCAGTCGCAAAGTAGTACACGGAGTAGTATAAGACGTGATAGAAAACTTGACACAGATGTCGAGTAATGTGATTGATGAGATATGAATGAATCTAGATTATATGATTCCGTCCAAGAGTTTTTTTCTGAACTGTATGAAGATTTTGGAGAGAATATAGCATATTTGGAGTGTTTACATATTCTTAGGAGAAGATAAAGGAAAAAGAGAACATTTTCTAAAAGATTTGGAAATATCCTAACAAAGAAGATATCTTCCATTTGTGTGATTGGAGAGTCTTGGAGAGCAAGATTAATCAAATATGTAACTAGGGGTGTGGTCTAATGATAAGATGTCCTTGTGACCACAAAATACCCAAAAGAATGAGTGTTTTAAGTGGTGATCGTGTGCAACATAGTTTCGCGGTGTGTGCTTATTTGCATTATTGTAAAAGACATTGTAGTTGGTACTGATGGTGGTCTTAATGCATATTGTGCTTGATACCGTTTCCATAGTAATGTTGGTGCGTTTATGTTGACGTACACGTGGGAGTACTTTGGTGCATTGGGTGTGACGTGGTACAGAGATTACAAAGACGCTAAAATCTAGGCTCAAGGGTAGTTTAGCTCAGGGTTAGTTTATCATAAAGAATTAATGGTACTAAACAGAGCTATATTCCAATAGTTTTTGATATATGCGTTTGCGATTGGTGTAATTGCTTTCTTTTCTTGTAAATTTGAAATATGGACGAGGTCCTGGGGGTAGAAAAAACCGAACCTCGTTAAAAAAAAATTTGTGTTTTCTGCACTTTTATTTGCCGCACATGCATTTTCAATTGGTATCAAAGAAGGTGCTCGATACAAGTTTAGTTTTGATTCGGTAGATCGAAGGTGAGGATCAGAAGATATCTCAAAAGGAAAGACAAAGTTTGAATGAGTTTTTGACCATGATGTGATTCAAGCAAAAGCAGATTGGTGTTACCGACAAAGCTCTTGAAGATATGGTTGCTGAGTTCACATACATATCCAAACAGAGGATAATGAAGATACATTTGATGTATCACTCGCAGGGTAGTACACGGAGTAGGACAAGACGTGATATATGACGTGACACATGACGTGGAGTATTGTGATTGATGAGATATGGATGAAACTAGCTTATATGATTCCGTCCGAGAGTTGTTTTTTTAGACGTATGAAGATATTGGAGAGAATATAGTAGCTTTAGAGTGTTTACATATTCTTACGAGAAGATAAAAGAATAAGAGAACATTTCCTATAAGATTTGGAAATATCCTAACAAAGAAGAAATCTTCTATTTGCGTGATTGGAGAGTTTTAGAGAGCAAGATTAATCAAATATGTAACGAGGGGTGTGGCCTAATGAGAAGGTGTCCTTGTGATCACAAAAGACCCGAAAGAATAAGTGTTTTATGTGGGTGATCGTGTGCGACTTAGTTTCGCGGTGTGTGCTTATGGTGACCAAGGAATCTACATTGTTGGAGATGACATTGATGTTGGTACTGGTGGTGGTATTTAAGCATGTTGTGCTTGACACCGTTTCCATATAAATGTTAGTGCATTTATTTTGACGTACATGTGGGAGTACTTTGGTGTGTTAGGTGTGATGTGGTCCATATATTCCAAGGAATCTAAAGTCTAGGCTCAGGGGAAGTTTAGCTCAGGGTTAATTTATCATGAAGATCTCATGGTACTAAACAGAGCGATAGTTCAATCGGTTTTGATCTATGTGTTTGGGATTTGTGTATTTGCACTCTATTCTAATGAATTCAAAATCTGGATGAGGTCCAGGGGAGTAGAAAAAATTGAACCTCGTTAAAAGAAATTTTGTGTGTTTACCGCACTTTTATTTGCCTCACATGCATTTTAAGTTGGTATCATAGCTAGTGCTCGATTGAGATTCGATCTTGTTTCAAGTAGATCTAAGGTGAGGATCAGAAGATAGCTCAGAATGAAAAACAGAGTTTGAATGAGTTTTTGACCATGATGTTACTCAAGCAGGAAGATATTGGTGTTACTTACAAAGGTTTTCAAGATATGGTTGTTGAGTTCACATACATAGCCAAAAAGGGGATAATAATGATGCATTCGATTTACCAGTCACAGAGTATTACACGGAGTAGTACAAGACGTGATACAAAACGTGACACAAGACATGGAGTAATGTGATTGATGAGATATGAACGAATCTAGCTTATATATGATTTCGTCCAAGAGTTGTTTGTTAAGCTGTATGAAGATATTGGAGAGAGTATATCAGTTTTGGAGTGTTTACATATTCTTAGGAGAAGATAAAAGAAAAAGAGAACATTTTCTAAAAGATTTGGAAATATCCTAACAAAGAAGAAATCTTTTATTTGTCTGATTGGAGAGTCTTGGAGAGCAAGATTAATCAAATATGTAACGAGGGGTGTGGCTTAATGAGAAGGTGTCACTGTGACCAAAAAAGATCCATAAGAATGAGTATTTTATGTGGGTGATCGTGTGCGACATAGTTTCGCGGTGTGTGCTCATGGTGTTGGGATTATGTCCTGAAATCACATTGTACTCACTCTAGAGATAGTTGTATTGTCGAGATCGGACAATTCATGTGGTACTGGGTAGTCATAACGTTTTGCTAGAAACCGCTTATGACAAATGAGTTGTAACTCATTTCCAGTATCGTGTGAACCTACAGGGTCACACACCTAAGCAAGTTGGATATACTCTGCATGGGATAGATCATTGGTATATGGTCTGATCGATGTGTATTAGATACGCATCGAATTGAGTTTCTAAGAGGTGTATCGATCGACACCATTGGGTGCATCGGTCGATACAGGGCGTGTGTCGATCGACACCACTAAGTGTGTCGGTCGACACAAGGGCGAAACCGAGACTGATGTTTCGGTTCACCGCGAGGTCAATATATAAACTCGTTTTATGTAATTTCGACCTTATAGACGTGTGCGCCGCCTAGAGTGTTTTCTTAGTGAGAAAACACAGAAACCTCAGAGAAACTCAGTTCCCAGGGAGATCCGAGTCCCGGTACTAGCAACCCGGCGGATTCCAGCTTGTGTGCGTGTGGACTACGATAGAGGCGCAGCATCTGAGGCGCAGTAGATCTCGTATTACCTGATCCATCTTCCGCTGCCAAACGCCAGGTAATCACGAGGTGAGATCCATGATTCAATTAACTAGACCCTAGATCCTAGGCTATCGGGAACTCGCGAGAATTCTGAATCTGCAGAATTGGCTCGGATTCCCAACAGTGGTATCAGAGCCTTAGGGTTTTATCATTGAATCACACCTGTTAATCGAATTTGATGATTTAGATTCGCAAACTAGGTTGTTTGAATTAGAACAGGTAAGATCGACTTGATCGATCTGCGAATCTGTGTTTTCGCACTGTGTCGACCGACACACCTCGACAGATTCGGCGGCTAGGGTTTTTCGCGAAGAAAAACCGAAAGCCTTCTGTGTCGATCGACACAGGTTGTGTATCGGTCGACACAGAACAAATTCGGTCGAGTATCGATCGACACAGGTTTGTGTCGGTCGACACAGACCAAGCGAATGGTTAATCGGTTCAATTGGATTGGACCGGCTATCATGCTTGGTTAAGTCCGAATAGATCGGTTTAAATTGGATGAATCGGTTCAATTGGATTGAACTGATTATCTCAATCAGCATGAACCGATGGGTTAAATCAGTTTGATTGGATAATACGGTTTAATTGAATTAGACCGGTTATTCCAATCAGTTGAAACTGGTTTAAACGGTTTATATTGGATGAATTGGTTCAATTAGATTGAACTAATTATACCAATTAGTATAAACCGATTGGTTAAGATCAGTTTGATCAGATAAGTCGGTTAAATTGGATTGGACCGGTTATCAAAACGATCTTCGGTTTAGGTCTATGTCGACCGTCACACATGGGTTGTGTCGATCGACATGACCGGTTCAATGAACCGGGTTAATTGGATTAACTAGTTATTGAAGTCCGGTTTTGTTTGGTAGTATCGATCGACAGACATAGTCTGCGTCGATCGACGCAGTATTCGAAATTCTGGTTATTCAACCTTGAATTTGCAGAAACCAAACTAGACTTAAACATTGATCAAAGATTAGCTTCAATGTGGTCAACTGCCAAGACTCGTTTAGTTGTGTGATGGTCTAGCCAAGAGCTTGTTGTCCACAATTACGTGAGTAAGGCAGGTAGTTATGTTGATGGATTTGCAGTTGCTAAACATCAACAATTACATGACCCAACAAATTGATTTGCTAACCTTCAGAGTTTAGTTTCCTCAACTAAGTATCAAGTAACCTTGATGTCTTGCCCAACCTTGTCTACTGTCAAAACTTGTTTCATTGTTGGATAATCTTGGAGTCCTTGGTATCCACAGTGACAATGAGTAAGACAGGTGGTCTTTGACAGACTTGCAGTGCAACTGTCAATGATCACAAGACAGAAAAGATTGGTTGTACTTGACTGGGCTATCAGAAGTTCTGAGCCCAGAGACATCAGAGTGGATTAGACATAGTTTGTCTCATCCACGACCAAGAGTTGTACTGAGTACAATTAGCAATGATTTGCTTACCTAGATAACCAAAATCTGAGTAAGGCGAGTCGCCCACTCGAATTTTAGTAATCTGAGGATCTTGGATCATTATATTCATAGAGGAAATATTGTTTGAATATAATGCGAGTTTTCTTATAGTTATAAGATTTATCATCATATACATAACTAAGTCTTTGTTTTTCTTGGATTTCAGCTTATGTCTATGACTACTTTCTCGTTGCGATCCGTCCTTGAGAAGGACAAGTTAAATGGATCCAACTTCCTGGATTGGTATCGGAATCTGAGATTCATTCTCAAGCAGGAGAGCAAGGACTATGTCCTTGAGAAAGCTCTTCCAGAAAGGCTTGGGACCAATCGCTCGCGTGCAGTGTATAATGCTTGGAATAAGCATTATATGGATGTGGTAGATGTGTGTGGTCTGATGTTGGCTACCATGAACTCAGACTTGAAGAGTCAGTATGAGAACATGGAGTCGCCAATAGAGATGATCACCAGTCTGAAACTGAAGTTTCAGGATCTGGCACGAGTTGAGAGATTCCAGATGGTGAAGTCTCTCACTGGGTGCAAACTACCAGAAGATGCTCCAGTCAGTCCTCATGTCATTAAACTGATGGGTTACGTTGATAACCTGGGGAGACTGGGATGTCCTGTCAGCTTAGAGTTGGCTACTGACATCATTCTGCAGTCACTGCCGTCTAGCTATGACAAGTTCGTTAAGAACTGTATCAAGAAAGGCTTGACGAAGAAGTTGACTGAGCTGCATAGCATGCTCAAGACAGCAGAGCAAAACATCAAAAGGGGTAAAAGATTTGATAAATCTTGTATAGAAAAGGGTGAAGACAAGGCGTCCAGGTTTGGAATCAGGATAAGCCTGTGTCATTTTATAAGCCCAAATCAAGCCCATCTGGTGTTAGTAAGTGCTTCTACTGTAATGAGTCAGGGCATTGGAAGAGAGATTGCAATAAATTCTTGGAAGATTCACAAGAGATGGAGAAGATGTATGGTACTTCTTCTTCAGGTATTGTGTTATTAATTCAAGTTCTACATAAGTATTGGATGCTTGTTGTGGTACTGATATTCTTGAAATACGCAGGACCTAAGCAACAGTAGAACGTTGAAGAAAGGACAAGTGGAACTGCGTGTCTGGTTGAAGCAATGGTTGCTACATGAGCCGTAGAGATTCTCCACTTGTAGGAGCCTTTCCTACTTGGTTTTTGAAATTAAGTAATTGCCACCATGTACTTGCTATATGCAAAATGTCTTTCAATTTCTTGTAAAGAATTTGAATGTTTTTCATTTTGATAAAAGACAAGTTTTGTCCTTTTGATCTTAATGAAATATTTAATGGTAGCACCCCGTTTAGAATGGGTTTTATATCTCAAACCAACAAGAGTTAGAATATAACATAAATACCAAACGGTTTAAGTCTGATGACTCGAACTCGATCTTTCCTTGGTATAGTCGTTTAAATACAAGTGTGAAGCGGATTCAGTAATTCCATAGTTTTGGACTCATTCGATTGTTAATCATTTGAGATATGAATTCTGTTCACTGGACCAAAATGACTAAGGCCCATTTAGCAGAGCTAAAAGGAAACGGGCCAGAGGCTTATTGGGCCTTACACATACTGATGTATGCGGCCCAACAAACATAATAGCCAAAGGAAATATTCTGTACTTCATTACCTTATTGATGGAAATCGATAAGTATGGCTGTGTTCATTTGATGAGACACGAGCTGGAATCCCTTGAGGGAGTTCAAAGATGAAGTGTAGAACCAATTTGACAGAAGTGTTGAGATCCTCGATTGAATCGCGGAGGAAAATACTAGAGTCAAGAATTGGGTGATCATCTGAAAGAATAAATCAGATCTTATGAGATTTAATTCGATTAATGGTGAGTCACAAGAATCTTCCATAACCATTTAAGAATACGTTCTGAAATGTCTATGTTTACGCTAAAAGGTTTCAATCAGAATTAGTGAAAAACACCACATTGGATGTGGACTGGGTGATTTCCAAATTTGTTTTTCTGATTAATTGGGATTGCAAGGTTTGTGTAAGACAGTAGTCAACAAACAAACTTGAATCCATATCTGATAAGTTCTACCTCGCTGGTTATCCTGAGGAAACCAAGGCTTAGTGCTTTTGTTGCCCAGAACTGTGTCTTTTAAGAAAGGTGATACTTTCAAAAGGAACAGTGGGAGTAAAAGTACACATCGAAGAAATTCGATAAACACAGTAAGCTGTTCAACCTGTTAAGGGAGAGCAGCGGTAAGATCTACAAAGTACTGTAGGATCTGCAACTGTGAAGCCTGAAATTCGCAGATCCGAAAGGATCCGTCACTAACTCGAGAGTGATTTCTCGTAACCAATTGTCGTGATCCATTGATCATTGAAAAGTGACGAGCATGCGAAATTCAAAGAAGCGGTGGTAAGCCCCAACTCCGAAAAATGGCTGGGTATGCATGTTAGTTTCACCGATCCATTTCTGGATTGAAACAAACATCTTGGAGTTGGAATCAACATTCTGACAGATTGATCAAAGGTTTTGACTTGCTCAGAGAGAAAAAGAAACCATGCGTTTACAAGGAGACTAGTGGGAGCGTAATGGCAATTCTCACATAGTATGTAGATAACATACTTGAATCTCACAAACGACGTTCCGACGCTAAAGTCTTGTCAAGATTTGGGTCGGAAGTCAAACTTAAACGATAGACATGGGAGTAGCCGAATGAATTCTTGGAATAAGAATCTATTGACATAGATTAAGTAGGCTAATTGGATCGTGTCAAAATCCTTATGTTCATAAGGTATTGGACAGTTCAAATGTGCTTGATTCCAAGAATGGTTTCATACCAAAGGTCTTATGGCAATTATCCAAGCAAGATGCAGTGTCTTGGACACTAGCTGAGCTAGTAACGATATTAGCAAGAAGAAGTGTTTTGAACACTGTCTGAACTAGTATTAATGAGTGTGATTACTTATGCTGATGCAATAGAATCCATCATGCCATATTTTGCGCTAGTCTAGATGCAGCTTAAGCATAAAGTATGACGAGAAAATACCAATGTACTCCGGTAATAGTCACTGAATAGTTACCAGAAATATCCCAAGTGTTGAGAAACACTAAGGATAGGTTCGTGGTGAACTGATAAAGTGACGAACCAGTTGAAAGTAGTTAGTCGGACAAAGACGATTCCCGGTTCCCACCTGGTTATGTCTCTTTGCCTGAATAGCGGTGCTAACTGTTGGAAAGGCTCCAAGCAGTAGACTGTAGAATAGTTCTTTTATCTGAATGGCGGTGTAATTTGTTGAAATTGTTTCAAGCAATAGCACCGCACTCTCTCCCACAACCTAAGCACGGAATTTATTCTGTTGCTGTAGGTGTAAGATATCTGAAAAGATGATCTTGATTCTAGTGGGAGTTATTTTAGTTATGTTGTAAACTTAACATATACATGCTTTGGCAGTGTTTGTGTAAGTTAAAACTGACATCAGTATTATTTAATTATTGGATAATTAAATAATGGTCCCAAAGTACTTTATGGTCATCATATAGGTCATCAAGTTGAAGACTTGATCATGAAACCCTATAAGTAAAAGATGACATAAATTATGATTGTCCCTAGTCAAGGTTGTTAAAATGGGACACTAACAACCGCGCAGACTAGTATGTGAGGTGACTGTTGGACTAAGTTTCATGGAGTCAATGATATGATTATCACAGTCAGTCACATAGACATATGTTGGTGAACATATAATCAGACATGACCCGCTTGATGAGAACTCCACAAGATAGCTATATCAGTGTCATGGGAGGTTCTCATTACGACTATAGAGTATAGTCCTTAGACCTGAGTTCATCATGCTTTCTAGCATATGAATTGGTGCGCTTTGACCTTGTCAAACGTCGTTCCGTAACTGGCGGCTATAACGGCATTGTTTCGACGTATCATGAAGTATGTGTAGAAACAGGGATGGAACAAAATGGGATTTGTCCCTCCTGTATAACGGGAGATAAATATCTCAGGGGCCCATCGAAGATTTGATACTGAGAAAATGCATGGCCGTGCTCAAACGAGGTGATTGTCAGTCGTTTGTTTATCAGTATAGATCAGAAGTTCGATGAACATGATGTTGGCTATAATAAGGATGACACAGTCTCTTTCCTTATGCCATATCGAGATATAGAGACGAAGGGATTGTAGGAATAGATGATTCCAGTACAAGTAGGAGATTGTTGGGATTATGTCCTGAAATCACATTGTACTCACTCTAGAGATAGTTGTATTGTCGAGATCGGACAATTCATGTGGTACTGGGTAGTCATAACGTTTTGCTAGAAACCGCTTATGACAAATGAGTTGTAACTCATTTCCAGTATCGTGTGAACCTACAGGGTCACACACCTAAGCAAGTTGGATATACTCTGCATGGGATAGATCATTGGTATATGGTCTGATCGATGTGTATTAGATACGCATCGAATTGAGTTTCTAAGAGGTGTATCGATCGACACTATTGGGTGCATCGGTCGATACAGGGCGTGTGTCGATCGACACCACTAAGTGTGTCGGTCGACACAAGGGCGAAACCGAGACTGATGTTTCGGTTCACCGCGAGGTCAATATATAAACTCGTTTTATGTAATTTCGACCTTATAGACGTGTGCGCCGCCTAGAGTGTTTTCTTAGTGAGAAAACACAGAAACCTCAGAGAAACTCAGTTCCCAGGGAGATCCGAGTCCCGGTACTAGCAACCCGGCGGATTCCATCTTGTGTGCGTGTGGACTACGATAGAGGCGCGGCATCTGAGGCGCAGTAGATCTCGTATTACATGATCCATCTTCCGCTGCCAAACACCAGGTAATCACGAGGTGAGATCCATGATTCAATTAACTAGACCCTAGATCCTAGGCTATCGGGAACTCGCGAGAATTCTGAATCTGTAGAATTGGCTCGGATTCCCAACACATGGTGACCAAGGAATCTGCATTGTTGGAGAAGACATTGTTGTTGGTGCTGGTGATGGTATTAAATCATGTTGTGCTTGATCTCGTTTCCATAGTAATGTTGGTGCGTTTGTGTTGACGTACATGTGGGAGTACTTTGGCGCGTTGGGTGTGACGTGGTCCAGAGATTCCAAAGAAGCTAAAGTCTAGGCTTAAGGGGAGTTTAGCTCAGGGTTAGTTTATCATGAAGAACTCATGGTACTAAACAGAGCTATAGTTCAATAGGTTTTGATATATGTGTTTGCGATTGGTGTAATTGCTTTCTTTTCTAGTAAATTTGAAATCTGGACGAGGTCCTGGGGGTAGAAAAAATCGAACCTCATTAAAAAAAAAAATTTGTGTTTTCTGCACTTTTATTTGCCACACATGCACTTTCAATTGGTATCAAAGCAGGTGCTCGATACAGGTTTAGTCTTGATTCGGTAGATCTAAGGTGAGGATCAGAAGATAGCTCAAAAGGAAAGACAAAGTTTGAATGAGTTTTTGACCATGATGTTACTCAAGCAGAAGCAGATTGGTGTTACCGACGAAGCTCTTGAAGATATGGTTGCTGAGTTCACATACATATCAAAACAGAGGATAATGAAGATGCATTCGATGTATCACTCGCAGAGTAGTACACGGAGTAGGACAAGACGTGATATATGACGTGACACATGACGTGGAGTAATGTGATTGATGAGATATGGATGAAACTAGCTTATATGTTTCCGTCCGAGAGTTGTTTTTTGAGACGTATGAAGATATTGGAGAGAATATAGTAGCTTTGCAGTGTTTCATAATTCTTACGAGAAGATAAAGGAATAAGAGAACATTTCCTAAAAGATTTGGAAATATCCTAACAAAGAAGAAATCTTCATTTATGTGATTGGAGAGTTTTAGAGAGCAAGATTAATCAAATATGTAATGAGGGGTGTGGCCTAATGAGAAAGTGTCCTTGTGATCACAAAAGACCCGAAAAAATAAGTGTTTTATGTGGGTGATTGTGTGCGACATAGTTTCGCGGTGTGTGGTAATGGTGACCATGGAATCTGCATTGTTGGAGATGACATTGATGTTGGTACTGGTGGTGGTATTTAAGAATGTTGTGCTTGATACCGTTTCCATAGAAATGTTAGTGCATTTATTTTGACGTACATGTGGGAGTACTTTGGTGTGTTAGGTGTGATGTGGTCCATATATTCCAAAGAAGCTAAAGTCTAGGCTCAGGGGAAGTTTAGCTCAGGGTTAGTTTATCATGAAGATCTCATGGTACTAAACAGAGCGATAGTTCAATAGGTTTTGATCTATGTGTTTGGGATTGGTGTATTTGCACTATATTCTAGTGAATTCAAAATCTGGACGAGGTCCAGGGGAGTAGAAAAAATTGAACCTCGTTAAAAGAAATATTTGTGTGTTTACCGCACTTTTATTTGCCTCACATGCATTTTGAGTTGGTATCAGAGCTACTGCTCGATTGATATTCGAGTCTTGTTTCAGGTAGATCTAAGGTGAGGATCAGAAGATAGCTCAGAATGAAAAACAGAGTTTGAATGAGTTTTTGACCATGATGTTACTCAAGCAGGAAGATATTTGGTGTTACTTACAAAGGTCTTCAAGATATGGTTGTTGAGTTCACATACATAGCCAAAAAGGGGATAATGAATGATGCATTCGATTTACCAGTCGCAGAGTAGTACACGGAGTAGTACAAGACGTGATACAAAACATGACACAGAGATGGAGTAATGTGATTGATGAGATATGAACGAATCTAGCTTATATGATTCCGTCCAAGAGTTGTTTGCTGAGCTGTATGAAGATATTGGTGTGAATATAGCAGCTTTGGAGTTTTTACATATTCTTAGGAGTAGATAAAAGAGAAAGATAACATTTTCTAAAAGATTTGGAAATATTTTAACAAAGAAGAAATCTTCTATTTGTGTGATTGGAGAGTCTTGGAGAGCAAGATTAACCAAATATGTAAAGAGGGGTGTGGCCTAATGAAAAGGTGTCCTTGTGACCACAGAAGATCCAAAAGAATAAGTATTTTATGTGGGTGATCTTGTGCGACATAGTTTCGCGGTGTGTGCTTATGGTGACCAAGGAATCTGCATTGTTGGAAAAGACATTTTTGTTGGTACTGGTAGTGGTGTTGAAGCATGTTCTGCTTGATACCGTTTCCATAGTATTGCTGGTGCGTTTGTGTTGACGTACATGTGGGAGTACTTGGGTGCGTTGGGTGTGACATGGTCGAGAGATTCCAAAGAAGCTAAAGTCCATGCTCCGAGGGAGTTTAGCTCAGGGTTAGTTTATCATGAAGAACTCATGGTACTAAACAGAGCTATAGTTTAATAGGTTTTGATATATGCGTTTGCGATTGGTGTAATTGCTTTCTTTTCTAGTGAATTTGAAATCTGGACGAGGTCCTGGGGGTAGAAAAAATCGAACCACTTTATTAAAAAAAAAAACAATTTGTGTTTTCTGCACTTTTATTTGCCGCACATGCATTTTCAATTGGTATCAAAGAAGGTGCTCGATACAAGTTTAGTTTTGATTTGGTAGATCGAAGGTGAGGATCAGAAGATATCTCAAAAGGAAAGACAAAGTTTGAATGAGTTTTTGACCATGATGTGACTCAAGCAAAAGCAGATTGGTGTTACCGACAAAGCTCTTGAAGATATGGTTGCTGAGTTCACATACATATCCAAACAGAGGATAATGAAGATGCATTTGATGTATCACTCGCAGAGTAGTACACGGAGTAGGACAAGACGTGATATATGACGTGACACATGACGTGGAGTAATGTGATTGATGAGATATGGATGAAACTAGCTAATATGATTCCGTCCGGGAGTTGTTTTTTTATACGTATGAAGATATTGGAGAGAATATAGTAGCTTTGGAGTGTTTACATATTCTTACGAGAAGATAAAAGAATAAGAGAACATTTCCTATAAGATTTGGAAATATCCTAACAAAGAAGAAATCTTCTATTTGCGTGATTGGAGAGTTTTAGAGAGCAAGATTAATCAAATATGAAACGAGGGGTGTGGCCTAATGAGAAGGTGTCCTTGTGATCACAAAAGACCCGAAAGAATAAGTGTTTATGTGGGTGATCGTGTGCGACTTAGTTTCGCGGTGTGTGCTTATGGTGACCAAGGAATCTACATTGTTAGAGATGACATTGATGTTGGTATTGGTGGTGGTAGTTAAGCATGTTGTGCTTGATACCGTTTCCATATAAATGTTAGTGCATTTATTTTGACGTACATGTGGGAGTACTTTGGTGTGTTAGGTGTGATGTGGTCCATATATTCCAAAGAAGCTAAAGTCTAGGCTCAGGGGAAGTTTAGCTCAGGGTTAGTTTATCATGAAGATCTCATGGTACTAAACAGAGCGATAGTTCAATAGGTTTTGATCTATGTGTTTGGGATTGGTGTATTTGCACTCTATTCTAGTGAATTCAAAATCTGGACGAGGTCCAGGGGAGTAGAAAAAATTGAACCTCGTTAAAAGAAATTTTGTGTGTTTACCGCACTTTTATTTGCCTCACATGCATTTTAAGTTGGTATCAGAGCTAGTGCTCGATTGAGATTCGATCTTGTTTCAGGTAGATCTAAGGTGAGGATCAGAAGATAGCTCAGAATGAAAAACAGAGTTTGAATGAGTTTTTGACCATGATGTTACTCAAGCAGGAAGATATTGGTGTTACTTACAAAGGTTTTCAAGATATGGTTGTTGAGTTCACATACATAGCCAAAAAGGGGATAATAATGATGCATTCGATTTACCAGTCGCAGAGTATTACACGGAGTAGTACAAGACGTGATACAAAACGTGACACAAGAGATGGAGTAATGTGATTGATGAGATATGAACGAATCTAGCTTATATGATTCCGTCCAAGAGTTGTTTGCTAATTTGTATGAAGATATTGGAGAGAATATAACAGTTTTGGAGTGTTTACATATTCTTAGGAGAAGATAAAAGAAAAAAGAGAACATTTTCTAAAAGATTTGGAAATATCCTAACAAAGAAGAAATCTTTTATTTGTCTGATTGGAGAGTCTTGGAGAGCAAGATTAATCAAATATGTAACGAGGGGTGTGGCCTAATGAGAAGGTGTCACTGTGACCAAAAAAGATCCATAAGAATGAGTATTTTATGTGGGTGATCGTGTGCGACATAGTTTCGCGGTGTGTGCTTATGGTGACCAAGGAATCTGCATTGTTGGAGAAGACATTGTTGTTGGTGCTGGTGATGGTATTAAAGCATGTTGTGCTTGATACCGTTTCCATAGTAATGTTGGTGCGTTTGTGTTGACGTACATGTGGGAGTACTTTGGCGCGTTGGGTGTGACGTGGTCCAGAGATTCCAAAGAAGCTAAAGTCTAGGCTCAGGGGGAGTTTAGCTCAGGGTTAGTTTATCATGAAGACCTCATGGTACTAAACAGAGCTATAGTTCAATAGGTTTTGATATATGCGTTTGCGATTGGTGTAATTGCTTTCTTTTCTAGTGAATTTGAAATCTGGACGAGGTCCTGGGGGTAGAAAAAATCGAACCTCATTAAAAAAAAAACAATTTGTGTTTTCTGCACTTTTATTTGCCGCATATGCATTTCAATTGGTATCAAAGAAGGTGCTCGATACAAGTTTAGTTTTGATTTGGTAGATCGAAGGTGAGGATCAGAAGATATCTCAAAAGGAAAGACAAAGTTTGAATGAGTTTTTGACCATGATGTGACTCAAGCAAAAGCAGATTGGTGTTACCGACAAAGCTCTTGAAGATATGGTTGCTGAGTTCACATACATATCCAAACAGAGGATAATGAAGATGCATTTGATGTATCACTCGCAGAGTAGTACACGGAGTAGGACAAGACGTGATATATGACGTGACACATGACGTGGAGTAATGTGATTGATGAGATATGGATGAAACTAGCTTATATGATTCCGTCCGAGAGTTGTTTTTTTAGACGTATGAAGATATTGGAGAGAATATAGTAGCTTTGGAGTGTTTACATATTCTTACGAGAAGATAAAAGAATAAGAGAACATTTCCTATAAGATTTGAAAATATCCTAACAAAGAAGAAATCTTCTATTTGCGTGATTGGAGAGTTTTAGAGAGCAAGATTAATCAAATATGTAACGAGGGGTGTGGCCTAATGAGAAGGTGTCCTTGTGATCACAAAAGACCCGAAACAATAAGTGTTTTATGTGGGTGATCGTGTGCGACTTAGTTTCGCGGTGTGTGCTTATGGTGACCAAGGAATCTACATTGTTGGAGATGACATTGATGTTGGTACTGGTGGTGGTATTTAAGCATGTTGTGCTTGATACCGTTTCCATATAAATGTTAGTGCATTTATTTTGACGTACATGTGGGAGTACTTTGGTGTGTTAGGTGTGATGTGGTCCATATATTCCAAAGAAGCTAAAGTCTAGGCTCAGGGGAAGTTTAGCTCAGGGTTAGTTTATCATGAAGATCTCATGGTACTAAACAGAGCGATAGTTCAATAGGTTTTGATCTATGTGTTTGGGATTGGTGTATTTGCACTATATTCTAGTGAATTCAAAATCTGGACGAGGTCCAGGGGAGTAGAAAAAATTGAACCTCGTTAAAAGAAATATTGTGTGTTTACCGCACTTTTATTTGCCTCACATGCATTTTAAGTTGGTATCAGAGCTACTGCTCGATTGAGATTCGATCTTGTTTCAGGTAGATCTAAGGTGAGGATCAGAAGATAGCTCAGAATGAAAAACAAAGTTTGAATGAGTTTTTGACCATGATGTTACTCAAGCAGGAAGAGATTGGTGTTACTTACAAAGGTTTTCAAGATATGGTTGTTGAGTTCACATACATAGCCAAAAAGGGGATAATAATGATGCATTCGATTTACCAGTCGCAGAGTATTACACGGAGTAGTACAAGACGTGATACAAAACGTGACACAAGAGATGGAGTAATGTGATTGATGAGATATGAACGAATCTAGCTTATATGATTCCGTCCAAGAGTTGTTTGCTAATTTGTATGAAGATATTGGAGAGAATATAACAGTTTTGGAGTGTTTACATATTCTTAGGAGAAGATAAAAGAAAAAGAAAACATTTTCTAAAAGATTTGGAAATATCCTAACAAAGAAGAAATCTTTTATTTGTCTGATTGGAGAGTCTTGGAGAGCAAGATTAATCAAATATGTAACGAGGGGTGTGGCCTAATGAGAAGGTGTCACTGTGACCAAAAAAGATCCATAAGAATGAGTATTTTATGTGGGTGATCGTGTGCGACATAGTTTCGCGGTGTGTGCTTATGGTGACCAAGGAATCTGCATTGTTGGAGAAGACATTGTTGTTGGTGCTGGTGATGGTATTAAAGCATGTTGTGCTTGATACCGTTTCCATAGTAATGTTGGTGCGTTTGTGTTGACGTACATGTGGTAGTACTTTGGCGCGTTGGGTGTGACGTGGTCCAGAGATTCCAAAGAAGCTAAAGTCTAGGCTCAGGGGGAGTTTAGCTCAGGGTTAGTTTATCATGAAGAACTCATGGTACTAAACAGAGCTATAGTTCAATAGGTTTTGATATATGCGTTTGCGATTGGTGTAATTGCTTTCTTTTCTAGTGAATTTGAAATCTGGACGAGGTCCTGGGGGTAGAAAAAATCGAACCACATTAAAAAAAAAAACAATTTGTGTTTTCTGCACTTTTATTTGCCGCACATGCATTTTCAATTGGTATCAAAGAAGGTGCTCGATACGAGTTTAGTTTTGATTTGGTAGATCGAAGGTGAGGATCAGAAGATATCTCAAAAGGAAAGACAAAGTTTGAATGAGTTTTTGACCATGATGTGACTCAAGCAAAAGCAGATTGGTGTTACCGACAAAGCTCTTGAAGATATGGTTGCTGAGTTCACATACATATCCAAACAGAGGATAATGAAGATGCATTCGATGTATCACTCGCAGAGTAGTATACGGAGTAGGACAAGACGTGATATATGACGTGACACATGACGTGGAGTAATGTGATTGATGAGATATGGATGAAACTAGCTTATATGATTCCGTCCGAGAGTTGTTTTTTTAGACGTATGAAGATATTGGAGAGAATATAGTAGCTTTGGAGTGTTTACATATTCTTACGAGAAGATAAAAGAATAAGAGAACATTTCCTATAAGATTTGGAAATATCCTAACAAAGAAGAAATCTTCTATTTGCGTGACTGGAGAGTTTTAGAGAGCAAGATTAATCAAATATGTAACGAGGGGTGTGGCCTAATGAGAAGGTGTCCTTGTGATCACAAAAGACCCGAAAGAATAAGTGTTTATGTGGGTGATCGTGTGCGACTTAGTTTCGCGGTGTGTGCTTATGGTGACCAAGGAATCTACATTGTTAGAGATGACATTGATGTTGGTACTGGTGGTGGTATTTAAGCATGTTATGCTTGATACCGTTTCCATATAAATGTTAGTGCATTTATTTTGACGTACATGTGGGAGTACTTTGGTGTGTTAGGTGTGATGTGGTCCATATATTCCAAAGAAGCTAAAGTCTAGGCTCAGGGGAAGTTTAGCTCAGGGTTAGTTTATCATGAAGATCTCATGGTACTAAACAGAGCGATAGTTCAATAGGTTTTGATCTATGTGTTTGGGATTTGTGTATTTGCACTCTATTCTAGTGAATTCAAAATCTGGACGAGGTCCAGTGGAGTAGAGAAAATTGAACCTCGTTAAAAGAAATTTTGTGTGTTTACCGCACTTTTATTTGCCTCACATGCATTTTAAGTTGGTATCAGAGCTAGTGCTCGATTGAGATTCGATCTTGTTTCAGGTAGATCTAAGGTGAGGATCAGAAGATAGCTCAGAATGAAAAACAGAGTTTGAAAGAGTTTTTGACCATGATGTTACTCAAGCAGGAAGATATTGGTGTTACTTACAAAGGTTTTCAAGATATGGTTGTTGAGTTCACATACATAGCCAAAAAGGGGATAATAATGATGCATTCGATTTACCAGTCGCAGAGTATTACACGGAGTAGTACAAGACGTGATACAAAACGTGACACAAGAGATGGAGTAATGTGATTGATGAGATATGAACGAATCTAGCTTATATGATTCCGTCCAAGAGTTGTTTGCTAATCTGTATGAAGATATTGGAGAGAATATAACAGTTTTGGAGTGTTTACATATTCTTAGGAGAAGATAAAAGAAAAAGAAAACATTTTCTAAAAGATTTGGAAATATCCTAACAAAGAAGAAATCTTTTATTTGTCTGATTGGAGAGTCTTGGAGAGCAAGATTAATCAAATATGTAACGAGGGGTGTGGCCTAATGAGAAGGTGTCACTGTGACCAAAAAAGATCCAAAAGAATGAGTATTTTATGGGGGTGATCGTGTGCGACATAGTTTTGCGGTGTGTGCTTATGGTGACCAAGGAATCTGCATTGTTGGAGAAGACATTGTTGTTGCTGCTGGTGATGGTATTAAAGCATGTTGTGCTTGATACTGTTTCCATAGTAATGTTTGTGCGTTTGTGTTGACGTGCATGTGGGAGTACTTTGGCGCGTTGGGTGTGACGTGGTCCAGAGATTCCAAAGAAGCTAAAGTCTAGGATCAGGGGAGTTTAGCTCAGGGTTAGTTTATCATGAAGAACTCATGGTACTAAACAGAGCTATAGTTCAATAGGTTTTGATATATGCGTTTGCGATTGGTGTGATTGCTTTCTTTTCTAGTGAATTTGAAATCTGGACGAGGTCCTGGGGGTAGAAAAAATCGAACCTCATTAAAAAAAAAATTTGTGTTTTCTGCACTTTTATTTGCCGCACATGCATTTTTAATTGGTATCAAAGCAGGTGCTCGATACAGGTTTAGTCTTGATTCGGTAGATCTAAGGTGAGGATCAGAAGATAGCTCAAAAGGAAAGACAAAGTTTGAATGAGTTTTTGACCATGATGTGACTCAAGCAGAAGGAGATTGGTGTTACCGACAAAGCTCTTGAAGATATTGTTGCTGAGTTCACATACATATCCAAACAGAGGATAATGAAGATGCATTCGATGTATCACTCGCAGAGTAGTACACGGAGTAGGACAAGACGTGATATATGACGTGACACATGACGTGGAGTAATGTGATTGATGAGATATGGATGAAACTAGCTTATATGATTCCGTCCGAGAGTTGTTTATTGAGACGTATGAAGATATTGGAGAGAATAAAGTAGCTTTGGAGTGTTTACATATTCTTACGAGAAGATAAAGGAATAAGAGAACATTTCCTAAAAGAATTGGAAATATCCTAACAAAGAAGAAATCTTCTATTTGTGTGATTGGAGAGTCTTAGAGAGCAGGATTAATCAAATATGTAACGAGGGGTGTGGCCTAATGAGAAGGTTTCCTTGTGATCACAAAAGACCCGAAAGAATAAGTGTTTTATGTGGGTGATCGTGTGCGACAGTTTCGCGGTGTGTTCTTATGGTGACAAAGGAATCTACATTGTTGGAGATGACATTGATGTTGGTACTGGTGGTGGTATTTAAGCATGTTGTGCTTGATACCGTTTCCATAGAAATGTTAGTGCATTTATTTTGACGTACATGTGGGAGTACTTTGGTGTGTTAGGTGTGATGTGGTCCATATATTCCAAAGAAGCTAAAGTCTAGGCTCAGGGGAAGTTTAGCTCAGGGTTAGTTTATCATGAAGATCTCATGGTACTAAACAGAGCGATAGTGCAATAGGTTTTGATCTATGTGTTTGGGATTGGTGTATTTGCACTCTATTCTTGTGAATTCAAAATCTGGACGAGGTCCAGGGGAGTAGAAAAAATTGAACCTCGTTAAAAGAAATTTTGTGTGTTTACCTCACTTTTATATGCCTCATATGCATTTTGAGTTGGTATCAGAGCTAGTTCTCGATTGAGATTCAGTCTTGTTTCAGGTAGATCTAAGGTGAGGATCAGAAGATAGCTCAGAATGAAAAACAGAGTTTGAATGAGTTTTTGACCATGATGTTACTCAAGCAGGAAGATATTGGTGTTACTTACAAAGGTCTTCAAGATATGGTTGTTGAGTTCACACACATGGCCAAAAAGGGGATAATAAAGATGCATTCTATTTACCAGTCGCAGAGTATCACACGGAGTAGTACAAGACGTGATACAAAACGTGACATAGGACATGGAGTAATGTGATTGATGAGATATGAACGAATCTAGCTTATATGATTCCGTCCAAGAGTTGTTTGCTAATCTGTATGAAGATATTGGAGAGAATATAACAGTTTTGGAGTGTTTACATATTCTTAGGAGAAGATAAAAGAAAAAGAGAACATTTTCTAAAAGATTTGGAAATATTCTAACAAAGAAGAAATCTTTTATTTGTGTGATCGGAGAGTCTTGGAGAGGAAGATTAATCAAATATGTAACGAGGGGTGTGGCCTAATGAGAAGGTTTCATTGTGACCACAAAAGATCCATAAGAATCAGTGTTTTATGTGGGTGATCGTGTGCGACATAGTTTCGCAGTGTGTGCTTATCCATAAGAATCAGTGTTTATGTGGGTGATCGTTTGCGATTGGTTTAATTGCTTTCTTTTCTAGTGAATTTGAAATCTGGACGAGGTCCTGGGGTAGAAATAATCGAACCTCATTAAAAAAAATTGTGTTTTATGCACTTTTATTTGCCGCACATGCATTTTCAATTGGTATCAAAGAAGGTGCTCGATACAGGTTTAGTCATGATTCGGTAGATCTAAGGTGAGGATCAGAAGATAACTCAAAAGGAAAGACAAAGTTTGAATGAGTTTTTGACCATGATGTGACTCAAGCAGAAGCAGATTGGTGTTACCGACGAAGCTCTTGAAGATATGGTTGCTGAGTTCACATACATATCCAAACAGGGGGATAAGAAGATGCATTTGAAGTATCACTCGAAGAGTAGTACATGGAGTAGGACAAGACGTTATATATGACGTGACACATGACGTGGAGTAATGTGATTGATGAGATATGGATGAAACTAGCTTATATGATTCCATCCGAGAGTTTTTTTTTGAGACGTATGAAGATATTGGAGAGAATATAGTAGCTTTGGAGTGTTTACATATTCTTACGAGAAGATAAAGGAATAAGAGAACATTTCCTAAAAGATTTGGAAATATCCTAACAAAGAAGAAATCTTCTATTTGTGTGATTGGAGAGTTTTAGAGAGCAAGATTAATCAAATATGTGACGAGGGGTGTGGCCTAATGAGAAGGTGTCCTTGTGATCACAAAAGACCCGAAAGAATAAGTGTTTTATGTGGTGATCTTGTGCGACATAGTTTCACGGTGTGTGCTTATGGTGACCAAGGAATCTACATTGTTGGAGATGACATTGATGTTGGTACTGGTGGTGGTATTTAAGCATGTTGTGCTTGATACCGTTTCCATAGAAATGTTAGTGCATTTATTTTGACGTACATGTGGGAGTACTTTGGTGTGTTAGGTGTGATGTGGTCCATATATTCCAAAGAATCTAAAGTCTAGGCTCAGGAGAAGTTTAGCTCAGGGCTAGTTTATCATGAAGAGCTAATGTACTAAACAGAGCGATAGTTCAATAGGTTTTGATCTATGTGTTTGGGATTGGTGTATTTGCACTCTATTCTAGTGAATTCAAAATCTGGACGAGGTCCACGGCAGTAGAAAAAACTGAACCTCGTTAAAAGAAATTTTGTGTGTTTACCGCACTTTTATTTGCCTCATATGCATTTTGAGTTGGTATCAGAGCTAGTTCTCGATTGAGATTCAGTCCTGTTTCAGGTAGATCTAAGGTGAGGATCAGAAGATAGCTGAGAATGAAAAACAGAGTTTGAATGAGTTTTTGACCTTGATATTACTCAAGCAGGAAGATATTGGTGTTACTTACAAAGGTCTTCAGGATATGGTTGTTGAGTTCACACACATAGCCAAAAAGGGGATAATAAAGATGCATTCGATTTACCAGTCGCAGAGTATCACACGGAGTAGTACAAGACGTAATACAAAACGTGACATAGGACATGGAGTAATGTGATTGATGAGATATGAACGAATCTAGCTTATATGATTCCGTCCAAGAGTTGTTGGCTAAGCTGTATGAAGATATTGGAGAGAATATAACAGTTTTGGAGTGTTTACATATTCTTAGGAGAATATAAAAGAAAAAGAGAACATTTTCTAAAAGATTAGGAAATATCCTAACAAAGAAGAAATCTTTTATTTGTGTGATCGGAGAGTCTTGGAGAGGAAGATTAATCAAATATGTAACGAGGGGTGTGGCCTAATTAGAAGGTGTCATTGTGACCACAAAAGATCCATAAGAATCAGTGTTTTATGTGGGTGATCGTGTGCGACATAGTTTCGTGGTGTGTGCTTATGGTGACCAAGGAATCTGCATTGTTGGAGAAGACATTGTTGTTGGTGCTGGTGATGGTTGTTAAAGCATGTTGTGCTTGATACCGTTTCCATAGTAATGTTTGTGCATTTGTGTTGACGTGCATGTGGGAGTACTTTGGCGCGTTGGGTGTGACGTGGTCCTGATATTCCAAAGAAGCTAAAGTCTAGGCTCAGGGGGAGTTTAGCTCAGGGTTAGTTTATCATGAAGAACTCATGGTACTAAACAGATCTATAGTTCAATAGGTTTTGATATATGCGTTTGTAATTGGTGTATTTCACTCTATTCTAGTGAATTCAAAATCTGGACGAGGTCCAGGGGAGTAGGAAAAATTAAACCTCGTTAAAAGAAATTTTGTGTGTTTACCGCAATTTTATTTGCCTCACATGCATTTTGAGTTGGTATCAGAGCTACTGCTCGATTGAGATTCATACTTGTTTCAGGTAGATCTAAGGTGATGATCAGAAGATAGCTCAGAATGAAAAACAGAGTTTGAATGAGTTTTTGACCACGATGTTACTCAAGCAGGAAGATATTGGTGTTACTTACAAAGGTCTTCAAGATATGGTTGTTGAGTTCACATACATAGCCAAAAAGGGGATAATAATGATGCATTCGATTTACCAGTCGCAGAGTATTACACGGAGTAGTACAAGACGTGATACAAACCTTGACACAGGAGATGGAGTAATGTGATTGATGAGATATGAACGAATCTAGCTTATATGATTTCGTCCAAGAGTTGTTTGCTAAGCTGTATGAAGATATTGGAGAGAATATATCAGTTTCGGAGTGTTTACATATTCTTAGGAGAAGATAAACGAAAAAGAGAACATTTTCTAAAAGATTTGGATATATCCTAACAAAGAAGAAATCTTTTATTTGTGTGATTGGAGCGTCTTGGAGAGCAAGATTAATCAAATATGTAACGAGGGGTGTGGCCTAATGAAGGTGTCACGGTGACCAAAAAAGGTCCATTAGAATGAGTGTTTTATGTGGGTGATCGTGTGCGACATAGTTTCGCGGTGTGTGCTTATGGTGACCAAGGAATCTGCATTGTTGGAGAAGACATTGTTGTTGGTGCTGGTGATGGTATTAAAGCATGTTGTGCTTGATACCGTTTCCATAGTAATGTTGGTGCGTTTGTGTTGACGTACATGTGGGAGTACTTTGGCGTCGTTGGGTGTGACGTGGTCCAGAGATTCCAAAGAAGCTAAAGTCTAGGCTCAGGGGGAGTTTAGCTCAGGGTTAGTTTATCATGACTATGGTCCAATAGGTTTTGATATATGCGTTTGCGATTGGTGTAATTGCTTTCTTTTCTAGTGAATTTTAAATCTGTATGAGGTCATGGGGGTAGAAATAATCGAACCTCATTAAAAAAAAATTGTGTTTTCTGCACTTTTATTTGCCGCACATGCATTTTCAATTGGTATCAAAGCAGGTGCTCGATACAGGTTTAGTCTTGATTCGGTAGATCTAAGGTGAGGATCAGAAGATAGCTCAAAAGGAAAGACAAAGTTTGAATGAGTTTTTGACCATGATGTGACTCAAGCAGAAGCAGATTTGAAGATGCATTTGATGAATCACTGACCATGATGTGCCTCAAGCAAGAGGAGATTGGTGTTACCGATGAATCTCTTAAATATATGGTTATCGAGTTCACATACATATCCAAATAGGTGGATAATGAATATGCATTCGATGTATCACTCGGAGAGTAGTACAAGACGTGGTACATGATGTGACACAGGACGTGGAGTAATGTGAATTTTGAGATATGGACGAAACTAGCTTATATGATTCCGTCCGAGAATTGTTTGTTGAGCTGTATGAAGATATTGTAATGAATATAGTAGCTTTGGAGTGTTTACATATTCGTAGGAGAAGACAAAAGAAAAAAGAGAACATTTTCTAAAAGAATTGGAAATATCCTAACAAAGAAGAAATCTTCTATTTGTGTGATTGGACAGTCTTGGAGAGCAAGATTAATCAAATATGTAAAGAGGGGTGTGGCCTAATGATGGTGTCCTTGTGACCACAGAAGACCCAAAAGATTGAGTGTTTTATGTGGGTGATCGTGTGCAACATAGTTTCACGATGTGTGCTTATGGTGACCAAGGAATCTGCATTGTTGGTGAAGACATTGTTGTTGGTGCTGGTAATGGTGTTAAAGCATGTTGGGCTTGATACCGTTTCCACAGTAATGTTGATGCGTTTGTGTTGACATACTTGTGGGAGTACTTTTGCGTGTTGGGTGTGACGTGGTCCAGAGATTCCAAAGAAGCTAAAGTCTAGGCTCAGGGGGAATTTAGCTCAGGGTTAGTTTAACATGAAGAACTCACGGTACTAAACAGAGCGATAGTTCAATAGGTTTTGATATATGCGTTTGCGATTGGTGTAATTGATTTATGTTCTAGTGAATTTTAAATCTGGACGAGGTCATGTGGGTAGAAAAAATCAAACCTCTTTAAAAAAAATTGTGTTTTCTGCAGTTTTATTTTCCGCAGATGCATTTTCAATTGGTATCAGAGCAGGTTCTCGATATAGATTTAGTCTTGTTTCGGTAGATCTAAGGTGAGGATCAGGAGAGAGCTCAAAAGGAAAGACAAAGTTTGATTGAGTTTTTGACCATGATGTGCCTCAAGCAGGAGGAGATTGGTGTTACCGATGAAGCTCTTAGAGATATGGTTATCGAGTTCACATACATATCCAAATAGGTGGATAACGAATATGCATTCGATGTATCACTCGGAGAGTAGTACAAGACGTGGTACATGATGTGACACAGGACGTGGAGTAATGTGAATTTTGAGATATGGACGAAACTAGCTTATATGATTCCGTCCGAGAATTGTTTGTTGAGCTGTATGAAGATATTGGATTGAATATAGTAGCTTTGGAGTGTTTACATATTCGTAGGAGAAGACAAAAGAAAAAAAGAGAACATTTTCTAAAAGAATTAGAAATATCCTAACAAAGAAGAAATCTTCTATTTGTGTGATTGGACATTCTTGGAGAGCAAGATTAATCAAATATGTAAAGAGGGGTGTGGCCTAATGATGGTGTCCTTGTGACCACAGAAGACCCAAAAGAGTGAGTGTTTTATGTGGGTGATCGTGTGCAACATAGTTTCACGGTGTGTGCTTATGGTGATCAAGGAATCTGCATTGTTGGTGAAGACATTGTTGTTGGTGCTGGTAATGGTGTTAAAGCATGTTGGGCTTGATACCGTTTCCACAGTAATGTTGATGCGTTTGTGTTGACATACTTGTGGGAGTACTTTTGCGTGTTGGGTGTGACGTGGTCCAGAGACTCCAAAGAAGCTAAAGTCTAGGCTCAGGGGGAGTTTAGCTCAGGGTTAGTTTAACATGATGAACTCATGGTACTAAACAGAGCGATAGTTCAATAGGTTTTGATATATGCGTTTGCGATTGGTGTAATTGATTTATGTTCTAGTGAATTTGAAATCTGGACGAGGTCATGTGGGTAGAAAAAATCGAACCTCTTTAAAAAAATTGTGTTTTCTGCAGTTTTATTTTCCGCAGATGCATTTTCAATTGGTATCAGAGCAGGTTCTCGATAGAGATTTAGTCTTGTTTCGGTAGATCTAAGGTGAGGATCAGGAGAGAGCTCAAAAGGAAAGACAAAGTTTGATTGAGTTTTTGACCATGATGTACCTCAAGCAGGAGGAGATTGGTGTTACCGATGAAGCTCTTAAAGATATGGTTATCGAGTTCACATACATATCCAAATAGGTGGATAATGAATATGCATTCGATGTATCACTCGGAGAGTAGTACAAGACGTGGTACATGATGTGACACAGGACGTGGAGTAATGTGAATTATGAGATATGGACGAAACTAGCTTATATGATCCCTTCCGAGAATTGTTTGTTGAGCTGTATGAAGATATTGGAATGAATATAGTAGCTTTGGAGTGTTTACATATTCGTAGGAGAAGAAAAAAGAAAAAGAGAACATTTTCTAAAAGAATTGGAAATATCCTAACAAAGAAGAAATCTTCTATTTGTGTGATTGGACAGTCATGGAGAGCAAGATTAATCAAATATGTAAAGAGGGGTGTGGCCTAATGATAAGGTGTCCTTGTGACCACAGAAGACCCAAAAGAATGAGTGTTTTATGTTGGTGATCGTTTGCAACATAGTTTCACGGTGTGTGCTTATGGTGACCAAGGAATCTGCATTGTTGGTGAAGACATTGTTGTTGGTGCTGGTAATGGTGTTAAAGCATGTTGGGCTTGATACCGTTTCCACAGTAATGTTGATGCGTTTGTGTTGACATACATGTGGGAGTACTTTTGCGTGTTGGGTGTGACGTGGTCCAGAGATTCCAAAGAAGCTAAAGTCTAGGCTCAGGGGGAGTTTAGCTCAGGGTTAGTTTAACATGAAGAACTCATGGTACTAAACAGAGCGATAGTTCAATATGTTTTGATATATGCGTTTGCGATGTGTGTAATTGATTTATGTTCTAGTGAATTTGAAATCAGGACGAGGTCATGTGAGTAGAAAAAATCGAACCTCGTTAAAAAAATTGTGTTTTCTGCAGTTTTATTTTCCGCAGATGCATTTTCAATTGGTATCAGAGCAGGTGCTCGATAAAGATTTAGTCTTGTTTCGGTAGATCTAAGGTGAGGATCAGGAGAGAGCTCAAAAGGAAAGACAAAGTTTGATTCTGTTTTTGACCATGACGTGCCTCAAGCAGGAGGAGATTGGTGTTACCGATGAAGCTCTTAAAGATATGGTTATCGAGTTCACATACATATCCAAATAGGTGGATAATGAATATGCATTCGATGTATCACTCGGAGAGTAGTACAAGACGTGGTACATGATGTGACACAGGACGTGGAGTAATGTGAATTATGAGATATGGACGAAACTAGCTTATATGATTCCGTCCGAGAATTGTTTGTTGAGCTGTATGAAGATATTGGAATGAATATAGTAGCTTTGGAGTGTTTACATATTCGTAGGAGAAGACGAAAGAAAAAGAGAACATTTTATAAAAGAATTGGAAATATCCTAACAAAGAAGAAATCTTCTATTTGTGTGATTTGAGAGTCTTGGAGAGCAAGATTAATCAAATATGTAAAGAGGGGTGTGGCCTAATGAGAAGGTGTCCTTGCGACCACAAAAGATCCATAAGAATGAGTGTTTTATGTGGGTGATCGTGTGCGTCATAGTTTCGCGGTGTGTGCTTATGGTGACTAAGGAATCTGCATTGTTGGTGAAGACATTGTTGTTGGTGCTGCTAATGGTGTTAAAGCATGTTGGGCTTGATACCGTTTCCACAGTAATGTTGATGCGTTTGTGTTGACATACATGTGGGAGTACTTTTGCGTGTTGGGTGTGACGTGGTCCAGAGATTCCAAAGAAGCTAAAGTCTAGGCTCAGGGGGAGTTTAGCTCAGGGTTAGTTTAACATGAAGAACTCATGGTACTAAACAGAGCAATAGTTCAATAGGTTTTGATATATGCGTTTGCGATTGGTGTAATTGATTTATGTTCTAGTGAATTTGAAATCTGGACGAGGTCATGTGGGTAGAAAAAATCGAACCTCGTTAAAAAAAATTGTGTTTTCTGCATTTTTATTTTCCGCAGATGCATTTTCAATTGGTATCAGAGCAGGTGCTCGATAAAGATTTAGTCTTGTTTCGGTAGATCTAAGGTGAGGATCAGGAGAGAGCTCAAAAGGAAAGACAAAGTTTGATTGAGTTTTTGACCATGATGTGCCTCAAGCAGGAGGAGATTGGTGTTACCGATGAAGCTCTTAAAGATATGGTTATCGAGTTCACATACATATCCAAATAGGTGGATAATTAATATGCATTCGATGTATCACTCGGAGAGTAGTACAAGACGTGGTACATGATGTGACACAGGACGTGGAGTAATGTGAATTATGAGATATGGACGAAACTAGCTTATATGGTTCCGTCCGAGAATTATTTGTTGAGCTGTATGAAGATATTGGAATGAATATAGTAGCTTTGGAGTGTTTACATATTCGTAGGAGAAGACAAAAGAAAAAGAGAACATTTTCTAAAAGAATTGGAAATATCCTAACAAAGAAGAAATCTTCTATTTGTGTGATTTGAGAGTCTTGGAGAGCAAGATTAATCAAATATGTAAAGAGGGGTGTGGCCTAATGAGAAGGTGTCCTTGTGACCACAAAAGATCCATAAGAATGAGTGTTTTATGTGGGTGATCGTGTGCGTCATAGTTTCGCGGTGTGTGCTTATGGTGACCAAGGAATCTGCATTGTTGGTGAAGACATTGTTGTTGGTGCTGGTGATGGTGTTAAAGCATGTTGTGCTTGATACCGTTTCCATAGTAATGTTGGTGTGTTTGTTTTGACGTACATGTGGGAGTACTTTGGCGCGTTGGGTATGACGTGGTCCAGAGATTCCAAAGAAGCTAAAGTCTAGGCTCAAGGGGAGTTTAGCTCAGGGTTAGTTTAACATGAAGAACTCATGGTACTAAACAGAGCAATAGTTCAATAGGTTTTGATATATGCGTTTGCGATTGGTGTAATTGATTTATGTTCTAGTGAATTTGAAATCTGGACGAGGTCATGTGGGTAGAAAAAATCGAACCTCGTTAAAAAAAAATTGTGTTTTCTGCAGTTTTATTTTCCGCAGATGCATTTTCAATTGGTATCAGAGCAGGTGCTCGATAAAGATTTAGTCTTGTTTCGGTAGATCTAAGGTGAGGATCAGGAGAGAGCTCAAAAGGAAAGACAAAGTTTGATTGAGTTTTTGACCATGATGTGCCTCAAGCAGGAGGAGATTGGTGTTACCGATGAAGCTCTTAAAGATATGGTTATCGAGTTCACATACATATCCAAATAGGTGGATAATTAATATGCATTCGATGTATCACTCGGAGAGTAGTACAAGACGTGGTACATGATGTGACACCGGACGTGGAGTAATGTGAATTATGAGATATGGATGAAACTAGCTAATATGATTCCGTCCGAGAATTGTTTGTTGAGCTGTATGAAGATATTGGAATGAATATAGCAGTTTTGGAGTGTTTACATATTCGTAGGAGAAGACAAAAGAAAAAGAGAACATTTTCTAAAAGAATTGGAAATATCCTAACAAAGAAGAAATCTTCTATTTGTGTGATTGGACAGTCTTGGAGAGCAAGATTAATCAAATATGTAAAGAGGGGTGTGGCCTAATGATAAGGTGTCCTTGTGACCACAGAAGACCCAAAAGAATGAGTGTTTTATGTGGGTGATCGTGTGCAACATAGTTTCGCGGTGTGTGCTTATGGTGACCAAGGAATCTGCATTGTTGGTGAAGACATTGTTGTTGGTGCTGGTAATGGTGTTAAACAATGTTGGGCTTGATACCGTTTCCACATTAATGTTTATGCGTTTGTGTTGACATACATGTGGGAGTACTTTGGCGTGTTGGGTGTGACGTGGTCCAGAGATTCCAAAGAAGCTAAAGTCTAGGCTCAGGGGGAGTTTAGCTCAGGGGGAGTTTAGCTCAGGGGGAGCTTAGCTCAGAGTTAGTTTAACGTGAAGAACTCATGGTACTAAACAGAGCGATAGTTCAATACGTTTTGATATATGTGTTTGCGATTGGTGTAATTTATTTATGTTCTAGTGAATTTGAAATCTGGACGAGGTCATGTGGGTAGAAAAAATCGAACCTCGTTAAAAAAAATATATATATATTTTCTGAAGTTTTATTTGCCGCAGATGCATTTTCAATTGGTATCAGAGCATGTGCTCGATAGAGATTTAGTCTTGTTTCGGTAGATCTAAAGTGAGGATCAGAAGTGAGCTCGGAAGGAAAGACAAAGTTTGATTGAATTTTTGACCACGGTGTGCCTCAAGCAAGAGGAGATTGGTGTTACCGATGAAGCTCTTAAATATATGGTTATCGAGTTCACATACATATCCAAACATGTGGATAATGAATATGCATTCGATGTATCACTCGAAGAGTAGTATAAGACGTGATACATGACGTGACACAGGACGTGGAGTAATGTGAATTATGAGATATGGACAAAACTAGCTTATATGATTTCATTCGAGAATTGTTTGCTGAGCTGTATGAAGATATTGGAATGAATATAGCAGCTTTGGAGTGTTTACATATTATTAGGAGAAGATAAAAGAAAAAGAGAACATTTTCTAAAAGATTTGGAAATATCATAACAAAGAAGAAATCTTCTATTTGTTGTATTGGACAGTCTTGGAGAGCAAGATTAATAAAATATGTAAAGAGGGGTGTGGCCTAATGAGAAGGTGTCCTTGTGACCACAGAAGACCCAAAAGAATGAGTGTTTTATGTGGGTGATCGTGTGGAACATAGTTTCGCGGTGTGTACTTATGGTGACCAGGGAATCTGCATTGTTGGAAAAGACATTGTAGTTGGTGCTGGTGGTGGTGTTAAAGCATATTGTGCTTGATACCGTTTCCATAGTAATGTTTGTGCGTTTGTGTTGACTTACATGTGGGAGTACTTTCGTGCGTTGGGTGTGACATGGTCGAGAGATTCCAAAGAAGCTAAAGTCTATGGTCAGGGGGAGTTTAGCTCAGGGTCAGTTTATCATGAAGATCTCATGGTACTAAACAGAGCGATAGTTCAATAGGTTTTGATATATGTGTTTGCGATTGGTGTATTTGGATTCTATTCCAGTGAATTCAAAATCTGGACGAGGTCCAGGAGAGTAGAAGAAATTGATCCTCGTTAAAAGAAATTTTGGTGTTTACTGCACTTTTATTTGCCTCACATGCATTTTGAGTTGGTATCAGAGCTAGTGCTCGATAGAGATTCAGTCATGTTTCAGGTAGATCTAAGGTGAGGATCAGAAGATAGCTCAGGATGAAAAACAGAGTTTGAATGAGTTTTTGACCATGATGTTACTCGAGAAGGAATATATTGGTGTTACTTACAAAGGTCTTCAAGATATGGTTGTTGAGTTCACATACATAGCCAAAAAGGGATAATAAAGATGCATTTCATTTACCAGTCGCAAAGTATTACACGGAGTAGTACAGGACGTGATACAAAATGTGATATGGGACATGGAGTAATATGATTGATGAGATATGAACGAATATAGCTTATATGATTCTGTCCAAGAGTTGTTTGCTCAGCTGTAAGAAGATATTGGAGATAATATAACAGTTTTGGAGTGTTTACATATTCTTAGGAGAAGATAAAAGAAAAAGAGAACATTTTCTAAAAGATTTGGAAATATCCTAACAAAGAAGAAATCTTCTATTTGTGTGATTGGAGAGTCTTGGAGAGAAAGATTAATCAAATATGTAACGAGGGGTGTGGCCTAATGAGAAGGTGTCCTTGTGACCACAAAAGACCCAAAAGAATGAGTGTTTTATGTGGGTGATCGTGTGTGACATAGTTTCGCGTTGTGGGCTTATGGTGACCAATAATCTGCATTGTTGGAGAAGACATTATTGTTGGTGCTGGTGGTGGTGTTAAAGCATGTTGTGCTTGATACCGTTTCCATAGTAATATTGGTGCGTTTGTGTTGACGTACATGTGGGATACTTTGGTGTGTTGGGTGTGACGTGGTTCAGAGATTCCAAAGAAGCTAAAGTCTAGGCTCAGGGGGAGTTGCCCAGGGTTAGTTTATCATGAAGATTTCATGGTACTAATTCGATCGATAGTTTAATAGGTTTTGATCTATATGTTTGTGATTGGTGTATTTGCATTCTATTCTAGTGAATTCAAAATCTGGATGAGGTCCAGGAGAGTAGGAAAAATTGAACCTCGTTAAAAGAAATTTTGTGTGTTTACTGCACTTTTATTTGTCTCACATGCATTTTCAGTTGGTATCAAAGCGGGTGCTCGATAATGATTTAGTCTTGTTTGGTAGATCTAAGGTGAGGATCAGAAGATAGCTCAGAGGGAAAGACAGAGTTGGAATGAGTTCTTGACCATGATCTGACTCAAGTATGAGGAGATTGGTGTTACTGACGAAGCTCTTTAAGATAGGGTTGTTGACTTCACGACATAGGGAAAAAGGGGGGTAATGAAGATCCATTCGATGTACTACTTGCAGAGTAATACACTAGGTAGTACAAGACGTGATACAACACGTGACACATGACGTGGAGTAATGTGATTGATGAGATATGGACGAATCTAGCTTATATGAATCCGTCCAAGAGTTGTTTGTTGAGCTGTTAGAAGATATTAGAGAGAATATATCAGCTTTGGAGTGTTTACATATTCTTAGGAGAAGATAAAGGAAAAAGAGAATATTTCCTAAAAGATTTGGAAATATCCTAACAAAGAGGAAATATTCTATTTGAGTTATTGGATAGTCTTGGAGAGAAAGATTAATCAAATATGTAAGGAGAGGCATGGCCTAATGAGAAGATTTCCTTGCGACCACAAAAGACCCAAAAGAAAAAGTGTTTTGTGTTGGTGATCGTGTGCGACATAGTTTCGCGGTGTGTGCTTAAGGTTACCAAGGAATCTGCATTGTTGGAGAAAACATTGATGTTGGTGCTGCTGGTGGTGTTAAGGTCTGATGTGCTTGATACAGTTTCCTTATTCATGTTGCTGCGTTTGTGTTGACGTACATGTGGGAGTACTTTGGTGCGTTGGGTGTGACATGGTCCAGAAATTCCGAAGAAGCTAAAGTCTAGGCTCAGGAGGGGTTTAGCTCAGGGTTAGTTTATCATGAAGAGTTTATGGTACTAATCATAGCTTTAGTTCTATTGGTTTTGATCTATGCGTTTGTGATTGGTGTAATTGCTTTATGTTCTAGTGAATTCGAAATTATGCACTTTTATTTGCCTCACATGCATTTTCAATTGGTATCAGAGCGGGTCACTACAAGAAAAATGCACTTTGAGCGTCGTGGAAACGCTATAATATACCTATTACAACGTTTTAATGTTGGTCATGACATGAGGAGCTATCTTTGACCCCCTCCTGTTGGAACTTGTGCCATTCTATCGTCAAATTGAATCCTAACTAGTTCCTTATGCCTAGGATCTAGGGTTTATTTAATTGAGATCAAGAGCGCCTCAATATATGCGCCTCTACTTCAGTCCACACGCACACAAGCTGGAATCCGTCGGGATGCTAGTGCCGGGAATCGGATCTTCTGGGAATCCCTGTGTTTAGAGAGGTGGCTGCGTTTTTCTGTCAAATAAAATCTCGTTTTCTTTAGAGTCGTGCCTCATATCGAATATATAGGCCTCTGAGTCGACCTAATTACCCAGTAATTAAACCGAGTCAATTAAAGTCGTTAAACCGAAATATCAGTTTCGGTTTCCGCCTTGTGTCGATTGACACATCAGTGGTGTCGATCGACACACCTCTCAAAACTCGAATTCAATGTGTATCCAATACATATTGACCAGACCATATACCAATGATCAATCTCATACAAAGTGTATCCAGCTTGCTTAGGTGTGTGACCCTGTAGGTTCACATAATACTGGCAATGAGTTACAACTCATTTGTCATAAGCAGCTTCTAGCAAAACATTATGACCACCTAGTATCACATGAATTGTCCGATCTCGACAATACAACTATCATGCAGAGTGAGTACAATATGATTTCAGGACATAATCCCAACAATCTCCCACTTGTACTGGACTCAGGTCTAAGGACTATACTCTATAGTCGTAATGAGAACCTCTCATGACACTGATATAACTATCCTGTAGAGTTCTCATTAGCGGGTTATGTCCGATCATATGTTCACCAACATATATATATATATGTGATTGACGTTGATACTCATATCAATGACTCTATGAAACTTAGTCATACGTCACCTCGCATACTAGTCTTAACGGTTGTTAGTGTCCCACTTTAACAACCTACGACCAGGGACAAACATAATTTTATGTCATCTTTCATTTATAGGGTTTCATGATCAAGTCCTCAACTTGATGACCTATAAAATGAACATAAAATACTTTGGGACCATTATTTAATTATCCAATAATAAAATAATGCTGATGTCAGTTTTTCATAAACATGACCATAGCATGTCTATGTGAACATCATAACTAACATAACTCCCACTAGAATCAAGACCACGTCTTCAGATATCTTGTACCTACAGCAACAGCATAAAACTCGTGCTTAGGTTGTGAGAGAGACTGCGGTGTTCTTGTTTGGGACCATTCCAACAAACCACACCGCTATTCATTAATAAGCACTATTCTACGGTCCCCTGCTTGGAGCCCTTCCAACAGATAGCACCGCTACACAGACAAAGAGACATAACCAGGTGGGAACCGGGAATCGTCTTTGTCCGTCTAACTACTCATAATTGATTCGTCACTTTCTCAGTTGAACAAGAACCTATCCTTAGTGTTCCTCAAACACTTGGGGATATTCCTTACAACTGTCCAGTGACTTTTACCGGAACATATTGGTATCTTCTCGTCATGATTTATGCGTAAGCTACATCTAGACGAGCGCAAAATATGGCATTCATGATGGATTCTATTGCAGAAGCATAAGGAATCACACTCATATATACTAGCTCAGCCAGTGTCCAAGACACTTCATCTCGCTAAGATTATTGCCATAAGACCTTTGGCGTGAAGCCATTTTGGAATCATGCATATTGGAACTGTCCAATACCTTATCAACATAAGGATTCTGACACGAACCCATTAGCCTAACCAATCTATTTCAATAGATCCTTATTCCAAGAACTCACGTGGCTTCTCCCATGTCTATCGTTGAAAATGACTTCCGACCTAAGTCACATAAGACTTAAGCGACGGAACGTCGTTTATGAGAATAAGTATGTTATATACATACAATGTGAGAAATGCAACTACACTCCCACTAGTCTACTTGTAAACGCACGGTTCCTATTCGTTCCTGATCAAGTCAAAACTTTTGACCGTTTTAACAGAACGTAGATTCCAACTCCAAGATGTTTGCTCCAAGGTGAAGCTAACATGCATACCTAGCAAATTTTTCGGAGTTGGGGCTCACCATCGCTCCTTTGAATTTCGCAGGCTCGTCACTTTTCAATGATCAACAGATCACGGCAATCGGTCACGAGAAATCACTCTCGGGTTAGTGATGGATCCATTCGGATCTGCGAACTTCAGGCTTCACAGGTGTAGGTCCTACAGCACTTTGTAGATCCAACCGCTGCTCTCCCTTAACAGGTTGAGCAGCCTCCTATGTTTCTCGAATTTCTTCGAGCTGTACTTCTACTCCCACTGTTTTTCTTGGAAAGAAACTTTCTATCTAGAAAAACAGGGTTCCGAACAACAAAACTTTGTTTTCGGATTGGTTGTAAAAGTAATAAGCCTCGGTCTCCCTAGGACAACCAGCGAAGTAGCACTTATCAGATTTGGGTTCAAGGTTGTCTGTTGACCACTGCTTAACATAAACCTTGCAATCCCAATTAATCAGGAAGACATACTTGGAAAACTCCCAGTCCACATCCAATGTGGTGTCTTTCAACTGACTCTGATAGAAACCTATTTGGCGTAAATACATACATTTCTAGAGCGTATTCCTAAAAGGATAATGGAAGATTCGTGTGACTCATCATTAATCGGAGCATATCCAATAAGGTCCGATTCATTCTCTCAGAAACACCATTCACGTCTTCCAGGAGAAATGAGCTGTGAGACGACTTCACACTCACTTAGATGATCACTCAATTCTTGACTCAAGTATTTTCTTCCGCGATCTGATCGAGGATCTTTAATACTTCTGTCATATCGGTTCTATACTTCATTCTGGAACTCCTTTGACCATTTCAAAAGATTCCGACTCGTGTCTCATCAAATGAACACATCCATACTTACTGAAGTCATCAATAAAGGTAATGAAGTACTGAAGATTTCCTCTGGCACTAATGCTCATTGGGCCACATACATCAGTATGTGTAAGGCCCAATAAGCCTCTGGCCCTTTTCTTTAGCTCTGCTAAAGAAGCCTTAGTCATTTGGCCTAGTAAGCAGAATTCATATCTCATATGATTTATAATCAAATGAGCCCATAAAGCCCATAACTATGGAATTTCTGAATCCGCTTCACTCTATGTGGTTTAAACTGTTGGGAATGTCCTGAAATCTACCGTACTATCTCTAGAAAGTATGATAAATGTCGAGATCAGACATAAGTCATAAATACTGGGTGATCATGATGACTTGCTAGAGTCCGCTCTTGATCTATAAGTTTAGGACTTATTACCAGTATTGTATGATCCCAAAGGGTCACACACCATAGCTAACGGGAAAGTTAACATGGAATGAATACGGTAAGATGCAAGGCATTTACTATATTTGTGCAGAGAGTTGGGCCGTTAGTTTAATCACTTGGGCCCATATCGAGACAAATGACTTGTGTCGATCGACACAAGTGTATGTGTCGGTCGACACAGTTGCGAAACCGAGACATCGGTTTAGGTTTATGACAGAGTCGATATTTATTTGGGTTGTCTTATAATTTCGACTCTAACTGTCTGCGACCAAAAAAACGTGAGCCGTCTCTCTTCTCTCTCTGATCAATCCATTGCTTTGGTCTAGCAACCATCCCGGCTTGTAAGAGTGTGGATACTGAAGGAGGAACAGGCATCTGATCTGTTCTAGCTGATCTCATCATTACCATCCATCAATCCGCTGCAATCTGAAAGGTAATGATCAGGTTTGGTTTTGTGATTCGTTCTGCAAGAACCTAGATCTGAGTTATATGTGCTAGGTTGCAATCTGTTAATTGAACCATGAACACACATATAATCCAACAGTGGTATCAGAGCACAGGTTATTGGTTTTTGCTTTATGAATCTGATTTAGGTTGTTCTTACTGTTTAAAATCGAATTTGGTTAAGAAATTTGATCAGAAAACATGAAAACCTAAGAATTAGATCGTATCAATCCGATTGAAAGCCATTGGTGTGCGATCTGGTCGCCCGTGTCGATCGACGAGGGAGCGAGGTATCGGTCGATATCGATCGATCCGATTGACATCTCGCGGTCCTGATGACCCGATTGACCCGAGCTGATACTCGCTAGTATCGATCGACATGAAAGACTCATATCGATCGATACGAAGGCGATGCAGATAATCCGCGAGTAGCCAATCGGTTCAGCCGAGCTTCGTGGTTCATCTTTCCCTAAACCGAGACAATGAACCGATCAATCCGATTGTGGTTCATTGTCTACTTTAGCCAGAACCGCAAGTTAGGTCAAAATTGGCTAAAACACAAGGTGTTTCTTCCCGGTTTTGGACTTAACTAAACCGATCCAATTTAATTGGTGGTTCAAGCGGTTAACCCAAATCGCGGTTTACTGGAAATAATTTTATTTCTGGTTAAACCGGATTGAAATTCATAAAATTGAATTTTAACCTAAACCGAAGGCTGGTCTAAGTTTGATTTGGTTGGACCAAATAATTTAGAGCTGGTCTGGTTTAGTAAATAACCGATGGTTTTGATAGTTAATTTGGTCTTGGACCAGAATTAATAAACCGGATCGGTTATGTCAAATTATTGGGCCAGCTGGAATTCTATGGTCTTGGGCCAAGAATTGGGCCTATAATTTGTGACCCAACCCAAAATATTTAATGAAATATTTAAATTAGAAATTTCTAATTTTAGTAAGTTACTAAATTTAGAAAGTTTCTAAAATAAGAAAGTTTCCCAAAATAGTAATCTTCTATTTTTGGAAATAAAACTTAAAATCCTCAAAAACCAATATCAAGCTTGGATGTCTTTCCAATCTTGTCAGCTACTTAACGCTTACTTGATTACAGATATGGCTTACAGTGTGAGGTGTCTGTTTTCGCGTAAGTAAAGTAGTATATAGTCACTGATTTCATTGGGAGTCCCAGATTTCAGTGATTATTTGGCTGTAAGAGATTGGTTTCCTTGACTGGGCCATCGGGAGTCCCGGGCCTTGAGACATCTGGTGAATTTGGGCCTCGGGTCCAATTCACAACCGAGAGTTATTGGTTATAACTAGTTGTGTGTATGCTTACCAAGTAAAGCTAATTCCGGGTGACGGCCAGTGGCCCACTTTGGATTTAGCTGAACATGGGTCTCGGAATCATTGCATTCTTATGAGGTTAAACAAAGAAATTTTGAATGCAATGCGAGTTTTCTTATAAGTTGTTAAGATTACTCTTTTATGAACTTAATAACTAAAACTCTATTTATCTCTAAATTTCAGCTATGACAAGCACAAACAATCAAAACACTTTCTCGATCCGGTCTGTCCTTGAGATGGACAAACTGAACGGATCAAATTTCTTGACTTGGTCACGGAACCTGAGGCTAGTCCTCAGGCATGAGAGAAAGGACTATGTCCTTGAGGAAGCTCTCCCCGAGAGGATCGGATCCAAAGCCAGTCATGCAGTATATAATGCTTGGAATAAGCATTATAATGATGCGGTAGATGTGCGTGGTCTGATATTGGCTACCATGGAATCAGATTTGCGGAAGCAATATGAAAACATGGAGTCGCCAATAGAGATGATCAGCAGCCTGAAATTGAAATTTCAGGAGCAGGTAAGAGTGGAGAGATACCAGTTGGTTAAATCTCTCACTAGCTGCAAGCTACCGATGGATCATCCAGTAAGTCCTCATATCAGTAAAATGATGGGTTACATTGATAACCTGAGGAAACTGGATTATCCAGTTAGCCAAGAATTGGCAACTGATATCATTCTGCAGTCACTGCCGTCAAGCTATGATAAGTTCGTAAGGGACTATATCAAGAAAGGCTTAACGAAGACGTTGACTGAACTGCATGATATGCTCAAGACAGTTGAGCCAAACGTGAAGAGTACCCTGTACAATCTCATGAATGAGAAGGGTAGGTTTACTAAACCTAATGCTGACAAGGGTGAAGACAAAGTTGTCCAGATTTTGAATCATGGCAAGCGTGTGTCTTCTGAGCCCGAGTCAGATACCTCTTACGTTGGTAAGTGCTGCTACTGTAAAGAGACTGGGCATTGGAAAAGAGATTGCATTAAATTCATGGAAGATTATGAGGAGTTGAAGTCGATGTATGAGACTACTTCCTCAGGTATTCATGTTATTACTTCAAGTTATACCTTAAAGGTATTGGATACTGGTTGTGGCACTGATATTTGTTATAATATGCAGAGCCTGAGCAACAGTAGAACGTTGAAGGAAGGGCAAGTGAAACTGCGTGTCTGGAAGGAGCTTGGGATGCTGCCTCAGCCGTAGGGTTTTCACTTGTAGATGCCTTTGAGGCTTGGTTTTATTAAGTAATTGCTACAATGTACCTGCTTTAAGCAGAGTTGTCTTTCATTTTCTTGTAAGAATTTGAATGTTTTTCGTTTTGATAAAAGACAAGTTTTGTTCTTTTGATCTTAATGAAATGATAATTGTAGCACCCTATTCAAGGAATGGGTTTTATATATTAAACCAAAGAGTGCCTAAATGTAACATAAATACCGAATTGGTTTAAATCTGATGAATTAAACCTGATTTTTCTTGGCATAAATGTTTTGGTCAAAGAGTAAGTCGGATTCAGAAACCCCATAGTTATGGACTTTTGGGCTCATTTGAATGGATATCTTATGAGACTTGAATTCTGCTTACTGGACCAAAAGACAAAGGGCCCATCTTAGCCGAGCTAGAGAAAGGCCCAAAGGCTTATTGGAGATTGAACATACTCATGTATATGGTCCGATGAGCAGTAATGCCAGAGAAAATTTCCTGTACTTCATTGTCTCTACTGATTACTTCAGTAAGTGTGACTGTGTTCATTTGATGAGACACAAGTCGGAATTCTTTGACATGGTCGAAAGAGTTCCAGAATGAAGTATAGAATCTGAATGACCGAAGTATTAAGACTCTGGATTAGATCACGAGTGAGAATACTTAAGTCATTGATTGTGTGATCATCTGAATGAGTGTGAAGTCGTTTCACAGCTCATTTCTCCTGAAAACCTAGAGGTGTTTCTGTGAGAATGAATCAGATCTTATAAGAAATGATTAAAGATGAGTCACACGAATCTTCCATGATATTCTCTAAAATAGCGCTCAAGAAATATCTAAGTTTACGCTGAAATAGTTCCACCAATATCAGTTGAAAGACACCACGTAAATGTGGATTGGAATCGATCCAAATTCGTCTTTACTGAGTATTTGTAGTTGTGCTACTTCGCTGGTTGTCCTAGGGAAACCAAGGCTTGTTACTTTTACGTCCATTCTGTTTTCTAAGAAGGGAAGTTACTTTCCAAGAAGAACAGTGGGAGTAAAAGTATAACTCGAAGAAATTCGAGAAATACAGGAGACTGCTCAACCTGTTGAGGGAGAGCAACGGATGGATTTACAGATTTCTGTAGAATCTACACCTGTAGAGCCTGAAGTTCGCAGATAAAAAATGAATCAGTTACTAATCCGAGAGTGATTTCTCATCATTAGTTGAACCTGATGATCATTGAAAGTTCGCATGATCTGATGATCATTGAAAGCGACGAATCTGCGAAATTCAAAGAAGCGAAAATTAGCCCGGACTCCGAAAAATTACACTATGTGTAAGTTAGCTTCATCGATCCATTCATGGATGGAAGCAAACATATCGGAGTTGGAATCTTCGTTCTGTTAAAGGAGTCAAGGTTTTGACTTGAACAGGAACGAAGTAGAACTATGCGTTTACTAAAAGATAAGTGGGAGCAATATTGCATTTCTCATAGTGTATGTCGATGACATACTGATTCTCGAATATAACGTCCCAATGCTGCAGTCGGTAAAGGACTGGTTTGGGAGTTGGTTTTATGGTTGACATGGGTAAAGCCACGTAGTTCTTGGATTTTGGATCTAAAGATAGAGATCCAAAAGAGCTGGTAGGACAAAGTCAGGATTCTTAAATTGACAAAGTCCTACACGTAATCAGCAATCCAAGAAGGGTTTTATGCCAATATCACATGGCAATTCATTAAGCAAGATACAGTGTCCTGCGATATCTGCTGAGCTTGAATGCATGGATAGGATTCCATATGCGACGGCAATTGGATCTATCATGTATGCCATGATACATACTTGTTTTGATGTTGCTTTAATGCTAAGCAAGACAAGTAAAGACCAGTCAAATCCAGCAAAGAATCACTGGATTGCCGTAAAGAATATTTTGAAGTATTTGAGGAATACTTAGGATAAGTTCTTGATTTACGGAGAAAGTGAGGTGCTACAAGTCGATAGAGTCTGAAAGGCAAGTTTCCAATAGACAAAGATAATTCCTGGTCACAGTCCGGCTATATCTTGTGTCTAACTGGCGGTGCAAGGCACTGTTGCTGACTCCATGACTTAAGCTGAACATTTCGCAGCTTGAGAAGCGGCGAAAGAGGTTGTTTGGATAGAAGAGTTCATCACTGAACTTGATGTGATTCACAGCATAGATGAGGCTAGCTGCACATCAGAGGTCCAAACACCTTGAGGATAGGTATAAACTATTCCTTGAGATAAATGACAGAGGTGTTAAGTAGATAAGCAAGTTTCATCGAATGAGAACGTTGCTAATCTATTAACGAAGCCACTCCTTATGCCTAAGCACGAGTCGCGGACTGTAGCTGTAGGATGAGTGAAATTAAGATGTAGTCTTAATTTCAGTGGGAGTTTGTAAAGGGCTTTACTTAGTTGTTTTGAAAGGTTCATGTAAACATAATATTTTATGTTTATGAAATCTAATGATTTCTGGATTATTTTAACTGTGATATAAATAATCGTTCCAAAATGATTCATGTCATTATATATGGGCCATCGAAGTACATGAGTAGACTTGATCCTGAAACCCCATATTTAACGAAATGACATAAATCATAGTGTCCATAGTCGATGGTTGTTGAAATTGGAACACCAACAACCACTTGAGACTAGATTGTGTTGAGACTTATGACCAAGTTTCGAGGGGTCATAGATGCGCGGCATCAAAGTCGACACATAGGTATATGTAGGGGAGCATATGACCGGACATGGCCCGCTGATGAGAACTCTACAAGATATTAATATCTGTGTCATGAGAGGTTCTCATATACGACTATAGAGTATAGTCCTTAGACCTGAGTTCGCATGCATGTGGCTGCACATGGAGTAATGCGCTTTGATCATTGTCTAACGCTGTTTCGTAACTGGGAGCTATAAGGACCTTGGTTGGGTGTATTATGAAGTATGTAGTTCATAGTGATGGAACAAGATGGGATTTGTCCCTGCCGTTTAACGGAGGTAATATCTCTAGGCCAATCGGAGATTTGATAGCTGGTAAGAGAATGGCCATTCCCAAACGGACTTGCCCAAGTCGTTTGAATTGTCAGTATCAAATCTGGTCCGATAAACATGGTCTGGCTATATAAGGATGACACGCATCTTGCCTTATGCCAGATCGAGATATTAAGACAAAAGGACTAGGGAATGTAGGATTCCAGTACAATCGGAAGATTGTTGGGAATGTCCTTTGTAGGATTCCAGTACAAGTGGGAGATTGTTGGGAATGTCCTGAAATCTACCGTACTATCTCTAGAAAGTATGATAAATGTCGAGATCAGACATAAGTCATAAATACTGGGTGATCATGATGACTTGCTAGAGTCCGCTCTTGATCTATAAGTTTAGGACTTATTACCAGTATTGTATGATCCCAAAGGGTCACACACCATAGCTAACGGGAAAGTTAACATGGAATGAATACGGTAAGATGCAAGGCATTTACTATATTTGTGCAGAGAGTTGGGCCGTTAGTTTAATCACTTGGGCCCATATCGAGACAAATGACTTGTGTCGATCGACACAAGTGTATGTGTCGGTCGACACAGTTGCGAAACCGAGACATCGGTTTAGGTTTATGACAGAGTCGATATTTATTTGGGTTGTCTTATAATTTCGACTCTAACTGTCTGCGACCAAAAAAACGTGAGCCGTCTCTCTTCTCTCTCTGATCAATCCATTGCTTTGGTCTAGCAACCATCCCGGCTTGTAAGAGTGTGGATACTGAAGGAGGAACAGGCATCTGATCTGTTCTAGCTGATCTCATCATTACCATCCATCAATCCGCTGCAATCTGAAAGGTAATGATCAGGTTTGGTTTTGTGATTCGTTCTGCAAGAACCTAGATCTGAGTTATATGTGCTAGGTTGCAATCTGTTAATTGAACCATGAACACACATATAATCCAACATAAACGACTATGCTAAAGAAAAATCGAGTTCGAGTCATCAGACTTAAACCGTTTGGTATTTATGTTATATACAGGTGTACATTGGTTTAAGATATAAAACCCATTTTTCAAAAAGGGGTGCTACCATAGAATATTTCATCAAGATTAAAAGAGCAAAAATTGTCTTTTATCAAAATGAAAAACATCCAAATTCTTACAAGAAAATGAAAGACGTCTCTGCTTAAAGCAGGTACATAGCAGCAATTACTTAATTCAAAAACCAAGCTTGAAAGGCTCCTACATGTGGAGAATTTCTACGGCTAATGCAGCAACCATTGCTCCATTCCAGACGCGTAGTTCCACTTGTCCTTTCTTCAACGTTCTACTGTTGCTTAGGCCCTGCATATTTCAAAAATATCAGTACCACAACCAGTATCCAATACCTACGTAGAACTTGAAGTAATAACACAATACCTGAAGAAGAAGTTCCGTATATCTCCTTCATCTCTTGTGAATCTTCCAAGAATTTAATGCAATTTCTCTTCCAATGCCCAAGCTCTTCACAGTAGCAGCACTTACCAACATCAGATGGGCCAGACTTGGGCTTATAAGATGACACAGGCTTATCCTGATTCCAAATCTGGACGGCCTTGCCTCCACCCTTGTCTATACAAGATTTCTCAAACCTTTTACCCTATAGGATGTTTTGCTCAGCTGTCTTGAGCATGCCATGCAGCTCAGTCAACGTCTTCGTCAAGCCATTCTTGATGTAGCTCTTGATAAACTTATCATAACTTGACGGCAGTGACTGCAGAATGATCTCAGTAGTCAACTCTAGGCTAACAGGACAATCCAGTTTTCCCAGGTTATCAATGTAACCCATCATTTTAATGACATGAGGACTCACTGGAGCATCCTTTGGTAGCTTTCACCCAATGAGAGACTTAACCATCTGGTATCTCTCAACTCGTGCATGATCCTGAAACATCAGTTTCAGGCTGGTGATCATCTCGATTGGCGACTCCATGTTCTCGTGTTGACTCTTTAAGTCCGAGTTCATGGTAGCCAACATCAGACCACACACATCTACCACATCAATATAATGCTTATTCCAAGCATCATATACTGCATGCGAGGCATTGGTCCCAAGCCTCTCGGGGAGAGCTTTCTCAAGGACATAGTCCTTACTCTCTTGCTTGAGAATAAATCTCAAGTTCCGATACCAATCCAGGAAATTTGATCCATTTAACTTGTCCTTCTCAAGGACGGATCGCAACGACAAAGTAGTTTTAGACATAGGCTGAAATCTAAGAAAAGAAAATTTTAGTTATGAAGTTCAGGAAATGAGAAATCTTATCTAATAAGAAAACTCGCATTATATTCAAACAATGTTTCCTCTTTGAATATAATGATCCAATACCCATACTTCACTAAAATCTGAGTGGACGACTCGCCATCACTCAAGTTTTAGTTATCTAGGTAAGCAAATCATTGCTAATTGCACCCAGTACAACTCTTGCTAGTTGTCTCATCCACTCTGGCGTCTCTGGGCCCAGAACTTCTGATAGCCCAGTCAAGTTAAACCAATCTCTTCAGTCTTGTGATCATTGACAGTCGCACTGCAAGTCTATCAATGATCACCTGCCTTACTCATGTAATTGTAGATACCAAGGACTCCAAGACTATCCAACAACGAAACGAGTCTTGACAGTAGACAAGATTGGGCAAGACATCAAGGTCACTTGATATTTAGTTGAGGAAACTAAACTCTAAAAGGTTAGTAAATCAATCTCTCAGGTCATGTAATTGTTGATGTCAAGCACTGCAAGTCCATCAACACAACTACCTGCCTTACTCATGTAATTGTGGACACCAAGCTCTTGGCAAGACTATCACAACAACGAAATGAGTCTTGACAGTTGACCATATTGAAAACTAATCTTTGATCTAATACACATCCAATGTGTATTCAATGGGTTCAGAACATGTTTAACTTCTAATTTTAATTGAGTTTTAATTGTTCTAATAAGTGGGTTAGGTCGAGTTTGGTTTTTGCAAATTCAAGGTTCAATAACCAAAATTGTGAGCACTGTGTCGATCGACACAGACCATGTCTGTCGATCGATACCACCAAACAAACCGAACTGCAATAACCGGTTAATCACTGGTCAATCCAATTGAACCGAAATTAACCGGTCAAACCGGTTTAACCAATTGCGATACCGGTCTAATCCAATTCAACCGGTTCAACCAGTTTTAACTAATCGCGATAACCGGTCCAATCCAATTGAACCGACTTATCCAATCAAACTGATCTTAACCAATCAAATCGGTTTATACTAATTGAGATAACTAGTTCAATCCAATTGAATTAATTCATCTAATTTTAAACCGATCTGATCTTGCTTAACCAAGCATGATAACCAGTTCAATCCAATTGAACCGATCAACCAATCGCAAGTCCTGTGTCGACCGACACTCAACCTGTGTCGATCGACACAGTAGGGCAACAGGAAATTTTTTCCCATCCTTTTATCGTACCCTAAATTTTAATAAGGTTTTCTTCATGTGTCGATCGACACCAGCTTGGTGTCGGGCGACACTTCGCGAAAAACCCTAGCCGCCGATTTCAAATAAACCTAATTCTTTACGATTTTCTACGCTGCATCGACCGACACACTTTCTGTGTCGATCGACACAGAACGAAAAACTCATAATCGTTTTTAGAGAAATCGATCTAACATGCCACTTTTTTATACAACACATATGAGCGAATTTAATTCATCAAATTCAATTAGCATGTTCGATTCAATGGAAAACCCTAAGGCTCTGATACCACTGTTGGAACTTGTGCCATTCTATCGTCAGATTGAATCCTAACTAGTTCCTTATGCCTAGGATCTAGGGTTTATTTAATTGAATCCTTAACGAATGACTCGTGTTTACCTGGAGATTTGCAGCGGAATGATGAACAGGTAATTGAGATCAAGAGCGCCTCAATTGCTGCGCCTCTACTTCAGTCCACACGCACACAAGCTGGAATCCGCCGGGATGCTAGTGCCGGGAATCGGATCTCCTGGGAATCCCTGTGTTTAGAGAGGTGGCTGCGTTTTTCTGTCAAGAAAAATCTCGTTTTCTTTAGAGTCGTGCCTCATATCGAATATATAGGCCTCTGAGTCGACCTAATTACCCAGTAATCAAACCGAATCAATTAAAGTCGTTAAACCGAAATATCAGTTTCGGTTTCCGCCTTGTGTCGATCGACACATCAATGGTGTCGATCGACACACCTCTCAAAACTCGAATTCAATGTGTATCCAATACATATTGACCAGACCATATACCAATGATCAATCTCATACAAAGTGTATACAGCTTGCTTAGGTGTGTGACCCTGTAGGTTCACATAATACTCGCAATGAGTTACAACTCATTTGTCATAAGCGGCTTCTAGCAAAACATTATGACTACCTAGTATCACATGAATTGTCCGATCTCGACAATACAACTATCATGCAGAGTGAGTACAATATGATTTCAGGACATAATCCCAACACCTTCTACAATAACGTAAATTTCTCCTGTTATTATATCGTGATCTATTATAGCGCGAATTTCTTTGCCATAATATTCTTAATAATAGCAACATATTATTTCTATTTCATATCTTATAATGGCTCTTTTATTTCGCTCTAATATATGTGAGCCGTATTCAAAAAAATTGAGCCTAACCAAGCCGAGCCATATTAAATTATTATTATTATATTTTATATCAATTAGTTTTTTTATAAAAAGTTATATTTAAAGTTTGTTTAGAAATTGTTTTTATTAATAACCCAAAAACATGTTAAACCACTATTAAATACATATGTTCTAACTAAACATCCTATGGAACACGAAACTCCATGCTCTACTCTGCCTTTAAGCTGCACTTCTTTCATCTCTGGCTTTGTATCAGCAACCTGAAATAGAATATCTTCTGAACAAAACTCATCTCCTGCTTCGTATCAGCAACCTGAAACAGGATGAAAGGAACCAACTAATATCAGATAAACCTAGTACATTCTTAAAAGGAACCAACTATACATTGTTTTATCAACGATAATTACTCTACCTTGCGAAGAAGACCACCCCCATCAAATTTCTGTCTTTTAGCCGCTTGAACTTCGGTCTCAGATTTCCCACATAAGCCTTTGTCATGAATTTCCACTTTCATATTGAATTTACTATACCAGCAAAAAGAAGCTACGTATTAGGTGAATAAAAGTAAGCTGATTGAAGGAAAAAGCACCAAGATTTAACATCCTCCAACAGTCACCTAGCATTATTTTGTTTTGCTAACTAACTAGCAGTAGGTCTCATTAACGTTGAGCTCCTTGGAGTTGGTTTGAATCTTGGCTTAGCTCGGTATTTTGGTTTATCAGTGTGCTTGTGATTGCTAACCGTTGGCCCTGGGTAAAGTAGAGAAAGTGAGAGCACAAACAATAAAGTAAATACCAACGCCATACACCACATCAAAAAGTGAGAGCAAAAAAAGTATCACCTTTGTATATGGGTTGATTTCGAAAACTATTTTAAGATGTGTTAAATTGTACTCGGGCATTGACTCTGGCCTGAAATAACAAACAAATCAAAAGAAATCAACCCAAAATCATTTAACACCACAACACATAATCAAAAAAAGTGTTCACTGATGACCAAGGAGTATCTACAGTAGGTTTTAGGAGTTTTTCTTTTAAGGGCAGTTACTTATCATATACATTCGTAAGATACTTAACAAATTTATAGTACTTGCTCGATCAGATCAAATGTGAGAGCGTTAGCCAAGTTTTCATCCCCCATGAATCCAGAAACCTGTCAAAAAGAAGTGAATGGCAAATACACACATGCATCCTCAAGTTCCTTCAATATGCTCTTGTGTCCTGATCTTTTGGTGAAGTCCTTAAAGCCAACATCAAGCATCTGGATTTTTTAACTTCATCTGTCTCAAGTAAAAACAAGGGTCCAGAAATGATCCATGAGATCAGGTCAAAGTCCAGGCATCGATGTTGTTGCAGATTTGCAGTCCTACATACATGTCTTGTACATACTTAGTATAATCAGCTTCAATCAAAATATTTTATTAAACCAAGTTATACCTTAGTCATTTGTCTGTATTCACCAATGTCAAACCAGATGTTGCAGAGTTTTAGATTCATCTTGAACCAGAGTCTCTGCGAAAGATACCAATGTCACACCTCCGAAAAATTATACATTTCTCGTTGTAGTTCCTAGTCACTGCTGACTTGATATACGTAAGCATCTCCCTATACGCATCCATCATCTCCTTGTATTTACCTAAACAATAGTAAATCTTTATAGCTTTGAAACCCCTGACAAAGAAATAGACCATGGAATAAGCGACCTAGATTAACAAAACTTCATACAAATTATTCACTCATATTACAGGCATTCAATATTAGGAATACAACCTACAGGACAGAAATTTACTAGACATCTCTATATCTTTCACCACGGTGAGATTCAAAACCAGTTCCAACCTTCCAAGGGCAGGCAAACACAATCTAGTATTCTCTAGAGCTACGCCAGTCTTATAAAAACAGAACGACTTTGGGATCTTACCACTCAGCCTTGTCTGATTCCATCTTAACAACCTCAGCAAACCCAGAAGTACATCTTCAGGCTCAGTCTCAACCATCCTTTTAAGAAAGAAAAGACACTAAGATTATAACCATAAAAGAAATTGAGAATACAAACATAATAATCGAACGCAAAAGAACCTTTGGATCTGTAATATTGGTTCTCAATGTCAACATCTTGTTCCTCATGTTCCTCATCGGAATACTCGAACACATAGTCCTCCATATCAGCATCTACAAAGTTCAGAAACTAAATCAATAACATTCCGTAAACGACAGAAAACCTTTTGACGATTGACGACACGAGAGCAAGTCCGATTTAGGAACTAGGAACCCTAAACAGTTCGCAGTAGAAGATTAGAAGAAAGGGAAAAGGAATAGTAAACATGAACAAGACCTAAAGCAATAACGATAAGATGAAGAGGAACCCAACACCGATTCGAAAAATTAAGTTAGCGACGGACTAAAATTGAATTTCGGAGACCGTCATCTAGGTTTTGCAGAGGAGGAGTGGGAGAAAATCTGAAGAAGAAATTAGGGTTTGGGGTGAGTTGGGTCGAGGAAACACAGGAGGTGGAGGAGGAGGCTGAGGGCAAGGAATGTGTGGAGAGTTGGATGGTAGAGAGTAGATCGGAGAAGTGAGATCCGGTGAGGAGTAGATTAAGCTAGATAAGGTTCCTGCTCGTCGAGAGAGAGGAGAGGAAAGATTTTTTTTAGCATCATGAAATGAAATATGTTTTTTTTTCATGATAGAAACACTTAGAAAAAATTATTACTACCGCCAAAACTAAGTAGGGGTTATTGGTTTATGCATTTTAATTGATTTTTAAATCTAAGTGAAATCAGGTGTTATTGAATCATTGATTTTAAAATCTTTTTCAAAATCATGTGTTATTGGTTTTATGATTTTAGAATCCTAATTAAAATCCTATGTTATTGGTTCTATGATTTCAAAATCCAAATTAAAATCAAGTGTTATTCAATGGTAAAAATATATATACGGATTTGATTTTATCATGGATTTGAATGGATTTTTGTGGATTTTAAAGCTAAAAATACAAAGATTCAAATCCGAGTGAAAACCTACGGATTTCGCAAATATTAGTAAAATCTATGTATTAGATTTTAAAATCAACGGATTTCTAAATACACGAAAATATATAAACCAATAACACCCCCTAAAATTTTCCCCCTTAATATTACCGCCCATATGCATAGCAGAAATTATGTAGGGGTTATTAGTTTACGCATTTTAATGGATTTTTAAATCCAAGTGAAAGCAGGTGTTATTGGATCGTGGATTTTAAAATCCTTTCCAAAATCTAGTGTTATTGGTTCTATGATTTTAGAATCCTAATTAAAATCCTATGTTATTGGTTCTATGATTTCAAAATCTAAATTAAAATCAAGTGTTATTCAATAGTAAAAATATATATACGGATTTGATTTTATCATGGATTTGAATGGATTTTGTGGATTTCAAAGTTAAAAATACAAAGACTCAAATCCGAGTGAAAACCTACGGATTTCGCAAATATTAATAAAATCTATGTATTAGATTTTAAAATCAACGGATTTCTAAATATAAAAAAATATACAAACCAATAACACCCCATATGTTTCAAATCTGAATTTTTCGTTTCCTTAGCCTTGAAATAATGATGTAATAGAGTAATCCACTCCAACATACTCTCTACAATAGCACTTAGTAAAATCGTGCTATCCTCATGTGCCGTCAATGCTCATATTTCTTGTAGTGGGTGCTCGATAAATATTTAGTCTTGTTTCGGTAGATCTAAGGTGAGGATCAAAAGATAGATCAGGAGGAAAGACATAGTTTGAATGAGTTTTTGACCATGATCTGACTCAAGCAAGAGGAGATTGGTGTTACTGACGAAGCTCTTTAAGATATTGTTGTTGACTTCACATACATAGGGAAAAAGGGGGATAATGAAGATGAATTCAATGTACCAGTCGCAGAGTAATACACTAAGTAGTACAAGACGTGACACAGGACGTGGAATAATGTGATTGATAAGATATGGACGAATCTAACATATATGATTCCGTCCAAGAGTTTTTTGCTGAGTTTTAAGAAGATATTGGAGAGAATATATCAGCTTTGGAGTATTTACAAATTCTTTGGAGAAGATAAAGGAAAAAGAGAATATTTCCTAAGAGATTTGGAAATATCCTAACAAAGAGGAAATATTCTATTTGAGTTATTGGAGAGTCTTGGAGAGAAATATTATCAAATATGTAAGGAGAGGCGTGGCCTAATGAGAAGGTTTCCTTGCGACCACAAAAGATCCAAAAGAACAAGTGTTTTGTGTTGGTGATCGTGTGCGACATAGTTTCACGGTGTGTGCTTATGGTGACCAAGGAATCTTCATTGTTGGAGAAGACATTGATGTTGGTGCTGCTGGTAGTGTTAAGGCATGATGTGCTTGATACCGTTTCCTTATTCATGTTGATGAGTTTATGTTGACGTACATGTGGGAGTACTTTGGTGCGTTGGGTGTGACATGGTCCAGAGATTACGAAGAAGCTAAAGTATGGGCTGATGAGGGGTTTACTCAGGGCTAGTTTATCATGAAGAGTTCATGGTACTAATCAGAGCTATAGTTCAATAGGTTTTGATCTATGCGTTTGTGTTTGGTGTAATTGCTTTATGTTCTAGTGAATTCGAAATCTGGACGAGGTCGTGGGTAGTAGAAAAAATTGAACGCCGTTTAAAAAAAATTGTGTGTTATGCACTATTATTTGCCTCACATGCATTTTCAATTGGTATCAGAGTGGGTGCTCGATAAAGATTTAGTCTTGTTTCGGTAGAACTAAGGTGAGGATCAGAAGATAGCTCAGGAGGAAAGACAAAGTTTGAATGAGTTTTTGACCATGATCTGACTCAAGAAGGAGGAGATTGGTGTTACTGACGAAGATCTTTAAGATATGGTTGTTGAATTCACATACATAGGGGAAAAAGGGGATAATGAAGATGAATTCGATGTACCAGTCGCAGAATAATACACAGAGTAATACAAGATGTGATAAAACACGTGACACAGGACGTGGAAAAATGTGATTGATGAGATATGGACAAATCTAGCTTATATGATTCCGTCCAAGAGTTGTTTGCTGAGTTTTAAGAAGATATTGGAGAGAATATATCAGATTTGGAGAGTTTACATATTCTTAGGAGAAGATAAAGGAAAAAAAGAATATTTCCTAAAAGATTTGGAAATATCCTAACAAAGAAGAAAAATTCTATTGGAGTTATTGGAGAGTCTTGGAGAGCAAGATTAATCAAATATGTAAGGAGAGACGTGGCCTAATGAGAAAGTTTCCTTGCGACCACATAAGACCCAAAAGAAAAAAGTGTTTTGTGTTCGTGATCGAGTGTAACCTAGTTTTGCGGTGTGTACTTATGGTGACCAAGGAATCTGCATTGTTGGAGAAGACATTGATGTTGGTGCTGCAAGTGGTGTTAAGGCATGATGTGCTTGATACTGTTTCCTTATTCTTGTTGATGTGTTTGTGTTGACGTACATGTGGGAGTACTTTGGTGCGTTGGGTGTGACATGGTCCAGAGATTCTGAAGAAGCTAAAGTCTAGGCTCAAGAGGGGTTTAGCTCAGGGTTAGTTTATCATGAAGTGTTCATGGTACTAATCAGAGCTATAGTTCAATAGGTTTTGATCTATGCTCTGTGATTGGTGTAATTACTTTATGTTCAAGTGAATTCGAAATCTGGACGAGGTCGTGGGTAGTAGAAAAAAATTGAACCCCGTGAAAAAATAATTTGTGTCTTCTGAACTTTTATTTGCCTCACATGCATTTCAATTGGTATCAGAGCGGGTGCTCGATAAATATTTAGTCTTGTTTCGGTAGATCTAAGGTGAGGATCAGAAGATAGCTTAGGAGGAAAGACAGAGTTTGAATGACTTTTTGACCATGATCTGACTCAAGCAGGAAGAGATTGGTGTTACTGACGAAGCTCTTTAAGATATGGTTGTTGACTTCACATACATAGGGAAAAGAGGGGGATAATGAATATGCATTTGATGTACTAGTCGCAGAGTAATACACTGAGTTGTACAAGACCTGATACAACACCTGACACAGGACGTGGAGTATGTGATTGATGAGATATGGACGAATCTAGCTTATATGATTCCGTCCAAGAGTTGTTTGCTGAGTTTTAAGAATATATTGGAGAGAATATATTATCTTTGGAGTGTTTACATATTCTTAGGAGAAGATAAAGGAAAAAGAGAATATTGCCTAAAAGATTTGGAAATTCCTAACAAAGTGGAAATATTCTATTTGATTTATTGGAGAGTCTTGGAGAGCAAGACTAATCAAATATGTAAGGAGAGGCGTGGCCTAATGAGAAGGTTTTCTTGAAACCACAAAAGACCCAAAATAAAAAGTGTTTTGTGTTGGTGATCCTGTGCGACATAGTTTCGCGGTGTGTGCTCATGGTGACCAAGGAATATGCATTGTTGGAGAAGACATTGATGTTGGTGTTTCAGGTGGATTTAAGGCATGATGTGCTTGATACTGTTTCCTTATTCATGTTTCTGCGTTTTTGTTGACGTACATGTGGGAGTAATTTGGTGCGTTGGGTGTGACATGGTCCAGAGATTCCCAAGAAGGTAAGGTCTAGGCTCAAGAGAGGTTTAGATCAGGGTTAGTTTATCATGAAGAGTTCATGGTACTAATCAGAGCTCTAGTTCAATAGGTTTTGATCTATTTGTTTGTGATTGGTGTAATTGCTTTATGTTCTAGTGAATTTGAAATCTGGACGAGGTCATGGGTAGTAGAAAAAATCGAACCTCGTTAAAAAAAATAATTGTGTCTTTTTCACTTTTATTTGCCTCACATGCATTTTCAATTGGTATCAGAGCGGGTGCTCGATAAAGATTTACTCTTGTTACGGTAGCTCTTAGGGGAGGATCAGAAGATAGCTAAGGAGGAAAGACAGAGTTTGAATGAGTTTTTGACCATCATGTGACTCAAGAAAGAGGAGATTGGTGTTACTGACGAAGCTCTTTAAGATATGGTTGTTGACTTCACATACATATGGGAAAAGGGGGATAATGAAAATGCATTTGATGTACCAGTCGTAGAGTAATACATGGAGTAGTTGATAGGTCGAGTTTTAATCCCTATTCTAACTGCAAGTGCACAGTGATGTAGTTGTAGTACTTAGGGTATCGAATCCACAGGGACTCCGGTCAACGATAGATTAAGAACAGAAAAGATTAAACTAGGAGAAAGTAAATATGATGAGAAACTAAAAAGCGAAGCAGAAAAGTAAATCAGGCGAGTTTGTAAGCAAGGAAGCGAAGCGTTAGGTTTCAGGAGTTCTCAGGAAATCAGGAACACAAGCAATCAATCAATCAGGATCTAATCAATAACTGTTCTAGAACTCAAACATGGATATAGAATTCACCAACTCTCGTTGCGAGAATTCTCTAAGTCTAAGTGCAGCAATCCAAATCTCTTTGCAATTACTAACAGATTAAACTAGCATTAATGATCAGGTTTGATATGTTCACAATTCCCCTAAACCAAATCTCTTTGCGAGTAGATCAAATTGCTCATCTAGGTTCTTTCTAGCTAATTAACCAACTCTCGTTGTATCAATCAACCTAACATCATAATTCTGATTAGCTACTTCAGATTAAGCATTAAGAACAACCTAAAAAAAGAACTAGCAGATATGAATCCCTACAGATTGATTTAAACTATAGTTCCATGAAATCCCTAATGAGAATCCTTCAACCTAACAGGTAAACTACTCAGACATGTTCATCGAAACAGAAAACATCTTAAGTAGAAAACCAAATATCATAAAACAGAATAATCAACAGGGGTTCGAAATCCTCTCTCTTTCGAGAACCAGATCAGCCCCTAAGGCTCTCTGAAATAAAATAAGACTTAAGAAAAGCGTAGCCTAAACAATGGCTTAAAAACCCTTATATAATAGCTAAAACACGTTTTGGGCTTCTGTGTAAATATTCTGGGCTTTTTCTGCAAAATCAGCTTTCTTCATTAAACCGTCGTTTGGCCCGACTCGCATATGCAACGATCGATGCCAAGAGTGCAACGATCGACGCATCTCTGAAATATCGACAGTGAACTCTATGTCTCGGCCAAATTCTCCAATTAGCTCCAGAATGCTCCAATAACTCCAATTATGCTCCAAACGTGTCTAAACCTGTAAACATACTAAAAAGACTCCAAAACATAACATAAGACTCGATAAATAAGGCATATACCATGGTTAAAACCGGTAAAATCCATGGTATATCAACTCCCCCACACTTAGCTCTTGCTTGTCCTCAAGCAAGTAAAGAACCAAAGTATAAGAGAAGAGGTTTGAAAACACAGAAACTCATTTCGTCTTAGGAACTTTCACAATCACATTCACTTAGTAAGCCACTGAAAACTTTCCTACAGAACTCAAGACCACAATGTACTTCCCCCACACTTAGCAACTGTCCCAAGTAAACTCCACAATCACATTCACGCATTCAAATTCTCCCTACTGACTTCTGCAAGTATTTAAGTGCGGTCTCACCTAAGGAGTATCGATCAAAGGCACATGGATTCTTACCTTATCAGCTCTAGACCACCATACTATCTTTCTCTAGTCCCTTTCTTCTCTTTCCATTCCTTAACAACTGATTTTTCCCACATTGGGTATCATTTTAATTTTTTTATTAGTGTTCTTCCCGTTATGGGGTGTACTTTGGACACATTCCATGGATCGCACAGGAGATAATAGGGGTCTCTACCACTCCCATGACCACTTCGGAGTTACTAACTCATCCTCAGTTTATTATCTCTTTTTTTTATTTTATGGAAGGGGAGAAGGAAACTAAATAGGACAGGTTTACAGGCTGTGTCAGAACTAACAAGGGAATCCGACACAAAGTATACCAAGCCCTTAGGTGAGAAATCTAAGTCAGTATTAAGGTGAAGTCAGTAAAAGGATCCTCTGATACCTGAAGTGATGTGGGTGTCCTCAGTAGGCTGATCTGTGTCTGGGTTTTCTAATAGTCATAGAGGCTCTGCAAGTCTGTCCAATGGTCACTTAGTTCCTGTTCAAGCAAAAATTTTCCTCAAAAATCATAGTTTCATACAAATTTTGACTCAATAAAACAAATTTTTTTTGAAAAACTAAGAAAACAAAAGTGTGCGTCAGTAGCTCCTCCCCCACACTTAAACTACACTGTCCTCAGTGTAATCAAATCATGAGCTCGGTGAAAGAATAATCAAATTGAAGAACAAACCGAAAAGTTGCAGATTACTTACATGTCGTCGCCCTGTGTCGATCGATGCCACAAGGGTGTCGATCGATGCAAGGCGATTATAGCTCGCGGTTATTTAGATAACCGATGTCTGAACCGCAATCAATTCGTTAAACCGTAAATCGCGACTGCATCGACCGATGCAAAATGTGTGTCGATCGATGCAATGCGATTATTCCTGTTTCCCTCGGCTCTGAACACACTTAAACAACAAAAAAAATAAAAATACTAAATCAAATTGAAAAACGAAAACTAAAACGAACCTAACAGTGGGTTGCCTCCCACTCAGCGCTTGTTTTTAGTCATTAGCTTGACTATTGGAAGAGATTTGATTCAAGGCGGTTTCAACAGAGACTTTGAATGTCTCTGTGAATATCTCTTCATCCAAGGAGGTGTATAGGCATTATGATCATGAGGCTTTCCAAGGAATGAAGGAGTGGAAACAGGGCGGGAGGGAAGCTTGGGTGGAATTCTTATTTTTCCTGCATTCACAGCTGATGGATTAGGAGGTTTAAGTTTAGGATTTTTATACTTGTGCTTTGGTGGATGCAAGAGATCAGGAGCTTTCTGCTTAAGAGCAGTTGTAGGCACTGAAGATGTTAGAGCAGGTTCAAGAGGAACCGCCATCTTCTTTTCTCCAATTGGAACCTCTGGTTTCTCCTCAACACTGAAGATATGTCCATCAATGGTGGCTTTCTGTTTGGAAGGTTTAGGGACCTTAGGATATGGCACAGGGGGCTTATAGACTCGTTCTGGTACTGTTGCAGGTTTCTGGTCATGTCTGCGTTTTGTGTCGATCGTTGCATGATGTGTGTCGATCGATGCAAGGCGATTCTGTTTCTCGATAGAACTCGAAATTGCCGTCAGAATGGCGTGTCGACCGACACATAGGGGGTGTCGATCGATGCATGTATCAGGCAGACAATATTCATCCAGAAAATCCGAGATTATGCTCTCTTCTTCACCTAGCAACTCAATCTCATCCCCTAAGGTCACAGCTTTGATGGATTTGTACCGTTCAGCTTTCCTAGCTTCATTATGCCTTTGTATTGCTCCAGCTGTCTGCTGAACTTGGACATCTAGCTTCTTCAAATGTGTGCTCAAGTATGCAAGCTTCCCACTCAGATTTTCATGTATAGCTTCCAGCTTCCTGTCGAAGTCCACAGCAAACTTGGTCTGATCCTCTAGCAGCTGCTCCATCATGGATTCTATCTTGCTCTTATAAGCATTAGCTGCAGGATGTGCCTGATAGGATGGTGATCCATAAGTCTTTTGATAGGAGTCACCTTGCTGATCTCCATACCTGTTTCCTTGAAACCCAGAACCATTTATGTAGTTCCTCTCCTCTTCCTGTCTTTCCAGTAACTGCTCCATCATAGTTTCCATCCTAGTCTCAAAAGCAGTGGCTGCAGGAGGTTCTTGCCCATACTTTTCAAGTATAAGACTATGCAGATAGTCGGCTTTACTCTTCAACTCAGCTATCTGTGAACTGTCAATCCCTGGACTGAAGAAATCATACATCTTCCTTACGATATGTGCCGATCGATGCAGGAGAAGCGTCGATCGATGCAAGCGCGATGATGTGACGATCGACACACAGGACCGTGTCGATCGTTGCAGGGCGATTACAGGCGTACCTGAATCGCAAGAACAGAGAAAAAAAAAAGAAAAAAAATTAGCAACAAAAAATAAAAACGAAAAACCTAGTCTAAACCCTAAGTTCGGTCCTATCGAAGACTCTAGGAGTCCCCGGCAACGGCGCCAAAAACTTGATAGGTCAAGAATTAATCCCTATTCTAACTGCAAGTGCACAGTGATGTAGTTGTAGTACTTAGGGTATCGAATCCACAGGGACTCCGGTCAACGATAGATTAAGAACAGAAAAGATTAAACTAGGAGAAAGTAAATATGATGAGAAACTAAAAAGCAAAGCAGAAAAGTAAATCAGGCGAGTTTGTAAGCAAAGAAGCGAAGCGTTAGGTTTCAGGAGTTCTCAGGAAATCAGGAACACAAGCAATCAATCAATCAGGATCTAATCAATAACTGTTCTAGAACTCAAACACGGATATAGAATTCACCAACTCTCGTTGCGAGAATTCTCTAAGTCTAAGTGCAGCAATCCAAATCTCTTTGCAATTACTAACAGATTAAACTAGCATTAATGATCAGGTTTGATATGTTCACAATTCCCCTAAACCAAATCTCTTTGCGAGTAGATCAAATTGCTCATCTAGGTTCTTTCTAGCTAATTAACCAACTCTCGTTGTATCAATCAACCTAACATCATAATTCTGATTAGCTACTTCAGATTAAGCATTAAGAACAACCTAAACAAAGAACTAGCAGATATGAATCCCTACAGATTGATTTAAACTATAGTTCCATGAAATCCCTAATGAGAATCCTTCAACCTAACAGGTAAACTACTCAGACATGTTCATCGAAACAGAAAACATCTTAAGTAGAAAACCAAATATCATAAAACGGAATAATCAACAGGGGTTCGAAATCCTCTCTCTTTCGAGAACCAGATCAGCCCCTAAGGCTCTCTGAAATAAAATAAGACTTAAGAAAAGCGTAGCCTAAACAATGGCTTAAAAACCCTTATATAATAGCTAAAACACGTTTTGGGCTTCTGTGTAAATATTCTGGGCTTTTTCTGCAAAATCAGCTTTCTTCATTAAACCGTCGTTTGGCCCGACTCGCATATGCAATGATCGATGCCAAGAGTGCAACGATCGACGCATCTCTGAAATATCGACAGTGAACTCTATGTCTCGGCCAAATTCTCCAATTAGCTCCAGAATGCTCCAATAACTCCAATTATGCTCCAAACGTGTCTAAACCTGTAAACATACTAAAAAGACTCCAAAAAATAACATAAGACTCGATAAATAAGGCATATACCATGGTTAAAACCGGTAAAATCCATGGTATATCAGTAGTACAAGAAGTGACACAACACGTGACACAGGACGTGGAGTAATGTGATTGATGAGATATGGACAAATCTAGATTATATGATTGCATCTACGAGTTCTTTGATGAGTTTTAAGAAGATATTGGAGAGAATATATCAGCTTTGGAGTGTTTACATATTCTTAGCAGAAGATAAAGGAAAAAGAGAATATTTCCCAAAAGATTTGGAAATATCTTAACAAAGAGGAAATATTCTATTTGAGTTATTGGAGAGTCTGGGAGAGCAAGATTAATCAAATATGTAAGGAGAGGCGTGGCCTAATGAGAAGGTGTCCTTGCGACCACAAAAGACCCAAAAGAAAAAGTGTTTTGTGTGGGTAATCGTGTCCAATATAGTTTCCCGGTGTGTGCCTACGGTGACTAAGGAATCTACATTGTTTGAGAAGACATTGATGTTTGTGCTGCTGGTGGTGATAAAGCATGATGTGCTTGATACCATTTCCTTATTCATGTTGTGCGTTTGTGTTGACGTACATGTGAGAATACTTTGGTGTGTTGGGTGTGACATGGTCCCGAGATTCCGAAGAAGCCTAAGTCTAGGCTCTGCAGGGGTTTAGCTCAGGGTTAGTTATCATGAAGAGTTCATGGTACTAATCAGAACTATAGTTCAATAGGTTTTGATCTATGCGTTTGTGATTGGTGTACAAATTTTGTGTCTTCTGCACTTTTATTTGCCTCACATGCATTTTCAATTGGTATCGGAGCGTGTGCTCGATAAAGATTTAGTCTTGTTTCGGTAGATCTAAGGTGAGGATCAGAAGATAGCTCGGGAGGAAATACAAAGTTTGAAGGAAAAAGAGAATATTTCCTAAAAGATTTGGAAATATCCTAACAAAGTTTCTGACTTAGGAAGCCAGTGTAGCTTTCTGAGTTGGTTGTTCACCCGATGTACATAAATAAAAATATGATGTTTTCAATACTAAAGTCATTTGGGAAGTACAGACATAGATTTTATATTGATTACATCTTTTTCTGCTGCGAGACATAACGTATTTTTAGGAACAACCCATTAGCACCTGATAATACGTGGCTCAGTCCGAGTTGACACAATTCTCGGCTTTGGTATCGGTTGGCAAGAGGCCTTAGTCGGGAGGGTTGGATATTGCAGAAGGATCGGCCTAACCTTCAAACGGGCTGGACCATTCTCGGTATCCAACACTTGTGACATCTCCGATGTGGCTATTGTCCGTAGTCCGCGTCGGGGGCTTTACAAATGGTGGTATCAAAGCAAAACCACAAGGAGATGGAGCGGCTTATAGGAACTGGAATTCGGGGACGAATTCTAATAAGAGAGGGAGAATGTAATAAACCGTCTAGTCAAATAGCATGGCTGGCCAAATCCACAAACAAAGACGGGAACGGCCGAGTAAAAACTTCAGAGCGGATTGAAGAAATATCTGGAAGCAGTTAACAACGGCCAAATTGAAACGTCAACACAAGGAAAGTGGGGATGTTCAGTAATCACTGTAAAGTGATAGAAGAAGTAAAAATATGGAGTTAAGATGAAACGGGAACTAAAACGGATCAAGGAGCGGGAAGTTATGCGAGATACAAAATCTGGTGCGCGGAATGACTTAGGCATCGGGACGGGAATGTGCATTTCAGTACTGTCGCAAGTTGGGATCATCAGGTGGATTAAGAAGAATGGTAATTGGGATCAATGAGAATGGTTTATTTGGTTCAGAACAGTATGGGAAAAGTGAAAGTGGACTGTAGCTGTGACGGGACGGTTTTAACAATAAAAACCGAAACAGTTCAACAGTGTTCGAAAACCTTGTTTAGTACGTCAATCGTCTATGAAAGGGTCCATACTGACCATATTCTACTCAGGAAACAGTAAATAAAAGGTTTCCTAAGGTACAATGCGTAATGGACGGATGACGGGATGGATACTGTTCGGAACTGGGTGGGACTATTACTCGTCGCCCGCGCGAAACAAGGGGAGAATCAGATTCTTTGCACCGGAAACAACCATAATTTACACCAGTCCAGCCTAAGGGGGTAGAAACACGACTTGTCAGCCACAGGAGCAAGGAAGGCATGGATAGGACAGGTGGCAGCATCAGATTTCACTTGGTGACAAATGTTCTCCATATTGCATGGAATGTCCCATCCCTTCCTCCACTTGTCAAACCCATCCCCTGACCCTCCTGCCTATATAAACTCCCCTGGCTCAGTTATGAACATTTTCTACACTTCCTTAGTCCATTTTAGTGAGAGAAACTGAGAGGACGTTAGAGAGAGAAAGCAAGGGAGAAAAAGGGAGAAAAGAGGGTGCGACCAAGGGGGAGTCCGGAGAGTGTTTGGGGTGATTCCATGGACCATTATAGCACCGTAACAAGCCTGGGAGGGGGAAGACCGTGGACGATAACCTTAAGAAGTTAGTTAGCCAAGTTCTAACCATGAAGCCTTAATCTATCTACCTGAAGCCGAGATAGTCCCAAACCGCTTTAGAGCAAAGAAGCTTTAGGGATGGGTTAGCTAGTAAGCATGATTCGGACTTAGGAAGCCGTTGTAGCTTTTTGAGTTGGTTGTTCACCTGAAGCTAAGTATGTAAATTAAAAGATGATTTTTCCAATACTAAAGTCACTTGGGAAGTCCGGACTTAGATTTTCTAATAATTACATCTTATTTTGCTGCGAGTCATAACGTATTTTCAGGAACAACCCTCTAGCACCTGATGATACGTGGCTCAGTCCGAGTGGACACAACTCTCAGATTTGGTGCGGGTTGGCAAGCCTTAGGCATTAGTCGGGAGGGTTGGATATTTCAAACGGATAGCCCTAACCTTCGGACGGGCTGGACCGTTCTCGGTATCCAACAGTTGTGACATCTCTTGTGTGGTTATTGTCCGTAGTCCGCGTCGGGATGTTAGAGGCGTGGACTAATGAGAAGGTGTCCTTGTGACCACAAAAGACCAATCCTAACATTCACCAATACGTTTCGGTATCAGTGTCTTATTATTTTCAATTAACAAAATTATCTATGATTTAATTTGTTGTGATCTCTAAACGATCCCAAAATAGCGATATGAAAAGATCCCGAAAACAACGATCTGAAATGATCCCAAAATAGTGATCTGAAATGATTTCAAAGTCAACGATCTCAAAACAATCCACTTTACATCGATCTCTAAACGATCCATTTTACAACGATCTCTAAACGATCCACTTTCTAGCGATCTCTAAATGATTCATTCTTTACGATCTATAAACAATCTAATTTTTACGACCTAACCGGTCCATTCATTCATTAGTAACCTCCTAATGATCTGTATTTAATATATAATCAACCACAAAATGGTCGGAAGTTTTATCTTTTACCTCGTAGGTTTGAACTCTTTCATCCTTATCTTGCAGCCCCTAATGGTTCAATATCTCTTTGAGTTTCACCTCGTGAACTTAAACATCACAAACTTCTACCAAGTTTTGTTATGAAGCCTCAAATGTCTCAAACTGTTATCAAATCAAACTTTGTAGTCTGTAATGGTTCAAGCTCGTACTGAGTTTCTTTCGGGAACTCAAAAAATCTCAAGATCTCATCGAGTTTCGCCTTTCAGCCACGAATTGATTTCAATATAATGGTGCATCATGACTCGCAGCGCCACATAGGTCGAGTTTGGCCTCAGATTTTGCATCCAAGAACTTAACATATCGGGATGGGTTCAGTTTGACCCAAGCGATTGGTAATGAGTTAGGCTCAGCCTTCTACTTCACAACTCCAAAAACCCAACGAATTAAAAACAATTCTTCTTGACTTAAATGGTCAACAATAACATAAACTTAGCCTCACATTTCAAGGCGTACCATGAGCCCTATAATGTTATGAGTTCAACTTGACAAATTCTGGTCTTAAACGACTAACAATGCCATGTTACATAAAGCTCATACAATCGAGTTAAACTTGCATCAACATAAAACAAGCTAATCTCGCAAGCTTTCCAATTGAAAAAACTTTGAAATTTCAACTGAAAGCCGATTTGGCATTATACTCAAGTCAATTTGAGTCATAGCGAATCCAAACCTTAACATTGGAAGATGTCATATTATTTTGTATACATAGAGTTTTTCAGTTCTTTGATCTTCTTACCTCGCTCGAAGAATTTGGGGACAATTTTTGGATCCAGATTTATTACTAAATCGACGTCCAAATCCATTAATGATTTCATCAAATTAGGCCCAAATAAATGTATTGGATCAAGAGGCCCATGATCTCGCTATCTGCCCAATTCAAAGTTTAATGAAGAAAATCATTAAACTCACCAATGACTAAGTCAAATATAATGGCTAAGTCAAAGATCATATATCCAAAAAGATATGCACGTGCCTAGAAAGGAGGAAGTCTTCGCTGGATTTTAGGATCATGTAAAAATATACAAATTTGGACAACAAGACATAGCTAATATAAAAGACGAAGACACATACGAGAGAGGGACTTATCCCCCACTACTTTACCACTTTGTGTTATTCTACACTAATAAACTACGTCTACATGATCCAATCATGGTTCATGAAGAAGCTCATATGCATGCCGATTACGTTCCAACTCCATCGCGACTTTGTATGTTTTCAAAGTCACAAGCAAAGTCTTGTGCGATTCATCCATTTCTAAAAAAGAGTTTAACACCATAAACTCATGATTGCCATCGTTTATTTATCAACAACCTTCATTTCATTACATATCTCAATACGAGATAGAGAAAAATCACTCTTACATTATCTTTATCACACCAGTACTCTTCATACATGGTAAAAGTAATATTCCTTTCAATCGATACTCGGTTCAAACAAATCACATTGAGTTTAATTGTTTGTATGCTCTTGGAGCTCGCTACTAACTCCCAAAAACACCATCTCATTCGAGATCCTAAATAACTGAACTACGTTAGGCTTGATCACTGATGGGGTACGTAGGCAACTCAATCAATGAGTGCAGCCACAATTCCTATCTCTTCTAAGATTGTTGGACATGATCTGAATAATGGATAAATTACAGTTCGTCGATTCACTCTTATTAGAGGTCTACTCATAGAGAGTCTTACCATCGCAATCCCTAAATCACTAAAAATTATCGAGGTGAATCCTTGGTATACACCTTGGCTCCTTCAAGTCTGTCAAATAAGTCAGCGATCAAAGGAATCGGGTAGCGGTTCTTAATTGTTACCTTATTAAGTGCATGGCAGTCCACACACATCCTCAAAGATCCATCTGACTTCTTATGGAACAACACCAGTGCACCATAAAGAGCTTTGGACGATCACAGCTTCCCTATTGCCAACAATTTGTCGAGTTTCTTCCTCAACTCTTCAAGTTCCGATGGAGCCATCTAGTAAGGCGCCATTACTTGTGGTTTGGCCCCCGTCTCTAACTTGATTCAGTGATCCACTTCCCTCCTAGGTGGAAACTTCTATGGTAATTTTTTTGCCATCACGTCCATGTTCTCCTCGAGAACAACTTCAATAGCTGGCTGTATTGGCGTGGTATTCTCACATTCGCCTTCCACCTTCATCATCGCCAAAAATGTGGGTTCACCCTTTTTAAGCTTTTGGAGAGTTGCATCGCCGACAAGTGCTTCGGTCTATCATTCTTCTCTCCAACGGTAGGAACCATGTAGGGTTCTCGTTTCTCAAATATGCAAATCGAGCTGAGTGCGGGCATCGGTATTGCCATGTGCCTCATGAAATATAATATGAGGACAACTTTGAAGTCATCCATAGGCACCACGGAGAAGTTTACTGGACCGATCCAATCTCCCAGCTTCATCTTCACTCTAGCGGTACCATTAACCGGTTGGGCTTTGGCGTTCACCGTCTTCATCCAGCCCACCCCTTTATCCCATTTGATCTCGAGCCTTCTAGCTTCGTCGTCAGTCATGAAGTTGTATGTGGCTCCCGTATCCACCATCACTCGAGTTTGCTTCTCGTTAATTTAGGCCTCTATTTACATGAGCTCCTTGCTCATTGGTTTTGTAACAGACTTTCCTTAAGCGCGTTGAGTTGTAACTACCCCATCTTGCTCGATTCTCCTTCTTGAGTCTCCACATCACGATTCTCCCTAATCGCGGATAGTGACCCCATCTTTGGACAGTTCTTCATATGATGTGGCCCCTTGCACACAAATCATCCACCCCTTGGTATGAAATATTTATTCTTGGCTTCAAAATTTCTCGTCGAAAACCTTTCTCATAGTTCCTCGATGGTCGGGCATTTTCTCGGCCATAATCTCGCCACTCTCCCACACCTTTAGTCACAATCTTCTATTTTTTCTTAAATGAATCAGAGGGACCTTGAGTGCAGAAGTGAGTTAACGACTCGGCCACCCCAATAACCTCATCCACGGACTGAACTCTTCTTCTCTGCAACTCTTGTTTATCCCAATTTTTCAGCCCATCGGTGAAGTAGAACACGATTTCCTCATCCGGCATGTTAGGAATTTGCAGCATGAGGGTCGTGAATTCCTTCACATAGTCATGAATCGTACCTTTTTGTCGAAGTTCCCTCAACTTATTTTGGGCTTCATACACGATGTTTTCTGGGTAGAATTGACGCTTCAGTTTCTTCTTGAACTACTCCCACATCTCGATCCAGCATATTCCCCGTTCGATCTCCATGTGTTTTCTCCGCCACCATAACATGGTTGTGTTCGTCAAGTATGAAGTCGCGGCCTTTATCTTCGCCACCCCAAGATTGAGATTGCCGAAGTATTGTTCTATTTTCTAAAGTAAATTCTCAACTTCCTTAGCATATCTTAACCTGTTAAATCGAGATGGTTTCGGAAATCCACCCGAATTGCTCCATTGGCGATAACGGCTCCTCCATTTGCGGTTGCCTTCTTGCATAGCATCATGTCTTCCTCCACAAAGACGAGCCTTGATTTCATCCCCTCGATGTCTTCTCGCAAGGCTTGGATACAACATGTCGTTAGTTCCTTCATCAACCCTTCAAAGCGGGAGTCCAGGTCAGAGGCGCTCTGTTTAACTTCCTCCAAACCTTCAAACACATGACTCTCCAACAATTCACGGTGTACTCGACCCTCTCGAGCTTCTCCGACATCTCTCCAACCCCCAAAGCCTCCTTGGAAACACCCTTATCCCGCTTGTTTGCTCCTTGGACAGTCGTGGCCTCGGACGTCGTATTGGTAGCATCCTTGCTTCCCTTGGTACGTACAACTTAGCACATTTTCATCCCTCGTGATTGCTATGTTAGCCTCACTCAAATTCGAACTTTAGAATTTTATAAATATAAATAGAAAACTCTTAGAGAGATAAAACTTAGAGAGATATTTATATTGAGAAATGTTGGATGATTACAAATGAGGAATTCACCACCTTATATACAAATTCTCAATCCAAATGAATGGTCGAGATTAAAACGATCTAATGGTGAAGATTAGATCTAACCTAATCCATTATCCCATTATCTCCACTATCACATTCCTCTATCATTATACTCCACTACCATCATTACATTCCACTATCCCAACATTATTATTACACTCACACCACAAACCAGTATCTCATCAATTTTTAAATAATTACATTTACATTAGTAAAAATATTTAATAATTACTGAATGGATTTTTTTTTGTCAACAATTACCGAATGGATTTACTCTCCCACTAGATTTACTAGGTGTTATCCCGCGCTACGCGCAGAGTATGAGCTCAAAACTGTTGTAATTATATTGTTTTGTGTATAAGTCAGTTTTGTATTGGGTATCTTATGTTTTTGTTTGTATTTCTTTTACTCATATATTATTTGTTTAAAAACTCAATTGAGTGATTAGTTCTTTTTCTACTATTTTTACTGCAAATATAATAAATAATGCAAAATAGAAGGAGATATTATGGAGAGAATGGGTGATATCAAAACAATTCTGAATTTATATTATTTTAAATTATATCATTTAAGGCTGGAAATAAAAAGAAACTACGACATATATAATAAATAAGCAAAATTATATCTATGTTTCTTTGTTTTCCGAATACTATTGTCTACTTACTTTTAATTAAATATGGTATAAAAGTGATCAAGTTTTTTTAGATTTGTTGATAAAACGAAAAAGCCTTTGAGCGGCCCATTTCCTTTTTCTCTCTAGCTCTAGGGTTTTCCGTCGTCAGTGTCGCGCAGGTTCGGAGGCTTCTCCGGTGGCTGACGGTCTCCGTCAAAGCCGTGAGAAGCCTCTCGTGGTTTCTAGGAGCTTCATGCTGAGCCGTGGTCGGCGATTCGAACCAGAAGAGTCGCGGTTTCATCCCTACGGGAGCGCTGCAAGGGTTTCTTCGTGATGGAGCAGGAGGCGCCGGAAGCTTCAATTCGACTGATCTCGTGAGTCGCCGGTGGTGCTAGTCGCTAGAGGACGGTGACGAAGCAGATCGAGCGCAGAAGGAAGGAGATGCGAAGAGGTGCCGCGTCGTCTCTCGCGCGGAAGTCGTCGCGAGGATAGGAGGGTCGGAGCGGCGCGAAGAGGAGGCTTAGCGGAGGTCTTGGCTAAAGCTCGTCTGAAGATAGCTCGTCGGAGACTGGTGCTAGCCCTTTACTCCGGCGGCGTCGACGGATTGCGTCTCCTCGTTCGAAAAGGTAAGGCTTGCGGCGGGCCGTGAAAGACGGATCGTTGAATCGGAAAGGAGAGAGGAGAGATTGGCGAACGGTTTTTGCTACGGCGAGTGCTGCCGGTTCGGTCCGTGGCCGGCGGCTCCGTACTCGCAACCGTTGAGTATCGGAGGCGGAGCCGCCGGAGTGTCCCTAGATTAGTCGACGGTCGATTTTCAGATGTCCTTTCCCGATTTCGGTTCTTTCCGGTTTAGAGTCCGATTTCTTTTGTCTCTGGTTTAGATCGGTTTGTAACCCGGTTTCTCGCCCGATTGGGTCGGTTTAAAATATATATAAAATATTATTATTAAAAAAAAAAAAAAAAAGTGATCAAGTTTTATAAGCTTGTTTTATACTGAGTCTTATTTTCTTAAAATTTAGTACTCTTAGATTCTTGGAACTCATATATATCATCTAAAGTGCCGTTTTTGCAAATTGCTCTACTGGTTATGAGTCTATTTTTTTTTTTTTTAATTCGAGTAAATTAAAATTCAATAAAATTGTGGAAAAAACTAAAACTACTTATAAATAATGAACTCAACTCTAAGATCATTCTCAAATATCTCTTAACAACATTAGACTTTCTCCGACTTAAATTCGTCAGCGGAGCGGCGGAAATATGATGTGTCCTTAAAGAGTGACAATAGCAGTCTCGTAATTTCCGACATGTTTAGAGAGTTCCCTTTCGGTTATTTAGGTTGTTAGGTTTGGTTTTACTTTGGTTATGTTCGATTGTTAATCCGGTTGATCTCCTGTTATGGATCGGTTAGAGTATTATTAATATATTATATTTTTTTTAAAAAGGTATTTGAATAGAAAAGTCTAACAAAATAAGAAATCATAAGATATCTCTAAAGCAATCTCAATTACTTAATTTTAAGTATTTTTTCAAATTAGTATATTGTATATATGAAGTATAATGCAATTATGTAGTCTCGTATGCTCTTTGTTAGTTGCTTTTCCAGTACTCTTGATGTTCTTTATAAATTGACTTTGAAAAACAATTTCTCCTGAAGATTGATTTTTTTCGTTTCATAGACTTTGTATTATTATTTTTCGTGTTACCTTGCACTTTATATTAAAATAATAAATTGCGGCTTTGAAGAACTATAGATACAAACTTTTCGTGTTACCTTGCGTTTTATGTTGTTATATAAAGTTGAACGAACAAATGGGTTTTATGTTGTTATATAAAGTAGAAGTCAAAACTCAATCTTTGAATCCAATGGTGTATGCAAACTTGGTAAAATAGTCATGAACTCTATGAATCCTTCTTTTCCTCTTCTTTAACACAGTGGTTATTAGTAACTCTATGGATTACTGCTCCACATTCCATAACTATCGTATTTTAATTTTTAATATACGGCACTTACACCTTTAATGTTTGACCCTTACCTTTGTTGGATAATGTTAACGACCTACTATTTATGCTTTTATTCGCATTGTGCTTATCTCTGGTAAACGAATATGTGCAAATGTTTTAATGTCATTATCAAATGTTATTGCCATCCCAACAAACATCATGATAATCTAACGTCTTCCAAAGAATATATGTCATGTATATATTTATAGTATACCAGAAAAACTACTGAAACCTGAGCCCCACAACATCTCTTGTTTACCCCTAGCCTTTCAGAATGTAAGAGTTGTAAGATAGAGTTAGTTGTTGACTTAACTAATTTAAGAAACGTAATGTGAAGTAGTTTCGATGAAACCTGCTTTATGTGAGCTACGGTAAGATGCTAAATATTTGAATAACTTTTTTGTTAGTTTTAACACTGAACTTTCATTATAAAGGGATAATGTCTGGGACAAACAAATTGAAAATACCAATAGGTAGCATACAAAGAGATAAAACCCCAAAAGAAACATGTGGTCGGGGAGAGATGAAGATTAGCTCTGTAGGTATCTGCTTCCATATGAATATGGGAAAGAAGCCATAAGGGACCACCTTTAGCAGTAAATTGGGTTGTGAATGTCTCCAAGAGACACATGGTGAAACAGATAAAGAAGGAACTGCTTTTGTTGAAGCTTTGAACTTTCTGATGAGATTTCCATTATGAGGATCAATTTCACAAACCATCCCATCTGCCCCACCGTTGGATATGCAAGATGCCTTTGCTGAAGATGAAACAGCGTTGACACCACACCAATGCTAAATACATGAAATACATTAATAAAATTCCAACATCAGCTACTGATACGACATTTAAGGAGCTTCAAAGGGAAAATTAACAATGAATGGTAAAGAGACCAATTACATAGCGCTTTGAATAATAGTATGCCAAGTTAACAGATAGATTAGTAGCTTCATGAGATAATCCAACAAAAGAACAGTAAAGAAGAAGTCCGTTAGAGTTACTTATTCTCCATCAAGTGCTAAAACATTTCCCCCACCAGTTCCTAATAACAGTCTGGAAATTCCAGGTTTTCTTACTGAAAACAGCTTTGATTATTAATTCACCTCTTCTTCATCCTCCTGATTTACCCTATTAAAGTGTACTTGACACTGAAGATGGCTACCTGAAAAAAGTCACAAATATTGTACAGTTAGAATAAACCACTGAAACCAAACAAATATTTGTATCTATAAACCCCGAATAGTATATTTACCATCTTTAGTTAATCCCAAGAAAACAGATAGATAGTCTACCGAAGCTGCGAGCGTCGAACCTCCTGCCAAGTAACAACTTCCTTAGAGCCATATACAATAGAAAGTGGAAAAAGATAGAAATCATAGAAAAAATATTCTCAGACATATAAACCATGTATGACTGAATTATGGGTAAGGTAGAGATTTAAGAAGTGAGTTTGAGCTGTATATGAGGAATTAGATGGAAGATATGGGAGAGAAAGTACCTTCTCATCCAATAGGAGAATGACAATGTCACATCCCACTCTCACTCCCACCCGCTTTAAAAAAAAAAAAAGTGGACCAATTTGTTGACAAATTGGTGAGTGGAAATCAAAGGGGAAAACACAATGATGAAGTGTTATAATAAGTTGATGAGAGTAGAGAACACAAAGTGTTTAGGAAGAATTATATTAGACTCTCATAAGAATAAAGTATAATATGCATAGACTTATATAGTGATAGAATTAACCTAATTTCTAAACTAATATGGAATATAATATATTATAGATAATGGTAAATTTCCTATTCTTGGATATTCATCTTGATCCTTCCAGATTCTTTTTTTGATACAGTCGATCTTATCTCGATCTTTCAATACACTCCCGCAAGCTCATACGTGGTAACACGTATGAGATTGGACAAATCTTTAAAGTATCGGCAATATACCTTGTCATCAGGTCATCAAATCGACGTTTATACTCGGTCGTAGAGTTCTTCTGCGACGTTTATACCCGGTCGTGGGGTTAAATCGGCTGTAGTACCCGGCCGTCGGGTCGTCATCGACGTTTATACCCGGTCGTAGGGTTATTCAAGTAATAATGGACAAAATCGCGATTGCGATGTCCAGAGATAATTCGCGATTGCGAAGTAGAAAAAACAATAACTCACGAGGGCGAGAAGTCGAATCAAAAAGATGTTACCCACGAGGATGAGAAAAGATAAAACTGAACGAATCAATCAATAAATTCATGTTCAAAATCTATAACCACACTGTGGCCTTCAATTTATTGTCATAAGACATAATCAAAATCTTTTTTTTTTTTAATTAGGAAAACCAGTCACATTGGCTTCACAACGTAGAAGACTTAGTAGATAACCACAAAACTTTTTTTTTTCATAAACAAGCTATGCCATCGCTGAAACAAAAGGCAAATCACAATTTTTTTTTTTTTTTTGAAGTCAAAATAAAGAAATTGCAAACCAGCTAACAAGTAATGAAATTTGGAAGCCATTAGATAGCTCATAGAGAAAGATGAAGCCGCTTGACTTCACGTAACCATTGGTTTTTTTTTTTTTTTGAAAACGAAAAATAAAAAAATAGAAGCAGAAGCATTAGTTTTGATCCCGAGGAATCACCCGCTCTGATACCATAATAAGTTGATGAGAGTAGAGAACACAAAGTGTTTAGGAAAAATTATATTAGACTCTCATAAGAATAAAGTATAATATGCATAGACTTATATAGTGATAGAATTAACCTAATTCCTAAACTAATATGGAATATAATATATTATAGATAATGGTAAATTTCCTATTCTTGGATATTCATCTTGATCCTTCCAGATTCTTTTTTTGATACAGTCGATCTTATCTCGATCTTTCAATATATTAGAGATATATTAGGTAGCAAGATGTGTATCTTGCGTACCAAGTAGTGTGGGCCACGAGAGCCCGGATAAGAAGTGAAGCCCGTGAAGCCCAACCGAAGAATATTCTGATATATATCATACTAGATTATGGCCCGTGCGATGCACGGGCATTGTATTTCCATAGATTTATTTCAATTTACATTTAATAGTAAGACAAAGCAATACATTAATATGGAAGATTATAAAGTTTTTATTAAGAATGTGTTTCAAGTTTTATTTTAGCTAAAATATACTATAACATTATTTTAGTACAAATAAACAGATAAAAGAGGGAAATGGCTAACAAAATTTTTTTTACATTCATCAATATATTTTAAATTTGGAAATGCAAGAAAAGTAAGATTAGGAGAACATACTTTAATCATCAAAAAATATTAAGAATTTAAAAGTTTTAACTCTGTACACATTATTTTCATATAATTTGAACTCTGGATCCACATCAAAAAAATTCTATTATAAGTCTATTATGCTTTATTCTCATAGGTAAAAAAAATATTTTCTATTAATTCATTGTAACATATGACATGACCTATAATTTAGAGAGAAATATATTAATGTTTTAAAAACTCTTTGGTTATACCACAAATACCATAAATTTTTGTGAATCTACAGATACCAATATCGAAATACATATTAGAATTGATTTAAATAAACGGTGGAAGAATATAATTACTATTTTTAGGTAATATATTTTTTGTTTAAATACACAATTACTTAAGAAGAATCTTCTTTCTTAATATGATTTAAGTTTAGATCGTTTTAGAGAGACAGACCTACAGACTCGAACCTTCTAATCTTCAAAAAATGAGTAGAATAGAGTTTTTCGTAGTTCCAAATCTTAAATTAAACGTTCACATCGGTAGTTTAGATGGTCAACGCTATAGCAAATTATCTTAATTTTTGTAAGTTAACATGTATTAACATTACATTTTTCATATAAAAATATTTTAACACTAATACTATCTTTAAATCTACATGAATACTCAAAACTAAAGGTAAATGTGAATACATAAAATAAGCTAAACTAAGATTAGAAAGAAAAAAAATAATCCATTAAGTCAAGAAACATTGTCCTAAGCATTTATTTATTAGGATTGATTTTGATAAAAAAAAAAAAAAATTGAATTCAAATATATTTTCATGATAAAATTAACAATGTTATTGATGTCATATTACTACGACTCATCAAGTCTACAATTTTAAAAGATGAAACATAGTATCATAAATCATCAAGTTATTCTAAACAAATCCATAAATACTAACATAAATTTTTATCGAACATATTTATGAAACTTTTATCGGTCATTTATATTCAAATTCATAGTCATAATTATCTAACAATATTTTTATAAAAGAATTTAATCAAAGTCTTCTCATTTGGGTCATCTTTTTCTGATGTAGAGTCAATATTTTATAATATTTTTTAATTATAGAGAATTTTATAGTTAAAAATTCACATAAACTAAAAATGTTGAAAAAATAATATGTACTATACTTTTTTGGCATTATATTTTATGAGTGAGTCATTTATATATGATTTTATTAATATTTTTCTTTTTCTTCTTTCAAAAAGATTAACACATAAGATCATAATTTAAGATTAAGTTCGAAGAAAAAATTCGGGTATTATTTGATGACTTTCGTGTTAAAGTTGATTTAAATAGACAATAGAATAATATAGTAACTATTTTTAGTTATTTTTTTTAAATACACGGTTAGGTTCAGGATGAGAAAATGGTATATCAAAAATAACTTACGGATCAATATAAACTATAGACACAAACTCCAGCACTTTTTGATTAAAAACTGTCACATGGTTTAATTTGAACCATATGTTGTTAGGTTGTAATCTTAATCCGATTTGTTCAAAAATAGTCTAAAGGTAGTGTGAATCAGATTAAAGTTTTAATACATAAGTATTATCAATTTGAAGTTAGTATGAATCGGAATCAAGAACATTGTAAAAACTTATTTAAATGGAGTGGTTGTAATATATCGAGGCCGATAAAAAGTTCTTTTAGACTTGGTAGGATTAAGATTAGGTGTGAATGAGTTAGATCCGCGTTTCGTTTTTAGTTGTCTTCTAATCGGAGCTCTTGGGTTTAGTTCTTGCGGTCTGTCGTTGCCTGTATGTTTCTCTGCTTGTCGGTGTTGCCTTTCTTCTATGGAGTTGTAGCTGCCGCGTCTGTTTCTCTTTTCCACTCTTTCTTTTCCTAGAAAGCTTTATCCGTCGGTTGTGGAATATTGTGGTTTTGTTGCCCGTCTGTGGGTTTAGTTGTCCGTTTATGGGTTCTAGACTGCGGAAGGAGTTTGTTTTTTGCCGCCTTAGTTGTCCGATATTCGTTCCCGTGGGGAATGTTGAATTAGTTGGGTTGATAGTTAGTAATCTGTGGTTGGTGACTTTTGACTTTATATACAACACCAGATGATTATAAAAAAAAGAGTATTAATGTTTTTCTAACTATTTTCTTCTGATCAATATTTCTAACATGTTAAATAATTTTCATATTACAGGATAAATAGTTTATATATTTTTTTTTTTTTAAAAAGCTTATTAACTTTTGTTTCCAACGGAAAGTTCCCAGAGTGGAAGATGATTAGAAGAGTTGACAAAAAAAATAAAGGAAGATGATTAGAAGATAGCCAAAATTGGTAACCAATTAGAAATATTTTGATATGCAAATCAAGGAGAAAAAAAAGCCTCAAAACATTACTATAGTAACCCTCAACATACAAATCTTTCAAATTTTGTTTATGTTCATCTTTTTTTTTTAGTCAAACCTGTTTATGTTCATCTAATAGAAGGAATATACATAAAGAACAGAAAAGAAAAAACAAAACTCAAGAAGGAGCAGCAAGAGCAACAACAATAAGCATTTGCTGCATCGTGTAGCTACCATGTCCGTGTCACGTATATAGAAACTTGCACAACCAAAAAAGAAATGAAGAAACCAGTGGAAGAATATAATCAAATAAAAAGAACCATGTGGCTGTATGTATTTATGTATGCGTGTGTGTGTGTGGTGAGTGGCCTTTCAATGCCTTTGACGCTTGCTTTTCGCTTCATATCAGCAGGACCTGTTTCGTGCCACGAGGACCATTCGCGGAAGGACGTGAAACCGTGTTTGAGTTCCTGCATTTTTATGACAAAAAGAAAGTTGTTCAAGAGGTTCTATATTTGTTGTTTCATAAGGGGTTAGAAAATTTAGTAAAGGGAGTTGGTGAAAAGAACCTGAATTGTAGACTTCTTATAGAGGCGGGTTTCTTGGGTTTTGAGTAATGCTTGTTGTTGATGATATCTTGGAGGAATGGTTAAATTGCTAGAGGAAGTATGGCTGAGAGGAGTCACTTGTGTCTGCATATAGTTCGTCTGTGTTGTTGTTGTTGTCACGAAGATGTTGTAAGAATGTTCAGAGAGGTGTCTTCGTCTCTGTAGGTTTGGCCATGACTTGCTACTGGTGGCCAAGGTGGTGAGTTCACTCTAATCTCCTCCACTTCACAGCTCTTTGATTTCTTTGTCATGATGCTATTGTAATGAATCTACAATCACTCAAGAGAACAATTTGTCATGAATCTGCAATCACTAAAAAATGAACCGCTCCACGCTCTTCCGGCCAGAAAACCACATGAAGAAACCTGTTTCAAAGAAAGACATAATATCAACTCAATACAGGTATGTGAGTGCAAAAAAATCACTTATGGTGGAAGCAACAACTGAGCCTTCACATCAAACCACACCATGAATTTATGTACGCAAGTAACACATCTGACTCAAACAAACAAAATAAATCTTCAGGTCGGAAGGATAACAATGAGAGAATGATATACACCTAACATCGGTGACAGTTTCTTCAAGTATTGCTTGTCGAGTGTATTTACCACGGAAAGGCACCTGTGTGCATATACTTCAAGGCACGAAGCATCAGATGAAGGAAAAACTGGTGGTACGTTCCCGTCAAGTCATCATTAGCTTTCATGACTTGATGTAGGTCTGATTCCAAGAGCTCAAACACCACATAAATGTATTTAAACTCCCTCTTGGAAGGTGGTAGCATGATGATCTTTGATATCGACTATATCTTGCTGCCTTAGGAGGCAAAGAAGCTTGACCTCACGGAGGATACGGAGAGCATTTAAGATATGTTCAAATACATCATTAATCTTCTTTATGGAGACTTTCTCTCTCGTCTGTGTATCAGGAGTTGCACAAACAACTCTGTAACTTCCTTTCCCAATGACTTGAAGAATCTGATAACGGTTGGCATCACCATACTTAGTGAAAAAATCCATCTCTTTCATGTTCTGTTGCATTACCAAACTGAAGAAACAGTACCATATTAGTCAAAATTCAGTAAAATTGCGCCAAGAAAATTGAAGATCTCTGATGAATCACATTCACTAAGGTATTAAAATTCAACAGAAGAAACATAAATGAGAGACAAACCTTCTTCCCCCGACCTTGTTGTATCCTCTTCAAAGAACAAAAGAGCAAATGATTGATTCAGTTTGTATGAGACAAATGATGATTCAGGCTGTATGAACAAACAAACCTTTATATTAGCTCCAGCTACTTTCTGTAAGAACACATATAATACACAGCAGTGATTCTTAAACCCAAATCGCCGATATTGAATGAACAATTAATAAACAAATCCAAGCCTTTCAAAGCTGACCAAGACTTCTGGGTCTGACCCTTTTTGAGTCTTCAAAGGAAACGTTTTTTTATCTCATTTTCTTCTTAAAATTAAAATATTTGTACAGTGAATGGGAAAGAGACTATAAACACGAGAATCATAAAAACCATTTCTTTATCTCTCTGTTTCTTATCTTCTTCATCTGCAACCAATCAAAAAGAATCACTGAGAAAACTGATGTTCTTAGCAACCAATTAGTAGAAAGGTGAGCAAGTTTGATTAAACCAGAGAACAATACCGCAACGATTCTATCGTCTTCCTTAGTTTCCAAATCCATAACTCAACAACTTAAAAACCCTTTAGTATGAATGATCTCGGAAGAGATCACAATTAAAAATAGTGACCTAACAAAATGGCAATTCTTTGAATCACAGAAACAAAGAATTAAAATCCCAGAAACCAAAACCCTATCGAAGCAAAAAGACGATATAAAATATAAAATCTGTAGATCACAAATGATTATTTATGTCGACTTTTTTAGAAAACCTAATACACCAAAATCAAGAGAAACAAACACAACAATTTTGAATTCATAGAACAAATAATGAATCAGGATCGTAGGAATTGAAAATTGATGAAGAAAGCATGAAATTTACCATGGATCGAAGAGAGTTGCAGGGCCAAAAATAGAGAGAAGAATGAAAACGGTTATTCTTCCTTGTTTCCCCGTTTTTACTTTTCCCCTTGTTTATGCAAATTTTCAAAACTCGATCTCCATCGCTCTCGAGTCCCATCAACATCTTCTTAGAATCTCAATCTCCTGTTTGTCTAACCGCTTTTACAGATCCCAGACGAAATCGATGCTCTCCTGTTTGTCTCAACTTTTTCTTCCACCAACTCTTTCTCATCCGACGTAAACTGTCGCGCATCTGTTGAGGAATAATCCCGATGAAATTTGGAATGGAAAAAGAACATGGAACACGGGAATTGTTGATCTCATCCGATGTACTTATGAATTGAACTGGAAATCAAACACAGGCTATAGAGAATGAGAGAAGGAGATCTGCCGGCGACGATAGCTTTTTTGGAGAGAACTCGAGACTTTTTTGGAGAAAGATGGAGAGAGATAAAAAAAAATTGATGGAATAGTCATCAAAAAAAAAAAATTAGAGTAGTGACCAAAATGTTTGACACGTCAGCATAATCCTTGGTTGTGATTGGAGGATTGAAGACTTTTTCTCTCTCATTAATTGTCTTTTATATATATTAGATTCTGATAAAGATTAGATATTCTATTGTGATAAAGATTAGGAAGATTTACATTATTTGGTGTTATCAATATGTCAATGATAAACACTATATATATGAGTCTTATGAGTCTGTATCATTCAAGCAATTCAATAATATTCTATTTTATATTATCTTTCATGGTATCAGAGCATAAGATTCTTAAGGATCAAAGTTAAAGCTTCCACATTACAAGTTTTAGATTTCTCGATGGAGATTTCGACTCCGGATGTTGAAGACGATGGTAACGGAGACGACGAAGATGATGACGCCTCATCAAGACGTGAAGGTGTGAACCACTTTATGGAGATTTTATAGTTTTGGTTTTTTATCTAACGTTTTTGGTTTTGGTTTCTTTTAAAAACTATTATTTTAAGATTTGAATTGCTTAAGTGCAATATTTTTATTCTAGGTTGACGATTTTATGGTTTAAAACTTACGGGTTATTGAGAGATCTTTAAGAGATTATTAGGTTAAGGGTTAGGGTTTCACAAATATTATTAAAAAAAAAATGTTTATGAGATTTATTCTAAAGTTTAGAATTTATCAAAATTTTGGTTTTCCAAAGTTTGGAAGGTTGTTGGTTATAGTTTAACCATTACGGGGGAGTTCTAGTTGAACACTTATGTCTTTAGGTCAAAATTTAGTCCGATTTGTGGACTGTCCAAAATATGGACGTTTATTTGTGGCGCTGCAGAAGTTGCGCCCACGGGATATTATTCCCTTTTTCTATCAAGACCAAAGACGAGTTGAAGTTTCATCCCTATTTTCTGAAAACTGAAGTTTATGCTCGGAGGAGTGTTGACCTATTTTGTCCGTCCTCGACAAGTGTCCACAACAAAGGTGTTCCGCTTTGTGATTGCGGATTTCGTGTTTCGCGTCCCACCTTTGTCGTGCGGGGGATTATTAGAGATATATTAGGTAGCAAGATGTGTATCTTGCGTACCAAGTAATGTGGGCCACGAGAGCCCGGATAAGAAGTGAAGCCCGTGAAGCCCAACCGAAGAATATTCTGATATATATCATATTCTGATAAAGATTAGATATTCTATTGTGATAAAGATTAGGAAGATTTACATTATTTGGTGTTATCAATATGTCAATGATAAACACTATATATATGAGTCTTATGAGTCTGTATCATTCAACCTAATTCAATATATTCTATTCTATATTATCTTTCATGTTAATCATGGTGAGAATACAATCATTAATCCATCTTATTCACCTTATAATTTCGTCATCCACTCTTCAAGATTCATCCAACATTTTTTTTCTGATCAAAACAGTTTCTTGAGCTCACCAAAAGACAGTTTCGAGTTGCCAACTTTGAGGCCGTATAACCAGATACTCAGGCAGAACCAGATCGCGATCTTTATACCTCTGGAAAGATCTCTTTCTCTAGTTCCGTAGCTTTTTTCCGATCGTAATTCCGAGGTATATTCTGCTCGCAATCCCTCTTTGAATATTGAGCAAAATCAGTATTTTTGAAACCGAAAATCTAAACCCAGAATTGTTGGCCTGACTTCAGAGTGGATTTTAAGGCTAAATATAAGGAATCAGAAGACATAACTTATATCACTGGAAAGCCCTTGATCTTAGCTTTCTATAGCCGCCGATTTTGAGCTGATAGGAGGTATGTGCGGAACGTTATAGTCGTTTTCGTGAGAACGGTCGAATATGGTCGGAATTCTGATACGTCAACTTTAACTGCAGATTGACAACTGTTCAGGACGACCCAGATTGCGATCTTGGTACCATTGGAAATATCTATCTCTCATCTTTTCATAGACACCGGTCTTGCATCGTTAGGAGGTATGGTTCGCGAGTTATGAGCGTTTGAATAAAAGTGGTCAAAACTGTCAAAAACAGTTTTTGCAGAAACTCTAATTCCAGTTTCGGGTTGAGACTTTGTAGGACTGATTTCGATCGCGTCTAAAGGTGTTAGGAGACGATCTATATATGCCTGGATAGATCTCACTGCAAGGAATCCACAGCAATTTGCGGATCATCATTCGGAGGTATGATGCTCCCGAAATTGTACCTACAAGTTGAGAAAATATCATTTATTTCAAAACGCCCGAAACACTCTTTTCTTGAAACGCAGATTTCAATCGCGATTCTTCAACCGCCAAACGCCAGTAGCTTAAGCCTCAACCTCAGAATACTAAAAAATAGTGTTTCAACCGCAACCGCTCGAAACGCTATTTCCCAACCGCTTCAACCGCTATTTTTCCGCCGACCCGTAAACGCTAAGGTGCGGGTGGTGTTTAAGTAATTCGATACTAGTTTACCAATAGGTGATTATGCATGTTAAGTCTTGAAATAGGAATTGTTTGATTATGTGTTTTATGCTAAGTAGAAAGTATGGTAAAAGTAAATGATAATAAACTATGTTAAAAGTAAATGATGGTAAAGTATGGTAAAAGTGAATGATGGTAAAGTATGGTAAAAGTGAATGATGGTAAAGTATGGTAAAAGTGAATGATGGTAAAGGATGATAAAAGTTAATGATATTTCTGCGGACGATCGCGTACGTTAGCCCGTTGCAGAACTTTGTTTGTTGGACTACGGACGATCGCGTATGTAAGCCCGTTGTAGTCCATGCCGTGATGTTAGCTCTGCGGACGATCGCATCTGTTAGCCCGTTGCAGAGCTTGATTTATTGGACTGCGGACGATCGCGTACGTAAGCCCGTTGCAATCCAATAGGGCCGAAAATGGGCCAATGACGGGGAGGTTCCATACCCAAAACACGTGAAAGGGGTTGGCTCCGCCGTCAGTAAAGAATATGAAAAATAAAGTAAAGAGTAAAGAAGTAAAAAGTTAAGTAAAGAAGTGAAATGTTAAGTTAATAATGTGAAATGTGTAAGTATTAATAAGTGATTATATGGTGATATATGTAAAATACGAATAAGTGATTGTGTTGTGATATGTTAAGTATAATTAATTGAGTGAAGTATGACTTATTTCTTGGTTTAATATGTATAAGTACTTATTGTTTTTCGAGTATTAGGGTTCCTTAGATATCATCAACACTGGGTAACTTGTTACTCAGCCCCCCCTACTTCACCTTTTCAGGTGTCAGAGAAATTGCAGAGTAGCGGCTCGAGGTGGTATTTTCTCGGATGCTCGTTTTATCGGGATTGTGTGTTATGTTTTCAAAAAACTATTTATATAGTTAAAACATCGGTGTGTATTTGAAAGACTGAATTTAAACGAAGTATGTTTTATTAAATGATTTGAGACTTATTTAAATAATTCATTGTTTACGTTAATTATAAAATAATTGTAAAGTTCCAGTTGACTTGCCGTCTCTGCCAAGTAAGCGGGACGGGCGTCTCAAAGTGGTATCAGAGCCAGGTTAATGGCCACTCCGATTCTAACACGGAGGGTCACCTTAAAAAAAAGGAAGTATATATGTATTTAAAGTATTTTCAATTTTTGGGAAAGAGTTTTTTTTTATAAAAGTAAAAGAGCACCGGCAGTACTACACTTGAGTAAGTAAGTTTGTGAAGTTGTATTTCTTTAAGGATCTCCTAATCTTTAAGTTATCCTCACAGAATGGCTCGTGGAGGAGCACGTATGGGAAGAGGACGTGGACATCGAGGTCAAAATGAAGTCGAGAGTGTTGAGCGTACATCAAGCACAGAGCAAAGCACCCATAATGGGGATCAGATGCCAGTTCAGGGAATGGACCCTGCAGTGCTGAGGTCTGTAGTGATGGATTCACTCAGAGAGATGTTTGGACACAGACAGTTTCCGATTCCGGTAGTTGGTCACACACCAGGGATAGCTGCAGCTCAGGCCGCTGCACCACCACCTCCGCCACCTCCGCCGCCCCCTCATGGTGTCCCAGCGATGCGCATGCCCGCTCAGGATCTGAGACAAGATTATTGGAAGATTCTTAAGATGATGAGAGATTTTGGAACTGTATCTTTCCATGGCGGCTCGGACCCGATAGCAGCTGACAATTGGAGGAAGCAGTTGGAAAGAAACTTTGGATCAGTACGTTGTCCGCTTGAGTACCGAGTGACTATAGCATCAAGCTTTTTATTGGATGAGGCCCAGATTTGGTGGGAAGGAATAGAGAGAGAAGCACCTCCAGGCTACACGATTCCATGGGACACTTTCCGTGAGGAGTTTACGAAGAAGTACTTCCCCAAGAGACCATAAATGAGCTGAAGATGGAATTTCTGACCCTTAGCCAAGGGAATAAGACGGTTAGGGAGTATGAGCGGGAGTTCAGTAGACTCAGAAGGTTTGATGTTGGTGACACAGATGAACAATCACTAATTCAGAAATTTATGATGGGATTGAGATTGGACATCCGCAAGATTTGTCAGATCCGCGATTATGGAAACCTCATTGAGTTGGTAGAGAGAGCTTCTTTGACAGAGAAAACAAATGAAGCTGAGAACAAGGTGGTCAAGAATGCTCCCCAGAGGATCACCAAACCACAAGAACCGCCAAGGCAGCATCAATATGGTAATCACAGTGGTCTATCGGCAAAGATGTGTGGTATGTGTGGAAAGAGTCACAGTGGACTATGCTTGCATAAATCAGGTGCGTGCTACAAATGTGGACGTTTTGGTCACCATCAACGTGATTGTAATGTTTTTTGCGGGAACATGCAATATTTGTGGAAAGTATGGACATCGTGCAAAAAATTGCCGAGTGAGGACAAGAGGACCAGAACCAGCTAACCAAGCTAGAGAGCAGTTGCCGCCGCCTCCAAAGAGGCCAACTATTGCACCTCGTGTTTATGTTGCTAGAGATCACGAGGGTGCAGAGCCGATTGCTGGTAAGTAGTTAAAAATTTAATACTTCTTAAAATTTTCTTGCGAGAGTCTTGAAGTAAATTAGTGTTTGTGAGTCCAAGTTGCTTAGCATAGCAAATTGTGTAGGATCGGTTCTTATTGGGGAGGTAGCAGCTTACACCTTATTTGATACTGGTGCTTCACATAGTTTTGTGAGCCCATCATTCACAAAGCACTGGGACTTCAAAGGAAAAACCGTGGAACGGCCTTGGAAGATTGAGACCGCAGGAAAAGAAAAAGTGAAATCCGAGAGGTTCTTCAAAGATGTTCCGGTTGTAATAGGAGGAGAAAAGTTACTTGGGACCCTCGTGGAGTTGGAGTTGCACCGTTACGATGTTATCTTTGGCATGGATTGGCTGACTCCCCATAAAGCACTATTGGATTGCCCGAAGAACCAAGTGATTTTGCAAGACCCGATGGTAGACTCGTATTTCAAGGGGTGAAAGCACAGAGCGGGGTTCCTATAATTTCTATGATCCAAGCGGAGGAATTAATAAGCCGTGGAAATGAAGCTTACTTGGTTGTCATATCAATGGATGGAGGGGACTCCATAGAGGAATTGGATGCTATCCCAATAGTAGCAGATTATGCAGACGTATTTGAACCGCTTAAAGGACCGCCACCAACGCGAGGAGATGCGTTTACCATTGAGTTAGAGCCGGGAACAGCTCCCATCGCTCGAGCACCATATTGTTTGGCACCAGCAGAGATGGCTGAGTTAAAGAAGCAATTAGAAGATCTTACTGACAAAGGGTTTATTAGACCTAGTAGCTCGCCATGGGGAGCACCAGTGTTGTTTGTCAAGAAGAAGGACGGAAGTTTCAGGCTTTGCATCGACTACCGAGGGCTAAACAAGGTGACCATTAAGAACAAGTACCCGTTGCCACGTATTGATGAGTTGTTGGATCAACTACAAGGCGCTTCATGGTTCTCAAAAATTGACCTAGCATCAGGATACCATCAAATTCGGATAGCTGAAGAGGACATAAGTAAAACAGCATTCCGAACCAGATATGGATACTACGAGTTTGTGGTAATGCCATTTGGATTGACCAATGCCCCAACAACGTTTATGAAGTTGATGAACAATGTCTTTCGAGAGTACCTGGATAAGTTTGTGATTGTGTTCATCGATGACATCCTTATATACTCGCACAGTCGTGAAGAGCATGATGAGCATCTAAAATTTGTGCTAAGCAAACTTCGAGAGCAGAGATTGTATGCAAAGCAAAGCAAATGTTGTTTCTGGCAGAGAAAAATCGGATTCCTTGGTCATATAGTTTCAGAAGCAGGAGTAGCAGTGGACCCAGAAAAGATTACCTCCATCACCAACTGGCCTACTCCTACGTGTGCCACGAAAGTTCGCAGTTTTCTTGGGTTGGCAGGCTACTATAGGAAGTTTGTAAGAGGATTTGCATGTTTGTCTAAACCAATGACTCAACTCACAGGAAAAGGGGTGAAATTTGTGTGGTCAAAAGAATGTGAAGAAAGTTTTAGAAAGTTGAAGGAGCATTTGACTCAAACACCGATATTGGTACTTCCAAGGACAGGAGTTCCATATAAAGTGTATACGGATGCATGTGGATCAGGATTGGGATGCGTACTCATGCAAGAGGAGCAAGTAATTGCATACGCATCTAGACAACTGCGGAAGCACGAGACGAACTATCCTACTCATGATCTAGAGCTTGCGGCAGTGGTCTTCGCTCTAAAAATTTGGCGTGCTTATCTGTATGGAGAAAGAGTTCAAGTATTTACTGATCATCAGAGTTTAAAGTATGTGTTCACTCAGAGTGATTTAAACCTGAGACAGCGAAGATGGACAGAGATGATGGCTGATTATGATTTGGATATCATATATCACCCGGGAAAAGCTAACCAAGTAGCAGATGCTTTAAGCAGAAGAAAAGATACGGTGTCTAGAGCCAAAGGAATGGAGGAACTCTCAGCAACTCTTGCATGCTTAAGTTTGTGTGCCACCACAGTTCAGGAGGATGCAGTTGGCATAGAAGCATTGAACAGAGCAGACCTATTATGGAAAATCCAAAAGGCACAAAAAGAAGATGCAACTTTGAAGAGAACACTGGAAAATGATTTGCCTGGTTATGACGTGATGGCTAATGGAACAGTCTTGTTTAAGAATCGGGTTTGTGTGCCAGACAATAAAGGTTTAAAGGCAGAGATTTTGCAGCACGCCCACCAGTCTCGATTTTCGATACATCCTGGCAATAACAAAATGTATCAAGATTTGAAGAGATATTACCATTGGAACGGAATGAAGAGGGATGTTGTTAAGTGGGTATCGGAGTGCCATGTAAGTCAGTTGGTAAAAGCAGAGCGGAGATTACCGAGTGGTCTATTACAAAGCTTACCAATTCCACAATGGAAATGGGATATGATCACAATGGATTTTGTAAGCGGGCTACCAAGGTCCAAGGGTGATATACCATGGATTTTAGGGTTTTTAACCATGATATATGTGTCATTTATCGAGTCTTTTACTATGTTTTAGAGTCTTTTCAGGTGTTTATTAGGTACAAGCACATTTGGAGCATATGTGGTGATTATGGCACTTTCTGGAGCTAATTAGAGTATTTGGCCGAGAGATAGACTTCATTGTCAATATTTCAGAGCCGCAACGATCGTTGCTCTTATGGCGTCGATCGTTGCATATGCGAGTTGGGCCAAACGACGGTTTAATGAAGAATGATGAAATTGCAGTTTTGCCCAGAAGTTCCTGATATTCACAAAGAAGCCCCAATTCGTGTTTTAGGTTATAAATAGAGTTTTTAAGCCATTGTTTAGGCTACGCTTTTAACAAGCTTTTCTTACGATAAGTTTTATTCTCTTAGGAGATTCTAGGGGCTGGTTTTGTTCTCGAAAGAGACTTGATTTTGAACCCCAGTTCTTATTTGATTATATGATATTTGGTTTTCTACTTATGATATTTTCTGTCTCGATGAATATGTCTGAGTAGTTTACCTGTTAGGTTGAAGGATTCTCATTAGGGATTTCATGGAACTATAGTTTAAATCAATCTGTAGGGATTCATATCTGCTAGTTCTTTATCTAAGTTGTTCTTAATGCTTAATCTGAAGTAGCTAATCAGAATTATGATGTTAGGTTGATTAATGCAGCGGAAGTTGGTTAATTTAACTAGAAAGAACCTAGATATGCAATTAAACTTCTCGCAAACGGAAGTTTGGTTTAGGATAATTGTGAACATATCAAACTAGGAATTAAAGCTGGTTTAATCTGTTAGTTCTCGCAAACGAAAGTTTGGTTTGCTGCACTTAGACTTAGAGAATTATCGCAAAGGAATTTGGTTAATTCTATATCCGTGTTTGAGTTCTAGAACAGTTATTGATTAGATCTAGATAGATTGATTGCTTGCGTTCCTGATTTCCTGAGAACTCCTGAAACCTAACGCTTCGCCTTCTTGCTTACAAACTCACTTGATTTGCCTGCTTTTTCGTTTACTATTTTCACACCTACTTCGCTTAATTAAATTTGAACTACTAATAATCTATTGTGTGACTGAGAGTCCTTGTGGGATTCGATACCTTAAATACTACGATTGCATTAACTGTGCACTTGCAGTAGAATAGGGATAAAACTTACAGACCCATCAAGTTTTTGGCGCCGTTGCCGGGGACTCTTTAAGTTCACCAATAGACTTAGTACTAGGATTTAGACTAAGCATTCTTTTTAATTTTCTTGTTTACTCACGTTTTTGATTTTTGGGATTACAGGGATTCGCATTGCATCGATCGTTGCCTTCTTGCATCGATCGACACAAGGCGAGAACGGCGATGCCAAGATCTGAGACGTTCAATAGGTTCCACTCTATTGAACCTGTGATTCTGATTCGCGGTGAAAACGGCGATTTACGAGACCAAGAGGGTCACATATGCAACACAAAAGGTCAGAAACTATATGGGGAAGGAAACCTCATCTTGCCAGATTACCATGTATTGGTTGGGCAAGTAGCTGAGATGAGAAATAAGATAGATGACATCCACAACGTCCTACTAAGGGAAAGACAGTTCCGAGCACATGCAGAAACTGAAGGATTTACAGAGGTAAACTATATGGCTGGAGCTGATTTTTATTGACAAACATTTGGACATCAGCAGAGACAAGTTTCTAGGCATGTTCAAGGATCAAGAGATTATGGTTATACATCCTGCCTAGCATCTCCTGTACCTGCACAGACGAGCAGATTAGAGATCATGATGGAGCAGTCCATTGCAGGACAACAACATACCACAGCGTCTTTCAACTCGAAGCTTGAGAGCTTGTACACTAATCTGAATGAGAAATTTGAGTCCTTGAACACTCATATGAAGTTGCTAGATACACAGATGGATCAGATTTCAAGTTCTGCCACAAGGAAGGATACTCAGAAAGCTCATGTCGTTAATGTTCCTATTCAGGTTGACCACAGGATGGATCACGGACCATATCTAGCAGTTAAGGCTATGGAATTTGTGGAAAACAGAGAGAAGTCTGATATTGAATTCCCAGAGTTCGAGAGCTTCGACGGACCTGATTCAACAGAGATTTACATGGATCTCTTGGCCTGGATAGTTCAGACTGATACTGGACCAAGTCAAGAGGAGAAATTTGAGTTTGAAATTGTTGGATTAGACCAGGAAGCTGATGGACCCGAGACTGTAGCTGAAACTCGAGCTGAGACATCCGTGTCGATCGTTGCACCATATGCACCGATCGTTGCACCCCGTAAAGAACTAGTTTCACTTATACCTCATGGAGTTGCTAAGGAAAGAATCTACAAACCTCCAATACCATTCCCAAAAGCCCCTGTAAGGTCTAAAGATGTTGTTCAGCGCACAGTAGTGGTTGATAAGAAGATGGTGGCTCCACAGAAGTCTACTCTAACATCTTCAGAACCTAAGGCTACTCATAAGCAGAAGGCTCCGAACATCAAATCTCTGCCAAAGGTAAAGCATAAATCCTCTAAGTTTAAACCTCCTGACTCGACTGTTTTGAATGCAGAAAAAAGCTTTAAACCACCCAAGTGTCGATCCCACCCTACATTCCTTCCTACGTTCCTTGAACGACATCATGCTGCTACTGCCTACACACCACCATGGATGATAAGGCATTCATAGAGACACTCAAAGTCTCTGTTGAAACCTCCATGAGTCTGACCTCTTTCCAAAAGTCAAGCTAATGACTTAAAACAAGCGCTGAGTGGGAGGCAACCCACTGTTAGGTTTATTTGTTTTTCCTTTTTATTTTTGGTGCTTTTCTTAGGATTTCACGTTTTTATTTGCTTTTGCTAGTTTTTAGATACAAAACACAAGTCTTGAAATGTGTGACGATCGTTGCCTACATGTGCAACGGTCGTTGCAATTGGTTTAAATCGAAAATTAAGGTATGAGCTAAACCGGAATCAATCTGGTTCAACCAGCATCGGTCGTTGCTGCTATGCAACGATCGTTGCACCCACGACCAAGGTAAGTTGCCTTAAACCCTTTTTCTTCTCTTTCTTCTCCATTTTTTCGCCGCCGATACACCGAGAACCTCCAAACCAAAAATCATCATTTCTTCATCAAATTTCTTGTTTCAAAGCACTATTTCACTTATTTTTACACTCTCAATCTTTTTCTTCAACCCATTTCTCACGAATTCAAGGTAATGCTCTTCTATTTGATGATTTTCGGATTCAACTATTAGGGTTTTAGAAATTGAGAATTTTGGATCAAAATTGATGAATGCATGCTAAAATAAACATGATTTAGGTTGCTTAGTGATGGATTGTTGTCGATTTTGTGATTGGTAACACGATTTTAGAACGATTTTGTTGAACTGTTGTTTGCGGCCAAAATCGCCTAGCACCGATCGTTGCACCTGTGCAACGGTCGTTGCTCTGCGATTCTGGGGAAATGTTCGAGTACACGAAATCGCCTTGCAACGATCGCTGCCTTAGTGCAACCGTCGTTGCACGACGATTTCACAGAGAGTTTGCCGTGACTAATTTGCTTAAATTTCTGTTTTGCAGATGGCAACTCAGAATCAACCCCGCAAGCGCAGAGCAACAGCCGCAAGCGCCTCACGACAGTACATTCCACCACCGGAATGGCTGCACAGAGATTCTGATCCTCCAGAGCCATATCAGTTGGTTCATGTGACCATTGGGCCACCATGGCCAAGAGCAGATAAGGCTCGGATTCGGACTGATCGCGACTGGGGCATGGCTATCAAGAAGCTGCTCACTACGACTGATTTCACAGAGAGGCCACTACACGAGTACTGGGACGAGTACGATACACTGCTGTATAACGGTTGGTGTGGCATGGAGCTATCGCCAACCAAGTTTGCTGATTACTCGACCTGTCATGGTCTCGGCATAGACAGGCAGGTTATGGAGCTGTGCAGAGGCATTGGTCTGGGGACAATGCCAATGCAGCCTTACGATCTATACCCAGAGATGGTGAGACAGTTGCTTGCCACATGCAGGGTTGTCTACCCGAACCCGGACAGCAGGAGTGTTCAAGGAGGCACTTTTACTTTCATGTGTCTTGGCGCCAGGTATCGAGTACCCCTTCTCGATATCTGTAGGAGTTATGGGTTTAGCACTGAGCAGCCACGCACCGACATGTCCCTTCCATGGGAACCACCAGAGGCTCGGCAGTTCTGGGAGTACATTGGTGGTGGACGGTATCACTCACGGACTACACCTGTGATTCAGGTTAGGCATCCGGCTCTCAGATATGTCTTGCGTATCTTGGGACGCACTCTATTGTGCAAGCATGAGGCCAATAAGATGCGCAAGAATGAGTTGGAGATGCTATTCAGAGGACTGAGGGAGCAGTTCAGGGGTACCGATGTGAGAGACCCAGCTAGGAAAGTCAACCTGGGAGCTGTATTTGCCCATCATCTTTGCGAGCTGCAGAAGAAGCCCTATGACGGCGTGCGCAAGGAGACAGTAGGGAGTCTTCTTACTCCTATTTTCAGACACTGCAGGATCCCTATGGGGGATACAGAGTGCGTTACTGAGAGAGAGTTCCTGGATCTCAGTCACTTGCAGAGTGCTAGGTGGCTGAAGGAGGGGTGAGTATGGATTTACTTCGACCCTGAGGATACACAATATGGTATTGATCTTCCTGCTGCTAGGTTGACTCAGATTGATACAATTGATGCTTTGAGTTTCCGCCCTCCTGCCAGAGCTCGACGCGCAGTGCCTACTATGGCTCATCCGCTGGGAGAGCCTTCTACGAGAGCGTCATCTTCCTCTGCACCTGTTGCTGCCCCTGATACACAAGACATCGGTCCATATCCAGCCCCGTCTATACCTGTGCGTGAGATGTCTGAAGGTGATTGGAGAGAGCGTCAGGAAGGTATGTTTAAGACCATTTGGGATTTCTGTTGGGATTATGTCCTGAAATCACATTGTACGAACTCTAGAGATAGTTGTACTGTCGAGATCGGACAATTCATGTGGTACTGGGTAGTCATAACGTTTTGCTAGAAACCGCTTATGACAAATGAGCTGTAACTCAAATCCAGTATCATGTGAACCTACAGGGTCACACACCTAAGCAAGTTGGATATACTCTGCATGGGATAGATCATTGGCATATGGTCTGATCGATGTGTATTAGATACGCATCGAATTAAGTTTCAAAGAGGTGTATCGATCAACACCATTAGGTGCGTCGGTCGATACAAGACTTTTGTCGATCGACACCAATGGATGTGTCGGTCGACACAGTGGCGAATCCGAAACTGATGTTTCGGTTTATGACAGAGTCGATATATAAGTGATCTTATTATTCGACCTAAGATGTACGAGCCGCCCAGACAGTTTTCTGAGACAGAAAACAGAAGCTCTTCCTCTAGAAACTAAGGTCCCAAAGAGATCCGAGCACCGGCGCTAGCAACCCGGCGGATTCCAGCTTGTGTGCGTGTGGACTACGATAGAGGCGCAGCATCTGAGGCGCAGTAGATCTCGTATTACCTGATCCATCTTCCGCTGCTAAAACTCCAGGTAATCACGAGGTGAGATCATGATTCAATTAACTAGACCCTAGATCCTAGGCTATCGGGAACTCGCGAGAATTCTGAATCTGTAGAATTGGCTCGGATTCCCAACAGTGGTATCAGAGCCTTAGGGTTTTCCCATTGAATCAGTCTGTTTAATTGAATCTAATTAATTGAATTCGCTCATAATAGTTTATGATCAATAGCATGTTAGATCGATTGAAACAGAACTCCGATTCTGTGTTTTCGCACGGTGTCGATCGACACACTGGGTTTGTCGGTCGACACAGAGTGGCGAAGTTCGACAGAATCGGCGGCTAGGGTTTTTCGCGAAGAAAAACCGAAAGCCTTTTGTGTCGATCGACACACTGGGTGTGTCGGTCGACATAGAGCAGACTCGGTCGAGTGTCGATCGATACAGTTTGAGTGTCGGTCGACACATGACAAAATTCGACGGCTAGGGTTTTCTCGGAGAAAACCTAAAAGGGCCTACTGCGTCGATCGACACAGATTGAGTGTCGGTCGACACAGACCAAGCAATGGTTAATCGGTTCAATTGGATTGGACCGGTTATCATGCTTGGTTAAGTCCGAATAGATCGGTTTAAATTGGATGAATTGGTTTAATTGGATTAAACTAATTATCTCAATTAGCATAAACCGGTGGGTTAAATCAGTTTGATTAGATAATACGGTTCAATTGAATTGGACTGGTTATCGTAATCAGTTGAAACTGGTTTGAACGGTTTAAATTGGATAAATTGGTTCAATTGGATTGGACCGGTTATCAAAACGATCTTCGGTTTAGGTCTATGTCGACCGTCACACATGGGTTGTGACGATCGACATGACCGGTTCGATGAACCGGGTTAATTAAATTAACTGGTTATTGAAGTCCGGTTTTGTTTGGTAGTGTCGATCGACAGACATTGTCTGCGTCGATCGACACAGTATTCGAAATTCTGGTTATTGAACCTTGAATTTGCAGAAACCAAACTAGACTTAAACATTGATCAAAGATTAGCTTCAATGTGGTCAACTGTCAAGACTCGTCTAGTTGTGTGATGTCTAGCCAAGAGCTTGGTGTCCACAATTACATGAGTAAGGCAGGTAATAATGTTGATGGACTTGCAGTGCATTAACATCAACAATTAAATGACCTAAGAAATTGATTTGCTAAACTTTTGGGTTTAGTTTCCTCAACTAAATATCAAGTGACCTTGATGTCTTGCCCAATCTTGTCTACTGTCAAGACTCATGTTGCTGTTGGATATACTTGGAGTCCTTGGTACCCACAACAACATGAGTAATGCAGGTGATCATTGACAGACTTGCAGTGCAACTGTCAGTGATCACAAGGCAGAAAAGATTGGTTTTACTTGACTGAGCTATCAGAAGTTCTGAGCCCAGAGACATCAGAGTGGATTAGACATAGTTTGTCTCATCCACGACCAAGAGTTGTACTGAGTACAATTAGCAATGATTTGCTAACCTAGATAACCAAAATCTGAGTAAGGCGAGTCGCCCACTCGAATTTTAGTAATCTGAGGATCTTGGATCATTATATTCATAGAGGAAACATTGTTTGAATATAATGCGAGTTTTCTTATAGTTATAAGATTTCTCATCATATACATAACTAAGTCTTTGTTTTTCTTGGATTTCAGCTTATGTCTATGACTACTTTCTCGTTGCGATCCGTCCTTGAGAAGGACAAGTTAAATGGATCCAACTTCCTGGATTGGTATCGGAATCTGAGATTCATTCTCAAGCAGGAGAGCAAGGACTATGTCCTTGAGAAAGCTCTTCCAGAAAGGCTTGGGACCAATCGCTCGCGTGCAGTGTATAATGCTTGGAATAAGCATTATATGGATGTGGTAGATGTGCGTGGTCTGATGTTGGCTACCATGAACTCATACTTGAAGAGTCAGTATGAGAACATGGAGTCGCCAATAGAGATGATCACCAGTCTGAAACTGAAGTTTCAGGATCTGGCACGAGTTGAGAGATTCCAGATGGTGAAGTCTCTCACTGGGTGCAAACTACCAGAAGATGCTCCAGTCAGTCCTCATGTCATTAAACTGATGGGTTACGTTGATAACCTGGGGAGACTGGGATGTCCTGTCAGCTTAGAGTTGGCTACTGACATCATTCTGCAGTCACTGCCGTCTAGCTATGACAAGTTCGTTAAGAACTATATCAAGAAAGGCTTGACGAAGAAGTTGACTGAGCTGCATAGCATGCTCAAGACAGCAGAGCAAAACATCAAAAGGGGTAAAAGATTTGAGAAATCTTGTATAGAAAAGGGTGAAGGCAAGGCCGTCCAGATTTGGAATCAGGATAAGCCTGTGTCATCTTATAAGCCCAAATCAAGCCCATCTGGTGTTAGTAAATGCTTCTACTGTAATGAGTCGGGGCATTGGAAGAGAGATTGCCATAAATTCTTGGAAGATTCACAAGAGATGGAGAAGATGTATGGTACTTCTTCTTCAGGTATTGTGTTATTAATTCAAGTTCTACATAAGTATTGGATGCTTGTTGTGGTACTGATATTTTTTGAAATATGCAGGACCTAAGCGACAGTAGAACGTTGAAGAAAGGACAAGTGGAACTACGTGTCTGGTTGAAGCAATGGTTGCTACATAAGCCGTAGAGATTCTTCACTTGTAGGAACCTTTCATACTTGGTTTTAGAAATTAAGTAATTGCTACTATGTATCTGCCTTGTGCAGAAATGTCTTTCATTTTCTTTTGAGAATTTGGATGTTTTTCATTTTGATAAAAGACAAGTTTTGTTCTTTGGATCTTAATGAAATATTCTATGGTAGCACCCCGTTTAAAATGGGTTTTATATCTTAAACCAGCAGAAGTTAAATATAACACAAATACTAAAGGTTTAAGTCTGATGACTCAAACTCGATTTTCTTTGGTATAGTCATTTAACCACAAGAGTGAAGCGGATTCAGTAAATCCATAGGTTTTGGACTCATTTGATTGTAAATCAATTGAGACATGAATCCTGCTTGCTGGACCAAATGACTGAGGCCCATTTAGCAGAGCTAAAAGGAAACGGGCCAGAGGCTTATTGGGCCCTACACATACTGATGTATGCGGCCCAACTAGCATTATTGCCAAAGGAAATATTATGTACTTCATTACTTTATTGATGGATTCAATAAGCATGGCTGTGTTCATTTGATGAGACACAAGCTGGAATCCCTTAAGGGAGTTCCAAGATGAAGTGTAGAACCAATTTGACAGAAGTATTGAGATCCTCGATTGAATCGCGGAGGAAAATACTATAGTCAAGAATTGGGTGATCATCTGAAAGAATGAATCAGATCTTATTGTTGAAATTGTGTCCAGTAATCTCGGTACTGTCTCTAGAAAGTAAGAGTATGTCAATGATCAGACATAAGTCATATAATACTGGGGGTCATGATGGCTTGCTAGAGTCCGCTCATGATCTATAAGTCTTGGACTTATTGCCTCTATTATATGATCCCATATGGGTCACACGCCTAAGCTAACAGGAAAATGTGTAGGAATGGCTTAGCAGAAGTACGGTAAAAGTGCCAGGCATTTACTGTACTTAGAGAGAATAAAAGGTTTTAGCCACCGTGTGTCGATCGATGCACATGATGTGTCGATCGACACAGTGCGCGAATGGCCAAATGGCCCAAGAGGAACCGGACGAGTTTTATAAATAAAACTCGAGTCTGTTTTCTTCCAAAAACCCTAGCCCCAGCGCCGAAACCTCTCTCTCCCTGCGCCTCCTATCAGCTCGGTCTAGCAGCCATTTTCTGTGATCGCGTGTGTGAGCCTTTGGAGGATTCATCTCTCGGTGTTTCTCTGATCTCTGACCTGTTCTATCTCCTTCCGCTGCAATTAACAGGTAAAAGGTGAGATCTAATCATTGTTTCTAATCAAGAAGAACCTAGATCTGCATGTTTAGGTTGATATGAATCTAAGAATTGAATCAGGATCAACTAAACAATCCTTCAGTGGTATCAGAGCTATTGGTTCTGGTTTTTCTTGTTAAGATTCAAGTTTAGGATTGTTTTCTTGTTTAAGAAGTGTTTTGAATTAACTACTGATAAGAGAAATCACTTAAGCAACAAGGAATTGAAACCTAAACACACTTGAAATCGCAAATCCAAGCTATATTGATTTGGAATGCGATTTTCATAAATCAGTATCGGCTGTGATCGCATGGATCGATCGATACGATCGCATGGATCGGTCGATACAACCGCGAGAGATCGACTGCAATCGCATGGATCGATCGAACGATCGCATGGATTTCGCATATCTCGGCCAAGCCTGCTCAACGCGTGAACGCATCGATCGATGCGGTTGATGAATCGATCGATGCGGTTGGTTCATCGATCGATACGGTTGGGTTTAAGGCTCGGTTTAGAATTTTATTAAAATTAAAACGTCACGGTTTAATAAACAGACTTAATAAATTTATTAAGTTCTGGTTAAACCGGGATAAGAAATCCAAAGTCGAAAATTGGATTTTGTGCCTAAACCAGGATTTTCTAATTTGATTTGGTTGGACCAAATAAATTGAGAAAATCCGGTTTAGTAAATAACCGGTTGACAATTGTGGTCATCGTAGTAATTAAAATTTGGTTAGACCAATTTTAATGAACCAGACCGGTTATGTCATTTAATTGGACAATTGGGTCATGTCTTGGACATGGACCAATTCTTGGGCCTCGGGCCAAGAAGTTAAAACAATTGGGCCAATTATTTGAGTCTTTCTTCAGATTAATTTAAAATTTATTTTATAAAATTATAAAGTCGATTTTAAATTAAAGTTTCCGAAATTTTGAAATTAGAAAGTTTCTTAAAATAGAAGTTTCTAGATTTGCGGGTTTTGGATTTTAAAGAAATTTCTAAAGTTAGAAAGTTTCCGGTTTTAGAAAGTTTCCAATTTTAGAAAGTTTCCTAAAATAGTAGGTTTCCAAAAATAGAAAGTTTCCCGAAATAGTAATCTTCTATTTTGGGAATGAAATTTTAATAAACCTACGAACCTCAAATAATATCAAGCGTTGGATGTCTTGCCCAGTCTATGTCAGCTGTCGAAGCCCATTCAATTGTATTCATGGCCTTACAGTGTGAGGGTGTCTACTTTTGCGTGGATAAGACGGTTTGTGATTCATAAATGTCATTGGGAGTCCCAGACATTAATGATTACATGACTGTATAGTCTGGTTTTCTTGACTAGGCCATCGGGAGTCCCGGGCCTTGAGACATCAGAGTGGATTGGGCCTCGGGCCCAGATTCACAACCAAGAGTTATATCACGGATATAATTAGCCGACATAGGGCTTACCGATATAAGCTGAGGTTTGGTGACGGCCAGTGGCCCACTTTAATCTTAGTTATATGTGGATCTTGGAATCATTATATTCTATTGAGGGTAACTTATGTTATTGAATATAATGCGTGATTAATCATATTAAATATAATATGAGATTAATCATATTGAACATAATAACTAATAACCTTTTTATCTTATATATTTCAGCTATGACTACTACAAGCACACAAAACACATTCTCAATCCGGTCTGTTCTCGAGAAGGAGAAGCTGACTGGAACGAACTTCCTGACGTGGTCAAGGAACTTGAGGCTGGTCCTCAAGCAGGAGAAGAAGGATTATGTCCTTCGTGATCCTCTCCCCGAGAGGCCTGCTAACAATGCCGCCAGGACTCTGCATAATGCTTGGGAAAAGCATTCGTCAGATGAAAATGATGTGTATTGCCTTATGTTGGCGACAATGACTGGTGAGCTGCAAATGCAGTTCGAGAGTGTGTTGTCACCAATTGAGATAATGGCAAGCCTGAAATCGCTTTTTCAGGAGCAGGCTAGGACTGAGAGGTTTCAAACAGTTAAGAACCTCTTGGACTGCAAGTTGGCTGCGAATGCGGCAGTGAGTCCTCATGTCTTGAAGATGATGGGTTATCTCGATCATCTTCAGAAACTCGACTGCCCAATCAGCCAGGAACTTGCCTGCGACATCATTCTGCAGTCATTACCTGCAAGCTATGATCAGTTCATTCTGAACTTTAACATGCATGGCTTGAGTAAGACATTGCCTGAGCTTCACGGAATGCTCAAGACTGCAGAGCCCAACTTGAGGAAAACCGCCAAGGACCCCAATGTGCTTATGGTGCAAAAGGGCAAGGGGTTTAAGAAATCCTCTGCTAAGGATAAGGGAAAGGCCAAGGCTGTCCAAGTCGCGGACAAGGACACGCCAAAGCCCAAGTCCATGGCTGGGCCAACTGACATATGCAGGTTCTGTAAAGAACCAGGGCATTGGAGGAGAGAATGTAAGAAATTCCAAGAAGGTCTAAAGGAATTGAAGAAGAAGACTCTCGAGACTTCTTCGACAGGTATTTTTGTTATAGAAGTTAATACAACTACTTCTGATAATACCTCATGGGTTATGGATACTGGTTGTGGGGCTCATATTTGTACAAATATGCAGGCACTCAGCAACAGTAGAAGGCTGAAGCAAGGACAAGTGGAGCTACGAGTTGGGAATGGAGCGAAAGTTCCAGCACTAGCTGTAGGCACATACTTGTTGTCTTTACCTTCGGGATTGATTTTAGAACTCAATAATTGTTATTTTGTACCTGCTATAAGCAGGAATATTATTTCAATTTCTTTGTTGGATTTGGAAGGTTATGATTTTTCAGTTAAGAATAAATTATGTTCCTTCAATCGCAACAATTTGTTCTATGGTTCTGCCCCTCTTACGAATGGGCTTTACATACTCGATCAATCCGCGCCAGTTTATAACATTAATACCAAACGGTTCAAACCTAATGAGGAGAACCGAACGTTTCTATGGCATTGTCGTTTAGGGCACATCAGCGAGAAACGCATCAAGAGGCTCCATTCGAATGGACTTCTTGGCTCATTTGACTTTGAGTCATGTGAGAAATGCGAATCCTGCCTGATGGGCAAAATGACACGGGCCCCCTTTAATAAACCTAACGAGAGGGCCAGTGACTTATTGGGCCTGATACACACAGATGTGTGTGGCCCAATGTCCACAAATGCAAGAGGAAACTATCAGTACTTCATTACCTTCACTGATGATTTCAGTAGGTATGGATATGTTTATTTGATGAAACATAAGTCTGAATCGTTCGAGAGATTCAAAGAATTCCAAAATAAAGTACAGAACCAACTTGGCAAAAGCATTAAGGCTCTTCGGTCCGACCGAGGAGGAGAATACTTAAGCCAAGAATTCAGTGATCATCTAAGAGAGTGTGGGATCGTATCCCAACTCACTCCTCCCGGAACACCTCAATGGAATGGTGTGTCTGAGAGGAGAAATCGGACCTTATTGGATATGGTTCGATCTATGATGAGTCACACAGACCTTCGAATATCCCTTTGGGGATATGCTCTGCTAACAGCAGTGTTCACTCTAAATAGAGCACCATCGAAAGCAGTAGCAAAGACGCCATATGAATTATGGACTGGAGAAGCTCCAGTGCTGTCTTATCTCAGAATTTGTTGTTGTGAAGCCTATGTCAAGAGATTGATCTCAGACAAGCTTACACCAAAATCTGACAAATGCTACTTCATTGGTTATCCACGGGAAACCAAGGCTTATTACTTCTATCTACTTTCCGAGAACAAGATCTTTGTTGCCCGGGATTGTAACTTTCTTGAGAGGGAGTTTCTCTCTAAGAAAGACAGTGGGAGTAAGGTACTGCTTGAAGAAATTCAAGATGAACAGGATACTGCTCAACCTAATGAGGAAGAGCAGCATGAGGACCTACAAGAAATTGTAGAGCCTGAACCTGTAGTACCTGAAGTTCGAAGATCCGGGAGGATCCGTCACGAACCCGAGAGATATCAAGGATTCCTCGTGACTGACTGTCATGATCTTCTGATCATTGATGGTGATGAACCATCGAACTTCAATCAAGCCATGATGGGCCCAGATTCCTCAAAGTGGCGCAAGGCCACTGATTCCGAAATGGACTCCATGTCGGTCAACCAAGTGTTTTCGTTGGTTGATTTACCCGCTGGTGTAAAAGCCATCGAGTGCAAATGGATCTTCAAGAAGAAGATTGACGTGGATGGAAATGTCCAGATTTATAAAGCCAGGTTGGTGGCAAAAGGTTTCAGACAAGTTCACGGTGTGGATTACGATGAAACCTATTCACCAGTGGCTATGATGAAATCTATTCGGATTCTACTAGCAACTGCAGCTTTTCATGATTATGAAATTTGGCAGATGGACGTGAAAACCGCCTTCCTGAATGGTATTCTGGAAGAGGATGTGTATATGACACAACCTGACGGTTACATAGATCCAAAGAATGCTGGGAAAGTATGCAAGCTTCATAAATCCATTTATGGATTGAAGCAAGCATCGAGGAGCTGGAATCTTCGTTTTGATGAAGCGATCAAGCAATTTGACTTCATCAGAAACGAAGAAGAACAATGCGTGTATAAGAAAACTAGTGGGAGCAAGATAGTATTTCTTATTTTGTATGTCGATGACATACTGCTTCTCGGAAACGACATTCCAATGCTGAAGTCCGTAAAGGATTGGCTTGGAAGTTGTTTTTCCATGAAAGACATGGGTGAAGCCGCATACGTTCTTGGAATCAGGATCTACCGGGATAGATCTAGAAGGCTGATAGGATTGTGTCAAGATTCATACATTGACAAAGTCCTGCAAAGATTCAGCATGAAGGATTCCAAGAAGGGCTTCACGCCAATGGTACATGGCACAACGCTAAGCAAGAAGCAGAGCCCTACGACGGCTGCTGAGCTTGAGCGCATGAAGAATATTCCTTATGCATCTGCAATAGGATCTATCATGTATGCCATGATCTGTACTCGTCCTGATGTTGCTTATGCATTGAGCATGACGAGTAGATACCAGTCAAATCCAGGTGAAAACCATTGGATTGCCGTAAAGAATATCTTGAAGTATCTAAGACATACTAAGGATAAGTTCTTAGTGTACGGTGGAAGTGATGTGCTTAAAGTCAGTGGATTCACGGACGCAAGTTTCCAGACAGACCAAGATGATTTCCGGTCACAGTCCGGTTATATCTTTTGTCTGAATGGCGGTGCAATCAGTTGGAGAAGCTCCAAGCAAGACACCGTTGCTGATTCCACTACAGAAGCTGAATATATCGCCGCCTCAGAAGCTGCGAAGGAAGCTGTTTGGATACGAAAGTTCATTATTGAACTAGGTGTGATACCAGATGCGGCTGAGCCTCTGGCACTGTTTTGTGACAACAATGGTGCTATAGCTCAGGCAAAGGAACCAAGATCACACCAGAAATCCAAGCATGTTCTAAGAAGATTTCACTTGATACGTGACATCATTAATAGAAAGGAAGTCAAGATCAGCCGAGTTCAGACAGATGATAACGTCGCTGATCCGTTGACAAAGCCACTCCCAAGGCCTAAGCTCGAGTTTCTGACTGAAGCTGTAGGCATTAGAGACATTGAAATGTAATCTAAATTTGAGTGGGAGTTTGAGGGCTTTTATTTAGTTATTTGATATGTTCTTGTAAAACATTCTTATGTTTAATGAAATTATTATTTCAAGATTATTTTAGCTGTGATGAAATAATCGTTCCAAAGTGATATAAACCATTTTATAGGTCATCGAAGTAAGTGACTTGATCTTGAGTCATCAAAGTCATTTAGCTTGATCATGAGACCCTATATTTGATAGATGGATTATATCATCTTGTCCCTAGTCGAAGGTTGTTGAAATTGGAACACCAACAACCGTGAGAGACTGGATTGGTATGTGACTTGTGACAAAGTCTCAGTGTGTCATAGATGCGCGGCATCAAAGTAAATACATAGGTGTATGTTGGGAACATACGACCGGACAAGACCCGATTATGAGAACTCTTCAGGATATTTATATCTGTGTCATAAGAGATTCTCACTACGACTATAGAGTATAGTCCTTAGACCTGAGTTCGCATGCATGTGACTGCACATGGACTGATGCACTTTGATCATTGTCTAACGCTATCGTTCTGCGATAGTTATAAGGACCTTGTTTGGGTACATCATGAAATGAGTAGTTTACAGTGATGGAACAAAACGGAATTCGTCCCTCCAATATAAATGGAGTGAATATCTCTAGGCCAATCGGAGATTTGAATACTGGAAAATGCATGGCCATGCTCAAACGGACTGTCCCGAGTCGTTTGGATTGTCAGTATCAAATCAGAGTCCGATGAACAAGATTAGGCTTTATAAGGATGACACCAATCTTGCCTTATGACTAATCGAGATATTGTGACAAAAGGATTATGAATACAGAGATTCCAGTACAAGTGGGAGATTGTTGGAATTGTGTCCAGTAATCTCGGTACTGTCTCTAGAAAGTAAGAGTATGTCAATGATCAGACATAAGTCATATAATACTGGGGGTCATGATGGCTTGCTAGAGTCCGCTCATGATCTATAAGTCTTGGACTTATTGCCTCTATTATATGATCCCATATGGGTCACACGCCTAAGCTAACAGGAAAATGTGTAGGAATGGCTTAGCAGAAGTACGGTAAAAGTGCCAGGCATTTACTGTACTTAGAGAGAATAAAAAGTTTTAGCCACTGTGTGTCGATCGATGCACATGATGTGTCGATCGACACAGTGCGCGAATGGCCAAATGGCCCAAGAGGAACCGGACGAGTTTTATAAATAAAACTCGAGTCTGTTTTCTTCCAAAAACCCTAGCCCCAGCGCCGAAACCTCTCTCTCCCTGCGCCTCCTATCAGCTCGGTCTAGCAGCCGTTTTCTGTGATCGCGTGTGTGAGCCTTTGGAGGATTCATCTCTCGGTGTTTCTCTGATCTCTGACCTGTTCTATCTCCTTCCGCTGCAATTAACAGGTAAAATGTGAGATCTAATCATTGTTTCTAATCAAGAAGAACCTAGATCTGCATGTTTAGGTTGATATGAATCTAAGAATTGAATCAGGATCAACTAAACAATCCTTCACTTATGAGATATGATTCGATTGATGATGAGTCACATGAATCTTCCATAACCATTTAAGAATACGTTCTGAAATGTCTATGTTCACGCTAAAAGGTTTCTATCAGAATCAGTGAAAAACACCACATTGGATGTGGACTGGGTGATTTCCAAATTTGTTTTTCTGATGAATTGGGATTGCAAGGTTTGTATAAGACAGCAGTCAACAAACAAACTTGAATCCATACTTGATAAGTTCTACCTCGCTGGTTGTCCTGAGGAAACCAAGGCTTAGTACTTTTGTTGCCCAGAACTGTGTCTTTTAAGAAAGGTGATACTTTCAAAAGGAACAGTGGGAGTAAAAGTACACATCGAAGAAATTCGATAAACACAGTAACCTGTTCAACCTGTTAAGGGAGAGCAGCGGTGAGACCTACAAAGTGCTGTAGGATCTGCACCTGTGGAGCCTGAAATTCGCAGATCCGAAAGGATCCGTCACTAACTCGAGAGTGATATCTCGTAACCAATTGCCGTGATCTGTTGATCATTGAAAAGTGACGAACATGCGAAATTCGAAGAAGCGATGGTGAGGCCCAACTCCGAAAATTGGCTGGGTATGCATGTTAGTTTCACCGATCCATTTCTGGATTGAAACAAACATCTTGGAGTTGGAATCAACATTCTGACAGATTGGTCAAAGGTTTTGACTTGATCAGAAAGAAAAAAGAAACCATGCGTTTACAAGGAGACTAGTGGGAGCGTAATGGCAATTCTCACACAGTATGTAGATAACATACTTGAATCTCACAAACGACGTTCCGACGCTAAAGTCTTGTCAAGATTTAGGTCGGAAGTCAAACTTAAACGATAGACATGGGAGTAGCCGTGTGAATTCTTGGAATAAGAATCTATTAATATAGATTAAGTAGGCTAATTGGATCGTATCAAATTCCTTATGTTCATAAGGTATTGGACAGTTCAAATGTGCTTGATTCCAAGAATGGCTTCATACTAAAGGTCTTATGGCAATTATCCAAGCGAGATGCAGTGTCTTGGACACTGGCTGAGCTGGTAACAATATTAGCAAGAAGAAGTGTTTTGAACACTGTCTGAACTAGTATTAATGAGTGTGATTACTTATGCTGATGCAATGGAATCCATCATGAATGACATATTTTGCGCTCGTCTAGATGCAGCTTAAGCATAAAGCATGACGAGAAAATACCAATGTACTACGGTAATAGTCACTGAATAGTTACCAGAAATATCCCAAGTGTTGAGAAACACTAAGGATAGGTTCGTGGTGAACTGATAAAGTGACGAACCAGTTGAAAGTAGTTTGTCGGACAAAGACGATTCCCGGTTCCCACCTGGTTATGTCTCTTTGTCTGAATAGCAGTGCTAACTGTTGGAAAGGCTCCAAGCAGTAGACCGTAGAATAGTGCTTTTATCTGAATGGCGGTGTAATTTGTTGAAATTGTTTCAAGCAATAGCACCGCACTCTCTCCCACAACCTAAGCACGGAATTTATTCTGTTGTTGTAGGTGTAAGATATCTGAAAAGATGATCTTGATTCCAGTGGGAGTTATTTTAGTTATGTTGTAAACTTTACATAGACATGCTTTGGCAGTGTTTGTGTAAGTTAAAAACTGACATCAGTATTATTTAATTATTGGATAATTAAATAATAGTCCCAAAGTACTTTATGGTCATCTGATAGGTCATCAAGTTGAAGACTTGATCATGAAACCCTATAAGTAAAAGATGACATAAGTTATGATTTTCCCTAGTCAAGGTTGTTAAAATGGGACACTAACAACCGCGCAGACTAGTATGTGAGGTGACTGTTGGACTAAGTTTCATGGAGTCAATGATATGATTATCACAGTCAGTCACATAGATATATGTTGGTGAACATATGATCGGGCATGACCCGCTTAATGAGAACTCCACAGGATAGTTATATATAAGTGTCATGGGAGGTTCTCATTACGACTATAGAGTATAGTCCTTAGACCTGAGTTCATCATGCTTTCTAGCATATGAATTGGTGCGCTTTGACCTTGTCAAACGTCGTTCCGTAACTGGCCGCTATAACGGCATTGTTTCGACGTATCATGAAGTATGTGTAGAAACAGGGATGGAACAAAATGGGATTTGTCCCTCCTGTATAACGGGAGATAAATATCTCAGGGCCCATCGAATATTTGATACTGAGAAAATGCATGGCCGTGCTCAAACGAGGTGATTGTCAGTCGTTTGTTTTATCAGTATGAATCAGAAGTTCGATGAACATGATGTTGGCTATAATAAGGATGACACAGTCTCTTGCCTTATGCCATATCGAGATATAGAGACGAAGGGGTTATAGGAATAGGTGATTCCAGTACAAGTGGGAGATTGTTGGGATTATGTCCTGAAATCACATTGTACGAACTCTAGAGATAGTTGTACTGTCGAGATCGGACAATTCATGTGGTACTGGGTAGTCATAACGTTTTGCTATAAACCGCTTATGACAAATGAGTTGTAACTCAATTCCAGTATCATGTGAACCTACAGGGTCACACACCTAAGCAAGTTGGATATACTCTGCATGGGATAGATCATTGGCATATGGTCTGATCGATGTGTATTAGATACGCATCGAATTAAGTTTCAAAGAGGTGTATCGATCGACACCATTAGGTGCGTCGGTCGATACAAGACTTGTGTCGATCGACACCAATGGATGTGTCGGTCGACACAGTGGCGAATCCGAAACTGATGTTTCGGTTTATGACAGAGTCGATATATAATTGATCTTATTATTCGACCTAAGATGTACGAGCCGCCCAGACAGTTTTCTGAGACAGAAAACAGAAGCTCTTCCTCTAGAAACTAAGGTCCCAAAGAGATCCGAGCACCGGCGCTAGCAACCCGGCGGATTCCATCTTGTGTGCGTGTGGACTACGATAGAGGCGCAGCATCTGAGGCACAGTAGATCTCGTATTACCTGATCCATCTTCCGCTGCTAAAACTCCAGGTAATCACGAGGTGAGATCATGATTCAATTAACTAGACCCTAGATCCTAGGCAATCGGGAACTCGCGAGAATTCTGAATCTGTAGAATTGGCTCGGATTCCCAACAATTTCTTGGGCGGCTGCACTTGCAGGAGACAACCACAGGTTCACCAGCCCGTTCCAGGACCTTCTCGACGCAGACAACGATCTCCGACTCCTACTTCCTCGAGTGGTACTGATCGCATAGCTGAGGCAGGCGATGACGCTGAGCTATATGGTGGGATAGATGATGTGAGCGAGTGAGATTGATCTCCATTTTCAGACATTCGGTTCTGTACTCTTTTATCTTTTTCTTATTTTTCTTTGCACTTTTTCCTTTTGATTTTTAGGATGCTGTTGTTTTTGGATGATATGTTTGATTTGCTACGTTATTTGCTTCGATTTTACTCTGTTTTCAGTGTTTTCAGCTTGCAGGATTCGAAATTTGATAGATTCCAACGGACTAACCTGCTAACTTGCTGACTGATCTGATATACGCATTGCAGCGATCGTTGCTGCTATGAGAAACGATCGACACTCAACGAAAAATCGCCTAGCAACTATCGATGCACTATGTGCAACGATCGGTGCTTGAGCGACAGAGGTAAAATACGACAGAAATCAACACATCCATCCACAATTTTTCTTTCTTTTTACCGATCCTTCGCTTGACACTACTGGGGACAGTGTGTCTTAAGTGTGGGGGAGGTTCTACTAACTTCCTTCTTTTGTTTTCTTAGTTATTTTAAAAATTTTCACTGTCATGTTTTATTGAGTCAAAATTGTTTAAGTAAGAAACAGTGAATTTTTGAGAAGTTTTAACAAGACTTGCAGGAACTTAAGTAACCATTGGGATGAAGTTGCAGGATCTATCTCTGACTATTAGAAAACCCAGACACAGATCAACCTACTGGGAACACCCACATCACTTCAGGTATCAGAGGATCCTTTTACTGACTTCAATTTAAAAATGACTTAGATTTCTCACCTAAGGGCTTGGTATACTTTGTGTCGGATTTCCTTGTTAGTTCTGACACAGCCTGTCAACCTATCCTATTTAGTTCCCTTTTCCCCTTCTATAAAGTAAAAAAAAATATATATATATATATGATAATAAACTGAGGATGAGTTAGTAACTCTGAAGTGGTCATGGGAATGGTAGCTAAAACTCTCATATCCTGTGCATCCATGGAATGTGTCCAAAGTACACCCCATAACGGGAAGAACACTGATAAAAAAATAAAATGATACCCAATGTGGGAAAAATCAGTTGTTAAGGAAGGGAAAGAGAAGAAAGGGACTAGAGAAAGATAGTATGGTGGTCTAGAGCTGATAAGGTAAGAATCCATGTGCCCTTTGATCGATACTCCTTAGGTGAGACCGCACTTAAATACTTGCAGAAGTCAGTAGGGAGAATTTGAATGCTTGAATGTGATTGTGGAGTTTACTTAGGACAGTTGCTAAGTGTGGGGGAAGTACATGTTGGTCTTCATATCCTGTGATTGATTCTTTCAGTGGTTTACTAAGGGGAATCTGAGTGTTGTTGCTTCTATGACAAAAAGAGTTTCTGAAAGTTTTCAAACCTCTTGACTACATTTAGTTCTTTGTTTTGCTTGAGGACAAGCAAGAGCTAAGTGTGGGGGAGTTGATATACCATGGATTTTAGGGTTTTTAACCATGGTATATATGTCATTTATCGAGTCTTTTACTATGTTTTAGAGTCTTTTCAGGTGTTTATTAGGTACAAGCACATTTGGAGCATATGTGGTGATTATGGCACTTTCTGGAGCTAATTAGAGTATTTGGCCGAGAGATAGACTTCACTGTCAATATTTCAGAGCCGCAACGATCGTTGCTCTTATGGAATCGATCGTTTCATATGCGAGTTGGGCCAAACGACGGTTTAATGAAGAATGATGAAATTGCAGTTTTGCCCAGAAGTTCCTGATATTCACAAAGAAGCCCCAATTCGTGTTTTAGGTTATAAATAGAGTTTTAAGCCATTGTTTAGGCTACGCTTTTACAAGCTTTTCTTACGATAAGTTTTATTCTCTTAGGAGATTCTAGGGGCTGGTTTTGTTCTCGAAAGAGACTTGATTTTGAACCCAGTTCTTATTTGATTATATGATATTTGGTTTTCTACTTATGATATTTTCTGTCTCGATGAATATGTCTGAGTAGTTTACCTGTTAGGTTGAAGGATTCCCATTAGGGATTTCATGGAACTATAGTTTAAATCAATCTGTAGGGATTCATATCTGCTAGTTCTTTATCTAAGTTGTTCTTAATGCTTAATCTGAAGTAGCTAATCAGAATTATGATAGGTTGATTAATGCAGCGGAAGTTGGTTAATTAACTAGAAAGAACCTAGATAAGCAATTAAACTTCTCGCAAACGGAAGTTTGGTTTAGGATAATTGTGAACATATCAAACTAGGAATTAAAGCTGGTTTAATCTGTTAGTTCTCGCAAACGAAAGTTTGGTTTGCTGCACTTAGACTTAGAGAATTATCGCAAAGGAATTTGGTTAATTCTATATCCGTGTTTGAGTTCTACAACAGTTATTGATTAGATCTAGATATATTGATTGCTTGCGTTCCTGATTTCCTGAGAACTCCTGAAACCTAACGCTTCGCCTTCTTGCTTACAAACTCACTTGATTTGCCTGTTTTTTCGTTTACTGTTTTCACACCTGCTTCGCTTAATTAAATCTGAACTACTAATAATCTATTGTGTGACTGAGAGTCCTTGTGGGATTCGATACCTTATATACTACGATTGCATTAACTGTGCATTTGCAGTAGAATAGGGATAAAACTTACAGACCTATCAGAGGGCAACAACGATGCTATTTGGGTGATTGTGGATCGACTAATGAAATCGGCTCATTTCTTACCCATTAAGATGTCAGATAAAGTTGGCAAATTGGTCGAGAAGTATCAGAACGAGATCGTCAAATTGCATGGTGTTCCAGTGAGTATTGTTTCCGATAGAGATCCGAGGTTTTCGTCAGAATTTTGGCAGGCCTTTCAGAAAGCGTTAGGAACCAAGGTGCACATGAGTACCGCATATCATCCACAAACAGATGGTCAGTCAGAACGGACAATTCAGTCACTTGAAGATATGTTGCGAGCATGTATGTTTGATTGGGAAGGTTCTTGGGTACGTTATTTGCCTTTGGTTGAATTCGCGTATAACAATAGTTATCATGCAAGCATTGGTATGTCGCCATACGAGGCACTATATGGGAGGCCTTGTCGCACACCTTTGTGCTGGACCGAAGTGGGGGAGCGAAGCGACATGAACATGGAACTCGTCCAAGAAACAGTAGCTCAGGTAGAGTTGCTCCGAGATAGGCTTAAAGAAGCCCATGATCGTCAAAAAGGGTATGCAGATAAAAGGAGAAAAGATTTAGAGTTTGCGGTGGGTGACGAGGTGTACTTAAAAATGAGGACTTTTCAAGGAGCAGATAAGTGGAGAAAGTTAAAGAAGCTTAAGCCGCGATACATGGGACCATATGTTATCACCGAGAGGATCGGAGCAGTCGCTTACAGATTAGACTTACCTCCAGAGATGTCAGACTTCCATAATGTCTTCCATATCTCGGTTCTGCGAAAAGTTGTCCGTAAACCAGAATTGACCATTTCAGAACGGCCAGAAGATTTGGATAAAAACTTGTCGATTCCAGCAAAGCCAGTAAAAATTTTGGACCGTAAGCATGCTCATGAGAAGGGTGGAAAAGCATGGAGAGTACAAGTATGCTGGGAACAAGATGGTATTAAGGAAATAACTTGGGAATCAGAATAGCGGATGAAAGCGGATCACCCTGCGCTTTTTAAGACCTAGTGGGATGAGGGTATAACCGTTCAATTCGAGGACGAATTTTTTTTGAAGTAGGGGAGAATTGTCACATCCCACTCTCACTCCCACCCTCTTTAAAAAAAAAAAGTGGACCAATTTGTTGACAAATTGGTGAGTGGAAATCAAAGGGGAAAACACAATGATGAAGTGTTAATCATGGTGAGAATACAATCATTAATCCACCTTATCCACCTTATAATTTCGTCCTCCACTCTTCAAGATTCATCCAACATTTTTTTCTGATCAAAACAGTTTCTTGAGCTCACCAAAAGACAGTTTCGAGTTGCCAACTTTGAGGCCGTATAACCAGATACTCAGGCAGAACCAGATCGCGATCTTTATACCTCTGGAAAGATCTCTTTCTCTAGTTTCCGTAGCTTCTTTCCGATCGTAATTCCGAGGTATATTCTGCTCGCAATCCCTCTTTGAATATTGAGCAAAATCAGTATTTTTGAAACCGAAAATCTAAACCCAGAATTGTTGGCCTGACTTCAGAGTGGATTTTAAGGCTAAATATAAGGAATCAGAAGACGTACCTTATATCACTGGAAATCCCTGGATCTTAGATTTCTATAGCCGCCGATTTTGAGCTGATAGGATGTATGTGCGGAAAGTTATAGTTTTTTTCGTGAGAACGGTCGAATATGGTCAGAATTCTGATACGTCAACTTTAACTGCAGATTGACAACTGCTCAGGACGACCCAGATTGCGATCTTGGTACCATTGGAAATATCTATCTCTCATCTTTTCATAGACACCAGTCTTGCGTCGTTAGGAGGTATGGTTCGCGAGTTATGAGCGTTTGAATAAGAGTGGTCAAAACTGTCAAAAACAGTTTTTGCAGAAACTCTAATTCCAGTTTCGGGTTGAGACTTTGTAGGACTGATTCCGATCGCGTCTGAAGGTGTCAGGAGACGATCTATATATGCCTGGATAGATCTCACTGCAAGGAATCCACAGCAATTTGCGGATCATCATTCGGAGGTATGATGCTCCCGAAATTGTACCTACAAGTTGAGAAAATATCATTTATTTCAAAACGCCCGAAACACTCTTTTCTTGAAACGCAGATTTCAATCGCGATTCTTCAACCGCCAAACGCCAGTAGCTTAAGCCTCAACCTCAGAATACTAAAAATAGTGTTTCGACTGCAACCGCTCGAAACGCTATTTCCCAACCGCTTCAACCGCTATTTTTCCGCCGACCCGTAAACGCTAAGGTGCGGGTGGTGTTTAAGTAATTCGATACTAGTTTACCAATAGGTGATTATGCATGTTAAGTCTTGAAATAGGAATTGTTTGATTATGTATTTTATGCTAAGTAGAAAGTATGGTAAAAGTAAATGATAATAAACTATGTTAAAAATAAATGATGGTAAAGTATGGTAAAAGTGAATGATGGTAAAGTATGGTAAAAGTGAATGATGGTAAAGTATGGTAAAAATGAATGATGGTAAAGGATGATAAAAGTTAATGATAGTTCTGCGGACGATCGCGTACGTTAGCCCGTTGCAGAACTTTGTTTGTTGGACTACGGACGATCGCGTATGTAAGCCCGTTGTAGTCTATGCCGTGATGTTAGCTCTGCGGACGATCGCATCCGTTAGCCCGTTGCAGAGCTTGATTTATTGGACTGCGGATGATCGCGTACGTAAGCCCGTTGCAGTCCAATAGGGCCGAAAATGGGCCGATGACGGGGAGGTTCCATACCCAAAACACGTGAAAGGGGTTGGCTCCGCCGTCAGTAAATAATATGAAAAATAAAATAAAAAGTAAATAAGTAAAAAGTTAAGTAAAGAAGTGAAATGTTAAGTTAATAATGTGAAATGTGTAAGTATTAATAAGTGATTATATGGTGATATATGTAAAATACGAATAAATGATTGTGTTGTGATATGTTAAGTATAATTAATTGAGTGAAGTATGACTTATTTCTTGTTTAATATGTATAAGTGCTTATTGTTTTTCGAGTACTAGGGTTCCTTAGATATCATCAACACTGGGTAACTTGTTACTCAGCCCCCCTACTTCACCCTTTCAGGTGTCAGAGAAATTGCAGAGTAGCGGCTCGAGGTGGTATTTGCTCGGATGCTCGTTTTATCGGGATTGTGTGTTATGTTTTCAAAAGACTATTTATATAGTTAAAACATTGGTGTGTATTTGAAAGACTGAATTTAAACGAAGTATATTTTATTAAATGATTTGAGACTTATTTAAATAATTCATTGTTTACGTTAATTATAAAATAATTGTAAAGTTCCAGTTGACTTGCCGTCTCTGCCAAGTAAGTGGGACGGGCGTCTCAGACAATTCCCATGAACCCATTTTTTTCTTTAAGTTCTGTATATCCCAAAAACGAATTAGGCGACCAAATGTTGTGATGACCGTCCCAGGTGGAGAGCGTCGAAGGCGACATACAGAGAGAATGAGGAGTGATGGTGGCTCATCCTGTATATGGCTATTTATTGGGAAATTTGAGGCTTAGAAGAAACGGCTGGGAGTGGAAAGGTAGGGTTCATTGAATGACAACGAAGATGAGGCGTTAGGAAGGAGTTGAGAGGCTGGAAATCGTACGATCTGGGAGAATTGATTGATAGGCGGTTACTCCATATCAATGAGGAAGCAGAGACGATTTAAGGTACAGAGGGAGGAGAAGCATCGTAGACTAGTACGTTCATCGTCATATATGGGCTAGGTTTAGGTAGTGGGCTCAGCATCTCAAAGTTTTAATTAATTGTAATTGAAATCGAAAAAGGCTCAACCGAAAACAAAGGAAAAAGAGTGACGTGACTGCATAAAAAAATCTCTAACTATATAATAGAGCTGATGTGGCATGTTCTTAGAGAGTTTGGTTTGGCTGAGGTGGACATCCTCAGGAGCCTCAATGATCTCTTATTATATATTAGAACTAGTGGTTATTCCACGCTACGCGCGGATTGTATATTTATATATTTATACTATTTATTATTCTTCGTATATTTGTTACCTATATTATTATTTTGTATTTTAGTTTTTATTTTTATTTTTTTATTCTTGACAATGTTTTTTATATTGTAGTTGTTTTATTGTTCTTAGATGTTTTTATATGATTTATTTTATATTAATATTAAAAACACATCTTATAACTCATGTTATCCAATAAAACAATATTGTTTTGTTAAATGTAATAATATCAAAGTAATTATAATATATTGTGGCTTGTTTTGTAAGCAAAGATGCATAGAAATAAATATTATTGGTAGTTTGTAACATTGAGTAGTTTATTACGTAAACTTTATTTGTATTGTAAATTCTGGTCCATTTTTGTGATGGTGATAAATCTTTTTCTGATTTTTCTAGTTTTGTCTATAAGTTTATCGAAGAATTCAAGACTCTATGACGATTACTAATCTAAATATAAATCATGTATTAAACATAAAACATGATAGAAAATATAATTTCTCTCATTCAATTATCTAAAACATAATATCTATATTTATTATAACTATTTTTTGGTATTTTGGCTATAATCTTTTGGTTGTGTCTTTCCTCTTAAGAGTATCTTCAATTTGTGATCGATGTGGCCAACAATAAAAATATTTAACGACAAAGAGCTAAAGTAATATAAGGTGAACTTAAAATACATAATAAATTTTCTGAAAATTGATATATCTAGTGATTGTCCCGAATCCCGGATATGTTATTTATAGTTTCAAATTCCTTAATATATGATCATCAAATATTAAAATATTAAAATAGATTAACTGATCAATGAAATCACTATTTAGTGTGACAAAATATTTATAGCTTGACTGTTATAAATTTAGAAACAATTTATTGTATGAATGAAATATTCAACATAAATGTATAATTTAATTTTGGGTGACATATTTAAAGTTATCTTTTTTAACCAATGTATTTCTATCTATTTACATAAGTTTCGTTATGGTATCTTGTGTTAAAAAAAAATATATTTTTTTCGTAATAGCTAAATTTTGTTGGATCGGATTGTATGCAATGTTGTTCCTAACTTTTATTTTCTATTTTCAGAATATGTAATAATAATGATATGATTTATGGAGATTGTCCAACATAAAAGAAAAAGGTTCCACAAATTTATATGATCCTAATAATACTCTTTCGTTGATGAATTAACCAAGAAAGTTACATTAGATATTTTAGAACCTCTTGCACAAAAACACTTAAACTTAACCTTAGGACAATAACTTGCCCATCCTCTTAAAACCTCTGATGAGTAATTACATTCCTCGTTTCGGTTTCTCGCTTACCACCAGATGCATTAACCATTTCCGACTCTTGTATGCACCTCTTCTTTTGAATTGATCAGCATGAATATATTGTATATTATCCTGTTCGATGATTTTAATAACCAAACAGAAGGCAAAACCATTAAGTAGGACTGTAGGAGTGATGCCTGTGCGTGAGAAAAACAAATGAATTCAATATACGGATCAGTCCCAGATTTCAACACCTTTAAATTGAAGAGATGGAGAATAAGGTAGGCGATATCGTACATATGGGCCACACTATTTCTCTAGCCAGCATTTTTTATAGGTGAGAATGTTCAACAGAAACGAAGAACACAAAGCATATCTTAAGTAATAAATAAACTTGTTTTCACATTAATACGATAGGACTTTTTTATATATTAAGGTTATAACCATGAACATGGTTATGTCTTTAGTCTAAATCATAGTTTACCTGATTGTTCTTTGGTTGTGTTGTATATATAGTCTATTTTTAAAAATATCACTTATGTTCCTGATAATAATGAGAGCGTTGTAAGAAGGCTAAAAAATTTGGAATGAAGTGAAAACACGTAAGTACAAACCTTAACTGTTCAGGGTCACCAGTGAAAGGTGTTCTTCCTATCTTAGGTATAACAAAGTTACTTCTGCAGGCCAAACGTCTATCTTAGGAGCTTGGTGCTATGATTTGAAGCAAACCTGCGCAAGCGAATTCAGTCAAGAACAAACCCTGAGAATTAGCTTTCCCAGCCTAAATGTTCTAATGAGTAGTTCAGGCCTGCACCTTTATTCTCAAGGCACGAGATTCATATATGATTTAAGTAGTAACTTGGAAGCTTAACGGTGTTAGAGATAGTTATAGTTGATGTACCTCTGGAGCTCGAAAGCATTTGGTTCCTGAGCAAGGACCTTGTTTCTTCTTAATTGCATCCCTTATCAAAGTCTGTAAAAAATTTATCACGGTTTAGATTGAACTCTGATTAAAAAAAGAGTTACGATTACACAAAAAAAGCAGCTGTTTCAAGCTGACCAGATAAAGAATCAACATCCCTTGTGGCCCAAGTCGTCTCATCAAATCAACATCTTGACAAACTTGTTTTGCTAAATATGAAAGATCGCAAAGTCTACCTCAAATGGTTGATCTAGAATCGCTTGAAGTTCTTGATCTGTCTGGATGCTCTGAGCTCAAGAGTATACAGAGTTTCCCACGAAACCTGAAAGAGTTATATCTTGTTGGCACTGCTGTTAAAGAACTTCCACCGCTTCCCTGGAGTTTAGAACTCTTGAATGCACATGGTTGGGTGTCTCTTATATCAATTCCTTTTGGTTTCGACAGACTTCCTAGGTATTACACATTCAGTAATTGCTTTGCTCTTTCTGCACAAGTGCTCAGCGAATTTATAGTTAATGCTCTGACTAATGTAGAACGCATCGCGAGAGAGTAACAGCCGGTATTTCTCTATCTCTCTATTTCTATCTCTATGTTTCTCGCACACATCTTTATATCTTATATATTTTGCTTTGCGGCAACTGGAAGTCAACAAATTTCTGGCTTTCAGCTTCATTGTGCCTTCGTCTTCAAGTAAACAGTTCATCTGTGATCTGCATCCAGAGTTTTTTTATTATACATTGGTTAGCTTTTTATTTCCACACCCCATTACCAGAGAATAATTTCCCTTAAAAATAATTGAACATCATTCAGTGTCAACAAATATCTTCAGAGGTAATTGACAGTGATGTTATTAAAAGGTCATTGCTCTCCCACTTCTGAGACGTAGAAGATGAGTTGATTTCAAAATCTGAAATCAAATATTCAAATTGAATCAGACGGCAATTTGTGTCTACAGAACGACATAAATAGTTTAATGCTAGAATCGGAAGATTTTATCACAAGATTTTATAAAACATGTCGTTCAGAAATTCATACCTTGAGTAGAGACCAAAATTTTGCAAAGCTTAAGGGTGTGAGTTGGTAGCTTTCAACTAATTTAGAGCCCACTTTCAGAATCCGATCTCCTTCTCGAGTGAAACCGAGATCATACTCCGTCGCCCTTAGATTCCTTTAACAGAACAGGAAAGAAAAATAAATGATATAAGAGAAAGAGAAAGGGGTTAATGACTTACATAAATCCGATGAAACATATTCTCCATTGTTACAGCTCAAGAAATAAAGGCAAAGGAATCGATCGCTTTCTTGTGAGGCTGAGGAGAATTCTCAGGTATTTTACATTCTCACTCTCACTGGAAAGAAAGAGAAAAAGAGACTTAGCCTTTTCAGCCTGGCAGTGTGTAATTCAATCTCTGTGGATGGAACGAAACAAAAGATTGCATGGGGCGAACTTCAACAGTGGATTCCATCAAGTTGCAGGTGGATCGTACTATTAGAAATTATATAGAGACTTACAGGAGCACGAATCCATCTCTGACATCATCGATGTTGGAAATTTGGTTCAAGTCAACTGATCTTAGTGCTTCTCCTCCTCTCGGCTCGCTGGGCCATATGGAAGATGATGAATCGGAACAACACATGAGATGTAGGCGAGGACATTTGGTGGAAATTAATTACTGTTATAGAAATTGGGTGAGGATCATAAATGATCGGTTACAAACTTAGAAAGAGTATCGTTAGGAGGTTTGAAAAGATGCCTCTTTTGATCTTCATTTTGGTTCAGTTATGATCCATTTTATGTTTGTTTCTAGGTATTAAAACTTTGGGCCAGACCCAATTTTTATGAAAATTGTAGCTAATATGACACGCATCTTTTCTTGATACATTTCGTAACTGATGACGTGTCACTATTTTAAGAGAAGTTTTATGCTGAGGTGGCCTATCTCTAGAGCCTCAATTAGCTCTTATTATATATTAGAACTAGGGGTTTAACCGCGCTACGTGCAGTCTGTTTGTTTAAAATATAGACAAATATATTTGTTTTGGAATAGTAATTTAATTTATTTATTTTGGGGTCTGAACATAACTTATGAAATATCAGTTAATATTTTGACAACCAATATTTTGACATAAGAAAATATATTAAATCAAGGAATGTAATTAAAAAAGTTTAAACGGATGGCTTCGAATGCATCTTCTCATCAAGTTCTAAACACCTTTCAGATTAAAGTTTTTATCTTTCTTTAATTTGTGTCTTTCTTTTTTAGATGCATGGAAACATTGTTTTAATTTTATTTAAAAGCGCCATTTTAAGATGTTTACCAAGATTATTATATTGATTATGAATCCATGAATCTTCTTTGCTTATCCAAATAACTCCACTTGTTTGTAGAGAATATATATATTGTACGTTGCCTATGTTTTCAGTTAGATTTGATAACCAAAATTATAACGGTTAACATTTGCAGCCCCAACTCTATATATATTCGACTATGTAAACATTCTCCACAATATCAATTTTGTTGAAAATGATCTATTAAGTTTTGAGAAACGTAGCTTGTTTTATTAGCGAAAATAACAAAGTGAAATGAAAAAATCAATTGAATGGAAAATTCAAGGTTTTATTAATTTTTTGAGTGGGTTATATTTTTTTGCTCTGTCTCCTATTATCCACTATTTTGTATAAGAATGCTAAGTTAGTAAAATACGTGTAATTGATATTATGTAGACAACATAAAGAAAAATGTTTCCACAAAAGTTTAAACTTCACTCTAAAGAAGTATGCATTCATTTAAGAATTTCTTAAACGTTCCCCTTGACTCAGTGTTGTTTCTTCCTCTTATATTATCCTATTTTACTTCAAAATCGGATGGTTTTGGTTATAAATTTGGCATGGCTAACATTGATGTAGATCGATTCTTCCCTATTCGAAATCAGTCGCTTCCGGTTGTGTGTATAATATTTTCCTAAAGCAAAATATTTTGAACGAAGTATGTAGAAGTATAATCCATAAGTAAGCTAAACATTAAAAAGTAATTGGCTGTGTATTTTCTTCGTAGGAATAGAAAGCGAAAACTGGAAAAAACACTTGACCATTCAAAAAATATTTGGAGTGATTAACGTCATATTTTTATGCATAGTTAATTAATTTTCATTTTTTTTTGGAAAATAACATGTCTAAAAGAATGCTACGCATTGGTCTTTTTCACCAAATAAAACTGAATTTGATTTACAAATACATTTAGACGATAAACACCACACATTAACATGTTTACTATGCAATTGAACATCTCCTTTTTCCTATACAAAACAAAGCACTTGCCATCACAAATATGAGTTTGTAATTTGGTTCTCGACCTAAACCAATCATACCTCGAAATCTTTGACCCACTTATTTCTGGTTTGAAGCTATTATATACACTTATAATAAGATAAATCAATCTCTAAAGCTAAATTGTTAGAGACTAATTCAAAGTTTCAAACCAAACCGAGTTTGTTTGTCTCTAGCCAATTCAAGTCAGGGATCCCGATCGTTCTGCGGTTTGATGTGTAACAAAGATCATGATCATAATCTCCAATCACAATTTATCTTTTAGTCAGTAGAGTAGATAGGCAGAGAACAAACTACTTTTAACAGAAAATCATCGTGGAGATAGGTGAATTTGTTAAAGCTAGCATGAAAGCTCAAGAATATTTCAAAACTCAGGAAGATGCAACATATCATATAAGAGGAAGAATGATTTCTTATCTCTTGATCTCAGCAAGGGGAAAAAATGGAATAGAAGATTTTCGCATACTTGACTAAAAAAGGGATCATAGTCTATGCACAAGAGAATTGCATTCTTCGTGTACGTTAATTTAGCAATCTCCTAGGTGATATCTTCTGCGTCTTCCTTCCCCTTCCCTTGTTTCAGGTATAAGATACACCGAACTTGGTGAGAGTCAATAAGAAATCAAGATGGTGACGTACAAAGTGGAAAAACATGAAGTACCAGATCTAAATTTATCATAAAGGGTAGATACTTAAGATTGTACTCTCTGAAATATGGTAAACCCTATGCCATCACTTAGTAATTGTAGGAATGGCATATACCTGCAATTCTGCCGGATTCACAAAACTACACACATAGAAGACCGTTCATCCATTGGCTGGAAACTTTGTCCCGTATGCCCCTATATGTCAGAAACTAATCCACTATATCCCCCACTAATCTGTAATGCCCCTCCTTTTAATGAAAGGACGAAAATACTCTTTAGCTTTTTGAAATGCAAATTCACTGCTTTTATGTACTTGATCTCGATCCCCACCCTAATTGACCCATTATTACTAGTATTACCCGGTATTATTCGGTATTACCAGTATTACCTCCACTTGTAGTAGTACCGATATTACCGGTATTACCCGGTATATTACCTCCACTTGTAGTAGTGCTGGTATTACCAGTATTACCGGGTATTACTCGGTATTACCAGGTATTACCGGTAATACCAAGTTGGTAATACTGGGTAATACCTGGTAATACCGGGTAATACGTATTACCACGCTCAAGGGATTCGAACCCTGGGCGCGCGTCGCACACATGTACGCGTGTAAAGCTCCCACCACTGAGCTACCGTGTTTTTCAACAACCACTATCCGATTTAATTATATTTAACCCTTACAACCACTCATTAAGGGTAAAATTGTCATTTTGACATTAAAAATATAACAGGGACATTTCAGATTGTTGATAGAGATATAGGGGCATATGAGATTATGTCTCCATTGGCTGCAACAAACATAAGAGAATCAAGGAGAATAAGAAAATGAAGCTTGATATTTAGACTACACACATTTAGACTACCAAAATGGTTTAAATTTAGATTGTTACCTTCTCCCTAGATTACCACATTCGTCCACCTCTTTGCATGAGAATTTCAGTCAAATATAGATAATCTGCGAAGTTATATAAAAAAGACTTTTGTTTATAATCTACGGATTCAGATTTTAAAATTGTACCTTAGTTAAAGCACTTAGAAAACACGCACCTTCAGTCTTCCAAGAGAATGATTTAAACGGTGACAGTGAACATATACAACTTTAGCAAGACCCCAAGCGCGAGCTACATAAGTAAAATGCTGACCATTATCAAGAACCATCTCTCTTCTGCAGAGTTATTATGTTCTTTGAGGATCAAAGCCACAAATGTAGCATACATGAATCCAGATAAACCCGCAATCACCCATCTGAAGATTTGTAGAGGCACAATAGAGACAATGCAGAGAGAAAAAGGGGAAAACAGATTTTTTGTTAGTCTCGGGTTTTCACAGTCGAAGTCTCGATTGAGAGTCAAAGAGGCATCGTAAAGTAACTTACCCATCATCTCACTTGTTAATTTTACCAATGCATGGAGACTATATAAGTTGGACACTGGTGTAAATGGTATCTTCTTCATTTTTTGATGTGATGTGTATGAGAAAAGTTACCAAAAGTTGATTCATATATCCTAATCCAGCTTGGAGAAACTGAAGACGGGTCTGGCACCTGAAGATCACGCAAGCAGGCAAGCCTCAAAATAGCATCCTTTGTTACGACATTGTGAAACCATTTGTTTGTTGCTCCTAGCATGACCAGTGATTTACCATCCAAAAACCTTGAGATGTATGCCCATATATCTTGCTCAAACCTGATTTGGCAGAGAAAATAAAGAACGAAATCAGGAATCTGACGCAGAGAGAATTAGATCTAAGGATCCTAATTCGAAACTGGAGAAATTATAGCAATCGGTTTTCAAAATTCCTCCTCGTTGTATTTGGATTCAACTTTTAGATGTTTGAAAGCGAGAAAAGACTGATACCAGTAACCACACGGTCACGAACAAAAACCGATCTCAACTATGTTTATCATACAACCTAATTGGTTTCGTTTCCAGAAGGTGTCAAAGATGATTGATCGAGTTCTACAATTCTATATTGTAGATCCATAGAACATAGTAAGACTAAACGCTAAACAAAATTTTCAAAATCAAATTGGAGATCAGCCCAAACTCATATTTAAAAATTCGTTCATCAAATCGAAATTGCTTGTAGTTTAGAGGGGGAGAAAAGACAAGGAGATTCTGGAACGGTAAATATAAGCAGAGGACGGAGGAGATATACAGCCATGGATTCCTCTGAGGATCTTCCCCTTCTTCTCGTCGCTCGGAATCAAATCTTCTCTTCCCTCTACCATAATCGTTGCGTTATTCCGTTCTCCGCTCTGTGCACTGATCTCCTCTTCCCTACACCATGCAATCATGTTATGCACTAATCTGATGGAAGCAGATGAGGGTGGAGAACGAATCGAGTCCTTCAAAAACTGAAACTGATCTTTGTCGATCGAGATTTATGAATTATGAATGACAAGTAAACGACGAAAGAGCCTTTACTTTGAGAGATTTGCCACGTGTCTTCTGTTTGGAGCTTTTTATTAATCCCACGTGGACACTTCCCGGAGCTTCAAATAGCTCCTTTTATATATTATAACTAGGTGTTATTCCGCGATACGCACGGACTGTATATTTAAAATTGTTTGTAACTATATTGTTCTTGATTTTGTATTATATACAATTTTATATTTTTGTTTGTTTTCCAATACTCATAATTTTATATTATCTATTTAAAAAAAAATTCTATATGGTAAATAAGTTTTATTTTGATTCCTACTATTTTTTGCAACAAATATATAGAATATATTTCTAAAGAGCATGGATGATGTCCAGAATATATTTATGTTGGCTATATATTTATAGTTTTGTTCCTCTTCTTGATATGAGAACGATGGTATCGAGTAATTTTATGGATCTAGAAACATTTTGTATTTATCTAATATAATAGTAGATAAATAAAAAGTATGATTTTTACCTTTACGCTAATGTAAATCAAGTTGGAAATGCATTTTTTTTTTGCATTCGCAAATGGGATAAGAATATTGTTTGAAGAAATATATTGTACAATATAACTCGATGCATTTATGTTCGTTCAATACCATTTCTTATTTATTTGTTAGTTTATGTACCATTGTCTTACTATATTTCACTCAATTAAAATATTTTCTCTATTATTTTAAATTTTCATTTTATGGTGAAACATGGTTTATATCATCCTGAAGTAACAAATCACAAAATATTTGTGTTAACCAAGTTGGTGGGTAAATACAACCTGGAAAAACAATATGATAGCATCTTTTGTAGCTAAAGGATGAGTATCTTTTCTAGTTAAACACATGAACTGTCTCATTACGAGTCCACTTTACATGAAGGAATTTTGATTGTTTGTATTTGGAGTTACAATAGCTCTTCAAATGTTTACTTTATTAATACATTTATTTTACGTAAAACAAACTTTTATTGAAAAAAGATTGAAACTATTTCACTATAAGAAAAAGGCTTTTCTTAGCGGCTGAATAACGTTATCTAACAATACCATAGCGTTTTAACAAGCGTTGTATCATCGCCCGTCATAATAGGTCAGACACTTTAGATAGCGGTTTTTTGTTCTGCTATCATATTTTCATATACTATAGCGCTTCTTTGCGTGCAATTAAATACTATATAATAACATTTAAAACGTTATTTTTTATCATTTGTTTTACTATAGCACTCGTATTTTGTTATGAGTTATTCATTTCAAATTTTATTTGTTTTCGATTTTATTTGCTTTCTATAGCATTTGAATTTGGTTAATAAATTTTGAATTTGGCTTTCTACATAATTAAAAAAATACATTCAACAAACAAAAACGATATTCATTGATATGGTAAAACAAACCTACAAAGTATCAAGAAACACCAAAATGATAATCTTCATGTTCATAACACCACAACAACAATATTCCTAGGTAAATCATTATAACCTAAAATCTTCTAAGACTGCTGCACTCATTCAGTGGCTGCAGTATGAGTGCGGGGGATGGAATGACCAGACAACAGAGATATGATACACAAAGAGTGTTCTTCCCGTATAGGATGTCGTAGCATCCGCAAAACATCAGGTACACTCCAAGCAAACTTCGGTTAAGAGTCTATGTAGCTGGAGCAGCTGTTATTCTAGCCAAGCCACCACTAACAAAGCGCACAAACGGGCTGCTACTCTCATTTCCTAAATAACTCTGTAAGACAGGATTCAAATATAAAAGCTGCAAAAAAATGGTGTAAAGCTGAGTGACAACTCATGATAAACTGCAACAGAAGACACATACGAGTATTATCATGCTGATCTTCTCTTGAAACCTCAAGGAGAAAACGCCTATCAAGTTCTTAAAAAATAAATGACCTCTCATACTTCCATAATAGTCATAACTTAGACACCATTACAGAATGAAACCCATAAACAAAAGAGATAGCATTTACCTGGCATTTGCACTGCTGAAGATAATCCAACTTTGACCTCACACCTAAACAAAGGAAACATGAAATAGAATATCAAGAAGAAAATCATATCTCTGTACAACACTCCACAAGACAAAAAACACACAACCAATTTACCAGCATTCAAAGGCAGAAGAATAGAAAATCACTTCTTATTGTAGTTTCTTCTCTACATAATGGTACAACAAAACGTGTTGGACAGAACAAGTAACATATTAGAAGCTAACATGTTTCTTCTTTCGGGAAAATATGTTCTCTCTCGATGTATGTGCAGACGTTTCGAGCTGTATTTGTGCAAAACTCAGTAGATGTTCTCTTATAGTTGTTTTCTAACAGAACAATCTTCTTCTCTGCACAAAAGAACAATTTGCAGGTGTTAAGCTCATCTCCATATTCTTCACTACAGATAATCAGTGGGGACTTACGTGAAGTTGGGAGGACTCTTGTAAACTTTCCAGCATTTCAGTTATTTCCATCTGTTTCATCACTGTCTCGTGCAAAACCTTCAAAACCAATGGAAAAATGTCAGATCCATGCTGAAATTATGAGCTTGTTAGAAAATAAGAAAAAAAGCAGATCATGTTATTATTACCCTCTTTGTTTTCTCTAGATCAAACTCAATCGATTTGATCATGTCTAGAGAATCTATCAGCATTCTCTCCTTCTCAACGGGAATTTCAACGGGTTTGTTCCGGATTTCCTCATACTTTTTCTCCAGTTTCTGAATACGCTCCAAACAAGGGAGAATCTGATCTTTCATTGTCAGCTCTGCAGGAGTTTAGATGAGGCTGCTACTATTCTCATCTTCCGTTGGACTTGAGGGAGTAATGGTGTTCTTCCTTCTCGAAAGCACAAACGGGATACAACGGAAACTGCTGCTAGTTTCAGAAACAACGAAAGTATCCTTTTAGCTAGGTTCTCAGATGACTCGCCTTCAATTCAGATCTGATTGGATTAGCCGGTGAAATCTCAGTGCCGATCGACATTAAGCCAAATAAGCACCGGTACCTGCAACAAAAATGGAGAAGAGGGTAAAAGCAAAATCTCTGGAGGCAAGAGAAGGAAATCGCTCCAAGAGATAGACAGAAAGGGAACAAACCTTGCGAAGAAGCTCACCATAAGTGATGCTCTCTCCAGAGTAGTGGCTTTAATGTGTTTTTCAGCAGTGGCTGGCGGTGAGGATTTGCGGAGTAGGGAAAGCGCAAATTCGGCGGTGGAGAGATGTTGATTGATTGGAATTAGAGAAAGAGAAGGATGAAGGTTGTGGTAGATTCCTGTCCATTGATCAAAACGGGATCTCCAGTCACTCGAAAAAGTTTTTGTTAAACCTGCGAGTGAAACCAGGTTGGTGGCTGTGAGAGAGGAATGACTGAAGATATGAAACCCTAGAAAAAAATAAAGAAGGGAAACTGAAAGAAAATGAGGGGGAAAATAAAATATTTGTGCCGCTTATATTTTCACTTAATTTAGGAGCGGGCAAAATAAGTATGTTTTCAGCATTAACTATGCATAGCGTTGTAAAACTGATTGGTGCTATTAATATTACGTTTTTAAAAAGTCGTTGGCAAAATAAAAATCTGATCACCAAATAGAGTGTTTGCACTTTAAAAAACGCTATCTAAAACTAATGGGTATGTCAACCATAGCAGAAACGAAAAAAAAGCTATATTAATCTGCTATAAAAATCCAGATTTTTTTGTAGTGTTTGTTAAAAAAATCCGATTACAAAATATTTTTAATCACCTATATATTAACTTAAAAGTATATTATGTTGTGACATTTTATATATATATATATATATATATATATATATAATATATATATATATATATATATTTGTGTTTTATCTATGAGAAAAGTCATAAAATAGCACAAAAACATACCTTATTATAAATATAGCACCAAGGAAAATAATTCACATTTTTAGCATTATTTTAATTACAAAGACTTTTATAGCACTATATAATTTAGGGTTTAGGGTTTATTATTTAGGGTTTAGGGTTTATTTATAGGGTTTAGGGTTTAGTATTTAGGATTTAGGGTTTATTAATCAAGGTTAGGGTTTAGTATTTAGGGTTTAGGGTTTAGTATTTAAGATTTAGGGTTAGAGCTAATTTAGTGACAAAACATGTTTTTGTGCTATTTTTATGATTTTTCTTCTTTGGTGCTACATTTTTGACAAGTCATGTTTTTGTGCTATTAATGTGATTTGCCCTTTATCTATTGAACATTCATGGAGGAACAACTTTTTAGATGTCAGATTTATATATACAAACCGAAGAAACAACGTCATGACTGATTGCTTGGCGCGCAAGGATATTCTTTCAAGTTCTCAATTTTCTTTGTTCCATACTTGTCCTTCATTCTTACAACAAATTGTAAACTCAAGTTGAAATTAATGAAAACCTGACCAAAAAAAAAAAAAAAAAAAGTTGAAATTAATGAAATTTTCTTGGCTGGCAAAAAAAATGATATAATTATATAACTTTAAACCCAATATGCAAAGAAAAAAAGATTTCTGTTTTTTAAGGTAGCATCTATATACTGAACGATGAAAAAAGCAAAAAGAAACTACAAATGATAAGAGTAAAATATAGTGTTTTTGTTGGAGCTCCCATTTTGTTCAAATTAGATCCAACATTAGTCTGACTGGCTTATCTTTTGTTTGCTCTAGAAATAAAGATTATATAGTAGATATGTGATCTGGATAACCAGAAGGGATCGAGTCCAAAGGCGGAGATTTCCCATCCGTCAAACATGATTACTTTGAGACTTTTTTTAGTGTGATAATGCAAAGGAATGGCTTTTTTCTAACCAACAAAGGAATGGCAGATGTTGTTTTTCTTGTTTCGTGTCGGCTTTCCGCCCGATACTTCAGATATTTCTTGAGTTTTGACATAGGGTAAGCCACCATCTTTAAACTGAATGTTGCGGACGTAAGAAGTAAACAGAAATTATAAAGTTGCCACAGAACATAACAATAGACAAAGTTGTTATGCGACTGCGGCTTGCTGGCACAGTGACCCTGACTATCCTCACTCACAACATCTTGCAGATTTGCATCTCGACCTCAACAACGAAACCAGTTCAATAACTTTCTCACCACTTGATTTGATAGCATCCAATATTTGTAGCAGATCCTTACAAACAAAGCAAATTACGTACTCATTTGAGAATGACCAAAGAAATGAACTGTATTAATAAATCAACAGATTAATCTACTCCACACCAAATATTTTTGTTTTTACTATTTCGAGATTAAGATCATTTAATATAAGAAATATCAACTTCGAGCCTAGAGATTAGACAGCGCTTCACGCGGTTTTGGTGTCATAAATTTTTGGTATTCAGATATGTAAAATTTGATAAGTAAGAAAATATGCATAGTATTCAAAATTTGATTACAATATAAAATATATTAGACGATTTTGTTTGTTTATGCTCTAAACAAATTTGGGGGAAAATTTATTCAATTTTATCTGCATACTCTTTCCACCCGAATGACATCAATTCATCCTCTCTCTATTGCACAAATTTTCTAGGAGAAAACAGATAAATTGTTACATATCATAGTTTCATTCAAATCTTGGACCTAAGAGCCAAACACATCCCAAAACTCCTGCATTTTTTTTTTGATACAATTATCAAGATTTTCTTTCATTTTCTCTTTTGCCTTTTCCGGCAAATATAAAAAACATAATTATATACAAATCAAAGGTATACGTAAAATAACATGCATGTGTGATGTTGCACACCTCATTTCCATGCCAAACAAAGCCTGAGAAGCCCAAAATGTTTGTCTAGATCTGAGCAGCCTGTTAAAACATTAAGACTGAGTCATATATAAACATGATTAGCAGATTTGAAACATAAGAGTTAGCACCTGAGTCCAAACCACTAGTAGAAACCCACAAGAGTATGCTTGTGACTTAAAAGTTAGTATTATGACATTCGGAGTGGCAGAATAAGATACTGACCTTTTCTCTCCTCCCAAATTGAATATTGTGCAGCAACTTCAAAGTTTCATCCGACTTCTTCCTCGTTATCTTGTAAGCAACTACAGAGAAACATTCAAGTTATTTGTTTCATTCCAACTACAAATAAGATGAACAAAACGGAACCACCAAATTATTTTAAATGTTGCTTGTGCTTTTTAATTTTGGTTTGCACAAAATCTTGCTTCTGAACCAGCTGGATTTGCCAAATTCAATGAAAAACAACATGAAGATACCACTGGGAAACCTTTCCAATATGAAATTCTTTGAAAGAGTCTATATCATTCACTGCAAGAGGCCTCTCAACAGATTTCCGCTCTCGGACATGGCGATCAAAGAAAAGAATTTTTGGTTATGCATCCTTTTTTCTCTCTCTCTCTCATTTGTTTTCTTCTCAGGACCTTTTCCCCAGAACTCTTTCCCTTCCCATGCTTTTTAGAACCCTTGCAGGGCCCATGGTGAAATTGCATTATTTTGGTGTTTCTTTCTTTGCTTTGTTCCATCTATATTTTGTTTATTTAAGGTTGAAAAATCGTGTTTGCCTTTTCGTAGATTTCTTTCTCGCATAATCTCTGGCGTTCAGACGCTAGTTATTGAGCTCCCGTGGTCTGAAAAGGTATCTCTCCTAGTAGCAGTTGTCATTGCTACTCTACTATGGAAATACATGGTAAATGTTCTTTAATAAAGAATGTATATGTTTTCTTGCCAAACTCTTTTTGTGTGTTTATATTTATTTTTTTGGTTTGTGGATGTCTTAGTTTTTTTATGTTTGGAGTTTTATATAGACCAATTTTGTTATAGCGCTTTTATATATTTTCTCTGAAAAAATAATTTTATTTTATAAATATTTCAACATATTACGTTGAATGTTGAAATGATTTTCCTCCAAACATGAATCATTTGATAACCTGTAGAATTAATATATTAAGACGTAGTGGAACTTATATATATATAATTGCCTTATGTGTCGTCAATGTACTTCTTTAAGGTATGAATCTTGTTCCGTGTTCCCTCCACTTGTATCAACTATCAAGTATGCCTCAAGCAACATCTCCAGATCCTCCACGTCATCTTGCTGGTTCTTGGTACATTTCCTTGATAAGTAAAAAGTCTGCCATGTATTTGTCGTCATCTAACAAATGTTCGATTTCATCTTTCACCTTTTGTACACGGGCTAGCAAGCAGGTGAGATCACTTTTTAAGCCTCGTACGTATGCACGATTCTCCGTGGTGGCCTTCTTGGTTAGTTCAGCAAGAACAGACAAAGCGTCTGTTTCGAAGGATGCAACACTAGTATCAAAGAAAGAGTAGAGAAGCTCGAACGCACTCTCGAGGACCTGAATTTCAAATGAAAGCTCACTATACAAGCCCTCTTCAGCTTCTGGATCTAGAGAAGTTTGTAGATTTTCAGGAACATTCCTGTGAGGAAACTGTTCCTTTAGTTGGTCTATGAGTGAAAGTACTTGAGGGCTGTGGAACCGTAAGGATCTATTATTGCTTCGTTACCTCCCTTGAGCTCTAAGGCTTCTTCTTCTTCTTCTTTCTCCTATTTTGGCAGATACGAATAGCGTTTGTAACTGTATTGTAACAAAAAAAAGATCGAAAGTCAAATACCTATGCATTTATTTGGTACTGAAACCTTTTGTTTCAATGATTCTACTACAGATAAATATACTTTCAAGATGGAGAAAGAGCAAGAGAGTGAAGCGATGGATTCTTTGCAGATTTTAGTCTTCGTCTGATGTTACTGTCAATGAAGCGAGAACGAAATCTCCCGTTTCTTGCCTTGTTTCATGTAGAATGTGTTCCTGGTGATGAACCAAGATCCAATAAATCTTGTTCAGGTTTCAAAACTACAATTGTTTGTGTACATTGTGAGCTTCTACTTTCAATTGAAGACCTCGTCTCTTTGATTTTCTGAGAATCTCCCAAAAACTGGCGAAGTACCAGTGTTCATTAATGATTCTTCTTTAGAATCCAAGACCTCAAAATGCATCCACGGGAGATTAAGGTTTTGCATCCACGATGATCATCCATTTATTGAATAAGCATGGTCACTGCTCTGCATGATCATCATCACCAACAATCAAAACATTTATATCCTCACTGCAGGTTCTACTTCTCTTATTCCTGTTTCTCGCATTTGTCTTGCCTCTGCATTCAAAATCACACTTTTGTTGAGTCTCCTCAATCTCCTCTTCAATGAGTTTCTTGACACTCTTCTGACAGGAAAACAAAACAATATGCATCAGCTTTTTCATTCCTCGAAGCCATTTCACACAATTAAAAAGTAGTAAGTTTGATTCTCAAATCTAACAAAAAGTTAAAGCAATACCTCACAGTCATAGTCACATGTACGCTGATTATCAACCTTAGTCCCAAATCCCATTATCTGCATTGTTAAATGAACCAACAAAGTAAAGATTTTTTTTTGTTTCAGACACATTTCCTATCTATCTAATAACCCAAAAGTACGAAATAAACACAAACCTTTGATTCTCTTGCTTCCACGTTTCTTATCCACTGCAGGGCCACGACTGTCAGTAGCTTTCATGGAGGGCAAAGCAGCCTTAATCACATTGAAGCTTCCCACATGATTCACATCAATAATGAACTTGACTTCATCCAGACTCTATTTCTCAAGCTCGTTCCCTATAAACACGCCTTGGTTAACAATCTACACATTGGTCGACCCAGATTCGTCAATCGCATCCGAGAGGGTGTAGGAATCGCAAACAAAATGACTGCATATACTCATCTGGAACAAAACAATATACTTGAATTCAGAAAACAGATCACAAATAAAACTATCGATTGAGCCAAACTATGACTCAATGACTTGACGACAACTGAAATCTCAATAAGCTAGCTATTGAATTATCACCCACCGTTCATATGCAAGGATTTTTTCATATCCCTATGAAATCCCCAAATTCACACAACAGAATCTGGTATAATAAAAACACAACTCCCAAAAATTGGCAATATAGATAAGAAGGAAATCGAGGGATACGAAAATATAGCGATAAAATTCAGAAGTTGATGAACCTAGAGAAAGATTCAGATTCGCGTAAGTGAGTATGAATGAGAGATACATTAAAACTGAGGAGGAGATGAATGAAGATGGCATCTTACCGATGATCCACTGTGTTTCCCAGGGGTATGTTTTGGAATTGGGATTAGGATTTTAGAACTAAAGAGGGGAGGAAGATACGGGGGAAATGAAGAAGATGAAGCTAAATAGGCAATAAGAGTGGCTATTTAATATGCAATAGATGGCTAAGATTTTAACTTAAAGAAAGGGGAAGATGATAGAACCGTAACTGAATTTAGGCTTCGTTTTTTTTTGCTTTGACATTCTCTTTCGTCGAACGTACAGAAGAGGAGTGGGTGAGGAAGGAGAAGAGAGCGCCAGGCTTAAATGCCACTTTTCTCCAAAAAAAATTCAGTACTGCCACTCTTATGTTTTGAATTTTCTTTTTGATTTAATTTTAAATAGAAAAAGAAGTAAAATACTAAAAACCCTTACGAAGTTCAATATATTTACCAACCCAACCTAAACATCCACCCAATATCTATGACCCGTTATCCTTCCTAACTCGATCACCAAAATCCCTAAATAGATGTAAAATCCCTAAATCGAAAATGCAGTGAAGCATATCCAAAATTCCATTCACGTAAAGGTTTTTAGCATCTGCAACACCAGGCAATCAGAAAATTTCAGAGTTCAACACCCTAATCTTCTCGGTGTTTTCATTTCAATATTTGGAGTTAAATTTCTAACACTCAGAAGGAAGACGGCGTCGAGAGTAACGAGATATCGAGACTTTCGTTGGAGGAGTAATGGGAGACGACTGGTTAAATTTTGAGCTTCTGATGAGGTTCTATCGGTGATTCCGATGGACAATTGTGTCTCGCAAGGAAGATCATGTTTATGGCGATAGCTCGATGGTGGAATTAAGACAGAAGCTTCAGGATAAGGAACGTTTTGTGTGTGAGCTGGAGGAGAAGGCGTCTCGCCTCCAAAGAGACTGTCGCAAAGCTGATTCGAGATTGAAGACCATCCTCAAGGAAAATGTGAGAACAAAAAATTCTTCTCATTATTCCTTTGTGTTGCTTTAATCTTATGGTTCTGTTACTTATGCATTTTTAGATTTCGAATTTCGCTAGTATTAGCCAATTTTGTTTGCTGAGAGTCTGAGTCAGTTTCTTTTATTGAATTTGATGCATTGGTTGATGTTCAGAGAGTTGTATGATGGTAAAGGGATCACCTTGAAGTGGTAGATAAGCTGTTTATATCCAATGTAGATCGTATTTGAATGAGTGTGTATAATTTAAGACCATAGCTCATGAAATCTGTCTCTCTTCTATACCCATTTGGCATCTCATATGTGTTCTGTTTTTTTAAATTGTAACTAGAACTAGATTTTGACCCGCACTTAAGTGCGGGTTTAATTTTCTTTACAAATTTTACTTTTTATTCATTTTGTTAATAGTAGTTTAGATTTTTAATTATGTAATCTAATTTTCATTATAATTGTTTAACCAACATTATAAACAGTGAGTTAGCAATTTAGTTTTTTTTTTTAAATGAATTATGTGTTATTTGGAGGAGATATATCGTAAGGATTAAGAGATTAAAATAACGATTTCGCATTATATATTTTAATCTGCGTTGTATCGTAAGATCATAGTTTGGAAAAATATATATATGTGAAAACAACTATTGTAAAAGTTGTGTGGTATATGTTTAATTGTTATTTTATTTATCTAAAATATTATTTTATAAAATACATGTTGTAGTCGTATATATAATTTGCAAATTTGATGGAACTATCCGTTAAAAACCTCATTCAAACATAAAGCATAATTTGACGCTTCAAATATTTGAATAATATAAGTATGAAATCATTTTATTATTTTATTAATTTTAAAATATATCAGCTGAAATTATTTACTATATGCGAATTTTTTTAGAAAATTTATAATTGAGATTGGCTAATTAAATTTTCAACCCGTTTAATTAATTAAATATTTGTCAGTTTGATGGAAAAACCTGCTAAAAAGTACAATCGTAAAAACATCAATCGTAATATGTGTATATATATATATATTTGAAACAAAATAAAAAGATATTAAAATATATTTCAAATATTTGAATAATATAAGTATGAAATCATTTTAATATTTTATTAATTTTAAAATATATCAGCTGAAATTATTTACTATATGCGAATTTTTTTATAGAAAATTTATAATCGAGATTGGTTAATTAATTTTTCAACCCGTTTAATTAATTAAATATTTTTCAGTTTGATGGAAAAACCTGCTAAAAAGTACAATCGTAAAAACATCAATCGTAATATGTGTATATATATATATATATATATTTATTTTTTTTTTGAAACAAAATAAAAAAGATATTAAAATATATTATAAATATATTTTGAATTAAATCATAAATTAAGATCATAAATGAGAGAATCTTAATTTATATATAATAGTTGATGTATAAATTATTCATTATATTTATCAATTAATTTGTTTTGATTTTAATTAATTAGGAAAGTGGGACCTATTAGATTTTGGTTGTTTGGTTACATGTTTAATAATTGTCTTGTTTGGAAACATGGATTGTAGAGATAATGTTATATTCCCTAATTACCCTTAATGAAGGTTACAAATCCTAATAATATTAAGGGCAAATTTCAGGAACAACATTTATGTACCATGGACAAACTCCAATTTTTTAATAGTATTGATTTTGATGATGTCTTGTGCAGATGAGCTTGTTGGGTTGATGTCATATGCTTGTCAAACCTTGATGCTAGTTTAGATATGATCATTTGTTAGGTTATGATGGTTTTGAATGAACCATATCCTTTGAATTATGGTACGTAATGGGTTTATGGCCTTTGGTATATGTTATGCTCTTACTTCCCACATGTAATAATCCTTCCATCGTTTCAGTGGATTCCTTTGTTGCTGAGTTTTAGAGAGTTAAGTCTTAGTAAATACATAACAAATATGGCTAATGTTTATGATCCCTGTTGTATGACTAAGTAGGACCTTGTAGCTTCTGAAGTTATGGAAGAAAGAGGTATGAACAAGACAATAAGTGATCAAGCAATCCGCAATGCAAAATAAGGTTTTCGCTAAGAAGAAACGTATCAAAAGCTACAAGTTTAACTTCTCTTTTGTTTCTCATGTTGAAAAAAAAACAGAAACTTTTCATGCCAAATGAGTGAAATGCAACAAGCTTAAGTGCTTCCTCCGCTGTGGGTCTTTGAATGTTTGTATGATTTGTAATTATGTTAATTTGATAATTTAATTATGGTCCAACTAATACAATTGTTAAGGTAATTATTGTTTCAACTGGTACAACTGTATTGATAGTTTTGGTCCAACTAGTACAATTATAAACGTAATATTCAAAAGCCAAATATTCAAATAGTTATACCAGTTGTTCTCGAAAATTTTAGTGTTTAGAACTCAAAAATCGAAATTATAAATTTTTAAAAAAGTTTAAAAAGTTATAAAATACGAGAAAAATAGAAATTCAAAAAAAAAAATATTTAATTTTTACCTTAAAAACATGTTTAACACATGGTGTTGTTTATAATATTAAGAAATATTGCGTTCTCAGATAGTTGTACCTAATTGTACATTTATTCTCACATTAAAATCACATTTAACACATGCCGCTATTAATAATATTAAAAAAATTACTAGGTTCTCGCATGGTTGTACTTAATTTTCCAGTTGTACCTTTCTATTCATAGTTGTACTTTAATGTGTTTTAGGTTTTTGTAGTTGTACCTTATTAAGAGATAGTATATTGTAGTTGGACACATGATTTTCCCCTATTAATTATCAATTAGTATGTTTTCACAATATAATTTGTGTGATTTCATAGTTTTCACCTCTATTCCATCATAAGAGGGTAATCACTTACAAACACTTCCTTATACTATAAGGAGTGTTTTATGTGAAGTTAATAATATATCTTAGAAAATTGATAAATTCTTGTTTTATTGATTTATAATTGTTTCTTTATAGTTTAAGATGTTTTTGAATCCTTATAAATCTTAATTTAATGTTTTTTATATTTTCTAAATACAAATACACAAATAAAAAATATTCTTAGTTGTACCTAGTTGAACTTAGTAGTACAAATCCAATAAATATGAATTTAGATAAATACAACTTTATTATCGTTAGACAAATACAAAATATGCCTTTTTCATTCATGCTTTATTGTACCCAAATCCTTCAAAGTTTACAATGTTTGACATGTAAAATGGTAAGAACACAAGTCTGTTTTTGAATTAACTAGAAAGCTTGACAAGAATCTAGAGCCTTGCCGTGTCACTGGTCCCAAGACTGATCGCAAGATCTCCAAGAGTACTAAGAGTTAGACCTGCAAAACATTACAGAACATGGTGGAACCTCATTGACACTTTGTATTCCATATACAAAACAAAAAGAATCCAGTTGCAATTTACAGTTCCAGTTCTCCTAAACAACTTCGTTTAAGCCCACTTTCAAAGTGTAATTGAAACGGGTAAAGACCAGTACAACCAAATTGTATCAGCATGTTCTACTAGAAACTCCTAGTTTCAGAGCAAGGATTAAAACTCCACTAAGGATGTTTAAACTACAAAAGAACTCACTAGTGAGGTATCAATGCCACAGTCTTCTTTCAAAGGAAATGCAGTCTCCTTAGCAAGAAGAGGATCACAAAAAAAAGAGAGAAGAAAATTAGTATGCATACATAATGAAACTGAATCTAAATTGTGTAATCCTTAGCTTTACCTATCGATACATATCACTGAAACTAGGCCTAGGAGCCTTGAAGCTTGGAAACTTGGTGTGTTCCAATCTGCAACACTTCGAATTGCTGCTTCCCATATTGAATTTTCTCAGAATCTTGTGTCAGACACATTAATCATAATCACAAGATAAAATACTCAATCAAAAGCTTACAACTGATCAATTTGTAAGGATTTCTTGTTTGCTCATGTTGTTATTTCTCTTGCTCATAAGTGACGAAAACACTTCCAGAATCGAATCCCAAGAGCCAAAAGTCTCATCATATTCTCATTACTCTGAATCGAAGATTAGATTCCAAGAAGAAAAAAAACCCAAAATCGATTGGAACACCGAGAAACCAACACTAGAAGGAGTGATCTTACCCTTTGAAAAAATCATCAATCGCAGCCAATCATGAATCGATGGAGAAATCAGAGGCAATTTTCAAGAGAGGAAGATGAAGTTCCTCTTACTGGAGCAGATTCAGAGAGAGAAGAAAGAAGCGTAGAGAGAGAAAGCAAAACTCGACTCCTCCGCGCCGGCGCGATTCGCAACAAACCAAACCTTCTATTAGACTTAGAGTTTCATTAAGGCTAATATGGGAAAACCATATTATCAGTGGCATACTGATTAATGAGTGGCATGGGAGATTATTTTTTTGAGATTTGTGGCAGTTAAGACATTAATCCAGGAGAAGAGGTATCCACTTTAGTTTGTACTTGGGTTTCAAACTAAAGTGGGCTTACACTGCTAGTAAGTTGGGCCACCGAAATTATTTTTTATAGTTACGAAGTTGACGCGTCAATTAGCTCTTATTATATACTCCCTCCGTTCCAATTTATAAGGAGTTTTAAAGATTTTTTTTTGTTCCAAAATATAAGGGATTTACATATTTTTATACAGCTTTAACTTTATTGGAAACTGTGTGACCAATTATATTTTACAGTTTTCTTTGTTATTGGCTAAATTGCTTTTAGTTTATTTATTTAATAGATATTTTTTGTAGAAAAGTAGATTTCTTAATCTTTGTGCTTTTAGCCAAAACCCCTTACATTATGAAACGGAGGGAGTATTAATAATAGAACTAGTCATCTTTACATCCTCCGTGCACGCGCGGGGGTTCACTTGTTTAAATTGTACTATCGATTATGTTTGGTAGCTGAATGTCCATTGTTTAAAACCACATGTCCTCTAACTTTCTTCTTACTCGTACAAGCGCTATTACATATATTATGGGTCACCATTTCCTGCACGATAACCAAATTTGATCAATAGAAGTACTGATTGGTAGTCGTGCGTACTTGTTTCTTTTTATCTCCTTATGTGTTCTGAATATGATTAACATGTATTATGGAGTGTCATATCGCTTGAACCATGATCACTCCCTCCATAGTGCTTAAAGTCTTCCATTGTTTTCTTCAGCTTAGCCTTGCTCATATGTGCAGCTTCTCCTGTTGAACCTACCATTGTTATCTTTGGTAAGAAAGGACTCCGCTGCATCTCTCTTTCTCTAGATTCCATATCTCTGAAACCCGAGATACTTGCTTTTATCATTTGTATTCTTATACAACATTTTGTTTTCAAAAATGTTTTGAGAGCAATGGCAACGTTTGACCTGATGAATCCTTTTGCCCATGTTGTTTTTTCGATCCAGAGTGATTAAGCTAATCTCCAAAACGAAACCAAAGATATTGATGCATTTTTCGTCCTCGCTTGGACCATCGTCGTCTTTAAGGTCTATGTGCATCATTACATCAATTTGATTTACTTGCAACGATTTATAGGAAAAGCCGAGAAGCAAGCTTGTATATTTATCCTCTTTTTACCTACAACAAATTTCTCAATGTTTTTTTAGAAGATAGAAACCATGTTTAATTTTAGTACACAGCGCTGAAAACCAATGTCAAACACCCAAACTTTAATTTTTTTTTTCAGCAACCATCAGAGTTTTTGGTGTGAATGTGGCATAAGAGCTTTACCATCTTAGATATGACGGTGTTGCAAACCAAATTACTATTATTTTCATTCAGCATATTCTATGAAAATACAAAAACATAGCTTTAAAGAATTTGTTAGATCAAGGAAGGTAAAAAAATACAACAGATGCATACCTTCTTTCAAAAGAGTCGACCAAATAAGGTAACCTCGAATGGATGCTTGTGGCTTTCCGAAACCATCTACTACCTACAAATACTCTGTCAACGGCATATATGTGAGCTGAATCTCTGCAACCTTTGCCACAACACAAATGAATTTTGGAACTGCCAATCTCTTCCATGGCTTCTTGAACCTGCAGTTTGGTTAACCCGAGGGAATAAAATCGCCAGTTTTAGATATCCCAATACCAACCCCATCATCAGTATTTTCATCTGCTAAAATGATGAGCTACCCACAGCTACCAAGAAAGATTGTAGGAAAAGCAACTGACGAATTCTATTCAGGCAACTCATGCTGATGATTATCATAATAACATGGACCTTGGCATCATTACTTTTATCATTAAAAACTCAATTTGTGTACCTATGGCGGCTCTAAGATGCTGCCTCCAGTATCTTCCGTAATCTCTGAAGTTAAGCTATCATCAACAACAAAAAAGCTATCACCAACAACATCCGGTCGTCGTTGCACGTGCTGGGTTTTGATTAAAGTCTGGAAATGTCGATCCACTGACTCTTCAAGAATTACTGCAAAGGCCCTTGAGGAGACTCCGATTGCGAATTGCTTCTCCTTCTTCAACATCTAAAACAACTACTGAATGTTTCTCTAAATTCGTTAGGCTTCCTGATGTGTAACCGGTTTTTCTAAATACAACAGAGCATAATGGAATGGGTTGTTACTTGTTAGGAAGAGCCATTAAGGAATCAAAGATCTTAAATTTTGTAATAGTAATGCTACCTGTAAATGACTCTTAACTTCATCATTGGCTGAGCCTTCTTCTTGCATATGCTCTTTGATTTGTTTAGGAGTAGCCACTGAAATCTCAGACAAAAAAATATTACATACAACATTCTGTTTCGTTGTAATGCATCAACGAAACGGCGATGTAAGTCAGGTGTCCACCACCTCCTTTGCTTCCGCAACGTTGCTACTGAAAAAATGGTGGTGGGTGTGGCACAGAGTTAGAGGTAAAGCAAGAAGAGGCAATACATTTTACTTTTCCATTAACAATGGAGCTCGAAGTTAAACGGAGGCTAAACCAGTTTCCACCTTTGGAGTCGTCATGCCAGGATTAACACATAGATAGGCCATTTGAAGATTCTCCGCATTTCTCTGCAAAAATTAGATGAAACGAAAACATTATCGAACTCAATCCTTGTCCTGATTCTCATCTAAAATATGTTTGTAGTCAACCGAAATGTTATCTAATTTCAGAACTTTTACCTCAATCTCTAGTGGTTGACTATCCATCTCTGAGCATCTCTTATCTTCTTACTTGAGATACGAAATCGCTGAAAAAACAAACAAACACAAACATCGAATAAACAAAATTTCAGCAGGCTAAATCAAATTGGGAAAGTGTCGAGAGATGAAAGAGACGAAACATCGTTAAAAATCTGCAAACAGAGAGGAAGCTCAAGTTCACTGCCTTGGATCTTCATCTTCTCTAAAGATCAAGCTTGTCAACATCAACGTGAGCCATGTCCGAGAAGAGAAAATGAAGGAGGATAGAGGCTTCTGAAAGGTGAGTGAATATTTGTAGGTGTAAATTTCTAACACGGAAGAGAGGTGGAGAAGGAAACGATAGGAAACAGAAGGATTGGGGAATTGAATAAGATAGGTGTTGTACTAATACAATTGAAAGAGGATTAAAGAAATTAGTGAGTTTGCTTAGTTCTGTAACAGATCCTGTAATAGATCATCTCGATTTGAAGGGGAAGCGGTGGCTGTAGATCGAGGCGGAAGGAAGGAGCGTGAAGAAGACATATCGGAAGATAACTGGGTTTTCAGACTTTTCTTTGTCGAGGCCCAATTAGAAAAGAAAAATAGGACACGTGGATAGGCTATCCGGAGAGAAAGTTCTCCTATTATAAAATAGATAGATTCGGTGGATTTATCGTCTATATGTATTGGACACTAGTATATTTCCCCATAGAGGTACTATCGCATGTATTTCTCAGATCTCGCTGGTACATGCATATGATGTGTGAGAGAGAGAGAGAGAGAGATTGCGATCAAAGAAAGCGTAAGACCTCCGAAGATTACTGCAGTGCACAGAGATTTTGAAATTCAGGAGACTTGAACCTTCATAAAAAAACCCCGAAAGAAACTAAACTAAACCAAACCCTAACCCTAAATTGCTCGAAACCCTCTCGCTTCTGGACTCTTGCGTTGCTTTAGGGATCAGCGGAAGAATCTAGTTTTCCGAAATTTTCTCAGTAAAAATGGTAATTTCTCGCTCATTCTTCTCTATCTCTCTCCCGACAGTGGTTATGTCTTTGATGTTTGGGGTTTCGAGTTATGCTTGTTACATTGATTCTAAATTTGGGAATTCTGATGGTTGATTTTCGTTACCCCATGCTAATTTTCAGACCAAATTCGTAAGACGTTGCTTAAAATCTTGATTCACGACGGGAAGATTTTGACTTTTCGTGTTTTTTCTTCTAGGGGACTATTTGTCAGACTTGTGGTGACGAAGGTTTCGTAGAAGCACTTGTTTATTGTGACTCTTGTAAAATTGGTGCTGTGCATCGGTGAGTTTGGTTCTTGATTCTCCCTGTGGTTGATTGAGTCGTGATTTCATTTGATTTTGCTCATTTGTGGTAGTTTGATTCGAACTCCCTTTATAAGCTCTCGGTGTTTTTGCTCACTCCTCTTTGTTCTCCAGCTATTGTTGTGGCATAACACCGGTTCCGATTGATGACTACATAACTTGGTTCTGTTCGGAATGTGATGAGATTGACACTGGCTCCGATTTCAAAGAAGTTGAACATTATGAGCTTCAAGATACTAGCAATGTTGGATCTGTAGAGGTGTCTTCTTCACCACCAGTTATAGAAACAATGGAGGAGTCTGAGAGAAGAGAAATCTCAGGTAGCGACAAATCTAACGAATTGACTGGTTTAGTAGGAAATGAAGCATCTGTCTCGGAGGCCAGAGCTGGAGCATCTGTCTTGGAGAAGAGTGAGAAAAAGAAGAAGAAGAAAAGAAAGAGCACTAATCACTCTCTGCTAGCTGCCACCAATGTTGAGACTGTCGAGGTATCTAAGAAGCTAGATGGCTCCGAGACCAGAAAATCTGATGAATTGACTTGTTTAGTAAGCAGTGAATTAGCTTTCTTGGAGAAGAGTGAAAAGAAAAAGAAGTTAAATAAGAAGGGGAACGAAGAAAGCGGCAATCACTCCTTGCTGGTTCTAGAGGCTGAGGGCAATGGGCTCCAGGATACTACCAGTACTGAACCTATGAAGGAGTCTAAGAAGCATAAAACATCAGATAGCAGAGAATCTGAGGAACTGAATGGTTTAGTAAGAAATGAAGTATTTGTCTTGGAGAAGAGTGAGAAAAAGAAGAAGAAGAATGAAGAGAGCAGCCATCATACCTCGCCAGTTTTAGCTGTCCAGGATACAACCAATGCTGAACCCGCAAAGGAACAAGAAAGCTCAGCTAGTAGGAAGCCTCATGAATTGGCTGGTTTAGCGATAAATGAAGAATCTGTCTCAGAAGGTGGTAATTCATCTACTCTGGCAGATCACAATCATTGTACTACCAGCAAAAAGAGAAGATTAAGTTCTGGCAACATACGGGTTACTAGTGAAAATACGCAGTTAGCTGCTGAGAACAGTTCTTGCAAAGAAGCTGAATCAAATATGTATCAAACGAACGATGGGTTAATATCTACCATTTTCAACTCTCCGCCACTCAATAACGATAGAGCGCAACCAATCTATGTACCGATATGGAGGTAAACATTGCTCTCTGGTTTTACCGTTATGCATCTCAATATCATCACTTTAGTTCTGATCTCTTTTTGTTAATTTCTAGAGGATCCATATCTGTAAAACAAGGAAACATTGATGGGCTTGTTGCTCATTTATCAAACTTAGCCTGCCCTAATGTCCATGAGAAGGCAAGATCATTACACACTCGCCTATCTGCTGAAATGTTTCCTAGGTTGGAGATATGGCCAGAGAGCTTTCTGAAGAACGGACCACCTACAGATGAAAGTATCGCTCTTTATTTCTTCCCTTCCCGTGATAGGTATATACACGCTAGAACAATATCTCATTGACATATATATATATATATATATATATATATTTTTTTTTTTTTTTTCTCCCTATGCATATGTTGTAAATGTGTCGACCTTTTTTTGTTTTTGGTTTTCCAGTAACTATGAAAAGGTTTACTATTCCCTTGTTCTTGAAATGAAGAATAATGATTTGGCGATGAGATGCGTGCTTGACAATGTGGAACTTCTACTCTTTACCTCTTATCAGTTACCAATGGATTGTTGGAGTAAGACTAGAGATCTTTTCATCTGTAATCTAACTTTCATTTCTACTATAGTTTGTTCATACATGATTCGCTTGAAGTCGTTAAAGCTAAGAAGGCTGAGTTTTCGTCTGCAGAATTTCACTCAAAGGAGTATTTGTGGGGCACTTTCAGGCGCAGAAAGACTTTCGACATTAGTCAATAGACTCTCAGTTTCTGAATATGAGCAAGGTTTAACACATCTGGTTTTGGTTGTCCAATTGTTTAGTAGTTGGCCCGATTCTGTATAAAATCTACGCGAGATGGCTTTGTCTTTTGAGGCTATTTTGTGTGGATTTGTGCAACCACTAATCAAATTAGTGATAACTTTGAGATCTTCCTGATTGTGCGGCTTGATATTGATCCAAAACCTACCATGACAGTAGCCGGTCATGTATGGACAATCATAGAGGAGATAATGAATAATATTTAGTTGATGGAGTTGAATCGATCATAACAGCCTAGAAGCAATGGCGGACCTACGTTCAAGGGAGGGGGGGTCAGCTGACACCCCTTAAACTTTAAATATTTGATTTGTATGAAAATTTTCCAAAGACACGGCAGCGCAGTTGGTCAAGTTTCCATATACTGACCCCCTTGAACCTAACTTCAATGCCCCCCACTGCATCAATCTGTTTTTAAATTTTTTTACTTCTAGTTCGGGCCTAATACAGCCCAATACAATTTTTGACCATTTTTAGTTTATACTTTAAGAGTTTTATTTACATTCTTTTATTGATTTGGGCTTTTCAAACCCAAATTTAACATGAATTTTTTTTTTTCTTATAGAAAATCAAATAATTTAGCACTTACACTATAGTTTTCTTTTTCTAAAATTTTTAAAATATGCTAAAATTTAATATTTTATATATAAATATTTTTTAAAATATTTAAACTTAAAAAATTAATTGATCTACATTTAATTAATGAATTTAATGTACTATAAATATTAAATTTATATTTAAATAATTAATATAATTTATATTAAATAAATAATTTAATTTAATTTTAAAATAATTAATTTAATTATGACCAGAGATATTGTGGAACAAGAAGAGCAGATTGGTATTCATCAATGACATAGAAAATAGTGCCATGACAATCCCATTGCTTAGAATAGTCCAGCTGGATACTTCAGAACATGCCCTTCCTTTCAAGTGTGAATTGGATTTGATAAAGGTCCAAGATAAGTTCACTGAGCTATATCCGATTCAGCATTATGGGGCGTGGAGTGGGTTTAGTGTAAATCAAATGGCTGCCATCATCTTTCAACAACCTTAGCTTCCCACCCTTCTATTCAGTTCGTCGCTTCAAGTACCTCTTCGTTGCCGGCGTCGTCAATTGCTCCCATAAAAGCGTTTCTTCGTTGCCGGCGTCGTCAATTGCTCCCATAACACCGTTTCTTCCTCCGGCACTCATGCGACCGCAACGTTTTTCTCTTTTCCTAGGATTTGTTTTTGTTAATTTTTTAACCATCTCCTAGTTTTTATTTATCAAAGAGAGAAAGAATTATAAAACCCAGAAAAGATGTGTCTAATTAAAAAAGAAAAAAAAAGATGTGTCTATTGGAAGAAATGGTTATTTACTAAATGACACACACGTCAATTATACTTTCCATTTTGTTTTTCCTTATAAAAAATAAGACACGTGTCAAACTAAGAAAAAGTGAAATCCAATTTTTATAATATATACTAGGGGGTTTCCGCGCTTCGCACGGATTGTTGTCACATGTTTCCTATTGTTTTCAATCTTCCCGTATTTCTTCTCTATCATCCGCGGTCCATTGTTTAGCTGTTTTTTTGTTAGTGTTTCATGGTGTAGTTTGATTAATAATATGTTGTAATCTGATTGGTTATGTCGATAGGTTAATACTTGATGATATTTTTTTAATCCCCCGACTGCCTAGGAAAGATTATCCTATCATTTCTTTTTTGTGCTGGTTACAGTCGGTGAGTTTTGTCTCTTGAGTTTTTGTTTTTTTTTGTACATTTGTATTGTTTAGGTGTTGTTGCATTAAGTGTCATTTCATAGTTCTTAAAACGTTGTCATCTCACAAATTCAGGTCATCTTTTTTAAGATTGTACAGAGTGCTTAAAGTTACAATTCTCCTCGCTATTATGTATTGTTTTTTTATATAATTGGAAGGAAACAAAGTTCAATGAAGTACTGGTAGGGTGTTCTAAAAGCTGATAGGCCGTCTTATATAAAGATGGTCGCATTTAATGGGTAGGATGATAAGTGACTCTTTATTTAGCAAATTTTTAGGAAGTGAAGGTACGTAGGCGACATAATTGAACAGAATATGGAATGGAAGTCATAAGTCGAAGATTTTAATGCTAGATCACTGCGTCTATTAGTTTTTGAGTGATGGAATGCCATACTTATACCCAATTTGTATATATTATTAGATGGTGTAGAATTGTAGAATTCTACTTGAGTATCACCTATTACGTCCAGAAATATATGCTTAATAATTGAAGCTAAATTTTACTGTGGAGGACTTAATTAAAAAGATTAACAAAACAAAGTCGACAGAAGTCAAGTAGGTAGACGTCGAACGGAGATGATAACTTATTTAAAGGAAGTAAATATAAGAGTGCTAGTTGTGTTTTTTCTTCTTGCTCACGGGTTCGTCGGCGGAGAATGTTAAGTCACCAAGCTTGTCTTTGTTCTTGGTGGATTGGGCTTATCCCGCGGCAGTCTGTGGCGACACACTATTAGGACATATGTCACCGGAAGATGCCATCCCATATGTGTACTGATCCCTCTACTTTGCCTAGATTGAGCTGCATATAAATCATGTTGTACAATTGCACTAAGAACGTGACGGGCCATATGTGGGAACTATAGTATTTTCTTATGGTAAACATGTCTCAACAATTCTAAAGAACCTAACTTGTTCACCAAATGTTGCCTTTGGTATGTCTTGAGGTTTGTCAAAAATTCGTGACACGGTGAATGAGCGATGGTGGGGAGTGAAGTTGAAGGTACCGATCTTTTATGTGGAATGTGTATTTCTTCCCTTTGATCTGATTTAGTACGTCACGGATAGTAGCAGTATTTTCTTCAGCTGAATTTGCTTCTTCCTACATGCAAGGTGAGGGAAATATTAGTTTATATTTGTGGTTCTTAGTGATGTTAGAACGAAACATTTAACGTACTATAATCTCCCATTATGTGCCTCAGAAAGTTATGAAAACATACTATTTCAGTTGCGATAGTTGCAGCTTGCTGGTTTGTCAATTTGACCATGTCTTTATCGAAAGCTACGAAAACAGTGGTTGAACTATCATCCTTCACAAACATCTCCACCCGATACCTGTTTTGTTTGGGATCAAGTGAAACTTATGTCAGGAACAACATGGATATACTGTCAGAGTTGGAGCTAAAGGGTTGTTTACGGACTTGACGTCTCCTATGGCATTTCAGGAGTTGCATGTGTGGCATGTTAAAGAAGAGCCGGTTTGATGAGCTTCTTTTCACAGTTAGAGCAAGAGATGTAGCACCAGCCTTTTGAAGAAGCACCCTCCCAACAATACTCTCGAAACCATGGCCAGATTTGAGTTGAGAAAAAGTGACATTAGAGCTATCCATTGATTGGTGATTGAGGAAAGCGTGGTTTGAGTAAAGGTTAAGTTGATTGTGGGCAAACCTTGTAGGAGGAGTTCTCAATATATAGATGAGCCGATGGAGGGCATTGAATGAGAGTTAAGGGGTTTAGGAGTGGGGTGGAGGTATTTTGGGAGTAACATCTTTGACATTGATTGGGGAGGAGGCGGGGCTTTGAATGTGCTGTTTGTGACGGTAACGTATGGTAGTTGTTACGTTTGCAGAGGTGGTGGTGGTCATTGAGGCCGGAGTTTTATTTGAGATTACGGTGAGGAAAGGTTATGAGGTAGAAGGAGGATTTATTTTTAGGGTTGGGTTTGGGCTTAATGAAAAAGTGGACCTTAAATATTAGGCCTAGATAATGTTTTTAATTCTTGTTATAATGTAGGAAGAGGTTTATTTCTTTGGGTTGGGTTTACGGCCATAACATTATTGGGGCCTTCAAAATTAAACCCAGAATTTGTTCTAATTTGAGTTGCATGTATCTTCCTCTAGCAAGTATCGCCCCTTACACTTAAAATAACGGGATGCTGGAGTCCATGTATGCTTGGCGCTCTAGGAACTGGTTATACTCTAGGATTTGTTATTCATTGGATTTTGGAGATGATTATGAAATCCATTTGAAGCAGTTTGGCCGTACGCATCAGCATCTGCATATGAATCCATTAGGTAATTGGCGGTATGATTTGGCGAAGGATGGATAAAAAGTGATGAGAAATTTGGAGGCACGATTTGTCAATGGATGTACCAAAAGTGAGGAGACCATTTTTAGTTTCAGATGTAGAAGATAGTGAATAACAATCAGTGAGAAAGACACAACCAAATTTTAAATTTTCCAGTGAGCCAAACATTAGAAATTCATTAATAGAGCGAGAGAAAGAGACATTTTTTTTTTTAGAATTGACATGTGGCGAGAGAAATGGACATTTTTTTTAGAATTGACATGTGGCTGCTGATGTGGCTGCTGATGTGGCATTACCAGAAGAGAGAAAAGCTCTCTTTATATATATATATAGATAATTATTTCGTTGTCAATTTTTCCTATTTTGTTATTGATTTTTTAAAGGTTTCTGTTTAATCCTTTTTTTTTTCTTTTCTCTCTCGCCATGGGCGATCAAAAAGGCGATTGTAACTTCCCTAAAAACTGTCATTTTGATCTTACAGAGAGTGTTCTTCCAGCCAATTTCCCTACTTTCTGGGGTTTAATTCGAGTTGGTTTTTGTCCGTTAGAGTTATCCTTTAGCGGTTTCTTGTCTTCAATTGATTCGATTGAAGTTCAACCACCAAAACCGCCATGGATCACCGTCTATAAATCGGTCCTATTCTTCTTGCAAATTTTCCTTTCTACTCTCCTCTCTCATCAATTCCCCTTACCAATCATGAGCGATAACATCAATAAACGTATCCAAAACCTAAGGTTACAGGAAGAACCCATATCTCTTCCCGTGGAAATCTGTGTACAAGCATCCTCCGCAAATCGTTTTTCTGTGATTGGTGTCGCAGTGAATCCAACCAAACAAAATCTGAGAGCCCTTGTTGGTACCATGCCCAGAATATGGAGTTTGGGAAACTCTGTAATTGGACGAATTGTACCTGGTAACCGTTTTCAATTCATTTTCCAATCAGAAGAAGCGATGAATCTCACACTCCGCAGAGGACCTTGGGCTTTCAATGAATGGATGCTTGTTCTTCAGAAGTGGATTCCAAACATTCCCGATGATGCGATGAAGTTTATACCCTTTTGGATACTGATTCGAGGTATTCCCATTGAATTCCTCACACGTCCAATGATTCAATACATTGGTGATATCATGGGTAGGGTCATCGACATGGATTTCGACGATCTCTCAACAAGAGTTGATTTTATCCTTGTACAAATTGACTGGAACATTTAGAAACCATTACGATTCCAACGATACTTCAACTTCGGTGATAACAAACCAACATTGCTTCGCTTCTGGTTCGAACGCCTCCGTAACTATTGCACTCGCTGTGGAATGCTCACTCATGACACAAAATATTGCACCCTTGGCTTGATGATAATGATCATGGTGATGGGAATGATGGCGACAACCTGTATCATTCTGATGATAACTTTGAAAACCGATCTGAAGATGGCAATGCAGACAATGGTGATATTGGTGCTGGTCGAATATTACAGTTTGAGACAATGTCACCAACTCTTCACAACTCCCATCAAGAGGTACCCTTTCCGAACCATGATCATATTAATGCCAATGACAGGGACATGGCTGTGGAAACGGTCCGTTACTTACAAGCCAAAATGGCGAAAGGTAAGTTCAAAGCCGCGGATTTCATGGAAGTTTATGCGGCTTACACCAGGGAAGAAGAAACACCTGGTTTCTTAAAACATAAACATCAAGTCTTCAATGACGAATTGGGTCTTCCTCACAACATACCAACAAAGCGGATGGCTTTAGGATCTAGGATTCCCAACACTGCCGACACTGAGTCACAAGGATCATGCCGGCTTACTACCCAATGGACAGAGGCGCGGAGGGCCCGGTACCTCTATGGTTTCCCCCATGAAGATACTCCAATGGAACTTATGAGGCTTTGGTCCTGTGGGGTCTGCAACTGAACGTAGGCTATCTAAACTATGTACTACTATTAGGCCTGATATGATATTTCTAATAGAAACTATGAATAAGTGTGATGTAATTAGGGATTTGTGTGTCTACTTAAATTTTGATCATGTGTGGTCACTTCCTCCTCAAGGAAGAAGTGGGGGATTAGCCTTACTATGGAAAAAGATGTATTAGTATCTAAAATTTCACAAGATGCAAGACTCTTGGATGTACATATTAAGTTTAATGGAATGTGTTTCTATTTATCTTGTGTTTATGGGCATTCAAATGCACAGTATAGAAATGAGTTGTGGGATCGTTTGATAAGCCTTAAATCGTCAAAGTCAGGTCCATGGTTATTATTAGGCTACTTTAATGAGATTTTATCAAACGATGAAAAAGAGGGAGGAGCTACTCGAGATGAACGGACATTCTATGATTTCAGAAATTTGTATTCTTCATGTGATCTCTATGACTTACATTCTAAAGGAAATCTCCTCTCATGGATTGGAAAACGACGCACATATACAATTAAATGTTGCTTGGATAGAGTCTTGGCAAACTCGGAGTGGTGCTCTGATTTTCCTGCTTCGGAGGCAGAGTTTTTAAGCCCCTATTGCTCTGATCATCGTCCCGTTGTAACAACGATTGCCACTTCACCTGCAAAAAGATCGAGTGTTTTTCGTTTAGATAAGCGCATGATAGAAGTTCAAGGTTTTAAAAATTATGTTAAGAAAGGATGGAATGCACGAGGTACAACAAGCAATGTCTATATCAATGATAGAATCAAAGATTGCCGTAAACAAATATCCGTATGCCGTCGTCGTTCAAGCTTAAACTCAGCAAAACGTATACAAAGTTTAGAACTAGAACTAGAACTTGAACTTGCTCTGTCCTTACGAAGCACTACACCGGACGACATAACATCAATTCAGACAGAACTTGCAAAAGCATATCGTGATGAAGATACTTACTCGCGGTTACGTAGTCGAAATACTTGGGTATTAAAAGGAGACCGACAAACGAAGTTCTTTCAAGCATGCACAAAAGAAAGAATCTCACGAAATCGTATACTATCTATTGAAGATGATGAAGTCAACACTTACAAAAGAGACATAGATATAGGACTACATGGAGAAGCTTTCTTTTCAACGATTTGTCTAAGCTCCACAAACAACCCCCAAAAAAATATTTTTAGCGATTTCCAAACTACAGTCTCGAATGAAATGAATGCTCAGCTAACTAAAGCAATTACAATGCAAGAAGTACATAACGCTGTTAAATCCATAGGATCAGACAAAGCTCCCGGCCCAGATGGATTAACAACATGTTTCTACCAACACTGTTGGGATATCGTTGGTATGAATGTCTACAGTGGCGGATCCAGAAACATTTTTGACCGGGGGCATAAATTAATTAAATAATATTTATTATAACAATATTTGATATTAAAAACTATATTTAAAATGTATAAATGTTTGTTTATATTACATAAATTAATAAATTGTTGACAGTTTAAAATACATTAAAATGTTATATAATTTATATGATTTAACATATATTCCCTCCGTTTTCTAATACTTGTTATTTAGAGATTTTTCACATAAATTAAAAAATAAACATTAAAATTTCGATTTTATTTTTATTTAATACACTATTTGTTTTATATAAGTAATTAATAAGCTATAAAAGTAAGGATAAAATTGGAAAATTTATTAATATAAATATGCATTGGAAATAAAAAATAAAAAATAATATGAAAAAAATTTTAATTTTAAAACGAAAAATAATAAAAAAATAAAAGAATATTTTTAATATATTTTTATCTGTAACTTTTTGTTAACACCGACTAAAATAAACTAAACACACAAACAATGAAAAAATATTTAAACCATTAACTAACTCATACAACGAACTAATTGAAAGAAAAAAAAACTATATGAACCAACTCTGTATATAGAAGGAAAATATGCATTAAATATTATGACCGAATGAAGTGCATTACGTGGATCGAGCCGAACATGAACAAATAAAAAAAAAAACTAAAATGGGAAGAGGCAAGGCGTCGAACCAAGAATTATGGGGACACACATATATTTTTAGTGGGGGCATCACCAACTGAACTAACAAACATTTATATATTTACCTAACAAATTTTATAAATATTTAAATTTACCGGGGGCAGCTGCCCCCCTCCCCGCTCAAGTAGCTCCGCCATTGGATGTCTATGACGAAGTTAAACGCTTTTTCACTACATCTCATATGCAACGAGAAACTAATCATACAAACCTATGTCTTATTCCAAAAGTAAACAATCCTAGAACTCTTTCGGAATATAGACCCATAGGACTTTGTAATGTTCTCTACAAGATAATTTCAAAAATTCTGGTAGATTCAAACCATTTTTAAACGATATTGTTTCGGAAAATCAATCGGCATTTATCCCGGGACGTCTAATCACCAATAACATCTTGATTGCTCACGAATTGATGCACTCACTCAAAGCAAGGAAACGTGTTTCACAAATTTACATGGCGATTAAAACAGACATTACTAAAGCTTATGACAAAGTAGAATGAAACTTTTTAGAACACACTATGCAAGCCTTCGGTTTTGATAATATATGGATCCAATGGATAATGGCTTCCATCACTACAGTAGAATACTCAGTCCTGATTAATGGTAACTCACACGGTAACATTCAACCAACTCGTGGTCTACGACAAGGTGTTCCTTATCGCCCTATTTGTATATACTATATGCTGATGTTCTCAGACATTTAATAGAGGTGAAATCACGCACTGGAAAAATCAGAGGGATTAAAATAGGTAATGGGGCTCCATCTATTAGCCATCTACTATTTGCAGACGACTCATTATTTTTTGCCAAGCAAACTCGAAGAACTGCACTACACTCTCTAATGTCTTTAAGGAATACGAACTTTGGTCGGGACAACAAATCAATCAACGGAAGTCTACAATCACTTTTGGTTCAAGAGTTCAGGAAACCAACCGGTTATGACTACAACAAATACTAGGAATCAATAATGTTGATGGATGTGGTAAATATCTAGGACTTCCCGAACATTTCGGGCGGAAGAAGAAGGATATGTTCCAAACTATAAAATATAAGGTTTCAAGCAGAACTTCATCTTCGAAAGGTAGATATCTATCTCAGGCAGGGAAAGAGATTCTAATTAAGTCCGTAGGTTTATCCATGCCGGTTTACTCAATGTCTTGCTTTAAGCTACCTTTGTCAGTCACCATTGACATAAGCTCATTACTTATGCGTTTCTGGTGGGAAAAGAGTGATGGATCAAATGGAATACCATGGATTGCATGGAAGAGATTACAACTGGAATAGAATCTGAATGACAGAAGTATTAAGACTCTGGATTAGATCACGAGTGAGAATACTCTGGAATAGAATCTGAATGACAGAAGTATTAAGACTCTGGATTAGATCACGAGTGAGAATACTTAAGTCATTGATTGTGTGATCATCTGAATGAGTGTGAAGTCGTTTCACAGCTCATTTCTCCTGAAAACCTAGAGGTGTTTCTGTGAGAATGAATCAGATCTTATAAGAAATGATTAAAGATGAGTCACACGAATCTTCCATGATATTCTCTAAAATAGCGCTCAAGAAATATCTAAGTTTACGCTGAAATAGTTCCACCAATATCAGTTGAAAGACACCACGTAAATGTGGATTGGAATCGATCCAAATTCGTCTTTACTGAGTATTTGTAGTTGTGCTACTTCGTTGGTTGTCCTAGGGAAACCAAGGCTTGTTACTTTTACGTCAATTCTGTTTTCTAAGAAGGGAAGTTACTTTCCAAAAAGAACAGTGGGAGTAAAAGTATAACTCGAAGAAATTCGAGAAATACAGGAGACTGCTCAACCTGTTGAGAGAGAGCAACGGATGGATTTACAGATTTCTGTAGAATCTACACCTGTAGAGCCTGAAGTTCGCAGATAAAAATGAATCAGTCACTAATCCGAGAGTGATTTCTCGTCATTAGTTGAACCTGATGATCATTGAAAGTTCGCATGATCTGATGATCATTGAAAGCGACGAATCTGCGAAATTCAAAGAAGCGAAAGTGAGCCTGGACTCCGAAAAATTACATTTTGTGTAAGTTAGCTTCATTGATCCATTCATGGATGGAAGCAAACATATCGGAGTTGGAATCTTCGTTCTGTTGAAGTAGTCAAGGTTTTGACTTGAACGGGAACGAAGCGGAACTGTGCGTTTACTAATAGATATGTGGGAGCAATATTGCATTTCTCATAGTGTATGTCGATGACATACTGATTCTCGAATATAACGTCCCAATGCTGCAGTCGGTAAAGGACTGGTTTGGGAGTTGGTTTTATGGTTGACATGGGTGAAGCCACGTAGTTCTTGGATTTTGGATCTAAAGATAGAGATCCAAAAGAGCTGGTAGGACAAAGTCAGGATTCTTAAATTGACAAAGTCCTACACGTAATCAGCAATCCAAGAAGGGTTTTATGCCAATGTCACATGGCAATTCATTAAGCAAGATACAGTGTCCTGCGATATCTGCTGAGCTTGAATGCATGGATAGGATTCCATATGCGACGGCAATTGGATCTATCATGTATGCCATGACACATACTTGTTTTGATGTTGCTTTAATGCTAAGCAAGACAAGTAAAGACCAGTCAAATCCAGCAAAGAATCACTGGATTACCGTAAAGAATATTCTGAAGTATTTGAGGAATACTTAGGATAAGTCCTTGATTTACGGAGAAAGTGAGGTGCTACAAGTCGATAGAGTCTGAAAGGCAAGTTTCCAATAGACAAAGATAATTCCTGGTCACAGTCCGGCTATATCTTGTGTCTAACTGGCGGTGCAAGGCACTGTTGCTGACTCCATGACTTAAGCTGAACATTTCGCAGCTTGAGAAGCGGCGAAAGAGGTTGTTTGGATAGAAGAGTTCATCACTGAACTTGATGTGATTCACAGCATAGATGAGGCTAACTGCACATCAGAGGTCCAAACACCTTGAGGATAGGTATAACCTATTCCTTGAGATAAATGACAGAGGTGTTAAGTAGATAAGCAAGTTTCATCGAATGAAAACGTTGCTAATCTATTAACGAAGCCACTCCTTATGCCTAAGCACGAGTCGCGGACTGTAGCTGTAGGATGAGTGAAATTAAGTTGTAGTCTTAATTTCAGTGGGAGTTTGTAAAGGGCTTTACTTAGTTGTTTTGAAAGGTTCATGTAAACATAATATTTTATGTTTATGAAATCTGATGATTTCTGGATTATTTTAACTGTGATATAAATAATCGTTCCAAAATGATTCATGTCATTATATATGGGCCATCGAAGTACATGAGTAGACTTGATCCTGAAACCCCATATTTAACGAAATGACATAAATCATAGTGTCCATAGTCGAAGGTTGTTGAAATTGGAACACCAACAACCACTTGAGACTAGATTGTGTTGAGACTTATGACCAAGTTTCGAGGGGTCATAGATGCGCGGCATCAAAGTCGACACATAGGTATATGTAGGGGAGCATATGACCGGACATGGCCCGCTGATGAGAACTCTACAAGATATTAATATCTGTGTCATGAGAGGTTCTCATATACGACTATAGAGTATAGTCCTTAGACCTGAGTTCGCATGCATGTGGCTGCACATGGAGTAATGCGCTTTGATCATTGTCTAACGCTGTTTCGTAACTGGGAGCTATAAGGACCTTGGTTGGGTGTATTATGAAGTATGTAGTTCATAGTGATGGAACAAGATGGGATTTGTCCCTGCCGTTTAACGGAGGTAATATCTCTAGGCCAATCGGAGATTTGATAGCTGGTAAGAGAATGGCCATTCCCAAACGGACTTGCCCAAGTCGTTTGCATTGTCAGTATCAAATCTGGTCCGATAAACATGGTCTGGCTATATAAGGATGACACGCATCTTGCCTTATGCCAGATCGAGATATTAAGACAAAAGGACTAGGGAATGTAGGATTCCAGTACAATCGGAAGATTGTTGGGAATGTCCTTTGTAGGATTCCAGTACAAGTGGGAGATTGTTGGGAATGTCCTGAAATCTACCGTACTATCTCTAGAAAGTATGATAAATGTCGAGATCAGACATAAGTCATAAATACTGGGTGATCATGATGACTTGCTAGAGTCCGCTCTTGATCTATAAGTTTAGGACTTATTACCAGTATTGTATGATCCCAAAGGGTCACACACCATAGCTAACGGGAAAGTTAACATGGAATGAATACGGTAAGATGCAAGGCATTTACTGTATTTGTGCAGAGAGTTGGGCCGTTAGTTTAATCACTTGGGCCCATATCGAGACAAATGACTTGTGTCGATCGACACAAGTGTATGTGTCGGTCGACACAGTTGCGAAACCGAGACATCGGTTTAGGTTTATGACAGAGTCGATATTTATATGAGTCGTCTTATAATTTCGACTCTAATAGTCTGCGACCTAAAACCTGAGCCGTCTCTCTTCTCTCTCTGATCAATCCATTGCTTTGGTCTAGTAACCATCCCGGCTTGTAAGAGTGTGGATACTGAAGGAGGAACAGGCATCTGATCTGTTCTAGCTGATCTCATCATTACCATCCATCAATCCGCTGCAATCTGAAAGGTAATGATCAGGTTTGGTTTTGTGATTCGTTCTGCAAGAACCTAGATCTGAGTTATATGTGCTAGGTTGCAATCTGTTAATTGAACCATGAACACACATATAATCCTACAGTGGTATCAGAGCCAGGTTATTGGTTTTTGCTTTATGAATCTGATTTAGGTTGTTCTTACTGTTTAAAATCGAATTTGGTTAAGAAATTTGATCAGAAAACATGAAAACCTAAGAATTAGATCGCATCAATCCGATTAAAAGCCATTGGTGTGCGATCTGGTCGCCCGTGTCGATCGACGAGGGAGCGAGGTATCGGTCGATATCGATCGATCCGATTGACATCTCGCGGTCCTGATGACCCGATTGACCCGAGCTGATACTCGCTAGTATCGATCGACATGAAAGACTCATATCGATCGATACGAAGGCGATGCAGATGATCCGCGAGTAGCCAATCGGTTCAGCCGAGCTTCGTGGTTCATCTTTCCCTAAACCGAGACAATGAACCGATCAATCCGATTGTGGTTCATTGTCTACTTTAGCCATAACCGCAAGTTAGGTCAAAATTGGCTAAAACACAAGGTGTTTCTTCCCGGTTTTGGACTTAACTGAACCGATCCAATTTAATTGGTGGTTCAAGCGGTTAACCCAAACCGCGGTTTGCTGGAAATAATTTTATTTCTGATTAAACCGGATTGAAATTCATAAAATTGAATTTTAACCTAAACCGAAGGCTGGTCTAAGTTTGATTTGGTTGGACCAAATAATTTAGAGCTGGTCTGGTTTAGTAAATAACCGATGGTTTTGATAGTTAATTTGGTCTTGGACCAGAATTAATAAACCGGATCGGTTATGTCAAATTATTGGGCCAGCTGGAATTCTATGGTCTTGGGCCAAGAATTGGGCCTATAATTTGTGACCCAACCCAAAATATTTAATGAAATATTTAAATTAGAAATTTCTAATTTTAGTAAGTTACTACATTTAGAAAGTTTCTAAAATAAGAAAGTTTCCCAAAATAGTAATCTTCTATTTTTGGAAATAAAACTTAAAATCCTCAAAAACAATATCAAGCTTGGATGTCTTTCCAATCTTGTCAGCTACTTAACGCTTATTTGATTACAGACATGGCTTACAGTGTGAGGTGTCTGTTTTCGCGTAAGTAAAGTAGTATATAGTCACTGATTTCATTGGGAGTCCCAGATTTCAGTGATTATTTGGCTGTAAGAGATTGGTTTCCTTGACTGGGCCATCGGGAGTCCCGGGCCTTGAGACATCTGGTGAATTTGGGCCTCGGGTCCAATTCACAACCGAGAGTTATTGGTTATAACTAGCTGTGTGTATGCTTACCAAGTAAAGCTAATTCCGGGTGACGGCCAGTGGCCCACTTTGGATTTAGCTGAACATGGGTCTCGGAATCATTGCACTCTTATGAGGTTAAACAAAGAAATTTTGAATGCAATGCGAGTTTTCTTATAAGTTGTTAAGATTACTCTTTTATGAACTTAATAACTAAAACTCTATTTATCTCTAAATTTCAGCTATGACAAGCACAAACGATCTAAACACTTTCTCGATCCGGTCTGTCCTTGAGATGGACAAACTGAACGGATCAAATTTCTTGACTTGGTCACGGAACCTGAGGCTAGTCCTCAGGCATGAGAGAAAGGACTATGTCCTTGAGAAAGCTCTCCCCGAGAGGATCGGATCCAAAGCTAGTCATGCAGTATATAATGCTTGGAATAAGCATTATAATGATGCGGTAGATGTGCGTGGTCTGATATTGGCTACCATGGAATCAGATTTGCGGAAGCAATATGAGAAGATGGAGTCGCCAATAGAGATGATCAGCAGCCTGAAATTGAAATTTCAGGAGCAGGTAAGAGTGGAGAGATACCAGTTGGTTAAATCTCTCACTAGCTGCAAGCTACCGATGGATCATCCAGTAAGTCCTCATATCAGTAAAATGATGGGTTACATTGATAACCTGAGGAAACTGGATTATCCAGTTAGCCAAGAATTGGCAACTGATATCATTCTGCAGTCACTGCCGTCAAGCTATGATAAGTTCGTAAGGGACTATATCAAGAAAGGCTTAACGAAGACGTTGACTGAACTGCATGATATGCTCAAGACAGTTGAGCCAAACGTGAAGAGTACCCTGTACAATCTCATGAATGAGAAGGGTAGGTTTACTAAACCTAATGCTGACAAGGGTGAAGACAAAGTTGTCCAGATTTTGAATCATGGCAAGCGTGTGTCTTCTGAGCCCGAGTCAGATACCTCTTACGTTGGTAAGTGCTGCTACTGTAAAGAGACTGGGCATTGGAAAAGAGATTGCATTAAATTCATGGAAGATTATGAGGAGTTGAAGTTGATGTATGAAACTACTTCCTCAGGTATTCATGTTATTACTTCAAGTTATACCTTATAGGTATTGGATACTGGTTGTGGCACTGATATTTGTTATAATATGCAGAGCCTGAGCAACAGTAGAACTTTGAAGGAAGGGCAAGTGGAACTGCGTGTCTGAAAGGAGCTTGGGATGCTGCCTCAGCCGTAGGGTTTTCACTTGTAGATGCCTTTGAGGCTTGGTTTTATTAAGTAATTGCTACAATGTACCTGCTTTAAGCAGAGTTGTCTTTCATTTTCTTGTAAGAATTTGAATGTTTTTCGTTTTGATAAAAGACAAGTTTTGTTCTTTTGATCTTAATGAAATCATAATTGTAGCACCCTATTCAAGGAATGGGTTTTATATATTAAACCAAAGAGTGCCTAAATGTAACATAAATACCGAATTGGTTTAAATCTGATGAATTAAACCTGATTTTTCTTGGCATAAATGTTTTGGTCAAAGAGTAAGTCGGATTCAGAAACCCCATAGTTATGGACTTTTGGGCTCATTTGAATGGATATCTTATGAGACTTGAATTCTGCTTACTGGACCAAAAGACAAAGGGCCCATCTTAGCCGAGCTAGAGAAAGGCCCAAAGGCTTATTGGAGATTGAACATACTCATGTATGTGGTCCGATGAGCAGTAATGCCAGAGAAAATTTCCTGTACTTCATTGTCTCTACTGATTACTTCAGTGAGTGTGACTGTGTTCATTTGATGAGACACAAGTCGGAATTCTTTGACATGGTCGAAAGAGTTCCAGAATGAAGTATAGAATCTGAATGACAGAAGTATTAAGACTCTGGATTAGATCACGAGTGAGAATACTTAAGTCATTGATTGTGTGATCATCTGAATGAGTGTGAAGTCGTTTCACAGCTCATTTCTCCTGAAAACCTAGAGGTGTTTCTGTGAGAATGAATCAGATCTTATAAGAAATGATTAAAGATGAGTCACACGAATCTTCCATGATATTCTCTAAAATAGCGCTCAAGAAATATCTAAGTTTACGCTGAAATAGTTCCACCAATATCAGTTGAAAGACACCACGTAAATGTGGATTGGAATCGATCCAAATTCGTCTTTACTGAGTATTTGTAGTTGTGCTACTTCGTTGGTTGTCCTAGGGAAACCAAGGCTTGTTACTTTTACGTCCATTCTGTTTTCTAAGAAGGGAAGTTACTTTCCAAAAAGAACAGTGGGAGTAAAAGTATAACTCGAAGAAATTCGAGAAATAAAGGAGACTGCTCAACCTGTTGAGGGAGAGCAACGGATGGATTTACAGATTTCTGTAGAATCTACACCTGTAGAGCCTGAAGTTCGCAGATAAAAATGAATCAGTCACTAATCCGAGAGTGATTTCTCGTCATTAGTTGAACCTGATGATCATTGAAAGTTCGCATGATCTGATGATCATTGAAAGCGACGAATCTGCGAAATTCAAAGAAGCGAAAGTGAGCCTGGACTCCGAAAAATTACATTTTGTGTAAGTTAGCTTCATTGATCCATTCATGGATGGAAGCAAACATATCGGAGTTGGAATCTTCGTTCTGTTGAAGTAGTCAAGGTTTTGACTTGAACAGGAACGAAGCGGAACTGTGCGTTTACTAATAGATATGTGGGAGCAATATTGCATTTCTCATAGTGTATGTCGATGACATACTGATTCTCGAATATAACGTCCCAATGCTGCAGTCGGTAAAGGACTGGTTTGGGAGTTGGTTTTATGGTTGACATGGGTGAAGCCACGTAGTTCTTGGATTTTGGATCTAAAGATAGAGATCCAAAAGAGCTGGTAGGACAAAGTCAGGATTCTTAAATTGACAAAGTCCTACACGTAATCAGCAATCCAAGAAGGGTTTTATGCCAATGTCACATGGCAATTCATTAAGCAAGATACAGTGTCCTGCGATATCTGCTGAGCTTGAATGCATGGATAGGATTCCATATGCGACGGCAATTGGATCTATCATGTATGCCATGACACATACTTGTTTTGATGTTGCTTTAATGCTAAGCAAGATAAGTAAAGACCAGTCAAATCCAGCAAAGAATCACTGGATTACCGTAAAGAATATTCTGAAGTATTTGAGGAATACTTAGGATAAGTCCTTGATTTACGGAGAAAGTGAGGTGCTACAAGTCGATAGAGTCTGAAAGGCAAGTTTCCAATAGACAAAGATAATTCCTGGTCACAGTCCGGCTATATCTTGTGTCTAACTGGCGGTGCAAGGCACTGTTGCTGACTCCATGACTTAAGCTGAACATTTCGCAGCTTGAGAAGCGGCGAAAGAGGTTGTTTGGATAGAAGAGTTCATCACTGAACTTGATGTGATTCACAGCATAGATGAGGCTAACTGCACATCAGAGGTCCAAACACCTTGAGGATAGGTATAACCTATTCCTTGAGATAAATGACAGAGGTGTTAAGTAGATAAGCAAGTTTCATCGAATGAAAACGTTGCTAATCTATTAACGAAGCCACTCCTTATGCCTAAGCACGAGTCGCGGACTGTAGCTGTAGGATGAGTGAAATTAAGTTGTAGTCTTAATTTCAGTGGGAGTTTGTAAAGGGCTTTACTTAGTTGTTTTGAAAGGTTCATGTAAACATAATATTTTATGTTTATGAAATCTGATGATTTCTGGATTATTTTAACTGTGATATAAATAATCGTTCCAAAATGATTCATGTCATTATATATGGGCCATCGAAGTACATGAGTAGACTTGATCCTGAAACCCCATATTTAACGAAATGACATAAATCATAGTGTCCATAGTCGAAGGTTGTTGAAATTGGAACACCAACAACCACTTGAGACTAGATTGTGTTGAGACTTATGACCAAGTTTCGAGGGGTCATAGATGCGCGGCATCAAAGTCGACACATAGGTATATGTAGGGGAGCATATGACCGGACATGGCCCGCTGATGAGAACTCTACAAGATATTAATATCTGTGTCATGAGAGGTTCTCATATACGACTATAGAGTATAGTCCTTAGACCTGAGTTCGCATGCATGTGGCTGCACATGGAGTAATGCGCTTTGATCATTGTCTAACGCTGTTTCGTAACTGGGAGCTATAAGGACCTTGGTTGGGTGTATTATGAAGTATGTAGTTCATAGTGATGGAACAAGATGGGATTTGTCCCTGCCGTTTAACGGAGGTAATATCTCTAGGCCAATCGGAGATTTGATAGCTGGTAAGAGAATGGCCATTCCCAAACGGACTTGCCCAAGTCGTTTGCATTGTCAGTATCAAATCTGGTCCGATAAACATGGTCTGGCTATATAAGGATGACACGCATCTTGCCTTATGCCAGATCGAGATATTAAGACAAAAGGACTAGGGAATGTAGGATTCCAGTACAATCGGAAGATTGTTGGGAATGTCCTTTGTAGGATTCCAGTACAAGTGGGAGATTGTTGGGAATGTCCTGAAATCTACCGTACTATCTCTAGAAAGTATGATAAATGTCGAGATCAGACATAAGTCATAAATACTGGGTGATCATGATGACTTGCTAGAGTCCGCTCTTGATCTATAAGTTTAGGACTTATTACCAGTATTGTATGATCCCAAAGGGTCACACACCATAGCTAACGGGAAAGTTAACATGGAATGAATACGGTAAGATGCAAGGCATTTACTGTATTTGTGCAGAGAGTTGGGCCGTTAGTTTAATCACTTGGGCCCATATCGAGACAAATGACTTGTGTCGATCGACACAAGTGTATGTGTCGGTCGACACAGTTGCGAAACCGAGACATCGGTTTAGGTTTATGACAGAGTCGATATTTATATGAGTCGTCTTATAATTTCGACTCTAATAGTCTGCGACCTAAAACCTGAGCCGTCTCTCTTCTCTCTCTGATCAATCCATTGCTTTGGTCTAGCAACCATCCCGGCTTGTAAGAGTGTGGATACTGAAGGAGGAACAGGCATCTGATCTGTTCTAGCTGATCTCATCATTACCATCCATCAATCCGCTGCAATCTGAAAGGTAATGATCAGGTTTGGTTTTGTGATTCGTTCTGCAAGAACCTAGATCTGAGTTATATGTGCTAGGTTGCAATCTGTTAATTGAACCATGAACACACATATAATCCTACAACTCGGAACCTGATTTGATATCCAATAACTCGGATACACCAGTCTCCCTCGTTAACGATCTAATTATTAACTATAACTCAACCCAGAAATGGAACACTACGCTTCTGGAAATTCTTTTCAACCCAGATATTGTGGAAAAATATCACATCTATATATTTACCACAATATACAACAACAGATCGTATCGTATGGAACTACTCGCAGTCAGGGGAATACACCGTTAAAAGTGGATACTGGTTAAGTTTTCAACAACATTTACAAGATAATCCTGATATCCTTCCTCATTATGGAGACACTGATATTAAATGCAAAATTTGGAAAATTAATATCATTCCCAAATTCAAACATTTTCTTTGGAGGTTAATATCGAGAGCACTAGGTGCTTCCACACGATTAACTACAAGGGGTTTGATTATAGACCCTATATGTCAACGGTGCTGTAATGCACCAGAAACTCTTAGCCACCTTTTCTTCACCTGTCCTTTGTCTATTCAAACATGGCGGATCTCAGTTTCAATATGGCAACCTTCACAAGCAAACAATGACTTCTGTGATGATCAAATTGCGTCTTTATTCACATTACAACAAGACTCACGCTTGGATGATTTTTTTAAGCTATTACCTTTCTGGATCCTTTGGCGTATTTGGAAATCCAGGTGCCAGTTTCTTTTTAATAAGAGAAGCTTCATCCCACAAAGAGTTAGTCAAGAAGCAATCGGAGATGTACAAGAATGGATATCTACTCAGGCTAATGAATCTTCTTCAACCTCTTATGACCAAACATATATCATTGTCAATGATCGCAATACTTCAAACACAATTAATTGTAATTTTGACACAAGCTTTTGCTTAGCATCTAAAGAAACAAAAGCTGGATGGATTGTAAGAGACCACGAAGGCAAACCAATCTTTTGGGGATCAGCAAAATTAGGGAAATCTAACTCTGCTTTAGAAGGCGAAGCCAAGTCATTGCTCATCGCACTACAACATGCTTGGAGTATGGGCATTGAGACTATAATCTTCGAAGGCGACTCCAAAATCCTAATCGAACATCTTTTAGGAATCACGCATACAACTTATATTGCTACTATTGCATCTGACATTCACAAATGGGGTCATCGATTCAAAGAAGTTTCTTTTCATATTACTCATAGAATTTCAAATGTACCAGCCCACCTGTTAGCTACTAAAGGGCTTTCTGATTCAATTTTCCATACTTCAAAGTTGTATCCTCCTTTATAGTTGTATAATGCTCTGTATTTGGACTATGTAAACATGTTTCATAATTAATAAATTCATATTTGACGGGGAAAAAAAATGTCATTGATTTTGTTGGGTTCAAGCGACCGGTGTGTTTAATCGGATTTTCGTCCGTTCGATGTGCTTCAGGGTGTCCCAGCTTTGACAATCGACGTTCTTTGGTGTCCTCAGACGTTCCTTCGGTTTTGTTTGGGTTCAAGTGCAGTAGAAGAGAAGCGGTACGTTTTGGCTGGAGTTTGCGGTTTTGGCTTGTTCTGGTTTGTTTTGGGTCACAAGATCTGCTTCTCCGCTTGGTGGCTCTCAAGAGATCATTTTCTGATTAGCGTTTGGATGGATTTTACCTCTGATTCGCTCTTCTGATTCGTGAAATTCTTTGTTTTAGTACGTATTTGCTTTTTTTAGGATTTCTGATGTGATCTCTTCTTTTGCCGTTGGTGTTTTCTCGGCCTTTGCAGTCAACTCCAAAGGTTTTTTCTTGTGCCACTGCCGGATTTGGGCTAGAGCGAGCGGCATTTGTGAGGTGCTTCTCCTTTCCCTTTGGTTTGAGTGTTTTGGATTAGTGGTTTTTGCTGAAATTGTAGGATTGCCCGTTTTTTTGTGGGACAAGGGTTAAGCAAGAAATTCGTTATTTACAAAACTGAGTTTCATGGAACGAGTTCATGACCAATAATTTCTCGTGAAGAGTTTAAGACAAAACGGTGAAAACATCTGACCGAGAGGTTTTCTCTTATAGAGCATCGACCAGAGTGGACACCTTATTGAATCCTTTGAGAAATTTGTTGCGATTAGAGACTGGTGAATGGGCAACAAGTAAAACATTTACTAATGTCATGCTCTTAAATTATAACAATGTCTTGGTTAACTATGAAATTGGTCAGTTATTTCTTCAGCCTGAACAAGTAAAAAGAACCTTTTTCTGAATAAGATGGAATGATCAAGATGCTGCAGTTTTTTTGGGGAAAAGAGAGACCATCAAGAACAAGTAAGAGTGTATTTTGCGTCATAAACCGTAAAACCGTGTCTAAGAAGAGCAGCAGTAGCTCGATGAAGCATTGCTTGTCTGTGCTGGGTTTTGTTTGAAGATGTTCTTCTTCCCACCAGACGAACCTTCAGCAGTAAGACTCGGCGTTTCCAAAATCTGCAGATAAAGAAAGGTTTCAGACTAAAAGACATAATAATCCTCGACCAAAGAAAAGCTTGAAGAAGGCACGGATTTTACTAACCTTAAGAACAAGCTCTTCAAAACATTGCTCAACATTGACTCGAGTCTTTGCACTACACTCCAGAAACAAACATCCGTACTCCCGAGCAAAGTCTATGCCTTCTTTTTTAGAAACAGCTCTTTCACTCTCCTGGAGATGACATTAAGGTCAACAGAGTTGCACCATAATAGACACTTAGACATGGAGGACGACAGAAGAGAAATTTACCTTATCGACTTTATTCCCAACAAGCATCTTGATGCAATCCGGATTAGTCGAGTACAGGTCAATTTCCTTAGCCCATATATCTGATAGATTTGTGAATGTGTCTCGTCGTGTCACATCATATACTACAGAGAAAGAACAAAAGCCTTAATAAAGTGTAACCTAGTAAATCAAAGATCAAGGATAAACAAATTATTTTGTTCATTTAGAGAGACAGACATACCCATTATTATGCCCTGAGCTCCTCTGTAATACGAACTTGTTAGCGTCCTAAATCTCTCTTGCCCAGCTGAGTGATCGGATAAAAACACCCCGAAAGTGATAAGAGATATGAAACAAAAATTGAAGAAAAATACAAGAGACTAACCTCGTAACCATTCTGAATACGAGACTCTATCTCTTAACCATTCTGAATACAAGACACTAATCTCTTAACCATTCTGAATACAAGACACTAATCTCTTAGCCATTCTGAAATGAATATGAAACACTAGTCTCTTAACCATTCTGAATACAAGACACTAGTCTCTTAACCATTCTAAAGACAAGAGACTAGTCTCTTAACTATTCTATACACAAGAGACTGTATCTCTAAACTATTTACCATACAAGACTACTATTTTTCATGAGCCACATAACAGCTTAGGCAACTACGATTAAGGCAAAACATGGAATATACTACAAAGAAAATGTATCATATACCACATTGTTGTTGTCTTTTTTAAGAAAGAAAATTTCAAACTCGAATCAAACAAGTTTTCCCAGCTAAGTTGAAATCACGAGATGTGACATTTACATAAACTTAAATAATTGCATGAAATTCTTCCCAAGATACTAATATACAACATGATTATGATCTCTAACCTGTATCCCAAATCGCAAGCTTCAGTTTCTTCTCTCCAATGGTAAGATACTTGACCTTAAAATCAACCCCTAAAAAGACAGATCCAATAAAACTAGATCAAAACAAAAAACGCAGATAACCCAACTCGGCACTAAGCTCGATCACGATTAAAACTCACCGATTGTTGGAGAAAGATCATCAAACGTATTAGACGTGAAACTCAACAACAGAGAGCTTTTTCCAACACCAGAATCTCCGATCAATAAAACTTTGAACAGGTAATCAAATTCGGGTTGCCCAGACGAAGAACCCATCCAAAAACCGAATCTTTACTCTGCGAAAAGGATATTTGGGAATTGACGAGACAAAAACAATTAAAAAAAAACAGAAACTAAGTCAAACGATCGTTTATGTTTTTTACCTGCGGAATCGATGAGAAACTTAGAGGCTCTCCTCGAGATCTGCGAGAAGAATGACACAGAAGCAGAGAAAAAGCGGTGAGGTCGCAGAAAGCCGAAGAAATCTAGAGAGAGATGCCTTTTTAATTTCACCGACTAGCTTCTCGATTCCACACACGCGGGGCCGCAGGAATAATCTTCTACGGTTGGTCTTACAGTGGAATTTTACGTCGTATTTTGTTTCTTCCTAACCGTTGGATCATTAACCGGCATTTATTTGACGTCGGCCGAAATATTAGTACGCACCACACGATTGATGCTACTGCTATTCAGAGCCGGCCTCGAGCATAAGCCACATAAGCGACGGTTTAGGGCATCCGATTAAAAAGGGCATAATTTTTATATTTTCTTTATAAATATATATGTAAAAATAATATATAAGGGCATTTCTAAAATATTTTTCATAATATATATCTAAAAAAAATTAAAGGGCATATGATTTTAGACAAAATATATTAAAAAAAGCATATGATTTTTAGATATGTATAGGGCATACAAAAATATTGGGCCGGCACTGCTGCTATTCAGATCATTCGAGCCATATCGATTTTCAACACGGTTCTTACTAGAGCTGGGAATTTGATCGAAAATCCACAGGTTCCGCCCATTAGATCTGTCACGGAACAGGTGTGAATCGATTTTTTTTTTTTCAAATTTGCCGGGCGAGTGTGGATCGGTATTGTTTAGCAGAGTGTATATACTGATCAAAATATTTTGAAGTGCCGGTTAGCCGGTATCCACAAATTTTTTTATATTTTTTATATTTTATATCTTTAATAATATTACATAAATTCTAGTAGCTAAATTTAAATTTAAATAATATATAAATTTATTTAAAATGATTACTTTTTTTATAAAAATTATAAATTTACATTTTAATTTTAAATTTTTATTAATAAATTTTATTTTTATTAAATATTTATATTAAAAATAATATTTTAATAATTATGGGTTACTCTTTAATAATTATGGGTTACTCGCGGTAAATTTAAAAGGAATGAGTGCGGAATAACAATTTTTGTTTGCGGATTTGGCAGATTAGATTTAAACCGATTGCAAGTTAGTGTAACCCACAATGAAGCGGATCGTGGATTTGACCCGCAATCGAGCTCTAGTTTTTTTTTTTTTTTGTAAATTGGCTTTAGATATTGGTCTGGTTTCAATATTAAACCACAAAGCTTGGTTAAATGAAAAAGTAGACAATAAATTGTGATCCCTCAAATCTTGCCATTTTATTTCTGTTAATGTCCTCATATATAACAATTATTTACGAAGCAGACCTCTCCGAGAAGTTTACTAATAATTTTGAGGCATGTCAAATAACTTAAGCAGCCTTTCTTTTACTTTGTATCTGCAAATATGCCATCATTATCAATTTTACAAACCACCATGCACAACCAATTTTGAAGCTGTAAATACTTCAACACCTAAAATTAACCTTCTACAAATCATTTTTGGTTTCACAAACTTCATATCCCTCTCAATTCTCTCTATTTTCATCTCAAAATCTCTCTAATTTAGTTTTAAATTTTTTGATCTCTTGTGTCTTGACCCTTTTCAGTGTTTCTTGCATTCGCAACGGCTGTGTTTCTTTGTTGGTGATTGGAATTGAAGTTATGTGCGGTTGCATACGGTAAAAATTGCCTCCATTTAGTTTCTTTCAATTTACTGATCCGAGTCGCGTTACTGGTCAACATTTGGTCTAGTTTTGCAATTGACTTTTGATTTTTTTTTACATTAGACTTCTTTTCTAGTGTCGGAAAGTCTACTGCTTTCCTTTGAAAACAAAAAAATGTAGTAGATTTCTCGTAGTAGTCTCCAGTCAATTTAGAGTCTAGTTTTGCATTTGACTTAATCAAAGTATTTTTCGTTTGACTCATTAAAGGGTTCTAGTTTTGTATTTAACCAATTTTGTCTTCGAAAATAGACTTCTTCACGAAGTCTACTATAGTTTAGTTCTCGGTTGACCGCTCGTTGGAGGGTTGACCAGTGTAGTAGACTTCTTTACTCTCTCCCCTGAAGTCTACAATTAATTTTGAATTTTTTTGTCAACTCCAAAACTAGACCCCAGTACATTTCTGAGGGAAGTCTAACCGGGTCGACTTTGCATAAAAGTCTTTTTTTATTATTTTCAATTGCAAAATAGACTTGTTTGTAGTAGACTTCTCAGGTATATTGCCCAAGAAGTCTACTTGATCCGACGAAGTAAAAAGTCAAAGTTTGGTCAAATGCAAAACTAGACCCTTCATTTTTTGCAGACTTCTTTACGAATTCTACAACTTGATTTAATTCCAAACAGACTTCACGAACAAATCCCCATGGTAGATTTGTTCACGAAGTCTACTAGCATAAGTAGACTTCCTGGAGAAGTCTACTATTGACACATCATGCTGACATCATTTTTACACCACTAATTTATTAAAAAGTGTTTTTAGACAATATATAATGAATTTGAATTTTTTTTATATTTGGCTTACGTATGTAATATATTTTCTTTTGAAGGGGTTTGACATCTTTATTATATATACATATGTATGAATCTTTTTTCTAGTGAAATTGAGAAACTAACTTATTTATGGTAGATTTTATGGAGAAATCTATTATTTTGTTTATTTTTTTCCAAATGCAATCTAGTGTATATTTTTGATGATTTTTTTTTTTTTGAAATTTTGTTTAGATATTATTAGTATTTATGTATAAGTTTCACAATGTTGCATGTTATGGTTTAGCTTAAAATGAATTTATGATTTTAACATTGTTTTGGAAGATTTTAGTTGGAAATTGAGCTGATAGACTTTGCGGAGAAATTTAGTTAGGGTAGTAGACTTCACGGAGAAGTCTACTACCGACACATAATGCTGACATCATTTTCACGTCACTATTTCATAAAAAAGCTTTTATATACAAAATATAATGAATTTGGTAGTTATTTTTGTTTTTATGTCTGGTTAAGGTAATATACTTGTGTCTGAATAAGTTTGACATGTTTATTTCATATAAGTTTGACATGTTTATTCCATATACATATGCCTGGATATTTTTTTCTATTGAAATTGGGAAACTATCTCATTTAGGGTAGATTTCTGGTAGAAGTCTACTTTTACATTTATTTTTTGCAAGTTCATAGTATTGCATATTTTGATGATTTTTCTAATTTTTGAATTTTTTGGTTAGGTATTTTTTGGTATTTATGTATAATTTTCATAAGATTATTTGTTATAGTTTAGCTTTAATTGATTTTATGATTTTTTGTAGACATGTCATACCGACATCTTTTTTACGTCATGAATTTATAAAAAAAGTTTTGTATACAATATATAATGAATTTGGATCTGTTTTTTTTTTTTGTAAGTTTGGTTTAGGTAATATACTTGTTTGTGAATGAATTTGACATATACATATGCATAAATCATTTTTCTAGTGAAATTGAGAAACTAGTTCATTAATAATAAACTTCGTGGTGAAGTCTACTGTCGACACATCATACTGACATCATTTTGACGCCATGAATTTATAGAAAAGGATTTTGTATACAATAAATAGAGAAGTTTGAAGATTGTTTTTTGTATGTTTTATTTAGCTAATATACTTGCTTGTGAATGATTTTGACATGTTTATTCCAATTACATTTTTATGAATTATTTTCTAGTTTAATTGAAATATTAGTTTATTAATAGTGGAACTCATGACGAAGTCTAATCTAATGTGGTGGTCTTGTTTTGTTTTACAAGAAATGACTAAGTTGTCTAAGGAAAATGAATGTTGAAAACTTATCATAGCATTTTGATGTGGATAATCATAAATGAGATAGAATTTTCGTCTTGAGAGATGGATTTTGCTGCTGTATGAGAGTATTATTAGACCTTTATCTCATATAAATTATAGTTTAAAAGAAGCTTCACAAACTTCATTTGTCTCACAATGTGTATGAGGAATTCACTTATTTTCTCTTATTTTAACTTATTTAAAATATTTATATAAACAAATCATTTGGATTATATGAGCAAATCACTTGTTTTCTATATGTGAAGATTACAATTAAATCAATTTTTGGATAGATATAAAAAATTCTATTACCAAACTTAAGATATATAAAACCACAAGATAGATATAACAAATTTAAATTAAGAAATTAAATAGTGATTAAGAAAGGAATGAGTAATACTTGGGTTCACTTGTAGAGGTGAACCCATTTGTTCACCTCCTATTTTTTAACCAATCAAATGAATACACATAATCTAATATTTAAAATAATTAGAATTAAAAAAAAATTATTTTAAAATACAAAAACGAAAATAAAGGAAAATAATTTTTATTTTGGACAAAATATTAACAATTAAAAATAAACGAATTTATAAAAAAAAATTAAAACTTAAATCCTAATTTCTAAACCTAAACCCTTTACCCTAAACCATAATTTGAAACCTAAGAAAATTAAAATTAAACTAAACCTTAATCCCTAAACCCAACATGTAAATAATAAACAATAAAACCCTAAACCCTAATCTCTAAACCCCTAAACCCTAAACCTTAATTTAAAATCCTAAAACAAATTAAAATAAAAACTAAACTCTAATCCCTAAACCCTAATATGTAAACCTTAAAAATAAAATAAAATAAACTCTAAACCCTAAACCCTAAAACATAAACCCTAAACCCCAAATTACTTAAACCCTAAACTCTAAACTCTAAACCCTAATCTCTAAACTTTAAAAGGCTTAAATCTTAAACCCTAAACTCTAATCCCTAAACCCTAAACTCCAATTTGTAAACTCTAAAAAATAATATATATATATATATTGATATTGATATGTACTATTATTATCTATTTTAAAAAAATATTTGAATGTGTTTAATTTCTTAATTTTATTTTTGTAATTTTATTTGAAAATAATATTACATGGCATATTTTTATTTGCTAAAAAAGGAGGTGAAAAGGTGAACCCAAGTATTTTTCTTAAGAAATAGGTTTCAATTCAAAGATTTTCTTAATTCTAATGAAAATTCGATACAGTAGACTTCAGTAGAAGGCTTCTCTTGGAGACTTCTATGGTAGACTTCAATTTCAATTTTTTCCTGCCTAATAATTTTAGATCCCGCTATTTTCAATCTAGGTCTAGTTGAAGACTTCTGAAGAGTAGACTTCCTCCTCAGACTTCTAAAGTAGACTTCTCATGTAGACTTCCTCTTCTCTTGTGTTTGATTAATTTCATACGCAAAATCCTTGGAAAAATCACTAAGTTAACATTTAGATAGACAAATTTTGGTGAACACATAATCCAAAAAACAATCTTGAACTCACCAATTTCAATAGATAAATATTGAATATCTTTAAAATTAAATTACTTACTAACATAACAATAAACCATACAAAGTTTTCATTATTTTTACGGTATTTTGTTTTTTTTAGTTTTTAGATATAAAGGTTAAAACTTTAGATACACGAAGACTAATCTCATCACGATTGAGTTTTAACTAAAAAAGCCAAATAAAGCAATATTTTAAAATAAGAAAGTTAACAAAAATCACATCTAACAAAAATTCATTTAGAGACAGAAAAATATGAAGAAGAGTAAAGGTTTACAACAACAATAAAACGTCAATTGCAAAACTAACCCAAAGGTTGATTCATCATAATGTAGGCTACTCAACAAAGTCTACTATAGCGAGACAGATCATAAAATCGAAATTAAACTAAACAGAGACGATTTTTACCTTCTTCAACCGCCCATAACTTCAAATACCATTGATTGTAGACGATATTGACAGATTCATGTACTTCAGATATGCATATCTACAAATGAAGACGCCAGTAAGAGATGAGAATAGAGAAAAGTAATTAAACAAGAAAAAATAAAGAAAAATGTCAAACTTAACAAAAATTAACCAAAAGAGAAAGAAATGTGAAAAAACTTGAAGTAAACCACAATAACAATGACGATAATGGAAATGAGAGGTATTGAGGAAGCTTATAGCAAAAAAAAAGGAGGAGATGAGAGAGAGAGAGAGAGAGAGAGAGAGAGAGAGGCCATTTTAGTGAGAGTTTTTTTTTCTTTTTAACAAAAGAAGACTTCTATTTCAAAATTTTCCCGCCTAATTTTTCACGCCTAATTTTTCCCCCGCCCAATAATCCAAGCCAATTTTCATTTTAGGTCTGACTTGAAAATGTAGATTTCTACCGCAAACTTTTACAAGAGACTTCCACCGTAGATTCATAACATAGAATTTGCTATTTAGACATGTTTGTTAAATATGACTTATTTTTATTAACTTATATTTTTATAGGTGACATTTGACTGTTTTTGATTATTCAAAAAGTGGTTTGATAAAAATATTTTTTATAAATTTTATAATTTAAATTTAAGATTTATGAAAAATGCAGATTTCTCAATAAAGTCTACAAGGAAGACTTCCAAAATAGACTTTTAAAGAGTTAATACGGTAATTTAATTTTCTATTTTATTGTTTGGTCGTTGGGGTGCTCAAGGTAATTTTCTAGCCCCAAAGATCTCATTTTGCATTTTTTTTTTCAAAAAGCGTCTAATTTAATTTTTAAAATCAAATAATGGTCTAAAAAAACAATTCCCGTTAGATATTTATGTCATATTCTAATATTAATTTATACATGTGTTATAGTTTATATTATACTAATGATGCTTATCCATTTAAACACAAAATAATATTTTTTCAAGGTGGGTTTATTATCAATTTACTTTCTTATAAATACTGTTGATCGAGGATTCTCGACCTAATATAAAATATTATTTAATGGTGTTGTGGGGAGATTTCCGTTAAATATAAGATGCTAGCTCGTGTGCAAAGATCGAGATAGATCATAGTTGTAACTAGATATGGAAAATTGGCCATTTCCCGCAGGTCAAGCCCAACTAAGGTCCATGCATGGCGGGTGGGACATGTAAAATTTTGTCCAAAAATTGGCTGGTCTCGCAGGTGTAACCCGTGCGATGTGCGGTTATGTTGGCCAACATGTTGGCGGTTTTGCGGGTCGACCTCATAAAGACATGCATCAGTGTATTTCGATTATTTCTTTCAATCAATACAATTTTCAACTTCCAAACTTCGTTTTGATCCTGTGAAATGTTTAGAATTTCATTCTTTTATAGGTTGATTTGAAGCCGAAGCTATGATATCTCATAATAAGAGAAAGATCAAACCTCGAGAATAGAAATCATTTTGTGCATTAAAAGTTCTAAGTTGGGATTTTGAAAGTCACTACACGAGTACTAGATTTCGCAAGTGAGCCCCGATGACGGCGGAAACTGGTCAATCCTCTAGTTAGAAACTTGGCCAAACTGGATGGGTTCTTTTTCTCTCTCTTTTCGGTCTTTTCTTTTTTTTTTCTTTTTTCTTTTGAAAGATTCCTCGTTCTTCCTCTATTTTTCCTTTGTTTTCTGTTCTTCTCCCAAAAATCTCCTTGTACATCCTCTCTTATTGATGATATCTCAAATCTGTTTGGATATAAAAAATAGAATTTCTACCAAATGTTAATTACTAGTCTCATTATTTCCATTGATCTTAAAAGTTTTTTTTCTTCTTGATTCCTGTTTAAACTAATGCACTTGTCATGTTTGCGTCTTTTTCATATTGATTATGTTCAAAATTTGCAGTTCCCTTGGTAACATTTCTATTTGCTTGCTTAATTTGAAGTTGTGTTCTCTGAAAATATCGGTATCTTGATTGCTTAGATTTAGTCAGTTCATTTCTTAAAACAATCATTTTTGTTTTCATCTATAAATAATGTAGTTAATTGCACTAGTCCAGATCAATAAAGATGCAGTATTTCAAAAAAATTCATTCTTGTTGCATTGTATCTGTGATGGGATAAATGGGATAAAGTAATATCTAGTATTTAGTTCATAGGAAACCCTTCTTTTTGGTGTATATTTTAGAGCATGTTATTTTAGAATATATTATAAGTGGATACTGCACTTAGACTCATCTTCATCAATACAATCAAATTTTATATGTATTTCTGTAATATCTTTATTAAGTAAACGTAATTGTAAATACATAAAGCTTTTGTTATCAAGATGAGTTTTTCTTGCAGCACATTGACTTTTTGATGTAAATCACTAATTATACTACATAAAAGTAGATCCTTGAAGCTCTTGAGACTATCCACGCCATCATGGCACTTTTAGTCAAAACACCTTTTTGTTTAATATATCGGAAGCCACTTCAGCAATCTAAGTTTTGAATAAAAATAATAATTATTAATTCACTTTCGAATAAAATAAAACGCTTGATGGATTATGATAGCAAAGGTATCGAAACGTTATGTTTATTTGCATCATCTAAATAAGAGACTCCTTAAAGAATAAGGAAGCTCTTTCTCTTTTCTCTCCTTCACAATATTTTAGAGAAAAAGCTTTCCTTCCAATCACTTCCCTGCAGATCGGATGTTTATAACCTTTTATAGTTCATGTTGCCGATTGAATCACGCTATTTTCTGATTTCTATTTCGGCTAATAGAATTTCTGTCTTAGTTGATTTTCAATTTTAAGCTCAGATTTAAGTTCTTTTGTTTATTTTGTCCTTCTCTTCCTTTCAGCAGGTTTGGATATTAATTCCGTGTTGTCGTCAATCGATCATCGCTTCTTCTCACCAGCTTCGTCCTCCTGCTTGCAAGAGTAATATCTTCACTGCCTTTGGTTGGGCCTCCCGGGAGTAGAGGTTTTGGTGGAGCTTCCCAGTTTAGGAGTTGGATCAAGGTTTAGAAAATACCGAAACGAGTTGTGTTTGGGGTTTGTAGAACTTTGTTGATCAATGACTTGATTTTATTAACTTTCATCGCAAGGTATTTATACAAGGGATTTAAGAATCACAAGTCTATCGAATCCTAACAACTTTAGTCGTTATCTCTATCCAATGTTTATCAATAACTCCTAAATATCTTCTTGAGTATATCATTGATCTTCTTGAGTATATCCTTGCCAATACTCCCCCTCAAGTTGGAGCAAGGAGATCAAGAATGGCCAACTTGGATACTAGGTTTTGAAATGCCACTCGTCCAAGCGACTTGGTTAGAACGTCTGCGATTTGAGAACCAGTAGGAATATGTTAGGTAACGTTGACTCCCTCCTGAGTAGCATCACGAACAACATGACAATCATTCTCTATATGCTTAGTACGCTCATGGAAGACTGGATTAGCAGCTATATATAACGCAGCTTTACTATCACAAAAGAAATGAGTAGGCTTCCTTGATTGATCAACGCCAAGTTCTTTGAGTAACTTTCGAATCCATTTGATCTCCCTGAGTGAAACTGCCATGACCCTGTATTCCGCTTCAGCAGAGGAGTGTCATACAGTCTTCTGTTTCTTAGTTTTCCACGCAATAGGGGAGCCTCCAAACATAACAACATACGCGCTTAGAGATCTTCTTGTGATCGGGCAAGCAGACCAACCAGAATCACAGTAAATAGATAATGTGAGGTCAGTATCTGAGCTCAACACAATCCCTTGTCCAGGAGATCCTTTGAGAAAGCGAACAACACGTAGTGCTGCTTCACATTGTTCTTCATTCGGCGCCTTCATGAACTGTGAAAGAATGTGTACGGAATAGCATAAGTCAGGTCGTGTGTTAAGGAGATATATGAGACGACCGATCAATCTTCTGTACTTCTTTGGGTCTTTAAGCAGTGGACTTTTGACAGTGGCCAGTTGATGGTTTTGTTTTAATGGAGTAAACGCCGGGTTTGCCCCAAGGTTACCCGTATCAGCCACAATATCCAACATATATTTTCTTTGTGACAAGAAGAATCCATCAAGTCCACAACTAACCTCTGTTCCCAGGAAATATTTCAATTTTCAGGCGACCAAGATCCTTCATTGCAAAACACCTTCCCAAATAGTCTTTAAACTTTTTCACCATGTATGCATCATTACCACATATGAGAAGGTCATCTACATAAACTAAAACCCGCAGTTCTAGATTCTTTCGTGAATAAGAAAACATGGAATAATCTTCATAGGATTGCACAAATCCAGATTTGATAAGGGCATCAGACAATTTCTTGAATCAACACCGTGGTGCTTGTTTTAAGCCATACAAGGACTTCCTTAACCGAGAAACCTTGTTTGGATGAGTATGCCTAAATCCGGGTGGAAGTTTCATATAGACTTCATCTTCAAGATCACCATGAAAAAATGCATTTTCAACGTCCATTTGAAAAGCTTCCCAATTATTCGCTGCCACAAGCCGTAAAAGAGTTCATACAGTGGTCATTTTGACCACGGGTGCACATGTTTCTCCATAATCCTCTCCTTCAACCTGTTTATTTCCTTGGATAACAAGTCTTGCCTTATATCGCTCTACTGCACCATCAGCTCGATATTTAGTTTTGAAGACCCATTGACTTCCAATGGCAGTCTTACCGGGAGGAAGAGTGGAGATATCCCACGTGTTCTTATCTTCTAAAGCCGTGATTTTTTTTGTCATAGGTTTATTCCAGACATCTATTTTTACAGCTTCTTTGAAATGCTGTGGTTCTGAAGCTGAGACAATAGCCGCAAGATATGCCATGTGCCTGGGAGAAAATTTATCATCTGATATGTAAATAGACTGAGGATATAATGACTTACCAGGATCGTTTGATGAGAACGCAGAAGTAGCTCTAGGAAGAACGTGATGTGTACTACCCGATGTATGATAGAGAACATATTCCTAAAGAGCAGCATGTAATCTCTTTTCACGATGACCTCGTCTGAGTTCTGTAAAAATGTCCCCTGTTTCAGACTCTTTAGACGTCGGGATCTCCTCTGTTTTAGTAAGCACAACGGGTTCGGTAGGCACAACAGGTTCTGTTCCGGGTACTTCCGGTTCTGCTTCAGCCAGAACAACATATTCTGTTATTGCAGCTGATTCATTAAGTTGAATTACTTCATCACTCCCCCTGTCGTTTGACATCTCTTCCCAAATGTTTTCTGGAGATGTCAATGTACGTCGTGAATCAGCAAAAGGAAAAATATCCTCTTGGAATACAACATCTCGTGAGACTAGAAACTCGTTTCTTTTGATGTCATAAACCCTCCAGCCCTTTTTCCAGCTGGATATCCCACAAATATGCACTTGCGGCTTCTTGGTCCCAACTTGTCTCTGCTCCTGTCTTGCCGGTGTGTATAGCAAGTGGAGCCAAATACTCCTAGAAGATTTTAATCAAGAACTACTCCATGAAGAACCTCGTACGGTGATCTCCCTTGGTGAAGAGCCGTCGGTGTCCTGTTTATCAAGTGAGCAGCCGTTAAAATAGCCTCTCCCCAAAAATTGACAGGAAGACTTGCGTGAAATAGAATTTCTCTAGCCACGTTTAAAATAAGCATGTTCTTCCTTTCGACTCGTCCATTTTGCTGTGGTGTAGCTAAACAAGAGGTTTGGTGAATGATTCCATGATTTTTTAAGTATGAAGTCATCACCATAAACTTTGTGCCATTGTCACTACGAACTGTTTTTACAAGTTTACCAAACTGTCTTTCAGTGTAAGCAAAGAACTTCTTCAGCGTGTCATGAACTTCAGATTTTTCAAGCAACAAGAACATCCAGACAGCTCTAGAAAATTCATCCATAATTGTTAAAAAAACAAACCGCACCACAAGAAGAAGGAATGCGATACGGTCCCCATACATCAACGTGAATGAGTGAAAAAAATTCTTTTGCTTTATTAGAACTATCATAAAACACTTCACGAGTTTGCTTGGCTCTAAAACAAGTGTCACAAGGACTAAAGCCAACCACTTTTGATGTAGACAAAGGTAAACAAGAAAACACTGAAAAAGATGGATGTCCTAAGGGTTGGTGCCACAAGACCTGATCTGCAGTACTCTTAACTCTGTAACTTTTTGTTGAGACTAAACTTGTTAAGTAGTACACACCATCACGTTCCTCACCGGTGCCAATCAATGTCCTCGTAAAACGGTCCTGAAAGACACAAATCGTATCAGTGAACATAGCAAAACATCTTATCTCTTGCAATAGTTTGGAAACCAAAATAAGTGTGGAATTTAAATCAGGCAGAAAAAAACATCGGTCAGTTTCATCTTTGGCGACAAAGGAAACGATCCTTTGCTTGTTGCAAGAGTTCATCCTCCATCCGCAAACGCAACAGAACAAGGCGCAATCATCTCCACATTGGTTAATAGAGACAATGTCCCTGTCATGTGGTGAGAGGCACCAGTGTCGAGAATCATATCGCCCAATTTAATCTTACCGGACAATTTGTCAGAGTTTGAAGATCCTGACTTTTCTTGAATTAATTGAGAAAGGATCTGCAATTGCTCTTTGGTGAATTCGGGAAAGGCCGAGTTGTTAAAACTGGTAACATGAGCTACACTCGCTCGAGCACGTCCTCTTCCGCTTGATCCTCGACCTCTACCTCGCGATCCATGATATTCATACATTTTCATGCATTTAGGCTTGTACATAGTTCTTGTTTTGACTTCTTTTCCCCACCATTCTTACCATTTTGTCGATTCATTGTCGCATCTAGAGTTTAGAGTTGTCTAGGATTAGGAGTAGGCACTTTAGGCTTGCATTTGGAGTGTTTCCTTGTGTTTTTGCAGATGATTTGGAGTTGGATGGGGAGTTTGGAGCTTGAAGGACCAAGAAAGAGGCAGCAGGCGTTCATATCGGCTAGGATATCGGCTTGCACGCCGATACACGCTCTCGGTTTAAATCGGAAGGAGCCATATCGGCCGGGATATCGGCTGGATGAGCCGATACGTTTGTTCGGGCAAAAATCCGAGAGTTCATATCGGGTTCGATATCGGTTGGCTCGACCGATATGAAACTCTCGGATTAAATTCGTATGAAGAATATCGGTTGGCATATTGGTTTAGCCAACCGATACATTTTGTGCCAAGAAAATCCGAGACTTGATATCGGCCCGCGTATCGGCTAGCCGGGCCGATACGAGTCCAAGAAGATGTTCCGGATCCGGGTCAACACCCGGTTTGTTCCGGGTTGACCCGGCTCGCACCCTATAGACTATTTAAGCCAAAAACCTATTTCTTTTTGGATCTTAAGCTGTTTTTGATGTTCTAAACTCTTTTGTAAGAACAAATTGGATTCCTTGGATTAATCTAGTATTTCTCTTGTTATTCCTTCAACAAATCTCTCAATCCCTCACCAATCTCCATGATCAACTCTATTTCTATGAGTTTTGTTGATCTAGTTATGATTAGTGAGTAGTTCTCCATAGGCTTATGGGTTAGGTAGGATTAGGTTGATTAGGGGTGATCAATAGATTTCTAGTGGTTAATTGTTTAAAATCTCATCTAGCAAAGTATGCTTAATGCCTAATTAATCTTGATCACATTGATTAGGATGTTTAGAATTTCTTGTTCACAACATGTTCGATGAAATTCCAGTATCTAGCTTTGTTAGGACTTTCACATTCTAGAACATGAAAATGTATGTCTAGAGTGATTGTTTGCTAATTGGAACCTGTTTGAATGCTCGTTTGATTTTAATTCACAAATGATGATTTGTTCTTGAGTTAAGATTAAGTGAAGAATTGGTATTAAGAGATTAAACTGATTTACTTGGTGTGTTCCTTGCTAGGAGATTAGCTTTTAGAAGTTTAAATTAGGATTCCTTGATCATCCCGAGTCACCTATCCGTTGACCTTAACCCTTGGGCCTTATTCTTGTCATTGATTGAATCGTTTGTTTATTTGCTTTTGTTTACTTCGGTTTGATTTGCTTTCGTTAGGATTGTTAGAAACTAAAACCAAATTGTTTGATTTGACTCTGAAGGTTTAGTGTTTGCTTATTGGTTTTATCCATCCCAAAAAGGTTCGATACCTCAAGGCTACATCGATAAGATTGAGGAATTGGTACCTCAAAGGATTGCAAAAATCCTTGTTATCAATTTGGCGCCGTTGCCATTTTGGGATTCTGGATATATCAATTCGTTTTCTATTCCTTTTTAGTTCAAGTTATTGTTACTAATTTGCTACTTTCTCTCTTTTTGATGCTAGGTGTATGAACTTGCGCAGCAAAGGGACTACAAACTTAGTTGCAAGAGTTTATGACATCAAAGCACACGAGAGGAGATTAGCAAGGGAACGACGAGCACAAGAGCGAGCTGTTAACGTTGAGAGACTTGGGTTGGAACCAACTGTTGAAGATATACAAACCTTTGAGAGTGTTGAGCAAACAGTTATGGATAACCACGAGGATCAGCAACAGCAGCAACAACAGCAGCAACAGCAGCAACAACAGAGGCCGGCTAGGGCCATTGGTGATGGAGATACACCGGACACAAATGCTAACCGGCATGGAATCACTCCACCAGCGGTAAACAATAATAACTTTGAGATCCGAACTATGGTGATGAACATGGTGCAGAACAATCAGTTTCATGGGTTAGCATCTGAGGACCCGTTGCAGCACTTGGACACTTTTGACAAGATTTGTGCTACCACGAGGCTGAATGGTGTGACTGACGACGGTTTGAAAATGCGTCTCTTCGTCTTCTCTTTTGCAGACAGAGCCAAGGATTGGGAAAGCACTATCCCTCCAGGATCCATCACTACTTGGGGAGACCTGAAGAAAGCTTTCTTGAAGAAGTTCTTCTCAACTACTAGGACTGCCCATTTTCGAAGTGAGCTATCTGGGTTTGTGCAGCGCAACAATGAAAGCTTCGCTGAAGCTTGGGAGAGGTTCAATAAGCTCACCACTCAGTGCCCCCACCATGGTTTCACCAAGGAAACGCTACTCAGAAACCTCTACCGCGGAGTGCTTCCTAGAATGAGGGCAATGCTAGATTCATGCATCAATGGACACTTCCTAGGCAAGGGAGTAGATGCAGCTATGGAGCTGATTGAAAATCTGGCAACGAGTGATGGTAACTAAAATGAGGATTATGAGAGGACTAATAGAGGATCATCATCTTCATATGAGAAGTATGAGAAAGAGATAAAAGCTTTGAATGAGAAGTTAGACAAGATGATCTCCATTGGCCAAAAGAACATCAGCTTTGTGGGACACCATGAGGATTCTAAGCCACAACTTTATGATGATGATGAGGATTTGACACAAGAGGAGATTAACTTCATTGCTGGACAAGGTGGTTTCAACAAAGGCTTCAACCAAAACTATAGAAACCACCCAAACTTCTCATACTGCAGCAGTAGCCTAGCCAATCCTCAAGACCAAGTCTATCCTCAAGCTCCATCTCAAGGACAAGCTCAACAACAAGGGCAACAAGGCTTTCAACAACCCCAACAGAAAAAGCCATTTGTCCCTTACACCAACCAACAAGGGTTTGGAAATAAACCTCAGTTTCAAGGTCAACAAGGCTATGCACCAAAGCAACACTACCCACCCGGTTTTGGTCAACAACACCAACAAACTTCTTCTACCTCGGGAGTTGACAATGAGCTGAAAAGTATGATGCAGCAACTCCTTCAAGGGAAAGCCTCAGGAGCTATGGAAGTGCGGGATCTTAAGAATGAGCTGCAGAATTTGACTTCAAGGGTCACAAACATGGAAAACAAGACTGCTTCTACATCTCGCACTCAAGGTACTCTACCCGGAAAATCTGAGCAAAACCCAAAGGAATACATCAGCGCCATAACCTTGAGAAGTGGTAAAGAGCTGCAACAAAGTCAAGTGCCCACACCAAAGCCAGCACCTTCACTCAATGAGGACAATGAAGTTCAAGAAGGGGAGGAGAACTCAGAAAATTCTGCTCTCAACAAGGAGAGTGATAGCGACATGGCCAAGAAGAAAGGAAAGACTGTGGTTGAAGAAGTAGTGAATGATGCACTCAAGAAGAAGGATGGTGTGTTTGTGCCACCACCTTATGAGCCCAAGTTACCCTTTCCGGGCAGATTCAAGAAGCAACTCCTAGAGAAGTACAAAGCTCTTTTTGAAAAGCAGATGAAGAATGTTGAGTTGACCATGCCTTTGATTGATGATTTCTTGCTAGTTCCTCAGTATAGCAAGTTTCTCAAGGATGCAATCAAGGAGAGAACCAAGGAAGTGCAAGGAATGGTTGTGTTGTCTCATGAGTGTAGTGCGATCATCCAATGGGATATTGTTCCAAGGAAACTTGAAGATCCAGGCAGTTTTACTCTTCCATGTGCTATCGGCCCATATCGGTTTGAGGGTTGTTTATGTGATCTTGGAGCAAGCGCAAGTTTGATGCCCTTCTCAGTAGCCAAGAGGCTAGGTTTCTCTACCTACAAAGCATGTAGGATCTCCTTGGTTCTTGCAGATAGATCAGTGAGATACCCAATTGGTCTCCTAGAAGATCTTCCGGTGAAAGTAGGAGGATTTGAAGTGCCAACAGATTTTATTGTACTGGAGATGGATGAAGAACCAAAGGATCCTCTAATCCTTGGGAGACCTTTCCTTGCCACAGCTGGTGCGATCATAGATGTCAGGAAAGGGAAGATAGACCTCAACCTTGGTAAGGATATAGTGCTCAAATTTGACATCAACAAGGTGATGAAGAAGCAAACCATACAAGGTCAAATGTTTTATATTGAGACTATGGATGAGCTAGTTGATGAACTCCTTGAGGAGATGAACATGGATGATCCGTTAGAGGTTACCTTGACCAAGGAATGTGGGGAGTATGGGTATCTTCAAGAGGAGAGCTGGGCTTACATGAGAACGCTTGATTCACACAAGCCTGTGTTAGGAGAGGTTGAATTCATTGAGCTGGGATCAGATTCTTTGGGTAAGGAGCTGGAGGTGTTTGCTGTAGACATGAGTGCTGATGGCGCCAAGGGAGTAGAGCCGTGCAAGGAGCAGCTTGTAGCTGATGACTGGGGCGAGCTTAAGGCTCCAAAGGTCGAGTTAAAGCCCCTTCCGCGGGGGCTTCGGTATGCATTTCTTGGCCCTAACTCTACCTATCCTGTCATTGTGAATGAGTTGCTGAATGATGATGAATTGATTGCTTTGACCACTGAGTTGAAAAAGTTTAGAAAAGCAATAGGATACTCACTCGATGATATAAAAGGATTGTCACCTAGTTTGTGTACTCATAGGATCCACCTTGAAAATGAATCCATGTCTTCTATTGAGCATCAAAGAAGATTGAATCCTAATCTTAAGGAGGTAGTCAAGAAAGAGATTCTTAAATTGCTTGATGCAGGGATAATCTACCCTATCTCGGATAGCACTTTGGTCTCTCCCGTGCACTGTGTTCCGAAGAAAGGGGGGATTACTGTGGTTAAAAATGACAATAATGAATTGATTCCTACTAGAACTATCACTGGGCATAGGATGTGTATTGATTATAGAAATCTAAATGCCGCATCTAGGAAGGATCATTTTCCATTACCGTTCATTGATCAAATGCTAGAACGCCTTGCTAATCATCCTTTTTATTGCTTTCTTGATGGATACAGTGGATTCTTTCAGATCCCGATACATCCTAATGATCAGGAGAAAACGACATTCACTTGTCCTTATGGTACCTTTGCTTATCGAAGGATGCCATTTGGCTTGTGTAATGCACCTGCTACTTTTCAGCGGTGCATGATGTCCATTTTCTCAGACCTTATTGAGGATATCGTAGAAGTTTTCATGGATGATTTCTCTGTGTATGGTTCTTCTTTCTCCTCCTGTTTGCTGAATCTGTGCAGGGTCTTAAGGAGATGTGAAGAGACGAACCTCGTGCTCAATTGGGAGAAGTGCCACTTCATGGTAACATAGGGGATTGTGTTGGGTCACAAGATCTCAGAGAATGGTATTGAAGTGGATAAGGCTAAGATAGAGGTGATGACAAGTCTTCAGCCACCAAACTCAGTGAAAGGAATCCGAAGCTTTTTGGGTCATGCAGGGTTTTACAGACGGTTTATTAAGGACTTCTCCAAGATCGCTAGACCACTTACACGTCTGCTGTGTAAGGAGACAGATTTTTTGTTTGACGATGAGTGTTTGGCAGCGTTCGACATGATTAAGGAGGCCTTGATTAGTGCCCGGATAGTCCAAGCTCCCGACTGGGAGTTGCCTTTTGAGATCATGTGTGATGCAAGTGACTACGCAGTAGGAGCAGTCCTTGGACAGAGGAAGGACAAGAAACTCCATGTCATATAGTATGCTAGTAGGACATTGGACGATGCTCAAGTGAGGTATGCAACAACTGAGAAAGAGCTTCTAGCTGTGGTGTTTGCCTTTGAGAAGTTCAGATCATACTTGGTTGGATCTAAAGTTGTGGTGTACACAGATCATGCTGCGTTGAGGTATCTCCTTGTCAAGAAAGATGCCAAGCCAAGGCTTCTGAGGTGGATACTGCTGCTACAAGAATTTGATTTGGAGATCAAGGACAAGAAAGGCATTGAGAATGGAGTGGCAGATCACTTGTCAAGACTGAGAATCGAGGATGGTGTTCCTCTAGATGACTCTCTTCCTGAGGAACATCTAATGGCTTGCAAGGTTGTCAAGGATGCTCATGATACAAGAATGAGAATTGAGGAGGTCAATTCTATTGAAGACAAGGAACCGTGGTATGCTGATATAGTCAATTTCCTAGCTGTTGGGAAAGAACCACCAAGCCTCGATAGCTACCAAAGAAAAAAGTTCTTTAGAGATGTCAACATGTACTATTGGGACGAGCCTTACCTCTACACTTTGTGCAAGGATCAACTCTATAGAAGGTGCATAGCTGATGAAGAAGTGGGAGGCATTCTCCTACATTGCCATGGGTCAGATTATGGTGGCCACTTTGCTACCTTCAAGACGGTTCAAAAGGCTTTACAAGCTGGGTTTTGGTGGCCTACAATGTTCAAAGTGTTGGGAATGTCCTGAAATCTACTGTACTATCTCTAGAAAGTATGATAAATGTCGAGATCAGACATAAGTCATAAATACTGGGTGATCATGATGGCTTGCTAGAGTCCGCTCTTGATCTATAAGTTTAGGACTTATTACCAGTATTGTATGATCCCAAAGGGTCACACACCATAGCTAACGGGAAAGTTAAGATGGAATTAATACGGTAAGTATGCTAAGGCATTTACTGTATTTGTACAGAGAGTTGGGCAGACAACAAATGGGCTTTTGTCTGATTTGTGTCTTGGGCCCAAAAGACTAATGAGCCATTAGTTTAATTAATTAAACTTGGGCCCATTAGTAAAACCATATTGCAACAAGGGTTAAAAACCCTAATGGTTGGCGATTTGGAGGGGGTGGCCGTAGGATCCTTCTCTCTAAACTCTCTCTCTCTTTGTTGAATTCCATCCGGTCTAGCAGCCATCCCCTGCTTGTAAGAGTGTGGATACCAAGGAGGAACATGTATTCATCTGTTCTAATCTGATCTCGTCATTACAATCATTCCGCTGCAATCTAAAAGGTAATGACCAGGTTTGTGTTTATGATTCAGTTACAAGAACCTAGATCTGTTTAAGATTATGTGTTAGGTTGCAATCCGAGAATTGAACCATGGAAAAACGCGTAATCCATCAGTGGTATCAGAGCCAGGTCGTTAGGTTTTTGCTTCTTGGATCTTTGTATGAATCGATTTTGATTTGTTTTGTATGAATCGATTTTGATTTGTTTTACAATGATAAAGAATCGTTTTGATGAAGTTGATTTTGGTATCGCTTTGTAACTTAGCTTTGTTTCATAATCATAACAAGCGATTTGATTGGTATGTTGAATGGCATGAAACGAATTGGAATGTCGATAAGCAATTATTGAATTGGTTATGAAACGATCACGTGATTGTCTTTAGATTTTGTTAAGGTCAAAGTGGTTTTGTCTTTTAATGAATGTCATGTGATAATCATAAGCTTTTGACTTTGTTGACTTTGTTAATGTTAAAGACAAAAACTTGAATTGTCACGATCGATTGTTAATGTTATCAATGCTTTGGTTTGTTAATGTAATCATGTGATCGTGGTTTGAATTGAATTCATCGCATGTTGATAATTAATGTTCAAATCAATTTTGTCTTATTGTGAGAATCGTATCTTTGCTTAATAATCGTTAACAAGACAGTTACGATTTTGACTTTGTTTGATAATTGAGTAATGTTAAGAATCGATTGTTTAATGAGAATTGATTTTGTCTTGTAGTCAATCACAAGGATCATAAGAGAATCACATAATCGTTTGTTTGAATTGTTAATAATTAATTATTTAATTATTTAATTAATTGTGGTTCAAGCGGTTAACCCAAATCGCGGTTTGTTGGAAATTATTTAATACAATTGGTATTATTTAATTTCTGGTTAAACCGGATTTAAATTCAAAAATTGAATTTTGACCTAAACCGAAGGCTGGTCTAAGTTTGATTTGGTTGGACCAAATAATTTAGAGCTGGTCTGGTTTAGTAAATAACCAGTTGGATTTAGTAGTTAATTTGGTCTCGGACCAGAATTAATGAACCGACTCGGTTATGTCAAATTATTGGGCCAATTGGAATTCTGTGGTCTTGGGCCAAGAATTGGGCCTATAATTTGTGACCCAACCGAAAACTTTAATAAAATATTAAATTAGAAATTTCTACATTTAGAATGTTTCTAAATTTAGAAAGTTTCTAAAACAAGTAAGTTTCCCAAAATAGTAATCTTCTATTTTTGGAAATAAAACTTAAAATCCTCAAAACCAATATCAAGCTTGGATGTCTTTCCAATCTTGTCAGCTACTTAACGCTTATTCGATTACAGATATGGCTTACAGTGTGAGGTGTCTGTTTTCGCGTAAGTAAAGTAGTATATAGTCACTAATTTCATTGGGAGTCCCAGACTTTAGTGATTATTTGGCTGTAAGAGATTGGTTTCCTTGACTGGGCCATCGGGAGTCCCGGGCCTTGAGACATCTGGTGTATTGGGCCTTGGGCCCAATCCACAACCGAGAGTTATATGGTTATAACTAGCTGTGTGTATGCTTACCAAGTAAAGCTAATTCCGGGTGACGGCCAGTGGCCCACTTTGGATTTTGTTGAACATGGGTCTCGGAATCATTGCATTCTTATGAGGTTGAACAAAGAAATTTTGAATGCAATGCGAGTTTTCTTATAAGTTATTAAGATTACTCTTTTATGAACTAAATAACTAAAACTCTATTTATCTCTAAATTTCAGTTATGACTAGCACAAACAATCAAAACACTTTCTCGATCCGGTCTGTCCTTGAGATGGACAAACTGAACGGATCAAATTTCTTGACTTGGTCGCGGAACCTGAGGCTAGTCCTCAGGCAGGAGAGAAAGGACTATGTCCTTGAGAGAGCTCTCCCCGTGAGGATCGGGTCCAATGCCTCTCATGCAGAATATAATGCTTGGAATAAGCATTATAATGATGCGGTAGATGTGCGTGGTCTGATATTGGCTACCATGGACTCAGATTTGCTGAAGCAATATGAGAACATGGAGTCGCCAATAGAGATGATCAGAAGCCTGAAATTGAAATTTCAGGAGCAGGTAAGAGTGGAGAGATACCAGTTGGTTAAATCTCTCACTAGCTGCAAGCTACCAAATGATCATCCAGTAAGTCCTCATGTCAGTAAAATGATGGGTTACGTTGATAACCTGAGGAAACTGGATTATCCAGTTAGCCAAGAATTGGCAACTGAGATCATTCTGCAGTCACTGCCGTCAAGCTATGATAAGTTCAAAAGGAACTATATCAAGAAAGGCTTAACGAAGACGCTGACTGAACTGCATGATATGCTCAAGACAGTTGAGCCAAACGTGAAGAGTACCCTGTATAATCTCTTAATGGAGAAGGGTAGGTTTACTAAACCTAGTGCTGACAAGGGTGAAGATAAAGTTGTCCAGATTTTGAATCATGGCAACCCTGTGTCTTCTGAGCCCGAGTCAGATACATCTTACGTTGGTAAGTGCTGCTACTGTAAAGAGACTGGGCATTGGAAGAGAGATTGCATTAAATTCATGGAAGATTATGAGGAGTTGAAGTTGATGTATGAGACTACTTCCTCAGGTATTCATGTTATTACTTCAAGTTCTACCTTATAGGTATTGGATACTGGTTGTGGCACTGATATTTGTTATAATATGCAGAGCCTAAGCAACAGTAGAACGTTGAAGGAAGGACAAGTGGAACTGCGTGTCTGGAAGGAGCTATAGATGCTGCCTCAGCCATAGGGTTTTCACTTGTAGATGCCTTTGAGGCTTGGTTTTGAATTAAGTAATTGCTACAATGTACCTGCTTTAAGCAGAGTTGTCTTTCATTTTCTTGTAAAGAATTTGAATGTTTTTCATTTTTGATAAAGACAAGTTTTGTTCTTTTGATCTTAATGAAATGTTAATTGTAGCACCCTATTCAAGGAATGGGTTTTATATCTTAAACCAAAGAGTGCCTAAATGTAACATAAATACCGAATTGGTTTAAATCTGATGAATTAAACCTGATTTTTCTTGGCATAAATGTTTTGGTCAAAGAGTAAGTCGGATTCAGAAACCCCATAGTTATGGACTTTTGGGCTCATTTGATTGGATATCTTATGAGACTTGAATTCTGTTTACTGGACCAAAGAACGAAGGGTCCATCTTAGCCGAGCTAGAGAAAGGCCCAAAGGCTTATTGGACCTTGAACATACTCATGTATGTGGCCCGATGAGCAGTAATGCCAGAGAAAATTTCCTGTACTTCATTATCTTTACTGATTACTTCAGTGAGTATGACTGTGTTCATTTGATGAGACACAAGTCGGAATTCTTTGACATGGTCGAAAGAGTTCCAGAATGAAGTATATAATCTGAATGACAGAAGTATTAAGACTCTGGATTAGATCACGAGTGAGAATACTTAAGTCATTGATTGTGTGATCATCTGAATGAGTGTGAAATCGTTTCACAGCTCATTTCTCCTGAAAACCTGGAGGTGTTTCTGTGAGAAAGATGAAGGATTGTTTAGATGAATCCTGATTCAATTCTCTGATTCAGATTATCCTAAACATGCGGATCTAGGTTCTCTTGAATAGAAACAATGATAGATCTCACCTTATACCTGTTTTGCAGCGGAAAGGGATGGTATGGTCAGAGATCAGAGAGCCACCGAGTGATAACTCCTCCAGAGGTTCACACACGCACGCAAAGGAAGCTGGCTGCTAGACCACGAGGAGGGAGGCGACAGATAGAGAGAGAGGCGGCTGGTTAGGGTTAAAGAAGAAAAACAGACTCGAGTTTTATTTATAAAACTCGTCCAGTTTTCTCTGCACTGTGTCGATCGACACACCTTATGTATCGATCGACACACCGTGGCCAAACCCTTTATTCTCTCTAAGTACAGTAAATGCCTAGCACTTTTACCGTACTTCTGCTAAGCCGTTCCTTTATCTTTCCTGTTAGCTTAGGCGTGTGACCCATATGGGATCATATAATAAAGGCAATAAGTCCAAGACTTATAGATCATGAGCGGACTCTAGCAAGCCATCATGACCCCCAGTATTATATGACTTATGTCTGATCATTGACATACTCTTACTTTCTAGAGACAGTACCGAGATTACTGGACACAATTCCAACAATCTCCCACTTGTACTGGAATCTCTGTATTCATAATCCTTTTTGTCACAATATCTCGATTAGTCATAAGGCAAGATTGGTGTCATCCTTATAAAGCCTAATCTTGTTCATCGGACTCTGATTCGATACTGACAATCCAAACGACTCGGGACAGTCCGTTTGAGCATGGCCATGCATTTTCCAGTATTCAAATCTACGATTGGCCTAGAGATATTCACTCCATTTATATTGGAGGGACAAATCCCGTCTTGTTCCATCACTGTAAACTACTCATTTCACAATGTACCCAAACAAGGTCCTTATAACTATCGCAGAACGATAGCGTTAGACAATGATCAAAGTACATCAGTCCATGTGCAGTCACATGCATGCGAACTCAGGTCTAAGGACTATACTCTATAGTCGTAGTAAGAATCTCTTATGACACATATATAAATATCCTGAAGAGTTCTTATAAGCGGGTCTTGTCCGGTCGTATGTTCCCCAACATACACCTATGTACTGACTTTGATGCCGCGCATCTATGACACACTGAGACTTTGTCATAAGTCACGTACCAATCCATTCTCACACGGTTGTTGGTGTTCCAATTTCAACAACCTTCGACTAGGGACAGGGTGATATAAAACATCTATCAAATATAGGGTCTCATGATCAAGCTAAATGACTTCGATGACTCAAGATCAAGTCATTTACTTCGATGACCTATAAAATGATTCATATCATTTTGGAACGATTATTTCATCACAGTTAAAATAATCTTGAAATAATAATTTCATTAAACATCTTAAATGTTGTTTCAAGAACATATCCAATAACTAAATAAAGCCCTTTAATAACTCCCATTGAAATTAAGACTACATCTTAATCTCACTTATCCTACAGCAACAGTCCGCGACTCGTGCTTAGGCCTAAGGAGTGGCTTCGTTAATAGATTAGCAACGTTCTCATTCGTTGAAACTTGCTGATCTACTTAACATCTCTGTCATTAATCTTACGGAATAGGTTATACCTATCCTCAAGGTGTTTGGACCTCTGATGTGCAGCTAGTCTCATCTATGCTGGGAATCACATCAAGTTCAGTGACGAACTCTTCTTTCCAAACAACCTCTTTCGCCACTTCCCAAGCTGCGAAATGTTCAGCTTAAGTCATTGAGTCAGCAACAGTGCCTTGCACCGCCAAATAGACACAAGATATAACCGGACTGTGATCGGAAATCATCTTTGTCTATTGGAACCTTGCCTTTCAGACTCTACCGACTCGTAGCACCTCACTTTCTCCGTAACTCTAGAATTTATCCTTAGTATTCCTCAAATACTTTAGGATATTCTTTACGGCAATCCAGTGATTCTTTGCTGGATTTGACTGGTCTTTACTTGTCTTGCTTAACATTAAAGCAACATCAAACAAGTACGTTTCATGGCATACATGATAGATCCAATTGCCGACGCATATGGAATCTCATCCATGCATTTAAGCTCAGCAGTTATCGTAGGATACTGTATCTTGCTTAACTTAATGCCATGTGACATTGGCATAAAACCCTTCTTGGATTGCTCAAAACGTGTAGGACTTTGTCAATTTTAAGAATCCTGACTTTGTCCTACCAGCTCTTTTGGATCTCTATCTTTAGATTCAAAATCCAAGAACTACGTGGCTTTACCCATGTCAATCATTAAACCAACTCCCAAGCTAGTCCTTTTCCGACTACAGCGTTGGGACGTTATATCCGAGAATCAGTATGTCATCGACATACACTATGAGAAATGCAATATCGCTCCCACTAATCTATTAGTAAACACACAGTTCCGCTTCGTTCCTGTTCAAGTCAAAACCTTGACTACTTCAACAGAACGAAGATTCCAACTCCGATATGTTTGCTTCCATCCATGAATGGATCGATGAAGCTAACTTACATAAAATGTAATTTTTCTGAGTCCGGGCTCACTTTCGCCTCTTTGAATTTCGCAGATTCATCGCTTTCAATGATCATCAGATCATGCGAACTTTCAATGATTATCAGGTTCAACTAATGACGAGAAATCACTCTCGGATTAGTAACTGATTCATTCATATCTGCGAACTTCAGGCTCCACAGGTGTAGATTCTACAGAAATCTGTAAATCCTTCCGCTGCTCTCCCTCAATAGGTTAAGCAGCCTCCTGTATTTCTCGAATTTCTTCGAGTTGTACTTTTACTCCCACTGTTCTTCTTGGAAAGTAACTTTCCTTCTTAGAAAACAGAATGGTCGAAAAAAATACTTTTTACTCCCACTGTTCTTCTTGGAAAGTAATTTCCCTTCTTAGAAAACAGAATGGTCGTAAAAGTACCGAGCCTTGGTTTCCCTAAGAAAACTTCGAGTTATACTTTTACTCCCACTGTTCTTCTTGGAAAATAACTTCCCTTCTTAGAAAACAGATTGGACGTAAAAGTAACAAGCCTTAGTTTCTCTAGGACAATCAGCGAAGTAGCACAACTACAAATACTCAGTAAAGACAAATTTGGATCGATTCCAATCCACATTAACGTGGTGTCTTTCAACTGATATTTGTGGAACTATTTCAGCGTAAACTTAGATATTTTAGAGCGTTATTCTTAAATAATATCATGGAAGATTCGTGTGACTCATCTTTAATCATTTCTAATAAGATCTGATTCTTTCTCACAGAAACACCTTCAGGTTTTCAGGAGAAATGAGCTGTGAAACGATTTCACACTCATTAAGATGATCACACAATCAATGACTTAAGTATTCTCACTCGTGATTTAATCCAGAGTCTTAATACTTTTGTCATTCAGATCCTATACTTCATTCTGGAACTCTTTCGACCATGTCAAAGAATTCCGACTTGTGTCTCATCAAATGAACATAGTCACACTCACTGAAGTAATCAGTAGAGACAATGAAGTACAGGAAATTTTCTCTGGCATTACTGCTCATTGGGCCACATACATGAGTATGTTCCAGGTCCAATAAGCCTTTGGGCTTTTCTCTAGCTCGGCTAAGATAGGCCCTTTACCTTTTGGTCTAGTAAACAGAATTCAAGTCTCATAAGATATTTTATCAAATGAGCCCAACAGTCCATGACTATGGGATTTCTGAATCCGACTTACTCTATGTGACCAAGACTTTATGCCAAGAAAAATCAGGTTTAATTCATCAGATTTAAACCAATTCGGTATTTATGTTACATTTAGGCATTCTTTGGTTTAAGATATAAAACCCATTCCATGAATAGGGTGCTACAATTAATATTTCATTAAGATCAAAAGAACAAAACTTGTCTTTTATCAAAATGAAAAACATTCAAATTCTTACAAGAAAATGAAAGACAACTCTGCTTAAAGCAAATACATTGTAGCAATTACTTAATACAAAACCAAGCCTCAAAGGGATCTATAAGTGAAAACCCTACGTCTGAGGCAGCATCCCAAGCTCCTTCCAGACATGTAGTTTCACTTGCCCTTCCTTCAACGTTCTACTGTTGCTTAGGCTCTGCATATTATCACAAATATCAGTGCCACAACCAGTATCCAATACCTTTAAGGACGTTCTACTGTTGCTTAGGCTCTGCATATTATTACAAATATCAGTGCCACAACCAGTATTCAATACCTTTAAGGTAGAACTTGAAGTAATAACATGAATACCTGAGGAAGTAGTCTCATACATCAACTTCAATTCCTCATCATCTTCCATGAATTTAATGCAATTTCTCTTCCAATGCCCTGTCTCCTTACAGTAGCAGCACTTACCAACGTAAGAGGTATCTGACTCGGGCTCAGAAGACACACGCTTGCCATGATTCAAAATCTGGACAACTTTGTCTTCACCCTTGTCAGCATTAGGTTTAGTAAACCTACCCTTCTCATTCATGAGATTGTACAGGGTACTCTTCACGTTTGGCTCAACTGTCTTGAGCATATCATGCAGTTCAGTCAGCGTCTTCGTTAAGCCTTTCTTGATATAGTTCTTTCTGAACTTATCATAGCTTGACGGCAGTGACTGCAGAATGATTTCAGTTGCCAACTCTTGGCTAACTGGATAATCCAGTTTCCTCAGGTTATCAATGTAACCCATCATTTTACTGACATGAGGACTCACTGGATTATCATTTGGTAGCTTGCAGCCAGTGAGAGACTTAACCAACTAGTATCTCTCCACCCTTATCTGCTCCTGAAATTTCAATTTCAGGCTGCTGATCATCTCTATTGGCGACTCCATGTTCTCATATTGCTTCCGCAAGTCTGAGTCCATGGTAGCCAATATCAGACCACGCACATCTACCGCATCATTATAATGCTTATTCCAAGCATCATATACTGCATGAGAAGCATTGGACCCGATCCTCACGGGGAGAGCTCTCTCAAGGACATAGTCCTTTCTCTCCTGTCTGAGAACTAGCCTCAGGTTCCGCGACCAAGTCAAGAAATTTGATCCGTTCAGCTTGTCCATCTCAAGGACAGACCGGATCGAGAAAGTGTTTTGATTGTTTGTGCTAGTCATAACTGAAAATTAAGATAAAAGGATTTTAGTTAATATGTTCAATATGATTAATCTCGTATTAAATTTAATATGATTAATCATGCATTATATTCAATAACATCAGTTACCCTCAATAGAATATAATGATTCCAAGATCCACATATAACTAAGATTAAAGTGGGCCACTGGCCGTCACCCAACCTTAGCTTATATCGGTAAGCCCTATGTCGGCTAATTATATCCGTGATATAACTCTTGGTTGTGAATCTGGGCCCGAGGCCCAATTCACTCTGATGTCTCAAGGCCCGGGACTCCCGATGGCCCAGTCAAGAAAACCAGACTATACAGTCATGTAATCATTAATGTCTGGGACTCCCAATGACATTTATGAATCACAAACCGTCTTATCCACGCAAAAGCAGACACCCTCACACTGTAAGGCCATGAATACAATTGAATGGGCTTCGACAGCTGACATAGAATGGACAAGACATCCAACGCTTGATATTATTTGAGGTTCGTAGGTTTATTTAAAAATTCATTCCCAAAATAGAAGATTACTATTTCGGGAAACTTTCCATTTTTGGAAACCTGCTATTTTTGGAAACTTTCTAAAATTGGAAACTTTCTAAAAACGGAAACTTTCTAACTTTAGAAATTTCTTAAAATACGAATCATGCAAATCTAGAAACTTCTATAAATTAAGAAACTTTCTAATTTCAAAATATCGGAAACTTTAATTTAAAATCGACTTTATAATTTTATAAAATAAATTTTAAATTAATCTGAAGAAAGACTCAAATAATTGGCCCAATTGTTTTAACTTCTTGGCCCGAGGCCCAAGAATTGGTCCATGTCCAAGACATGACCCAATTGTCCAATTAAATGACATAACCGGTCTGGTTCATTAAAATTGGTCTAACCAAATTTTAATTACTACGATGACCACAATTGTCAACCGGTTATTTACTAAACCGGATTTTCTCAATTTATTTGGTCCAACCAAATCAAATTAGAAAATCCTGGTTTAGGCACTAAATCCAATAATTCTTTCGACATTGGATTTCTTATCCCGGTTTAACCAGACTTAATAAAATTATTAAATCTGTTTATTAAACCAGGACGAATTAATTTTATTCAAAAAATTAAACCGAGCCTTAAACCAACCATGTCGATCGATGAACCAACTGTGTCGATCGATCCATCAACCACATCGGTCGATGCTCTCAGCATCGATCCTGCATCGATCGTGCATCGATCCTGTATCGATCGATGCTCTTACGCATGCACGGATCCGAGCCAAAACCCTAACCGTGTCGATCGATGTGCACCAACCGCATCGGTCGATGCACCAATATCGAACCTGCATCGATCCTGTATCGATCGATGCTTTCACGCGTTAACAGGGTTAGCCGATAGACTGTATCGACCGATCCATGCGATCGTATCGATCGATCCATGCGATCTTCGAATTGTATCGACCGATCCATGCGATCGTATCGATCGATACATGCAATCCCAGCCGATTCTCATTCTCTCGGATCAGATCGCATACCAAATCATATAGCTTGATCATGCGATTTTTCATATGTTTAGGGTTCAATTCTTGTTACTTAAGTGATTTCTCTTATCAGTAGTTGATTCAAAACACTTTTAAACAAGAAAAACAATCCTAAACTTGAATCTAAACAAGAAAAACCAGAACCTAAAGCTCTGATACCACTGAAGGATTGTTTAGATGAATCCTGATTCAATTCTCTGATTCAGATTATCCTAAACATGCGGATCTAGGTTCTCTTGAATAGAAACAATGATAGATCTCACCTTATACCTGTTTTGCAGCGGAAAGGGATGGTATGGTCAGAGATCAGAGAGCCACCGAGTGATAACTCCTCCAGAGGTTCACACACGCACGCAAAGGAAGCTGGCTGCTAGACCACGAGGAGGGAGGCGACAGATAGAGAGAGAGAGGCGGCTGGTTAGGGTTAAAGAAGAAAAACAGACTCGAGTTTTATTTATAAAACTCGTCCAGTTTTCTCTGCACTGTGTCGATCGACACACCTTATGTATCGATCGACACACCGTGGCCAAACCCTTTATTCTCTCTAAGTACAGTAAATGCCTAGCACTTTTACCGTACTTCTGCTAAGCCGTTCCTTTATCTTTCCTGTTAGCTTAGGCGTGTGACCCATATGGGATCATATAATAAAGGCAATAAGTCCAAGACTTATAGATCATGAGCGGACTCTAGCAAGCCATCATGACCCCAGTATTATATGACTTATGTCTGATCATTGACATACTCTTACTTTCTAGAGACAGTACCGAGATTACTGGACACAATTCCAACAAAAGAATCAGATCTTATTAGAAATGATTAAAGATGAGTCACACGAATCTTGCATGATATTCTTTAAGAATAACGCTCTAGAAATATCTGAGTTTACGCTGAAATAGTTCTACCAATATCAGTTGAAAGACACCACGTAAATGTGGACTGGAAATGATCCAAATTCGTCTTTACTGAGTATTTGTACTTGAGCTACTTCGCTGGTTGTCCTAGGGAAACCAAGGCTTGTTACTTTTACGTCCATTCCGAAAACGAAGTTAGTTTGTTCGGAATTCTGTTTTCTAAGAGGGAAGTTGCTTTCCAAGAAGAACAGTGGGAGTAAAAGTATAATCTCTTAATGGAGAAGGGTAGGTTTACTAAACCTAGTGCTGACAAGGGTGAAGATAAAGTTGTCCAGATTTTGAATCATGGCAAGCCTGTGTGGCACTGATATTGGTTGTGGCACTGATATTTGTTATAATATGCAGAGCCTAAGCAACAGTAGAACGTTGAAGGAAGGACAAGTGGAACTGCGTGTCTGGAAGGAGCTATAGATGCTGCCTCAGCCGTAGGGTTTTCACTTGTAGATGCCTTTGAGGCTTGGTTTTGAATTAAGTAATTGCTACAATGTACCTGCTTTAAGCAGAGTTGTCTTTCATTTTCTTGTAAAGAATTTGAATGTTTTTCATTTTTGATAAAGACAAGTTTTGTTCTTTTGATCTTAATGAAATGTTAATTGTAGCACCCTATTCAAGGAATGGGTTTTATATCTTAAACCAAAGAGTGCCTAAATGTAACATAAATACCGAATTGGTTTAAATCTGATGAATTAAACCTGATTTTTCTTGGCATAAATGTTTTGGTCAAAGAGTAAGTCGGATTCAGAAACCCCATAGTTATGGACTTTTGGGCTCATTTGATTGGATATCTTATGAGACTTGAATTCTGTTTACTGGACCAAAGAACGAAGGGTCCATCTTAGCCGAGCTAGAGAAAGGCCCAAAGGCTTATTGGACCTTGAACATACTCATGTATGTGGCCCGATGAGCAGTAATGCCAGAGAAAATTTCCTGTACTTCATTATCTTTACTGATTACTTCAGTGAGTATGACTGTGTTCATTTGATGAGACACAAGTCGGAATTCTTTGACATGGTCGAAAGAGTTCCAGAATGAAGTATAGAATCTGAATGACAGAAGTATTAAGACTCTGGATTAGATCACGAGTGAGAATACTTAAGTCATTGATTGTGTGATCATCTGAATGAGTGTGAAATCGTTTCACAGCTCATTTCTCCTGAAAACCTGGAGGTGTTTCTGTGAGAAAGAATCAGATCTTATTAGAAATGATTAAAGATGAGTCACACGAATCTTCCATGATATTCTTTAAGAATAACGCTCTAGAAATATCTGAGTTTACGCTGAAATAGTTCTACCAATATCAGTTGAAAGACACCACGTAAATGTGGACTGGAAATGATCCAAATTCGTCTTTACTGAGTATTTGTACTTGAGCTACTTCGCTGGTTGTCCTAGGGAAACCAAGACTTGTTACTTTTACGTCCATTCCGAAAACGAAGTTAGTTTGTTCGGAATTCTGTTTTCTAAGAGGGAAGTTGCTTTCCAAGAAGAACAGTGGGAGTAAAAGTATAACTCGAAGAAATTCGAGAAATACAGGAGGCTGCTCAACCTGTTGAGGGAGAGCAGCGGATGGATTTACAGATTTCTGTAGAATCTACACCTGTAGAGCCTGAAGTTCGCAGATTTGAATCCGTCACTAATCTGAGAGTGATTTCTCGTGATTAATTGCCATGATCTGATGATCATTGAAAGTGACGAACCTGCGAAATTCACAGAAGCGAAAGTGAGCCCGGACTCCGAAAAATTATACTGTAAGTAAGTTAGCTTCATCGATCCATTCATGGATAGAAGCAAACATATCGGAGTTGGAATCTTCGTTCTGTTGAAGTAGTCAAGGTTTTGACTTGAACAGGAACGAAGTGGAACTGTGCGTTTACTAATAGATAAGTGGGAGCGATGTTGCATTTCTCATAGTGTATGTCGATGACATACTGATTCTCGGAAATAACGTTCCAATGCTGCAGTCAGTAAAGGACTGGCTTGGGAGTTGGTTGTATGATTGACATGGGTAAAGCCACGTATGTTCTTGGATTTTGGATCTAAAGATAGAGATCCAAAAGAGCTGGTAGGACAAAGTCAGGATTCTTAAATTGACAAAGTCCTACACGTTTTCAGCATTCCAAGAAGGGTTTTATGCCAATGTCACATGGCATTACGTTAAGCAAGAAACAGTGTCCTACGATAACTGCTGAGCTTGAATGCATGGATGAGATTCCATATGCGTCGTCAATTGGATCTATCATGTATGCCATGACACGTACTTGTTTTGATGTTGCTTTAATGTTAAGCAAGACAAGTAAAGACCAGTCAAATCCAGCAAAGTATCACTGGATAGACGTAATGAATATCCTTAAGTATTTGGAAAATACTTAGGATAAGTTCTTGATTTACGGAGAAAGTGAGGTGCTACAAGTCGATAGAGTCTGAAAGGCAAGTTTCCAACGGACAAAGATGATTTCCGGTCACAGTCCGGTTATATCTTGTGTCTGTCTGGCGGTGCAAGGCACTGTTGCTGACTCCATGACTTAAGCTGAACATTTCGCAGCTTGGGTAGCGGCGAAAGAGGTTGTTTGGATAGAAAAGTTCATCACTGAACTTGATGTGGCTAGCTGCACATCTGAGATTTAAACACCTTGAGGGTAGGTATAACCTATTCCGTGAGATAAATGACAGAGGTGTTAAGTAGATCAGCAAGTTTCAACGAATGAGAACGTTGCTAATCTATTAACGAAGCCACTCCTTAGGCCTAAGCACGAGTCGCGGACTGTAGCTGTAGGATAAGTGAAATTAAGATGTAGTCTTAATTTCAGTGGGAGTTTGTAAAGGGCTTTACTTAGTTGTTTTGAAAGGTTCATGTAAACATAATATTTTATGTTTATGAAATCTATGATTTCTGGATTATTTTAACTGTGATATAAATAATCGTTCCAAAATGATTCATGTCATTATATATGGGCCATCGAAGTACATGAGTAAGACTTGATCCTGAAACCCCATATTTAACGAAATGACATAAATCATAGTGTCCATAGTCGAAGGTTGTTGAAATTGGAACACCAACAACCACTTGAGACTAGATTGTGTTGAGACTTATGACCAAGTTTCGAGGGGTCATAGATGCGCGGCATCAAAGTCGACACATAGGTATATGTAGGGGAGCATATGACCGGACATGGCCCGCTGATGAGAACTCTACAAGATATTAATATCTGTGTCATAAGAGGTTCTCATATACGACTATAGAGTATAGTCCTTAGACCTGAGTTCGCATGCATGTGGCTGCACATGGAGTGATGCGCTTTGATCATTGTCTAACGCTGTTTCGTAACTGGGAGCTATAAGGACCTTGGTTGGGTGTATTATAAAGTGTGTAGTTCACAGTGATGGAACAAGATGGGATTTGTCCCTGCCGTATAACGGAGGTAATATCTCTAGGCCAATCGGAGACTTGATAGCTGGTAAGAGAGTGGCCACTCCCAAACGGACTTGCCCAAGTCGTTTGCATTGTCAGTATCAAATCTGTTCCGATAAACATGGTCTGGCTATATAAGGATGACACGCATCTTGCCTTATGCCAGATTGAGATATTATGACAAAAGGACTAGGGAATGTAGGATTCCAGTACAAGTGGGAGATTGTTGGGAATGTCCTGAAATCTACTGTACTATCTCTAGAAAGTATGATAAATGTCGAGATCAGACATAAGTCATAAATACTGGGTGATCATGATGGCTTGCTAGAGTCCGCTCTTGATCTATAAGTTTAGGACTTATTACCAGTATTGTATGATCCCAAAGGGTCACACACCATAGCTAACGGGAAAGTTAAGATGGAATTAATACGGTAAGTATGCTAAGGCATTTACTGTATTTGTACAGAGAGTTGGGCAGACAACAAATGGGCTTTTGTCTGATTTGTGTCTTGGGCCCAAAAGACTAATGAGCCATTAGTTTAATTAATTAAACTTGGGCCCATTAGTAAAACCATATTGCAACAAGGGTTAAAAACCCTAATGGTTGGCGATTTGGAGGGGGTGGCCGTAGGCTCCTTCTCTCTAAACTCTCTCTCTCTTTGTTGAATTCCATCCGGTCTAGCAGCCATCCCCTGCTTGTAAGAGTGTGGATACCAAGGAGGAACAGGTATTCATCTGTTCTAATCTGATCTCGTCATTACAATCATTCCGCTGCAATCTAAAAGGTAATGACCAGGTTTGTGTTTATGATTCAGTTACAAGAACCTAGATCTGTTTAAGATTATGTGTTAGGTTGCAATCCGAGAATTGAACCATGGAAAAACGCGTAATCCATCACAAAGATGCCCAAGAGTTCATTACTAAGTGTGATCCTTTTCAAAGAAAGGGGAACATCAGTAGAAGGAATGAGATGCCTCAAAACCCCATCCTTGAAGTTGAAGTATTTGATGTGTGGGACATTGATTTCATGGGACCCTTCCCATCCTCTTACGGGAATAGCTACATCTTAGTAGCTGTGGATTATGTTTCCAAATGGGTAGAAGCAGTGGCGAGTCCAACGAATGACGCCAAGGTTGTGATAAAGCTATTCAAGAGCATCATCTTCCCAAGATTTGGAATCCCGAGGATTGTGATCAGTGATGGGGGCTCACACTTCATCAACAAGCTATTTGAGAGTCTCTTGAAGAAGTATGGAGTGAAGCATAAGGTTGCAACACCATATCATCCTCAGACAAGCGGGCAAGTTGAAGTGTCCAATAGTCAAATCAAGGCTATCCTGGAGAAGACTGTTGGAGCCTCAAGGAAAGATTGGGCTAAAAAACTTGATGACACACTGTGGACATATAGGACTGCTTTCAAGACTCCATTGGGCACTACACCATTCACCATGCTGTATGGTAAGTCATGTCACTTATCGGTGGAGGTGGAATACAAGGCCATGTGGGCTGTCAAGTTGCTGAACTTTGACATAAAAACCGCGACTGAGAGGAGATTGATTCAGCTAAACGAACTTGACGAGATACGGCTTGAGGCTTTTGAGAGCTCAAAGATCTATAAGGAGAGGACCAAGCTTTTTCATGATAAGCTGATTCAGAAGAAGGAGTTCAGAGGATGAGATCTTGTGTTGCTTTTTAACTCCCGGTTGAAACTCTTTCCCGGGAAGCTCAAGTCTAGATGGTCGGGACCGTTTAGAGTGAAGGAGGTGAGACCATATGGAGCGGTGGTACTTTTGGGAAAATCTGATGAAGAGTTCACGGTCAATGGCCAAAGACTCAAGCATTACTCCGTCTCAGAAGCTATAGAGGAAGGGACTTCGATTCCACTCTCTAGACCTCCCTCAGCTTGAGATCACGGTTTGCAAAGTCGAGCTTAACGACTTTAAACAAAAGCGCACTTGGGAGACATTCCCATGTTTATCCTTGTACATACGTCTTTGCTTGTTATTTTTGATGTTTTGCTTTGAGTTTTATCAGGTTTTGGTTTAAGGATGAGGCTGTAGATCAGTTGGTGTTGAGCAGAGGCCGCAGGAATGAAGAAAAATGATGCAGGAGCCAATATCGGGTTCCGTATCGGCTGGCCAGGCCGATACGGTTCTGGTAAAAATAATACGAGGCTCAATATCGGGTTCCGTATCGGCTGGCCAAGCCGATACGGTTCTGGTAAAAATAATCCGAGAGTTGATATCGGGCCCCGTATCGGTTGGCCAGGCCGATACGGATTTCCCAGAAATATCGATATCGGGCACCGTATCGGTTGGCCAGGCCGATACGGGATGCAACAAATTAATCCGAGAGCCGATATCGGCTGGCCTATCGGTTAGCCAACCGATATGCACCTTCGCCCGGGTAAGTTTTCTCGAACCTAAACCGTTTTCAACCCGGATTTTTACCCAAAAATTGATTTAATGAACCAACTTGAACCTGTTTGAACCGATTTCCCCCTTGTTTTCTCCTCCAAATCGCGATTTCACCTTCTTCCTCTACACTTTGGCGATTTTCTCAACAAAAATTCCCAAAAGTTTCCAAACTCTCTTCCTCTCTCAATTCAACTCGGTTTTCAGTGATTCAAAGCTCTAAGCACTCGATTTTGTTGGCTCTATCACTTGATTTCACTCTCCATCGCCATCCTTCATCACAAACCAAGGTAATAATCTCAATTCTCTCAAGATTTTCGGATTGAAAAACCCGGAAATTTTGAACTCGAATTTTTTGGTTATGGATGATTGACATTGCTTGAAACCGTCCCCAATATGTGTTTGAATGAATACCCATTGCCAATTTCGCCCTAGGAATGAATGAATTTGATTTTTGGTGAATTAGGGTTCTTGAGAAATTTGGAATCCGAAAATTTTTGGGGGTTTTCTAATTGGATGGTTTCTAATGATGCATTGGATTGTTAAAAGCTTAATTTTGTGATACTACTTGATTTGGATGAGTTTTGGTTCACAAAATTTTTCAAAATGCATGTTGAGAGCTTTTGTTTGATAAGAATGTGAGTTGCTTGTGAATGTGATTAACTTGTTGGTACATTGTGCTTATGCTGAGCTAGGATTGAGTTTGGTTAAGATGCTTAGGCTTGTTTGCTCCATTGAAACTGAGAAAGTATGCAATTGTTAAGCTCCCACAATTGTTGATCATGGACGTCTCAAGCTATTATTCATTGTGCGGTTGGATTGTGCTTTGTGCTGATTCACTTTTTGAGTTGTCTTTTGTAGGACAATGACTAGGAAACGAGCCAACCCAAAACCAACGACAAAGGCATCAGAGCAAGATGTGGGGACTTCCTCGCAAGATAAAGGAAAGGGGATAGCAACTGGAGAAGCACCTGCGGGCAAAGAGAGAGTAATCGAGGCGTGCCCAATGAAATATACCCCTACTGAAATCTTTGCAAAGTTGGAGGATATAACATTTGCGCCAACATGGTATCCTCATGTCCCAACCCTCACGGCCCTGGGATTGTTAGAAGACTATGATCAGATTGTGGACAACATGGGACTCAAGACCTTCTTCACAGTCTCCAGTGATGGTTATCAAAGCTCCGCTTGCCAGTTCCTTTCAACCATGAAGACGACAGTTAACATGAGGAAGGCAGAATTGAGAGGAGAAGTGAGCCGGGGGGAGATAAGTTTCGTGATTGGTAGGAAGAAGATCACAGTGACCTTTGAGGAGATCGCTTCCATCTTCGGTTTTCAGGAAAATGGTGCTTTATTGGGCTGTTCCATTCCCATTAACAAGGAGGACCTTCAGGATTTGTGGTTTATGATAGCCACTGGGCCGTACAAGGCAGGAGGTATGAAGGCTGCTAGGCTCCGGCACCCGGCCATTAGGTACGTGCATAAGGCACTGGCCCATACTCTGTTTGCCAGGAAGGAAGCGAACCAAGTCACAGAGATGGAGATGAAGCTTCTCTACATTGGTTTACAGCCTCTCCTGCTCACATATCCCAACGGTCGGCCAATACCAACAGTTGAGCGCCTTCCGAGCTACACTTCCATTTTGGTAGAGCAGTTTGCAGTTCACAGAGATTGGGGGACTTCTGTTAAGGATGCTGAGCCCAAGTTCAACATGGGCGGGTTGATCACACCTATCCTTAGCGCAAAGAAGGTTAAACTCGAAGGTAGTCTGAGGGATAAGACATTTGGCCAGCCTACACCGGTGGCGTGGTTGGACGAGCCCCATTTAATCAGGACCCATTATCTAGGCTTCAAATCACCTCTGGGGCGTCACCTCTATAGGATGTGTTCAGACACAGAATATGAGGAGAAGTTTCTGCTTCCAAACCCCGCGATCACGAGCTTCGCCGACAGGGCCAACATCAGGTTTATGCTGGGAATGGCACATCAGTTCGAGCCTCACATACCTAGGAGAGCACCTGCAGCCACTTCAGATTCTCTCGACGCACCTGCTGGGGTGTATGGGCTGCATAGGTACTACATAGAGCCATTGGATCCGATCGCGAACAAGACGGTCAATGCACTGAGGGACAGAACCGGGACCTCCAGAGGCAGAGTAAATGGCACGGGAGGAACATCAAGAAGATGGCTACCTGCTTGAAGACAGTGACCAAGGTTCTTAAGATGATTGTGGGGAAGAAAGACAAGAGTAGCGCTACGGGACAGACCTCCACATCCCGAGAAGCTCAGGCTGGTGTAGATGAGGAGATTCGGGCAGCGACTGAGGAGGTGATAGCTGAAGCCGATGTTCTAGTTGAGCAGACTGAATTTGAGCAGGGAAGGTACTCGGTTGCTGGACACGAGACCGGAGGATCTGCGCGCATGGCTCACGATTCCTATTATGAGGATCCTCACAGCCACTCCACTCGCGAGGACAGAAGGAGAAAGAGGAGAGCCATGAGGACACCGACCTGCTCTTCCTCAAACCCGACTTACTCAATGGGAGACTCATCACCTCCATACCTCCACTTCTAGCCAGGTTACACTTCACCTTTGTACATAGTTTTTCTTCTTTCTTTCGTTAGCTTTTTGTGTGTTTTCGGTCTTTCTTCCTTTCCTAGATCACACAAGGGACCGTGTGATTTAAGTTTGGGGGAGAGACCAGTTGCTAATTTGGTTTGTTTTGTTTCAATTTTTCGATTTTATCACTTGAGTCTCATGCATTCATCTAAGGCATAGAAAATCCAAAAAAAATTGAAAAATTTCAAAAAAAAATTCAAAAAGAAAAGCATGTAGTTGCAATAGCATAATAGGATTGAGTCTAGTTGCATCATATAGGACGCATGCATAGGGAGCAATGATTGAATTTCCTTGTAAGATGTATTGAGTGATGACTTGTTCTTTATGCTAGTTGTTTGAGCTAGTTGATTGTCATAAGATTGTAATTCAAGAAGGGCTAGAAAGTTAAGACGAACCATGCTCGGATTGCTTGCTTTGAAACTTGGTTTGAAACTGAAATAGGCTTTGAATTGACGCTAGCTCTACCTAAGTGAGAACTTTAATGATGACATCTAATTATCTTACTCTTGCTTTGTGCACTAAACTTATGGATACTCTGAAAATATTTGAGCATTCTTATCCTTTCCACCCCTATCAACTTGCTCAAATAGATTTCCATACCTTTCACCACCCTTCTTTCAAGCCACAAACACTATCTTGAGTGATAGGCCTATTTGGAATGAGCTAGATAAAAAGTGTTGAGTATGAGGCGACTAGGAGAAATTTCCATATAGATGCAAGCTCAACATCTTTGGCTTTGCAATAGGCTAGGATCAAAGTTTGGGGGAAGAGTTGGGAAAAGAGAGAGAGAGAGTAAAGAAAAGGAAGAATGAATGGGATTTTGGTTGGGATCTTATCTTTGTTGGCAAAGTGTTTTAAAAGAAGAAAAGCTCTCATGTGTTTAAAGAAAAGAAAAGTGTCTCATATTTTGAAATGAAAAGAAGCCAAAGGCTCACCTTAAAGAAAGAAAAGAGACCATTGCTAAAGAAAGATTTGAGCTTAGTTAAAAAGAAAAGATATGCCACTGTTTTGAAAAGTCTTTATTGATCCTTGGGGAGTTTCTATAAAAAATTTATGATTGAGAAAAGGGGATGAGGCAACAATAGCCTTGATCAAGGGTAGTATCCATTTAGGTGGGCTAGATTAGGAGAAGAAGTAATTGGGGCATGGGTAGATGGAAATCAACCTAGTATGCACCAATTGCCTCTAACTCTTAGCATTTTACTATAGCTCATTCACTTCTTTATGAGAGAACCTTCATGCTTTTGGAATAAACCCCTCTTTTGATTGAGATCACTTTAATCTCAAAAATCTTGTCCCTTTGCCAAATGAGTTTGGTCACCTTGTATTGAGTAAGATCCACTTGAAAACCTAATGAATGTTAAAGAGCTAGTTGATAGGAATGCTTGTCTAGGTTGAGAATTGAGCTAAGAGTTTTGTCTTGATGAGCATGGCTAAATTTTTGGAGTAAGCCTAACTTGGTTGCATCTTGGTGACGTTGACTCGAATTGGAACTTGTTGATCTCAGTTTTGTCTTTGGATATGAGCTCCCGCTTTCAAACCTTTTCCCCAACTTGTTGTGATAGTCTTACGCTTGCTTGTGGACAAGCAAGATTCAAGTTTGGGGGAATTGATATTCATACATTTTCATGCATTTAGGCTTGTACATAGTTCTTGTTTTGACTTCTTTTCCCCACCATTCTTACCATTTTGTCGAGTCATTGTCGCATCTAGAGTTTAGAGTTGTCTAGGATTAGGAGTAGGCACTTTAGGCTTGCATTTGGAGTGTTTTCGTGTGTTTTTGCAGATGATTTGGAGTTGCATGGGGAGTTTGGAGCTTGAAGGACCAAGAAAGCGGCAGCAGGCGTTCATATCGGCCAGGATATCGGCTTGCAGGCCGATACACACTCTCGGTTTAAATCGGAAGGAGCCATATCGGCCGGGATATCGGCTGGATGAGCCGATACATTTGTTCGGGCAAAAATCCGAGAGTTCATATCGGGTTCGATATCGGTTGGCTCGACCGATATGAAAATCTCGGATTAAATTCGTATGAAGAATATCGGTTGGCATATCGGTTTAGCCAACCGATACGTTTTGTGCCAAGAAAATCCGAGACTTGATATCGGCCCGCGTATCGGCTGGCCGGGCCGATACGAGTCTAAGAAGATGTTCCGGATCCGGGTCAACACCCGGTTTGTTCCGGGTTGACCCGGCTCGCACCCTATAGACTATTTAAGCCAAAAACCTATTTCTTTTTGGATCTTAAGCTGTTTTTGATGTTCTAAACTCTTTTGTAAGAAAAAAATAGGATTCCTTGGATTAATCTAGTATTTCTCTTGTTGTTCCTTCAACAAATCTCTCAATCCCTCACCAATCTCCATGATCAACTCTATTTCTATGAGTTTTGTTGATCTAGTTATGATTAGTGAGTAGTTCTCCATAAGCTTATGGGTTAGGTAGGATTAGGTTGATTAGGGGTGATCAATAGATTTCTAGTGGTTAATTGTTTAAAATCTCATCAAGCAAAGTATGCTTAATGCCTAATTAATCTTGATCACATTGATTAGGATGTTTAGAATTTCTTGTTCACAACATGTTCGATGAAATTCCAGTATCTAGCTTTGTTAGGACTTTCACATTCTAGCACATGAAAATGTATGTCTAGAGTGATTGTTTGGTAATTGGAACCTGTTTGAATGCTCGTTTGATTTTAATTCACAAATGATGATTTGTTCTTGAGTTAAGATTAAGTGAAGAATTGGTATTAAGAGATTAAACTGATTTACTTGGTGTGTTCCTTGCTAGGAGATTAGCTTTTAGAAGTTTAAATTAGGATTCCTTGATCATCCCGAGTCACCTATCCGTTGACCTTAACCCTTGGGCCTTATTCTTGTCATTGATTGGATCGTTTGTTTATTTGCTTTTGTTTACTTCGGTTTGATTTGCTTTTGTTAGGATTGTTAGAAACTAAAACCAAATTGTTTGATTTGACTCTGAAGGTTTAGTGTTTGCTTATTGGTTTTATCCTTCCAAAAAAGGTTCGATACCTCAAGGCTACATCGATAAGCTTGAGGAATTGGTACCTCAAAGGATTGCAAAAATCCTTGTTATCAATCCACCATTGCCTCGTCCTTGATTCCGTTCAGTAACCCATTCTGGAAGACCTATAATCTCCCAACAATCCTTCTTCAGATGCCTTGTTTTGCCACAATGTGAGTAGAGCATGCGACCTTTGAGAATTATACTGTCACTTGTGTCAGCTGCAGGTTTATTAGAAGCATTAGAAGCATCTCCTGACGTTGCTTGTTTATCACGCAAAGCCAGAAAACCTACTGCCCCCTGCTGATCACGTCCCCGGTTAGAAGATGTTGGATCTCCTAGGATCTAGGGTTTGATATATTGAAATTCAACCAACCTCGTTCTTACCTTGAACTGTCAGCGGAATGAAATGGTGAACGAGATCAGTGGAGCAACGCAGGTGCCTTGCCTCTACCAGATACACACGCACACAAGCTGGAAACGGGATGCTAGTGCCGGATCAATGGGAATCCTCTGTTTCTGGTGTTTATGCTTTTCTCGCTGAGAAAAACTCGACGGCTCACGTTCTAGGTCGAAAACTATCAAGTTTTATTCGACCTAAAACATAATTAACGGGCCAGACTTGATTAAGTCTTAATTTCGAAAAGCCCTTTCGAAACCCGAACTGTGTCGACCAACACACAAGCTGTGTCGATCGACACAACACCATTTTGTCGATAATAATGTGTATCCAATACGCATTAATATGATCATTACCATAATGATCATTCCCATGTCGTAGCTTCCAGTTTGCTTAGGTGTGTGACCCTATAGGATCATATAATACTGGCAGTAAGTCTACAACTTACAGATTGCAAGAGGCTTCTAGCAAAACGTTGCAACCGCCCAGTATTATACGAATGTCTGATCTCGACACACAACTATCATCAGGAGTGAGTACAAGTGTAATTTCAGGACACTATCCCAACAATCTCCCACTTGTACTGGAATCATCAATTCCTATAATCCTTTTGTCTCTATATCTCGATTTGGCATAAGGCAAGATTGGTGTCATCCTTATTAAGCCAACATCGTGTTTATCGAACTCCTGATCTCATACTGAACATTACAAACAACTGAACTACAATTCGTTTGAGTGAGGCCACACATTTTATCAGTATTAAATCTTCGATAGGCCCTGAGATATTTATCTCCCGTTAATCAGGAGGGACAAATCCCATCTTGTTCCATCCCTATTTCAACGCACACTTCATGATATACTTGAACAGTGCCGTTATAGTCGCCAGTTACGGGTCGACGTTTGACAAAGTCAAAGTGTACCAATTCATATGCAAGAAAGCATGATGAACTCAGGTCTGAGGACTATACTCTATAGTCGTAATGAGAACCTCTTATGACACATATATAACTATCTTGTAGACTTCTCATCAGCGGATCATGTCCGATCATATGTTCACCAACATATATCTATGTGACTGACTGCGATAATCATATCATTGGCTCCATGAAACTTAGCCAACAGTCACCTCACAATCTAGTCTCTCGCGGTTGCCATTGTCCCATTTTGACAACCTCGACTAGGGACAAAACATAATTTATATCATCTATGACTTATAGGGTTTCATGATCAAGTCCTCAACTTGATGACCTATAATATGACATAAACTTATTTTGGGACCATTATTTAGATCACAATAAATAATGCTGAAATCAAATTTCATTAAACATATCCAAAAGAATGTTTTTACAAGAGCATCTTATTAAAACTAAAACTCCCACTAGAATCAAGATTACATCTTAAGATCTATAATGCCTACAGCAGTCGTATGAAACTCATGCTTAGGCCTTGGGAGTGACTTAGTCAGAGGATCAGCGACATTCTCGTCCGTCGGAACTCGGCTGATCTTCACATCACCTCTATTGACGATATCACGAATCTGGTGATATCTCCTCTCTACGTGTTTGGACTTCTGGTGTGACATGGGTTCTTTCGCCTGAGCAATGGCTCCGTTGTTATCACAAAACAAAGCCACTGGCTCCAAGATACTAGGAACCACACCAAGTTTAGTCATGAACTTCTTGATCCAAACAGCTTCCTTTGCCGCTTCTGAAGCAGCAACATATTCAGCTTCCGTCGTGGAATCAGCTACGGTATTCTGCTTAGAGCTCTTCCAGCTCACTGCACCGCCATTTAGACAGAAGACATATCCATATTGTGATCGGAAATCGTCTCTGTCCGTATGAAAACTCGCATCGGTGAATCCATTCACCACAAGTTCTTCACTTCCTCCATACACCAAGAATTTATCCTTAGTATGTCTCAAATACTCGAGAATATTCTTGACAGCTGTCCAGTGAACTTCACCTGGATCAGATTGGTATCTACTCGTCATGCTTAACGCATAAGCTACATCTGGACGAGTGCAGAGCATGGCATACATACTAGATCCTATTGCAGAAGCATAAGGAATCATATTCATGCGCTCCCGCTCAGCATGTGTCTCCGGACACTGCTTCTTGCTGAGACTAATGCCATGAGACATCGGTATGAAGCCCTTCTTGGAATCATGCATCCTGAATCTGTGCAACACCTTATCAATATAAGTGTCCTGGCACAATGCAATCAGCCTGTTCACTCTATCTCTGTAGATTCTGATTCCAAGAATGTACGCGGCTTCTCCCATGTCTTTCATGGAAAAACAACTTCCAAGCCAAGTCTTGACTGACTGAAGCAACGGAACGTCATTACCGAGGAGGAGTATGTCATCGACATACAGTACAAGAAACGCAATTCTGCTCCCACTAGTCTTCTTGTAAACACATAGTTCCTCTTCGTTCTTGATGAAACCAAATTGTTTTACTGCTTCATCAAAACGAAGATTCCAACTCCGTGATGTTTGCTTCAATCCATAAATGGATTTATGAAGCTTGCATACCTTTCCAGCGTTCTTAGGATCAACAAAACCTTCAGGCTGTGTCATATACACATCCTCTTCCAGAATACCATTCATGAATGCGGTTTTGATATCCATTTGCCAAATCTCATAGTAATAATGAGCGGCAATCGCTAGAAGAATCCGAATGGATTTAATGCATAGCGACTGGAGAATAGGTTTCATCATAGTCAATACCATGAATTTGCTTGAAACCTTTAGCCACCAACCTCGCTTTGTAAATCTGTACATTGCCATCCACGTCTATCTTCTTCTTGAAGATCCATTTACACTCAATGGCTTTTACACCATTAGGTAAATCGACCAAGGACCATACTTGGTTTTCTGACATGGATCCCATTTCGGATTTAGAGGCTCCAAGCCACTTTTCGGAGTCCGGGCCCATCATTGCTTCCGCGAAGGTCGCTGGTTCGTCACTATCAATGATCATCAGATCATTAGAATTGGTCACGAGAAATCCATAGTATCTCTTGTAGGAATTTCTAGCAGTTCTAATCAGGATTAGCAACCCTAGTCTGAATTCCGAGCCTAGGATCTAAGGTTCATATAATTGAATCTATGGGATCTCAGATTACCTGATGAATATGCAGCGGAAGTTTTTGCAGATAATCGAGATCACGAAGCGCCTCAAATGCTGCGCCTCTACTGGTATCCACACGCACACAAACTGGACCGCAGGGATGCTAGTGCCTTACAGAGATCTAATCTCCAGAGAGGTCTGTTTCTGTGTTCTGGTGGCTGTGTATTAGGTTTTGGGACGAGTTTAGGTCGACCATATATCTTATATATGTCGGCTTAAACCACAACGGAATTAACCAACGATTAAACCGAATTAATCTGATTAATCCGCGAGTGCATCGATCGATGCACTAACTGCAACGATCGACACTCCCCAGAACATTGATATCGAATGCATATCAAATATGCATTCATTGGATCATTACATTAATGATCAACCTCGTCTTTGACGCCCAGTTTGCTTAGGTGTGTGACCCTGTAGGATCATATAACACTAGCAATGAGTTCTCAACTCATTGATCATAAGTGGCTTCTAGCAAAGCGTTATGACTACCCAGTGTTATGTGATTGTCTCATCTCGACTATTCGACTTTCACTTAGAGCAAGTACAGTAGATTTCAGGACATTCCCAACAATCTCCCACTTGTACTGGAATCATCTATTCCTTTAATCCCTTTGTAGCTATATCTCAATCTAGCATAAGGCAAGCACTGTGTCATCCTTATTCAACTAGATTACGTTTATCGAATCCCGATTTGTACTGATGAAAAACAAACGACTGACAATCACCTCGTTTGAGCGCGGCCACGCATTTTCAGTATCAAATCTTCGATAGGCCCAGAGATATTTAACTCCTGTTATATAGGAGGTACAAATCCCATCTTGTTCCATCCATGTCTCTTTCATATTTCATGATACGCCTAATCAGTGTCTTTATAATCACCAGTTACGGCTGACGTTTGACAAAGTCAAGACGAACCAATCCATATAAGAGAGAACATGACGAACTCAGGTCTAAGGACTACTCTCTTTAGTCGTAATGAGAAACTCTTATGACACTCATATAACATCTTGTTGAGTTCTCATTAACGGGTCAAGTCCGATCATGTGTTCTCTAACACATATCTATGTGATTGACTTTAATACACTTATTAATGACTCCATGAAACATGGTCATCAGTCACCTCACATACTAGTCTCACGTGGTTGTTAATGTCCCACGTTAACAACCTCGACCAGGGACCATTATAATTTATGTCATTTATTGCTTATAGGGTTTCATGATCAAGTCACATACTTGATGACCTATAAAATGTCATAAATTACTTTGGGACATTATATATATTTAATTAACACAATTAAATAATGCTGAAACAATTTCATTAAAATAACATAACTATTATGTCTTTGTGAACATCATGTCATTACTAAAACAAATACAACTCCCACTGAAATCAAGATCATAACTTAAGAAATCTAATGCCTACAGCAGTTGTATGAAACTCATGCTTAGGCCTTGGGAGGGGCTTGGTCAGTGGATCAGCAACATTCTCATCCGTAGGGACTCTGCTGATCTTCACATCTCCTCTATTTACAATATCACAGATAAGGTGATATCGCCTTTCTATGTGTTTGGATTTCTGGTGTGATCTAGGTTCCTTTGCTTGCGCAATGGCTCCATTGTTGTCACAATACAAAGCCACTGGCTCAGAAATGCTAGGAATCACACCAAGTTCAGTGATGAACTTCTTGATCCAAACAGCCTCCTTTGCCGCTTCAGAAGCAGCGAGGTACTCAGCTTCAGTTGTGGAATCTGCTACAGTGTCCTGCTTGGAACTCTTCCAGCTTACTGCACCGCCATTCAGGCAGAAGATGTAACCAGATTGCGATCGGAAATTATCTTGGTCTGTCTGAAAACTTGCGCCTGTGTAACCACTTACTACCAGCTCATCACTTCCTCCATACACCAAGAATTTATCCTTAGTATTTCTAAAATACTTCAGAATATTCTTGACTGCTGTCCAGTGACTTTCACCTGGATCCGATTGGTATCTACTCGTCATGCTTAAAGCACAAGCAACATCTGGACGAGTACAGAGCATGGCATACATGATGGATCCTAACGCCGAGGCATAGGGAATCCGACTCATGCGATCTCGCTCAGCAGGTGTCTCAGGACACTGCTTCTTGCTGAGACTTATGCCATAAGACATTGGTATGAAGCCCTTCTTGGAATCTTGCATTCTGAACCGGTGTAAGACCTTATCGATATAAGTGTCTTGACACAGTCCAATTAACTTGTTTAATCTATCTCTATAGATTCTTATTCCAAGAATATACGCGGCTTCACCCATGTCTTTCATTGAAAAACAACTTTCCAGCCAAGTCTTAACAGACTGTAACAACGGAACGTCATTTCCGAGAAGGAGTATGTCATATACATACAACACGAGAAATGCAACTGCGCTCCCACTAGTCTTCTTGTAAACACATGGTTCTTCTTCGCTTCTGATGAAATCAAACTTTTTGACTGCTTCATCAAAACGAAGATTCCAACTCCGTGATGCTTGCTTCAATCCATAAATGGATCGATGAAGTTTGCATACTTTCCTAGCTGCATTTGGATCGATGAAACCTTCGGGTTGTGTCATGTACACATCCTCTTCCAGAATTCCATTAAGGAAAGCTGTTTTCACGTCCATCTGCCAGATCTCATAATCATAATGAGCAGCTGTCGCTAGGAGAATCCGAATGGATTTAAGCATGGCGACAGGTGAATAGGTTTCTTCATAGTCAATACCATGAATTTGTTTGAAACCCTTTGCCACTAGCCTTGCTTTATATATCTGAATATTTCCATCCACATCAATTTTCTTCTTGAAAATCCATTTACACTCAATGGGTCTTTCACCATCGGGTAAATCAACCAAAGTCCATACTTGGTTCTGTGTCATGGATCCCATTTCGGATTCAGCGGCTTTCAGCCACTATGCGGAGTCAGGGCTCATCATTGCTTCTTCGAAATTTGTTGGCTCGTCACTGTCAATGATTAACAAATCATGACAATTGGTTACGAGAAATCCATATCTCTCGGGTTCGTGACGGATCCTTTCGGATCGGCGAATTTCAGGCTCCACAGGCGCGGGTTCTACAACTCTTTGTAGATCCAACTGTTGCTCTTCCTCTACAGGTTGAGCATTTTCCTGCGGTTCTCGAACTTCTTCGAGTTGTACTTTATTCCCACTGTTTCTCTTGGAAAGAAACTCTCTCTCAAGAAAAACGCAGTTCCGAGCAACAAACACTTTGTTCTCGGATTGGTTGTAAAAGTAGTATGCCTTGGTTTCCTTAGGATAACCAACGAAGTAGCACTTGTCTGATTTAGGTTCGAGCTTATTTGTAATTAATCGCTTAACATAAGCTTCACAACCCCAAATCTTCAGGAAAGACACACTCGGAACATTTCCAGTCCACATCTCATGTGGTGTCTTTGCAACTGATTTTGACGGAACCCTATTAAGTGTAAACGCAGACGTTTCTAGAGCGTATCCCCAAAAGGATAATGGAAGAGTTGAGAGACTCATCATTGACCGAACCATATCTAATAAAGTCCGATTTCTCCTCTCAGACACGCCATTCCATTGTGGTGTTCCAGGAGGAGTGAGTTGTGAAACAATTCCACAATCTCTCAAATGATCACTGAATTCTTGGCTTAAGTATTCTCCTCCACGATCTGATCGAAGAGCCTTAATACTTTTGCCAAGTTGATTCTGTACTTCATTTTGGAACTCTTTGAACTTTTCAAAGGATTCCGACTTGTGTCTCATTAAATAGACATAGCCATACCTGCTGAAATCATCAGTGAAGGTAATGAAGTATCGAAAATTTCCTCTAGCACTTGTGCTCATTGGGCCGCATACATCTGTATGTATAAGGCCCAATAGGTCACTGGCCCTTTCATTTTGTTTGTTGAAAGGCGCCTTTGCCATTTTGCCTAGTAAACAAGACTCACATTTCTCACATGATTCATAATCAAATGAGCCCAAAAGCCCATCACTATGGAGCTTTTGAATCCGTTTCTCGTTTATGTGGACCAAACGACAATGCCAAAGAAAAGTCTGATTCGTGTCATTTGATTTGAATCTCTTGGTGTTAATGTTATAGATTGGTGAAGTTTGGTTTAAAACATAAAGCCCATTCTCTAATGGGCTGCTACCATAAAATATATCATTGTAATCAAAAGAACAACATTTATTCTTAATTGAAAACTGATATCCTTCCACATCCAAAATAGGAATGGAAATAATATTTCTGCTTATAGCAGGTACATAGTAGCAATTATTAAGCTTTAAAACCAAACCAGAAGGTAAAGACAAGTTATATGTTCCTACGGCTAATGCAGCAACTCTTGCTCCATTCCCCACGCGCAGGTCCACTTGTCCCCTTTCCAACTTCCTACTGTTGCTTAGGCCCTGCATATTTGTACAAATATGAGCACCACAGCCGGTATCCAATACCCAAGAAGTATAACCAGAAGTAGTAACATTTACTTCTATAACATAAATACCTGAAGATGAAGTCTCGAAAGTCTTCTTCTTCTTCTTCTTCTCTTCCAAGAATTTATTGCAATTTCTCTTCCAATGCCCAGGCTCTTTACAGTAATGGCACTTATCAGTCTCAGATGGGCCCGGCTTGGGCTTAGGGGTTGGCGCCGGCGTGTCCTGGTTCTCAACCGGGACTGCCTTGCCCTTTCCCTTACCTTTGCCAAGTTTCTTAAACTTCTTACCCCCTTGTACCATAAGTACATTAGGAGTGCCCTTCTTGATATTTGGCTCAGCTGTCTTGAGCATGTCATGCAGCTCAGTCAATGTCTTTGTCAAGTTATTCATGTTATAGTTCATAACAAACTGATCATAACTTGACGGCAGTGACTGCAGAATGATGTCAGTAGCCAACTCTTGGCTAATGGGACAATCCAGCTTCCCCAGGTTATCAATATAACCCATCATCTTAATGACATGAGGACTGACTGGACTGTCCTTTGGTAGCTTGCATTCAATGAGAGATTTAACCGTCTGGTATCTCTCAGTTCGTGCTTGCTCCTGAAACATACTTTTCAGGCTAGTGATCATCTCCACGGGCGACTCCACGTTCTCGTATTGCTTCTGCAAATCCGAGTTCATGGTAGCCAACATGAGACAATTCACATCGACCACATCATTAGAATGCTTATCCCAAGCATTCTTTTCTGCATGTGGAGCATTGGCTCTCGGTTTTTCAGGGAGAACATTTTCAAGGACATAGTCCCGCTTCTCCTGCTTGAGAACAATTCTCAAGTTCCGATACCATTCGAGAAAATTCGATCCATTTAACTTGTCCTTCTCAAGGACGGATCGCAGGGAGAAAGAATTATTATGAGTAGTAGTCATAGCTGAGAACATAGAAAAGAAAAAGGTTTATTTATGATGTTCAAGAAATGAGAAATCTTAACTTTTAAGAAAACTCGCATTATATTCAATCAATGCTTCCTCAGATGAATATAATGATCCAAGACCCATATTTTACTAAATTCAAGTGAGCCACTGGCTATCACTCAACTTTAGCTATTTAGGTAAGCAACAACCTTGCTAGTTATATCCAATATAACTCTTGGTTGTGGATCGACATCTTATGTCCAATCCACCTGATGTCTCTGAGCCCAAAACGATTTTGATGGCCCAGTCAAGTAAACCAATCTCTTCAGTCACGTAATTGTCGACGTCTTGCACTGCAAGTCCATCAACACGATTACCTCTGTCTTACTCATGAAATTGTGGACATCTTGCACTGCAAGTCTATCACACAACTAAATGGGTCTTGACAGTTGACAAGATTGGAAAGACATCAAGTATCACTTGATATTTGGTTGAGGAACGGAACCATTTAAAACGTTCAGTTTTACTATGTTTTTAATTCTTATAATTAATCCGCGATAACCGATCAATCCAATTGATCCGGTTTTGAATACCGGTCAGCGTCGATCGATGCTACATTAGCATCGGTCGATGCCAACCTAATCAAACCAATCGCATTTAAACCATTCACAGTGTTCGACCATTATTAACCAAGCTCGATAACCGGTCCAATCCAATTGAACCGATCCAACAATCTCGCGAGGCTGTGTCGATCGACGCAACAATTGCATCGATCGTCACTAGGCAAAAACTAGGTTTAATCGGGTTTTCGCCCTGCATCGATCGTTGCCGGATTGGCAACGATCGACACCATGCGAAAATCCCTAGATTTAATTCGGGTTTTCGCTCTGTGTCGATCGATGCCCGATTGGCAACGATCGACACTATGCGAAAAACCTTAAAACGTTTTCGAACAAAACCCTAAACTAGGTTACTTTGATCAAACCGAGTTTTAGCATGCTTGTATCAATTATACAAAGATCTAGATTCAACTAATCTAATCATCAATGTACAGATTCAATGGAACCCTAAAGCTCTGATACCACTGTAGGAATTTCTAGCAGTTCTAATCAGGATTAGCAACCCTAGTCTGAATTCCGAGCCTAGGATCTAAGGTTCATATAATTGAATCTATGGGATCTCAGATTACCTGATGAATATGCAGCGGAAGTGTTTGCAGATAATCGAGATCACGAAGCGCCTCAAATGCTGCGCCTCTACTGGTATCCACACGCACACAAACTGGACCGCAGGGATGATAGTGCCTTACAGAGATCTAATCTCCAGAGAGGTCTGTTTCTGTGTTCTGGTGGCTGTGTATTAGGTTTTGGGACGAGTTTAGGTCGACCATATATCTTATATATGTCGGCTTAAACCACAACGGAATTAACCAACGATTAAACCGAATTAATCTGATTAATCCGCGAGTGCATCGATCGATGCACTAACTGCAACGATCGACACTCCCCAAAACATTGATATCGAATGCATATCAAATATGCATTCATTGGATCATTACATTAATGATCAACCTCGTCTTTGACGCCCAGTTTGCTTAGGTGTGTGACCCTGTAGGATCATATAACACTAGCAATGAGTTCTCAACTCATTGATCATAAGTGGCTTCTAGCAAAGCGTTATGACTACCCGGTGTTATGTGATTGTCTCATCTCGACTATTCGACTTTCACTTAGAGCAAGTACAGTAGATTTCAGGACATTCCCAACATCTCTCGGGTTCGTGACGGATCCTTCCGGATCTGCGAACTTCAGGCTCCACAGGCGCCGGTTCCACAGAACTTTGTGGATCCAACTGCTGCTCTTCCTCAGCAGGTTGAGCAGTTTCCTGTGCATCTCGAATTTCTTCAAGATGTACTTTACTCCCACTGTTTTTCTTAGAGAGAAACTCCCTCTCAAGAAAAGAACAGTCCCGAGCAACAAATACTTTGTTCTCAGATTGGTTGTAAAAGTAGTATGCCTTGGTTTCCCTAGGATAACCAACGAAGTAGCATTTATCTGATTTGGGTGCAAGCTTGTCAGAGATTAAACGTTTGACATAAGCCTTACATCCCCAAATCCTCAGGAAAGACAGACTAGGAATGTTCCCAGTAGACAATTCATGTGGTGTCTTTTCCACTGATTTAGATGGTACCCTATTTAGTGTAAACGCAGACGTTTCTAGAGCGTATCCCCAAAAGGATAATGGAAGATTTGAATGACTCATCATAGACCGAACCATATCCAATAAGGTTCGATTCCCCCTCTCTGACACTCCATTCCATTGGGGTGTTCCAGGAGGAGTGAGTTGTGAAATAATTCCACACTCGCTCAGATAGTCGCTGAACTCTTGACTCAAGTATTCTCCTCCGCGATTCGATCGCAGAGCTTTAATACTTTTGCCAAGTTGGTTCTGTACTTCATTCTTGAATTCCTTGAATCTATCAAAGGATTCTGACTTGTGTCTCATCAAGTAGACATAGCCATACCTACTGAAATCATCAGTGAAGGTAATGAAGTACTTGTAATTTCCTCTGGCAACAGTACTCATTGGCCCACATACATCAGTATGAACAAGGCCCAATAAATCACTGTCCCTTTCATTTGGTTTGTTGAAAGGGGCTCTAGCCATTTTGCCCATCAAACAAGATTCACATTTCTCACATGATTCAAAATCAAATGAGCCCAGAAGCCCATTTCGATGGGGCCTTTGGATGCGTTTCTCATTGATATGGCCCAAACGACAATGCCATAAGAAAATTGGGTTTTCGTCATTGGACTTAAACCGCTTTGTATTTATGTTAAAGACAGACATTTCTTGGTTTAAAACATATAACCCATTATCTAATGGGGCGCTACCATAATATGTACCATCACGATTAAAAGAACAAACTTTATTCTTAACAGCAAAATCAAAACCTTCCAAATCCAAAACGGAAACTGAAATTATGTTTCTGCTAATCGGAGGTACAAAGTAGCAATTATTCAAAGCTAAAACCATGCCCGAAGGTAAGGACAAATCGTAAGTGCCTACGGCCAGTGCAGCAACCTTAGCTCCATTCCCGACCCGTAACTCCACTTGTCCTTTCTCCAGCGTTCTACTGTTTCTTAGTGCCTGCACATCAGTACAAATATGAGCACCGCAGCCGGTATCCAATACCCACGAAGTAGAACTAGAAGACATAACATTAAGTTCGATAACATAAATACCTGAGTCAGACGCATCATACGTCTTCTTCAGCTTCTTGTAATCTTCCATGAACTTCTTGCAGTCTCTCTTCCAATGCCCTAACTGCTTGCAGTAGTTGCACTTATCCTCAGGAGAAGGCCCGAATTTGGGCTTCGGTTTGGGCTTGTCCTGACTATCAGTCTGGACAACTTGGGCCTTTCCCTTATCCTTCTTAGGTTTCTTAAACCTCTTACCCCCTTGTACCATCAGTACACTGGGAGTTGCCTTCTTTAGATTCGGCTCTGCTGTCTTCAGCATGCCGTGCAACTCAGTCAATGTCTTAGTCATGTTTTGCATGTTGTAGTTCATGATGAACTGATCAAAACACGACGGCAATGACTGCAGAATCATGTCAGTGGCTAGCTCCTGACTAATGGCACAGTCCAGTTTCCCTAGGTTATCAATGTAACCCATCATTTTAAGGACATGAGGACTTACTGGACTGTCCTTAGCCAGCTTGCAATCCATGAGAGATTTAACCGTCTGGTATCTCTCTGTGCGAGCTTGCTCCTGAAACAAAGCTTTCAGGCTGTTAATCATCTCAATGGGTGACATCACGTTCTCATATTGCTTCTGCAGCTCAGAGTTCATAGTCACCAGCATTAGACAATTAACATCTTTGACATCAGCTGAATGCTTATACCAAGCATTCTTTTCTGTCTGCGGGGCATTGGAACGTGGCCTCTCGGTGAGAACTCTTTCAAGGACATATTCCTTGTTCTCCTGCCTGAGAACTATTCTCAGGTTCCGATACCATTCCCAGAAATTAGATCCATTTAACTTGTCCTTCTCAAGGACGGATCTTAGTGAGAAAGTGTTGATGTGAGTTGAGACAGACATAGCTGTAATTAAAAGAGGTAGAGGTTTAGTTATAATGCTCAAGGAATGAGAATTCTTATCTAATAAGAAAAACTCGCATTGTATTCAAAACTATGTTTCCTCAGATGAATACAATGAACCAAGATCCTCAGATCACTAAAATTCGAGTGGGCGACTCGCCGTTACTCAAACTTCAGTTATATAGGTAAGCAAATCATTGCTAATTGTACCCAGTACAACTCTTGGTCGTGGATGAGACAAACTATGCCTAATCCACTCTGATGTCTCTGGGCTCAGAACTTCTGATAGCCCAGTCAAGTAAAACCAATCTCTTCTGTCTTGTGATCACTGACAGTCGCACTGCAAGTCTGTCAATGACCACCTGCCTTACTCATGTTGCAGTGGATACCAAGGACTCCAAGACTATCCAACAAACGACACGAGTCTTGACAGTAGACAAGATCGGGCAAGACATCAAGATCACTTGATATTTTGTTGAGGAAAATATTATTTTAATCTTGATGCATATCCAATATACATCCAAGAAGTTATTAATTTAATTAAATCATTCAGTTTTATTAAGTTTATGTTCAACTAGAACTTTGGGATTGAATTTGATCTGGTATACGCAAATTTATGGTCCAACCAGTAATTCTGCGAATGGTGTGTCGATCGATGCCAACCATTGGCATCGGTCGACACAACATAATTTAAACCGGTCTCCGATAACCGGTCAAACCGGATCGAATTTCCTTAACCGATTCAATCTAATTGAACCGGTTCGGTTTAACGGTCCATGTCGATCGTCACACAACTATGTGTCGATCGACATTACCAAACCAGAACCATTTGGTTAATTAAAATTAACCGAGCAAGATAACCGGTTCAATCCAATTGAACCGATCTATCTTATCGCATTGCATGTGTCGACCGACACACCCAGTGTATCGATCGACACATCAGGAATACGGTTACTCGATCTCAGATCAAAACCCTAAAATTATTTACGAGTTTTCGCTCTGTGTCGACCGACACACGCTTTGTGTCGATCGATACTCTGCGACAAACCCTAAAATTTTACGCGTTATTTCGCGGCGTGTCGACCGACACACGCTTTGTATCGATCGATACAGTGCGATTTCAACAGTTTCATCGTTTTCAATAGGCACATAATCCGAGATTAACACTTTGAAAACATGATTTAGCATGCAATATTCAGTTCAACAACATCAGTTTTCGAATTAATTGCATCTGATTCAATAGCTAAACCCTAACAACGCTCTGATACCACTGTTGGATCTCCTAGGATCTAGGGTTTGATATATTGAAATTCAACCAACCTCGTTCTTACCTTGAACTGGCAGCGGAATGAAATGGTGAACGAGATCAGTGGAGCAACGCAGGTGCCTTGCCTCTACCAGATACACACGCACACAAGCTGGAAACGGGATGCTAGTGCCGGATCAATGGGAATCCTCTGTTTCTGGTGTTTCTGCTTTTCTCGCTGAGAAAAACTCGACGGCTCACGTTCTAGGTCGAAAACTATCAAGTTTTATTCGACCTAAAACTTAATTAACGGGCCAGACTTGATTAAGTCTTAATTTCGAAAAGCCCTTTCGAAACCCGAACTGTGTCGACCGACACACAAGCTGTGTCGATCGACACAACACCATTTTGTCGATAATAATGTGTATCCAATACGCATTAATATGATCATTACCATAATGATCATTCCCATGTCGTAGCTTCCAGTTTGCTTATGTGTGTGACTTTATAGGATCATATAATACTGGCAGTAAGTCTACAACTTACAGATTGCAAGAGGCTTCTAGCAAAACGTTGCAACCGCCCAGTATTATACGAATGTCTGATCTCGACACACAACTATCATCAGGAGTGAGTACAAGTGTGATTTCAGGACACTATCCCAACAGAAGATAGCCTTTTCTCTTCTCTCACAATCTTGTTATACACTTCTCCAATTGATGGCAGTGGATCAGTTCCAACGATAGTACCACAAATTCCTCCAAACCGAGAATCATCCAATCCCATGATAAATTGGTGAACCTTCTCTGCTTCTCTCTCTTTGGATATTGCCTCAGCCGCTCCACAAGAACATACGTGAATTGGCTGATACATCTGCAATTCTTCCCATAGAGAAGAAAGCTTTTCGAAGTAGTCTAAGACAGACTGTCCTTCTTGTTTGCACGAACCAAGCTGTGCTTTAATCTGATGTATCCTCATTGTATTTTCAACCGAGAAGCGTTCCTTCAAATGCTCCCAGAGTAAATACGCATCCGAAATATAAGTACTTGTTGACCTTACCTTTGGTTCAGTGGGGGTTCGAATCCAACCCACAATCATTGAATTCACGGTAAGCCAATTCTTCAGCGTACCTTTAATGAATCCAGTTTTTCTTTTGGCCTGCAGTGCATTAAGCATCTCCTGAGACCACTCATTGTAGTTTTCTCCATTCAAGCGTACAAATGTAATTGCCGCACTGGGATTATCTGCCGCGTACAACACGTATGGTGATGTTGAGATCAGCTCTTTCTTTGGGTCTAAATATGTCATCTCCATGATCGCAAATCAAAACCTTTGATTCAATTTTTTTTTAATGATATGCTATGATGCCATGTAGAACTTTGTTGATCAATAACTTGATTTTATTAACTTTCATCGCAAGGTATTTATACAAGATCACAAGTCTATCGAATACTAACAACTTTAGTCGTTATCTCTATGTCGTTATCTCTATCCAATGTTTATCAATAACTCCTAAATATTTTCTTGAGTATATCCTTGATCTTCTTGAGTATATCTTTGCCAATAGGGTTTTCTAAAAGTTTATTCTTTTGATAGTTCTGGCGATTCTTCAGTTGATTTGAACCGGCGAAACAGGTGTTTCGTTTCCCTTGTTTGTATAACACGTGGAGTGTAGACGGTTAAGCTTATCTCTTCGATAAGATTCTTGAGTTGGGTTTATTGTCTCCATTTTGTGCTGGAAAAACGGAAGTCTCTGAGCCATATTGGTTTTCAATAAGATTGAGTGCCAGAATAAATTCATAGCTTCAATGCTGATCTTTTCCGTGGTCCAGATTTACAGCACCGCTTCGATCCTCTTTCGCTCCACGGTACCTTTTAATGACCCATCACTTTAGGCACTCAAGTTGATTCAGTTTTGGAATTAACAAGTAAAATGTAATTTATGTTTGCAGCTGGCTCTACCGCATCTTAAGGTTGGATATCTAACGGCACAACCCGTGGGAACTCACTCGCACCGCACAGTGATTGGAACGCATAGAGTTTGAACTCAATCACGAGAGGCTTCTACACGTACTCTCTCAATTTGAGTTTCCTGCATCGTCGAAAAGGTTTTTACTTTCAACCTGAAGAGACTCTTCGGTTAAAAAAAGTAAGTTCAATCAGTAGATTACACCAAAAGATTGATAGGTGTTGCTAAGAAGATCCAAAGCCAGTGTACTTAACCCTACCTGGCGTCGTGTAGGTATTGAAACCTAAACCAAGATAAATGGGGAGACACCTGGCGGGAAAATCAAAGGCGATGAACACAAACATTGAATGAATTTGGTAAAAGTAAACATTACAGAGATTGTGTCTGTGCCGCCATGCGCTGATCTCACTCTACCTCCTGGTGCTGGTCTATGCATTGATACCATTCATGTCCCAGTTTACTTGGTAATCCTGCTACGTAGATATACCAGTTTAGAAGAAGTTTAAAGTTTCGTATCCGTTCAAATAAAAAAACTAACAACTTGAATGGCATAAACATGTTGCAGATTCATGGGAGTCTTGAGATGGATGGCTCGACGCTTTTCTTTCTATGAATATTCCAGCATCGATATTTGAAACCGGAATGTATAATACAGTTAAATCAATCTCTCTTGCTTATATTTATGACTTATAATTGAATTTCTCGATGTTTGCTTCTAATGTAGAAAAAACATTACAGAGCACAAGATGCAGAAAAATACACACCTCAGTCCAATCAATGAGAAGTATCTTCCCATTTTGAACGTTGAAGCACCCGATACTTCAACCAACCATGAGGAACATCTATTAGGGACCACTTCAAGCTGGTTAAAGAATTTCGAAATGGAAGGTTAGTTCGGTGGAAAATCAGACTTCTCATAATCAGGTTTTTTTTTGTCTTGATTTCTAATAATCATAGTTGAATACCTTTTGCCGAGGAAATGATAAGAGAACTAACAAAATTGAGTTGGGAACGAGTTGATGTTATTTTCAGAGGTACCGGGCAAAGATTTCTTGCTCACATTACCATTTAGGCAAGTGTTTGTTATCGTCATCATCGCCATATCATTATCATAGGTCATCACAATGTCGTTTTTTCTTCTTTTCTGGCGATGTAATTGTCTTCATCATTAGTCTTAATGTTAAGTTGTTAATACTCAAACTTGGAAACGTTACAGGTGAAAACGAAGTTGATAAATTCAGCTGGAGCTGATGTTATACAACATATGAGTGACAGTTTTGAGCCGTAGTTTAACGGAAGATAGCATGTCCCTCACAAGCTAAGTTAACCACATGAAATATATATCTATCAGTAAATAAGATGGCTCAGAAATCCGAAACACGATCTCAAATATTATAGAAAACTTCAGAAAATGACCATTAAATTGGTCACTTGATAACACTGACATGCACTCAATTGTAAATCCACCAAAAATGCGAATCTAACAATTGAAGACTTTTATACAAAATCAGGTATAAAATAAGAAGAAATATCTTAGGTAAATTCCTATCGCAGCGGATGAATAACACGACGGCGGAAAGGAGAAGATTGTCCGATTTTGAGAAAGGTTATGAAGGTTTATTAAGGTATTTCTATTGGTTTATGATATTTTACCAAAATATTTGGTTTAGGCGCGATAATTTTTTTTGTTTTGACGGATCTTTATAAAATTAATATTTTATTTTCATATGTAATTATGAATTTTTTTTTTGTTCTCATGTATGTACATGGTATTTTGAAATATAGTGTGGATATGGATATTGTTAAGAATTTGATGGATATACAATATGTTTTTTCAAAGCTAAGTGTAATGAATAAATTTCGACCAAAATTATAACTAGTAAAAATATAGAGTTCCCTACTTGTCCCAATATAACATTAGTTTTAATAGATTTAAAAGTCTTTGTAACATAAGATTTCATCCTCCATAAATGTGGTTTATAAATTCCGACATTTGTTGCAAGTACACATGTGAACAAGCTAAACTAATAATACTAGTACACACAAATTATAAATCATTTTATTTATCCTCAAAAAACTGATATTACAAGTCGAACTAAGAAAAATAAATAGAGCTAAACTAATTTCTTGAAAGACAAGTTCGTCCAAAGCCGAAGCTTGAGTTGTGATATCGGTTTCTTTCCGCCAAAAATTGAACCGGTTTCTCGACTGACGATTGCGTTGACGGAACTAATGTTCTCTTCAAGATAAAAGTTCCCAGAGGAATCGATCTCAGACAATCATCTTGCCGCCGAGTTCCCTTTCTTGAAAGACATTTTCGTCGTTTGACCTCACAAGATTCATTCCTAATAATCAGCTACACTGATGATAACCGTGATGAAATCAAGTCCGGTCGGAAGATATTTATGGGGTAAAAAATAATTCTGAAGCGCCGACATAACTTACGCGTAAAGCAACTGATACCGTAAATAGCAGAGCAGAGCATGTTACTGAAATTAACGACGCATCAAATCGATCCAAATGAAGGATCTGAACACTACCCTAAAGTTGGGAAGGGCGACATACGAAAGCAACAATCGGCACAAATCCATGTATCGAAGAGTTAACCCTTAGCAAAAAGAGTATAAGTTCATCGACGAGATCGATCAGGCGTGAATCCGGAGGTCGACACAGATCCGAACACAAGAAAAAAGAAGAACATGTCAACATGTTTAAGGAAGAAATGAAGATAAAAGATAGAAAACGAAACGAAGCTTTGGTAGAAGCAAAGGATAGGGAAGAAGTGAGGATGAGGAAGAATGATGAAGGAGAGGATATATAGTTTTATTAAGAACGTTATCGAACCAATCCTGATTGAACCAATCCTGATTTAAAGCGAGACAACATTCCAGACACGCCGAGCACATGAATTGGTGAAAAGAGGCGCCTTAAATGTCACCGGAAATTTCTTAATGTACAAATATGAAACAAAAAATAAGTCCAAAAATTACTATTGTTTATTTAACGGCTATTAACTTTTTCATACATACAATTCTATAATTATTATTCGTATATGTATATAATTTATATTAAATGCATACGAATGTAACATGAAAGCATAATAAAAAGTAAGGTTCAATAAGCATATTAAAACTGAAAGCATAATAAAAAAAAGTTAAGGTCCTTAAGTAAGGTTCAATAAGCATATTAAAACTGAAAGCATAATTAAAAGTTTAGGTTCTTAAGTAAGGTTCAATAAGCATATTAAAACTGAAAGCATAATAAAAGTTAGGTTCTCAAGTAACAAACACTAAATTATACATGAGATTTAGATAGGGACAACAACACTGCTTCTGACAACATCAGTCTCATGGGCATCTAGCTAGAACCTGAGATCTTGAACCTCATGAGGTCGCGGATTAAACCTGTAGTACACTAAGATTTCCACAGTCTCAACCCATGTCTTATCAGGTTCACCTATATAAAACAAGAACTTTAGCGAACTATCCTAAATTATTATATATAAACTAATGCAAAATGTTAAAAAGTTACTTCTAGTCCGAACGCTCCTCCACATCTTGGGCACCACAATCTTTTCTTGACCCTTAGTCTTTAAATATTCAGGCCAGAAGTCAAACCGCGTATTTGCCATAAGCCACACACTTTAACTTATTGTTCCCATTAGTTGTATATGTGTTAGTTGTATATGTTCCTCCTACGTGAGTTTTACATTCTTATGTTTGGTAATTATTTTTACATTAATTTTTGAATATTATTGGCAATGTAGCTAATAACATCATACTTCACAAAGAAGTCTGGCTTTTCCCATAAGATCTCTAAGGTGGTTTATACGTGTTTGTTTATACATATAATGGTTCAATTACCTGTTAATTTTGGTGAATGGGTTGTGAGATAAAGAACCGGGTTGTAAGTCCCTCCATAGACAATCCTTGATATATGGTGAACCTCCTTGGAAATTACATTTCTCTTATTCTCCCCCATAGCAGTCTGAAATAAGACTTCATGAGAAGTCTAAATATTTGAACCAGATTTACCTGGAAGTCTGAGAAACTCTAAGACTTCGGTTGTATTCTGATATTAGACTCCCAGACTTCGTGTTCCTCGTACTACAATGAAATTTAGGATCCATTAGCAGCATAAGGAGCCCCAACTCCAACCTCTTTGGAGAGTCATCTGGCTCAACCTAAAACCAAGCACCTGAAGAAAAAAAACACAGAGCTCTTGCATTAGTTAGCGAAAAAAGTATCCAAGAAATGATTAATAAAGGATTGTTTGAGCAAATCAAATTGTATAATGAAAAGTCTATGTCAAAAGTCTCAATTAGTTAATTTAAAAAACTTCTGAAAACACTAAATCAGAACAAATTCACTCGCCTATTGCGCATCTCAAAGGGAATCAGCTATGAATCGCATACATAAGAACTCAGATGAGAGAATAAGCTTGAGAACCTTTTTGGGTGAGAAATTTGAAAGAAGTTTTACAAAAGAGAGAGAAAGAGAGGTTGTAAGAGAAGGAAGATGTGAAGATTTTTGTTTTTGCTGTTATATGTGTGTACAAGATTAGGTTTAGATAAGTGAAGAGAAATTGGAGGAAAATTTTGCCGCCAAATTTTTAACAATTGAAAATTGTAAAATATTTGGTATCAGACTTCATATGCAGTCTAAGAAGGAACTTCTGAATTGAGCGGAAATTCTGAAATTTTCCGCCATTTTTAAAAGTTTTCGTGTGAAAATTTTCAAAAACTTTTAAATTTCAGACTTCATATGCAGTCTGAAATAAGACTTCATGAGAAGTCTAAATACGAACCAGATTTACTTGGAAGTCTGATATTAGACTCTCAGACTTCGTATTCCTCATATTACAATGAAATTTTAGGAGCCATTAGCAGCGTAAGAAGCCCCAACTCCGGTCTCTTTGGCGAGTCATATGGCTCAACCTTAAACCAAGCACCTGAAAATGCAAAAACACAGAGTTCTTGCATTAGTAAGCGAAAAAGTCTCCAAAAATGGTTAATAAAGAATTGTTTGAGCAAATCAAATTGTATAATCAAAAGTCTATGTCATAAGTCCCAATTAGCTCAGCTAAAAAACTTTTGAAAACTCTAAATTTGAACATTCACAACTTAAAGAGAATTAGCTATGAATCACATACATAAGAACTCAGATGAGAGAATAAGCTTGAGAACCTTTTTGAGTGAGAAATTTGAAAGAGGTTTTACAAAAGAGAGAGAAAGAGAGGTTGTAAGAGAAGGAAGAATGTGAAGATTTTTTTTTGCTGTTTTATGTGTGTGCAAGATTAGGTTTAGATAAGTAGAGAGAAATTGGATGGAAATTGTGCCGCCAGATTTTAACAATTAAAAATTATAAAATATCTGGTATCAGACTTCATATGCAGTCTTAGAAGGAACTTCTGAATTGAGTGGGAATTCTGAAATTTCCAGGCAGAAATTTCCCGTCTTTTTATAAAGTTTTCGTGTGAAATTTTTCAAAAACTTTTAAATTTCAGACTTCATATGCAATCTGAAATAAGGCTTCATGACAAATCTAAATACTTGAACTAGATTTACCTGGAAGTCTGAGAAACCTTAAATCTAATAATTACTACTTAAATACCATCATATTATATAGAAAATTTATGATAAACATCAAACTCGTTTAACATAGTCACAAACTAGCCACTATATGTAAATGTTACAATACCCTACAAATAAAAACATGATAGTCAACTTAATATGTGAAACATATATCGAACTACATTGTGTTTTGAACCAAATATATCTTCAATGCTTAAATTTGATCAAAGTTTATGTAATTTTTAATTTATATACATAAAAAATGCTTATGCTTAATTTATATATCAAAAATTTATATCAAATTATATTTTATAAATTTTTAAATTAAAATTTTCAACTTAAACACATTTCAGACTTCTCTTAGAAGTATGAGAAACCCCAAAATTCAGACTTCGCCGTGAGGTTTGAGAAACCCTAAATCTAATATTCAGACTTCGCCGTGAAAATATTTAAACAAAACAACTAGGAAACATCAAATTCGTTAAATATATGCACATTATAACACATATATGCAAATTTAAAATTTCAAATGTAAATTTGGTAAACCATGAATCTAACGCTAAATTTATATGTAAGTGATATGTAAATGTTTCATTACAAATCATGTTTTGAGGTTTAGAACTTACTCTACTTTACATATTGTTTAGTTTGACTCATTTTTACTAAATTTTAATTTATATACTTCACAACCGTTTATATTTAGTTTATGTATCATTTTTTTAACAAAATATTTTTTTTTACTATTTTTAAATTTAAATTTACTAAATTAATATAACTTCTTCGAGAAGTCTGAAAATTGTGGGATAAATACATACTTCCACCGTCGCGATGTCGTCATCGTCCTTGCTGGTCTCTTCTTCCTTGGACTTTACGGAGACTCCACCATATCCCGCACCAGACGAACCTCCTGACTTTCAGCCTCCACCGCTCGAGTCTCCGCCGTTGATACCTTTTACAGAGTTTCTGCCTTTGCTGCTTATTGCAGAACCTTCATCGTTACTGCTTGCTGCAGATCCTCCATTACTGCCTGTTACAGATTCTCCGCTGGTGTCTGTCTCTCTGCGTGTCTCCCCGCAGCCTCCGTCTGCCTCCCCTCGCTCTCAGCTTGCCGCGCCGGCAGCCAAGTTCTCACCTCCGTCTCCTGAAATGGTTGGGTCTTCATCTCCTCATCAACCTCTGTCTAATCTTTCAAGTCTAGCCTACTCACCTCATCATCCGGAGCCCCCTGACCCACCGCCTCTGTCCTATGCATTCGTACCTCCTCCACCGCTCTCCACCTTGACTCTCACTCTCTCTCCCACTCGCCTCTCTGCCTCCTATCTGCCGTCCTCGACCTCCTCACCTTTTTACCTGCCTCCTCTGCTCCTTTTCCGGCGACCCTTACCTCGTTCTCCTCTGCCGGAGACAACCGTCGAAGAGCTTCTCCCCTGCCCCTGGACCTCTGCCTCAGCCCTCCCTCCGCCGCAGCCTCTCCACCTTTGTCTTCCTCCTCCTTTGCGGATCCCACCTCCCTTGAAGCCATATCCCACTCACCTCTCTGTCGTTTCCCTCGTAGGGCTTAGATCTGCCTTCAAGCCTTCAGATCTTGTGTTGATTGGCCATGTCCCGTGGTTGGTGCGCAAGCTGGTGTCGTTCCCTCCGAAACCACCGGACCCTCCCGACCCTCCGGATTCTCGTATCCCACTGCTTCTTCTCCGATTCATTTCTTCCTTGCCCGTTAAAGCAGACTGCTCATACCTCCGCCGTCCCGTCCCCCTTCAACCTTCGTCCCTTTTCGTCAACCTATATACAGCTCTCCACCTCCCAATCTTACCGACCATCAAGCCTCGACATAATTCAGACCTAACCATGGATATAGTGTTTTGGCTTTTCCCCCTATCCCTTCCAGACATTCATAATTCCCCTTTTTACTCAGCCTACCAGATCTTTATGGACTCTTGTGTGATATGTTGGGCCTCTCTTCCTTGGTGTGAAGGAGTGTTGCCAACTAAATTACTTGTTCTTGAGATGCTGGTTCCATTGGACATGTATTGTCTCTTCTTTCCAAAAGTTCCACTGAGTTTAAGTGGTTTGGTTGATCAAGACGCATCGGTATTGCAAGGTTTTTCCTCCCGGTGTTTTGTCCTTCCTGCCTCTGTTGCAGGCTTCTTCTCTGCTTTTGTAGCAGACATCTTCCCTGGCTTTAGTTCAGAGTCTAACACACTTACGAGTGTGTCGGATGCAGCTGATCAAGATATTCATGGGATCTTAGTCTTCTTCGATTCCTCATGCTTTCTTTTGATAAAGTGTATCTACTTCTATCATGTTTATTTAGCTAGTTGGTTGGCAAAACTTTGGGTATTGTTTATGAAGTATCTTGTAACCACTCCTCTTTTGATGGAGTTTTATTAATGAATGAATGAATGGTTCGACTAAAAAAAAAAAAAAAAAAACTACGAACCGTGGGCAGTTAACATAAAGAAAATTTACAAAAGGAAAACTCTAACTATTTCCCACACGCATACTATATTCGAAGTCTTCTTCATATCATAGTTTACATAAAAATCTAACGCTGTTACTGCGTGAATAGGTTTTTTCTAATTAAGTTATTATTTTCATATTCTGACTTTTTGCTTTCTTTGAAACCAAGTTATTTAGTTCTAGGTGAAAGTCTCTCACTGATATTTACTAATCGCTGTGCTCATATATTTATGGTATGTTTTATCGAACTTAGCTATAATGATTTTGATGATGCGACTTATTAAATATCTTTCTAACAACATATGAATGTAGTATTTTCTGTTCCAGTCGTTTTTTTTTCTTTTTATACGTCAAGATTGAGCAATGAAGCGTAAGAAGCTATTAATGTTTGGGTTGTAAAAAGAATTTATTCCTCCTCCACCCCCCATTACGGAATCGTATGTTTATTAAATTATGAATCTTTATAACTATAAATTCAATTTTGTTTTTGATAACCTCTAAATATAGTTTAATCTCCTATATTACTTAGCTGGAAGGCAAAAAAAACAAACTAATTACAAAATTGGAAGTCCTTCAAGTAGTTGTGTGACTACTTCACAATATAAGGTACCATTCATGAATATTACAAACACTCCTCCACCATCTCCATTACGGGAATGTAAGTGAAGTACATTATTGTTCTAATGTGTTTATAAGTTCATATATTTTACTTTGTCACATTTTCTCGACTATCAGGTGGAAGGCGAATCCAACAACTCCATCCATGGATGTAACAAATTTATTGAGTCCTTAGATCTCTAGGATAAACATTATAAAACAGAAGCGACTTGGCCGTGTTTTCTCTTAGAATCCAGGTTCGTTTAGATATTTATAAAAGATAAATTTGCATATGTTCTATTAAATATTTTTTTGCTTACAAAATTGTATATATTTAATTTTTCACTTTGTTATCTACAGATTCAAGCATAGTACATAATACAAGGTACATTCTACACAAACTTCCGTAAATACTCGAACCCCATCAGATGTAAGGAAAACACATAAAACCTCAAAAAGAAGGTTCATTAGCGGTTTAAAAGTTATTGTTTAAATATAGATTATTTCAAACATATTCAACACTATATTAGTTTCAACATTAAATAGTAAAATATGTTGTTTACTATAATTTATATACAATTTATTGATATAATCAATGTTAATTTTATAAAACTCAATGTAGGACCTAATTTTCTAAAGATACCCTGATCTCCTTTGCACATGAAGATGATTCGTTGCATTTGTAGCAAACGATTCAGAACACGAAGAAGAATCAGAAAATGAAGGTAATAATTATGAATATATCGAATTAGTTTACAAGTTGTTCAATTAACTATTTAATCAATTATGTATACTATTTATATGTATATATTTGGGTGATCAGTTTGATGTCAGTACCACGACTTCCAATAATGATTACACTGTTGAAAATGATCACACAACGGATCATATCCTGCAAAAAAGAAAAATGAGTAAAATTAAAAAAGGCTTTAGAAAGGTTTAATAAGATGAATCTGACATCCATGAGTGTTAAGCCCAGAATTACGGGAAATGATATTATTTTAATTGTTTTAATTTATTTATTGACAATTATTTTCCATCTAACTATAGTTTAACTAAGTTTTAAAAATATATGACATTAGGATACAAGGACCATGTAAATCCTTTATACACATGTACCCATTGCGGTGCTTATATGTGGTTTGATGAGCGTATGAACAAAAGAGGATCGAAAGCGCAACCGGTTTTCTCAATGTGTTGTAAACATGGATAAGTTAAGATTCCTCTTCTTAAAACACATCTGTATACATTGCTTGCACTGTTGTATAATGGTGATGATGATAAAAAGAATACTCGGGAGATTATTAGAGCTTATAATATGATGTTTTCATTCACGTCGCTTGGCGGAAAGTGAACCAAATATTAAACAATGGGAAAGAACCTTATCTATTCCAGCTACAAGGTGAAAACTACCATAACATAGAAGATATGTTACCAGGTCCTGATTAAGATCCAACTTTTTTGCAACTCTATATTCACATTTGCCATAATGAGACCAATAATCAGATACATGCTTACAGGTAACATAATCACTTATTTTTACATGTACTTTTATTTTGTTTATGCATACATGGTGTTTAAATTTTCTGGAGGACTGAGTCAGTTGAAAAAATTCGACAAAATAGTGAATGTTATCAAAAAAATGTTGGATAAACATAATCCTCATGATGGTGCTTTTAGATCAGCAAGAGATCGAATGGACTTGACAAAGAATATGGAAAATATAAAACTTAAAATTCCAAGCAGAAGAGATAGAAATGGTAGGACCCATAATCCACCTACGACAAACAAGGTGGTTGGATTAATACTTGGGGATTTTCAAATGGAAATGGAACCGCGTGATGTTATTATTCAAAGTAATCATGCAAAATGCAGAGAATAAGTAAACTGCATCCTGCATATTTGCCATTGCAATATCCTTTGCTGTTTCCATACGGTGAAGATGGTTTCAAGTTAGTAATGTGCCTCAATGGTTGAACTATTATATGATTCTCATAGTTTATTCTTTACTTCAGTACTTCAAATTTTTAAAATAATTTCAGGCTAGGTATAGACATTGGTTTTGTTGACACAAACGGAAGAATGAGAGCAAAGGTCACCATTCGAGAATTTTTTGCATTTCGAATTTTGGAAAGACGTAATGAATTTCCTTATATTCTCATATCTGGAAAATTATTTCAGCAGTGTTTGGTTATATTTACACCATGATTGAGATAAATCGATTGAGGTTTTTACGGCAGAATCAGAAAAAACTCCAAGTTGAAAGTTACGATAAATGAAAGGGAAATTTATTTATTTAGTATAAATTAATAGAGCAATTACTAGCTTAGTACTAATCTTTTGACCTTTTTTCCTCTACTTTATTGCCTAAACTACCCCTACAACCCTTTGGAAGGAAAATTTTTTTTTACCGATTTGCCATTATTGATTTTTTCCAAATCTGGAAAAAATTTTATTATTTACGAAATTGCCACCTTCCCAACGATTTTAAATCCGCAGCTATGTGTTGCAGATTTTTGTGTTTTCGGATTTACTTAGAAATTTACAGATTTTTCGTTGCAAATTTAATTTTATGTGTAGCAGATTTTTTTATTTGTTGCGGATATAATATTACTCCGTAACAAAGTGTATTGCTGTTTTTTAATTACTAAAGTAGTATGTCGTGTTGCAGATTTATTTTATGTGTTACAGATTTTTTAATTTTCTGCGGATTATATATGATTTTTCCTGGCTAGTGTTGAAGATTTTATTATTTGTTTGCCGTTTTTTCAAGAATTTGCGGATTAAAACTGCAGGTTTTTTTTTCAGTGTTGCTGTTTTTTTCCATTGATACAGATTTAGGAAAATCCGTTACATAGACGAAAAGGTGAAAATTTTTATTAAACCAGTGTTATATTGTTACAGAGTTTTTTTATTTGTTACAGATTTATCATAATTTTCTACAGATTTTTTATAATTTTATAATGTGACACATTTTGAATTAATTTTTTTTTTGCAAATTTGTTAGTTGTTTCCATATTTACTATTGAGCACTAAATTTAAAATTTAAAAAATCTTAGGCGAAAATAGTAATGTTTAAATTTTAAATTTAATGTTTTGAGAATGATTTATGAATTTTTAAATTTAAATTTAAATGATTATAAAATGAATTATAGTTTTTTAAAAATAATATTTTTATAAAAGTAGGTATATAGTTTTTTAATTATATTTGAAAATTTTCTATTCTAAATTCCCAAAAATTATAAACTAATTGATTTTCGAAAGTATTTTAATAATAAATTCATGCAAATAACCAAATAAGTCAATAAGTGTCTTATTAAATTTTGTTAAATTTCGGAAAATATTTTATTATTTTATGACAATTTCGAAAAAAAAAATTTTAGGCAACTACATAATTCGACTATTACAAAAAAGGAAATATAATTTTAATCAAAAAACGGAAATATTTCGTGTTACCATATTAAGAAGCTTTAATTATTGACATTAATAATTGCCTTAATTGTTTTTTTTTCATTGATGGAAACTGGCGTTTTTCCTTTGCAAGAAAACGCCAATTCTCCAAAATTCCTCAACAGTAATCACAACACATAGCCTTCATCTCCCACAATTTTGATTGGTACGTACTCATGGTTAAGATTGTTCTTATGTGTGGCGACTGGATATTTGATGAAACAAGGTGGAAATTTGTTGTGGAAGAAAGAGGAACAAGAACTGTAGTGATAGAGGATAAGCTTAGTTTTAGCAGATTCATAGAAACAGTTTACAAGGAATTTGGTGTAGACAGCAAGAATTTCATTGGCGAGTTTAGTTATATGCTTCCAAAAGAGGTTTTGCTTAATTTAGCGAAGAGCACACCTCCTGTGAAGATTGGTAATGATATACAAATGAAAGATTTCGTTGATCGGTTCAAAGATAAGACATGCAGGTTATGTGTTACATTTAAGAAGGTGGCGGCTGCTTCTGAAAATTCTGAAGACAACACGGAAGAGGCTGTGGAAGATGACGAGAGCGATGAAGAAGGATTGATATTTGATTGTTGTGAAGATTCGGATGGTGCTAGTTCTGGTGACGAAGATTATGATTTGTCTGGGAGAGTTCCGATAGAGTTAGAGGAACCTTGTTTGTCAAAGAAGAAAAAGGCCTCTGGGAAAGCTGTCCATCAAAGTGTTGACGATGAAAATTACATGAAAATAGAGTTACAAGCATTGGATATTGATGTTGGGCAAAGATACGATAACAAAGATGCATTGGTTAATAGGTTGCAGCTTCTGTCTCTTGCGCAAAAGTTTGATTTCAGCCGTGTAGACTCAAGGCCAGACTTATTGGTTGTTGAATGTTGGGTCGAAGGCTGCACATGGAGAGTTCGCGCCGGAACAGTTGGAGATTCGCCTTGTTTTTATATCAAAGTGTACAACAAAGATCATACTTGCTCTGTCACATAACGAGGTGGGCGGAGTCGTCAAGCTACAAAAGATATCCTAGGACAGCTGTACTATGATTCGGTGGGAAGTGTTGGACCAAAAGTGATACCAGATCATGTTGCGGTGGCTCTTAACTTCAAATTTGGTATAAAGGTAAGTTGTAATGTCTTTATCCTGGTTGCGGATTTTCTTTGTTAATTCGTTTGATGCAGATTTATAGATGCCTTACTTACGACTTGTTGCGGATTGTTTTGTGTGAATAACATAGTTAAAATAAGTTGATTATTTTGGAAGATTGACTACTGGAAAGCTCATCGGGCCCTTATATATGCACGCTTGTTGGCTAATGGTAGCCATGAGAGTGGATATGCGGAACTTCCTTCGTATTTGTACTTGATTAGAAAGGCTAATCCAGGGACTTTTACACGTTTAGCTGTGGACGAAGAAGGTCGTTTCAAGTATGCATTTATCTCTTTTGGTGCAAGTATCAATGGCTTACAATACATGAGAAAAGTGATTGTTGTCGATGGGACATATCTGAAAGGGAGATACAAAGGGACACTATTGGTTGCAACATGTCAAGATGGTAACTTCCAGATTTTCCCTATAGCATTTGCAGTTGTTGACACAGAGAACGATGAATCATGGGATTGGTTCTTCAGACAACTGAAGCGTGTATTTCCAGACGAAGCTGACCTATCCATCATCTCCGACAGACATAAATCGATAGCTAAAGCGATTGGAAATGTCTATCCACTGGCTACTAGGGGTATTTGTACATATCATATGTACAAAAACATACTTGTGCGATTTAAAGGTGGTGAGGCATTTCGGATGGTAAAGAAGGCAGCAAACGCGTATAGAATATCTGATTTCAATCACATATTCAATGAGATCCAAACCCTCAAACCGAGCCTTCATGCTTATTTGGAAAAAAGCTGATGTTAAGGTGTGGAGTCGTGCTCACTTCCCAGGACAGAGATACAATATTTTAACTTCCAATATAGCTGAGTCTATCAACAGGGTCCTATCAGACGCGAGAACGTTGCCAGTTGTCAAGCTCTTAGACGCCATTCGTTCCATGTTAACAAGGTGGTTCTCCGAGAGGAGGCGGGCGGCAGAACAAATGAGTACTAGGCTGACTGATGGTGCTGAAAAACTTATTGAGGTTAGTTTTTTAAATTTCAATTGTTATCACTTAAGACTAAATGTTCCGCCAATCGTTTACTTGTATGCAGCCCCGTGTTACAGCCGCCAGACTATTGGTAGTTGAGGAAATAGATGCTGATCATGTACATGTTACCAACGGGAGACAGTCAAATGTTGTCAACGTACGAGAACGGCAATGTTCATGCAAAAGATTCGATGTTCATCAATTACCATGTGTTCATGCTATCGCTGCTGGAGTACCTAAGAAGATTAATGCGATTGGTCTTTCATCTCCATATTACTTTAAGAGCTACCTTATTAACGCTTACGCCGCGTCTATAATGCCTAGAGATGTAGCTCTCCGGTTCCCGAACTCGTCGCAGCACAACAATGTCTACCTCCTATACCTCGGCAGCCTCCAGGAAGACCTAAGAAGAGTCGGTACAAGTCTGCTTTAGAGAAAGCTTTGCTCAAAAAACGTCCAAGGAAGCCACATATTTGCTTGAACTGCAACCAAAGTGGGCATAACAGTCGTACTTGTGGGCGTATTCCAAAATAGACATTGCTGAATTTGCCTTTTAATTTGGTGTTATCTGTCTTCGTCTACTCAAGAATTGAAAAAAAATTGCAGTTTATAGTCTTTCAGTTTAAGGTTTTATTTGGAACAAATTACTTGTTGAAACAAGCAACCTTACATGTTTGCTAATGGAACATAGGTCCTTCATGCTACGCAATCTAGCGACAATTTCTCCTTTATCCAAAGTTTTTTTTTGCTTGGGGTATATTTTTAGTATCATAAGCTAATATTTGAGGATTCTAGGGTTCATTTTAGGGTTCATTTTACAATTTACAATTTCTTCTATATCCAAGTTTTTTAGTATTATTTTTAGTATTATAAGCTAATATTTGAGGATTCTAGGGTTCATTTTAGGGTTTGGGGATTCTAGGGTTCATTTTACAATTTCTTCTTTATCCAAAGCTATTTTTCTTGCTTGGGGTATTTTTTTATCATTATAAGCTAATATTTGAGGTTTCGTTATAGGGTTTAGGGTTTGGGGATTCTAGGGTTCATTTTACAATTTCCTCTTTATCCAAAGCTATTTCTCTTGCTTGGGGTATATTTATAGCATTATAAGCTAATATTTGAGGTTTCGTTATAGGGTTTAGGGTTTGGGGATTCTAGGGTTCATTTTACAATTTCCTCTTTATCCAAAGCTATTTCTCTTGCTTGGGGTATATTTATAGCATTATAAGCTAATATTTGAGGTTTCGTTATAGGGTTTAGGGTTTGGGGATTCTAGGGTTCATTTTACAATTTCCTCTTTATCCAAAGCTATTTCTCTTGCTTGGGGTATATTTATAGCATTATAAGCTAATATTTGAGGTTTCGTTATAGGGTTTAGGGTTTGGGGATTCTAGGGTTCATTTTACAATTTCTTCTTTATCCAAAGCTATTTCTTTTGCTTGGGTATATTTATAGCATTATAAGCTAATATTTGAGGTTTCGTTATAGGGTTTAGGGTTTGGGGATTCTAGGGTTCATTTTACAATTTCTTCTTTATCCAAAGCTATTTCTTTTGCTTGGGGTATTTTTTTAGCATTATAAGCTAATATTTGAGGTTTCGTTATAGGGTTTAGGGTTTGGGGATTCTAGGGTTCATTTTACAATATTTCCTTTATCAAAATTTCGGTATAAGCTATTTTTTTGAGGTTTCAGTAGATAAATCCGCAAAACAATACATAATCCGCAAAACAATACATAAATCCGCAACACAGTGGAAAAATCCGCAACACAGTAGAAAAATCCGCAACATGGCAGATAAATCCGCTACACATTACATAAATCCGCAACACAGTCCATAATAACGGGCCTTCTAATCGAAACATAGACAAGTTCAACAAGTCTCAGGGATACAGACTAAGCTTGTGTGGCAGGTCGAGGTTCGTGGCCTATATCAGCACGTCGGACCGGGTCGGACATCTGCTGCTTCTTTTCTGGGGACTCATCAAATATTTCAGCTGCTAGCTTCAAGCGCATGTCGCCCACGATCTCGTCGCTCAGATCATCCATCTGTACACCAAGAGCAAGGCACTCAATGAATTTCAATGCATATATTCCACAATCTCCCACTTGAGTGTTCTGTGGTATGTCCTTGATAAAGTTAACTTTGTATGGATGCCAGTTCCATTTTTTAGTTTCACCTACAAAATGAAAAGAAACTAAAGTATTAACAAGTAGATAACATATAATGATTTGATTAAAATCTAGAACCTACTCACCTTTTGCAGTCTCTGTTCTGATCCAATATGGTAGCATCTTTGCATACTTCTTCACCTGGTTAGTGACCAACTTCTCGCTCGCATCGTTGATGATGCTGTCGTAGATGTCAATCTTTCTTTGAAGCAAATCAAGTTCACATGCCACCCAATGATTGTTGTTGTAATTGTGGCAAAAGTAGACAACATCCACATCATCGAGCCATCTCTTTTTAGTACTAATATCATCGCCAAGACCAACACCAGAGAACACATCATTGTAGCCGGACTTGAATATGAACTTCGCCTTCTTCTTCTCAAATTCTTTAGTCTCCTGATACCAACAATTGATGAACATTTGGTCGATGAAAGCAACACGTTCAGTCCGATAAGGATTTTCATCCAGTAGTAACCGCTTGCTGAACATTCGCATAGCCGCTGACATATGCTGACAAATCCGCATCAACATAACATAAAAATCAGCAACACAGAACAACAAATCCGCAATGATGATAAAAGCTCGTAATCAAAGATCCGAAAGCTTACATGATCGCCTAACCAACCATAATCTTCTTCTGGCCATTCTTCCTTCGGCGTCATTAGCCTTTTATAGAAATTAACCTCAGAGTTGAATGTGCTAATTGGCTCCTCCCTATCAAAACATAGAAAACATATGTGGTATGTTTAGTGTTATGACAATGCCCAACAACAAGAAAAATGACATAAGAAAATACTTAAACTTACTCATCCTGTTGCAGTAAGTCCCTAAGATTTTGGAGTTTCCTCTCTTCCACTTTTTCAAATGGATCATATGCGAAGTCACTTGGGAATTTTCCAAATGCTGCCCTGGTGGACATGATCCTTTTCACAACTGAACTAGGGATATAAGGGCTCTGTTGTGTCTGCGCCAAGACTCTGACCCGGCCACCATCTTCTTTATCTTTCATTTTGAGCAGCTGTGCGGCTAGCAAGTCCAAATGGTTGCCGAAATCTGTGTTCTCGTCATCCGCTTCATCTTCATCTACATGTTTCATACCCTTTTTATTCTGTCTCCCCCGGTTCTTCGGTGTCACAAACTTCTCAACAGGCTCTACTTTTACCTTCACTGCCTTCTCAGATTTTCTAATCTTCTTCTCAACAGGTTTTTTGCTTGTTTTCTTCAATTTAGGTTTCTTTTTCTCGAGAGTAGGTCTTTCTAACCATGACTGCAGAAGTAATAGAACCTCATTATATATAAAACGATGTAACAGAAGAAATATAAAAACAACAAGTAAAATAATAGGACACAAATCTCATACCAAGTTTTCGGAAACACTGTCTTTCCTGTCTTTTTCTCCAATTAAATCAGTCTCGGCCTACAGTAATAAATAAACGCCAATATCTCATTCAGATCTTATACCGAAAGTATTGATTTAAACACATTAAGGATTTGGGAAATTATGCGTACCATAGAGTTTGGTATGCTGTTTCCAGCTTCAACATTTGTATGGATATCAACTCTGGCCTGCATGAGTGAAGAATGACGATTAAAACCGCAATAGAGTAAAACAAATCAGCAAGAGACCAATATGTAAACGTACCGGTATTTTTGAAGAGCATGATTCTCCACGGCCTTCATGTGAAAGTGGTTTCTTCGCCTCAACCTTTGCTGCATTTTGTAAACTACTAATAGCTCCTTTCATCAGTCCCACTTGGTCAGCGAGATCTTCGAACCTTGTATTTACAGCTAACAACTGCTGCTGATTTTGGTTGCCCATCTCATCTATCTTCGCACTCAAAGACCTAAGCACGGTAAGAACTTCTGTATTGGCACTGGTCTGACCGACATCCTCACCGCCTTCATTCACCACTACTTTCTTATTTTTCGAACCAACTGGAGCAGCTCCCTCATCTTTTGAAATTGGCCCCACACTAGAACGCTTTTTGTTTGGACGCCTCACCATCTTCTGATCAACGGAAACTCTTCCGTGCCATTCCCATGTCCATTCATTCTTCCTCAAACACTGGTTAAGGATGTCTTGGATCAGTGTATCCACTCTATCATCGTCAACTTCACAAGGCCAGTCGGGATAAATGTCAGTCATTGGCTTCATTACCATATTTTTAACAGGAACCTGCAAACCAAAACACAAATTCGCAATGGTGTTAAATTATCATTGTAACATGCACCAAACCAATAATTTGAAGATAAAAATACAAACAAACAAAAAACTGAGAACGAGGCATACCACGGCGTTATCACGCTTAGCTGCAAAAACCACGTCACCAACGTCGTAATGACAGCGTGATCCACCCCAACGAAGTAAAGGAAGCTCATCATCACTCTTTTTACGACCAAACATTTCTCCCAGCTTCGGATAAGACTCCAGAGCCCATACAGAGACCGCTTGAACAAAACCATTTACTGTAACCAAAGACCCAGCAAGATTTGCTTCTTTGATTGACTTCATCAGAACCTCAAATGCTAGCCGACCCCACTGAAAACTATTAAAAGCAGCTGTATCTAAAGCCATTTTAGCATACTTGAAATCGATCCTTTGACCTCTCTGATACCCAAATACACCTACATGGAGGAGGCATAACAAACCAACGACCGTCCTCTGTGGTAAGGTCCAGCCGGCGCATATATCCAAAACCCGTCGCATGTCTTTCCAATGAGGTCCATCACCTTTAGACAGCCCCATCTTTTCCCATAACTCTGTGTGATCAACAACTACTTCAAATCTCGGGCCAAATGGATCACAGTTCATACCTGTTATCTGTGCAAACTCGTGGAAGGAAAACCTCAGTGGATCATCTCCAATCAAACACCACATTTCCATCACTTTCTTAGTGTCCAACTGCCGTGTAAGAAAGTAGAACAACGTCCTCCCACAAAAAATGAAATTAATCTCGGCAAGCTTAGCAATACACCCAAGTTTAGACTCTCTCATAACCTTCCATGCATCTTCACCGAGAGTTTTTCTAGCTAGTCTCAACTGCTCTAAGCTGGTACCGTGATTAAGACTTCGCGGCAAAGACGGGTAATTCCCGTATTTAAACAAGCGCTGCGGATACTTCTTCTTCTTCGCATTCTCCATGTCTACAGAAACAGAACTGCAACATCATCAAACGGCAAACAAATCAACAAGAATGACAAATTAAAGACAAACAAATCTGCCCCAGTGACAAATAATCCGCAACATGGTAAAATTAAGGAACAACAATCCGCAACAAAGACAAATAAATCCGCACCAAAGACAAATAAATCCGCAGCAAGGAATCTAGGGAACACGTAACAAAAACAAACGAATAAGAACAAAGACAAATGCAGCTGTAATGTAAGATATATAATTAACAAGTAAACGAGAGTATTAGAATAAGCAAATAAATCCCCAAAAATGAGAAATAAATCCGCGACAAAGAGTAATAAATCAGCAACAAAGTGTTGTAAATCCGAAACAAAGGAGTAATAAGGCCGCAACAAGGGGTAGAATGAACAAGAAAATGACGGATAAAATCCAAAATTTGAAACACACCCGACAACAAGAGACAAACTCGGGCCAAGAACAAGAGAATGATGATACAATTAGCAATAGGCAAATCGGTTTTAAAATATGAGAGCAATGATAATAAATCGGGGCAGGAACACTTATTTACACAGAGAAGAAGATTCAGCTCGGACAAAGAAACAAAGAGAATACCTCGCGGTTATCGCCGGTTGAAGAGGCGACAGTAACGAGTGAGTTGATATCGGCGGCGGTCGGCGATAAAACAATTGGAGGGCGGCGGAAGTGAGGTCGGCGACGGAGCTTTGGTGGTTGGCGGAACTGAGGTCGAGCTTCGTGTTGATCGAAGAAGACGGCGGCGTGAGCTTGGAGAACAATAGAAGACCTAGTAAATTAAAGCTAAAGCTTTTACCCAAAGCTTTTACCCAAAGCTTTTACCTTTTTTTTTAAAATAAAAATTAAAACATTGTTTCTTTTTTTAACACATCGGTTTTCTTTTTTTGTTTGAATAATTTTTGTTTTTTTATTTTATATAATTATAATTAAAAAGATTTTTAAGGTAAATGTATTATAATAGGAAAGTGTTTAAACAAGGGTATTTAAGTCATTTTTGACCTCCTAAACACTAAGTTAGTAAACTTAGGGTTATGAATACTAACTAAATAATTACTCGAAAGATTCATACTACTTGGAGTAAATTTCACTAAATGAAAAGATACTTCGTCGAAAGGGGATGCGGATTTGTCTAACAAAATTACATTTGCCGGCTTCATTTGTTGGTGGTCCAAGGTATATGATGCAAAATTATCTTGATGCAATGGCTACATGCAAGTATTTTGGTTTTTTCAGATCTTTTCATAACGATTACATACAACCCAAAGTGGCATGAAATTACAAGATTCCTTGAGATGAATGGTTTAAAACCAGAAGATAGACTTGAAGTATGTTGCAGAGTATTCAAATTGAAACTCGACAGTTTAGTTGAAGATTTGACAAGAATAAGACGTATGGGAACGTTAATTCATGTAAAAAAATATATATTTCAACATGGATTAAATAATATTATCTGTGTTAGTATATTTATATTTTACAAACATAATTTAGAACTATTTCAAATTACTAATCTGAAAGTTTAAGTTATATATTTGAAGCCATGTACATAACAGAGTGGCAAAAGAGAGGATTTCCACATGCTCATCTAATTGTTTTTATAAATCCCGATTCTAAGCTACCAACATGTGTCATATAAATAAGTTCACCAGTGCGGAAATTCCTGATAAAGAGGATGATCCTGATTTGTATGAGGTTGTTGCAGATATGACAATGCATGGTCCATGTGGCCCTCACAATAAAGATAGTCCATGCATGCAAGATGGGAAGTGTACAAAGTTCTTTCCAAAACTTTTTAGTGATACAACTCATGTTGATGTAGCGGGGTTTCCTATTTACAGATGTAGAGCGGACAGTACGAGGTTTGTATTTAATTTTGACAATTCATTTGTGATACATTATAAAAATACGCTATCCAAACGTTATCGATCTCATATCAACGTTGAGTGATGTTGCCAAACCCGAGCTGTCAAATACCTCTTCAAATATATTCACAAGGGTCCTGACTATGTAAGAGCATCTTTAGGAAACGAAGCTAGTGATGGTAACGTTGCAGATAAGGATTAAGTCAAAGATGAAACTAAAGAGTATACCAGCTATCGGTATGTGAACCAAATAAAACTATTGTTGTTTATCTTATTAATGTAATTGTGTCATATATTCTGAATCTTATACATAATTTTGGTTGAAAATAATTTAATATTATCCAGGTATATATCTTCCTACGAGGCTATGTGGAGAATTCTTGCGTTTAATACTAATTTCCGAACTATGACAGTAGAGAAACTTTCGTTTCATCTCGAAGGTGAACATCTATTGCTCTACGAGGAAGATGACGATGTGGATGACGTTTTTAACCGACCATCGGTTGGTAGACCTAAGTTTATGGCTTTCATGGACTATTACAAAAAGAATCTCAATGCGAAGAAGATGACTTACGCAGATTTTTCATCCGAACATGTTTGGGTTTTGAAGATTAGAGAATGGAAAGTTCGGCAAAAAGGTTTTGCAATTGGAAGGCTAACCTACGTCCGCCGAGTAAAAGAAGATGCATATTATTTGAGGGTTTTGCTTAACATCATACCAGGTCCATCATGTTATGATGATATCAAGATGGTTAATGGTGTTGTTTATCCTGAGTACAAATTGGCTTGCGAAGCGTTTTTTTTTTTTTTGATGATGATACAATTTATGTTGAATCTATAAAAGAAGCATCTCAATAAGGTAGCGGTACGTATGTGCGAGAATCGTTTGTTCTGATGCTTCTAACCAACACTGTTCAAAATGCACCAGAACTCTGGAATAAAACATGAGAATACTTATCCGACGACATATTAATCAAACAAAGAGCCATAAGAAAAGATCCATGTAAGTAAAACCATATTAAGGAGCATTGTCAAAAAAAAAATTCATATAAATTTATTTAATGTCTTATACTTATATTTTGTATATTTTAGATTATACCATGACTGAACAACAAATCAAGAATCATGCATTAGTGGAGATAGAAATGCTTATGCGTAGAAGTGGGAGTTCACTATTTCAGATTAGGAATATCCCAAAACCCGATATGAGCGCAGTGGCTCAGGATAAGAACACGTTGATAACATAAGAGTTATCATACACTCATGATGAGCTGAAATATGACTTAGACAGACATCTGCCCAAACTTACGGAAGGACAAAGAGGTGTTTATAACGAGATTATGACCACAATTGACAATGGAACTGGTGGTATGTTTTTCGTTTATGGCTTTGGAAGAATAGGGAAAACGTTTATGTGGAGCGTTCTTGGAGCGACTATTTGATCTAAGGGTGATATATTATTAATGGTTGCATCCAGTGGTATTTCTGCTTTGTTACTAAAAGGTGGTAGAACGTCTCATTCTAGATTTGGGATCCCTATTCAAGTAAACGAAGGGACAATGTGTTCAACTCTAAAACCTAAAACAAATAAAACAGAGTTGGTAAGTTAGCTAAACTTATTTTATGGGACGAAGCACCAATGGGAGTAAACACTGTTTTGAGACTCTGGATCGGAGCATGCATGATATTTTGGGAAAATATGTTCCATTTGGAGGTAAGCCTATTTTTTTTTTGTGGTGATTTTAGACAGATTTTACCAGTGATAATTGATGGTGGAAGAAAGCAGGCTGTTATGGCTGCTCTGAATTCGTCGGTACTGTGGAACAAATGCAAAGTTATGAAGCTCACCAAAAGCATGCGACTTCTAGCTGATGGTCTGAGTATTGATCAAGCTCTTGCTCTAAGGGAGTTCTCCAACCGGATTTTGGATATAGGAGATGGAAAGTTCAACGGTGGAGATGATGAAGATTTTGAGATAGATATTCCAGAAGAATTTCTTATATCTGATTCTGCAGAACCTATCAAAGAAACTGTCAAAGAAGTATATGGAGATTCTTATGCAGTTCAGTCCGACCCAATGTTTTTTCAAGGAAGAGCAAATTTGAGTCCAACCAACCAAGATGTTGATAGTGTGAATGATAATATGCTTGAATCATTACAAGGTATTCTGTTTATTTTTATATTTGATCATGTTTTATCTAATCTATACATATTTATCTTTTGAAATTTTATTATTGTAATATATGGAAATTGAAATCTATGTTTGTTTGATTACAGGTGAAGAAAATTCCTACCCCAGTTTTGACACCATTGATACTTCCGATAAAGGGAAAACGATGATATGGTATACTCCCAGGAATTTATGAACAACAGCAAGCTATCTGGGCTGCCGAACCATGATTTGAAATTAAAGGTTGGTGCTCCTATTATGTTACTTAGAAACATTGATCAGAGGAATGGTTTATGCAATGGCACTAGGTTTACTCAGTTGGGAAATCAAATTATGGAGTCTAGAATAATAACTGGATCTAGGGTTGGCCGTAAATTTGCCCTCCATAAGATGTTTGTCACGCCGCCTGAGGCAAGATTTCCTTTCAGAATGCGGCATAGGCGGTTTCCAGTGGCTCTTGCCTTTGCAATGACTATAAACAAAAGTCAAGGACAAACACTAAAGAAAGTTGGTTTGTATCTTCCAAGATCTGTTTTCACTCATGGCCAGTTGTATGTTGCCGTTTCAAGAGTAACTTCCAGAACCGGTCTAAAGATACTGATCACTGATAAAGAAGGAAAACCATTGATGAAAACAAAGAATGTTGTTTTCACAGAAGTGTTCAATAACCTTAAGTAGTTTTTTTAAGATTGGAGACTAATGTTTTATTCGTCTATACATTTGATAAAATAATTATGGTTTGTTTCGTTTTAAGAAAATTGCATTGCTGTTTATTTTAGGATTTTATTCATTTCGAATGTGCATAACATTAACGACGTGTATAAAAAATATGTAAACTATGCATCCAAATGTTATTACATCCGGATGTGCATATAAAACGTGAATTCAACTTATATCCTTTTGTGCACATCGGCAAAGTGAATTAAACCTATGTCACGTATTGTCCTGCCACTAACAAATAAATACACATAAGCTAACTAACAACTGAATAATGCCCGCAACGATAAGAGTAATGTTTTTATTTCTAAGTTTCAAACACATAATTATTCAAAAGGAATTATTATGGTATATCTTTTTTTAGTACGAAATACAATCGCGGTACAAAATACAAAAAAATTATGACTTTAAATATGAAAGTAGTTACTAAATGTAAATAAAAATATAATACAATTCTACTATATAAAAGTAATAGATGGAGATTAATTAGGAAACTAATAAGATATTCTAGCCTTTAATATGGTAGATATTATACTAACTTAATCTTTCTAATTTCTATAACTATATTATTCATATAATAAATGTGGCCGATATTAGCTAAAAGAAAAAAATAATATTAATTGTGTCTAAGAAACTCTAATATCATAGTACTATATATTTTGATATTGTCTTCTGAACAGTTCATTGCTATTTGGAGTTGTTAGTGGAAGGTATATGTATTTTTGGAAAATCTCTAGCATCTTAGGTTTTTTCATATTCTATACATTTCGATCTTGATTTACATTGTTTGACTGTTTGCATTAACATATCTAAATTTGTATCAGGTAATTCCGGACGTTTAATTGATCTTATGGAAATTTTTCCTATTGTTCTTCCTTCTCCACAAATTATTTTCGACGATGATGTCAGTTTGGAATATCAACAAAAAGAAGAGAAATTTCGGACATGGATGAAATGCAATCAAGTTTATCTTCAATCAAGACGTCTTCTATATTCAGAAATAACAACTAAATATTTTTGGGATCAAAAAGGCATGAATGGAAACCCCGCATACAAAGTAAATCACGTTTATGTGGTTTACCAGTATATGCAGAAGAAATTGGAGAACTATACTACATACGCCGTCTATTGGATGTAACAAGGGGACCATGTGGCTAAATGGATCTAAGGACAATTAATGATATTGTTTATGACACATTCCGAGATGCATGGTTTTCCCATGAAGATATCGAAAATCCCTAATTTATTTTCATATATTTTAATCAGATATTTTGGTGCTTAATTCCAATAATTGTTTTGTTTGTTTTTAATAATATTCTATTAAAATATTTCTCCATTTTTATTATTTTTAATTTTACTTTTTATAAAATCACCCTTCGATTTAAATTACAAATAGTTTCTAATATTTACACATGTTTACTCCTAAGTTAACATGCTAGAATGTCATATCCATGCTCATTGTTTGATTACATGTGTTTTGTACTAAGTTGTCCTGGATGTTATCAATATGGTTATTTATAACTATTATTTACCTATTATTTACATACAATGCTAGAATGTATTTTAGTATGTGTATATAATTATTATTTTATACATCCGAATGTAACAATTCCGATGTGCATATAAAATGACAAACTAGAACTTATACCATCTCGACCAGAAAAAAAACTAAAATCATGTATTGTCTTGCCACTAACTAAAAAATACATATCAATTAACTAACAAGCAGAATAATGCCCGTACATGCGTGCAAGTCGATCACCTAGTAAATAAGTAAAAACAAAAAAATAATGACTTCTATTAGGAACCTAGTTCAGAAATGTGTTAGACGTTATACGCACGACTGATCGGGTCATAAGGGTTACTGAAAAATCAGGATAAACTCGAAGAGTATGTGAAGCATATTTTTTATATTATAATTTAGTATTTTGTATATATATTTTATGAATATTGATATATTTACTAACCATATCCAATAATTTTTCTTAAAAATATCATTGTTATATTTATTGGCAAGTGGCAAAATAAGTATGCATTAACTATTTAGTCCAGTTGGTTAAGTAGTTGCACATAGACTCTCAGCATGTGAGTTCGGCTCTCACCCCATGTATCATTGCATTTTGTTTTTGCATTTGCTTCGGTGATTGTAAATTTACTATAATGTCCTCATCTTCTTTCTCTTGACAAAACCAGACTAAAAAAAATCTCGTCGTCGTGTCCTAGTCACGATTTGCCCATTTTAAGATGATTTCTTTGAAATTCATACCAAAATATGATAGATCTATAAAAATATCTCTTGATTTCGAACTCAAAATAGCCAAAACTGTGGACATGACTAAGAAATCGAATGAAAAACAGTCGGGAAAATCAAGATGAACCCTAATTTATGAAAATAAAGAGAAGATCTATCGACGAAACACAACTCTTTGAATTCTATACACAATTAAAATTCAAAGAATAAGGAATAATAGTGATGGAAGGAAACAACTAATCGAAGAAAAAACCATAAATTGTACCTTGAGAAGATTGATTTTAAGAAATGAAAATGGAAAAGGTATGTGGGCATAAGTTTTTCTTTTTTTTCTCGATTTGTTTGAGTCACTTTTTCTCATAATTTTCGTAAAAAGTTAAAAAAAAATCAAATTTTATATTGTTGACATGTCATAAAAAAGTGACGTGTCAGATGGAAAAGGATGCTCTGCTTTTTCTCTCTGACTTTTGATTTATATAATAAGGATATTATTTTTCTACCAAAACAAAAACTTAAATGGAAACAATCTTAGTGGAATTTATGGGTCGCGCTGCTGATAAGATCAAATGACCACTACATTTCGAGGTTACCATATGAACTATGGACTATTGCTCTATATAGTCTTTTATATTTTCCCCAAAGTGCAAGTCATTGCATTAGTCCATGAAATCCACTATGTTTTTATTACATGTTTCGAGGGTTACAATTAGGGCATAAGCTCATAGAATGGATTCTTCTTTTATGTTTTGTAAGTTTTTATGTTTTATAATATTTAATTTAGGTATTCTAATTTATTTGTAATAAAAAATATTAAATTACTTTTTAAATATTTTTATAGTCGCTAAATAGTCACCAAATTTTATGACTATTTGGTGACTATATTTGTCCGATTGCATCTTGACTCAGTTTTCTGCATCTTGACTCAGTCTTTAGTCGCTTAATTGTCGCCAATACAGTTGTAAATTAGTCACTAAATATTGTGACTACATTACGACTATCCCACGACTACTCATGTTAGTCCTTAAAAGAAGTCGTAAACCGGTGACTATTTTTACAACCAACCAATTTAGTGACTAAGGATTTACAACTACCATATTTAGTTGCTAAATAGTCGTAAAACCTTGTTTAACGAGTATTTAGCGACTAATAGCGCAATAGCAAAAACAACACTGTTTTTGGTAGTGCATGTATCTTTTTCAGGATATCAATAAAGTACTAAGTTTTCTTCAGAGAAGTATGTTTGTGTGTGAACTCGATTCTGAGTTTATTTGAGAGTTTTTGAGAAGCAATCTCTTTCCTTGTCTTATCAAAGCTCATGTCATAAGCTTTGTGGCGACATTCATCCCATCTTCAACATCCATTCCATCAACCAGATTAATCAGACAATGTTACACAACCAACTGATAAATCTCCATATCATATCTTTTTGAATCCATATCCTGTTCATTGATGAGAGGGTTACACAACCACACTACAAGAAAAATCTCTATTCTTAGCACACGAAAAACGCCATCGTATGTATATGATAGCGTTTTTGATAATGCTATTTCTGCCCCAGCTATAATAGGTCGGCCATATATGATAGCGTTTTTTGTCTGTGCTATAATATTGTTCACTATAATAGCGTTTTTGAAATTGCTATGTCTGCCCCAGCTATAATAGGTCGACCATATATGATAGCGTATTTTCCGTGCTATAATATCTTGCATCTATGATAGCGATAGTTTTTCTTGCTATAGTCGAATCTATTTATAATATTTTTTGATAGCCGAGCCGAACCGAGCCGGAGCCGAGCCGTATTAAATTATTATTATATTTTTTATATCGAATTTATATAAAAAATTATATTTAAAATGATTTTATTAATAAACCAAAACATTGTTTACACAAAAATTATTAACAAAACTATCTAAGTTAACATTAAAAACTATCTAAGTCTTTCTTCATTGCTTCTTCTTCCTTTCTCTTCTTTCATCCTTCCAACTCCTGCAGGTAATCTCCTTGTCCTTCTTTGCATCTGTTGAAAAAGTTACAGAATATGCATTCATCCATTATACTATAATTATACTATAAGCAAACTTATGTGTATATAAAGACTGAAAATGAAGAATAACTTTGTTTGGATTAAGGTTTAAACCTGTGACAACAACAAGATTTGCAGCCAGAGATTGAATCACCAACGCTGCACATGGTATACCTCCTTCTTGACTCTGGCTATCCACTTCTCCAATTCTGCAATCCCAGATTTCACATATTCCCCCTTCGAAAATGTGCAACATTCTCGTCGAAGGAGAAGGCTGAAAAGGAATTCAGATTAAATATGCAGAAAACAAATGTAATCTGCAGTAAGGAATAAAGCAAAGAACTGAAATTAAGATCGCATTTACCTGTTGAAAAGTGATAAGTTGATAAATGAGAATCTTTCTTCAAATTATCACAAATTAGCAAGACCATGAAGTACAAACACATGTTCAAAGAGGTGAAACAAGCCCATTGTAAATTCACCTCAACAACAATTTCACTCTCCCTTAGATTCTTCTTTAGTTTGGAAAGCTCATTCTCCATTTGTTTTCTCTGCTTTTCTTCCAAAACTAGCCTTTCTTTCATATCCTGAACCTCTTCACCAAGTTTTTCCTATGTAAAACAAATTTTACGTATATTTCATCAGCCGAAATTAACAGAAATGTTTTTGAATATGACCAAAAAAGTAAGCAGACGTTTAAGGGTCAGACCTTTTGGTGGAGCAGATCATCATAGTCTAACTTCACTGTCTGGAGTTCATCTACTGTCGATTCATACATTTGTGAAAGTTCTTCTAACTTTATCTTGAGTTCTTTTGTCTCTTCATTTTCCTGAACCCAAAACCAAGATTAAAAATAAATGGAGACAGGGAGTTCTTATGTTTCTTGTCTTTTCAAAGTAACATGCTTATTAAAATCCAGATTCAAAGATCAAGAATAAGCCTATAACCTGTGATAAAACTTGGCGATCACTTATAATCCTTTTCATCTGTCTAAGTTGCTCTTCTGCAGAGTTAGACAGAGCATGTTCATCTTCCAATTTCTTCTGCAGTTCCGCGATTTTAGATTCATACGTGTAAGTGGTTTCCGCAAGTTCCCTTTGATATTGATAGTTGCCTATCTCTTGTTCCTGTCAACACCAAACAAATACCATTTAACTTGAACAGAAAACTAATGTATTCAATTAAAAAAGGGTTTTAGTATTAACTAACATGAATAGACTTCTGCTGATTACTCAAAACATTTTTCATTTCGTTTACTTGATGTTCGGTGTTTTTTGTCCGGGCTTGTTCATCCTTAACTTGCTGAACCAAATCTGCAATTTTATTCTCATATACTTGACTGGCATCTGCAAGTTTTTCCTTATATGCTGAATTTTCCAGCTGTTGTTGCTACTAACAATTAAAAAGACACTATCAGAGCCCCTCAAACTATACATACACAACTCCAAAATGGACACTGTTCAAAGTATTTCTTACACTGAGACGCCATGCCTTTATATTCTAAGTAGTTGCTGAGAGAACGACTAACAACTTAGAGAGAAAGTGTACCTTTGTATTTTTCAAGTTCATCTCCAGTTGTGTGGCTTTGTCACGCATTAAATCACATTGATCTTTCTGCACTTGCAAATCCTTCAATAGTTCTTTCATGCGGAGCTCCAAGCGGGCATTTTCCTTCTCAAGGAACTGTAAGTCATAATCACCTCTCAAGATATAAGCACCAGGTACTAGTAAAATAGGTATCATATCAAGAAACTAGACAATAGTATAATATCAATTACTAGTAGCCGATCATTAGAAGAGACAAATACCTTGTAACTGCGTTCTTTTCTGCTTCAGCGAAAGTGTTTTCACAGTCTCTCAATCTTTTCTCCAACTCATGCTTCTCACTACTTCTTAGTTTGTTTTGTCTTTCAACTTCTGCAGTAAGATGGTCCACCTGAGTCTCAAGCTTCCGACACAAACTTTCATAATCGAATTCTTCTTTAAGCTTTACCATGTTTACTATTTTCTTGGCATCCTCATCATCATCCCCAACCAAACCAAGTTTCCTCTTTTTGGCCTGAAATGCATTTATTAAGAGAAATCAGAAACAACAAGGGAATGAAATAATATCCCTTATCAATTGACCAAAACCCAATACACAAAGGAAATGTTTTTAACAATTGAAGAGCTAAGATTATTGAAAACCAGAAGACTGAAGCTTTTACAATATATCAAACGAAATCACAGATATGATTATACCCTTTATTTGCGGGCAGATTTCTTCTGTTCAGTCTCCTCGAGAGCATTGGGAATACCTGGGTCTTTCTCTATTCTTCGCTCACGGTTAAGCCCGAGCTTCTTAGCATCCTTTTCCTTCTTCTTGTCGTGCTCTATCACCTTTCTCAGGACAAGGTTACCCTCTTACATTTGCTCTCTGCAAAACAATCACAACATCAAACAAATCAATAAAGACCTAGTAGATCCTGAACTGATTTCAGTTCATCGATGAAGACGAATCCAAGATAGAGATTCAACTGAGAGATTTAGCTTACTTTTACTCCGTTTCACCATCTTTTGCCTTCTTCTGAGAGCAAAGCAGAAAGAAAAACTGAGTAGGTTAGAAGATGAAGATATCGGCGGCGATTAGGGTTTTGCTATTAGATAGATTTGGTCCACGAACTGACCCGGACGAATTAACACGACCCTATTTGAGTCAATTTCTGAAAAAAATAGTTGGTGTGAGAGAGGCTCAAACCAGAGAAAAATAAGTAGCGGAGGAGGTGGAAGGCTGTCTAGGATCGGAGTACAGACTGCGAAACGAGGAAGAGGAAGAGAGAACCAGAGACATAAGGAATAAAGTTTCAAGAGTAAATAAAATAAAAAAAAACTTAATGAAAAAATAATAAAGTTTCCGCCAAAACCAAAAAAATAGAGGAAAAGGTTTTGCCAAAACGAAAATTTTCTAAGTGTTGGCGCCCATAATAAAAATTTGGCTCTCAAACTCATTTTTTGTTTCCCGCTTAATGAAATTTCAGCTTAGCATTGATAAAATGCTATTATAAAGTGTCGAAATCCATCATACTCAATTTAATAGCAGTTAGTGAAACCGTGCTATCGTAATGTGCTATCAATACCCAATTTTTTTGTAGTGCCAGCAGCCTTAAATCCATCATCATATCCATGCCTACATCACAATGTTCACCTTATCTTCCAATTCGGAAGAGATCTATACTCACCGGGGCCGGAGAAACTTCCGGCAGTGCGCTAACTTTTCGATTACAACTTCGACAGCTCTCTCTCTCTTAACCTCTCTCTGAAACAAACTCCCAACGACAACGAGCAAGGAAAATACGATTTACCTTTATAGGATTAGTCAAGCCAATCAAATATAACAGTAACGTGTGCAACTCACACTCATGACCAATGAGAGAGAGTGAGATGTTAGTTAGTGAACCAATCCTAACCGGGTTAACAAAATCCTTGGTTCTTTCTTACTCAGCCTATTACCGGCTAATTTCAAACCTCTACTCAAACAAGAGACTCTCCCATACTTAAGCTAAATAGCTAGAAGCTTCTTCTTCTTTATGAGAGTCAACATCCCCACCTTAGTCGTTAGTCAAACTTTTGATATCTTCTTGTTCCCTTTACCAGAAACTTCTTGCACCCTTCACCGATGCTGCATCATTCTCTGGATGCGAGATTCAGTCTTTCGTGGCTCGAAGCAACTTCAGTGCTTCTATGAGTTTATAAACCGATAGGACTTTCGTAAAAATGTTTGCAAGGTTGTAATCTGTAGCAATCTTTAGAACTTAAACCTCACCAATGCTGATCAGATCCCTCACGAAGTGATACTTCACTGCCACATGCTTTGTCCTTTCATGGTGAACTGCATTCTTTGATAATGCAAATGCACTTTGAGAATCATAAAATATCTCGACTGAATCTTGTGGAAAACCCAGTTCTTCTGCAAACCTCTTTAGCCACACACCTTCTTTGACTGATTCTGTCAACGTTATATACGTTTCCTCTGTAGTAGATAAAGCCACGACCTTCTGCAATGATGACCTCCAACTTACAACATTATCACCAGCTGTGAAAACCATTTCGGTTATAGATCTCCGATGATATAAGTCAGCTGCATAATCTGAGTCACAATAACCTCTAACCACAAAGTCTCCTTTATTCTTATAGCTTAACCTCATACCTACTGAACCTCTGATGTATCTCATAACCCATTTCACTGCATGCCAATGTTAGTAATAGGTTTTGACATGATATGGCTGATCAATCCTACTGGATAATCAAGGTCAGGTCTTGTACCTACCATTCATTACATGATGCTACCAACAACACTTTAATATGGAATATTATCATATAAATTTCATGTTCTTTGAGTTCATGATATGTAGCTGCCTTTAACTTTAAATGAACCCCCATAGGTGTTGAAACCGCCTTTGCTTGATATGTCCAAATTAGCCAAAACTTTCTACAAATTACTCTCTTGTGAACCACATACCACCATTAAATATGTCTCTGACTATCTCCATACCAAGAACCTTATTAACATCTCATAGATCCTCCATATCAAACTCATAGCTTAACAGAGTTTTCAATTCGTAGACATGGTCCTTATATGTTGATGCAATAAGGATATCATCAACGTATAAGAGCAAATATACGTAAATTCCTTTTCCTATTTCTTTGAAGTAAGCACAATAAGCACACTCGCGTCTTGTATAGCCTTTAGATCTCATGAAATCATCAAACTGTTTATTCCACTGCTTTGGAGATTGTTGTAATCCATACAATGATTTCTTGAGAAGGCAAAATTTGTTTGTATTCTTCTTATCTATAAATCCTTCTGGTTGATCCATTACTATGAATTCTTCAAGGTTTCCATGTAACAAAACTGTTTTTACATCCATTTGTTGAAGGTACATGTCATAGTGAACCACTATAGATAACAAGTACCTAATATATACATTCTTTACTATTGGTGAAAATATCTCTTGGTAGTCCATTCCTTCTTTCTGTGAGAATCCCTTTGCCGTAAGCCTAGCTTTATACCCTGGTGCTTCAAGTCATGTTATCCTTGGTTTCCTAATGAAAATCCATTTAGAACCTATTGTCTTCAGATTTGAGTCTGTCAGTGAGTTCCCAAGTATTATTCTTCTGAAATGTAGCCATCTATTCAATGACTGCTTTAGCCCATTTATCACTATCATGATCATTTAAAGCTTCATGATATGTTTTTGGCTCATAACTTTCGTCTTCATACATGTTCCATACAAAATCCGCAAAATGATCTTCACCATCCATCAGATCATATTCATAATCTTGGAATCTTACAAAATATTTTGGCTGACACTTTATCTTGTCTTTAACCAACTGATAATCACTAAGATCCTCTGTACATGTTTCCTCACATGTACCTCGTTATGATCTATCTGGGATTCCCTTTCATGTATCAGCTCCATCTAGAAATGAATCCTATGTACTTGTATACTCACCCTGCAGATCCAAACTTACCATCATTTTTTATGCCTATGAGTTGTCCTGATCTTCAACCTCAATTTGTATATCCTTGTTGACCTTATCTTCTCTAAACACCACGTTTCTGTTGATAACAACCTTTGATATTCTTGCGGCCAAACCTTGTAGCCCTTAACACCCTTTGGATAACCAGTGAAAACTCCCCTCTTTGCTTTTGGATTACGCTTACCTTCACTTGAGTTAATATAAACCAGATATCTAAATATCTTTAAATATTTTAGACTTGGCATGGCTGAAGTCCAAAGCTCATCTGGTACCTTGAACTCTATAGCAGAAGACGGAGATCTGTTGATGAGATAAAGAACAGCAGCAGCAGCTTCAGCCCACAACTTCAGACTGAGACCACCCTCACTCAAAATACTTCTAACTTTGTTCATGATGGTTCTATTTAGACGTTCTGCAACTCCATTTTATTGAGGAGTGTATGTGCATGTTATGTGGCTAACTACCCTTTCTTCTTTGCAAAAAGTGTCAAATTGAATGTTACAAAACTCTAACCCATTGTCAGTGCAAAGCTTTTAAACTCTCCTTTCACTTCGAGTCTCCACCATCTTCTTCCAGTTTACAAAACTTTGGAAGGCTTCATCTTTGAATATTAAGAAATATATCCAATTTTTTTTTGAATAATCATTTGTGAATGAGATGAAGTACTGGCTCCTACTTAAGATGAATGGAACATTCGGTGATCCCCAGAGATCAGAGTGCACATAGTCAAGTTTATCCCTTGTGAAGTGTTGAGCTGGTCCAAACTCACTTTGTGTGTCTTTTTTATGACACAGTCCTCACACAACTTGACATCTTTGACAATGTCTTTATCAAAACATCCTTTATTTGTTAAAAATTCAAGACCCTTTTGACCAATGTGACCCAACCTATTGTGCTACAAGTGAGTAGAATCTTTTGTTTTTCCATTTAATGAAGTTGTTCCAGACTCTACTGAATTTACCTCAGAGAATTTTGATGTTCCTTGAAGAATATAGAGAAATTGTCTTCTCGTACCTTTCATGAATACAATACAATCTTTGATTACTTTCAGAATACCATTTGCTCCTTTAAACTCACAACCATTCTCCTCAAGTGTTCCCATGGATATAAGTTTCCTTGCTATAACTGGCATGTATCTAACTTCATGAAGAGTGAAAGTAGTGTTGTTTGGATTCTGAAACCGAACTGACCCAATCCTTTTTAGTTTTGTAACGGAGTTATTAGCCATCCTCACTTTTCCATTTGCAACCTCATTGAGCTCGATAAACAGTTCCTTCCTTAAATGAACAACCAGTTTCAAGCACCCATTCATCGCTGCCGGATTCTGTAGCTGACATGTTAACCTCTGCAATCAGCACACCACTAAATCATTACCGTCATCTTTTGCAGATGCATCCTCTTCTTTATCCTGATACTTCTTATGATTCTTGTTTCTCTCAAGTTACTCGAAGAATTGTTCCTTGAAATGACCTTCTTTCCCACAGATCCAACATGTTTTCTTGCCTTCCTTGGATTTAGACCTAAAACTGCTTTTACCTTTACTAGAGAAAGAAGTATTATTACTATGTTCCGGTCTACCTCTAACATAGTTCCCTTCACTAACCGCTCTAGAACTAGATGCATCTTTATATTCCATTTCCTTCGATCTAGCATCACTAGCAACCTCTTCTAATATAATCACTTCTCGACTATATTTAAGTCTATTTGAGGGAATCATACATGTTTGGAAATGATTGAGTAGTAGAATAACATTTACTTCCTCTGGTATGTCGATTCTGAGATTGCTCAAAGCAATCAATTTCAAGAAATCTTCAACGTTTTGGTCGATAGTCTCTGAATCCTTCATCCTGAATGAGTAGACCTTGAGCTGAGCATGAACTATGTCGGGAAGAGTCTTGGCCATGTACAGACGATTCAACAGTGTCCAAACTTGAGCTGATGTCTGTCACTTATCCAACTTCCTGAGAACATGATCACCTACACTCATGAATATCATGTTCATCGCCTTCTCTTCATATTCAAGTCTCGCCACTTCCTCAAGATCTTTCTTATTCTTGACATACGGATCAGACTCTTCTAGTGTTGAGATTGTTATGGCTTGTGTTAGTCCGGTGAGCATATCATTCATTCCTTGCACACTTAGGTTAGCGAGCATTCTTTTTTTTTCCACATTCTAAAGTCGCATGTTTCGTCAAACATCGTCATCGCTACTTCTACCTTATGAGTCGTCATCTTGAGATCGATAGATATCCCTCCTTCTTTTTATTTTCTTCTTTCTGCTCCAGAAACTGGAGCTCTGTTACCAATTAGTTCGATATAAACCTTTATCGAGCCTCCGTTGATGACGAACAAAAGAGATAGAACGAAGAAGAAAGATAATTGCGAGAAAGTAAAAAATAGAACACACATACAAATGTTTACCCGGTGTTTACTTCCTATTTTGATTCAGAAGAGAGCTATACTAACCGGAGTCGGACAAATTTCCGGCAATCCACTAACTATCTGATTATAGCTTCGACGACTCTCTCTGTCTCTTTCAACCTCTCTGTAACAAACTCTCAACGGCCATGAAAGAGGACCAATCCAATTCACCTTTATAGGATTAATCAATCCAATCAGATATAACATTAATAGGTGCAGCTCACACGCATGACCAATGAGAGAGAGAGAGAGAGAGCCGTCAGTTTGTGAACCGAACCTAACCGAATTAACACAATCCTCGGTTCTTTCGTACTCAGCCTATAACCGGCTAATCTAAAACTCTACTCAAATGAGAGACTCTCTCATACTTAAGCCAAATAATCTAAAAGCTTCTTCTTCTTCATGGGAGACAACGGCTACATCTTAAATTGCAATACAATTTAAAGTTCAAATTCAAGATTCAGATTTCACCAGCTTTATCTAATCAAGAGACAAACTTTGGTCTTAAAACCAATACAGTGAATCCAATAAGGTACTTAAGTTGCATATCAGATTTGGGAACATAAATGAAACCAGATTTTCCAAGAAAATATCAACCCTATATCAATACATCCTGAAGAAAAGTGTTGTATCCTTTTCAATTTTACAAAAACTGAGCAGTCACTTCACTGGTCTATGAAGCTAACTAAATAGAGAAAAGTTATGGAGTTTTCATGTGTAGAGGAAAAGAACAATAAAATCAATAGTCTCTTTGCTTAAAAGAAAGAAACATCGACACTGCAAGAAAACAGTTTTTTTGGTGATTGCACTATTGGTTGCAAAATAGTCGTTAAACGAGGTCTTACGACTAAATCTGGTAGTTGTAAAACCTTAATCGCTAAATTAAGTTGCGACTACTTTTACGACTAACAGAGGTAGCCGTAACAGAGACGTAACATAGTTGAAATATATATGGATTAATTTGCGACAATATTGACGACAATTGTGCGACTAAAGATAGAGCCAGATGCAGTCAGTGAAATATAGTCATTAAATAGTCGTTACACTAGTTGACCAAAGCCGACTAATATAGTCACAAAGTAGCTGTAAAAACTAGCGACTAAGTAGCGACTGGGTAATGACTACTTTAATGACAATCCAGCGACTAATCGGAACATCTGTATACGATTATGGTAATGATATGACCACTATGTGGTGATTATTATGTGAGTGACTACTATAGCACAACTTAGTCATAATATTTGGAGATTATTGGGCGACTATTTAGCGACTAATTTAACGACTATACGTTGACTAGTTGAACATACATAAATGATTATGGTCAACATTTAGCCACTACGCGGCAACTGTTTAACTACTATGCATCGACCAAGAGGAACAACGAGATACGATTATGGTAATGATTCAACCACTACTTGGCGAATACAATCTGATTGTCCTATATTCACAAAGTAGTCGTAATATATTTGACGACTATTTAATGACTAAGCTAATGACTATGTAGCAACTAATTGGGATATCCATATACGATTATGGCATTGAATGTGCTACTACTTTGTGACCGTTATGCGATAAACTGACGACTGTTTACTAACTGTTTTTTTTTGTAAAAATAAGAATTTTGTACCATTTCATTTGAAAAATTTATTATTTGGTAACTGGTGATACTGTAAACTAAATGATACAACAAATTTTAAAAACATTTTCTTCAAAATAACATAGATAACCTATATACTTATGTTTCGCATATATACACAAACGATTATATACATATGCAAACCCCAACATTAAGGAGTTTCCAAACCCCAACATTAAGGAGTTGCCCCTTAGATGGTTCTCTTTGAGGCTTTCAACTCCATAAGGATTTCCTTCGTGTTGTGACGATCGACACACAGGACTGTGTCGATCGTTGCATTGCGATATCCGAGAACAGTCATCAAGTTAGCAGTTAGTCCGTGAGAAATTGTCAAATTTCAAACCTGCAAGCTGAAAATCACTACAAACAAGTAGAATCAAAGCAATAGATAGTCTCAATGTAAAAACATCATCCAAACATAAGAATCCTAAAGAATCAAAAGAAAAATGCAAAAGAAAAGTGAAAAAGAAATACAGAACCGATGTCTAGAGAAGCCACTACTCTCACTCGTCATTTATGCCATCATAACAATCAGTACCACTCGAAGAACCAGGAGTCGGAGATCGCTGTCTACGTCGGCGAGAAGGTCATGGGTGATGAATCTGCGGCTGTCTCCTGCAAGTGCAGGTACGCATGTAGTTCCAGATGCTCCGCAGAATACCATCCTCACGGTCTCTCCACTCTCCCACAGACATCTCACCAAGAGTTACCGAAGGCTCGGGATAAGGACCAATATCATCAGCAGGAGCAGCAGGTGCAGGCGTAGATGAGGAAGAAGGGCGTGTAGAAGGCTCTCCCAGCGGATGAGCCATCGTAGGCACACTGCGTTGATCTCGCGTAGGAGGCTGAAATCTAAAGGCATCCAGCGTATCAATCTGTGTCAGACCAGCAACAGGAAGATCTATACCGCGCTTCGTAGCGGAGTCATAATACACCCATCTACGTCCCTCCTTCAGCCATGTAGCACTCTGCAGGTGGCTAAAATCAAGGAATTCCTTGCTGTCATCACACTTTGTACCCTCTAAGGGAATCCTGCAATGCCTGAAAATGGGAGTAAGCAGACTCCCTACTATCTCAGTGCGCTTCCCGTCAAATGGCTTCTTCTGCAGTGAGCACAAGTGATGAGCAAAGACAGCTCCTAAGTTGAGTCCTCTAGTGGGATCTCTCAAATCAGTCTCAGTAAACATCTCCCTCAACCCAATGAAAAGCATCTCCAACTCATTCTTACGCATCTTGTTGGCTTCAGCTTTGCACAACAGAGTACATCTCAAGATGCGCAAGACATATCTGAGAACAGGATGCCTAACCTGTATCAGCTTCGTCGTCCTCGAACAATATCGACCATTGCCAACACAGTCCCTGAAATACTGAGCTTCTGGCACATCCCACTCAAGAGACATACCAATACGCGCAGGCTCAGTGCTGAATCCATAAATCCGACAGATATCAAGGAGGGGAATCTGATACCTGGCTCCTAAGCACATGAAGGTAAAGAAACCTCCTGAAGCTTTCCTGCTCTCTGGGTCAGGGTAAATCACTCTGCAGGTGGCCAACACCTGTCTCACCAGATCAGGATACAACTCGTAATGCTGCATATGCATTGTCCCCAGACCAATGCCCTTAACTAATGTCAGCACCTGCTCATCGATGCCTAGACCCTTACAAGTCCAGTAGTTAGCAAACTTGGTCGGCTTAATCGTCATGCCACACCAACCATTGTAGAGCAATGTATCAAACTCATCCCAATGGTCAAGTAGTGGCCTCTCTGTGAAGGTGTCGGTGTTAAGCAGCTGATCAATCTCCATACCCCAGACCTTGTTTGTCGGAATCATCTCCTTATCTGCCTTAGGCCAAGGAAACTGTATCGCTTCCTGATCTCTCTGATAAGGCTCAGGATATGGCGAGTCTCGAGGAAACCACTCAACTGGTGGAGGATGATTTTTACTAGCTGCAGCTGCTGTGGTAGCTCTACGTTTGCGAGCTTGTCGAGGAGGCATCTGTAAGAAAATAAAATATGTAAGTCTCGGCAGAAACTTCCTGTGGAATCGCAATGCAACGATCGTTGCACAAGTGCGTCGATCGTTGCAGGGCGATTTCACAGCCGACAAATAATCTTAAAAACGTTTCTAAATTTGTTCCATAATCTCATAAACAGCCTAATACCATCACCAATCAACCCTAATCAAGTCTAATACAGTACGGAATCATCAATTTCAAGCCAAAATCTCCTAATTCCAAAACCCTAGAACCGAATCCGAAAATGATGAAAATTAGAGGTCTTACCTTGGAATCACTTCAAATGGGTTATAGAAACAAATAGAGAGTGTAAAAATACGAGGAACAAGCTTTGAATCAGAGAAAATGATGAGGAAATGAGTGATTTAGGGTAGGGGAGTCGCGGTTGTACGGACGGCGAAATGGGGAAGAAGAGAAGAGAGAAAGGGTTCAAGGCACTTACCTGGATCGTGGATGCAACGATCGATGCACTGAAGCAACAATCGACGCTTGTGAACCAAATTGATTCCGGTTTAGCACGCGTACCTTAATTTTTGCAATTGAACCATTTGCAACGACCGTTGCACAGGACCGCAACGATCGTCACAAGGCGATCCCATCTCTTCGTCATTTCTCCCTGCAACGACCGTTGCACATATATGCAACGATCGTCACACATCTCCAGACACTGTTCTGTATTAAAAACTTAGCAAAAACAAAATAAAAACGTGAAATCCTAAGAGAAACACCAAAAATAAATAAGAAAAACACTAAAACCTAACCGTGGGTTGCCTCCCACTCAGCGCTTGTTTAAGGTCATTAGCTTGACCGGACGAACAAGATCAAGCTCCTGGAGGTTTCAACAGAGACTGTGATTGTCTCCTTGAAAGTCTCCTCATCCAAGGTGGAGAATAAGCTGTCTCACTGTGAGCTAGTCCAAGAAAAGAAGGAGTAAACTGATCTTCAGGATATGAAACCAAATTCTCACTCATCTGCTCTCCATATCCATCCTCAATCCTGAAGGTTTGCCCATCAATCAGCGGCTTACGCAGCATGTCCATCTCAAAGTGTAGAGGCTCATCTCCCAGATGGAGATCAATCAAACTGTGCCTCACATCAATCACTACTCCAGCTGTGGCTAAGAATGGTCTTCCCAGTATCAAAGCATCATCCTGCTCACTGTCGTACTTAAGCACAAAGAAGTCTGTCGGAACCAAGTAGTTTCCAACTCTTACTGGGACGTCCTCTAGAACTCCTTCCGGAATCCTTATTGACTGATCAGCTAGGACAAGAGAGGTCCTAGTGGGTGAAAAATCCATCATCCCCAGCTTCTCTGCCACAGAGTATGGCATGAGACTTCCAGCAGCTCCTAAGTCACACAGAGAGCGCTTGAAACCATCCTCAAAAATAGAACAACTTAGCACAAATATCTCAGGATCAGGTAGCTTCTTAGGAATCCGAGTTAATAGCACATCACTTATCTGTTGAGGAACCACTATAACCCAATCCTTCAGCATCTCGTCCATTGGCAGCATCTTCTCCAAGTACCTTTGCACACAAGGGTGATAAGGTGGATCATCAGATGGTGGAATTTCTTTCAACTCTTCACCAATCTCTCCTAACTGTCTGAGCTCATAAATCTCCTGTTGAGTTATCTCAGACACTCCAGGGAATAAACGATTAAGCTCTTGATCTGCCTTTGCATCAATGCCATAAAATCATGTGAATCTGTTTGTCCACGACATGCAACGATCGACGCTAGAGGTGCATCGATCGATGCAGATAATTTTTCACAGATTCCATCCGAGAGATTTTCCTCAAATTCAGAATTTTCAGCCTCTTCCACTAGTTCAACTGTATTTAGCTCAAATCTTTCACCTTGGTGTGATCGTGTGTCGATCGATGCACATAGTGTGTCGATCGATGCATTACTCTGTTTCGGACAGTGAACTCTATCTCTCGGGTCAAAGCACCAAAATGCTCCAAAAAGCTCCAATAACTCCAATAACTCCAATTCCGCTCCAAACGTGCTAGTACCCAATAACACCTGTAAAAGACTCTAAAGAAACACTAAAAGACTCAAAAACACACTTATATCATGGTCTAAAACCGGTAAAAACCATGATATATCAAGCGGCCTGTTATAATTAAAGACAATAAGAGAAAATAAATTAAATAAAGAAGATAACATTACTTTATAAATGTGGATTGTGAAAAATCCCCATTACTTTGTATGAAGAAAGATATAATCATATTCTTCTGTTGAGAGCTACCGAGGTCGCGAAGCAGCACCATCTGAAACTTCAGAAGTCTATGCAACGCTGCCAACTTCTCTTCCATGTTCTTCGCAAAATTTTTATTGATTTTCTCCGCCTTTCTATCAACATACGTACCATATGGATTTGTATGTGTCTTGATGAACACCTCACCAATATTCACCGGTCTTTCCAATTTCTCTTCCTGCAATGATGTAAAACAAACAAGGATTATTACAGAATTTTAAGAAGCAATGTTGCAACAAACAGAAATAACAGATATATAATCAAAGTTACTTGCCATTTTTTGCTGCATTTTTTGGTACGACTTGAGCCCTGATAAGTGGATGTGATGACCAAGACCTTCACAGTCAGACTTACGAGAACTGGAATTGGTCGCACTCCTTTGTTGTGCTTCTCTTATATCCCAGTAGTCGGTCATTCTTTTCCAGAGATTCTCACCGATCCACTTAGGTTGCTCTCGACTAGTCCTCGCATTGCTAACCATGTCTTTAAACTTTCATTGACAGATATCCTAAAATTTTTTGTTGAACTGTCCCTATTATCAAGGGATCCCATGTGTGGATTTCCTAAAATACAAAAGAATAAATATAGCATTAGTGAAAATAACACAAGCAAACTTTTATGTGATGGGTATATGAGAGAAAACTATACCGCGAACTCGAGGAAGTATCTTTTTGCTTTATCACGAGGCACACGTGATCAACTATAGTAAGGTTGATCGAAGTAATCTTCCTAACCAATTTTGATCCTTTGTCACGAGTAAACCTGAAAAAGCGCTTTAACAGAAGAAAGATATTAATGGTTTGGTCATGTCTCAAATGATACAAATGCTATCTTGTATACGCTAAGCCACTCGAACTTAACAAAAAAAAAACAGAGAGTAGTTAAACTGAGACATCAAAACTCAGTTGCTTGATTACTATAAGATTAACATCATAACCATGGGAGACTCGAACTCATCAGACCATCATTACTCGTAAGGAAACCAACAATCAGATTATGAAGCAAACTAGACGGTTTAACAGACCATTATAGTACGCATAAGACCAGAACAAGAAACCATACATAGAATAACAAGTCCTAACAAAATTTATGTCAACAGCTGAACAAACAGTAAATAAAAATAGCCATACAAGTCGCGTTTTGCGTTGGTGTGGGAGAGAGGACGGTGGTAAACATTTCCTGGTCAAGCACCCCAAGCAGAGCATTCATAGCCCGCAGCGTGTATTTCTGTAGATCCAGAAAAAACTGGAAGAGATTCGTTGAGGAAGTTATGACCTTCAGAAAATGGATGACTCTGAGCATGGGAGTGGTTAAGTGGCAAAACTGGGGTGTCATGAACATGAGTCTGGTCTTTCGGACTTCTTTTGACGCCGGAGATGCATCAACTTCACGTTGATTAGTAGTCGAGTTTTGGAAAAGTTGTTGTGGTGGTGGATAGTTCCGGACATGGGGGCATTGATGTTGATTGTTGGGTGATAACCGGGTCTTTGTCTTGACGTTGAGGCGACTGAGTTGGAGGAACTACGGCCGCTGGCATGAAGTTTTATTGTAACGGTAGAGGGATCGGTGTTTTTTTTCAAAGTAGAGGGGCAGATGGTCCCAAAGCCTCATGGCTTAAAATGAGATCCATTGTCTTTTGTAAAGTAACTCCTACACATAAAAATTTTAAATGATGTTAGTAAAAAACTATTTATGGTTTTTTTTTTTTGACAGAAAAAACTATATATGTTTTATATACCAAATTTGTAAAAGTTCAGTATGTGCCGTTCTTTCATTAGATGAATGTCTTCAATATCTGGATCAAAGTAAAGCAGTGAAATAATACATGAATCTTGGACAAACGGAATACCTAAATACAATGATAATAACAAAAGAATTAGTAAATTGACAAGTAGTGGACAAATTAAACACTTATTAAATGTAATAATTAAAAGTGATTTTAATTTGTTTCTACTTACTTAGATTATTATTCACACGCTAAACCTTTAATACCACAATTGATTCATAGTTTCCATTAGAGTGCCACAATTCATAAAACTCAATCTCATGTTGTCTCCTAGCCAAACATGTGATGTATTTCCTACTTTGAAAAGATTAAGATGAGACTAATTTAATTTACGTAAAATTTAAGTTGAAACAAGTATTTTAAGATCTTACTTCATTTCCTTTAGATGGAACCAAACTTGTTTAACAAGATCAGAAGAACTAGTTCTCCTATCGATCCTATCATGTTCATATGATTCCATTTCACCAACGAACTTGATGCAGCCAATAACATCTATAATACATAAACATAACTTCAATATAACGATTAAATAAGGTTAATATAAATATATATGTCCAATAAAAATAATAATTTTCTTATAAGAACATTATAAATGCAGATATAAGAGAAAAATACCAATAGTGTACTTAAGTGATTTGCCGCTCTAGTATGGCGTGGATGGAAACAAAATCATAAAAAATCATCATAACCCGATATCTGAGTTTCTCATCCATAAGAATCTTTTTCGAAGTAATTATGTTCCTCGGTTCAACTGGATTATTAATCACAACGAAGTTTTGGATATACTTCCAGGATTCTTCATCGAAATTATTTTTAATTTTATGAAATGAATTGCATGGTATCATGGCATCAATTTTGAAACCTTAAAAATAGTAAACAGAAAAGTATATAAAATAAAGAAAGCATAAAGAAATTATAATCGTTCTTTCATATTTTGCGTTTGTTAATCAAGCATACTTATTCATCACCAAGGAAAACATGACATTGAAGACCAGGCGGAGAAACATTGGTAATCCAGTTCTGAATGATCCAACCCTTCATGCCCATTCCTTTTTAGAATTATCGACATACCACATCTAAGATAAATGTTCCATCTATTGTGTTTGGATTTTTAGATTTTGTGTGTTTTTTTCTTCGGAATGAGTCGATCGAAACATGTAGAATGAAAAAATGAGATGAAGTGGTTGGTGTTAAATATATTACCGGTTTTATGATGGTATAAAAATCAAATTCTTATTTACCTAATATATTTATTGCATATATATGTACTTACCATGTTAAGGAAATTTAATAATATCGGTCGAGAGAAACATTGAATATTCTTCATGATTTTGCGTTAATGTATCAATATTTATTACTTAAAAATCTGTTTTCTTTTTGTCAATCTCTGCAAATTAGTAGATGTGGTTGTTTGTAGGTTTACATCAAATCGTAAGTCCACTAAAATAATAGCAAATGTTTTTCGGTCTACGTACGCGGGGTAATTGAAATATTTTGGGTTCAAAATTGTGTTTGGTTTCCTGGATTAGTTAGGCCAATTCTTTTTTAAAATTAATTTCCAAACGTAGTTGTAACTTAGTGACTAATACATCATGACTATTTGCTACTATTTGATGACTGAATTAACAACTATTTGGAGACTAATATAAATGTCATGATGCTTTTATGGTCAATTTGCCCATGTTAATACTTATTTTCAATTAGTGACATATTTTGCAAACAGGGTATATGATTAATTGATAGGACATATACATAATTACTACAGCCGAAGATGTACATGAACATATGCATATTTATTAATTAATAAGAATAACCTAAATAGTAGTTAAGTTTATGGACAACCCAAAATTTGCATCGTATCTATAAATAAAATTTGTGGTTGCATCGATCTCTCAAATATTGAACAATATTATTTGTTAAAATTATTATTGCCTATTTCAATCTCTTCATTACCAAATTCGTAATGGATTACCTTCTCAGTGATGTCCTACGAAAATTCTTCTTGACGTCATTGACGGTGAGAAAGGTTTACGCTATTTTATAAGGGTGGAGACAACATGCACAACGTTGCGAGACGTCGGACAAAGTCAAGATTTCTACAACTCAGTCGATTTCTACTACATGTACTTTAAATTAAATATATGGTGCCCACATTATTATATACAAAATTTCGTCAACAAGTGTTTGCAATACGGAAACCCTTCAGCTCTTCTCCTCCGAGGTATGTGTTATTTTATCTACAACGACCGAATGGTTCAAGGAGAGGCAATGATTAATAGATTGGCATAAGTCGATGGAAGACGGGGATATACGCATACTCTATGATCTTGTGTGTTTTTATCGAGATGGAGAAGTTTTGAACAGTGGATATGTCATCGAGTGTGAACTTGCCACTCGAGTACGTGTGAAGATAACTAGGAGAAATAAGCGTGTATGTCCAGAAAGACAGTCTGCTGCTATATTTTTTGAGAAGCAAGCGAGTGTAGATATTAATGGGTTTAATAGTTGTATGTGTGCTCCAACAATAACTTGGATGGCTTTCAAGGGTTCAAAAATGTACGATAGATTCTTTTGGATCATCGAGTCACTATTTTACTTCACACTCATCAGGAATAAATTCAGACTTTGACCTGTTTAGGTTCTTGAAGATCCTTAATATGTATGCATGATCCTTCAGTACATTGCGATTATTTTGCTACTATTTCATGACTGAATAAACGACTATTTGGAGACTAATATGAATATCAAGATGCGCTTATGATCAGTTTAGCCATCTTAGTACTTCTTTTCAATTAGTGCATGTATTTTTTCAAACAAGCGAGATGATTGAATTGATAGTACATAAACCTAAATTATTTTTCAACAATCAATGCAAGTAACTACGGTTTATTTTTAAAAATTCTGAACTGCAATAAATAATGACTCGACATTATATATCATTAACTAGTGAAATAGATTCATCATGTACATATACCTACTCCAGCCGGAGATGCATGCGAACATTTTCATATTAAGTAATAAATAACAATAACATAAATATTATTTGAATTTATAGAAACCCCAAAGGTTGCATCCTTTCTATAAATAAACTTATGCGGTCGCATCAAACAATATCAATCTCAAATATTCTACAATATTATTTGTTAAAATCTCTTTTGCCTATTTCCATCTTTTCTTTACCAAAATCATAATGATTTACCTTCCTAGTATTGTCCTACAAAAAATCCTTCTTGATGTCATTGACGATGACGAAGGTATACATAATTTTCTCTGACGAAGGCAACATGCAAGGCGCTGCAAAATGTCAGAGAAAACTCTAATTTCTATAAGCCGTTTGATCTTTAATTTGGGAACATTAACTTAAATATATGGTTCCCACCTCTGGTTGTAAAAAAATTCGTCAACAGATGTCTGGAATCCGAAAACCCTTATGCTCTTCTCCTCCTAGGTATGTGTCTTTTTATATTGCAATTTTTGGTCGAAAAATCATCCTGCAGCGACCGGATGGTTAAAAAAGAGGCTATGATCAAGAGATCAGCATATTGTCTATGGGAGACAGGGATATAGGCGTACTCCATGTTCTTGCGGGTATTTATGGAGATGGAGAAGTTTTGAATTGTGTGTATTTCATTGATCGCGAATTTGCCACTCGAATACATGTTAAGATAACTAGGAGACATAGGCTTGGAATGTCAGACAGATGGTGTACACTGTTCTTTGAGAACCGACACAGTGTAGGTATCAACGGTCTTTATAGACGTATGTGTGCTCCGATATAAACTTGGTTGGCTTGGTGAGAGTATGGTTTCAAAGGTACAAACATGCGCGATAGATGCTTTTGGAAAATCGATTCACTATTCTACTTCACAATCATGAGAGATAATTTCAGAATTTGACCATGTTCTCTTCATGAAGATCATTAATTAACATGTGGTTTTGTTATATGTAGTTGATTACATTACATCGAATTTTCAAGTATTTTATACATTATCGTTTTCAAGTACTTAATGAACTTAGTTGTATTTATACATCTCTCGTCTCTCTCGTCTCTCTCGTCTCTCTCTCTCTCGTCTCTCTCTCTCTCTCTCTCTCTCTCTCTCTCTCTCTCTCTCTCTCCTCTCTCTCTCTCTCTCTCTCTCTCTCTCTCTCTCTCTCTCTCTCTCTCTCTCTCTCTCTCTCTCTCTCTCTCTCTCTCTCTCTCTCTCTCTCTCTCTCTCTCTCTCTCTCTCTCTCTCTCTCTCTCTCTCTCTCTCTCTCTCTCTCTCTCTCTCTCTGTGTGTATGTTTTGATGCGGCACTCAAGAAAGCTTATTAGAGTATGCATGTATGATGACAAAAACATATTTATTGAGGCCCAAACATATTCAGTTTTATCAGAAAACAAAAGAAAATATAGTAGAATGTTTCGTAGTCGCGAATTTTAGTCTCCTTCCCTAAACGGTTTGTTTTCTCTATTAGGTCTTTGCTAGTATAATTAAACTTTTTATTTTCCAGATTTCTGACCAAAAAAGCGAGTTTCTCTCAAATGACCATGGATGTGCAGATTTTCAGGCGAGCATCTAAGATTAACGACCGCTTCCATCTCTTTGGGATTTAAGGGTGTTTCTCATTCATGTGTGGATGTGTGCTTAGGATTGTATTAATATGCATTTTATTTTGATATGTTCTACACTAAATGATAATCTTTCCTTTATAGATACCCTTGTTGTTGTATCACATGGTGGAAAGCTCGAGTATTGTTGGACAGGACCTAAGTTAAAGTTTACCATTTGTGATTCAAGGTGATATATTATTTGTCTTTTATTTTGAAGATTTTATTGTTATATTAGAATCTAATAATAGCTTTAATAAATATATATCATATATAGCCTCTGGAGTATCCATTGTGCGTTCTTTGGGAGAGATGAGAAAGAATTGGCCAAAAGGTTTATGTACGATGCAAATAAGCATGTCTTTATTATGAAATACATTGTTTTTGCTTCATTTTTAGGTTTTCCAAACCAGTACGAGAGGAATACGACCCAGAAGAAAATTTGATGATGTGGTTCTGTTAACTAATTCGTCTATCTCAAGTTGTTTATTAATGAAAACTTTATCTTTTGTTTATTGTGGATCAAGTAATCCTCTAAATGAATTTGTAGATTGATCCTTTAATTTCATACTTTTATAATTATATTAATAGTGCATATACATAATACTTTAAAAGTAATTTTAGTAAATGAGAATTAAATATATTAAAGATTTCGGAAATTTACATTTAGTTTAATAAAAAATTAGCTTTTATATTCATTTAAGATAAGCAAATTGTTGGAATTATGTCCAGTAATCTCTGTACTGTCTCTAGAAAGTAAGAGTATGTCAATGATCAGACATAAGTCATATAATACTGGGGGTCATGATGGCTTGCTAGAGTCCGCTCATGATCTATAAATCATGGATTTATTGCCTTTATTATATGATCCCATATGGGTCACACGCCTAAGCTAACAGGAAAATGTGTAGGAACGGTTTAGCAGAAGTACGGTAAAAGTGCTAGGCATTTACTGTACTAAGAGAGACTAAAGGGTCTGATTAAATCCAAGGGATTTAATCAGACTGAGAATTGGGCCCAAAAGCCCATAAGAACTGGACAAGGGTTTTAATAAATAAAACTTGCCCTAGCTCTAATTTTCTCAAGCCATCTGCGCCTCCCTCTCTCTTTCTCTGCGCCTCCCAACAGCTGGTCTAGCAGCCTATTTCCTGTGCGTGCGTGTGTGAGCCTTTGGAGGAGCTATCTCTTGGTGGTTCTGCTGATCTCTGACCCGTACCTCCCCTTTCCGCTGCATAACAAGGTAACAGGTGAGATCCTTTATGATTCTGCAAGAGAACCTAGATCTAGCATGTTTAGTAGGATCAATTAATCTGATGAATTGAACCAGGAAACACTAAACAATCCTTCAGTGGTATCAGAGCCATTGGTTCTGTTAGGATTTCTTGTTTAGAATCATGTTTAGGTTGTTTAGAAGTGTTTGAATCAATCTATTGATAAGAAAATACTTAAGAAACAAAGAATTAAAACCTAAACTAATTGAAATCGCATGATCCGATCTATATGAATCGGTATGCGTCGGAATGATGATCGCCAAAGGATCACCATATCCGGATCGAGTGACGCGCGGTGAACCGATCGCATGGATCGATCGATCGCTTGGATCGACCCGCTCGCGTACCGTCTCGATCACGACCGGAGCTCGTCCCGATCGATCGCGCGGCTTGACCGATGCGCGATGATCGCGGCTGTCCCGTCCCGTCCCGTTCCCGTCCCACCACCGTCCGTGCATCGCGTGGTCGAGTGACAAGCCGATCTCGGATCGTGTCTCGTCTCGACCGCGAAGCTAGGTCACGACCGTGATCGGTTCGTGACCAATCGGTTCGGTTCGGTTAATGGTTCGGTTTAAAACTTAATCGTCACGGTTTAATAAAAAGACTTAATAAATTTATTAAGTTCTGGTTAAACCGGGATAAGAAATCCAAAGTCGTAAAATTGGATTTAGTGCCTAAACCAGTGGTTTTCTAATTTGATTTGGTTGGACCAAATAAATTGAGAAAATCCGGTTTAGTAAATAACCGGTTGACAATTGTGGTCATCGTAGTAATTAATTTTGGTTAGACCAATTTTAATGAACCAGACCGGTTATGTCATTTAATTGGGCAATTGGGTTATGTCTTGGACATGGACCAATTCTTGGGCCTCGGGCCAAGAAGTTAAAACAATTGGGCCAATTATTTGAGTCTTTTCTTCAGATTTATTTTAAAATTTATTTAAATAAAATTTAAAATCGATTTTAAAATTAATCTGTGTTTCCAAAATCTGAAATTAGAAAGTTTCTTAAATTAGAAGTTTCTAGATTTGCATGTTTTGGATTTTAGGAAGTTTCCAATTCTAGAAAGTTTCCAATTTTAGGAAGTTTCCAATTTTAGAAAGTTTCCAAAATTAGTAGGTTTCCTAAAAAAGGAAAGTTTCCCAAAATAGTAATATTCTATTTTGGGATAAATTTTTAATAAACCTACAAACCTCAAACAATATCAAGCGTTGGATGTCTTGTCCAGTCTATGTCAGCTGTCGAAGCCCATTCAATTGTACTCATGGCCTTACAGTGTGAGGGTGTCTACTTTTGCGTGGGTAAGACGGTTTGTGATTCATAAATGTCATTGGGAGTCCCAGACATTAGTGATTACATGACTGTATAGTCTGGTTTTCTTGACTAGGCCATCGGGAGTCCCGGGCCTTGAGACATCAGAGTGGATTGGGCCTCGGGCCCAGATTCACAACCAAGAGTTATATCACGGATATAATTAGCCGAGATAGGGCTTACCGATATAAGCTAAGGTTGGGTGATGGCCAGTGGCCCACTTTGATCTTAGTTATATGTGGATCTTGGAATCATTATATTCTATTGAGGGTAACTGATGTTATTGAATATAATGCGAGATTAATCATATTAAATATAATACGAGATTAATCATTTTGAACATATTAACTAAAATCCTTTTATCTTATATTTCAGCTATGACTACTACAAGAACTCAAAACACATTCTCAATCCGGTCTGTTCTCGAGAAGGAGAAGCTGACTGGAACGAACTTCCTGACGTGGTCAAGGAACTTGAGGCTGGTCCTCAAGCAGGAGAAGAAGGATTATGTCCTTCGTGATCCCCTCCCCGAGAGGCCTCCTAACAATGCCGCCAGGACTCTGCATAATGCTTGGGAAAAGCATTCGTCAGATGAAAATGATGTCTATTGCCTGATGTTGGCGACCATGACTGCTGAGCTGCAAATGCAGTTCGAGAGTGTGTTGTCGCCCATCGAGATAATGGCAAGCCTGAAATCGCTTTTTCAGGAGCAGGCAAGGACTGAGAGGTTCCAGACAGTTAAGAACCTCTTAGACTGTAAGTTGGCTGCAAATGCGGCAGTGAGTCCTCATGTCTTGAAGATGATGGGTTATCTCGATCATCTTCAGAAACTCGACTGCCCTATCAGCCAGGAACTTGCCTGCGACATCGTTCTGCAGTCTTTACCTGCAAGCTATGATCAGTTCATCCTGAACTTCAATATGCATGGCTTGTTGGAATTGTGTCCAGTAATCTCGGTACTGTCTCTAGAAAGTAAGAGTATGTCAATGATCAGACATAAGTCATATAATACTGGGGGTCATGATGGCTTGCTAGAGTCCGCTCATGATCTATAAGTTTTGGACTTATTGCCTTTATTATATGATCCCATATGGGTCACACGCCTAAGCTATCGGGAAAATACGTAGGAACGGTTTAGCAGAAGTACGGTAAAAGTGCTAGGCATTTACTGTACTTAGAGAGACTAAAGGGCCTGATTAAATCCAAGGGATTTAATCAGAACTGAGAATTGGGCCCAAAAGCCCATAAGAGCTAGAGAAGGGTTTTATAAACTAAAGCCAAAATCTCTTCTCCTCTAACCCTAACCCCAGCCGCGAGTTCTCTCTCTCTCTGCGCCTCCTCTCCTGCTTGGTCTAGCAGCCACTTTCCTGTGCGTGCGTGTGTGAGCCTTTGGAGGATCCATCTCTTGGTGGTTCTGCTGATCTCAGACCATACCTTCTCTTTCCGCTGCACAAAAAGGTAAAAGGTGAGATCCATTAAGTTTCTAAATAAGAGAACCTAGATCTGCATGTTTAGTAGGATGAATCAGATGAGAATTGAATCAGGAAACACTAAACGATCCAACAGTGGTATCAGAGCCATTGGTTCTGTGGTTTTTCTTGTTTAGAATCATGTTTAGGATTGTTTAAGAAGTGTTTATGAATCAACTTACTGATAAGGAAAAACACTTAAGAAACAAAGAATTAAAACCTAAACAAACAAGAAATCGCATGATCCAGTCTATATGAATTGGTATGCGTCAGAGTGTTGATCAGTTTCGGATCACACGTCCGGATCGTTAGACGCACAACCGATCATGGATCGGATTGTTTCGTCGACACGATCGACGACGCGGACGAGCGCACGATCGCGGATCGGATCGGATCGAACGATCGCACGATCGATCGCGATCGCGTCTTGCATCGTCTCGTCGTGACCGGCCAACGTCCCGCTCCCGTCTTGCCATCGTCCCGATCAGTCAGCGTCGCGGTTGTGATCGAGATGGGCCGATCACGGATCGCGTCCCGTCCGTTCGAACATCGCGTGATGCTGGCCGATCGTGGCCGTCCCGATAGCGTGACGCAAGCGGCCATTCCGAACGTCGTGACCTAATGGTCGGTTCGTTTTGGCTCGTGTCGGTTCGGTTCGGTTTAAGGCTCGGTTTAATTCAATTATAATTAATCGTCACGGTTTAATAAACAGACTTAATAAATTTATTAAGTTCTGGTTAAACCGGGATAAGAAATCCAAAGTCGAAAATTGGATTTTGTGCCTAAACCAGTGATTTTCTAATTTGATTTGGTTGGACCAAATAAATTGAGAAAATCCGGTTTAGTAAATAACCGGTTGACAATTGTGGTCATCGTAGTAATTAATTTTGGTTAAGACCAATTTTAATGAACCAGACCGGTTATGTCATTTAATTGGGCAATTGGGTTATGTCTTGGACATGAACCAAATTCTTGGGCCTCGGGCCAAGAAGTTAAAACAATTGGGCCAATTATTTGAGTCTTTTCTTCAGAATTAATTTAAAATTTATTTTTATAAAATTATAAAAATCGATTTTAAAATTAATAAGTTTCCAAAATTTTGAAATTAGAAAATTTCTTAAAATAGAAGTTTCTAGATTTGCATGTTTTGGATTTTAGGAAATTTCTATATTTAGAAAGTTTCCAATTTAAGGAAGTTTCCATTTTTAGAAAGTTTCCAATTTTAGGAAGTTTCCAATTTTAGAAAGTTTCCAAAATTAGTAGGTTTCCCAAAAAGGAAAGTTTCCCAAAATAGTAATCTTCTATTTTGGGATAAATTTTTAATAAACCTACAAACCTCAAATAATATCAAGCGTTGGATGTCTTGTCCAGTCTATGTCAGCTGTCGAAGCCCATTCAATTGTACTCATGGCCTTACAGTGTGAGGGTGTCTACTTTTGCGTGGATAAGACGGTTTGTGATTCATAAATGTCATTGGGAGTCCCAGACATTAATGATTACATGACTGTATAGTCTGGTTTTCTTGACTAGGCCATCGGGAGTCTCGGGCCTTGAGACATCAGAGTGGATTGGGCCTCGGGCCCAGATTCACAACCAAGAGTTATATCACGGATATAATTAGCCGACATAGGGCTTACCGATATAAGCTAAGATTGGGTGATGGCCAGTGGCCCACTTTGATCTTAGTTATATGTGGATCTTGGAATCATTATATTCTATTGAGGGTAACTTATGTTATTGAATATAATGCGTGATTAATCATATTAAGTATAATGCGAGATTAATCATATTGAACATATTAACTAAAATTCTTTTATCTTAAATTTCAGTTATGACTAGCACAAACAATCAAAACACTTTCTCGATACGGTCTGTCCTTGAGATGGACAAACTGAACGGATCAAATTTCTTGACTTGGTCGCGGAACCTGAGGCTAGTCCTCAGACAGGAGAGAAAGGACTATGTCCTTGAGAGAGCTCTCCCCGTGAGGATCGGGTCCAATGCTTCTCATGCAGTATATAATGCTTGGAATAAGCATTATAATGATGCGGTAGATGTGCGTGGTCTGATATTGGCTACCATGGACTCAGACTTGCGGAAGCAATATGAGAACATGGAGTCGCCAATAGAGATGATCAGCAGCCTGAAATTGAAATTTCAGGAGCAGATAAGAGTGGAGAGATACCGGTTGGTTAAGTCTCTCACTAGCTGCAAGCTACCAAATGATCATCCAGTGAGTCCTCATGTCAGTAAAATGATGGATTACATTGATAACCTGAGGAAACTGGATTATCCAGTTAGCCAAGAATTGGCAACTGAGATCATTCTGCAGTCACTGCCGTCAAGCTATGATAAGTTCAGAAGGAACTATATCAAGAAAGGCTTAACGAAGACGCTGACTGAACTGCATGATATGCTCAAGACAATTGAGCCAAACGTGAAGAGTACCCTGTACAATCTCATGAATGAGAAGGGTAGGTTTACTAAACCTAATGCTGACAAGGGTGAAGACAAAGTTGTCCAGATTTTGAATCATGGCAAGCGTGTGTCTTCTGAGCCCGAGTCAGATACCTCTTACGTTGGTAAGTGCTGCTACTGTAAAGAGATTGGGCATTGGAAGAGAAATTGCATTAAATTCATGGAAGATGATGAGGAGTTGAAGTTGATGTATGAGACTACTTCCTCAGGTATTCATGTTATTACTTCAAGTTCTACCTTATAGGTATTGGATACTGGTTGTGGCACTGATATTTGTTATAATATGCAGAGCCTGGGCAACAGTAGAACTTTGAAGGAAGGGCAAGTGAAACTACATGTCTGGAAGGAGCTTGGGATGCTGCCTCAGCCGTAGGGTTTTCACTTATAGATCCCTTTGAGGCTTGGTTTTGTATTAAGTAATTGCTACAATGTACCTGCTTTAAGCAGAGTTGTCTTTCATTTTCTTGTAAGAATTTGAATGTTTTTCATTTTGATAAAAGACAAGTTTTGTTCTTTTGATCTTAATGAAATATTAATTGTAGCACCCTATTCATGGAATGGGTTTTATATCTTAAACCAAAGAGTGCCTAAATGTAACATAAATACGGAATTGGTTTAAATCTGATGAATTAAACCTGATTTTTCTTGGCATAAAAGTCTTGGTCACATAGAGTAAGTCGGATTCAGAAATCCCATAGTTATGGACTGTTGGGCTCATTTGATAAGATATCTTATGAGACTTGAATTCTGTTTACTGGACCAAAAGGTAAAGGGCCTATCTTAGCCGAGCTAGAGAAAGGCCCAAAGGCTTATTGGACCTGGAACATACTCATGTATGTGGCCCAATGAGCAGTAATGCCAGAGAAAATTTCCTGTACTTCATTGTCTCTACTGATTACTTCAGTGAGTGTGACTGTGTTCATTTGATGAGACACAAGTCGGAATTCTTTGACATGGTCGAAAGAGTTCCAGAATGAAGTATAGGATCTGAATGACAGAAGTATTAAGACTCTGGATCAGATCACGAGTGAGAATACTTAAGTCATTGATTGTGTGATCATCTGAATGAGTGTGAAATCGTTTCACAGCTCATTTCTCCTGAAAACCTGAAGGTGTTTCTGTGAGAAAGAATCAGATCTTATTAGAAATGATTAAAGATGAGTCACACGAATCTTCCATGATATTATTTAAGAATAACGCTCTAGAAATATCTAAGTTTACGCTGAAAAGGTTCCACCAATATCAGTTGAAAGACACCACGTAAATGTGGATTGGAATCGATCCAAATTCGTCTTTACTGAGTATTTGTAGTTGTGCTACTTCACTGGTTGTCCTAGGGAAACCAAGGCTTGTTACTTTTACGTCCATTCTGTTTTCTAAGAAGGGAAGTTACTTTCCAAGAAGAACAGTGGGAGTAAAAGTATAACTCGAAGAAATTCGAGACATACAGGAGGCTGTTCAACCTGTTGAGGGAGAGCAACGGATGGATTTACAGATTTCTGTAGAATCTACACCTGTGGAGCCTGAAGTTCGCAGATATGAATGAATCAGTTACTAATCCGAGAGTGATTTCTCGTCATTAGTTGAACCTGATAATCATTGAAAGTTCGCATGATCTGATGATCATTGAAAGCGACGAATCTGCGAAATTCAAAGAAGCGAAAGTGAGCCCGGACTCCGAAAAATTACACTATGTGTAAGTTAGCTTTATTGATCTATTCATGGATGGAAGCAAACATATCGGAGTTGGAATCTTCGTTCTGTTGAAGTAGTCAAGGTTTTGACTTGAACAGGAACGAAATGGAACTGTGCGTTTACTAATAGATAAGTGGGAGCGATGTTGCATTTCTCATATTGTATGTCGATGACATACTGATTCTCGGAAATGACGTCCCAATGCTGCAGTCGGTAAAGGACTGGCTTGGGAGTTGGTTCTAATGATTGACATGGGTAAAGCCACGTATGTTCTTGGATTTTGGATCTAAAGATAGAGATCCGAAAGAGCTGGTAGGACAAAGTCAGGATTCTTATCCCGACAAAGTCCTACACGTTTTCAGCATTCCAAGAAGGGTTTTATGCCAATGTCACATGGCATTACGTTAAGCAAGACACAGTGTCCTACGATAACTGCTGAGCTTAAATGCATGGATAAGATTCCATATGCGTCGGCAATTGGATCTATCATGTATGCCATGAAACGTACTTGTTTGATGTTGCTTTAATGTTAAGCAAGACAAGTAAAGACCAGTCAAATCCAGCAAAGAATCACTGGATTGCCGTAAAGAATGTCCTAAAGTATTTGAGGAATACTAAGGATAAGTTCTTGATTTACGGAGAAAGTGAGGTGCTACAAGTCAGTAGAGTCTGAAAGGCAAGTTTCCAACAGACAAAGATGATTTCCGGTCACAGTCCGGTTATATCTTGTGTCTGTCTGGCGGTGCAAGGCACTGTTGCTGACTCCATGACTTAAGCTGAACATTTCGCAGTTAGGATAGCGGCGAAAGAGGTTGTTTGAAAGAAGAGTTCATCACTGAACTCGATGTGATTCCCAGCATAGATGAGACTAGCTGCACATCAGAGGTCCAAACACCTTGAGGATAGGTATAACCTATTCCGTGAGATAAATGACAGAGATGTTAAGTAGATCAGCAAGTTTCAACGAATGAGAACGTTGCTAATCTATTAACGAAGCCACTCCTTAGGCCTAAGCACGAGTCGCGGACTGTTGCTGTAGGATAAGTGAAATTAAGATGTAGTCTCAATTTCAGTGGGAGTTAATAAAGGGCTTTATTTAGTTATTGATATGTTCTTGTAAAACATTTTATGATGTTTATTGAAATTATTATTTCAAGATTATTTTAACTGTGATGAAATAATCGTTCCAAAGTGATATGAACCATTTTATAGGTCATCGAAGTAAGTGATTTGATCTTGAGTTATCAAAGTCATTTAGCTTGATCATGAGACCCTATATTTGATAGATGGCTTATATCATCATGTCCCTAGTCGAAGGTTGTTGAAATTGGAACACCAACAACCGCGTGAGACTAGATTGGTATGTGACTTATGACAAAGTCTCAGTGTGTCATAGATGCGCGGCATCAAAGTCAGTACATAGGTGTATGTAGGGTACATACGACCGGACAAGACCCGATTATAAGAACTCTTCAGGATATTTATATCTGTGTCATAAGAGATTCTTACTACGACTATAGAGTATAGTCCTTAGACCTGAGTTCTCATGCATGTGACTGCACATGAACTAATGCGCTTTGATCATTGTCTAATGCAGTCGTTAAGCGATAGTTATAAGGACCTTGTTTGGGTGTATTATGAAATGAGTAGTTTACAGTGATGGAACAAGACGGGATTTGTCCCTCCAATATAAATGGAGTGAATATCTCTAGGCCAATCGGAGATTTGAATACTGGAAAATGCATGGCCATGCTCAAACGGACTTTCCCGAGTCGTTTGGATTGTCAGTATCAAATCAGAGTCCGATGAACAAGATTAGGCTTTATAAGGATGACACTAATCTTGCCTTATGACTAATCGAGATATTGTGACAAAAGGATTATGAATACAGAGATTCCAGTACAAGTGGGAGATTGTTGGAATTGTGTCCAGTAATCTCGGTACTGTCTCTAGAAAGTAAGAGTATGTCAATGATCAGACATAAGTCATATAATACTGGGGGTCATGATGGCTTGCTAGAGTCCGCTCCTGATCTATAAGTTTTGGACTTATTGCCTTTATTATATGATCCCATATGGGTCACACGCCTAAGCTATCGGGAAAATACGTAGGAACGGTTTAGCAGAAGTACGGTAAAAGTGCTAGGCATTTACTGTACTTAGAGAGACTAAAGGGCCTGATTAAATCCAAGGGATTTAATCAGAACTGAGAATTGGGCCCAAAAGCCCATAAGAGCTAGAGAAGGGTTTTATAAACTAAAGCCAAAATCTCTTCTCCTCTAACCCTAACCCCAGCCGCGAGTTCTCTCTCTCTCTGCGCCTCCTCTCCTGCTTGGTCTAGCAGCCACTTTCCTGTGCGTGCGTGTGTGAGCCTTTGGAGGATCCATCTCTTGGTGGTTTTGCTGATCTCAGACCATACCTTCTCTTTCCGCTGCACAAAAAGGTAAAAGGTGAGATCCATTAAGTTTCTAAATAAGAGAACCTAGATCTGCATGTTTAGTAGGATGAATCAGATGAGAATTGAATCAGGAAACACTAAACGATCCAACATGGCTTGAGTAAGACATTGCCTGAGCTTCACGGAATGCTCAAGACTGCAGAGCCCAACTTGAGGAAAACCGCCAAGGACCCCAATGTGCTTATGGTGCAAAAGGGCAAGGGCTTTAAGAAATCCTCTGCCAAGGACAAGGGAAAGGCTAAGGCTGTTCAAGTCTTGGACAAGGACACGCCAAAGCCCAAGCCCAAATCCAAGGCTGGGCCAACTGACATCTGCAGGTTCTGTAAAGAACCAGGGCATTGGAGGAGAGAATGTAAGAAATTCATGGAAGGTCTAAAGGAATTGAAGAAGAAGACTCTCGAGACTTCTTCATCAGGTATTTTTGTTATAGAAGTTAATACAACTACTTCTGATAATACCTCATGGGTTATGGATACTGGTTGTGGGGCTCATATTTGTACTAATATGCAGGCACTCAGCAACAGTTGGAGGCTGAAGCAAGGACAAGTGGAGCTACGAGTTGGGAATGGAGCGAAAGTTCCTGCACTAGCTGTAGGCACATACTTGTTGTCTTTACCTTCGGGATTGGTTTTAGAACTCAATAATTGTTATTTTGTACCTGCGATAAGCAGAAATATTATTTCAATTTCTTTGTTGGATTTGGAAGGTTATGATTTTTCAGTTAAGAATAAATTATGTTCCTTCAATCGCAACAATTTGTTCTATGGTTGTGCCCCTCTTACGAATGGGCTTTACATACTTGATCAATCCGCGCCAATTTATAACATTGATACCAAACGGTTCAAACCTAATGAGGAGAACCGAACGTTTCTATGGCATTGTCGTTTAGGGCACATCAGCGAGAAACGCATAAAGAGGCTCCATTCGAATGGACTTCTTGGCTCATTTGACTTTGAGTCATGTGAGAAATGCGAATCCTGCATGATGGGCAAAATGACACGGGCCCCCTTTAATAAACCTAACGAGAGGGCCAGTGACTTATTGGGCTTGATACACACTGATGTGTGTGGCCCAATGTCCACAAATGCAAGAGGAAACTATCAGTACTTCATTACCTTCACTGATGATTTCAGTAGGTATGGATATGTTTATTTGATGAAACATAAGTCTGAATCGTTTGAAAAATTCAGAGAATTCCAAAATGAAGTACAGAACCAACTTGGCAAAAGCATTAAGGCTCTTCGGTCCGACCGAGGAGGAGAATACTTAAGCCAAGAATTCAGTGATCATCTGAGAGAGTGTGGGATCGTATCCCAACTCACTCCTCCTGGAACACCACAATGGAATGGTGTGTCTGAGAGGAGAAATCGGACCTTATTGGATATGGTTCGATCTATGATGAGTCACACAGACCTTCCAATATCCCTTTGGGGATATGCTCTGCTAACAGCAGTGTTCACTCTAAATAGAGCGCCATAAAAAGCAGTAGCAAAGACACCATATGAATTATGGACTGGAGAAGCTCCGGTGCTGCCTTATCTTAGAATTTGGGGTTGTGAAGCCTATGTCAAGAGATTGATCTCTGACAAGCTTACACCAAAGTCTGATAAATGCTACTTCATTGGTTATCCGAAGGAAACCAAGGCTTATTACTTCTATCTACGATCCGAGAACAAGATCTTTGTTGCCCGGGATTGCAACTTTCTTGAGAGGGAGTTTCTCTCTAAGAAAGACAGTGGGAGTAAGGTACTGCTTGAAGAAATTCAAGATGAACAGGATACTGCTCAACCTAATGAGGAAGAGCAGCAGGAGGACCTACAAGAAATTGTAGAGCCTGAACCTGTAGTACCTGAAGTTCGAAGATCCGGGAGGATCCGTCACGAACCCGAGAGATATCAAGGATTCCTCGTGACTAACTGTCATGATCTTCTGATCATTGATGGTGAAGAACCATCGAACTTCAATCAAGCCATGATGGGCCCAGATTCCTCTAAGTGGCGTAAGGCCACAAATTCCGAAATGGACTCCATGTCGGTCAACCAAGTGTTTTCGTTGGTTGATTTACCCGCTGGTGTAAAAGCCATCGAGTGCAAATGGATCTTCAAGAAGAAGATTGACGTGGATGGAAATGTCCAGATTTATAAAGCCAGGTTGGTGGCAAAAGGTTTCAGACAAGTTCACGGTGTGGATTATGATGAAACCTATTCACCAGTGGCTATGATGAAATCTATTCGGATTCTACTAGCAACTGCAGCTTTTCATGATTATGAAATTTGGCAGATGGACGTGAAAACCGCCTTCCTGAATGGAATTCTGGAAGAGGATGTGTATATGACACAACCTGACGGTTACATAGATCCAAAGAATGCTGGGAAAGTATGCAAGCTTTATAAATCCATTTATGGATTGAAGCAAGCATCGAGGAGTTGGAATCTTCGTTTTGATGAAGCGATCAAGCAATTTAACTTCAACAGAAACGAAGAAGAACAATGCGTGTATAAGAAAACTAGTGGGAGCAAGATAGTATTTCTTATTCTGTATGTCGATGACATACTGCTTCTCGGAAACGACGTTCCAATGCTAAAGTCGGTAAAGGACTGGCTTGGAAGTTATTTTTCCATGAAAGACATGGGTGAAGCCGCATACGTTCTTGGAATCAGGATCTACCGGGATAGATCTAAAAAGCTGATAGGCTTGTGTCAAGATTCGTACATTGACAAAGTCCTACAGAGATTCAGCATGAAAGATTCCAAGAAGGGCTTCACGCCAATGGTACATGGCACAACGCTAAGCAAGAAGCAGAGCCCTACGACGGCTGCTGAGCTTGAGCGCATGAAGAATATTCCTTATGCATCTGCAATAGGATCTGTCATGTATGCCATGATCTGTACTCGTCCTGATGTTGCTTATGCATTGAGCATGACGAGTAGATACCAGTCAAATCTAGGTGAAAACCATTGGATTGCCGTCAAGAATATCCTGAAGTATCTAAGACATACTAAGGACAAGTTCTTGGTATACGGTGGAAGTGATGTGCTTGAAGTCAGTGGATTCACGGACGCAAGTTTCCAGACAGACCAAGATGATTTCCGGTCACAGTCCGGTTATATCTTTTGTCTGAATGGCGGTGCAATCAGTTGGAGAAGCTCCAAGCAAGACACCGTTGCTGATTCCACTACAGAAGCTGAATATATCGCCGCTTCGGAAGCAGCGAAGGAAGCTGTTTGGATACGAAAGTTCATTATTGAACTAGGTGTGATACCAAATGCGGCTGAGCCTCTGGCACTGTTTTGTGATAACAATGGTGCTATTGCTCAGGAAAAGGAACCAAGATCACACCAGAAATCCAAGCATGTGCTAAGAAGATTTCACTTGATACGTGACATCATTAATAGAAAGGAAGTCAAGATCAGCCGAGTTCAGACAGATGATAACGTCACTGATCCATTGACAAAGCCACTCCCAAGACCTAAGCTCGAGTTCCTAACTGAAGTTGTAGGCATTAGAGACATTGAAATGTAATCTAAATTTGAGTGGGAGTTTGAGGGCTTTATTTAGTTATTGATATGTTCTTGTAAAACATTTTATGATGTTTAATGAAATTATTATTTCAAGATTATTTTAACTGTGATGAAATAATCGTTCCAAAATGATATGAACCATTTTATAGGTCATCGAAGTAAGTGACTTGATCTTGAGTCATCAAAGTCATTTAGCTTGATCATGAGACCCTATATTTGATAGATGGCTTATATCATCCTGTCCCTAGTCGAAGGTTGTTGAAATTGGAACACCAACAACCGTGTGAGACTAGATTGGTATGTGACTTATGACAAAGTCTCAGTGTGTCATAGATGTGCGGCATCAAAGTCAGTACATAGGTGTATGTTGGGTACATACGACCGGACATGACCCGATTATAAGAACTCTTCAGGATATTTATATCTGTGTCATAAGAGATTCTTACTACGACTATAGAGTATAGTCCTTAGACCTGAGTTCGCATGCATGTGACTGCACATGAACTAATGCGCTTTGATCATTGTCTAATGCTGTCGTTAAGCGATAGTTATAAGGACCTTGATTGGGTGTATTATGAAATGAGTAGTTTACAGTGATGGAACAAGACGGGATTTGTCCCTCCAATATAAATGGAGTGAATATCTCTAGGCCAATCGGAGATTTGAATACTGAAAAATGCATGGCCATGCTCAAACGGACTTTCCCGAGTCGTTTGGATTGTCAGTATCAAATCAGAGTCCGATGAACAAGATTATGCTTTATAAGGATGACACTAATCTTGCCTTATGACTAATCGAGATATTGAGACAAAAGGATTATGAATACAGAGATTCCAGTTCAAGTGGGAGATTGTTGGAATTATGTCCAGTAATCTCTGTACTGTCTCTAGAAAGTAAGAGTATGTCAATGATCAGACATAAGTCATATAATACTGGGGGTCATGATGGCTTGCTAGAGTCCGCTCATGATCTATAAATCATGGATTTATTGCCTTTATTATATGATCCCATATGGGTCACACGCCTAAGCTAACAGGAAAATGTGTAGGAACGGTTTAGCAGAAGTACGGTAAAAGTGCTAGGCATTTACTGTACTAAGAGAGACTAAAGGGCCTAATCAGACTGAGAATTGGGCCCAAAAGCCCATAAGAACTGGACAAGGGTTTTAATAAATAAAACTTGCCCTAGCTCTAATTTTCTCAAACCATCTGCGCCTCCCTCTCTCTTTCTCTGCGCCTCCCAACAGCTGGTCTAGCAGCCTATTTCCTGTGCGTGCGTGTGTGAGCCTTTGGAGAAGCTATCTCTTGGTGGTTCTGCTGATCTCTGACCCGTACCTCCCCTTTCCGCTGCATAACAAGGTAACAGGTGAGATCCTTTATGATTCTGCAAGAGAACCTAGATCTGGCATGTTTAGTAGGATCAATTAATCTGATGAATTGAACCAGGAAACACTAAACAATCCTTCATAAATATGACCAAACTATTTTATAATATTATTACTAAATCAAAACATATTATAAGATACGACTCGTATCCGACTACTTTGCGATCCGATTAACGATTCACACATTAATGATAAAACTAGCGACAAATTAGCAACTTTGTTAAGACTATACAAGAAATCGCAAATTAGTCGTCCACATAGCGACTAATTTGCGACTTCCTAACGACCCTCCTAAATAGTCATACAGTAGTCGCCAAACTAGCGACTATTGTTTCCGGCTCGATTATAGTCGTTAATTTTTCGTAAATTGGCGACTCAATTGGCAACTACTATTTTTGATCATAAAATATCGACTAAAAGACGATCATATATCTGTCGTCGCAAACCACTAGCAAGCTTGTCCCTAAATAATCGCAAAATATTATGACTACAAATATAGTCACAAGATGCAGTCACAATAATGATGTTTTTTTGTAGTACGACTTTGTGAGTGTGCAAATCATATATATATATATATATATATATATATATATATATATATTCTCTTCTTCCCTAAGCATGTCCACGTCATCACTTATTTCTATTTGTTTTGTGTATCTCATTTATAAATCTAAAATCATCTAGAAAAAGCTGTTCATGAAGAAATGTTGCCTCTGGGGTATATGAGAAGTTGAACCATTCTATTTAATTAATGCTAATACGAGGGTTTCCCTTTGCGATTTGCTTAAAAGAGCTAGGAATTTGTTGAGCCGGATTTTAGTCCTGACCAGCATTCGTACTGGGAAGCCAGAGCTGCGCTCATCGACACACAAGCATCTTTAATTCGGCCGCTCTTCACGGCGACGTCCATCGATTGAGTGCGGTGTTGAGACTAAGAGAGGATCGGAAGGCAGATGTTGGCGATGTTCATCTGGTTTTTATTCCCTGCAGACGAATCTTTAATAGATTTGAGGTTCGCTTGACCAGATTTGAAACTCTCGAAGGAGACGGAAATCGCCGAGAGGATTATCTGGACCGGTTTAGGATCCAGAGGGAGCCGAGCCGGTTGAGAGAGGAAGGAAAAACAGTGGTCTGGGAAACGCGTAGCGCTACATGCGAGGCTGATCTGAGCGACTGGAGGAAGGGAAGGAGTCTCCGGTGGAAGAGGTTCGCCGGAGGAAGGGGATTTGTGCGGTGCGTTGCGGCAGTTGTGGGAGGATTTGGACAAGGTGGCGCAGATTATAAGGGTGACGAGGAGGAGTAGAATGGAGGATGCGGTGATGATGATGATATGCAGTTACGGGAGGGGATGTTTTATCGGTGAGGCTTTACGGCGGAGGAGGCAATGGAGTTAAAGAGGAGGAGCGAGAGTATGCGAGTTTCAGATCTGTTTAAACCTCCACCTGCATTCTCCACTCATCGGATTGCAAGTAAATCTCACAACCATCTAAGCTGCAGGGCTTTACTGTGAATTATTTTACAAACCTTTTTCTTAGAGGAAATTAGGGATGAACTTGGTGAGAGTGATGAGGAGCGAGACAAACTTCTTTTTCAGATAGAGCAAGAGTGTTTTGTTGTTTACAAGAGAAAAGTTGAGCAATCCGCAAATTCCCGAGCCGAGCTTCTACAGACCTTGTCAGCTGCTAATGCTGAACGTTCCAGCCACACAACGTCTCTTGGATAAAAAGACTTTGTAGGCATTGTAAGTTTTGTTTGTCCCAAGTTCAGAAGTGCAATATGTAATTGATATATGTCTTTGCTGAGTGATTTATGTGTTTTGTTTCTTCTGTTGTTGCAGCCGGATAAGTCTTCTGGAACGATTAAAGAACAGCTTGCTGCTATAGCACCGGCTCTTGAACAACTGTGGAAACAGAAAGAGGAGAGAGTCAGAGAGTTCTCTGATGTGCAATCACAAATCCATCAGATATGTGGGGGGATTGCTGGCGGTTTGAGCAATTAGGTTCCAATAGTCTATGAGTCTGCTTTATGCCTTTATCACTGAAGAAACTAGATGATTTCAAGCGCCAACTCTAAAGGGTTCTAGAAAGAGAAGGTAAGAAACATTACTTGGGGCATCTCTGAGATATGGCGATAATATGTAACTAATATGCTTTGTATTGGCAGAGTGGCATGCTGCAAAAGGTGCTAGAGTTTGTGAGTGTTGTTCATCATCTATGTGATGTTCTTGGTTTGGATTTCTTAAGCATTGTCACAGAAATTCACCCGACCTTAGTCGAAGACACCGGTGTCCAGTCTAAAAGCATTAGCAATGAGACACTATCAAGGTTGGATAAAATTGTCTTAAATCTTAAGGATGATAAGAAGCAAAGACTTCAAAAGGTAAAGACAAATATCTCTGTTAACAACTATTTTCCTTTTGTTTATTTTCGTAACTGAAGAACTTTCAGCATTTGACTTCATATTCTGGACGAGACATATTTATTATCCTATAATGACGTGAACTTTGAACAAGCCTGTTACTGAATTAGTTCTTCTCCCTCACAATTCATTAGAAGTAGGACTCCAATTTACTGACATTTCAAAGTCAGGACTTGCAGTAGACTCCTGTTCTTTTCTCTGGTTTGATATATGTTAATTGGGGGTATCTAAATTGCAGCTATGGCAATATGGCTCTTTTCTATCATGGGCTGAATCAGACAGAGCTTGCTCTCTAGAACATGGGCCGTGCCTTGCTTTTGCTTGGCCTTTCATCTGGCCCTGATCATCTAGATGTTGCAGCCACATTTATAAATGTTGCCATGATGTATCAAGATATGGGTAAAATGGACACATGTCTACGCTATCCTCAAGATGCTTTGAAGAAAAATGAGACTTCTTGGTCCCACACATTTAGACTGCAGTATGTTACCACGCTCTTGCCATTGCGTGCAACAGTATGGGTTTATTCAAGCTCTCACAGCAGGTATTACAACTTCTGTAAGGCTTTGAATCCTCTATTTTGTCTCATATTCTGAAGCAACTGTTTTTTTGGTCAGCATGAGGAGAAAACCTACGAAATACTTGTCAAACAATTGGGAGAGGATGATTCCTGAACAAGACTCTCAAAACTGGATGAAGACTTTTGAGATGCGTGAGCTTCAGGTTCGTGCAACTACAATGACTGAGGGGGTACCTCTTTTATTCATGTATACATTCTATTTATGTTTCTCAAATTTCTGGTTTGGTTTTTCATCAGAAGAATGCATAAAAGCAGAAAGGGCAGGCAGTCAATCGGCCAACACGCAAAAGGTGCATCAAAATCTATATCTCAAGCCAAAATAACAGGAGTCTACATGCATATGCAAAGCAGAAACAGCTCCTAACCATGCATTGAAATTTATGTCAATCATGTTGCAGCAGACCAAACCGGGAATAAAGGAGTTCAATTATTTGAATAAGTATTTTTGTTCTGTTTCAGTAGTCTAGCAAGGACCGAGTTTTTAGGTCAATTAGTTATGGCGTTGGTGTCTTAGTTGTCCTAGTTTTAAGGATTTCAGTTAAACATTCGATACTCTGTAAAAGGCTATATATGCCGTTGATGTTTCAGTAATAATAATCAGAGTTTCCAAAATCCAATTCTATGAGTTTCATATTACAAGTTAGTATCAGAGCTTTGGAGAACTTTGAAAACAAAAGAACCCGCAGCTTCGCAAGTGAGGAGAGATGAGTAATGATAAAATGAAATTGCCCCAATTCGATGTGCATTGGGATCATTGGAGTGAGGTCATGGAAAACTTCTTTAGAGCGAGAGGTTTGTGGAGCCTGATAGAGATCGGATACGAGGAGCCAGCCACCACGATGGTGCTCACAGGTGAGCAAAGAGAGCAGCTCGACAATGCCAAGACGAATGACCACAAGGTGAAACACTATCTCTATCAATCGATTGATAGGGAGACGTTTGAGCAGATCTTGGACCGGAAAACTTCCAAAATCATATGGGAGTCTATGAAGAGGAAGTATGGTGGCAATGATCGAGTGAATAAGTCATTGTTACAGAAACTCATGAGAGATTTCAAGGTGTTGGAGATGAACGAATCTGAGACCATATAAGAGTATTTCAAGCGAGTTCTAGCCATCATGAATCAGATGAGAAGCAATGGAGAGGTGCTGGCCGATTCAAAAGCAGTGGAGAAAATTCTGAGAACTTTAACCGAAAAGTTCATGTATGTGGTGGTATCTATCGAAGAATCAAAAGATATCGAGAGCATTCCTCTGGATGAGTTGCAGAGTTCGTTGGCTGTACACGAACAAAAATTCAAAAAATCAGAAAACGAAGACGGAGGATCAAGTGTTGAAGGTGACTCACGGAGGAGGATCCGGGAACAGAGGAAGAGGCTATAATGGAAGAGGAAGAAGTCGTGGTCGAGGCAGAACATTCAACAGAAGCGCGGTGGAATGTTACAAGTGCCATCGTCTTTGACACTTTAAAAACAAATGTCCAAAGTGGGAGGAAGAAGCAAACTATGCTGATGAAGAGATGGTGTGGATGGCGTTTTTCGATGATGAAGAGATGAAAGAAGGATCTGAGATGGAGGTAGAAGAAACAACATAACTGTTGATGATGACGTACTCTGAAAATCAAGAAACTATGAGGAGAAAAGCTTGGTTTCTCGATTCAGGTTGCTCAAATCACATGAGCGGAGATCGCAACATGTTTTCAACAATGGATGAAGGCTTTAAACATTCGGTAAAGCTAGGAAATAACAAGAAGTGGAGGTCATTGGAAAGGGGAATGTGAAACTAAGCCTTAACAATGCAGCCTATGTGATTACCGATGTCTACTACGTGCCGGAACTCAGAAACAACCTTTTGAGTCTTGGACAGCTTCAAGAGAAGAATCTCTCGATCCTGATACAAAAAGGAGCGTGCAAGATTTATCACGATGAGAAGGGACTGTTAGCAGAGAGCAAGATGAGCACAAACTAAATATTTATTCTTTTTGATGAAACCAAAGAAGAAGCGAGAGAGCAACAACAATGTCTGCAAATAGTCTCAGAAAATATGAGTAGATTGTGGCATGAGCGGTATGGGCATCTCAGTCATAATGGGATGAGAACACTGCAGAGCAAAGGAATGGTTCGTGGTCTTCCAAAATTCGACACACAACAATTCACTTGCTCATATTTCTTAGTGGGAAAGCAAGCGAGGAAGCCCATTCCCAAGAAAAGCAAGTGGAGAGCCAAAGAAATCCTGGAGCTGATTGATTCTGATATTTGCGGTCCGATCAGTCCCACACATCCACCAGCGGTATGAAGTACATTCTATGCCTCATAGACGACCACATCAGGAAAGCTTGGGCATATTTGTTGAAGGAGAAGTCAGAAGCTTTCAACAAATTTAAAATGTTCAAATCGATGGTAGAAACTGAAACCGGGAAAATCATCAAAGGGCTGAGAACCGATCGAGGAGGAGAGTACACATCTAATGATTTCTCAGACTACTGCAAAGAGCATGGAATATGCAGACAACTGCCAACCGCCTACATATCTCAGCAAATGGCGTTGCAGAAAGGAAAAATCGCACCGTGATGAACATGGTCAGACCCATGCTCACAGCAAGAAAGATACCAAGGATCTTTTGGCCAGAAGCTGTAATCTGAACATTCTATGTTCTCAACAGATGTCCTACACTTGCTGTAAAAGATATCACACCACAAGAGGCATGGAATGGAGTCAAACCAACCATAGAACATTTCCGAGTTTGGGGAAGTCTTGCTCATGCTCACATCTCTGATGAGAAACGAGGGAAGCTTGATGACAAAAGTGCAGCCTGCGTATTGATTGGTTTTTCAGAGGAATCCAAAGCATACAAGTTGTACAACCCAAAGACAAAGAAGATGGTGAAAAGCAGGGACGTGGTGTTCGAAGAAACTAAAGGATGGGATTGGGAAGAAGATCAAAACACAAATATTGTGTTGACTTGGAAAGATGATGATGGAACGTGGGAGGAGAGTGAAGACGAGAATTATATTGGGGAAGATTCAAGTATTGAATCAGAGGAAATTATTGAAGAAGAAGAAGAAGCTCCAAACGATCAAACTGATGAAATAAGGGAGGGAATAAGAACAACAAGACTGCCACAGTAACTCAGTGATTACGTTACTGGAAACGACATTGATGAAGAAGACGAAGTAAACATATTGGAAATCAATTCCGCTGCCCAACAACGTTCGAAGAAGTAGAAAAACTCTTGAAGTGGAGAGAAGCCATGAACGAGGAGATGACATCGATTGAGAGGAATCAAACATGGGAACTCTCAAAACTACTGGTTGGAGCAAAGTGTATCGGAGTGAAATGGATATATAAAACAAAGCTCAACGAGCATGGAGATGTAAGAAAGTATAAAGCAAGGTTGGTGGCGAAAGGATACTCCCAAGAACACAGAGTCGATTATACGGAGGTATATGCTCCTGTTGCTCGAATGGATACTATCAGAACTATCATTGCTACATCAGCTTGGGAAGCATGGGTTATCTATCAACTAGATGTAAAATCCGCCTTTCTTCATGGAGTCCTTGAAGAAGATATATACGTACAACAACCTAAAGGTTTTGTAGCAGAAGGACATGAAGACAAAGTCTACAAACTTCACAAGGCTTTGTATGGATTAAAACAAGCCCTAAGAGCCTGGTTCAGCAGAATTGAAGATTATTTCATCAGGGAGGGTTTTGTGAAATCTCAGAATGAAGAGACTTTGTTTCTGAAAACGAACGACAAAGGCAAGTTTCTACTCGTGAGTGTGTACGTGGATGATTTGATTTACACAGGAGATGATGACACAATGATGAAGGAATTCAAATCATCGATGCAAAGGGAGTTCAACATGACCGATCTTGGAAAAATGAGGTATTTTCTCGGAATTGAAGTGTTACAAACCTCTCAAGGAATTCATGTATCCCAATCGAAGTATGCTTTGGAAGTGTTGAAGCGATTTGAGATGGAAAATTGCAATTCAGTTTGCAATCCGATGGTGCCTGGGTGAAAGATCGATATGGATGAGAAAGGAGAGCTAGTAGATGAGACTTTCTACAAGAATATAATTGGGAGTCTAATGTATATCACTACCACACGACCAAATATACAATTTTCTGTAAGTCTTCTCAGCCGCTATATGGCTAAGCCAACGAAATTGTATTTACAAGCGGCTAAGAGATTCTTAAGGTATCTTAGAGGAACGTTTGATTATGGTATCTGGTATAAGAGAGGTGGAGTTGGTGAGTTGGCTGTCTATACAGACAGTGATTTTGCAGGAGACGTTGACAGTCGGAAAAGCACCACAGGTTACACTTTTCTTCTAAATGATGCATCAGTGGCTTGGTGTTCAAAGAAACAACCGATCGTTACTCTTTCCACAACCGAAGCAAAATATGTTGTTGCATCTGTTTGTGCGTGTCAAACTGTCTGGTTTAGAAGAATATTGGAAGAGCTGAAGTATGTTGTTAATAAAAGGACTGTCATCTTGTATGACAACACCTCAACTATCAAGCTATCCAAGAATCCTTTTTTTCATGGGAGGTGCAAGCATATTGGTGTTCGTTTTCATTTTCTTCGAGATTTGGTGAATGATGTATTCATTTCTCTTGAGCATTGCGAGTCAAAGGCACAAATGGCCGACATTCTCACTAAGCCGTTGAAGCGTGAAGTGTTCGAAGGTCTAAGGAGCAAGCTTGGAGTTTGTTCTGCTGGTGTTAAGCTAAGCTTGATGAACCAAGCTTAGTTTAGGGAGGGTTTGTTGCAGCAGACCAAACCGAGAATAAAGGAGTTCAGTTATTTGAATAAGTATTTGTGTTCTGTTTCAGTAGTCTAGCAAGGACCGAGTCTTTAGGTCAATTAGTTATGGCGTTGGTGTCTTAGTTGTCCTAGTTTTAAGGATTTCAGTTAAGCATTCAATACTCTGTAAAAGGCTATATATGCCGTTGATGTTTCAGTAATAATAATCAGAGTTTCCAAAATCCAATTCTTTGAGTTTCATATTACAAATCAGCAACACAATATGCTACTCTGCATCCCAATGTATATCCCAAGCAGAAACAAAGTAAACTGCAATAGCGTAACAATACTAGCAGAAACAGAGTCCAAAATGCATTCGAGTAACAATCCAAGAAAAATGAGATGAGGAGGGTAAGAAAGAGAGAAGAAATAAATCCAACAAAACAAGTAGCAATGTATTTTGGAGAGGAGAACTATTTACTAAACCAGTTTTGCTAAATTGGAAAGATGGTGAGGAAATGTATATGTAGATGGGAACCAAAACAAAACAAATTGTGCGACATAAAATTAATTGAGAGAAAATGTTCTCCCAAAATATTTTTTAAAAAATGGGAAGGAAAACCTTGAAGAGAAAGATGAACACAGTCACAAATGAACGGGCCTTAAAAGCTTGTTAGTGTTACTAACATATCGTAAAACTTAATGATCAAATATCACATCTCCACAACATCTACGCTACGACAGGAAACCAAACATGGTAAAAACTCAACAAGGTTATTTAGTTGAGGGAGGCCACACTTATGCCCTTCATATGTTAACTCAACACGAGGCTATCTCCTACACGAAACATGTTTCGTTTTAAGTACATTCTGTCCAATTTACTATCAAAATTTTAAATAACACCAGAAAAAAACAAGAATGGAAATCAACAAGTTCTACCAATAACTTTAGGAATACAAGCTACATACCTAAATTAAAAAAAAATATGGGTAAGGTATGTTAATACACATATTTAGCTCCGACAAAATTAATAACAAAAACAAAAAACTTAACAAATATTTCCCAACCAATGACAACGATACATAATACATTACAACTGATACAAATACATATCCACTAGAAAATGCAACTACACTTCCGCGAATGCGCGGGGGTACAACACCTAGTTATTCCTAATAAAGAAGATGAATGAGACTCTCACAGGTCTTAAAATCTAAAATTATAAGCAGATAATTACGACAGAGAATCTCTTAAATTTTGGCTATTACAAAATGAATTAACTGCTAACTTATACAGAAACATATGCCCGCATATCGACATGGAGAGGTTGTAATTGTATGTACACAGTTACAAGTACGCAGAGGTTAAGGTGGTCCTCTAGCGAGCAAATGATGATGTAATGTAGCAGTGATAAGAAGGTCCAAAGAAAGAAAGAAAAAGTTACTCATCTTTGGATACTTTGATTGGCCGTTTTTCAAATCCTCCATTGGCTCTATTTTTTTTTTTTTTTTTTGAATGAATATTAAATTTATTCATAAAAAATTGTTGGTACAACATGTGTAACGTGAATCATAAATTAGGAAAATCTATACACATTAATCTAAACTCTTGTGCTAAACAAAACCAAAAGGAGGTTCACATACTTCTTATTCCCTGTGGAAACCAAGATGCTGAGCTTGTTCCTAACAGTCTTGTCAATTAGCTTGTGGAGCTTCTCTTCTAGTATCGTTTTACCTCTGTGACGACGATTGTTTCTTTCTCTAGACAACATGAACTGTTGCTTGGAGAGCATATCTGAGCAGGAAACTGACTTGAGAGTCCATTGTAGATGCCGAGATCATGTCCACCGTAAGCTACCATTCACAAGCGTAGTTCTGCAGGAGACCACTAGTTAATTTGCGCCAATTTTTCTCCGTGTAAAGGCACTCGAAGAACATATGATCTCGTGTTTTATTTGCATATTGATAGAATGTGCAGCTGATATCCATTCATGCATTCAATTTTTCCATCCTATCACCGGTTTATAGCTTGTTTAAGGTCTCAAGCCAGGTGATGAATGCAAATTTTGGAGTGTTCTGCGCAAACCAGATTCTCTTGTACCAATTACAATGAGGTTTTTCTGGTCGTAGGAGATCTCTGGTCTCCTTTTTAGAGAACTCGTGGTTGTAGTTTGCCTTCCCTTTCTACAGCAATCGATCAGCCACGTTTTGCCTCAGTGATTCCTTTGCTTTGATAATCTCGTCTTCAACAAGATTTAGAGCTGCAACACGATGTCGACGTCACCTGTGGTGATTCAGTACATCACCGACTATGGCTGTGTTTTGAATTCCCAGATCAATGCATTCTCGAGCTCCATGAATGTTTGAGAGAACTCCGAAATTTGACCAATTATCATGCCAAAATGATGTGTTTTGTCCATCATTGATCTCCTTTTTACAGAAAGTCTTCGCAACATTCCTAAGTTTAGGATCTTACGCCACATCCATGATCCCTGGTTCCCACACTTAAGTTCCCAAAAAGACTTCTTCTTCAACAGATAAGTGCTTACCCAATTACCCCCAAAGAGATGTTGTCGAGAACATGCGTCATATAAGTTTCAGACCACACACTAAGTTAGTTACCTTGAGTGTTTGCAGACCCAGACCTCCCTCTTCCTGGGCTTGCACACCTCACTCCAGGCAACCTTAGATTTTGTTGTTTTAGCTCAGGTCCCGACCACAAGGAAGCTGAGCGGAGTTTTTCGATTTCTTTCATACAAGCTCCCGGAACCCTGTAAGCAGAAGACCAGAAATTTGTAATGCTCACAAGGACATATTTAATCAGCTGAAGACGACATGCGAAAGACAGTGCCCGAGTGGTCCATGTGCTGATTTGTGATCGAATTTTCTCTACAAGCGGGATATAATCATGCTTCGTCATTCCTTTTGTCATGAGGGGCAGTCCAAGATACCGGACCGGGAGTGCACCTGCTTCGAAAGGAAAATTCAAGATAATGTTTTCCTTTGTATCCTCCGCTATCCCTGCCATATACACCGTAGATTTCTCCAAACTGATTTTTAGGCTAGAGGAGTGTGCAAATTCATTAAAAACACCAATTATTCCCTCAATCGATCGTTTAGTCCCTTCAACAAAAACCATGAGATCATCCCCGAAGCATAGATGCGTTAACGAGAGATTTTACACTTTGGATGAAACCCGAAGTGCCTTTCTCTTGCAGCCTTGTCTAGTTGGTATGAAAGAACATTCATACAGATGACAAACAAGTACGGTGAGAGAGAACACCCCTGCCGTAGCCCCCTTGCACTCTGAAAATACCCAGCCAACTCCTCGCTAACTTGGACCGAAAAACTTGCTGTAGCTGTGAGACGTAAAGACGGATCCAATGTATCACCTTTTTTGGAAACCCCATAGCTGTGAGAGTGTTAAAAAGAAATGGCCATTAGACTGAGTCGAATGCTTTTGAATTATCGATCTTCATTGCACATCTTGGAGACACCGTGGTATTGATCTTTAACCAGTTCGGTTGCTAGTAACACATTCTCCATTAACAAACGTCCTTTTACAAACGCTGATTGGTTGAAGGTTATAACCTTGGGAAAGATATTCTTGAGGCGGTTTGTAATTATCTTAGAGACCACTTAGTATATTACGTTACAACATGCAATGGGTCGGTAATTCCGCATAGTCTTAGCTTCAATCTTCTTTGGAATTAAAGCAAGGATGGTAGAGTTTATACCATTGGCTCTATTCTCAAGTGAATAAGGCAAGTAAGTGTATTTACTTCCACATGACAAAGAATGGCTGCGAGAAATTGTATTTACTTCCATAGAGTTGGTTGTGAACATCATCGTAAGCAAGAATTATTACTGAAGAAGATGTGAAATGGATTTCCCATAATCGTGTAGCAAATCAAAAAGAATTTCTTTTACATTTCCATAGATGGTCTATCAATTAGGGTGGCTTGCATGTAATGTATCTTTTATGTTTTTTTTCTTGCAATCTTGTCTCTTTTGAAAAGTTTGTGCAATCTTATATCTTTTTGTGTTGATTTTACATGTTAAAAGACAATTTTATCTTTCATAGATAGAGGGCAAAAGGAAAAATGTCGCAGTGGATACGTCTCTCATCCACCCAAAACTATCCATTCTTTTTTTTATTATTATTTTTCCTTCTCTTTTCCTCTTTATTCTCTTTCTTACTTTTAACATTTTTTTCACCACTTGTTTTCTTAACGGTTGATAGGATGCAATATGTGAGGATTCTATCCACAAAGACCGCCGGAATGGAGATAAAATCGGTCGATGTACCGGAATTCGAAGAAAAAAAAAAATTCGGACTTGATACGGAAATTGCGAATGGACAGTTGAGACTGTTGTCCACAATATCCATCCATGTGGATACTACAACGATCATATCATATGCATGATGCTTACCATGAGTAAGAAGTAGCCAATCAAAAATGTGTTTTTTGGATGGATAGTGGTATACACCTACTCTGTGTCCACAAATTCACAATCATGTGAACTCTTAACCAACTTCTATCCATGAGATATGTACTTTGTACCCATAGTAAGCATCTTGTATGTGATATGGTCGTGGTAGTATCCACGTGGATGGAGATTGTGGATATCTAGTCTAATATGTCCATTCACACTTTCCGTATTAAGTCCGACTTTTTTTTTTTGAATTCCGGTACATCGGACTATTTTATCTCCATTCCGGTGGTCTATGTTGTCAAAATCATCAACTCCGCTATCCTATCCTCCGTCAAAAAATAAGGGGTGAAAAGTAAGTCATAAAGTAAGAAAGAGAATGTAAGAGAAAAAAAGAAAAGAAAAATATAATAATAAAATCGGATGGATAGAAGGACTAACATGGATAACTTGTGTGATTAACTATTCATCACAAGAAGACAAAAGTAATGGTTAAAATGGACATTTTGACGTCTTGAAAACTATGAAAGATACAAAAACTGCAAACACTTTTTATAAGATACAACTTTGCTATTAATGTTTCAAAAAGATACAATGGATGCAATTAACTCCTATCAATTACATATAAATTAACGATCTCTTTCACCCTAACGTTAAATATAAATTAACTCAAATATTTTCTAAACATTTGAACAACTTATAATTGATATATCTTTGTTATATATATATAGATCTTGCTTCTTCGTATATTTTGTTTATGGTTTTTTTTTTTTTGGGTCCAAATTATGGTTTTAGTTTCTTTAATAGATTTTAACCATAAAAAATTTAGTGGTTTATGTATAGATGTCTTATGTTTATAATAATTAAATCTTATATTTTAGACCAATATTCTAATTTCTATTTATGGCCACATCCCTCAAATTGATGAGCAAGCCTCCCCTTGCATGAGACTGAAAGAAGCGGTAGCATGATAACAAAAGGTTAAGGACCATTGGTTTTTCGTCACTTTTGGCTTAGCCACGTCTAGTTGATTTAAAGGGTTTTATTTTCCTTATTTTCCTTCTCCGTCACGGTTGTGAAAGGCAAAATTTCCCGGCCTTTTGGTTACGGTATTTTCAAAAAAGGCATTTGCCTTGTTCGTGCTTATTCACATTCCTACTACTGGTGCTCCACTCTTTCCTTTTTCTCAAAAGCTTTCCATTCCTTCTCCTCGTGCTCATCAAGGTTTGATAGAAAATAGTAAGACCAGAATCAAAGACTAATTACGTTCCCAAAATCACTCCATCCTCTACTCTCAACCCTATGGCAAAAGAAGGCGGAGCACCTGTTCTCGGGTGTACTCATTTTTGTGCTTCACAAGTGCTTCCGACCATGGCGGAAAACCTTCACAGCGCTCTTCGATCAATGACAATCATTGACGATGACCCTATAGTGCTACCGGACAGTCCTGAATTCAGAGTGGTGGATGAGAACGCGAATAGCCTTTTGGGAAGACTCCTCAATCCGGAATGTCAGACAATGGCCCGAATGATTGAGTATATGCCTACGGCATGGCGCATTTATGATTGGGTAAGAGGCATAGCACTATCCCGAGACAGATTTCAATTTGTTTTTCAAAGAGAGGAAGATCTTGAGAGAGTCCTCAAGGACATGCCTTAGTCATACAACAGATGGACGATGTTGTTGGAAAGATTGTCTCCCACTATCCCGAAAGACTTTCTGACGATGACGGAGATATGGGTTCGGATCAGGCATATTCCGATGAACCACTATACGATCGAGACGATGAATACCCTCGCTTCTAAAGTCGTACTTATGGAGGAAATTGCATGCGACCCCAAAGCATTGCATGTTAAAGATTACATTAGAGCCCATGTGACATTCAACGTAGACAACCCAGCAACCGCAGCCAAACATCTCATCCTTCCTACTGGGGAAGTTGTGATCATCGAATATGTGTATGAGAAAAATCACAAACGTTGCTTCAACTGTCTGAGATTAACCCATGAAAAGCTTGTTTGTCCGTGGCTGAAAAGGGCAAATCCAGTAACACATCTGATACATGGACCAAGCCTCCACCGATCAATGCTGGAGAGTCGTCAAGAGCTCAGTCTCAGCCAAAATAAATGCTGGATGTACCACCAGGATTCCCTCCAATGTTCCCTGAACTTTCTAAAGAGGATCAGCAACATGCAATCTTGTATGTCTCGCACGCTAATGAAACAAAGAGAAAGGCGAGAATACAACGTATGAAACAATCAATCGACGAAGCTAAAGCAAATCTCTCTGTCAAACTCCTGAAAATCACTAATGACCTAGACAAAAAGAAAGGCCATGTGTTTGACTATAACACAATGGCGAGACGATTACAATGACCTAAATGCAATGCGAATCAGACGGTCTCAGATCCTGTTGCTGCTGATTCCACGGAGTCTAGTTCTCCTACGGCCAGTGCTGCTTCTTCTTTCCAAGTATTGAGTCTACGGGTTTCAGAATGGGGGCTGCAAAGCCATCTTCTGCCGGTACTCTTGGTCAAGGAAAGAAAAGCAGGAAGAGACCACCTTCGTGGAAAAGGAAAATAAGAGCTGCTGCTACTGGTGCTACCTCCATCAATGCATGCAACTCAGATGATCCTCTAGTTTCAGAACACTCATCGAAGCGAAAAGCTGCCGATCCTCAGCCTTCCTCGAACACCAAGGGATCCAAAAAACAAAACCATACGGTGGCTTCCGATTTGAAGCCGCTGCAGCCCCAATGAGTGTAATGAGCTGGAACTGTCAAGGAGCTGGAAGCACTGAGATAGTTCAACACATACAGGAGATGCGTAAAAAATATTTTCTGGATGTAATGTTCCTTATTGAAACAAAGCAAAAGTTTGGTTATATGAAAAAATTACAAGAAAATCTTGGATATGATGAGTTAGTGACTGTTGAACCTGAAGGGTTAAGTGGTGGATTAACTGTTAAGTGGAAGAAGAGTTACGAGATAGTGGTTGTGTCGAAAAACAAGAGACTTGTCAATTTATAAGTGAATTTAGGCAGGCTGTCCTTCTTCATCACATGTGTCTATAGGGATCCTGTTAGGGACAAGAGACAACATGTATGGAACCAAATCACTCAGATTGGTTTAAGGAGAAACGAGGCTTGGATGCTTATAGGAGATTTCAACGAACTCCTTAGCAATGAAGAGAAACCTGGTGGAGTAGTCAGACCAGAATCATCCTTTTTGAATTTCCGGAACATGAAAGAAAACTGTAAACTCAAAGAGCCTCCATACATGGGAAACTTCCTGTCGTGGGAAGAGTGGAGAGACAAGGTTTGGGTACAATGTCGATTGGATAGGAGTTTTGGGAATGACGAATGGTTAACTTTGTTCCCACAGGCAAAGCTTGAGAATCTGGATCTTTGGGCATCTGATCACAGACCTCTACTGTTCAGCTTTGCATGGGAATAGGAAGTTAAAGAACGAGGAATATTTTTCTTTGACAAGTGTATACTTGCTCAGCCGGGTATAGCAGAAGCAGTACAAGCGGGTTGGACCTCCGGTAGCCAGAACAGACACACCTCTCTCAGGGAAAAAATCTCCCAATGTCGGAAAGAGTTGTTGAAATTTAAGAAGTCTACTCTCTTAAAATCTTTTGACCGTATCACCAGCCTGCGTACCTTGCTGGAACAGGAAATCACGAAGCAATTCTCTAATGTTGCGATGATGAAACGGTATAAAACAGACCTTGCTAGAGCATACAAGGACGAGGAACTCTTCTGGAGGCAAAGATTAAAAGAGCAATGGTTAAAGGCAGGAGACAAGAACACACCGTTCTTCCAAAATAGTGTGAAGGGTCGGAAAATTCAGAACAAAGGTTTAATGCTCAAAGATGTCCATGGTGCTGAAAATTTCTCCGAGGGTGGACTACTTCAGAGAATTATTCATGAGTACCAATCCTTGCGACATGGAGACACTCTTTGAAGGTTTTAGTGGTCGGGTAACAGAGGTGATGAACACCCACATCACACGACCTATATCACATGAGGAGATCAAGAACGCAGCGTTCATGATATATCATGGTTTTTACCGGTTTTATGCCATGATATAAGTCTGTTTTAGTGTCTTTTGGTGTTCTTTTAGAGTCCTTTGCAGGTTTTATTAGGTACACATACGTTTGGAGCAAAAGTGGAGATTATGGAGCTAATTGGAGAACTTTGGAGATTTGACCCGAGAGGTTGTGTTCAATGTCTGGATTTGATGACTGCGTCGATCGTTGCACACCTGCATCGATCGATGCATAACGTGTTGAGCCAGACTCTCGGCGGTTTAATGAAGTATGCCAATATTGCAGAAGATGCCCAGAAGTTCCAGATATTTACATAGAAGCCCCAAGTCGTGTTTTAGCTATTTAATTAGGTTTTTAGCTTCAGTTTTAATTACGCTATCATAACTAAGAGCAGAGAGTTTTTAGAGCTTTTGGGCCTGATCTGATCATGTACTACATTCGTTTTGGAGAAGTTTTCGAACCCCTTTTATATTCTAATCTCTTTTATGATTTCTATTAATTCATTGATTATGTTTACATTATCTATGTCTGAGTAGTTTCATAGTTAGGTTTAGGGTTTCTCATAGGGATTTCATGACTTGCTAGATATAATTAATTCAGTTAAGGATTCACATCAATAGATGTTCTTCAAACTAAATTGTGTTTAATGCTAGTTCTAACCTGATCAATTAGAATCTAGATCTTAGGTTGCTAAATACGACACGACAGTGTGGTTTAGAATCTGAACTATTTAGGTTGAGCAATTTAATTACTCGCAAAGGAATTTGGTTTAATTAGATTGTGAACATATCAAACTTGGAATTAAAGCTGGTTTAATCTGTTAGTAATTGCAAAGGAATTTGGATTGCTGCACTTAGACTTAGGGAATTCTCGCAAAGGAATTTGGTTAATTCTATATCTGTGTTTTGAGTTCTAGAACTGAGTTTAATTAGATCATGACTGATTGATTTATCTGCTTGTCTGATTTCCTGAGAACGCCCTAGACTTAGCGCCCATAGTTTATTGCTTTCAAACAACAACCTGCTACATGTTTACTTTCTCGCTTGCTTTTTAATTAAATAAATACAATTTGCTTCTTGTTTTCTCCTAGTTTTAATCTCTTTAAGTTCTTGATTCTATCGTTGCCTAGAGTCCTCGTGGATTCGATCCCTAAGTACTACAATTGATATACTGTGCACTTGCAGTTAGTATAGGGTAAAACTGGAGACCTATCAAGTTTTTGGCGCCGTTGCCGGGGACTCTTAGAGTCTTCGATAGCTTCGAACTTAGGGTTTTTACTAGGATTTTTGTTTTTATTTTTGTTTACTGATTTTTTTATTTTTCTCTGTCGCAGGTTTCGAAATCGCATAGCATCGACCGTTGCACTTCTTGTGTCGATCGACACTAGGCGATTGGAGTTGAATCGATCGTTGCACTGTTAGCATCGATCGTTGCTTGGCGATTACAGACGGTTTATGCAGACGCGTGATACCAGAAGTAATCCGAACACTAATCACGTAAACCTCCAACTTGAAGAGCTTGCTAGACTAGAGAGGACTAACAGAAGAGTTCAAAGAGAAAGGATGGTTGTTGAACGTGTGATCATATTGCATGATGCTCAAGGTACCCTCAGGGACCGACACAACAATCCTTACAATGCTGCTGGAGAACCGATAGATGCTGAAGGGAATGTTATCCCTGATCCTCCTGAGCAGCCGCAGAAGGAGCAAAACCAAGGCCAAGGACAGGCCCAAGGTAGACAGATGGTTGTCCATGAGAGGACTTTAGCTGACTATAACCGTCCGGATGAGTTTCATGCTAACCGGTCAGCTCTTGTGCTCCCTGAATTTGAGAGGAATGATTTTGAAATCAAAACCGTCTACTACTCTCTCCTGAGGCAGAAAGCCTTCCATGGCTCTCCAAGTGAGCAGCCGATGGATCACATAGATGAGTTTGAGGGCATAGTCACTGGAATAAAGTACGATGGAGTTAACCAGGACTATCTGTTCCTCAAGCTTTTCCCCTACTCTCTGGCTGGCGATGCTGCAGCCTGGCTGAAACAACTTCCATCTGGGACGTTTGTTACTTGGGCAGCCCTGAAGAGTGAGTTCCTGCGTCATTTCTATGATGATGCTCGCTCAGACCAGTCTAGGCAGGACATTCTCACCTTCACCCAAGGTCCTATGACTGCCCGCACCATGGATTCACTGAGGTAACACTTTTAGGCATCTTCTTTAGAGGAATAGATCTTACATATCAGACTGCGCTGGACAATTCTAGCAATGCCAACTTTAACACTAGGACTCCTGCTCAAGCTAAGCAGTTGATAGACAATCTGGTAAGCAGTAATAGCTGCAAGACCACTGATGAGAGAAGGAATAAGTCCGGTGGGAAGATGGAGAATTCTGAGATAGCTGATATTAGATCTAAGTTGGACACAGTTTTGCAATCTTCTAGCTCGGAAGAAAGCTGTCCACTTTGCTCAAGATGTTGAGATGATCAATGATGAAGAAGAAGAGTAGGAAGAGGATTTGAATTACATCGGAGGATCTGGTTTCCAAGTAAACAGGTTTGGTAATCAGTCTGGTAACAGGTTCTTCAATGGAGGACAGAAGAGTGCTTTCAACATCAACCAAAACTCTTATGGGTTTGGACAGACTAGTGGATTTCAGAAGCCTTTCCAGCAAGGTAATCAGAGAACATATGGATCCTCCTCTTACCAAGCACCTCCTGTAGCTAATACTCATGAGAGTAAGATGGAGGCTATGTTGGAACAGCTGCTGGAAGGACAGACCAAGATTGATGTGGACTGCAACAAGAAGTTGGATGCTGTTTATGGGGATCTAAATGGGAAGTTTGAGTCTCTGAACACTCATGTGAAGCAATTGGACACTCAGGTGAGCCAAATTTCAAACTCCATCAAAGGGAAAGGTGTTGTAGACACCCATATTAAGGCCTGGTCAGTGTACGTTGATGATGGATCACATCTAGGTGAAAGATTTGAGCTAAGTACAGCTGAAGTGGTAGAGGAAGGTGAAATTTTGGATTTTGAGGAAAATCTCTCGGGTAGAATCTGTGAAAATTTGACTGCATCGATCGATGCACCCTTAGCATCGATCGTTGCAAGGCGTAGACAGACAGATTTGCAGGAGTCTTATGACATTGATGCAGATTCAGAGCTTAACCGCTTATTCCCTGGGGTGTCTGAGATAACCCAACATGAGATTTATGCACAATCTATTCGCTTATATCCTAAGGTATCTGAAGTGATTCAACAATAGATTGATGAGCTTAAAGAGCTAGAGAAGATTGGTGAAGAGTTGGAAGAAATTCCACCGTCTAATGATCCACATTATCACCCTTGTGTGCAGAAATATTTGGGTAAGATGCTGCCTTTGGATGAAGAGCTGAAGGATTGGGTTATAGTTGTTCCTCAGCATATAAGTGATGTGCTATTGACCAAGGTTCCTAAGAAGCTACATGATCCTAGGATTTTTGTGCTAAGTTGTTCTATCTTCGAAGATGGTTTTAAGCGCTCTCTTTGTGATTTAGGAGCTGCTGGAAGTCTTATGCCATACTCTGTGGCAGAGAAGCTGGGTATGATGGATTTTAGACCCACTAGGACCTCTCTTGTCCTAGCAGATCAGTCGATAAGGATTCCGGAAGGAGTTCTTGAGGACATTCCGGTGAGAGTTGGAAACTACTTGGTTCCAACAGATTTCTTAGTTCTTAAGTACCACAGTGAGCAGGATGATGCTTTGATATTGGGTATACCATTCCTGGCTACAGCTGGAGCAGTAATAGATGTGAGACACAGTCTGATAGATATCCATCTGGGAGATGAGCCGCTGCATTTTGAGATGGACAAGCTGCGCAAGCCATTGATTGATGGGCAGACCTTCACCATTATGGATGGAGATGAAGAGCATTCAAGTCACACTACGGTTTTGGATCCTGGGGAGCAGTTTACTCCTTCTTTTCTTGGACAAGTTCATTCTGATACAGCTTACTCTCCGCCTTGGATGAGGAGACTTGCACAGAGACAATCAAAGTCTCTGTCAGGATCTCACGGTGCCTGATTCTTGTTCGTCCGGTCAAGCTAATGACCTTAAACAAGCGCTGAGTGGGAGGCAACCCACTGTTAGGTTTTAGTGCTTTTCTTTTTGATTTTTGGTGTTTTTGTTAGGAACTTACGTTTTGATTTTGTTTTGCTAAGTTTTTAGATACAGAACTCGAGTCTGGAGATGTGTGACGATCGATGCACTTGTGCAACGGTCGTTGCAAGGAGATTTTGACGAAGGGATGGGATCGCATTGTGACGATCGTTGCTGTCCTGTGCAACGGTCGTTGCATTTGGTTTAAATTGCAAAATTAAGGTACGTTGAGCTAAACCGGAATCGACCCGGTTCACAAGCGACGATCGTTGCTCATCTGCAACGGTCGTTGCACCCACGATCGAGGTAAGTACCTTAAACCCTTTTCTCCTCTTTTCTTCTCCAGTTCGCCGTCCGTACAACCGAGACCCCTATTGCCTAATTCTCTCATTTCTTCATCATTCTTGTTGATTCAAAGTGCTATTCTACTTGTTTTACTTGCTCTATCTAGTCCTCTAACCTATTTAAGGCGAATCCAAGGTAATGTACCTCATTTTCATGATTTTCGGATTCAATTTTAGGGTTTTTGGAATTAAGAGATTTTGGTTTGAGAATGATGATTCCGTGCTATAATTAGCTTGATTTAGGTCGATTCGTGATGAATGCATGCTGTTCATGGGTTTGATTAACAATTTTAGGCACAAATTGAGGATTGCTTATCGGCTGTGAAATCGCCTAGCAACGGTCGTTGCACTTGTGCAACGGTCGTTGCTCTACGATTTCACAGGGAGATTTATGCTGTGACTTACATGTTTAATTATTTTTCTTGCAGATGCCTCCTAGACCGTCTCGCAAACGCAGAGCCACCGCCGCAACTGCTACAACACATCATGCTCCACCACCAGAGTGGTTCCATCGAGAATCACCGCACCCTGAGGATTATGTGAGAGTTGGTCCGGCAATAGCACTACCTTGGCCCCGAGCAGATATGACAGAGATCCAGTCAGATAGAAAGTGTCCAAATAACATCGCTGAGCTCCTTAAGACTGCTGAGTTCACAAAGCGGCCATTGCTTGAGCAGTGGGACGAGTATGACACATTGTTGTACAATGGTTGGTGTGGCATGACGCTTAAGCCAACCAAGTTTGCAGATTACTCGACTTGCAGGAGTCTGGGGATAGAGATCAGGTTCTTGCACTGTGTAGGGGCATTGGTCTGGGGACAATGCCAATGCAGCCTTATGAGATGTACCCAGAGTTGGTAAGACAGCTGCTCGCCACCTGCAGAGTGATATACCCTACATCAGACAACAGGAAGGCTTCAGGAGGTTTCTTTACCTTCATGTGCTTAGGAGCCAGGTATCGGATTCCCCTTCTCGATATCTGCAGGATTTACGGATTCAGCACTAAGCCGCAGCGCATTGCCATGTTACTTGAGTGGGACGTGGATGAGGCTCAGTATTTCTGGGAGTGTATCGGCACTGGTCGGTACAACTCGAGGACCACACCGGTGATTCAGGTTAGGCATCCGGTTCTTAGATACGTCTTGCGCATCTTGGGATCTACTCTGTTGTGCAAGTTTGAGGCCAACAAGATGCGTAAGAACGAGATGGAGATGATGTTTGTTGGGCTGAGGGACCAGTTTGAGGATACAGTTCTGAGAGATCCCACTAAGGGACTCAACTTGGGAGCTGTTTTTGCTGATCATCTATGCGAGCTGCAGAAGAAGCCATTTGATGGCGTGGGCACTGAGAGAGTATGGAGTCTGCTTACTCTCATTTTCAGACATTGCAGGATTCCCTTAGAGGGAACGGAGCGTAATGACAGCTTGGAGTTCCTTGATTTCAGCCATCTGCAGAGTGCTACGTGGCTGAAGGAGGGACGAGTATGGGTCTACTACGACCCTGCCACGGTGAAGTGTGGTGTGGATCTTCCTGCTCCTGGTCTTACACAGATTGATACGCTGGATGCCTTGAGGTTTCAGCCTCCTGAGAGTGAGCAGCGCAGAGTCCCTTCTATGGCTCATCCGCTGGGAGAGCCTTCTACACGAGCTTCTACCTCCTCTGCACCTATGCCTGCACCTGCTGCCCCTGTCGATGACGTTGGACCTTTTCCCGAGCCTACGATGCCTTATGGTGATATGTCTGAGGCAGAGTGGAGAGAGCGTTCAGATGGTATTCTACGGGTCATCTGGAACTTCATGCGTACCTGCACATGCAGGAGACAACCACAGATACACCACCCAAGACCTTCACGACGCAGGCGACGCTCTCCGACTCCAGGATCTTCGAGTGGTACTGATCGTATCGATGGGATGGAGGATGAGTGATTGGCATATCTATACATTCAGTTCTGTATTCTCTTATTTTTCTTTTGTATTTTCTTTTGACTTTCTTAGGATGTTTATGTTTGGATGTTGTGTTTGCTTTTAGACTACTAGTTGCTTTGATTTTGCCTGTTTTCAGTGTTTTTCAGCTTGCAGGTTCGGAAATTTGGATTTTCTTACGGACTAACCTGCTAACTTGCTGACTGATCCGACAAATCGCAGTGCGTCTATCGACACAACCTGTGTCGATCGTCACAACACGAAAGAAATCGCATTGCTGTGATCGTTGCGGTCCTGAGCAACGATCGACACACGATGAAAAATCGCCTAGCAACGGTCGATGCATTTATGCAACGATCGATGCATGTGCGACAGAGGTAAAAATCAAACAGAACTCAACACATCCATAACATTTTTCTTTTATTTTACCAACCCTTCACTTGACACTACTGGGGAGAGTGTGTCTTAAGTGTGGGGGAGGTGCTACTGACTTTAGCTTTCTGTTTTCTTAGAGTAAGTCCAGTTTTCAAAAAAATTTGTTTCATTGAGTCAAAACCAGTTTAAGTAAGAAATAATGAATTTTGGAGGAGTTTAACAGTATCTTGCAGGAACTTAAGTAACCATTGGGATGAAGGTACATGATCTATCTATGACTATTAGAAACCCATCACAGATCAACCTACTGAGAACACCCACATCACTTCAGGTATCAAAGGATCCTTTTACTGACTTCACCTTAATACTGACTTAATTTTCTCACCTAAGGGCTTGGTATACCTTGTGTCGGATTCCCTTGTTAGTTATGACACAACCTGTAAACCTGTCCTATTTGGTTCCTTTCTCCCCTTCCATAAAAAAAGAAAAAAAGAATGATAAACTGAGGATGAGTTAGTAACTCCGAAGTGGTCTCTGGGAGTGGTAGCTACAACTATCATATCCTGTGCATCCATGGAATGTGTCCAAAGTACACCCCTTAACGGGAAGAGCACTGATAAAAAAAAAAATGATACCCAATAGGGAAAAATCAGAATGCTAAGGAAGGGAAAAGAGAAGTAAGGGACTAGAGAAAGATAGTATGGTGGTCTAGAGCTGGCAAGGTAAGAGTCCATGTGCCTTCGATCGATACACCTTAGGTGAGACCGTACTTAAATACTTGCAGAAGTCAGTAGGGAGAATTTGAATGCGTGAATGTGATTGTGGAGTTTACTTAGGACAGTTGCTAAGTGTGGGGGAAGTATATATTGGTCTTGATATCTTGTAGTTGATTTCTTTCATTGGTTTACTAAGGGGAATCTGAGTGTTGTTGCTTCTAGGACAAAAAGAGTTTCTGAAAGTTTTCAAACCTCTTCACCATGTTTTAGTTCTCTGTTTTGCTTGAGGGCAAGCAAAGGCTAAGTGTGGGGGAGTTGATATATCATGGTTTTTACCGGTTTTATGCCATGATATAAGTCTGTTTTAGTGTCTTTTGGTGTTCTTTTAGAGTCCTTTGCAGGTTTTATTAGGTACACGTACGTTTGGAGCAAAAGTGGAGATTATGAAGCTAATTGGAGCACTTTGGAGATTTGACCCGAGAGGTTGTGTTCACTGTCCAGATTTGATGACTGCGTCGATCGTTGCACACCTGCATCGATCGATGCATAGCGTGTTGGGCCAGAATCTCGGCGGTTTAATGAAGTATGCCAATATTGCAGAAGATGCCCAGAAGTTCCAGATATTTACACAGAAGCCCCAAGTCGTGTTTTAGCTATTTAATTAGGTTTTTAGCTTCAGTTTTAATTACGCTATCATAACTAAGAGCAGAGAGTTTTTAGAGCTTTTGGGGCTGATCTGATCCTGTACTACATTCGTTTTGGAGATGTTTCCGAACCCCTTTTATATTCTAATCTCTTTTATGATTTCTATTAATTCATTGATTATGTTTACATTATCTATGTCTGAGTAGTTTCATAGTTAGGTTTAGGGTTTCTCATAGGGATTTCATGACTTGCTAGATATAATTAATTCAGTTAAGGATTCACATCAATAGATGTTCTTCAAACTAAATTGTGTTTAATGCTAGTTCTAACCTGATCAATTAGAATCTAGATCTTAGGTTGCTAAATACGAAACGACAGTGTGGTTTAGAATCTGAACTATTTAGGTTGCAATTTAATTACTCGCAAAGGAATTTGGTTTAATTAGAATGTGAACATATCAAACTTGGAATTAAAGCTGGTTTAATCTATTAGTAATTGCAAAGGAATTTGGATTGCTGCACTTAGACTTAGGAAATTCTCGCAAAGGAATTTGGTTAATTCTATATCTGTGTTTTGAGTTCTAGAACTGAGTTTAATTAGATCATGACTGATTGATTTATCTGCTTGTCTGATTTCCTGAGAACGCCCTAGACTTAGCGTCCTTAGTTTATTGCTTTCAAACAACAACCTGCTACCTGTTTACTTTCTCGCTTGCTTTTTAATTAAATCAATACAATTTGCTTCTTGTTTTCTCCTAGTTTTAATCTCTTTAAGTTCTTGATTCTATTGTTGCCTAGAGTCCTCGTGGATTCGATCCCTAAGTACTACAATTGATATACTGTGCACTTGCAGTTAGTATAGGGTAAAACTCGAGACCTATCAGTTCACAGTAAAGGGGAATAGCGCCCCTGGAGAAGACGGTTTTACTGGAGTATTCTACAAGAAATTTTGGCACATTGTGGGACCATCTATCACTGCTGAAATACAAAGTTTCTTTGAGTCAGCCATTTTACTCGTGGGATGGAATCACACTCAGCTTTGCTTACTCCCAAAGACGAAAAACCCAACAGAAATGAAGGACATGAACCCAATAAGCCTTTGCTCGGTTCACTATAAGATCATCTCAAAAATCTTATGTGATAGGCTGAAAGGGATACTGCCACAGATTAGCTCGGATACGCAAGGTGCTTTTGTCTCCGGAAGGCTGATTACGGACAATGTGATTATTGCACATGAGATTGTGCATGGGCTGCGAACCAAAGATAATGTAGCAAAAGCTTTCATGGCTGTGAAAACAGACATGTCGAAAGCTTATGATCATGTGGAGTGGTGATTTATTGAAACCTTGATGGAGAAAATGAACTTTGATAGGTAATGGGTGAGCTGGATTATGTCGTGTGTGTCTACGGTCTCATACTCGGTACTTCTGAACGGTAGATCACATGGATATATCAAACCCAAGAGAGGAATTAGACCAGGCGATCCCCTCTCGCATTTCCTCTTCATCATGTGTCGGAAGCTCTTGTGAGTTGTTTGAACAACGCTGAACCAACAGGGAAGCTATATGGCATCAAACTCACTGCATAGAGCCCTTCGGTGCATCACTTACTATTTGCCGATGATAGCTTACTAATGTGTAAGGGTAACAAGGATGAAAGTGCAGAAGTTTTCCGATGTCTCAAACTCTACGGCGATGCCTCTGGCCAAATAATTAACCCCCTGAAATCGTCAATAATCTTTGGCAGGAAGGTCGATGAAGCAACGAAGGCAGCAGTCAAATAAACATTGGGAATTGACAAAGAAGGTGGTGATGGCTCTTACCTAGGCCTCCCTGAATGTTTTCAAGGATCAAAAAGGGACCCGCTAAATTTCATTAGGAAGAAGCTGAATGGTAGATTGAATGGGTGGTTCTCTAAAACTCTATCATAAGGTGGGAAAGAGATCCTCATTAAATCTATTTGTTTAGCTATCCCCATCTATGCGATGTCGATCTTTAAGCTACCAAAAGATCTTTGTGAGAAACTTACAAGCCCTATGACTGAATTTTGGTGGAGGAATGGAAATAATAAAAAGAAAATACCATGGGTTGCTTGGCATATGTGCAAGCGCAATGAAGAAGGTGGAATGGGATTCCATGAAATTGATAGATTTAATCAGGCTTTGCTTGGCAAGCAAGCATGGAGGATTTGGAACAATCCCTCTTCTCTGGTGGCAAGAGTTCTAAAAGCTCGTCATTTCCGGAACAGCTCGTTTCTTGAATGCGGCTTAGGTACAAGACCCTCCTTTGCTTGGAGAAGCATTATACATGGGAGAGAAGTACTGAAGCAAGGTCTGCTACGAGGTATAGGGAATGGACATGACACAAATGTCTAGTCTCATAATTGGATTATTGACCCTATACCTCGTTCGCCCATGTACAGAGAAGATAGCATAGTTGATCTTACCCTCACTGTGGCTGACCTCTTGATCCCTCACACACTTCTGGGATGTTCACAAATTAAGAAGCACCTTTACAGATGCAGACGCAGCCTTAATCCTGAAACTAAGACCTGCCTTATCACAACAAGATGGAGAAAAGTGGGGATTTACAAAGTCTGAAGTGTATACAACTAAGAGTGGCTATCGTTTATTAGAATATGTCCGAGATGGCCACCAGTCGGGTACTCATGATCTCCCACCCGTGGAAAAACAGCTTTGGCGAAACATTTGGAAAACCAAGACTCTGCCCAAAATCCGTCACTTTCTTTGGAAAGCCTTATCCGGAGCATTGGCAATGAGACGAAGATTAAGAACCAGGGGTATTCAAATGGACCCATCATGCCCTCGATGCAACATTACGACATAGTCAATCAATCATCTCCTCTTCACTTTCCCTTACGCCGAGGAAGTCTGGAGCAAAACCTCCATTCGCAATCCCCCTGCAGGTTTCTCTAGCACCTCTGTTTTTCTGAACTTACATTACATTTTTGCATGTATGAAGAACCGCATGCTAGACGAGAAATAGAGAAGAGCTCTTCCTTGGGTTCTTTGGCACTTATGGAAAGCTAGAAACGACCTGGTATTTGAAAAAATGGCACACAACTCGGAAGAATTACTGGAAAAAGCCTTTGAGGAATCGGAAATTTGGTTTAAGGTTAACCAGGGTGTATCCCTCGCGGAAGCGACGTCGTCCCTCGCCCATGCAATGCCTGTATGGAAACCACCTCCCGTCGGGATTCTGAAATGCAATATAGCCGCAGATTGGTCAAGTAGAATCAACAATGGAGGGGCTGCTTAGATCCTACGTGATCATCAAGGTAAAGTTGTGTGTCATGGTCGCCTATCCTTTGCACATGTATTTTCAACCCGTGAAAATGCGCTGCTAGCTTTCGCTTAGGCAGTTGAAAGTACTATGAACCTCCAACACAAGCATGTCATCATTGAATCAACTCTACAACTGGCGAGAGAAGCATTGCCATCTCCCCAAACCTTCCCTGAGTTTTTGCAACTCACAACGAATACACTGTTATGTGTGTAGTCCTTTGATATGTTCTCTTGTGAGCACATTGCAGAAGCCCGGAACGTAGTGGAAACTTCTATTGCTGAAAGTGCCCTCCGTCTCAATAAGCTTCAATCATACATAGCTAGAGGGGGTCAATATTTGCTCAGACCCTTAACCGATTCTGAAGCGCAAAGAGCAAGCTGAACGCATCGTGCTCAGCCGACTAAGTCTATGCTCACAGATCACTTCATGGTGGTCAATCTTTGTTATCACTCTTTAATGCCTATTGGCTTTTGTTTGTCTCTTTGGCTACATCTCTTCCTTCTCTGAGGCTGTACTTTTGATCTCCCAACTTTCATGGGATCTCTATTATTGAATTGAATTCAGTGTTAAAAAAAAGCCTCCCCTTGCACAGTACAATCAATAAACAAAAACCCTTGCACAGAGTCTCTAAAATGTAATCATGGCACGATCAGATCTTTATTTCATCAGTTTCTGTATTTGTTTTTTCTATACTTGCGAACCCTCGATTTTATTCTTATCTATTATATTTGTCAATTTTTTGGGAGTTTTTGTGTTTTTGTTATACTAGATCCAGTGATGTGAATTTGGGAATTTCTATTAGAGTATATAGTTTTATAGAAACTATATATTTCACAATATGTAAATCTTCCAAATATATACTTGTATGTACAACTATAAATACCTTTGTAAGCACTCAATAATAATCAAGTGATTCAGTTATCGTACATGGTATCAGAGCTCGTGTTCTAACCCTAAAAATCTTTTTTTTTACGGCGCAGCCGCTTCTTCCTCTCCTTCCTGAAAACACCATGACATCTGAAAGTTCTCCGCAATCGAAAGTCTCTGAATCTGTTCCCGTCTTTGACGCTACTAACCCTTCTAAATCTCTCATCTCCATTAACATGTCGAACATCACCAAGCTCACGTCAACTAATTACTTGACGTGGAGACTTCAAGTTCGTGCCTTGCTTGAGGCTCATGAACTTCACTGCTTTATTGATGACGGAGAAGACACGACACCTCCAGAAACAATCATCGTCGGAACTGCAGCCAAGGAGAATCCTCTGTTTGCACCATGGAAAAGGCAAGATCGCCTTCATTACAGTGCCTTATTTGGCACGCTTTCTCTCAATGTCCAGCCCGTAGTCGCAAGAGCTGCTACAACCCGTGATGTCTGGCTCACACTTTCACGAACGTATGGAAATCCCACTCGTGATCATATCAAACAACTACAACAACAATTGAAGACAACAACCAAAGGTACTCAACCGATTCATGAGTACATGCGGAATATCATATCCAAAGCGGATCAACTAGCCCTACTTGGTGCACCTCTACCACATGAAGACCTATTAGACTACATAACTGATGGTCTAAACGAGGACTATCGAGCCGTCATAGAGCTGGTTAATGGACGAGATACTCCAATAACCATTGATGAGCTTCATGAGAAGCTATTGAACCGAGAGAATACACTGCTCCTACTTGCTGCTAACAACGACTCTCCAACACCGGTCTTTGCAAACAACACGCAATACCGACCTACCTACAACAACTACTCACCACGCCCATCATTTAACCGCGGTAGTGGCCAAGGTCGTGGTAATGGCAGAGGATCACAAGGGAGAGGATATCAAGGGAAGTGTCAGCTTTGCTATGCACATGGACATAGTGCGAGAAGATGTCCTCAAATTGGACAAGGAAACAACAACTGGCCATCTCCACAGACGCAATACTCCTCACAACAAAGCAACAACAACTGGACACCACCATCACTATCGATGCCACCGCAAAACTGGCAACCGAGAGCACATTACACCACATCCACAAATGCATCCTATGCTCCTTGGCTACTAGATAGTGCAGCTTCACATCACATCTCATCGGATCTCGGTAATATTTCTCTCAATGGCTCGTACCAAGGGGGTGAAGAGGTTCTTCTCGGCAATGGTACAGGATTACCAATCACACAAACTGTTTCTCTTTCCTTACCATCTCAATCTCGTTCCCTTAGTCTTGATAATGTGCTCTATGTTCCATCGATGAAGAAGAATTTGATATCCATTAACAAGCTTTGTAAGACTAATGATGTTATGGTTCAAATGTTTCCTGATGATTTTCAGGTGAAGGATCTCAGCACGGGGGCAACACTAATCAACGACAAAGCTAGACAAGGGCTTTATGAGTGGCCGACGATACCCAATAACTCTCAATTCTCTGTTTTTCATGTTGCCAAGACCTCTTTTCAAGATTGGCACTCTAGATTAGGACATCCTTCTGAGTCTATTACTAAAGCTATTGTTTCTCGTTTTATTTTACCAGCCTTTGGTTCTACTTTACATCAAACTTGCAATTCATGTGCTATCAATAAAAGTCATAAACTTCAGTTTTCTCACTCCACAGTCTCGTCTTCCTTTCCTCTTGATGTTGTTTATACGGATGTGTGGACATCCCCCACATATTCTGTTGATTCCTTCAAGTATTATGTGATCTTCGTTGATCATTATACGAGATACACATGGTTCTATCCTCTTAAACAAAAATCCCATGTCGCCAATGTCTTTCCTGCTTTCAAAGCTCTTTCTGAAAATCGATTCAAAACCAAGATCACTACCTTATATTCTGATAATGGTGGGGAATTCATAGGCTTAGCTTCTTATCTATCTCTGCGTGGGATCTCTCATCTTACTTCGCCTCCCCATACCCCAGAACATAATGGGATAGCAGAACGCAAACATAGACACATTGTAGAAACCGGGTTAGCCCTTCTTTCTCAAGCCAAAATCCCAACAACCTACTGGTCTTATGCCTCCTCCACTGCTGTCTACCTCATCAATCGTATGCCCACACCAGTAATATCCAATATCTCTCCTTATGAGAAACTGTTCCAAGTCGCCCCGAATTATCACAAACTCCGTATCTTTGGCTGTTTGTGTTATCCGTGGTTACGTCCTTATGCTCAAAACAAGCTCAGTTCTAGATCCTCTCCGTGTGTCTTCCTAGGATATTCTCTCACCCAAAGTGCCTACATATGCTTAGATGTGTCATCATCTCGAGTCTATATTTCGCGTCATGTAGAGTTTTATGAAACAGAATTCCCTTTTCATCTCTTATCTCATCCGACAAGCCCCACACTCACATCCTCTGAGTTGGGAGCTGTCTTTCCAGCCTCGCGGGTCAGGGTATATAGTCCGCCACTCACTGCCGAGTTGCTCCCGCGCCAAGAAACTTCGCCAGCTCCATCATCACCGGAAGCATCATTCCCTGTCTCGCCGATACATGGATCGGGCTCTCAGTCGTCTAATACGTCAATGTTTGAAACGTCACAGTCTCCTAATTCAGTGTGTTCTGTTTCAGAGGCACCTGTGACTGAAGTTGAGCATCCTTTATCAGTTGCAGTATCATTACCATCAGCTTCAGACACTGAGGTACTTCCAACTTATAATAATGATCACAATATGCAGACAAGGCGGAAAGACAACATTATTAAACCAAACAAGAAGTATGCGTTATCAGTTACCAGGGATGATATTGAACCTACATCTCACACGCAAGCTCTCAAAGATAAGAGATGGCGGCAGTCAATGAGTGGAGAATATGATTCGATTGTCAAGAATGGTACATTTACATTGGTAGAACCACATTTAGCAAAGAATGTTGTTGGATGCAGATGGATTTTTGTGATTAAAAGACTTCCAGATGGATCGGTTGAAAGGTTTAAATCTAAACTTGTGGCAAAAGGTTTTCACCAAAGACCAGGAGTGGATTTTCAAGATACATTCAGTCCAGTTATTAAGCATGCTACGATACGATTAGTGATAGGTGTTGCAGCAGCGAAAGATTGGCCATTACGACATCTGGATGTCAATAATGCCTTTCTCCAGGGTCGTTTGCACGAAGAAGTTTATATGGAACAACCACCTGGGTTTGTAGATAAAGATAAACCACATTATGTATGCCGACTTCATAAGGCTATCTATGGGCTTAAACAAGCTCCAAGGGCGTGGTACAATGAATTGAAAACGTTTATGATGGCGAGTGGCTTTCAGAATTCAATGGCTGATACATCCTTGTTCATCTTTAAACAAGGCAAGGTCTTTATCTATATATTGATTTATGTGGATGATATTCTCATTACAGGAAGTTGCTCAGCTGCAATTACCAAGTTTATTAAGCTGTTGTCTGATAGATTTTCTCTTAAAGACTTGGGTGATGCGTATTATTTTCTTGGACTTGAAGTACTACGCAATACACAGGGCATACGACTTATACAGAGGAAGTATGTCACTGATCTATTGTCTCGGTTTCATATGCTGGACACTAAACATGTTGCTACACCGATGGCATCTACTATGGTTCTCACGGCAACTGATGGGGTCTCTCTCTCAAGTCCGACTGATTATCGAGCTGCTGTTGGGAGCTTACAGTATCTTGCTTTGACACGTCCTGATATAGGCTTTGCAGTCAACATGTTGTCACAATTTATGCATGGTCCGACGACTTCACACTGGGAGGCTGTGAAAAGAGTCTTACGGTATTTAGCAGGTACCATTGATCATGGCTTATGGTTTCCAGCAAAATCAACACTACATCTAAGAGCATATTCGGATGCTGATTGGGCTGGGGATCGAGATGATTATACATCCACAGGTGCATATGCTGTGTATTTGGGTTCACATCCAATTTCATGGTCATCTAAGAAACAGAAAGGTGTGGCCAGATCCTCCACTGAAGCTGAATATCGAACGGTTGCTGAAACAGCGTCTGAAGTAAAATGGATTGTATCTCTTATGATTGAGTTAGGTATCTATCCTGCTGATACACTGATTATATACTGTGACAACATCGGTGCTACGTACTTAGCGGCGAATCCGGTATTTCATTCGAGAATGAAGCATATTGCATTGGATTATCATTTTGTTCGTGGGCTGGTACAGAGTAATCAACTCAGAGTTTCTCATATCAGCACGCTGGATCAGGTGGCTGATGTACTTACCAAACCATTGCCAAGGACTCGATTTCAACAGATGAAAGACAAGATTGGAGTCTCCAAAGGTCCTCCATCTTGAGGGGGTGTATTAGAGTATATAGTTTTATAAAAACTATATATTTTACAATATGTAAATCTTCCAAATATATACTTGTATGTACAACTATAAATACCTTTGTAAGCACTCAATAATAATCAAGTGATTCAGTTATCGTACAATTTCGTATGGATATGAAATAGCCTTCCATTTGAACGGTGGATGATAATTGGAAAGCTAGCTAATTGAGATTACAATTGTCGTCAAATCCTAGAGTCATAGTTTGGCTCAAACGATACTTTTTGGGTGTGATATGAATTCAAGTTTATTGTTTTGTTTCGCGTAGGATACTGAAGAATCCAATTGGCAAGACGCACCAAATAGCTATTCACCACCTTAATAAGTATACCAGAAGAGAAGAAGAAGAGATAAACCTCGACAAAAAGACTCAGAAGAACATATTTGTATGATATAGCAACACATGAAATAGAAACCAATCTCCCATTATTAAATAGAAGAATCAACTTTCTTGGGACGGAATATCTAATGATGTTGATGATCACAACAATGGTTGTAGATTACAACAATGCTCATGTTCGGCCTAAATTCAGATTCATATCGCATAAACAACGTTACAACTATGCTCATGTTCGTCCCAAATTCGGATTCCTATTACAAACAACAATGCAACAGCCGCAAGATGTGAGACGCAAGAAAACATTTCATGATTAGTTTCAAAAGTGGTTTCACAAGTCTAGGATGAAACCTTAAAAAAATATCTTTTATACCTTTACAACTGCTTTATTGTTGGATATTAGTTTAGCACTCATCCATAAGCCCATCAAAATCTACTCAGCTCATCTAACTCTTCGGCCCAAGAAATGAAACCCGCTAAGGAGTCAACACCCCAATAGGAAGTTTGACCATTTTTATTATAAATAAAGCATTTATTGTGCATAATTTCTCTTTTTGTAATCTGGTAAGCTCCGAGATACTTCTATAAAGTGACAAGTCTTAGTAACTTTTAGGGAGGTCGTCCATCTTGTTCATTAATCAGCCACGATCTAATTATAAATGCAGAGAGTTCTAACCCCACCTTTTATTTCATTCTACTTGTTTCTTAGGACCCTTTTATCCCCAACTCATACTATCTTAGACTTAGTCGAAATCCGCAACAACAATTGGCGCTGTCTGTGGTGAAAAGAAACTTCTCTTCGCTTTAGGCGAGGTCGATAATGATAGGATCATCCTTGATCAGCGACATTCCAAATTCTTCATAACAAAAAAAATCCGAGCTCGCTTCTCCCGAGTTCGTCCTCACCGAGCTTGATCACCAATCCGACAACAACTCTAGAACTGAACTCACTAGTCCCGCTAGTCGGTGACCTAGCCAACAGACCAAGGTAACGACGCACATAAAGATGTTGAGCTGAGAAACAAGATTCTGGATGCCAAGCCTAATGATCAGGACGTCTCCTCACTCACAAAGGTCCCGATGAGACATGTCGATAAGATGAGGTGAGGTAATAAGATTCGCTTTGATCAACTCAAATTTTCTAAAACCGTATGCCGAGAGAAGATCAATAACGGTATTGATTCGCTCCGCACTGACAATTATGAATAGTCTTTCTGCACTTTTCATTAACGGTATTGACACGATACCGCTGAATGCCGGCATCTGCATATTTCTTGCTCGGGTAATATCAAAAGGGAGTAACGAACATAAAATATCGGAACGCACCGACAACGCCCGCAGGGAATCAGGAAATACAACGCCAACCCGAAAATGAGGGCAAACAATTCCGGCTTGTCCGAGAAGAACAAGGAAAGCAAGGAAATCCACGGAAAGTAAAGAAGGCGACGCTGACATGGAACCGCCAAAACGAGCACGTGACTATAGCACAAAAAGGAATCCCCCACCAAGGAGATGCATCAACATAATAATGGGATTACTACCTACCTGCAATGACTCGGTGTGCTCGATAACGACGTACAAACATAAGGAGGACGCACAACGTCAGTGGAAAAGGAGAATAACCAACGAACTGAAAGTCGGAAACGAGATAACTTTCACCGAAGAAGTTGAGGAAGGGCTAGATAATCCACACAATGACCCACTCGTTGTCGAACTACAGAGGCGGTTGCGAGGTAACCAAAGTCCTTATCACCACAGGAAGCTCGGTCAACCTCTTCTTTAAGGAAACCTTAAAGTGAATGTGGCTGCGGGGATTATAAAATGAAACTGTCAGAGAAACCTCTTACTAGTTTTTCCGGTGATACGACCACCACCATGAGAATGATCAAGCTTCCTGTGCACGCTGGACGAGTAACCAAAATAACCAAGTTCGTCGTTACCTCATCAAACGCCACTGTATCCTTTTTGACCTAGGTTGTACCCTCGTAAGATTTAAAACCCCAAAATAAGTTAGCTCTTATAAATGTGTTGAACACCCTAAAATTATACATTTTTACTTACCAACGATTTTTTTGTCGCCGTCATAGACTGTTGTCCATTATCTGTTATACTCTGTTCACTATCATTTGTTGCAACCTGCGTCTCTTGGATAGGCTGCCAATAATTAGACCCGATAATTAGTATCCAATAGCTAACACATAAGAGTATCTAATATCTAACACATCAATCGTGTATACCTCTTCATTTGCCTTTGTATGCTTATTAACTCCGGTCGTAACATCCTAATATTTAAAACCACAAAATATGGATCATGTAAAGTTAACTCAAAATTTGATAAAATAAATCAAAACTCACACCAACGTATCCATGGATCACTTTTTCTGGTTGAGTGAAAGCCATACTATCTTCTCCCTTCCTCTTTTCTCCCATAGTTTTTAGGCATTCTGCCGCATGGAGGACATTCTGTTCATTTTGATTCACTAAATCTTTATAATGGCCACGTCCTCCTTTCTACCAGGTAACTCTACACCAGTGGATAGATTGCTGGAAATAACCACTGCTGCATCTGGCTGAGTACAAAAGATGGGAACTTTCGACCGGTCAACAATAAACTCATCGCCAATATTCTGCTGATCAAAAGAAGATTCATCGACATTGATGTTAGGAAGTTCATTGCATAACAGCATTTACTTTATCCCAGCATTGCTCATCATTGGAAAACTTTCATCACCACCTCCACTCCGAGGAGGACTATCATATGAATTATGATTACGTTGCTTGTTCATGAACGTCAAATTGTTCTTTTGCGGAGGGCTGTGTAGACGTTGCTTGTCAGTGACCCTACATGACCGATACGCTAACCTTTGCTTCAGGCCAAAATCTCTTCATCTTGTTTTACCACTATCTCAGACATTTTTTCTTGTTTCTCAGACATTTTTTGCTGTTTCTCAGAGATTTCCTTAATTGTTTCCGTTACCCAAGACTTAAACTTATTATTTCCAACCGAGTCAGCCTCACTGCTGGTTCCGTCATTATCTACTGCAGACTCCCTTCTCTTCTTTTTACTCTCAGCAAAGGGCTTGGGGATGTGTTCAATAAGCCTCATAGAAGAGTCACCACCAGGCTAGTAGGTTTTTTTTTTAAAACTTGTGGCTTTGCTCAAAACAGATTTTCAAGGTATTGAACCTTCTTGTCTTTGATATCGTCACACAATTCCCCCCCCCCCCCAACCTTCGTCCAATGGAGGATCTTACGGTTTCAAATATGGCACCACACTCACTTGTGTACATAATTTTTTTTCAAATTAGTTAAGAGATTAGGGTGAGTATATATGTGGATAATTTGAGTTTCCACTAACCTCAGTTCCGAACTCAATGTCAAGTACATTCTCCCTACTAATCCAATTGTTCTTGGGGATATTTTAAAACATACTATCCATGAAGTTGACAGTTGATCCATGGTCAGGCATACTCTCCACCAATCCATAAATACACCGAAAAGCTAGTAGTTGATATGCAAGTGGGAATCCATATACGATTTTCATTTGTTGCTGCAGTTGCGTCCAAAATGTTTGGATAGATTCATCCCCAGCTATAAAAGATCTCTGGCCAGGTTTTATTGAGTTAATTGTCTTCAGAAAAGAGTTACGTATACCGTAGAAAGAAGTCCACATCCCTAAGAATTTCAACATAATATGGTGTCGCCTTGGCAATTTGATGGCTAATAATAAGCACTCTATCCACAATGCATATCAGAGCAAGCTTCAACCTTTTTGAACCATCCAACATTAGATCATCAAGCAATATTAGTATGTATGTTATCATCATCCATGTGTCCCCTTTTTTCTCCTTGTCCATATCGAAAAAAAATTCTTCCCACACTGATTTTGATCTTTCAGGAGTTTTTGTATAATCATCAAGCTCCTCTGGCTCAGACCACTAGTGAGAAGCGCATAGGCTGCCCAACAAAAACTGATGTAAGCGCATAGGACTATGTTTGACTAGATGCTTAAACAACCCTCCAAAACTGGAATCTCAAATGGTATCCCACTCCAGCATAGACCTGATCTTCTTCCACACTTTGTTTAAAATTTCCGGTTTTGAATATATATTCAATCGGCCTTCTGTGTGAACCTGATCTTCTTCCAAAAGAGTTTCTTAAAATTTCCGTTGAAATTAAAACTTTTCCATGGACGGCGGCGAGTCTATTTGCACCTGCAAAATTAAATTTAGGGTTTTGCAGACATTACTTTATTGAAGTTCGGCCTTCAATTTTCACAAAAACGTCGCAATGGAGAATTGAGTTTGCAATCTGAAGGAAGAAAACAACACAATATTGACTTGTCTGGCCGAGGAAAACTGCACAAAATTTCCCAAAACTACAACAATTACTTGTTTTGGAGAAGGTGTCGCCAGAATTATTTAGAATAGTGAGAAGTTGTTTTTTGTACGAATCTAAAAAAAAATTATATTGCATTTTACCAAACAAGTAAAACATCGAAAACAATGAAAGCGATCACCCCAATCTAGTTAGAAGTTTTATAAATAAAAAATTTAAAAATCTAGGGGTACTTTAGTACAAAAACACAAAAAATGATGAAAAAGATACAACATTGCAAACAAACATAAAAATATATTGAACTGCACAAAAAGAGTAAAGTATACACTCAGTGCAATTCACTCTAGTTAAACCTTATATTTTAGATCAATATTCTAATTTCTATTCTTGGCCACATCCCTCAAATTGATGAGCTCCCTATTGAAAGCTTATAAAAAGCCTCCCCATGCATAATACAATCGATAAACAAAAACCCTTGCACATAGTCACTAAAATGTAATCATTGCATGAGCATATCTATATTTCATCAGTTTCAGTATTTGTTTTTTTTTCTATATTTGCGAACCCTCGATTTCATTCTTATCTATTATATTTGTCAATTTTTTTGGGATTTTGGTGTTTTTCTTATACTAGATTTAGTGTTGTGAATTTGGAAATAGCACAGTAGTCGTAAAACTAGCGAGAAATTAGCAACTTTGTTAAGACTATACAAAGAATCACAAATTAGTCGTCCACAAGCGACTAATTTGCGAATTCCTAACGACCCTCCTAAATAGTTCCACAATAGTCGCCAAACTAACGACTACTTTGCGACTATTATTTCCGATCTCGACTATAGTCGTGAATTTGTAGTAAATTGGCGATTATATTGGCGACTACCATTTTGGTCATAAAAGATCGACTAATAGACGATCATATATCTGTCCTCACAAACCAGTAGCAATCTTGTCCATAAATAGTCGCAAAATATTGTGACTACAAATATAGTTATAAGATGCAGTCGCAAAAATGATGTTTCTTGTAGTGCAACTTTGTGTGTGTGTGTGTGCATGTCATTCCTAATGAAGAAGATGAATGAGACTCTCACAGGACTTAAAAACTGAAATTATAAGCAGATAATAACGACAGAGAATATTTGAAGTTTTGGCTATTACAAAATGAAATTACTGCTAGCTTATACACAAACATATGACCGCATATCGACAAGGAGAGATTGTAGTTGTATGTACACAGTTACAAGTACACAGAGTATCAGGATATATAAGTTTTCCCAAGACAGAGGTTACGGTGGTCCTCCAGCGTGCAAATGATGAAGTAATGTAGCAGTGATAAGAAGCTCCAAACATAGAAAAAAAGTTACTCATTTTTGGATACTTTGATTGGCTCTATTCTCAAGTGAATAAGGCAAGTAAGTACCGAGAATCTTATCCCACATGACAAAGAATGGCTGCGAGAAATTGTAATTACTTCCATAGAGTTGGTGGTGAACATCATGGTAAGCAAGAGTTATTACTGAAGAATATGTGAAATGGATTTCCTATAATCGTGTAGCAAATCAAAATGAATTTCTTATACACTTTCATAGATGGTCTATCAGTTAAATTTAAATTAACGATCTCTTTCAGCCTAGCGTTAAATATAAACCAACTCAAAATATTTTCAAAACATTTGAACAACTTTTTTTTTTGTCAACAACATACTAAAATAAAACCTATCTATCATTAATCCAAGATGGTGGCTCCGGTCTAACATGGATTGAGTATGACAGCCTAAGACAGGCACTTCGTGCTAATCTGTATGCTATCAAATTTTTTCCGCGCGGTATGTGAATGAGTTCAAAGCTTGTAAAGAACTCCTTCCTTCGTTCAAACTCTTCTAGGTGGATTGAGAAAGCTGGTCATTCTTCTGGTTCCGACACTATCTTCACCAATTCCAAACAGTCTATAGCAAATGTAATGTGGGTGTATTGATGATGTTTCATGCATACCATATGTTCATCGCTCCCATCAAAAAAAATTCGTCATTTCCATAAAAGCTATACCACCCTTGTCCTGAGTACTGATCGTCTTCCTTCCAAGATCCATCTACGAAACACCATTGTCCATTTTTAAACAAAGATGTGTCAGTAGTGGTAACTCGTTCTGACCCTGTCCTTGGTTCTTGTACCTCATCTATCGCCTCTGTCCATATCGTGTATTCGGTCTCTGCTATTCTTAAAGTGTCCTGGGGGCTCTTATCAAAATGATTATAAACCATGTCATTCCTGCTTTTTCAAATATACCATATTAACCATGGATATATATATATATATCACATTTAGTATCCGATGGTGTTCTCCAAAACAAATAATCCATATTTGTGTAAAGGGATGTCGATGGGAAAAATTCGGGATTTGTTGGTATCTGGGAAAGCGCCCAAACTTGAATTGTTGGAGGACATTCAAATAAAACATGATTTATTGATTCCTCCTCGGCTCCGCATCGAGCACACCTAGTATCACATCTTATTCCCCTTCCCTTTAAATTCCTCATCACCGGTAAACAGCCTGATAGTGCCTACCAGAAGAAATGTCGTATCTTAGGTGGAGACTTTATCTTCCATGAGAAACTTAGAAGACTCGTAATTTTTGGCTCACAGAAGATAGTTATATCACCTTGCTCCTTAAAATTTCTGCCCACATAATACCCTGAATTCACCATATATTTACCAGACTTTGTATAATGCCAACCCAAAGTATCCGGTCTGTGTAGATGACTAAATGAAATACTCAATACCAAAGCTACTTCTTCTGGTTCTATAACTTCTGCTAAATTGAACAACTTATAATTGATAGATCTTTTTATATATATAATTGATAGATCTTGCTTCTTCGTATGTTTGGTTTATGGTTTTAGTTTATTTAAGAGTTTTTAACCACCAAAATTTTGTGATTTATGTAAGATGTTTTATATTTATGATAGTCACTACAAGAAAAAAGCTTTTCTTAGCGGCTGAATAACGCTATCTAACGATATCATAGCGTTTTAACAAGCGATGTATCATCGCCCGTCATAATAGATCAGACACTTTAGATAGCGGTTTTTTGCACTGCTACCGTATTGTCTTATATTATAGCGCATTTGTTTATGTAACTAAATATTATTTAATAGCGTGGTCTTTCTGCTATCTTTTACATTATTAACAGCGTTTGGGAATTGTTATTTTTGATATTACGATAGCATTTCTATTAATGTAATTGTTTATGATTATTATTAATATATATATATTTATTTATTTATTTATAATCATGTATATATATATATATGTATATATGGGTTTAAAGACATTATAATATCAAACATAAGTTCTATTATCACAAAGACACAAACATAGTTCAACATATTACATATATGAAGAGAAGAAGTTCAGAGTACTACATAAAACCCAAATGTTTCACAATTGTTTTAGATGAAAACATCTTTTCATTAGGCCAAGCCACTATGGATACTACTTTATCAGCTATGAATTCAACTTCAGAGTTTGGTGTCCCCATTCGTGCACCATCAATCTTAGAAACCTCTACCTAGATGAGAACGTCAAGAGAGGGCCAGACCCTTTCGGATGATTTCCAGTGAGTTTCAACTCCTCCATTGTGTGAGCTTCACCATATAGAGAATTAAAGAAACACAAGCCAGAGACGAATAAAATATAAGCTAAAATATGATTAGCTCCACCTGCTAATTCGTGAAACAGTGTATGCGGGTACCAGCATTTACCAAGAACTAAACAGAGGGTCCACTCAGGGACTTGACCATCCACAAGTAAAGATCTTTATGCTTCTTACATTGAACATTGACGAAAACAAATAAACTTCTATTTCTTAGGAAAAAAACAAGACGGCATTGATTATACAGCTTACTACTCCATACAAGTAAATCAAGACACATTGACATTAAGAGTAGAGGGACAAAAGGACCCCAAACTGCACTACAAAAGAATGTCATCGGTTCAGTGACTTGTTCTATCTTCTATGTATTATCAGACTTACCAAGTTAAATTTTTAAAAAGAGAACTTGATTACAAAAACCCCTTAAGAATATAAGAGACCATAGAATATCAATTGATTCTGGAATTAAGGTACCAAAAAGATTGAATATTTACCTCGAAAACAAGATACTCTTAGCTTCCACCTTACAATCCTTCTTACAGCGAGGCAGAAGTGACACCATGTTTAACATCAGATGCTGAAACCTTCCAACGAATTAACCAAATAAAGAACAGACACTCGATTATTCTATTACACGATCAAACGAGTAAACCAAATTAAGCCAAAACAAATTTCAATTCGCTTCACCTGAAACTGATACGACGGGAACAAGTAACAGAACCTTCTCTTTATTACTGAGGAGACTCTTCTGTTGACACGAATCAACCATTCCAAGAAAGTGATATGGCAACTAATGGAACAGCATAAACCAGAGAGATACACGAATAGAAACAGTGCAAGCCAAAAGACACGATTTCAATCGATATAAATAAGGTGGATTTAAACCTAACATTAAATCAAAGGCAAAACGAATCAGTGGAATTGAACAACAACAATCAGTGAAAAGAATGACCTTCTTACTGCGGCGAGAGGGTGAACGGAGAAGGTCTGGAGCTGAACATTCAAATCGAAGAAGGAGATAGTTCCTTCTCTACAACATCATCGACATCAATAGTAGCCATAGAGGAGATCGGCGGCTGAAGGAGCGGACCAAAGAAAGTGATGAGAATGCCTTGAAGAAAGTGAGAAGATGAAAGGAAGACAAGAAGTTACATCCGTTAATTTAAATATGATCTAACAGTGCATCCTTATCTTTATGTCTTAACCAATGAAAAAACAGTTTTTTTTATTTGTTGTTTTTGTTAAGGCCAGTATTTTTTATTTACAATTTTAAATTTAACATTTTTTTTATTTTTTTAATTAGTAGGCTACTTTTATAATATGTGGTAAATTAGTAAAAGACAAACTATATATCATATAACTATTTACTAATTATTTGATGGTATATTTCATTTTTGATTCCATTTTGAAAATGGTTATATTTTGATTATATATTAAGTTTAGCTTTTAGAGTTTATGATTTATAAACCCTAACTCTCTAATACTCAAAAATACCCTAAATAAAATGTTTGTGATACTTTAATTTTTATATTAGTTGGTAGTTAATACCATAACCCTAAATCCTATTAAGTAAACGAAAAGTAGACTAAATATTTAGTAAAAAATAGTTACTTTGTATATATAATTTGTAATATTTTTATTTTTTAATAAATATTTTATACTTAATATATATTCTATATGAAACAATAAATTCTATTACAAATAAATAGAAAATATATTGCGTGTGAATGTTAAACCCTTACCTTCTAATACCATAATCCTAACCTTCCAATACCCTAAACCCTAAATCAAATGTTTGTGATACTTTTACTTTTATAATAGTTAGAAATTTTGTTTTGTTTATAGATTATGTTATTAAAAATCACCAAAACTTATAATATTGTGAGATAAAAAATTTATATGTTTTTATACTGAATTATAAAACTGCAAATAAATTAATAACATTTCAAACCCTAAACCCCATATATACCCTAAACTAAATTGTAGTTTGTTTCTAACTTTTATTTTTATAAAAAAAAATTTTAATTTGGTATTCGATATTTTATCTTATATATCATTTTATTTTATTTATTTATTTTATATAGTATTTATAACAAAATGAAATAGGTATTTTCTTTTTAAATCGAATTTGTAGTTGCAGTTTTCGAATATTAATTAAAAAAAAAAAAAAAATTATTAACAAAAACAAAGACATAACATTATCATAAATACAAACTACATAAGCAATTCAAATTTACAAAAGTTAGCGGAGAATTATCTAAGAAGGGCCAAGTGATCGCTTTCTAGTGACTACAAAACCAAGGCTTAAAGCAATAAAAAGAATACCAAACTTTGAATCACTGCAAAAAATACTTAAGGACCACCACGCCCACGTCCACAACCTCTTCTCCCCGACCGCTGATATATCATGGTTTTTAGGACTTTTAATCATGGTATATGTCTTCTTATCGAGTCTTTTAGAGTCCTTTGGAGTCCTTTTATGTATGTTTTCAGGTCTAGGCACGTTTGGAGCGGATTTGAACATTATGGCGCATTTTGGAGCATTTTGGAGCAATTGCCCGAGAGATGAGTTCACTGTCGATATTTGAGAGATGTGTCGATCGACAGAACTTGGTGTCGATCGATGCACATGCGTGATGGACTTTTCTCGCGAGCGTTTAATAAAGAATTTGGAAATTGCACTATTGCTTAGAAGTTTCTCATAATTACAAAGAAGCCCGAGCCGTGATTAGATCATTATATTAGGTTTTTTAACCCATTGTTTAGGCTACGCTTTCAGACTTACACTTTATTTTACATTCAGAGAGTTTTAGGGGCTGATCAGATACTCGACAGAGAGATGATTTCGAACCCCTGTTTCTTATTCTGTTTTATGATATTCAGTATTCTATTCGTCATGTATTTTGTTATGATTGTCATATCTGAGTAGTTTACATGTTAGGTGTTAGGGATTCTCATTAAGGATTTCATGGAATTATAGGTTGATCAATCTGTAGGGATTCATATCTGTTAGTTCTTCATCTAAGGTTGTTCTTAATGCTTGATCTGAATTGGCCACTTAGATTATTGATGTTAGGTTGATTTCTGCAACGAAAGTTGATTAATTAACTATAAAGAACCTAGATGAGCAATTTGACTATTCGCAAAGAAATTTGGCTTAGGAGGATTGTGAACGAAAGAACTTGAGATTAATGCTTGTTTAGAACTCTACTATTCGCAACGAAAGTTGGCTTGCTAGGTTGTTAGACATAGATAATATTCGCAACGAAAGTTGGTCTGTTATAATTCTGTGATTCTAGTTCTAGAACAGTTCTTAATTAGATCCCGATTGATTGATTAGCATGTGGTCCTGATTTCTTGAGAACTCCCTTGACTTGACGCTTCGTTTGATTGTCTACAAAACCGATTTATTTACTTTTCAGCTCTGATTTACTGCTTTTTACTGCTTTACCTAGCTTAACCTGAAATTCTACAATCTATCGCAAGATCTTGAGTCTATGTGGATTCGATACCCTATATACTACTGGTTCACGTCTGTGCACTTGCAGTGTAGATCTAGGGATTAAAACCTTATCGTTTCAACCGCCTGGTGGAATCTTTGCTGATACCGATGTGAACAATAAAGCGATGAGAATAGGCAGGCAATAAAACAAAGGCATGGTTAAGAATGAATGGAGAGTTGGAGAAAGAAAATGATTATGTTACCTGAAGTTGGTTTTTTTCGGTTTGATTCTTGGTGTATCTTCGACAAGCAATGTCTCGAGATTCAATTTGGCTGGGGGAGAATATGTTTTGCGCAAGGAAACTAATCAGTAGATGAGCGTAAAAGAGATGCAGACACAAACCACATGGTAATTGTTCTATAAGAAACCAGAGATCATTTTTACAAGGAAAGAAAAAGAAGAGGGGCTTTCAAGGCATTGATATATCCTTATTTTACACATTGATCACGTTTCTTCTACTATAGTGCTGCTTATGGGTGATAAGATTTCAAAGAAGAACTAAACATTCTCATAAACCATGATTTCAATACAGAAGTTCGTAGAGGAAGAAAACAACCTCATCAATCTCGAATTTAAAGCAAAATATTGTGAATCTGACTCGATGAACAATATGTTCGTAAGGAGACATCTCCAAGAAATCCGAGTTTCTCTTTTCTTAGTTATTTTTTTATTGTTAATTCAAATGATATGTGACATGCTAGATTAGGCCATACTCATTCTCGTGACCTTGAATTGATGTTACCTAAAGTTTCTTTTGATTGCTCTAGTTGTGAGGCTTGTATTCTTAGCCAATATTGTAAACTGTTTTTCCTAAATCCTCTACAATTTATGGTCCAATCATTTATCCCGAAAATTTCTAGTTCACTCAGATGTTTGGACTTCACCATGGATGTCTAAGGATAGTAACAAGTATTTTGTGACCTTTATAGATGATAAATCTAAGTATACTTTGGTTACCTTACTTCCTTCGAAGGACCGTGTGTTTGAAGTATTTACTAACTTCCAAAATTACGTAACTAACCAATTCAATGCCAATACCAAAGTGTTTAGATCATATAATGTAGGTGAGTATACAAGATATAGACTCAAGGAGCACCTATCTAAGCATGGCATCATACACCAAAAAAATTTTCCCTACACACCACAACAAAATGGAGTGTCTGAAGGAAGAATATGCGACTCATTGAAGTGGCAATATAAATGATGTTTCACACCAATGTCCCAAAGAGGTTTTGGGGAGATGCAGTGTTAGCCTGATGCTACCTAATAAACCGAGTCCCAACCAAATTCCTAAAGGAATCATCACCTTTTGAGGTACTTAACAAAGTTAAGCCCTTGATTGATCACGTACGCGTGTTTGTATGTGTTTGCTTTGTGTTAGTGCAGGATGAACAAAGGAACAAGCTAGAAGCAAAAAGTACTTTGTGTATGTTTCTTGGATACTCAACAACTCAAAAAGTGTACTGATATTCATACATTTTCATGCATTTAGGCTTGTATATAGTTCTTGTTTTGACTTCTTTTCACCATCATTCTTACCATTTTGTCGAGTCATTGTCGCATCTAGAGTATAAAGTTGTCTAGGACTAGGAGTAGGCACTTTAGGCTTGCATTTGGAGTGTTTCTTGTGTTTTGCAGGTGATTGGAGGTGTCTAGGAGCATTGGTGAGCTTGGAAGTGGAGTCTAGAGCTCGAAGGACTAAGGAAGAAGCAGATGGAAGGCATATCGGCCACCATATCGGTTGGGGTGGCCGATACACACTCTCGGAAGAAAATCCGAGGACTCATATAGGCTTGGATATCGGCCAGCTGGGTCGATACAGTTCCTCGACCAAAACCCAGAAGACCGTATCGGAATGCATATCGATTGGCAGACCGATACAGGTTCTCGGATTAAAATTTGCACACGCATATCGGCTTTGATATCGACCAGCTGGGTCGATACGCTTCCAACCAAGAAAATCAGAGAGCTCGTATCGGTCGGTGTATCGACCGACCGAACCGATACGCATCCCAGAAGCTGTTTCGGATCCGGGTCAACACCCGGTTTGTTCTGGGTTGACCCGGTTCGCACCTTATTGACTATTTAAGCCAAAAACCTATTTTCATTTTGTTCCTTAAGCTTTATTTTATGTTCTAAACACTTTGTAAGAACAAGTTTGATTTCTTGATTAATCTAGTACTCTTTTTTTGTGATTTCTCTCTTTGATTATCCAATTAATCTCTAATCTTCAATGATCAACACTATTTTTATGAATTTTGTTGTTCGCATGATGATTAGTGAGTAGTTCTTCATAGGGCTTATGGGTTAGGTAGGATTATGTTGATTAGGGGTGATCAATGGATTTCTAATGCCTAATTGTTTAAAATCTCATCTGTCAAAGTGTGTTTATTGCCTAATTAGCCTTGATCACGTTGATTAGGATGTTTAGGATTTCTTGCTCACCATGTGTTCGATGAAATTCCAGTTTCTAGCTTTGATAGGACTTTCACATTCTAGCACATGAAAATGTATGTTTAGAGTGATCGTTGGTTGTTCGGAACTTGTTTGAATGCTTGCTTGATTCTAATTCACAAATGAGAATTTGTTCTTGGATTAGGATTGAGTAAAGAGGTTAGTATTAAGAGATTAAACTGATCGACTTGTTGTGTTCCATGCTAGGAGGTTAGCTTCTATGAAGTTTGAATTAGGATCCTTGATCATCCCGAGTCACCTGTCCGTTGACCTTGTCTCTTAGGCCTTATCTTTGTCATTGATTGAATCCACTTGTTTACTTGCTTTTATTCATTTATATTTGAATTGTTTCCGTTAGGACTGTTAGAACAAAAACTAAATTGGGTGATTTAACTCAAGAGGTTTAGTGTGTGCTTATTGGTTTTATCCGTCCCAAAAAGGTTCGATACCTCAAGACTACACGATAAGCTTGAGGAATTGGTACCTAAAAGGATTGCAAAATCCTAGTTATCAATTTGGCGCCGTTGCCATTTTGGGATTCTGGATATATCAATTCGATTTCTATACCTATTTAGTTCAAGTCTTTGTTACTAATTTGCTTCTTCCTTTCTCTCTGATGTTAGGTGTATGAACTTGCACAGCCGAGTGACAACAAACTTAGTTGCAAGAGTTTAGGACATCAAAGCACACGAGAGGAGATTAGCAAAGGAACGACGCGCACAAGAAAGAGCTGCTCACGTAGAGAGACTTGGGTTGGAACCAGTTGTAGAAGTTCAACAAGACTTTGTGGGTGTTGAGCAACCGGTTATGGATAATCATCATGATCAACAGCAGCAGCAAGAGCAACAGAGGCCAGCTAGGGCCATTGGTGATGGAGATGCACCGGATACAAATGCAAACCGGCAAGGGATCATTCCACCACCGGTAAACAACAATAACTTCGAGATCCGGGCTATGGTGATGAACATGGTGCAAAACAACCAGTTTCATGGGCTTGCATCTGAGGATCCACTGCAGCACTTGGACACATTTGACAAGATTTGTGCTACTACAAGGCTCAATGGTGTAACTGATGACGGTTTGAAGATGCGACTCTTCTTCTTCTCTTTGGCGGATAGAGCCAAGGATTGGGAAAGTACCATCATTCCGGGATCCATTACTACTTGGGGAGACCTCAAGAAGGCTTTCTTGAAGAATTTTTTAACACCTATTAGGACTGCCCGTTTTCGCAATGAGCTATTCGGGTTTGTGCAACGCAACAATGAGAGCTTTGCTGAAGCTTGGGAGAGGTTCAATAAGCAAACTACTCAGTGCCCCCACCACGGTTTCACTAAGGAGACACTACTCTGTAACCTCTATCGCGGAGTGCTTCCTAGAATGAGGGCGATCCTAGACTCTTGTAGCAATGGACACTTCCTAGGCATGGGAGTTGATGCGGCCATGGAGCTAATTGAAAATCTTGCTACAAGCGATGGGAACTACAATGAGGATTATGAGCGCACTAATAGAGGATCATATTCTACGGATGAGAAGTTTGAGAAGGAAATCAAAGCTTTGAATGAGAAGATGGACAAGATGATCTCCTCTAGCCAAAAGCAAATCAGCTATGTGGGCAACTATGAGGATTCTCAGCCACTCCTCTATAGTCTGGATGAGGATATGACACAGGAGTAGATTAACTTCATTGCGGGACAAGGTGGTTTCAACAAGGGCTTCAACCAAAACTATAGAAACCACCCAAACTTCTCATACCACAACCCCAATGTAGCCAATCCCCAAGACCAAGTCTATCCTCAAGCTCCATCTCAAGGACAAGCTACTCAACAAGGGAAACAGGCCTATCCACAAGCTCAGCAACCAAAGCCATTTTTCCCTTACAATAACCAACAAGGGTTTGGTAATAAGCCTCAGTTTCAAGGTCAACAAGGCTATGCTCCAAAGCAACAATACCCACCAGATTTTGGACAGCAACAACCACAAACTTCTTCTTCCTCGGGAGTGGACAATGAGCTGAAGAGTATGATGTAGCAACTCCTTCAAGGGCAAGCCTCAGGAGCTATGGAAGTTAGGGATCTAAAGAGTGAGCTTCAGAACTTGACTTCAAGGGTCACAAACATGGAAAACAAGAATGCCTCTACATCCCGAACTCAAGGTACTTTACCAGGAAAATCTGAGCAAAACCCGAAGGAATACATCAATGTTATCACATTGAGAAGTGGTAAGGAGCTGCAACAACTTCCAGCGCCCACGCCTAGGCTGATTCCTTTACTCAATGAGGACATTGAAGTTCAAGAAGGGGAGGAGAATTCTGAAAATTCTGCTCTGAACAAAGAGAGTGACAGTGAGATGGCTAAGAGGAAGGGAAAAGTTGTAGTTGAAGAAGTAGTGAAGGATACACTCAAGAAGAAGGATGGTGTGTTTGTGCCACCACCTTATGAGCCAAAGCTACCCTTTCCGGTCATATTCAAGAAGCAACTCCTAGAGAAATACAAAGCTCTCTTTGAAAAGCAGATGAAGAATGTTGAGTTAACCATGCCTTTGATTGATGCCTTCTTGCTAGTTCCTCAATATAGCACGTTTCTCAAGGATGCAATCAAAGAAAGAACCAAGGAAGTGCAAGGTATGGTTGTGTTGTCTCATGAGTGTAGTGCGATCATCCAAAGGAATATTGTACCAAGGAAGCTGGAAGATCCGGGCAGTTTTACTCTTCCATGTGCTATCGGTCCTCTTAGGTTTGAAGGTTGTTTATGTGATCTTGGAGCAAGCGCGAGTTTGATGCCTTTCTCAGTGGCTAAAAGGCTAGGTTTCTCCACCTACAAGGCTTGTAGGATCTCCTTGGTTCTAGATGATAGATCAGTGAGGTACCCAGTTGGCCTTTTAGAAGATCTTCCGGTGAAAGTAGGAGGATTTGAAGTACCGACAGATTTTATTGTATTGGAGATGGATGAAGAACCAAAGGATCCTCTAATCCTTGGGAGACCTTTTCTTGCCACAGCTGGTGCGATCATAGATGTCAGGAGAGGGAAAATAGATCTCAACCTTGGTAAAGACACATTGCTCAAATTTGACATCAACAAAGTGATGAAGAAGCCAACCATCCAAGGTCAGATGTTCTATATTGAGACTATGGAGGAGCTAGCTGATGAACTCTTTGAGGAGTTAAACATGGATGATCCTTTGGAAGTGACTTTGACCAAGGAATGTGGGGAGTATGGGTACCTTCAAGAGGAAAGCTGGGCTTATATGTGAGCGCTTGATTCGCACAAGCCTTTGCTAGGAGAGGTTGAATTCATTGAGCTTGGACCAGATTCAGTGGGTAAGGAGCTAGAGGTCTTTGCTATGGATATAGATGCTGATGGCGCAAAGGAAGTTGAGCTGTGCAAGGAGCAGCTTGTAGCTGATGATTGGAGCGAGCTCAAAGCACCAAAGGTAGAGTTAAAGCCCCTTCCGCGGGGGCTTCAGTATGCATTTGTTGGCCCTAACTCTACTTATCCTGTCATTGTGAATGAGTGATGATGAATTGATTACTTTGACCACTGAATTGAAAAAGTTTAGAAAAGCAATAGGATACTCGCTTGATGATATAAAAGGATTGTCACCTAGCTTGTGTACTCATAGGATCCACCTTGAAAATGAATCCATGTCTTCTATTGAGCATCAAAGAAGATTGAATCCTAATCTTAAGGAGGTAGTCAAGAAAGAGATTCTTAAATTGCTTGATGCAGGGATAATCTACCCTATCTCGGACAGCACTTGGGGTTCTCCCGTGCATTGTGTTCCGAAGAAAGGGGGGATTATTGTGGTTAAAAATGACAATAATGAATTGATTCCTACTAGGACTATCACCGGGCATAGGATGTGTTCGATTATAGAAAGCTAAATGCCGCATCTAGGAAATATCACTTCCCATTGCCGTTCATTGATCAAATGCTTGAGCGTCTTGCTAACCATCCTTTTTATTGTTTTCTCGATGGATACATTGGGTTTTTCCAGATCCCGATACATCCGAATGATCAGGATAAAACGACATTCACTTGTCCTTATGGTACCTTTGCTTATCGAAGGATGCCATTTGGCTTGTGTAATGCACCGGCTACCTTTCAGCGGTGCATGATGTCTATTTTCTCAGATCTTATCGAGGATATTGTAGAAGTTTTCATGGATGATTTATCTGTGTATGGCTCTTCCTTCTCTTCGTGTTTGCTGAACTTGTTCAGGGTCTTAAGGAGATGTGAAGAGACGAACCTCATGCTCAATTGGGAAAAATGCCACTTCATGGTAACAGAAGGGATTGTGTTGGGTCACAAGATTTCAGAGAATGACATTGAAGTGGATAAGGCAAAGATAGAGGTGATGACAAGTCTTCAGCCGCCGAACTCAGTGAAAGGGATCCGAAGCTTCTTGGGTCATGCAGGGTTTTACAGACGTTTTATCAAGGACTACTCCAAGATCGCTAGACCACTTACACGTCTGCTGTGTAAGGAGACAGACTTTGTGTTTGATGATGAGTGTTTGACTGCGTTTCATGGGATCAAGGAAGCTTTGATTAGAGCTCCGATCGTCCAAGCTCCTGACTGGGAGTTGCCTTTTGAGATCATGTGCGATGCAAGTGACAACGCAGTGGGAGCAGTCCTTGGACAGAGGAAAGACAAGAAACTCCATGTCACATACTATGCTAGTAGGACATTGGATGATGCTCAAGTGAGGTATGCAACAACTGAGAAAGAGCTTCTAGCTGTGGTATTTTCCTTTGAGAATTTCAGATCATACTTGGTTGGATCTAAGGTTGTGGTGTACACGGATCATGCTGCGTTGAGATATCTACTTGCCAAGAAAGATGCCAAGCCAAGGCTTCTAAGATGGATCCTGCTGCTACAAGAGTTTGATTTGGAGATCAAGGATAAGAAAGGTATTGAGAATGGAGTAGCAAATCACTTGTCGAGACTGAGAATTGAGGATGGTGTTCCTCTAGATGACTCTCTCCCTGAAGAACAGTTAATGGCTTACAAGGTTGTCAAAGATGCTCATGATACAAGAATGAGGATTGAAGAGGTCAGTTCTATTGAAGACAAGGAGTCGTGGTATGCAGACATAGTCAATTTCCTAAATGTTGGGAAAGAACCACCAAGCCTTGATAGCTACCAAAGGAAGAATTTCTTTAGAGATGTTAATAGGTACTCTTGGGACGAGCCCTACCTCTACACTTTGTGAAAAGATCAACTCTATAGAAGGTGCATAGCTGATGAAGAAGTGGGAGGTATTCTCCTACATTGTCATGGGTCAGTTTATGGTGGTCACTTTGCTACCTTCAAGACGGTTCAAAAAGCTCTACAAGCTGGGTTTTGGTGGCCTACAATGTTCAAAGATGCCCAAGAGTTCATCACTAAGTGTGATCCTTGTCAAAGAAAGGGAAACATCAGTAGAAGGAATGAGATGCCTCAAAATTTATATTTTCCTTCCTAAATTTTCTACTTTTCTTCCTGAAATCCAGAAAATCTTCCTAAAATTTCACATTTCTGGTGATTCAACCATGGAGAATTCTAAACATGTGGTGATTCCAGTTATCCTCAAAGGAAGAAATTATTGGTTGTGGTCTAGAACAACAAGAAATGCAATGTGTAGTCGCATACTTTGGATCCATGTTATGTCATCTCAAGCTCCAAAGGAAGTACCATGGAAGAAGAAGGAAAGGAGGTCGCCACTGCTGAAGAAGACAAGTGGTTCCAAGAAGATCAAACAGTTCTTTGTCTTATCTAAAACTCCCTTAAACCATCCATTCTTGAATCTTATTCTTATTGGGGAACCTCTAAAGAGCTATGGGAAATTCTCAAGAATGTGTATGACAATTTTTCTAACTTGAGTCGTGTCTTTGAATTCTAAAATGCTATCAATGACCTAAGCCAAGAAGATATGGAATTGACCAAGCACCTTGGGAAATTTCAATTCTTGTGGTCTGAAATTGAAAATCGAAGGCCAAACACTATGGATCATAAAGTACTAAATGAGAGGCGTGAGAAAGACAAGGTCTTTGCGCTATTTCTCACCATGAACTCAGCCTACAATGATCTCATCAAGCATATCTTGATAAAAGACAAGCTTCCAATAATGGAAGATGTGTGCTTTCGGATCCAAAAGGAGCAAGGCTCCGTTGGGACCTTTGGTGGAGAACTACTCATTGCAAACAAAGGAGCATATAAGTACGAAGAAAGAAATCCTTTGGTTTTTCATCATTTCAATATGAAAGGGCATACCAAGATAAAACGTTGGATCCTTCACTCAAACCTCAAACCAAGCATGTTTAAGGAACAAAGAGCTATTCTCTTTCATGGGCCTACTGATGATCCAAGTATACCCGTTTCATCAACACAAGGAAGGGAAGTGGCTATAAATGATTCTGTGGAGTATGTGAACAGAGTGATTTGGAGGATCTCATCAAAGCATATGCTTCAAAGGAATCCGCTATCACCTTCTTTTCCCATAAGTCTAGTAGTTATCTTGTTGTGTACTCAGGTGCTTCTCATCATATGATTAGTAACCCTAAGATTCTTAATTGAGAAACTAAAGAACTAAATTGTTATGCAATCTTTGGCCTTAGTGATGTTTATTTTCATGATATTGACAATGGAAAAGTACTTGGAAGAGGTGGAACCAAAGATGAACAATATGTTCGTAAGGAGACATCTCCAAGAAATCCGAGTTTCTCTTTTCTTAGTTATTGTTTTATTGTTAATGCAAATGATATGTGACATGCTAGATTAGGCCATACTCATTCTCGTGACCTTGAATTGATGTTACCTAAAGTTTCTTTTGATTGCTCTAGTTGTGAGGCTTGTATTCTTAGCCAATATTGTAAACTGTTTTTCTTAAATCCTCTACAATTTATGGTCCAATCATTTATCCCGAAAATTTCTAGTTCACTCAGATGTTTGGACTTCACCATGGATGTCTAAGGATAGTAACAAGTACTTTGTGACCTTTATAGATGATAAATCTAAGTATACTTTGGTTACCTTACTTCCTTCTAAGGACCGTGTGTTTGAAGTATTTACTAACTTCCAAACTTACGTAACTAACCAATTCAATGCCAAGACCAAAGTGTTTAGATCATATAATGTAGGTGAGTATACAAGATATAGACTCAAGGAGCACCTATCTAAGCATGGCATCATACACCAAAACAATTTTCCCTACACACCACAACAAAATGGAGTGTCTGAAGGAAGAATATGCAACTCATTGAAGTGGCAATATAAATGATGTTTCACACCAATGTCCCAAAGAGGTTTTGGGGAGATGCAGTGTTAGCCTGATGCTACCTAATAAACCGAGTCCCAACCAAATTCCTAAAGGAATCATCACCTTTTGAGGTACTTAACAAAGTTAAGCCCTTGATTGATCACGTACGCGTGTTTGTATGTGTTTGCTTTGTGTTAGTGCAGGATGAACAAAGGAACAAGCTAGAAGCAAAAAATACTCTGTGTATGTTTCTTGGATACTCAACAACTCAAAAAGTGTACTGATATTCATTCATTTTCATGCATTTAGGCTTGTATATAGTTCTTGTTTTGACTTCTTTTCACCATCATTCTTACCATTTTGTCGAGTCATTGTCGCATCTAGAGTATAGAGTTGTCTAGGACTAGGAGTATGCACTTTAGGCTTGCATTTGGAGTGTTTCTTGTGTTTTGCAGGTGATTGGAGGTGTCTAGGAGCATTGGTGAGCTTGGAAGTGGAGTCTAGAGCTCAAAGGACTAAGGAAGAAGCAGCTGGAAGGCATATCGGCCACCATATCGGTTGGGGTGGCCGATACACACTCTCGGAAGAAAATCCGAGGACTCATATCGGGTTGGATATCGGCAAGCTGGATCGATACAATTCGTCGACCAAAACCCAGAAGACCGTATCGGTATGCATATCGACTGGCAGACCGATACAGGTTCTCGGATTAAATTTTTCACACGCATATCGGCTTTGATATCGACCAGCTGGGTCGATACGCTTACAACCCAGAAAATCCGAGAGCTCGTATCGGTCGGTGTATCGACCGATCAAACCGATACGCATCCCAGAAGCTGTTTCGGATCCGGGTCAACACCCGGTTTGTTCCGGGTTGACCCGGTTCGCACCTTATTGACTATTTAAGCCAAAAACCTATTTTCATTTTGTTCCTTAAGCTTTATTTTATGTTCTAAACACTTTGTAAGAACAAGTTTGATTTCTTGATTAATCTAGTACTCTTTTCTTGTGATTTCTCTCTTTGCTTATCCAATTAATCTCTAATCTTCAATGATCAACACTGTTTCTATGAATTTTGTTTTTCGCATGATGATTAGTGAGTAGTTCTTCATAGCGCTTATGGGTTAGGTAGGATTAGGTTGATTAGGGGTGATCAATGGATTTCTAATGCCTAATTGTTTAAAATCTCATCTGTCAAAGTGTGTTTAGTACCTAATTAGTCTTGATCACGTTGATTAGGATGTTTAGGATTTCTTGCTCACCATGTGTTGGGAATGTCCTGAAATCTATTGTACTTGCTCTAAGTGAAAGTCGTATAGTCGAGATGAGACAATCACATAACACTAGGTAGTCATAACGCTTTGCTAGAAGCCACTTATGATCAATGAGTTGAGAACTCATTGCTAGTGTTATATGATCCTACAGGGTCACACACCTAAGCAAACTGGGCGTTAAAGACGAGGTTGATCATTAATGTAGTGATCCAGTGAATGCATATTTGATATGCATTCAATATCAATATTTTGGGGAAGTGTCGATCGATGCAGATAGTGCATCGATCGATGCAATTCGCGGATTAATCAGATTAATTCGGTTTAATCGTTGGTTAATTCCGTTATGGTTTAAGTCGACATATATAAGATATATGGTCGACCTAAACTGACTTCTAACCTAATTTACAGCCACCAGAACTTGAATAGAAACCTTGGAAGAGATTGGATCTCTATAGGCACTAGCATCCCTCCTGTCCAATTTGTGTGCGTGTGGATACCAGTAGAGGCACAGCGTTTGAGGTGCTACGTGATCTCGATTATCTGCTAAAACTTCCGCTGCAAAACACCAGGTAAATCTGAGATCCCATAGATTCAATTATATGAACCATAGATCCTAGGCTCGGAATTCAGACTAGGGTTGCTAATCCTGATTAGAACTGCTAGAAATTCCTTCAGTGGTATCAAAGCTTTAGGGTTCCATTGAATCTGTAGCATGTTGATTAGATTAGTTGAATCTGAATCTGTGTATGGTTGATACAAACTTGCTAAAATTCGTTTTCATGAAAACCTAGTTTAGGGTTCTGTTTGAAAACGTTTTAGGGCTTATTCGCATGGTGTCGATCGATGCCAATCCGGCATCGATCGACACAGGGCGAAAGCCCGAATAAAATTTAGGGTTTTTTCGCATGGTGTCGATCGATGCCAATCCGGCATCGATCGACACAGGGCGAAAACCCGAATAAAATTTAGTTTTTCGCCTAGTGTCGATCGACACAAATGTTGTGTCGGTCGACACAAACCTCGCGAGATTGATGAATCGGTTCAATTGGATTGGACCGGTTATCGAGCTTGGTTAATGATGGTTGAACACTGTGAATGGTTTAATTGCGATTGCTTTGATTAGGTTGGCATCGACCGATACTAATGTAGCATCGATCGACACTGACCGGTATTCAAAACCGGATCAATTGGATTGATCGGTTATCGCGGATTGCTTTTGGTTGTTCTGTATCGATCGACACTATAGTAGTGTCGGTCGACATCAGATTCGATGATTAGGTTATTGAACCTGAAATCACAGAACCAAAGCAAGATAAATCAATTAATTATAAGAATTAAAACATAATAAAACTGAACGTTTTAAATGATTCCGTTCCTCAATCAAATATCAAGTGATACTTGATGTCTTTCCAATCTTGTCAACTGTCAAGACCCATTTAATTGTGCGATAGACTTGCAGTGCAAGATGTCCACAATTTCATGAGTAAGACAGAGGTAATCGTGTTGATGGACTTGCAGTGCAAGACATCGACAATTACATGACTGAAGAGATTGTTTTACTTGACTGGGCCATCAAAATCGTTTTGGGCTCAGAGACATCAGGTGGATTGGACATAAGATGTCAATCCACAACCAAGAGTTATATTGGATATAACTAGCAAAGTTGTTGCTTACCTAGATTGCTAAAGTTGAGTGATAGCCAGTGGCTCACTTGAATTTAGTGAAGTATGGGTCTTGGATCATTATATTCATCTGAGGAAACATTGTTTGAATATAATGCGAGTTTCTTAAAAGTTAAGACTTCTCATTTCTTGAACATCATAACTAAACCTTTTACCTTTCTTTGTTCTCAGCTATGACTAACACTCATAATAACTCTTTCTCCCTACGATCCGTCCTTGAGAAGGACAAGTTAACTGGATCGAATTTTCTCGAATGGTATCGGAACTTGAGAATTGTTCTCAAGCAGGAGAAAAGGGACTATGTCCTGGAAACTGTTCTCCCTGAAAAACCGAGAGCCAATGCTCCACATGCAGAAAGGAGTGCTTGGGATAAGCACTCTAATGATGTGGTCGATGTGAATTATCTCATGTTGGCTACCATGAACTCGGATTTGCAAAAGCAATACGAGAACGTGGAGTCGCCAGTGGAGATGATCACTAGCCTGAAAAGTATGTTTTCAGGAGCAATCACGAACTGAGAGGTACCAGACGGTTAAATCTCTCATTGAATGCAAGCTACCAAAGGACGGTCCAGTCAGTCCTCATGTCATTAAGATGATGGGTTATATTGATAACCTGGGGAGGCTGGATTGTCCCATTAGCCAAGAGTTGGCTACTGACATCATTCTGCAGTCACTGCCGTCAAGTTATGATCAGTTTGTTATGAACTATAACATGAATAACTTGACGAAGACGTTGACTGAACTGCATGGCATGCTCAAGACAGCTGAGCCTAACATCAAGAAGGGCACTCCAAATGTACTTATGGTACAAGGAGGTAAGAAGTTAAAGAAACTTGGCAAAGGTAAGGGAAAGAGCAAGGCCGTCCAGGTTGAGAACCAGGACGCGCCTGCGCCACCCCCTAAGCCCAAGCCTGGCCCATCTGTGACTGATAAGTGCCATTACTGTAAAGAGCCTGGACATTGGAAGAGAAACTGCAACAAATTCTTGGAAGAGAAGAAGAAGAAGAAGACTTTCGAGACTTCATCTTCAGTTATTTATGTTATAGAAGTAAATGTTACTACTTCTGGTTCTACTTCTTGGGTATTGGATACCGGTTGTGGTGCTCATATTTGTACAAATATGCAGGGCCTAAGCAACAGTAGGAAGTTGGAAAAGGGGCAAGTGGACCTACGCGTGGGGAATGGAGCAAGAGTTGCTGCATTAGCCGTAGGAACATATAACTTGTCTTTACCTTCTGGTTTGGTTTTAAAACTTAATAATTGCTACTATGTACCTGCTATAAGCAGAAATATTATTTCTATTCCTGTTTTGGATGTAGAAGGATATCAGTTTTCAATTAAGAATAAATGTTGTTCTTTTGATTACAATGATATATTTTATGGTAGCAGCCCATTAGAGAATGGGCTTTATGTTTAAACCAAAGCACGCCAATCTATAACATTAACACCAAGAGATTCAAATCAAATGATACGAATCAGACTTTTCTTTGGCATTGTCGTTTGGGCCACATAAATGAGAAACGGATCCAAAAGCTCCATAGTGATGGGCTTCTGGGCTCATTTGATTATGAATCATGTGAGAAATGTGAATCTTGTTTACTGGGCAAAATGACTAAGGCCCCTTTCAACAAACAAAATGAAAGGGCCAGTGACCTATTGGGCCTTATACATACAGATGTATGCGGCCCAATGAGCACAAGTGCCAGAGGAAATTTTCGATACTTCATTACCTTCACTGATGATTTCAGCAGGTATGGCTATGTCTATTTAATGAGACAAAAGTCGGAATCGTTTGAAAGGTTCAAAGAATTCCAAAATGAAGTACAGAATCAACTTGGCAAAAGTATTAAGGCTCTTCGATCAGATCGTGGAGGAGAATACTTAAGCCAAGAATTCAGTGATCATTTGAGAGATTGTGGAATTGTTTCACAACTCACTCCTCCTGGAACACCACAATGGAATGGGGTGTCCGAGAGGAGGAATCGAACTTTATTAGATATGGTTCGATCAATGATGAGTCTCTCAACTCTTCCATTATCCTTTTGGGGATACGCTCTAGAAACGTCTGCGTTTACACTTAATAGGGTTCTGTCAAAATCAGTTGCAAAGACACCACATGAGATGTGGACTGGAAATGTTCCGAGTTTGTCTTTCCTGAAGATTTGGGGTTGTGAAGCTTATGTTAAGCGATTAATTACAGATAAGCTCGAACCCAAATCTGATAAGTGCTACTTCGTTGGTTATCCTAAGGAAACCAAGGCATACTACTTTTACAACCAATCCGAGAACAAAGTGTTTGTTGCTCGGAACTGTGTTTTTCTTGAGAGAGAATTTCTCTCGAAGAGAAACAGTGGGAGTAAAGTACAACTCGAAGAAGTTCGAGAGCCACAGGAAACCGCCCAGCCCATTGTGGAGGAGCAACAGTTGGATCTACAAAGAGTTGTAGAGCCAACGCCTGTGGAGCCTGAAATTCGAAGATCCGAAAGGATCCGTCACGAACCCGAGAGATATGGATTTCTCGTAACCAATTGTCATGATTTATTGATCATTGACAGTGACGAGCCCGCGAATTACGAAGAAGCGATGATGAGCCCTGACTCAGAAAAGTGGCTGAAAGCCGCTGAATCCGAAATGGGATCCATGTCACAGAACCAAGTATGGACTTTGGTTGATTTACCCGATGGTGCAAGACCCATTGAGTGTAAATGGATTTTCAAGAAGAAAATTGATGTGGATGGAAATATTCAGATATATAAAGCAAGGCTGGTGGCAAAAGGTTTTAAACAAATTCATGGTATTGACTATGAAGAAACCTATTCACCTGTGGCCATGCTTAAATCCATTCGGATTCTCCTAGCAACAGCTGCTCATTATGATTATGAGATCTGGCAGATGGACGTGAAAACAACTTTCCTTAATGGAATTCTGGAAGAGGATGTGTACATGACACAGCCTGAAGGTTTCATCGATCCTAATGCAGCTAGGAAAGTATGCAAGCTTCATCGATCCATTTATGGATTGAAGCAAGCATCTCGGAGTTGGAATCTTCGTTTTGATGAAGCAGTCAAAAAGTTTGATTTCATCAGGAACGAAGAAGAACCATGTGTTTACAAGAAGACTAGTGGGAGCGCAGTTGCATTTCTCGTGTTGTATGTAGATGAGATACTTCTTCTCGGAAATGACGTTCCGTTGTTACAGTCTGTTAAGGCTTGGCTCGGAAGTTGTTTTTCAATGAAAGACATGGGAGAAGCCGCGTATATTCTTGGAATAAGAATCTATAGAGATAGATTAAACAAGTTGATTGGACTGTGTCAAGACACTTATATCGATAAAGTCTTACACAGGTTCAGAATGCAAGATTCCAAGAAGGGCTTCATACCAATGTCTTATGGCATAAGTCTCAGCAAGAAGCAGTGTCCTGAAACACCTGCTGAGCGAGAACGCATGAGTCGGATTCCCTATGCCTCGGCGTTGGGATCCATCATGAATGCCATGCTCTGTACTCGTCCAGATGTTGCTTGTACTTTAAGCATGACGAGTAGATACCAATCGGACCCTGGTGAAAGTCACTAGACAGCAGTCAAGAATATTCTAAAGTATTTGAGAAATACTAAGGATAAATTCTTGGTGTATGGAGGAAGTGATGAGCTGGTAGTAAGTGGTTACACAGACGCAAGTTTTCAGACAGACAAAGATGATTTCCGATCGCAATCTGGTTACATCTTCTGCCTAAATGGCGGTGCAGTCAGCTGGAAGAGTTCCAATCAGGACACTGTAGTAGATTCCACAACTGAAGCTGAGTACCTCGCTGCTTCTGAAGCGGCAAAGGAGGCTGTTTGGATCAAGAAGTTCATTACTGAACTTGGTGTGATTCCTAGCATTTCTGAGCCGGTGGCTTTGTATTGTGACAACAATGGAGCCATTGCGCAAGCAAAGGAACCTAGATCACACCAGAAATCCAAACACATAGAAAGGAGATATCACCTTATCCGTGATATTGTGAATAGAGGAGATGTGAAGATCAGCAGAGTCCCGACGGATGAGAATGTAGCTGATCCACTGACCAAGCCCCTCCCAAGGACTAAGCATGAGTTTCACACTGCTGCTGTAGGCATTAGATTTCTTAAGATATGATCTTGTTTTCAGTGGGAGTTATATTTGGTTTTTAGTTATGACTTGATGTTCGTAAAACATAATTTGGTTATGTTATTTTAATGAAATTGTTTCAGCATTATTTAATTGTGTTAATTAAATATATTGTCCCAAAGTAATTTATGACATTTTATAGGTCATCAAGTATTTGACTTGATCATGAAACCCAATAAATGATATAAATTATAAATGGTCCCTGGTCAAGGTTGTTAAAATGGGACATTAACAACCACGTGAGACTAGTATGTGAGGTGACTGATGACTATGTTTCATGGAGTCATTAATAAGTGTATTAAAGTCAATCACATAGATATGTGTTAGAGAACACATGATCGGACCTGACCCGTTAATGAGAACTCTACAAGATGTTATATGAGTGTCATGATAGTTTCTCATTACGACTAAAGAGTGTAGTCCTAAGACCTGAGTTCATCGTGTCCTCTCTCATATGGATTGGTTCGTCTTGACTTTGTCAAACGTCAACCGTAACTGGTGATCATAAAGACACTGATTAGGCGTATCATGAAATATGAAAGAGACATGGATGGAACAAGATGGGATTTGTACCTCCTATATAACAGGAGTTAAATATCTCTGGGCCTATCGAAGATTTGATACTGGAAATGCGTGGCCGCGCTCAAACGAGGTGATTGTCAGTCGTTTGTTTTATCAGTACAAATCGGGATTCGATAAACGTGATCTAGCTCAATAAGGATGACACAGTTCTTGCCTTATACTAGATTGAGATATAGCTACAAAGGGATTAAAGGAATAGATGATTCCAGTACAAGTGGGAGATTGTTGGGAATGTCCTGAAATCTATTGTACTTGCTCTAAGTGAAAGTCGTATAGTCGAGATGAGACAATCACATAACACTAGGTAGTCATAACGCTTTGCTAGAAGACACTTATGATCAATGAGTTGAGAACTCATTGCTAGTGTTATATGATCCTACAGGGTCACACACCTAAGCAAACTGGGCGTTAAAGACGAGGTTGATCATTAATGTAGTGATCCAGTGAATGCATATTTGATATGCATTCAATATCAATATTCTGGGGCAGTGTCGATCGATGCAGATAGTGCATCGATCGATGCAACTCGCGGATTAATCAGATTAATTCGGTTTAATCGTTGGTTAATTCCGTTATGGTTTAAGTCGACATATATAAGATATATGGTCGACCTAAACTGACTTCTAACCTAATTTACAGCCACCGGAACTTGAATAGAAACCTTGGAAGAGATTGGATCTCTATAGTCACTAGCATCCCTCCTGTCCAGTTTGTGTGCGTGTGGATACAAGTAGAGGCACAGCGTTTGAGGTGCTTCGTGATCTCGATTATCTGCTAAAACTTCCGCTGCAAAACACCAGGTAAATCTGAGATCCCATAGATTCAATTATATGAACCATAGATCCTAGGCTCGGAATTCAGACTAGGGTTGCTAATCCTGATTAGAACTGCAAGAAATTCCTTCACCATGTGTTCGATGAAATTCCAGTTTCTAGCTTTGATAGGACTTTCACATTCTAGCACATGAAAATGTATGTTTAGAGTGATCGTTGGTTGTTCGGAACGTGTTTGAATGCTTGCTTGATTCTAATTCACAAATGAGAATTTGTTCTTGGATTAGGATTGAGTAAAGAGGTTAGTATTAAGAGATTAAACTGATCGACTTGTTGTGTTCCATGCTAGGAGGTTAGCTTCTATGAAGTTTGAATTAGGATCCTTGATCATCCCGAGTCACCTGTCCGTTGACCTTGACTCTTAGGCCTTATCTTTGTCATTGATTGAATCCACTTGTTTACTTGCTTTTATTCATTTCTATTTGAATTGTTTCTGTTAGGACTGTTAGAACAAAAACTAAATTGGGTGATTTAACTCTAGAGGTTTAGTGTGTGCTTATTAGTTTTATCCATCCCAAAAAGGTTCGATACCTCAAGACTACACGATAAGCTTGAGGAATTGGTACCTCAAAGGATTGCAAAATCCTAGTTATCAATTTGGCGCCGTTGCCATTTTGGGATTCTGGATATATCAATTCGATTTCTATACCTATTTAGTTCAAGTCTTTGTTACTAATTTGCTTCTTCCTTTCTCTCTGATGTTAGGTGTATGAACTTGCACAGCCGAGGGACAACAAACTTAGTTGCAAGAGTTTAGGACATCAAAGCACACGAGAGGAGATTAGCAAAGGAACGACGCGCACAAGAAAGAGCTGCTCACGTAGAGAGACTTGGGTTGGAACCAGTTGTAGAAGTTCAACAAGACTTTGTGGGTGTTGAGCAACCGGTTATGGATAATCATCAGGATCAACAGCAGCAGCAAGAGCAACAGAGGCCAGCTAGGGCCATTGGTGATGGAGATGCACCGGATACAAATGCAAACCGGCAAGGGATCATTCCACCACCGGTCAACAACAATAACTTCGAGATCCGGGCTATGGTGATGAACATGGTGCAAAACAACCAGTTTCATGGGCTTGCATCTGAGGATCCACTGCAGCACTTGGACACATTTGACAAGATTTGTGCTACTACAAGGCTCAATGGTGTAACTGATGACGGTTTGAAGATGTGACTCTTCTTCTTCTCTTTGGCGGATAGAGCCAAGGATTGGGAAAGTACCATCATTCCGGGATCCATTACTACTTGGGGAGACCTCAAGAAGGCTTTCTTGAAGAATTTTTTCTCACCTACTAGGACTGCCCGTTTTCGCAATGAGCTATCCGGGTTTCTGCAACGCAACAATGAGAGCTTTGTCGAAGCTTGGGAGAGGTTCAATAAGCTAACTACTCAGTGCCCCCACCACGGTTTCACTAAGGAGGCACTACTCAGTAACCTCTATCGCGGAGTGCTTCCTAGAATGAGGGCGATGCTAGACTCTTGTAGCAATGGACACTTCCTAGGCAAGGGAGTTGATGCGGCCATGGAGCTAATTGAAAATCTTGCTACAAGCGATGGGAACTACAATGAGGATTATGAGCGCACTAATAGAGGATCATCTTCTCCGGATGAAAAGTATGAGAAGGAAATCAAAGCTTTGAATGAGAAGATGGACAAGATGATCTCCTCTAGCCAAAAGCAAATCAGCTTTGTGGGCAACTATGAGGATTCTCAGCCACTCCTCTATATTGTGGATGAGGATATGACACAGGAGTAGATTAACTTCATTGCGGGACAAGGTGGTTTCAACAAGGGCTTCAACCAAAACTATAGAAACCACCCTAACTTCTCATACCGCAACCCCAATGTAGCCAATCCCCAAGACCAAGTCTATCCTCAAGCTCCATCTCAAGGACAAGCTACTCAAAAAGGGCAACAAGCCTATCCACAAGCTCAGCAACCAAAGTCATTTGTCCCTTACAATAACCAACAAGGGTTTGGTAATAAGCCTCAGTTTCAAGGTCAACAAGGCTATGCTCCAAAGCAAAAATACCCACCAGGTTTGGGACAACAACAACCACAAACTTCTTCTTCCTCGGGAGTGGACAATGAGCTGAAGAGTATGATGCAGCAACTCCTTCAAGGGCAAGCCTCAGGAGCTATGGAAGTTAGGGATCTAAAGAGTGAGCTTCAGAACTTGACTTCAAGGGTCACAAACATGGAAAACAATAATGCCTCTACATCCCGAACTCAAGGTACTTTACCAGGAAAATCTGAGCAAAACCCGAAGGAATACATCAATGTTATCACATTGAGAAGTGGTAAGGAGCTGCAACAACGTCCAGCGCCCACGCCTAGGCTGATTCCTTCACTCAATGAGGACATTGAAGTTCAAGAAGGGGAGGAGAATTCTGAAAATTCTGCTCTCAACAAAGAGAGTGACAGTGAGATGGCTAAGAGGAAGGGAAAAGCTGTAGTTGAAGAAGTAGTGAAGGATACACTCAAGAAGAAGGATGGTGTGTTTGTGCCACCACCTTATGAGCCACAGCTACCCTTTCCGGGCAGATTCAAGAAGCAACTCCTAGAGAAATACAAAGCCCTCTTTGAAAAGCAGATGAAGAATGTTGAGTTAACCATGCCTTTGATTGATGCCTTCTTGCTAGTTCCTCAATATAGCAAGTTTCTCGAGGATGCAATCAAAGAAAGAACCAAGGAAGTTCAAGGTATGGTTGTGTTGTCTCATGAGTGTAGTGCGATCATCCAAAGGAATATTGTACCAAGGAAGCTGGAAGATCCGGGCAGTTTTACTCTTCCATGTGCTATCGGTCCTCTTAGGTTTGAAGGTTGTTTATGTGATCTTGGAGCAAGCGCGAGTTTGATGCCTTTCTCAGTGGCTAAAAGTCTAGGTTTCTCCACCTACAAGGCTTGTAGGATCTCCTTGGTTCTAGCTGATAGATCAGTGAGGTACCCAGTTGGCCTTTTAGAAGATCTTCCGGTGAAAGTAGGAGGATTTGAAGTACCAACATATTTTATTGTATTGGAGATGGATGAAGAACCAAAGGATCCTCTAATCCTTGGGAGACCTTTTCTTGCCACAGCTGGTGCGATCATAGATGTCAGGAGAGGGAAAATAGATCTCAACCTTGGTAAGGACATAGTGCTCAAATTTGACATCAACAAAGTGATGAATAAGCCAACCATCCAAGGTCAGATGTTCTATATTGAGATTATGGAGGAGCTAGCTGATGAACTCCTTGAGGAGTTAAACATGGATGATCCGTTGGAAGTGACTTTGACCAAGGAATGTGGGGAGTATGGGTACCTTCAAGAGGAAAGATGGGATTATATGAGAGCGCTTGATTCGCACAAGCCTTTGCTAGGAGAGGTTGAATTCTTTGAGCTTGGACCAGATTCAGTGGGTAAGGAGCTAGAGGTCTTTGCTATGGATATAGATGTTGATGGCGCAAAGGAAGTTGAGCTGTGCAAGGAGCAGCTTGTAGCTGATGATTGGAGCGAGCTCAAAGCGCCAAAGGTAGAGTTAAAGCCCCTTCCGCGGGGGCTTTGGTATGCATTTCTTGGCCCTAACTCTACTTATCCTGTCATTGTGAATGAGTGATGATGAATTGATTGCTTTGACCACTGAATTGAAAAAGTTTAGAAAAGCAATAGGATACTCGCTTGATGATATAAAAGGATTGTCACCTAGCTTGTGTACTCATAGGATCCACCTTGAAAATGAATCCATTTCTTCTATTGAGCATCAAAGAAGATTGAATCCTAATCTTAAGGAGGTAGTCAAGAAAGAGATTCTTAAATTGCTTGATGCAGGGATAATCTACCCTATCTCGGACAGCACTTGGGTTTCTCCCATGCATTGTGTTCCGAAGAAAGGGGGGATTATTGTGGTTAAAAATGACAATAATGAATTGATTCCTACTAGGACTATCACCGGGCATAGGATGTGTTCGATTATAGAAAGCTAAATGCCGCATCTAGGAAAGATCACTTCCCATTGCCGTTCATTGATCAAATGCTTGAGCGTCTTGCTAACCATCCTTTTTATTGTTTTCTCGATGGATACAGTGGGTTTTTCCAGATCCCGATACATCCGAATGATCAGGAGAAAATGACATTCACTTGTCCTTATGGTACCTTTGCTTATCGAAGGATGTCATTTGGCTTGTGTAATGCACCGGCTACCTTTCAGCGGTGCATGATGTCTATTTTCTCAGATCTTATCGAGGATATTGTAGAAGTTTTCATGGATGATTTCTCTGTGTATGGCTCTTCCTTCTCTTCATGTTTGCTGAACTTGTGCAGGGTCTTAAGGAGATGTGAAGAGACGAACCTCGTGCTCAATTGGGAAAAATGCCACTTCATGGTAACAGAAGGGATTGTGTTGGGTCACAAGATTTCATAGAATGGCATTGAAGTGGATAAGGCAAAGATAGAGGTGATGACAAGTCTTCAGCCGCCGAACTCAGTGAAAGGGATCTGAAGCTTCTTGGGTCATGCAGGGTTTTACAGACGTTTTGTCAAGGACTTCTCCAAGATCGCTAGACCACTTACACGTCTGCTGTGTAAGGAGACAGACTTTGTGTTTGATGATGAGTGTTTGACTGCGTTTCACAGGATCAAGGAAGCTTTGATTAGTGCTCTGATCGTCCAAGCTCCTGACTGGGAGTTGCCTTTTGAGATCATGTGCGATGCAAGTGACTACGCAGTGGGAGCAGTCCTTGGACAGAGGAAAGACAAGAAACTCCATGTCATATACTATGCTAGTAGGACATTGGATGATGCTCAAGTGAGGTATGCAACAACTGAGAAAGAGCTTCTAGCTGTGGTATTTGCCTTTGGGAAGTTCAGATCATACTTGGTTGGATCTAAGGTTGTGGTGTACACGGATCATGCTGCGTTGAGATATCTACTTGCCAAGAAAGATGCCAAGCCAAGGCTTCTAAGATGGATCCTTCTGCTACAAGAGTTTGATTTGGAGATCAAGGATAAGAAAGGTATTGAGAATGGAGTAGCAGATCACTTGCCGAGACTGAGAATTGAGGATGGTGTTCCTCTAGATGACTCTCTCCCTGAAGATTAGTTAATGGCTTGCAAGGTTGTCAAAGATGCTCATGATACAAGAATGAGGATTGAAGAGGTAAGTTCTATTGAAGACAAGGTGTCGTGGTATGCAGACATAGTCAATTTCCTAGATGTTGGGAAAGAACCACCAAGCCTTGATAGCTACCAAAGGAAGAAGTTCTTTAGAGATGTCAATAGGTACTATTGGGACGAGCCCTACCTCTACACTTTGTGCAAAGATCAACTCTATAGAAGGTGCATAGCTGATGAAGAAGTGGGAGGTATTCTCCTACATTGTCATGGGTCAGTTTATGGTGGTCACTTTGCTACCTTCAAGACGGTTCAAAAAGCTCTACAAGCTGGGTTTTGGTGGCCTACAATGTTCAAAGATGCCCAAGAGTTCATCACTAAGTGTGATCCTTGTCAAAGAAAGGGAAACATCAGTAGAAGGAATGAGATGCCTCAAAACCCCATTCTTGAAGTTGAAGTGTTTGATGTATGGGGCATTGACTTCATGGGACCCTTCCCATCTTCTTATGGGAATAGCTACATCTTAGTAGCTGTGGATTATGTTTCCAAATGGGTAGAAGCAGTGGCGAGTCCGACAAATGACGCCAAGGTTGTGATAAAGTTGTTCAAGAGCATCATCTTCCCAAGGTTTGGAATTCCGAGGATTGTGATTAGTGATGGAGGCTCGCACTTCATCAACAAACTATTTGAGAGTCTTTTGAAGAAGTATGGAGTAAAGCATAAGGTTGCAACACCATATCATCCTCAAACAAGCGGTCAAGTTGAAGTGTCCAATAGGCAGATCAAGGCTATCTTGGAGAAGACTGTTGGAGCCTCAAGGAAAGATTGGTCTAGAAAGCTTGATGACGCACTGTGGGCGTATAGGACTGCTTTCAAGACTCCGTTGGGCACTACAACGTTCACCATGTTGTATGGGAAGTCATGTCACTTACCGGTGGAGGTGGAATACAAGGCTATGTGGGCTGTCAAGTTGCTGAACTTCGACATCAAAACCGCGACTGAGAAGAGATTGATTCAGCTGAACGAACTTGACGAGATAAGGCTTGAGGCTTTTGAGAGCTCAAAGATCTATAAGGAGAGGACCAAGCTTTTTCATGATAAGCTGATCCAGAAGAAGGAGTTCAAAGAAGGAGATCTTGTGTTGCTCTTTAACTCCCGGTTGAAACTCTTTCCCGGAAAGCTCAAGTCTAGATGGTCGGGACCGTTTAGAGTGAAGGAGGTGAGACCATATGGAGCAGTCGTACTTTTGGGAAAATCCGATGAAGAGTTCACGGTCAATGGCCAAAGACTCAAGCATTACTCCGTCTCAGAAGCTATAGAGGAAGGGACTTCGATCCCTCTCTCTAGCCCTCCCTCAGCTTAAGATCACGGTTTGCAAAAGTCGAGCTTAACGACTTTAAACAAAAGCGCACTTGGGAGACATTCCCATGTTTATCCCTGTACATATGATGTTTTGCTTGTTATTTTTGATGTTTTGCTTTGAGTTTTATCAGGTTTTGGTCTTTAGGTGAGGTTGTGGACCAGTCGGTGTTAAGTAAAGGCCACGGGAATGAAGGAAAAGGATACATGGAGTCGATATCGACGTCCGTATCGGCTGGCCATGCCGATACGGAATTAGCAAAATCCGAGAGTCGATATCGACGTCCGTATCGGTTGGCCAGGCCGATACGGAATTTCGAAGCAAAATCCGAGAGTCGATATTGACGTCCGTATCGGTTGGCCAGGCCGATACGGACTCTCGGGAAGAAGTGATATCGGTCACTGTATCGGCTGGCCAAACCGATATAGGTTGCAGATTTTTAATCCGAGAGTTGATATCGGCTTGCGTATTGGTTGGCCAGACCGATACGCACTCTTCGCCCAGGTAAGTTCTCTCGACTCAAACCGATTCCAAACCGGTTTTGACCGAATTTTGACCAAAATCGATTTAATGAACCGGTCTAAACCGCCTGGGACCCGATTTCCTCTTGTTTTCTCCTCCTTCACGCTCCATCTCTCCCCATTTGCGATTTCAAAGAGAGCTTTTGGCAAAAACCTTTCAAGAACTTCAAAACCTTCCATATCTCTCAATTCTCCATCAATTCTTTCGATTTCAAGTGCTTGACTTGCGGTTTTCAAAGATCTTTCACATTCTCTTGCTACCTCTTCACTCAATCATCACTAAGCAAGGTAAAACTCCAAAACTCACTAATGATTTTCGGATTCAAAAACTCTCAATTTTCAAACTCGTTTTTAGCCATTGATTGTGATTGATATTGCTTGAAAACCTCCCCCATATGTATTTGCATGAATGCCCATAGCCAATTTCGCCCTAGGATTGAAGGAATTTGATTTTTGGTGAATTAGGGTTCTTGAGAAATTGGAATTTTGGAAATATTGGGGGAAAGTTTATTTGGTGATTCCTATAGTTGCAATAGGTTGTTTATGGCTAGTTTGAGTGAGACTACTTGATTTGCTTGAGTTTTGTTTCACAAAATTTTTGAAATTGCAAATTTGGGAGTTTTTGTTCAAGAATTTGAGTTGTTTATGAATGTGATTGAATCCTTTGCGAGTTTTGCACTTGATGAGCTTGAATTGAGAATGGTCGAGTTGGTTTTAACTTGTTTACTCCATTGAAAACGAAAATTTATGCAATTGTTAAGCTTTTACAATTGTTGATCATGGATGTGTCAAGCTCTTATTGATTTTGTGTTGGTGGATTGTATTGTGTGCTAACTCTATCTTTGAGTTATCTTTTGTAGGAGAATGACTAACACATCCGCCAACCCGAGATCACGAGCAAGGGCACCGAGACAAGATGCGGGAACATCCTCGAAAGGAAAGGGGGTCGCTGTTGAGGAAGAAGCTCCAGAGATCACAGGGAAGGTGATTCATGTGTCACCACTGCAGTATACTCCTTCTGAGATCAATGACAAGCTGGAGAAGATTCAGTTTTGGCCAACACGATATCCTCACGTCCCGACCCTTACGGCTCTTGGACTGCTGGAAGACTACGATCAGATTGTGGAAAACATGGGGCTCAAGACCTTCTTCAGAGTCTCCAGTGATGGTTATCAGAGCTCAGCCTGCCAGTTCCTTGCAACCATGAAAGCAACTATCAACATGAGAAAGGCAGCCTTGAGAGGAGAAGTGAGCCGTGGGAAGATTGATTTCACGATGGGCAGGAAGAAGTACTCTATGACTTTTGAGGAGATAAGTTCCATCTTCGGTTTTGAGGAGAATGGTGCTCAGCTAGGCCCTTCCATTCCCATTGAAAAGGAATACCTTGAGGGATTGTGGCACATGATAGCCGATGGACCATTCAAGTTGGGAGCCATGAAATCTACAAGGATCCGACACCCGGCTATTAGGTACGTGCACAAGGCATTAGCGCACACTCTGTGTGCTAGGAAGGAGACAAGTCACTGAACTGGAGATGAAGCTTCTGTACATTGGATTACAGCCTCTTCTGCGCACGTTCCCCAACGGTTCGACGATACCACCCGTTGAGCGCCCACCGAGCTTCACAGCCATTCTAGTTGAGTAGTTTGGGGTTCACCGAGGCTGGGCAACTTCCGTCAAGGATTCTGACCCCAAGTTCACCATGGGTGGTTTAATCACGCCTTTACTTAAGGCAAAGAAGATTAAACTGGAAGGCAGTGTGGAAGAGAAGACATTTGGACAGCCTACGCCAGTGGGATGGTTAGACGTGCCCCAGCTGATCAGGTACAACATTCTCGGTTCTAGACCGCCTCCGGGTCGCCAAATGTACAGGATGTGCTCAGATACGCCAATGGAAGAGAAGTACCTGCTTCCGAACCCCACCATCACAAGCCTTGTAACAAACCAGGCTAACGTGAGGTTCCTCCCGGCTATGGAACACCAATTCGAGCCTCGCGGACCGCGGGGAGCACCTGCAGCCGGTTCAGATTCTTCCGACGCACCTGCTGGGGTGTATGGGCTGCACAGGTACTACATCGAACCATTGGATGACCCGATCACGAACAAGATGGTCAGTGCACTGAGGGACCAGAACAGGGACCTTCAACGGCAGAGTAAATGGCACGGAAGGAACATCAAGAAGTTGGCTACCTGCTTGAAGAAGGTCACCAAGGTTCTGAAGATGATCGCGGGGAAGAAAGATAAGAGTGGCGCTGAGGGACAGACTTCCACATCCCGAGAGGCTCAGACTGGTTTGGATGAGGAGCTACGGGCAGCAACTGAGGAAGTGATCGGTAAAGCCGATGAGCTGGTTGAGCAGACAGTGTTGAAGCAAGGACGATATTCAGTTGCTGGACACGAGACAGGAGGAGCTGCACGCATGGCCGCCGACTCCTAATACGAGCCTCACCGCCACTCCGCACGAGAGGACCGAAGGCGAAAGAGAAGAGCCATGAGGACACCATCCTGCTCTTCATCCAACCCGACATACTCCATGGGGGAATCATCACCTCCATCATTCCACAACTAGCAAGGTAACACTCCATCTTTGTACATACTTCTTTTCTTTTCTTTGTTTGCATTTTGTGTGTTTTCGGTCTTTTCTCCTTTCATAGATCACACAAGGGGCCTTGTGATTTAAGTTTGGGGGAGAGAACAGTTGCTAATCATATTTTATTTTGATCTTATTTTTGTTGTCTTTGAGTCTCATGCATTGCATCTAAGGCATAGAAAAAACCGGAAAAAAAATAAAAAAAATTTGAAAAATTTTCACAAAAAGAAAGAATCTTAGGATCGAGTCTAGTTGCATCATATAGGACGCACACATAGGGAGCAATGATTGAATTTCCTTGTAAGACTGATTGAGTGATGACTTGTTCTTTATGCTAGTTGTTTGAGCTAGTTGATTGTCCTAAGATTGTAATTCAAGAAAGGCTAGAAGGTTAAGACGAACCATGCTCGGATTGCTTGGTTTGAAACTGAAATAGGCTTTGAATTGACACTAGCTCTACCTAAGTGAGAACTTTAATGATGACATCTAATTATCTTACTCATGCTTTGTGTGTTAAACTCATGGATACTCTGAAAATATTCAAGCATTCTTATCCCTTTTACCACTCTCGCTTGCTTGAATAGACTCCACACCTTTCACCACCCTTCTTCAAACCATAAACACTCTTGTTGAGAGGTAGGCCTATTTTTGAATGAGCTAGGTAAAAAGTATTGAGTATGATGCGACTAGGGAAAATTTCCATATAGTGCAAGCTCATTACCTTTAGCTTTGCAATAGGCTTGAATCCAAGTTTGGGGGAGGAATTGGGAATGGAAGAAGAGAGTAAAGAAAGGGAAGAATGAAAGGGATTTTGGTTGGGATCTTATGTTTGTTGGCAAAGTGTTTTAAAGGAAGAAAAGCTCTTATGTGTTTAAAGAAAAGAAAAGTGTCTCATATTTTGAAATGGAAAGAAGCCAAAGGCTCAACTTAAAGAAAGAAAAGAGACCATTGTTAAAGAAAGATTTGAGCTAAGTTAAAAAGAAAGATTTGCCAATGTTTGAAAAATCTTTATTGATCCTTGGAGAGTTTAAGAAAAAGTGTTTGATTGAGAAAAGGGGATGAGGCAAAAATAGCCTTGGTCAAGGGTAGTATCCATCTAGGTGGGCTAGACTAGGAGAAGAAGTAATTGGGGCATGGGTAGATGGAAATCAACCTAGTATGCACCAATTGCCTCTAACTCTTAGCATTTTACTATAGCTCATTCACTTCTTTATGAGAGAACCTTCATGTTTTTTGAGTAAACCCCTCTTTTGATTGAGATCACTTTAATCTCAAAACCTTGTCCCTTTGCCAAATGAGTTTGATCACCTTGCATTGAGTAAGATCCACTTGAAAACCTAATGAATGTTAAAAATCTAGTTGATAGGAAAGCCTCACTTGGTTACATCTTGGTGACGTTGACTCGAATTGGAACTTGTTGATCTCGGTTTTGTCTTTGGATATGAGCTCCCACCTTCAAACCTTTCTCCCAACTTACTTTGATGACATTATGCTTGCTTGTGGACAAGCAAGATTCAAGTTTGGGGGAATTGATATTCATACATTTTCATGCATTTAGGTTTGTATATAGTTCTTGTTTTGACTTCTTTTCACCATCATTCTTACCATTTTGTCGAGTCATTGTCGCATCTAGAGTATAAAGTTGTCTAGGACTAGGAGTAGGTACTTTAGGCTTGCATTTGGAGTGTTTCTTGTGTTTTGCAGGTGATTGGAGGTGTCTAGGAGCATTGGTGAGCTTGGAAGTGGAGTCTAGAGCTCGAAGGACTAAGGAAGAAGCAGCTGGAAGGCATATCGGCCACCATATCGGTTGGGGTGGCCGATACACACTCTCGGAAGAAAATCCGAGGACTCATATCGGCTTGGATATCGGCCAGCTGGGTCGATACAGTTCCTCGACCAAAACCCAGAAGACCGTATCGGCATGCATATCGACTGGCAGACCGATACAGGTTCTCGGATTAAATTTTGCACACGCATATCGGCTTTGATATCGACCAGCTGGGTCGATACGCTTCCAACCCAGAAAATCCGAGAGCTCGTATCGGTCGGTGTATCGACCGACCGAACCGATACGCATCCCAGAAGCTATTTCGGATACGGGTCAACACCCGGTTTGTTCCGGGTTGACCCGGTTCGCACCTTATTGACTATTTAAGCCAAAAACCTATTTTCATTTTGTTCCTTAAGCTTTATTTTATGTTCTAAACACTTTGTAAGAACAAGTTTGATTTCTTGATTAATCTAGTACTCTTTTCTTGTGATTTCTCTCTTTGATTATCCAATTAATCTCTAATCTTCAATGATCAACACTATTTCTATGAATTTTGTTGTTCGCATGATGATTAGTGAGTAGTTCTTCATAGGGCTTATGGGTTAGGTAGGATTAGGTTGATTAGGGGTGATCAATGGATTTCTACTGCCTAATTGTTTAAAATATCATCTGTCAATGTGTGTTTAGTGCCTAATTAGCCTTGATCACGTTGATTAGGATGTTTAGGATTTCTTGCTCACCATGTGTTCGATGAAATTCCAGTTTCTAGCTTTGATAGGACTTTCACATTCTAGCACATGAAAATGTATGTTTAGAGTGATCGTTGGTTGTTCGGAACTTGTTTTAATGCTTGCTTGATTCTAATTCACAAATGAGAATTTGTTCTTGGATTAGGATTGAGTAAAGAGGTTAGTATTAAGAGATTAAACTGATCGACTTGTTGTGTTCCATGCTAGGAGGTTAGCTTCTATGAAGTTTGAATTAGGATCCTTGATCATCCCGAGTCACCTGTCCATTGACCTTGACTCTTAGGCCTTATCTTTGTCATTGATTGAATCCACTTGTTTATTTTCTTTTATTCATTTCTATTTGAATTGTTTCCGTTAGGACTGTTAGAACAAAAACTAAATTGGGTGATTTAACTCTAGAGGTTTAGTGTGTGCTTATTGGTTTTATCCGTCCCAAAAAGGTTCGATACCTCAAGACTACACGATAAGCTTGAGGAATTGGTACCTAAAAGGATTGCAAAATCCTAGTTATCATGTACAAGTGTTATGATCCCAACAGCCGCACATTTGTATCACATGATGTCAAATTCCTTGAAGAAGAAGGATACTATGACGAGAAGGGTTTGAAAATCCTAAAGGATCTATTGATATATCATGGTTTTTACCGGTTTTATGCCATGATATAAGTCTGTTTTAGAGTCTATTTGTGTTTCTTTAGAGTCTTTTACAGGTTTTATTAGGTACACGCACGTTTGGAGCTAAAGTGGTGATTATGGAGCTTATTGGAGTGATTTGGAGATTTGGTCCGAGAGAGAGAACTCACTGTCCAGTTCTGGGATCTGCATCGATCGACACACACATGCATCGGTCGATGCACTACGCAAATGGGCCAGACTCGACGGTTTAATGAAGAAATGCTAATATTTCAGAAGTGCCCAGAAGTTCCAGATATTTACACAGAAGCCCAAAACGTGTTTTAGCTATTTAATTAGGTTTTTAGATCAGTTCTTAGATACGCTTACATACGCATTCATAATTGAGAGCAGAGAGTTTTTAGAGCTTTTGGGGCTGATCTGATCATGTACTACATTTGTTTTGGAGAAGTTTTCGAACCCCTTTACTTGTTTAATCTCTTTTATGATATCTAATTATTCATTGATTATGTCTTCATATTCTATGTCTGAGTAGATTCATAGTTAGGTTTAGGGTTTCTCACATAGGATTTCATGACTTGCTAGACTTGTTTAATTCAGTTAAGGATTCATAATTGCGTTTAATGCTAGTTTTAACTTGATCAATTAGAATCTAGACCTTAGGTTGCTAAATACGACACGAAAGTGTGGTTTAGAATCTGAACTATTTAGGTTGAGCAATTAAATTACTCGCAAAGGAATTTGGTTTAGTTTAATTGTGAACATATCGAACTTGGAATTAATGCTGGTTTAATCTGTTAGTAATTGCAAAGGAATTTGGATTGCTGCACTTAGACTTAGAGAATTCTCGCAACAACAGTTGGTTAATTCTATATCCGTGATTTGAGTTCTAGAACTGTGCTTAATTAGATCCTGACTGAATTATTTGTCTGCTTGTCTGATTTCCTGAGAACGCCCTAGACTTAGCGCCCTTAATTAAATGCTTTCACAACCGATAATCTTGCTACTTATTTACTTTCTCGCATTGCTTTTTAGTTACTCCACATTGCTTTCATCTTAGTTTACCCTCTACTGCTCTTAATCTATCGTTGACCGGAGTCTCTGTGGATTTCGATACCCTATATACTACAATCACATAATTGTGCACTTGCAGTAGAATAGGATAAAACTAGACCCCTATCATCTATCAAGTTCACCATCCGACCTTTCCACTAGCCTAAGGTTTCTTCTTGATCACCTTGGGAACCAGGAACCTACAAGACAGATGAATGGACATGAAAACACATCCAACAACTGTACAAGTGGTGAGGAAACAACAGAACCATTGAAAGATACATACCTTGGTTAGTGGGTATAGTTTCACTCAAATCTATGGAGATGATTATAGAGACACCTTTGCACGGGTGGCCAAAATTCACACAGTAAGAGTTGTGCTTTTTTAGATACTAATATATATTCGGAGTTGTGGCAGATGTATGTCAATAATGCATTTCTCCAATAATATCTTGAGGATGAAGTTTACATGACTCCTCCACCGGGACTTGAAGATACCATTACTCCAGGGAAGGTACTAAGACTTAGGAAAACCATTTATGGTCTCAAGCAGTCACCAAGAGCTTGGTACCACAAGATACGCGCAACACTTAAAGACCATCGGTTCAAGAAGTCGGAATCAGTTCACACTTTGTTCACTCTAAAATGTCCTCAAGGTATTGTTGTTGTCCTAATCTATGTAGATGTATCATCATTTCAGGGGACAACAAAGAAGGAAAACTTGGAGAAACACCAGCCAAGACTCCACTTGAAGATAGCTACAAGGTCAATCGAAAGGGAGAGAAAGAAAATGAGACATTTGAAGACATTTTCCGATACTGTCGACTTGTGTGTAAGTTAATATACCTAACAATTACTAGGACTGATCTTTGCTTTGATGTGAACCAGTTTAGTTAGCATATGCAAGCTCCCACGGTATGGTGGATAGGATTCTTAGATACCTCAAAGCTAGCTTGGGCCAAAGCATTTGGATGGGAAAGAATGATAACACTAAAAATGTGTTATATGGTGATGCAGATTGGATTGGAGATAGGATTTATAGGAAGTCTATGACCGGATATTGCACATTCATTGGAGAAAACTTGGTAACTTGAAAGACAAAGAAGCAGAAGGTGGTGTCATGTTCTAGTGCAGAAGCCAAGTACCGAGCCATGAGAAAGCTCCCCAATGAAATAACTTGGCTTAAATCTCTTCTCAAAGACCTTAGCATCGAGTCTTCTAGTCCTATAACCAGGCATTGTGACAACCAAGCTGCCATTCACATTGCACCCAACTTTGTCTTCCACGAGAGAACCAAGCATATTGAGGTGGATTATCATAAGGTTCGTGAAAAGAATGAAGATTAGGTGATTTTTTCATGTTACATTCGGAGTGAAGACAAATTGGCGGACATCTTCACCAAGGCTGCAAGTATTAAGGTTTGCAATCACATTCATAGAAAACTTGGACTTGTAGACCTTTCATGCCCTTGATCACATGCCCTCTAATCCATGGACATCACACTCTTTTCCCTTAACATAATTTTCTCCCAAGTGAATTTTCTATATTAAGGTTTTTAATAAGGTGATGCTTCTTGGGTTTTCAAGCTTAACCTTAGGCATCTCTATGGCTAAGCTTGAGGGGGAGTATTCATCAGTTCTATCTTATTGAGATTAAGGAGTTTCACCTAGTGTTACACTGAGCAGTTTTTCTAAGTCTTCCCATTGTTACACTCGACATTGTTAATTAGTAATTCTGTCGACAAGATTATTAAACATGTGCTAATTATTCTTATCCACTCATTTGGTAGTTAAAAGAGGGGGGACTTTCAAATTTGAATTGTTTCTCTTATGTATACACACAATTTAGATGAATGAAGTGTGGAAAATATTATAATCTCTTCTCTCTCTCTCTCTCTCTCTCTCTCTCTCTCTCTCTCTCTCTCTCTCTCTCTCTCTCTCTCTCTCTCTCTCTCTCTCTCTCTCTCTCTCTCTCTCTAACATCATATATTCTCCCCAAGTTAGACCAAGGATCGAACCATAAAGAGATTGTCGTGCCATTGTTTATTTCTACCCATTGAAATTGCTTTTCTGTTTCTATGTACTTTAACAGCTTCTTTAACAACCATAATCCTTTAGTTGCTCCTTTTGAATTATGGTGTTATGTAACAATTTACCCTGAGAGATTATTGCATATAAATTATCCTTCAAACTTGTTAAAATCAACTCACTTTATTTGTATCCCTTAGATCTTTAAATCCAATCCTCCTTCTTTGATCGGTTAATTTTCAGATATATTTCTATGCCACCTTTGATTTTTAGGATTCAGCTCTGGACCAGACCACAAGAAAAATACACACATCTTTTTCGATCTCCCTAATACATCCCACTGGGCAATCTGAAAGATGGTAGCCAAAAATTAAGTATAATGTTGATAATTGATAGTAGTAGCATCATTCTTTCTGTGTATGAAAGGTATCCTACCTTCCATGAACTCATTATACATTGATTTGTCTCCAACAATGGTGCACAATATGGAACACTCATTCTCTTCGTGAGTAGGGGCAAGCCATGATATCACACTCGAAATTTTCCTATGGTGAAAGGAAAACTCATAGATATTGTTTTCTTATTCCTTTGAGATACCTCTGTGTGATACATCTTAGATTTCTCGAGAGTGATTTTTAGCCTTGATATTTCTGTGAATTCATCAAACAGTTTGATCTCCCCTTCAATATCTTTATGGTTTTCTACAAAAACCAACAAGTCGCCAGAAAAACAAAGATGTATTAGCTAAAGGAACTTACATTTTGGGTGATAGCCAATACGTTGCTCTACGACATATTTATCAATCAGCTTTGACATAATGTTCATACAAATTACAAAGAGGTTGGGGATAAAGAATATCCTTGTCTTTTATCCCTCTCACTTCTAACACATGCTAGTTCCCCATTCACCTGAACAGAAAAACAGGTGGTGGTAAGTCGTATCCAGCGAATAAAATGTTATGGGAATTGCACTGCATTGAATCAAAAGCCTTCAATATATGAATCATCATAACACATCAATATGTTATGGTGCGAGGTGGGAGTCCGTCAAATGATGTGCTCCCTAATATTGCTTGAGGTCGGAACTGTTATTTATATTCTTAAGGCCGAAGCCGAGCGATGAACAGTATGGTGCGAGGTGGGAGTCCGTCAAATGATGTGCTCCCTAATATTGCTTGAGGTCGGAGCTTTATAGAAGTAGCTCGGCACTCTCGCAAGTTAAAATGTGTCTAAAATAAAGAGTGAAGGGTCTTATTTATAGCGCTTGGATGTTGACTTCCTTTTGGGTCATTAACTCCTTAGCGGGCTTGTCTTCTTGAGCCGAAATGATCTTATTGGTTTAACAAGATTTCTAATAGGCTTATTGATAGGTGCTAAACCCATATCCAACAATTAGTCCCCCCCCCCAGTTCGTCGAGCCGAGGTGTTTAGTCGAGGTCGTCGAATTTCTTCTGTCGTTTAAGTCAGGCGGAAATCTTGTTAAATCGTTTCGCATCAGTTATTGATATTCTTAATTGTTGACTTCTTCTGCGGTTTTGAGAAAGCGAAGGGACACGAATTGATCGTGGTGAGATTTTGCGTGTTTTGTAAAACCGTTCCTTTCTTCCTACGAGGCTTCGTATTTTCAAATCTCTTCATCTTTCACCAGGTAATTATTTTCTTCTTCACAGCCTTTGTTGTGCATTCTCTTCTTCTGGTTGTTGCGCTTTTGTTGTTTCGTCTCTGGATTTGTTATTATGCGGGTAGATTCTAGCGAGCATTCTTCCACTAGTAGTGACGACTTTGGTTTTTCCGAGTCATCCGGAGATAGTCCTGTTGAATCTAGATCGATCGAGGGAGACGAAGAGTTTTTGATGTCTCGGGCTGGGCGAAAACCTCGTCGATTTCGTGGTGGTCCTGTCGCAGCGGATTCTACCGACGGTCAAACTCTTGCCGAATTAGGGGAGCAGAACCCTAGTGATAGCGGTGGGCTCGGTTATCGGAGGGACAATGTGAGGTTTACTGACTCGGGAGGTCGTCCAAAAGTTAGTATGGTTGTTCCTGACCATTGTTCTCGAGAACCTTCCTCGAATGGAGGGAGAGGAAGACCGAAGGAAGTAGCGGAAGCAAAGACTGTCGGCGGCGATCCCGTGTTTCTGGTCTCGAGCTTCGCTTGCCGACTTTGTGCGAGCGACCTTGGGATGCTCCTCCTGGTTTGGTTTGTTTGTACGAATTTTGGTTCACTGAATGCCACTTTCTTTTTCCTCTTCCCGGAGTCCTGATTGAGTATTGCGAGGCTAAGGAGATGGCTCTTTCTCAACTCTGCTCGTCTGATGTTCGAAATGTGCTAGGTATTTTGATCATGGCGGTTGACAGTGAGGTCGAGATGTCCACTCATTTTTTTGAGGAGCTGACGTCGATTTCGGTCAATAAAGGGAAGTCTGGGACTTTTATGTGCGATTCAGGCCTGGTCGTAATTTGAAGGTAGTGTCTGACCCCCAGGATAAGACTTTTGATTGGCATGACCGTTATTTCTTCGCGCGTTTTAACAGTGCGTTGACTTTTGACACGAGCAGGGTTTTCAGATCGGCCTGAAACTATAGCCCTGGTAGTTTTCTCTGTTTTGTGCTTGCTTGTCGATATTGTCTACTTCATGGCTTTTTCCTTTCCATTGTTTTGCAGTTCGTTCTACTTCAGGTCGTTGGACGCGGGATTTTCTAACGACTTAGACAAGTTGAGGGCTCACGGTGGGATAGATTGGCCTCCATCGAAGGACAAAGAGGCCAAGGCCCTGTTTGATCAGAAAGTCCGAAGTTGTTTCAAAAATATTGATTCAGGTATGTGCCCTCTTTCCCCCCCCCCCTTTTTATATATGGGGAGGCCGTTGCTGTTGATATTGTCACTCTGTTGCTTTAGTGTTTTTGGAGTTGGATCCTTCTTTGGAGAGTGAACCGTCATCCCCTCGGTTGTTCAGGAAAAGGCGTAAGATGTCTGAGGGGCCTTTAGCGACGGCAAATTATCCGGTGATCGTTCTTGATTACGTCCCCACTGCCTTTGGAGACGAGGCTATCCGGTGTCAGGAGACGCCAGGGAGTGCTGAGAATCAGGTTGTCGTGCCTTCTGAAGCTTCTTGCGACATGTCTCATCGGCCAGGTGTTGAGAGGCGTAGGTCGGGTTCTAAGGGTGAGCGTCCTAAGGGCCTAACTCCTGCCTCTCCTTTTGTTCGTGCTGCTAGCCCGACGGATGGGTCGGGTGCTGTTGATCTGAATTTGGGGGATTTGGTTTGGTCGTTTGTTCACAAAGGAAAGGCCCCTTTGGTGAGTGACAAGTTGTCATTCGCCAATCTTGTTCAGAAGCTCGTGGCAGGTCCGACCAAGGATCTTATTCTTGTCTCTTCTATGCACAAGCCTCCTCTTAAAGAGGAGCCAAGTCACCATCTCGTCATGGTGTGTGTTATTCTTGTTGGGATTATGTCCTGAAATCACATTGTACGAACTCTAATGATAGTTGTATTGTCAAGATCGGACAATTCATGTGGTACTGGGTAGTCATAACGTTTTGCTAGAAACCAATTATGACAAATGAGTTGTAACTCATTTCCAGTATCGTGTGAACCTACAGGGTCACACACCTAAGCAAGTTGGATATACTCTACATGGGATAGATCATTGGCACATGGTCTGATCGATGTGTATTAGATACGCATCGAATTGAGTTTCAAAGAGGTGTATCGATCGACACCATTAGGTGCGTCGGTCGATACAAGACTTGTGTCGATCGACACCAATAGGTGTGTCGGTCGACACAGTGGCGAATCCGAAACTGATGTTTCGTTTTATGACAGAGTCGATATATAAGTGATCTTATTATCTCGACCTAATCGACGAGAGTTGCTGTGCGCCGCCCAGAGTGTTTTCTCAGAGAGAAAACACAGAAACCTCAGAGAACTTAAAGTCCCAGGGAGATCCGAGCACCGGTCCTAGCATCCCGGCGGATTCCAGCTTGTGTGCGTGTGGACTGAACAGTAGAGGCGCAAAGATTGGGGCGCTGCAGATCTCGTGTTGCCATAATCTTCCGCTGCCAAATCTCAAGGTAAACACAGATCTGATTCATGATTCAATTAACTAGACCCTAGATCCTAGGCTATCGGGAACTCGCGAGCATTCTGAATCTGGTAGAATTGGCTCGGATTCCCAACAGTGGTATCAGAGCCTTAGGGTTTAACCATTGAATCTGTGGCAATTAAATCGAATACTGATGAATTTGATTAGTTTAATGCTTTGAAATCGTGTTTTGGAGAATTGAATCTCGGATTATTTCTCTGCTTAAAAACGATGAACTGCTATTTTCGCATGGTGTCGATCGACACAGTAGGTGTGTCGGTCGACACAGAACCGCGAATTCGACAGAGTCGGCGGATAGGGTTTTTCGCGAAGAAAACCCGAAAGCCTTCTGTGTCGATCGATACACTGGGTGTGTCGGTCGACACAGTTCAGACTCGGTCGAGTGTCGATCGACACAGTTTGTGTGTCGGTCGACACAGAACAATATTCGGAGGCTAGGGTTTTCTCGGAGAAAACCTAAAAGGCCAACTGCGTCGATCGACACAGGTTATGTGTCGGTCGAAACAGACCAAGCGAATGGTTAATTGGTTCAATTGGATTGGACCGGTCATCATGCTTGGTTAAGTCCGAATAGATCGGTTTAAATTGGATGAATTAGTTCAATTGGATTGAACTGATTATCTCAATTAGCATGAACCGATGGGATAAATCAGTTTGATTGGATAAGTCGGTTCAATTGAATTGGACTGGTTATCGCAATCAGTTGAAACTGGTTTAAACGGTTTAAATTGGATGAATTGGTTCAATTGGATTGAACTGATCATCCCAATTAGTATAAACCGATTGGTTAAGATCAGTTTGATCAGATAAGTCGGTTCAATTGGATTGGACCGGTTATCAAAATGATCTTCGGTTTAGGTCTATGTCGACCGTCACACATGGGTTGTGTCGATCGACATGACTGGTTCAATGAACCGGGTTAATTGAATTAACTTGTTATTGAAGTCCGGTTTTGTTTGGTAGTGTCGATCGACAGACAGAGTCTGCGTCGATCGACACAGTGCTCGGAATTCTGGTTATTGAACCTTGAATTTGCAGAAACCAAACTCGACCAAAACCTTGATTAAAGCTTAGCTTCAATGTGGTCAACTGTCAAGACTCATTTCGTTGTGTGATGTCTAGCCAAGAGCTTGGTGTCCACAATTACGTGAGTAAGGCAGGTAATAACGTTGATGGATTTGCAGTGCATAAGCATCAACAATTACATGACCTAAGAAATTGATTTGCTAAACTTTTGGGTTTAGTTTCCTCAACTAAATATCAAGTAACATTGATGTCTTGCCCAATCTTGTCTACTGTCAAAACTTGTGTCGTTTGTTGGATATTCTTGGAGTCCTTGGTATCCACTGCAACGTGAGTGAGGCAGGTGGTCTTTGACAGACTTGCAGTGCAACTGTCAATGATCACAAGACAGAAAAGATTGGTTGTACTTGACTGGGCTATCAGAAGTTCTGAGCCCAGAGACATCAGAGTGGATTAGACATAGTTTGTCTCATCCACGACCAAGAGTTGTACTGAGTACAATTAGCAATGATTTGCTTACCTAGATAACCAAAATCTGAGTAAGGCGAGTCGCCCACTCGAATTTTAGTAATCTGAGGATCTTGGATCATTATATTCATAGAGGAAACATTGTTTGAATATAATGCGAGTTTTCTTATAGTTATAAGATTTCTCATCATATACATAACTAAGTCTTTGTTTTTCTTGGATTTCAGCTTATGTCTATGACTACTTTCTCGTTGCGATCCGTCCTTGAGAAGGACAAGTTAAATGGATCCAACTTCCTGGATTGGTATCGGAATCTGAGATTCATTCTCAAGCAGGAGAGCAAGGACTATGTCCTTGAGAAAGCTCTTCCAGAAAGGCTTGGGACCAATCGCTCGCGTGCAGTGTATAATGCTTGGAATAAGCATTATATGGATGTGGTAGATGTGCGTGGTCTGATGTTGGCTACCATGAACTCAGACTTGAAGAGTCAGTATGAGAACATGGAGTCGCCAATAGAGATGATCACCAGTCTGAAACTGAAGTTTCAGGATCTGGCACGAGTTGAGAGATTCCAGATGGTGAAGTCTCTCACTGGGTGCAAACTACCAGAAGATGCTCCAGTCAGTCCTCATGTCATTAAACTGATGGGTTACGTTGATAACCTGGGGAGACTGGGATGTCCTGTCAGCTTAGAGTTGGCTACTGACATCATTCTGCAGTCACTGCCGTCTAGCTATGACAAGTTCGTTAAGAACTATATCAAGAATGGCTTGACGAAGAAGTTGACTGAGCTGCATAGCATGCTCAAGACAGCAGAGCAAAACATCAAAAGGGGTAAAAGATTTGAGAAATCTTTTATAGACAAGGGTGAAGGCAAGGCCGTCCAGATTTGGAATCAGGATAAGCCTGTGTCATCTTATAAGCCCAAATCAAGCCCATCTGGTGTTAGTAAGTGCTTCTACTGTAATGAGTCAGGGCATTGGAAGAGAGATTGCAATAAATTCTTGGAAGATTCACAAGAGATGGAGAAGATGTATGGTACTTCTTCTTCAGGTATTGTGTTATTAATTCAAGTTCTACATAAGTATTGGATGCTTGTTGTGGTACTGATATTTTTGAAATACGCAGGACCTAAGCAACAGTAGAACGTTGAAGAAAGGACAAGTGGAACTGCGTGTCTGGTTGAAGCAATGGTTACTACATGAGCCGTAGAGATTCTCCACTTGTAGGAACCTTTCCTACTTGGTTTTTGAAATTAAGTAATTGCCACCATGTACTTGCTATATGCAAAATGTTTTTCATTTTCTTTTGAGAATTTGGATGTTTTTCATTTGATAAAAGACAAGTTTTGTTCTTTTGATCTTAATGAAATATTTAATGGTAGCACCCCGTTTAGAATGGGTTTTATATCTTAAACCAACATGAGTTAAAATATAACATAAATACCAAACGGTTTAAGTCTGATGACTCGAACTCGACTTTTCTTTGGTATAGTCGTTTAACCACAAAAGTGAAGCAGATTCAGTAAATCCATAGCTTTGGACTCATTTGATTTTAATCATTTGAGATATGAATTCTGTTCACGTGACCAAATGACTAAGGCCCATTTAGCAGAGCTAAAAGGAAATAGGCCAGAGGCTTATTGGGCCTTACACATACTGATGTATGCGGCCCAACAAGCATTATTGCCAAAGGAAATATTCTATACTTCATTACCTTATTGATGGCATCAATAAGTATGGCTGTGTTCATTTGATGAGACACGAGCTGGAATCCCTTGAGGGAGTTCAAAGATGAAGTGTAGAACCAATTTGACAGAAGTGTTGAGATCCTCGATTGAATCGCGGAGGAAAATACTAGAGTCAAGAATTGGGTGATCATCTGAAAGAATGAATCAGATCTTATGAGATGTGATTCGATTGATGATGAGTCACATGAATCTTCCATAACCATTTAAGAATACGTTCTGAAATGTCTATGTTCACGCTAAAAGGGTTTCTATCAGAATCAGTGAAAAACACCACATTGGATGTGGACTGGGTGATTTCCAAATTTGTTTTTCTGATTAATTGGGATTGCAAGGTTTGTGTAAGACAGTAGTCAACAAACAAACTTGAATCCATATCTGATAAGTTCTACCTCGCTGGTTATCCTGAGGAAACCAAGGCTTAGTGCTTTTGTTGCCCAGAACTGTGTCTTTTAAGAAAGGTGATACTTTCAAAAGGAACAGTGGGAGTGAAAGTACACATCGAAGAAATTCGATAAACACAGTAAGCTGTTCAACCTGGTGAGGGAGAGCAGCGGTGAGATCTACAAAGTGTTGTAGGATCTGCAACTGTAGAGCCTGAAATTCGCAGATCCGAAAGGATCCGTCACTAACTCGAGAGTGATTTCTCGTAACCAATTGCTGTGATCTGTTGATCATTGAAAAGTGACGAACATGCGAAATTCAAAGAAGCGGAGGTGAGCCCCAACTCCGAAAAATTGGCTGGGTATGCATGTTAGTTTCACCGATCCATTTCTGGATTGAAACAAACATCTTGGAGTTGGAATCAACATTCTGACAGATTGGTCAAAGGTTTTGACTTGATCAGAAAGAAAAAGAAACCATGCGTTTACAAGGAGACTAGTGGGAGCGTAATGGCAATTCTCACACAGTATGTAGATAACATACTTGAATCTCACAAACGACGTTCCGACACTAAAGTCTTGTCAAGATTTGGGTCAGAAGTCAAATTTAAACAAAAGACTTGGGAGTAGCCGAGTGAATTCTTGGAATAAGAATCTATTGACATAGATTAAGTAGGCTAATTGGATCGTGTCAAAATCCTTATGTTCATAAGGTATTGGACAGTTCAAATGTGCTTGATTCCAAGAATGGCTTCATACCAAAGGTCTTATGGCAATAATCTAAGCAAGATGAAGTGTTTTGAACACTGTCTGAACTAGTATTAATGAGTGTGATTACTTATGCTGATGCAATAGAATCCATCATGAATGCCATATTTTGCGCTCGTCTAGATGCAGCTTTAGCACAAAGCATGACGAGAAAATACCAATGCACTCCGGTAATAGTCACTGAATAGTTACCAGAAGTATCCCAAGTGTTGAGAAACACTAAGGATAGGTTAGTGGTGAACTGATAAAGTGGCGAACCAGTTGAAAGTAGTTAGTCGGACAAAGACGATTCCCGGTTCCCACCTGGTTATGTCTCTTTGTCTGAATAGCAGTGCTAACTGTTGGAAAGGCTCCAAGCAGTAGACCGTAGAATAGTGCTTTTATCTGAATGGCGGTGTAATTTGTTGAAATTGTTTCAAGCAATAGCACCGCACTCTCTCCCACAACCTAAGCACAGAATTTATTCTGTTGCTGTAGGTGTAAGATATCTGAAAAGATGATCTTGATTCTAGTGGGAGTTATTTTAGTTATGTTGTAAACTTAACATATACATGCTTTGGCAGTGTTTGTGTAAGTTAAAACTGACATCAGTATTATTTGATTATTGGATAATTAAATAATAGTCCCAAAGTATTTTATGATCATCGTATAGGTCATCAAGTTGAAGACTTGATCATGAAACCCTATAAGTAAAAGATGACATAAATTATGATTGTCCCTAGTCAAGGTTGTTAAAATGGGACACTAACAACCGCGCAGACTAGTATGTGAGGTGACTGTTGGACTAAGTTTCATGGAGTCAATGATATGATTATCACAGTCAGTCACATAGATATATGATTGGTGAACACATGATCGGACATGACCCGCTTAATGAGAACTCCACAGGATAGTTATATATAAGTGTCATGGGAGGTTCTCATTACGACTATAGAGTATAGTCCTTAGACCTGAGTTCATCATGCTTTCTAGCATATGAATTGGTGTGTTTTGACCTTGTCAAACGTCGTTCCGTAACTGGCGGCTATAACGGCATTGTTCCGACGTATCATGAAGTATGTGTAGAAACAGGGATGGAACAAAATGGGATTTGTCCCTCCTGTATAACGGGAGATAAATATCTCAGGGCCCATCGAAGATTTGATACTGGGAAAATGCATGGCCGTGCTCAAACGAGGTGATTGTCAGTCGTTTGTTTTATCAGTATAGATCAGAAGTTCGATGAACATGATGTTGGCTATAATAAGGATGACACAGTCTCTTGCCTTATGCCATATCGAGATATAGAGACGAAGGGATTATGGGAATAAGTGATTCCAGTACAAGTGGGAGATTGTTGGGATTATGTCCTGAAATCACATTGTACGAACTCTAATGATAGTTGTATTGTCAAGATCGGACAATTCATGTGGTACTGGGTAGTCATAACGTTTTGCTAGAAACCAATTATGACAAATGAGTTGTAACTCATTTACAGTATCGTGTGAACCTACAGGGTCACACACCTAAGCAAGTTGGATATACTCTGCATGGGATAGATCATTGGCACATGGTCTGATCGATGTGTATTAGATACGCATCGAATTGAGTTTCAAAGAGGTGTATCGATCGACACCATTAGGTGCGTCGGTCGATACAAGACTTGTGTCGATCGACACCAATAGGTGTGTCGGTCGACACAGTGGCGAATCCGAAACTGATGTTTCGTTTTATGACATAGTCGATATATAAGTGATCTTATTATCTCGACCTAATCGACGAGAGTTGCTGTGCACCGCCCAGAGTGTTTTCTCAGAGAGAAAACACAGAAACCTCAGAGAACTTAAAGTCCCAGGGAGATCCGAGCACCGGTCCTAGCATCCCGGCGGATTCCAGCTTGTGTGCGTGTGGACTGAACAGTAGAGGCGCAACGATTGGGGCGCTGCAGATCTCGTGTTGCCATAATCTTCCGCTGCCAAATCTTAAGGTAAACACAGATCTGATTCATGATTCAATTAACTAGACCCTAGATCCTAGGCTATCGGGAACTCGCGAGCATTCTGAATCTGGTAGAATTGGCTCGGATTCCCAACAATTCTGAACCAGCTCAGGGATTCGTATGAGTCCGGAAGAAGACAGGCTAAGTCGACGAAGGGTATCCTTAGAGATCAGGTTGATGTGTTGTGACGCTCTGTCCGTGAGCTGAAATAGGTTCGTAAGGAGCTCGACGAGGTAAAGGGGGTTTCTACTGCTCTTTCTTTTGAGAAACAAAAGGCTGCGAATCTTGAGAGGCGGTTGACCGAACTTGAAAACGAGAAGCGCGATCTTCGTTGCGAGGCTTGCTCTCTTAGGTCGGCAATTGACCTCCTTGCTACTGAGCGCGACGGTCTCCGGGCATCTTTTGATGAGCGCCTTTGTTTTGAGCGAGAGGCTTTGTATAAGAAGGCTTCTGATCGTTTGGACAGGCTGAAGTTGGAGAGAGAGCAGGTAGATCGTTATACTCCTAAGATTTTGGAGTTGAACCAGATGGCCAGTATCCTTGGTGTGTATCTGAAGTTCGACGACGAGTTGTCGAGGCCTTCTTCGTCTTCCGAGGTGAAGGTAATTTCGGTGCCCGGTTTCAGTTCTTCTGGGGCGTTCATGTTCCATTGCTGTCGTGCATCGGCTTTATGGATGTAGGCTGTTATCGATCGTATTGAATCGTTACAAGCAGAGAGCCCACCCATGTTCATGTTAATCCATTTTCTGGGTGTGGGCGCGCCCTCCTCTTCGTCATCGCGGGTTTGTTTTGGAAGTTATGTGTCGATGTCCCTCTGCTCTTCTCTCTGTTAGTCTGCTTGCCTCGCCTTTTCCTCTTGGACGAGTTTGAATCGTTTCCCTCATTTTTTGGGTTGTGGCGGTGTCTCTCAATTCCCTGGGGTTGCTGCTGGAGCGTTGCGGTTGGTTACGTTCGTCACTCCTTTTTGGTACTCGCCGAACAAGAGGCTTTGGAGATGTCGGCATTCTGCGGTGCTATGCTCGGAGCGTTGATGAAAGTTGCAGAAAGCCTTTTCATGATCGCCGGTTCGCACATACTTGTTCCATGGTCGACTTTGTTGATTATACGTCTGGCTGCGCCATGGCTGCTAGGACGCCTGTTTACTTGCTTGCTGCTCTCCGACGTAGCACGTTGTGGCCTTCTTTCCTTTGTCGTCGGGGCTTTCGGACATCGTACCTTTTCCCTTCTTAGTTGAGGCGAATTTCTTGGCGAGTATGTCTTTCTCCTCTTCTATCTCAACGAAGATGGCCGCTCGGTGGAGGGCGTCTTCGAGGATTTGCGGCTTGTTTATGGCCAGTTCATCGCGGAACGGCGATTCATACCAAAGCCCATTTTGAAGTGCCGGGAGTCCCTCGTTATCGGTTACCGTGATTTTCGAGACGATGACTTTCGTTCCTTGGCTTATGGCCCAGAGATCGGCGCTCGAGGCTCTCTCCTGGATGAACATGGAGTAGTGCTTCAGAAAGGTGGTCGTCAGCTGGTGGTAGTTGTCAATGGAGTGCGCTTCTAGGCGCAAGAACCAGTTGAGGGATGCACCACTCAAGTTCTCGACAAATAACTGGCAGAAACCAGAATCGCGCTCCTCGGGTGAGAATTGAGCTCGTCCCATTGCAATACTAAAGGCCGTCAGGTATTGTCGTGGATCCGAGCTGCTGTCGTAAGTGGGTAGTTTGATCTTCCCGAGGTGTCTGATCCGCATTCTCGTTATTTTGCTCGTGAATGGTGTGTTCTGGGTCTCCTTCAAAACCCGATCTATTTCAGGGTTGAGCTAGTCGCTTTGTGAACTTTCAACGTCATGTGATCCAACTGAATCTTGAGTGACTCGAGCTCGCTGTTTCTGCTAGCTCCTACCTGGCTTTAGGTGAATCAAGCCTGCGACGGTCCCGAGTGGATAGGTGGTCGCCTTCTCGATTCGGCGTTTAGGGGTGGTGTTTCTCCGAACAGGACCCTTTGGAGTCGCGGAATGGGGTTGTCGGTCGCTTGGGACGCTTGAAGCCCGACGGTTTGTAGGTAGTTAATCTGTTCTCTACACGTGTCTTGATTGCTTGCGAGCACGTCGAAGCGAGCATTGTTATACCTGGTCAGCTCGTCGACTTGCGCCATTAGAGTTCTTATGAGAGAGAGAATGTCCTGGTCTTGTCCGTCCGAACGTGCTCTGTCTTGGCGGGCGTTGGTTACCCTAGCTTGGTTAGTTCAGACGCTGGTTGGTGACATTGGTGATCGTGCTTCGTTTGATGTGCTTGGTGACTCCGAGCTCGGGGCGAGCGGGCTCCGAGTTTGCTCGGGTGATTTTGGGTTGTTATTCGTTGGAAGAGGCCCTGTCATCTCGGCTTCGTCTTAGAGTGTAGAAAAGTTTCTTGGTCCCCACAGACGGCGCCAATTGTTGTTACGGAAATCTGATCTAGTATAAAAGCCGGGCTACGATCTGAAATATCCGAACTACGAGGTGCAGGGTAAACTTAAATGAGGTCGTAACTGTTCTTTATTAATCTTAAGGTCGAAGCTGAGCGATGAACATGATGGTACGAGGTGAGAGTCCGTCAAATGACGTGCTCCCTAATATTGCTTGAGGTCGGAGCTTTATAGAAGTAGCTCGGCACTCTCGCAAGTTACAATGTGTCTAAAATGAAGAGTGAAGGGTCCTATTTATAGTGCTTGGATGCTGGCTTCCTTTTGGGCCATTGACTCCTTAGCGGGCTTGTCTTCTTGGGCCGAAATGATCTTATTGGTTTAACGAGATTTCTAATGGGCTTATGGATGGGTGCTAAACCCATATCCAACAGTTTGTGTAGAACAAAATATGGAAAGAACATATAACATCAACAATAATATAAGTTTGAAATCTAGAGGATGCATGTGTGCCTTATACGCAAATGTCTTAATTCTCTCTCAACCTCATCAGGCGGCTCCTTGTTAGATTATGGTTTTCAGAGATCTCTTTGGCATCTGGTGTTACATGTCAATGATGCAAGAGATCTCTGGCGGTTTCTCTTAGTGCGTTAATGCAGTTGTGGTAGGCGAGTCGATCCAGAAGATATCTCGGCACTTTTTTCTCCAGGCAACGCGAGATGAGGATGAACCTCGGTGAGGTGTTCGACGGAAGATTCGCGACATTCCCTACGTCCTCGTTAAGTCCCTAGATTTGGTTGTCGTTCGAGGACTGCGGTGTTCCATATAAGTGCAGAGGCTTCGAGACGGTGTTAACTTGTCTTCGGTCGTAGCATAAGTTGCATGGCGGGTCAAAAGGGTGTATTTCGTGTCGAGAAGATTTGCAGGAGTGCTAGGTAAACAATCGCGACTAAGGAGTGGATCGACGGAGGCGATAAGTGTTGTGGCCCTATCGCATGTCGTCCTCTCCACAGATCCCTTCTTGCCCTGAGATTAAGATTGGGTTTTGAGATTAAATTCGGTAATCGAGGTGGTCATGATTTCTCGCACGTGCGAGTCGTTGCCGGTTAGGTTCGTGGGAATTAAGAGGATGTTGGAGTCGCCGAAAGACGACAAGAGGGGACCAAGCCCTCAGGTCTCTGAAACGGATGATGGAGTCGGATCTCCATGCTCTCCGAGATGGAGATCGGTTGTGTGCCGCAAGTTTCGCCGCTCTTACAATTGTCGGCAGTCGAAGGCAGGTCCGAGAAGTATCTCTAGATGCGGATTTGTTATTTACGAGTTTCTATTTGGTTTAGGCTTCGGTCTATAGCTTGTTTTGTTTATTGTTCGATTTTGTTTGTAATTCTGGTTTGATTTCTAGTTAAAGGTTGGTTTTATTATAATATCAAATATTAATTAAAAAAACATTAAGACCATGTCCAACGATGGTTTTTAAAGGAATTTTGGCACAGTTTCATAGGTATATTCGAATTAAAATAAATGAAAATGTGTAATATAGTTTAGGATCGGTTATTATTTAGGGAACTTAAGAACCAGTCTCTTAAACACGTGGCTTCTTCCCATTCGCCTTTTTC